>JAWDJE010000001.1:34923645-39723645 GCA_035047345.1 Bradypodion ventrale | reverse complement strand
TCCTGGAGATGGAGGATCTCACCCTGACGGGGAGAGCCAAGCAGAGGAGACGGCGACAGCAGATGACAGCACCGAAGATCACCTGGGGGATGGCCAAATCCTTGTGCCAGGAGGCGGCGGACGTCATTCGGTGGGAGGACAAGGAGCCGACACCGGAGAACATCTTGGTTGCAGCCTTTTCCCTGATTACAGCTAACTCCGTGATGACCACTATCATCTTGATCCTTTCCCTGCTTTCAAGCAGCTTCGCTGGAAGCCAACAACCTGACGCCAGGCAGAGATCTCTCTGCCCGGCTGCAGTACAACGTTTAGGAAAAATTGGCGAACCTCATCAATCAGTCCGATTTTTGCCTGAGGCAGACCACCGCTTCTGCCTCTATTCTGAGCACTTGTCTCATCCCGGTGTGTCACTCCCCAGAGTGCATCAGGAATGTGACTGGTTGGTGAAGCGGATACTTGGTCCATTTTTACAAGACTGCCTTTTCAACGTACGCGCATTGGGGAACCCAAGTCACCAAAGTCTTACCGGCTGATGCAGCCACTCTCTACACTCCCCGCCCGGTCAGGGAAGGTGGGAGCCCAGCTGGGACTGATTGCCGGACGCGGGGCTATGAATAGCCGCCGCCACTGAGCCCAAGAGCCGCGCTACATCTTCGGCTCCCTTCCCTGGCCCGCCCGGTCAGGGAAGGTGGGAGCCCAGCTGGGACTGATTGCCGGACGCGGGGCTATGAATAGCCGCCGCCACCGAGCCCGAGAGCCGTGCTACATCTTCGGCTCCCTTCCCTGGCCCGCCCGGTCAGGGAAGGTGGGAGCCCAGCTGGGACTGATTGCCGGACGCGGGGCTATGAATAGTCGCCGCCACTGAGCCCGAGAGCCGTGCTACATCTTCGGCTCCCTTCCCTGGCCCACCCGGTCAGGGAAGGTGGGAGCCCAGCTGGGACTGATTGCCGGACGCGGGGCTATGAATAGCCGCCGCCACCGAGCCCAAGAGCCGCGCTACATCTCCGGCTCCCTTCCCTGGCCCGCCCGGTCAGGGAAGGTGGGAGCCCAGCTGGGACTGATTGCCGGACGCGGGGCTATGAATAGCCGCCGCCACTGAGCCCGAGAGCCGCGCTACATCTTCGGCTCCCTTCCCTGGCCCGCCCGGTCAGGGAAGGTGGGAGCCCAGCTGGGACTGATTGCCGGACGCGGGGCTATGAATAGCCGCCGCCACCGAGCCCGAGAGCCGTGCTACATCTTCGGCTCCCTTCCCTGGCCCGCCCGGTCAGGGAAGGTGGGAGCCCAGCTGGGACTGATTGCCGGATGCGGGGCTATGAATAGTCGCCGCCACTGAGCCCGAGAGCCGTGCTACATCTTCGGCTCCCTTCCCTGGCCCACCCGGTCAGGGAAGGTGGGAGCCCAGCTGGGACTGATTGCCGGACGCGGGGCTATGAATAGCCGCCGCCACCGAGCCCAAGAGCCGCGCTACATCTCCGGCTCCCTTCCCTGGCCCGCCCGGTCAGGGAAGGTGGGAGCCCAGCTGGGACTGATTGCCGGACGCGGGGCTATGAATAGCCGCCGCCACCGAGCCCGAGAGCCGCGCTACATCTTCGGCTCCCTTCCCTGGCCCGCCCGGTCAGGGAAGGTGGGAGCCCAGCTGGGACTGATTGCCGGACACGGGGCTATGAATAGCCGCCGCCACCGAGCCCGAGAGCCGCGCTACATCTTCGGCTCCCTTCCCTGGCCCGCCCGGTCAGGGAAGGTGGGAGCCCAGCTGGGACTGATTGCCGGACGCGGGGCTATGAATAGCCGCCGCCACCGAGCCCAAGAGCCGCGCTACATTTCCGGCTCCCTTCCCTGGCCCGCCCGGTCAGGGAAGGTGGGAGCCCAGCTGGGACTGATTGCCGGACGCGGGGCTATGAATAGCCGCCGCCACCGAGCCCGAGAGCCGCGCTACATCTTCGGCTCCCTTCCCTGGCCCGCCCGGTCAGGGAAGGTGGGAGCCCAGCTGGGACTGATTGCCGGACGTGGGGCTATGAATAGCCGCCGCCACCGAGCCCGAGAGCCGCGCTACATCTTCGGCTCCCTTCCCTGGCCCGCCCGGTCAGGGGAGGTGGGAGCCCAGCTGGAACTGTTTTCCCAGTAGTGGGGGCTTTAGGGCCCCGATGAGAATGTTTCGAAGCCAGGGGTTTTCTCATGGACGGGAGGGAACTGAGGGTTTGGGCAATCGTTCTTGGGATTCAGTACTGTACTTAATGGTATTTTGTATAATTTATATTTGTATTTGCTTTTGCACTTTGCATTTGGTGTAGCTGTTTAATGAATTGTATTGAATATATTGTAATGCATTGTGATATATTGTATTTTTTCTGGGATTATTATGTTGTATTATTATGTTGTATTTCTAACTTGTAAACCGCATTGAGTCGGTCCTTGGGCTGAGAATTGCGGTATATAAATTAAAATTTCTATTCTATTCTATTCTAACTCCACTTGTGCTCGTATGACCGGCTGTTCCGCCACAGCGCCGTTGCCTCGAAGGGCCACAGCACCATTGCCTCGACCCCGGCAACGGCAACTGGACTTGCAATAACCCAGAGACTATTAGCTCAATGTATGCTCATGTTACCTTGCCTTCAGGATGGTTTTTCACATGTAACCAGTATACTTGGAACTACATTCCTGCAAATGTATCTGATTCCCTTTGCTGTATCAGTCGTTTGACATTGTTGCTCCCCACTATTGTTGCACCAAGCATAAATGTACCTTCACACACACGGCACGCTCGTGCCACCCAGTTAGACAGCTCATGTGATAGCAACATCAGAGTTCTGAGCCAAGCTGAGTATGTCTCTTTAGGAGTCAGCTTGCTTGGCGTGCCAGGGTTAGCCACAGGCAACGCTCGGAGAATTGGTCAATTGGCTTGCGCTTTGGCAAAAGCCATTAACCACACCTCCTCGGCGATAGCGCTGCTCAATCAGGAGCAGACAGAGCTTCGCCATGCCATACCGGATAATTGAGCAGCCATCGATTATCTCTTATTGTTACATCATTTGGGTTGCGAGTCTGTCCATGGCATGTGTTGCTTTAACCTCACGGACAACTCGCGCAAGGTACAGAGTCAGCTCACAGACCTCCATACCTTGGTTAAAAACATCCAGGAAGATGCTACGTGGGGGTGGTGGAATTCGTTATGGTCCTGGTTCCCATGGGGTTGGCTACAAACGACACTCAAGGTGATTGTGGGGGTGATAAAACTGGGAACGACTGTGTGTTGTTTCATGCAATGTATTCCCTCACTGATGTCGAGATGTCCCCCATGGAGAGAACCCCGGAATGTCCTCACTGCACGTCAGCTGATGCCGCTCCTACGTCAAGCCATCTGTCAGTAAAGGGAGAGTGTGGTATCCGCGGACACAATTGGCATACTGTCCCTGACAGAACCATGGTTTGGGAAGAACGCTCCCTTGAGCCTTGGTTCCGAGGGGACAGGAATTGGGGGAGCGGAATATTCAATATTTATTTATTTATTATTTATTTATTTTTCACGCTTATATACCGCCCACTCAGGTACAACCCAACTCAGGTCGGTTTACATAGTGGACAGTAAATACATAAAAGACACATGATAAAACAAAGTTAAAAGTTAAAAAACCCACCCCTAAAAGGTGTGCAAGAACCGAAGGGACCTTGGGGGAAGGCACACATCTCTATACCAACCACCCAACGGTACCCCCATCCCCACCCGCACCCCAAACTTGGCCCGCCAGCCAGGTCTTTAGTTCCTTCCTAAAGGGCAACAACTCCATCTGATAGGGTTTAATTCACCCACAGCTGACCTGACAAGCAGCTCGGACAATAGGAAGCTGAATGACTAACTCGCTAGTCATGTAATAGGTAATATCGCACCCGCGGATTACCCTAAGTCCTGAACCAACAACAGCCACATGTTTACCCCAAGATAGTTTAGAACAATGGATTTCCCCTGTCAGTGTTTAATTTTGTTAATTAACTTCCCCTGAAGAGTTTCCCAATTAACTCGTGTAAACATGTCATGTGGATCACAGTTCTTTCTGACGCAGCCTGGACATAATATATACTGATGATTTTCCCTCATTAAATCACTGGTCTTCGCTCCATCTTGCCTCGTGTCTCATTGCTTGACCAGTCTCCTCCGGGACCCAACGGCCGCCCCGCGGCCCCGATCCAACAGGAAAGGTAACAGCATACCATGCACTACAGCATCTAATCATGCCTGCCACATGACCGGGGAAACATCTGCAGACACAGACAGCACTGACTCTTTAACTATAAACGGAGATAAGCCCATTGAGCTCAGTGTAAGTCTCTCTAAATTTTAGTCTATGGTGCATAAGAATAATTTACATGACCACTCCTATGTATACTCTGTAGCTTCATTTTCATTGCGATACATAGGAGTTTTAGGTTATCAAAATCGTCTGCTGAGAGTTGCAGGTAGTTTTCTATGTCTCTTATTCCCTAGAAGGGGCTGTGGTGTCTCAGTGGTTAAGAAGCTCACCTTGTTAGCTGGAAGGCCAGCAAGTTGGCAGTTCGAGACCCAGGTACTGCATGACGGATTGAGCCCCCGTCTCTGTCCCAGCTCTTAGGGACATGAAAGGAGCCTTATTCAGGCATCCCCTTGTTAGTTTTTGAGTGAGTGTGGTAGCAGTCTGAGTTGCAATAGGTCCAAGAAACAAGACTATACACCAGATTTAGTTTAAATCAAACTGGTATATTAACAACATTTATAGACAAAGTACATTAGCATTACATCCAGCACTGTTCAGTTCTGCTCTGCTCTGCAAGCTTCTATTTCTACAGCCAGAAAAACACTTAAGGTTACAATGTATCTTATTAACTGTCACTCACAGCAGAGCTGAGCCATGATGATTGCTTGCACCTATTCCTTGTTAAGTGACCTCAGCCTGTCCTTGACATTATCTCTGCACTTTGCCTCACTATATGGATATTATTGACACCCCTGGGTGGAATTTCTCCCACAAAAATCCTTTCAACCCAGAATAATTTCTGACATGAAATTATTATTATTCCCTAGAAGAAAAACTTCAGCACATCTACTTTCACACAACAGACTCTTGCTCCTTCTCAGTATTGTACTGGAAGAGGCTTGGGAAAAGAGAAAAGAGAGTGAGAAATGTGGGAGCTTAAAAACTGAGACATTTCCATTTTTGCAAAAACGATTTGCCAATCAAAAACTTACAGCAAAAAAATAAAAATAAAACAAGACCTCTCTGCCTTCACATATATCTTCATGTTTCTTGATCATGTCCCAGTGCAAAATACTTAAATAATGCAGTCCTCCTATCAACTTCAATCAAAGCCCTTGGTGAAATTTATCTTTCCTATGATACATATAAAGGAACAATGTCCTTTTTTAACAGCATTCTTGTCAAGACATTGCAGGCAATTCTCCACCAGTCCTAGGTGAGGCCAAGGATTTCTAGACATAGCAATATCTCTGTATCTCTGTGGAAGGCTCTTCTTACCTTCTCTCTAGTTTCAGTAGCAGTATTGCTTCCATCCTCATAGCTTTATTGCTACCCTTGATAATATCCTTGGGGGAACAGAAAAGCTGGCAAAGGTGAAATCTGAGCTACAGGAAAGTCTTCAAATACCCCACAGTGAGCAACAGCCACACTGGATACTTTTAAATGTGTGATGTCTCGAAGAGCTTGTGTGCCTCAAATTTCACCTTTGTCAGATTCTCTTATATACAGATCATATAACTCCTTCAACAAGAAGAGGAGCGGGGGGGGGGGGGGGGAGAGAGAATGAATACGTTCTAGCAGCAAATGGAGAAAAGCTTTCCTAAAACATTTGCCTCCTTCAGAAAGGGGTTAGGACTCAGAAAAATCCTCTGTGTCAACGATGGATGCTATTAAACATGGGTCACCTTGGATATTTCTGAACTGTGTTCAAAGGATTCCCGTAACAAGTGTTTCAATTCAAACATAATCTGGATCAAGACTACATTATGCAAGAAATATGTTAGGATTCTTCTACGCTCGCACACAAATCACCAGCACCAGCTGGTCACAGCCCTGTCCTATATAAGTGGGATCAGAAATAAATTGAACGACTTCTGAATTATTGAAGACACAGTTATTTAGCTACATTGGTTTAAGGATGGTGACATAAATGACTGAAGTATTCACTCAGACTGCTTTATGAAGCAGATCCAATGTGCAGGTTTTGTGTGACCTGCAGTGACTTTTAACGTCTCAGTAAATCACAAAGCTTAACAAATATTAAGATGGCAAAGATTACCTGTGTGTGCCAGATTTTATCTTTTATCCATTATCATTTAGGAAATGAAAAGCTTGAGTCGGAAATCAGACAGTCAGTCACATGACAAGGACGATCTGTCAGCCTTGCAAGACAACAACCTGTGTGTGAGAGAGTGTGTGTGTGTGTGTGTGAAAATAATATGCATAGATTCATACACACACAAGCTGATTTTTCTGGAATTAGCTTTAGAATTTCAGCACTTCAAATAACTTTGCCTCCTGGACACAGCCTCTGGTTACTCAGTTATACTTGCAAAGAAAGATATGCTGTGGGCACCGTATTTTATGAGTATTCTACCCTAGATGACTGGGGGTAATTTTTAAAAATGGTAAGAAAATGGCCATCATCCATAGAAAGTATTCCATACCCCAGAAACATCCACCAAAGAAACCAGTGAAGTTGTTTAGGAACTGTTTACAATTCTTCTCCTTCAGGTGCTGTATCCGTTCTGGATATTGGCTATCATCATGACAATAGTCTTCCCGTTCTTAACTCCTTGGAACAGTTCTTCTGAGGACATTCCACACCAGTCTCTCAGGTTTTTCAGTCATGAAGTCCATCTATGTTCAGGGCCTTTCTTCCCAGGGATCTTTCCTTGCAGAGCAAGTTGGAAGTGCAGTATTGTATACTTTATGTTTACAATAAAAGGTTAAAATGCCAAAGGCCATGGTTTATCCAAATTTATAGTTTTAAAAGAGATCTTTTTGTATGACATACCACCTGTACATTGAAGGAGGGATAAGTAGGTCATAGCCCCCTTAGCACCTGCTCAGGAAAGAAATTACAAATTCAGATCAACAAGCGCATGGTCTCAGCATTCCTCCCAGGATTACAACATGGACAATAAGCAAAAATATACCATGGTTTCCAACCCAATAGTTCCAGTAGCATGGGAAGAAATAACTCCATTATTGCAAACATTTGCTCAAAACCAGAAGTGAACCAGAGTTTAGGGTGATGAAGCCCAAGCCTCTAAACGATTTATTGCAATGCCCTCCCCAAAGGAGCACCTCCAAATGACTACAAGATTCTCTGCTGTGCAGTTTCTCTTCACACTTACTTCTTTCTCCTTGCACCTCTCTCTCTCTCTCTCCAACAATCCACAGCATCAAGCTTCTTAGATGCCATCATTGGACACAATTTTCATGAAGCAAAAAAATAATTGAATGCTCAAAAGCATTCTCCCCTCCTCCCTGTTTTACCTTCAAACATTGGCTGTACACATACAAAGGAAACAAAGAGGCGACATTGTGAGAGCAGCAGGATTGCACAAAGCAGAAGAGAAGGATAAGTTGATTAAGAAAGCCATCCAATATAAGACAAGCACAGCGGAGAGAGAAGGTCAAGTTCCAGAAGTTGGGTGAAGCAAGAGATGGTCGAATGAAGGATTTTGAGAAAATCATATTGATTCCAAAAGGAAATGCAAAGATTTGAAGAAAGCCATAGGGGATTGGGGGCAGTGTGAATGGCTGGAATAAGCAAGAAGGGGTTGGAGAGTTATGGAGAGGGTCATGGTGCATTGCCCTAAAGAACATGTAAAAACAACCTCAAAAAAGAAGAGGCAAAGCAACTCAAAATCAGTATACAATAATACCTCATACAAAGTCCGCTTCATACAACATCGAATTCATATAACATCGCCTAATTTCTTGAAAAAAGTTACCTCATACAAAGTCGCTCGACTTTGTATGAGGCATTCAGTTTTTCCCAGGTTGCATTGTGCCTGGGCAGTATAAAAGACAGGACACATGCGTACATTGCTCTTGTGGGTTTTGCACAAGGCAAAGAGTGTTTAGGAGTGGTTTTGAGCGTGAATTTGGATTTTTTTGGATTTTTCATCAGAATTTTTGAGAAGCATTCCTGGGATTTTTGCAGCATTCTTCAGGTTCTTGGGCAATCAGGGTTGTTTGACATGTTTCTGTAATGTATTTAGCCTTTAGACAATGTTTTCTTAAAGTTCTGTCAGTTTTCTGTCTGTTTCCTTGACTTTGCCCTGAAGTCTGTGCTGTTACAGTACAATGTATCTCTATGGAAACGACGTTGTATGAGGCATTGCGGCAAGGATTTGGACGTTGTATGAGGCATCGCGGCTAGGATTTTGCATGTCTCATACAAAGTCCAAATCCGTATAAAGTCCAAACTTGTGGAACCAAGTTTGGACGTTGTATGAGGTATCACTGTATTTTTAAAAACTGGCAACAATGCAACCAACAATGGCAACCAACAAATGAAACAGTCACAACCTACACTAAAATGGACACCTTTAACAAAAGAAATGAACAGTTAATTAACCAAGTAATATTTTCAAAACCAGCCAAATAAGGAAAGCACTCACCCCACCACACTGAATATTTTTAAAAGAATATTTTCAAAGCACAAGAAAAAGCAAGAAGGCAAATATTGTAAAATTATAAATATATATTCAAAAGACATCCCCAAGCCAAAATAACTAGACAATGGAGAGACTGCGACTGTAGTTTGTTGTCTCTTCTTTTCATTGAGTCCAATTCAGTAGCATTTCCCAAAGAAATTGGGAAAATCTCCACAAAAACACAAGAGTGTTTTATAATAAAGGATTTATAATGCAGTGAGGAGCAGGCAGGCAGCACAAGATGGAGGCCATGAGTTCATACACCACAATGAATAAGTGAACAGAAAAACCCTACTCACAATGGATTCCAAACAATCCAGATCATTTTACTGATTCAAACTTCCTTTTCCCTCCTCCTTCTTATTTCTGATTGGTGGCTGCTTCTCTCATGTCACTAATCTAATAGTGCTTCCAGAGTGGAAGGATCAGCTGACAGGGTGCTGTGGTCTTGCAGGGGATGCTGAAATATCTTCATAGTCCTCATTTTGGGGTACAAAGAAAGAGCCTCCTCAAAGATTGTTGTATTTCTGAACCACAATCATGCACACCCCAGGCTAATCTTTCTCACACTAGGTCAGACAAAAGGAAATGCAGAATGAACTCCCCAAAGGTGGCTTCATTCTGGCAGTTTCACATCTGGCCTAGACACGGACATCTGCCCATCCTCACTTTTTTTGGAGGAGACTCTTTCTGTGTCCTCCAGGAGTCTTTATATCCATATTGGATGAAAAAATTTCCCAGGCAACTTTACAGACAAATTAAACATTTGTGTCCTCTTTCATTTAACACTAAGTTTTAGAAATAAAATATAAAAAGACCCTCTTTTATTCATTCATTCATTCATTAAATCACAAAAGTAGCAACATCTGATTCTTAGGGAGGTTCTGGGAAATCTCAGCATGGATGGCTATGATTTCCAGAAAGTCTTTGTAAGAGAAAAACACAAAAATTGGAAGGAGTGCACTCACCTGTCTAGTCATGCCTGTAAAAACCCTCCATTATACTATTAAGGTTTGTGCCAATTAAAGTTGATTCACTGAGTCCACTCAACTCAAGCAAGCATTGATTTAGCAGACTTCCATTGATTCAATGGGACTTAAGTAGATGTTGAATTCACCAAATCACCTTGGTTCAGTGAAATTTACAGACGTTTTAACTTATCAAATTTCCATTGATTTGATAGGTTGGCACCCGTAATTAGATTTAGGCCTAATTCTCAAGTTGCCAGAAAGGTGACAGAAGATAGGAATCTTTGGATAGCAGCCTCTATCGCCATAACTGTGGTGCTTCCTACTCCCTGGGTAGGTCAGGGTTGGGGAATTCCACTCCAGTATGGGTTATAAAGTAAACCAAGGAAGAAATAACTTTTAGTATTCAAAAAGAAATAACTTTTCCAAGCTCTGAGACAAAATTTATGTCCCAAATCACCAGCAGCTGCCACATATTTGGTATATATCCAATGTAAATATCTGGAAAAGGCACAAGCAGAAGAAATTATTCATTCTCTAAAAGAGAGTCTTCTCTTTTGATGGCTCAACTTAACCAATTTGGGAAACGGAATTTCAGCAAACTATAGAAAGCAACTGGTCAGGCAGAGAACAGCAAAGAGGTATAAAATCCTCAGTCATGAAACCATGTCATGATTGTATGGGCCTCTGTTGGCTAACTTGAAATGTTCCTACTGAAGGAAGAGCATAACTCATCCCACAGACTGAAGGAGCCACAATAGCTACTCAATTATGAAACTCTCCAAAGTGCTTTGATATTAATTCATGATCTAATGTGGTGTCAAGCTGAGGAGAATAAAGGTTAACATATTCTATTAGTCCCAATTGTCAGAAGACTACCATGGAACAATATGGTTCATTAAATGCAAAATCTAATAATTATGTTCACCATAATTGAAATTATTCAGAGCAACACGATCTGAGTAGTTATGATTTATTAATTTAGACATAAATTTAATTAGTGATCGATTTCAACAGTGTTTTGCTTTAAACAGACTGCTTTGTTGTAACATATATAGTGGAAACAAGGTTGGATAGGAGTGGTGAAGGACCAAACTAGAAGAGGCCACTCAAGTGATAGAATTTTATGTTTCCTGTTTTGTAACGAACAGAGTTGCTGCATCTGACATTACCTGATGAAGCACAGATGCCTTTTTCTTCTCCTGAAAACAGCCATCTCCTCCATTAAGGGGGGGGGGGACACTTTAGCATGAAATAAAAATACACCTTAAATTAAATCTTCTCTTTTTTATTAAAATTATGATTTCACTTTTAAAAGGATATGATCAACTCTAGGATTGACTTCACATCAAGCTGGGATAAAGTGGGCCATCTTGGCCAACAAATCTACCATGATAACCGTGTGACCCTTGGATAGGGGAAGGTACATTATAAAGTCCATCAAGATCATTACCCAAAGGTGGGTGGGCATGGACAAGGACTGCTGATGTGGAGTTTTGATGTGGACACAGATATCACAGGAACATATACAATTCTGGACATCAGATCATCAAGTTGGCCTCCAGTAGGCCCACTAGATGGTGAATCCCCAGTGTTCCTCAGTTCAGGCATAATGGCTTTACTGAAGTACTCCAAGCCAAAGGTCTTCTTCTGGGAGGAAAGGTGACTCTGGAAAGGGCCTGGTCCACCTGGGACAGAAACTTCTGTTCCACTGCGGTATATAGGTAATTTGAGGTGTGAACATGGAGGTCAAAACTTGGTCCTACTCCTCTGATTCATCCTTGGATGACAAGACATCTACCCTACCATTCTTACAGCTGAGCCGGTCCTGTACTCAATACAAAAGTTAAAATGTGAGAAGAATAAGGCATACAGCTTGGAGTGGTCTCATGGGTAACAGGGCCTGTAACCAATGGCTAGCCATTGAGCCCCTCAATAGTGACAGGTTTTCCCTTGGCCCTAGGGATCAGGTATCTCTTGAAAAAGTCAAGGACCATGAAACTGGAGGAAGCCCATGAGTCGAGCATGATATCTCCTCCCAGGATTTCCCCTTGTGGCAAAACAAACTGGACTGAGAAGACAAAATGGGGGTGTTCCACATATGGCCCCAGCAGGCATCCCCCTAACTGTCAGGGAAGATCATTTTCCTGATTGGGGTTTCTTAGCAAGACAGAAGGCTGCATAATGCCTATTTTCCACACAATAAAGACAGAGTCCCTGGTCCCGACATCACTGTTTCTCCATTGCAGTCAGGTGGAATTGAGCCCTGTCAAGTTGCATGGGCTCTGGAGGGGGAGATGGGCTTGGAGCAGTTACCCAAGTGCAGCCACATGCCGTTCTGGATTCTGCTCATGCTCCATCAACCTATTGTCATGGTTGATGTAGAAGATGATAAAGCCATTCAGTGCTGTGGAGGTGAGTAAGTTCTTGAAGGCCAAGTTCAGTTCTGAACTGGAACAACTGCACTGCCTCATTCCACTGAGTTTCAGCTATGAGCCAGTGGGATTCGGCTGCATAATCAGGCATGGGTCTCTGCCCTTATTTAAGAGTCTGGAGTGCCTGTTTGTCCAACAGATCCCAATTGAGATTTCCCAACATCTCTTAGAGAACATGTAGGAAGGCTTCCAGGTTATTAAGCATGGGGGGGTCTGCTTCAAGGAGGGGCAAAGCCCAAGACAGGGCAGGCCTGGACATGAGGTTCATTATTAATGCCACCCAACTCCTCCCATTGGGGTAGGCTGTGATGGGATTGAGTATACCCTGTGCTTTTTCATACCTTGTTCTTTAGCCTCTGCAAAATGGCAATTTTAAATCTGTGGGAGTTAGAAAGAATGTTAATATTATTTGCCTCATGGTGGTGAAGAAATGGAACCTAATGTGTGATTGACATGTCTTGCTGTAATATCATTGGTTGAAATCCCTGAGGGTAGGCCAAAGGTGGACCCTGGGAGGGGGGGGGAGAGACATATGATATCTCCAACAGGTAGACACACACACACTGAGACACTCTCTGGAATGTCTGCTTTGCAAGCAACCAAAATGTAGATGCTTGGGAGAAAGGGGGGCACTATAGGCTTATGGGCTATCCCTGGAACATGCTTGCTTTATTTCTGCTTTGAAATAGACTGTATCCTGAATCTTGCTATGCTTTTAATACAATTATAAAATGCTTGAAGAGACTTGGAGTGGTTTCTTGGCTCGAGGCTATCTGATTCTACACACATCTGATGCCTGGGTTGTCCAGCCAGGGAGCTGCAACTCAGAAGGACAATAGGGCCTACTCAAGAGTAAGGATCCTATTGTCACATAGGCAACTGGAAATAACTGAAACAGCAGTCACCATTGGTTCATGAAGCCCCGTGGGGTATAGCACTCTCTGGAAAAGCAGGCTGGGAAAGGGGCTTCTGGAGCACAGTGAGATGTCAGGTCTATGGCTGCATTGAGGAAAGTGATGAGACCCCCTGCAAGACCTGTAGACCTGGAACACTGGTGATCAGCTCCACACTCCTGACTGCCTGGGTTGGGGCACAGAATTTTTTTGGCCTCAGCAAACTGTCAGGGTCTGGGGTGTGGGTGCCTGGCAGGCCACATGAACACCAAGACCCAGGACAACCACATAACAGGCTGAAAGTGTAACCAAATCTCAGTCCACAGCCCAAGTCCAAATGAAACTAGAAATACAGGATTACCCAAATGACAAAAGTTTAGGTCAAACAAGACTGAAGTCAAGAGACTATACATGGCAGAGAACCCTCAGGGGCTGGAGCAGAAAGTATCTAGTCATCCCTGCCACATGACCATGGAATCATCTGCAGATGCAGTGCTGGCTCTTTAACTGTAAATGGAGATGATCACTGCACTGTAGAGTCGGATATGACTGGCTTTTAAGCAAGGGTGACCATTACCTTTTACTGGTCACAAGGTGAGCAGAATTGCACACTACTTACTCCCAGATTCTTACAGCCAGCATATAAGCATGAAGTACACCAATAGTACAAAAAAATAGTTAGAACTAGTTTGGATTATAAATCCCAGAACTGCCCAGTTTAGTAATCATCATAAGGGTGGTTCTTCCTCCTCCTCCTTCCTCCTCCCGCCTCCTCCTTCTTCCTCTTTTTCTTCTTCCATATCTGTTATGTCCAAGTATTTTATTATTTGTGTGTCAGCTTCACCAGAAGTCTAAGGCGAAGCTGCGTGCCATTTTCTAATACAGTCGCCTTTCATCTATCTTCTGCTGCTGCATCACAGCATGACACCCGTACCACTGATCTAGTTCCACGAATCACTTCCTGGCCCTGAGCCATTTTGGCATACAATGTCTTCATCAACCCTAGGCCAGTATTGATGAAGCTGCTGCCTTCTACCAAGATGGATTTAAATGGGATTTAATCCACTTGGGGACCATCACCCTTCCCTGTGGACTTCAGCACCCAAGCTGTTAGTTCTCAGGGTGGTCAGGCTAGTTAACCACCGCCTGACACTCGGCGTTGAGTCACTGGCAGCTTCTAGGAACCAGAGAAAAGTGACTTTCTAAATAATAGCCGATCTGTCATCTTTTGAAAACACACAATTCCCTAGATGCTCAGATCTTCCTTCAGAAGTACTTCCCAAGATGACAAGCCCACCCACACTGCATCTTAAGTCTCTGGCACATAGGCTGCTTTCAAGATCAAGTTGGGTTTTAATCCTGTCTCCCCCTACTCCCACAAATTTGTTTACTGCCAAGATGTTTGTGAACTCTATAAATGACAAAAGCTTTCTTAAAAATATTATTTGCTTAACATTTTATCACACTTCAATGGGTCTCAGTAAAGGTGTAGTTTGACTAAGGACTCCACATTTCAAGAACAATCTTATATTATCAAAGATCGTGTTTTTCTTTGAAAGGTGTGCCCTGCTCCCACGATTTTCAAGAACACATAGGTATAATTTCCGTCTTCATTTTTAAAAAGGGAATTCCCAAAAGAGTGAAAGTACTGTACTACAAAAGCTAGTAGTAACCCTTTCTCGTTAGTTTTACGGCTACAGAGAAAACTTACTCCCTACCTTCAAACACATGGCCTGCAGAGGAAGGTGGGAAGTGGATAAAGCTTGGCCAAAAGTTTGTTTATTTGTTTGCTTGCTTGCTTTCAGGATCTTTCAAGTTTTCTTTTCTCCTATATTTGTCTTTTCATATACTGTACCAGTCTTTTCACTTTATATGAAAAGGACAGACCATTTTTTTAAAAAAGGGATGATTTTCAGTTTGTTGATTTTTTTCCCAATCTTAATGTTCAGGATATTACCATTTTAATAAGGCTTTTAAAATGGCAAGGAGATGGGAAGAGAAATAGCCAAAAGTGGACAGTATTGGTAAAGTAGGAAGAATGCACAATTGAGGCCCAAAGTCTACATAAAACTAAAAAATATGTAACCTTTGGGCCACAATTTCCTCAACACCAACATCAATCCTCTATTATCATGATAGTGAACCTTGGCACACCAAATGTTCTTGGACTTCAATTCCCAGAAGCCCAAGCACCCTGTGAATCGACACGAATTGGTTTACTATGATTAATCAGGCCCACAGTGCCCTCGTCACTCCCGGAAGCGGAAGTAAAATGTGTCCGTACGTTTAAGACTCTTCCGGATTAACCCTTCCTCCACACGGGTGCGTTTTACTTCCGTTTCTGGGAGCAACGAGGGCAGCACAGGCTGGATGAATCACATTAGATCTCCAAGATGATAGCCAGAACCCTGGGATGCTCCCAGAACTAAATGTCAGCCTCTCTTCTATGTATTTCTCCAGATTGCTTTCACTTCCTCTCATGCTGGGTGAAATCCAGTAGTAAGCACTGCTTACAGCGGAGGCATATTGAATCAGTAGCTATGCAGTGAGTCAACTCCTCTGTAAGTTCTGCTGATTCAATGGACCTATTCTAGTTGCAACCAACTACTGGGCCTACTCTAGTTGCAACCTACTACTGGATTTTAGCCACTAGCCTCTAGAATTGCAGCCTTCCCACTAGAAATGTGTCTCAGGAAGAGTAGAAAATGAAATCCCACTTTTCCAGAATAGTTTCCACCTTTAAAGAAGAATGAGTAGCCTTTTCCCTAGCAGAGGAGACGCTTGTACAGCAATTTAGCTGGTAACACCCAAGCAGTCCTATTAGCCCCTCCCCATGCGCACACCTCAGTCTTACAACTAATATCCTACTCTCTTTAGTGTTAAGGTTATCACTTCACATCTCTACAGATGACTTCTACATTTCATGTTGCCCTGCGTAAAATAGAAACCCTTAAAGTGGGACAGTTCCTTCATGCCTGTCCTTGACATCTTCACTATTCGGGCATAGCCTAGCCTAGATCAGTAAAAGACCATACTGGAAAAATTCAAAACCATTATTATCTCGTCAAACTGACTTTCCCCTTGACATATCACCATCTGAGTCTTAACTCCAAATCCTTCCTATGACCAAGTGCTACATGGTGGGATTAACTACATTAATGCTTAAATCTCATGCTCTTTTTTTCTTTTCTTTCCTCCCCCACCCCCTGAGCTCAAGCTGTAGAGATGTAATCTTGAAGAATTCCTTATTGATACAGATTTTGAAATGAAAAATTGCTGTTACAATTCCCTGGCTATTCCGAGATTATTATTATTATTATTATTATTATTATTATTATTATTATTATTATTATTATTATTATTATTATTATTATTATTATTATTATTATTATTATTATTATTATTAATAATAATAATAATAATAATAATAATAATAATAATAATAATAATAATAATAATAATTTATTATTATTATTATTATTATTATTATTATTATTATTATTATTATTATTATTATTATTATTATTATTATTATTATTATTATTATTATTGTCCTAGCATTTAAAATGCCAGAGTGGTGATTAAAGTATGGCCTAAATGTCAATTGGTGTCAGTTATTTGCTGCTGTTAATCTGTTCAAGCCTTCCTGGATCATGTGAGAATTTACAAAAACCTGTTCTATACAGACACATTTAAGTTCAAGAACAGGCAGACACATAGGTTGGAAAGAAAGTGTAAAGGTAAAGTGTAAAGGTAAAGGTTTCCCTTGCTCGAAAGCCTGTCGTATCCGACTCTAGGGTTCAGTGCTCATCTCTGTTTCAAAGCCGAAGAGCCAGCGCTGTCTGCTTCTGCAGACGTTTCCATGGTCATGTGGCAGGCATGACTATACACCGGAGAACACGGAACACTGTTACCTTCCCACCAAAGTGGTTCCTATTTATCTACTTGCAATTTCTTGCTTTCGAACTGCTAGGTTGGCCGGAGCTGGGACAAAGATGGGAGCTCATTCCATCCTGCAGTACTCGGGAGGCTGACCTTCCGCCTCCCAGTCAGCATCTTAGCCACTTGAGCCACTGCAGTCCCTCACCTAGTGTAGCCTCCTCAAAACTCTGAGAGCAAGAAAAGCAGAAACACACTTGATCCTCCTTTCAGTCTTTTGATTCCCAATAACTATAGAGGAGCATTGTAACAATAAATGTAATAGGAAAAATATTAAATGGGATACTCAAGGATTTCACTGAGCCTTTATCAGTAAGACAGTAGCATGGATGAAAAAGAATTAGGTTCCACTCTATGCTTATTTGTGCTGGAGTTGAGGGAGGTTAGGGGATTTGTTTATACAGTACTTGCTCTCCGTGTGATATGGTGGCTTTGAAAGGACTGCCTATATAAAGCAAAGCAATTACACTTAGTGCACTCTCTGGGCGGTTCACAAGTTAATTAGCATTTTGCCCCCAACATGCTGTGTACTAGTTTTACTGACCTCGGAAGCATGGAATGTGGGGTTAGGGAGTTTTATGGGCATTTTAAACATTTTTATAATCTTAATAGTTGGTTTTATTGTATGGGGATGGTTTTAAGCTGCCTTGGGTCGCCAAGGAGAAAAAGGTGGCAATATAAATAAATAAATAAATGGAAGACTGAGTCAACCTTGAATGCTGGTAAGGATCGAACTCACAACCTTTTGGTTGCAGGACAGCACTTTAACCATTCTGACACCAGGACTCCTACAGTCATAAAGTATAAAGGGGTGATTCAAGTTTCGAAATGCCACTGGCCATGCTAGCTGAAGGTTCTGGATGTTGTGGTCTAAAAAAAGGAACTTTTCTAAGCTCTAGGAATAAGGCAGCCTCTTGAATTCTGAAGATGAAGCAAAGAAACAGTGAGCCAGTCCAAAAAAAATTCTCTCTTTTATATAGTGCAAAATGTTCCTGGAGTGCTTTTCTAAAGACAGCCACATAAGCATTATCTTGAACTCCTCATTTGAAAATGATAGTTACATGAGCATAAGAAATATTACCATTTAACAGATACAGGGCAGTATATCAGTGGCACTTCAGCATAAAGGTGCGTAGGCTTTGGAGTCTCAGCACAGGCTTTTGATAATGAAATGTGAATGTTCATGAACACTGGGTCCCATCTGGCATTGCTGCCATTATGTACTCTGTGTTTAGTATCTCTGAAAAGAATTGGGCCATGGTGGTTGTCCTCTCTTTTTGCAAAACCTTGACAAGCCACATTGAAAAGATCAGAAACTGCTCAAAGCAATTCTGAAAATTAGTTCAGCTGAGTGTTGCAGGCTGAGCAACTTCAGATGGTTAGAAGAACTGAGTGGGAACATGAGAGGAAGGACACAGTCAAAGACTTGGAATGAGTACTGAAACAAGAACACCCACAAAGCATTAATTAACCGACTGATGGGCGACGGGGAGAAGATTCTTCAAGGTAGTGCATTAGCTCAACAGGGTATTAAGGCCTGCCCAGCAGCAAGCCAGTCAAAACAAATTGGAGAAGACAGTCCTTGAGGACTACCCAGAGAACACAGTTCAGCCAGCTGGCATGGGGTCTCGGTCCTTCTTTCCCTCAAGTGATGTGGAAAAGGAGATATCTCACCATGAGCGCCAGTGTGACAATGTTGTAAACAAGGCCATATAAAAGAAGGACAAACCACGCTGAAATCCTAACTATACCAGGAGATGTCCATCAAAATGTATATCACTTTGTGCATATCGCTTTGCAATGTGATATGAACAGAGCTTTGTGTTCAGGCAGCTTTCTGAAATGCACTGCTTTTTGTCCAGTACCTTTTTTTTTCTTTTACAGTGATACCTCATACAACGTCCAAACTTGGTTCCACAAGCTTGGACTTTATATGGATTTGGACTTTGTATGAGGCATGCAAAATCCTAGTCACAATGCCTCATACAACGTCCAAATCCTTGCCGCAATGCCTCATACAACGTCATTTCCATAGAGATACATTGTACTGTAACAGCACAGACTTCAGGGCAAAGTCAAGGAAACAGACAGGAAACTGACAGAACTTTAAGAAATCATTGTCTAAAGGCTAAATACATTACAAAAACATGTCAAACAACCCTGATTGTCCAAGAACCTGAAAAATTCTGCAAAAATCCCAGGAATGCTTCTGTCTTTTATGTGTCCTGTCTTTTATACTGCCCAGGCACAATGCAACCTGGGAAAAACCCCAATGCCTCATACAAAGTCGAGCCACTTTGTATGAGGTAATTTTTTTCAAGAAATTAGGTGATGTTGTATGAATTCGATGTTGTACGAAGCGGACTTTGTATGAGGTATTACTGCATTTACAAGTTACATATGTAACTAATCCTGTTTTTGAGTAGTCCATGCTATGAGATTCCAGGTCTAAAGCGTGAGACCAAGGGTGGGTCCTTGAGATGTCACAGCAAAGAATTGTGCATAGATTAGAAGTGATGAGATTTTTCTAGGTTTTGTGTCACTGCTACCAAGGTTCATGAAACAAGAAGGTTCGGGAGTTCCATCGCTGGTTCTTATTCCCTGTCTTGCTCCAAAAGGCATGATGGACTCACAAAAATGTTGCAAATAAGTAATGTTAAAAGAGGCATGCACTTGGGCCTATCAGTCCATATGGAGCAACAGAAATATGAACATCTTTGTGTTGAGTGTTGGAGCCAGGAGGGAACAGGTAGATATGTATCAGAGCGGACCGGAGGGGCTCTCTAGTTGTACCATCGGCTAGAGGGACTCGCCTCTCTAGCACACGAAGGAGGGCCTTCTCCGTGTCTGCACCAGCCCTATGGAACTTCCTGCTAATAGAGTTACGGCTGCAGACAGAATTGCTGCTCTTTAGAAAAGAACTTAAAACCTGGCTGGCAGGGCAGGTGTGGGGCGCTGATGGGGAGGTGACCCCCACCCACTGGATTGTATAAATTAAGATCCTACCTCTCTTTTGGGGATGGGGTGGTTGGGTCTTTTTAGACTGATGGTTTCATAATTCATTTTAAGTGGTTTTTAGTATGCTATTTTGTTGTGTTTTGTTTATTAGCCGCCCGGAGTCACTTCGGCAAGGGAGCAGCAATACAAGTACGAACAAATAATAAATAAATAAATAAATAGTCAAAGGCTTTAAAACTACCTCACATACAAAACCCAAACTATCTTCTCTTCTACTGCTGCTTGTCCTGAGAGTTGTTGTCGTCATCTGGAAACCTAGAGAAACATAGCTATTTTCTGTGACCTGTAGGAATGCATCTGGATTCTGTCAGGCTGTCTCTGACACTTTTTGTATACAAAAGCCTCTCTGCTCACTGAGAGACAGCGCTCCTTATCTCTCTTTCTTTGGGTTTTGACATTCTGATTGATTATGTAGGCTAATGAGTTTCGTTTCTGCTATACAATGATTGCTAGTTTCGTTTCTCTCTCTCACTGCCTAAATAAAGAAAAGGGCTTGAGTAGCTTTGGACCAGCCAAGGACTGCAGAGTGCTTTTCTCTCTGTCTCTCTGTTCCTCCCTACAAAAAGCCTAAGGAAGCAGGACTTCTTGGGACTGATTGTTATCTTAAAGATCTGAGGATATAACTGCTGCTAATGAGACTGACTGAATAAAGAAGATATCTTTACATGAAGCAGAATCCCATCAAGTGGCGCCCCGTCGTGAGGCCAATTGAATGAAATTCAAAGGAATGCTTTGAAAGCTGCTTCAATAATTAACACCTCATCGACCGGGAAGGTCTCACTCACTCACGACCAGAGGAAAGGTCATAAATCGAGCGCTCGAGAATTACAACAGGGTGAGTGAAAATGGGGTGTGTTTTTTCTTCGCAAATGTATGAACTTTGTAAAGATATCTCAGATCTTTTGCATGACAATGGGCGAAAAGTTGATGAACAGGAGATACAGAAACTGGCTAAAGCTATAGCAAAATTCTGTCCTTGGTTTAAATATGAAGGTCTGGACTTGGGACAGTGGAAACAGATTGGGAGAGAAATGCAGAAGCATAATGGAATTTCTGTGTCAATATTATTTACATGGGAGGCAGTTAGGGACTGCCTTCAGAGACTTACTCCAAAAAATATTTTATTGTCTCAAAGACTTGATGGCCCCCTCCCACAGCTTTTGCCTTCAGAGAAAGGGGGGGCCATGGCAACCATGGCAGCCATGGCAACTGCTCCTCCATCATATGAGAAACAACAGACTCCTCATGGGGGTGGAGGTGAAAATGGAGATGGGACGTTATATCCTGCCTTGCAATTAGATCCTGACTTGCAACAATCAAGTCCTTTTAGCCCTACAAAAGACCTGTTCTCTGCTGCAATATTGCCAGCCGAGCATAAAAAACAGCTAGTGCCAGCTGATGGGGAACAAATGGTGGGAAACTCATCACAGATTGAAGTTGTTGATGCATGCAGAGTGGCAGAAAGCAAGGACTGTGTTTTAAAGAGCAGCTTAGGGGATCTCAGCCCCCCCGTGAATCAACCCTCATCACAAAAGCAGGAGAAGCTGAGTAGTAAATTTGATACCTCACGTTTGGGCAGGAAGATCCTACAGAAATGGAAGGATGGCCCAAAGGAGGAACGCACAAAACTCAAGACAAAAAAGGGGTGCAAGTACAAACTAACAGATGCAGGTTGTCATAAGGTTGAAAAATACAAGGAGGAAGAAGACATACAGTTTTTTGCTGATTTTGAACTGCCCAACCCACAAACAAAGAGATCAGAGTGGGCTGTCTCAAGTTTCCAGCATCAGGATGGCAGGGAAAGCAACGGGAAATTCCCTGTACTATTCTTCTGTGTGGAAGCTGCTTGCAAATTCTGGAGAAGTTCTTTGTGCCTTCATACCTCCTCGGCCTGCCTTACTGCAGATGGGTGTGGCTGGAGCATGAAGGAATGTGTGTCTGCCTGAAAAGCTGAAAAAAGGGGGGTTGTGGGGGATTGTCTTGTGAAGTCAGTGAGACTTAATTTATGGCTTAATTTCAACTTGCCATGCCAAGAAATGTGCTGGAGAGATAGTGTTTCAGAGAGCTTCAATCAAGATTGGACTTTTAATTCGGACATTTTAATTGGACTAAAAAGAACAAAAGTTTGTGTGGACTTTAAAGAAGAATTATAAAACCTGACAGCCTTTTTAAGAAATTGTCTACCTGCTCATGCTAATGAGATTTGTACTGTATTTGAGTTACCATGCTATGCTAGTAAAAGTTATAATGCCTCTTTCACTTTACATCCAGTGGGAGAAGAAGAAATTTAATGCCTTACTCATGTAATTGGGTAGTAAGAATTGCTTTCTAGAATGCTATAGAGGCCTCCTTCATGTAAGGAAGAAAAAAAAATGTTCATGTCTTGTTTATGCTTAAATGTTTTGCTTATTCTTTTGCAGGAGAAAGATCTGTCTTTGCTTATGTTATGTATTGTCTTATGAAACTGCATACCTTCAGAAGCACATGGCAGAGTTTCCAGTACTCTACACATGTAAATGGGTTTGTGATATTGCATTTGTGTTATATGTCACTCATGTTTCATGTTTAGTTATATGGTACTAGTAATAACAGGGCATGCTCCTGTTTCTTAGGGGAGTGTCTTCTTAAGCCATTGGTCATTTATTGGCAACAAGGGGATCCTGAGTGGAAGGATTCCTGCTGGAGCGATCCGCCCATGGAGAGAGAAGAAGGTTATTCAGCTCCAGGATGGTGGTTCACCAGTAAACTAAATGTGCTGACATTTGTTATTTTCTTTCTTACTGTGCTTCCAGCTGTAAGAACAATGCCTCATGGGGGCAACCCCAACTTTTGGATTCGTCATGCTAACTATATGTTTGAAGTTCATGGTAAGAATGCAACGTTATACTATGAGCATCCACTGGCAGTGTCTCAAATGGCCTTTCTTCCGGCATTGTTCAACACGCCAGAGCTGGTTATTGGACATTTGCAACATCTTGATAGATCTACACTCTTCTCTAATCCTCCAGAACAATTTAACAACACCCGCTGGCGAAGCATGACATTCAAGAAATACACTAAAGGACTTTGTTTCTGCTGTCATAGTTCTGGAGTCTGGAATAGTAAATGGAAGTACTGGACTCAAGCAAAAAGGGTTTTGCAGAATGTAGGCAATTATACGGGTTGTGATGATTATTTTTGGTTATGGGGTAGTTATAACAGTTCTTATAAGCTTAATTATACCTTGTTTAACACTACTATTGAAGATATATATGATGTGTTTCCTATGTTTACTCCTGATTATTCTGCTAACAATGTACGCACTGATGTTAATCTCTTTGATTGGGTGACTTCTTGGTTGCCTGATTTCTCTGTCCTTAGACAAGTTTTCTTTTATGGGTTTATTATTATTATCTGCTTTTTACTTTTGTGTTTTTGCATTACTTGTATTCCTAATCTTATTTCTATGTGTAACACATGTCCATTGCGTAGAAGGGAGACATCGAGTTTTGCACGACGGCAATTGTATTCAATGAGGTATCATCCTCCGGAACAAAGTACCAGGAGTCAGGAGGGGTACGATGTCCAGGAGGACAGTGATGATGTATATGGAGGAGTAGTTATGGAGTATGATGACATGCAGGGGTATGATTAGCCGTCCCTCTCTCAAATTTAAATGAAAAAGGAGGACATGTAGGAATGCATCTGGATTCTGTCAGGCTGTCTCTGACACTTTTTGTATACAAAAGCCTCTCTGCTCACTGAGAGACAGCGCTCCTTATCTCTCTTTCTTTGGGTTTTGACATTCTGATTGATTATGTAGGCTAATGAGTTTCGTTTCTGCTATACAATGATTGCTAGTTTCGTTTCTCTCTCTCACTGCCTAAATAAAGAAAAGGGCTTGAGTAGCTTTGGCCCAGCCAAGGACTGCAGAGTGCTTTTCTCTCTGTCTCTCTGTTCCTCCCTACAAAAAGCCTAAGGAAGCAGGACTTCTTGGGACTGATTGTTATCTTAAAGATCTGAGGATATAACTGCTGCTAATGAGACTGACTGAATAAAGAAGATATCTTTACATGAAGCAGAATCCCATCAGTGACCTGAGCCAGTATCTTGAGATATGACAACCATAATTTTAAGGGTTTATATATGGATCCTCTTATACTGAAACTAGCATATTTTGCCCGGCGGTGCCGGGCTTTTTAAAATTGTGTTGGATAGTAAAGGTTTTTTTTTTCTTGAACCAATGGGGCTGTGTTTTTTTAAATGGTGGCAGAATTTTTTTTGATTGTTTGGCTTTGAGACGCTGTGTCCGCCTGCGGCGGACTTGCGCTCCCAGTGGCTTTTTTTTGGTGTGTGTGCTGGCTTCTTCTGTGCCGTGCTGTTTAAATTTGTTTTTTAAGGTTTTGCCGGGCAAAATCTGCTACTTTTAAAGAAGAATGTGTTTCTTTGTGAATTTTTGCAAATATTTTTACTTTGGATAATTATTTTTAAAAATGTGTAAATATATGTTTTTTTAAATTGAATGTATTTTACAGTGTTTTTTTATTGAATATTATTATTTTTATCTGTGAATTATTTTTGATTTTTTTGAATGTTTTTGGGAATTGATTACCCTATTTTGGGGGATTTATTGAATATTTGGGAATATTTTGGATGTTTTTTCTCCTTTGGCCACTGGGTGGTGGTGGTGAGTAATTTTTTCGTTTTGCTTGTTCCGGTAAGTCTCTTCTTCTCCTCATTTCAGTTCCGGTTTTCATCGGGGGAAGACGTGTATTGGTAAGTTCTTTCCATTTTTTTTAGGGGGGATTGTTTTGGGTTGGGGGGCGTTCTGGTTGGGTTTTGGGTTTTGGGGGGGTTTGTGTGTGTGTGTTTTTGATTGTTTTTGGGTTTTGGTTGGGGGTTTCTTTGTGTGTATTTTTGACTGTTTTTGGTTTTTTGTGTTTGAGGTGGGGGTTTCTGTGTGTGTGTGTGTTTTTGGTATGTTTTTTGGTTTTTTTTGAATGTTTTTGATTTGTTTTTTGGGTATTTTCATGGGCCAGTCTTGATGGCTGGCCCGCGGAAATACCATCGCCGTTTCATGTGGCGTTTGGGGGGGGGTGTTTTGCCGTGGCCCGGGCTGGGTTGCCGCTTCATGCGGCTTTTGGGGGAGGGTGTTGTTGTGGCCCTGGCTGGGTTGGGGTTTGTTTGTTTGGGGGGTGGGGGTTTGTTTGCCTGCCTTTTTTGGTTTGTTTTTGTTTGCTGCCGCCATGGCGTTTTTGGCAGCGGTTGGGTGGGGGGTGTTTGTATTTTTTTACAGCAAGTTTGTCTCGCTGGGCTCGCCGTGTCTTCGGCAGGCAGCGTGGTGGAGAGGGTGTCCCTCTCTTCCCCATTGCTCCGTGCAAGATGGCCGGTGGGTTTGCATTTTATTTTGATTTTGGGGTTTGTTTATTTGTGTTTTCTGGGCGCTCATCCGCCTGTGGCGGACTTGCGCTCATGGTTTGAGTTTGTGTTTATTTTTTGCACGCCGGCTTCTTCGGCGGACTTGCGCTCACAGTTTGGGTTTGTTTTTATTTTTCGCGCGCCAGCTTCTTCAGCGTTCTGCACGCCCATGGCGTGCAGGATGCTGGGGAATGTAGTTTTGGCTGCGCGGGTTAGCTTGTTGTGGCGGTTTTTCTCTTGCGGCTTTTTTTTGATTGGCCGCGGCGCGTTTCCGAACGTTCCTTTTGCCACTCCGCTCAGCCTGATTGGCTCTGACGCGGCACGGTGAAAGGAACTTTGGGAATTGAAGTTCCCTTTTTTTGTTTGCAACTGGGGGGCTCCTGCCCCCGGGTCAAAAATTTCAACCCGACAGTTACCTGCGAACCCCATTCGGGCGAGTGAACGGAGGCTCGGACGGGGCTAGTGGGGCCTGGTGCAACATCCTTTGTCACATTCAAACGGTTAACGCACCATTTTATAGGTATAGATGAGACATCCATGGCAAATATTTAGGCATTATTTAAAGAGCTTCAGTTTCTAACTGATGCTTGATTACCATTCAAAGTTATAGCAGATGCTGGCCACTTGGCCATTTTTGTGCCTTAAACTAACTCTCTCTCTCAATTCAGAGCCATAGTGGCACAGTGGTTAAACTGCTGTACAGCAGCCAGAACATTGTTCAGTCCTAATGGGTTCAAGGTTGACTCAGCCTCCCATCCTTCCAAGGTTGGTAAAATGAGTACCCATTGTGTTGGGAGGGGGTAAATGCTAATTACCTTGTGAACTACCCAGAGAGTGCACTAAACAATATGGGGCAGTATATAAGTGTTATTGCTATTGCTAATTTTTTCACTATTACCCTTCTGATTTTTGGGGTGTTGCAATCTCTATTAATGTTGACAAAGAAAAACTGAAAATATATTACATTGGTCTTATTTTTAATTAGACTTGTATCCAGCTTTTCCTCTCATAAGTTCAAGACTCTCCCTTTCCACACTTTATGCTCAGCCAAACCTGTGAGATAGCTCACAGAGTATAACTAGTCCAAGGTCAGTGAGGACTTACTATGTTAACCCTATTTTTACGTCTTTTCTTGATCAAGGAGACAAAAGCAGAGCTAACTCTGTTCTGTGCAGGAGCTTTACCTAAACTGTTGGCATCTGAACTTACTAAAACTCTTGTAATTTAAATTATTCACTCTTTTTTCTGAGCATGCTGCCATGAATATTCATAAGCACGTAGAACATTCCTTGATCTCCTCTTTAAAACTATTTTTTAAATGAAGCAAATGTTTACAAACTAATATTTTTCTTCTAAATCTACACTTCCTGATAGCAGAGAGACACCTCATGGTTTACAACTGACTTCTACTGGAATGTGTTTTTGGTAAGGTGGTCTGTGCATAGCAAGGTTCTGTTTTTTGCACATGTGCCTTCCTTCTAAAGCTGTTTACATACTTTATATATATATATATATATATATATATATATATATATATATATATATATATATATATATATATATATATATATATATATATATATATATATATATATATATATATATATATATATATATATATATATATATCTTACAGTGGTTCAAGTGGCTAAAATGCTGACTGGGAGGTAGAAGGTCAGCAGTTCGATTCCTGAGTACTGTAGGATGGAGTGAGCTCCCGTCTTTGTCCCAGCTCCTGCCAACCTAGCAGTTTGAAAGCAAGAAATTGCAAGTAGATAAATAGGGACAACTTTGGTGGGAAGGTAACAACGTTCCGTGCACTCCAGTGTCTAGTCATGCCTGCCACATGACCATGGAAACATCTGCAGAAGCAGACAATGCTGGGTCTTCGGCTTTGAAACAGAGATGAGCACTGCACCCTAGAGTCGGATATGACTGGCTTTTGAGCAAGGGAAACCTTTACCTTTACAAACCTAGAGGAAATGTTTATGAGAAGCCACAGCACTCAATTAGCTTAATTAGCTCAATTAGCCATTGATACCCTTGTCCTACTGAAGGACAAGGGTATCAATGGCTATAATTATGGATACCTAAGGACAACCTCCGGGTGGGGGGGGGAGAGATAGGCAGGATATCTCTCAATGCCATTTCCAGGGAATCCTAAACAGGTGAAGGCATCTGCTTGGGAATACCCTGAAGCAAATGGTGAGCCACTGTGTGAGACAATGCTGGACTTAATGGGCTGTGGCCTGTTCCAGGAAGACTGTTCTTGTGTTCTTATGTTCTTTATGAATATGAAAATGTACACCAAGCAAAATGATTCAGATTTGTAAGTCTCTGGGGCTCGCAGTTTTAAAGGAGTGAAGAGACAAATTACATGCAAGTGAGGAGTTTTTAGGCTAGAAAAAATAATTTAAGTTTAAAAATTGGCATCTTCTAATATTCTTCTACCTAAATGGTCTTGGTTTGCTGTGCTTTGTAAATTAGCTCATGATTAAAGTATCTCTCTAGTATCTAAGTATCTTCATTGTCTTCTCATGCCTATTTTTATGAAAATGCAACCCTGACCTGAATGCACTTGTAGCTCAAGTACAAGATTTGAGAGCATGAGCAGAATAGTTATTATGAAGTGAAGTACTTACAGTTTTACTGCAAAATAAATGAACTTTTCAAGTGATTTTACTGTGTTTCGCAGCTGTTCTGTTTAGTTATGATGTTTATCACATTGCTAGCTATCATGTTTTTCAAACAGATGCCCTCTTTAGATGCTTCTTCCACCTTTATTTTCTTCTTCCAATCCATTATGGCTGTTTCTAAGTCCTTTTCTAATGTGATCACCTTGTCTTCCCCTCTTTTAAATTTCCTTTCATACATCTGAAAAGATCTCACATCATACTTGGTCAAGGATATGCATCAGCGCTTCACTTTGTTCTGTCTCATACTAATTTCAGTGCAACAAAGCAGAAAAATTCCAGACCTGTGTATTTTATGGATGTCTAGCTCAATGCTTTTCAAGGATGAACTTTTCTGACCCTATACAAGGCTCATAGGACTACAGAGCCAGTCTGTGACCTGCTAGGGCCTTATGCTGTACCCAGCTTAAGAAGCTCCTTCCTCTCATTGCATTATATTATTCTAAAAATTATGTAAAATTTTAAATGCCAGGCTATAGGATGTGTACATAACTCAAGGACAGACTGATCCAAAGTCATCCTACGACACTGTGACATTTCCAAGCTGTATATTTCTGCTATTGTAGACATTTTTACATATGAGAATGGACTTTCCTATCTTGCCTCAAAGAAGAAATCTTTTATTTATCTGCATATTTTGAGAACATGTTGTAAACCCCGCCCCCCCATCTTTATTGCTTGTCTGGCCAGGTTATCCTGCTATGGTGATAGAGTAGACCATACTGCCAGCGACTCAATGCCGAGTGTCAGGCAGCGGTTAATTAACCTGACATCCCTGAGGACTAAAAGCTTGGGTGCCAAAGCCTGCACGGAAGGGTGATGGCCCCCAAGTGGGTTAAATCCATACCTGTCAACCATCCCAATTTGGCCAGGAAAACCCCGTAATTTGACGTCGATTGACGTCATAACCTGCCCCACGCTGCCAAAACCCCGTAATTTGGCAGCGGGGGGAAACGCTTTCCGCACATGCGTGGAAGCGCTACACCGCTTGCGCAGCCCCTACGCAAGCAGCGTAGTGCTTCCGTGCATGCTTGGAAGGGTTTTATCCCTTCCACACATGCGCGGAAGCGCTACGCCGCTTGCATAGGGGCTGCACAAGCGGTGTAGCACTTCCACGCATGCGTGGAAGGGGTAAAACCCTTCCATGCATGCATGGAAAGCGACCTGTGCACAAGCGATGTGCGCAGGTCCCGTTTTTCCGGAGCCGCGGGTTGACAGGTATGGTTAAATCCCACTTGAATCCATCTTGAGGGAGGGCAGCAGCTTCATCAATATTAGCCTGGGGATGATGAGGAATCTGTGAACCAAAATGGCTCAGGACCAGAAAGTGACTTGTGGAACTGGATCAGTTGTACGGTTGTCACGCTATGATGCAAAAGGTAGATGAAAGGCCACTGCATTATATTCACAGGACAGTCTTCATGGCTGATTGCCACAAGAATCGCCAAGACAGTATTTGGATTTGGATATGGCGGAACAAGAAAAAGAAGATGTTTATCATTCAATAGCCATATTCTATATAGTCAAAATATGAAATGACACAGTAAGCTCTAGAACCAAACTACACTTCAGAAACTATCACAAGGTACAGCTCTTATAATGACTTGCAACACTATGACATGTCCAGTTGTGCACCTGATAATCATCCGGTTATTCAACTGACCACACAAAAGACAGAAAGCAAAAGGGGAGAAATTGTGCATTTTCCCTTATGCACAAGGTTTCCTCAACAAGAATTGAGCCTATTTTAGCATAATATTCTCCTTCATATTTTAGCTTTCTTTGGCTGAAATCCTGTTGCATAGTTATACAGTACTTAATATGTAACAAATAATGCTGACAGAGACTTTTGAATGTGCACAATTCTTGTCCAAAGATTAGGCCCTTTGTGTAACTTTTCAGCAGAATTCTTTGTGTGATATTTCTGACATTTTAAAAAATTAGATTAACTCTTACTCAAAAGACTTGCAGTCATTCCATAACAATCTGCATGTTCAGGCTTTCTACAGTAATCACCAGACTCTCCCAGTAACTAAGAGGAATGTGGAAACAGACTGAAGCCATGTTGTTCAAGTGACCAAATTACATAGGAAGATAAAAAATGGGAAGCAATGAATAACAGAGAAAGGCAGATATACAAATGCTTGACTTTGTAAGGGTTTTTGGTCAAATCATTGTCTGGCTAATCAACTGTTTCTAATCATATGAGGAAACCCTCTTTTAACTGCTTGCCAAGATTAATAGGAAGTATAATGTAAATATATGAGATGGGGGACTTCATCTAATGTGCATATGCTATTCCAATTGCTCATTGGCAATAAACTGCCTTCCCAATTTTTTGTCTTTGATATTCACTTCTACAGTAGCCAGAGTATGTGCAGTTCTTGGACAAAAGGTCCACTTAACACCTTTGGGGCCTCAATTGTCCCTTCTGCTTTTTGTGATGTCCTCACCCCTTTTTCCAGTGCTCATTGACTACCATCCAACCACAATTTAACAAAAAGAATTCTAATTTAAACAATTGAAAATAACACATATTTATATATTTTAATTTATAGTATAATTTACAGTATATTAAAATATTTTTTAAATGGCACTAGACAAAGGTCCAATGACACAGAGGCTAAAGCAGTGGTTCCCAAACTTATTTAGCCATGCCCCACCTAAGCATCTTTAAAATCCTGATCCCACCACCACCACCAATGACATATAATTCATATTTTTTAAAAAGTGAACTTCTGTTCATGTGGAGGATGTCTAAAAGGCCATTAACTTGGTCTAAACAAGCTTCTAAAGAACATAGCTCATTCTCAATTTGCACACACACCCCTAAAAATCAAATTGCCTGCCCTATGGGCTAAAGAAAGGCTGGCTTCAAGAATGAATCAGAGCAACTTCCAGCCAAAGATTCTTGAGGAAGGAGCTTGTGAAGACTAGCAAAGTCATAATGACTCTCTCTCTCTCTCTCTCTCTCTCTCTCTCTCTCTCTCTCTCTCTCTCTCTCTCTCTCTCTCTCTCTCTCTCTCTCTCTCTCTCTCTCTCTCTCTCTCTCTCTCCCTCTCTCTCAACTAGCTGAACTTAGTATGAGGCAGCATTTTATACACCTTTGACAAAAAACTTTAAAGCAGGAGTGCTCAACCTTTTTAACCTGGGGGCCAGGTCATGCTCCCTCAGACAGTTTTGGGGGACAGATGGCCATTTTGCCCTTCCTCCACCACATGGCACTTCCGGGTGTGGTGGAGGCGGTGGGAGGCCACATGAAATGGCACTACGGGCCGCATTCAGCCCACAGGCCACAGGTTGAGAATCCCTCCTTTACAGCTTCAATAGAGAAGGGGCCTTCAGAAATGTTAATGGGCCTTTTAGGCCAAGCAGGAGTCCTCTGAGGACACCAGGAACTATCTGGAGACGTGATATCTGCCAGCAGTCTATTGCTGGAGGAATGTTACAACCACTCAGCTGAACACCAACAGTTGTAATGAGCTATCCATGGTCCTGACCATTCGAAGCATTTGTCCCATGCTTTATCAGCTCAGCTTTGAAGAATTCATCTCAAAGGTGGGACATCTATATGCTAAAAGGAGTGTGAATTTGTGTGATACATAGAGATATATAAAGAGTATAACTATGAAAGAGATTTCAAACATTCAAACTCCTTGCAGCCAAAAACAGTACAGTTAGGAAAAGGTTTTACCATTTGATTCTCTTTAATACCTAAAATGTCCTTTAAAGCACAGTTAGATGTATGAACAAGCTGATTTTCATCCAAAAGGCACTGAATTAATCTGTTGCAAAAAATAACCCTACTAACTGTGGCTCAAGTGGCTAAAACACTGACTGGGAGGCGGGAGGTCAGCAGTTTGAATCCCGAGTACTGCAGGATGGAATGAGCTCCCATCTTTGTCCCAGCTCCTGCCAACCTAGCAGTTCAAAAGCAAGAAATTGCAAGTAGATGTATAGGGACCACTTAGGTGGGAAAGTAAACAGCATTCTGTGCACTTCGGTGTCTAGTCATGCCAGCCACATGTCCACAGAAACGTCTGCAAATGCAGACAGTGCTGGCTCTTCAGCTATAAAACAGAGATGAGCACTGAACCCTAGAATAGGATACGACTGGCTTTTGAGCAAGGGTGACCTTTACTAAAGAGTAAATGTAGTGCATATCACCAGCAGAGCTGTCATGTTCCATGTTTGTCAAGAGAACTCCATTCCAACAAGTTTTGACTGACATAAGCTTTTATATACAGATACTGCAGCCTATGACTTCAAATGCACCCAACAATGTGCAAGACAAAAGATTGCAATAAATCAAATTACAGTCCTTTTTTTTTTGGTGGTGCCACAAAACTTTTTTGTTTTGGGGGGTTTCTATCTCTGGAGTCATATCATCACTACAGTGACAATCCGGAGCTCTTCTGGGTTACATATTTTGACTGTAATCCTGTTGCTTATTTATTTATTTATTTATTATTTATTTATTAGTTCAAATTTATATTGCCGCCCACTCGCCGTAGCAACTCAGGGTGGCTTACAAACAATACATTACAATACAATACAATACAATACAATACAATACTGTGCAATATGTTGATGGGGGCTCAGGGGGAGGGTGGTGAAGTCCTGAACCTGCCCTGGCTTCTTCCTCCCCCTACCATTAGTGTGGACACAGGGGAAGGGGAGGCAAAGTCCTCAACCTGACCTGGTTTCTTCTTCCCCCTGCCGTTGGTGTGGGCTCAGGGGTGGGGGGGTGGCAAAGTCCTTAACCTGCCCTGGCTTCTTCTTCTTCTTCTTCTTCTTCTTCTTCTTCTTTTTTTTTTTTTTTTTGCTTAACTCAGTCAAGAGCTGTCTATAGCAGTGTTTCCCAACCTTTGGTTTTTTACACCGAGAACATAATAAAATACAGTAGGGCAGTTTAGAAGACTCCTCTGTCAGGATCTCAAAATGGGTTGGGTTGGGATGATCTGGGGCTGATTGATCCAATCCAGCACACAACACATCTGCATGTGATCAGACCAAGCTGCCTCCAAACCATCCCAAAGAGCAGACTCTATGCCCTTGCAGACAGCCTCTAAGTCACACTTGAATAGACCCATTGTTGAGTCAACTTCTCCATACGATCCATTGATTCAAATGGGCCTACTCTAGCTGCAACTTAATCAATGAAACTTTTGGAGATGACTCAACAAATCATTACTAATTGAATGGGTCTACTCTAGAGTAATGTACTACACTAAACAACAGAATTTCAGCACCTAATCTTTTCCAACCCTGACAAACTTTGAATGTGGAGCTTTGTTGAGTCAACTCCTCTGTAGGTTCCACTGATTCAAAAGGGGCTACTCTAGCTGCAACTTAATCAATGGAACCTTTGGACATGATGACTCACCAAACTGCTACTAATTGAATGGGCCTACTCTAGAGCCATGTACTACAGTATGCAACAGAATTTCACCATTTAACTTTTTCCAGCCCTGACAGATTTTGAATGTGGAGCATTCAGCATGCAAACTATGTGCTCTAGTAGTCAGCTGTTGCTCCACTTCTTTCTCCCAGAACACATAGTAAAAGAAAACATGTCTTATTATGATATCTACATCCTGCATTTGCCCACAAGTGGCAGCAAAAGAAGAGGAGTTGGACTAACAACATGAAGATGTCATATTGTACATTTTGTTTTATTAGATGTTACTGCGGAGAGTAGAAGAGGAGAAATGATGCTATTTTTATGGCAGCCATGGACCATTTATAATATCTAAAGTTTTACTGATGCCAGCATGCAATTCTGCCATGAATAATTCCACCACAATTTAGAGATGTATCCCCAGATACATGAGGGGAAACTACAAACTAGGAATCTATAGTCCCATTTGCTAGTGCAACAAAGAATAATGCTTGAGGGACAGTCAACACTCGCACACACCTGTCCCTCAAAAAAATATAAACTCACAGGTTACTTAAGGGGCTTTGCTCTCATTTGTTTCTCAATGCACATGCAAAACAAAGAACAAAACTCCTGATGGACCTGCAAAACTCATACTAATTAAAGACAAATAATTAACCATGTTTGAACTAGGAAGATGGGCAACTCCTCCCCTCTTCCCCCGCCCCCCAAATTGTAGAGACCTCCTTGATGCTTAAATGGTTAGGGACTCTATCTTGCAACATTGTGCTCATCTCACTGCGCTGGAGAGCTCTTGAGAATGTTATTAGCTGGGTGTTCGCCTTGCCGTTTTTCCACATGAGGCAGATGGGTAATTACGAAGCTAATAGTCTGATTGAGAGAAATCAGATGCAGTGGTTTGCCCAATTAGATGATACATTAGCTCCCTTCTTTGTAAGCAGCTAATGTGTGAAGCAAAGTGGTATTTTGGGGGGTCAGAATCCTTAAACAAGTGCCGAGTTGCAGATTATCATGTATGTATGTGTGTGTATGTCTCTCTCTATATCTCTCCCTTTCTCCCTTTCTCTCTCTCTCTCTCTTTCTCTCGCTCTTTTTTTTCTAATGGAGGGAAAGTGCTAAGTCTTCATTACTAAAAGCATAGAAAATGCAAATCAGGCTCTGAAACAAAAGAGTGAAGGGACAGGCGAGAATATTTGGTGTCCAATGTGTCAACCTACAACATCAATTACATTGAAATGCGATGCATGGGAGCCTAATCAAGGATAGTATAATTGTAATAATTGCATGCTTTTGTTGGAGAGCTGCTGCCGTTGTTATTGTCAACCATTTGTTTCTTCCTATTGTTTAAGAGGATGGGGGGATTTTAAATATACATGTCCATCTGAAAAAGTATGTAGGTAAAAAAGGCTCTTGCTCTTGCGCACAATGTATGTCACGCCTCCTGATTTCTAGCGGCTGCCAAACAAACAAGTTCTTTAAAGCTGCTAAGTAACGAAGACAGGCAAAAGTAGATGGTTTAATTTGGTTTCATGTTATTTTTACTTTCTTTTGCGTATTGCCACGCTCGTCCAATGGGAGCATACTGTTCCCACCAAATGTTCATAGAAGAGGTGCTGATGTGAGGTATATACATTATAGCAGAGGTGCCCAAACTTTTTGGGCCGTGGGCTGGTCACGTGGTTCATCAGGCTGGTCACATGGTTCAGCGGGCCGGTTGTGTGGTTCCTCCCACCAGAAGCAGAAGTAAAACGTGCTTTGCAATCTGGTTAGCAACAGAATGAGATAGATTTTAAGCTGCCATTTTCTCTGCTTAAACCAGGGGTGCTCGCGTGCCATAGTTTGGGCACCCCTGTATTATGGACAGATGATCGGAGCTCACACTTCCCTACTATTTCCTTCCCAGGGTGCAAGAGAAGTGTGTACCCCAACATCTCCAAAAGAAGCCTGGCTTGCCACTAATGATGACATCATTCCTAGGGTGCACATGGAACTGTTGATTTCTGCCTCTGTCTTCATGAACCTTATTATTTTTTGTGATCTACACACACCCTAGTTTCAAAACCAAGGGCACTGCATCCCAAGGGAGCTACAACTCACCTCATCCCACACTGCTGACCCAAAGCCTTTGTAAGCTCAACTAGGCTGAACAACTAGTATCTTGGCAGTTCAGATTTCACCTTATGCTCGCTGAGAAGGGCCACATGATCCAGTGCTCCAGGGGTGGAGAACTTGAGTTTAGAAGACCACATGGACTAATCTCTTATGTCTCTCCCAGCCACCCTGGGCTCTTCAGAGACAGCAGGTCTCATCTTTCCCAAGGCTTTGAGTTGTTGAAATGGGAGGGAAAGGGACACTTAACAAAAGAAAACAAGCATGCTGCCTTGTCAGATTTACACACACTGAAATGAGAGAGCTTTATCACTAGGTAAATATGTTTAAGGTTGCCTTATAAATTGGTACAATACACAGGTCTGCAAAAAAATCAGCTGCATAAAATATTTTTGGTAAATTTTATGCTTTCTAGTTCGCTGAATCAAAAAAATGACCTCGATTTCCCACCGTCACGTGCAGTTTCCCCCCCAAAAAAATATGAGGGTTTTGCATTAAAAAAGCATAAGAGTGTTGAGAAAATCACTATTTTATTACACTGAACTAAACATATTATTTCTTATAATTAAACAAACAATTTCTTCGTAATATATACTTAACATTCCGTGTTCACTCTTTTTGTCTGCAAAACTTTTCTTCTTCTCTTTTATGCTCCTCTGAACACGCTTTCGCTTTCCATTTTGTTTCCCATTTGAGCATCCAACAGTAGTCAGACAGCATATTGACGTTCCATCTTCCTTGGTAGCATCTGTCAATATCATGGACATCCTGGTGAAATCTTTCACCCTGCTCTTCACTGTAGGCTTCCAAGTTTTTAGGAAAATAGCCGACATGGGAGTGTAAGAAATGAACTTTTAAGCAAACCAACTGAAGTATAAAAGAAAAAGAAATCAGGTTAATAGTCCAATCATAGTAGTCTCCTCAAATCAATGAGTGTTGACTCACCAGCCAGGAATTACTGCAGAGGGTCTACTCTAGATTAAACTAGTTGTTGGAATTAGGCCATTATCTTTAGGAGTGGGGGGAACCCTTAGGTGAAGGAAGAAGTAAAGCAGCCAGAAATTCAACAGTACTCACCAACCACATAGATTGGAAAAGAAACCCGGGAGACTTAGGAATTGAATCGACTGCCTATCAGGAAGGCACCAATGAAAGGGAGAATAGTAGTTCTTGGCATGCAAACAGGAGAGATTAGCTGATATTGAAGGCAGTGATGGAGGAGAATGTGAGTGGAAGGTGAGAAACAAGCAGGAGAAACAAGCCATAAAAGACTAGAGGAAGAGACACAGAGATAGTAAAGGAGAGAGCGAGAAATAGAAACCTACCTCATTGTCCCAATAGGTTATTTGTTGATTTACACTAATCATTTGTTCTCAAATGTTCCCAAAGATGGGAATGAAGTGAGAATTACCTAAAGAAATGAACAGAATAATATAAGGAACCATGTAGCTATCCCCAATTAATCCCCAAAACTCACAGAGACAAGCTGCATGCCTTATTTGGAGGGGAATTTTTCCTTTCTTTTAATTGCCCTCTTGATGCAACCTCAAATTTTATTCATTTCATCTTCTTCCTAATGCAGATTGGAAGAAGTAATTGGTCATAGATTTAGGGCACTCCCCTCTGTACAACCTGCAAAAGGAAAGCTCTTCCTTTTCCTTATAGCCACCATATGACAGATTTCATATGGCTCTTATTTTAAATTTTATTTTATAAGATAAAATTAATCATTTTTGCAAGTTCTTTTCTTGCACTTTGAGATTTTTTTACAAAATTGTACACATTGTTTGAGTGATTATCTTGATATTGACTGAAATGGTATCAGAGCATGATCATTTTTCCATGCACACTTGCCCAATGGGTGCATTTTTCTCAGACAGGTCCAGAGACCACACTGCCCAGAAGCAGACCAGTAAACATGGAGTGAAACAAGTATACCAAACTTTGATCCAAACAGGATTTTTCATACCTTTGTACCAATGAAACGAGATATTCCTATTGAATTCACTTAAGAAACTGAGAACAACTCTGAAAGCAATATATCCACAAGTGGGTCTTATATTTTAATCTTACAGAGCCATTGACATAGAAATCAGGTTAGGGGCTTAAAATGCAATCCTGCAGAAGTCAACTAGAAGTTAAGCCCCATTGAATTGAATGTGATTTCCAGGTAAGTATGTAAAAACAGCAGCCTTGTTTTCTCCCAGCAGCTGGGCTTTGCCAGCCAGCTGAAACACCGAAGCACAAAACAGAGAGGAGGCTAAAGTGTTTAACATTGCTGTTAAACCTCATTCTTCACAGCTCAAAAAGAACAATGCCATACCATTTTTATGGAGAATGCATCGCCCTCCCACAGGAGGCTTTGCACAGATCTCTAACAATCCTGTACATACTCCAAAACTCACCCTAATTAAAAGCAAATAATCAAATACATTCAATTTCAAAAGTTGGCAAACCCGTGTGTATTATTGTGTTAGCACCTTGGCATCGAAATGATCGCATTGCGCTAATCTCATTGTGCAGGAGTGCTCTCGAGTATGTTATTCACTGAGCTTGTTTCATTCCCCTCCAGCTTTTCTGCTTCTCCACCTCTCTTACCTCTTCTCTACACTTCTTTTTTAACTAGACAAAATGGGCAGGTCCAGTAGCATCCAAAGAAAAAGACAGGTATTCTTAATGAATTTCTTATTAAAATCATGTTTCCTTTGCTCGAAAGCCAGTCGTATCCGACTCTAGGGTGCAGTGCTCATCTCTGTTTCAAAGCCGAAGAGCCAGCATTATCTGCTTCTTCAGATGTTTCCGTGGTCATGTGGCAGGCATGACTAGACACTGGAGTGCACGGAACGATGTTCCCTTCCCACCAAAGTGGTCCCTATTTATCTACTTGCAATTTCTTGCTTTCGAACTGCTAGGTTGGCAGGAGCTGGGACAAAGACAGGGGCTCACTCCATCCTGCAGTACTCAGGAATCGAACTGCTGACCTTCCACCTCCTAGTCAGTGTCTTAGCCACTTGAGCCACTGCAGTCCCCTTGTTAAGATCAAGTCATACAAGTCTGCTTAAATTCATCTGTACACATAACAGCCAACAAACCTATGCTAGAGAAAAACAGAAGGTAGAACTAGTTGATAGTTGGGTGGTCATCAAGGATTCCTGATTCTCTCAGTTGTTTCATAATGACAGGAATAAAATCCTACCCTCAAATAATGTAGCTGAAATAAAGGTTTTGTATTCGGGAATAGATTTGAGTACAGACATACTGTAAACTTACTCCATTTCCAGGTTTAAATCCAATTGCTCAACTCAGTGCTGAGTGTCAGGCAGCAGTTAACTAACCTGACTACCCTAAGGACTAATGGCCTTGGGTACTGAAGTCCACAGGGAAGGGTGATAGTCCCCAAGCGGATTAAATCCCACTTGAATCCATCCTGATGGAGGGCAGCAGCTTCATCCATACTGGCCTGGGCTGAGGAGGACTTTGTGTACCAAAAGAGCTCAGGACCAGAAAGTGACTCATGGAACTGGATCAGTGGTACAGGGGTCATGCTGCGACTCGGAAGGCAGGTGAAAGGCCACTGCATTATATTCTCAGGACAGTCTTTGTGGCTGATTGCCATGAGGATCACTAATATTCGGATTCGGATACAGCAGCAGAAGAAGAAGAAATCCAATTGCTCAACTCAACTAGAGTAGATCCACTGAATCATTTGCTGAATGGTGCATATGTAAATTCCACTGATTCCATATGCTTGATCTAATTGGTACTAGCAACAGGACTTAGGCCTTTATGTTCTGATGTTGCAAGGAGGAGAGCAATATTTTCCTCACTTTTATTCTTGCCATGCCCTTGAGAACATTCTAGGGTGCTTTCATAGAGAAAGGCTATAGTTCATTGACTGAGGAGAAGGTTTGCATGCAGAAAGTCCAAAGTATAACCTGGACATACTCAGTGTGCTTTAATGGACAGAATGACGGCTTGAGATTTAGGAGAACTAGGTTCAAATTTATCCACTAAACTACAACCCCATATCTGTCAAGTTTGGGGAAATGTCTGTCAAATAAGGGAAATTTCCTGGCCAAAACAGGAAACTGGACAGCTATGCTTATCCTGTGCTGGCCTCCAGTCTAACTCCAGTCTAATTGAAGTCTAACTAATATGGGATGACAGCAGGAAAGAGTGTAAAATACGGGGGTTGGACAGAAATGTCCCCAAACTTGACAGGCATACAACCCCCCACCCCCAATTCCTCTTATTTTTTCTTTTCATTATTCTTGATTCTAGCTCTAATAAATATTAAATGAAAGTAAGAAATAATTTTTGGATAGAGTTTTTAGAATCAAGAATAGGATATCAGATTTTGGGTTAACGGCAAACCACACTAAATTAAACTAAAAACACGAGTTTTGCAAGAAAACCTGATGAGATCGGATTTTTTTAGTATTTTTCTCAGTTTCGCTAAGCAAAAAGCTATAAGAAACAGTTTAAAAATCCTATGCAGTGAATACTTACTGGCAAAGTGGAGCTGGAAAAACCACTCCTTAAATATCACACTTATCCTGAAAGACCTATCAGGATCAATATAAGTCAATTCTGACTTGATAGCACATAACAACAACCTGATATATTCAGGTTTAGCAAGCAAATATCCTTTTGTGAAACTTTAAAGCTTCTAGTGGTAAAAATAAGCTTTATCTTTCATATAATGTGTTGCAACATACTTACTGAGAAGGGTAGACAAGTATTACTTTGCTAAAAGTAATTAGTAAAGTAAAGGTAAAGGTTTCCCTTGCTCGAAAGCCAGTCGTATCCGACTCTAGGGTGCAGTGCTCATCTCTGTTTCTAAGCCGAAGAGCCAGCGCTGTCTGCTTCTGCAGACGTTTCCGTGGTCATGTGGCAGGCATGACTAGACACCGGAGCGCACGGAACGCTGTTACCTTCCCACCGAAGTGGTCCCTATTTATCTACTTGCAATTTCTTGCTTTCAAACTGCTTTGCTAAAAGTAGTAATTTGTCCTTTTTATTATTATTATTATTGATTACTGCTTATTGTTTTTTTATAGTTGGTTTGTATTTGTATCGTAACTTTTCTGTTTTGTTTTTGTCATAGGTTTTTGTTATAATTTTTTGAAAATTTAATAGAAATAATTGTTTTTTTAAAAAGCTTCTAGTGGTCAACATAGCTGAGAATTTCAGGAACAATGGCGCTTCATCTGTGCTGAGTTTCAATTTGTATTGTCTCCACGCAGCATGGCTCAAGATAAGAGATAAGAGGAAATGAAGTCTAAACCATATCTAGAACCAGTGGTTCCCCACTGTTGGTGGAGACAATTTTTAGCTAGGTAGCATAACTCAAATAAGAAAATGTCTTGTGTTCCATGTCTAAAAACAAAACAAAAACTTGCTACCCTTGCTAACCTTACAGATATTCGGAAGCCACGGAGTAGTTGTGAAATGCAAATGCCTTTCAAGGCAACCTCATTCTTAAAACCCAATGACTGCTGATAAAGGGAGGAGATTGATCCTTCGCTATCGAGAAGGTTAACTTTCATTTTAACATAAAGTAACAAAAATAAATCACAAGTTGTATCTACACGACGGGAGGGAAATCACACCCTGGCAGATGTCTTGGCTGTGGTAAATTATTTACCAGAATACAACCTAGTTCTGAGAATGGAGAAATTTCATCCAAAGCTTTCAGCTACAAACTGGATCATTATGCAGGAGAAATTCCACAGAGACAGTGTGCGGGGTGGGGGGTGGGAGAGACGGTTGCTGACAAGCCTGCTGTGGATTCACTGCAGCCAACACAGCAGCTTTCTTGCCCTCCCACCCAAAAGAAGAGAAGGGCGATGAGAAAAGATTTTAAAACAGTCCAAGAGCTAAAGGCTGCGAAAGTGGGGGGGTGGGGGGGTTGGACACCCTACTCTTGGGTATTACAGCAGGCTGTAGCAAATTCTTCCAGCCCTGTTGATAATATAACTCATTACTCTGGAGACCTGTCTGTAAAATCTGTACCTTAGAAACGAAATCTTCATTTAACAGCAAAAGAGCTGTGTGTGGAAATGTTTCCAAGCACAGCGTTCCACTGCCATATGGCCAGCTTTGCCCAGATTTGCAAAACCAGATGAACAAAGCTCCAGTGCCTTCAAAGCGTAGAAGAGAGTTTCAGCCAAAGCCTTAAGCAACAAATTGGCCCCGCCTCCCCTAATAGACCTTCATATTGCAAGTTAGCTGGGGCTGCAAATTTGAAACTTGACAGTTCCTCCCAAGAGCACATATGGCTGATGGGGTTATGATCCCTGCCATCCTCTGTTGCCTTGGGCAATCTCTACAGTCCAATAGCTCCACTGGGATGAGAACTAGTAGACTACTTCAGAATATGTAAACCTAGGGGGAAACTTGGGGGGGGGGAGTCCATCATAAATCAGAATTGACTTGATGACATATCATCCATATTATTAACTAGTAAAGATAAAGTTTCAGTCTAGCAAATGATTGTTCTTTGTCACAATCCTGGAATCATTGGTGGTGGATCAGATACACCTTCTTGGTTAATGTAGTGAATTGCAATAGAGCAGTGGTTCCCAACTTGGAGCACACCCACCCACAGGGAGACTTTAATTCCCAGAAGCCTAAGTCAGTACATTGGCTGATCATTGCTTTGGGGAATTGCCAGTTCTGGGAATTGAAGTCCAAAAATTAAAAGTTGGGAAACAATGCATTAGAGCAAAAGTTAATTGCCACCCTCATCACTCCCAGAAGCGCTGGCCAGATGAATTGGCATTGGGGGCCAAATCCAGCCCCCGAGCGGTGGTTTGGGCACCCCTGCATTAGAGTGTAGCATAGGGATTTGCACTATAACCTAGCAGTTCAAAAGCAAGAAATTGTAAGTAGATAAATAGGGACCACTTTGGTGGGAAGGTAACAGTGTTCCATGCACTCCAGTGTCTAGTCATGCCTGCCGCATGACCACGGAAATGTCTGTAGAAGCAGACAGTGCTGGCTCTTTGGCTTTGAAACAGAGATGAGCACTGAACCCTAGAGTCAGATATGACTGGCTTTCGAGCAAGGGAAACCTTTACCTTTACTAAATCAATGAGAATTTGGTGAATCAACTACTTTATAAGTTCCATCAATTCAAATAGGCTTATCCTACTTTCGTGTAGTAAGTGTCATGGGGTATCCCGGGAATTGCAATCATGGAAATGTAACTTTTCCTCTCTCTTTTTTTAAATGGGTACTGCTGAAGAATCAAGACACTTGCCATATGGTCAACCTCTATATGTTTCTTGCTCAGTGGACACATGGTAAAATTCAACAAGGTGATACTCAAGTCAAATGGTTGATTATGAGCCACCAGCAATCAACTTCCATTATACCTATCCTGCATAAGATGAAGTTACTAGACTGGGAGAACCAAACTCTTGTCATAGTAGGTACAGTGACAGGTGATGTTTGAATGCAGGAGATCTTCAAAGTAAAGTTCTGTGCCTTTGGAGCGGGGTGCTCAAACTACGGCCCGTGGGCCAGATCCAGCCCCCGACACCAATTCATCCAGCCCACGAAGCATTTTACTTCTGCTTCCAGGAGCGACAAGGGCTTTGTGGGCCAGATGAATTGGCATTGGGGCCATATCCGGCCCACAGGCCATAGTGACTGGGGCCCTGAACCACGTGACTGTACCGCGGCCCAAAAAGTTTGGGCACCTCTTCCTTAGAGTGACCAAGGAGATCTGTACAAGCCTCTTGAAAGCTGATAGCTGATATTTATTGGAATTTTACTTACTTACTTACTTACTTACTTACTTACTTACTTACTTACTTACTTACTTACTTACTTACTTACTTACTGTTGGAATGGCTGGCTTGGAAGGAAGACATGTGGAGGCAGCCATGCGGTGAAGTCCAGCCCCGACCAGGGCCGGGGGTACATATTTATTACCCTACCTTGGGGTTGTGACACATGCCTATGACGCTCGTGACTCCCCTATACAGAAGGCTTGCATACGTGGCATTTTCCGATGGTCAGCTACAATAACTCTCTTGGACATTGCCCTGTGGTTAATGGACAGCTTGCAGTTAATTACATCGGGCTGGCGAAACCCATTGTTCCTGCCCTAATCTCAGGGTCTATGTGTATTGACTCCGGGCATCTAACTTTGTCTTCTGTCTGGCTTGGCTTGTTTGCCTAACTCTGCTGCAGCCATCAGCTGAGGATCATCTTGCTCTACTATAGTCATCATCCTAGTTTTGCCCTGCTCTACTGTAGCCATCAGCCGAGGCTTTATGATTCACCCCAACTAGCTAAGTAGCCCGCTCCCCAATTTCCTTTCCTGCCCGGCCCGGTTGGTCCCCAGATCTGTTGAAAGCCGAGCGAACCCCTTGGGAAAGGTTTAATTGCCAATTATTCCCGTGGGCAACCCACAACTTACTTACTTACTTACTTACTTACTTACTTACTTACTTACTTACTTACTTACTTACTTACTGTGAAAAAGTGACTCACAATATTAAAACAAGTAATTCTAAAAAACACGATAAATTACAAAATTAAAAAGAAGTTACATTATAATAATTGAAATCCATTAAGTACAGAAAAACATTTTAAAACTTTAAAAGCAACATACAAAAGCAAAGACCAACAACCAAGGATTCAGCCAGAGTTATTAAAAACCTGCTTGAAGAGGTCAGTCATTGACTGTCAGTGAAAGGATAAAAGAGAGAGAGCTAACCAATTTTCTGAGGGAGAGTATTCCACAACCTGGAAGCATCCACGGAGAAGACCCTCTTTTGTGGCCCTATCAAACGTGTCTGGAACGGCAATGGGGCTGAGAAAAGGGCCCCCTCTGTAGATCTTAAAGGCCAGGAAAGCTCATATGACAATGTCCTTGGCACATCACAGATCAACTGTATGTCAGATCCAAGGGACTGCAAGTTTGAGGAGGCTTGAGTTGACCAGTTAAATTGAGACTATGAAAACTAGATTGATTCTTATAATATTAGGTAAAGGTAAAGGTTTCCCTTGCTCGAAAGCCAGTCATATCTGACTCTAGGGTTCAGTGCTCATCTCTGTTTCAAAGCCGAAGAGCCAGCGCTGTCTGCTTCTGCAGACGTTTCGGTGGTCATTTGGCAGACATGACTAGACACCAGAGCGCACAGAATGCAGTTACCTTCCCACCGAAGTGGTCCCTCTTTATCTACTTGCAATTTCTTGCTTTTGAACTAGTAGGTTGGCAGGAGCTGGGACAAAGATGGGAGCTCACTCCGTCCTGCAGTACTCGGGAATCGAACTGCTGACCTTCCGCCTCCCAGTCAGCGTCTTAGCCACTTGAGCCACTATTAGAAGCTTGAATTGTATGGATTAAAACCTAATCATATGAACTGTGGTGGCTTAAGTGGTTAAGACACTGAACTTGAAGACTGGAAGTTTGGGGTTCAATTCCTGATTACTGCATGACAAAGTGAGCTCCCATCTCTGTCCCAGTTCCTGCCAACCTAGCAGTTCAAAAGCAAGAAATTGCAAGTAGATAAATAGGGATTACTTCGGTGAGATGGTAACAGCGCTCCATGCAAACCGATGTCTAGTCATGCCTGCCACATGACCATGGAAACGTTTCCAGATGCAGACAGTGCTGGCTCTTTGGTTACAAACTGAGATGAGCACTGAACCCTAGAGTTTGATATGACTGGCTTTCGGGCAAAGTTGACCTTTACCTTTACCTAAACCTTATCATACTGAGCATATACTGTATTTTCTGGCGTATAAGACTACTTTTTAACCCCGAAAAATCTGTGCCAAAGTCGGGGGTCGTCTTATAGGACAGGTACTTAACTGCAGTTTGTTTGCCCTTGCTTCATATGTCCGGCGCATATGGTGGGGGGTGCCGCAGCCGAGTCCCTGCTCTGTGCGGGGATTATGGAGCAAGGGGAAGCAAGCTGCACACATCTTCCTGTACCTTGAGGAGGAGAACGTGAGCGTGGATTGGCTCTCCACCAGAACCTGCCCATTCGACTCGGAGGGCTGCGCGTCTTCGGGTTGAGTGTGGGTTAATTTTTATTTGGTGTGCATTGGAAGAGGGGTAGTCTTATACGGCAAGTATGTTCCAAACTCTATATTTTAACTGGAAAAGTTGGGGGTCATCTTATACGCACAGTCGTCTTATACGCAGGAAAATACGGTATTTAAAATTAACTTTTCCCATTTCACAATAAAAAAGGAAGGGAGGAATAGAATCCCTAAAGCAACATTTCTTATGGCAAAATGATTTATAAGTTTTGGAAGATGTATCAGGAACTTGAATTGTTTTAAGTTGGAAAGTATAGACTCTACTACTAATACACAGTGATCCTTCTGAAGATCAGAGCGATGACATTTCCCTTGGAGGTTAATGGCATTGTGCTTTATCATTTCAAGGATGCAGTTTGAGGACACTTTTTTGGTCTGGACCTCCTAAATTATGGTTTTCCTCTTGCAACCACAGGAAGGAAAAGATATTTTATTTAAGCAATGCAACAAGTGTTTGATCTATAATTTTTCTTTCCCTTTCTCCCATTATTCTTTCTAATTAATGATGCTGTTAATGTTTGCATGTGAGTTATCTCCCCAATTTTCCTACAACCTCAGCCCTCCCTCCAACTTCAACTTGATTTTCACAGAGGGAGTCATAATCCTGTGTTTATTTCAGCACGTTCTCTTGGCAAAGAAATTATTGTAACATCACAAATTCACTTCTAGGAGTTTACAGGCAGATCAGAGGAATGTACAAGCCAACGTCAGTTGCAACAGAACTTGGTCGCTTTTTCCTTCCTCTTCCAAAAGAAGGTCACAGAAAGCATTTTTCAAAAAAAGAAAATAGGAATTGGATTTTATTCAAGCATTCAACAACGTCCAGAGAAGACAATAGACAGACTGATTCTGGGAGTTTTTGCACTGCCATTGGTGCCTGTGGGGCAGGGCTTGCCCGCAATGGTGCACATGCCAACAGAAAAGGCTCTTGCATGTCACCTCTGGCACACGTGCCATAGGTTCGCCTACACTGCTCTAAATCAATGAGAATGAGGAACATAGTGAGCAACCCTGCTTTCACACATCTAACATTGCAGTGCAAATTACTGCTGAACAGTACCCAACTGAATGCTTCCTAGAGTTGAAAAACTCCCTGGAAATAAACAATACTTTAGACTCTGCATTAGCTAGGATCATCCTAAGAGGCTAAAACTTGTATTTTGTCCTCAGTTGGATACATTTCTGTCCCCTCAGATTTTTCATAGGAGAGGGCAATCAGGAGCCCCTTCACCCAACAAAGGATAGAAAGCTTCTGTGAAATATTAAGTTAGATGGAGCTAATGGGCAATAATTTCACTTAATACAAATCAACTTTCTGTGTTTCTATTCTTTACACCAGGAATTCTCAACCTTTTTAAGCCGGGGACCGGATAACACTCCCTCAGACACCTTTGGGGACTGGACAGCCATTTTGCCCTTCCTCCACCACATGGCACTTTCTTTCCTGGTGTGGTGGAGGTGGGGGGGCACATGAAATGGTGCCGCGGGCCGCATGCAGCCTTGCAGGCTGCAGGACAAGAATCCCTGCTGTACACTATGCATGGTCAAAGTGTGGATCTAAAAAACTAAAGCTCCCAGCTTTCCTCACCATTGGTGAATAAGGCTAATGCGTGTCTCAAACTTCTGGACAACCAATTTGTGTTCTATCCTTAATCTTCACTGTAATGATTGCCAGACCATTTTCCTAAGAAAATGTTGAGTCTGGGATTGTACCAGCCAGGACGCTTTTACCTTGCAAAGTCTGGCCTGGATTTTTATAAACACAAGACAGGCCCTGGGATATTCAATCCCTCAATCCTAGTTCTGCCTTAACAAATTACAGCATCTCCTCTTCCTGAGGTTAGGTAATGAACAGTCCTTTAGCCTAATCTTGGTACCATTTAGGTAAACTAAATACAAACAAACTCCCTTTACTTGTGTGAGGATACAGAGTGCAGAGGAAGGCAACCAGAATGATTGGGGGATTGGAGCACCTTCCTTACCATCTGAGGCTGCAATGGTTGGGCCTCTTCACTCTTGAACAACGGCGTCTAAGAGGTGACCTGATTGAAGTTTATAAAATCATGCACGGTGTGGACAAAGTAGATAAGGAAAAACTGTTTTCCCTATCGCACAACACTAGAACTAGGGGGCACTCCATGAAACCTTTGGGTACTAGTTCTCAAACAAATAAGAGAAAGTACTTTTTCACCCAGAGGATCACTGGTCTATGGAACTCCCTGCCAGAAGAAGTGGTGACAGCTGTCAGTCTTGGCAGCTTTAAGAAAGGATTAGACAAGTTCATGGAGGACAAGGGTATCAATGGCTATAATTATGGATACCTAAGGACAACCTCTGGGTTGGAGAGATAGGCAGGATATCTCTCAATGCCCATTTCCAGGGAATCCTAAGCAGGTGAAGGCATCTGCTTGGGAATACCCTGAAGCAAATGGTGAGCCACTGTGTGAGACAGAATGCTGGACTGGATGGGCTGTGGCCTGTTCCAGCAAGGCTGTTCTTATAATCTACACAATTGCTTAAATTTTTAAATAGGTTTATTTTAACAAAACTGAGATACATTAAAACCCCTTTTTACATTGTTTGTCCGTTCTGAAAGCCTCTGTCGTAAACCAAAAAAACCCTAAACTGAAGCACATTTTCCCATAGGGGTGCATTGAAAAATAAAAAATGGTCCTGACTAGACTGAAAATAATAATAATAAATACAACACCCCTCCCCAAACCCATAAAAATGTCAGATATGATCATCCCCCACCCCCACAAAAGAGAAACGGTCCTGACCAGACCAAAAATAATGTTTAAAAATTTACAAAAAAATCCGCCAAAAATGCCAAGCATGATCATCCCCCACCCCCACAAAAGGGACAAAGTGATCTCCTACTTTTTCCACACCGTGCTTCTTCCTGAGTGGTTTGTCCAACTGCCAGGGGAGCCCAGTTTCTGCTGCTACTCGGAGCGGGAGAGTGTGGGGACCTTATCCGCTTGGTTCCCATCTTTGTCAGAGCTCCCTGTGCAGCGCTACAGCCAGGAACACGTGCCCCCCACAGAGTGGAAATAGCACCAAAAACACCTATGATGACAACACCTCTGCAGCAGTAAGTAATGAATTGCAACTTCCAGCGGTGGGGGCGGGTGCCATTTTAGAGTTTAAAATGGCGCAATTCAAATACTGGGGGGGTCATAAATGAGGGTGACAATTTTATAAAATTTGCCATTTTAAACCACGGCAAACGTTAACCGAGGCATTCATAAACCAGAGTTTTACTCTATTTACAAACAGCAACAATCAGATTTCAAAGAGAGAACAAAGAAAGGCAGCTTCATCAAACACTCAAAAGCACTACATGCAAGAAAGTTCAGCAATTTACCCACACATTGCTAAAATAATAATCTTCCTATTCTGGGGGAGCCTTCTTACCCCTACTCAGCTGGATGATTCTAGGACAGCAGCCATCTTCAAAACTCCTCCGCTTTCTTCTCTCTTTTTTTTCTCATTAGGGTTTTCTCATCAGTTACTCACTCTCAACCAATCCCAGTCCAATATGCAAACAAATGGCCTCTTTTCTAACGTTCTGCTTCTGCCCACTGTTGGCAGTCTTTGCTGTCTTTGCCTGCACTTTTACCAAGGCAATTTCCCCCCGTTCATTCTTACCCAACACTCTGCACATCCATTTATCCTAGGTAAAATATGTTCATTCCTTGCACACACAAACCACCCCGGTTGCCACAAATTCTCTATGGATTCTGCAAGAACAGAGACATGTTCCTGGCTGCCAGTCTCAAAGTTTAATGTTTAGTTCTATATTTATTTATTACACTCATATTTAATGTTTCCTACAAGGAGCTGATGAAGACAGCCTACTTGATTCAGCCTACTGAACCTGAAAACAGCATTCTCAGGTAAGCAGTAAGGAAGAATGACTTTAAATCACCAATTTAAACTATAGCTGAGTGAAAATTTGTATCTGACTCTCCATAGACCTAGGCCATAATTATGACCACTACATTATACTTTTGAGATTGTGAAGGTGAAGCATTCCAGGCCAGCATTCCATCCAATGTTGCCTCCTGTTTACAGATAATCATCGCCGTCTTCAGCAGTAACCTCAGAGCCCTTGAAGGGTGCTGAGGGTTACTCTTCTTCATTGTCACTGCTAATCTTGCCTTTTTATCTGAAGGTATTTAAATCGCTCAGTCACGTAGTACCTTTGGGTACTATCATGAGAGAATATATTATGAGGTTTCTTCAGCGGTTTCACCACTATGAAAATAACTTGAGAATTCTGAGTTAACCTCACATCTTCACACTCAAGGATGAGTGGTACAAAAATTCTGGATGTGTTGATCAACTGTGTTGTTGTTGTTTCCCTGTCAACTACAGCATCTTAGGTAATTTGTGTACAAAACTAGAAACTCCTTGTTGCTGTGAAAGCACCTGAATTATTTGCTCAAACAGGACATCTTTGAGAAGCAAATGTACAAAATCATTTTCCCTCAATGGGCTTTCCTGGGAAATAAGAAATATTGACATAAATAGGAATAGTATGGGTGTTAAGTGGCATCAAGTTGGATTTGAATTATTCATTCATTTCATTTCATTTCATTTATTAGACTTGTATGCCGCCCTACTCGGAGAAACTGACTCAGGGCGGCTCACAGAACCCACAAATATCAAATATTACAGTGCAACAAAAATACAATGGGCTACAGTACAGCAAAACAATAAAATACAATAAATACCAAATATGCCAGCAGATTTGGAAAACAAAACAGTGGCCACAGGACTGGAAAAGATCAGTATATGTTCCAATCCCAAAAAAGGGCAATGCCAAAGAATGTTCAAATTATCAAACAATTGCGCTCATCCCACACGCCAGCAAGGTGATGCTCAAGATAATACAGGATAGACTTCAGCAGCATGTGGAAAGAGAATTACCAGAGGTGCAGGCTGGTTTCAGAAGAGGCAGGGGGACTAGAGACCACATTGCCAACATACGTTGGATCATGGAGAAAACAAAGGAATACCAGAAACAAGTTTATTTTTGCTTTATTGACTACACTAAGGCATTTGATTGTGTGGATCACAACAAGATGTGGCAAGTGATTAAAGAGATGGGAATACCAGAGCACCTCATATGCCTCCTGAGAAATCTGTACATGAACCAAGAAGCAACAGTTAGGACAGAACACGGAATGACAGAGTGGTTTGGAATAGGAAAAGGAGTAAGGCAAGGCTGCATTCTGTCACCCTGCTTATTCAACTTATACACAGAGCACATAATGCGCAATGCAGGGATGGAGGAATCACAATATGGGATCAAAATTGCTGGGAGAAACATCAACAATCTGAGATATGCAGACGACACCACCCTAATGGCAGAAAGTGAGGAAGACCTAAAGAATCTCCTGATCGGTTTGAAGGAAGAGAGTGCAAAAGTTGGCTTGAGACTCAATATCAAGAAAACCAAGATAATGGCAACAGGCCCGATCAGTTCCTGGAAAATAGACGGGGAAGAAGTAGAAGCAGTGACAGATTTTACGTTCTTAGGATCTAAGATCACTGCAGATGGAGATTGCAGCCATGAAATAAAGAGGCGGCTGATTCTAGGGAGACAAGCCATGAGAAACCTGGGGAACATAGTGAAAAGCAGAGACATCACCTTGAAAACAAAAATTAGAATAGTCGAAGCAATGGTATTCCCAGTGGTAATGTACGGATGTGAGAGCTGGACAATTAGGAAAGCTGAACGCAGAAGAATAGATGCCTTTGAAATGTGGTGCTGGAGGAGAGTTTTGAGGGTACCCTGGACAGCGAGGAGAACAAATAGGTCAATCTTAGAAGAAATCAACACTGACTGCTCATTGGAAGGTCAAATAGTAAAGATGAGGCTAAAGTACTTTGGGCATCAAATGAGAAGGGAGGATTCACTTGAGAAGGCCGTGATGTTGGGAAAGGTGGAGGGCAAAAGAAGAAGGGGGAGGCCAAGGATGAGATGGATAGATGGTATTGTAGACACAATGGGCACAGAGCTGGGAGGACTGAGGGGGATGGTGGAGGACAGAGGCGCCTGGAGAACGATGGTCCATAGGGTCGCAAAGGGTCGGAATCGACTGTGCGACTGAACAACAACAACAAAACCATATAATAAATCAATACACATCATAGAAACATAACATTGCAAAAACAACCACCCGCAGCAGCAGTCCATTCCTCCTCCCAGCCGGAGTACACTGGTTGGGGGTCCGGTGACGGCGTGGATTTTATCAGCCATCGCCTCCCACAGCTGCAGTCCATACATCATCAGTGCGTGTCATAAGACAATTACAAAAATGTAACAAAAAATAGCTACAGCTATATGTTACAAAACATGATCCTAAGATGATCCTAACATGGTTTTCAAGGTAAATGAAATATTTAAGGAACGGTTTTACCAGTTCCTCCCTTCAACCAGTGAGTTTTCTTAGACAGGCAAAGGTTTGCCCCACATCTCCTAAATCCTATTCCATCACTTTGCCAATGAGTATTCAGTGTTGGGCATCAGCCAGTCCAGCCCGGTCCATGCAGACCGGTAGTAGACCTGGCTGGCCATGCCCCCACCCCACCCCAAGGTCATGTGCCAGGCATGACTAGACATCGGAGCACATGGAACGCTGTTTACCTTCCCACCAAAGTGGTCCCTATTTATCCACTTGCAATTTCTTGCTTTTGAACTGCTAGGTTGGCAGGAACTGGGACAGAGACGGGAGCTCACTCCGACATCCAGCACTTGGATCTCCAACTGCTAACCTGCCACCTTCCAGTCAGAGCCTTAGCCACTTGAGCTCAGTGGTTAAGAAGCTTGCCTTGTTATCTGGAAGGCCGACATGACCGTTTGAGCTCCCATCTCTGTCCCAGCTCCTGGCAACCACAAGTTGATAAATAGGGGCCACTTCAGTGGGAAAGGTAACAACATTCTGGTGTCTAGTCATGCCTGCCACATGTCCACAGAAACATCTACAGACAGAAATGGCTGACTCTTTGGCTATAAACAGTTGAGCACTGAACCCTAGAGTCAGATACAACTGGCAGCTTTGGATCTAACAATAGGTTGCCCTTGCTCAAAAGCCAGTTGTACCTTACTCTAGGGTGCAGTGCTCATCTCCATTTACAGCCAAAGAGCCAGTGCTGTCTGTGCTTGCAGATGTTTTCATTGGCTATGTGGCAGGCATGACTAGATTGGCCACCCAGTCACATGCCCACCAATTAGGCCACACCCACCGATTAGGCCACACCCACCAATTACACCATGCCCACAGTGTGGTAGTAAAAATTTTGGTGCCCATCACTGGGAGTATTCCCATATAGACACTCACCAAACTTACATTACAGTTGATTTTACAATGTTGGATGCACCTCTGAAGACAGTGACAGACCAATGTCCCATACTCAGATTTCCGTCTGGCTTAAGGTGTCTTGGGCTACATATTCATGTCTTTTCTAAGTCATGAGGACATGCCCTAACAATATTGAACACTCCACAATTGGGTGAATAATTCAGTCTCTGAGAAGGGTGGGTAGATGATGAATGAATGGTCAATGACTGAGAAGTAGCTTCTTTTAGGAAAAGCAGAGAGGAAGAGTGACAAGGATGGGTATCTTCAATAGCTTCAGTTAACATACCCAATGTCCCTTGTGTGTTTGATAATAATTGTCACATCTCATGTCAGATCTTGCCAGGACAGATGATCCCTGAAGACTTTGGTTTGCCTCAGACACCAACATTAGCAGCTGCTTGCTTTAGGTTAACCCTTCACCTGCCTTACAGCTGCTTCTGTTTTGCCCTGAGTCAAACCTTTTAAAAGAAGGTTGACTGACTTCAGAGTACATTGGACCAGAGTGCTGCAGGATAGAAAGCATGCAGTGGAGAACATCTGTGTGTAGCTTTGTCCTTCCATAGGACATTTATAGGAATATCCCAGAGCAAGTTGCCTGACTTTTATTTTGAAAGGACAAGATCCCAATTTCATTGTTTAGATCAGTGATTTCCAAAAAGGGGCACATGCCCCACTGAGTGACTTCAACTCACAGAAACCAAAGTCAGTACATTGGCTGATCAGTGCTTTGAGGAATTGGCTTAGGCTTTTTGGGAATTGAAGTTAAAAAAAACCAAAGTTCGGGAAATACTAATTTTTTTTGTTGTTGTTGTTCAGTTGCACGGTCAATTCCGACCCTTTGTGACCCTATGGACCATTGTCCTCCAGGCAGAATTATGAGCCACCCAATCAAAACAGGGCTTGGAAAGTTTATTTTTTTTCTTTTTCTTTTCTTTCTTTCTTTTTTTTTTTTTTGTGGACTGTAACTTCCACGCAGCTTGGATTGTAAGTGCTATTGGTTTTAGAGGAAATGTGTTATAAGTTATCAAAATGAGTATGATTTAAAAGAAGTTTAATATTAGGTGAACTAGGCCTCCCACAAGAAATGGTTCAAGGACTGGGAAGGAGGTGATTTCCAAATTGGCAAGGGGTCCTTCTTTCCTGGTCATAAGTACCCATCCCTCCTACAATTTCTTTCTTGCGTTCAAAGTGTTACAAAATTCAAAACAATGTTACATTTTTAAATAATTACACTATTTGTGACCATAAGCCTGCTACTCAGTTGTTGTTCAGTCGCACAGTCGACTCCGACCCTTTGCGACCCTATGGACCATTTTCCTCCAGGCGCCTCTGTCCTCTACCATCCCCCTCAGCCCTCCCAGCTCTGTGCCCATTGTGTCTATAATACCATCCAGCCATCTCAACCTTGGCCTCCCCCTTCTTCTTTTGCCCTCCACCTTTCCCAACATCAATGCCTTCTCAAGTGAATCCTCCCTTCTCATTTGATGTCCAAAGTATTTTAGCTGAGTTATGCACTGCATAACTCAGTTATGCAGTGCAAAAAAAAAATTACTACCCCCACCCTGGGTGTGGCTAACTCTGTGGGCGTGGCTAACTCTATGGGACATGCCCACTTGGCCAGCCACCCCATGGCCTGGGGTAGGGAGGTGGGCGTGTACGGCCAAGTGAGCGTGGCCTGGGGGAATTTCCGCTACTGGTTCCTGGGATCCGGTGGGAACCTGGAGCAGTACACCACTGCTGCTACTTCAATAGTGTTATCCTAGCCACTTATTAAATCTTCTTTTGTATGTATGGTTGCACATAAATTACATGCACACAAATGTTACACTGACTGAAATTCTCCACATTCGCATAAAATTTGTCCTATATCCATGTAGCCCCATTTTACTTGATTATTCTTTGATATTCCTGCTTTGTTTTGAGGTCCATCAAGTGATTTTCAGATGGTCGAGCCAGAAACTTGTATTTGTGGGAAACAATCTTTGGCATTCATCCATTCGGTAAGTTGTGTTGTTCTTGCTCTCCGTAGGTGATTTAATCTTTAGAGCAGGAGTTCTCAACCTTTTTAACCTGGGGGCCGGGTCACACTCCCTCAGACAACTTCGGGGGCTGGATGGCCATTTTGCCCTTCCTATACCACATGGCACTTCCTGGTGTGGTGGAGGTGGTGGTGGGCCACATGAAATGGTGATGTGGGCCACATGTGGCCCATGTGCTGCAGGTTGAGAATCCCTGAATTAGAGGTTGAAAGTGGTGCAGGGAAAAAATTCTTTGATTTTAGCTGTTGTCTAGGGGGTTGGTGCCCATGAAGCAGATAGATTTGTGGCAAACTGCCATCTACCCAAAGCCATTCTATTTGTAGCAGAGAAAGGAATGGAAAACTTGGTTTTTTCTACTCCACTGGCATGAGTGAGACACCAGGTCTCTTTTCCTTTTTGAATCATATGTTCAAGCTGACCTTTGCAGGAACAACTTTAGCCATATTTAAATATTATGCCTGAAAATGTGACAAAGGCTCAATGCATAGTGAGGATGATGAAATACATTTAAACAGCTTTTAGGCTAATTTGGTTGAACATGCTCACACAGCTTTCATTATCAAAAGCCCTACCTTCTCAGGCTTCCCAGGCATGGGAATAATTTAAGTACTTTCAGCCAAACTAAGTTAGTTCTTCTCCAGATCTTCATGCTGAATACATGAAGGTCTACATGACTTCCAAACTGGGAGAGTGTCAGTGAATGACTAATATGCATGCCCCCAGGGACATTACCCATTTAACTCCAGCTCAGTTCAGATATGCCTAAACCCAGGTAGGACTAAAAGGGTAGAGGAGAGGTTTGGTGTACATACAGGCCCACCCAGTCTGGCCTGGTCATCCTGCTATGGTAATAAAGTAGACCATACTGCCAGCAACTCAACACCAAGTGTCAGGTGGTGGTCAACTAACCTAACAACCCAGAGGACTAATGGCCTTGGGTGCCGAGTTCCAAAGGGAAGGGTGATGGTCCCCAAGTGGATTGCCATATTTGCCAGCATACAAGACACATTTTTTCCCCTTAAAATACACTGGGGAAATGGAGTGCGTCTTATACACTCGAAATTATGGTAAATCCCACTTGGATCCATCTTTATAAATCTATGGTGAGGCCCCATCTGGAATACTGTGTACAGTTCTGGTCGCCATTCCTCCAGAAGGATATTATGGAGTTGGAAAAAGTGCAGAGGAGGGCAACCAAAATGATTAGGGGACTGGAACACCTTCCTTACCATCTGAGGCTGCAACGGTTGGGCCTCTTCACTCTTGAATGACGACGTCTAAGAGGTGACCTGATTGAAGTTTATAAAATCATGCATGGTGTGGACAAAGTAGATAAGGAAAAACTGTTTTTCCTATTGCATAACACTAGAACTAGGGGACACTCCATGAAACTTTTGGGTACTAGTTCTCAAACAAATAAGAGAAAGTACATTTTCACCCAGAGGATTACTGGTCTATGGAACTCCCTGCCAGAAGAAGTGGTGACAACTGTCAGCCTTGACAGCTTTAAGAAAGGATTAGACAAGTTCATGGAGGACAAGGGTATCAATGGCTATAATTATGGATATGTAAGGACAACCTCCGGGTTGGAGAGATAGGCAGGATATCTCTCAATGCCATTTCCAGGGAATCCTAAGCAGGTGAAGGCATCTCCTTGGGAATACCCTGAAGGAAATGGTGAGCCACTGTGTGAGACAGAATGCTGGACTGGATGGGCTGTGGCCTGTTCCAGCAAGGCTGTTCTTATGTTCTTATGATGGAGGGCAGCAGTTTCATCAATACTGGCCTGGGGCTGAGGAGGACTTTGCATGCCAAAAGGACTCAGAACCAGAAAATGACTCATGGAACTAGATCAGTGATATAGGAGTCATGCTGCGATGAGGAAGGCAGATGAAAAGCCACTGTATTATATTCTCAGGACAGTCTTTATGGCTGATTGCCATGATGATTGCCTATATTCAAATTCAGATATGACAGAACAAGAAGAAAATAAGCCTCAGGTCTTATGCCCCGACCTTATCAAGAGGTAAGGCATATTTTTTAATATTTAATAGGAAGGTTTACTGCAGAGCTTGTAAGCTTGTTTTTTTAAAATAAATTTTTATTATTTTTTTAAAAAAACAATAATACAAAATTCAGAAACAATAAAGAACAACAGCTTAATAAACAACATACATTTGAATTAATCACTAAATCATTAAATTACAAAGATAGTACTCTTTCAATAGAACTACTTTCCATTAACATATAGCTCAATACTTTGTTTTTGAACTTCAATCGCATTAATTATCACAGCCAATCTTCTTCCTAATTTTCCATATCCATAAGTATTCTCAGCTGTGCTGTGATAATCAAGTCCACTATAATCTATTGTATCTTTGTTTAACAAAAATCATTATACATTATACAATTACAATAAACACCCTGTATGCCCACACCTCTTCCAGCAACACAAGAGGCGACTTTACACATGGACATCACCAGATGGCCAACACCGAAACCAGATTGATTACATACTCTGCAGTCAAAGATGGAGAACCTCCATACAGTCAGCAAAAACAAGACCTGGAGCAGACTGTGGCTCAGATCACAACCTACTGATTGCAAAATTCAGGCTTAGTCTAAAGAAAATAGGGAAAACAAAGAGACCAGACAGATATCACCTAGATAGCATCCCTAAAGAATACACGGTGGAGGTGATGAACAGATTCAATGGCTTAGACTCAATAGATAGAGTGCCAGAAGAATTATGGACAGAGATGAGGGACATCATGCAGGAAGCAGCAAAGAAAACCATACCAAAAGAAAAGAAGAGTAAGAAAGCAAAGTGGTTGTCTGATGAGGCTCTTAAAATAGCAGAGGAAAGAAGGAATGCAAAAGTCAAAGGAGAAAGGAAAAAATACAATCTTTTGAACACAGAATTTCAAAGAAAAGCAAGGAGAGATAAGGAAAACTACCTAAAAGAACAGTGCAAAGAAATGGAGGAAAACAACAAAAGAGGCAGAACCAGAGACCTTTTCAAAAAAATCCAGGAAATCAAGGGAACATTTAAAGCAAAAATGAACATGATAAGGGACAAAGACGGAAAGGAGCTAGCTGATGCAGAAGAAATTAAGAAAAGATGGAAAGAGTACACAGAGGAACTCTACAAAAAGGAACTCAACACTCCTGATAGTCACAATGATGGAGAAATTGAACTTGAGCCAGACATCCTGGAGAGTAAAGTCAGAAAGGCCCTAAAGAGCACTGCAAACAACAAAGCTAGTGGAGATGATGGTATCCCAGTTGAATTTTTCAAAGCTCTAAAAGATGATGGCATCAAATTACTGCATTCAATATGCCAGCAGATTTGGAAAACAAAACAGTGGCCACAGGACTGGAAAAGATCAGTATATGTTCCAATCCCAAAAAAGGGCAATGCCAAAGAATGCTCAAATTATCGAACAATTGCGCTCATCCCACATGCCAGCAAGGTGATGCTCAAGATAATACAGGATAGACTTCAGCAGCATGTGGAAAGAGAACTACCAGAGGTGCAGGCTGGTTTCAGAAGAGGCAGGGGGACTAGAGACCACATTGCCAACATACGTTGGATCATGGAGAAAACAAAGGAATACCAGAAACAAGTTTACTTTTGCTTTATTGACTACACTAAGGCATTTGATTGTGTGGATCACAACAAGATGTGGCAAGTGATTAAAGAGATGGGAATACCACAGCACCTCATATGCCTCCTGAGAAATCTGTACAGGAACCAAGAAGCAACAGTTAGGACAGAACACGGAATGACAGAGTGGTTTGGAATAGGAAAAGGAGTAAGACAAGGCTGCATTTTGTCACCCTGCTTATTCAACTTATACACAGAGCACATAATGCGCAACACAGGGATGGAGGAATCACAATATGGGATCAAAATTGCTGGGAGAAACATCAACAATCTGAGATATGCAGACGACACCACCTTAATGGCAGAAAGTGAGGAAGACCTAAAGAATCTCTTGATCGGTTTGAAGGAAGAGAGTGCAAAAGCTGGCTTGAGACTCAATATCAAGAAAACCAAGATAATGACAACAGGCCCGATCAGTTCCTGGAAAATAGATGGGGAAGAAGTAGAAGCAGTGACAGATTTTACATTCTTAGGATCTAAGATCACTGCAGATGGAGATTGCAGCCATGAAATAAAAAGGCGACTGATTCTTGGGAGACAAGCCATGAGAAACCTGGGGAACATAGTGAAAAGCAGAGACATCACCTTGAAAACAAAAATTAGAATAGTCAAAGCAATGGTATTCCCAGTGGTAATGTGCGGATGTGAGAGCTGGACAATTAGGAAAGCTGAACGCAGAAGAATAGATGCCTTTGAAATGTGGTGCTGGAGGAGAGTTTTGAGGGTACCCTGGACAGCGAGGAGAACAAATAGGTCAATCTTAGAAGAAATCAACACTGACTGCTCATTGGAAGGTCAAATAGTAAAGATGAGGCTAAAGTACTTCGGGCATCAAATGAGAAGGGAGGATTCACTTGAGAAGGCCGTGATGTTGGGAAAGGTGGAGGGCAAAAGAAGAAGGGGGAGGCCAAGGATGAGATGGATAGATGGTATTGTAGACACAATGGGCACAGAACTGGGAGGACTGAGGGGGATGATGGAGGACAGAGGTGCCTGGAGAACGATGGTCCATAGGGTCGCAAAGGGTCGGAATCGACTGTGCGACTGAACAACAACATGCCTACACCTATAAAAGAGTCCGTGGAATGTCGCATTTTTTTATTTTATCTTACCATTTCCAAAAATATTTTTTTTCTGGTACCCGACTATCCCTATACTCTCCCTTCAATGAATGATGCACAAACGATCGCCAAATTTTCCAAAATCTATTTTCCTTAACTCTCCCTTTATATTTATTTATTTCCCATGTTAATTTATCATTCAATGCGAAATCCCACATCTCTTTATACCACTCTTCTATCCTCAATATTCCTTCTGATTTCCAATTTCTTGCAATGCACATTCTTCCAATTATCAGCATTAAAGACAATAGTTCCTTTTTATCCTCATTCAAATTTACTTTATCAACATCTGTTAGTAACACCATATGTCCAATGTACATTTCATCCCCATAATTTCACATATCTCCTTCTCAATTTTTCCTGAGAAATCATTTACCACTTTACATTCCCACCACATATGTTCATATGTTCCCAGGGTGCTTTTACATCTCCAACAATTTTTACTTTTAGTGTTGTCTATTTGAAATAACCTCTCTGGTGTCAAATACCATTTCCATAACATCTTGTAATTATGCTCCTTTATTCTAACAGACATTGTTTTCATATACCTCTTTCTCCATTTATTTTTCCAACTTTTTTTCAGGTATCATTATATTCAAATCTCATTCCCAACACGATTTCAACGTTTCTTGTGGGTTGCCTTCATTATTTAATATTTTATATAATTTGCTAACCATGCCCTTTAATCCCATATCTCCTTTTCTTATCTTTAATAACAATTCTTCAAATTCAGTTCTATCTCTCTCTAGACTTAATTGCTCCTTATATTTTTCATTCCATTTATCTATCAATGCTATCTGAAACCAATTCAAATTTAACTGCTTGTATATTTCCGCTTTTCTCCCTCCATCTTTACACTCTCTTATCCAGTCTTTCAACAGGGAAACATCATTTCTTAATAATACTTCCTTCCCCCTTTTATCTAATTTTATTGGAAAACTTTTAAGATGCTCTATTTCAATTATTGGGGACACATCCGGACTTAGTTCCTTTTTAACTCTTTTCCATACCCCCAACATCGTCTTCATCATCTTGTTTTTGACTACTATTTTTCTATTGCTACTATGCAAAAATACTCCTCTACCCACATGATCAATTTCCTTCATTTCCATATCTTCCCATATTACCCTTTCCCTTGCTAAAATTTTCATAATATTCTTAATTTGAAAAGCTCTATAATAATTTCTCTTTTTGCGATAAATACCAAAAAAATCTTTGCTATTCGTGGTTTTTCCCCCATTACAATAATTATTTATTATATTTTGAAAATCCTTAATCTCTTTATCTTTCATTTGTATGGGCAACGCATCAAATAAAAAATTAATTTTTGGCAGCAGCATCATTTTACTTAACGCTATCCTGCCGAACCAGGATAGTTTAATCCTTTTAAATTGCTCTATTTTCTCTTTGATTTACTTTTTTTGTGTCTCGTAGTTCAGTCATTTAAGCTCTTCAAAATTGTTTGAAATATTTACACCTAAATATCTCAAAGATTTTTTAACCTGTAACTTATACTTATCTCTTACTCTCTCTTGTTCCTCTTTGTCTACATTTCAGATTTATCCCAATTTATTCTCAATCCTGTTATATCCTCGAAATCCTTTAAATGATCATTTATTTTTTCCAATGCCTTTCCGGGATATTTCATAACTACCAAAGTATCGTCAGCATAGAAACTTATCTTATTGTCTAATACCCCTTTTATCATATTTTCCCCTCTTATAGCATCTGCTAACAGTTCCATTGCCATGATGAATAATATTGGGGGCAGTGGACACCCCTGTCTTGTCCCTGCCTCCAATCTAATTTCTTCTGTAAATTCATCATTTACCTTAACTTTAGCAAATCCAAATTGATATAATTGTCCAATTAAATTACAAAATCTATCACCAAATCCATAAGATCTAATGATCTCCTTAATTGTCACCCATTGTAATGAATCAAAAGCTTTAAATATATGTAATGATAATATACCAACTTTCTGTTTAGTAGATCCTACTATGTCTAATATGTCCAAGACCCTCCTTGTCAAGTCCATCATGTGCCTTCCTTTCAAAAAACCAGCTTGGTCCCTGTTTATATAATTTGTCATAAAGCTATTCAATCTGTTTGCAACTATCGCTGTAAAGATCTTGGCGTCCTGATTTATCAGAGAGATTGGCCTATAAGATTCCACCTTGTCTGGATCCTTTCCAGGTTTTGGCAATAGCACAATTATAGTTTTATACCATGAAGTCAGTAACTTCCCCCCATCTATTATAAAATTAAACAACTTCACCAGTCTTGGCACCACACACTCTTTAAACTCCTTGTAAAATTCCGCTGTCAAACCATCATCCCCAGGTGATTTACCTGTCCTCAAGTTGGCTATTATATCTTTTACCTCTTTTTCCGTGATTTTTTCTTCCATTCTATTTTAGAGCTTAGAGCTTATCTGTTTTTGCATTCGCTTCTTCAATTGTTCTCTCAACTTTTCTATATTCACCTCCCTTTTAGTATACAATTCCTGATAGAAATCTTTTACTATCCTAATCTTATCCTTAGTCTTATTACACCTCCTACCGCTTACATCCACCAATATTCCCATCTCTCTTTTGTTCCTTTTTACTTTAGCAGCTCTTGCCAACAACTTCGAATTTCTATTACTATATTCAAAATATTCTCTCTTCAAATACACCAAATCTTTTTTCACTTTTTGTATATCTTTCCCTACCAATTCATTCTTTAATCTTTGCATTTTCTCAAAAACATCTTTTCTTTTAGTCTTTGCATGCTCTTCTAATAACCGTTTAATCTCATTCTCCATTTCGTGTTGCTTATCTCTAAAATGCTTATTCTTAATTGAAGCCAACTTGATACATTCCCCTCTAAAAACCGACTTCATTGCATCCCAAACCACATTGTAATCAACCTCACCTGTATCATTCCAATCCCAATACTCATTCCACTTTTCAGTTACTTGTTCTTTACACTTTTGATCGTAGAACAATTTTTCATCATATCTCCAATTTCTCCTATATTTTTTCCCCTATCAATTTTTAAATCCACCCAAAATTTTGCGTGGTCCGATTCTTTAAAAATCCCAATCTCCGCATCTTCTAAATCTTTAATCAAGTTTTCCGAAACAAAAATATAATCTATTCTAGAGTATGTATTATGGACCTGTGAAAAATATGTGTATGCCCTCTCTGATCCCTTAATCTCCCTCCAGCTATCCTTCAGACCTAATATCTTCATCCATTTATCTAAGATCTTCATACCAACTGCTCTCCCAGCTCTTGATAAATTTGTACAGTCCTCTGATGCCCGTATTAAATTAAAATCTCCAGCAACTATCATTTTTGGAGTTCTCTCTTTTTCTAAGATACCATATACTTTATTTAAAAATGTTTGCTGATGATCATTTGGAACGTATATGTTTACTAACATTATCTCTTCATCATCTATTTTCCCAATTATAATCAAATATCTACCTTCTGGGTCTGAGATACTTTTTAGCATCTCAAAGCCAAGTCTCCTCGAGATCAGGACTGCCACACCCCTCGCTTTTGATGTTCCATATAATTTTTCATAAACCTGCATCCATCCCAAAAATAGCCTATTAGTGTCTTCTGATTTTTGATGGGTTTCCTGAAGAAAGACTATATCTGGTCTATCCTTCCTCAGGGCAGATTCTAACCTCCTCCTCTTAACTTGACAGCCGGTACCTTTCAGATTCCAGGTCAATACTTTAATGTTCTTCAGACCTAAGTCTTGATATCCTTTCTTTCTGACAGTCGCGGACTCCTATTCGTGCCTTATCCTCCACCACATATACATTAACTGTCAGACTACAACAAAAAATAAAATTACATTTAACATCTAATATACCCACACAAAAAACAATCATATCTACCCTCCCCACCCTTCTTTCAAAAAGTGGCCCTTGACAATCAAAGGGGGGAGGGGGGGAACGTGTAAAAGAATGCATATTATCTATAGCTCTAGCGCTGTATCTACTAATATTATAAGATTATTACTATTACTAAACAAACTCTATTTCAAATTAATCCATCTCACCCGTCCTCTGCAACCACCTGCACCTCCGCTTCCACCTCTGTTCCTCCTGCTGCCCCCCCTCTCGGATTCACCTGCGTATTCTCTCCGCAATCCCCCCGATTCCACCAAAGCTTTTCTTAATCCCCTCCATTCTCGGGATGACATTTTGACCAATCCAATCCGGCACATATAATCTAAGTAATCCATTTCATCCTCCAGCACATGCATTTTTTTTCATAAAAAAATCTGAGTTGTTTAGGAAACTTCCAATGATAATCAATTGATCGCTCCCTAAGGATTTTTGTCACTTGTAAGCTTGTAAAGACTTCCAGGTAGGGTGGGGACATAAGGGACATGGTTATGTGCATGCCTCCATCTTTGCCATTTAGTCCTACTGCAGAATACCTGAATAAGGTTTTATTTCAAGGCATCACACCTGAGTAGCTTATGAAGCTCTGAGAACTAGTAACTGAGCTTATTTTTTCACTCCTCTTTTCTCTCTCCACCACTCTTTTCCCTTTGGGACATGTATTTTCATCTACTACAAAAGTATATAAAAACATCTCAAAAAATGTACCAAAATAACAACCTTAATAAATTCATTATAAATTTATCAACTAACATTTTTTTTAAAAAAAATCAAGAGAACATGGAATGCAGTGCTCTTGTTTACAGGAAAACAATGGCATGAATAAAGCAAACAAACAAAGCTCCCCTCTCAAAAATCAAGAAAAGCAAACTAATAAAATGAAAAAGTGTACTCAACCTCCACATCAAAAATGTTAGAATATCAGGGATTTTCACTCCTTCCTCCAACTTGATACCTTCTCTCCTTTAAGTCTAGCAGATTCAGCAGACATGCCCGACTGCAATAAAAATAATCCAAGAAAGAAAAGAACCTCACATTGGCCTAGTATATTAGCTGAAGTGATGTTGGAAGGGTAATTCAATTTCATATAAACTGGGGTGTGGGGGTGGAGACAAACACTTTCTGTCTAGAATTTGTACAAAACAGAAAAAAGTATTTTGTGCACTGTGCATATGATGAGTATGTTGTGCCCAAAGCAAAACATACACACAAAGAAAGGGTAAGAGAGAGGGAGATGGGCAGAATTTTACAGTACTTTTCTCAAGACTGCCTTCTGAAGAAGACACAGCTCTTTATTATACAAATTCAAGATATACGTATGTTTAATTTGATTTTTTAGCAGCAATTCCTCTCTCTTTTCAAAAATCACCACATTGATGCCACTGGTATTTCAGGAGTGTTTGTCTCAGGAAGATTCCTAAGATGTTTGAGAATCAAAAGTTGAAGAAATGAAAATTTCACTTGACTTCAAAGGGAATGCGGGTGTAAAAAACTGAAGAGCTGCGTGCATGTGAGCAGCTCTACTAATGCTTTTCAAAAAAAAAGTTTGTGTGTTCAAATTTGAGTGTAGGAAAAGCAGTAAATGATGGCAGTTAAATATACTGCCTTTGGTATGAAAAAGACTAAGAATATGGGTAGGACTGAAAATAGTTTGAAAGCTATCTTGTCATTAATGGAAAAGAACAAGCAGAAATGTATAGCCACAAAATCTGACCTGGTATTAAGTTTTTTCAGAGACTTCTTTCATCACCTATTTTTTAACACTTCCTTGCCTGATGAAAGGCTTTGGAGAAATCCAAAGTATAAATAATCTTGGGACATATGCAAGGTAGCCCTTCATCAGTTCATTTACTGAGGACTAAAGCTTAAAACAACAACGCCCAAACTGCAAACTGACCTAATGCATTGTTGTTGTTTTTAAACGAGGGAAGTGGATCAGAAGAGATTGTGGCAATGATCACACAAATGGAAGGTATTTATATATGCAACGGAGTGGAAAGTGCTGCTTCTCTCTCTCTCTCTCTTTGGTCTATCTAGGGTAAATAGGTACACAGAGAGAAAAACTGCACATTACCATATTGACCCTATTTATTTTCACAGCAGGTGCAGGAGAGCATGTGCTATCAATGACCGCTGGAAACAAAGATGACCAGAAATGTGAACTTGCTTTCACCTCTTATTATTCCACACTGGTATCAGAGGTTAATGTGGAAAATAATTCAGGTCACCATGATTTGAAACCAGTAGACCATGGAAGCGTCTTTCAGTATCAGTCCTGTCTTACAAGCAGCGTTTCGGAGCATCTGCATAGCTGGGACTAGAGCAATTCTAGATTAGATGTTACTATTTTTGCAGCAGATCTCTGCCAAAAATAAATAAAAAGAATACAGTACTTGGCTTTCTCAAGATCACTGTCATTCAATTATTCAAAGAATTCAAACTTACATCTCCATTGTATCTTAATGCAATACTGGCTTTCCTGCTACCTTTTCTCCCTTCTTTCCTCTGCTCCCCCCCCTTCTTCCTTCTTTTCCCTATAATTGAAATAAAAAACTATTTAGTGCATAGATGTGTGGTATAGTTTGTTGGTGTGGGATTTTTGTACACGTTTATAACACTATAATTAATGTGTCTGCTGCTGCTACTATTAAGTCATAATGTGTAACTCATCTACAATTTACTAATCTCTGCATATATAAAAATCTATATATAGACTCTTGCAATATGAAGCAGGAATTAAGCCAGAATTTAGAAAAGTGCGTGCGTGCGCATGCGTGCATGTAAGTGTACACACACTGTAGTTTCCAGAAGCCCCCAGGTACAATGGTCTGTTAGATGCTTCCAGGAGGCATAGTCCAAAAAACATGACTCTTCCAAGGACAGACTGGAGTGATTGTGAGATCTACTTTGTTTATTATTAGATTCATGAGATGTATGTACTTGATGGAAAAAAAGACAAATATTTGCAATTAAATATTCTGAGCAAAGGAATTTTGATATTGGAATAGACTGGAACTCTGAATCTTCCCCATTGCCCCAAAATCCCATCCTGCTACCCATACAGGTTACTGCTGTTTGGGAGACAGAAATTGCTACCAATCTACTTCAAATCATTCAAAGATCTGTTGGTAGATTCAGATGTACCTTTTCTCCATCCCTAATCAAAAACTATGGGGCTGTGGTGGCTTAGTGGTTAAGAAGCTGAACTTGATTGACCGGAAGGACGGCAGGTAAGTAGTTCAAGACCCAAGTGCTGCACAACTCCTGTCTTTGTTCCAGCTCCTCCCAACCTAGCACTTTGAAAGCAAGAAATTGCAAGTAGATAAACAGGTACTACTTCATTGGGAAGGTAGCAGCATGCCTGCCACATAACCACAGAAATGTTTGCTGACACAGACGTTGCCGGCTCTTTGGCTGTAAAGTGAGATGAGTACCGCACCCTAGAGTCAGACACAACTGGCTTTCGAATAAGGTTGATCTTCACCTTAACTCAAAGGGATTTTTGCTTTTGTGTAAAATAAAAGGCCTACACATAAAATGTGAAAATAAAAGCTGCAAACACCAACAAACCCCCAAATTTTTGTCATACACATATCTAAAAGAAACCTCTCCCTCTCTTTAAGCCTTGCCGGGGGGTGGGGGGTGGGGGGAGACACTTGCCTACTAAGTTCCACACAGAGAAGAAATGACAGATTAACTCAGAAAAAGCTAATAGTGTACCACATGAAATAACGCCTGAAGCAGCTATGTTGCCAGACTTGGGAGGGGACATCCTAATGAGACGGCCTCCACTGACTCTACCTGCTGAATCTGGATGTGAGGGTAATTTGGCTGGGATATATGTTACCCCCTGTTGAATTTGACTGGCAGAAATGGGGAACAATTTTCTTTAAATTTATAAATTTCTTCATATTTAGTATGGAAAGAAGATGAGATTTCTAAATGCTTAATGTGGCAAAATCTCCAAATCTAATAGATATCCCTAACTCTAATCTGTGATCTATGGGTGATCATTACTGCCCAAATATGCTAAATATTGGGGGTAAGATCTACACTTTTTAGGTCAGGTTTATCAACCGTCTATGTCAGTAAATCATTGATAGATTTAAATGCACATGTGGGGGAAAATATTTGTTAAATAAGGTGATTCCCGAGTACTGCTGGACAGAATGAGCTCCCGTCTTTGTCCCAGCTCCTGCCAACATAGCAGTTCGAAAGCACGAAATTGCAAGTAGATAAATAGGGACCACTTCAGTGGGAAGGTAACAGCATTCCGTGCGCTCCGGTGTCTAGTCATGCCTGCCACAAGACCATGGAAACCTCTGCAGAAACAGAGTGCTGGCTCTTTGGCTTTGAAACAGAGATGAGCACTGAACCCTAGAGTCGGATACGACTGGCTTTCGAGCAAGGGAAACCTTTACCTTTACTAAGCAAAGAATTTTTAAAAACACAGAGGGAAATTGTAACTTTAAGCATGTAAGACTACTTACATGCATCTATTTCAGAGCTCTATATTTTCCCTTTCTTGATATCCTTTATACTTCCTTCAGATGCTTTGACCCCCCAGTATCTTTCAGTCATGTTCAATCCACCCCAGCAACCTAGACATTTTCACATGCAGATCATAAATAATGAAACAGACCTTGAAAATATAATATGACTTTTTATAGCTACTGTGTGATCCATAAACTCAAATAAAAACAACCTCAGAAAAATAGAGCTGAAAATCCATTATCAAATTCATGCTTCTTGCTCAGCTATAATCTCTAGTAAAGGAGAGAGAGAGAGAGAGAGAGAGAATTAATAATAGTAGCAAACCTTGCTATAAATTTGTGTCCTGAGTGCATGGAATCTGATAAAAAAAAATGTAAGAGGCTTAACGGTCCCAAACTGTATTTTATAAATGCCTAACCTGGTCTTAAGAATGTATATGAGACCTAGACTTCATTCCAGATGCATGAATGAGATTAAATGAGCCAAAGAATATCAACATACTCTCGTGTCTATGAGTCAGGAGATCAAAGTTTGCACCAAAACACAATGGAAATCAGATGGCAACCTTCTATGTTTGTGGAAGTGCTGCATAGATTTTCATTACAAAGAGGCCCAGGCATGGCGATAGAGGCAGGCAAATGTAAATATGGGAAGATTCCATATGAAAGGTGACAATGATATTAAAGGTGGTGCTTAACACACATCCTGTGTAAGCAGCTAAACTGAGAAAGCACTGATCAATAGAACCCTTTCAAGTGGGCTTGGTTTTAGCTACCATTGCCAGTCCTGTGTGACTGTATGGTGATGGACACTCTACAGTTATGTGGCATCCTCACAGTGTTGAGGAAACTAATAGGAACATTCTGTCCTGCAAATTATAGAACTATAAAACCAGAAGGTACCCCAAAGGTCAGCAGGTCAGCAATTCGTGGCCTGTGCACTGCATGACAGAGTGAGTTTCTCAGCTCCTGCCAACCTAGCAGCTCAAAAGCAAGAAATTGCAAGTAGATAAATAGGTACCCTTTGACAGGAAAGGTAACAGTGTTCCATGTATTTCAGCATCTGGTCATGCCTGCCACATGACTACAGAAATGTCTGCAGACAGCACTGATTCTTTGGCTGTAAATGGCTGTTTGGCTGTTCTTTTAGATAGGCCACCTGCTGTTGTATGTCAATTCTCTGTAGGCTTTTAATAGTATAGTTTCCTTTTATTATCTTTGTCCAGTCTAGCTTAGGATGTGGTGTTTATGCTTTTGTGTTCTTGTTATGCTGGTCATGGACTGTAAATAAAATTGAATTTGAAATTTGAATTTGAAGATGAGCACCGGACCCTCGAGTCGGATACAACTGAGTGAATGATTATAATGTGAGCCACAAAGAGTGCTTACAATATGGTGTGGTATATAAATTTAAATCAATCAATCCTTGTCTCCCATTTCCAAATACTGTACACAAAGAACATCTAAATTTTCTCATTCTCAAAAACATAGCTTCTATTCTTCCAAGCATGTCCTCCACAGAAGGGGAGGCCAATCCAAGATTTTCTGCTGCCTGGGACTAAAAAGAAACTACCACTCCATAAATCAGTCTCCATCATATCCATGGTCTGCCCAAGTCCTACCCACTGTTATTTAAGAGTCTGGTGCCTGCCCATATTCAGAGGGGCGTGCCAGCCCTTTCCCTATCCATTGTTGATTAATATGAATAAAAGCAACAATTTGACTAGAGGGAGGTTGCTCCATTCAGCTGTTCTCTGCACATATGCCAGCCCAGAACCTCTTTAAAACTGGGGTTCAGTCTCCCATTGGGAATACAGGAACCTCCCTCCCATCAGCTGGTTGCTTTTACACATAGAAAATGATGATGGAGCAGGTGGGACTAGCATGTTCCCTTTAAAGCTTGTGAGCACCCCCTGCTTAGACAATGGGCTCAGATTATTTTGCTACCTGGAGTTGAATATAACAGCAAGACATCTCTCCATTCCAGCTATAATAGGTTTATTATATGACAGATGGATGTCGGACAGCAGCAGTCACCGAGTGGTATCTCAGAGGAGTGAAAAAGACTCCTTGTCAGCCCCCCCCCCCTTGGAAGACCCAACCGTGAAATGTTTTGGTCAAATCTGGAGAAGAAGATCATGAATGAACGTGTAATGATTATGTATAGTCTGTATATATGTAGGTTCTTTCAGGAGTCAAGAGGTTGCTTTATGAGGAGCAGAATGTGAAAACTTCAGGTGCTGTATGTTTGTTGGACTGCCTCTCTTAAAATTTCCCATCCATCATGGATTTTACTGGGAGATTTGAACACTAGCAATTCCAAAATATGAATGTTTCTGGACTCTTCATTTTACACATCATGTACAACAGAGCTTAAGAAAGCTTTAGCCCTCCAGATGTTGTTGAACTCTAGTTTCCATCTTCCCAACTACTTTGGTCAAATAGTGGAAAGAATGACAGGTCACTGGTTTTCCAGTCTACCTTCAGCATGCTGGCAAATGTGTAAACCAGACTGGTGAAGCAGTGGCCCTGTGGCTGGGCAATTATGGGCTGTCATAGTCTGGTCTTCGGTCCATCCAGCTAAGTATTGATTGCACTGGCTGGCAGCATCCTTCCACAGACACAGCTGTTTTCCAGCTCAGACTGGAGATGCAAGGGACTGAAACTGGAGCCTTAGAAATATAAGAAGGTGTCTAATACTAAGCCAGACTTTTGATTCATCAGACCTAATATTACCAACTCTGACTCGCAGATGCAAGGTGAAGTGGTCAGTATGATATTTTCCTAGTCCTACCTAGAAATCCCTTGCAAAATCCCCACAAAGACCAACCAGTCATGTTCCAGCTTAGTTTCTGATACCAACTGAGATCAAAGTATTCAGGGAAGTTTTGGCAGTAAACTTTCTATACGAAGAACTGTGGGAGTAAAAATCCTAATTCTTCCATTTGTGCCCCAGTGTAATATCTACACAACTCTGTTATTAAAATGCCAGGGAAGACATTGAAGTGGACATTGTCTATAAATTCCTCTTCTGTCATCTGACTTTTTTTCAAATTGCTCTCCTCTGTACTGCTGCTGTCAAGAATACAGAGATCCACACGGTTGGCCATGGCCTCTCACTAAAAATTATCTGTATTTGTTCATTGACAACAAAAGCTCCCAATAGACACCAAAGTTTTTTTTAAAAACATAGTAAGCAAGAGCTTTAAATTGCACGCATGGTAAAAGGTAGAAGAACGGAAAGCAGCAGGCCACTAAAAGCCATCTGCCATCTTGGCCCGCCCATGTGTCCCTTCTCCCCAGCAGTGTTTTATATTAGTAATGATGTCTGTATTTTGCACGACAGAGACTCAGCTCTTTTGAGCATGCAGGAACGGAGAGTAGTCTCTTCCAGCACAAGGAGAGCCGACGCTCCCTGACTCAACGAAGACAATAAGGGTTGACTTCCCTTTCAGACTCTGTATTATCCACTTCTACGTCTTTCAGATCTAAGCCACCATTCAAAGATGACTCAAAATTGACCTAACTTCTATAGGCATAGAGATGTTGATCACACTCTATGACTACAGTTTTGAAAAATGAAAAGAAACAAACAACTGCAACAACCGTTTGTTGTCTACTCAGATCTTTGGAATAGATATCTACACAGCAGATACTACAAAAGCTTAAATGAAAGTGATTTGAGAGGCAACTGAAAGAATGATGCTGCATCTAGTCTCTGTCAGAATGGCACATAATAATTTGAAGGGGTCAGATTCTAAGACATTGCAGTGATTAGAGGAAACTTTATATTGTGGTTTTTTTGTATTAGGTGTTTATGTGATTGTTTTAGTATGTTTTGTATGTTATACAATATAAATAAAAATATTACTTATTTAAAAAAAGGATGGCACATATTTTATCACAAATCCGTTGGGTCCAGTCACCCCAATAATTTCAGAATTTAAAACAAAATAGCCCTGATGAAAATTACCCTTATTTTCCTGTTCAACTTCCCCCCAAAAATGCAACTTTCTTTAACAGTTTCTCTAAATCCAGGATTCTCAACCTGCAGACCGCAGGCCAGATGCGGCCCACGATGTCATTTCATGTGCCCCCCCCCACCGCCTCCACCACACCAGGAAGTGCCATGTGGTGGAGGGAGGGCAAAATGGCTGTCCGAACCCCGAAGCTGAATGAGGGAGCGTGACCCGGCCCCCTGCTAAGATTGAGAACTCCTGCTCTAAGTGGTACCTTTCTTCATGCACTACTACTTAGTCTGAATGAAAACGTTGAGGTAAGAACTGCCTTCTAAAATCAAGAGAATTGCTTCATCCAGAGAGCTGTTCCAATTTGAGAATAATTTGGAAAGTGAGAATTAAGTATTTTTATTAAAAGTGTTAATCAGACACAATTCTCCCAAATTTCTGGAAAAGATAAATATTTCAAATGGGATGTGTTCATACATATGGTATAGAACAAACTGCAAATAAAATTCTAAGCATACCACTCAAATAATTGCTTGCTCTAACAGACAATATTTATGATACCATTGGGACAACTGCATCGAAGGCTTGGATTTCCCAGGACACATGAAGTTGAATGAGGAGTCTCATGTTCGAAAGCTGAAGGCTCAATGATCACAATTTAGAAGATCTTCTCAGATCATACAGGGGAAGCAAGAAGAGTTAACATTAAACCCCACAACAAGCAATAAGAATGCAGAGACAGTAACTGGATTATACAAACTAGGCGCAAGCATCAAGAACCTGAGTCTTCAGGTGTTTTCGTAGTCTGATTTCCATAATCCCTAGTCAGCATATCTTCTGACTGCGGGTGGTAGGAACTGTAAGCAATCATTATCTGAGGTCACGCATTCGGGAAGCACTGGCCAAGAGCCTGATTTTTTTGCACACATCCACAGTCACTTTATTAACTACACAAAGTGTAAGATAATTCATTTCATGCTGTCACAGCTATGCTTTGCACACAGATACAGGTATGTGCACATAATCACTTTTATTAAAATTAATATACTTACTGTACTGTGCAAATCCTGTCAAGTAACATTCTTAGATAGATGTTGTTTATATTTCCCCACCTTTTCATCTAAGGTCTTTTTCAACTGTGAACTGTGAATGATGTCTCCACAATAAGTAAAATGAAATCTTGGGACCACTTGTTGAGTTTGGTGTTCCCTTTGTCAACCAATTCCTCATTATAGTTTATTTGCCTGATTCTTAAATGATTTCCTGGGTTTTTGAAACCCGGTATACATACATGATCTGTACATGAAACAAGAAGCAACAGTGAGGACAGAACACGGAATGACAGAGTGGTTTGGAATAGGAAAAGGAGTAAGACAAGGCTGCATTTTATCACCCTGCTTATTCAATCTATACACAGAGCACATAATGCGCAATGCAGGGATGGAGGAATCACAATATGGGATCAAAATTGCTGGGAGAAACATCAACAATTTGAGATATGCAGATAATGGCAGAAAGTGAGGAAGACCTAAAGAAGTTCCTGATTAGGTTGAAAAGAAGAGAGTGCAAAAGCTGGCTTGAGACTCAATATCAAGAAAACCAAGATAATGGCAACAGACCCTATCACTCCGTGGAAAATAGATGGAGAAGAGGTAGAAGCAGTGACAGATTTTACTTTCTTGGGATCTAAGATCTCCACAGATGGTGACTGCAGCCATGAAATAAAAAGACGACTGATTCTGGGGAGACAAGCTATGAGAAACCTGGGGAACATAGTGAAAAGTAGAGACATCACCTTGAAAACAAAAATTCGTATAGTTAAAGCAATGGTATTCCCGGTGGTAATGTATGGGTGTGAGAGCTGGACCATTAAGAAAGCTGAGCACAGAAAAATAGATGCCTTTAAGATGTGGTGTTGAAGGAGAATTTTGAGAGTCATCTGGACAGCGAGGAGAACAAATAGGTCAATCTTATAAGAAATCAACCCTGACTGCTCATTGGAAGGTCAAATAGTAAAGATGAAGCTTAAGTACTTTGGACATCAAATTAGAAGGGAAGATTGATGCTGGGAAAGGTGGAGGGCAAAAGAAGAAGGGGGCGGCCAAAGGTGAGATGGCTAGATGGCATTGTAGGCACAATGGGCACAGAGCTGGGTGGGCTGAGGAGGATGGTGGAGGACAGAGGTGCCTGGTGGACAATGGTCCATGGGGTTGCAAAGGGTTGGAATCGACTGTGCGACTGAACAACAACAACAAATACATACAGTTTTACTGAACACGTGTTCCAGCAGAAACTTCCCTCATGTATCCAGCCCGAGAGGATCCCAGAAAATGAGCACATGAGCTATACCAATATTTCTGAACCTTTGGGTTTTGGACTTCAATTCCCAGAAGCCTACGTCAAGTCTCCAAAGCCCTGATCAGCCAATGTACTGACTTAGGCTTCTGGGAATTGAAGTCCCCCTGTGGGGCATGTGCCCCACACTGGGGACCACTGGGTTAAATGCTTGCTTTTCTAAAGAGGAAGAACCCCTTTTAGAGACAACGTAGAAACCTGGAGATGAGCTTCAAAGAAAAATGTGTCCAACACCCAAACAGTTAAGGTATCATTCCTTCTTACTGTGAACAAGAGTTTCCCTGGGCCTAGACCACTGATGGTGAACCATGGCACTCCAGGTGCTCTTGGACTTCAATAGCAGAAGCCTAAGTCAGCACTCCTGCTGATCAGGGCTTCTGGGAATTGAAGTTCAAGAACACCTGGAGTGCCAAGGTTCACCATCACTGGCCTAGGCCCTTCACATACCAACCTCTACAAGGCAGGCACACCCATTTCAAAATTAAACACGAAGCACCAGTAAAGGTCAGAAACCTAAGGGGGGAAAGCAGTTGGCTCCGTTTCTATTAAAAATGATTCTGCACTTGATGTCTGTCAACAGATGAAGCCTAACCTCAAAAGGAAGAAAATGGTCGTAGCCCGGGAAATATTCCTAGTATCACATTTCCCATTCACAAATAGCCGCCTTTCTTCTGCTTTTCATTGGCACTTTTCATTCTTCTATCTAGAGCTCCAAAAGCCACTCCAGTTCTCTAAATTGTGAGCAGCTTTACAGGGAAAGCTGAGTGTCCATCGCTTTGAATTTTCATTGTTGCATCTGTTTTGCCAGTTTAACTGCAGCAGGTTGTATGACAATGAGAGGCCATTAATAGGGAAATGGATACAAACATTTTTATTTCAAATAGCAGCTCTCGGAAAAGATCTGGAAAAACAGAATCAAGCCATATGATTGTTAAAGAAGTGGGGGAAAGGGAGAGGGAGGGAGAGAATGCCAAACTGGCAGGCAATGTGCCATTCTTTGTGAACATCTTTTAAATACAAATATCATACCAGCGCTGGAAATGGGGACAAGGAAAATGCACATTTTATTCTCTTTTTCATTTCCCTCTGCCTTCCTCATCTTTTAAAATAATTCATGTGCATTTTAAAAAGTTTGATATAAATGTCAAGTTGAAATAAAAAAAGGATCTACAAATATCATCATTTATCTTTGTATCAGGGATAGGGGAGCCTCAATGCTTAATTTCCAGGGGGGGGGGAGCCAGTGGATAGAAGCTGTAATGCTAATAACTAAGGTCTTTGGAGTAATTCCTGTTCACTCTGCAGTACATTGGCCACAAACAGACTTTATCAGTAATTATATTTAGCTATAAAACATCCTTTTAGCTCCCCAATTTCCTGGAGATTTAGAAGCAACAGAAGAATATGTGTAATACAATATAAGCTATAAAGCAAGAGAAAACCTGAGTGCTTGTTTGTTTTTTAAAAAAACCTATCCTCTATATAACCTATTCAGAAATGGCCCTTGATGTGGAGAAAATTGTCTTCCCTTAAATTTTGTTTTTGGTTTTAAAATATTCTTCACCATCCATTAGAGCTCTTTGGAGACAGTTAATTATGTATGTATATTTTAATCAAGGCTGCAACTTTTAATCAATTAAGACTGCAATCCCGTACAATTTCCCTAGAAGTAAGTCCTTACTTCTAAGTAGACACGTATAGTCCATTACTGTTAATCAGATCAATGGTTAAGCAGAACTGTCTAATAATCTGTCAACAGATTTTTAACATTTAAAAAGTTTAATATTTGCATGTGGCAAGTATCATTTTAAAAGAAGAATCCTCACTTTTCATTCTCTCTCTCTCTCTCTCTCTCTCTCTCTCTCTCTCTCTCTCTCTCTCACGCGCACACACACACACAGAGGAAGATGTCTCTCCTAAGGAGACCCCCTCTCCTGATACATGTGCATCATTTTAAAAAACCAGACAAAAATATGTCCCTTAACTAGGGAAAGAGCTTTTGCCCTATTTTCAGATTTGATCAGTTCATTAAATAAAAATATATGCAGACTAGGTTAAAACTTCTTTAACTAGGTGATAATTCTGAATTAAATATAATTAAATTTAATGTAAATGCCTAGATTTAAAAGTTCAAATTGTAAGAACAATCCCTGTGCTTTAGATTCTACTAACTAACTCTAGGAATTGTCTCCATGATTGTTCATTTTAACTTGCATTTCATGAACAGACGTGCAAGGTAACCAATTTTAGTTACTTTCTATTCATTCCTTTTTTCCATTTACATATATAATGTATTGGATTGTGATGCACAGATGAATTAGGGATAGTGTCACTTCTTTTACAATACAACTAACTTTTTGATCATTTTAACAGCTGCAGAGGTTTGGCCTACTAAAGTGATAAAGCAGACAATATCACAACTTCAATTACTGGTGTTTGCCTCATATTCTTTCATGGGTGTTAAGATGATAATAAGGAGGTAGCAGAAAGACACTTTGTTTTCTGCCAGAAACCAACAGCTTTAAACAATCAGTTTTCGAGACTTAGCTAAAATATTAGTTACTGAACTATTTCAAAGAAAAGGAAAAATGATTGTTACTATAATAACACCTAGTTATCTGAAAAGCCTTGGAATAATAACTGTAACTGATTACTTTTAACAGTAACTTTCCAAGGTTTATTTCATAATGTTCAAACCTGTTTATTTCATAATGTTCAAAAGATGGAATTTCTGGGAAGATCCGAAATATGGAATGATTTTTGAATAAATTGTCAGACAGTTTTCTTTTTTCCGTAATGTTTTAACAAATACACACCCCAGGGAATTATTCTAGCTACAGTTCCAAATCACTGGCTAGACCATTACAAACAAATGCTATGGTGATTCTCCTCCTAGATTCATCAAGGTTTAAAAAAAAATTAGCAATGGAATTTCCTAGAACATTCCCTTTGCAAGGATTTCTGCGTAAACCATCCATTTATGATCACAGAACCTACATCGAGTGGAGTTGTCCAAACAGGTCAACATTTGTACACAGCAGTTTACGTTTGTGCAAAATGTTTAATTTATTGAGACTCTTACACATATGGCTATATTATCTATTCTGTGATTTGATGTATCACCAGTAGCTGAGCTTGTGGGCTGAAGTTATTTAACCCTGGATATTTGCATTTCTTTTATTGTGGTTGTGGCACATTATAGCAGCTGCTTCATATCATTTGTGGATGTATACCTTCTTGGTGTGCAGTACTGAAGCCATGAATATACAGAAAATATATTTTAAAAAGAAATATGAATGTGGCTGAGTTGTATATGATGAAGATAGAGTTAAATTCTAAGCATCTTCCATTTCATCTACCAATACAAATTCATATAGGAAAACAAAAAAAAGCGCAGCAGTCCTTAATTTGGAGACCAGCATGTACTTCCAAAATTTAGGAGCATTTTTGTATTTCACAATCTCCCCCACACAATTCATATGGTTGTGTGATACAATTTTAGTAAATAAAACATTAGTAGCACTCCTGTGTTGATTTCAGGACTGCGGTGGCTTAATGGTTAATTCGCTGAGCTTGATACGATACGATACAATAAATACAATACGATAAATCTTTATTGTCATTGTTCTGTACAGAACAACAAGATTTAAAATCTACTTATCGACTTAACAAAACCTAACAAAATACAACTATACAAAATTATCAGCATACTCCCACCCCACATATACACCCCTGAAAAGCTCTAAAATTCTAAAAACTAAATACAGAAGCTCCCTTATTAACTGCATCTCGCTGCATTCAAAGCCAGAACCGCTTTTGGGTAGAAACTATTTCTCAAGCAGCTGGTCCTGGTCTTTATGACTGGAAGGTTGGCAGGTCAGCAGTTCAAGGCCTGAGTGCTGCACGACGGAGTGAGCTCCCATCTCTGTTTCCGCTCCTGCCAACCTAGCAGTTTGAAAGCAAGAAATTGCAAATAGATAAATAGGTACTGCTTCAGTGGGGATGTAACAGCATTCTGTGCACTCTGATATCTAGTCATGCCTGTAATATATCCACACAAGTGTCTGTAGACTCAGACGGCACTGGCTCTTTGGCTGTAAATGGAGATAAGCACCGAACCCTAGAGTCAGATAAAACTGGTTTTCGAGAAAGGAAGACCTTTACCTGTGATGATTTCAAATCAGATTGCTATGCTTTTACACAATTATGCATCAAAGCTATGCTGTACAGTATATGAAATTTGTTTTGTCTATTTAAAGATTTTCCCCCCGAAAAATTGGCAGAGCAGGGGAGTAATACACAAACCTACAAGAAGATGTTGAGTTTTCCTAGTACTGGAGATGTGGGCCATTGCCCAACATTTAACTTGGAAAAGAACTCACAGGATCACAAGAGTCAAATGTATGTGTTCTAGATGAAATCACCATGCTTACACTCACTCAAATACCCCCTCCAGTTATATTTAGTAGACCTATAACAAATATATATTATGCAATCATATTTGATAATTACTGGAAATATAAGTAGTCCTTTATCAAAGATTTAAAAAAATTTGAAAGCAGAGCTATCAGTTATAAAAGGAGTTACTCTCACAAAAAAATCACATTTTTTTTATTTTACTTGCTGGAGCAACATTTAGAACTGAATATTTTTAAAAGCTATGAAAAGCTTATTGGAGACGTCCCTTCAAAGAAGAATTCATTCTGGGCAATTTGTTAGCCAAAAACATTTTTTACTGAAAACAATATTCCCAACAAAAAAACTTACACTTGTCCACCTACTCAAACAACATCTTGAAAACAGCACACTTGCTAATTATACAAATAATCAAAAATGTGATCTTTTCCCCTGAGTGATCACCACCTTCAGTTAATTTACTTAAGTTTCCCTTAATGTTGCTAGTAAGTGGCTGGCAGTTGCATTATAATCTGTTAAAAATTGTGGGGTAAGGTGAAAATAAATGTAGGTAATCCATTGGTTTCATTTTTCTAACATGCTCTATTTTTTAAATGGGATCTGTAACAAAATGCTCCAATGTATTCTCACCTCCTAAATAGGCAGTGCTTCTGTGCAGGGTGCAATTCATCCTGCCTCACTTTTCTTCAGAAAGCCATTCAACACTCTTTCTCCTATGCCCCCCCCCAGGGGTTTCCCCCCTATTTTAACATACATTCCATATTCTGCGGCTACGGAGCATGCTCAGTTCTCAATGGGCTGATTATGGGGAGGAGAAATCTGTGAGATGTGCCATCAACTCAGGTTGCAGGGTGGGTTAAACTATTATCTTTCTTGCATATTTGGTGGGGGGGCCCAACCACACTGGTACTGCCCTCTAGTTTTTCCGTGACTCCCAGATGGCTCTATTTCTCCCAGAAGAACTCGTCCCAGTTTATTCATCAGGCGCTGAAACATCATCAAAGCATGAGATCAAGCTACATGGTTGCCAAGCAAGCCCTGGGCTGCAAAGACCATTTGCACTGCCAATCTTTGGAAGAAACAGAAAATCAACTTTCTCCCTTTCCAATCCCAATCTTCCTGTTCTAGTCAAATGTTCCTCACGAGAGCCTAGCACCAGTTTCCAAACTGTCTGCCTTGTCTTTTTAAATATCCCTACAATAGCTAAGTTGAATTGGAACCAACTGTTTGGTACATTTCGATTTGTAAATGCTTTAAAGCAACTACTCCTTTTCCTGGCAGCATCTCCTGTTGATGGAAGGCGGTGGCAGGGAGAGCGGCTCTTATTCAGCCTTTAAGAATCATTGGATGCCAATTTTGTATATGTTGTTGAAATAGCTGCCTTCAAGTTTTCTCTTAGAATTGCAAGAACCAATATAAACAAATAGCCCACGAAAATCTTGACAAACATCATCCATGCAGTCTTCGTTTGTAATCAGCCGCATTGCACTAGGAGTCTAATTGCTTGGACCCAGAAGACAACATTTCTGTTTCACTGATCCTTTGCCAACATCACCATATTCTTGGGAAACACTGGAATGACCTCTTTGTTTCTCCCTTGAAATGAACAAGGAGACTCTTTTTCTGTTCCTTTAATTTTTTTTAGGCCATTTGGATCAGAGATTTCATTGCACATGGGTGAGGTTAGACAGTGAGCTGCCAGAGCATTTAACAAAAGGGAGGCCGAATAAAAATCAAAAAGTGCCAATTTTTTTCATACCATAAAGCAGGGGTGCCCAAACTTTTCTGGCCACAGGCTGGTCATGTGGTTCAGTGGGCTGGTCAAGTTGTTCCTCCCACCAGAAGTGGAAGTAAAATGCGCCTTCCAAAACAGATATGTTTTGCAACAGGATGAGATAGATTTTAGGCTGCCATTTTCTCTACTTAAACCAGGGGTGGGAAAACTACAGCCTGTGGGCCGGATCTGGTCCCCCAATGCCAATTCATCTGGCCCATGCCACCACATACCTGTCAAGTTTCAGGAAATTTCTGTCAAACCCCCATATTTTACACTCTTTTCCGCCATCATCCCATATTAGTTAGACTGCAATTAGACTGGAGTTAGACTGGAGGCCAGCACAGGATAAGCATAACTATCCAGTTTCCTGTTTTGGCCAGGAAATTTCTCGTATTTGACAGAAATTTCCGAAACTTGACAGGTATGTGCCACCATCGTCACTCCCAAAAGCGGAAGTAAAACATGCCCGTACGAGAGCAATGAGGGTGGTTTGGGCAAGATGAATTGATGTCAGGGGCCGGATCTGGCCCATGGACCATAATTTTGACACCCCTACCATAAAGCAACCGTGTGTGTGTGTGTGTGTGTGTGTGTGTGTGTGTGCGTGCGTGCGTGCGTGCGTGCGTGCGTGTGTGCGTGCGTGCGCGTGCGTGCGTGCGTGCGTGTGTGTGTGTGTGTGAGAGAGAGAGAGAGAGAGAGAGAGAGAGAGAAGCAGATCTGGATAAGCTGAGCTTCTTCACATAAGCTGGGCTTCTTCATATATATACCTGAGAAATCCAAAGACTATGTGAAGAAACCCAACTTATCCAGATCTGCTTCTGGGGTGGGTGAGGGGGTGATCTCATTCATAGAATATACACATGAATTCTCCCCACCCCCTCACCCAATTTCACCATCATTATTATTCCATTGAAACTGGTGACCTTTCATTGTCTCTTCCCTTCCAACCATCTCTACCAAGGCTTGGGGCACTGGAAGAGCCGATGCATGAATGCTAACATCTCGCAAGTTGCAGCTGCTAGTACAAAAGGATTAATTTGCCATCGACCAACTCTAATGCCCTTCTGTTTCATCGTCTTTCCCCTACCAGGGGCAGTGATGGCAGCATCTGTTCCACTGCTATTTTACTGGTGCTGTTCGTGCCGTAACAGTGAAGGTCTGTCAGCATTTCTATGACATACAACACACCCATCTGCATTGCCAACGAGGAGGCATCGTTTTCACAACCTGTTCAGGAAAGAAGACCAATAATTTCTGCTGCAGTGTTCACAAATGTTCATTTATTATTGGTTTATATTGAAATTGTTGCTGTATTGTTGCCAAATAGAAATGATGATAAGAAGACAAGTATCATGTTAACATTGTAACTCCACCCCCCCACCCTCCGCTGAAAAAATATTTATTTATTTTTCATATTCCTATTGCCGCACAACTCAACAGAGACTCTGGATGTTGTCGAGTTTTTGAGTTCCCCAAAAGTTCAATATTTAATGAAAACAAGTTTTCATTTTTACACAATGCTATTTGACTGAATGGGGAGACAGAGAGAACTCTGGCTTAAACAACAACTGAGTTTGCATGTAACAGTATACCATAATTTAGGGTTATGCACTCAATCAGGTCCATATTTACACGAAGCAAATAGCTCTCCACTCTGCTGTATATAGGTAGATAGGTAAGTAGTTAGGTACACGTTTAAAGCACTTGTTTCCCACCTTTCTGCTTACTAGGGCTCCCAAACTAGTTTGCAATACTGTATATTAAAATGATTAAGAATAGGTTAAAATATCCTTGAAGAAACAAAAGTTTTCAAAAACAGGATAAAAATTGTACAAGTAGGACAAATCTATTCACCTGGGGAAATAGTTTTAACAATCAATCTTAGAGATCAAAAGTTGTTCAGAATAGTATCATTTTATACAAAGCTAGCTTTAGTTCCCTTTCAAGGAAATCTTTTTCTTTCTTTCTTTCTTTCTTTCTGTCAGAGCATTGAACAACTTAAAATTATGGACGTATGTGAAATACTGTATAGGTAAAATTCAAAAGCAGCTGAAAATGTTAAAATATTTAGACTATTTTTGACCAGGAGCAAGCTACCTCAATAGTGTTATCTTGGCCATTTACTAGATCCTCTTTTGTATACCTGGTGGGGCATAAATTACATGCACACAAATGTTGCATTGATTGAATTTCTTGGAAAATCTCCTAATCAGGGTACTGTTACTCAGAAGACCTTGTCTTGTATGCCCATTAACCTAGATTCTCCAGGTAATGGGATGTGCAAAGGAACCTCTGTGAAGTATCTCAGACTTCGTACAGATACACAGAGAAGATGGGAGTCTCTCAGATATGATAGTCCTAAGTCAATTGGGGTTTTATAGATCCAAATCTTGACTTGAGCTTGCAAAGCAAAGTGAAAGTCAGTACTGTATGATGAATTTTTTGGATGAATCATGCTCAGTATGATGAGTCCATGAATGTTACAGGATACCTAAAGTGCACATCCAGGCAAGTCTGGCTGCTCTATTTTGCATAATCTGTCTGAGTACTTTTCAGGTGGTATTATAGTAGTTGAGCTGGGATATAATTAGGACATGGATCGTTGTGGTCAAATCTGCCTTCGCTAGAAAGGGACCTGATAATTTGTCCCTCTTTTCAGATGGGGTGGGTGGGTTTTTAATGGTTTTTTTAAATGTGTTTTTTAATAGATGTTTTTATACTGTTGTGAGCCGCCCGGAGTCGCTCCAGCAAGGGGGAGGCATTACAAATTCAATAAATAAATACATAAAAATAAATAAGGATTACCACCATACCTGTCAAGTATCCAGTTTTCCCTGGAAAAACCCCTTATTTTTACCCCTCTTCCCGCCCCCTCCCATTTTATTAATTTCCCTGTAATATCCCTTATTTTTTTTAAAAAAAATCCTGACCGGAGCCCTCACAGGCGAAGCTGCAGTATGTTTTTCCTGCCACCAGAGGTCACTGTGTGGCTTTTCACTTGTGGAAGGAGAGAGAGAAGGTTGGGGGGGGGGCTTCTGTAGTTTCTCTTTCATTTCCCTTCCCTGCCACATGGTCGTGGAGGCTTCATTTTTGCTGCTGCTGCTGGTCGGAGCCACCATGCTGGGATGGGAGTCTACTCTAGGTGAGCGATATTTCATATATGCAGGGGCAAATCAGCTCTTGGTCTGGAGTAGAGACTTCTCTCTCACTCTCATGGTTTATTGAGCTTTTTCTGCCCTGCCTCCTGGCTGGAGGATTTCGTTTCTAGAGTTCTAGAGTTAACTTGGGAGGGGGGATGTTGCTTGATCACTATATGAGAGAGAGAGCACCCCACCTTCTAACAAACCATCTGGAGGGAGATTAACTCCTCAGCTGCTGGGAGGCTTGGAAACTACAGAGGTTGCTTTTTACTTCTTTACTAACTCCCTTCCTTAAGTTGGATCCGACATTCTCAGGTGTTGGTGCTTCAACTGGTTGCAGTGAGGAACAAATAGATTGGTTAATTTGGGGGGGGGGGTTAATCCCTTGCTCCTCCACCCAAATTGGGGGTGGGGTGGAGTGTCTAGCCATGTGCAGGGCTAATTCATTAAAGCCAAGCTGCTTACAAGCAGTTGGTAACCCTAGGGGGCTGGTTTACTATTCTGCACTTTCTTTGCTTCCCAGGAAAAAAAAATTAATTAAAAATGAGTAAGGTAAAGGTTTCCCTTGCTCAAAAGCCAGTCGTATCTGACTCTAGGGTTCAGTGCTCATCTCTGTTTCAAAGCCGAAGAGCCAGCATTGTCTGCATCTGCAGACATTTCCGTGGTCATGTGGCAGGCATGACTAGACACCAGAGTGCACGGAACGCTGTTACCTTACCACCAAAGTGGTCCCTATTTATCTGCTTGCAATTTCTTGCTTTCGAACTGCTAGGATGGCAGGAGCTGGAACAAAGACGCGAGCTCATTCTGTCCTGCAGTACTTGGGAATCGAACAGCTGACCTTCTGCCTCCCAGTCAGCATCTTAGTCACTTAAGCCAGTGAGTAAACAGTAAAGAGAACAAAACAAAAGTCCCCCAAGAAGATGGGGAAAGGGTTCTTTGGCCCACACAGCTTTGTGCCCATTGCATCTACAATACCATCTAGCCATCTTATTTTTGGCCACCCCCTTCTTTTGTCCTCCACCTTTCCCAGCATTAAGGCCTTCTCAAGTGAATCCTCTCTTCTCATTTGATGTCCAAAGTACGTTAGCGTCATCTTTACTATTTGACCTTTAATGAGCAGTCGTGGTTGATTTCTTCTAGGATTGACCTATTTCTAACACATTTCAAAGGCATCTATTTTTCTGCGCTCAGCTTTCCTAATGGTCCAGCTGTCACACCCATACATTACCACCGGGAATACCATTGCTTTGACTATGCAATTTTTTGTTTGCAAGGTGATGCCTCTACTTTTAACTATGTTCCCCAGGTTTCTCATAGCTTGTTTCCCAAGCATCAGTTGCCTTTTTATTTCATGGCTGCAATCACCATCTGCAGCGATCTTTGAGCCTAAGAAAGTAAAATCTGCCAGTCATATCCAGCTTTAGGGTGCAGTGCTCATCTCCATTTACAGCCAAAGAGCCAGTGCTGTCTGTGTTTGCAGACATTTTCATGGCCATGTGGGAGGCATGACTAGAGCCCAGCAAGTCACATGGCTATATTTGGCCATGCCCACAGATTTGGCCACACCCACAGAGGGGTGTGGCCAAAATTTCCTTTATTTTCAAATCCAAAACTTGACAGGTATGATTACTACTGGTGCACCAGGATAAAATAGCAATAGCAGTTACACTTCTATACTGCAACATAATGCTTAGAGCACACCCTGAGTGGTTCACAATGTAATTAACATTTTCCCTCAACATGCTGGGTACTCATTTTACTAACTTTGGAAAGATGGAAGGCTGGGTCAGCCTTGATCCCCATCAGGATCGTGCTCACAACGTCAGCAGTTTTGGCCGCAGTACAGCAGTTTAACCACTGCACCACCTGACCAAAGTAGCCCCAGTTGGCATTCGAGGGAAATGCTGTGTCCAAAAGCTTGCCATACTGTGAATCTGGTCCTTTGGAGTGAGTTCAATCCTGTCCAGGAAAGCTTTCTTTGCTTTCTGGTTGACTGGAAAATACATTACTCTCCACCCTGCTAGCCAGTAGCAGGACTAAGTAGAGTACATAGATGGAGGAACTTCCTAACAAGTCAGCCTCCTCCCTGTTTTCCTTCTGTTTTTTTTTTATTCAGACTGGGTTTGGGGAACTGATTGGTTGCTAAGGATGGTCATGTTACTGTGTGGGTGCTTTATTTTATTTATTCCTTTTTATTTATTCTTAATCTATTTTTGCAGAGCTATTTTAAAAATATGTTTTTATATAGAAAGCCTGCTTTGTGTTTGAATTGCATTTTGTTCACCTTACAAGAAGTGTCCTTGAAGTCATATTTCTGGGAGAAACACACCATACAAATCCAATAAATACTCCTTGAAAGCAATAGGTTGAACCTGTTGATATATATTATATGAATTTAAAAAGTATTTACAGTCTTCTTATAATGGTTGGTCCACCAAGCTCTCCAAATTTCCCTGTCCTACTATGGACGTCTACACACCGATAATCAACCAATCAAGATGGTTCCTCAAACTTCTTTAGCAAGATGGTGAAGTCCTACAGATCTGGCTTTGGATTTAACTACATGTAACAAAATGAGCTGAGTTACACATTAGAGCACTGCCAGCTTTCAGAGCTGTTACTTTAAAGAAAGAAGCCTAAAGAATCTTTCCCTTGAATGACCAGTCACTGTACTGACAAGAATATGTACGGTACATCTGATTTCTCTAGACTGTAAATGGAGATGTTGTGAAATGTGGATCTACAGACAGCTGTTAAGGATATCATGGGTTGACCATGTGACTACAGGTAATGTAGATATATTGCGCTGGATGGATAAAAAAAAAACAAGAACTCTTTAAGACTATTAAGCATATTATGAGGAACAGCATAAAGGTAAAGGTAAAGGTTTCCCTTGCTCGAAAGCCAGTCGTATCCGACTCTAGGGTGCAGTGCTCATCTCTGTTTCTAAGCCGAAGAGTCAGCGCTGTCTGCTTCCGCAGACATTTCTGTGGTCATGTGGCAGGCATGACTAGACATCGGAGCGCACGGAACGCTGTTACCTTCCCACCGAAGTGGTCCCTATTTATCTACTTGCAATTTCTTGCTTTCGAACTGCTAGGTTGGCAGGAGGTAGGATGAAGACGGGAGCTCATTTCCGTCCTGCAGTACTCGGGAATCGAACTGCTGACCTTCCGCTTCCCAGTCAGCGTCTTAGCGACCTGAGCCACTGCAGTATAAAGTATACTGCAGCATAAAGTATAGAATATTCCAACTTGCTCTGCAAGGAAAGATCCCTAGGAAGAAAGGCCCTGGACGTAGATAGACGTCATGGCTGAAGAACCTGAGAGACTGGTGTGGAATATCCTCGGAAGAACTGTTTTGAAGATATGAACAGAAAGACTGTCACCATGATGATAGCCAATATCCAGAACAGATACGGGACCTGATGAAGAAGAAGAAATAGATGGTAGGAACATTCAGATGTAAACCAAGTGACACAGAAAAGGCTGAGAGGCTCAATTGTCTCAGGAGAAAAGGGACTCAAATGCACATTGTTACCTCTTGTTTAAGAAAATGAGGGAGAAAGGTTTATGCTCTAAAACAATATTGGTAATTTTTATTATCACTTTGATTTTCTCATTAGCTTTATGAAAGATGCTTAATCAATGCGAGATAAATAATGCAGATATTTTATTATGTTCTCTGACTCTAGCATGTTGTGTGTTGCTTCAGCTTCAACAAGGGGGGGGGTGTCCTTGTATCTGTGGGTGTCTGCATCTGTACCTGTCCATCTGGTTTTGCATGGATAGAGAAAGACACAAACCAAAATGTATTAATGAAGGTAATTAAATAAATTTCACGGAAAAACAGAATACTTTTATTGTCCTGGTATTTTTTTAAAAAAATATAAAAAACAAGAATTTCGCAAGAAAGCAAAAAGAGAGAACAAGCCGGAAGGCAGGCAGGCAGACAGACATAAGGTGTATTAATTCTTTAACAAACATTTGAATAAGAAGAACTGTAACATAAGCCTGCAACAGTGACAGCAAAAATCTCACACACATATCACACACATATCACCCAACCTGATGCAGAAGCCCCAGACAATGAAATAAATTTTATATCTGATTTACTTTCCAGGAGACAAGGCTAGCTTGCTACTGCCTCTATTGTGCACCACAGCACGGGGTGGGGGTGGGAGGAAAGGAAAAAACAAGCAAGTGTCTGATGGGTATCATTCTCCATTATCTCTCAAACCTTTGCCACTAGCGTTCAGGCAGAAGCAGTGACCAAAACAAAAATGAAAAGAGAAAAGAAAAGTGTTTATATTATCAGCATTGGTTAAACAAGCCCACAGTAATTCTTATTTGCTGGAGGTTTTAGGGAGCAGATGTAGGACTGGCAAAGCCTTGGATCTGGTTATATTGTCCTCGTTCATTTGGAGCCAACATGGAAATAACACAGAAAAGCCGAGGAAGGTGTGTGTGTGTGTGTGTGTGTGTGTGTGTGTGTGTGTGTGTGTGTGTGTGTGTGTGTGTGTGTGTGTGTGTGTGTGTGTGTGTGTGTGTGTGTGTGTGTGTGTGTGTGTGTGTGTACATTTGCCGTTTTGCCATCCACTCATCTAAGGTTTCTTGGATCCACATTGACCCACAGGAAGGAGGGAGGAGGACAGCAATTGGGGCAGCATCCAAAAGAAATATGCTTTCTATCAGCAGCTGCCCAAGAGCCTCTCCGTTGACTTTGCTAAGCTGCCACCGCCTCTTTCGCCGTCGCAAGTGGTCTTGTGCTGCCGTGTCGCCTTCAGCTGGTAGAATAAGAACAAACAAACAGCGGTACTCCATGTGTGTGTCTGTGCACGCGTGTGTACACACATACATTCTCACTGGCAGCAGCATCGAAGAAGCATTTTCAGCTGCCAAACGATAACTTAGATAGTTATAGCTGCCATCACCTAGTTCACGCAAGCTTATTTAAATAACTTTTGGCAGCATTCAGTGTTGCAGCACAAAAGGAAAGCTGGCACTTCAATGCATACTTTGTTTGACATAACTGGAGGCAATACCCAGCTGATACCTTCATCAGTGTGTATGGGGTGGGGGAGTGCAATATGCGTGTGCATAGGTTGCTCTTAAGGTGCATTTGAGTAAATCAAATACTCAACCCTGCCTGCAAATGTTTCCCTTACAAATGCCACAACTAATTCACATGATGTGAAATAAATTAGTTTGTAAAGGAGACAGTGTGCTGGAACATGTAGCTGTTTCCAGTAAGTGGTGCAGGTAAATAGAAATGGCAAAGATGTGATCTATGCTTTTGCTTAAGGAAAAGGTCCCCATTGCTCGATAGCCAGTTGTGTCTGACTCTAGGGTAATGGTGCTCATCTCCGTTTACAGGCAAAGACCCAGCACTGTCTGCATCTGCAGACATTTCCGTGGTCATGTGGCTGTCATGACTAGATGTCGAAGCACACAGGATGCTATTACCTTTCCCGCCAAAGCAGCACCTACTTATCTACTTGCAATTTCTTTCTTTCGAACAGCTAGGTTGGCAGGAGCTCCTTCCATCATTCCAATGTCGGCAAAATGAGTACCCAGCATGTTGGGAGGGAATGCTAATTAACTTGTGAAACACCCAGGAAGTGCATACGTGCTATGGGATGGTATATACAGGTAAGTGCGATTGTTTAGCTTTATGCTTTGCTCGGCTTTGGTTTTGGATAATCAAAGCAAATACATTTCCACTTCATAATAACCCAATAAGGTAGGTTGGTAGAGAAACACCAAATGGCCCATGGCTTCTCATCTGAATTAGGCTTTAGCCCCCAATTCATTGGCTAAACTCAAAACATCTATGGCTTTAATCAAGTAGGATCAACACAGTGAGTTAATTTAAAAAATAATAATTTATAAATTCAAATGTAAAAATTTGAGCAAATGCTTGAAGCACACATACACACTTAGCAACATTTTGTTTAATTAGTTACTTACTCTATAATCTAGTCAAGGATTATAAACTAACTAAATAGCTTTCCATTTGCAAAATCACAGATTTTTCAAGGACAATGCAGCTAAAAGAATGGTCTGTCCCAAAACAATGGACTGCTTCCTATTTCATTCAACATCTACACAAACAAACAACTACTTCCTCAAGGTACCAAAAGTTTTATTTGGCTGGCAATCCATAACTTGGCTGGCAATCCATAACTTGCTGCTTAGCTGGGCATTTTTCAGGTAGCAGGGTATCTTCTAACACATGAGTTCTCAACCTTTTTAAGCCAGGTCACGCTCCCTCAGACAGCTTTGAGGGCCAGATGGCCATTTTGCCCTTCCAGCACCACATGGTACTTCCTGGTGTGGTGGAGGCGGTTGGGGGCTACATGAAACGGTGCTGTGGGCTGCATCTGGCCAACAGGATGCAGGTTGAGAATCTCTGTTCTAACAGATGCATTAGAAAAACATGGTGTTTACTGTATCATGGCGAAATCTACTTTAACTTTGCTGTACGAAGAATCAGATATTGGCTTTCCAGCTGAGAAACAAGCAAGCTTCTTAGAAACTTCAAGTTATCTGGAAGGACATCCAACTCAGCATTTCCCAAACTATGTTCCGTGACGTGCAGAAACCAAAGATTGGGAAACACTGAACTAGATCGTTGTTTTGCTCCTCAGTATCTAATGTTACTTTGATTCATATATTGACCTATGAGAAACACTGCCAAAATACAAAACAAAGGGTCTCCGGAGGACCAATTTTCTTTTAAAGCTATTAGGAACAAGTTGGAATGCACAACCATAAACACAAAGAATTACAGCTTTGTCCCTATGCTATTTTACAGGTAAATGTGTCACCCCAGTATGGTATAGCTCAGCCCAGGTAGATGCAGCTCTCAGTGAAAGCCGTAGAGTCATTACTAGATGCTTGAATATAATTCCTATTGACAAAATCAATTACCGAGCAGGTATTATGGGTAGTGGCATACAAAGAGAGGCAGCACGCGTAATTCTGAAAGATTCAACACATCTACATCAAATTACATCCACTCTTCAGATACTATCCTGCCCTCCCCAGATTAAAATGAAGGGAAAGCCTTGTCAAAACATCTGTGAATTTTGAACAAACAGCAGAGAATGCCAGGACTATAAAGTGGAAAGAATGTCCAACTTTTAAGATGGATAAAACCTCAGAAAAGTCTAACTCACTCTCACACAGATAACTATGTGACATGGAAGTCAGTTAACATGCTATGAGCCAGAATATGCAGAACCAAGATGAACCAAACAAAATGAAGTTTTCACTGAGGCATAGTTCTTTGTGAGTGCAGAGAAGAACAGGTAACTTTACACTTAAGTCAGTACTATGGAAGTCTTGAGGGAGGGAGGTTGCTTGCTTGCTTTGTAACATACACACACTGCCTATCTATTGTGTGATCACTTCTTTGAGTGGTTTACATAGAAAAAGAATATCTTCCCATGTAAGCCATCCCCAACCATAAAAGAAACCAACATAACTAAACAAAAAGTACTATCAATAAAAATAAATTGATGGTAACAATTGGGTGAAGAAAACTAAGGTTGAGATAATATTATTGATTACTGTGTGACGAATTCCTGATATATGTACTAATTGCACTATAATAATAATTTTGTGTCAGAAATTATTCTGGGTTGAGAGGATTTTTGCAGGAGAAACTCCGCTCAGGGGACACCTGAATGAGGCTCCTTTCATGTCCCCAAGAGATGGGACAGAGATGAGTGCTCAATCAGTCATGCAGTACCCGGTTCTCGAACTGTCGACTTGTTGGCCTTCCATCTAACAAGGTGAGCTTCTTAACCACTGAAGCCACTACAACCCCCTAATTGCACTATGTGTTTTTGACATAAAAAAGATTCTACACCTCCCTTGCTGTCTTTGGCTTCCACTATTAGGAAATTCTTTTTCAAAATGAAACTGCTCTGTGTAGGACTTTATAATAATCTTATACCTAAAAGCAAAGGTGTGGGTTTGGTGTCCAGAATGGGCTGTTGCACCCCTTGACCAAACCCCATGAGATTCGACACACACATACCTTGCACACATGAGCAGGCCACAGTTGGGGTCCCAAAGTCCATGGGAGGGGTTTGCCCCCTAAATTGATCTGCAAAGGGGGGTATATTTGACAGGAGGGTTGGTGTCTGCCCCAGTGCTAGGCCAACCAGGGAGAGGATTATGATGTCATCTCCGAGCTCACATCACAGGCCCACCCCTGGCCAGTGGGTTTCCCGGGCAACACTGGCACTCAGCTAGCCGGGTTGGGACCACCCAGGCGAAGCCGAGCATCCCTGCAAGTTTATTATATGCCCATATTTTCATCCATGAATCCTATCAGACAAATCTGAAAGATACATACAATCAGTGATGGGCATCAGCAGGTTCGCACCAGTTTTCCAGAACCGGTAGCAAAAATTCTGGCTGGCCCCGCCCATCCAAGTTTTGAAATAAAGTAGTCCTAATTTGGGTGCAACACAAGGCTTTTCCCCTGGCCATGCCCACCATACCATGTCCACAGTATGGTAGTAAATTTTTTGGGAGCCCACCACTGCATACAATGGACTGCTGAATCTCTGGCATGTTTACTTGGAAGTACTCCCTGATAAGTTCAGTCATGCATACCTCTGTGTAAGAATGCAAAGATGTGCAACAACCTTAACTTCTAAAACCAAAAGGAGGAAAAGTTGAAATTTTGAAAACTGAGCACTTGGAAAAGTAGCTTCCAGAGAGAAAACAGTGAGGCCACCATCTTCAACCACTTAGGTTTTTCAGATATTTGCATTTAGCTTCTTTACTGGTCTAGTACAGGAAGTTATTTATGTGGGAACCAAACAATCAGCTAGCAGCTGCCCTTTGCCACTCCTGTTAAAGTTAAGTTCATTCTGAATTACTTATTTTTTTAAAAAAAACACTCTGGACATACTAAATCATCCCATCCTCAATATGCTGCAGCTGTTTATATAACTTCCCCATGTCTTACATGACAAATGTAAGGCACTTCTAGAGCGGAAGTATGTTGGCCTTTCTTAGTTCCTACTTCCTACAAAAGAAGCCTCCAGTTTCCCATAAATAATTATTAGTCATTGCTCATATACAAAATATAGCTGTTTTTGTCTTTTTAGAAAGGAAACATATTTTTAACAAATTCTGCTCCTAAAAAAGCACAAAGAGATGTAGTAGTAGTAGTAATAATAATAATAATAATAATAATAATAATAATAATAATAATAATAATAATAATAATAATAATAATAATAATAATAATAATAATAATAATAATAATAATTGGAGACCTTGGAGCAATACTTAAAGAACTCCCTAGATATTTGGTAATGCAACATTGGGAGGGCATTTTAAATACATTTTAGATTTTTAAATTCAAACAATTTAATTTTTAATGTTTTCTTAAATGTTTTTGTAAAGTTTTAGTTGTCATGTTTTATGTGCAAGCCGCCCGGAGTCACCTTTGCTGTACAAAGGGGCGGTGGTGGAAATGTGAGTAATAAATAAATACATAAATAAATACAATTTTGACATTCTGGATTTATTGGACTTGAATATCTTACTTTTACAGGATTTTTTTTTACTAGGAACTGCCTATATACTTAGACATTACCTTAGCTGGTCTTAGGTCATGGGTTAGGTTTTGAATTGTAAATTTTATTCCAGTCTTTGACTGCCAATCTAGTAGATTTTTATAATAGAAGTCAATGTTTTTATAATATTGTTTGTTTTCTATATGATGCCTATGATGATGATAACAATAGTAACAATGATGATATGTTGTCAAGTCAATTTCAACCTATAGCAACCATTTCCAGGATTTTCTAGGTATGAAATCCCGTTCCCTTCTTCTGGGAACCCCCTGGGGCTGTGCAGCTTACACAAGGCTATACAGGTTGGCTCTTCTCCTGAGAGGCATAGTAGGGAATTGGACCTTGTGGCTAACTCACTGAGATGTCCAGCTGGCCAGAGGAAAAATAAGAGGGTTTAAAAATTATGTATGCAGAATAGTGCTTAGAAAATTAATTTTTAAAAGTAATTTATTACAATTAATGTTCCAAGACCCATCAGTAGTTACAACTTTACATACATAGTTCCAATTTTATACAAATAAGAGTGCAATAGACAGTGATGTTATCTTGGGCTTGATTAGTCTAAAACAGGCTTGAAAATGTGGTCTGCCATTTAGAACAATCCTTGCATCCTCATCCAATGATTGGGTGGTTTCAGGACACAACTAGCTTTCAAGCAAAGGAGATCTTTACCTTTATCCTTGCCTCTGCTTTAAAAAGTATTGATAAATTGACATCATTTCATTGGCTTGCAGTTCAAGTGACATAGCACTGGATTGCTGAGGGAAACACCTATATTTATTCCTTAGGAAAGTCAGGGTACTGATCTCAAGGCCCAAAGAAGACCCCCTCATTCAGACCCACTCTCAATCAGTGTTGATGCTGGAAATGCTACCATCAGAAGTCGCACCTCATATAGCTAGCTCAGGTGCTAGGAAAAACCTCCCCCTCTGAGGGTTGACCACCAAAAGGGACTAGCATCCCTCTCTGAAGGGCATCATCAGACTGGGGCTAGCGATGGCAACTCAGCCCCAGAGAAGGGTGAAAGATGGGCAAGGGAAGAGTATGGGAAACACATATAGCAGAGGTGCCCAAACATTTGGGCAATGGGCAGGTCACATGGTTCAGTGAGCCAGTCACATGGTTCAGCAGGCTGGCCATGTGGGTTTCTCCCACCAAAAGCAAAAGAAAAACATGCCTTGCAATCTGTTTTGCAACAGGATGAGATAGATTTTAAGCTGCCATTTTTTCTGCTTAAACCAGGGGTGCTCAAACTATGGCCCATTAGTCAGATCTGGCCCCTGATGCCAATTCATCCGACCCACACCGCCCTCGCCTCTTCTAGAACAGGCACATTTTGCTTCAGCTTCTGGGAGTGATGAGGGCGATGTGGGGCAGATGAATTGGAGTCAGGGGCTGGATCCGGCCCACGGTCCATAGTTTGGACACCCTGACATATAGCATGGACACATTTTTGTGTGTGGCTACAATTAAGTCCTATCCTGGCATTATAGTCCCTCGGTTTGACTACAGAATTAGAGGACAGGGACAGGCCTATCATCATTTTGCTCATGAAAGCAACAACTCTGAAGAAAAGAGGTTCCTGCTTACGTGTAGGGTCAATCCATAATTAAAGCCTGGGTTCTTGCTCATATGTAGAACCTACATACACACAGGACTTTTATCCTGTTCAGAGCCAGATGAGGCCAGACTAGGTAAAATCCCTTCTAAACATGCTACAATGCTTAAATACAGATTTAGAGGCTGCCTCATGCATGCTCCCCAAAGATATTTCAGCTGGATGGGAAATCTCCACCGGCTAGATTAGAGCTGTAAACCAGAGGTTTACCTATTCTGCTTTAGGGCACCAGCAAAGTTATAGTGCTGGTTGCTTTTTTGTATTCAGGGTGTGAATACAACCATCTCTTGTCAGGATTTCTCCCATTGTTACTTACTAACTTGGTTACTTGGTTGATCCATGTTTCACACGTCAGGTTGAAGTGGTGGATCAAAGCATCGTCTTCCTCTGTTTCCGATCCCATGCCAATCTCATCCAGGGCCTTGGGAATTTTGCCCTAAACTGATCTTCCCATCTGGTTTCTGGCCTTCCTAGTACAGTAGTCACTTTATGTCAAGTGATATCTGATAGGATTGTGATGTCCTGCATATATGAATGTATTGTGTAAGATGCATGTAACTGTGTCTTTAAGAGATCCTTCAGCACAGCACCCAGCTGTAACCACTGAGTGGGTGACTGAGCAAATTGTCAAGTATAAATCTAGGCTTCTCAGAAGCCACTTTGCTTCTAGCCAAACTCTTTTAGCCACATTGCCTTTTATGCCACACTGCTTGCTAGCCGAACTGCTTGTATGCCAAACTGCTTCTGCCAGGATGCTTCAGCTCCTGGGGTTCTGCTACTGCCATTGCTGAAATCTCTGTAGGAGAGAGAGAGAGAGTCTGAAACTCTCCAAAGGATTGGAATCCAACTGCATGGACAAAGTGAATCCAGTTTCCAGAATCTAAGGCAAGCAGAGACACTGAACCTGGAGGCTCTGATATTTCCTCAAACCAGGACAACAAGGCTTTGCATAGCCTACAGCCAGCCCAGGAGAAGGTTGGAGTTTGCTGTGAGTACTTTGACTCTGAGAAAGCACAGAGCCCAGTCTTGCACAAGCCTGGGACTCTGCCCTTGAAAGTACTGCTTACAAAAACTTACAAACTGTTTACTTTGCTTTCATAGAGAGGAATCTACTGTTTTGTGTTTACCTTATGAACTATCTTGCTGAAATAACAGCTATTTTGTTTTCATTGTAACGCTGCATGTTACCATCTGGGTGAGAGTGAAAACACTACATGGGCACCACCGCTGCTGCCACAAGCTAACTGCTTAGCTCTGCAGAATTCACACCCAGACCCCAATACCTAGCAGTATCCATCCCTCCCATTGTAGAATGCCTCCTACAGATTTTTCTGTACCAGATACAATCTTTTCTATATATTTTTCCTGTGGTATAAGTCACCTAGATGCCTCTTAAAGTAGTGTCTTTGAGTTATTGTTATCTCTGTGGATATTTTTCTGATCCTTTTAGTATTTGTGGTGTTTTATATTTTAGTCTTTGGTGTAAAAAATGATAGCTGCTGTTAGGGTATTTTTAAACTTGCATTTAATGGATTTCATTGAGTTTGTTTTATTTATTTGGTATTTATGCATATCACCCCAAGAGCTCTGGCTAGTAGAATTATCCAGGAGTTGAAAAATAAATGTCAAGAATCAATCATATTTTATTCTCTCACCCTACAGAGACCTCCGACACTGTTTAAGGCCACTATTGCTGATTTTTTTTATATAAAAAAGGCATCAATTTTGCCAATGTGAAGAAAGTAGCAGGAAATAGAGAAACTATTTTGGAGTATTATTGACACATTTTGTTTGACTGAATGCTTTGTGTATAATCACCAGGACTCTTCACAAACCCTATGGCCCATATTTCAGTTTCTCCTTGTTTGTGTGGGCTTTAGCACAGTAAGAGAGAAGAGAAAGAAACAAACAGGAATATGCCATTGTAAAAGCACAAGCTTTGGCAGGAAGACTCAGACATCTGTAGAAATTGTAACAAATTTAGTCCTGCCAACAATATGGTTTCTTCATGCGACAAACTCTAGTCTTTTCCAATGACACTATGGTGTTCATCTCACTGGCAATCTCTCACTTCTTTATCCCAATCTCTGATTCTTGACAACCTGGAAGAATGGCAGGACTGAATTAAGCTTTATCCCAATCCCATGTAGCTCTTGCTTACAAGTAACACCAGCAAAAGATGGGCAGGTGCTTCAATATTTCTATTTATTCCACCCTAAACATTTTCAAAACTACTAAGCTGAAGCACTTTGCGTATAGGGTAAAAACAGTTCCCAATTGGAGCAGACAGTTCCCATGGATAAGAAAATAAGGTTTTGTAAACAGATTTGCTTTGAAGTGAAGAATAGACCACAACTTGAACCAAAATTTGGAAGGAGACCTAATTCCCCCACCCACCCCTTGAATCAGAACATAACCCAACTCATTAGATGTAAATCTTTCTTCAAACTGAGCAGGATAGCAGAAAGAAAATCCCAGTTCAGAATAAGAATTCAGCCAAACAAGAAAATACCTGATGTTCCAGTCCAACTGGAAGAAGGTTACTTGCAGGACCTGAACTGCACCATTTAAAGCCTTGATTCTTTGCTTTAATGCAATATGAGAGGTCAAGCAGCATTTTGTTTCCTTACCTAGATTACCACCAGTATTATAGTTAACCACTCAAGGAACAAAGCCAGTTAAATTTTATGTCAGGGTAGGAAGTGGCTGGCCTACCAGCTGTCATTGGAGTGCAACTCGTATCTTCCTGCAAAATTAGCCAGGGCTGAGGGGATCTGCAGTCTAACAAAATCTATGGGACCATGCATTCACCTTCTCTGCATCAAATGAAAACACACAACCACATGAAGCTTCAGTGGACACACTACCTGAAACTAGTGCCTTGATATTCCTGCCTACAAAGATGATTCAAAGAAGTAGAGACTACCTCACTGGACAGAGCTTCTAGTGTAACTGAGGTCTGGCATGTGTGTAAAGACTGCTCTGTAGAACACAGTCCTCTTGCAACAAGGAAGATGAACAAGACAGATGAAATGACTTGTATTTTGCTTTTCACCTCCAGCCATTAACAACTCTCTTCAGTTCCAGGTCCGTAGCCAGGATTTTGGATTTGAGGGTTGGGATGGGGTTCAGGAAGGGCAACAGAGTCATGCACACACATATAACATTGGCATCCCAGAGTGGGTTGGAGGGGTGGCCTGTTAGATCAGGAGGGTTTTTTTCCTCTTCCCCCCCTCTGGCTATGGGGGGGATGGGGAAGGAGGCGGATAACTGAATCGGTTCCCTTTGCCAGCCAGTCTGATCAGGAATTGTTAATGCAGGCTGACTGTTCATCAGTACCTGTGGTAGCTTCAAGTCCTTTTAGCCCAATTGTACCAGTATTAGTTGGGCAGATCAGATCATAAAGCTATGGAAGTACCAAATGTAGGGCTTTCAAACATTACCAAAGAAGGAAAATAATTTGTTTGAGCCAGTATCCTGACCAAGTTAGGATCAATATCATAAGAGTTCCCAAAGAAATATCAGTCATTTTGAAACTCTTTAGTTGAACTAAGAAGTCCTTTGTTTGTTTGTTGGTTTGTTTGTTTGAGTACTACCTTGCAGGCTGGCTGATAGTTTTGTGAATTATGTATCAGGTTGTGAGTTCATTTTTCCACTGTGCCTTCTCTGAGAATTGCCAACCTGTGTAGCCTTGGGCAACCTGGTACTGTTCCAGATCACTTCAGAAGAAGCGAATGGTCGACCACGTCTGATTACTCTAAAAACTATGGAAGAGGTAACCACTAAGTCATAATTGACTCAAGAGCATGAAATTAGTACTAATGGTACCTGGCATCTTCAAGTAAAGCTGGGAAATTGTCCTGCCTTAAAACTCTGAAAGGACATGCTAAGCAATATAAAAAATATTAACACACAGGTGAAACTCGGAAAATTAGAATATCATGCAAATGTTCATTCATTTCACTTAAAAGGTGAAACAAATATATGACATAGACTCACTACATGCAAAGCGAGATATGTCATGCCTTAATTTGTTATAATTGTAATGATCATGGTGTACAGCGTACGTGAGATTATGTGATGATTATGGGGTACATGAGATTGAGGGGTTGGGGTTTTCATAAGCTGTAAGCCATAAGCATCAATATTATAACAAAGTAAGGCTTGAACTATCTTGCTTTGCATGTAATGAGTCTATCTCATATATTTGTTTCACCTTTTAAGTTGTATTACTGAACTGAAGGAACATTTGCACAATATTCTAATTTTCCGACTTTCACCTAGCTGCAATAGAGTCTGCTCCAATTGGGACTTGCAATAGAATGTGGCTCATAAGTCTCACCAAAGTAGGCTGCAGCCAGCTCACTAACATCTCTGCTTAGCCTATTGTGCAGATGTTAACAAGTAGTGGGAGACATCGATGCTCCTGCCTTTCTCTTTGTAGACTTCCTTCTTTTTTAATTGGGCTTGGATTGGACGCTGTTTAAAATAGAGAAAACATTCAAACAGGAGAATGTCTTCTGATCACCCTACAACACCTCTACATGATTCTCATCTGTTCCACTTCCATTTTTAACATCCAGCAAATGCAAAGCCTTTGATTCAGAAAAACATATAGCTGTAGCAAACTTTTAGAGAGAGAACAATCCACCACTGCCTCGGGGTCTCAACATCTCAGAGATGTATACCACGAACTGTAATGCATCAACACATCAGAGTAAATATTTGTAGCCATAATAGACACTCATAAACAGGCACTCCATTTAACTAGGAAGGGATAAAGCAGCTATTAGTTGCTGTTTATAAAATGTTCAAGATGGAAACAGGATACCAAGAAATGAACTAGTGAAGTGAAATTATGAAATATAGGTCACTCTGCAAAACATGACTCCTTGTGGATGTAAATTTATCAGGAAACAGAAAAGTTACATCAGTCCAGAACAAAAGGACTGCTAACTCTTAGAAAAATGCTTTGTTTTCCATTGCAAATGGCATTGATTTTACCACTGAGCTGCCAAAACCAGTATCATGTGGTTCTTTTGAAACAGTCAGAGAACGTGCCTAACTCTTGGTTGGGTTCTAACTGGCAAAATGTCTAGCCTGTTCCATAATATCATTGTCCAAGAAATCCATCTGTAGACCTCTGCAAGCATCACCAGCCAAAAAACCCACCAGGAAAAAGAGACACAATACTGCAGATAATTCCCTTTCACTCAGCACCTTCTTCCCTGGCAGATGATTTTGAGCAAACCCATCTTTATTCATCCTTCTCTTGGCTCTTCTGATTTACACAAAGCCACTTAGCCAAGGCGCATTTAGGAGAGAAATTCTAAGAAGGAGGATTGAATTTTGTTAAGGTTTTCTGTAAATAGGCAGAATGGGGGTGGGGGTGGGGGGAATAGCATGATCCACAAAAATTAAGGAAATTCAAAGACCTCACGCTTGCTTAATGTTCATAATATGTTGTTGTCTATGAGATAACTGCATCTGAAAACCTTAGCATGAAGCAAGCATAAAATAAACTCATGCTTTCAGAAGCTATAAAAGCTTAATTAGAACTTAGATAATTAAAGATTTCACAGTTGTGGGGGGGAAATACAACACAGCTATTCATACAAATCAGCCATGGCACAGTTTCAGTAAAATACGATATAATGCATATTTTCATCCCATCATTGTTTACATGATCAGAGTCTTTTAAAAGGAACGTTTTCCTGCTTGGATTCAATAAGTGCACATTGCAATTGGTCTGTGTTGAGGATTTAAAAGTGAAACGGCATTTGGAGTCCTTGATTTAAAACGATTAGCAGTCTTCAAGGGTTTTATCCACTGCAGCAGTGCTCTTCGTGCGACTGAACTCCAAAAGCCTCATTCACAAAAGCACAAACAGATCACGAACGGATTGATTCAGCTGTTACGTTATGGATTTGTATTTTATAAGATATTTATATCCTGTTTTGGATCATAAAAAAAATCCAAGGTAGCTAGCAAATTTAATGCACCACCAATACAATATTAGACCAATAATAATAAAAATCAACCATCAGCTCAACCACTGAAGTCACAGGAAAGAAATGCTGTTTTTCAAAGTACTTATTATCAAATAGGCATTGTCAAATTACGACTGGCTTCTATAATATATTTTATGGGGGAGGCTAGCTTAGAAGAATGGTAAACAAGGGGAGACATGTTTAAAATTATGCTTAATGTGGAGAAGGAGAAGGAATATGATGGGAGATTTTATTAAGTCTTTCTTCTTGCTATGCAGAGTTGAACTGTGGGATTGACTACAACATAGCAATGAACACTGATTTGTATGGCTTTACAAGGTGAATTAGACATATTCATGGAGGATGGGCTAGCAGTGGATACTAGGCATGAATAGATACATTATCATTATAATGGTAATTATACACTTTCAAATCAATTCACACTTACAGCAATTGTTGCCCGGGTTTCCTGGCTACAAAATGTTCTGAAATGTTTTACCAATCCATTCTTATGGTGGTACTCTAGGACAGTGCAGTTTGCCCAAGGCCCAGTAGAGAATCAAACTCCCAACTGTACTGTACCTCACTATTCAGATGCATTTTCCACAAGTCGCTAGGACTTCAGGAAAGGAGAGCAGTAATGCAATAGCTAGATCTGTCTGTTGTCATGTTCCTGCCATGAGTACCCCTTGCCTCTATACCAGTAATGGCAAACCTTAGCACTCCAGATGTTCTTGAACTTCAATTCCCAGAAGCCCTGATCAGCAGGAGTGTTGACTTAGGCTTCTAGTAATTGAAGTCCAAGAACACTTGGGAGTGCCAAGGTTTGTCATCACTTCACTGTAGTATCACATTTTTATAATTAAAAAAGACTATTGCATTTCTCATTACTTTGGGGCAGGCAAGGTTCTGCTATAGTTATCAATATTGCTACTGTTGTTCCAATTGCATAATTTGTTCCATTCTTCTTGAAACATGTTCCTAATGCTTTGTATTGTAAAATAAGGCAGAAATGTTTTCTGGTTCCCCCTAGTGGACAGTTTTCACATACCATGAAAAACAAAAGTAATATTTCTCTTAGGATAAAGAGAATGGTGTCAAATCTGAAAATATCCTGTCTAGATGACTCTAAATCCATGTTTCCTAACATGGAGCAATTTGATTTTTAAGGGGGCAATTCGAGGATGAGTTATTAACAGTGAATGGTCTTTTAGGCTTTCTCCACATGAATAGGAGTTCACTTTTTGATTAATAAAAATTAAACATCACCGGGGAGGATGAGCATCAGGATTTTAGAGATGCTTATTCATTTATTGGATCTATATAACTGCCTTTTCCGCCTAAGCGACCCAAGGTGGCTCACAACATCAGTTAAAACCCATACCAATACTAATTAAAACCAAATACTATAAAATGTCTATAAAACCTCCCCAATCCCCTTAAAAAGAGGGGCACCTGGTCAGGAGTAAATAAAAACCCTGGGGAGGGCTAAATAAGCCAACAAGGCTGGGTTGTGGTACCAGTTGTACCCCACACCTGCTGGCATAGCCATGTTTTTAAGGCATTCCTGAAGGGGAGAAACTCTACCTGGAGGTGTAGTTCAAGTGGCAGGAGGTTCCATAGAGCCAGAGCAGATACCGAGAAGGCTCTCCTCCCGGTCCCAGTGAGATGTGCCTCCCTGGCTGATGGGACCACTATGGACAGGTTGAAAACCTTGGGGTGATGCAGTCTCTTAAGTATCCTGGCCCACTACCATGAAGGGCTTTAAAGGTCAAAACCAGTTTAATTGGTTTTAATGCTTAGGTGGGGCATGGCTAAAAAAGGTTGGGAACTACTGCTCTAAATGCTTTAAAAGCTTTAAAGGTAACTTTTGAAAGTAAATGAACATATATGCTTGTCACTCCTAAAATGTTATTTTGTAATTACTAGCTACATTACTTATTACAGCTTGTTACAGGTTAATTGTGCTATTGCATATAATTAATTCCAGGTTAACTGCATCTAATTAGTTCAAGGCTCTGGTATTAGAGAGCCAAGATCTCCAGGAAGGTTCCTTTTTCTCTTCATGTAATTCACCACATATTTTACATTCCTGATATTTATTAGCAAATGGGTCTTTGGGAGAGGTCATTCTCTCAGAAGCCTTAGAACCACATTTGGAACCAGAATGGCTGGTCTCTCATGGACCGAACTACAACTCCCAGGCTTCTATAGGATGCACCCACAACAATTATTGCTGTATCAGACTTCTACAACTGTGTAGCATGGACACACTCCCAATCATATGGGAAGAATACCTGAATATGACTATGGTTGCTGACAAAATAGCAATAGCAATTACACTTCTATGCTGCCCCATATGACTTAGTGCACTCTCTGGCCAGTTGACAAAGTAATTAGCATTTTGCCCCCAACGTAATGGGTACTCATTTTACTGACCTCAGAAGGCTGAGTCATCCATGAGCCTGGTCAGAATCGAACTTACAATGTCAGCAGATCTTTCTTTTCATGTACAGAAGAAATTACCTATGTCACAGAGGTTTATATTTTTAAATTGTAGATAAAGAATCCTATCAACAGACCTGTTAATGGATCTCTTGTCATCTAAACTTCTCCTCAGAGTTTTGTTTTCCCCAATGACCTAGTCTTGCTTACAAAGTAAAACCCAATACAACACTGTACCACTTATCTTATTTTTAAGTTCTGAGTGTTAGACAAGCATTATTTATTTATTATTTATAAATGTTATTTATTATCATTTCCATCCAATCCACAAAACACTTTTAAATCAGAAATGCTTCCAAAATGGTTTTCAGAAGGGGGGAGTGAGTAATAATTATTCTGTGTCAGAAATTATTCTGGGTTGAAAGGATTTTTGCAGGAGAAACTCCGCTCAGGGAACACCCAAATGAGGCTCCTTTCATGTCTCCAAGAGCTGGTGGGAGTGACTAAAATATGATAAATGCAAAATGAAATGTTAACAATTATAACAAACACATCAACAAATTAAAAGTTGATTCAGCCAGGTAAGAGGGAACAACATGGACAGAAATAAATCCAAGAGCCAACCTGTTGAGTCCAGCGCTTAAGAAGTATTCTGACCAGCAGGGTTGGGTCAAACACAAGTGATTTATTATTCAGCTCATAGATACCGGATTGGGGCACATGTACAAGGTGGCCAGCTTATATACAGTGAGAATGGCAGTTACACAGGTTGATACATTTCAGCGGGCTTCCAGAGAAGCGGGAAGTTTGTACTAACAAATCAGCTATTTTGACAGTGGTTTTAAATTGGCGCTTTTGCAAAAGGCATGCTATTTCGCTGTAGACTTTACGGCACTAATAGTGGCTTTAATAAATAACGCTTGGACACAACACAGCCTTAACCAAAAATTAATCTTGGGGACAAGAGCTTGAGTTATTCTTCTCTTAAGAAGAACTATGGCTATTGAAAAAAAATTAAACTGGTTCATACATAAGGCCCCTACTCATTTTGTTGTTCAGTCGCACATTCAAATCAGACCCTTTGCAACACCATGGACCACAGCACACCAGATTCAAATTTAGTAAATGCCTAACTGTTTTGTGATGATTGTGATGATTATGGTGTACATGGGATTGGGGGGGGGGGTTTGAGGTTTTCATAAGCTGTAAGCCATAAGCATCAATATTATAACAAAGTAAGGCTTGAACTATCGCGCTTTGCGTGTAATTAGTCTATCTCATATATTTGTTTCACTTTTTAAGTTGCATTACTGAACTGAATGAACATTGGCACAATATTCTAATTTTCCAAGTTTTACCTGTATTTGTCACTGTCATCAAAGTTCTTTTCCATCTTAATATTTGTAACTGTGGATAAATTATTATAAAATAGTATTTACCCTTGCAAATCTCCAGTTTGTATCAGTGATCTGGAGTGGTGGGGGAATGACTAGCTCATGATGAACTATAACTCCGTGATAAACCAACTTTTAGAAGAAGTATAATGCTGGGAAGATATAACTAGAAAGGTAATTTAAAAAGAAAGAACACAAATGATCTAATTTTGAATATCTAGCAAATGGGCAAAGAGCAATTGAATGCTGTTTTTTATTTCTTATGTCTGAGCATCAATTCCAAAACAGATCAGAGCTGCCATTATAATGATCTATAGTTCACCTCTGAAAGATGGAGAAATGTTACTTTCCTGATCTCCTAATTCATTAAATTAGGATATGCTTTATATAGTTAAGAACACCATCAAAATGTGGCATGGAAAGTTAGACTTCAAGAATAAACCCAACAAGAAGACAATCCAAGCCTTTTTTTTAAAAAAAAAACTCCTGGCAACAAGAGAAACGAAGAAGCACCAATGTGGAACCGTCCTTCACTCTTATTTACTTACAGCCTTACCAGCTCTTTTGTTGATAAATCGGAAAGCTGCATTAGCAGCAAAATTCTGATAATATGCAGCTGCATAGCCTAGATTAAGAAAAGCAGAGACCTAAACAATTATTTGTCAGGAAAGTATAAGATAGGTTGCTAACTGTATTTACATCAAGACATTCTAAAGCAGTTGTGCAATTTTTAATTGCCATTAAAATATACAATACAGAGATAAAACTCTTTGTGTCTTCATCTCATCCTGATGGGGTTGCCAATTAATGATATATTAACCACTGGTATATATTATAGGGTCAGAGAGAACATCCCCTTTTAACCCAAGGAGACCATACTGTATGGCTAACCTTTGACTTAGGTTGCTATCAACAGGACTGTCAATCAGTGAGCATGTTGTCTCACTCCAAAAGCTCTGGTAAACCAACTGTTATCTACAACTATGAATTCTGTTAATTATCAGCCAATATGCATAGATTGCACAGCAGATATTTAGCTTCTCTAAACCAAATTAATTACTAGATCTCATTAAGAAACAGCAGAAGCCAATAGGTTTTCAAAGATTAAGGGTCAGATAAAGACATAGTAGGATTATTGCAAACCCATGCAAATCAACGGGACGTAATTTAACTAAGACTAGATGAGTAATATTGATTTCTGTGGGTCCACTCTAAGTTATAACCCAGTATGAATCCAACCAGACAGAAAAGCTTTGTAATGCATCCTCCTTGCCATCATTAGTCTCTGATTCTGAATGATCTATCTATATATATAACAGAGAGGTGCATTCTTGTATGTGCTGAATACAAATTCGCACCCCTATACTGACCACCCTGAAACTCTGCACACACCTAACCTTGAGCATGCAAGAGGGTCCTTGCAGGGGTTCGGCAGAGCATTTTGGGGTTTGGACCCCCAGAAATGGGTCACAAAGGGGACACCCCCACCAGCAGGAGAAAAAGCCATGGAACAGCTGCACCAGTGCATCCTGGGAGTCACAGTACTTTGGGTGGGCAGCCCCCATTGAGAAGAATGAGGAGTGGAACTACAGCTCCCACCTGCCTTTGCACACGAAGGGTGTTCACCCTTCCATGGAAAGTCATGTGGCCCAAGGAGGTGGTTGGCCAACAGAATTAAAGGAGAGACCGGTGAGCATGCAAACCGGCCTGACTGGCCTTTCAGGCAGTGGCATGCGTGCGGGGCTGGCAAAGGAGAAACAGAAGGGGAGACTGCAGAGGCTGAGGGGCACCAGAAGTAGGTGGAGGAGGTGGCCACAGCAGCAGCGGGCCAGAACAAAGCACGCACGCACAATAGTGGCTGTGGGCGGTGGTTGCTGTGTGGCCTGCTGGGGGCTGCCTTGGTCCTCATGGCCCTGGCCGATCCTGCACCATGGATGGAAATGGGCCGCAGCACCAACATGCGCAACAGCCTCCAGAGTCTAATGGGGTGAGCGACCTCTTAGACAAGAAGAATGCGTGCTCCCAGCTAAAAGTGAGGCCCAGCTGGGGCGTTGGAGGAAGACAAGCCAGTAGGCCTCTGGACCTCCAGCAGGAGAGGCCGGGTCATGTCACTGAAGGGCAGCCAGACTGCAGGGGCCGGTCTCCCTTCGCCTGGAACTTGCCTCAGCCTTAAGTGCTCAGAACACCGGCTGCCTTGGGGGGAGACAGGACACGCACACCCTCACCCCAAAGAAGCCGGCGCACAAACACTCTGAGCACTGGATTTCTAGGGGGGAATACTGGGAGTGCCCGATGCGCACACCCTCACCCCAAAGAAGCTAGCATGCAAATACTTGGAGTGCTGGTTTCCTAGGGGGGTATACAGGGAGCTTGTACACTTGCCACAAAGAAACTGACGCACAGACAATCAGAATGCAAGTTTCCTTTGTGGGAGACCGCACACACACGCCCTCACCCCAACAGAGCCGACTCTCAGATACTCACCAAAACGCCTTCCTTGGTGGGAGGCCGGGTGAGCTACGACCCGGGGCCAGGCCCGGAATGCCTTGGCGAGAGCCCAGGGCAATGGGACCCTGGGGGAGCCGGACCCTATCAGGCCAGGTAAGCAGGAGAGAATGCCCTGGGCACAGCCGGGCACTCATGCTAGTGATTAAATAAAAGAAGATGAGGGCACTCATGCTAGTGATTAAATAAAAGAAGAGGAGGGAAACCAGGCTATATCGGGCTTCTTTTGCTAAACATTCTGTCCTGGAATGGCCACCAGAAATCTATGAGAAACATGTAGGCAAGGTACAAGTACCTTCTGCCCCTCTACCCTGGCAATTGACAATTCCTCAGGAATTATTACTCCATATACTGAATATAATGAGTGATAGCATCATTACAGTAGCAAAATACTTATTTTGCTAAAAGTTGTTCATTTTCAGAATGAGTACAGAGACACATTTCCATTGTACAACTGCTTGCACAGCCTCTTGAGCAAGTGCTTGCAAAGCACCATAATCCAAAATATTAGATGTGCACCAATAGATAGCCAAGACAAGCAAGTAATTAAGCAAAAGCATCTCAGCAACATAAAGCAATTTGAATAAGAGAAGGCACTTCTTATTATACAAGCTATTAATAGCACTACTGTTTGGTGATGTAACTCTAATAATTTGTGCTGACCCTCCATATGAACACTGGTTTATGAAGAAGATACAGTGGTACCTCACACAACAGTTTTAATCCATTCCATGGGGCTCGTTGTTGCATGCATCGTATAGTGATTTTTCCTATGGGATGAATCTTACAGCTAAGTGGTTTTTCCCATTGAAAAATTGTTGTACGATTTTTTCCATAGGTAAAATTGTTATACGGGACACCATTTCCCCCCCAAAAAAAACTAATTGTTATGCGATTTTATTGCTATACAGGGCGATTGCAGTGGTGGGCATCAGCAGGTTCGCACCAGTGCACCAGAACCGGTAGCAGAAATTCTGGGTGGCCCCACCCATCCAAGTTTTGAAATAAAGTAGTCCTAATTCGGGTGCAACACAGGGCTTTATCCCTGGCCTCGCCCACCATACCATGCCCACAGTGTGGTAGTAAAAAAAATTGAGCCCACCACTGGGCGATTGTTGTATGAGGTTCCACTCTACTTTCAAATGAGTATTTGAGACATGAGACAGGGTATAGGGAGGAACAGAATCTATTAATAGTGTTCCAGAAAGACATGAGGCAATGAGTTTGAACTTTTAGATGTAGTAGGGCCTAAGATGTCTTGAACAGCTGACCTGCCAACCTTCCAGTCATCAAGTTCAGTGTCTTAACCACTAAGTCACCACAGTCCTATTTAAAAATGGTCGAAGAAAGCATAACTAACAGATCTGTTTTTCTATAAGTAGTAGTTGTTGTAGCTAAAGTTGCTAGGTCTCAAGCAAAACCTGGAGATGCACAGAATTGGTGTTTCCAGGTCTCCAAATGGACAGAAAATCTGGGAGCAAGTGGTGCTGGAGAAGAGGGGAGATTTGTTTTTCTATGTGTATGAGCTGCCTATAAAGCCTGGGAATTTATCTCTACTACCCATTTCCAGTAGGTAGCCTATGGGATTGCAGTAAATTATCGACAAACTCCAGCTGCAGCACAGAACCTGGGGAAAACTCCATCTATATCATGTCATGTCAGTGTGGCCTGGTTATCAGGCTACATTAATAGGGTAGACCAGTGATGGGCAGTCTTGGCCCTCCAGCTGTTCTTGGACTTCAATTCCCAGAAGCCGAAGTCAACACACCAGCTGGTCAGGGTTTCTGGGAATTGAAGTTCAAGAACAGCTGGTGGGCCAAGACTGCCCATTACTGGGGTAGACCATACTGCAGCAACTCAACGCTGAGTGTCAGGCAGCGGTTAAATAACGTGACAACCCTGAGGACTACAGCCTTGGGTGCTGAAGTCCACACCGAAGGGTGATGGTCCCCAAGTAGATTAAATCCCACTTGAATCCATGTTGATGAAGAGCAGTAGCTTCATCAATACTGGCCTGGGGCTGATGAGGATTTTGCATGCCAAAAGGGCTCAGGACCAGAAAGTGATTTGTGGAACTGGATCAGTGGTATGGGTGTCACGCTGTGGTGGGGAAGGCAAATGGAAGGCCACTGTATTATATTCTCAGGACAATCTTCATGGCTGATTGCCATGAAGATAGCTAATATTTGGATTGGGATATGGCAGAAGAAGAAGATATCATGTCATGTGTGATGTTGAGAAGGTAGCACAAGATATAAGCGCTAGAGAGGAGCACCTTGGATTCCTGCTGAAAAAAATGTGGGTTTTGTCGTGACTCTAGGTTGCTATTTAACTCTATTTTACTTCGGGTCTAGCCCTATATATCTGAATTCCTCACACATGTATTTTATATAATTAGTTGGCCAAAACCAGTCCCAGCTCCCTACCTAAACCTTGTATATCCCAACCTGGCAAAATCACAAAGGACTTACCTCCTGTTGTGTTCTAAGGGTTTTACCTTCCACATGGATTACAATGTATCTGAGCCAATGTAACCTTGCCGATAGCAACAATGTAACCTTCAGCTGTATCATATAAACCCTGTAAGAGGACGCGAGCTAATGACCACCAGCTGGCAGTGGCGAGCGTCCAAGCTCTCTTGGTCCGAACTCATCAAAGGCAACAGCGCGGGAAGCTTTCCCGCCACCACCTACACCTGGACAAGAAGGGCGTGACTCGCGATGACGTCACGCAGGCAGTAGCCAATGGGCTACCATGGCACCACGTTCAAATGTATTACTCCTGTATATAAAGAGCTATCGATCCGCCATTACCTCATGTTCCCTCTGTCCACGATGCAATAAACCTGAGTTAACCCAGCCCGAGGCGGTGTCCTGTGTCTTGGTTTGCATACACCAAATTGGCGACGAAGGTGGGATAATGGATCCCCAAGGAGCAGCCAGGGCACAGAGCGGGTTCAACATCACCAAACCGCAAGACTGGGAGCTGTTTGAGATGGACTTCCATGCGGCGCTGGTGGAGCTCAAAGTCAAGGAAGACGATGAGGAGACGAAGAGGGCCATCCTCACCAGAATGCTCGGGATGGACACCAAGCGGACGCTGGTGGGCATCATCACCCCGAAGAAGGTGAGCGAATTTAAGGCGGACGACATCATGAAGCTGCTTCGGGAGCGCTTCCGACCCGCGAGGGCGATGTTTCCCGCTCGGAGCGCGTTTTGGAGGCGAGTCCAAGCGCCGGACGAGTCGGTTGAGGCATTCGTGGCCGCCATGAGGGCAGCCGCCGTCCCCTGTAAATGGGGCAATATCCAAGAAATGGCCCTCAGGGACGGCGTGCTGTGCGGCCTGAAAGACAAGGAGGTGCAGCGCAGTTTGATGAACAAGGAGCCGCCACCCACGCTGGCAGAGGTCGTTGAGGCCGCAGAAGCCGCAGAGTCCACGAATGCCGGAGTGGACGAGATGCACCAGTGGCGTGAGTGGCGTCCCAGAGCCGGCAAAGCGGAAAAACCGGTGCACGCGACTCGACGGGCCTCAAAATCGTCCTCGGAAGGCAGCGACGGCGAAGAAGTCCAGAAGGTCCGAAAGGGGGGGCGCCGCTGCGATGGCTGCGGAGCGGCCCACGAGCGCGCGAGGTGCCCATTTAGGAAGGCCGAATGTTACACCTGCGGCCGGCGGGGGCACATCGCCAGGGCATGCAGAAAACGGAAGGAGGGCCGGAGGCAGTCATCAGACCGTTCGACCAGGCCGGACCGTCCAGCGAGGCCCAAAGATGGCGTCCAGACCACGAAGAAGCAGGACGGCGTGGGCCGCGTCTCGGACGGCAGCGAGGACGACGCCCCAGTGCTCAGCGTGTCCGCGGGACAGTCCCATTACTTCGTTGAGGTACAAGTACAAGGGGCCCCTATCAGGATGGAAATTGACTCGGGGTCCTCCTATTCTATAATTCCCCAGAGGGAGTTTTTGAAAATCGACCCCCACGTGCGGCCCAAACTTAAAGCATTGAGGTCCACGCTACGTGATGTACAGGGAAACAGCATTCCGGTGTTGGGGGTCGGGAAATTTCAGGTTAAGTTTAGGAGACATTCTGCGGAACTGCCCCTAGTTGTCCTCAAGGGGGGAAGTTGTAGCCTCCTAGGGACACAGTGGTTTCAGCCCTTGGGCCTGTTCATAGGGGGAGTACATTCAGTGGGGGCGGACCCAATACAAGCGGTGTGCGATGCGCACCCCGCCGTCTTTAAAAAAGGACTTGGGAAATTCAACGGACCCCCTGTAGCCTTCGACCTAGACCCGGAGGTCCGCCCGATAAGACTCAAACCGCGCAGGGTGCCTTTCGCACTAAAGGACAAAATAGAGGCGGAACTGGACAAATTGGTGGGCCAGGGGATTCTTATTCCTGTTGATTCCGCGGAGTGGGAAACTCCAATTGTAACAGCTCTGAAGGCTAACGGGGAGGTGCGCATTTGCGCTGATTATAAGTGTACAATTAACAAGGCGATTCGCCCTAATGCATATCCGGTGCCAGTGGTCAGCCACCTTTTGGCCAGGCTAAATGGGGGAAAGTGTTTCGCTAAGCTCGACCTGGCACAAGCCTATCAGCAACTCCCCGTAACTCCCGCCACGGCCGCGGCACAAACGATAGTCACACATAAAGGAGCGTTCCAGGTGTCGCGTTTACAGTTCGGCGTGAACTCGGCACCCGGCCTTTTTCAGTCGCTTGTGGAACGCCTCCTGAAGGGGCTGGAGGGGGTGTTGCCTTATTTTGATGACGTATTGATAACAGGGGGGAGTGAGGCCGAACTAGCAAGGAGATTGGATAAAGTGCTAACTGTGTTCGAGAAAGCGGGGCTGAGACTGAGGAAGGACAAATGTGTTTTTTTCGAGACCGAGGTCGAGTTTTTAGGGTTTCGGATCACACCCGAGGGTATTAAGCCGTCCAAATCCAAAGTAGCAGCCATCAAGAAGGCCCCTCGCCCCACATCCAAAACCGAACTACAGTCATTCCTGGGGCTCCTCAATTTTTACCATACATTCCTCCCGCGGAAAGCCTCCGTGGCCGAACCGCTTCATCGGTTACTTAAAAAGGAGGAGACATGGATGTGGGGTGACGAGCATGAGAGGGCGTTCAACGAACTCAAGCAACTTCTAACATCGGACGCAATCCTTACGCACTTCGACCCCAAACGGCCGGTGGTCTTAGTCTGTGATGCATCACCGGTGGGGGTGGGGGCGGTGCTTTGCCACGTGTTGGATGACGGTCGGGAGGCCCCAGTTGCGTTTTATTCAAGGTCCCTGTCCCAAGCAGAGCGAAATTACGCACAAACCGACAGGGAGGCATTAGCCATAGTAGCGGGGACCAAAAAGTTTCACGATTTTCTGTATGGCCGCCCGTTCAAAATCGTGACGGATCACAAGCCCCTGTTAGGGATTTTCACGGCAGGCAAGCCCACGCCGCAGATACTATCCCCGAGAATGTTGCGATGGGCCATTTTTCTTAACGCATACCAACACGAGTTGGAGTACCGGCCCGGAAAGGAGATCAGCCATGCTGATGCACTTTCGAGATCCCCTTTGCCCTTGTCGGACGACCAAAAAGCCAGATTAGGGAGAGACCGCCAGGTGTTGCTAATCGAGGTCTTAGACGAACCCCCAATAGTACCAGCCGATATAGCTAGGGCGACAGGCAAGGACAGAACGCTGGAGAAAGTCAGCTCTTGGGTGCAGAAAGGGTGGCCAGCATCGTCCCCAAGCAAGGAATTCGACCCATTCTTTCGGAAGAAGCTAGAGTTGTCCCTAGAAAGGGGGTGCCTGTTGTGGGGCCAACGGGTGGTGGTCCCAACACCCATGCGGCCGAGGGTGCTCAAACTGCTGCACGTCAGCCACCCGGGCATCGTTCGCTCCAAAGCGCTGGCCCGCAGCTACTTTTGGTGGCCACAGCTGGACGAGGACATTGAGCACATGGTCGGCACTTGTGAGGCATGCCAGGGGTCCCGACCAGAGGCGGCCCGCCTCCCGCACAGGGAATGGGACACAGCAAGGGGGCCATGGTCCAGAGTGCACGTAGATTTCGCTGGCCCTTTCCGAGGAACCATGTTTCTCCTGGTGGTGGATGCATTCTCAAAGTGGCTGGAGGTCATCCCGGTAAAGAGCACGTCCTCCGCCACTACAATTAGCCAACTACGGAGAGTCTTTTCAACGTTCGGCTTACCCGACACTTTAGTCAGCGATAACGCGAGTTGTTTCACCTCCTCAGAGTTCGGGGCATTCATGGAGGCAAACGCCATTCGGCATGTCACATCCGCGCCGTTTCACCCGGCCACGAATGGCCAAGTGGAACGGTTGGTGCGTACAACAAAGGAGGCCCCGGGGACCTAAATCACCAAGTATGTCAGTTCTTACTAGCGTATAGGGTGACCCCCTTAGCGTCGGGTTACTCGCCGGCAGAGCTATTGATGCGGCGAAAACTGACTACGCTCCTGTCCAGGCTAGACCCCACAAGAATTGAGGATAAAGGGAAGAACGTAGGGTTGGCAGTCTCGAAAGGTTTCGCCGCCGGCGACCCTGTTCATTGCAGGAACTATGCCAGCGCAGGGCCAGCCTGGGTGCCGGGGACGGTTGTAGAACAGACGGGGCCAGTCTCGTACCGGGTCGAAACCCACACCGGTCTCCTCTGGAGGAGGCACGCAGACCAGCTGAGGCACCGAGTAAGTGGGCCAGTCAGTGAGGATCAGCAACAAGATTCAGCGTTAGGGCTCTCCCCCAACCGCTTCACCCAAGGGGGAGACAGCAGCGGACAACAGTCCCAAGCAAGGGGGGAAGGAAGAAGCAGCGGCCCCGACTCATATCCTTTTGATAAACCAGTCCTATCAGAGGCCCGGGAAGGGGGAGAGGAGTTCGCGACCGCTGCCCCCGAATGGAATTTAGATTTTGATTTAGCGAGCCGGGGGGGTTTTCCGGAGTGTTCCCCCACCCATCCAAGCGAGAAGAGGGGTTTTTCGTTAGCCCCCAGTGCCCCCGGTTCCTCCCTAAGAAAGAGCACACCTCCCAACAACGTCGCGGAGCCGCGGCAAGTCACTAACGAGTCTCCCTCTCAAATTACAGGACAGGAAACCGGGGGACAAAGAGAAGGTAGCAAACCCGGGGAAAGGCAGCCCGCATCGAGACCCCAGCGTGTTCGAAACAAGCCATCTTGGCTGAGAGATTTTGTCTCCTAGGGGGGGGAGTGTTTAGAAGTATGGGCGCGAGACGTTGTCTCGTCCTAGGGGGGAGGGGTGTTGTGTTCTAAGGGTTTTACCTTCCACATGGATTACAATGTATCTGAGCCAATGTAACCTTGCCGATAGCAACAATGTAACCTTCAGCTGTATCATATAAACCCTGTAAGAGGACGCGAGCTAATGACCACCAGCTGGCAGTGGCGAGCGTCCAAGCTCTCTTGGTCCGAACTCATCAAAGGCAACAGCGCGGGAAGCTTTCCCGCCACCACCTACACCTGGACAAGAAGGGCGTGACTCGCGATGACGTCACGCAGGCAGTAGCCAATGGGCTACCATGGCACCACGTTCAAATGTATTACTCCTGTATATAAAGAGCTATCGATCCGCCATTACCTCATGTTCCCTCTGTCCACGATGCAATAAACCTGAGTTAACCCAGCCCGAGGCGGTGTCCTGTGTCTTGGTTTGCATACACCAAACCTCCTCTGCTAGTTCTTAGGTTTTCACCCTGAAACCTTAAGGACTTGGCTGTTGCTTGCCTGGCAACCACAGTATGCTTTAGATCTCTCAAGCCATAATTTATCTTACATTTGCTTCTGGAATCAATATCATAAGTTATAAGGGTGCCCTTATGCCCAGCATTCACATGGTTGTCTCTGAAAAAACAACTCAATCTTCATCTCATGCACAGAGTTTTGTAACAAATTGTTTCAATAAAAGGCTCAAGTTTGTTCAAACAATAAAAGGCCCAGGTTTGTCTTCTCTCAACTTGCCAACTAAACCTGATTTACTATATTGTAAAAAAAGAAAAGAAACACACTGCAGCATGGAGCCATACTGAATAATTTCATTGCCCGGACATTGGCTGTTTGAATGGCTTTGCTCTTCTGCTTTCTTTATAACAGCCCTGAATACTGTTAAGTATCACTCATACATCACCTCTGAAGGGCATGTCCATAATTTTTAGTCTTGCACACTCCAGTGTAAATCAAAAGTAACTCCACTGAACTTAATGGAATTATATCAATGTAAAGTAGGTTTATTGCCTGAAAGAAGGGTTTCAGCCTCTGGTAAAATGAAATCACACCGTGCAATTAGCCTTGTATAATAATAATAAAAAAATCTAACTGGAGTACTACATAATTATGCCTCTAGCATCTTCAATGCTCTTGAACAACATTGAACAACAAAATATGTTTCTGGACATTTGGGATTCACACATGAAATATTTGTTCATAATTGTAGAGATGGGTGAGAATTCCATTTTAGTAAAATTTTAATAAGAATGCACTAAACATTTGCAAATTTCTTCACAGCTGAAATGGAAAGAACTTGTATTGCTTAAGTACACCTCTTAAAGGTATGGCATTGAATCACTCTATATTCAAGTATAGTTGGCTGGATAGTTCAGTGAGTAGGAGTACCTGGTTGCAGAGCTGAGGTCAGAAGTTCTCTACTATGCCTCCAAGGACAGTACCTTGAGTAAGCTATACAGACCCAGGATATATCTCAGAAGAAAGGAATAGTCATCACCTCTGAGTACTTTATACCTAGAAACACTGTCAATTAGATATCAGATTGGTTGGTTGGATGGTTGACAGGCAGGAAAGACATGCTTCAGAACTCATCCTGGTAATTTATTGATTGATTGATTGATTCAATTTCTATACCGCCCAACTAACATTAGTGTCACTCTGGACAGTTTATAGCAATTAACAAAAACAGCTAAAACTATGATCTCACAAAATATTAATCCCCCCCCCCCAAAAAAAAAACAGATAAATAATTAGCAGCAACTAACAAATAGTGGTCAACAAGAACAAAATTCTCATGGGGCAGGATGTTTCTGAAATGCTTCTTTATAAAGTTAGCTTTAGCTAACTTTTGGAAACTCTGGAAGTAAGCAGCCTGGCAGATATGAAGAGGAAGAGAATTCCATACCTGGTGGAATTCACCCTTGCTGGATGGGAGGGATGAGACGATTTAGAAAATATATGAAAATGCACATTGCAGGGCTGACATAAAGCAAAGCAATAACACTTATATACTGTCCCATAACACAGTGCACTCTCTGGTTTGTTCACAAGTAAGTTAGCATTTTACCCCCAACATGCTGGGTACTCATTTTACCAACCTCAGAAAGATGGAAGGCTGAGGAAAGCCTTTAAAACCTGGAACAGTCATAAGGGGATTAATGCCTTACCACCATTTTATTGGTCAATATATTGTACAGTCGCACAGTCTCTTCTGACCCTTTGCGACCCCATGGACTATTGCCCACCAGGCACCTCTGTCCTCCACCATCTTCCTTAACCCGCTCAGTTCTGTGCCAATTGTGTCTACTCAATGTTCCCATTGTGTCTACAATACCATCTGCAGCACAGCAAAAAATGGCCAAACGGAGAAAAGGATACAAACACAATGTACCGTTTGTGTATGCCCAAAAATGATGAAGATAATAATAAACGAATCTTCTTATAAGGTCTTTGTATTCTTAATGTTATTTTTATTTTGCAAACTCTTGTATATTAACTTGTAATGTCATCAAACAGAAACCAAACTCAGATACTTCTCTGCACAAAAAGTCTTCAAGTTCCTTTTGTAATCTTGACAATAGTAACCAAATTCAAATATGTTCTCTTCAACTTCTTCACTATGTCCTTTGTAACAATATGAAACAATGATTCATTCCTCTATTACACTTTCTATCTCTCGTCCAAAACAGCTCATAAACTAGTATTCAGTTGGGAAGTCAAACTCCCATATATATTGGCCCCAAACTCCCGACGTCTATCCGGTTAATTAGACATTTCATTCAATAAATTTCATCAGGGGAGTTTTTGCAATATCTGAAAGGTTACAAAACACATGTCTGTTACAATATTATATGTTCAAACCAGCTGCAAGCCCCCATGCTCATTATCCAGTCCAAGCTTACCCAAGCTTACCACTCTTGTGTTTCGCGTCCTCTCTGTCTCTTCTGTAATTTCTCTATGGTTGCTAAGGACGTTGCATACCATTAGAGTCCTATCTCTTAAATACAACTTGCTGCCTGCTCCTGACTGAATCTGCAATCTCACATTACCACCTGTGTACTGAATCTTTTACTTACAAGGAGCACCATGGTTCTGATCCCTGTGTACTTACAAAAAGCAGGTTAAATCAGTTTCATAGTTTAAACCCTTAGGATGGATGGTTCCTAGTCTATGAATATGAATATAATATGCCTCCTTTCCTATCTCTTAAATACAACTTGCTGCCTGCTCCTGACTGAATCTGCAAGCTCACATTGCCACCTGTGTACTGACTGTTTTACTTACAAGGAGCACCATGGTTCTGATTCCTAGTTTCATAGTTTAAACCCTTAGGATGCATGGTTCCTAGTCTATAAATCTGAATATAGTTTGCCTACTTTCCTATCTCTTAGATACAACTTGCTGCCTGCTCCTGACTGAATCTGCAAGCTCACATTGCCACCTGTGTACTAACTGTTTTACTTACAAGGAGCACCATGGTTCTGATTCCTGTGTACTTACAAAAAGCAGGTTAAATCAGTTTCATAGTTTAAACCCTTAGGATGCATGGTTCCTAGTCTATGAATATAATATGCCTCCTTTTGTAATAGCAATTGTTCAATGTTGATACCTCTACCTGTTGTAACCGTGAGTTTTTCTAACACTACAAATTTAAAATCTGTGTCAAGATGGTTTTTTTCCATGTAATGATTTACCAATGGTGCATTTTCCACCTGTCCCCTTATCCTGGATCGATGTTCCACTAGCCTGATTTTTAATTTGCGTGAGCATTTCCCCACATACTTGAGACCACAAGGGCAAATCCATAGATATACACAAAATTGGCTATTACAATTACTAAAAAAATTGAGTGTTTTTTTAAAGTCTAATTCTGGAAAATTGATGTGCTGAGTCTCCCAAGCGAACCTGCAAACAACGCATTGGCCGCACCTGTGATGGCCTTTGACCAGACTGCTCTGTGATTCTTGTCGCGGTGCAGCATCTGCTCTAGTAATCAAGTTGCCAACTGTTCTAGTCCTCCTTAAACCTATCATGGGTTTTTCTAGACACCCCGGAATGTCAGATAATATATGCCAATGTTTGCGTACAATATTTTGTATATCTCTGGCTCTGGGAGAATAGTCTATGGACCAAAAAATCCCCTGTTTGGGTTGTCTCTCCTGTCTTTCCAATAGTGTGCTCCTTGCCACACCTCTAACCTTATTTAATGATTTTTCCAATACCTGCTCAGGATACCCTCTGTCCAGAAGATTCTCCTTAATCCCCCTGGCTGCTGTTTCAAAATCTTCTTGATGTGAAGAATTACGTTTAGCTCTAGCAAATATTCCGTATGGAATGCTATTGCGTAAATGGGGTGGATGGTATGACTCATATGGAAGATAGGCATTCCTATCTGTGCTCTTCTTAAATAGCCTGACCTGCAGTTTATTGTCCCTTCCTACGAAAACCAAGAGGTCCAGAAATGATATTTCAGTCCTGTTCATGCAATGGGTAAATTTTAGGTTCACATTCTGTATATTCAACCAGGAAACAAAGTCTGGAATTAAAGTCATCTAACACAAAAAACAGATCATCTATAAATCTTTTAAATAATAAAATGTGGTGAAAAAATGGATTAATTTGTGCATTTAAAACAATATTTCTCTCAAAGGAAATCATATAGAGGTTGGCCAAACTTGGTGCCATTGGGGACCCCATTGCCACTCCTTTTACTTGCAAAAAGATGTCTTGGTTGAACCTGAAATAGTTCTTTTCCAAGCAGATTTCTAAGAGATCGATTAGAAAATGAGTGGGCGGTTGTTGAACTACTCTGGTATTTAATACATCCTGGACCACTAATCTCGCATCTTCAAATGGGACATTTGTGTACAAAGCTGCAACATCCATGGTTACCAAACCACCCGTTGCTGGAAGCTGGAAGCCCTCGATCTTATTTATAAAATCGGTAGAATCCCTGATAAAGGAAGTAGTGTCACAGGTGTAATGCCGAATGTGATGATCTATAAATTGGTTTAAAGGCTCCAAAATGGACCCCACCCCGGAGATAATGGGGCGTCCAGGTATCCTAATCTGGGCATCAATGATTTTATGTACTTTTGGCAAGATATAAAAAATTGGAACCCGTGGGTGTTCTTTCAACAAAAATTTGTATGTTCTTTCAGTAATATAATTAAGGGAAAGACCCTCCGTGACCACCACCTTAATAATGTTTTCAATTTCCTTGGTTGGATCCTTGATTAATTTTTTATAAAAGGTTGGGTCAGCTAATTGTTTATAAACTTCCTTTAAATAGTCCGTCTTGTCCAAAACCACGACTCCACCCCCTTTGTCCGCCGGTTTAATCACTATGGATTCATCCCGTCCCAAATCATGCAAGGTGTTAACCTCCTGCGTTGTTAAATTCCGTCTTACCTTAAGTTTTCTTTGTTCTAGTTTTTCAATGTCATTTAAAACAATCCTTTTAAACACCTCTATAGACGGGTGATTGATGTTGGGATAGAATTTTGACTTGGGAGCAAATTGGTTCCTAAAATTATTCTCAAAATCCCCAAAATAAAGTCTTAATTTTAATAACCTGATCAACCGAAATACATCCACCCGTGTACTAAAAGATTGATAATAGGGGGTTGGAACGAAATTGAAACCAAGTCCCAGTAATGCCAGTTCATGTTCAGTCAAGTGCCTAGAGGATAAGTTGATTACTAGGGCTTTGCTTTCCTCTGTTGTCTTCTTCTTCCTAAAAAAGATTGGGTATATTGTGGTCGTTGTCGGAATTTTGTATTCCTGAAATTGTAACCTCTGGTTGATCCCTCATCACCTGATGAGCTGATGTCACTGTTTGTAGTGTCCGAATAAGTAACCTTGTCGTTCCATGACACCCACTTCATGGGTCTTGGATTGGGTTCCATTTGCAAAATCTCATATATGTACCAGGTGGCCCATAAGTCCCTACCTTGCCACAAGGAGAGTAGGGCTCTGCTGTTGAAGGGAGGAAGTGCTCCCATTGGGCTGCTGGGCAGAGGGGCTGAGCAAACTCTGTGCTGGGAGGAGGGAGGAAGCACTCCCATTGGACTACTGGGCAGAGGGCAGGCTGCGTACCCATGGAGTGGACTGGTAGGGATTTGCGGGCTGGGTAGGAACTTACAGGCCAGCCTTTACATATGAGTAAAAGTAAAGGTAAAGGTTTCCCTTGCTCAAAAACCAGTTGTATCTGACTATAGGGTTCAGTGCTCATCTCTGTTTCAAAGCCAAAGAGCCAGCGCTGTCTGCTTCTGCAGACATTTCCGTGGTCATGTGGCAGGCATGACTAGACACCAGAGTGCACGGAACACTGTTTACATTTCCACCAAAGTGGTCCCTATTTATCTACTTGCAATTTCTTGCTTTCGAACTGATAGGTTGGCAGGAGCTGGGACAAAGACAGGAGCTCAGTCCATCCTGCAGTACTCGGAAATTGAACTGCTGACCTCCCATCTTCCAATCAGCGTCTTAGCCACTTAAGCCACTGCAGTTCCATGTACATATGAGAGGGTGAGACAAACAACATGGGTGTCCCAAACTACCTCCTAAACCAATATTATGCACTCCATACACATACAACTACATTTGCTCTGAATCAATGAGCCTTAGTGCCACCCGAGAGAGGAGAAGGGATGGGCAGGTATGAGAATGAGAATTTGTTCTCCTGCAACCACATTCACCTTGAGATTAATTTTCCCACCTGAAAATACAAGAAGTGTAGGAAATCCCAGAAACATGAGACCTAGTACAGTAACTCCAAAGCTTTCTCTGCTAAGGTGCTCATAGTAAAATTCGCTTTAAATTCTGGCTACAGTTATTTCTCAAAACTTCACCTTCACTATCATATGCTGGAAGAAATAGTAGGTGGTGTTTTAGGTGAAGGACTGTGGTGGCTCAGTGGTTAAGAAGCTCGCCTTGTTAGCTGGAAGGTCAGAAAGTTGGCAGTTCAAGACCCAAGTACTGCATGATGGAATGAATACCCATCTCTGTCCCAGCTCCTGCCAACCAAGCAGTTCGAAAGCAAGAAATTACAAGTAGATAAATAAGGACCACTTCAATAGGAAAAGATCTTGAGGACATGAAAGGAGCCTCATGCTCCAGCAAAAATCCTTTCAACCTGGAAAGTACCTTTGTGTGTTTCTGACACGATTTTTAAAAAAAGGTCAAGGGATGTGGTCAAAACCCATATCAGCCACTTTTGTAGTTTCACATCTGGCCTAGACACAGAAGGAGAAGGAGGAGGAGAAGCAGGAGAATAAATTGGATTCTAAATTGGAGTCTCTTTAGGAGGGTGTGGAGTGTCCTCAACAGGCAAGAGTCTTCTACATTCTTCAAATCATGAACAACAACATGGGAGACTGTGGCTCAAAGAACCAGCAAAGGTGAAGGCAGGGGGATGAGTACTCAACATCTTGCAGGGTGAAAGCTATTAGAAAAATCTCACTTTTCATTAAATGAGTGTCTTTCCTTCCACACACTGAGGGGTTCACAGCTGCAGGTGTTTGGAGTACCTCAGGGAGAAAAAGAAAACAGGATGAAAGTTCATTGTTTCTCTAACAATTTGCAAGAATATCTGAAATAGAAATGGAAGTTTTGTCATTTGCATGGCAAGGGGAAGAGGGGGAACATGGAAGAATTGTTAGGTGTTGGTAATGTAAAAACATAAGTATGCTGTTATTTATGTAATTAGTTATTGCTTTCATTATGGACGCAGTCTTAATGGTTATAGTATTTATGTATAATTACCTTAATATTCACTGAAATTTCCAAGTAGCTGCCTAATTAGCTGTCTCAAATATATAATTACATTGCATCTTTACACAAGACTTGCCTAATTAATGTTGTTACACCATTTCTTTTGTGAATGTGCATTATTAAATGCTCTTTGCATCATTCTTTTGACTTCTTGTAATTCATGCTTTACAAAAATTAAGGTCCCTGAATTAGAAACCTTCCCGAGCAAAAATGTCCAGCCGAAAGCTGTGGATAACATCTTTCTTTGAACAAAGCCACAAACTTGGTCAGCCTCATTATCACTCTCTACCACAAAATGCTTTCTTGGGGGAGATGAAAGGCTTCCTAAGTAGCATTGAGTTTCCATGGGAGATGGAGAACATGGCCCAAAAGGGGGGTGGGATCAACTGCTAGCCCTGAGACAAAAATTATCAGAAAATACTCAATCACCGCACTCCATGGCCTTATTCCAGCCATGTAAGCAATTGGCTAATCCATTAGCCAGACGTACAATTCCATAAGCCATCTTCAGGCTTTAGGCCTAAAGATGATATCTCGGTACAGGCAATACAACTTGCCCCAGCCCTGGGAACTGTGATCCATGCCCAGTTCAACAACTGACTCTGAAGGAACATTGAGCTCAAATTTGTTTGTATATAAGCAGAATTTGCACAGTGGGAGCCTCTCCTTTCTCAATGTCCTCAAGTGTGTCAGAAGAGGGATCTCTAAGTGTTCAGGTACATACTTATCTACAGACAGACAGACCTTAATAGAGAGAAAAGGAACAGCCACAGACGTTTGTGAAGCATCAGTGCATAACCTCATTCAAGTAAATCCTTCCTTCTTCTTCTGCCATATTGAATCTGAATATAGGTGATCACCATGGCGATCAGCCATGAAGACTGTCCTGAGAATATAATACAGTGGCCTTCCATCTGCCTTCCCCATCGCAGCATGACACCCATATCTCTGATCCAGTTCCACAAGTCACTTTCTGGTCCTGAGCCCTTTTGGCACGCAAAGTCCTCATCCGCCCCAGGCCACTATCGATGAAGCTGCTGCTCTTCATCAAGATGGATTCAAGTGGGATTTAATCCACTTGGGGACCATCACCCTTCCTTGTGGACTTTGTCACCCAAAGCCATTAGTCCTCAGGGTTGTCAGGTTATTTAACCACCGCCTGACACTCGATGTTGAGTCACTGGCAGTATGGTTTACTCTATTACCATAGCAGGATAGCCTAGCCAGATTGGCTTCCTTCCAGTTTTGAAAAATCTTGCAAAGCTATATAGAACAGGTGCCCACCAAAATATTTTCTGCTCATGAATTTTTATCCATGATTTTGCCAAACAGAATGGGAGAAAAACAAAAGGGCAAGTGTATTTTTTTAAAGGACTTGCCTTTAAAATACCTTAAGAGTAAGTCAATGCTATTCAGATATGGGGGGATACTGTTGGCAGGAAGGGGAAAACCAGTGGTGGGTACCAGCAGGTTCACACCAGTTCACCAGAACCGGTAGCAGAAATTCTTGCTGGCCCTGCCCATCCAAGTTTTGAAATAAAGTAGTCCTAATTTGGCTGCAACACAGGACTCCCCCCTGGCCACACCCACCATACTACACCCACAGTGTGGTAGTAAATTTTTTTGGAGCCCTCCACTGGGGGAAACCCAATCTTCTTTTTCTGTTCTTTCTTACATAGGAGACATAGAGGATGCCTCCCCAAAGACTCAAAGCATTGTGGGTATCCCCTGGGGCAATGGCATGCCACTGACTAATCCCTTATATTTAGAGATCATGCATGGTAAACTCGCTGATGAACAAAATGATACTTCGGTCCTTTTTAGAAAAATAAATGGGGGGGACCTGTATTTCATTTACATCCAGTGCAACTCTCTAATACAAAGAAAGAATTTATTTTCCTAACCAGTAAAAGTACCCATGCATTTTACTGACCTTTTTGTTTGCACTGACATATTTTGCCCTTCGTGATGTCATTCCATAGCCAAATGTGATTGACTACATATCACTATGACATTCCACTCAATATGTGATCCCTGACTGGGTAAGATCAGATTGGGTAAAGGAGGAGAAAGAAGCAGTAATTCATGTGAAAGGGGCTGAAGAACCATCAATAGCTGGAGGAAACAATGGCCTCAGGGTGGATTTTTTAAAAACATAATATTTACAATAAAATGTTTGGGAGGAGTAACTATGCCAGTTATATCTCCTAGTGCTATTTTCAGATGTGAGAATTATAACTGGTAATCCAGGAGAAAATGATACCTCATTCATATAATTCTTTTATTTCCTTATACAGATCATCATAGCTACTGGGGAAAAACAATTTTAAATTTATTGATTGGTCACATGTAGGTTCCATAGTTCCTCAAAATTACCATATAGTTTTTCCTTCCCTCAATTTTATCCTTAGAGCAATTGGGCAGATAGGCCAGGGCTAAGGTTGAGAGAGGACGAGCAGATCGAGATCATCCATGAGCTGTTTACAGCTCAGTGAAGAGTAGAGCTTCCATCTTCCAGTCCCTTGTCTAGTACTTAAAAAAACTGCACTAAACTGTCTGAGGCATTTCTACAAACTCCAAAAGAAAAGCTGCACAGTACTGAAAGTTATACAGTTTAGAATTCATCAAGGCACATAAACATCACCAGCAACTTATATGAGCTTATCAAACATCCTGGTGTGGTTGTGAAACACTCTTTGGTTCTAGCTAGCTAGCTAGCTAACTAGATAGATAGATAGATAGATAGCTAAAATGAGCATTGCAAACACAATCTTTACAAAATGTTTATATATGTATGTGTACTTATAAAATGAGACTGTGTCTTAGTGGTTAAGACACTGAACTTGGCGACTGGAAGGCCAGCAGGGCAGCAGTTGGAGACCCAAGTGTTGCACAATGGAGGGAGCAAACCATAAAATGTGGATTCACCCTTCCAGTGCTGCTTCTAAACCAGGGACTCTTTACCTGTGGCTCATGGGCCAGACGTAGCCTGTGGCACCATTTCATGTGGGTCCCCCATTGCCTCCACCACACCAAGGAGTGCCATGTGGTGGAGGAAGGGCAAATTGGTCATCTGACCCCCAAAGTTTTCTGAGGGAGCGTGACTAGGCCCCCAGCTTTAAAAGGTTGAGAAGTCTTATTTTAAACAAACATATTGAAATTCTGCTTCCTAAACCAAACGGACAATGGCCTTATCCTCTTCTGTGGAAACAGTAGCTCCTGTTTCACCAATTCTCATGTTCTTTCTAACTCAAATCCTGAAGTTCCTTTTTAGGATTATCCCACCCATTGGGCTAAACCAAATACTCCTTAGGGGTTACACTAGCCTTCCCAAAATGATATAAAATAGAATGGTGTTATTGTGTGTGTGTGTGTGTGTGTGTGTGTGTGTGTGTGTGTGTGTGTGTGTGTGTGTGTGTGTGTGTGTGTGTGTGTGTGTGAACGAAGTAGCATAACTAAATCCTTGAACTTTAGGAGTTACACTCTGTTGTGTCTGAAACATTATACCTTTAAGTAATGTAACACTCGAATGAGTGGATATAATAACCACCAGCTGAAACACTGTAGCCTTCTGTATCAGGACGTGAGCTAGTGACCTCTAGGGGGCAATAGCGAGCGCCCAGCTCACATGGTTCCAATTCCCCAAACAACTACAGCGCAGGAAGATTCCCGCCACCACCTCACCTGGACAAGAAGGGCGTGACGGGGAATGACGTCACGCAGACAGTAGCCAATGGGCTATCGAGGAGCCACTTTCAAATGTATAGTCACAGTATATATAGAGCTGTTCATCCACCATTACCACATGTTCCCCCGGACCATCATGCAATAAAGATGTGTTAAGCCAACCCTTCGGCTGTTTCTATTGTCTTGGTTCTCATACACTAAACACTCCACAATGCAATCAAAATGCCCTGGGGTTACATACACATCTTTAAAAAAAAAGAAACAACACTATTATTCCTTTGGCTAAATTTTATTTCTTACCCAGACAAGCAGTGGAAAGAGCAAATTCATTATGATCATATTATCAGCTACAACTGCTATTAATAAAGTTTTCCTAGAAGTTCATAGGTGTGTCATGAAACATGTTTCATTAGAGATCTCTCAGCTTCTATTTTTATCAGTACAACAAAACACAGATTTATGGTCTTACCATGTTTTTACATTGGAAATGTGATGTTGTTGATTAATTCTGGTAGACATTTGAGGCAAATATTTGTTTTTCCTAATAAAAGATGGCATTATTGTAAAAGATGACAGCTGGTAAAGATGACCCTGAAGTGGAGGTGTGAAAAATACATTGAGGCAGTTCAAGAAATCCCTATGAAATTTTAACCTTCAACTGAGAGTGAAAAAGGAGTTTTTCCCCTATTGAAGCTTCTGTAATTTATGTTAAATATATTTGCTCAAAATGTATGCCCTTCTGCTCAAGAAGTCAAATGCTTACATGTATGCCACATGAATGATTAGCAAGCAAAGGAGGACTGGGATGCAAGTAACCCACCCAATGCTTCTAATTCTTTAAATAAGAGAAAAGAGGCGCAAACGGTGTAGAGCTCAACAGATAAGAGGAACCATAGCAATGGTGACTGGGCTTAAAAAGACTGTAGTCGTGATGTATATACAAAAGTCTTTATAAGATTGAATGTTCCAAAACCATAATAACTTAATAAATTCCTCTATGGGTAAAAGTAAATAATTCACTGTTTCTTTTCACAGAAGAATAAAGATGGTTCACAAATAAAGCAAGTTGTCTTGAAAATACTGTTTCTTTCACAGGTGATTCACTGGTATAGCGATTTTCTGTTTTAAAGTCGATACTAGTTAATACGACTTTTCGAATAATTATATCTTCTTCAGGAAGATCTGTACATAAAGATTACATACAAGCATAATGATTAGCATGTCTGAAAATAGTGGCTACTGGCCCACATGAGTTCTCATAACATATAACAGTAAAAAAAGTCAAACGGCACAAGCTTACCAATGTATGAAACGTTTCTTGAAGCTGCGTCCTTGCCTCCGCTCAAACTATTAGGTGCATATGGACGTTAATGATGGACGTAAAGCAGCTGCCTTTATGCTGATTAAGAACTGACTCACGTGAAACCAATAGCAGCGGACTCCAACGCCAGCTGCTAGAACCTTACCTATTAGAATCTAGAGGAACGCCGCCAAGTCTTGCTCCTGATTTAACCCTTTTGGAAACATGGTATCCAGGAAATGAATAAAAAATGCTTCCCGTTGTCTTAATTTTTTGTTAATATCAAATCTATCAAATGGTTTTGGTCAAACCGTTTCTAATACTACGAAACGGAAATCCCTGTCTGTGTGACTCTTCTCAATATAGTGAGAGACCAATGGAGCTTTGGTAACCTGGTGTCTTATTTTAGACCTGTGTTCCGAAATCCGCTGTTTGAGTGGTCGACTGGTAAGTCCCACATAACGCATCTGGCAGGGGCATTCCCACATGTAAATTACGCATTTGCTAGCACAACTGGAAAGGGATTTTAAGATATATGTTAAGCATTTGTGCGGGACATCTATATCTTTGGTTTCCCAGCAAAATTGACAAACACTGCACGAGTGACATTTATAATGTCCTGTAGGAAAAGGTTTATCCTCAAAATTAGTCCTGGCAGTATGATCGGATCGTACTAAAATATTACTAATAGATCTCGACCTTCTAAAGCCAATCATCGGTTTTTTATTGCATCCGGGAAGGTCCTGAACCAAATGCCAGTGTTTGTAAATGATATTCTTAATTAGGTTGGCTGCTGGTGAATACTCGAAGGAGCACCTAATCATATTGCCCCCTCCTCGCTGTTTCCTCTCAAACAATTGTTTTCTGGGTGTGTCCCTAACTCTCTGGAGTGCTGAATTGGTTACGTGGGTGGGATAACCTCTATTGTTAAGTTTTGTTAGAATATCTGAGGCGGATTTATTAAAGTCTGCGGGAGCTGTGGAGTTTCTCTTAGCACGGGCAAAAAGCCCAAAAGGTATATTGTTTCTGACAAAGGCTGGGTGATGAGAAGAATACTCAAGATACGGATTCCTATCCGTAGGTTTCCTGTACAACTTGACCGCCACTTTCCTGGACTCAGGAATATAAACCTCTACATCCAAAAACGGGATAGATGAAGTGTGAACATGGGGAGTGAATCGTAAATTGTGATCGATGGAATTAATCCATTGTACAAATTCACTGACAATATCCTGAGAATCGAGTATAAAAAATAAATCATCAATAAATCTACCATAATATATTACATGAGGCAAAAATGGGTTGGAGGGCTGATACATGTGTTGACTTTCAAAATTGTTCAAATACATGTTGGCCACCGAGGGGGCCAGTGGGCTCCCCATGGCCACGCCCTTTACCTGAATGTAAAAGGATTTATCGAATCTGAAATAATTATGTTCAAAAATGATGTCCAATAAATCCATTAAGAAATGTGTTGGTGGAAGTTGAGAGGCTCTAGTGTCTAGCTTATCCTGAACGATAATTCTTGCGTCCTCAAGGGGTATGTTGGTATAAAGCGCTTCCACATCAAGTGTGAGTAGTACCCCTGCCTGGGTGACTTCCAAACCCTCTACCTGAGAAATAAAATGTGTTGTGTCTTTAATAAATGAGGGAGTTTGTCTAGCATATACGTTAATGAAGGAATCTAAATACTTAGTGATGGGCTCGAGGGCGGAGTTTACTCCGGAGACGATAGGTCTCGCGGGAGTGGGGGTACCCTGAATTCTGGGCTTGTGAATTTTGGGAATGAGGTGGAATATAGGGGTTCTGGGATATTCATTATACAAAAACCTGGCGGTGTTTTGCGTGATGTATCCCAAAGAAATACCCTCAAATATTACAGTTTTAATGATATTCATGACATGATGGGTGGGGTCATGTGCAATACTTAAATAAGATGTCTCATCTCCCAATTGTCTGGCGGCCTCCGCTGTGTAATCTGAGGTGTCTAATACTACTATACCTCCTCCCTTGTCAGCCTGTTTTATAATTATAGAGGAATCCTGAGCTAAATCTTTCAAAGTAGCATGGTCCTGTTTAGATAAATTGTGCCAGCATTTGATCTGATTATTCTCCATATAGCCCAAATCCCGCAGTACCTGTTTATGGAAGACTTCAATGGCTGGGTCGTCGACCACCGGGTTGAATTGAGATTTGGGCTTGAACATATCCCTAGACTACATCCACACCCCTGAAAAAAACTTTCAATTTGAGCATCCTGATAAGTTTAAACACATCCACCCGGGTGTTGAAAGAATGATAGCTGGGGGTGGGAACAAACGTAAGACCCAGTGAGAGAAGACGTACCTCATTGGTGGATAAAGGTCTGGAAGATAGATTAAAGATTATGTTTTTCTGCCCCCCCCCCCAAAGTCCTTCTGTTTCCTAAAAAAGAATTGGAGTGTTGCTGCAAGCCTTGTCGATTCCTTGTTCTAAAATCGTAAGTCTTTTGTTGATGAGATTCGTCACAGGAGGTGGATGGGGCATCAGAGTCCGAAGTCTCAAGTCTGAAGAAAAAGTTTGGTCTTTCCAGGTGACGCGTTTTTGCCACATGGGACCTTGCTGGAAGCTCCATCTGTATACCCTGTCAGAGGAATAATCCTGGGTATCCCTTAAGAACTTTTTCTTCTTGAATTGAACAAGGGATTCCCGGAACTGGTGAATTTTGTTGTTGACTTCCTCTAGTGATTTATCATATGTGTGATTATCTACTTCTGTTTTGAGAGATGTGGAAAGCTTCTGAATGTCCTCCTGTATCACCTCCAATTCTTTATGTGATTGCTCAATAATAAGCAGAATAAGATCGAAGGAACAGCGATCTAAAATGGCAGCCCACTTATCAGTGAATTCCTTATTTTGTCTGAAAAGGGTGGGACCCTTATTAATTCTTAGTGTTGAATTCTTTCAACACCCGGGTGGATGTGTTTAAACTTATCAGGATGCTCAAATTGAAAGTTTTTTTTCAGGGGTGTGGATGTACAGTCTAGGGATATGTTCAAGCCCAAATCTCAATTCAACCCGGTGGTCGACGACCCAGCCATTGAAGTCTTCCATAAACAGGTACTGCGGGATTTGGGCTATATGGAGAATAATCAGATCAAATGCTGGCGTTCCTCTAGATTCTAATAGGTAAGGTTCTAGCAGCTGGCGTTGGGGTCCGCTGCTATTGGTTTCACGTGAGTCAGTTCTTAATCAGCATAAAGGCAGCTGCTTTACGTCCATCATTAACGTCCATATGCACCTAATAGTTTGAGCGGAGGCAAGGACGCAGCTTCAAGAAACGTTTCATACATTGGTAAGCTTGTGCCGTTTGACTTTTTTTACTGTTATATGTTATGAGAACTCATGTGGGCCAGTAGCCACTATTTTCAGACATGCTAATCATTATGCTTGTATGTAATCTTTATGTACAGATCTTCCTAAAGAAGATATAATTATTCGAAAAGTCGTATTAACTAGTATCGACTTTGAAACAGAAAATCGCTATACCAGTGAATCACCTGTGAAAGAAACAGTATTTTCAAGACAACTTGCTTTATTTGTGAACCATCTTTATTCTTCTGTGAAAAGAAACAGTGAATTATTTACTTTTACCCATAGAGGAATTTATTAAGTTATTATGGTTTTGGAACATTCAATCTTATAAAGACTTTTGTATATACATCACGACTACAGTCTTTTTAAGCCCAGTCACCATTGCTACGGTTCCTCTTATCTGTTGAGCTCTTATTCTTTAAATGTCAATAAAACAAAGCAGATATCATCCTAGTTTCATAAGAAACTGTGTAGATTTTTTTTTTGCACAAAAAATATATTTCTGCTATTGTGAGAACTGTATTGGGAGCATCTGTAAATGCCTCACTGTTCATGTTTGCAGGGAGAGGATATCAGTTCTTCGTCCCGATTTGCAAGATGCCCTACCTTTCAGGAATTCCTTATAGCCATAAACTACAAATTGTAAAAGACGTAGGTTCAATGGAGGTAAGACCTTGTGAGCTAAGATGCCCATTCTGCTTCGCTCTTGATAGTCAACGTTCTTAATAAATAAGTTTTGCCCCATCTTCTTCTTTAAACCCATTAAAAACAAACTAAATTAGACTATAAAATGTATTTTTAATTAAATTTTCAAAGAAAAACAATAACATACAAATCTACAAATACAAAACAAAGCAAAAATTAATAAAAAAATTCAAAGGAAAAAGCATTACAAATACAATCTAACAAAAAGCATCAAGATACAAACAAAATAAAGACTTAATAATCCATCACTCATTTTCATCTTAGCTCATCAAAGTGTTCATTACATTTTTATGTAAAATGTATTTAAATGTGAGCTTTGTCGTGCCTGACAAAATGGACTTGATTCACAAAAGCTCACGTTTAAATACAGGAGTTAGTTTGCTAGGTGCCACAACATTTTGTCTCTTTTTTTGTTATTTTGTTTTGTTTACTCTGTCAATAACCTCAAGGCTGTGGCAGTCCATTGCAATCTCAGTATCAAATCCTGCATGTCTCATTTCATACATGCCACAGGATATGGATCCGCAATCACAGTGTATGGGTCACACACTGTTTAAGCTGGGATCCACCTTAAACAAATTCACACCAATTGCTTTTTCCTGAGGGAAAAAAATTATACTTGGACATTAGTAGCAGCCGACGATGACTCTCTGATATGATTGCACAGACTAACACAGTTACAACTTCAAAAATTTCAACTGTAAAATGTAAACACCCTTCAGCTAGGGAGATTGTGTGACAAGATCGGGTGGAAACAAACAAGCTTTGTTGGATATCTGGAAGCTACTTATGGGCACCCCTTGAAAGCTAGTGTGTTAGTAGTACTGTACCTGCTGGAAGGCTATTGATGTGTACTGTATCTCATTTATCATTAACCTAGAGACAGTTCTTCAAAGATATACTGGTTTATGAAAGTGTGATATTGCCTTTGTGTCCTTGAACTAAAGCACCTGGAAACAGTCTAGTCTGCCTTACAATGTTGCACCTGCATTGCTAGCAGGAAAAGGTACACCAAATTTGATATAGTAAGGGCTAGTCTGGATGTTGACAACACCAATGTTAGCAGTCATGATGGTCTACAGCAGCGTTCCCAAATTATGTTCTGTGAACTTATAAGAACATAAGAACAGCCTTGCTGGAACAGGCCACAGCCCATCCAGTCCAGAATTCTGTCACACACAGTGGCTCACCATTTGCTTCAGGGTATTCCCAAGCAGATGCCTTCACCTGTTTAGGATTCCCTGGAAGTGCCATTGAAAGATATCCTGCCTAACTCTCCAACCCGGAGGTTGTCCTTAGGTATCCATAATTATACCCATTGATACCATTGTCCTCCATGAACTTGTCTAATCCTTTCTTGAACATACCTGTCAAGTTTTGGGAAGTTTCTGTCAAACCCACATATTTTACCCTCTTTCCCGCTGTCACCCCGTATTAGTTAGACTGCAATTAGACTGGGGTTAGACTGGAGGACAGCACAGGATAAGCATAGCTGTCCAGTTTCCTGTTTTGGCCAGGAAATTTCCCTTATTGACAGAAATTTCCTGAAACTTGACAGGTATGTTCTTGAAGCTGTCAAGACTGATGGCTGTCACCACTTCATCTGGCAAGGAGTTCCATAGACCAGTGATCCTCTGGGTGAAAAAGTACTTTATCTTATTTGTTTGAGAACTAGTACCCAAAAGTTTCATGGAGTGCCCCCTAGTTCTAGTGTTATGCGATAGGGAAAACAGTTTTTCCTTATCTACTTTGTCCACACCATGCATGATTTTATAAACTTCAATCAGGTCACCTCTTAGACGCCGTCGTTCAAGGGTGAAGAGGCCCAACCGTTGCAGCCTCAGATGGTAAGGAAGGTGTTCCAGTCCCCTATAACCATTTTGGTTGCCCTCCTCTGCACTTTTTCCAGCTCCATAATATCCTTCTGGAGGAATGGCGACCAGAATTGTACACAGTATTCCAGATGGGGCCTCACCATAGATTTATAAAGAGGCAAAATGATACTTGCTGACTTATTTTCTATATCCTTCCTAATGATCCCTAGCATTGAGTTTGCTTTTTTCACTGCTGAGGCACACTGGGTTGACACCTTCATTGAGCTGTCCACCAGGACACCAAGGTCCCTTTCCTGGTTTGTCGCAGAGATTTCAGACCCCATCAGTTTATAAATATAATTGGGGTTCTTTGCCCCAACATGCATCACTCTGCACTTACTAATGTTGAAGCTCATTTGCAACCATTTTGCCCACTCCCCCAGTGTCAAGAGATCCCTCTGGAGCTCCTCACAATCTCTCCCAGTTTTCACTACCCTTTATAATTTAGTGTCTTCAGCAAATTTGGCTACCTTGCTATTTATTCCTACTTCTAGATCATTTATGAAGAGGTTCAAAAGCAGGGGTCCCAGTACTGAACCTTGGGGGACCCCACTCTTGTCTTCCCTCCACTTGGAGAAGTGTCCATTGAGTGCTACCCTCTGTTTCCTGTCCCTTAGCCAGTTGCTGATCCAGGACAAGACCTGTCCCTTTATTCCATGACTGGTAAGTTTATTCAAGAGCCTTTGGTGCGGGACCTTGTCAAAAGCCTTCTGAAAGCCTTCAATTCCCAGAAGCCTCAGTTAGTACATTGGCTGATCATTGCTTTGGGGAATTGACTTAGGCTTCTGGAAGTCCAAGAACCAAAGCTTGGGAAACTCTGGTCTACAGGATCTCCCCTTGAGATCATTATCTTCACAGGCACCAAGCAGGAGAAATACTAAACATGATTTCTTTTTCATTAGTTAATTTCTATTCATTTTAATGCAAAAACAAGTTATATAAATTTGTCTCAAAGTTTGCCTTGTAAGTTGCATTTGCAGAAGATATATTAACAATGAATGATTAACTCAAAACACAATATTTAAAACTATTTTCTAAATACAAGTAGCAAACTGTATAAATTGTGTAACACCCACTCTGGGAGTTTTCCATTAGTTTCTTACGCTGTGCTTACAAAAATTATATCACACTTAAAAGTTACCAAAATAGTCAATCATTGGACACCTAGAAGACAAAACACATACAGGAAAATACAGCCAATGGGGAAGATTAATGATAACAGGAAACATTAAATATGTCAAAACAAAGGCAGTAATAGACTCAACTACAGTCAGCTAGTTTGTCCATCAGTATAGGTTCCTGAGGAATCTTCCTAGACGAGTGAGGTGACGTCTGCTTTTCACTAATAGTAGCCGCACACACAAAGAGACTGGTAACCTTTTTAACCTTTCTTTGTTACTATAACATTGCAATATTTTTATATATTTAACTTAACTGTCCTCTTGCTTAAATAATGCAGAATTGAAAATAATCAGGGGATTTAGTCATGCCTGTCATTCTGAAAACAACAGCTTGTGTAAAAAGGAACTATGTTTGAGACCCCATCTTCAGTTTCACAGAATTAGGTATCTCCTGCCTCAATGTGACTAGAATTTGGGATTTAATTTGAAATTTAATTTAATTTGAAAGCAGAGGAACATAGCTCTAGACTCCTCACCCAGCCAACGATGACGATGACGATGATGATTACGATGACGATAATAATAATAATAATAATAATAATAATAATAATAATAATAATAATAATAATAATAATAATAATAATAATAATAATAATAATAATAATAATATGCCAACAAATTGCATAAAGACAAAAATACAGCATGCATCCAACTATAGCAAATGCCGGCTTTACAATTAAAAGGATGAAACAGTAGATCATCTGATCAGCGGATGCAGCAAAATTTCACAGACTGATTATTTGCAACACCATAACAGGGTTGCAAAAATATCCATTGGAAACTTTGCCAGAAGTTTGGATTTGAATGTAGTAAAAATCATTGGGAACATCAAGTAGAGAAAGTTTTAGAAAATGAGAGAGTTAAGATCCTGTGGGACTTTAAAATTCAAACAGACAGACATTTGCCTTGCAACACACCTGATATAACTTTTGTGGAAAAGAAGAAGGTCTGGTTTATTGACATTGATATAACAGGAGACACACAAATTGAAAACTGGAGAAAATCACAAAATATCATGATTTGCAAATTGAAGTCGAGCGTCTATGGAGAAAGAAATCTGTTGTTGTTCCCAATATCTAAAGGACTCCCTAGATATTTGGAAATTTTGGACTTATTGGACTTGAACATTCTAACTCTCCAAAAAACAACTCTACTAGGAAATCCATATATACTCTGACGTAACCTTGACAGTTCTTAGGTCCTAGGTTAGGGCTTGAACTGTTAATTTTATTCCAGTCCTGAACTGTGAATCAAATTGTTGATTTGTATCCAATAATAATAATAATAATAATAATAATAATAATAATAATAATAATAATAATAATAATAATAATAATAATAATAATAATAATAATAATAATATACAACAACAACAACAACAACATCAACAACAACAATAACAACAATGAATGCTTAAAACTCTAAGGTTAAATCTGGTTGTGCAGAGAAGTGGCAATAGCCTCTTTTTGCAGTGCTTTCTTTCGGGTACCACTGATGAACAGGACAACAAGGTCTTTGTTCTAGAGTAGATGGTTATGATCTGAATGCTTAGTTGTGTCACATCTAACACAAGCAGCATCATAGATGGACAGGATCAAATAAACAGTAAAACCTGACAAAGAGAAGAATAGAGGGTATGTGGAGCCATCTGCTTTGGAGGACACCCAAGTCTGTCTGAATCTGCCAGGCCAAACGACCAGCTATTCTAAGATCCTCCATTCCAAGAGTGGCCTCATACACATACACACAATCAGCTTCTCTCTCCATCACTTTGGCTGCAACTTTTTTGTGCAATTAAGTAATTTATTCCTTTCTTCATCCTCCTGATTCTAATGAATCCATGCCACAAACAAGCCCCAGTTGCTCCTATTCAAGGAGTCTGATTGCATCTGGCAGTAATTGCTGAAAATCCTGAAGAGGAAACAGGGAAGGAAAGCATATTGTTTGTGGGGGTAATAGGTGAAGACCTGCCTCTCTTGACCTATAATACATTAGTGTCAGTGAACATTTGGCAGCCTTCAGATGATTAGCAATGAAGATGAATCAAGCAAAAAAGGGGGGGAGGGAGGTAGAAATCTGCCTCATCTGAATCGCCAGAACTGCATATATTTGCATGTTGATTAGCTGTTCCTTTGTCTGTGCTCCTAATTATTATGACACGTTATGTCTTTATCATACAAGATTCTGATCTGTCTTGTTCAAAATGCATGTAGGAAAAAGTGCTGTTTATTGATTCAACATGTAACTTTAATTTTTATGTTTGCTTTAATTAAAAACATATGTGATTGCCTTTGACTGGTGCCTCAAAAGGTTTTTTTCCTTATTATTCTTTATTTTATCCTGTTGACAAACAAACAGGTAACCTTTCTTTATTGTATTCCCATCATTTTCTAATGCAAATTTCCTTTCCCTCCTCCTCTTCCATGTTCTATCTTAAGAGAATAAAATATTTAAAAATATATAAGTAAAATCACAGATTTTACTCATGGTTTACTGAAATAAGTAGCTGAAATGTTAACATGAAGAATTTTTAGTATCAAAACCAATCATTCTTACAACTTTTAGCTGAGACTGTAACACTGCTGTATGATTCATTGCTAGTAGGACTTCTAAAGTTAACTTCACAAACAGCAACCATCTCTCTGCCTTTAAATTCATAAATAAAACAAACAATTTGCTGTGGATTCATTGTACAGTACCTAAGAATTTTCAGCATCTTTTATTCTTGGTTTCTGCTGAATGGGAGAAATAATTGTACCATCTCTTTCCTGACCAAATTTGGAGAAGGAACTTAATCCATACCTGTCAAGTATCCTGGATTGGCCGGGATTTCCTGTATTTCGGCGCCGATTTTCGTCCTTTCCCGCCCAGAGCTGCCGCTATCCTGGATCTTGGCAGCGGGGGGGGGGGATGAGTTACTGTGCATCCCTTCTGCACAGGTCCTCTCTACGCATGCGTAGAACTTTTCCACACATGCGTAGAACCCTTCTACGCATGCATAGAAGGGTTCTGTGCAGAAGGGGATGCGTAGAACCCTTCTACGCATGCGTAGAACCGACTAGCGCAGAACGATTTTGCGCAGGTCCATTGTACGCATGCGTAAAAGCCTTCTACGCATGCGTAGAAGCGACCTGCACAGAACAGTTCTGCGCAAGTCCGTTGTACGCATGTGTAAAAGCCTTCTACGCATGCATACAATGGACGTGCGCAAAACCGTTCTGCGCATGTCCATTCTACATATGTGTAAATGGCTTTTATGCATGTGTAAAATGGACCTGTGCAGAACCATTCTGCGCAGGTCCCGTATTATCCGGAGCCACGCTTGACAGGTATGACTTAATCCCTAAATCCATTAGTTTGGAGTGGCTTAAAATGGAGCACAGGAGCCCCTTTATACCAGCAGGATAGAATGAAGAAGCATTTTTGCCCCAGAGGTTTTATTTATTATATTTATATTCCGCCTTCCTCGCCCTGGGGTGACTCAAGGCGGTTTACATGTCATAAGTTACACACAGGGCCCGAACGACTCCTCTTCTGCACACCCATGCCTTGGGTGGGTGAGAGTCCCGGGGATGGGGGGTAGTGCAGATGTAAAAGCCACCTCTTTCCCCCAAATGGCTCTCCTCTTCTGCCCACCTAGGCCTTGGGTGGGCGATAGTCCCGGGGATGGGTGTGCAGATGTATAAGCTGCCTCTTCCCCCCCCCCAATGGCTCTCCTCTTCTGTGCACCCAGGCCTTGGGTGGGCGAGAGTCCCGGGGATTTGTGGGGTGGCGCAGATGTAAAAGCCACCTCTCCCCCCCCCCCGACAGCTCCTCTTCTGCCCACCCAGGCCATGGGTGGGTGAGAGTCCTGGGAAGTGGGGGGGGCACAGATGTAAAAGCCGCCTCTTTCCCCCCAACAGCTCCTCTTCTGCCCACCCAGGTTCCAGTTACACCATAGAAAGCTCTACATGTATAGCTCTGTCATTGCTGGTACTTCTGCTTAGGGTAACTCCCCAGATGTCATGTTTTGAAAACAGCCAATGGTATCCTTGGTAATACTGCAACCACTACCTATTTTGTCTTACTGAGTGGTCTCAGGTTCAAAGCAAAGCAATCACACTTATATACTGCCCCATAATGCTTAGTGCACTCTCTGAGTGGTTCACAAGTTAATTAGCATTTATCCCCAACATGCTGGGTACTGATTTTACCAACCTCGGAAGGATGGAAGGTTGAGTCAACTTTGAGCCCTGGTCAGGATCGAACTCACAACCTTTTGGTTGCAGTACAGCAGCTTAACCACTGTGCCACCAGGGCTCCTTGACTATGAGGTAGCCTAACTATGCTGACCTGGATGTCTCATTGTTAATTGTTCCTCACATAACAACCAGGGTAGTGTAGAGATTTAATGAAAATAAAGACCTACAGAAGTGAGGCCATACCATCAGTTCTGTTCAAAGACCAGCTGCATCATGCTCTGGCTACATGCACAACCTAAATCCAACCCGATGAGATTTTATTGTTAATGAGGGGCTACTAACACTTAAGTTGTTTGTCTGCTATAGGCATAAAAAAGCAACAAAACATTATCTAGTGTAAAAAAATTTTTGAAGTGGTAACCATGTTAGTCTGTGCAAGCATATCAGAGAGTAAACAAAGACAAAAAACGCTGTGGTACATTAAAAACTAACTCCTGTATTTTAATGTTAGATTTCATGGACTAAGTCCATTTCATGTCCGTCTCCTGAACCAACCAAATTTGTACAACTACTCAGAGACTCTATATGAAATGTATTAATTCATACCATGAAAATCCACTCTTATGTCTGATGAAGTGGACTTGGTCCACGAAAGCTAACATTAAAATACAGGAGTTAGTCTTTAAGGTGTCACAACATTTTTTGTTTTGTTTTGTTTACTCTGTGTTATCTATTGTGTTTCTCTTTCTTTGGTTTTAAAAAAATCTTAAGACTGAGAAACCCTAAACTTTAAAACCTCTCTCAATGTTTTTAAAATGGCCTTGAAAAGTAAGTAGGAAAAGTAAATAGAAAAAGTTAGCTATCGCACCCAAAATTTGTCACCATTCCCACTCTTAATGTGATTTTGAAATGTAACTTTAATTATACCCATGTTATAAATAAAGTGGTAACTTGTGGCCATACTGCTTGTGGGAGTCTAGAAAGTTAAAGTCCTAAAAAAGAATGTTTCCAGGTTCTGCTCATTATATTCAAGTTCTGATGTTGCAGCAAAGAAAACTAACTCAACACTGGAATTTCCTCAAAATAAACTGAATTGAATGGGCAAAAGAACAAATCAATCCAGAGAAGAAGGATGTTATGGTCACACAACCTTTCGTTGTCTTCAACCAATAGGTCGGCTTAACACATGCTAGGTCTGAAGGGTAAACTCATTAGCAAATATGTAATGCCAGAATCCATCTATCAACACTTTGCAACTTAGCAGGGCCAAACTTCACAGCAAAATTGAATAACAACCAGGGACTTTCTGCTATTACCAGCTGTAAAAAGCCACATTGATTTGTATACTTATCTGTTATGCTAACCAATCATTGTGTACCTCTGTGCCTGATGTGTATAAATTGATGCCATGAAGTCTCACTCTTATGTCTGACAAAGTGGACTTGATCCACAAAAGCTAACATTAATGAAAGCGCGGCGCCAAAATGGCCGCCGCGTTCTTTGCGGGGGGGCCCCCACCCGGACTCAGACATCCGGGTGAGTTAGGGGGCGTGGCCACCCCTCTATAAAAGGGGTGGCCACGAGGCAGCCGAGCTGCCATTTTAGATTCGTGATGGAGCGGAGAAGTTTTCTCAATCGCGTTCTCTTAATTAGCTCGCCCTTCGTACCCGGCGCGTTTTTTGCATTACCTCTTCACTACCGCAGTACTTCGGGCTCAGGATCCGATCCCTGGACAGGGATACTACGACGATCAGACCTTGTATCTTAGGGATACATGGCTCCCAAGCGCAGGGCCCCGGCAATGAAGCCGCGTTCAAGGGGAAGGGCTTTTCCTGGCCCTTCATCAGTCGGGGGGCAGCCTGCTACCAGTGGGGCCGATCAGGCTCCCGCCTGGCAGCCGGGCACCAGCTTCCTGGCCGGGCCGGCACAGGCTGGCCCCTCGGGGACTTCGGCCCTAGGCGGGCCTTCGCAGGGCCCAGGACAAGGTGGCCCGGGGGGGCCTGGTGCGGGTTCTCGCCCCACTGTTCCTCCGGCCCCCCATGGGCCGGAGTTCTGGGCATGGCCCTATTCTCCCCGGATCCCCTTTTGGGTTTCCATTTCACCAACTGCCTAGTGGGCCGTCCGGCCCACCCGGCCCATCTTACACTGGGGGCTCTGAGGCAGTGGATACACTAGCACATATAGCAGTGCTAGAAGCATCATTGGGCATTGCCCAGCCACCTTCTGATGGGGGCGCAACCGTTACTTCAACTGCGGCCCCCTTGTCGATCCCGGCCAACTCATCGGCTGTGACTCTCCAGCGGGCAGCCAACAAGGTCGAGCTGCTTGAGGCTGTCCGGCCAGCTCCTGCTGGTGCCTCGCAGCTCCCCATTCGAACGGATGTACCGGCTGGGAGCAGTCAGGTGTGGTCCCAGAGCTCGATGCCAGTCACGAGCTCCGACGCCCAACATGGGGTGGAACCCCCGGTGGGGGCGGCTCGCAGGGGTGCGACTAGTGAGTATCAGGTTCAAATTAGTGCACCACCACCACTGCCCACTTACACTGGGGGGATTCAGTGGCCCTGGCCACGTCAAGTTAACGTGCGTGGGCAGCTGCTTCCACACTGCCCCATTAACCTCTGGTTGCCAAATGGTCCCTTGTTCAGGGCAGGGGTGTCTGCCTCTAGGGGTATGCCGAGCATCGCAGGGGCTGTTCAGGGCCCGCTGTGCATACCTCCTATCCAAAATGCCCTGTCGATGGCTTTGCCCACGGCCGGCTATTCCTTGCCATTGGGTGATCATTTGTCACAGGTCACGAGGGATAAGATTTGGCGAGGGGAGTACGTTGATAATTTCTCCCTCTTGAACTGTGAGCCCACTAAGGAGGAGAGGGATGGACAGGATGACAGAGACAAGGAGCTGTCCCGTCGTCGTAAGCCACCGCGTACCTGGGCCAACTGGTTGCCGGCATACCTTATATATATGGCGGTATGCCTCAGGGCCCGGCCTGATTTGGCCATTCCGATGGTTCAATACCTTGATAATATTTACAGGGCGATGGTTGATTTCCCGGGCCCATCGTGGTTGGCTTACGATGAGGAATTTAGGATGAGGGTGGCCCTACATCCTGAGATGAGGTGGGATGAGCCCTGTCAGCAATTGTGGCTCTTGTACATGACTCCCACGCGACCGGCGCCTGGTGATAGGTACCATTGTGGTCATGCTGTGCAGCGGGCTGCTGCAACACAGGCTCCCCGCCAACCCGTGGGGCAGGGGGTTCCAGCCTGCCTGCTGTGTTGGAGCTTCTCAGCTAACGGCGTGTGTAATAAGCGCCAGTGTCGTTTCCGACATGAGTGTCCCTCTTGCGCTGCCCCCCATGCCGCCTCCGCATGCCCACGGGCTGGTGGGTCACGGGGCAGAAGTAGGGGTGGACAGGGGGTGGTCAGAGCTCCCTCTGAAGGAGCTAGCCATGCGAAAGGCCCCCTCCCCAATTAATGTACACGTGCTGGAGCGGTGGCTCTCAGCTTATCCAAGAAGGGATGACGTGAGGTACCTGCTGGAGGCTTTCCAGTTGGGCTTTCGTATTCCATTTAGGGGTATTCAGGGACCTCAAGACGCCCCAAATTTACTTTCCTGGCAAAGTAATGAGGAGGTTGCTGCACTAAGCATAGCTAAGGAGGTTGAGGCTATGAGAGTAGCGGGCCCCTTCTTGGAACCACCTTTCCCTAATTTGAAGGTCTCCCCTCTGGGGCTAGTACCGAAAAAGAACCCAGGTGAATTTCGTCTAATCCACCATCTTGCTTACCCTGCGGGTTCTTCGGTCAGTGATGCGATTCCTGATGACCTTTGTTCAGTCAGGTACACGTCGTTTGATCAGGCCCTACGAGTGGTACGCTCATGCGGTCCCGGTGCTTTCCTGGCAAAGTGTGATATGAAATCGCCTTTCCAATTACTGCCAGTGCACCCAGGGGATTTTGAGCTATTGGGTTTTAGGTTCAAAGGGGAGTTTTACGTAGAAAAGGCCATGCCTTTTGGCTGCTCTATTTCACGTTCGGCATTCGAACGATTCAGTACTTTCCTTCAGTGGGCCTTTGTTCGCAAGTCGGGGTCCTGGTCTCTGGCCCATTACCTCGATGACTTTTTGTTCGGGGGTGAACGGGGCTCGGACACGTGCACGCGTCTCCTCACTACATTTCAGACACTCATGCGGGAACTGGGTGTCCCCTTAGCGCCTGAAAAGACCGAGGGCCCAGCTACTAAGCTCACATTTCTAGGCATTGAAATTGACACGGTCGCACAGGCATCCAGGTTACCCATGGATAAGGTGACTCGGATCTCTGCGGCAATTTTGGCATTGATTGCCAAACGTAAAGTGTCCCTTCGTGAGCTGCAGCTACTTCATGGCCATCTTAACTTTGCCTGCAGGGTGGTGACACCTGGCAAAGCATTGGCCAGGCGCCTGTGTGACACCATGGCTGGCCTGTTAAAATGCCACCATAGAGTCCGGATGACCAGGGGCATACGGGCGGACCTTTCGGTTTGGCTCAAATTCCTCCAGGATTTTAACGGGGTCTCTTTCTGGAGATCAGACCTTCTGGTCTGCCCTAGATTTCAAGTACAGTCGGATGCCTCCGACTCCCTGGGTTATGGGATTTACTCTGAGGGTAGGTGGGCTTACAGACGATGGCCTCACGCATGGCTTGGCACGGATCGCCTCCGCGATCTTACCTTCCTTGAGTTTCTTCCCGTTTTGGGAGCACTGATGCTATGGGGCGACGAGTGGGCCAACTCAGTGGTCCATTTTTGGTGTGACAATGCAGCAGTGGTGCACATTGTCAACACCCAGACGTCCAAGTCCCCCAGGGTCATGGCATTGGTTTGTCAATTCTTTTTGAGAAGCCTACGCCTAAATGTGCTGTTCAGGGCCAGACATGTACCAGGTATTAATAATGATATTGCTGATGCTTTATCCCGCCTGCAGATCCCCCGGTTCCGTGCCTTGGCTCCGGAAGCAGAGGAATTCCCCTCGCCACTCCCGGCCGAGATTTGGACGTTTGGCGAGGAGAGGTGAACCGGGCGATCGGCATGTCATTGGCACCTCGCACGCGTAAGGCGTATCAACATGCTTTCATACGATTTAGAACCTTTTGCGAGCAACTACAGTTGCCTCAAGTGTGGCCAATACCAGTGGACCAGGTTTTACAATACATGATTTATCTTCACAGTCAGGGTTTGGCGCCCCGTACTATAGCCTCTAGGCTTTCAGCACTGGCATTTATGGCCAACGTGAGGGGCTTCAATGACTGCATGAGTGACTTCCGCATGCGTCGTGTTTTGGAGGGGTGGACACGTGAACGTGTTCGCCGCCCGGACACACGTCACCCGAGTTCACCAGAGGTTCTGACCCACCTTGCACGAGGCTGGCATAACTTATGTTATGATAGGTATGAGGTGGCTCTTGGTCACGCAGCTACCACAGTAGCCTTTTTTGGAGCGCTCCGCATCAGTGAGTTGGTACCAGAGTTGGTACCGTTGTGTAAGGCGGATGTGTCTTGTAGGGCACTGGAACTCGACGATGTCTATGTCACACATGAGCGGGCTCAATTGGGGATACGGTCCTCAAAGGTTGTTCAGCACGGCGTAGGCAGTGGAGTTAGACTGCTACGAGGTTCCATTGAAGACATCTGTCCGGTTGGTGCCCTACATAAGTTTTTGGCAGTGCCTGCTGCGCGCCCCAGCCTGTTTTTCTGCCACCAGGATGGGTCTACCCTTACCAAAGTAAAGTTACGGAGGGTGACCGGTACCGCGCTTCACGATGTGGGGCCCGTTTTGGCACCCATTTAGTTAGGATAGGCGTCGCGTTGACCACGGGTACGTTTGGGGTACTTGGAGGCGGATATATGTGGGCACGCGGGGGTGTGCGCGTAATTTTCTTATATGTACGTCCCCTCACTGTATGAGTACCTAGTTATTTTTATTTTTTATTTATTTTATACTTCAATTTGTATCCCGCCCTACTCAACACATGGCCGACTCAGAGCGGCTAACAACATATAAATGACCCCAGGACAACTCAAGGGGTTTACATATACGATACAAGATACAGTGTTCAAAATACAATAATCAATACAGTGTTTCACATAAGTACAATAATACAAATTACAATATTAAGCAAAACAATCCACAAAATACAAAATATCAGCACACATCCGAAAAAAAGAAAACAATTCACCTGAAGCCACCCACAAAAAACCCTGCCTCCAGAGTCTTATGAAGGGGGGGACAGGGCCCTGGGATGCCAGCCGGTGGCATGGCTGGAAGGCCTCTTCACCCCCACCGGGGCCGGGAGCGCTGCGTGGAGGATTCGCCCGGCAGACCCCCTCGCCTTTTAAGTCCTGGCGAAGGGTGGAGGGCGGGGCCCGGAACGCCGGCCGGTGGTGTGGCCAGAGGGCCTCTTCGCCCCCACCGGGGCCGGGAGCGCTGCGGCGGTGGACTCGCCCGGCAGACCCCCTCGCCTTTTAAGTCCTGGCGAAGGGTGGAGGGCGGGGCCCGGAACGCTGGCCGGTGGTGTGGCCAGAGGGCCTCTTCGCCCCCACCGGGGCCGGGAGCGCTGCGTGGAGGATTCGCCCGGCAGACCCCCTCGCCTTTTAAGTCCTGGTGAAGGGTGGAGGGCGGGGCCCGGAACGCCGGCCGGTGGTGTGGCCAGAGGGCCTCTTCGCCCCCACCGGGGCCGGGAGCGCTGCGGCGGTGGACTCGCCCGGCAGACCCCCTCGCCTTTTAAGTCCTGGCGAGGGGTGGAGGGCGGGGCCGGAACGCCGACCAGGTGGTGCAGCCGAAGGGCCTCTCGGCCAGGGAGCCCTTTTAACCTCCCCGCCCGGTGGCAGGGGGCGGGGAGGGACGGCTTCGCGCGGCGGCGGCGGCGTCCTTCGGCTCCCTCGGCCAGGGAGCCCTTTTAACCTTTTAACCTCCCCGCCCGGTGGCAGGGGGCGGGGAGGGACGGCTTCGCGTGGCGGCGGCGTCCTTCGGCTCCCTCGGCCAGGGAGCCCTTTTAAACCTCCCCGCACGGTGGCAGGGGGCAGGGAGGGACGGCTTCACGCGGCGGCTGCGGCGTCCTTCGGCTCCCTCGGCCAGGGAGCCCTTTTAACCTCCCCGCCCGGTGCCCTTAATCTTTTCTCCTCTTTTACAGATCCTGTGTGTCTCCGCACACCGGTGGCAGTGGGGCTGGTGGGCCGCAGCTATGTACACTGGGCAGCAGTATATGCTGCGGCGACAGAGTGTGGACCCCGACTTGGGCTGCGTGCATCCGCACGTATGCGATGGTATGGTATGCGCGGCACAAGGGGGCAGGAACTGTTGCCATTCCTGATGTCCATCAGGGATGCTGGACCGCCCGATGTTCTTATTCTGCACCTCGGCGGCAATGATCTTATACGGATCACTGACATTCCTTAAACTGTCGAGGTGCAGTGACCTGGCGTTTTATATCATGTATGGCTTACACACGGTTGCTATGGTCTAACATCGTGCCGAGACACCGATTTAGAGGAGACATGGATCTCCATGGTTCGGACCGTTCCAGTGGTCAGTGGACAGGGCTGTTGCCCGGTCCCTTGCTGAGCATGGCTGGGAGACAGCCATTGGAAATCTGTGGATAGGCTTACAAAACTTTTTGCCGGTAGGCAGGATATGGGGTCCACCTGTCGGCTAGAGGTATGGACCTCTTTCTGGGTGAGGTGCAAACAGGCCTGGTGACCGAGCTGACGGTCTGGGGGAGGGGGCGGTGAGTCATCATGGACACCTCCCCGTGTGGCGGGTAGCACTGGTAAGGTAAAGATTTATGACCCATAGGTATCCGGCAGGTTCGCAATTGACTGGGCAACACTTAGACAGGTACAGGGGTAATAGCGTTGGCCGGTCAAGGACGAACCAGGCAAGGGGTGATGGCAGGAGCTTAATAGCCTGCATCACCTTGATATTTAACGGATACACGTCATAGGGTGGGGTCAGTAGATAGTTTATTGACTCCGGTCAACAATTTGTTTGTGTCAACAAACAAATTGATACAAATAGTTACATGTAGCCAATTGCCATTGGCATTTTGGGAGGAACCTTACCAGTGTTACTTCGGCCTGCTTGCCTTAAAGAATTACAATTGGATGATTACACCAATTGAAAGTTATAATTCAGACTAGGGCATTATTCAATAAAAGTGGCCCGATGCCTTTATCCATATACCGGTGTCTGAGTCTTTCTTTGGGGGGGTGCGCCTGCAAAGAACAGCAGTTAGTCTTTAAGGTGCCACAACATTTTTTTGCTTTTTGCTTTGTTTTGTTTACACTCTGATATGTTCAATGGTTAACTAACCTGACAACCCTGAGGACTAGCGGCCTTGGCAAAGTCCACAGGGAATGGTGATGGTCCCCAAGTGGATTAAATCCCACTTGAATCCACCTTGGTGGAGGGCAGGAGCTTCATCAATCCTGGCCTGGGGCTGAGGAGGACTTTGCATGCCAAAAGGGCTCAGGACCAGAAAGTGACGTGCAGAACTGGGTTTCACACTCCGATAAGGATAGGCAGATGAAAGGCCATGGCATTATATTCGCAGGATGGTCTTCATGATTGATCGTCATGATAATTACCAATATTCAGAATCAGATACAGCACTAGAAGAAGAAAAAGAATGCTCAACACATCAAGTCTCTTCATTGGGTGGGAGGGAACATCAATCACTGTGAGATTTATCAATTTGGTACAAATGTTTTCCAGTAGCAGCAGCATACATTAGCAGAAAACATTGGGAGCGAGGGGGCATTGCAAAAAAAAAAGATACTTTGTGCAAAAACTTCATATTTTCTGTTTAAAAAACTTGCATTACACACAATGTAAGCTTTTTGTGCAGACTAAATTTCCATTTTTCACAAACAGAAGGGTGGAAAATGCACAAAAACCCTTGAAATCTCACTTAGCAAGACATTGGACATTCTGTCTGACCAGGTTATCCTACTATGGTAATAAGTAGTGGTGGTGTCGAGAGGAGGGTTTCAGATTTGTCAGGAACTGGAGAACATTTTGGGACAAGCCAAATCTGTTCAGGAGGGATGGGTTGCATTTGAACCATGATGGGACCAGATTGCTGGCACTCAACATCAAAAAGGCTGCAGAGCAGCTTTTAAACTGATAACTGGGGGAAAGCCAACAGGAGCTGGGCAGCATCCGGTTCGGGAAAGTGTGTACTTGAGTAGTGAGGAGGATGCAAAAATTACTGAGCAGAGCAAGGAGCTAGTCACCAGCACTCTAGCAGAAGGATGCAAGAGGCAGTCTAACAATGCAACTGGACTCAAAAGACTGTATCAGGAAAGCATATATAAATGCTTGTATACAAATGCCAGAAGCCTCCGGAACAAAATAGGGGAGCTGGAATACTTAGCAATAGATAAGAATATTGATATTATTGGTATCACTGAAACCTGGTAGACAGATGATAACCAATGGGATACAGTTATTCCAGGCTACAAACTGTACAGGAAGGATAGGAAGGGGCAAATGGGGGGTGGTGTAGCCTTGTATGTCAAAGAAGTGATAAAATCGTATGAATTGGAATATCTAGGTGATTTGGAGTCACCATTAGAAGCTCTGTGGGTAAGTGTACCAGGCCACAAGGATGGTCTAACAGTAGGCATATACTATCGGCCTCCGACCCAAACTCTTGAGGGAGACTGGCAGTTGGAGAATGTTGTAAAGGAGGCATCCAAGAAGGGAAGCCTGGTTATAATGGGGGACTTCAATTACCCTCACATAGACTGGGTGAACTGTTGTTCAGCACATGATAAAGAGATAAAGTTCCTAGATATGCTAAATGATTGTTCCCTGGGACAGATGGTTGAAGACCCAACTAGAGGTACAAGATGTTAATGTGACTGATCCAATAGGGAACAGTGACCACAACTCAACTATGTTTAACTTGATCATAGACCACAAGTCACTGATAAAATCTAACACAGAGACCTTAAATTTTCAAAAAGGAAATTTCCCAAAGATGAGGAAACTAGTAAAAAAGAAGCTGAAAGGGAAAATTGAGAAAGTCCAAACACTCCAAGAGGCATGGAGGCTGTTTACAAAAACAATAACAGAGGCTCAATTGGAATGCATACCCAAAAGGAAAAAGGGCACTGCCAGGTCCAAGAGGACTCCAATGTGGCTTACAGGAGCTGTTCGGGAAGTGATCAAGAGCAAGAAAAGCTCATTTAGAAGATGGAAGGCTTGTCCGAATGAGGACAGCAAGCAGAAACATAAATTCTGGCAGAACAAATGCAAGGCAACAATCAGGAAAGCAAAGCAAGACTTTGAGGAGCGTATAGCTAAAAATACTCAGAGAAATAACAAAGACTTCTTTAAGTACATTAGAGGTAAGAACCCAACTAGGAAGGCCATTGGACCATTAGATGACAATGAAAGGCAAGGGGTTATTAAAGAGGAAACAGAGATTGCAGAGAGACTCAATGAATTCTTTGCTTCAGTATTCACTGAAGAAGACAGAGACCACATGCCCAAAACAGAGCCTATCTTCGTAGGGAGGGAAACCGAAGAATTAAGCCAGATAGAAATAACCAAGGAGGAGGTCCTTGCATGTCTTGTTAAACTAAACACTAACAAATCACCAGGACCAGATGGCATCCATCCACAAGTTCTCAGGGAACTTAAAGATGAAATTGCTGATCTCCTAGCCAAAATATATAATCTTTCCCTCAAATCAGGCTTTGTGCCTGATGACTGGAAGGTAGCGAATGTAACACCAATTTTCAAAAAAGGATCCAGGTGTGAACCGACCTGTCAGTTTGACATGTGTCCCAGGTAAAGTGATGGAAACCATCCTAAAAGATAGAATTAATAGGCACATAGAAGAGAAGGCGCTGCTAAAGGAGAGCCAACATGGCTTTTACAAGGGCAAATCATGCCTCACTAATCTGTTGGAATTTTTTGAGAGTGTCAACAAGCATGTGGATAAGGGGGATCCAGTTGACATTGTTTATCTGGACTTTCAGAAGGCTTTTGACAAGGTCCCACACCAAAGGTTCTTGAATAAACTTACCAGTCATGGAATAAAGGGACAGGTCTTGTCCTGGATCAGCAACTGGCTAAGGGACAGGAAACAGAGGGTAGCACTAAATGGACACTTCTCCAAGTGGAGGGAAGTAAAGAGTGGGGTCCCCCAAGGTTCAGTACTGGGACCCCTGCTTTTCAACCTCTTCATAAATGATCTAGAGGTAGGAGTAAAAAGCAAGGTAGCCAAATTTGCTGATGACACTGAATTATACAGGGTAGTGAAAACTGTGAGAGATTGTGAGGAGCTCCAGAGGGATCTCTTGACACTGGGAGAGTGGGCAAAACAGTGGCAAATGAGCTTCAACATTAGTAAGTGCAGAGTGATGCATGTTGGGGCAAAGAACCCCAATTACATTTATAAACTGATGGGGTCTGAACTCTCTGCGACAAACCAGGAAAGGGACCTTGGTGTCCTGGTGGACAACTCAATGAAGGTGTCAACCCAGTGTGCCTCAGCAGTGAAAAAAGCAAACTCAATGCTAGGGATCATTAGGAAGGGTATAGAAAATAAGTCAGCAAGTGTCATTTTGCCTCTTTATAAATCTATGGTGAGGCCCCATCTGGAATACTGTGTACAGTTCTGGTCGCCATACCTCCAGAAGGATATTATGGAGCTGGAAAAAGTGCAGAGGAGGGCAACCAGAATGATTAGGGGACTGGAACACCTTCCTTACCATCTGAGACTGCAACGGTTGGGCCTCTTCACTCTTGAACGACGATGTCTAAGAGGTGACCTGATTGAAGTTTATAAAATCATGCATGGTGTGGACAAAGTAGATAAGGAAAACTGTTTTCCCTATCGCATAACACTAGAACTAGGGGACACTCCATGAAACTTTTGGGTACTAGTTCTCAAACGAATAAGAGAAAGTACTTTTTCACCCAGAGGATTACTGGTCTATGGAACTCCCTGCCAGAAGAAGTGGTGACAGCTGTCAGTCTTGACAGCTTTAAGAAAGGATTAGACAAGTTCATGGAGGACAAGGGGATCAATGGCTATAATTATGGATACTTAAGGACAACCTCCGGGTTGGAGAGATTGGCAGGATATCTCTCAATGCCATTTCCAGGGAATCCTAAGCAGGTGAAGGCATCTGCTTGGCAATACCCTGAAGGAAATGGTGAGCCACTGTGTGAGACAGAATGCTGGACTGGATGGGCTGTGGCCTGTTCCAGCAAGGCTGTTCTTATGTTCTTATGTTCTTAAGTATACTATACTGCCAGCGACTCAATGCTGAGTGTCAGGTGGCATTAACTTGCCTGACAACCAGTGGTGGGATTCAGCAGGTTTGCCCCAGTTCACCAGAACCGGTAGCAGAAATTCCGGCTGGCCCCGCTCATCCAAGTTTTGAAATAAAGTAGTCCTAATTTGGGTGCAATGTAGGGCTTTCCCCCTGGCCATGCCCACAATACCACACCCACAGAGTAAGTAGTAAAAAAAATTGCTGTTGACAAAAAAGAAGGCAGCCACTGCTTCTCTTGACCTGAAATCATCTTTCAGTTAAAAGTTTATAAAGAGACATCACACTTCCCTTCCTACCTTCAAGGATTTTCTTAGCAAGAAAGCAGCAGTCCTTAAGTGGCTTCCCAAGAAATCTTGTTGGGGAGGGATCAGGTAATAGTGGTAGGAATGGAGCCAATACAAATACAGCTGGGCCAAATGCCAAACTGAAGAGCTATATTCTGTATACAGTAATAGCTAACAAGTCCTTAATTAGAAGGGGTAGAGAATTGCCTGTGGTGACTAACATATATTTTATTATGCATTCTGGAGCTCCGAAGACAGTCCAATATACCTGGGAGGGAAAGGGAAAATCCATTTTTGTAAAAATTCATGTTTGCTAATCTCTTTAACATGAATATTATGTTGCCGCTTAAATGCTTGTTTTTACGTCATCCTCCATGAAGTAAATGACTCTTAAATGATACTCACAAGCCATTTGGCCTTTGAAAATGCACAGACTTGTCTGGAGAGGATCACTAATCCAACTAAGGCATTTTTAGAACAGAATCCTTCAAGCACTGACTTTATCTTTCTAAAGAAGCACTTAACTGAAAATCCTATATCCAAAAGCAGAGCCAAGCAGTACACACTAAGCTTGTAGGCCGGGAGAACAGAAGGTAGAATGCCTACAGAATATACTACAGGGAAGTCCAGGGCGAAAAACCACCCTTGTCTAATTCTGAACCACAATGTACATAATGGCAGTCTTGACATTATGTCTGAAACACCTTTGCTCAGTGACACAGGATGTCAAGGCCTCAGGAAAGTTCAGCAGAGCATTTTCATTAATCATCGATTCAAAATTTCCTTTATTTACACATATGACACCAAATTTTTAAATCTGTCTTGTCTCTCTATTGTAGATTCTTTCTTCTTCTTTCTCTGATACCTCAACAGCTTTCTCAGTATCCAATAATTCCATGATGGCAAATCTTGCCACTCCAGCTGTTCTTAGACTTCAATTCCCAGAAGCCCAAGTCTCTGGTGCCAATTTAACAGCCCAAGATTCACCATTAATGGAACAAATGTGGATTCACAGAGACTTGGGCTTCTGGAAATTGAACTCCAAGAATAGCTGGAGTGCCAAGGTTTGCCATTACTGCAATAGTTAGTTCCAGCTTGAGTAGCCTCATTGAATCAACAGGGGTTACATAAGCATTAGTTTAACAAGGACCAGTTGTTCATGGGCCATGTTCTTGCTGGCACTAACAACTGAATTTAGCCACAATTAACAAAACAAAACAAAATAAATTTAAAAAAACTTGTCTTTTGTGACAACTTATATATGGTACTGAGCATATACATCAGAGTAAACAATTTGTGGCTCTCCTGATGTCATTGGACTCCTACTCCCAAAATTCTTTGCAATAAGATATGATGCATAGCCTGATATCATTCATTCATTCTTCATTCATTCATTCACATCTATACCCCACCTTTTCTCTAATGAGCTGTGTGAGGCTTTTGTCTCTGTCAGATTTTAAACTGCCAAAACGAAGCCACTTTTCAGTGAATTCATTCCATAGTTCCTTCATCTGACCTAGTGTAAGAAAGATTAGTTAGCACAAGAATGTTGCCGTTGCCTGGGGTATGCCTGATTGTGGTTCAAAAATACCACAATCTTTGAGGAAACTCTTTCTATGTACCCTGCCTTCAGGCTGAGAGAATATCATTGAACCAAGTGCATGACTGAGCTTCAGGAGCAATTTGAATACAAGTGTCCTAACTCTTAGTCTAATACCATGACTGCTATTTAATACTCCTGGAGATAAATGAAACTGCTGGAGTGTTAGTCAAAGATCACCTGAGGTTGTGTTATAAATCGTCATCACCTCTGTGGTTATTGCGTGTAGTTCAGCTTCTCTGTTTCCTATCTAGCAAATATCCTGAACCAGTGTTTGTGTCTCCACTAATGATGATAGCCTATACACAAAAGGCTAAGTCCAGATGAAGTTAAGGCCATGCTAGTGCATGGTTCCCCTGCCTAGATGGGGGGGAATGCAATTAAACCATCTGGATGAGACTTGTGGGATAAGATCTGCAGCATAATAGCCAAAGGTCTGTAATAAAGCAGGTTGTTATACCAACTGACACATGCCTGGAACAGTTTGGTGCTACTATGTGGAGCTTTGTATAGTTCCATTTCTGCACTTGTTATGTTTATAGATGAGTCTGTGTTCCTCTGGGTTAATAAAGTCACAGTCTTTACCTATAAAATTGTGAATTAACCGTTGGTGTTGGCATGCACGCCCACACCCGGCCCAACCATCCCGAACCGAGCCGCCTACACTTACCTTTACAACGTCCGAGCATTGCCGCAAGGGTCCACCAGCTGTGAATGGGTCAATGGCCCCACGAACACATGAAAAAACTACAAGGCCCAGTGTCCTCCCTGCACGCCACCCCTCAGCCAATGAGGCTGAAGGGTGTGAGCGCGGAGGAGGCTGGGAAAGCCAGCACATACAGTAAAAAAAACCACCGACGTGCCGGCCCAGACGACTAGCAGGGAGAAGAGGGGGAAACCATCTCCTCCCCGAACGCCTGCCGCTTCCCTCAGGGAGACGAAAGCCGAAAATGGATCTCTGTTCGCTGCCTTCGCCTCCAGGAGGAAAGCCATCACTTTCCATGGGGGCTTGGGGTGAAGGAACTGGTGCCTTCATCCCCCTCCCACTGAGGGAAGCGAACAACTTCCCCGGGAAGAAAAGGCAGTGAACAGCGCTCCGTTCGCTGCCTTTACTTCCCAAGGAAGTGTTTTGCTTGCAACGGGGGGCAGGGGGCTTAGGCACTGATGCCTAAGCCCCCATTGAAACCAAACCAATTCCCCGGGAAGCAAAGGCAGCGACCAGGGCTCCGGTCGCTGCCTTTGCTTCCTGGGGAATTGGTTCGCTTTCAAGGGGGGGTGGTCAGGTGACAAAAGCACTGGTGCCTTCGCCCCTGACCCCCCCCCTATTGAAAGCAAAACACTCCCCCCCCCAATTGAAGGAAGGAACCAATACCCCAGGAAACAAAGGCAGCGACTGGGGCTCCATTCGCTTCCTTTGCTTCGCGGGGTAGTTGTTCGCTTTCAACGGGGGGAGCGGGAGGCAAAGACACTGATGCCTCTCCCCCCCCCCATTGAAAGCGAACAACTACCCCGAGAAGCAAAGGCAGCGAATGGGGCTCCAGTTGCTGCCTTCGCCTCCCGGAGGTACACACCCGGACGCACCCTCCTCCTTCCACCCTCTCTTTCTTTCTCTCTCTCACTCACTCACCCACTCACCCACACACACACACACCTACTGGGCTCCACATTTCAAACCTGTCCGGTGTGTGTGTGTGTGTGTGTGTGTGTGTGTGTTTTCACACAAAAAAAAACACCCCTAACCACCAGCATACAAAATAAACATGCCCGGCCTGCCGGGCAAAAATATGCTAGTATGTTATAAAATGCAGTATTCTAGGTGTTCATCTAAAGATCTAGAAGCTGAGTTAACATAGAACCCATCAGATGAGAGCATATTACAGAGCCACAGACCTTCTGAAATATCAGGAATATAGTTTAAGGGTGCTCTGGTTCCATCACTGTCATTAGAGACTTAGGTGGCTTCTGTTGCATACAGTGCTTTCTACCACGTTTGGCTTGTTCTCTATCTAAAAACCTACTATTTAGAAATAGCCTCATTCAAGAGCTAAGGCGCTGTCCCATAAGTAACAGACAGACTAATTGTCCTGTCTCTAAAGTGGAATAATAACATACATAATGCTTTGTTATCTCTCTTGCAGAGACAATGTCTTGGTTAGCAAGATAATTTATGTGTAGTAGAAGCAGGCACTTGTTATGTGCACAGTAAACAGATGCATTATTTCCTTTTTCACCGGCCTTCTCAAAGATGTCTGGAGAATGATTTAATATCTGCAAAGCAGAAGGCTAACTCAGGTTTTTAGTGATATTCATTTTTTGAATTGTAGATATTTGGATGTCCTTTTAAAACATCATCATAGCACAGTTAGGGTAGGTTGGAGCAAGCAATAGCAATTACACATATATACCATCCCATAGCTCTTAGAACAGGGGTCCCCAACCACCAGGCTACAGACCAGAACCAGGTCATGTGGGTGGGTGGTGCTGGGAGCCCTGATGGCAGTCTTTTGCCCTCAAAGTGCTCTGCTGGGTCTGCCGGTGAACAGAGCGAGAGCACAGGCTTCAGACACAGCAGATAGGCAGGTAGTAAGGCCCCTCCTCCATGTTGTTTAACTATGGCGGGGCTCCCCCCCTCCTCCCCTCAGCACCCCCCCCCCCAGTTTGCAGTGTGATATCTCACTGCCCAAGTCAAACAGTGTGGCTGGCAGGCGGCTGGGCCCCTCCTCCTTGTTTTTGAGCTACATTCTGCAAGTGGAATTTGTTTTTAGCATGAAACCCGTCCCTGGTGCAAAATAGGTTGGGGACCCCTGCCTTAGAGCACTCTCTGGGCTGTTCAAAATGCAATTAACATTTTTTCCCCCAACATGCTGGTTCCTCATTTTACCAACCTTGGAAGGATGAAAGGCAGAGTCACCCTTGAGCCCTTCAGGTTTGATCTCATAGTGTGAGCAGTTTTGGCTGAAGTAATAAGTCAATATAGTGGAATGAATGAATGAATGAATAAGGTTTAACCACTGGGCCATGAGGGTATAATCCCAAAGTGATATGCCAGAATACACTGGTGTTATCAGAGGTGGCCCAGGTCAGGATGGAAAGTCTTTATGCTTTGTTAGTCCTTTGATCCCCTTGCTACGTGACGTAGTTATTTGCTTACGCTTAAATTATCTGTTCGGCATCAGCTTTTGAAGCAGCCATTCATAGCAGATGCCTTTGTAAAACAAATGAAAATGAAAATTCAAGAATGCTTAACAGAATCTTTCGATGTCAGCCAATTGTTTTTTCGGTAGAATAACTTCTCCAATTCAAAAAGACCTACCAGCAGGTAGGGCACAAGCCAGACCATGAAGCTGAGACAGGTAGACAGATCAGACTGCTGAATGTGGGTACAATTAAAGAAGAAGAAATTACGTAATACTAATTTAAATGGCTGTTACAGTGTTTTTGCAACTATATGTTGGGAAAGAGGTATTAGTGGGATGTTCGTACAGTATTCAAATCTCCCAATAATGTGAATTATACACACAGCTTTTAGGGATTGCAGTGGCTCAAGTGGTTAAGACACTGAACTTGATGACTGGAAGGTCGGCAGTTCAGCAGTTTGAGACCCAAGTGCTGCATGAAGGAATGAGCTCCCATCTCTGTCCCAGTTCCTGCCAACCTAGCACTTGAAAAACATGAAATTGCAGGTAGATAAATAGGTACCACTTCAATGGGAAGCTATACAGTGTTGCATGCACTCCGATGTATAATCATGCCTGCCACATGTCCTGCAAAATAATAAAAAAGGGTAGATCCCTTTTTTCCACCATTGTGTAAGAGTACCCTAAAAATCCAGCAGATTGACAAATATCTCTCAACCTTTCCCTCATCATCTTTTTTGCAAAATTTACTTCACAAACAAGCCTACCTTGAGGAAATAGAGGAAAGAAAGCATCTCTTCTCTCCTGAACAGTGTAAAAAAGAACATGGCAGTTGTAATTTCCATTTCAGCAATGGCATGGAGGCCCATCTCTCCTATGCAGCAATGAGAGCTCCAACTTATCTTGTTCCCTTCCTCCTCCTCCTCCTCCTCCTCCTCCTCCTCTTCCAAAGCAAGGTGGACCAAAAACCCAAAACAAATAGGCAGGGAAGGCAAGGTAGCAGTGGATGCAGAGTTTCCACAGTCTAGACCAGTGGTGGTGAACTTTGGCACTCCAGCTGATCTTGAACATCAATTCCCAGAAGCCTTGATCAGAAGGAGTGCTGACTTGGGCTTCTGATAATTGAAGTCCAAGAACACCTGGAGTGCCAAGGCCATCACTGATCTAGACCAGTGTTTCCAAACCTTTGGTTTTGGGACTTCAATTCCCAGAAGCCTAAATCACTTCCCCAAAGCACTGATCAGCCAATGTACTGACTTAGGCTTCTAGGAATTGAAGTACCCCTGTGGGGTATGTGCCACACATTGAGAACCACTGCTCTAGATGTTTCTGGACTACAGCTCTCACAATCTTCCACTGATGGCTATGACTGATAGCAATCATAGGTTTAAAAAAGACACCAGGAAGACCTTTATTCACAAAATGTACAGTTCAGTAAATAAAATGAGGGAGGGAGATCACACAGATTCAGCCCTCTAGCTGTTAGTCTCATCAGCCCTAGCAAATATGGCCAATGTGTCAGGGTTGATAACAGCTCAACTTCAAGAATGGGCAAATAGCCATCCTCTAGATCAGTGTTGTCTGATGAGGCCCTTAAAATAGCAGAGGAAAGAAGGAATGCAAATGTCCAAGGTGAAAGAAAACAATACAATCACCTGAATACAGAATTTCAAAGAAAAGCAAGGAGAGATAAGGAAAACTACTTGAACAAACAGTGCAAAGAAATGGAGGAAAACAACAAAAGAGGCAAATCTAGAGATCTTTTCAAAAAAAATGGGAAATCAAGGGAACATTTAAAGCAAAAATGACCATGATAAGGGACAAAGATGGAAAGGAGTTAGCTGAAGCAGAAGAGATCAAAAAAAGATGGCAAGAGTATACAGAGGAACTCTACAAAAAGAACCTCAACACAATAATGACAAATTTGAACTTGAACCAGACATTCTGGAGAGTGAAGTCAGAAAGGCCCTAAAAAGCACTGCAAAGAATAAAGCTAGTGGAAATGATGGTATCCCAATTGAATTTTTCAAAGCCGTAAAAGATGATGGAATCAAACTACTGCATTCAATATGCCAGCAAATTTGGAAAACAAAACAGTGGCCACAGGATTGGAAAAGATCAGTGTACGTTCCAATCCCAAAAAAGGCAATGCCAAAGAATGCTCAAATTACCGAACAATTACACTCATCCCACATGCCAGCAAGGTGATGCTCAAGATAATACAGGATAGACTTCAACAACACGTGGAGAGAGAACTACCAGAGGTGCAGGCCGGTTTCAGAAGAGGCAGGGGGATTAGAGACCACATTGCCAACATACGTTGGATCATGGAGAAAACAAAAGAATACCAGAAACAAGTCTACTTTTGTTTTATTGACTACACCAAGGCTTTTGACTGTGTGGAACAAAACAAAATGTGGCAAGTAATTAAAGAGATGGGAATACCAGAACACCTCATATGCCTCATGAGAAATCTGTACACGAACCAAGAAGCAACAGTTAGGACAGAACAGAGTGGTTTGGAATAGGAAAAGGAGTAAGACAAGGCTGCATTTTATCACCCTGCTTGTCTATACCTATAAAATGGTGCGTTAACCGTTGGAATGTGACAAAGGATGTTGCACCAGGCCCCACTAGCCCCGTCCGAGCCTCCGTTCACTCGCCCGAACGGGGTTCGCAGGTAACTGTCAGGTTTAAATTTTCGGCCCGGGGGCAGGAGCCCCCCAGTCGCAAACAAAAAAAGGGAACTTCAATTCCCAAAGTTCCTTTCGCCGCGCCGCGCCAGAGCCAATCAGGCTGAGCGGCGCGGCAAAGGGAACGTTCAGAAACGCGCCACGGCCAATCAAAAAAGCCGCAAGAGAAAAACCACCACAGCAAGCAAACCCACGCAGCCAAAACTACATTCCCCAGCGTCCTGCATGCCATGGGCGTGCAGAACGCTGAAGAAGCCGGCACGCGAAATATAAAAACAAACCCAAACCATGAGTGCAAGTCCGCCGAAGAAGCCGGTGTGCGAAAAATAAACACAAACACAAACCGTGAGCGCAAGTCCGCCACAGGCAAACGAAGCGCCCAGAAAACACAAATAAACAAACCCCAAAATCAAAATAAAACGCAAACCCACCGGCCATCTTGCACGGAGCAATGGGGAAGAGAGGGAAACCCTCTCCCCCACGCTGCCCTGCCGAAGACACAACGAGCCCAGCGAGACAAACTCGCTGTAAAAAAATACAAACACCCCCCACCCAACCGCTGCCAAAAACGCCGTGGCGGCAGCAAACAAAAACAAATTTAAAAAAGGCAGGCAAACAAACCCCCACCCCCCAAACAAACAAACCCCAACCCAGCCAGGGCCACAACAACACCCTCCCCAAAAAGCCGCATGAAGCGGCAACCCAGCCCGGGCCACGGCAAAACACACACACACCCAAATGCCGCATGAAACGGCGATGGTATTTCCGCGGGCCAGCCATCAAGACTGGCCCACGAAAATACCCAAAAAACAAATCAAAAACATTCAAAAAAACCAAAAGACATACCAAAAACACACACACACAGAAACCCCCACCTCAAACTCAAAAAACCAAAAACAGTCAAAAATACACACAAAGAAACCCCCAACCAAAACCCAAAAACAATCAAAAAAAACACACATACAAACCCCACACCCAAAACCCAAAACCCAAACAGAACGCCCCCCAACCCAAAACAACCCCCCCTAAAAAAAGGGAAAGAACTTACCAATACACGTCTTCCCCCGATGAAAACCGGAACTGAAATGAGGAGAAGAAGAGACTTACCGGGACAAGCAAAACGAAAAAATTACTCAACACCACCACCCAGTGGCCAAAGGAGAAAAAACATCCAAAATATTCCCAAATATTCAATAAATCCCCAAAAATAGGGTAATCAATTCCCAAAAACATTCAAAAATATCCAAAACATAAAAAATTATTCACAGATAAAAATATTAATATTCAATAAAAAAAACACTGTAAAATACATTCAATTTTTAAAAAAATATATTTACACATTTTTTAAAATAATTATCCAAAGTAAAAATATTTGCAAAAATTCACAAAGAAACACATTCTTCTTTAAAAGTAGCAGATTTTGCCAGGCAAAACCTTAAAAAACAAATTTAAACAGCACGGCACAGAGGAAGCCAGCACACACACACAAAAAAAAAACCACTGGGAGCACAGGCGAACGCAGCGTCTCAAAGCCAAACAATCAAAAAAAATTACGCCACCATTTAAAAAAACACAGCCCCATTGGTTCAAGGAGGGGAAAAAAACCTTTACTATCCAACACAATTTTAAAAAGCCCGGCACCGCCGGGCAAAATATGCTAGTTCAATCTATACACAGAGCACATAATGCGCAATGCAGGGATGGGATCAAAATTGCTGGGAGAAACATCAACAATTTGAGATATGCAGACGATACCACCCTAATGGCAGAAAGTGAGGAAGACCTAAAGAACCTCTTGATTGGATTGAAGGAGGAGAGTGCAAAAGCTGGCTTGAGACTTAATATCAAGAAAACCAAGATAATGGCAACAGGTCCGATCAATGCCTGGAAAATAGATGGGGAAGAAGTAGAAGTAGTGACAGATTTGACTTTTCTAGGATGGTGACTGTAGCCATGAAATAAAAAGACAACTGATTATGGGGAGACAAGCTATGAGAAACCTGGGGAATATAGTGAAAAGTCCCTTGGACAGCTAAGAGAACAAATAGGTCAATACTGGAAGAAATCAACCCTGACTGTTCATTGGAGGGACAAATAGTGAAAATGAAGCTAAAGTACTTTAGACATCAAATGAGCAGGGAGGACTCACTTGAGAAGGCCTTGATGCTGGGAAAGGTGGAGGGCAAGAGAAGAAGGGGGCGTCCAAAGATGAGATGGATAGATGGTATTGTGGACACAACGAGCACAGAGCTTGGCGGGTGGAGGACAGAGGTGCCTGGAGGAAAATGGTCCATGGGGCCGCAAAGGGTCGGAATCAACTGTGCGACTGAACAACAACAACAACAGATCAGTGTTTCCCAACCTTTGGATTTTGGAGTTCAATTCCCAGAAGCCTAAGTCAATTCCCCAAAACACTGATGAGCCAATGTACTGACTTAGGCTTCGGAGCTTGGACCGAAGTGGTACCTATTTATCTACTTGCAATTTCTTGCTTTCGAACTGTTGGGTTGGCAGGAGCTGGGAAAGAGACGGAAGCTCAATCCGTCATTCAGCACTTGGGTCTTGAACTGCTGACCTTCCAGGCATCAGGTTCAGTGTCTTAACCACTAAGCCACCACAGTCCCTAGCAATTAGAGTAGGCCGATTGAATAAATGGAATTTATATAGGTGTTGCCTTACTAAATCTTTACTGACTCAATGGGCCTATTCTAGTTGCAATTTACAACTGAATTGCTAGCCTCTACATCAGGGATTCTCAATATTCGGCCTGCAGACCTGATGCAGCCCATGGCACCATTTCATGTGCCCCCCCTCTGCCTCCGTCACACTAGGAAGTGCCATATGGTGGAGGAAGCGCAAAATGGCCCTTCTGACCCCCAAGCTATCTGAGAGAGCGTGACCCGGCCCCTGGCATTACAAGGTTGAGAACTCCTGCTCTACGTCTATGTCATTTTCAGAAAACCAAACCTTTGTAAAAATGCTTGCAATCCTGACATTCTTACTGCTTGGAGAATTGGAATAGGAAAGTGTTACCATTATTATTTCGTTCTGGGAAATGAGTTATTTTAAACACAGATACCTATTGGCACCATTTTTTCCTGACCAGGCTTTTATAAATTATCCTCCTCACAATGTACTGATATTCAATAGCATGGCCAGTCCTACCACGAGGAATGGTGTGAAAACAGCCCCAAACAGCAGACTTTAGGTGTCATAATAGTGCCACAACCTGATAGTTATGTAATGTCATTATATTTTTATTGTCAAGGAATGGGCTTGTGGGATTTTCTGCCTCATAAGCTGACTCATAACCTGACTGGTGCAAAGTATAATGCATTGGTAAGGAAATGAAGCAGTATTTGTTTCATGATCTCAGGCAGCCAAGGTATCGCAGACTTTTCTGCGAACAGATGAAGGACTTCACCATCATTACACATCTTTCTTGAGCATGTTCTACCTGTTGACATTCTGTTCCATGTGGAGTTATAGGAGCTCAGCCAGGAAAATGAGGCAACCCTATAGACTGCTGTTCATTTTATCCCTTTTATTTTTTAACTGTAATCTCTCTGCTCATGCTGGCTGATAAACAAACAAGGGGAAAGATGCAATGAGGTGTAAGAATAGATTTTTCACCGGGCAGACAACTGAACATTTAATTTATTTACCTCTCCTAACAGATACCTAGGGTGACATTTATTAATAAACGACATTATCAGGTGTCGGATATGTAGCTCACAGAAATTAATTACCCAGCTCCTGGTAAAATCATAACAAGCCTGCAGTGCTGTATCGTTTGTGCTAATTGAAAATGAGATAAGTGCTGTGGGTGCAATTTACATTCAATGCAGTGTATTAATTATCTTTGGTTCTCTTCATGATAAATATACCTGACTGAATCACTCTGCTAATTTCCCAGGTAATAGAGTTATAAGTGGATTCCCTCAGGTGACCAAGGAAAAACATCAACCTGACTGGAACACCTAGGCTTCAAATTTTACTGGCTACTACAGGGGGAGTAAGCAAAAATCTCCACCACTTCTCGCACCCCAAATGCCCCTTAGTAAATGCTTTCATTGGCCTGTTTTGTAAACTTTGGGATTCACTTTTTTTAATTAATTGAGCCTTAAAATGACAGTTTGCTTTAAAAATTCGGTGAGTGAGCTTGTTATCTTAAGAGATTTGAATTTGTATGGCACACTTCTGGGAGCAATATGTCCCTCATATTTAATGTCAAAATAATAAGGGAAACTTTGCCTTGTCGTACAAAATGCAGGGGGAAGCTGCACTAGCTGCAGGACTAATTGTGAAACATATGTTGTAATAGGACCTTGATTAATAATAATTACCACCTGTCAAGCCAGGTGACTTATGGTGACCTTTTACAGGGTTTCCTAGGTATATAACTCTCGGACATGCTTTACCATTTCTTTCTTCTGAGTCTGGGACTGAGCAGCTGGGGAAAGACCATACAGGATGACTTTTCTCCTACAAGCAGAAGTGGAGAATTGGACTCCCAACCCGCTGTCTCCAGCTAACTGAGCTAACCTGATAAAAAAAAATTTGTGGCCAAATGGTGCAGGTACAGAGGTAGAAAAAAACTGTTTGAGACAAAAAATGAATCAAATATCTTCTTTGGCAAACTAATTTATTTTATTTTCCTTAAGTAATTCTAAGAGAAGTTGTATGGAAACAAAAACTATAAGCCAAACCGTTCCGGTAACTGCCGATTTTCAAGGTACAGTGGTACCTCATACAACGATTTTAATCCATTCCACGGGGCTCGTTGTTGTACGAAACAATTGCTATACGATGTATGCATCGTATAGCGATTTTTCCTATGAGATGCATCATACAACAATTTTTTTGCTAAGCGGTTTTTCCCATTGAAAAATTGTTGTATGATTTTTTTCCATAGGGAAAATTGTTATGCAAGATGCTATTTGCCCCCCCCCCCAAAAAAAAAAGCAATAACAACTAATTGTTGTGCAATTTTGTTGCTATACGGGGCGATTGTTGCATGAGGTTCCACTGTATCTTCCTCAGGGCTATGGTACAGTATTCTTCTCTTATATCTAATAAACAACACAATTTTACAGAATTACTGAATTTGTATTATGAGTCTCAATCAGAAAATTATTAACTTATTAGGCTAAAGGTCTTCAATGTTATGCCATAAGGAATACTGGCTTATCATTCAACATTGTTACATTGCAAACAATATATAAAGAATAATCAAAGTTTTAGATACATACCAAAGAGATTAAAATACAGTGATACCTCATACAATGTCCAAACTTGGTTCCACAAGTTTGGACTTTATACGGATTTGGACTTTGTATGAGGCATGCAAAATTCTAGCCATGATGGCTCATACAACGTCCAAATCCTTGCCGTGATGCCTCGTACAACGTTGTTTCCATAGAGATACATTGTACTGTAACAGCACAGACTTCAGGGCAAAGTCAAGGAAACAGACAGGAAACTGACAGAACTTTAAGAAATCATCGTCTAAAGGCTAAATACATTACAAAAACACGTCAAACAACCCTGATTGTCCAAGAACCTGAAGAATGCTGCAAAAATCCCAGGAATGCTTCTAAAAATTCTGATGAAAAAATTCAAAAAAATCCAAAATCACACTCAAAACCACTCCTAAACACTCTTTGCCTTGTGCAAAACCCACAAAAGCAATGCACGCATGTGTCCTGCCTTTTATACTGCCCAGGCACAATGCAACCTGGGAAAAACCCAATGCCTCATACAAAGTCGAGCAAGGTAACTTTTTTCAAGAAATTAGGCAATGTTGTATGAATTCGATGTTGTACAAAGTGGACTTTGTATGAGGTATTACTGTAATATTTTTGTGTGTCAACATGATTCTTGGAGAATACGTCTTCCATATGAGCTAAAGAGGGTTGAAAGTACAGGTTGTAGTATTGTATTAAATACTGTGTGCCAGGTGATTTTAATTAAAGAGCACCTTACATTTAAAGCACTAGAAACACAAATCAAGCAGAATAGCATAACAATATTGAAGATTATTACATTTCAAAAAAGTCAGAAATGTCAAATTCTCTGCAGAAGCTTCTAAAGGAGTGCCTTATCATTTCAAAACGGTGAGTCAATATTTATTGCATTTCATGACCTTCCTTGAAGGCCATGGTGGCTTAGTGGTTAAGATGCTGAACTTGTTTCTTAGGTCAGAAATCAAGGAGGAGAAGGAGCCATAAGCATAGATAAGGAAGTCTTTAAGTCAGGGGTTCCAACCTCTTCAAGCTGTGGGCCGGGTCACACTCCTTCAGTCAACTTTGAGGGCCGGATTGCCATTTTGCCCTGCCTGACAATGGGGGTGGCTATTTTGTCCCAACAGCTTCAAAGGGGTGACCATTTTGTTTCTCTAATGCCCTTAGAGGAGGCCACATGAAATGGCACCACAGGCTGGATCCGGCCCACAGGCCTTAGGTTGGGATCCCCTGCCTTAAGTCCTTAGTGCTGAAGGAGACTCTTGAAAGTCCCCTGGACTGCAAAGAGATCACATCAGTTAATCCTAAAGGAAATAAACCCTGACTATTCCTTGGAAGAATAAATACTGAAGCTGAAGATCAAGTACTTTGGCCATCAAATGAGGACTCACTGGAGAAGGCCCTGATACTAGGAAAGATCAAAGGCAAAAGGAGAAGGGGGCAGCAGAGGATAGGCTAGATGGCATCATTGACGCAGTCGGTGTAGATCTGAGTGGATTACACTCAGAGGATGGCAAATGACAGAGGAGCCTGGTGTGCAGTGGTCCATGGGGTCACAAAGGGTGCGACTTGACTGTGCGACTGAACAAAAACAACAAAAAGTGCCTTCACCCAACCATTTCTCTAACATAGAGGAGCAAGAAACACAGAAGTTATCTCAGACAAAAAGAGATAGAGTGACCTAGGAATACTGATCTGTATGTAGATCTAGAAAAGGTAAGGAAGGGGCAAAAGATACACAGACCATCTACTTATTGTCCGCCCAACGCATCACTGTATGTTTTGCCCAATTACATCTAGACTAAATAAATAATATGCCATTCTGTTAGGCCAGGTATTGATGTCTGTTCTGAAGCCACCTAATGAAGTTAACAGCTGAGCAGAAATTGCATTTTAAGTCTGGTCCTAATCTGTTGCTTAACTAAAGCACTCCACATATTTCTACTAATAATCATCTTCTTGCCGCTGGCTAGGACTCGGGGCCATGATGGCAATAGGTCCATCTTTTTCCACTCTGGGACTTTTTGGGGGGCTGGGGTGAGTTATTGCGCTTTCTGCATTTTGTATTTGTTGGGCGATTATTGTACACTTTATTGTATAATTCGATCTGAAATTCTTTTACTGTATTTATTTTTTGCATTGTTGTATTTAATATTTTATATGTGTTGTGTTTTATTATGTTATTATATTGTATATTGATATGTTGTTGCTGACTTGAGTCGGCCTTGGCTGAGAAAGGCGGGGTACAAATTAGAATTGAATTGAATTGAATTGTCTTCACCATTATACAGTAGTTGTATAGACAGCCATTATTTTAAGGATTTTTTTAAAAAAATGAACACTAATGTATCCACAAGGGAATATAATGGAAGGTTCCCCAAATTTCCACATAAGAAATGAAAAAATAGAGCTATCAATCTCATACAAGAATTCTAAAGTATTTTATAGGCACAAAAGCTTAATTTGAAATGATTAAATGCTTTCAAAATGATCTTGTATTAATACGTGCATTATTTCCCCATCAGCATTACTGTTTGTTGAACATGAACTTATTATGTCCACTGTCTCTGTTCCAAAAAAAAAGCCTGCTGTTGTGATAGCTCAGAATTTAATTATATTTTGCATGAAATACAAAATAATTGCCTCTGTAATACCAATAACAATTAAGAACACACGAAGATATTATGTAGTCTCTATATGCTAATTTTATCCTCTTTCCACAATAGCATTTATTGGAAAGTCAGGTTACAAAACCAATACAGAATTAAGGGCAAAAATTTATTGTGTTCGTCAAGGATGACAATGATGATGATGAAAGCACAGTAAAACCCCGACTTACAAATGCCCCGAGTTACATAAAATTCGATTTACACAATGATTTTTGTGCTAAAACCATGTCCCGACTTACACAATTTCCTATGGGTTTGCTTCGAGTTACATAAAGATTCTTTTTTCTATGGGTTTGCTTCAAGTTACGTAAAAATTCATTCCCCTATAGGTTTGCTTTGATTTAAATAAAAAATTTCATTTTTCCTATGGGTTTGCTTCAAGTTACATAAAAAATAATTTTTCCTATGGGTTTGTTTCAAGTTACAAAAAAAATTGATTTAAGCAAACGCCTAAGGAACAGACTTTTTTCGCAAGTAGGGGTTTTACTGTAGTAACAATAATGACCAAAAACATTCACAAAGGACTCTCAAAGTGCTATGTAGGCAATATTTATTGTACTTTTTACACTGTATTCCGTTAAAGTCATTACCAGGGGTGGCCATTTTCAGTGGGTTCAAGCACCAGAATTTAGATATGAAGGTAGCATGTTGGTTTTTTAAAAATAATGATTTGATTACACACTGTAAAATGGGTTTTTCATTAAAAATGCTGTCGCCCTCTAGTGACCAAAGAATTTTGTAAACATTTTTCCAAGTACAATACCGTATAGCAAAATCTTAGGATAGGGGCAGTTCGTCAAAATTAAGCAAATTGTTCCTGAAGGGGCTTTTTTTTAAAGGGGAGGACTGGGAACACAGAGCATTCAAGGCCCACAAGCCTACCTATTTACATGTTTGCCTACCTCTGCCATAAAATAAGGGAACAATTCTAACTGGCTAAAACAGCATTTCTCAACGTTTTCAGGTTGTGGGCCTGACCACACCTCCTGGACAGCTGATCGGGCCAGTCACGTGGTTCCTTCCACACAGAAGTGGAAGTAAAACATGCCCCACACATGCGTGGAATGCATTTAGCAGTGCTCTGCGCATGCACGGGGGCGTGTCTTACTTCTGCTTCTGGGAGCGGCAAGGGCATCAAGGGCCAGATCAATTGGCATCGGGGGCCAGGTCTGGCCCCTGGGCCATAGGTTGAAAATGCCTGGGCTAAAATGTCTGAGAGAATGCAATGCAACATACTAGGCATGCTGAAGCTGTATAAAATCCCAAAACCTTCCCAACCTAAGAATGATAAAAATTATTTAGGACTACCCATACCTTTGTGCAATCCACAGTGGCTTAGTGGTTAAGACACTGAGCTTGACGACCAGAAGGTCAACAGATCAGCAGGTCAAGATCCGAGTGTTGCATGGTGGAGTGATCTCCCATCATCTGTCTCAGCTCCTGCCAACCTAGCAGGCCAAAAACAAGAAACTGCAAGTAGATAAATAGGTACCACTTTGGCAGGAAAGGTAACAGCATTCTGTGTGCTTTGGCATCTATAGTTATGCCTGCCACATGACCACGGAAATGTCTGCATACGCAGACAGCGCTGGCTCTTTGGCTATAAATGGAAATTAGCACTGTCCCCTTAGTCATCAAACTCAGTGTCTTAACCACTAAGCCACCGACTACTGGGATAGAGAGTAAATATATTTCACCGGGCATATAAAATAATATCATTGCATCCAACTTGCAAACTTTGTTTGCATTTGGAAATGAAAACCTAGCTGCTATGAAAAGACATGCTGGGACAGGGAGATAGGATGGGTTTTTTGAAGAGAGAACTGTTACCAAAAAAAAATCTTAACTTTGACTGAAACACATTTGTTAAGCAGCCATCCTAATGACATTATTGCAGCTGAAAACAGAGAGACTTGAAAATGCCGTATACATTATTACTCTCATTATCCACCAACTGCAAGAATGCTGCACTAAAACTAACTCAAAACACCTCGGGGAAGGTAATTGCTACTAATGGATCTGAAGTGTGTAAAATTGGGCATTATTACCCAGTCATCATATCCTTGAATCACCATAGCCGTAGGATATTGCAGTTACTGGGCACGCTCATCTCTCAATCATGGGAGAAATTTGAGGAAAGTGGCAAGCTCTCCTTCATTTTGCATTAGAAGGAAAATTTAACAACAATAGCGAAATATTAGACCAGCCTGTTTGTGCCCTGGGGGTTTGCTGAAGGTCCATGTTCAGCTTTTCAAAACCATCATTTTCCAAGCTTTGGGAAACACTGGAGTTATATTTCTCCATCAAAGTATCTTATATAAGAAAGCTGCTTATCATATTTTTCTTCACAAGCATGTGTCCACTCTGTGTGTATACATGTCACTTAGGACCATACCTATCAAGTATCCCGGATTGGGCAGGAAGTCCTGTAATCTAACGCTCCTTCCCCCTCCTGCCCACCGTCATCCCGTAATTTGACCAACCAGGAAAGGGGTTACTGCGCATGTGTGCAGGAGTTACTGGGCATGCGTGCCGTTGCCTCTGACAACCATGCATGTGCAGTAACCCCTTTCCTGGCCAAAGGGGTTACTGAGCATGTATGCAGGGGTTACTGCGCATGCGCGCCGTTGCCTCTGACGACCATGCATGTGCAGTAACCCCTTTCCTGCCTGGCGCCTAGAAACTTACTGCGCTTGCGTGCCCAGCTCCTGGATTTTGAAAACTGCAGCTTGACAGGTATGCTTGGGACACAAGGCACTAGAAAGTAGTCCTGTGCAACACAAGTCCTGCTGAAATGAGAGACAGGTATACAGTAAAGGAGGATATCTGTTGTACATTTCCAATTTATTTCAGTATGCTTCCACCCATTCCAATCAGGTTTATACAACTTCCATTCATTCCAACAATCTTTGTAAAGCCTCTCTTCCTCCCAGTGATCTTTTTGCAAGAAAGCTTCCTGATGGGTTGTATTTCACGTTCAGTCAAACTATGGAGCCTGGAGGTTATATGCTGTGTTCTCATATGCATCTGTTAGTTTGAGAATGACACTGTTGATTATAGATTAAGTAAAGGTAAAGGTCGCCCTTGCTTGAAAGCTAGTCATATCTGACTCTAGGGTTCAGCGCTTATCTCTCTTTATAGCCAAAGAGCTCATCTCTCATCTCTCTTTATAGCGTTTGCAGATATTTCCGTGGACATGTGGCAGGCATGCCTAGACACCAGAGCACACAGAAGGCTATCTTCCCACCAAAGTGGTCCCAATTTATCTACTTGCAATTTCTTGCTTTCAAACTGCTAGGTTGGCAGGAGCTGGGACAGAGATGGGAGCTCGCTCCATCATGCAGTACTTGGGTCTCAAACTGCTGATCTGCCAACCTTCTGGTCATGTGGTTCAGCATCTTAACCACTAAGCCACCACAGTTCCTTGATTATAGATGGTACCTATAAAGTCAGCATCCACACATTTTCCTCCTTTCACTTCCAGTCTGCCAAGTCTATTGTTATTACTTTTGAGGCTTGTGTGTTCTAGATGAAACCCCTCCCCATTTTTTCCTTTTAATACAGTATATGTATTTCATTTTTACACAATGTTCATTACTTCCTTCAGTGACTTTATCGAGTAACATTTCTAGAGCATCTGAATTGTCAGGTTGTAATAACATATGATCTGTGTGCAGCACTAGAGAGGCACATTGTGCAGGACTACATATTCTCATTTGTACAGTATGGTATGGATTCATGAGGCTTAACATGGGCGACTGTAAAAACTACAGAATCATTTGAAATGTAGATTTGTGGTAGGATATTAAGTATGTCTCGGGCCAAGAGTGTGACAAATGAAGAAGCACCAAAGTGAACAAATGAAGAGCAAGAAATGATCAAATGCATAAAATGCAGAGTTAATATTTCAATCACATAGCAAGAATCAGAAAGTACAGATTGATTCAGTTGATCAATCAAAGAAAATAAATGTTGGGTTTGGTGTTTGCACAACAAAAGCAGGGCAGAGATTAGGCTTAGAACTGAGAAAAGTTCCCCCAAAATTCTTCCCAACCAAATAGCCGAGCTAATAACCAATCAGAGAAAGGTTTAAAGTAAAAAAAGAATAATAATATTTATTCACCACATATACTTAGAAGTCTTGTCAGGGTAGTATTGGGTTGTTAGTACAGGTAAAACATTCAGGTGAGCTAATAAAAATGGTTCTGTTCCTCTCAGACTTGTAGCAGAAAGAATGCAGATGCCAAGGCAAACATGTCCTTATAAAAGACAAACAACTGACCAGAACAAAGACAGGTTACAACGCATACTAATTAGGGACTGCAATGAAGTGGTTAAGATGCTGACTGGAAGGCAGCAAGTCAGCAGTTCGAGACCTGAGTACTGCACAATGGAATGAGCTCCTGCCAACCTAGCAGTTCAAAAGCAAGAAATTGCAAGTAGATAAATAGGTACCACTTTGGTGGGAAGGTAAAAAGCATTCTGTGCACTCCAGTGTCTAGGCATGCCTGCCACATGTCCACAGAAACATCTGTAGACACAGACAGCTCCGGCTCTTTGACTGTAAGCAGAGATGAGCACTGAACCCTAGAGTTGAATAGGACTGGCTTTCAAGCAAGGGCAAACTTTACCTAATCATCATCATCATCAGTTTTTATTTGTATCCCACTTCCCTCAGCCCGAAGGCAACTCAAAGCGGCAGAACAATAGCAAAAGTAATACAAAAGAACATGAATACAAGTTCAAATAGCTACGCAATAATACAAGGAGTAAATACATCATACAATATCTACAATACAAATCAAGAATATCAAAAAAGGGGAAGGGGGTCGGAGCCAAAGGCTCAACAACCATAAATGAGCCTTAAGTTAGGGCCAGGATTCAACTTTAACCCTAGCTAGGACAAAGTCCATGACCTCCACAGCGTCACCTGGGCAAGATAGCAAAAGGGATGCTATAAGCCCAAGTCAGGCCACGAAGGAAGGAAGGGGAGCCCCGCCCTTCCTTCTCCGTCCCTCTGCAGGGAGGATAAAGGGCTGTGGGCTACCAGGATGAGCCAAAGACCTGCTGCCACCCGAGGAATGCTCCCACATCTGTGGGGAGCCCCGCCCTTCCTTCCCAGTCCATCTGTGGGAAGGATAAGGGCTGTGGGCTACCAGGATGAGCCGAAGACCTGCTGCCGCCTGAGAACTGTTCCAACAGCTGTGGAGAGCCCCACCCTTTCTTCCCCGTCCCTCTGCAGGGAGGATAAAGGGCTGTGGGCTACCAGGATGAGCCGAAGACTTGCTGCCACCCGAGGACTGCTCCCACAGCTGTGGGGAGCCCCTCCCTTCCTTCCCAGTCCATCTATGGGGAGGATAAAGGGCTGTGGGCTACCAGGCTGAGCCGAAGACCTGCTGCCACCTGAGGACTTCTCCCACAGCTGTGGGGAGCCCTGCCCTTCCTTCCCCGTCCCTCTACAGGGAGGATAAAGGGCTGTGGGCTACCAGGATGAGCTGAAGGCCACCGCCGCTCGAGGACTGCTGCTGCTGCGGGGGAGCGCCTTTTCTTTTCTTCATGCTCCTGGGTCCCACCTCAGGCCGATACAAAAATTCTGGACTTCTTTGCCTCTTCCTGGAGACACTCCATCCCCAGGGAAAGTATACCTTGTGCTGTGTTAGGGCTGTGGTCTGTGAGGCAAGACGCTTTGTATCGCACTGTATGGGCTTATGATATGTTGTACATTGTATCGCTGGGGATCTTATTTATTGTTACTATGTCATTGATTATATGGATTTGACTGTATTATTTTGTATGTATTTATCTTTTATTTTGCTGATTATTGCATTGTTATTGCTATTTGTTCTGATATTGTAATGCTGTATTTTGTTTTAGTGTTTATTTTACTGTTATGAACCGCCTTGAGTTGCCTGTTGGGGAAGAAAGGTGGTATAGAAATAAACATAAACATAAACATCATCATCATCATAATCATCATCATAATAATAAAAGCCCCCGCGGCCAGTGCCGGACCGGGGGAGAGGGCTTGGGCAAGGCGGCGCCGGTGTTCAGCTTTTAAAGTCCATGCCGCTGAAGGCCAGGTGTTCTTCACTCCCCCGCGACCAGAGCCGGTCTGGGGGAGAGGTCTCGGGCAAGGCTTTTAAAGTCCATGCCGCCGAAGACCAAGTGTTATTCACTCCCAGCGGCCAGTGCCGGACTGGGAGAGAGGGCTCCAGCCTTCAAGAGGAGCAACGTGCCAAAACAACTCCTGGGCGCCGCTAGCCATGGGAAAGGTAAAAAGGCTGTTGACTGGTTAACTAGAGACAAACAAACAAGTTAGTTTTGCCTAAAAGGGAGCTTTTCCTGTCACATGACTAATGGTGTTATTATTCACTGCATGCTTGGTTTGTGTTATATGTCTGATAAGAAATTGGGGGGAAAATGCAGAAATAGGAATTTCTTGGCTGAAGAACCAGGGAGACAAATGTGAATGCAGCACAACTTCATTCTTTGGAATAAGTCAAAATAGTCCTGATGACATTCGCTCTCCAGTAGGATAGGAATAAGAAATACTGATTTCTGTGTATGTTTTTAACATTGTGTGAATGGATTCCCTTCTTCATTGACTACAGAGTGTTTAGTGGAGTGCTTTACACTCATTTGCAGTATGTTCATTTATAAAAATTTGTGCATCTGGGGGACACATTTAAAACCATTTGTCAACGTATTGGTTGTGGAGCACAGACTCATTGGACAGTAATCTGGAAGGTCAGCAAAAGCAAAATCTGCAAGACTTATTTTTGTGCATATATCTCTACAGTTGATAGACACAGAGAGTCCACCAAATGGGAACTACACAGTTAGATATTCTTAAACTTCAGAGATCAAGGTAATGTATTGTCCACCAAGCATAAACATCTTCAAGAATAATTTGACTATTGTCGAACATAAATAGGCTTCCTCTTAAATAATTCAGTCCTGTCTAAGGGACTTTTCAGGAAACCTGGTTCTTCAGGAACTTGATCCTGAACCAGTTTCACCCCTTTATATTATGATGTATTTATTTGGGCAGAGATTATGGGAGTTATAATACAAAACATCTGGAGAGAAATGAGCTGGCTGCCCCTGAAAATACCAGGTCTAACTGTCAGCTTGACACTCACATCATCATTTTCCAAACTCAATCCTGATTGGTTCGGCTCATGGACATCTGGTTGGTTGGATTAATCATTTTCAGCAGGGTCGAATGATGCTTGAAAAGCAGCATATTCCAAAAGCTGTGCTCCAGTTTATGGCTGTGTGTGAAAGAGTAGAAAAAAGGCTGGCTTTGTTTATTTCATCCAAGTTGCAATTTAAAATCATACACACACACCAAAAAACAAATCAAATTATATCAGTTTGACTCCTTAGTTCAGGAGTTATCAACCTTTTAAAGCCGGGGGGGGGCAGGTCACACTCCCTCAGAAAGCTTTGGGGGCCAGACAGCCATTTTGCCCTTCCTCCACCACATGGCACTTCCTGGTTTGGTGGAAGCAGTAGGGGACCACATGAAATGGTGCCATGGGCCACATCTGGCCCACTGGCCACAGGTTGAGAATCCCCGCCTTAGTTGGAGGAACACATGAGACAAAATAACTATTCTGTAGTTTTGTGATATCTTCTGGAACTTCTCTGCCCTTATTGTTTTTTATCACTTGTCTGTGGCCCTTCACATCTACAGCTGCTACCACTATGATAGGATTTGACCCCTTGCATGTATTGGACTGTGAAATTGTCCTGTTGGGCCTCAAGGTGACAACCGGAGCTACTACAGACTTTAGGCCTAACCTGAGATGTTTTTCTGTCTGAAGCAACCCTGCCGCTCCAATTCACATACAAAAGATGACTCAATTGGCAGTTGACAGTTGAGCATTGGGGATAGAATGATGTTCTTCCTCATAGCTGAGGCAACAAGCTAAAATATGGTGGCTCAGAAACAAACATAATTGGGTGATTTGAATATATGTTACAAAGTATGTACCTTTGACAGTTCTGGAGCGTGCTTCTTGGCACTTGAAATTTGCGTACTTGAAGTCTCACGATACTATGCAATCTGCCGAGATTTCGCGGCTGTCAAACAGCATGGCTGTTTGACAGTAGTTTGTGTGGTTTCTTCGGTGGTTTGAATGTTCAAAATGTCACCAACACATTTACTCATACATAACATTCCTCCCCCTAAGTATAGACAAAATCACTCAATCAGGATGGCGGCCGGGTTTCTCTTTTGGGCCGGATACTTGGTTGGGCCGGCTCAGTGGCCCTTAGGATTGACTATTGGGAGAGGTCATTTGAAAACTTAAATCAAAGCCCCGTTTGTCATTGGGAGGAGCTGGGGATCGCTCTAAATCAAATTCTAACTGTGGGGGTGAAAACAATAACTGAGAGTCCCTCCTTTGATTTCTGTGAGTGGAGGGCAACTCAAAAGAACAGTTTTTATTGTTAACTTGAGATTCCAGCATTTTAGGATAAAACAATTCAAGGACACCTTCACACTCCTGCATGTCATTTGCCTGAGTGGGGAAGCGTTCTGTAACATCACCTTGTTCCCCAAAGTCATAGCGATCCCTGGAACTCTCTGTTGAGTCCATATTAACTGGCTGCTGAATATTACCTCTGCCCCCTTGGTTTAAACGGGCAGGGGCCAACCTTAATGTTGAATTTCTGTGTTCATCCCATGGGTCCAGTATTCGGGGTCTCAACTGGTCTGCATGCCATCTCCAAATTAGACCGTTGGCTGTTTCGATTCTGAAAGAAACAGGACCAGTTTGGTCTAGCACAAAACCTGGTACCCATGTGGGACCGCCAGCTGCATAATTGCGGCAATGGACAGGGTCCTCAGCCAAGAACCCTTTTTGGTGTTGGATCGCTATATTAATATCCTTGTCCTCCACACTAGAGGGATCCAACTTATCCAGCAAGGATGTGAGCTTCTTTCGCTGGAGTAATTCAGCAGGGAATAGCCCGGAAGCAAAGCTAGTGGAGATGATGGTATCCCAGTGGAATTTTTCAAAGCTCTAAAAGATGATGGCGTCAAATTACTACATTCAATATGCCAGCAAATTTGGAAAACAAAACAGTGGCCACAGGATTGGAAAAGATCAGTATACGTCCCAATCCCAAAAAGGGCAATGCCAAAGAATGCTCAAATTATCGAACAATTGCACTCATCTCACACACCAGCAAGGTGATGCTCAAGATAATACAGGATAGACTTCAGCAACATGTGGAGAGAGAAAGTTCGGTTTCACTTACCAGTGATAACTTTCGTTCTTCGAGTATATAGTTTGTGAATACACACTCATGGGTTATGCGCCTGCGCAGAACGGAGATCGGAGGCTTGAAAAGCTATTGGTCTAAAGTTTTGGCGGTAAGACCGCCCACCGTACCGCCCACCCTGAGGCGCCCGCGCGCCATTTTACCTCAGTTCCATACTTAAGCCAAGCACAGGATAAACCAATTGATCTCATCCGTGCAGCTCAAGAGGGGAGGCAGGGTGGGTAGTGTGTATTCACAAACTATATACTCGAAGAACGAAAGTTATCACTGGTAAGTGAAACCGAACTTTCTCCTTCGTATAGTTTGTGAATCCCCACTCATGGGAGATTAGCAAGCTCACACTCACTTGGTCGGTGGGCAGTCGGATGAGATGTTCCCACGATGAGATGAAGATGTCGTAGGTTGACCCGTCAGGGGCGATGAGTCCGGAGCCCTCTGGCGAGGACGACACGGCCAAGCCTGGCGTCCGCAGTGGCTCTGGTGTCCACCCTGTAGTGCTGGACAAATGTAGAAGGTCTGGACCATGTGGCAGCCTTACATATGTCCTCAAGCGGTGTGCCCTCCAGGAAAGCAGTGGATGTGGCAACCGCTCTGGTGGAATGCGCCCTGACATGAGGTGGAGGTGGCAGTGATGCTGACTCGTAGGCTAGGTAAATGGTAGAGGTGATCCATTTGGAGAACCTTTGAGCAGAAATGGGTTCACCCTTGGACTTTCCCCCATAAGCCACAAAGAGGCGTTGTGACTTCCTGAACTCTCTTGTCCTGCTGGTGTAAAACAATAACGCTCGTTTCACATCCAGCGTGTGCCAAGTCCTTTCTTGGGCGTTAGAGGGGTTCTGGAAGAAAACTGGCAAGGAGATAGTCTGTGCCATGTGAAACTGGGAGACCACCTTGGGCAGGAAGGTGATGTCCGCTTGTAGGACGACGCGGTCGTTGAAGAATTGGAGAAATGGTGCATCTGCTCGCAGGGCGACCAGTTCTCCTGCTCGTCGTGCAGACGTGATAGCCACAAGAAATGCCGTTTTCCATGTGAGGAGGCGAACATCGCTGGTGGCCATGGGCTCGAAAGGGGTCCTGGTGAGCGCGTTGAGCACGGTAGACAGTGACCATTGAGCCGTAGGAGTCCTGACCGGAGGGAAAGCGTTCCGTAGTCCCTTGAGAAAACGCTTCACCGTTTGGTCACGGAAAGCCCCAGAAGCGGGCGAACCAGCAGGGGAGTGTGCCACCACTGCTGCGAGATGCACTCGAATGGAGGTGATGCTGAGGCCAGCCTCCGCCAGCTGGAGGAGGTAGGTTAAAATGTCCTGCAGTCCCACCTGCGTGGGGAGTGTCTGTCGGGAGGCCAGGAAAGCACAAAAACGCCTGTATTTGGAAGCGTAGGACTTCCTTGTGGAAGGGCGCCGCGCTAGTTCAAGAATCCTGGACAGTCTGGGATTATCCTCCACGCGGTGAGGTGGAGGCTGGGCAGGTCCGAATGGTGCAGCTGGCCTTGCTCCATTTGGAGGAGTGTCGGTGATTCCGGCAGTGTGCGATACTGCGACGACATGCGCAACAGTAGCGGAAACCAGGGTTGGCGCGGCCACGCCGGTGCCACCAGAATTGCATTGGCTCTGTGTTGGTGCATCCTGGTGAGTACCTTCTGGACCAGAGGAAACGGAGGAAAGGCATAGAGATAGTCCTGATCCCACCGTTTCATGAAGGCATCCCCCTCGGAGTCCAGTCCGATGCCTGCTCTGGAGCAGTACCTGTTGAGTTTCCTGTTGGACTCCGATGCAAAGAGGTCGATGCTCGGCGTCCCCCAAACCTCGCACAGGGACTGGAACACTCCGTTGTCCAGTTCCCATTCGTGGGTCGTGGAGGTGAGACGGCTCAGGTGGTCTGCCAAAACATTCAGCGTGCCCTGAATGTGCACTCCAATTGGGTAAATGTGCCTCTCCAGACACCATTCCCACAACTGCACTGCAAGGTACAGGAGGGTGGTGGACCGTGTTCCTCCCTGCTTGTTGAGGTACGCCACCGCCGTGGTATTGTCCGAGGCCACCTGAACCGCCTTGCCGGTGAGCAGAGTCTCGAAGGAACGTAGAGCCTTCCAAATGGCCAGCAGTTCCAAGTAATTTATGTGGTACACCGTTTCGTGCGGTGTCCAGGTGTCGTTGACCGTGAGAGTCCCGCAAGCAGCGCCCCAGCCGAGGTTGCTCGCGTCGGTCAGTATCTGCAACGAGGGTTGCGGGGGGTAGAAACTCTTCCCCGTGGCCACGTTGAGTGGTGTGGACCACCACAGCAGTTGGTCCCTCAGTTCTGGAGATGGTGTCAACCGTTTCGATTGGCTCTCCCGAAGTGCGTCGAACTCGTGAAGGAGCCACGATTGAAGGGACCTGAATTTCAACTTGGCATGGGGGATCACTGCCGTCGTTGAGGCCATCAGGCCTAGAAGTCTCTGAGCCTTCTTCGCCCGGATGCACGGTCTCGTGCGCAGTTCGTTCACCCCCTGCGCAATGTCCCGTAAGCGTTTCTGGGGGGCGTAGGCTCTCGTAGTGAGCGAGTCGAGTACTGCTCCAATGTACTCGACGCGCTGGGAGGGAGTCAACTTCGACTTGGTGGAGTTGATCCTGAGGCCGAGACTCTCCATGAGGTGAACCGTGTATTGTGTGTCCCGAACGGACGACGGTTTGGTGGAGGAGACGATCAACCAATCGTCGATGTATGGGAAGACCCTGATGCCCCGTTGGCGGAGGAACGCTGCCACCGGAGCCATGCATTTGGTGAAGACCCGCGGTGCCGTGGCCAGTCCGAACGGTAGGCACCGGTATTGGTACACGGAATTGTCGATGTGGAAGCGGAGAAACCGCCTGTGTTCCTCGAGGATGGAGACGTGGAAGTAGGCATCCTTGAGGTCTATGATTGTGAACCAGTCCCCTTTGTTGATGAGGGGGAGGACGGTCTGTAGGGTCACCATCCGGAACTTCCTGGTGTGGATGCATTTGTTCAGGCGGCGTAGGTCCAGGATAGGGCGAAGGCCTCCGTCCTTCTTCTGGACCACGAAGTACCTCGAGTAGAAGCCGTTGTCCCAGTCGGACGGTGCTACCCGCTCGATGGCTCCCTTGGAGAGAAGGGTTGATATTTCTTCCTCCAAATGGGGGGACGAGGTGGTGAGACGATGTTTTCCTACTCGAGGCACCCGCACGAACTCGATGGCGTAGCCAGAGGACAAGATCTTTAAGACCCACTGGTCGTCCGTGATGCCCGACCATGCCTGGAGGAAGGTCCGGAGGGGGAGGTACGGGATGTGGAGCGGGAGAGACTCGGCCGTCGCAGCTTCAAACGCGGGGCCTGGCCCTCGCGGTCGAGCGCTTGTCCTGTCCGTAGGGCCGGTAGCGGGGTTTGTGTTGTCGCCGCTGTCTGTAGGAGCTGGATCTAGGCTGCTCCGTCGGTCCCTGCTGCTGAGGGTTGCCCTGGAACCGGCGTGTGAAGGGCTGGAACCTCGGCCTGGTGGAGGTAGCCGGCGTGGTGAGCCCCAGGAACTTCGCCGTGGAACTGGTCTGGCGCATCTCATTCAGGACTTTATCTGTGTCCTGACCGAAGAGGCCCTGACCGTCGAAGGGAAACTCCTCGATGAGCTTTTTCATAGCGTCATCGAGGGAGGTGTCCCTGAGCCAAGCATGGCGACGGAGGTAGATAGCGGAGGCCATATCTTTTGCCGCATAATCATTGATGTGCCGGGCAGTGCGCATCAGTTGCTCGGCGACGAAATCCCCCTCGGTGGCCAGCGCGTCAATCCTCTTCTGGGCATCGGCGGGCAGTTTAGCCGTCTCAACCTTCACCTGCTCCCAGAGGTGAGATTGATACAGGCCCATGGCGGCCGAATAGTTGGCGGCCCGAAAGAATAGGGAGCCGGTGGCATAAAACTTACGCCCCACCGCGTCCAGTTTCTTTCCTTCCGGCGTTGACGGGACCGGGAATCCGCTGGTGGCCGTCCTATGCTGGAAGGCCTTGACCACCAGGGAATTCGGCAGGGGATGTGCCTGCAGAAACTCGACGTTCTCGTCCAGGACCCGGTACATGCTGTCGAGCCTGGACGAGACGGAGTGCGCCGCCAAGGGTTTCTTCCACGTCGCCCTCGCCGTGGTCATCATGGAGGGGAGCATGGTTATGTGGACCGGCCGCACAGCACGCCTGTCGAGCTTCGCGGTCATCTGATCCTCACCCTCCAACGGCGGTTGGTCGACCTTCAGGTTGAGGGCGGTGCCGAGCCTCGTGAGCATGGCGGTCAGTGAGCGCTGGTCCTCACCACGCGGTGGGTCCACTGAGCCGATGGCCTGTTCCGGCGTGCGCTCGGCGTCGACGTCTCCCTCGTCCTCCTCCGACGACGAGCTGGACTCATCGGAGGACGAGGGAGGCAGTCTGTCGTCCACGTCCGGACCGCGCCAGTACGGCCTGGGCGGGCCGGCGGGATGGGCGTCCACCGCATCAACGTCCGGACCACACCATGACGGGTTGGGTGGGCCGGCGGAGCGGGCACTCGACCCACGGGAGGTCGGTGGGGCCGCGGCAGAGCCGGGCTGCCCGGGGCTTGCGGTGGTCGGAACCGGAGCCGCAGAGGCCGCAGGCGTGGAAGTCTGGAGCCTGGTCGCAAACGACGCCATGACCTGAAACATCTCTCGGACGATGGCCATCTGGGACGCGTCCGAGTCCGCTGTTGGTGGAGCTCCGGTGGCCGGAGGGATGGTCCACGAAACGGTGGGAGCCGAAACGGTGGCCGGCGTCGGTGTCGGCGAAACGGTCGCCGGAACGGTGGAGACCGCGTCGTCCGTCGGCGTCCTGGGCCGTGGAGAGACAGAGGCCTGCCTCGGCGAGGGATTTCTGCCCCGAGGAGGAGAGGGGAGCACCTGAAGTGGGCGAGCTGGAGCCCCAGCCCTGCGTCCTTTCTCAGGTGACCCGGAAGACGACCGTCCTCCCCAGATGGAGGATCCCGGAGAAGGGCATCGGGCAGTCGAGAACGGTGGAGAAGGCCCGGGGGAGGCGGGTGTGCGTGGAGTGGGGGGGAGCGACCGTCTCTTCTCCGACTCACGCTTGCGCCTCTTCTCACCGTTCTTGTCCTTCTTCTTCTTCTTCCTCATCGGCGGCACGGAGGAAGAGGTCGACGGTGGTTGAACGGCAGCGGCGGCCGTGGAGCCGGAAGCGGCGGGAGCCAGAGCGAGCTCCATCAGGTGAGCCTTGAGGCGATTGCTTCGGTTCTGCACCGCGAGGCGCGTGAACTTCTTGCAATGCGGGCAAGACTGGCTCTGATGCGACTCTCCCAAACAAAAAAGGCACAGGCTGTGTCCGTCGGAAGCCGGAAACTTCTTAAGGCAAGCCGTGCACTGTTTAAACGCTGCAGCCATCAACCGCGGAAAAAATTCTTCCAGTGGAAGTTTCTGGAGACTAGTACCCCGAAGGGCCGACCAGCCGCCACCCCCTTGAGGGGGGAGACGGTGATCGATGCGAAAAAATTGGCTACTGAATCCACTCACGAGCAGAGACAGAGCCGGGGTGGTGATCCTGCCCGGAGGACAAGATCACCGAGAAAAATTGCTAAATTTGCCAAAAAGACTTTCCCTCAGAAGGGCAAAAAAATTGAGGAAGCTCTCAACGATCGTCCTGCTGCTACGGCGGAAAGAAGAGAACTGAGGTAAAATGGCGCGCGGGCGCCTCAGGGTGGGCGGTACGGTGGGCGGTCTTACCGCCAAAACTTTAGACCAATAGCTTTTCAAGCCTCCGATCTCCGTTCTGCGCAGGCGCATAACCCATGAGTGGGGATTCACAAACTATACGAAGGAGAACTACCAGAGGTGCAGGCTGGTTTCAGAAGAGGTAGGGGACTAGAGACCACATTGCCAACATACGTTGGATCATGGAGAAAACAAAGGAATACCAGAAACAAGTTTACTTTTGTTTTATTGACTACACTAAGGCATTTGACTGTGTGGACCACAACAAGATGTGGCAAGTAATTAAAGAGATGGAAATACCAGAGCACCTCATATGTCTCCTGAGAAATCTGTACATGAACCAAGAAGCAACAGTTAGGACAGAACACGGAATGATGGAGTGGTTTGGAATAGGAAAAGGAGTAAGACAAGGCTGCATTTTATCACCCTGTTTATTCAATCTATACACAGAGCACAAAATGCGCAATGCAGGGATGGAGGAATCACAATATGGGATCAAAATTGCAGGGAGAAACATCAACAATCTGAGATATGCAGACGATACCATCCTAATGGCAGAAAGTGAGGAAGATCTAAAGAACCTCTTGATTGGATTGAAGGAGAAGAGTGCAAAAGCTGGCCTGAGACTCAATATCAAGAAAACCAAGATAATGGCAACAGGCCCCATCAGTTCCTGGAAAATAGATGGGGAAGAAGTAGAAGCAGTGACAGATTTTACATTCTTAGGATCAAAGATCACTGCAGATGGAGATTGCAGCCATGAAATAAAAAGGCGAATGATTCTTGGGAGACAAGCCATGAGAAACCTGGGGAACATAGTGAAAAGCAGAGACATCACATTACAAACAAAAATTAGAATAGTCAAAGCAATGGTATTCCCAGTGGTAATGTACGGATGCAAGAGCTGGACAATAAGGAAAGCTAAACGCAGAAGAATAGATGCCTTTGAAATGTGGTGTTGGAGGAGAGTTTTGAGAGTACCCTGGACAGCGAGGAGAACAAATAGGTCAATCTTAGAAGAAATCAACCCTGACTGCTCATTGGAAGGTCTAATAGTAAAGACGAAGCTAAAGTACTTTGGACATCAAATGAGAAGGGAGGATTCGCTTGAGAAGGCATTGATGTTGGGAAAGGTGGAGGGCAAAAGAAGAAGGGGGAGGCCAAAGATGAGATGGCTAGATGGGATTGTAGACACAATGGGTACAGAACTGGGAGTGCTGAGGGGGATAGTGGAGGACAGAGGCGCCTGGAGAACAATGGTCTATAGGGTCGCAAAGGGTCGGAATCGACTGTGCGACTGAACAACAACAAGGGGGGGGTGACCCTGTAAGTGAGGAAAAATTGACATATTTGCAATTCCAGATCTCCTTCCCCCATGCGCCGCAATGCATCTTTAGTGGTGCACACCTGCCGCTCCACCTGGCCATTGGTGGCAGGGTGGAATGGGGCGGCAGTGATGTGCCTAATGGCATTCCTTTCCATGAAGGATTGGGACTCCACAGATGTGAACGTGGACGCATTGTCAGACACCAGAACATCTGGGAGTCCAAACGTGGTGAACAACCTTCTCAAATGCATAATCGTAGTGGACGAAGTGGTGCTGGACACCCGGATTACTTTGAGCCACTTAGAATAGGAGTCCACCACTAATAAAAACACAGTCCCCCCTAAACGGTCCTGCAAAATTAATATGTATCCTGGTCCACGGGCCCCTGGTAAAATCCCATTCCTGGGAGGGAAGATGAGATTGCTCAGGATGAGAACATTGGCAGCTGGCACAAGTGCCGACCATTTGTTCGATATATTGGTCCAGTTATTGCCACCAAAAATAACCGCGGGCAAGGGCTTTCAAGCGGACAATTCCCGGGTGACTGGTGTGGAGTAACTGCAATACCTTGTGACAAAGGGTGACAGGGATGACCACCCATTGGCCCTACAAGAGACAGCCTCGTTCAATGGACAACTCCAAACATTTTTGGTGAAATATTTTAAACTCCTCAGTTGGAGGAGAAGCGGGCCACCCTTCTGTACCCAAGAAACCACCTTTGATAAAACCTTGTCCTTGGCTGTGGCTTTGGCAATGTCGGACTGGACAACCGGAGGTGAGTTGAGAGCTTCTATCATTAAGACCTAGTGATCCCGCTCGATCTCACAGTCCGGCTCCCCGAGCTCGGGCAGGGGTGAACGTGAAAGAGCATCAGCATGGCTGATGTCTTTGCCAGGTCGGTGCACCAGAGTGAAATGGTACGCATTTAGGAAAATTGCCCATCGCAACATCCGAGGAGACAGGATCTGCGGAGTGGGCTTCCCATTTACAAAAATGCCAAGGAGGGGCTTGTGGTCAGTCATGATTGTAAAGGGCCTCCCGTAGAGGTAATTGTGAAATTTCTTTGTGCCTGCCACAATAGCCAGTGCCTCCCTGTCAGTTTGGTCATAATTTCTCTCAGGTTTTGAGAGAGAGCATAAGTAGAATGCTACGGGGGCTTCCCTCCCGTAGAGGTAATTGTGAAATTTCTTTGTGCCTGCCACAATAGCCAGTGCCTCCTGTCAGTTTGGTCATAATTTCTCTCAGGTTTTGAGAGAGAGCATAAGTAGAATGCTACGGGGGCTTCCCTCCCATCATCTAACATATGGCACAGTATAGCCCCAACCCCCACAGAGCTGCTTTTTTGGGTTGAAGTGTCTCAACAGTTTTTTAAGCTCTTGGAACGCTTTCTCCTGGCTGTGGCACCAGTGCCAAACAGTGTCCTTCTTAAGGAGATGGTGCAGCGGTTCAGCAACTGAGGCCTTGCGATGGAGGAATGCAAGATAGAAGTTAAGCAAACCTAAGAAGGATTGCAATTCTAATTTACAGGTTGGCCTGGGTGCATTTCGCATGGCCTATACCTTTGAATCAGAAGGCATGATGCCTTGGGGGGTGATGCTGTACCCCAGGAACTCCACTTCATTAGCCATAGATACACATTTGTCTTTACAAAGACGCAGACCTGCCCGCTCGAAAAATGACAACACTCTATCGAGCCTGGCCGCTAGTTCGACGTTGTCCTTGGCTGTGATCAGGATGTTGTCGAAGTATGGCAGGTCCCCCAGTAATCCCTTTAGCAAACGTTCGACTAAAGACTGAAATATCCCGGGGGCTGCATTCACCCCATACTGTAGCCTGGTAAACTTAAATTCCCCTTTGTGCGTTACAATAGTCTGTGCCACAGCAGCAGCGGGCATTACTGTCAGTTGTTGGTATTCCTGGGCAAGGGCAAGCTTCACAAAACAGTTTCTTCCATGCAAGGAGGCAAGCAGGTGACCAACAACTGACAACAGGATATGCGTTTGGCCGTATGGCTTTATTTATAGTGAATTTGTAGTCCGTGCATATCCTGACCTCCCCATTGCTTTTGAGTGCTGTGATGATCGGTGTCTCCCACTTGGCAAAGTCGACCGGGACCAGGGGACCTTGCCCAACCAGTTTGTCTAGTTCTGTCTCAATTTTGTCCTTGAGGGTGAAGGAGACTTGGCAGGGCGAATATTTGGGTCAAGTTCAAATTCAACAGGGGGACCCACAGATGTTCCAAGTCCCTTTTTAAAAACCTCAGAGTGTGCGGCGTACACCTCCTGCACTGAGTCTGTGGTGACTGCATTTATGCCAGATAAATGGATGCCCAAGGGCTCAAACTATTGGACCCCTAACAGACTGTTGGTCCCCTGCTTGACTATGACTAGGGGCAGTTGTGTGTGAATGCCCTTAAACTGTACAGTAAAGGTTCCCAACCCCAGTACCGGGATCTGACACCCCTGGACATCCCTTAGAGATGTTTTGAATGCCCTTAATTTGGGACGAGATGCAGGGGGAATCCGGAGGAACGCTTTCTGAGGGATGATGGAGAATGAAGTACCTAAGTCGACCTCCATCTGGAACAGCACATCCTGTAGCTTGAGATCGGCGTAGAACTGGTTGCTGACACTGGACACCTGGCTCTGGTCTGGAGAACCGGAGGACACCTTGACGATGGACAACTCTCTCCACTTGCCATGCTTGGTCTCTGGCATTGGGGCCCTTCTTCTGACCTGCCGGCACACTTTGGCAATGTGGCCCTTCCATCCGCAGTTGTGGCGCTCTGCATTACGGAATGGGCACTTCTGCCTCTCATGCCAACCTCCGCATCCATCACACTTCTGGCGAGGCTTCTTGTCATAAGAACATATAAGAACAGCCTTGCTGGAACAGGCACAGCCCATCCATTCTGTTTCACACAGTGGCTCACCATTTCCTTCAGGTTTTTCCCAAGCAGATGCTTTCACCTGCTTAGGATTCCCTGGAAATGGCATTGAGAGATATCCTGCCTATCTCTCCAACCCGGAGGTTGTCCTTAAGTATCCATAATTATAGCCATTGATACTCTTGTCCTCCATGAACTTGTCTAATCCTTTCTTAAAGCTGTCAAGATTGACAGCTGTCACCACTTCTTCTGGCAGGGAGTTCCATAGACCAGTAATCCTCTGGGTGAAAAAGTACTTTCTCTTATTTGTTTGAGAACTAGTACCCAAAAGTTTCATCGAGTGTCCCCTAGTTCTAGTGTTATGCGATAGGGAAAAGAGTTTTTCCTTATCTACTTTGTCCACACCGTGCATGATTTTATAAACTTCAATTAGGTCACCTCTTAGACGTTGTCGTTCAAGAATGAAGAGGCCCAACCGTTGCAGCCTCAGATGGTAAGGAAGGTGTTCCAGTCCCCTAATTATTCTGGTTGCCTTCCTCTGCACTTTTTCCAACTCCATAATATCCTTCTGGAGGTATGGCGACCAGAACTGTACACAGTATTCCAGATGGGGCCTCACCATAGATTTATAAAGAGGCAAAATGACACTTGCTGACTTATTTTCTATACCCTTCCTAATGATCCCTAGCATTGAGTTTGCTTTTTTCACTGCTGAGGCACACTGGGTTGACACCTTCATTGAGTTGTCCACCAGGACACCAAGGTCCCTTTCCTGGTTTGTCGCAGAGAGTTCAGACCCCATCAGTTTATAAATGTAATTGGGGTTCTTTGCCCCAACATGCATCACTCTGCACTTAATAATGTTGAAACTCATTTGCCACTGTTTTGGCCACTCCCCCAGTGTCAAGAGATCCCTCTGGAGCTCCTCACAATCTCTCACAGTTTTCACTACCCTGTATAATTTAGTGTCGTCAGCAAATTTGGCTACCTTGCTTTTTACTCCTACCTCTAGATCATTTATGAAGAGGTGGAAAAGCAGGGGTCCCAGTACTGAACCTTGGGGGACCCCACTCTTTACTTCCCTCCACTTGGAGAAGTGTCCATTTAGTGCTACTCTCTGTTTCCTGTCCCTTAGCCAGTTGCTGATCCAGGACAAAACCTGTCCCTTTATTCCATGACTGGTAAGTTTATTCAAGAGCCTTTGGTGTGGGACCTTGTCAAAAGCCTTCTGAAAGTCCAGATAAACAATGTCAACTGGATCCCCCTTATCCACATGCTTGTTGACACTCTCAAAAAACTCCAACAGATTAGTGAGGCATGATTTGCCCTTGTAAAAGCCATGTTGGCTCTCCTTTAGCAGCGCCTTCTCTTCTATGTGCCTATTAATTCTATCTTTTAGGATGGTTTCCATCACTTTACCTGGGACACATGTCAAACTGACAGGTCGGTAATTTCCTGGATCACCCCTGGATCCTTTTTTGAAAATTGGTGTTACATTTGCTACCTTCCAGTCATCAGGCATAAAGCCTGATTTGAGGAAAAGATTATATATTTTGGCTAGGAGATCAGCAATTTCATCTTTAAGTTCCCTGAGAACTCGTGGATGGATGCCATCTGGTTCTGGTGATTTGTTAGTGTTTAGTTTAACAAGACATGCAAGGACCTCCTCCCTGGTTATTTCTATCTGGCTTAATTCTTCGGTTTCCCTCCCTACGAAGATAGGCTCTGTTTTGGGCATGTGGTCTCTGTCTTCTTCAGTGAATACTGAAGCAAAGAATTCATTGAGTCTCTCTGCAATCTCTGTTTCCTCTTTAATAACCCCTTGCCTTCCATTGTCATCTAATGGTCCAATGGCCTTCCTAGTTGGGTTCTTACTTCTAATGTACTTAAAGAAGTCTTTGTTATTTCTCTGAGTATTTTTAGCTATACGCTCCTCAAAGTCTTGCTTTGCTTTCCTGATTGTTGCCTTGCATTTGTTCTGCCAGAATTTATGTTTCTGCCTGCTGTCCTCATTCGGACAAGCCTTCCATCTTCTAAATGAGCTTTTCTTGCTCTTGATCACTTCCCGAACAGCTCCTGTAAGCCACATTGGAGTCCTCTTGGACCTGGCAGTGCCCTTTTTCCTTTTGGGTATGCATTCGAATTGGGCATCTGTTATTGTTTTTGTAAACAGCCTCCATGCCTCTTGGAGTGTTTGGACTCTCTCAATTTTCCCTTTCAGCTTCTTTTTTACTAGTTTCCTCATCATTTCCTCATGGTCACTGTGTTGTTCTCAATGCTTGTGGTGGACCTTCCAGACCTTGCCCTCATCATCGCTGGACCCAGACGATGAGGTTGAGCCAGGAGACGCAGATGATGTTGAGGATGAGCAGCGGTGGGCCTGGACAGATGAATCAGCAGCACCGACAGTTGCATGGCGATGGCAGAACAACTTCACTCCAGATCGTGCACCCTCAGACGCTAGTGCCTCGTCCAGAATGGACTTGAAGGTTAGCGTCTGTTGGGTCATGAGGCGACATTGAGCATCTTCACTCCTCATGCCAGCCAGCAGACGGTCACAGAGCACCTTCTCAAGATTGTCCCACTTGCATGGGGCAGCAGCAAGATGCAGCGCGGCGGTGTACTCTGCCACAGACTCCCCAGGATCCTGCTCTCTCTGGTGGAACAGCACCTGGGCCGGGAAGATCAACACCTCGGGCTGCAGATGCCTCCTCAGTGCTGCCAGGATCTCGGTAAGTGGCACTTCATCCATGTCCTGAGGGAGGACGAGGTGGATTGCCAGCTCCAGAGTCTCGGATCCGCACTGGGATAGGAAGCAGGAGTGTATCTGGGCACCATCTGTGATCTTCTGGGCTGCCATGACATGGCGGAACCGGTGCTCGTAGAGTGCCCACTTGACAGGATGGGCTACGTTGAAGGGACCGATGTTTCCTTGTGAGGATGCCATCCCACCTTCGTTGCCAATTTGGTGTTCAGAAACTGGAGGCGACAACCAGTGAAGCAAAATATAGCTCTTTTATTTCTGGGGTCTGAACACAACTTGGAGAGGAGCAACGGGGACTTATATACACAATAAACTTGATACAATTGAGCGGAAACAAACATAATTGAGTGATTTGAATATATGTTATAAAGTATGTACATTTGACAATTCTGGAGCACGCTTCTCGGCATTTGAAATTTGCGCGCTCGAAGTTTTGCGATACTATGCGATCTGCCGAGATTTTGCGGCTGTCAAACAGCATGGCTGTTTGACAGTAGTTTGCGCGATTTCTTCCGTGGTTTGAATGTTCAAAATGTCACCAACACATTTATTCATACATAACAATAGCACACTGAGGGAAAGGAGGAAACTGAAGAGAAAGAGTCAAGGGTCTCCCTCTGCCTATTATCTGCTGCCTGAGCCAATTGCCTCGCTTAATCTAACTGGAGGGTAACCTCATCAGACACAAAACATGCTTCCAGAATGTAGGGCCCATAACAGTGGCTTCAGATTGTGAGGCAGATTGCCTTGAAAGGCAGTGGTGTCTTCTTCACTGGAGATTTTTAAACAGAGGTTGATGCCCTTGTGCCAGAAAAGTTTTAGCTGTGGATTCTGCAGAGACAGGGGGTTGGACAACCTGACATTTGTGTCTCTTGTCTCTCTGCAGTTCTACAAGTCTACTGTATACGATGTATCTGCTTGTAAATATAGATTTTTGTTTCCATTCTACTGTACCTCTTATTAGATGTGAAAATCTGCAACATTTTAGGAGCATATATTAAAACTGCACATCCACAAAAAACAAAGAATACTTTGGGGAAGAACTAAGGATCATGTTTGCTACAAGTGAAATGTCTCTGTTTAAATCAGGGCTGCCCAAACTTTTCAGGCTGTGGGCCGGTCACATGGTTCAGCGGGCCAGTCATGTGGTTCCTCCCACCAGAAGTGGAAGTAAAGCATGCCTTGCAATCTGTTTTGCAACAGAATGAGATAGATTTTTAGGCTGCCATTTTCTCTGCTTAAACCAGGGGCGCCCAAACTACGGCCTGCAGGCTGGATCCAGCGCAAGGGTCGTAGTTTTGGCACCCCTGGTTTAAATGATGCATCCAGATTCTTATAACTGGTTGTTTTGCAGTGGAGTAATGCAAGTGGTCGTGATCCAAGATCCGTGCCATGGGCAAGTGGGCTCCTGTGGCATTAAAATTACATTGTCCATAGGAAGTTTTACAAACCAGCCCAGTCTTTGTCCTCTGTGATGTCAGTCTAAGCTGATGACAAGTTGCAGACTGGTGGAAGACAAACAGGTTAGTCTCAAGCAGGTCAAGGTGACAACAGACTTAACGTATTCCATTATTAATGCAGACCTCAGTCATATGTAATAGATCCTGACACATTCTGGTAAGCAAGACCAGTTGTGAATCAAGGTATAGATCTTGATTTATACCTAGTTACTTTCCTTAGCCAAGCACTTTGCAGAATTGCAATGAATACACAGATTTATGTCTGTCACAATGGCAAAAGCAAACTCTTCCTGGGGTGAGATACAGTCATGATTCTAATACCCTCGGCAATGCAATTCAGCTTGTGTGAGAGAAAAATACTTGCAATGCGATATGAAAGACAAGGACCAGGAATCATGAAAGTCAAAATGTCAATGGGGAAGCAAGGAAAAGAGGACTTCAGTGAAGAATTTACCACTGCAGAAATAAGGGGCCAAAATAGGGGTCACAGAAACAGGTTGTTTTTCTGGAACATAGAAGTTACTTTCTGAAAGTAATTAATCCTCATTTCTTAGTAGAACAATCAATACCTTATTCGTTTACACATGATCACATTAGGGGAAACATGAGTAAGGCAAGGATTTCTATGACCTAAAACTGTCAGAAATATGCAAGTATTTATGACCTTAAAATCATTTGAATATGACCAATTAAAGCAAAAATATGACTTTACAATTTTTCTGAAAATAACACCTAATTAAAAAAAAACACAAAAATTAAAAGGGTTCTTCTTCATTTCCAGTGCAGAAGTGGTAGCATTGAAGGAGTCCAATTTTAGTGTTCTTGAAATAACAAGCAGCAGCCAGCATAACGGGCCAAACACATAACTTTATTCAGGGATAAGAACACACTTTTTAACTGCACCGCAGCGACTTATATACAGGTGAGGAAAGATACATTTAAGCGGGAATTAACAGGATTAGTTGATGGAACTCAGGAGAGAATGGGGTGATCCTGGACTGGATACCACTCGCGCTTCTTGAAGAAAAATGGCATAAACCCCAATCTCGCGATACTTTAAAACTGAGGAGAACCCAAAATGGTGAATCATTTTATTCAATACACAACACCAATGAACATTTTTAATGCAAAATAGTCAACCCTGGGTTAGTTTTCATTAACGGCAAAATTTCATTAGATGACCACATGCATCTTGAGGTTTTCAGACTCAAAACTCCTTCGGTTGTCCACCAGTATGTTCTTGTATATGGAGAAATATCCCAAGAGGTTATAGGAACAAATTTGAAAAAAACAAATCCGTCTGGGGGAAAATCTGTCTCAAAGCCATCGAATTTTGCTTTGAGCCCATTTAGAACATTACTTATTTTGCAAAGTGTTGAATAACTCAGATTAGACTGCCACACTCTTTGCAGTTTATCACTAATTTTTCCAGCCACTTTCTCCTTTGCTTGCTTTAAATCACTTTCATTCTTTTTCAATGATCAGTGCCTCACTAAATTTCATTCCTACATTTCAAGGTGGGTGATTGATCTCAATAATCCACTGAAGTTAGATCCTATATATCTTGAGTTTCCAGCCAAGGTTTCCAAAAAGGAATCTTGCACAATCTTGATGGTAGAAGATTCACAACTGTCAAATTGTTTAATTATCCACTGCAATGAAGCAAAGCAAAGCAATCACACTTATAAACCGCCCCTTAGCACTTAGTGCACAACATGCTAGGTACTTATTTTACCAATCTCGGAAGGATGGAAAGCTGAATCAACCTTGATTCCTGGTCAAGATCAAACTCACAACCTTTTGGTTGCAGTACAGCAGTTTAATCACTGTATCACTAGGAAGCATAAATGGTGAAATAATGCATAGCCACATTCAGCCAAGGCCTCCAACATATCATGACAGGTTGGGAAGGGAAAGCCAAAGCAGAAGATTTAATGAACATTTTTCCCATTTGAAATTATCTTATATCTATCAGAATAGTTGCTTCAAATCTCTCTGGCCACTCTGTGTAAACCATGTGGAAGACATGTTATGGTTTCCCCATGCCCACCGGGCATGGAAACGGCCCTTGCAGAGGCCGCTTCGGGAGAACGCTCCTTGAGCCGTGGGCTCTGCGGGCAGACAAATTAAGGGGGGGTGGATAAATGATAGGGTTTGATTCACCCAATTCCTTGACCTGACTCGCGGTTCTGCTGAAAGAGCAAATAGCTAACTCTGTTACCCATTAGAGTAAATCACTCATCTCCAGGTCTCAGTGTAATCTTCGGCACAAGTAGATGCCATGTTTACCCCTGCCTAATCCCTACACAATGGTGCTTCCTATGTCAATGTTTATCCCTGTTAATTAACTTCCCCAGAGAGGTTCCCAATTAACCCGAGTAAACAAGTGATGTGATTTCTGCCTGATGACGGTTTTGCCACCGTTGCGCTTTCCCTTCTATATATGTTGGAGATTCCCCTCAATAAACTACTGATCATATCCTCCTCCATACTGTCTCGTATCGTTCTTTGATCAGTCTCCTCCGGGACCTACGGCCCTCAGCGGCCCCGATTCCTACATCTGGTGACCCCGACGTGATCTACTCGTGAGTAAGAGCGGTCTTCCTCAGAGTAGCGATCACACGGTCCGGTTCTGCGCTCGAACCGTGTCCGAATCGCCCCGGAGGACAGCGCGGCACTCCGTCCGGCAGCCAGCCGATCGGAGGGACGGCCTGCGGTGAGGCAGTCCAAAGAGGCATCCTACAGCTTGCTCCCGACTTTCGAGGCGGCTTGCGCCAAAGGGAAAAACGCGTTCCGCTCAGGGCAGCTGTGAGCCCCTGACAGCGCAGTGGCCACCGAGGGCCCGTGGCCGCAGTCCACGCTCCGAGCTCTACCCAGGAGCATCGTCGCCAGAACCTGTTGCCTGCCAAAGACGCGTCGACTCGTCCCGAGGAGGAATCTTCCGAGGACCCAATCGCAGGTAATATGGGGACCTGTCCTCAGCGACAGCGTCCATCCGCTAGCCGAAGAACTCGTGAGGAAGGGTTCATAATCCTGGCCAGGGTATTTAATTTGCGTTTTCACAGCGGAGAGCTAGCGAGACTTTTGGTGTACCTAGGGGAACACTGCCTGCTTTACCCAGAAGTAGGTACGTTAACCCTTGAGCTCTGGGATCAGATAGGAGACTGCATTCAGCAACCCCCGAAAGCTCCAAGAGGCGTAATTCGCACATGGAGAAAGTGTAGGAAGCTCTTAGCGGAGATAGAGCCAGTCCGGATAGAGGCCAAAGAACCCCCAAATCTGCCAGATACGCCAGCCGAACCAACGGCGCCTACGGCGCTCTATCCGTCACTTCAATTTAGGCAGAGTAGTGTAGGGAGCTTTCCCTCGGTGACAGCTGCAGACGTCACCGACGGAATGCAAGGAATGAGGAGCGCAGGCGCTTCTCAGATAGCAACGCGTTCCCTAGCTACCAAAAGCGGAACGCGTTTTTCCCTTTGGCGCAAGAAGGGGGAATTGCCGGTAGAGGAGCTAGCAGAGCTCAGTCAGATATGTCCCATCCGCATGGAAATGGACGCGCTTACGGGCGCTCAGCAGATAGTTCACTCCCCAGTCCCGTATAAGCTTCTCATGGCTATACGGAAAGCCATTTCAGAAACTGGGCTCCAAAGTCGTTTTACAAGGGGCACGCTTCAGCAAGTGTGCGAGAACACCATGTGGATTCCCCATGACTGGAAAGCCGTCATGCGGATGATGCTCACCCCTAGCCAGTATTTAATTTGGGACAGCGAGTTTCGCCTTGAGGCACAGACAAGGGCTGCTAGGATGGGAGGCGCAGTACTTCCTGACCAGTTATATGGTTCAGGTGCCTTCGAGCCCATCAATGCCCAGATCAACTTGCCCCTCGCCACTCTCCAGATGTCGGCCGAGGCCGCCTTTAGGGCGTTTTTCAAGGTCCCAGCGACTGGCAAAGCGGCTAAAAATTACACCGCTATCAAGCAAGGAGCCCAGGAGCCCTATATGGACTTTATCAATCGCCTGGAGGAAGCAATTAGCAGGCAGATTGACAATGAGGAAGCCCAACAAGAGCTCATGATGAAGTTAGCCAAGGACAATGCCAATCTAGACTGCCGTAAAATCTTGCAGTCCCTGGGCAATCGTCCTGATTTGACCCTTACGGACATGATTAGAGCTTGCGCCGACGTTGGCACAGAATCCTACAAGATGGGATTGCTAGCGGCAGCGGTGCAAGGGGGTAGAAGACCAAAAGGAAAGACCCAAGGAGCGTGCCACAATTGTGGCAAGGTCGGTCACTTTGCTAGGGAGTGCTGATCCAAGGGAGGCGGACAAAAGTCCGGCCGTTCCAAGGCTCCAAAAACCCAGTGTCCGAAGTGCAAAAGAGGCTACCATTGGGCTCGAGACTGTCCGAATTCGGGAAACCGGAACGCGGGCATGTCTCTGGCCCCGGTCCAAACAGAGGCTTCCCTCATCCAGAACTCACCAGAACTAGACTAGACCCCGGTCACAAGCCAGGCATTGCGAGGGCACAGGCCAGCCCCAAGGGTAGTACAGGGTTAGAATTGGCTTGTCAGGCAGACGTTACATGTGACCTGCCAGGCACGGTCTATCTAGTGGACTCCCAGTACATGGGTCCACTGCCCAAGGGCTTTATAGGTTTAGTTTTGCCCCGTAGTATAGCCGGAGCACGCGGAATTTTCATAATTCCAGGAGTCGTTGACTCGAATTTTTCAGGCGTTCTCCAAGTTCAGCTTTGGACTCACCTGCCCCAAACAATTCACAAAGGAGACACCCTAGCGCAACTGATCATGGTTCCTTGTCACTCGCCAGCAGAGAGCCAGGGAAGGCCCAGTGACAGCTCCGAGTCCCGGTCAGAGGACCGCTCGAGCGCCAGTGAGGCAGTGCAAGGATACCAGGTCTTAGCAACAGTGGAGACCAACATTGAGTGGAAACAGCGCCCAGTTATTGAGGTATTTTTGAACAATCGATCGTTCTCAGGCCTGTTAGATACCGGAGCAGATGTCAGCGTGATAAGCAGTGGCCAGTGGCCAAGGGAATGGGCCATTGAGCCGGTCTCCAATGTGTGGGGGGTAGGCGGAATTCAGGAAGCGTTTAGGAGCCGAGAGTGGATGACATTCACAATCCCAAAGGCTGATGGCACGGCGGTAATTCGGCCGCACATCCTTGACGTGCACATCAACCTTTGGGGGCGAGACATTTTGCAGCAGTACGGTGCTACGCTTACCTTCGGGTAATGGCGTTGCCACTTAAGTGGCTCACCGATACACCGGTCTGGGTGGAACAATGGCCGGTAGTGGGAGAGAAATTAGTCGCCCTGAAACAGCTAGTGAAAGAACAGCTAGACGCAGGACATATAGAGCAGTCCACGAGTCCCTGGAATTCGCCAATTTTTGTCATAAAGAAGAAGTCGGGGAAGTGGCGACTCCTCCACGATCTCAGGGAGATCAATAAATGCATACAGCCAATGGGTCCGCTTCAATGCGGCATCCCGAATCCTAACATGATTCCTGAGGGGTGGAAGATTCTAGTTGTAGATCTCAAGGATTGCTTTTATACAATCCCCTTAGACCCCCGGGACCGGGAGAGGTTTGCCTTTACGGTGCCGGTTGTGAACCACAGCGAGCCTACGCAGCGTTACGCGTGGAAATTTTTGCCACAGGGCATGCTCAATTCGCCCACCCTGTGCCAAATTTATGTTCACAACGCACTGGCAAAGTTTCGAAACCTTTACCCAAAAGCAATGGTTTGTCACTTCATGGATGATATTTTGGTCGCGGTGCCGCAACTCGGCAGCGAAATGTTTTCTGACCTCCAGGCCAGCCTGGGGGACAAAGATTTACTCATTGCCCCTGAGAAAGTGCAGAGAACCGAGCCCTTCTCGTACTTGGGTCATCGGCTTCTCCGCTCTTTCGCAGCACCGGTTTTGCCTCAGATTAATTTACAGGACTCAGTCACCTTAGTAGAATTGCAGCAAGTTTTGGGGAATATCAATTGGGCCAGACCGTATTTTCGTTTGGATACGGATCTTTTAAAACCACTCTTCTCGCTGCTAACTCTAGGTAAGCAGCCGGCAGACCGGATACACATTTCTCGAGAAGCGCGCTTAGCTCTCGAGAAAGTGAACCAAGTTCTCAGCCAGAGGTGGGTATATAGGATCACCCCAGGGCCATACGCTCCGATCCTGAATTTGTACATCGTACGGTCAGGATCCATGTTCACCGGAGCGCTCGGCGTAGATGCCGAGAAAGGGGCGAGTATCGTGGAGTGGGTGTACCTTCCGAACACCTCCCCACGAAACATCGTCCCTCCCCAAGAATTGGTCTCCGCGGTGGTTTACCGCGGAAGGCTGAGAGCTAGGGACATCTCAGGGCACGATTTAGCCAAGATTGTAGTCCCGTTCACCAAGGAACAAATTCAGCAATTGATGCAGCTCGGTGACTCGCTTCCAATCGCTTTGGAAGGATTCACCGGATGCTTGGCATACCACTTGCCGAAAGACCCCAGACTTGTCTCACTTCAAACGCAGACAGTCAGCTTGTTCAAATTGCTCTCGCTGGTTCCGCTTCAGGGGGCCAGGACAGTTTTTACTGATGGTGGTCGCACATATGGTGTCTTGACTTGGCAGGAGGGCCAGGCTTGGCGCACGCTGCTAACTCTTCCACAAAAGTCCGCACAGCGGGCAGAGTTGGCAGCGGTGAACCTTGCCTTGCGCACCTTCGCCAAGGAACTTTAAACATCATTACCGACAGTCAGTATGTCAGGAATTTGCTTCACAGTCTACCGGGAGCATACAGTACTCCCGCGATAGACAAGAATTTGCTTAGTCTGTTTCTCACTGCTCAATTTCATTTGCGAAACCGCACGGAGCCGCTCTATATTGCCCACATCCGAAGTCATCAAGACCTACCGGGCCCGATTTCCGCGGGCAATAGCAGAGCGGACGCGGTGGCAAAGGAAATTCAGCAACGTTCAGTTTTGGGTGTTTTTACTACTCCAATTCAGAGCCATGCATTTTTTCATCAAAATGCCAAAGCGCTCGCCAGACAGTTTAACCTGCCACTCTCTCAAGCCCAAGGCATAGTCCGCTCTTGCCAGCATTGCGCAGGGGCACCGGGGGGGCCCTCGTGGGGGGTCAACCCACGAGGGACAGAGGCCAACCAGGTGTGGCAGATGGATGTCACGCATGTCCCGCAGTTTGGCAGATGGCAGTACATGCACGTTTGCATTGACACTTTTTCCCAATTCATTTGGGCAACGGCGCAGAAAGGGGAGACTGCTTCCCACGTGGAGCAGCACCTCCTTTCCTGCATCGCGGCAATGGGCAAGCCGCGGCAAATTAAAACCGATAACGCCCCGTCCTACAGCTCCAGGCAGCTGGCGGCCTTCATGGCCACTTGGGATATTAAGCATACTTTTGGCGTTCCTTACAATCCGCAGGGGCAAGCGATTGTGGAACGGGTCAATCGGACACTCAAGTCCTATATTGACAAACAAACAGAAAGGGGGGAGCCACCGGTCCTCCCCAAGTCACAGGCTCAGGCACAGCATTGTCTGAATAAGGTATTGTTCACTTACAACACTTACAATCACCTTAATGTTTTTTCGGATTGCACGCCGCAGGAGAAGCACTTCTGCCGTTCTGAAGCTCTCCCGCGACCGATGGTCCGATACCGGGTGCCACCGGACCCTTCCTGGAGGGGCCCGGCGCTGCTCATAACCTGGGGGAGAGGGTATGCAGCAGTTATGTCTCCTACAGGTGTCGTTTGGATTCCAGCTCGGTGTGTCAAGCCTCACTTGGAACCACATGGCGTGGACCCAGGCCGACCAGAGTCCGATCCCGGAGATGGAGGACCTCACCCTGACCGACAGGACCTGCCGGAGGAGATGGCCACCGACAGCGCCGAGGATCACCTGGGGGATGGTCAAGGCTCTTTGCAGTGAGGCCGAGGACGCCCTCCAACGCGAGGAGAGGGAGCCGACACCGGAGAACCTCGTAGCGGCAGTCTTTGCCCAGATTCATGCCAACTCCATGGCGGTCATCATCATCCTGATCCTTTCCCTGTTTTGCGGGGGAGGCGTTCAGGCTACCTTGTTGAAGGCCAACGATTTGGTGCCCGGCGGAGACCTCTCTGCCAGGATGCAGTACAACGTTTGGGAAAGGTTGGCGGGCCTCGTCAACCAGTCCGATTTTTGCCTGAGACAGGACATTGGTTCTGCCTCAATCTTGAGCACTTGCCTCATCCCAGTGTGCCATTCTCCAGGCGCATACCCCCGGGATGGGAATTGGCTCGTGAAAAGACTCTTCAGCCCATACAACCCAGCAGCTTCTGCAGAGTACGCCCGTTGGGAAATGCAGCTCACAATGACCTTGCCGGCTGATGCAGCCACTCTCCACACTCCCCGAGTGGCGGTCAGCCCAAACACTACGTGTGCTCGAATGACTGGCTGCTCCCCAGTCGGTCGAACCCAGCGCCGCTGCCTCTACGTCGGCAGCAGCAATTGGACTTGCAATAACCCGGTCAAGCGTGGTTCACTGTATGCTCATGTCACGTTACCATCCGGTTGGTTCTTTACATGCAATCAGTACACATGGAACTACATTCCTGCTAATGTCTCAGATGCCACTTGTTGTATTAGCCGCTTAACTCTGTTGCTCCCCACTAAGGACATGGTTACCCCAAGCACAAATGTTTCAAATGTTTCACATGTTTCAGATGTTTCTGCACTCATAAGGCACACTCGCACCACCCAGTTAGACAGCTCATGTGAGAGCAGCTTTAGAGTCATGAGTCCAGCCGAATATGTCTCGTTGGCAGTCAGTATTATCGGCGTGCCAGGCTTAGCCGTCGGCAACACTCGGAGGATTAGTCGGTTGGCTTGCGGACTAGCCAAAGCCATCAACCATACCTCCTCAGCGATCGCGCTGCTCAACCAGGAGCAGGCGGAGCTTCGCCATGCCATACTTGACAATAGAGCGGCGATAGACTACCTCTTATTGCTTCATCATTTGGGTTGCGAATCTTTCCATGGTATGTGTTGCTTCAACCTTACTGACAACTCCCGCAAGGTCCAGAATCAGCTCACGGCCCTCCACACCATAGTTGAGGGCATAAGGGAAGGCTCGGCATGGGGAACTTGGTGGAGTTCATTGTGGAATTGGATGTGGTCGTGGATCCCATGGGGGTGGCGCCAGACAGTACTCAAGGTGGTTGTGGGGGTGATTATACTAGGCATTGCCATATGCTGCTTTGCACAATGTACTCCCTCACTGATCAGGAGGTGCCGCCCCAAGAAGGAACCCCGAAGCGTCATTCCCGCTCAACAGCTGATGCCGCTCCTACGCAGGGTCGCCGGTCAGGCTCTTAAATAAAACAGAAAGGGGAAATATGGTTTCCCCATGCCCACCGGGCATGGAAACGGCCCTTGCAGAGGCCGCTTCGGGAGAACGCTCCTTGAGCCGCGGGCTCTGCGGGCAGACAAATTAAGGGGGGTGGATAAATGATAGGGTTTGATTCACCCAATTCCTTGACCTGACTCGCGGTTCTGCTGAAAGAGCAAATAGCTAACTCTGTTACCCATTAGAGTAAATCACTCATCTCCAGGTCTCAGTGTAATCTTCGGCACAAATAGATGCCATGTTTACCCCTGCCTAATCCCTACACAATGGTGCTTCCTATGTCAATGTTTATCCCTGTTAATTAACTTCCCCAGAGAGGTTCCCAATTAACCCGAGTAAACAAGTGATGTGATTTCTGCCTGATGACGGTTTTGCCACCGTTGCGCTTTCCCTTCTATATATGTTGGAGATTCCCCTCAATAAACTACTGATCATATCCTCCTCCATACTGCCTCGTATCGTTCTTTGATCAGTCTCCTCCGGGACCTACGGCCCTCAGCGGCCCCGATTCCTACAACATGTGATGTAGATCGGTTTGGATAAAGAAATTTAAGTACCTTGGCTGCAGGTTTGGAGTGGGTTGACGAAACAAATCCTTTCGCTTCCATTCAAAACATGTTAGGTCTTTGAACCGATACAGAAAGACCAACTAACGCATGGACACACATAGTGGTACTTTAGCAAGGCACCTTCCCCACCTCCTGATTCACAAGTATGGACTAGGAGAGCACACACATAAATAACAACAACATTCACCTCTCTCTGCAAAGCCTCTCTCCCAAGATACAGTACTTATCTTTTTTAAAAAAACAGATTTCCTGGACAGAGCTTAATTAGCTCTACCTCCAACAGGATGAGCTGAAGACGCAAGCGATTAAGGAAGAAATCAGTCACTCATGTCCTCTAAAGGTAGTTCTTTTGAACCCCACCATCTACAGGTGCTTCAAATAAAACTGAAGTTAGTAGGGATTTCCCCCCCCCCCCTCCTTTACCTGTGTGGTCACATATATCAAGAAGAACTGAATCATCCAGTGCAACTTCATGATAAGACAATGCAAGTTAATTTATATTTTTCTTACTGTGTAGTCACACCCAAAGTTATAGTTTCAAAAAGCTCAAAAATGCAGTACGCAATAAGAATTTCCCCATCTCTCCATTTTGTTAGCTAAGTAGAGATTTCTCACTTGTGGCTCAAGCATATGCCCAATATAAGCTTTGAAATGTTGAGGTCTCTCTTCTGATTCTTGATGTGACAGGTGTTAACCCATACACAGGCAACATGTGATCTGTTAATGTATCCCTCTGCACCGACGTGATGATCTCCATTCATCTTCCAAATGCCATCTGATCCTAAGTGAGGCAAAATACATTTCCTGTTTCTATAGCCTTTTCTTGAAGTGATAGCAATATGGTGGCAGAGTGACAGGGGGGTTGCAAGAGCTGTTTTCAATGTTTGTCATTATTATAGGTTACATATACAGAAAGAAAAGTTAATTAAGCTTTAAAAATCCATCACACATCAATGGATGCATTTTAATGAGTACAAAAAGTTGAGGTGTTTACTGCCAATTAATGTATTTTTTTTTAAAAAAAACCATTAATTAACACGGAAATTTAGAAGAAAGTTATGCCTTGTCAAAGAAAGGCCAGTGGCAGCAATGCTCACTTCAGCATCCATTCAAATTCGGATAGTAATTATCACCAACCCTATATTTTCCATAATAATGAGGACAGGCTGTCATGTCTGTCAAACAAACAAAAATTCCAAAACTTGATAGATTTAAAAATAGCTCCACCTGAAGCAGATGGTGGTTTTTTTTAAGTCCTTTAGGACAGTTCCCCTTTTAATTAGAGTAGACCATTTACATCTTGGGAAAGTTGCACTGTCTGTACAGGTTGTTCAAACTGGTCCAGAACGGTGGGAGGGAGTATTACAAGATGTCAATTACACATCACTTCCTCCATCCTTTTACAGTCCACCTCCCCCCAATGCAATACCTTCCAGATGTGTTGGTCTGGAGTTATGATGGTTAGAGATGATAGGGGTTGTCATCCAAAACATCTGAAAGGCATCTGATTTAACCAAAGACTGAAAAGCTCACACTTACTGTTTGGTTGTTGGCTTCTTTGAATAATAATTTTGTGTCAGAGATTACTCTGGGTTGAAATTATTTTTAGGAGATGCCTGAATGAGACTCCTTTCATGTCCCCAAGTGGGTATCAAACCCCCACCTTCCAGTTTCCAGCTCAGCCTTTTTGAATAATAAAAGATTACTCACATCTCATAGAAGAGACCAGCACAAGCTGTCAGCATGGGCCACCACTATTCCTTGTGTGTCCATAGGGCACACAGATGATGACAGATGCAGGGTGGAAGCATGACCATCTTTACATACATGCCATATTCAGGAGGTCCCAGAACATCAACCAGCTTGTAATTGGGGGTCTATTTCCCATAAGTCCCAAGCAGAGTGAGGGACAACAATTCCCCACCTGCCCTGAGAAGAAGTAAAATGAATAAATAAATGTTTGGGTCTAATTTCCTATGCTGCAAAAAGTTAGTCTTGAAGGTGCCACAACATTCTTTTTGTTTCAATTTTTGCCTTAATATACTTCCAGTATGAGAGACCACAGTGGCTTAGCAGTTAAAACACGGAGTTTGACAACTAGAAGGTTGGCAGGTCAGCAGTTCAGGATTTGAATGCTGTGCGACGGAGTGAGCTCCAGTCGTCTGCCCCAGCTTCTGCTACCCTAGCAATTTGAAAGCAAGAAATTGCAAGTAGATAAATAGGTACCACTTCAGCAGGAAAGGTAAGAGCATTCTGTGCACTCTGGCATTTAGTCATGCCTGGCTTTTGAGCAAGGGAGACCTTTACCTTTACTATGAGAGTACATTCTATATAATTTTAAATTAAATCATAGTAAGTCTAAGTTTGCTGTCTACTACTGCAGGTGGGATTTAGAGCAAGGGAGACCTTTACCTTTTACCTTTACTAGGTCTATAATCATTTTCATAGTTAATTGTTTTTCCATACAGGTTTTGTACAGTATTTTTGAACTTGTTAGCATTGTATTATTTTAATTGCTGTGAGACACCTTGGGCCCTAGCAAGCAAACAAACAAACACACACACACACATTCCTTTTTAAATGTGGCATTTCAAACTTATCTAGGCTCTGCTAGCAAGGACTGATAAGAACCTGCCATTGAACAGGATCTGAAGAGCCACATTTTGTCTGGCCTTGATCTTGCCCAATGTTGTATTCTTGAGCTGAGAATGTCTCGTCAGGATCTTCAAGAGAGTTATTTCCCATCAACTGTGATGTGATCCTTTTAAATAGAGATTCTAGGGATTGAACCTGGGACCTTCTATACAGTACACAAAGCATATTCTCTTTCAGTGAGCTCGTCTTCTTTTTCTAACTTAAAAAACCCCTCCCTTTCCACCCATATAAATTTTCCATTCCTCTTTGTTACTGCAAACTTTTTCAGTTACCTTGCTTTCCTTAGACTATAAACTGCTGGTTTATTCTTGACAAGCTCTAGCAAGCAGCCTCAAGTAGACTTTCATTTTTCCCCGTCCTGAATAGGATGGAGGTTGGAGTCCCTAAATTTAAGACCAGCATGTTCAAGTGGGGGCTGCTGGCAGACAACAACACACTGTGTGAATGTGGAGAGGTACAGAATCTGGCTCATTTCCCAATCTGCCGATTACTACCAGAAACATATACCGTATTTTTCGCCATATAAGACGCACTTTTTCTTCCCCAAAACTGGGGGGGAAAAGTTGATGCGTCTTATACGGCAAATACCTCTTCCCGGGGCCCTCGCCATTCGGCCCGGGAATGGGAGGCAGATGCGTCTCCCCGCCATCCGAGCCCTGCCTGCCGGGAGGGCTCAAAAGGAGACGCCGCCGGAGCCCTGGCCGGCAGGCAGGGCTCGGAGGGCGGGGAGACTCTGCCTCCCATTCCCGGGCCGAATGGCGAGGGCCCGGGAAGGGGCAACGTGGCGGCAGCGATGGCGGGTCTCGGGCGGCGTCTCCTTTGGAGCCCTGGCCGGTAGGCAGAGCTCGGAGGGCGGGGAGACTGCCTCCCATTCCCGGGCCGAATGGCGAGGGCCCGGGAAGAGGCAACGTGGCGGCGGCGATGGCGGGTCTCGGGCGGCGTCTCCTTTGGAGCCCTGGCCGGTAGGCAGGGCTCGGAGGGCGGGGAGACTGCCTCCCATTCCCGGGCCGAATGGCGAGGGCCCGGGAAGATGCAATGCGGCGGCGGCGATGGCGGGTCTCGGGCGGCGTCTCCTTTGGAGCCCTGGCCGGTAGGCAGAGCTCGGAGGGCGGGGAGACTGCCTCCCATTCCCGGGCCGAATGGCGAGGGCCCGGGAAGAGGCAACGTGGCGGCGGCGATGGCGGGTCTCGGGCGGCGTCTCCTTTGGAGCCCTGGCCGGTAGGCAGGGCTCGGAGGGCGGGGAGACTGCCTCCCATTCCCGGGCCGAATGGCGAGGGCCCGGGAAGATGCAATGCGGCGGCGGCGATGGCGGGTCTCGGGCGGCGTCTCCTTTGGAGCCCTGGCCGGTAGGCAGAGCTCGGAGGGCGGGGAGACTGCCTCCCATTCCCGGGCCGAATGGCGAGGGCCCGGGAAGAGGCAACGTGGCGGCGGCGATGGCGGGTCTCGGGCGGCGTCTCCTTTGGAGCCCTGGCCGGTAGGCAGAGCTCGGAGGGCGGGGAGACTGCCTCCCATTCCCGGGCCGAATGGCGAGGGCCCGGGAAGAGGCAATGCGGCGGCGGCGATGGCGGGTCTCGGGCGGCGTCTCCTTTGGAGCCCTGGCCGGTAGGCAGAGCTCGGAGGGCGGGGAGACGCATATGCTTCCCATTCCCGAGACCCTCCATCGCCGCCGCCGCATTGCATCTTCCCGGGCCCTCGCCATTCGGCCCGGGAATGGGAGGCAGTCTCCCCGCCCTCCGAGCCCTGCTGCCGGCCAGGGCTCCAAAGGAGACGCCGCCCGAGACCCGCCATCGCCGCCGCCACGTTGCATCTACCCGGGCCCTCGCCATTCGGCCCGGGAATGGGAGGCAGAGTCTCCCCGCCCTCGGAGCTCTGCCTGCCGTCCAGGGCTCCGAAGGAGACGCCGCCCGAGACCCGCCATCGCCGCCGCCGCATTGCCTCTTCCCGGGCCCTCGCCATTCGGGCCGGGAATGGGAGGCAGAGTCTCCCCGTCCTCCGAGCCCTGCCTGCCGGCCAGGCCTCCAAAAGAGACGCCGCCCGAGACCCGCCATCGCCGCCGCCACGTTGCCTCTCCCGGGGCCCTCGCTGCTTGGCCCGGGAATGGGAAGCAGAAAAGGGACGATGATGCCAGACCCCGGCAGCCCATGCCACTGGCCCCATTGGGGAGAGACAGGTACAGCACAGTATTTGGTTCAGAATCTTTTTTTCCTAGATTTTCCTCCTTTAAAATTGGGTGCGCCTTATATGCCGGAGCGCCTTATATGGCGAAAAATACGGTACTGATGAGGATTTAATGTTGCTGATTACAATGCCAAGAAGGTAGCTTTATTTTGGTAGTTCAAAGTTTGATCTGGACAGGAAAGAAGATGATGATCCAGCTGAGTCTGAAATTCTAAAAAAAATAGTTGACTTCAGCATGATATATTAGTAAACAAAGATGCTTAGATCTTGTATTTCATATGATCTGTTAAATGTGAGCTTAGTTAATGATGGAGTAAGGTAGGAATTTCTGTATATATTTAATAGTAATTGTGTGCCATCAAGTCAATTCTGACTTATGGCAACCCTTTCCAGAGTTTCTAACTAGAAAGTACTCAGAAGTGGTTCATCATTCCCTTCTTTTGGATGCAACCTGGGACTGTGCAACTTATCCTTGACTGCACAGGACCATTCTTCTCCCTGGGGACACAGTGGGGAATCAAACTCTCAACCTTTGATAACAAAAGCACTGACTTGTTCAGCCAGCTATATATTTACTTGGGTTAAAATCTCAGCAACCAAGAGATTTACTTCAGGCTGCAAGTACCATAAACTTTAAAAGGGTTTACCTACTACAACAGTTTGTTTAGAAATAAAGACAGTTTATTGAGGATTGAGATGGAGGTGGGAAGATCAATAGTTATACAGTAAAACCCCGACTTACATATGCTTCGAGTTACATAACATTTGACTTACATAATAATTTTGTGTTAAAACCATGTCCTGATTTACATGATTTCCTATGGGTTTGCTTCGAGTTACATAAAGATTCTTTTTCCTATGGGTTTGATTCAAATTACGTAAAAATTCATTTTCCTATGGGTTTACTTCGATTTACATAAAAATTTCATTTTCCTTATGGGTTTGCTTCAAGTTACGTAAAAAAATAATTTTTCCTATGGGTTTGCTTAGAGTTACATAAAAAACCATTTTAAGCAAAAGCCTACGGAACTGACTTTTTTTCGTAAGTAGGGGTTTTACTGTAGTTAGAAATACCTGTATTTCCAAGAAGTACTGGCAAGAAACAGATTCATGCACAAAAAAGATTTTTCCATTTATATTCTGCACGTCCTACATTGATTGAGCTCTCTCCCCTCTCCACCACTTTCCAAGACTGGACAATCTAAGAGAAAGTTACCACACAAGGAGCTTCTTCATGGCTGAATGGGTTCTTGAGTCTGAATCTCTCAACCCTTAGGCCCAAACAGTGGTTAAAGACAGGTCATAATTAGAGTTTAACACATATGAGTGTCAAGGAGTCGTGCTTGAAACAATCTTTCCATGTTTGCAAAACCACACTTTGATGTAATCATTAGCTTAAATCCAGATCACCAATCACCAAACAAAGCAGGCTGATTTGCATGCTCCTAAAGGTGAGAGTTCATGTTCTAAAGCTCAGATGCTCACATTGGTTAAGGATTTCCGTCTCCCAGTCATCAGCTACCTCTTAACATTTGTTTCTGACTTCAGTCAAGCACACTTAACCATCACGCCACATCAGCTCCTGTTCCACTAATACAGTGGTACCTCGAGTTACAAATGGTTCGAGTTACAAAATTTTCACAATACAAATGAAAATCAATTGAAAATAATAGCTCCAGTTACAAATTTTTCCAGAACATATTAATTGGTTTTCAATGCATTCCTATGGGAAACCATGTTTCAAGTTATAAATTTTGGTTTTCAATGCATTCCTAAGAGAAATTCGAGTTACAATTTTTTCATAACATGAAAAATGCCTTGGAAGGCATTAAATTTGTAACTCGAGGTACCACTGTAAATGAAATAGTTGAATCCACTCATCCTACGTCGTAGGATCTAAATTCCACTTATATCAATTGCTGTCTTTTCTTCATGGCTTTTGTACCTTTTACACAGAATGGAGAACAGGTGGCGTGTTGAATGACTATATAGCTCTTACAACCATAAAGTTCATGGCAGAGGAAGAAGGTAATTCTGTGGAAACAATGACTTGACAATGGGCATAAGACAAATATCTAAATCATGGGTTTGCAACTGATAACCCATGGGCCAGATCTGGCCCCCGATGCCAATGCCTTAACCAATGGCCTATGGGCCAGATCTGCCCCGATGACATTCTATCCAGCCCATGGTGATTACCCTGGAAGCGGAAGCAGAAGCGGATGCATTTGCGACAGCCGTACATGCGCCTCTCCATGCACAAATGTGCCTGTGCATGCACAAACGCACCCATGCATGTGCAAACATGTCCGATGCAGTTTACAGTAGCATTTGCGGCAGGGGGAGACCACATACCCGGTCTGCTCAGCTGTCAGAGGGGGAGTTGCCTGGCCCATGGCATGGTAAGGTTGAGAACCCCTGATCTAAATGGTTAGCAACAGAACACACACATATATGCACAAGAGTCCCAAAATGATTATTTACAGTAAATTTCAAGTGGCATGACCCTAACTTATATTTAATGTTCTATTTAATGAAGCAACTGCAGCCGTGTGGAACTTATGCTATCCAAAAGCATTGGTTCCTGGAATGTTTTAATGTGTTCCAATAGCAACGTGACCAAGGGCAGCAGAAGTGAGTAAGAGGGAAGGATTTCCTTCCTCCTCTTGCTGGTGACCCACCCGCAGCCTTTGCTTCTTTGTGGAACAAAGAGAACATTGAATCATATACAATGTACACAATAAATGGTGGTCACTGATCTTCATGTTGCATATGTGGGTGCCATATTCCACCTGTCGTATTTGCCTCTCAGGAACAAAAGTGTATAATATCATTTGTCAGAGATCATGGAAGAAACAAATCAAATAAATATACATAAAGTGTTTACCATGGTTTGACTGCTTACATCAGGGATTCTCAACCTGCGGCCCATGGCGCCATTTCATGTGGCCCACCACCACCTCCAAGGACTGCAGTGGCTCAAGTGACTAAGACACTGACTGGGAGGCGGAAGGTCAGCAATTCAATTCCCGAGTACTGCAGGACAGAATGAGCTCCTGTCTTTGTCCCAGTTCCTGCCAGCCTAGCAGTTCGAAAGCAAGAAATTGCAAGCAGATAAATAGGGACCACTTTGGTGGGAAGGTAACAGCATTTCATGCTTGTTGCACTGTAAGGCCAGGTTGGTTTGCTGTTTTTTCAGTCAATCACTCAGCATAATCATGGAAGCAGTGTAATCTACCCCCAAAGAGCCGCTACCCACAGGTGTTCTTCTTATTTGGTGCAGGTAGCTGCACTATAGTTTAATCCATTCCTGGCATGTGTGATCACTCGAAATGGACAAAATTGAACCTTGCAGCTTGTCAAGGGTTCCTTCTGCTGTCAATTTCAGGTTTTGTGAAGTGGCTTAATAAGTGAGCTGCTTCAGGATATTGGCAAATAAACACTTCCTTTGCTCTTCTGTGGAGAGCCAGGGGAAATGATTTTTTTTAGTGTGCTAGATAAGGGATCAGCAAATTTGGCTTTCCAGATGTTCTTGGACTTCCAGATGTTCTTGGATTTACCAGAAGACAGAGTCAGTACACCTGTTGATCAGGACTTCTGGGAATTGAAATCCAAGACCCCTGTGTTAGATCATTGCTGATGGGCTCAGTCACTTAGGTTACAATTTTTTTAAAAAAAAATCTTAGCTGATGTGATAATTGAAACATTAGACACAATTTAAAAATTTAATCTAAGTAATATAGCATACCAGCAATGTTTTAGCAGACAAAAATGCAAAAATGCATTGGATTAGCTACCATGGTAACAGAGTACAGTACTCATTGGGCCTTTGGTTTATGCAGCAGGGCTCTTCTTAATATTCTGACTGCAGTGGCTCAAGTGGCTAAGACACTGACGGGAAGACAGGAGGTCAGCAGTTCGATTCCCAAGTACGGCAGGACGGAATGAGCTCCCGTCTTTGTCCCAGCTCCTGCCAGCCTAGCAATTTGAAAGCAAGAAATTGCAAGGAGATAAATAGGGACCACTTTGGTGTGAAGGTAAACAGAATTCCGTGCACACCAGTGTCTAGTCATGCCTGCCACATGACCACAGAAACATCTGCAGAAGCAGACAGCGCTGGCTCTTTGGCTTTGAAACAGAGATGAGCACTGAGCCCTAATATCAGATACGACTGGCTTTTAAGCAAGGAAAACCTTTACCATCTCTCAACCGAATTTACTCCAGAAAACTGTAATGGGGTGGGGGTGGGGGTTGAAGTGGAGTTGCTCCATGTGTGCAGCCTTGAGCTCCCTGAAGAAAGACAAAGAAGATTTTTTTAAAATGTGACCAATATGGAAGGACTAACAACATAATGAATACAAAGCTTGGTTGAGGGCTTTAAATTTGAGACATGTATTTACAAAAAGGCTATGCGAGAAGCCGCTCCAAACTGTATTTTTCCTAATTGCCCTGCACGGAGCCAAGTCTTTCCTCATAACCACCCTCTCTTCATTTGATTGACAAAGGTCAGTTCAGATTTTCCAAAACGGATACAAATCTTTAATTTTAGGTACTACATTTCCAAAGATTGTGCCAACAATGTGACAGAGAGAGAGAGAGCATGCTAACATTGCAGTCAATACTGCCCTGAAATGGCAGAGAAGGTCACAAAGCCATCGCCAGAATGATGGCCACAAGACAGTCCAGAGGTTCCGTTTACAGTGCCAGAAAACCTAAACCAAAACACACAAAGGCTCACGTGAATCCCTGCATTGTGGTGGGTGGAACTCCTAAAGGGGCCATTCACTGCTCCTGTTAGCTTATCTCAAACAGACAGCTCAGAGCCTGCCAAATATCAAGGCTGAGCTGTGATTCAAACCCACTACATTTGCCTCAGAGCTTCAAAATAACCAGTTAATTTTTTTAATTCATACCCCACCAAAAGCAAGAATATACAGTATGATTTTAACTTAGTAAGGGATAATTTCAGACTTTCTGTGGGATAACTGTAATGCCTCAATCTTATTATTTTCATGGTTTGTTCTCATTGAGTGACAGAGGAGGGATACCATATGATTCAAGTGGTAGCTTGTGGTGTGCCTAAAAACGGTTACATTTTGGAATTGGGGGCTGAAGTTACTAAATGCAAAGTTAGGTTTTGGATTGCATCTTCCAGAATCATTTAGATAGCGTGCCAACAATTTGTTTTTAAATCTTTAACTTCAATAGTTTATTTATTTATTTAGTATATGGCACTTGTACACATTGAGTCAGCATATAACAAAAAGAAAATATATATAAATTATATAAAAATTAAACATTAATTTATAAACAAACATCTAAACCAGGAGTTCTCAACCTTTTAAAGCTGGGGGCTGGGTCACGCCCCCTCAAACAGCTTCGGGGACCAGACAGCCATTTTGTCCTTCCTCCACCACATGGCACTTCCTGGTGTGGTGGAGGCAGTGGGGGGGGCACATGAAATGGTGCCACACGCTGCATCTAGCCTGGGGGCTGTAGGTTGAGAATCCCTGATCTAAATAATTTATATATTCAATTGCACAAAAAATCACCCCTTCTTCTTCTTCTTCTTCTTCTTCTTCTTCTTCTTCTTCTTCTTCAGCTGCCGTATCTCTTCTGGATATTGGCTATCTTCATGATGATGGTCTTCCTGTTCTTAGCTCCTTGGAACAGTTCTTCTAAGGACATGCAACTCCAGTCTTGTTGTGTATTAAGGCACATTTGCAAGTAGCGCGGTTTAGTGTTCAGGAACCAAGACAATAGAAACAGCCGAAGTCTGGCTTAACTCATCTTTATTGCATGATGGTCAGGGGGAACATGTGGTAATGGCAGACGAACAGCTCAATATATACAGTGGCTATACATTTGAATGTGGCTCCTCGGTAGCTCATTGGCTACTGTCTGCATGACGTCACCCTCAGTCACGCCCTTCTTGTCCAGGTGACGTAGTGGCGGGAATCTTCCTGCGGCTGTAGGTATTTGGAGAAATGGTACCATGTGAGCTGGGCGCTCGCTACTGCCCCCAGTGGTCACTAGCTCGCGTCCTCATACAGAAGGTTACAGTGTTACTATTAGGGATTGTTACATCCACTCATTTGAGTGGTTACATTACTTAAAGGCACATTATACTCCATACACAACACCCCTCCCGCCTAGGATGAGATGAAGTCTCTCATCCAATATGGTTTATTGCATGAGCGTTTTGGGCGCAAGGCTGGCTGGCTTGTCCCGGGGGCGCTATCGCTTCTGTGTTCCCTGGGCTCTTGTCCTGCAACAGGAGAGGGAGACTCGTTAGCGACTTGCTGTGGTTCTGTGGTTTTTGGGGTAGGGGTAAACTCCATTGTGGGAAAACCGGGAACATTGGGGGCTAACGAAAAACCCCGCTTCTCGCTTGGATGGGTGAAGGACCACTCCGAAAAACTCCCCCGGTTTTGTAACTCAAAGTCAAATTCATATTCCGGAATATCAATGGGGGCATCCTCCAGGATATCTACGGGGACAAACTTATTCCCTTCCCCCCTCGGTGGGGATCACTGGCTCCCCCCTCCTCCGCCTTGGGCTGAACGGGTGGGGGAGAACCCTAACGCTGAGTCCTGATGCGCGGTTTCCACGCCTTGGTTACCGGGAACCCGTCGCCGGAGTTGGTCTGAGTGTCGCCTCCAGAGTAGACCTGTGCTGGTCTCAATGCAGTACGACACAGGTCCATTTTGCCCAATGACTACTCCCGGAACCCAGGCTGGTCCTGCGTTAGCGTAATTTCTGCAATGGACCGGGGCGCCTATTTCGAAACTCTTTGTGCCCACTATCCCAATGTTCCTCCCAGTGTCTTCCACCCTCGTGGGGTCTAGCCTGGTCAGTATCATAGTCAACTTCCTGCGCATTAGGAGTTCTGCGGGGGAGTAGCCTGACGCCAGGGGGGTCACCCTATACCCAAGCAAGAATTGGCATAACTGCAGATTCAGGTCCCCGGGGCCCATGCACCTCAGCGCGTCTTTGGTGGTACGCACAAGGCGTTCTACCTGTCCGTTTGTTGCTGGGTGAAAAGGTGCGGAGGTGATGTGCCGAATGGTGTTTATGTCAATGAACGCCCGGAACTCGGCGGACGTGAAACAACTTGCGTTATCACTCACAAGTACATCGGGTATACCGAACGAACTGAACACTTTGCGCAATTGCTTAATGGTTGTGGCTGATGAGGTGTTTGCCACTGGGATAACTTCCAACCACTTGGAATAAGCATCCACTATGAGGAGGAAAAGTGAGCCTCTGAAGGGACCTGCAAAGTCTATGTTCACGCGAGACCACGGCCCTTTCGCCGCATCCCATTCCCTGTGCGGAAGTTGGGCCTCCTCGGGCCGAGAGCTTTGGCAACTCTCGCAAGTGCTCACCATGTGCTCAATATCAGCGTCTAACTGTGGCCACCAGAAATAGCTCCTGGCCAATGCCTTGGAGCGGACAATCCCTGGATGGCTGACGTGCAGCAACTTGAGCACTCTTGCTCTCAGTGATTCAGGGACAACCATCCGCTGGCCCCAAAGGAGGCAACCCCTCTCCATGGACAGTTCCAACCTCTTCCTTAAAAAAGGAGCAAATTCTGCCATTGGGGAAGACGTTGGCCACCCTTTTTGCACCCATGGCCCTAGTTAGTTAACTAGGGCCAACGTCTTATCTTTGCCTGTTGCCTTGGTGATTTCCGTGGATACTATTGGGGGTGAATCCAGGACCTCTATCATGAGCACTTGGTGGTCTTTTTCCACCTCACACACGGGGTTGCCCACGTGGGGCAGGGGTGACCTCGAGGGCATGTCCGCATGGCTTATGTCCTTTCCGGGGCGGTAAACCAGCGTGTTCTGGTACGCGTTTAAGAAAATGGCCCACCTCAGCATTCTAGGGGACAGGATCTGCGGTGTGGGCTTGTCTGCGGTGAAAATGTCTAGGAGGGGCTTGTGGTCTGTCACGATGGTGAAAGGGCAGCCATATAGAAAGTCATGAAACTTCTTTGTTCCAGCGATTATTGCAAGTGCCTCCCTGTCTGTCTGTGCATAGTTACGCTCTGCCTTAGACAGGGATCTGGAGTAGAACGCCACCGGGGCTTCCCGCCCGCTTTCCAACACGTGGCACAGGACCGCCCCCACCCCCACTGGAGAAGCATCACATACCAGAACCACTGGCTTCTTGGGATCGAAATGGGTTAGGATGGCGTCTGAGGATAAGAGTTGTTTCAGCTCATTGAATGCTCTCTCCTGACTCTTGCCCCATCGCCAAACCTCATCCTTCTTTAATAATCTATGAAGCGGCTCTGCCACCGACGCCTTCCTAGGCAGGAAGGAATGGTAGAAGTTTAGGAGTCCCAGGAACGATTGCAATTCTGGCTTGGAGGTGGGGCGAGGAGCATTCTGAACGGCGGCCACCTTTGATTTGGAGGGTTTTATGCCAACAGGGGTTACCCTGAAACCCAGGAACTCTACCTCTTTTGCGAAGAAGACACATTTGTCTTTCCGCAGCCTCAAACACGCTTTTTCGAATACCGTCAGTACTTTGTCTAGCCTTTCAGCCAATTCTGACTCACTTCCCCCTGTTATCAATACGTCGTCAAAATATGGCAAGACCCCCTCCAGACCCTTCAAAAGACGCTCCACTAATGATTGGAAAATGCCTGGCGCCGAGTTCACACCAAACTGTAGGCGCGTCACCTGAAATGCCCCTTTGTGGGTGACTATCGTCTGTGCAGCAGCTGCAGCTGGGGTTACCGAGAGTTGCTGATAAGCCTGCGCCAGGTCCAGTTTCGCAAAACACTTTCCCCTATGTAACCTGGCCAACAGGTGACTGACTACCGGCACCGGATACGCATTTGGGAGTATCACCTTATTAATGGTACATTTGTAATCAGCGCAAATTCGATCCTCCCCGTTGGCCTTTAGCGCTGTTACAATCGGAGTTTCCCACTCTGCAGAATCAACTGGGACTAGAATCCCCTGGCCCACCAACTTGTCCAGTTCCGCTTCTATTTTGTCCTTTAGTGCAAAAGGCACCCTTTGCGGTTTGAGTCTTATCGGGCAGATCTCCAGGTCCAGGTCGAACGCAACTGGGGGCCCCTTGAATTTTCCGAGTCCCTTCTTGAACACCTCGGGATGCGGGTTACACACCTCCTGCATTGGGTCAGTTCCAATAGTATGCACCCCCCCTATGAACAACCCCAGGGGCTTAAACCATTGTGTTCCCAGGAGGCAACAGTCCCCCCCTTGAGAACAACCAGAGGGAGTTCCGAGGTGTGTTGCTTGTATTGGACCTTGAATTTTCCCACCCCCAACACCGTGATGCTATTTCCCTGCACGTCTCGCAAAGTAGACCTCAGTGCTTTGAGTTTGGGGCGCGCGTTGGGAGAAATTCGCAAAAATTCTCTCTGGGAAATGATGGAATAAGAGGAACCCGAGTCTATCTCCATCTTAACAGGGACCCCTTGCAACAGTACCTCTACAAAGTAACGTGGGTGTCCCAAGGACACGCTTTGGACCGCCGTGTCATCGTCACTGGGGACTCACCGGCGCACTCCATGTACCTCGACGTCGCTGTTGTCAGAGATGCGGCCCACGCCATCCTGCTTCTTTGAGGTCCAGAAGCCCTCCTGCTTCCTTGGGGAACGGTCTGTCGAGCCTTTCCGGTCTTTGCGCCGTCGCCTGCAAACCTTGGCGATGTGGCCTCGCCGACCACAGTTTTGGCACTCCGCCTTCCAGAACGGGCACTTACTGCGGTCATGGGATGCCCTGCAGCCATCGCAACATCGGCCGTCCTTCCGCACCTTCCGCTGCTCTCCGTGGAGGAGTGTGGTGCCCACCTGGCCGCTTGCACTGAGCCTGCTGCCCTGTCGGGTTGTGGGGGCCTTGTCCTGAACCCCTTAACCCCGGCCCTCGTGGCTTCTGCCACCTGCGCCGCCTTTATGACCTCTTGTAATGTTGGGGGCGGCTCTTTGTTCATCAGCTTTCGCTGGACCTCCTCGTCCCACAGGCCACACAGCATGCGGTCCCTGAGGGCGATTTCCAGGTTCTCCCACTTGCATGGGCTGGCGGCCAAACGGAGGGCCGCTGCAAAGGCAGCCACGGACTCACCGGGCGACTGGACTCTCTTCCAGAATGCGTCCCGAGCCGAGAACATCGAGACCGAGGGCTGGAAATGGTCCCGCATGGCTTTCAGGAGTTGCTTGACCGGAACCTCCCCCACCTTCCTTGGAGACACCAGGTCCACCAAAACCTTCATGGCCGGGAACCCGAGCATCCTGATGAGGATGGCCCTTTTCTTCCCCTCGTCCGAGATGTCGGACACCATCAGTGCGCTGTTGAAATCCATCTTGAACAGTTCCCATTCCTCCGGTTTGTTGATGTCGAAACCGGCCTGTGTTGTCTTGATTCCGTGGGGATCCATTATCCCACCTTCGTCGCCAATTTAGTGTTCATGAACCAAGACAATAGAAACAGCCGAAGTGTGCCTTAACTCATCTTTATTGCATGATGGTCAGGGGGAACATGTGGTAATGGCGGACGAACAGCTCAATATATAGTGGCTATACATTTGAATGTGGCTCCTCGGTAGCTCATTGGCTACTGTCTGCGCGACGTCACCCTCAGTAACGCCCTTCTTGTCCAGGTGAGGTAGTGGCGGGAATCTTCCCGCGGCTGTAGGTATTTGGAGAATTGGTACCATGTGAGCTGGGCGCTCGCTACTGCCCCCAGTGGTCACTAGCTCGCGTCCTCATACAGAAGGTTACAGTGTTACTATTAGGGATTGTTACATCCACTCATTCGAGTGGTTACATTACTTAAAGGCACATTATACTCCATACACAACACGCGGGCAGCGCCTTTGCAAGAGGAAAATGGCGGTTTCCCGCCATCCTAATTAAGAGCTAAAGTTGGCGCACTCATTATGCTGTCACATTGGATTACTGAACTTAATTTGGATTTGGAATAAATTGCTTCTACCTCATAGCCAACGCAAACGGTTTTTTCTTTTCTCTGCTGTGCTTCTACGTTTGGTCTCCTATTTTCTTGCACTCATTATGCTAATCAGAGTCCTGTGATTGGCTACAGTTTGGATCCTGTTCTTCATTGGTTAATACATATACATCGTGTTATGATTGGTTAGTTGTGCTTGTCTGGCGGGTTGCTACTTTGTATCAAGGAGCCACCACCGGGGAGACACTATGTAAGCCCCACGGGTGGGGCCAGACCGGATCTATACTACCCATTTTGCACAGGTAGCCAGTAACGTGCTAAGCCTGGGTCTCCTCCACACGCTACCACTTCTAGTGTAGCTCAGCCCTTGCCTCTTCTGTGGCAGACTCTGGAGGGACTGATTTCATGGGATTGTATAGCCAGCCATCTCTGTGTCCGGAACGCCTTATAAGAATAACCTGAAAAGACTGTTGAATAAATTCTAGTTGTTGTTGTGTTCATCGTTGCCTCAACTATTGCTTATAAGGGCCGGATGCAACAAGTCTCTTAGGTTCTTCAGTCATGAAGTCCATCTATGTCTAGGGCCTCTCCTCCTAGGGATCTTTCCTTGCAGAGCAAGTTGGGGTATTCTATACTTTATGTTGTTCCTCGTGATATGGCCATGGTATTGGAGCTCTCTTTACTTAAAGAGTTATTTTTCTTTATCCATCCAGTGCAATACTTCTACATTAGTCACATGGTCAACCCAGCAGCCGTCTGTAGATCCACATTTCAAAAGCTTCGATTCTCTTTTCAGATGCTTTAGTCAATGTCCAAGCTTCAACTCCATGTAGCAACACTGAGAATACGTAACATCTCACTATTAGGATCTTTGTAGCAAGAGTTAGATCTCTACTATGTAACAAGTGTTGCATTTTTATGAAGATGGGTCTTGCTTTTTCTGTTCATAATTTAATCTCTACCTCAGGATCCCACTTTTCATTTAACATACTCCCCAAGTAGACAATTTTAACCACCCTTTTGATGTGTGTGTGTGTGTGTGTGTGTGTGTGTGTGTGTGTTCCTGCCATTAGCTTGCCGTGAGTTGGTTCTCTGCTTATAATAAGTTATTTAGTCTTTTTGGCGTTGAGATCCAAACCATATTCTGCGCTTGAAGCTCTAACTCAGGGGTGTCCAAACTTTTTGAGCTGAGAGCTGGTCATGTGGTTCAGGGGACTGGTCACTATGGCCCGTGGGCTGGATCCAGCCCCTGACACCAATTCATCCAGCCGCGAAGCCCTCGTCACTCCTGGAAGCAAAAGTAAAACACACCTATACAGATGAATTGGCACCAGGGGCAAGATCTGGCCCATGGGCCATAGTTTGGGCACCCCAGCTCTAACTCAATCCAGCATCAACTGCAAGCTGCAAGGTTTGTGGCCAGGGACACTGTGTCATATGTATATAATGCAGATAATGCCACTATCCGCATTTTAACCCAGGCCTATCAGCAACTTTCAGTGACCCCAGCCGCTGCCGTTGCGCAGACCATAGTAACGCATAAGGGGGCATTTAAGGTAACGCGCCTTCAGTTCGGCGTGAACTCGGCCCCCGGGATCTTCCAATCCCTCGTGGAACGCCTGTTAAAGGGGCTCCCAGGAGTTCTACCATACTTCGACGATGTGCTGATAACAGCGGGGAGCGAGGTAGAACTAGCCAAAAGACTAGATGGGGTCCTCTCAGTTTTCGAGAAAGCGGGGCTTCGACTAAGGAAGGACAAGTGTGTGTTTTTTGCGAGGGAGGTTGAATTCCTAGGTTTCAAAGTAACCCCAGAGGGGATCAGGCCCTCAGAGTCCAAGGTTGCAGCCGTACAGAATGCCCCTCGCCCCACCGCAAAACCGGAGCTGCAGTCGTTTCTGGGGCTCCTTAACTTCTATCACTCGTTCCTGCCTAGGAAGGCATCGGTTGCGGAGCCACTGCACGCCTTGTTAAAAAAGGACGCGGTTTGGCGGTGGGGGGACAAACAAGAGAGAGCCTTCCGAGAACTAAAATCACTCCTCTCCTCAGATGCGGTCCTGACACATTTTGACCCTAGGAAGCCAGTGGTTCTGGTATGTGATGCGTCCCCGGTGGGGGTGGGGGCGGTCCTGTGCCACGTGTTAGAGAGCGGGCGGGAGGCCCCGGTGGCTTACTACTCCAGGTCCCTTTCGAAGGCTGAGCGCAATTACGCGCAGACAGACAGGGAGGCACTGGCCATAATCGCAGGGACCAAAAAGTTTCATGATTTTCTATACGGCCGCGAGTTTACGGTAGTGACTGATCACAAGCCGCTTCTGGGGATCGATCTCCCCTCCCTAACTTGGGGGATTCCGCATGCGAGGTAGAGCAGGACCACCAGGTCATGCTAATCGAGTCCCTCGACTCACCCCCAATTGTCCCGGCCGACCTCGCCAAAGCCACGGCGGCCGACAAGATCCTAGCCCAGGTTAGCTCATGGGTGAAAAAGGGGTGGCCCACTACTCCCCCAGAGGAACCGTTCAAACCGTTCTGTAGGCGCAGGGTGGAACTTTCCCTGGAAAGGGGCTGTCTACTCTGGGGCCAGCGGGTGATTGTCCCAGAGAAATTAAGGGCAAGGGTACTGAAGTTACTACACACCAGTCACCCGGGGATCGTGCGGTCCAAAGCCCTAGCCAGAAGTTTCTTTTGGTGGCCACAGATAGACGCTGACATAGAGCGTCTAGTGGGCACGTGCGAGAGCTGCCAGAGCTTCCGGCCCGAGGAGTCCCGACTACCCCATAGAGAGTGGGACACAGCCCGCGGGCCGTGGTCTCGTATCCATGTCGACTTCGCGGGGCCTTTCCGCGGGGCCACGTTCCTACTGGTTGTCGACTCCTACTCCAAGTGGTTGGAGGTAATCCCCGTGAGCAGCACCTCCTCCGCGACAACCATAAAGCAGTTGCGCAAACTCTTTGCTTGTTTCGGCCTGCCAGACGTCCTCGTGAGCGACAACGCAAGTTGCTTCACGTCGACCGAGTTCCAAACCTTCATGGAGAGGAACGCAATCAGACACATTACTGCTGCCCCATTCCACCCCGCCACAAACGGTCAGGTAGAGCGCCAAGTGCGCACTACGAAAGACGCACTGCGGCGCATGGGTCCCGGCGACCTGAACCTACACCTGTGCCAGTTCCTAATCACCTACAGGACCACCCCCCTAGCTTCAGGGTTCTCCCCGGCCGAGCTGCTTATGAAGAGGCGCCCGGCAACGCTGTTTGACCGGATGGATCCGTCCAGGGTGGAGGATGAGGGGAGAAATATAAATTTAGGGGGGGGGAGCTCCAAGAACTTTTCCACAGGGGACCCGGTTCATTGCAGGAACTACGCGGCCTCGGGGCCAGCGTGGGTGCCGGGGACAATCATCGAGCAAACGGGGCCAGTCTCCTACAGGGTCGAGACGAACTCAGGGCTAACATGGAGACGGCACGCCGATCAGCTCCGAAGGCGAGTCACTAGTGAGGGGGAATCAGCGTTAGGGTCCTCCCCCACCCGCATTACCCAAGGGGGAGACACGGAGGCGCGCGAGGGCGAAGTTAAAGAGAGGAATCAGTTTGCCCCCGACTATGACCAGGACCAAGAGTTTGACTATAATTTTCCGTACCAGGGGGAGTTAGCGGAGTGGTCCCCCACCCGTCCTAGCGAGAAGAGGGGTTTCAGTTCAGCCCCTGGTACCTCCAGGCCTCGCAGCACGAGCTTGCTAGAGTACACCATAGCCCCGGCCCCCAAGAGACAAGCGCCACAGAGACAGGCAGCCAGCGGGATCTCGCCAGCCGCAAATCCCCAGACCCCCAAACAGGCAGCGGGAGACAGCGGGGCCACAAGGGTCTCATCGTCAGTCCCGAGTTTCGTACTAGGGGGGTCCCCGGGTCCTACAGGCGGCAGGCAAGGGTTCACTTCCCAACTGTTCATTCCGTTCCCGTCCCCACAGGCAAGGTCACCGCAGCCTCATCACAGAACCACTAACGAGTCCCCACCTTACATTGCAGGACAAGACCGCGCGGGACCAGGAGCCACGGGCTCCCCTGTGTTAGGGCAAGCTGACACGCGCCCCAGACGCACGTGCGGGAAGCCACAATGGTTAAGGGACTTCGTCCCATCCTAGGGGGGAGGGATGTTGTGTATGCAAGAACACTGTTGCTTTAAGTAAATGAATGTAACCAGCCCCATATCACAATGTATCACAGCTGCTAAAGGAACGCGAGCGAGCCGCCCATCAAGGGCGGGTGCGAGCGTTCATACTCACATGGTTCAATCCCCAAATCACGGACAGCCGCGGGAAACTTCTCCGCATGAAGAACTACAGAAGAGGGGGGCGTGCCTCAAGACGACGCCCCCAACGGTGGCAGCCAATGAGCCACCGTGCAACCAGATTCAAATGTGTTTCATTGTTTCATTACTGTATATAATGTGATGTATCTCCGCCATTACCACATGTTCGTTCTGATCATCAACCAATAAACCTGTGTTAGTCCTTACTGCGACTCCTTCTTTGTCTTCCGTGCGAGACACCAAATTGGCGACGAAGGTGGGATAATGGCGAATCCCAGAGTCAAGACGTACCATTTCGACGTCAGCGAGCCTGACCAGTGGGAGCTCTACGAGTGCCAGTTTCGGCACGCGATGGAAGCAGCCGGCGTCGACGCCGACGCGCTGATACGCTCCCATTTCCTGGCCCAGGTGGGACCGGCCACGCTGCGCATCCTCATGAACTTGGTGGCGCCAAAGAAGGTTGAAGCCGTGCCGATCGACCAACTCCTGGAGCTGCTGAGGGCACACTTCCAGCCCCCAGTCTCGATTTTTCCGGCCCGGGTCGCGTTCCACCGGCGAGACCAGCGTCCAGGCGAGTCCGTGTCCGACTACGCAGCGGCCCTCAGGCTGGCGGCTGTGCACTGCAAGTGGGACGATTTGAACCAGGCCCTACGAGACCGCCTGCTGTGCGGCCTGCGGGACGAGGAGCTGCAACGGAAGCTCATGACCCGCGACGAGCACCTTTCGTTCAATGAGGTGTTGCGAGAGGCGCAAGCGGCTGAGGCGGCCAGGAGCGGGGTCAAGGTGTTCAAGGCCCGCAGCACAGCGTCCGAACGGGCCAAGTCCCCCGTTCAAGCGGCATGGCGGACCCCAGCAAAGGCAGCCTGGCGGGCACTTAGGTCGCCCGCCGGCACTCCAGAGACCTCCGACGACTCGTCCGTAACGGCGGACTCCTACACCAGCGAGGACGACGGCGTCCAGAGAGTAAGGAAGCGCGGGGAGCGGCGGCAAGACCGAGAGCGGCAGGACCGCCGCTGCGACGGCTGTGGCGCGGCCCATGACCGCACGAGGTGTCCCTTCCGCAAGGCCGAGTGCCACAATTGCGGTCGAAAGGGGCACATCGCCCGAGTTTGCAGGCGCGGGCGACCCGAGAGCAAAGGCAGTTCCAGCCACCCCCAGCACCACCAGCGGAAGGCGGCCGGTTCCAGGAAGGTGTCCACCATTCGCGGCGAGGACGGCGTGCACCGCGTGGCCCTGAAGCACCGGCGATTCTACGTGGAGGTACAGTTGCAGGGGCGCCCCGTGAAAATGGAGATAGACTCAGGGTCGTCATACTCCATACTGTCCCAGAGGGAATACTTGCGCATCCCCCCAGAGGCGCGGCCCAAGTTGCGGGCCATGCGGTCCCATCTGCGGGACGTACAGGGAAACGGGATCCCAGTGTTGGGGGTGGGGAAATTCAAGGTGAAGTTCAAGAATTTCTCCAAAAGGCTGCCCCTAGTGGTCCTCAAGGGGGGGAAGTGTTGCCTCCTAGGGACGCAGTGGTTTGCTCCCCTGGGGATAGAACTGTCCGGCATCCATGCCATAGAGACTGACCCAATGCAGGACGTTTGCAATGCGCACCCGGACGTTTTTAAAAAGGGGCTCGGGACTTACAGGGGGCCCCCAGTTTCATTCGAGTTGGACCCAGAAATCCGGCCCATCCGCCTTAAGCCGAGGAGGGTGCCCTTCGCACTCAAGGACAAGATCGAGGCGGAACTGGACAAATTGGTGGGGCAGGGGATTTTGGTTCCAGTTGATTCGGCAGAGTGGGAGACGCCGATTGTTACGGCTCTTAAATCAAACGGGGAGGTCAGGATTTGTGCGGACTATAAATGTACGATCAACAAGGCCATTCGGCCAAATGCATACCCAGTGCCCGTGGTCAGCCACCTGCTGGCCACACTCCATGGGGGGAGGTGTTTCGCCAAGTTAGACCTAGCCCAGGCCTATCAGCAACTTTCAGTGACCCCAGCCGCTGCCGCTGCGCAGACCATAGTAACGCATAAGGGGGCATTTAAGGTAACGCGCCTTCAGTTGGGCGTGAACTCGGCCCCCGGGATCTTCCAATCCCTCGTGGAACGCCTGTTAAAGGGGCTTCCAGGAGTTCTACCATACTTCGACGATGTGCTGATAACAGCGGGGAGCGAGGTAGAACTAGCCAAAAGACTAGATGGGGTCCTCTCAGTTTTCGAGAAAGCGGGGCTTCGACTAAGGAAGGACAAGTGTGTGTTTTTTGCGAGGGAGGTTGAATTCCTAGGTTTCAAAGTAACCCCAGAGGGGATCAGGCCCTCAGAGTCCAAGGTTGCAGCCGTACAGAATGCCCCTCGCCCCACCGCAAAACCGGAGCTGCAGTCGTTTCTGGGGCTCCTTAACTTCTATCACTCGTTCCTGCCTAGGAAGGCATCGGTTGCGGAGCCACTGCATGCCTTGTTAAAAAAGGACGCGGTTTGGCGGTGGGGGGACAAACAAGAGAGAGCCTTCCGAGAACTAAAATCACTCCTCTCCTCAGATGCGGTCCTGACACATTTTGACCCTAGGAAGCCAGTGGTTCTGGTATGTGATGCGTCCCCGGTGGGGGTGGGGGCGGTCCTGTGCCACGTGTTAGAGAGCGGGCGGGAGGCCCTGGTGGCTTACTACTCCAGGTCCCTTTCGAAGGCTGAGCGCAATTACGCGCAGACAGACAGGGAGGCACTGGCCATAATCGCAGGGACCAAAAAGTTTCATGATTTTCTATACGGCCGCGAGTTTACGGTAGTGACTGATCACAAGCCGCTTCTGGGGATCTTCACTACCGGCAAACCTACCCCTCAAATTCTCTCCCCCAGGATGTTGCGTTGGGCCATATTCCTCAACGCCTACCAATACGAGTTAGTCTACCGCCCAGGGAAGGAGATCTCCCATGCAGACGCCCTGTCCCGATCTCCCCTCCCTAACTTGGGGGATTCCGCATGCGAGGTAGAGCAGGACCACCAGGTCATGCTAATCGAGTCCCTCGACTCACCCCCAATTGTCCCGGCCGACCTCGCCAAAGCCACGGCGGCCGACAAGATCCTAGCCCAGGTTAGCTCATGGGTGAAAAAGGGGTGGCCCACTACTCTCCCAGAGGAACCGTTCAAACCATTCTGTAGGCGCAGGGTGGAACTTTCCCTGGAAAGGGGCTGTCTACTCTGGGGCCAGCGGGTGGTTATCCCAGAGAAATTAAGGGCAAGGGTACTGAAGTTACTACACACCAGTCACCCGGGGATCGTGCGGTCCAAAGCCCTAGCCAGAAGTTTCTTTTGGTGGCCACAGATAGACGCTGACATAGAGCGTCTAGTGGGCACGTGCGAGAGCTGCCAGAGCTCCCGGCCCGAGGAGTCCCGACTACCCCATAGAGAGTGGGACACAGCCCGCGGGCCGTGGTCTCGTATCCATGTCGACTTCGCGGGGCCTTTCCGCGGGGCCACGTTCCTACTGGTTGTCGACTCCTACTCCAAGTGGTTGGAGGTAAACCCCGTGAGCAGCACCTCCTCCGCGACAACCATAAAGCAGTTGCGCAAACTCTTTGCTTGTTTCGGCCTGCCAGACGTCCTCGTGAGCGACAACGCAAGTTGCTTCACGTCGACCGAGTTCCAAACCTTCATGGAGAGGAACGCAATCAGACACATTACTGCTGCCCCATTCCACCCCGCCACAAACGGTCAGGTAGAGCGCCAAGTGCGCACTACGAAAGACGCACTGCGGCGCATGGGTCCCGGCGACCTGAACCTACACCTGTGCCAGTTCCTAATCACCTACAGGACCACCCCCCTAGCTTCAGGGCTCTCCCCGGCCGAGCTGCTTATGAAGAGGCGCCCGGCAACGCTGTTTGACCGGATGGATCCGTCCAGGGTGGAGGACGAGGGGAGAAATATAAATTTAGGGGGGGGGGAGCTCCAAGAACTTTTCCACAGGGGACCCGGTTCATTGCAGGAACTACGCGGCCTCGGGGCCAGCGTGGGTGCCGGGGACAATCATCGAGCAAACGGGGCCAGTCTCCTACAGGGTCGAGACGAACTCAGGGCTAACATGGAGACGGCACGCCGATCAGCTCCGAAGGCGAGTCACTAGTGAGGGGGAATCAGCGTTAGGGTCCTCCCCCACCCGCATTACCCAAGGGGGAGACACGGAGGCGCACGAGGGCGAAGTTAAAGAGAGGAATCAGTTTGCCCCCGACTATGACCAGGACCAAGAGTTTGACTATAATTTTCCGTACCAGGGGGAGTTAGCGGAGTGGTCCCCCACCCGTCCTAGCGAGAAGAGGGGTTTCAGTTCAGCCCCTGGTACCTCCAGGCCTCGCAGCACGAGCTTGCTAGAGTACACCATAGCCCCGGCCCCCAAGAGACAAGCGCCACAGAGACAGGCAGCCAGCGGGATCTCGCCAGCCGCAAATCCCCAGACCCCCAAACAGGCAGCGGGAGACAGCGGGGCCACAAGGGTCTCATCGTCAGTCCCGAGTTTCGTACTAGGGGGGTCCCCGGGTCCTACAGGCGGTAGGCAAGGGTTCACTTCCCAACTGTTCATTCCGTTCCCGTCCCCACAGGCAAGGTCACCGCAGCCTCATCACAGAACCACTAACGAGTCCCCACCTTACATTGCAGGACAAGACCGCGCGGGACCAGGAGCCACGGGCTCCCCTGTGTTAGGGCAAGCTGACACGCGCCCCAGACGCACGTGCGGGAAGCCACAATGGTTAAGGGACTTCGTCCCATCCTAGGGGGGAGGGATGTTGTGTATGCAAGAACACTGTTGCTTTAAGTAAATGAATGTAACCAGCCCCATATCACAATGTATCACAGCTGCTAAAGGAACGCGAGCGAGCCGCCCATCAAGGGCGGGTGCGAGCGTTCATACTCACATGGTTCAATCCCCAAATCACGGACAGCCGCGGGAAACTTCTCCGCATGAAGAACTACAGAAGAGGGGGGCGTGCCTCAAGACGACGCCCCCAACGGTGGCAGCCAATGAGCCACCGTGCAACCAGATTCAAATGTGTTTCATTGTTTCATTACTGTATATAATGTGATGTATCTCCGCCATTACCACATGTTCGTTCTGATCATCAACCAATAAACCTGTGTTAGTCCTTACTGCGACTCCTTCTTTGTCTTCCGTGCGAGACACCAAAGTCTTTTTGGCGTTGAGATCCAAACCATATTCTGCGCTTGAAGCTCTAACTCAGGGGTGTCCAAACTTTTTGAGCTGAGAGCTGGTCATGTGGTTCAGGGGACTGGTCACTATGGCCCGTGGGCTGGATCCAGCCCCTGACACCAATTCATCCAGCCGCGAAGCCCTCGTCACTCCTGGAAGCAAAAGTAAAACACACCTATACAGATGAATTGGCACCAGGGGCAAGATCTGGCCCATGGGCCATAGTTTGGGCACCCCAGCTCTAACTCAATCCAGCATCAACTGCAAGCTGCAAGGTTTGTGGCCAGGGACACTGTGTCATATGTATATAATGCAGATAATGCCACTATCCGCATTTTAACCTAGCAAAGGAAGAATCCATTAGTCCATGGTAGGCTTGTAAAGAAGCAAAATGCTTTCCCAGGAAAAGAAAATATGTACAAAATAAACTTGAATACAGAACAGTACACCACTTACATTATGTGCATACTGCCAAAAGATTCTGCAGAGAAGAGGTATCACTGTTTCTGTTCTTTTCATTTGACAACTGAGATAAGTTGAAGTTTCTTTAGGAGCCACCTAAGATTTTCAGACCTTAGAAGACTGCTTTTTTGATACTACAACTCCCAAATCATGAGGTAATTCGATTCACTGGGATATTATGCATCTTGCATAGGTGAGGGGAGGGAGGCAATATTTGCTGAGCTGCCTCAGGTACCAAAAGATACTGAGATTGCCTCTGTGCTTTCCTTCCCACACCAGCTCAGATATTTAAGATCCCTATGAGTAGGGATGTGTGAACCTGGATCAAGAAACAAGTCAACATACTGTCCAACTGGCTGAACTAACAGGTGGTTGGCTGCATTTTGGTGTCCCATCCGTTATGTTATGGGAACATGTTATCTTTTACCAGTCTGCCTGTGAATAAATATTAAAATGCCCCACAGAAGTCCTTGCTCCTCTTTTGTTGAGAGAACTCTTTAGGCTAACAACATTTAGAACAAAGCAAAATGGAACTCTCCCTCCTCTCAAGAAAAGCCCTGGAGGAATGGCATTTCTCATATTCTACAAAAACTGGTGACATTTTCTCAGCACTTTTTTGGGAGTAACTTTTTTGTTCGGATCAAGCAGGGTCACGAGAATTTAAATGCTGGTAGTTCAAAGGAAAAGTTGGTTTCATCCAACAAAGAAGTTGTCTTTATTACAAGAGTCTCGTCCCTGTCTGAAGACATGGGAGAGCTGCGTTTATAGCTGGCTTCTTCTTTTATTGTTACTATTATTCTGCTTTCCGAGAGAAATGTCACCTTTCTGAAGCAAGCTGTTATCTTGTGTTTCCCAAGCCAAACATGTGGCCTCCAAGGAGAGAATTTTTTACCACTACATTTTAAACTATTTGTGTTTCTCTTTCAAGGAGCTCCATGCCTTAAGGCATCTGAAAAACAGTAACTGTGCAATAAGGTGAGCTTACACCAGATACATGAGGACGGAACAAATTTCAGTGGAGCCAAAACACTACGCAGTTCACCTTGTAACTTACATCTTTAATACATGAAGTTACCCTCCCCACTTTCTTTGTTCCCTCGGTTGGGACCACATTCTCGGAGAATCAATGCGTCTATCTGCAAAATAAGCCACATGACAGGCTCAAGAGCAGCCAGCACAACTGTCTGTGATGCCTGCCAATGAACCAGATGCCGCCACATATTGGCATCTGGGGTCTGGAATAGCAACCATGCTCTCTCCAGTTTGGCCAGAAATTCTGATCTCAACTACAGAAGGAGACAAAAGAGAGAGACAGAAAGAGAAGAGGAAGACAGGGGGAGAAAGGAAATTCTCCCAAAGAGAATTTCATTAGGGGAGAACTTTGAATGATAGGATGTGCCTTTTCCTTCTCAGTCACCTATAACATCTACAATTACACATGGAAACACACAAATACAGGTATCAAATAGGGCTTTTTAAAAGAGATTAGAAGCCCTCTTTCACTACACGTGATATCCACAAACTACATGTGCTTCAATCGAAATATATGTTATGGAGAATGTATATTTCTCACCGTTATTCTGTTTTTTTCTCTCCTTCCTACAGTGAGATCTCCTTAAAGACAATGATTCTCAACTTACACACTTGCAAACTAAGTCACTTTTTACCAGCCTGTGACCAGCCACTGGACAAGGCATACCAAATGGAAGGCACATAAAAGATAGAGACTACAAGCACTTCTTCTCTTTTCATGACTTGTCCAGACGTGAAACTGCCAAAATGAAGCCACCTTTTGGTGAGTTCATTCTGCACTTCCTCTCACCTGACCAAGTGTGAGAAAGATTAGCCAGCACAATCTTTGAAGAAACTCTTTCTCTGTACCCCACTACATGCAGTGAGAAACAGGAACTTAAATCCAATGATTAGTTTTGGCTTCAGCAGATCCACTGGATTAATGGGGAGTAGGAAAAATTGACATTTACATGTATACCATTGTTTCTACAGGTCTACTGTAATTGGAATATACAGCTGGATGTCCTTCATGACTTTGGCTAGCATCCTTGCAACTCTCTCTCCCCCCCTCCCCCGGAGATTAATATACCATCTGACTAGATCCAGTGGTGGTGAACCTATGGCACGCATGCCACAGAGGGCACACAAAGCCCTGTCTGTTGGCACGCATGTTGTTGCCCTGCACAGAGTTTGCCCTGCCCATCTGCCCAGTAAACCAATGGGAGTGTTTCCTCCCTCCCAACAGCACATAGTTCACCCCACCCCTCTGCCCAGCTTCTCAATAGGAGTGCTTCCTCGCTCCCCCAGCAAAGAGTTTGCCCTACCCTTCTGTTTGGGCACAGAGTCTCTAAAAGGTTCACCATCACTGGTGATTGGACTAGATGCTAAAATGAGGTTGCAATCCTCTCCTGTTGGGTTCTTCACAATGTAAACAGAGATGCTGGTATAGGACTTCTTTGTGCAACTTTGTGCTTGAAATCCTAAATGTATTCTTCTTCTTCTGCCGTATCCGCATATTGGCAATCATCATGGTGATCAGCGATGAAGACTGTCCTGAGAATATAATGCAGTGGCCTTTCATCTGCCTTCTACATTGCAGCATGACACCCGTACCACTGATCCAGCTCTGTGAGTCACTTTCTGGTCCTGAGCCCCTTCAGCACACAAGGTCCTCCTCAGCCCCAGGCCAGTATTGATGAAGCTGTTGCCCTCCATCAAGATGGATTCAAGTGGAATTTAATCCACTTGGGGACCATCCCCCTTCCCTGTGGACTTCGGCACCCAAGCCATTGATCCTCAGGGTGGTCAGATTACTTAACTGCCGCCTGATACTCAGCATTGAGTCACTAGCAGTATGGTCTACTCTAGTACCATAGCAGGATAACCTGGCCAGACATAAATACATCCATTCACTTAAAAATAATAATTGTGTGCTATCAAATCAATTCTGACTTATGGAGACCTTTTCAAGGGTTTCAAGGGTTTTCTAGATAGAGAATACAGAGATGTTGTTTACCATTTCCTTCCTCTGGAGCCGCCCTGGGGTTGTGCAGTTTCTCCATGGCTAAACAGGCTGGCTGTTCTTCTTGAAGACACAGTGGGGGATCTAACTCTTAACCTTGGACTTTGCAGCCAGATACCTAAACCACTGAGCTGTTCATTTACTTAATTCTGAGGAAATATGGATAGGACTTGAATTCAACCCTTTATTTTTCTCGGAAAGATAAATCTTTCAGGTAATAAACACCTTTGCAATGGAAAATAAATTTTCTTTTATCTTTAGCATGGAATCCAAAACAAATGTAAAAGAGTGACTACCTTTGTATTCTATTTTCTTTTTCAAAGACTCATTTTATTATTTATTACTTATTTATTGGGTGACAGCAGGCTCTGCATGTATGATATGGCTATTCTTCCATTTCATAAGATATATAAATCAGGAGCAGACAATATTGCAAGATGAATAGGTTCTATTTTCCACAGCCCTCAGACCCACCATAGGCCTCACTTCCTTCATTAATCAATTAACTGGTAAAAAGTAAAGTATAATAGTATGCTAGCCAAATTCAAGACAGGTCCAATTTTGAGCTAGTGAAGGAATCATGGAACCAGCTATTAAAAGTTTCTGCACGTGTTTAGTAGCAAAATAAACCATTCTTCATATGGATGGAATTTTAAATTTTGGCTAATTATTTTAGTTCCACAGAGCATGAAGTTCAAAAGCAGCTACTGCACAGGGAAAAATATGAAAGAGAAAAGCTAAACAGTCCAGATTCCACCCAGTTCTGTTTTGTTTCTCTCAGCCACTGACTAAAAGGTTGAAAACAAAAGAAAAATCACTCCCGAAGCATCTCAAGTAGGGGGGGGGTAATATCTTTACTTACAATTATGATGTACAATTACATTCAGAAGAATAAGGAAAGTTTGTAATCTCTAAACCATGTGGGAGAGACATTCCTCCATACAACTGCATGGTCAGAAGATTGAGGGAGGAAAGAGAGAATGTAAACAGAACAAAGGGGGAAAGGAGGGGTGATCCAGATGCAGGGGGAAATAATGTTGCTACTTGGTTAGTGTTGTGTTCTAAGGGTTTTACCTTCCACATGGATTACAATGTATCTGAACCAATGTAACCTTGCCTATAGCAACAATGTAACCTTCAGCTGTATCATATGAACCCTGCATTAGGACGCGAGCTAATGTCCACCAGCTGGCAGCAGCGAGCGTCCAAGCTCTCTTGGTCCGAACTCATCAAAGGCAACAGCGCGGGAAGCTTTCCCGCCACTACCTACACCTGGACAAGAAGGGCGTGACTCGCAATGACGTCACGCAGGCAGTAGCCAATGGGCTATCATGGCACCACGTTCAAATGTATTACTACTGTATATAAAGAGCTATTGATCCGCCATTACCTCATGTTCCCTCTGTCCACGATGCAATAAACCTGAGTTAACCCAGCCCGAGGCTGTGTCCTGTGTCTTGGTTTGCATACACTAAATTGGCGACGAAGGTGGGATGATGGATTCCCAAAGCGCCAGGACACAGAGCGGGTTCAATATTACCAAGCCGCAAGACTGGACCATCTTTAACATGGATTTCAAGGCGGCATTGGTGGAACTCAAAGTCAAAGACGACGAGGAAAGGAAGAGGGCCATCCTCACCCGAATGCTGGGTGTAGAGACCAAGCGGACGCTGGTGGGCATGATCGAACCGAAGACGTTGGACGACTTCAAAACCGACGACATACTGAAGTTGCTGCGTGAGCGATTCCAACCCTCGAAGGCAATGTTTCCCGCTAGGAGTGCGTTTTGGAGGCGAGTCCAAGCGCCGGATGAGTCGGTAGAGGCTTTCGTGGAGGCCCTGAGGGTAGCCGCCGTTCCCTGCAAGTGGGACAACCTGGAGATGATCATGAGGGACGTCGTGCTGTGTGGCCTGAAGGACAAGGAAGTGCAGCGCCGCCTGATGAACAGGGAGCCGCCACCCACGCTGGCCGAGGTCGTAGAGACCGCGGAATCCGCGGAGTCCACGAATGCGGGAGTGGACGAAATACACGAGTGGCGTGAGTGGCGTCCTAGGGCCAGCAAAGCGGAAAGCTCGGTGCGTGGCAAGTCAGGACAGCCGGTGCACGCGACCCGACGAACCTCAAGATCCTCTACAGATGGCAGCGACGGCGAAGAGGTACAGAAGGTCCGGAAAGGGGGGCGCCGCTGCGATGGTTGTGGGGCGGCCCACGAGCGTGCGAAGTGCCCTTTCAGGAAAGCCGAATGTTACAGCTGTGGCCGGCGCGGGCACATCGCCAGGGCATGCAGAAATCGGAGAGAGGGCCGGAGGCAGTCGAAAGACCGTTCGGCCAGACCGGACCGTCCAGCGAGACCCCAAGATGGCGCCCGAACCACGAGGAAGCAGGACGGCGTGGGTCGCGTCTCGGACGGCAGTGAGGACGACGCCCCCGTGTTCAGCGTGTCCGCGGGACAAAACCATTACTTCATCGAGGTAATAGTACAAGGGGCCCCTGTTAGGATGGAGATTGACTCGGGGTCCTATTATTCCATAATTCCCCAGAAAGAGTTCTTGAAGATCGACCCCCAAGCGCGGCCCAAACTTAAGACTCTGAGGTCCACGCTACGAGACGTACAAGGGAACAGCATTCCAGTGCTGGGGGTCGGGAAATTCCGGGTTCGTTATAAAAGACATTCCGCAGAACTCCCTCTAGTCATTCTCAAAGGGGGGAATTGTAGCCTCCTAGGGACGCAGTGGTTTCAGCCCTTGGGTTTGTTCATAGGGGGGGTGCATGCCGTGGGCGCGGATCCGATACAAGCGGTGTGTGACGCGCACCCCACCGTGTTTGAAAAAGGACTTGGAAAATTCAAGGGACCCCCTGTAGCCTTCGACCTAGACCCGGAGGTCCGCCCGATAAGACTCAAACCGCGCAGGGTGCCTTTCGCACTAAAGGACAAAATAGAGGCGGAACTGGACAAATTGGTGGGCCAGGGGATTCTTATTCCTGTTGATTCCGCGGAGTGGGAAACTCCAATCGTAACAGCCCTGAAGGCTAACGGGGAGGTGCGCATTTGCGCTGATTATAAGTGTACAATTAACAAGGCGATTCGCCCTAATGCATATCCGGTGCCAGTGGTCAGCCACCTTTTGGCCAGGCTAAATGGGGGAAAGTGTTTCGCTAAGCTCGACCTGGCACAAGCCTATCAACAACTCCCCGTAACTCCCGCCACGGCCGCGGCACAAACGATAGTCACACATAAAGGAGCGTTCCAGGTGTCGCGTTTACAGTTCGGCGTGAACTCGGCACCCGGCCTTTTTCAGTCGCTTGTGGAACGCCTCCTGAAGGGGCTGGAGGGGGTGTTACCTTATTTTGATGACGTATTGATAACAGGGGGGAGTGAGGCCGAACTGGCAAAGAGATTGGATAAAGTGCTAACTGTGTTCGAGAAAGCGGGGCTGAGACTGAGGAAGGACAAATGTGTTTTTTTCGAAACCGAGGTCGAATTTTTAGGGTTTCGGATCACACCCGAGGGTATTAAGCCGTCCAAATCCAAGGTAGCAGCCATTAAGAAGGCCCCTCGCCCCACATCCAAAACCGAACTTCAGTCATTCCTGGGGCTCCTCAATTTCTACCATACATTCCTTCCGCGGAAAGCCTCCGTGGCCGAACCGCTTCATCGGTTACTTAAGAAGGAGGAGACATGGATGTGGGGTGACGAGCACGAGAAGGCGTTCAACGAACTAAAGCAACTTTTAACATCGGACGCAATCCTTACACACTTCGACCCCAAACGGCCGGTGGTCTTAGTCTGTGATGCATCACCGGTGGGGGTGGGGGCGGTGCTTTGTCACGTGTTGGATGACGGTCGGGAGGCCCCAGTGGCGTTTTACTCAAGGTCCCTGTCCCAAGCAGAGCGAAATTACGCACAAACCGACAGGGAGGCATTGGCAATAGTAGCGGGGACCAAAAAGTTTCACGATTTTCTGTATGGCCGCCCGTTCAAAATCGTGACGGATCACAAGCCCCTGTTAGGGATTTTCACGGCAGGCAAGCCCACGCCGCAGATACTGTCCCCGAGAATGTTGCGATGGGCCATTTTTCTTAACGCATACCAACACGAGTTGGAGTACCGGCCCGGAAAGGAGATCAGCCATGCTGATGCGCTGTCGAGATCCCCTTTGCCCTTGTCGGACGACCAAAAAGCCAGAATAGGAAGAGACCGCCAGGTGTTGCTAATCGAGGTTTTAGACGAACCCCCAATAGTACCGGCCGATATAGCCAGGGCGACAGGCAAGGACAGAACGCTGGAGAAAGTCAGCTCATGGGTGCAGAAAGGGTGGCCAGCATCGTCCCCAAGCAAGGAATTCGACCCATTCTTTCGGAAGAAGCTAGAGCTGTCCATAGAAAGGGGGTGCCTATTGTGGGGCCAACGGGTGGTGGTCCCGACACCCATGCGGCCGAGGGTACTCAAACTGCTGCACGTCAGTCACCCGGGCATCGTTCGCTCCAAAGCGCTGGCCCGCAGCTACTTTTGGTGGCCACAGCTGGACGAGGACATTGAGCACATGGTCGGCACTTGTGAGGCCTGCCAGGGGTCCCGACCAGAGGCGGCCCGTCTCCCGCATAGGGAATGGGACACAGCGAGGGGACCATGGTCCAGAGTGCACGTAGATTTCGCTGGCCCTTTTCGAGGAACCATGTTTCTCCTGGTGGTGGATGCATTCTCAAAGTGGCTGGAAGTCATTCCGGTAAAGAGCACGTCCTCCGCCACTACAATTAACCAACTACGGAGAGTCTTTTCGACGTTCGGCTTACCCGACACTTTAGTCAGCGATAACGGGAGTTGCTTCACCTCCTCAGAGTTCGGGGCATTCATGGAGGCAAATGCCATTCGGCATGTCACGTCCGCGCCGTTTCACCCGGCCACGAATGGCCAAGTGGAACGGTTGGTGCGCACAACAAAGGAGGCGCTTCGGCGCATGGGCCCCGGGGACCTAAATCACCAAGTATGCCAGTTCTTATTAGCGTATAGGGTGACCCCCTTAGCGTCAGGTTACTCGCCGGCGGAGCTATTGATGCGGCGAAAACTGACTACGCTCCTGTCCAGGCTAGACCCCACAAGAATTGAGGATAAAGGAAAAAACGTAGGGTTGGCAGTCTCGAAAGGTTTCGCCGCCGGCGACCCTGTTCATTGCAGGAACTATGCCAGCGTGGGGCCAGCCTGGGTGCCGGGGACGGTTGTAGAACAGACGGGGCCAGTGTCGTACCGGGTCGAGACCCACACCGGTCTCCTCTGGAGGAGGCACGCAGACCAACTGAGGCACCGAGTAAGTGGGCCTGTCAGTGAGGATCAGCAACAAGATTTAGCGTTAGGGTTCTCCCCCACCCGCTTAACCCAAGGGGGAGACAGCAGCGGACAACAGTCCCAAGCAAGGGGGGAAGGAAGAAGCAGCGGCCCCGACTCATATCCTTTTGATAAACCAGTTCTATCAGAAGCCGGGGTAGGGGGAGAGGAGTTCGCGACCGCTGCCCCCGAATGGATTTTAGATTTTGATTTAGCGAGCCGGGGGGGTTTTCAGGAGTGTTCCCCCACCCATCCAAGCGAGAAGAGGGGTTTTTCGTTAGCCCCCAGTGCCCCCGGGTCCTCCCTAAGTAAGAGCATACCTCCCAACAACGCCGCAGAGCCGCGGCAAGTCACTAACGAGTCTCCCTCTCAAATTACAGGACAGGAAACCAGGGGACAAAGAGAAGGTAGCAAACCCGGGGAGAGGCAGCCCGCATCGAGACCCCAGCGTGTTCGAAACAAGCCATCTTGGCTGAGAGATTTTGTCTCCTAGGGGGGGGAGTGTCTAGAAGCATGGGCTCGAGACGTTGTCTCGTCCTAGGGGGGAGGGATGTTGTGTTCTAAGGGTTTTACCTTCCACATGGATTACAATGTATCTGAACCAATGTAACCTTGCCTATAGCAACAATGTAACCTTCAGCTGTATCATATGAACCCTGCATTAGGACGCGAGCTAATGTCCACCAGCTGGCAGCAGCGAGCGTCCAAGCTCTCTTGGTCCGAACTCATCAAAGGCAACAGCGCGGGAAGCTTTCCCGCCACTACCTACACCTGGACAAGAAGGGCGTGACTCGCAATGACGTCACGCAGGCAGTAGCCAATGGGCTATCATGGCACCACGTTCAAATGTATTACTACTGTATATAAAGAGCTATTGATCCGCCATTACCTCATGTTCCCTCTGTCCACGATGCAATAAACCTGAGTTAACCCAGCCCGAGGCTGTGTCCTGTGTCTTGGTTTGCATACACTAAAGTTAGTGAAAAAGGAGAATTCATTTAGGTCTTAAAGGCCCCTTCTCCCACCAGTACCCAGTGTTACTGCATGCAAGATTGTTATAATTGCCCATACTTCATTCACTATTATTGTAACACTGTTATTGTAGCAAGATATCCTTGTTGGCTATTGTCACAAGAAAACTGAACCAGAATTGGGAGAGCAAATCCCTCAGTGGGTCATCTTGAATCACTTACTGCCCCTCAGTCTAATCTACCTAACTCATCAACTAGAGCTAAATAATCAGTGTGGTATTCTTGCTCACAGGAAACTGCTATTTCTGGCTCTTCCTCCAACTGCTTTCTTCCTTGCCTTAGGAAACTCCTATAGTATGTGACTATATCACGGTACCACCACTGATACAAAACATTTTGTTACTGGAAGCAAACAAGGGCAAGATGTCATCTTTTCTCTCATTAACATCTAACTGGATTGCCAGTTGAACCTTACTGTGTCTCAGGTGATGAGACAGCTTCAAGCACCTCAGCTGAGGACAACAAGCTACCTTAAAAGGGGAAAATATGATTTGCCACAATATATAGCTCAGTCCTCCAACACAATGAGTTAAGGAGCTCCTGCTGCTGCCCATACCACCCAGCACATACCATTGGTCAGGCCCTGACTTTTATGCTAACCATTCTTCCCTAAGAAATAATAATTTCTAGTGGTGGGGTGCATAGAGAAGATAAATGTCTCCTTTGCACAAAAGCCATTCACGTCCGTCTGGCTCATCTCCATTTACAGTCAAAGAGCCAACACTGCCTGCATCTGCAAACATTTCTGTAGTCATGTGGCAGGCATGACTAGATGCCAGAGCACACAGAAAGCTGTTACTTTTCCCACTGAAGTGATACTTATTTGTTTACTTGCAATTTCTTGCTTTCCAGCTGCTAAGTTGGCAAGAGCTACGGCAGAAGACAGGAGCTCACTCCATTGCACAGTACTTGAGTCTCGAACTGCTGACTCAGCATCTTAACCACTAAATCACTGCATCCCTACTGTGTAGTGCATACCTGGGCTTCATTTCCTTCAGAAAAGGGTAGCTGGAAGTTTATTGGTGTTGTGGGATACTCTTCTAGTGCCTATTTATTTTTGTCTACATTTTTGGTAATATTTTCATTTATAGTAGAAAGGTTGAATGTTGGCACAGGTTAGGCTTCACTGCTTCAATAGTCTAGCCATAGGTTTTATACAGCCTGGAGTAATCTCTCTGAGGGTCAAACTAAATATCTCAATAAATGTGTATTTTTCCTCAGCAGTTAAGCATCTGTTTGCTGCCAGTGACCAATTAGGAAAAGCAAATGAATAACAAAATAACCCCTTTCAACACTTCAGGGAGCACTTCTTATAAATACAAATTAGATATTTTCTCTAGTTTGACCCACAGTCTGTCAAAAGCTGTAGTTAGAAATTAAAAATTGCCTTGCCATGTCTATACAGTAGAACCTCGGATAAAGTCCAAACTCAGTTCTGCGGATTCCCCATGCCCCATAGGGCATGGAACGGCCCGCCTGAAACCACTGCAGTGAGAGACGCTCCTTGCTTGTGGGTTCTGCGGCCGCCAAATCAAGGGGGGTGAATAAAAGATTGGGTTTGATTCACCCAATTACCGTGACCTGACCCGCGACGCTGCCAAGTAAGCAGATAGCTAACTCCTGTGTAACATTAAGTGTAATAAACTCATCTCCCGGTTTGGGAAATCCCTGGCGCAAATAAGCCATGTTTGTCCCTGTCTAATCCCCAACACAATGGTCATTCTTTCCCCGTGTTTGCCCGAGTTAATTAACTTCCCCTTTGAAGGTTTCCCCATTAACCTGAATCAACGTATGAGGTAATGCGCTGTTAGATGACAGTTTGCCACCGTTGCGTTTTCTTCCCTATAAATGATATTGCCTTTTGCCATTAAAGGACTGATCTGATCCTGTTTCCTTGCCTCGTGTCGTTACTTGATCAGTCTTCCTCCGGGCGCTCCGGCCCTCTGTGGCCCCGATTCCTTCATCTGGTGACCCCGACGTGATTTACTCGTGAGTAAAGGGACCCCGGAGAGGTCTACTCGCGAGTAACGATCCACGCGGTCCGGTTCTGCGCTTGAACCGCGACCCGTCACCCCGGAGGACAGCGCGGCACTCTGACCGGCAGCCAGCCGATCAGAGAAGTGGCCTGCGGCGAGGCATTCCAGAGAGACATTCCTACAGCTTACTCCCGCTTTCGAGGAGGTTGCCATAGAGGGAAACGCGTTCCGCTCAGGGCAGGCTGTGAGCCCCTGACATCGCAGAGGCCGTTAGAAGGGCCCGTGGCGGAAGGTCCACGCTCCAAGGTCTACCCCAGACACTAGACGTCCGAACCTGTTGCCTGCAAAGACGCGTCGATCTCCATCCCGAGGAGGAAACTTCAGAGGACCATCGCAGGTAATATGGGGACTTGTTCTCATAGACCAAGTCCGTCCGCTAGCCAAAGAACTCGGGAGGAAGAGTTCAGAATCCTGGCCAGGGTTTTTCAGTTACGATTTCACAGCAGGGAGCTAGCGAGACTTTTGGCGTACCTCAGGGAACACTGCCTACTTTACCCAGAAGTAGGTACGTTAACCCTGACGCTCTGGGATCAGATAGGATACTGCATTCAGCAACCCCCGAAAGCTCCAGGAGGGATAGTTAGGACATGGAGGAAGTGTAGGAGACTCTTAGAGCAGATCGAGCCAGTCCGGGTAGAGGCCAATGAACCCCCGTTAGAGAAGTCATCAGGCAAGCCAGTCGAACCGACTGCGCCCACGTCACTCTACCCGTCAATTAGCTATCGGCAGAGCAGCGTAGGGAGCCTTCCCGCGGTGGCTGCTGCAGACGTCACCGAAGGAACGCAAGGAATGAGAGGCGCTGGCGCTTCTCTGACAGCTCCAGGTTCCCTAGTTGTTAAGAGTGCCCTTCAGCGCACCGCCGAGATCGAGCTAAAGAAGGGGGAATTGTCAGTTGAACAGCTAGCTGAACTTAGGCAAATCTGTCCAATCCGTATGGAGATGGACGCGCTCACAGGCGCCCAACAAATCGTTCATTCCCCAGTCCCGTACAAGCTTCTCATGGCTTTACGGAAGGCAATCTCAGAGACAGGGCTCCAAAGTCGTTTTACCAGGGGCACGCTTCAGCAGGCGTGCGAAACCACCATGTGGATTCCCCATGACTGGAAGGCCGTCATGAGGATGATGCTAACCCCTAGCCAGTACATGATCTGGGACAGCGAGTATCGGCTCGAGGCTCAGGCCAGAGCCGCCAGGATGGGAGGCGCGGTAATCGCTGAACAGCTATATGGTTCAGGTGCCTTTGAGTCCATCCAGGCACAGATCGCCTTGCCTCTAGCCACCCTAGAGATGTCGGCCGAAGCCGCCTATAGGGCATACTTCAAGGTCCCGGCGACTGGCAAAACGGCCAAGAATTACACTGCGATCAAGCAGGGAGCCCAGGAGCCCTACATGGACTTCATCAATCGCCTGGAAGAAGCAATCACCAGGCAGATTGATAATGAGCAAGCCCAGCAAGAGCTCATGATTAAGCTAGCCAAGGACAACGCCAACTTGGACTGCCGTAAAATCTTGCAGTCCCTGGGCAATCGCCCTGACATAACCTTAACGGACATGATCCGCGCATGTTCCGACGTTGGCACAGACTCCTACAAGATGGGTCTGCTAGCGGCAGCGGTGCAGGGGGGAAAAAGACCTCATGGCAATGGTAAGACCAAAGGGGCATGCCACTCCTGTGGCAAGGTCGGACACTTCGCTAGGGAGTGCCGATCCAAGGGAGGCGGACAAAAGTCCGGCCGTCCCAAGGCTCCGAACACCCCCTGCCCCAAGTGCAAAAAGGGCTATCATTGGGCCAGGTTTTGTCCGAGTTCGGGAAACCGGAATCCGGGCACGTCTCTGGCCCCGGTCCAAACAGAGGCTTCCTTCACCCAGATCCAGAACTCCCCAGAACTAGACTAGATTCTAGGCACATTCCAGGCACTACGAGGGCACAGGCCAGCCCCAAGGGTAGTACAGGGCTAGAATTGACTTGCCAGGCGGACGTTACATGCGACCTGCCAGGCACAGTCTATCTGGTCGATTCCCAGTACATGGGTCCCCTGCCCAGAGGCTTTTTAGGTTTAGTTTTGCCCCGTAGTGTGGCTGGCGCACGTGGAATTTTCATAATTCCAGGAGTCGTTGACTCGAATTTTTCAGGCGTTCTCCAGGTCCAACTTTGGACACACCTGCCCCAAACAATCCACAAGGGAGAGACCTTAGCGCAACTGATCATGGTTCCTTGTCACCCGTCAGCAGGCAGCCAGGGAAGGCTCAGTGACAGCGCAAGTGAGGCAGTGCAAGGATACCAGGTTTTAGCGACAGTGGAGACCAACATTGAGTGGAAACAGCGCCCAGTTATTGAGGTATTTCTGAATAAAAGATCATTTTCCGGATTGTTAGATACAGGAGCTGATGTGTCCGTGATAAGCAGGAGTCAGTGGCCGAGAGAGTGGGCCATTGAGCCAGTCTCCGATGTGTGGGGGGTAGGTGGAGTTCAGGAAGCGTTTAGGAGCCGAGAGTGGGTAGAAGTCACAATCCCAAAGGCTGAGGGCACAGCGGTAATTCGGCCGCACATTCTTGACGTGCACGTCAACCTTTGGGGGCGAGACATTCTCGAGCAGTACAGTGCCACCCTTACCTTCGGGTAATGGCGTTGCCACTTAAATGGCTCACTGATACCCCGGTCTGGGTAGAACCATGGCCGGTAGTGGGAGAGAAATTAGTTGCTCTCAAGCATCTAGTGAAAGAACAGCTAGACGCAGGACACATAGAGCAGTCCACGAGTGCCTGGAACTCGCCAATTTTTGTGATTAAAAAGAAGTCGGGGAAGTGGCGACTCCTCCACGATCTCAGAGAGATCAATAAATGTATTCAGCCGATGGGTCCGCTTCAATGCGGCATCCCTAATCCTAATATGATTCCCGAGGGGTGGGAGATTCTAGTCGTAGATCTCAAGGATTGCTTTTATACAATCCCCTTAGACCCCAGGGACCGGGAGAGGTTTGCCTTTACGGTGCCGGTCGTGAACCACAGTGAGCCCACGCTCCGTTACGCGTGGAAATTTTTGCCACAGGGCATGCTCAATTCGCCCACTCTGTGCCAAATTTACGTTCACGACGCACTGGCAAGGTTTCGAAACCTCTACCCACAAGCCATAGTTTGTCACTTTATGGATGATATCTTAGTAGCGTTGCCACAGCTTGGCAGCACAGTGTTTTCAGACCTCCAGGCCAGCCTGGGGGACAAAGGCTTACTCATTGCCCCTGAGAAAGTGCAGAGAACCGAGCCCTTCTCATACTTGGGCCATCGGCTTCTCCGCTCTTTTGCAGCGCCGGTTTTGCCTCAGATAAATCTACAGGACTCAGTCACCCTCGTAGAGCTACAGCAGATCTTAGGAAACATTAATTGGGCCAGACCGTACTTCCGATTGGATACGGATCTTCTAAAACCGCTCTTCTCGCTGCTAACCTTCGGTAAGCAGCCGGCAGACCGGATCAAAATCTCTCGAGACGCGCGCTTGGCGCTCGAGAAAGTGAACCAAGTTCTCAGCCAGAGGTGGGTGGATAGGATCGCCCAGGGGCCATATGCCCCGATCCTGAATTTGTACATCGTACGGTCAGGATCCATGTTCACTGGGGCGCTAGGCGTAGACTCAGAGAAGGGAGCGAAAATTGTGGAGTGGGTCTACTTGCCTAATACATCTTCACGGAACATCGTTCCGCCCCAGGAGCTGGTTTCCGCGGTGATTTACCGCGGCAGGCTGAGAGCTAGGGACATTTCGGGAAATGATTTGGCCAAAATTGTGGTTCCGTTCACCAAGGAACAAATTCACCAGTTGATGCAGCTAGGTGACTCGCTTCCGATAGCTTTGGAAGGTTTCACTGGGAGTTTAGCATATCACTTGCCCAAAGACCCCAGACTCGTCTCACTTCAGACAGGAACAGTCAGCTTGTTCGAATTGCTCTCGCTGGTCCCGCTTCAGGGGGCCAGAACAGTTTTTTCAGACGGTGGTCGCACCTATGGTGTTCTGACCTGGCAGGAAGGCGAAGCTTGGCACACGCTGTTAACTCTTCCGCAGAAGTCCGCTCAGCGGGCAGAGTTGGCAGCCGTGAACCTTGCCTTGCGCACCTTCGCCAAAGAACGGTTAAATATCATTACTGACAGTTTGTATGTAAGGAATTTGCTTCACAGTCTACCGGGAGCTTACATTACCCCCGCGATAGACAAAAATTTGCTTAGTCTGTTTCTCACTGCTCAATTTCATTTGCGAAACCGCACGGAGCCGCTCTATATTGCCCACATTCGAAGTCACCAAGACCTGCCAGGTCCGATTTCCGCGGGCAATAGCAGAGCGGACGCGGCCGCAAAGGAAATTCAGCAACGTTCAGTTTTGGGAGTTTTTACTACTCCAATTCAGAGTCATGCTTTCTTCCATCAAAATGCCAAGGCACTTGCCCGACAGTTCAATCTACCGCTTTCCCAGGCCCAAGGCATAGTTCGCTCTTGCCAGCATTGTGCGGGGGCACCGGGGGGGCCCTCGTGGGGGGTCAACCCACGAGGGACAGAGGCCAATCAGGTGTGGCAGATGGACGTCACGCATGTGCCGCAGTTTGGCAGATGGCAGTACATGCACGTCTGCATTGATACCTTTTCCCAGTTCGTTTGGGCCACGGCGCAGAAAGGGGAAACTGCGACCCACGTGGAGCAGCACCTCCTCTCCTGCATAGCAGCCATGGGCAAACCACGGCACGTGAAAACGGACAACGCGCCATCCTACAGCTCTAGGCAGCTGGCCGCCTTCATGGCCACATGGGACATCAAGCATACATTTGGGATTCCCTACAATCCGCAAGGGCAAGCGATTGTAGAGCGGGTCAACCGGACGCTAAAGTCCTACATTGACAAACAAACAGAAAGGGGGGAGCCACCAGCCCTCCCCAAGTCACAGGGAGAAGCACAGATGTGTCTTAACAAGGTATTGTTCACTTACAATCACCTTAATGTTTTTTCGGATTGCACGCCGCAGGAGAGGCATTTCCGCCGTTCGGAGCCTCTCCCGCGACCTATGGTCCGGTACCGAGTGCCACCGGACCCTTCTTGGAGAGGCCCGGTGCCGCTCATAACGTGGGGAAGAGGGTATGCTGCAGTTATGTCTCCTACAGGTGTCGTTTGGATTCCAGCTCGGTGTGTCAAGCCTCATTTGGAACCGCATGGCGTGGACCCAGGTCGACCCGAGTCCGATCCCGGAGATGGAGGACCTCACGCTGACCCAGCGGATCCGCCGGAGGAAGCGGCCACCGATGCCCAAGATCACCTGGGGGATGGTCAAAGCTCTTTGCCGTGACGCCCAGGACACCATCCAGCGCGAGGAGAAGGAGCTGACACCGGAGAACCTCACAGCTGCAGTCTTCGCTCAACTCCATGCCAATACAGTGGCAATCACCATCATCCTGGCCCTTTCCCTGCTTTTGGGGGGAGGCGTTCAGGCTACTCCAATCCAGGCCGACGGTTTGCCGCCTGGTGAAGATTTGTCTACCCGATTGCAGTATAACTTGTGGGAAAGGTTGGCGGGTCTCGTCAACCAGTCCGATTTTTGCTTACAGCAGGGCGTTGGTTCTGCGTCTATCCTCAGCACCTGTCTCATCCCCGTGTGCCACACTCCAGACGCACGCACCAAGGATGGCGACTGGTTGCTGAAGGCCTTTTTTGGGCCACATTCTCCTACTGCCTTCTCAGCATATGCACGCTGGGGGGGACAGAAGCTTGTGTCAACCTTGCCGGCTGATGCGGTCGCTCTTCATACCCCTCGAGTGGCGATCAGCCCGGACGCTGCCTGTACCCGCATGACCGGCTGCACCTCAGGCGGTCAGGCGCGGCGCCGCTGCGTGGACCCTGGCAGCGGCAACTGGACTTGTACCAAACCAGAGACACTCATCTCATTGTATGCATATGTCACCCTACCTCCTGGGTGGTTTTTCACCTGTAACCAGTTCACATGGAACTACATCCCTGCGAATTTGTCGGACTCGATGTGTTGTATCAGTCGTCTGACACTGTTACTTCCTACCAAGGACATGATTGCCCCAAGCACTGTTGACGCAAATGTATCAAATGCTCATGTTTCCCCACTCATACGGCACACACGCACAACCCAGTTAGACAGCTCCTGTGACAGCAGCTTCAGAGTGTTAAGTCCCGCTGAGTATGTATCACTGGCGGTCAGCCTAATCGGCGTGCCAGGCTTGGCCGTCGGTAATGCACGGAGGATCGGCCGCTTAGCTTGCGGTTTGGCTAAAGCCATTAACCATACCTCCACAGCGATAGCGCTCCTTAATCAGGAACAGGCAGAACTTCGCCATGCCGTCCTTGATAATCGAGCGGCTATCGACTACCTCCTCTTGCTACATCACCTGGGTTGCGAGTCTTTTCATGGAATGTGCTGTTTTAACCTTACTGATAATTCCCGCAAGATCCAAAACCAGCTCACGGATCTCCACACCATAGTTGCAGGCATCACAGAGGGCTCTGCATGGGGGGCTTGGTGGAGTTCTCTGTGGAATTGGATGTGGTCATGGATTCCCTGGGGGTGGTTGCAAACGGTACTCAAGATAGTCGTCGGGATTGTCATTATAGGCATTATGATATGTTGCCTGGCTCAATGCATTCCCTCACTGATCGCCCAGTGCCGCCCCAGAGAGAAACCCCGTGACGTCATCCCTGCTCAGCAGCTGATGCCGATCTTGCGTAAGGTCGCCGCTCAGGTCCTTAAATAGAAAATTAAAAGGGGAGATGCGGATTCCCCATGCCCCATAGGGCATGGAACGGCCCGCCTGAAACCACTGCAGTGAGAGACGCTCCTTGCTTGTGGGTTCTGCGGCCGCCAAATCAAGGGGGGTGAATAAAAGATTGGGTTTGATTCACCCAATTACCGTGACCTGACCCGCGACGCTGCCAAGTAAGCAGATAGCTAACTCCTGTGTAACATTAAGTGTAATAAACTCATCTCCCGGTTTGGGAAATCCCTGGCGCAAATAAGCCATGTTTGTCCCTGTCTAATCCCCAACACAATGGTCATTCTTTCCCCGTGTTTGCCCGAGTTAATTAACTTCCCCTTTGAAGGTTTCCCCATTAACCTGAATCAACGTATGAGGTAATGCGCTGTTAGATGACAGTTTGCCACCGTTGCGTTTTCTTCCCTATAAATGATATTGCCTTTTGCCATTAAAGGACTGATCTGATCCTGTTTCCTTGCCTCGTGTCGTTACTTGATCAGTCTTCCTCCGGGCGCTCCGGCCCTCTGTGGCCCCGATTCCTTCATCGTTCCACAAGTTTGGACTTTATCCGAGGTTCCTATATCAAATACCTTGGATAACATCCATTTTTAGCGGCTTTGGACTTTATGCGATGCATCACGTGTGCATGAAAACCGCTACTTTATCCGAATCGGACTTTATCCGAATCAGACTTTATCCGAGGTACTACAGTAGTTCTCAGAATTGCCCATAGTCACCTTTGACCAGTACTGAGAATCTCTCACTGTCTTTTCCATCGCCTAACCATCTTTTGCTGTCTTATCTCCCATGAAGAACTGTTGCTTGAAAATTATGGGTTCTTTTGTCTAGTCTAGGGAAAGTATCATTCAAATAGCAACAGCCAAAGAAACCTCCTGGGAAATCCATCACTTCCACTTCCAGTACCACTTCATTTCCTATATCCTCCTGGGATTTCACAGCTTGACTATGAGGTGCTTTTTATCCCATGGATGGGAAGTGCATACAGTGGTTTTGAGAAGGCATAAAACTCTCAGGATTGATGCAAGAGCGATCCTGCATTGCATGAAACTTGCCTTGCAAAATAATTTCAAAGTGCCTTATAAATGATAAAGAGAATTAGCAAAGGGTTCAAAGCGGCTACTCCCTGCCCTTGCTGTGTGAAACTTTGCCGAACAAAATGATCAGCAAAACTCTTTCCTGCATATTGATGTCTGTAATTCAATTAATTTGTGTTTCCATCATATTTGGGAGGAAAGAGAATGTCTCTGAAGTTTGCACTGTGCCAAGGCAAGACTATCCAGAAAAGACACTGCTTATTAACCCCCAGTCAAATTAGAAAGAGGTTTTGCATTGCAGGTTTTTTTTTTCTGAAAGAGCCTCTGACCATCACGACATCTGTTGTTTTCTTGGCTGGCCCTCCCCTAATTCAGTTTTAGGCTTCCCTAGCCAGTTCATTTGCCAGCTGGCCGGTGTGGTTTACTTTCCCCCAGAAGGGCTTTTCCCAGACCAGCCAAACCTAGGATCTTGGGTTTATAGCTGCGGAAGAATCAGGGTGATTGTCCCCCGCCTCCTATCCGTCTTTCTGCTGGTGCCCAACAACAAGGCCAGATCCGGCCTTCGGCAGAAAGCTTTAATCCTCGTTGAGGACTTTGCTGGCCAAGAAGATGGAGGTCGAACTGTCTTTGGAGAATGATGGCCTGTGGTTCCCAACAGCTGGAGCACTGCCTTAAGCTGTCACCCATCCACAGAAGCTCAGGAGTACGATCTCTTCTGTTCTCACATTAGTCTTCATTGGCCCAGCAGCAAGGGCATGAGGAGTGCGAGGCATCTGGAGCAGAATAATAAAGCAAGCTCACCACTGCCTCCAACACTCCCGCCATCCCTTTCACTTTATTTTTTGTCCTTGGTTCTTGGAGAAGGCTGTGATTTCTATCAGAGCTGATCTGCCATACTTAATTGACTACGGGTGGGGAAATTCTTTCAGCTGAATGCAATTTTTTGGGGGGAGATTCATGGAAAAGCTTGAACCAGTGGTGGTGTCCAAAGAGAAAAATGTGGGGCAAAGCATTCCAACATATTTAGGCTTCAAACACTTTTACTCTGGGTAGCTAAATCTGAAGAGAGGCCTTTTAGAATGACAGAAAACACACAAAAATTGGCAAAATATGAAATGGTCATGTCAGAGGAAAGTAGATCCAGAAGGCAGACTGGGATCCCTGGCCATGCCCTTGGAAGAGCTGAGCGAGCCAGACCACGTCCCCAGAACATGGCATGTTTGCGCATGAGTGGCCATTTTAACTCCTGTTTGGCATGGACATTTCTGTGCATGTGCGAAAAGCAGCCATTTTATTTCCTGGTTTGGTGTGGATGCTTCTGCGCATACATGAAAGCAGCCATTTCACTTCTTGGTTTGGCGCATATGCTTCTGCACATGTATGAAAAGCGGCCATTCCTGGTTTGGCATGAATGCTTCTGCACATGTATGAAAGCGCCCATTTTACTTCCTAGTTTGGTGCCGACACTTCTGTGTATGTGCGAAAGTGGCCATTTTACTTCACAGAAGCATCCACACCAAACCAGAAAGTAAAATGGTTGCTTTTCGCATATGCGCAGAAGCATCCGTGTTTACTTCCTGGTTTGGTGAGAGCATTGCGAGCCTCATGGAATGCCTTCGAGGGCTGTATCCAGCCCATGGGCCATAGTTTGGGCATGCCTGCAGTATAGTATAAGTAAAGGTTTCCCTTGCTCGAAAGCCAGTTGTATATGACTCTAGGGTTCAGTGCTTATCTCTGTTTCAAAGCCGAAGAGCCAGCATTGTCTGCTTCTTCAGACATTTCCGTGGTCATGTGGCAAGCATGACTAGACACCAGAGTGCACAGGATGCTGTTACCTTCCCACCAAAGTGGTCCCTATTTATCTACTTGCAATGTCTTGCTTTCAAACTTGCTAGGTTGGCAGGAGCTGGGATAAAGACGGGAGCTCATTCCATCCTGCAGTACTCGGGAATCGAACTGCTGACCTTCCATCTCCCAGTCAGCGTCTTAGTCTATAGTATAGTATTTCAAGCGTCCCTGGGCCAGTAAACATGTGAATAAAGACTGAGGGACCAGTCATAATGCAGAAGACCAGAATGCTTCATTCACATAAGAAATGAAAAACACATATCGCTACAGCTGATTATTGAAGATAAAGCAAACAAGAAAAAAAGTACAGAAAGAAGGAAGAATCTGGGATCACTGCTAGAGCTACCAGATGCAAAGTAGGAATAGTCATAATGACATCCAACCTCTCTAGGAAAATGGATAAGAGGAGAACATTTCAATATTGGGCCAATTAGAGATTCTGCTCCCATTTTATCAAGCCTGGTGTGTGAAATGCAGTAGCTTAATAAAGTATTAAAATACTTAGAACTCTAAGGCATATATGATTGGTTCAGTTTTATCTTGACACTCCCTTACTTGCTTCAGTTTGAATGGTATATGCTTGGGAACTGTGAGAAAACGAGCATTAAATGCTTCTCACTTAGATTACAAGCTTTTCCTGATTAAATATTCCCTGCCATCTCCTTTCAAACAGCAGGGTTCAACTGATATAACTTCTTTTTCTAAAGTATAGTTGACTACGAAAGTAAATAAGTGCTTGCTTTATTACTTAGATTGCTATCATAAATCTCACCCAAAGGAGGAAGCTGCTGTTTCTTCAGCTTCCCATTTGATGTCCTTGAGTAAACAAATGACAGTACAATTGCAAGTGCTTGCAGTCATTCGATTTCCCATTCCTTTGCATCTTATTTAGTCTAGGTCTCATTTTCGGGAAGAACCTGTTGGTTGTTGTTGGGACCTCTCTGTAGGGACCTTTTAAAGACTTTACTATTTACAACTGGAGGGGTATTTGTCAGTGTGTTAAATAGACTGATTCCACACAATCCTTCGAAGACTTTGCATACATGTCTGTAAACTGGAAGGAAAATCACACACTTCCTCCAGAGAGTGGCAAGGGGTCATGAGCCAGCGCGGAAGTAGGTTTGAACCGTGTATGCATCATGAAATCCTGCAGGTGACTTAGGCCTCTCACTGTCTCTCAGGCTTATTTGCTGTTGTGACAATAAACTAGGATGGGTGGGTGAGCCACTTCCAGTTTACTAGATGAATAGTAGGATGTCAAGATAACTTAAGTACTGTCACTACTAAAGTCAGTGCCAGCACACATGTATATTTACTATCCCCCACCAGAAGTGGTAGTTGCAAATCCTCAGAGAGAAGCACTCAGAACACGTGTGAGGCATCAACTTCACTACCTTGTTGTTGTTAGCAACTATTATTACTATATTTACTGACCCGGGGCTGAATTACAGTTGTGTGTGCCACTAGCTGCTTCAACTGGCTGTTTACGCAACATAGCCATAGTTTCTTGTAGATGTCTTGAGATGCCGCTTTTCACTTGTTTGTGGGATAAAATGTAAGAGTCAGGAACATTTCCTGCAGGCGTTCTGCCCATGCTGAAGCAAAGGTTACCTTGCTCCATGATTCAAAACAAGTTTTCCCCAACCTGGTACCCTCCACACATTAGACTCAGAGAATGGAAAAGTTACGGCATCTAAGAGGTGACCTGATTGAAGTTTATAAAATCATGCACGGTGTGGACAAAGTAGATAAGGAAAATCTGTATTCCCTATCACACAACACTAGAACTAGGGGGCACTCCATGAAACATTTGGGTACTAGTTCTCAAACAAATAAGAGAAAGTACTTTTTCACCCAGAGGATTACTGGTCTATGGAACTCCCTGCCAGAAGAAGTGGTGACAGCTGTCAGTCTTGACAGCTTTAAGAAAGAATTAGACAAGTTCATGGAGGACAAGGGTATCAATGGCTATAATTATGGATACCTAAAGACAACCTCCGGGTTGGAGAGATAGGCAGGATATCTCTCAATGCCATTTCCAGGGAATCCTAAACCGGTGAAGGCATCTGCTTGGGAATACCCTGAAGCACATGGTGAGCCATTGTGTGAGACAGAATGCTGGACTGGATGGGCTGTGGCCTGTTCCAGCAAGGCTGTTCTTATGTACAATTTTTTTTTTGGACTAACCCCCAAAGCATCCCTAACTAGCATTTCTGGAGGATTCAAGGAACTACCTTCTACAAAAAAAAGTACTTTTTCAGAGACGTGGGCATTCAGCTTCTATGCTGCATAGGGATGACGGAAGATGTAAGCCAACATAGCTGGTTTCAAGACTGGCTTAAGGATTTGCTAAGGAGACAATGTATTTTCTCTCTGTGTGTTTCCGTTAGAGCCTCATATTTTCTTTCCCTCCCTCCCTCATTGTTTGATATTGTTCTATTACTATTTTATATCATGCACTTTTTTAGCAACTCCTGTTGTGTCAAAATAAGCAAACAAAATAATAATGCGGACCAGATCCCTATTGTTGATTTATCCTTGCGTAAGGAAAATCATGCGAGTCTTGAAGTAAAATTGCTGCCCATTAAGATGCTGGTTTTGTTCATTGGTGAATGCCTGATTACATGATCGGAGGCATGGCGCCAGCAGCACAACCAGCAACCTTGTTAACAAGCAACACTTTGCTACAAAGACTTATCCAGGGGTAAACTGGTGATAGGATTCTGCCAAAATAGCAACAGCTATAGAATCATAATATCACTGAGTTGGAAGGGACCGTTTAGGTCATCAGTCCAACCTTCTGCTCAATGCAGGAATCCAAATCAAAGCAGATCTGACAGAAGGTTGTCCAATTCTCTCTTGAATGCTTCCAGTGTTGGAAAGCTCACCACTTCTTCAGGTAGTTGGTTCCACTGTCGTACTGCTCTAACCATTAAGATGTTTTCCTCATATTCAGCCTATATCTGGCTACCTTTAGTTTGAGCTTACTATTATGTGTTCTGCACTCTGGAATGACCGAGAACAGATTCTGCCCTTTCTCTTTATGATTACTTTTCAGGTATTTGAAGAGTGCTATCATATCCCGTCTCCTTTTCTAAACATGCTCAGTTCCATCAGTCTTCCCTCATATGGCTTGGTTTCGTCCTCTGATCACCCTTGTTGCCCTTCTCGGTACCTGCTCTAATCTATTTGCATCTTTCTTAAAATGTGGTGCCCAGAATTGGACACAGTAATCTAGATGCGTCTAACTTGTGCTGAATAGAGGGGGGCGAGTACCTCATGGGTGGGGGCGGGGGCTATACTTCTGTTAATGGAGCCTAAAACAGCATTGGCCTTTTTTGCAGGCTCAAGAGGCTAAGATGCTGCCTGGAAGGCAGCAGGTCAGAAGTTCGATACCCGAATACTGCAGGACAGAATGAGCTCCCATCTTTGTCCCAGCTCCTGCCAACCTAGCACTTTGAAAGCAAGAAATTGCAAGTAGATAAATAGGGAAAACTTCGGTGGGAAGGTAAACATTCTGTGCGCTCCAGTGTCTAGTCATGCCTGCCACATGAACATGGAAACGCCTGCAGAAACAGACAGCACTGGCACTTCGGCTATGAAGCAGAGTTGAGTACTGAACCCTAGAGTCGGATACAACTGGCTTTCGAACAAGGGTGACCTTTACCTTTGACTGTTGACTCATACAAGGAAGATGCCAAGTTCTGAAAAAGCTAATTGACATTCTAGTAGCCTAAGTCATAAGACCAATAGTAACCAGCTGCTCCCATTACTGTCTGCAACATAACCCTAGGGAGATAGTCGCCTTCAAACTGGGCTCCTCTTCCAAAGCCACAGCAAGGGCACTGCTGGAAGGAAGCTCTTTATTTCTCTCCGCTTCAGAAATTTCCTCACCTTTCAACACAGGAAGTGGTTGTTGTAGCTTACCTGAGCGAGTTCCTGTTATGGAGCCATGGAATGATTTTGTTCAGATGAAGTTTTGGAGAATGATGTCATGTTGGACAGCCCACCACAGTAGAATTCTACTGGTGACCTGGTTATAGCCCACAGTGTTTTTACAGCCTCCTGGTTTTGTGGGGATTTTTTTAAAAAAAATCACAAGGGAGAGACAGCAGGGGAAAATGGGAGCAGAACAATTTCAAAAGGAAAAAGAACAGAGCCCCCAGATTTCCTTTGGTTAAATGAAGTCTTTTCCTTTTCCACTTTACATTAATGCCCAGTTCTGGTGTCTAGCAGATGTCGCCTGTTCAGGTGCTCTGGGGGAGAAAGGCTCATAAAAATGTGAGGTTAGCATATGAAGTCACATGAACAGCAACAGTTGTTGAAAAGACTTAAAACTCTTTTAGTACAGGAATTTGCCCTTTGCTCTCCGGATAAAGCTGAGGAAGAGTAAGAACAGGCAAGAGACACATAATTATGTATAAGCATCCCAACATACTGTATGAATGTTCAGAAGGCTTGGCTACATCTGGAACTAGCTATACACCTGAATTTTAAAAATGAAAAGTGCCAAACCACGATCATTTGGTTTGACAAAATGGTGTCCCCTGCATTCCGATACGTAGCTCCTTTTACCTAAAAAGAGAGAGGCTTGGGAGAGACATAATAGAACGTGTGAAATTCTTCAGGCGTTGAACAAATTGGCTAGAGAAAACTTTTCCATATCTCGTAAATTACTAGAAAGCAGGGTCATCCATGAATCTAAGTGGTGAAAGATTCAGAACAGATATGGTTATATCTTCATACAAGAGTACAGTTAAACTGTGGACTTCACTACCACAAGCAGTGATGACAGCCAACTTGAATAGCTGTAAAAAAGGTGTCCAAATTCATGCAGAATAAGAATAATCATAGATATCAGACACGACTTAGGTGCCTTCCTTCACTAACAGAGTAGTAGTAGTAGTAGTAGTAGTAGTAGTAGTAGTAGTAGTAGTAGTAGTAGTAGTAGTAGTAGTAATCCATCAAGTCAATTCTATCTTACAGTAACCCTTTCCAGGCTTTTATATGTAGAGAATACACAGAAGTGGTTTACCATTTCCTTCTTCCAGGGGTAAACCTGGGACTGTGCAGCTTGACCAAGGTTACAAAAGCTGGCTGTTCTCCTGGTATTCACAGTGGGGAACTGAACTCCCAACCTCTGGTTCTGCAATGAGATATCTAAGCCACTGAGCAATTTAGTCAGCCCAGCAGGAAGGACAGTATGCCTTTATATATTAGCTGCTGGGAGAACAAAGTTTTAAGGTGCTTTCATGCTTATATCCTGACTGTGAACTTCCCACAGGTATCTGGAATGATAGACTCATATGAACCTGTGGTCTGAGTCAACATAGCTCTTCTGAAGAAGAAAATATTATCTTTCAGAGCTGAATATTTTGAAAAGGTGGCAGTATTTCAGAACGGTTTCCTCACAATTTATACATTTAACGAAGAAGAAAAAGAGAAAAACGTTGGGGTGACTGTCTTCTCTTCCTCAGTGCCCCAGAGTGTCAAGATTCTTGGTTTCTCCATAGATACCCATGTGTTTTTATGTACTAATGCCACAACTATCATAACTTTAGTGGACAAGGGAGACAGCAGTTGGCGGACATTAGCCATCTGAAATAGACTCTTGGGAAAATCTATTCAAAAGGAATGACAGCTTTGAAGAAAAGAGCTTCCCTTCCCTTGGATCATGCTGCTGGTTTCAAGGCAAGCGTAGCCCACAATGAATGGGATGGAATTCAAACTGTGTACCACTGCTGCTTGTGAAGTGTTCCAATATGTCTCTTGATGGGATAATTTAATATAAGATTCCCCAAAATCTAAAATAATGAATTTGGTGTGTCTCTCCCCTTTAGGGGGATTCATAGTTGTAAAAACAAATATAGAAACTTTAGGATTGTTTCTATAGGAAGGAAAAAGGAAGAAGTGGAATTTAGGAGAAGACAAAATGATACATTCCATAACTAAGAACCTATGTATATACATGTAAATAAAATGCATTATTGAATTCTTGAGCCTATACAATTTTACTTTTGAGAAAGCAACCTACATCACTGCAGGTTCCTGATATGAATAATAAAATAAAACAAAAGAATGACAAATGCCTTCAAAGGAAACAAATGTTTTAGTCAAAGGTTGGGATATACTCTTCCCCCATCTGATTCATAGTAGCTTTCCACAGTCAGGCAGCATTTCATATCCAAATTCCCATCAGTAACTGGAGATTTTACAGACTCAAAAATACTGTACGATTTGATTAGGAGATTCTACCAGCCAAAGAACAGTGGGGCAGCTTGACTTACCTGCCTGTAAAGATCAAACTTAAAATGTCTCATACCAGTGATCATAAAAGGATGTCATTCCAAATGCTGTTGGACTATCCCTCCTATCTTCCCTTACCATTAGCTACACCAGCTAGGACTAATGGTTACAGTACATCGCTGCAGTTCAGTGCATGTTCTCTTCCACTGAAGAGTGGCAGCTCAGCTTAAAATAGCATCATTTATATCTACCTGTATACATTTATTTAGTACCCTGTTTCCTTTGTCCATGTTAAATGACTAACACCTTCAATATCTGGCTGTGGGGAAAGACTTGGAGTGATCTTAAAGCATATGATTTACTCGAGGATAAAAGGTTGTTGTTTTAAAACACATATTGCCAACCAGTAAAGCACACGGACAACAATAGTTGGATTACTCTCTTGCATCTTTCAACAGATGATGGCATGCAACCATTTTGTCATCGGACTGCATTATACTACAAAACGGTTTTCATCCCCCTCTCCAACAGCCTCACCTGATACACATATTACAGGTTTCGTGTACATGTTTTGCAGAAGCACCACAATACTTATGTAGTATATGTCTTCAATAAGTTATTCTTCTTCCCATTCCCCAGCTTCCTACCCACCTCAGGTATACTTCGGTTAGGAAAAAAGCATACTGACATTATAAAAAGGAGGGACTCTGTAGCTAGCATATACAACAGACGCTGGCAAAGGTCAGAAATGCACCTGACCACAAACAAAAAGTTTCTGTCAGAAATGTCAATCCTGCATTGAATTTCCCCTTTTCGGGTCTTCTCCATCGCATGTGAAATGGGGTTGTAGAAATGTGTTTCCATAATGAGGCCACGTTTCCAAAACATTGTAGCAAACAGGATGTTTCTTTGACAGATCTCTCATTCCACTGTAAACCAAGTAGCAAATTCAGTGCCTTGTAGTGTAGGCTACACTTTACTTTTCTAGGCGGGGCAGTTTTCATTTGGATGCAGTTGTTCGACTTATCGGGATTATTTATCCATGCCTGGAAGATTCAAAGGTCTTTACAACAGTGAGAAACCCCGAAAGGTCCTCTCAAGGATCCAAGAATGGGCAGAGGATTTGTAGGACTTTTCATTTTATCAACTCCGCCCAATTGATTTGGGCAAAAAACGGGTGAGATTTGATGTCTTCTACTCCACCAATTCCAGCACCTAGACGTTCCACAGAATTGAACTGCAAAAGCTGGAGACAAAGCAGAGTTCATAAAATTTACATTTCAGGGAATAAAACAAAGGAAAGAAATGAAAAATAATGATTAAACAAGAGAGATTCATTCCTCTTGCTGTTAGTCTCATCAGCCTTAGCTAGTATGGCCATTGTGTCAGGGTTGATAACAGCGCTAGTCCAAGAATGGGCAAATAGCCATCCTCTAGAGCAGTGTTTCCCAACCTTTGGTTTTTGGACTTTGGTTTTTGGACTGACTTAGGCTTCTGGGAACTTAAGTCCCCCTGTGGGACATGTGCCCCATGTTGGGAACCACTGCTCTAGACGTTTCTAGACTGCAACTCCCACAATCCTCCATTGTTGGCTAAGACTGATAGCAGTCGTAGATCAAAAACATCTAGAAGACCATCCTTCATTCACACCTATTCGTGGTGCTACTACATTTGGAAAGATGATAGACTTTTTACTTCTGGAATAAAAGAACATACTAAACATGCCAGGTTACACTTCGTGTAACACACTGGCACAGAAGATTATATATTCTTCTGTATCTCACAGCAAGTGCCAAATAACCAGAATTCAAGAGAAGGTACTGTCGAAACCTTCAGCCTAGCCATCTTTCTCTCTCTCTCTTTTAAAAAAAATTGTGTCAGAAGCACACAAAGGTGCTTTCTGGGTTGAAAGGATTTTTTGTTGGAAGAACTCTGCTAAGGGGACAACCGAATGTAGCTCCTTTCATGTCCCCAAGATCTTTTCCCACCGAAGTGGGACAGAGACGGGAGCTCATTCCGTCCTGCAGTACTTGGATCTTGAACTGCCAACTTGCTGACCTTCCAGCTAACAAGGTGAGCTTCTTAACCACTGAACTGGTGCAGTCCTATATCTCTCTAGGACTGCTTCAAATATACTACGTCAACAAACTGAGGTTCAGTAGGGAACATGTGCCTACAGAAAGCCACAACCAGTCCCAACTTCTGAATCTGTTATGATTTTATGAGTCCATTATCAGCCAAAATGTAGCTGTTCAATTCAGTTTGACACTGTTATACAGTAAAACCCGGACTTACATATGCCTCAAGTTTCATAAAATTCGACTTACATAATGATTTTGTGCTAAAACCATGTCCCGATTTACACAATTTCCTATGGGTTTGCTTCAAGTTACATAAAGATTCTTTTTCCTATGGGTTTGCTTTGTTATGTAAAAATTAATTTCCCTATGGGTTTGTTTCGATTTACATAAAAATTTCATTTTTCCTATGGGTTTGCTTCGAGTTACATAAAAAATAATTTTTCCTATGGGTTTGCTTCGAGTTACATAAAAAACCGATTTAAGCAAAAGCCTACGGAATGGACTTTTTTTGTAATTAGGGGTTTTACTGTATGTATGTTTTCAACTAACTTAGGTGTATACTTCAAAAAAGAGCCTAGAAAATGCAGGGAATTGCCCAGCTAAGTCTTACAGAAATTGAATGAGAAGACTGCCAGCATTATTAAAATTAAGCAACTCTTTTATTTCACATTGGGGGAAACAATCTACAGTATATTCAAAAAGGGGGAAATAATATGTAGAAAGGGGTGACAGAATCTCTTCGTATCTGTATTGCTTGAAAAGAAGTAACCAGCAAAAAGGAATGAAAATATTTACTAAGGATAAAGCACCCAAAGTTTACATTTTGCCATCTTATGAGACTTGTCGCATTCTAAATAAACAGTTCAAAAGAATAATTTCATTTCTGGGTTTCCTCTGAAGGACTGACTACAGTATAATGGAATCCCCCACCTCCAATTGTCATTTAGGAGTTCTCTGTATTTTGGGGGGCACGTCTTCAAATGCCTACACCCAACATTCAAAGTGAGAAATTTCCCCATAAAAATGTACTCATTTGCACATCTTAAGTGGGCTCTGCCACTTAAAATCTCACTAACCTCCCTTGGTAAAGATAACTCAGACGACAAAACAAGCCTCCTTTGTGAATATACATGAACCAGCACATAAGCAATGGCAAACACTGTCACTCCACCGTCCTCTGGAAAATGTAACAAGCGACAGCAGGTGGGGAAAGATAAGTGCAAAGAAATTTATGTTCTGAAGGTTTCCCCTCCTTTGCACAAAAAAGAACTTTAATCTCAGAAAGCAAATGAAGAATAAATTGTGCTTCCATCTACAAGGATCGCAAACATACATGTTATTATGCTGGCTAGCACCACCTTTAACAAGTCCCTTGTTAACAGAATGCCAGTTAAGACAGCCTTAAGAATGGCAGGTAAACCTTCAGCCAATCTAAAAATAAAATTATACTGCGTCTAAATTATGGAAGATATAAGGAGCTAGATAGGGAGAAAGCCTTTTTTTTAACCATAAGAAAAATTGAGGTCACTGTTTTTGGAAGCCGTGTCACGAGACACCTTTGGCATAGATCTACACACTGTTCCTCTCCTAGGCATTCAGTGATGGGCTGACCTAAGTAACCTACGTGAGGGTGGAAGAGGAAAATCACAATGACAAATGGCTAACCATGCCAAGAGCCCCTTTTTCCTTTTCCTGACCAAGTTTCCTCACAGATGAATGGTAGTTTCCTTGGATAGACACACAACAGAAGGTTGATTTAGTAGCCTATGGGGCAGAACCTTTAACCGGCAAGTCAGCCACGTGTTGTAAGGCCTGGAAAGCTTCCTTTTGGACACGGGCAACTTTGAACTTCGAGAGGAGGGAAACAGTAAATGGCCCTGCTTAAAAGTCTCAGAGGATTCGAATGTTGCTATGTATTTCTTTCATTGAAGTTTCTAAGATGCCAGTAGTAAAATTCCACTATTCAGTCTCTTTGTTGTAGGGAAAGGAAAATAACCAGTCTTTTATGAGGCCTTGTAATGGGTGGAATTGTTGGTTTTGACTGCACATTAATACAATCTATTGTATTCCCTGTGGTGATGGAATTTAGCCTTGGATAACCCATAGCAAAGGACCATAGATTCAATTCAATTCAATTTTAATTTATACCCCGCCTTTCTCTGACCGAGGCCGACTCAAGGCGGCAACAACATCTCAAACAATACAATATAATACAGTACAGTTATAAAAGCAATATTCAAAGTCAAAATACAATACAAAATATCACATCAACAAATAAGCATAATATCATACAATACAATTCAAAAAAATCACATCAAGAAAAAAACATACATTATAAAGACCACAACGATCAACCTCAACCAAACAGCAGTCACAAAGGTGCCCCGCGATTCAAACATCCATGAGGGCAGCTGCACTGGCAGTGATGGCTGAATGACTCCCACCTGCCTCTTCCCCCGCAAGGCAGGCAGGAAGAGGCAGCACAGCTCCAGCGTCCCTTGAACTCCCTGCCCAGCGGGCCAAAGGGAGGGGCGCCGGGCGCAGCAGCCTCCCATCCCAGGACCAAGAAATAGTCCCTAGGAGAGGTCTGGAGGTCCAGTGTCAGTGGGGTGGGAGAGCCGCTTTTGGGGCCGTGGAAAGGCAAGTCCCAGGTGCGACCAATTCTCTTCTCCCCTCCTCCTCCTCCGGCTGGTCGCTGAGTGAGCTCCACGGAGCCTCCAAACCCCGGCATCAGTGGTGTCGGATGCCTGCCAGTCCAAGCAGGGAAGGAAAGCCCCAACGCAGCTGCGTTGGTGGCAGCGGCGGTGGTTCTTGGTGGGCCGGGGGCTGGCTGCTTTTACCCTCTCCCAGGCTGGGAGGGGCAGCCCCGGATCAGCTGCGGCAGCAGCGGTGGTTCTCGGTGGGCCGGCTGCTTTTACCCTCTCCCGGGCTGGGAGGGGCAGCCCCGGATCAGCTGCGGTGGCGGCGGTGTTTCCCGGCAGGTCGAGGGCCGGCCACTTTTGCTCTCTCCCAGGCTGGGAGGGGCAGCCCCGGATCAGCTGCAGCGGCGGCGGTGGTTCTCGGTGGGCCGGGGGCCAGCCGCTTATACCCTCTCCCAGGCTGGGAGGGGTAGCCCCGGATCAGCTGCGGCCATGGTGGTGGTTCTCGGCAGGCCGGGGGCCTCCCCCAGGCTGAACTGTATAGCAAGTACTGTATTGGTTTTCTGGACTATATATTGCAGGGGTTCCCAAACTTTTCATGCCATGGGCCAGTCATGTGGTTTCTCCTGCCGTAAAACATCCATGGCTATCATAAATGGGTGCACTTATGGCAGCATTTTGTGCATACATGGGGCGCGTCCACTTTCGCTTCCAGTTTGCAGTAAGGGCAGCCTGGGCTGGATGATTTGGCGCCATGGGCTGGGTCTGGCCTTTTGTCCGTAGTTTGGCCACCCCTGATATATTGGGTAGGTGATGTCTGGAATTATATGCACTCCCTGTCCCCTCCAAAAATAAAAAAACACAAGAACACACATCTTTGCATTGTCTTCTTTAAGACTTAACTCAGTGGCTACTATTCTTTTCCATATCTTTGCCTCCACAGTGACAATGACCTCATGGGCAAAAGCAGCTACCACTAATTAAATGCAGGAGCAACGTGATACCTTTATAGAATCACTTTTTTAAAAAAATCAAACATTGCGCGAACTTTTGTGATTCAAGATCACTTCTTCAGGCATGCATCAATTTCTTGTGGACAGGGTAGGAAAATTATAAAGGAAAGTCCCAAAAGTTCATGGCATGATGGTCAACCAGGCTTTGTCTCTTAGATGTGTTGTGGGGGGAAACAGCAGGCTGCATCTTTTACTACCTCCATTCAGCAAACACAGGAAGCCACTAATTAAAGAGTTCCTTTTTCAATTTCAGGGCACATGAGACTTATGTACAATTCCCAGAAGCCCAAGCCCCCATGCATCCGCACTAATGGATTTACTGCGATTCATCCTGCCCATGCTGCCCTCATTGCTCATGGAAGCGGAAGTAAAACGCGCCCGTCTGGGCGCATTTTGCTTCCGCTTCCAGGAGCGATGAGGGTGGCGCAGGCAGGATGAATCGCAGTAAACCCATTCGTGCGGATTTATGTCATGGGGACTTGGGATTCTGGGAATTGAGGTCCAAGAACATCTGGAGTGCCGAGGTTCGCCATCATGGCCCAACAATTTTAGAGCACTGCCTGCTAGGGGTTCCCATTTCAGATTTCTCAGACTTCATAATTCTCCTTGTGGGACTCAGATTTTGTAGACATCGAAATTATCTTCACCTGAAAGATAAGGCCAAGCTGGCAGGTTTAATGCCTGGAATAGGCCTAAATCCAGGGCTGGAGCTTGTCTCGCTCGCCCAGCGGGACCAAACAGCCTGCACCTGTGAGGTTCCCGGGAGGACTTAAAAGCCCGATGCCGGAGCCTTCACCACCAGGGCTGGAGCTTAAATCGCTTGCCCCACAGGAACAACTGCCCGCACCTGCGAGGTCCCCGGGAGGACTTAAAAGCCCAATGCCGGAGCCTTCAGCGCCAGGGCTGGAGCTTGCCTCGCTCGCCCAGCGGGAACAACTGCCCACACCTATGGGGTCCCCGGGAGGACTTAGAAACCCGACACCAGAGCCTTCCCCACCAGGGCTGGAGCTTGCCTCGCTCGCCTGGCAGGAACAACTGCTCGCACCTGCGGGGCCCGAGTTAGGAGGGAATTGGTAGCATTTGCGCCAGCGTCCTGTGGCTCAGCTCCGTCTCGCCCCGGAGCCCTCGCCATCGGCTCCTGGGAATGGAGACAGGTGGGAGCCGCAGTCGCCACCGCTATCCCACCCCTCAAGCCTCGCCAGCTCGGGGGAGGGGCTCAAAAGGAAGCAGCCGCCACCGCCCTCCAGTGCTCCTTGCCTCGTCACGGAGCACTCGCCACTGGCCAGGACTTGAAAAGTCGTCGAGGCCGTCTCTGGCTTTCCCGGCAGGTTCAGGAGGCCCCCACAAAGATGGACACCGAACTATTCCATCACTGCCGCTGGGTGCTGTCTAACTGCCAGGACTTTTGCGGTTGCCACTTTCTATCTGTGGATTTGTACGGGGCTTGAATGAGTTGTGGGCTCATCCTGTCATTGTTTTTTTCATTGTATTTTTTGGTGTACTGTGATATTGCTACATTATGTTTAATTTTGTTTTTTATACTCGGTTGTTACATTGTACTTTTGCTTTGCTCTGTTGTATGTGAACCGCCTTGAGCCGCCCTGCGTGAGTAAGGTGGTATACAAATATAACAAATAAATAAATAAACTTCCTGTTTAAAAAGGATGTGTCTCAGCAGCAGGGCCGGCATCAGAAATTTCTGGGCCTGGTATGCACGCCCACCCCCATTTTGGCCATGTTCCCATGGTTTTCTGTGCATGCATCGTTTGTTTGCACATGCGCACATCAGTGGTTTCCCGGCGGCGCGGGCCCCAGTCATCTCCGGGCCTGGGACGGGAGCCCTGATGGTTCCCCCCTGATGGCGGCCCTGTTCAGCAGCCATTGTGATGGCTTCTTTTTTTTAAATAGGATGTTAGGCCTCCCTAAGGCATGCTGCTTGCCAGCTGCACCTTCTTGCTAGGTAGCACAATTTAGATGTCTGTAGGAACCGCAGAGGTTTTGGGAACTGTGGTGGCTGAGTGGGTAAGACACTGAACTTGACTGGAAGGTCGTCGGGTCAGTAGTTTGAGACCAGAGTGCTGCACGTCCGAGTGAGTTCCTGCCAAACTAGCAGTTTCAAAGCAAGAAATTGCAAGTAGATAAATAGGTACCACTTCAGTGGTAAGGTAAACAGCATTCCGTGCACTCCAGTATCTAGACCAGTGATGGCCAACCTTGGCATTCCAGATGTTCTTGGACTTCAATTCCGAGAAGCCCTGATCAGCAGATGTATGGACTTGGGCTTCTGGGAATTGAAGTTCAAGAACACCTGGAGTGCCAAAGTTGACCATTTCTGGTGGTCTAGTCATGGCTGCCCCATGTACACGGAAATGTGTGCAGACACAGACAGCACTGGCTCTTTGGTTGTAAATGGAGGTGAGCACCAAACCCTATAGTCGGATGCGACTGGATTTCAAGCAAGGGTGACTTTTTCCTTTACCTAGGGTCTCGATCTTGCAGAGGTCTTCCAGAAAGTAACATTATGGGATTGGTAGTCCAAAAAACTCCCTCAACGTATATCCCTTGTATTCTGTGAAATACTAAACAATAGTGGATAGTTTTTGTGCTGAGCAAATACAGAGACCAAGAATTCCACTAAGTCAGGTCTCAGATCTGAATTAAAATAGACAGTGCTTGATTTATGTGTAAGCTAAATGAGCTACAGCTCAATGAAGGAGAAGGGAAAGTGCAGCCCTCCAGATGCTATTGAACTCTCAGTACCTTCCATCACTGGCTAGGGGCAACACCCCAGCTGAGGGCCTCATATTATGAGGAACCTCTATATACAAAACAACATGGATTACCAAAACAAAATATGTTTGAATAATATACATTTTGGCAACACTATGAGACCTCTTCAATTGGGCCAAGCTTAAAGTCTAAGGTAATGTCGCGACCTGCCTGCCGCAGCGGTAAAAATGACGAGACGCAGAGGCTCGAGCCAGGATGAGACGGTTGTGTCCTTTATTTTACAGCTCGTATTTATTATAAAACCCAGCTATAAATTGAATCAGCAATTCTAGTGTCTAACAAAGGAACTGCAGTTACATGACCAATCTCTGTCATATTACACTGACATATTTATTTATTTATTTATTTATTTATTTATTGTCAAATTTCTATACCGCCCACTCAGCCATACTTCAGATAAAAAATGCCTGCCGTTGGATAGCCAGGGAGTTAGTACAGAAGGTACAAAAAGAGATACATATGTTCAGGGTATGCGCTTTATGGAGAAAGCTTTAGTGAGGCTCCATATCGGGACCGAAATTCTTTCATACAATGGTCAAAGACCCATTGTAATGAATCAAGTTCAGCTAGGCAGTGTCCTTGAGTATTGTTACTTACTCCCAGTTTTCTAGGAGTTTCCAGCAATGTCAGATGGCATTACTGCCCCCACCTTTGGGAACTTGTTAGTGCTAAATAACCATGATTATAAATTTAAGACGATCATGGAGTCTAACTAATAAATCATTACTACACAAATCAATACATCATCACTACAAGGCAAAGGTCACCCTTGCTAGAAAGCCAGTCGCATCCGACTCTAGGGTTCAGTGCTCAGGGGCCATTCAACAATTACGTGATCCTCGAAGGGGGGGAGGAGGTCTGCCATCTGAATTATGGAAATTACGTGGGGGCAGTGGGGCAGGTCAAAGATTACAGAATCCATTTGGAGCTGTTGTGGTTTTGAAACATGGCGTTTTTTTAGGTTTAAAAGTGATCTCTGGGAATTTTGATCTGCTTTGAGATTATTGAATTGCTTGTGCAGTCTATTTCACCAATAGTGAAAAGCTCTAAAAAAAATTAGAGTTTAGATACAAAAGCTCTGATTATGTAATTTTAAATGGAGGGGGGGGGGTTTCAAAGCTAAAATTACGGTTGGATTACATGGGGGGAGGGGTCAATTTTTCCCAAAAAAATGGATCACGTAATTGTTGAATGGCCCCTCATCTGTTAATTAGCTAAAGAGCCAGGGCTGTCTGCGCCTGCAAATGTTTCCATGGTCATGTGGCAGGCATGCCTAGACACTGGAGCGCACAGACCGCTGTTTAACTTCCCACTGAAGTGGTACCTATTTATCTACTTGCAATGTCTTGCTTTCAAACTGCTAAATTGGCAGGAGTTGGGACAGAGACGGAAGCCCACTCCGTCATGCAGCACTCAGGGCTTGAACTGCTAACCTATGTTTGAAGCCAAAGCATGTGCTAATCCAAACTTGCTTGTGTATTTGACATTTTTAAAGGACTTCCGTGTCGTGACAGAGAAAAAACCATGCATATTAGCCAAAAAGTATAAGGGCAAAAACTAATAACAACACTATTCATTTAATCAGTAAAAAAATTTTAAAAATTAAAAAAGCAAACAGCAGCTGTAAGACAACAGGAATGGGGCACTAAATCTTTGCCCCTAATACACTTGTGCTGTGGTTCAACTTCTCTTTGGCTGCTGTTTGCTTTCAAAGGGAAATTCCCTCTAATGTCAGTCCTGACCAAGCTGAAAGTATTGCTGCTCTTTAAAAAGAAATTAAAGGCAACCTTCTTCCCTTTGAAACAGGATCTCTATAAACTTCTGGCAAATCATGTACACATATTCTTGAGGGACGTACCTGTTGCAGAAGTGATCTGGCCTCCTCCGAGATGTGATCAGGTAAGTTCAAACAGGTGTGAGTATTTATTCCTGCTGGATGGCACTCCACCAGAGTCTATAGCAAATCAGGAATAAATAGGATAAACTGTTAAGTATATTATGGGAAGAATGGAAAGCTACATTATTGAACTCTCAGAAACAGCTTTGTCTTGTTTTTTGAACCTAAACCTATGGCCAGAATCCTATTAGATATTTATGGATGTGCTATGACAGACAATACCATGGCAGATTGTTAAGGTGCCAGTTTGCATGTCATTCATATGCCAACAGCACCATGTCAATTGGCCACCTCTACATTTCTTCTTATGTGAATACCAAAATTCTGTTCTGTAAATTACACCTACATAATGGTGTTGATGTTCCTGGAAGGCTCGCAGGCCACAAAACTAAATACAGTAAAACCCTGAGTTACGAAAAAACGGTTCCCTGGTCTATTTCGTAACTCAAAAATTTTTTGTAACTCGAGGCATGTATTTCTTAAAAATGGAAAGATTTCCTACCTTCTGGCTGCTGCTACTTCCTTTTCTTACACTTCCAGTGGTGCTGGGAGTGATTTTATTGCAAAAAATGTCAATGGCACCATTTTGGGCGCTAAAAAAAAACCAAGTTTTTTCGAGATACTAATTTTTCTTAACCCGGGGTATTTCGTAAATCAGGGTTTTCCGTAAGTCGGGATCCCGGTTTACAAAAAAACAGTTCGTAAGTCAAAATATTCGTAACTCAGGGCGTTCGTAAGTCCGAGTTTTATTGTACATATGTGTTAGATGAGCCAGGGGATGAAAGCAGAATTACTGTTGGTGATGTCATCTTTACACAGCTATAATTTACAGAATAGGACTATGGTCACTGATTCATACCAGAGCGTCTGTGAATGTGCCTACAAACCCACAGGTTTTAGGATCCATGTCTGTTGAACTCTTGCTGCACCTGTGTAGACTTTTGTTAAACATTTTGAGAAGCATTTCACAAAGAAATGGGACTTCCTCTGTACTGCTGTCAATATAGATTTGTATTCCAAACCAGGTAATGAAGAATTTTGGTAATCTCACTAATAATTGTAAATATCTGACTGTAACATATTAATTTAAAAGGGGAAGTTCTCAACCTGTTGGATTTGGCATTACAGAAATAGTTTCACCCTGACTACAAAATACCTGTCCGTTACTGAAAGATTTATGAGAAATTGGTGTTTTGTTTTTGGGGTTTTTTTTGGTGTGTGTTTTTCTTTTTTCTTTTTTTTTTGGGGGGGGGGGCAAGATGATGTATGCCTATGCTTTCTCCGTTTACCTGGGAATGCTGGAAGACCCAAAATGGATGGGATTTAACACAATGGCATTAAGAACTCTGCAGTATATTATCAAGGGTTCCTCAACTTCAGCATAACACAATGATCAGGCCTAAAATGGGTCAGGAAAAACGAACTGCAGATTGAGCTCACCAAAAGGTGGCTTAATTTAGGTAGTTTCACGTCTGGCCTAGACGTGGAAGAAGGCCCACTAGTCATCCCTAGTTTATTTCTAACAATGTGGATTTGTTATTAAGGAATCTTACTCTTGTATGCTCACTTTCTCTGGAGAAAGCCATTTGCACATTGAATCAAGTCAGCACAACTAATGTTGTGACTACTTAACCATGTCTGTATTAACCCAGGCATTGTTCCTATGCCTGAAGCATCCTTACAAAGCAAGGCAGAAATTCAGTAACTCTGAATGCCTTTATCCCAGGAGTTCTCAATCTTTTAAAGCAAGGGGCCAGGTCACACCCCCTCAGACAGCTTTGGGGGCCAGATGGCCATTTTGCCCTTCCTCCACCACATGAAACTTCCTGGTGTGGTGGAGGTGGTGGTGGGCCACATGAAATGGTTTAAATTATTTAAATATATTTAAATCCTATTAGCAAGGGCTAAATACTTGTAATCTAATTGATTTATTAACTTAGTTAGTGAACCAAAGATCCAAATGGATGCGGCCCATAGCCCGCAGGTTGAGAATCCCTGCTTTACCCAGTCGAGTTCTGTATAATGAAACAATTTGTATCTTGCACCTTTGTAAATAATGGTGCTGCTGGTTTTTTCCTATGTTTCTTAAGCTTGCCATGTGTATTTTGTTAAACAGTATTCAACTCTGCCTACCTTCCCAGTGAGGAGTTCAAAGAGAAGGGCACCCAGACTCCACCAGTCACAGGCTTCTGTTTCTTCAAAGGCAACACCAACTTCTGAAGCAAAGACATTTGCAATTAAAATTCAAGGACCAGGTAGACCTTCAAACTCATATCTACAAGGAGACTGTAATGCTGATGGAGCAGATCTGGAATTATTATGCCCTTTAGCCACTCTATTGTGGTCTACCTTTCATTCCCCTCCCCACTCATCATTACATACACAAAATAATTTGCCTTTCAGTTTTGAGTAACAATTGTCTCAAGGCTTAATGTCTACTCCCCCCAAGCACACACATGTACACAATAACCCTCCCCTCCTTAATTATGGAAGCAAAGCGGATCCATCTTCTTGGGCCAGTTCTTGTCAGAGATACTGTACATTCCTCCCATCATGTTGGGAGGCCAGAATTTGGCCTTTAAAGCACATTTTATGTCACGTCTAGGTGCCTCTCTTAAGTGCAAGCAGTAATTGTGAAATGATAGAATTATGGAGTTCACTGAACAGCCTTGAGAAAACCATTATCTCTCCACAATGGTACAAGAAGCGGTATTAGCAAAATAGCGATGGTGCATGTCTTCTTTCTTCCTCTTCTGCCATATTAGAATCTGAATATTGGTGATCCTCAAGTTGATCAGCCATAAAGACTATCCTGAGAATATAATGCAGTGGCCTTCCATCTGCCTTCCCCATCGCAGCATGACACCCATACCACTGATCCAGTTCCACAAGTCACTTTCTGGTCCTGAGCCCTTTTGGCACACAAAGTCCTCATAAGCCCCAGGCCACTAATGATGAAGCTGCTGATTTCCATCAAGATGGATTCAAGTGGGATTTAATCCATTTGGGGACCATCAGTCTTTCCTGTGGACTTCAGCACCCAAGGCCATTAGTCCTCAGACTGGCCAGGTTAGTTAACTGCCGCCTGACACTTGGCTGTGAGTTACTGGCAGAATGATCTACTCTATTACCACAGCAGGATAACCTCCCCCATAACACATACATGTACTCAATAACCCTCCCCCTCCTTAATTATGGAAGTAAAGCAGATCTATCTCATTGGGCCAGTTCTCTTCAGAGATGTATTCCTCCCATCATGTTGGAGGCCAGAATCTGGCCTTTAGAGCACATTTCAATGTCTTGTTTAGGTGCCTTTCTTAAGTGCAAGCAGTAATCATGAAAGGATAGAACTATGGAGTTCACTGAACAGCCTTGAGAAAACCATTTTCTCTCCACAATGATACGAGAAGCAGTGTTAGCAAAATAGTGATGGTGCATGTTTTCTTTACCCTGAGGTTTTAAGATGGAGTAGCTACAAAACGAAGAGGAAGAGATGAAATCTCGTGGGTTCTTATTGGGGTTGCTGACAGATTCTGTTCTGAGAAATGCTATCCAGGTTTGCTTGTGAGCCACTGGGGCATATTTTCTGCAGGCACCTTGGACATTTCTTCCTCTCTATTCAGTGAAAATGCTGATATGGGACAATGGTTTTACAGCGGAAGCTGGCAGGCTTTTTACTTTACACCTCTTGCACTTGGTGGCAGCAGATAAGACTCCAGATACTTACTGTATGTCAGTAGTATACTGTATTTAGAGTTCAGTAGTTTTGCAAGAACAGCAGAAGCCCACATCTACGTTTATTTTTGTGATTTTGTGAGTCTTACATTGTCATGCAAATGTACAATATTATTATGCATTATTATTTCCAAAGGCGACAAATTTATCACTCCTTGCTTCATCTCTAGAGGGATTTTGATATATTTAAATCCTATTAGCAAGGTCTAACTACTTGTAATCTAATTAATTTATTAACTTAGTTAATGAACCAAAGATCCTTAACAGCTCTGATCCTTGCTCAGCCCTGCTCTACCACTTGTTCAACAGCCTGACACAGACAACATCTGTATATGGCAAGCAATAAACATGGTTTATTGCATTAATCATGGCTAGAAATGTTTCTCCCCCAAATACAAGAGAACATGGCTAGTTTGTTGCCCTATGGCCTACCTCCAGAGACAAGGTATAGAGAGGAACAAAAAGAAGGGGGAAATTAATTAATAGTACATAAGTTCAAAGTAACTAAAGCTGAAATACTGTGCACATTTACTTGTTAGCAAACCCCATTAAGTTTACAAGCAAAATAGGTAGAGAGGATAGAAAATACTCCAGCCATGGTTTGCTCAATACGGATGCAATACTGAAATGAGCCTGAACTTCCAAAGGTATGGAAGTCCACCACCAACATGAAGGTCTTCTGCCTGCCAGAGATTCTCCATTGACACAGATGGCAAATACGATACACACAGAGCTGCTATTTCACTGAAGCTCCATATGTAGGCGGGCTGCGCGGGTGTAGCAAAAACAAAACAAAACAGTGGTGTTATTTATGCTGAAAACAAGGAGAAGATTCATATCTCAGTGGTACAGCAGATGCTTTTTGTGTAGAAGCTCTTAGGGTTTGATCTTTGTTATCTGTAACTGAATGATAACGTAGCAACACTGGAAAAGGCCACTGTCAGAACTTCTGAAGAACGCTACCGGCCAGAGATGACAGCACTGGGCTAAACTAACTTCATATGTTCACATGATATAACAGTCCTGGTGGCGCAGCGGTTGACCTGCTGTACGGCAGCCAAAACTTTGTGAGTTCAATCCTGACAAAGCTCAAGGTTGACTCAGCCTTCCATCCTTCTGAGGTCGGTAAAATGAGTACCCAGCCATGTTGGGGCAAAATACTACAGTGGAGCCTCATACAACAATTGCCCCATATAGCAATGAAATTGTATAACAAATAGGTTGGTTTGTTTTTTGTTTTTTTTTTTGGGGGGGGGGGGATGGCGTCCCGCATAACAATTTTCCCTATGGAAAAAATCATACAATAATTTTTCAATGGGAAAAACCACTTAGCAAAAAAAATCGTTGTACGATGCATCCCACAGGGAAAATCGCTATGCGATGCATGTATCATATAGCAATTGTTTCATACAACGAGCCCCGTGGAACAGATTAAAATCGTTGTATGAGGTACCACTGTGTATATAAACTATGTAAAACAAAATATTAATTTATAAACAAACATCTAAACAATTTATACATTCCATTACACAAGAAGTCGCCCAATCTTCTCTATTGCCCACATATGCTTTAAGGTCACACTGTTGTATAATACGTTGCACAGTCTGGTGTAGTGCCTCACACTCACATGCTGGTAATGGTAATCTTCCGCCATTTATGCAAAAAGTCTGCATCTAATATTAGAGACATCAACCAAGGAAAAATCCCAGATGCCAGGAGAGTGCACTAAGCGCTACGGGGTGGTACATAAGTGGTGGCACTCAAGACCTGGCTATGCCAGCAGGTGTGGAATACGACATGTGGTACGGCCCAGGCCCGCTGGCTTGTTTAGCTGCCTCAGGTTACTGCTGTGACTTATCAGAATCTGTACTTGTCTATTTTTATGTTCTTTTTTAGTATTGCTTTTTATCTTCTAACTTTTATTGTTTTATCTTCTTAAAGGGTTAGGGAGGGTATTGGAGGGCTTTTTAGATGTTTTTAAGACTGTTTATATTTTTAAGATGGTTGTAAGCCGCCTTGGGTCATCTGATGATGAGGAAGGCGGGGTATAAATGGCATAAATAAATAAGTAAATAAATAAATTTAAGTGTAATTGTTATTGCTACGTGACCTAAGGCTAACTGTAGGTTCCCATCTTGAAGTAAGTTAAGCACTACTGATAAGTCCCGGTTCAGGATACCCTTTCTCCAGCTAGTGTTCTTTGAAAGAAATGGTTAGCCTCCCCTCCTTTCACACCCCACACCCTTAATACTGCAGTTTTCAAAACTTGAGATTATAAACTCACAGCAGCTACTTTTCCCTCCTTTTACTGGCACTGACTCTTTTTAATATCCAAGATCATAAAGTTGGCAAGGCAAGAGAAAAAACATAAGTCAAAAACAGAAGGTGATCATTTGCATTTCAAAATTTATCTTTCTTCCTTTCCCCCCAATTAGACCAAAACATGTTGATTTAAAAGGTTTGTGTGTGCGTGTGTGTGTTTCGTTTTTCAAACTTATTTATAGAGCAGAATAATGGCCCCCCTGCTAACTTGGCATTTGCTCAAAATTTTCTGTCCCTGTAAATCGAAGCTGTTACTGGAATTTTTTTCCTACACTCCCCCTCCCTCCTCCCCCTTTCAAAATACCAAGGCACATTAACCAAGAGATAAAAAGATCGGGCGCTGATATTACAAAGCACAGGGCAGGTGGTTAATGTTTTTTTAAAAACAACACAAATATACGATAAGGATTCCCAGGAGAAATGGGGAGTAAAAGAGATGTTTAAACAGAAGTGAAACATTCGCATCATGAGATCAGGACAACTTTGCCCTTTCAGCCAAGCACCACCCGCTTAGATACACTTTCCTCTCTGTTTCTTTTTTAAAAAAACATAAATACAATTTTAAAATCATGCCAAGCAGTAAAGAGTCTTGTGGTACCATAGAAACTAACACATTTATTTAAATGCAAACGTTTCTGACAATGGTGCCCTTCAATAGATGCATTACCATCTATTCTGAATTATAGGAATATGTACAAAGGATTGGGGAAGGAAGCAATCCCAAGAGTTTATGCTACCACAGATTGTTAGTCCTGAAAGTGCTGTATGATACTAATATTGTTTTTCCTGCAACAAACCATCACAGCTACCTCTCTGGATACAAAAACAGCTGGACCTTTCTCTAGGCTGCAGAAGCTCATAGCCCAGTAGTGGCGAACCTATGGCACATGTGCCAGAGGTGGCACTCAGAGCCCTCTCGATTGGTACACATGCCGAAAGTTTGCTCTGCCCAGTAGCCCAACGGGAGCGCTTCCTCCTTTCCCCCAGCACAGAGTTCGCTTCACCCCTTTACCCAGCAGCCCAATGAGAGTGCTTCCTCCCTCCCCCCAGCAGAGAGCTCACCCCACCCTCTATTTGGGCACTCGGTCTCTAAATGTTTCACCATCACTGTCATAGTCTATCATACATGACAAAACCTTATAAAAGAGCCAAATAGCTTAGTATGGTTTATACAAGGGCAAGGGAAAGTATGGCCCCTCCAGATGTTGAAGGCTGCATTGGCTATAAGCTCTGGTTAGCATAGCCAATGGAAAGGAACCCTGGGAGTTTGCACCAATAACATCTAGATCAGTGGTTCCCAACATTTTTTTTGGCTATGCCTCACCTAAGAATCACCTAAAATCCTGATTGGCCCCTCCCTGTAACATATAATTCTTATTGTTCAATAAGTGAACCCCTATTCACATGGAGGAAGCCTAAAAGGCCATTCACTGTTAATAACTGATTCTTAAATTGCCCCTCCCTTAAAAATCAAAGTGTCCCCCTGTGCAGAGGGGTATCCCACATTGGAAACCATGGATCTAGATATGTGATGTTGAACCTTGGCACTCCAGATGTTCTTGGACTTCAATTCCCAGAAGGCCAACCACTCAGTGAATCAACACGGGCATGTTTTACTTCTGCTTCCAGGAGCAACGAGGGCAGCGCGGGCTGGATGAATCACAGTAAACCCATTCGTGTGGATTCACTGGGTGCTTGGGCTTCAGGGAATTGAAGTCCAAGAACATCTGGAGTGCCAAGGTTCACCATCACGGATCTAGATAGTCACATGTCCCTCCTCACAAATCTAAACTGCCTGAAGGCTGCTCTCTAGGGTTTCAGATGGGAGCATATGTTTATGTTGTTTATGTTTATTCAATTTATATCACGCCCTACTCAACACATGGCCGACTCAGGGCGGCTAACAACATATAAATGACCCCAGGGCAACCCAAGGGGTTTACATATAAGATACAATGTACAAAATACAATAATAAATACAATGTTTCAAGTAAATACAATAACACAAATTACAATATAAAGCAAACAATCCACAAAATGCAAAATATCAGCACCACATCAAAATAGAAAACAATTCAACCAAAACCACCCACAAAAAAACCCTGCCTCCAGAGTCTTATGAAGGGGAGGACAGGGCCCAGAAACGCCGGCCGGTGGCGTGGCCAGGAGGGCTTCTTCAGGCCGGGAGCGCTGCGGCAGTGGATTCACCCGGCAAACCCCTCACCTCTTAAGTCCTGGTGAGGGGGGAGGGCGGGGCCTGAAACGCCGGCCGGTGGCGTGACCTGAAGGCCTCTTCGCCCCACCGGGGCCGGGAGCGCTGCTGCGGTGGATTCGCCTGGCAAACCCCTCACCTCTTAAGTCCTGGCGAGGGGGGAGGGCGGGGCCTGAAACGCCGGCCGGTGGCATGGCCGGAAAGCCTCTTCGCCCCCACCAGGGCCAGGAGCGCTGCGGCGGTGGATTCGCTCCCTCCCTTAAAAATCAAAGTGTCCCCCTGTGCAGAGGGGTGTCCCACATATGGCCAAGCTTACACTGGGGAATCTCCTGCATGCAAAGGTGCTCTAAAATGCTACATCTACATCATCGTATTTGATGGTGGTGAGCACAAACCATAACTTTATCTATACCTATAAATCCAAGGGTTAACCGTTGGAACTTGCTATACATTTTTGCACCCGTCCATCCTATCCCGTACCGAGCCTCCTGCACTCGCCCAAACCCGGTACGGAGGTTACTGAATGTTTGAGAAAGGCGCCAGTGGGGTATGAGCCCCACGAACGCGAACAAAGGGAAAGAACTTCAATTCCCAATGTTCTCTGCGCCGCGCCGCAGCCAATCAGGCTGAGAGGCGTGAGCAAAAAGAAAGTTGGGAAATGCGGCATGGCCAATTAAAATTGAGCCGCATGAAAAAACCGCCGTACAAATGCAAACCACAAATGCAAAACTACAAATCCCAGCGTGAGAAAGCCGGTGCATGAAAAATAAAATTACAAAACGCAACGGGACCACAAGTCAGCCACAGGTGGACGCAGCACCTCAACAGCCACGCAAAACAAAAAGCCACAAAACTCCACCGCGAGACACCTGCCGGCCTTCTTTCCTGAAGCAATGGGGAGAAGAGCAACTCCCTCTCCTCCACGTTACCCCGCCGAAGACACGGCAAGACCACCGCCGGCCTCAAGGAAAGTTGAGCCGGGGTAGGGGGAAAAAACCCCAAAACAGGCAGCAGTTCATCAGGGGAAGCACCCTCCCTGGTGGGTGACTGGCTGATGCCTTTGTACTTCCAAATACAAAAGCAGCAGCCAGCAATCTGCAAGGAAGAGCACGGCCCCTTATGGATCGCTGCCTGCCGATCTCCGGTTAGGTAAGCCAGGAGAGAAAGGAGACAGAGAGGAGAGAACCATCGTCAGGCAGAGATAGCTCTTCTCTGCCTCCTTCTCCCCTGACCTACCTAATGAACCTTACCAGCCAGGGGAAGAATGGGCTGACTGCCTCCTCTTCCTTTCCCCCATTGCTGCATCGAAACCAAAATTCGAAGCAGCAATGGGGAAAAGAGAAACCGACAGCCAGCTCGTTCTTCACGCTAAAGTAAACACCAAAATCAATATAAAAATAATAAAACAAAAATAAATCAACAATTTTAAAAAAAAACATTAATAAACAAAAAATAAACAACAAAAACATCCACAATACCACAAAAGCACATACAAAACACCTAACTACAACATGAAAAAACCACAAATTACACAAACAACAACGAATTACACAAATAAACAACAACGAAATATGAAAAATTAAACAAAACCAGAAATAACCAAACCAATTAAAGAAACCTAACACTCAACCAAAACAAAAAACAAACAAACAGAAACACCTCCCAGCCCACCACCACAAAAAAAAAAAAGAAAAACCCCAGAAGAAAAAATACCCAGAGAACTCACCAGCACGTCCTCCCTCCATGACGACCGGAACAGAAATGAAGAAACAAAGACTACTTAATGGAAGAAGCCCCACCCAGAGGCCAGGAGAGAAAAAACACGTGAAACAAAACCAACACCACTACCAGCCCCACCTGCAGGGCAGAATAGTAAAAACAACTCAAAAACACACAACAGCCCCACCTAGAGGCCACAAGAGTAAAAACAAGTCAAAAACATAACAATAAAACAAAAGTTTACACAAATAACAAACATATGTTAAATAAATAAAATAAAAATATTTATAACATCCTGTGTTGAGTTTTAACTCAAATAAAAACCCAAAACATCTAAACAGTTTAAAAACATGGAATGTAAAAAACATGTACTTTCACATTTTTAAAAATATTAGCAATGGTACAACTATTAACAAAAAGCACAAACTAAAACATTATTTGGTTAAATAAAACAATTTGAAACAATTATATCATCCTTTGTTCTTTTTTTAATCACAAAAAACCCAAAAAAGCTGATCACAGTTTATAACAGCCCGGCAACGCCGGGCAACCTATGCTAGTACTATATAAAACTTCCCTTCCCTTAACCCTCTCCTGTCCTTATCACTTCTTCTCTGGCTCTTCTTTAGGTATCTGATTATTTTCAGTAAAACTACATGATTAGGAATAAGGAGTCACCATTGAAAATAGTAGTGCTACAATGACTGAAATTGTGTTACTTACCATGATTAAGATGCACTGGAGTAGGCCCATTGAATCAGCAGGGATCTGGGATGTCAACTCCTCCACAAGTTCAACTGATACAAATGGGTGTACTCTACTTGCAACTTTACTATAGTCAGTCGCAACTAAAGTAGACTCACTTGTATCAATGGAACTTATGGTGTTGAATCACCAAATCCCCACTGATTCAATACGTCTACTTCAGTGCAATTTATGGTGACAGGATTTCAGATATTTAGTGCTAACCTGCATGCCCTTCACTTGGCATGGCATATGTGAGAGACAAGAAAACACTCAGTGTAACATTACTGTTTAGAGCAGGGGTTCCCAACCTAAGGCCTGTGGGGCAGATCCAGCCCATGGTGCCATTTCATGTGGGGTTCCCACCCCTTCAAGGGCATTCAAGAAACAAAATGACCACCCTTTGAAGCTGTTGGGACAAAACGGTCACCCCATTGTGCAGGCAGTGCAAAATGGCCATCCTACCCTCAAAGCTTCTTGAGAAAGTGTGACCTGGCCCTCGACTTGAAAAGGTTAGGAACCCTTGATTTAGAGCCCTGTTGAAGACAGGCTCAATTTCTGGCAACAGCATTTCTTATAACTGGTAGTTCTACTCTTAATTGGCTCAATCCCAAGAATTTGCTTATGGTATTTTGATTTTACTAAATATTGGACAGACACGGTTAAGGATGCTAGGATGAATTTTGAATTTTATTGCTTCCCTCCAAAACCCTGCAATTTTTTTAAAAAAAAATCTTTTAAGTTGGCCACAAGCATTTTCATTCAGCAAGTACCACAGGCAGGAGATGTCACTGATTTCAGCTGAAACTTTGCAAAGAGCCTTTTCGAACTCAGCAAAGGGATTGATACCTGATCATACTCAACAATGTGCACTGCTGAAGAACCAGCTGGATGCTCTTCTGCATCTAGTGTTCATGCACAGGACAGAAAGATAGGACAACTTGGCTATTTTAAAAGAAACAGTTAATAGTAGGTTGCCACCTGCTGGCCAACTCTCAGAAATTAATTACTTTTTTGGCACAACCTGCTTCAGGCCCAAAGAAGTAGGGCCTTACAAACAAATGCATGCCTTTGTTTGCTTGCTTTTCCTAAGCCAGACAGCTACTTTGTTTATGGAAAAGCAACTCTGAGAGTGAGTTCAACCCTTTCTGCACTAACTGTTTCTTGAGTCCCAGTTACCTCCGGTAGCTTTTCCCCTGCAGAATTAAAGGTAAAAGTCTCCCTTGCTCGAAAACCACTCTAGAAGGTGGTTCTCATCTCCGTTTAGAATCAAAGAGCCACTGCTGTCTGCATATGCAGACGTTTCTGTGAGCACTTGGCAGGCATGATTAGACGCTGGAGTGCATGGAATGTTGTTAGCCTTCCCGCCGAAGCGGTACCTTGCAATTTCTTGCTTTCAAACTGCTAGGTTGGCAGGAGCTGAGGCAGAGATGGAAGCTCACTCTGTCATGCAGCACTCAGGGTCTCAAAATGCTGACCAGCTGGCCTTTTGGTTGTCAAGTTCAGCGTCTTAACCATTAAGCCAGTGTAGCCCCTACAGTATTACAAAACCTCTATCTGGAAAAAAGCATTGAGAGTACAGCCAGAGAGATCAGGTTCAATCTCTGGCATCTCTAAGAGGAGTGGGAAAGATCCATGCTTGAAATCTGAAGAAAAAAAAACTCCTGATTCATTCCCAGCATATGGTCAGGTGAGGGTCCACTGCATCTGTAAATAGAGATTTCACTTGAATTGGCATGTCTAATATTCACAGACCAACCTATCCTCCATATGACTGTTTTCAATGTCATCCAAATGAGATGCTTTGAAAACACTCAACACAATATCCCAACATAAGTGCTGAGATCTGTTCTGTTGAAAGGCTTGAAAATGGTTAGTTATAAGGCCCATACTGGTTAGGCGAATTCTGAGAATTGTAGTCTACGAAAGTAACTTTCCTAGGCTCTAATCTACACTGTGTGTCAATCCTGCTAAAGGATCAAATATACCATATCTTTAATCTCATGCAGTGTAGAATTTTGATGGTGGCAAGAGAAGAAAATTGCTCACACACACCCCTTCTCCCTCCCCCAGGATCCAAGTCTAGATGGATAATCATGTCCACCCACAAACACACTGACTGAAAGTATTATATTTCAATGGAAACCCCCTTGACAAGTATGTAATAAGCATGCACTTGGGGGGGAAAGAGCATCAATTTTCTTATGTATCCAAGTCCATGAAAAGCTATAGCTATGCTTGACCAACCAAATACTAAAGTAGAAATCCTTCTACATCATGGTTAAAAACATCTAAGAAGATATGTTTTCCTGGAGCTTTTCACCTATAATGTAGGATAGAAAAGATAAAGGTCGCCCTTGCTCAAAAGGCAGTCGTATCCGACTCTAGGGTTCAGTGCTCATCTCTGTTTATAGCCAAAGAGTCAGCACTATCTGCTTCTGCAGACGTTTCCGTGGACATGTGGCAGGCATGACTAGACACCGGTGTACGGAATGCTGTTTATCTTCCCACAGAAGTGGTACCTATTTATCTACTTGCAATTTCTTGCTTTCGAACTGCTAGATTGGCAGGAGCTGGGACAGAGACGGGACCTCTGCTGACCTGCCGACCTTCCAGTTGTCAAGTTCAGCATCTTAACTACTTGATAAATATTGCCAAATCCCCAACTGAGCAAAAAGATTCAAGATTTTAAAACCCAAATAAACCTGGCTACCTTTTAATTCTTCATCTCTTCTCTCTTACATCCCATGTTTGCGCATCTAAGCAAATTGTTATTATTATCATTTTGGCTTTCCAAAGTGTTGTTGGACTGTAGTTCTCATCCCTGATTATGCTGGCTGAGGCAGATGGGAGTTTTAACTACAGTATGTAACAGTTGAAGGGGCACAAATTGCCTCCCTGATCTAAACTGTAAGCCTATGGTGGATCAGGTTTCTGCATATTTAATCTCATGTATATATATGGTGGGATTCCTTGTTTCTTAAAATTGGTCAGCAAATGTGACCCTCCATATGTGTTTGGACTACAATGACGATTTTCCATATTGGCTAACACTGACAAGAAGCTATAGGATGAGGTCCTTAATTGCCTACCCTATGTTGAGAGCTCCTAAATAGTATTGTCTACGATTTACTCTAGTCGACTGTCATCTTTTCTACTTCTTCAAACATGAAAACACAGCAGGTGCTCTTCTCTAAGTGAGACAGTAAGCTTCAGCAAGGTTCTGCAATGCTAACGTTCTAGTGGCATGATGGCTAACATTGGCACTCCAGGTGTCTTTGGACTTCAATTACCAGAAGCCCAAGTCAGCAATCCTGCTGATCAGGGCTTCTGAATAATGGCACACTGGGGCCAAATGGTAAAAAATCCGAATGGTTTTGCTTGCACTTGGATCAGGGCTTCTGGGAATTGAAGTTCAAGAACCACTGGAGTGCCAAGGTTCGCCTTCACTGTTCCAGTTGTTGCAACCTGTGCCATTAGGAGTCAATACAGAACTCGGGAGATGGGGAACAGAAGTATGTATGAGGATGTACAGACAAGGAATGAACAGTGGTGGTAAATACCATTTGTGTTTCAGAGGTGGACAGCACAGAACTCTAAATGTCAGGATCGCAGGGATCGCTCATATATACAAGGCAAAGAATTGCACTGGCTTCCCGTCTGTATCTAGGTTTTAACGCACAGGCTTAAATCTATAAAGCTCTAAAAGCTCTAAAATCCTAAAGGTTCATTTTTATGTCCACGAACCTGCTTAATTGCTGAAGTCATCTTCTGATGTTCTTCTTCCCTCCCTTAGGTGGCTCATTTTCTGTAGGACACTTTGGCCACTAAGAATCATCATGTATTTTCTTTGCTATTGTCTCTAGGTCAGAGATGACAACCCTCCAGAGATCGGGTGGGGAGCTGCACTGGCCTCAGAAGCCAATGAGGAACATGCCTTCCCTCTGTTGCCAATAAACCTGGTGCTGTTGTCCCTTCTTCTTCTTCTGCCATATCTGAATCTGAATATTGGTGATCATCATGGTGATCAGCCATGAAGACTTTCCTTAGAATATAATGCAGTGGCCTTTCATCTGCCTTCTGCATTGCAGCATGACACCTGTACCACTGAGCCAGGTCCATGAGTCACTTTCTGGTCCTGAGCCCTTTTGGCATGCAAAGTCCTTATCAGCCCCAGGCCTCTATTGATGAAGCTACTGCCCTCCATCAAGATGGATTTGAGTGGGATTTAAGAATGCTCAGTAAACCCATTCGTGTGGATTCATAGGGACTTGGGCTTCTGGAAATTGAAGTCCAAGGACACCTGGAGTGCCAAGGTTCACCGTCATGGACCTAGGGAGCCCATGTACTCCATACTGGATGGGGAACATAAGACAGTTGTACTTGTGTCCTGCTTGGAGACTCCCATAAGCAACCAAGTGGCCACTCTGAGAATTGGTCATTATGCCTAGATAAGATTTTGGTCTGATCCAGTGCTGCTGTTAATGTTATCAGGCATTAGGCTAAAACACTGTATTTATTACAACCTTTGCTGGTGGTATCTGCGCACATGGGAACAATTATAGCAGGTCTCATATTGTCAGCAGCATATGATGTAGGAAAGGCATCTTCAGTTGTGACTACTTGATATGTGATCAATTTAGTATCAGTTTTCTACTAGATTGCACTGACGTTATCTACCTGTCTGTTCATATTCATTTTCAGCCAGACATTTTACACATGGGGGGGGGGGGGGGGGGAATGGGAAATGCAAAATATTTGTTGCTTTTAAAATGTTACTACAATGATACCCATTTTCTGCTGCTTTTTGACTAAATGCTAGGAATATGGGAATTAAAATTAACTGTGATACAGCTTTACAAAAATCACAAATAAAACTGAAAGCAATAATCAAAGTTAAATCCTTGTTAAGTTAGGCAGTATTTTTGGGCCATGTCAACTTGACGTGGGTTAACTCCTAAGTCTGTTCACTCTTGTGACTGCATTAACCTTTAGGGGCCTTTTTATAGCCTCACAAAAATTATATTTAAAAATGGATTTTTGAAAATAGTTTTGTCACAAAATATACATTTCTAAATATATTTTATCCTAAACTACACAAATTTTAAAAGGTTTTTTGGTATGGTACCTTTGTTGTTGTTTTGGAGCCATATTCTGCACAGCAAAATGCAAAGAAATGGAGGTGTGGATCAGGTCAGTTCACACAAGAATTCACGAGGATGAAACTCCTCCAGCAATTCCATCCAAAAGGTCTCCTCTCAGTTCTACTGGACCTCCCAACCCCTAACAACGTGCCATTGCTGAACAGAGGCCATTACAAAAAGAAACCCACCCACAAAAAGATTGATAGAGAAGAATAGTTTATCTAAGAAGAGAGAAGAGGACAGAAATGGAGCGAGAAAAAAGAAGAGAAGCGAAAGAAAGAAAGAAAGAGGAGACCCTCATGTTCCTACCCATGGGCAGAAGTTCTACTCTCTGTTCCACATATCAATGAAATGAAGCTCAGATAACTGCACAACAACGATTTTGCTACTGGGAATAACACATGTGATTTACATGATATCGAGTGTGCTGATTCCAAATCTGAACTCAGAATTTGCCTATTGCGTACAGATTTTAAGTTATAGGTGTGCTATAGCTGTTCAAAAAGTTGGTAACTGGGTAATGTATTTTTATATGGGAATATTATAACAGTTGCAGCTACCACTGAGCCTGCTGCCGCCTCAGCTGAACCACGTCCCCTGGTGGCATGCATGTTCCAGCAGCTGCTGGGCTTATCTGGGCAAGATGGTGAGCTGACGTCAGAAATAGCTATATAAAGTGAGATGGACCAAGGGCTTGTCTCTAGTGCAAAACCATCTTATTAGATAGTACAGCTAGGCCACAGTGAGTCTGTTTTGAGCTAAGGATGAGTAGGTGCAGCTGTGTTAATAAACCGGACAATCGCATCTATACGCATAATTAACTTAGATCCTGACATCCTAGGCAGAATCGGACTTCAGATTTGGATTCAGCACACTTGATTTAGTAAAGGACGCATGGATTAGACAAAGTAGCAAACAATATTTGTTTTGCTTGTTGTTGTTGTTGTTGTTGTTGTTGTTTGTGATGCAGTGAATTGGAAGAGAACATAGACACCCATGAATAGATCTCAGTGGAAAAGGAGAACTCAAGAGAAATTAACAGATATCTCTAGGGGTTCAGACAGGAGTCTTTTCAATCTTACATTGAGAGATGGAAATGTTGGGGATGGAATCTGTGACCTTAGAAATGGAGCAGCAAGACAGGGCAGCAAGTCTAGACAACAAAAGCAACGTCATGTGAACAAAACCCAGGAGGAAGGGCACTATGGTCAGGACTTCTGAAACTTCTCCAGGCTGATGTGTCCAAAGGAGTGGATTGCATGAAATCTTGAACTGAACTAAATTTGGGCCAGTTTATCTCTACTGTCATCATTGGGGTTTATTTTCTAATGTTTATGTTTATTTTTAAATTATTTAATATATTTTCTCCTTTGGAGTAAAATGTTTCATTCGAGAAATTGTTCACCACCATGACTAGTATCAATCAATCAATCAATCTCACTCACCCACCAACCAAGCTACATTGGGTAGGCAGCTGGATCCAAGCTACGTTGGCTGATTTAACCCCTGATCAGACAATCTTCAAGTATTACAACAAATGTACCAGAAAAAGGCACATATTCTCTCCAACCCATCCCCAACTCCCATGTTGTAGCTTCCACTTCGATCCTCATATAGAGTCACAATTTGAAGAGAAGAGCACCTTCCATGCAGATATCTTTACCTATAAAATGGTGCATGGGCCGTGCGTGTCCAGCATGCGTGGCCACACCCATCCCAGCCAGCCTGTACCGAGCCGCCGACACTTACCTTTTGACCCTGCGAGCATCGCCGCAAGGGTCCAGAAGCCGAGAGTGCAGCCAACGCCCCACGCACCCGAACAAAAAAAAACCTACGCTTCCCAGTGTCCTCCGTGTCATTCAACCCCTCAGCCAATCAGGCTGAAGGGTGTGAGCACGGAGGAGGCGGGGCAGCCAGCACACATGTAAAAAAAATGGCTGACGCATGAACCACTTCCCTCCAGGAGATGAAGGCCAAGAACGGTGCTCCATTCTCAGCCTTTGTCTCCCGGAGGGAAGCCATCCCCATGGCTCTGGGGACGAAGGCCAGCGCCGGCCTTGCCGCACCTTCGGTGGGGTTGCGGGAAGGAGGGGGAGCCCCTCTTCTCCCCACTACCCCGGCGCCGATGGCCGGCGCCGGCCTCACCACTGCTTCGGCGGGGTGGCGGAGAGAAGAGGGGAAGTCCATCTTCTCCCCGCATGCCTTCGGCGGGGTAGCAGGGAAACGAACTTCTTCCCTCTGGGAGACGAAGGCTGAGAACGGCGCTCCATTGTCGGCCTTCGTCTCCCGGAGGGAAGCCATCGCCTTTCACAGAGGACGGGGGCCGAAAGCTTCAGCCCCCAACACCCGAGGAAAACGAACCACTTACCTCCGGGAAACGAAGGACGAGAACGGCACACCGTTCTCGGCCTTCGTCTCCCTGAGGGAAGCCATCGTCTTCCACGGAGGGCGGGGGCGGAAAACTTCGGCTCCCGCCCACCAAGGAAACCGAACCACTTCCCTCTGGGAGACAAAGGCCGAGAACAGCACTCCGTTCTTGGCCTTTGTCTCTCAGAAGGAAGCTATCACCTTCTACAGAGGGCAGGGGCCAAAAATTTTGGCACCCACCCACCAAGGAAAATGAACCGCTTCCCTCCAGGAGAAGGCGCAAGGCAGGGATCTGACAGGATAGGCTCCTCCCATGACGGATTCCTGCCTCTCGCCCTAGACATTCTCCTCAGTTGTTTCGAGGGCTGTTTTCGAAGCAGCGGAAAGAGAATAGCAAGGGCGAGAGGCAGAAATCCGTCAGGGGAGAAGCCTCCCCTGGCAGATACCTGCCTGTTGCCCTTGCCGTGTCTTTGCCCGAATAAAAATACCCCAAAACATAAACTCCTTCCCCAAAACCAGCCCAGCAAGACCAGGCAAAAAATGCTAATAAAACTATAGCAGGGTTTCCCAACCCAAGGCCTGTGGGCCAGATCCAACCCACAGCACAATTTCATGTAGCCACCACCCCTCCAAGGGCATTTAAAAAACAAAAATGGCCACCCCTATGAAGCTGTTGGGGCAAAATGGCTGTCTGGCCATCGAAGCTGACTGAGAGAGCATGATCTCTCAGAGCATGATCTCCCCGGCTTGAAAAGGTTGGGAATCCCTGCTCTATGGCAAGAGGAGTCAGGACTAGCATATACCCCCTCCCACCTCACATGTTCAGTTTACCTACCCTTAAAATGCTTAAATATGGTCTTAACCTTTAGAAGTATTGTTTGTAATTTGACTGCATAATGACTAACTTTATCGAATATAATATAGTTCCAAGGGCCAACTTTAGAATTTTAAAAGAAATGGAAATGCATTACCAGCCTATTGGGGCAACTTGTTTGAGCCTGTGGATGAACACCACAAAAACTAGGATATTCAAAGCCCTCAACCCTTGATCTATTTCCACCCCCTTTCATTCCCATAGACTAGGCACCAGCATTCCAGTGCTATGGGCTTATAATGTTATTCCCAGTAATATTTTTCCATACACCTTAGGTCTACCATTCATACTGAGGCTCTCTGCTAAGCTATATTCCCATATCACAGATTCCAAAATAATGCATTAAATATATTTTTTTAAATCAAAGCGTGCCCACAGATATTGAACAGCTTGTATTCCCAAGGAACAGAGGGTGGGATGGGATGAAAGCTCCATGAGAAAATGAAAGCCACTAATCTGTTTTCCAAGTGAAACATTTGAGGTGATTGCTCTAACCTGGGGCACAGTACATTTTCTCTATGGCATCGTCATCGCAGGAATCTTCAACCTCACTCCACCTGCTAAAATACGTTAGCTGAATGTGTCCTAAAAACAAAACGACAGGAGAAATCAAAACACTTTTCCTTTCCATTTTCTGCAGAAGTGAACTGTAATTACTCCTTTTGTAGCTAAAAACAGTATCATTAAGAATAATGGCATCATTAAGTACTAGAAGCTATTACTGGGGGTGAATTTGCTGCACTGATAATGAAGCTCTAGACAGGAAATGAAGATACTAATTACAAGATAAAACGCCTACTCAGTTAATTGGAAGCAACAGCGAATAAAAAGAAATGCATTTGCAGAAGTTCCTGACCTCGATCATTCAATAAGATGTTGTTTGGGTTCAAATCACGGCACACAATTCCTTCTCGATGCAAGGCGTCAAGGGCTGCCACCATTTCAGCTGCCCATCTCTGAATGCAGCCCTCCGGGAGAGAAAACCTGGAGGTGAGCGCTAATCTTTCGTCAAGGTCCTGGAAAATTTGGTGGATTTCGTTGTCTCCTCTGATCCCCACAGGGGTTGTTGTCTCTTTCCCAGAATCTTCAGCATGATCAGAAAACAGCAGAACAGCTTCGTTGTCTGTATCTAAGCTACGGTCTTTAGTGCCAGCTGGCATATTTAATGCCAACAGCCTTTCTTTCCTGCTGAATGCATCTAACGATGAAAACCCCGTTGCTCCAAACCCTTGCAACAGAGTCCTGTCCCCGCAACCTGTTGGATCGCTAGTTGTCATGTGGATCGTCCTGGACCTTTCCCAACCCTCTCTTGGTTCTCTTTCTCTTAGCTGGTCTCCCTTTTGCTCATGAGTTCGGCAAGGCTCAGCACTGCTATTCAATTGTAAGACATCTGGCGTTTCCAAAAGTTTGCTTTCCAAAATGTCTCCATTCGGCTCCATCTGCTTTACGGGTTCTTCCGCTGTAAGTTCTTTTGTCGGCTCCGTCACGCCTGGCAGGTTCACCAAAAGGTCAGGCCGGCCTTCGTCCATGCTACTGACATCATCAAATGCAACATCCTTGAAAGAGATCACTGGCACAGAGTCGTTGGAGCCTCTGCTGATGGTATCCTGGGAAACAGGGAGCAGTTTGTGTTCTATGGCATCAAGATCCTTCTCCTGATCTGTCACGGACAAAAACTGTTTCAAAGATGCTGATTTCAAGCTGTAAAGTTTGTCTCCAAAATCAAGCCCTAGAAGTTCATTTGTACTGTCTCGACTGTCAATTCTGAATAATTCCATGGGGCTGTTCTTAGATTTACTGAGGGATTCTGATATCCTGGTGGGACTAATGATTTCTGAATCACCATCGTCAGCAAAAATGTTTACTTCCTGAGATGTGAATGCGATTCCCAAGTTCCCACTGGCAACCGTACTGTGTACCTGGAGATCTTGTTGCACTTTGGTACCAACTACACCATCATCTGCTTTCAGGGAAGGTTCTTCATTTAATGAACCAGGGTCAACTTTTTCTTGGCCATATTCATTGCATAATGTTAGATAACTTGTAGTACATTCTTCCTCAGAACTAGTTCCAGAATCAATCCATCTGGGGGAACTTCCCTGGCCGTCCTCCTGGTTACTACTGCCATCTTGAGAACTTGCAGTAAGACTACTTTGCAGTGGTAAAACCTTCAGCATGTTGCCGCCATTACTTCCTTTGGAGTCAATGCTATCATCAGCATCTTGTGGGCTCGGCGTTGCCTGGTGAAAATGTATTTTAGTAGAGCTGGGTCTTCTGGATGTCGGTTCTTCAAAGCTTTCTTCCAGACTCCTGTTCAGGAACTTACTAATGTAAGACCAAAGTCTGCCTCCTGCAACAGAGAAAAGAAAGTAACCAGAGAGAGTTCTACTTCGTGTAATACCTCAATGTCTCCCAAACTTATTATATCGTGGAAACACTACAAATTCTAAAGTTTTAACGGAACACTTTGGGTTTTGTAATAGAAAGATAGGTTTGGATTTTTAAGTGTTAATAACAAATAAAGTTGCTATGAAACCAGCCCCTGTTGATTTACAAATGGCTGCAAAACAAAGTTACCTTGCAAGTTGAGGCATCATATAGAAAGGATGGATGCAAAAAAAAACACTTTGTGGCATTACCAATGAGTTTTACCAGAATTTCACATTTTTTCGCAGAATACTTACTGACCTATGGAACACCAGTGTTCGTCGGAACATAGTTTGGGAAATGCTATGATACCTAATTATGGTGGGTGAGAAAGGAGTAATAGCCATGTGAGGGGTTTTACAGGAAAGGGAAATCAGTATCACAGATTTCCTCCAATCCTTTGACCCTACTTAACAAGGTATTATCAGTTCATCTACGTTGGCCCTATGTTTCTACATTTTCTATCTCCAATACAGTATCACACTTTAAAAAGTTTGTTGTGGTGGTAGTTTAGGTCTACCTAGTGCTTTGTTTTAAATAAATATAACTTAACTTTTTGTTGAGCTCAAAACAGAAGAATTTAGGAAGCATATTTATTATCAAGTTACTTCAATTAAAGGTGAGAAATAAAAGGATAATCTGTTCTCACTGAATTCTTAATTAATTAATTAATTAATTAATTAATTAATTAATTAATTAATTAATTAATTAATTAATTAATTAATTAATTAATTAATTAATTAATGTACATTCAGACTCTGCCACCCTTAGATGCCATCAAATGTTATTGTCCGTATATGTCTGGTTTTAACTGTTGTATACAGCCGAGTGTGAAAAATATCCCAGATAGGTGGTATAAAAATTTAATAGACAGACGGACGGACGGATAGAATGAATATAGTTATACAGTACTTATTTTTTGAAAAGATTTTAAAAGTCCTCTTTTATAATGATTAGTAATAAATACATTCAGCTCACATTTTAATGCAGTTATCAAATGTACTGTTTTCAATTCTACAGATGCACTAAAACACAAATGACAATGATATCTGTATTTCTTTTTACAGATGCTGTAATGATAGTCTGCAGAGAGATTTAAAAGAAGTGCTTTAAAATCTGTCTACTCGGAGAAAGTGAGCATGGGGACTCATAATAGGCAGAATAGGTGCATGCAAAAAATATCAGAAATTATAAGTTAACAAAAGTATGTATACCGAAAAGGTCTTAGTATGCTTGCCTCCTGGGAGGAGAGCCAACCTTAACAGAATGAATGTAATGCTTTAAAAAAAACCACACACACATACAAGTTGCTAAACTGAGTTAACCTTGACAGATTTGTCCATTCCTACCCTTAACATTTTATAAAGATTGCAAAACAAAATAGGGGATACTTAAACATTGTATATTGGATGTGAGCAAACTTGGACTGGACTGGAATAGCACATTTTCAAACAGATAGTTACAACCAATAAATGGTGTAGATCTGATAATGTGGTGACCTGTAATACAAGGAGTTAGGGGCTATAATGAAAAACCTACCCAAATAATATCAGTCAGACATCACAGGGAGTTTATCAACATAATCACCACTCAATTCTACCTTCCAATTATAGAGGATAGAGCAAAAGAAATCAAAAGCTTCTGTGGATCATACAACAAACAAGATGTGTTAACAATCAATGGTGAATAGAACACCAAAGGAGGAAATAAAGCAGAACTGAAATTTGTTGTAGAATTGACATAGGCATTAGAAAAGAAGCAGAAGATCAACTCATAGAATTCTGTGAAACTAAACATTTACTTATTGCAAAAAATAATAATGTTTCAGACAACTGAACAGTTGATTGTGCACATAACTGTCACCAAAAGGCAAGTAATGAAACCAAATCTTAACCTATAAATCTGAGCGTTAACCATTGGAATTTGACAAAGGATCCTACACCCAGCCATACTAGCCCGTACCGAGCATTCGTGCACTTGCCCGAAATGGGTCTGAAGGTCAACAAAGATTTTAGAAATGTGCCAGTGGGGCAGGAGACCCACAAACTCGAACAAAGGAAAAGAACCTCAATTCACAACGTTACTTACGCCACGCCACAGCCAATGAGGCTGAGAGGCGCGAGCAAAAAGAACGTTGGGAAATGCGCCGCGGCCAATCAAAAACAAGCCACAGGGAAAAAAACGCTGCACAAACAGAAACCACAAGCGCAAAACTACAAGCCCATGTCCTGCGCGCCATGAGCGTGCAGAACGCTGAGGAAGCTGGCGTGCGAAAAATAAAAATACAAAGCGCCGCTGGGGTTCCCATGGCCCAGCCAGCGAGGCCAGGCCACGGGAAGAAAAGGTCCCATCAACAACGCCACCTGAAGTGCCGCTGGGGCTAAAAACAGTAACAAAAGAAAACACACACCAAAATTATTGGAAAATAATAATAAATAAATAAATAAACAATTAAACCATTGATTAAAACAAAAAACACAAACAAAAACATCCACAAACACACAAAACCACTTACAAAACACCTAACAAAATGAAAAAACAACAAATTACACAAACAAACCAGAAAAAGTAAACAAAACCAGAAATAAACAAACCAATTAAACAAACCAAAAAATAAACAAAAAAAAAGAACAAACAGAAACCCCGCCCAGCCCACCACCACAAAAGCAAAACAAAGAAAACCCCAAAAATAAAGAAAATCAGACAACTCACCACCACCTCCTTCCTCCATGACGACCGGAACACAAATGAACAAGCCAAGAGACTACATACCGGAAGAAGCTCCACCCAGAGGCCAAGAGAGAAAAAACAGTCAAAGTAAAAGAGAACCTCTAGCAGCCCCACCTGCAGGGCAGAAAAGTAAAAACAAGTCAAAAATACACAACAGCCCCAAACAAAAGGCCACAAAAGTAAAAAAAAAATCAAAACCATAACAATACATCACACTTTTACACAAATGACAAACATATTTTAAAAAATAAAATAAAAAGATTTCTAAAATCATGTGTTGAGTTTCAACTCAAATAAAAACCAAAAACATCAAAACACAGTTTAAAAACATTGAATGTAAAAAACATCTACTTTCACACTCCTAAAGTTATTACCTACAGTACAACTATTTTAAAAAATCACATACTAAAACATTATTTGGTTAAATTAAAAAAATTGAAAAAAATATATCATCCTTTGTTCTTTTTTTAATCCACAAAAACAAACCACCCAAAAACTGATCAGTTTATAACTGCCAGGAAAAAACAATTTGTGTATAAATAAACATTTTAAAATTTTCAATTATACACTAACGTCTTTTGTACAAACATTAACAAAAAAAAACCCCTTCCAACACAATTTAAAACAGCCCGGCATCGCCAGGCAAACTATGCTAGTAGATTATATATTTGGGAGCAAAAGAGAAAGAAGTTCTCATCTCTCTACAAAAACAAGATTAAGAGCAGATTGTGAGAAAATGCAACCTGTTGCCAATAAAAATTAGGATAAGACTGATGAAGAACTGTGAAATAATTACAGTGCCAAACTATAATTTAAACAAAATTCCTGAAGAACTTAAAGACCATATAAATAACTGATCTGCATTCCTAAAGTTAAACAACCGCAAAGCTGAAGAACTGCTGCTTGAAATCAGAGATTTTAATAAAGGACACAAAATGGCAAATCTCATAGTCAAAAGAAAAGTCTTGACAACTGATGATTAAATTCCTTAAACTGTTTCTAACTAATGAGAACTGTAATTAAAAGTTGACAGAAACAAAAGCAAGAATCCTAAATGTAAATTTTCACTAATTCACATGTAGCAACAAAGAGAACTATAATAAATGTTGCAAAGATTGTGACAAAAAAAGGGGGGGGAGTTCTCTTTCATAAAATCCAAGGCACTAGAGATTATATTGTAAATGTATGCGGACTACTGGAGTGGACCAAACAATTTCAAAAGAAAATAAACCTTTGACCTTGCTGGTTATGAAATAAATGTCTGTAGACGCGGACAGCGCTGGATCTTTGGCTGTAAATGAAGCCGTTGGGTGAGATCATCCGTTCCCACGGGGTGAGGTATCATCAGTATGCTGATGATACTCAGCTGTACATCTCGGCCAGTGGTGATCCAAGTGATGCTGTCAAAGTCTTGTCCAGGTGTCTGGAGGCTGTCATGGCCTGGACGGGGGACAGCGGGCTACAACTATATCCCGGCAAGACTGAGTGGCTATGGATTAGGGGCCCTGTGTTATCTAGGGAGCTACCATCTTTTTTTCTGGATGGGGCTCTTTTGCCCCAGACAGACCCGGTGCGCAACTTGGGGGTCCTCCTGGACTCGCGGCTGCTGCTGGAAGAGCAAGTGGAGGTCGTGGCCGGGAGGGCTTTTGCACAACTTCAGGTAATCCGCCAGTTGTGCCCGCTCCTGGACCGGGACTCCTTACTCATGGTCATTCACGCTCTGGTCACTTCCAGATTAGACTATTGTATTGCACTATACATGGGACTGCCCTTGATGACAATTCAGAGGCTACAGCTGGTCCAGAATGTGGCTGCCCAAGCGGTGATGGGGTGTGGGCGTTATGCCCATGCCTTGCCACTGCTTCGGGAACTGCACTGGTTATCAGTCTGCCTCCGAGTGCAATTCAAGGTGCTGGTTATGACCTTTAAAGCCCTACATGATAGTGGGTCTGAATACCTAAGAGACTGCATCTCCCTAAGAACGTCTGTCCATCCAACCAGAGTGGACCGGAGGGGCTCTCTAATTGTTCCATAAGCTAGAGGGGCTCGCCTCTCTAGCACAAGAAAGAGGGCCTTCTCCGTGTCCGCACCGGCCCTTTGGAAGCTCCTGCCAATAGAGCTACGGCTCCAGACGGAATTGCTGCCCTTCAGAAAATAACTCAAAACCTGGCTGGTGGACCAAGTTTGGGGTGTTGGTGGGAGAGTGACCCCAGCTGGATGGTTGGTGTGAATGAGAATCCTTCCCCTCTCACTCTCCAGCACTCTTTTATGGGGTGTGTGTGATTTTAAGTGTTTTTATGATAATGATGATGTTTTAACGTTTTAAAATGACTGTGTACGTTCTATCTGTCATTTAGTTTTATTCTACGTTGGTAAGCCGCCATGAGTCAATCTTGATTGAGTGGAGGCATAGAAATTGAATAAAGTGAATTGAATTGAATTGTAAATGGAGATGAGCACTGCCCCCTAGAGTCAGACATGACTGGCTTTCGAGCAAGGGAGATCTTTACCTTTACTAGTGAATGAGCAATGGCCCTTATACATGCAAAGTAAATATTCATTCACTGAGTGCTCCAGTACTCATATTCGAAAAGAACAAGGCTTATCCGGGGTCTACTGGCTTCTGTCCAGTTTTTTTATTCTTGTCTCTTAACCCCCTTCCCCCACTTTCCTGTCTTAGTATCATACCACCATTAAAAATTATTAGCGGTCTCTATTTTTATGCTTAGGATTACAACTTCCAGAACTCCCAAGGCAGTAGAGCTACTCATGATATTATCTAGGTAGGAGATTCTGGGTGTTGCAGTCTAAAACACAAATTTATACACCTTTAAAATATATATTTTAAATGTTGGGGAGTAAAGCCTGTTGTCTGTGCTTTGAAAATAATTGCCATTGGCAAAATGCAACTCTAAAAACTGCATGCTGAAAATTGTTGTTGTTATTCTACCAGAACATTTGGGGAAATTGTACACAACCACTTTTACAGTAGAGAAAACAAAAGAAAACCTCATCTTCTCGTTTAATCTATCACTTTGGTGCAAATAATGGAAAACTTTTGACTCTACCCTTGGCTATGATAAATAATTTAGAAAGACACAGAAGTCGAAATACATAAAGACGTGCTTTTTAAGAGTTGTGCATATTAAGAGAAAGAAAATAAACAACTCTATTCTATTTCCTTCTCCTTTTTTTACTTTCAAATTGCACGATTTAGGTCACACAGGAGCAGTATTTCCATCTGGGTATATAATTATGTCTCTGCGAATGACATGTTAATCATCTTTCCCATCTCGCACTGCGATAAATAAGATCAAGTAAATGCATTAGCCAAAGCTAATAGACTACTGGCCACCCATTACTATGCAAAATTACAGGGATTGAGAGAATCATTTGGTGGAAAGGAGTTCTCATAAGTTTCTAGCCTTGTCTCCTATTCACCAAGTGTTAAAGCAATGACGGAATGTTTTAACGTGAATTATAATAAGGATGGGATGTTTATAAAGCTCATATCCAGAGCCTTCAAGATGTTAACAAGAGTATATATTAGAAAATGAACAAAACAAAACAAAAATGCTGTAGCATTTGAAGACATATTTTAATGTTAGCTTTTGTGGACCAAGTCCACTTCGTCAGACATGGAAGTGAGAATTCATAGCATCAGTTTATACACATCCGGTACAAAGGTACAGAGTGAATGGTAACTAGAATGTAACTCTCTTCAATCCTAGAAAATATTATCAGTGATTACAGTTCTGGGGATTGTAGTCCCTTAATATCTGGAGGATCCCAGATTCTCCACTCCTCTTCTCATCATTCACCTACATTTTAAGTCACATGTTCTGAACCCATCTAAAGTAGAGAGACTTTGCCTAGTATGATCCTGGTATCTCACCACTCAAACCAGACACTCAAGATCTTAAAGGCTTAACAGAAGAAATATATACAGTACTCTGATCAGAACAGCAAGGAAAAAAACTTTTCCTCTGTGCCTTCTTTTCTACCATTTCCTCTGTGCGTTCTTTTCTACCATTTGGATTTGCCATTTTATTTTATTTTAGTTTTGCCTTTTATCTATCTATCTATCTATCTATCTATCTATCTATCTATCTATCTATCTATCTATCTATCTATCTATCTATCTATCTATCTATCTATCTATTTATTTATTTATTGTTTAGACTTATATCGTCCTCCACTCGCCATGGCACCTCAGGGCGGCTTACAAAAAAGACAATCACAGTAAAATACACCTTATTAAAACATCCTTAAAACAGTTAAACTAAAATCCCCAGATGGCAAGTTGATTAGTCATATGAGCTGGGGGGGGGGGTGTTTGCTCCCATCGTGGTACCCCACACCTCTTAGTGGAGACCCAAGGCAGCATATAAAAACTATTAAAATTTACACTTAAAAACACAGCATTTAATAGAATAGATGCCTTTGAAATGTGGTGCTGGAGAAGAATTTTGAGAGTATCCTGGGCATCAAGGAGAACGAATAGGTCGATCTTAAAAGAAATCAACTCCGACAGCTCCTTGGAAGGTCAAATATTGAAGATTAAGCTAAAGTACTTTGGACATCAAATGAGAAGAGAGGATTCACTTGAGAAAGCCTTGATGTTGGGAAAGGTTGAGGGCAAAAGAAGGGGACGGCAGAGAATGAGATGGCTAGATGGTATTGTTGATAGTGGGCACAAAACTGGGCAAGTTGAGGAGGAGGTAGAGGATTGTAGGTAGAGAATATGGGTGCCTGGCATGTGGTGGTCCATGGGATTGCAAAGTGCCAGGCTCAAGTATGTGACTGAACAACAAAAATATCTTAAACTATAATATATAAATATTTTAAAATATTATTTAAAATTATAAATCAGATTTTAAAAGACCTCTCCATCTCTAATGCCAGCTGGCTCCCCAAAAGCCTCTCTAAAAAGGCATGTTTTCTGTGGTTGGTGGAAGGAAGGAAGGAAGGAAAGAAGGAAGGGACCAAGTACACTCCTGAGAGAGGAAGTTTCATAATCTGGGAACAGTTACAGAAAAAGCAGTTTCTCAAGTCCTTTCCAAACATCCTTGTGAAAGTGGCAGGGTTAGAAGAAGACAGTGACGTGAGGATTTTAGCAATGGTGGTGGTTTTCACAGGGAGATACGTTATTTCAGAAAACCTAGACGTGAGGCTGTAGGTCCTATTGGTCTGAAGAAGGAAACATTTAAATACCTCATAAACCCCATGGGACAAAAGAGCAGTTTGAGCAGAAGAAGTGGAAACATAAAAAACACCACAGGAAAAAAATTGTTGTCTCCTAGGACAACCCTTGTTCAATTCAGTGGCCTGGCTCCGAACATGACTGCTTTTAAAAACGTTTTTTTTTTTTTTTTAGCATGTAACACAAAAACCAAGTACAATAAAATTCACCTCTATACCGAAGGGCTATTTTGGGAACTACCTCTACCCATCCAGATAGGATATTTTAGAGGATTTTACACACCAATAGGTGTACAGGGCCATGGTGACATAGTGGTTAAGATGCTGAGCTTGGTGACTGGAAGGTCAGCAGATCAGCAGTTCAAGACCCAAGTGCTATATGATGTAATGATCTCCTGTGTCTGGCCCAGCTCCTTCCAACCTAGCAGTTCAAAAGCAAGAAATTGCAAGTAGGTATCGCTTTGGCAGGAAAGGTAACTGCCTTCTGTGAGCTTTGGCATCTAGTCGTGCACGCCACATGACCACAGAAATGTCTGCAGATGCACACAGTGCTGGCTCTTTGGCTGTAAACAGAGATGAACCCTAGAGTTGGATATGACTAGCCTTCAAGCAAGGGAAACGGTAACCTAAGTGTATATATCTACATACAGAGGACAGAATTTTATTGGTTAGTTACACCAGTGTGAGTATAATGTGTAAACTACAGTGCCAAATTGTCACTAGTTAACAAACTGATGCCTGCTACCATGTACTAGTTATCACATCTGGACTGTAGCAAGGGATTCAAAATAGCAGCAAGTCAACTAGTACCAATTTCTAGCTGCAGTTTACTCCATTGTTCTTACACCATTGAACTCAACTAGCCAACAGGACTCTAGCCTTTTAGGACTGTCAAACGCATTGGTGGGGAAATGTGGTTATGTTTCATGCACTTGGCACAAACTATATAGCTTGGCAGTACATCTGACCCTGAAGACTTTGGACTGGAAAGAAACAACAGTACAAAACGAATGTCCTGCTAAAGCATGGCTAACAGGAAACATCTTCATTCTGAAGTTTCTTGAGCAGTGTCCAAATTGATATGAGCTTCAGCTTGTTTGTGCTTAAAAAGATTTGACACTTTCCAAAAGCTACTTAAACTTTGATATCCGTCAAAGCCCCCTCCCCCTCCCCAACCTCCCTCAAGACTCTTATTGAAGCATCTGTTTCTACCATTTTTGGCACTGACACTGCTAAGTAGTAGTGAGGCTTCAGACCAGCTTTCCATCACAACGGGTCTTGCCAAGTGCTTTGTGACACAGCTAACAGACACTTTATGAATGTTCTCACCTCTAACAAGCCATTTAATACTGTATATCATGACCAAGAAAGGAGGGAGGGGGGACTTTACTAGACTGATCCGTGGTATTGACATATGATGAAGGAGAGTCTCACTGCTGAAGTGTATTTTGAACTAAACATGGCTGAAATCTCAGCTAAAATCCCAAAACATGATTTGCTGCAGTTCAACACGATGGAGAGACTGAGGGAAAACGGTGGAAACAGAAAGGAAAAAATAACCTTCTTCTTCTGCCATATCTGAATCTGAATATTGGCGATCCTCATGGCGATTAGCCATGAAGACTGTCCTGAAAATATAATGCAGCAGCCTCCATCTCAGTGTTGCCCATCACTTGTCAATGATATTGGGCCAGGACTAAGACCCACCAAAGTGTCCTCCGTCTGATCCTTTGGGCAAGGTGAGAATGGAAGGCACACATAATGGTCTGCCTAGCCAGCAGGTGATGTGATATCCAAATGGCTAAAAAGCCGCACGCAGATGGGCTTGATTTCTTAGATCCGCTTGCATAGAGCAAAATGTCATTGTGGATATGTCTACCATTACGTGGACTCCTTGCTGAATAATGACTCCAAGGTATCCAAGGTAAGACCTTTCATCTGAGAGGCATCACAGCATGACCGCTGTACCACTGATCCAGTTCCATGAGTCACTTTCTGGTCCTGAGCTTTTTTGGCACACAAAGTCCTCATCAGACCCAGGCCAGTATTGATGAAGCTGCTATCCTCCATCAAGATGGATTCAAATGGGATTTAATCCACTTGGGGACCATCATCCTTCCCTGTGGACTTCGACACCCAAGGCCGTTAGTCCTCAGGGTTGTCAGGTTAGTTAACCACCACCTGACCATCGACGTTGAGTCGCTGGCAGTATGGTCTACCAGCAGTTTTAATTCAAACTCTCCATCACACACATTGGCCAGTTTTTTCAGATTGTCAGTCCATTATTACTAAAGGCCACATTGGAAGGGTTTAGTATTAACCATGTCAAATGGGAAGCCTTCACTCAAAATCAAAATGTCTTCTGAAACACCATCAAACAAATGCTAAAGAATTTAAAATAAAATTAAAATTACGGATGCACAAAGGAAGAGATAAGTAAAAAGGCAAAGATGTAACATCACAACAGAGTCCAGTACTGTCTAATATGCCTCCTTTGTTTCTATATCTTCTGGGGTTCATACTGGGCTAGCTAGTCACTTCCATGTTCCTAAATGCTCTGCTGGTCAACTTTAACCACTCACCTCTCCTCTCTCTCCTCACACTATGGTGAATCAGATGGAAATGTTCTTCTTCAGAAACGATGGACAAATTATATATCACTCTAATGACCCACTAAGCACAATGGGGTGATATGTACCGGTAAGAGTAATTGCTATACTATACTAAACTGGTGTTGTTGCCTCAAATGGCTTTAGGTACATCAAAACAAGTACCAAGAGACATCTACAGTAAACATACTGATATTAGACAAGCTAGAACATTCTATTTTCTCTCTAGTGCTCATTTTTGTCAGGGTAAAACTATGGCTTCTAGAGCAAGAGATGGGATTTTCAATACCACACCCTAATTTAATTTTGGAGCAAGGATGGAATCCCAAACTTGTAATAAATTTCAAAAAAGAAAAAGAAATCCCAAACTTATCTGCATTCTGTATTAAGATGATGCAAAGTTTACACAAGCAGCCAAATGATATGTGTAGCAATTTCTTATACAAGCACCATAAAATGAACAATGAGTAATTCAAACTTCATAGCCTACCTAATACTAGGAACTCTACGGTGGCAAATAATAGTGTTTGCATCATTTGTTCTGCCTGAATTCTAGTCTTCTTTCTTTCTGTTTTATCGTATCAAGATACACAGACAAATTTCTCAGCAACAGTCTAATGTTTAGCCTCCATTCAATTTTTAACAAAAAGGGTAATTCATTTTAAGGATCATTTCAATCTGAATTTATTGGGGTAGGAGGATATTGAAAGGGAATTATTTCCTGAACATACAGTACCAGCAAATTCCTAAAAACTCTGAAGGCACACTAGCTATCTTCTTTTTAAAAAAATCTCGATTAACAACTTTAAATCGATACTTTTTGCTTATTTTTAATTCTTATAAATCAAAATTTGCAACAAATAAAACAATGCCAAAGTTCAAATATCTAGGAATAACATCTACTGAAGATGGTAAAATAAATGAAGAGATTAACATACAATACAGTAAGGCAAGGCAAATATTGGGGGAGTTAGTTTCTGCCCTGACAACACAAGGCAGTACTGACCAGCACAAAGAAACACGTCATATTCATTCCCACCTTACTTTACCAGAGCCAACCATGGACACTTATAACAAAACATCAATGAAAGTTGATCACCACAGAAATGAGATGTCTGAGGAAGGCTGGCTGGAGTGAGTAGAAGGGATAAAATCAGGAATGAGATTATAAGGGAAAGAATTGGAATAGAATCAATTTTAAACTATATACTACAAGTGAAGTGGTTTGCTCATATAGAAATAATGTCTTGTCATTTCATACCAAGCAAAGGAGGAGGAGGAGACAATTGTCTTTGTAGCTACTAGTTGACAATACCAGGTTAGAGGTATCCAAATTTGACTCAGCCCAAAGCCATCTCCTCTCTTCCTGTGTTCTTGTTAACGTAGTAGCAGCAGTAACAGTAGTAGTGCACGTACGCAATGGCAGCATAGTATATCAGCAAGTCAATTCTGACTTACGGTGACCCTTTTCAAGGTTTTCTGGGTAGAGAATACTCAGAAGTGGTTTACCATTCCCTGCTTCTGTGAATGTCTTGGGACTGAACAGCTTGTCAAGGGTACACATGCTGGCTCTTCTAGGATGCACTGTGGGGAATTGAACTCACAATCTCTGGCTTCAGGCTGCCTAATCAGACAGGTTCCATGGCATGGGAAGGAAAGAAGCTTTATTCCCTTACTTCTACCCGGGCACTGATGCAGATTCCGCTATTCCAGGGCTTTTATCTGCATCAGGAGCAAAGCCATCATTATTGATAAGGGGAAAGTTTCCCATGTGCATTTAGCAAGCATGTGGGGAGGAACGTGACGTGGACCAGGACATGAAGAGTTAAAGATCTAAAGCCCCTCAGTGTCATAACTACCATCTAAATAAAGACTGTTATTTCATTTTTTTAAAAAATTCTGCACTATTAGTAATTGCACAAAGGGTGCATGACATAGAAACAGTGTTACTCCAACAAGAAAAAGCTTGTGGTAAAACAATCTAAACACAGCCCTGTGTATGAAAATGTTTTATTTCACTGCCTTATGGAGGCAACCACTCTGTGCTAGAGTGCTGTCTGTGTGAAAGAACTGCCTTTATTCAAAAAGGCTGAAACTGGATGGTAAAAACCCTCCCTCCTTGCACTCAGTGTTTTGTTGCTAAGAAGGGTTAGAATAGAGCAGGAGTTCTCAAGCTTTTTAAGGTGGGGGCCAGATCACACTCCCTCAGACAGCTTCGGGGGCTGGACGGACATTTTGTCCTTCCTCCACTATATGGCGCTTCCAGGTGAAATAAAACTGCGGGCTGCATCCGGCCCTCAGGCCGCAGGTTGAGAATCACTGGATTAGAGAGACTTTGAAATGGGGAAAAAAGCAGTGAGTGTGTGAAGAAAGACGTCTGAAACCAGGAGTTTGCATCAATGTGTTGACGACATGTTCCTGGCACACGCTCCCGCCCTGCCGCTCTGGCCAAGGTAAATGTAATCCGCAGACCCACCTTCTGCACGGTGCAGCACGAGGAAGACGGATTCCTCTGAGACGATGTACTTGTGCAGAGCCACCATGTTGGGCACCCGGCAGGGGATGATGGTCTTTCTCTTCCTGCTGCACTCGCTACTTTTCCTTAGACCCTAGCAGAGAACAAAAAGGTCAGTCGTACCCTCAGTTGCCTTTGGAGCCTGCTGTGCGCTGTGCTTATCAACCAAACTAATCTATCCGAGTTACTCCAGGCTTCAGAGAAACCACTCATCTGCTGCTCTATGCCCCTCAGTCCCCGGAGGCCCTGCTGATGGCATCTGGCGCCGATCCAGAGAACAGAAGATGGTACAAAGCTACCATTAAAATCAATTACATGGGTCAATGTTTTCATTAGAATCTCTCGCAAACCAAGTCATCAGGATGACACCCAGTTATTTCCTGTGACCTTTTTTTTTTAAATAGAATTCTATTTGAGGGGAGGATGTTTTGCTTTAAATTTTAAAGTAAACTGTTAAATTCATTCCTATCCCAGAGACAACCTCCCTTCTCCTTTTTATGGGCTGGAGAATAAGCAAATATTTCTGGCGGGCTGAAAGGCAGAGCAGCGACATGATTTGCTTCCCGTGGTTATGATATCAAAAAACGGCGGGCATAGAGAGGAGAGTTACACGTAAAGAAAGCATCACTCCAGGAACACATGTGAATGAAAAGCATTTCGAATTCACAACAGTCATAACCAGATCTTGCAAAAGATGCCAGGTTGCGGCGTGATGTCATCTCTGCTTCAACTGTGACCCCAAATTACACATTTTTATGAAGGAGGTTTTACCAAGGGAGACGGGAGCAATGTAGGGCTGTGGTTCTGAGAGGCAGTCACCTACACAGCAATATTTAGGCACAATAAGAAAAATCATCGTCATCATCATCTTACTCCTTTCAAAGGGGTACACAGAAAGACCTCCTTGAAGATTGTGGCATTTTTTAACCACAATCGGGCGTACCCTGGGCAACGGCAACCTTGTGCTGGCTAATCTTTTTCACACTAGGTGAGGCAAAAGGAACTGTAGAATTAATTCACCAAACGGTGGCTTCACTTTGGCAGTTTCACGTTTGACCTAGACACAGAAGAAGAAGCAGCCCTTCAAAGAACTGTCCATTGTACAGAAGACTGCATGATGGACTGCCTTCTTCAAAATCCCTTCTCAGTTTGAAAGGAGCTGAGGACAGAGAGCACAGAAGTGGCAGGCACACCAGTGCTCCTTTCCTACTTTCAATTTTGTGGTATCTTCCTAAGGTGCTGTCTTGATCCATTCTCAGAGCAATGGATGCAACGTTCTCTGGCTCCCCATGGCACTGCCTGGCTTCTGGTAATGTCCTTGTGTATGAAATTATACTGTGCTGGGCCACGGGCCTAAGTTCAAGGTTTGCAAGCGAGACAGCAACCAGAAGCCAGGTAAGCGAAAATCAGCTTGTCAGAAATAAGTCGGGACTGAAGGATAAATGGGAGGCAGGACAGAGAAACAAGGCAGAAGTCTGAGCAAATAACATTGCAGGAAGCTTGTGTTCTTCTTCAAGTGCCGCATCCAATTCTAAATATTGGCTAGCTATCATCATGGTGATCAGCCATGAAGATTGTCCTGGGAACCAATCTAATGCAGTGGTCTTTCATTTGATTTCTACATTACAGTGTGACCCCCGTACCACTGATCCAGTTCCATGAGTCACTTTTTGGTCCTGAGCCCCTTTGGCACACAAAGTCCTCATCAGGCCCCAGGCCAGTAATGATGAAGTTGCTGTCCCTCCATCAAGATGGATTCAAGTGGGATTTAATCCACTTGGGAACCATCACCCTTCCCTGTGGACGTCGGCACCCAAGACTGTTAGTCCTCAGGGTTGACAGGTTAGTTAACTGCTGCCTGAAAATTGGCCTTGAGTATGGTCTACTCCCATGATGGTGAGCCTTGGCACTCCAGATGTTCTTGGACATCAATTCCCAGAAGCCCAAGCCCCCATGAATCCACACAAATGGGTTTACTTCCAGGAGTGACAAGAGCAGCGGGGGCCGGATGAATCACAGTTAACCCATTTGTGTGGATTCACAGGGGCTTGGGCTTCTGGAAATTGACGTCCAAGAACATCTGGAGTACCAAGGTTCACCATCACGGGTCTACTCTATTACCATAGCTGGATAACCTGGACCGGCACCTAAACTTGTGTTACCTCAGTAAATCTCAATGAGAACTGAAAACCCTGTTATAGAAGGATCCTACAGCCTAGCTGGATTCAGGTTGAGAAGACTTCACTGAGAAATGACCCACTGCAGTTTGGTGGCTCAATACACACAGATTGGGTAGCCATTGATCTCTCAGCAGCTCCCCAGCTTAATCTGTATCATGCTAATGCAAATGTTCTCCAAGGAACCACATGTGGATGCTTTTCTTGGGAGACAAGAATCACCACAAAAGTAACCACAGAACTGGCTCCTGCTGTGTTCCCTCCTTTATAAAAACCACTGCCAGGAAAGGCATGGAGTAGAAAAGAAAACCTCTATAGTGCCTCAGAAATGTAAGAATGGTTCTTGAAGCTTGATCTACCCTTTCTGAACATGTTATGTGAGCAGCAGCAGTTCTGTGAACCAGTAAAGAAGCCCTTTGTTTCTACAGATATTTTGCTAATAAGGAACTGCTTAACACAGTAAATCACACTAGAGCAGACCCACTGAATCAATGGGGACTTAGTGAGTTCTCCATGAGTTCCATTGATTCTAATGAGCCCGCACTAACTGCAACTTATCTTTTGAACTACATCCTCAACCTCTGTTTGTGATATTCCGTAGTCTGGATTTTGTAGACTGAACTATGTTTTGGTGACTAGGTGGGCAGGTTGTAGTGGAAAGCAGTCGGATTAGAATGACTTACCTTCAGTACAAATGTCTGCTGTGTTCTAGTATCCATCACAAGCAAAACCTAAATAAAAACAACATCAATTAAGTGTTTTGAAGGTTAACAGGATTTTCCCTGCAAGTTAATTTTAAAAATAAAATAAAAAATAACCCTAATAAAGGCTGTTGCAAAAAAGCTTGAATTGTTCATTTGTTAGAGTTTATGAAGAAAGTTCTTCAACTTTTAGCTCCTACAAATAAGGTCTTGAAAGTCCACAAAACAGGCCAGAAGGACTCTTTAGCCATTATCAAATCATACTTTCTGCAAAGTCCTTCAAGAACTAGAAAATACTAGGCATGCAGCAATGTAGAAGAAACTCTATCAAGAAGGCTTAAGACAAATGAACTTTAAAAGAATATATTTCCCCTCCCCTAAAAATAAAATAAAATAAAAAGCAAACAAGTGCGGAAAGGGCATATGCTGAAATCACTAATACTGTTATTGAAAGGAACAATGGAGTTAAGAACAGGAAGACTATTGCCATGATGATAACCAATATCCGGAATGGATATGGCACCTGAAGAACTCATCCAGTCCCCCTTTGTCTGCTTTTATATACCAAGAAGTGTCCAGCAAACATGCGGTGGTTTTCACCTCTCCAAAGATCCTGCCCACATCCTCAGACACCATAAACTGAAATTGATCCATTATAACAGGACAAGTAGGATCTATAATTGTATCAACAGAACCTGTGTCATCTGCAACTAAGTCAGAGTAGGTTCAATCATCTTTGTTTGCAAAGTGCCCGGCAAACTCTTCACAGCGGTCTGTCAACTGGTCATAGTCCTTCTCTTGGTGGCCATCTGAGCTTAAATGTGATCACACTGTTCTCTTACTCTGTGCTTATGTGATTCAAGAGAAAAACTAAATTTTTGAGGGGGGGAAGTACCCACATTAGTTATGGGCTTAATTGTTGACTAGAAATTAATTTAATTTAATTTAATTTATTTTTACATTTGTATTGCTGCCACCTCGCCAGAGAGACTCCGGGCGGTTTACAGATTAAAAACGTAAAAAACATAAGAACATAACATAAGAACAGCCTTGCTGGAACAGGTCACAGCCCATCCAGTCCAGCATTCTGTCTCACACAGTGGCTCACCATTTGCTTCAGGGTATTCCCAAGGGCCTTCACCTGCCTAGGATTCCCTGGAAATGGCATTGAGAGATATCCTGCCTTTCTCTCCAACCCGGAGGTTTTCCTTAGGTATCCATAATTATAAAACATAAAATTGATAAAACCATCCCCATTAAAAAAATCCACCCACCCCATCCATAAAAAGAGGGTCTTAATTATTATACAAGCCAGCAAACGGGGGCCACATTCCATAAGTAATATATAAATAAGTTGAAAGATAAACTATTTTTTTTGGTTCACCTTTTTGTTATCCCTTTTTTCCTACTGTCATCTTAACATTTTTTTCTTATGAGACAAAAAAATGTGTCATTTAATTCCATGGCACTTCTTCTTCTTCAAGTGCCGTATCAGATTCTGAATATTGCCTATCATCGTGGCAATTAGCCATGAAAAATGTCCTTCTTCTTCTTCTGTGTCTAGGCGAAATGTGAAACTGCCAAAATGAAGGCACCTTTTGGTGAGTTCATACTGCAGCAAGATTGTCCTGGGAACAATGCAATGGTCTTCCATTTGCCTTCTGCATCAAAGCACGCCACCAGTACCACTGATCCAGTTCCAGAAGTCACTTTTTGGTTCTGAGTCCTTTTGGCACATAATGTCCTCATCAGCCCCAGGCTGGTGTTGATGAAGCTGCTGCCCTCCATCAAGATGGATTTAATCCACTTGGGGACCATCACCATTCCCTGTGGACATCGCAAGTGAAGGCTGCTAGTCCTCAGGGTTGTCAGATTAGTTAATCACCGTCTGACAATCAGCGTTGAGTCACTGGCAGTATGGTATACAGTAGACCCTCGCGTAACGACATTGCTTGGTTCCCCAAGTAACATTGCTAAGCGATTTTTGTTGTTATGCGGGTCTCTATGGAGTTTCCCACATAACCATGTTTTTAGCATCATTGTCCAGATAATGACGGTTATTTTAGCGTTGTTGTCCGGACAACACGAAAAACGTTGTTATGCGGGGGAACACGTGGTGCATAACGATGCATTGTTAAGCGAAAATCTTATCCGAACGAGTTGTTATGTGAGGGTTGACTGTACTCTATTCCTAGTCAGACTGGGAAATATGAGAGTTGCAAAATAAAATGTGTAAGAATGCTTTCACAACTGTTGGTTTTACGTCAGGAGGGTGACACATTTTCTATTGAGATTTTACAAGATAGCAAAATCAGGGCTACTTAGAAACAGGCAAGGAAGTGTTGGGATAAATAATAAGAAAACTGAGTTGTTGTCTTTCTGCCAAGCCATAAGACACAAGGAGGGAAAGATATGCTAAATTAAAACAGATAAAAATGGTTAGAAAGCGATAAATCTATTTTCCCAGGGAGTTTATCTTTTAGACCAAGTTTATTTGTAGCTAGCTAGCGTTCACATTGAACCAGTAAATACAAGAACATATGTGATTTTTTTTAAAAAATGTGCCCTTTGACTGTCAATTTCTCCCAAACAGGTGTTGGTTAAATGATTATAAATTGGCCCCTGGATACACCTCTTCAACTGAGCCGTACAGGACTGGAGATAATATAATTAGAGGGAAAACATCAGGCTGGTGAATGCTTTCCATCTGCTTGGCAATAATGTTTAGTTAACAATAGTCTCTAAAAAGAAGCACCTTCAACTTCCCTTCTTAAAGTTATTTATAATGCCATTCTTAACACCCCAGCACTCCTGCTAACAAGAGCTTTAGCCACTTGGAAATTATTAGCTATATGGCTAATTCCAAAAAAGAAACGTCTGCACACAACATCTGCAGCTCTTCAAATTATATGAAGCAACCTCATTTTAGAGTCATTTCTTAATGAATGGGCCTACGACTCTGGATTAATATTATCATTGCATACACAAAGATCATAAGGAGCCAAGCATTAAAAAAAAACCACTAGGCTAATCGGTAACAAAGCCGTCAGCATAAAGGACAAAATAATCACTTTTTTAACCCTCAAGAGTGCTAGATCATTTGTAGGCAAGAACATACCAATTTAACAACACTGTTCATGGCTTTGCTCACCTTTCTAAAGACAAAAATCTAATTTGGACTAATTTGATATGATCATCTTCCCAATCAAAAGCATCCAACACAGACTTTCATTTCAGGATAAAACAACTGCTGTAACCAAGCCGTCATGAAATAATTACCTTTGATAGCATATCATTATTGGGACAAATACAATTAAAACAATGCTCTCTTTAATTCCTTATATTTGCTAATCCACAATGAACTAGTATGTGGTTGTCTCTTATTGTACTACTTTTTGTCTAAGCAAGAATAGGTCACGAGTTGACCCCAAGCCACCTGTAACCCATCAAGACAAATTTCCACACATTCCACAGAATTCCTATAAATGACCTTGACTGCCATTCATACACCTGATTCTTTGTCAAAAGTGCAGGCACAAATTTTTAAAAGCTTTGCCAACTTGTAGATGGACATCAATTCCCGAGATGGTATTGTCTAATGCCATGGTTTTGTGACAAACAGGGAGACCTTTAAACTTTTGATATGGAAGACACAGTGGCATTAACAGTTAGTGGATAACATTTTGTCATCCAAGTTATTCTTCTAGCAACTGCAAAAATGCAGTAAGAAATATATATAATGTCCCAAAGCACATATATAATATTGCAAAACAGTATGGAGGCATTTTCTTAATACATATGCATGCGTTTCTAAGTCTAATCACATATCCTAGATCAGTGATGGTGAACCTTGGCACGCCAGATATTCTTGAAATTCAATTCCCAGAAGCCCTGATCAGCACTCCTGCTGATCAGGGCTTCTGGAAAGTGAAGTCCAAGAACACCTGGAGTGCCAAGGTTCGCCATCACTGTCCTAGATTAAACTTCCATCAGTTGCAGCAGAATGCTGAAACTCAAGGATGATGGAAATTATGTCAGACCTAAAAGGCAACAGGTTTCCAACTCCTTACCAAAAATGAAAATTTTAACCTCAAAGCCTTCCAACTTCCTGTGTACAAAGGAATTCCTGAATTTTGGTACATTCCTATAGAAAAATGAATCAACCAAAAATTTCAGCCATCTGCAACAGACAAATCTAGGTACTCCTAGCAGACAAAAGATAATACTGTACCTGCCTGCCAAAAGAGGTACGATAAATAGGACATCAAACACAGATTTGAAAATACCCAAAGCCTTAGGCCTTTCTGAAGAAATCTGTCAATTCTGATTCCCCCACAACCATTTTTGAAGCTCTCAAATTCTTTCCATCATGTTTAGGAAAGCTTTGTGAATTTTTGGAACATACTTGTCCAAAATATATTTATATATATTCAACCTGACAACATTCTCACATCCCCCTAAAGTGAGATACAGACTCTTCCTCCAAACACTTCAACTTGCTTCACCAGCTACCTGTCTCTTCCTGTGCCACCTACTTCATGGCTTGACACAGGCTCACAATGGTTCCTTTGCAAAAATAGAGAAAAGAGAGACACATCTCATAAGAACATAAGAACAGCCTTGCTGGAACAGGCCACAGCCCATCCAGTCCAGCATTCTGTCTCACACAGTGGCTCACCATTTCCTTCAGGGTATTCCCAAGCAGATGCCTTCACCTGCATAGGATTCCCTGGAAATGGCATTGAGAGATATCCTGCCTATCTCTCCAACCCGGAAGTTGTCCTTAGGTATCCATAATTATAGCCATTGATACCCTTGTCTAATTCTTTCTTAAAGCTGTCAAGACTGACAGCTGCCACCACTTCTTCTGGCAGGGAGTTCCATAGACCAGTGATCCTCTGGGTGAAAAAGTACTTTCTCTTATTTGTTGGAGAACTAGTACCCAAAAGTTTCATGGAGTTCCCCCTAGTTCTAGTGTTATGCGATAGAAAAAACAGTTTTTCCTTATCTACTTTGTCCACACCGTGCATGATTTTATAAACTTCAATCAGGTCACCTCTTAGACGCCGTCGTTCAAGAGTGAAAAGGCCCAACCGTTGCAGCCTCAGATGGTAAGGAAGGTGTTCCAGTCCCCTAATCATTCTGGTTGCCCTCCTCTGCACTTTCTCCAACTCCATAATATCCTTCTGGAGGTACGGCAACCAGAACTGTACGCAGTATTCCAGATGGGGAATACTGTGAATACTCAGTTTTCTCAAGCAGGAGGGGTGGGGATGGGGAATCTGTCTTCAAATTATGTTCATTGAAGATGGTGAAAGTTGTTCTCTGACACATCTGGAGGGCTTAAAAACTGGCAAACAACATCTCCATTTAACAGCTACAACAGGTGTAGGTCCAGCGGAAAAGCCACTGCATGGTAAACTTTTGTACAAATGCAACTCTTGTATGCTGCCATAGTCTATAGTGAGACCACAGTTTATTACCACTTGCATCATTTGGGATTTCACAAGTTTTCATGGACAGTGACACACAGTCTTGTCAGCATCAATGATCTGGCACTGCACTTAAACAGAAGATGACATGCCTAAGAAAAGGCAGTTATCACAACTAATGGTACCCTACACATAGTTACTTGAACCTAAGTTGATTATGCTCAGTGCAACCTACACCCCATGCTAATGTTTGCAACCGAAATTTTGTCCCTCATCAACTCATTACTGATTTGCATGTTTTCTGTGCATCTTAAGGGCTGAAGGCACACTCTAAATATAGTTGCTTGATCAGAGTGGGATTTCCTTTTCAGTAAATATGCATAAAATTGTGCTCTGAGAGCAGAAAATCCCTGAATTTATATAATTTCAACCATTAATTTTACATGGTTTCCTGAAAAAAGAGATAAGAGAGCATAGGAAAACAACAAAGCAGATGTCTAGAGAAATAACCTCTACTTTTTGAAAGCAATAAACCAAAATGTAATACTATACACTGTCTTGTTGAGATAAAACAAAAAAAGAAGATAGGTCAAAATTTGTCAAGAGATCTCTGGTGGATTTGTAGTGGATCAGCAGAGATTTCCAACAGTATAGCAAAGGTACATCAAGGTAACATAAAAAAAATATCTGGTGTGTCTTGAGTGCCACAACTAATCACCTCTTTATTAACTGTGCTAATTGCTTATCTCTAAAGCCCTAATCAGGTGTTTTGCCTGTATCCATGCAGAGCTAAATGAGTGGCGAGGGTCTGAGTGCACGTTTAACCAGAAACTCCAAGTCCCAACTTGATTTGAAAGTCAGTAAAAGCTGTGTATTTAACCAAAAGGCCTGTAAAGGAGCCTGTTCAGTGTTCCCAAGATAAGAAAGTCTAGTAAAGCAGAGCTCCCAATCACGGACTTCTTCTCCCATATCACCAGCACCCACCTACTTAGTCCTCCTTAGTTGCAGGCATAATCCTTGAACAGGATTTTAGTCTTCATATTGAACATCTGGAGTGCCAAGGTTCGCCATCACGGGTCTACTCTATTACCATAGCTGGATAACCAGGACAGACACCTAAACTTGTGTTACCTCAGTAAATCTCAATGAGAACTGGAAACCCTGTTATAGAAGGATTTTACAGCCTAGCTGGATTCAGCCTTAGGCTGAGAAGACTTCACTGAGAAACGACCCCCTGCAGTTTGGTGGCTCAATATACACACAGGTTGGATAGCCATTGATCTCTCAGCAGCAACCCAGCTTAATCTGTATCATGTTAATGCAAATGTTCTCCAAGAAACCACATGTGGATGCTTTTCTTGGGAGACAAGATACAAAATACAATACTAAATGCAATGCAATTACAAAAACCAAAACCAAAAAATATATAGAAAAAATTACATTCAAAGTACAGATTTAGCAATGCAACACCTTCCATTTTTTACAATTCTATAATCACTTTTGTTATACTTCTATACATTATAAAACCCATATGGTTACCTTAACTTACACGTTGAAAAACAAATCTTATATTCTATTGTTCCATCACCATATTTAACATATCAAAAACTATATTGAATTATTGCATTACTGTTTTACGGCTAAGTCTTCATATTTCTCACTTGTAAAATTAAGAAATCCGTCGTCCTTAGGGAAAACCCTTCTGCAATTTTAAGAGTTTGGCATTAGAATCCCTGACTTATAGTAACTCGTATAGGTAAAGGTCGCCCTTGTTCAAAAGCCAGTTGTATCCGACTCTAGTGCTCATCTCTGCTTCAAAGCAGAAGAGCCAGCACTGTCTGCTTCTGCAGACATTTCCGTGGTCATGTGGCAGGCATGACTAGACACCGGAGTGGTTTACCTTCCCACTAAAGTAGTCCCTATTTATTTACTTGCAATTTCTTGCTTTAAAAATGCTAGGTTGGCAGGAGCTGGGACAGAGACGGGAGCTCATTCCGTTGTGCAGTACTCGGGTATCAAACTCCAACCTTCCAGTCGTAAGGTTCAGTGTCTTGACCACTGAAGAAAAATACCCAAATCCTTAGGCCTTTCTGAAGAAATCTGTCAATTTTGATTCTTCCACAACCATTTTTGAAGCTCTCAAGTTTTTTCATCACATGACAATATGACAATAAATAATAGAGTGATATGTGAATTAAAATTTAAAAAGAGATTATTTTAAAAATCTGACTTTAGAGAGAAGGGAGGAGAATGTATTGAATATGTTTTATGAAGGGGTAAGGCCAGGGGAAGACTATCTATTGTTTTGGAAAGAAGGGACAGTAAATATAAATAAAATCTTATACAAAGAATACTTAGAAGAGGGTATACAATGTCCCACTAAGGTGACAAGTGCATGTAGTAGTTTATAGAAGCTTTTCCTTTTACATTGCTGTTTTGTTTTAGGATTTTGTGTATTTTTTATATTTTGTATTTTTTATTGTTTATGTTTATATGCAAAAAAAATATAGTAACTCAGATTTACTTTTGCATTTGAATATATTATATGCAAGGGATGTGGTACAGTACATAATTGTACTCCCCCCACCAATCCATGATTCAAACATTAGGTAAGAGAAAACTACATAATCTTGACTACATCTGCCAACCTTCCCTTTGCAATTCCTGCACAACTAAAGATGAACAAATTTACCAAATTTGGTTCTATTTACCTCCTCATTTTTCCAACAATGAATTAATTCCACCCCATTTCTGTAAGGGTAGGTGGGTGCATTAAACTCAAAATATATTCCAGTGCAGGTTTCTCTTTTTAGTTTGAACTTTTCTTAATGTGCATATTTTTGCAAGCTATTTCCCCTGATATCATGTGTTTTTGTGCATGCATTTCTCCAATTTACACATTTTAATGCAGATCTCTGTGATATATAGATTTTGAGTGCTTTTTACCCTCCTATGTGTTTTTAGATTCACAAACTGCAGCACAGTCATTGCAAAAGCACAAATACTATAGTACAATCCAACTCCAACTCATGCAGATATTAAGAGAGAACAACTTTCGATAGCATTCGCATTGCAGCACCAACAAAAGAAATTCCCTGCAATTGCTTTCCCCCCATGCCTGGGATTCCAAAATCACATTTGCCCTGATTGCCACTTCTGCTGTCTCCGGAGAACAACCCAACAAGTGGCAATCAGAGTTTCAGTACATGCTATGACTGGAGAATATATAATTCCAACCAACCATTCAGGAATTGGAGGGGGAGTGTTTAAAAAATACCTCCAAAAAGTAATGTTAATACTGTACAGTTGATTGCTTACTGCTCTTGTAGCTGAATGATGAAAGCAATTTAACACCATCCCCTACTCTAAAAATAAATTCCTGATTTTCCATACCGCCAACCCATATGTAGAGTTAAAATGGTTTTTAAATATGCAGTTAACCTCTGGTCTATCAGATTTTTACCCCACCCTTCCATGTACAGTAGCTCAGAGAAGTAGACCGGCTTTCCATTTCCCCTCACAGCAACTCTGCAGAGTATTAGAGTGAGGGACACTGAGGGACCTAAGATCTTCCTGTGAATGTCATGGCTGAACAGGAAATGGCAATCTTCTGAGCTGAGCGCTCTTTTCACAAGTCCAGCACTCTAATGACAATTCCATACTGGCTCTCCATCATCCAGAAATACCACCACACAATGGCACTAAAAGCTTTCTTCTAATACTGTACTGAGCTCTCCCTCCAGCTTGTCTTGAGTTAGGAGTTTCTATCAATGCAATGATATGCTTGTAATGGATGTACCCATACTAGAGTTCAACAGTGGAAGGTCAACCTGACATCTAAAGACAACCTCTGAGTAGAGATTTCAGACCACTGAAGTAGCACAATCACCTTATATTTTTCGCTACTGACCAGACACTAAATCCTGAGGAAATGAATGATGTGTAGAGGTGGGCCAATTTATTTGACTAGTGAATAAAAGAACAAGGTATATTCCTTAAGAGGTTGGATTTAGACCAGTGGCCTCTGATTGCCACTAAGTTTGCTTTAAATGCTTCTGCAGCCAAAAAAAATAATCAAAGTTTCCTTACATTTTTAAACCTTCAGAAATGCTTTAAAGAGAAATATGCAGATCATGTTGAAAAAGCAGAACTAGGAAAACCAAGTCAGAACCTTCAAAGGCGTCTTTGTGCTTTGACAGTACAGTAATTTCAGTCTCCAAGTAAGCAGTATAAAAGCCCCCCAAATGCATGCAAATCAGGACAAATTATTATAAATGGAACAGCTAGTGAAGATCATGATATCTAAGATAGCAGGAACACAGTAATTTTGGAGGAAGGTAGGGACTAATCTTTTAAAAAGAATAAATCTTATTTTATATTTAAACCTCAAAAGTTAAGAAACAACATGAACACTGTGATTCAAACATTATTGTGCAAAGGTATATTCCAGCTAGAAATCAAAGAAATGCAACAAAGAAGAAATGTTTATTCAGAAACATTTATCCTAGTAAAATTTCATTTCATTTCATTCATTTCATTTATTTGATTTATATCCCCGCCCTACTCGGCCCAGGGATGGAGTTTAAGGAAGTGTATACAGGATTTCAGCCTTAGGTCTATATTAGGATGGTCAAAATTATTCCTGCCCTACCCTGAAAATAAACAGAAGACATTATTTTGAATGGATCAAACAGTTCCACGTACCGGGGGGGGGGGGAGAGTAAATATAAGCTTGTAAATATAAATAAGTTTATTTTTTAAAACTAGAGAAAGAAAAGGAGGAGGAAAGATGCTAAATAACCATTATTTAGCCTAAAGAAAAGGGTTAGAAACCTTTAAACACAGAGAAATTAACAACTGTTTCAGTATGCTAATTTTTTTAATTAAAAGATACTTCTGCAGCACGAGCTCTTTCATATGCACTGCTGACTCTTCATCAAAAGCAAAGTTTCCAACTTAACACCAGCATAGCTCGTGGCAGCCTGAAGGGTTACCATCTGCTGCCACCCCAAGTGATGGTGGCCACCTTCAGAACATATGCATCAAAGTGCCAAGATAAGAGAGGGAAGGAATACTGCATAAGTCAGAGCCCCAGAGGCAGGCAACAGGCAAGCCACCAGAAAGAGGGAATATGGCGAGCTATTAGTCACCTTATTCAACTCTCTTCCAAGGTCGCAAGGGACACAACTGGGTGAACTCGGAGCCAGAAATAAATGCATTCGCCTCCGATGGCTGTTCAACTAAATGGAGCTATCCTACCAACTGCTTTCAGGCCCCCTGTCACACCAAACATCTCCACCCCAAGGTATGGAAGCAAAAGTTGCTGTTGATGTGAAGGAAGGGCTGGTGTGTGACAGCCACAGCTTCAAAAAGGACGCTTTTCAAGTTGCAACTGTTGGGATCTTTTCCACACACATTGTCTGAGGGGTTCTGGGAACTGCGATGCAAAAGTGCTATTTTTCCAAGTTCTGAGAGGTAGTAGTACAATAATCTCCTGGAAACCTTTTTTGCTGGGGTGCCAATGAAGGGTAGGCACCTAAGTGTTACCATTTGCAACTTAACAGGGCCAAACTTCACAGCAAATCTGAATAACAACCAGGGATCTTCTCCTATTAACAGTTGTAAAAAAAGCACATTGTCTGTTATGCTAAATATTCTGTACCTTTGTACCTGATGTGTATAGATTGTGGCCATGAAGCCTCACTCCTATATCTGACGAAGTGGACTTAATCCACGAAAGTCAACATTAAAATGCAGCAGTTAGTCTTTGAGGTGCCACAACATTTTATGTCTATTTGTTTTGTTTTGGTTATTCTCTGTTAAGTTTTACCAGCATTTCTTGACCTGTTTCATTCCCAACCAGTTGTTTTATTTTAAAATTTCACAGGAAAGTTTGTGCACAGTGCATAGAAAAACTGAATGTGGTTTTGCATGCATTTCTCATGTGTGCATTTTTTATAACTAGCTAAAGCAGTTCTCCAGGTTATCTTGCTATTGTAATCGAGTAGACCATACTGCCGGCAACTCAACACCAAGTGTCGTGCGGTGGTTAGCTAACCTGACCACCCTCAGGACTAATGGCCTTGGGTGCCGAAGTCCACAGGAAAGGGTGATGGTCCCCAAGTGGATTAAATCCTCCTTGAATCCATCTTGATGGAGGGCAGCAGCTTCATCAAAACCATCCTGGGTCTGATGAGGACTTTGTGTGCCAAAAGGGCTCAAGACCAGAGTGTGACTCGTGGAACTGGGCCAGTGGTACAGGTGTCATGCTGCGATGTGGAAGGCAGATGAAGGGCCACTGCATTATATTCACAGGACAGTCTTCATGGCTGATCGCCATGGTGATCGCCTATATTCGAATTCGGATATGGCAGAACAACAACAAAAAGAAAGCAGCTCTGCATAGATTTCAATTGTTTCGCCTGGTGTGTGTTTTTAAAAATTCATGTATGGTTTTGCCAAGGTTTTCCCCTCTAAAATACATGACAGACTTTAAAAGTGTTCAGATTTCCAAGAAAGAATTTCCTTGCAACATGTTTGGGGAGGTGAAAAACTGATAATTTTTGTTGATAGTCCATCCTATCACATAATGGTGGTGGGGAAGGAACGCTAAGGACCAAAAAGCCACTTGCCAATCTCAGGGCCTCTGGGGACACACCAGCCAGTCCACACAAAACCCTTCCAAACTTTCTGTCAGTTTAAAAAGTATGCTCAGTTTTCTAAGTATTTTCTCCTTTGAAAAAGAATATATAAAGGGCTACTTCCATTTTGGGGAGATAATATTTTCTCTGCTAGAAAGGGGAATTCTGGAGCAGTCCTGTCAGGATTTTGGCTCCTTGTGACACCTCAAGGATGCCAGATACTAATTAAGATCTTGAACGAAGAGAATTTTAAAACCAAAAAATATAGAATTATTGAGTAGTGTGATGGGTATATTCCCTCAGAAAATGCAGAAGCCTCCATTATGCATCTGTAAGGCCAGAAATTGGTTAAGGGAAGTCAAATTCCTGTCTGGCATAAGGATTCAGAATGGATTACACTATCACAGGTTTGCCTCGTTGTAGATACATTTAGTTCTAGTTTCTGAGTGCCATTTTACCACAAAAACTTACAGGCATTTTAATGCTTCTGACAAATTCTGCAGGAAGTTGGGCAATTCAAGATTCAGTTTTAAAAGGTTACATGCATACATTAAAAACAGCACACCAATAATTGCATAACTCACAAGGATATTGCTATCACTCCATAATGAGGCAGAGAGGCGTCTCTTACTGCTAAATGCCAATAGGAAAAGGACCCACTTTTTCAACAGACTCTGATCTCTTGCTTTTTCTCCTTCTAAGCACACATCTGCATGTGCTTATGTAGAAAGTGAAAACTGAAGAATTTTTCATCAATGTAAAGGTCACTGAGGGCCAAAAACATGCTACATATAGGAAACTCTTAACTGGATCTCCCCATAGGAAGAGCAGTCAACAGGGCAGGGCTGACTTAGCAAAAGATGCAGAGGTAGGGGGTGAGTATTTTATTTTTTCACCACGTACCACATCCCCAAACCCATTGCTTCCCACATTGTGGAACTACTATTGAGTTTGGTGGTAGTAGGTGGCAAAGGCAGGTTACCACAAATGAATCTAACAACATGTTGAGTCAGTCTAGAAACATGCTGAATTTAACAACATGAATATAACAATGTGCTATACTGTATAATAATAATTTTGTGTCAGAAATTATTCTGGGTTGAAACGATTTTTGCTGGAGAAACTCAGCTCAGGGGACGCCAAAATGAGGCTCCTTTCATGTTCCCAAGATCTTTTCCCGCCGAAGTGGTCCCTATTTATCTACTTGCTATCTCTTGCTTTTGAACTGCTAGGTTGGCAGGAGCTGGGACAGAGACGGGCACTCATACCATCATGCAGTACCTCTGGTCTCGAACTGCTGGCTTGCCGGCCTTCCACCTAACAAGGTGAGCTTCTTAACCACTGAGCCACCGCAGCCCCTTAACAACATGTTGGAGCCTTCTGAGCAGTGAAAGGATGAAGCTCTGGGACTGACAACACTACTTATTTGGGAATGTCTTCAACATGTCATTACATTCTTTCTTTTTAAAAGTAACTTTCCAAGCTCTGATTTGGAACACTATCACCATCTATAGATTATAATATAGCAGGACCACATTCATCTGAATAGAGTTGGTTTAGAGAAGGACAACCAGTCAGCCATCCCTGTCTGATCTTCAACAGCACAGATAATAATAATAATTTCATGTCAGAAATTATTCTGGGTTGAAAGGATTTTTGCTGGAGAAACTCAGCTCAGGGGACGCCCAAATGAGGCTCCCTTCATGTCTCCAAGATCTCTTCCCACCGAAGTGGTTCCTATTTATCTACTTGCAATTTCTTGCTTTCAAACTGCTAGGTTGGCAGGCGCTGGGACAGAGATGGGCGCTCATTCCATCATGCAGTACCCAGGTCTTGAACTGCCGACATGCCGGCCTTCCAGCTAACAAGGCGAGCTTCTTAACCACTGAGCCACCACAGCACACCTAGGCAGCAAAATGTATGTTAGTAGGCTGCAATTTAGCCCCTTCCCAGCCGTCAGCAAAACAGAGGAAGAGAGAAAGAGAACAAGAGTCTGGCATCTCTTTCTGTATTTGCTGTTCTTGGGTCCTTCCCTCTATATTTGCAAGGCTGGCCTAGAAGGCAGGGAACATTGCCTTCAGTTTGCTGAGTGCCAGCATTTCACAGTCTTACCAATCAATAGTCTTGCTATAAGACAAATATTTCTGGTCTGTGCTCCAACAAGGGATGAATCCCACACATGGCCGCACCCCAAGACTTAGAGCTATCTACTCCATCCCTCCTGGTGAAGGATTAGGAGGTTAAGCAGTTCTTGGATTGTCCCATCGTCTTACAGATTTACAAAGTGTACACAGCTGAAAGCTATCCTCAGCTGGTCAAATGGCTCGTGGAGTCTAGGCTATTTAATAAATATGCAAAGAAAGAAACACCAAACCAGATCAGACCCTTGCGAACATATGTAAGCAGATGAGAGGAGAAAAGAATGTTGACTTACAAGCCTGCCCTCGTGCCACGGAAGGAAATTGAACTAAATTGACTCAAATCTAAGTGCTCTAAAGTTCATAAATCAGACAGCAAGATGCTACAGAAAGATCTCCTGGCATTGCATGTTTAATGCATCAGACATTGCAAAAGAAAGGGAGAAATTGCTAGCTACCCTCAAGGCCATACCCTGACTGTAAGACCTCAATCAACCATTCTTTTAAACTGTACATCCCACCCATACTGAAACACGCAGGCCTTGCTGCTCAAGGAGCCCCGCCAAAGCTTAGTGAACTGTGTGGTGAACAACTGTCTCACGTCAAATAGCCATTGCTTCATTCATATACCATCCAAGTAGGATTTGATAAATCGATCAGTGACACTATTAAAACAAAAAAAATTCTTGCAGCAGCTTTTTCTCCTGGCCTCTCAATTAGGCTAACAGAGACCCCATCTGGTTTAATCTCGCTCATTAAATTATATGGGTATTTGGAGTCATTTTATCCAACTTTTCAAAATTTTATAATAAGCAATAGAAGCAGCAATTTAAACTTCATGGAGGTATCGGAAATAAAAAAAAATCATCTCTTTGACAGGAGCAGGGTCTGTTTCTTCACAAGGCAATATGAACGAGCCCACTTCCGCTTCCAGGAGTGGCGAGGGCATTGTGGGTCACATGAAATGGTGCTGTAGGCCGAGTCTGGTCGACAAGCCTTAGTTTGGCTACCCCTGTCCTAGTCTTTCTTGTCCACACAAAAAGCTTTTCATTGAATACGCCAGTCTGTGGTAGCAGGATGGGGGTGAGGGGAGTATTCTCCATGATTGGACAGGGGCAATTAGGGTGCAGGGTAGCTAGAAGTACTCAGGTATAAAGATGCAAAGGCTAAAATCCTGTTACTTAGTATAATAAGTGGCACTACATTCCCATTGAGTCAGTAGGAGATTGGTGAATCAACTTCTCTGGAAGTTTCATTGAGTCTTATGGATCTATTCCAGTTGTGACTTACTTTCGTGTAGTAAGTTGCAACTAGAGCAGGTCCATTTGAATCAATGAAATTTATGGAGCAGCTGACTCACTAAATCTCCACTTATTCAATGGGCATAATATAGTTGCAACTCATTAAACTAAGCAACAGGATTTCAGCTGATACGCTTATAGAAAGGAAGAGCTTAATCTCTCTCAAATTGCAGCCCTATCTGAATCAAGAACCAAGAAAAAGGCAAGAAGCACATTTAACAGTCTGTTTATCATGATTTCTGCTGACCTCTGAACAAGAGGATGCCATCTTATCTGTGAAATTGGCTCCATTGCTTTCCATTTTGTAGTCTTTCAAAGTTAGCATTCGTGAAAGAAGTTTGACAACTTACCGTCATTCTACTTTATTTTATTTTAAACAGGACCCTTCTCAGAGGATGGCACCAAACATGTGCCTTATTCTTTGGCTCAAACATATTTTGCATGACCTTACATGAATTGCTTAGATAAAAGCCTTTTCTTTTTTTCCCCCTTCTACTTTTGTTATTTTAAAGTGCAGATGCATTTGAGTCATTTTCCTCCCCTTTGTTTCATATCCTTAAGATCCACAGCTTCAAAGACCGAATGTCAGCATGCAGTCGATTTATGACTGAACTCTTGAAGAGACACTGAAGAATTACCTTGTCAATCACCCCAAGGACTCTAAAGGCCTTCAGTTCCTCGGCAGGGCTCCTTAGGTTCCAAGAGGGCCTTGAACTTTGTGATCCTGGAGGCTAATGGAAGATATCAAAGATTACAACATCAATCAGGGTGGTACTTGAAGGAAGGCTGCCTGCTGAAGCAAATGCCAGGCTGAAGGAAACTAAATTTATCATAAATCAGAGAGTGAGGGAGATGAAAGAAGTTTGCTGTTTGTCCTTAATGCAAAAGAAGTAGTCTTCGTTGAGAGTAAATAAATTGCATGGACACTGAAAATGGAAATACATCAAAAAAAGGAATATTAATATTTTAAGAAATATATTCACAAATGAAACTGTTTCCCATTTCTGTGTGTAGGAACAGTGCTGCCTCTTCTCACCCCCATACCCATTATTCTGAGTCTAAAGCCATGGTTCCCAATGTGGGGCACAAGCTCTACAGGGGGGCAATTTGATTTTTAAGGAGAGGGGGCAATTCAAAAATGAATTATTAGAAGTGAATGGCCTTTTTGGCTTCCTCCACATGAATAAGAGTTCACTTTTTGAATAATAAGAATTATATGTCACGGGTGTGTGTGTGTGTTAGGATTTTAAAGATTCTTAGGTGGGGCATGGCAAAAAATAAAGTTTGGGAACCACTGGTCTAAAGGCAGAAAAATAAAAATAGAGTTGCAAAGGTATATGGCAGCTATGAGTAATGTTCTGGGCAATTTCTATGCAATGCAGTTAAAATAGACTATACCAATCCAACAGCTCCAACATATTGTTGGACTAAAAGTCCCATCATATCTGACTGCTCACTTACAATGCTGACTGGGACAGCAAAACACCTAGCAGGTCCTAACTTGGGAAAGGTTGCGATAATCTTTATTTGGAAAAAGAAAAACAAGGCTAACTGATTTCAGAAGTGTCGGCTGATCACAGACCCTCCATTTTTATGAAATGTCCATATTTTTTTAAAAAAAACTCCGCAAAACTATTGTTCCTCAATGTCACAAAATGTTATCTTCACACAGTTCGCATATGGCAAATTGATGCCATTGGGAAATTCCGGGTTACAGCTGCCATCAGCTCCAGTAAGCAAAGTGAAGGATCAAGAATTATGGGAGATGTAGTCCAAAGCAACTGGAGGGTGTGAAATTGCCTATCTCTTAGGCTACTTGACAAGTGAAAGGGTAGTAGAGATACACTGGCATAAATTTATACCACAAGCTGGATGACACCATTCTCTAACAGTGGATATTCTGAAATTTCAAGCTTCCTATCCCTCAATTTACAGGTTCTGAAGCTCCCTAAGGCTCTGTTTTATTCTGGTGAAGCTGCTGGAAGCCTTGGAAAGGGATGGGGCAGCCTTTAGCCAAAAATTACCACTGAAACGCTGCTGGTTGTCCTGATCCGATCACCAGCAACCCAGATGCAACTTTTAGCTTTTAAATGCTACCTTGGGGTCCCAGTGGCTTTCCCAGAACAAAACAGATCCCTAGGAAGGCCCAGAACCTGAAAGAGGTAGGAGAATAGGAAGCCTTCAATTAGTTTAAATTAAATATTCCTGATGATGATGTAATCCAATTTATGCAGCATAAAATTGTGCCAATAGGATTTCAGCCAACGTTTGGAAAGACGAAGAAAAAAAGCAAGTTAACCCTCCTTTGGCTTTTCTATGAAGGGGCAAGTGAAATAATTTGAGAAGTCTAGAGAATTAGAACTCTTTTTAAATTTGGAAATATGTGAGTCATGTCTCAACTGACAAATAATCCTAATATTAAAGTCATAGCAGAAAATCACTTTTTAAAAAATCAGGCTATAGTCTCCAACAGGACTCATCCAACATCTCAAACTTATATTAAAAAATAAGGAGTACATTTTGTGAACAAAGCCAGACAGAACAATCATTAATGTTTCCCCTCACTGAAAACTGTTTTTTCACCAACATGGACACTTCATCTCCTGCCTCAGGCCACAAGAAGAGAACAAGTGAAAATGCCAAGAGTCCTCCAAAGCTTATGTGAAGACTCCTATTGGAGAAATGGTTTCTTTTTCCATGTCCCAACTCCTCTTGGAAAAAAGACTTGGCTCAGGTAATTGCCATTCAGTTAGATTAATTTTCTCCCTTTCTCTTATTCACAGCAAGTAGCTGCCTTGAACTTGTCTTAGGGCTGTTCAAAGTAAGATAAAAGACTCATTTGCCCCCCCTTTTTTGTCCTTCCAATGACACAAATGCAGACAGACAAGAAGTGTGGAACTTTTAACATTTCTTACATGAGAGAAGTCATCAGCAAGCACGCACAGTCTTATGTGACTAAAGAAAAAAAAATCCAAACTAAGAATAGCAAAATCCTTGGGGATTATTTTATTTTATTTTATTTGTTGTTGTTTTCAGCCACTGCCATGGAAGGTCAATGTCAAGTTTTGTTAAGGATGTCTCAACGCCTGCATTCCAAACCCAAGGGCAACAATTCTAGTCTCGAAATTGTAAACAACCTCCTGAAAGATGTGCCAAGTAATTGATCGGTGCAAAGATGGCATTAGAATAGCATGAGAAAGTAATAAATAAGTAAAGTGTTGAAGTAACTGTGGTGGCTGCCTAGCGACTTTTTTCTATTTGGACTGTAACCCACTTCTGCAGAAGCATTTTTGGACTGCAAATACCAGAATCTCTCAGGAAAAATTACTTTTGCTAACTTTTGCAATTAAAAAAATGATTGCAGTGATTTATATTTTTAATAATTTTTTTATGGGGGGCAGTTCGTTTTTCACACTTAACCACTTTTTAAAACTGCTTCTTTTGTATATTGTTCAGGTACTATTTTAGATAACATGAGTTATATATATATATATATATATATATATATATATATATATATATATATATATATATATATATATATATATATATATATATATATATATATATATATATATATATATATATATATATATATATATATATATATATATATATATATATATATATATATATATATATATATATATATGTTTAAATAACTAGAATACACAAACAGAAGGTTGCTTTAGATATAATTCAATTCATCAAAAAAAATGTCTGGTTTATGGATGTGGAAACTGAGCTTCTGTATTCATGAGTCAAAATACCAGGAAATGATCCAATATTACTTCACAATATTGTGACTGCTTTGCTAGCAGGAAAAAATATTCTAAGCTTTACCAAGCAAAAGGCAGCCTAAATGTTGACAACATCAATAGTAGGAGTCATGGTCTTACATTTTGTGGGTGTTGTTTTTATATTCAAGGCCAAATTTTGCAGAAAAGACTCTGGCCTTTAAAAATAAGATTTGTTGGGAAGGGATATGAAACTTTTTCTGTTGTAACATTCACCCCATAGAAATTTACATTAAGGGAAATTATACCTTTTTGTTTGTATATTCCATACATTTCCACTAAAAGAACACACTCAAGGTGGACAACTAGAATTAAAGGCAGGTTCTTTGTCCTCTCCCCAGTAATTTTTTTATTAAATTTTTTATACCGCCCATTTGGGACTTTCTTAAAGATAAAGGCATTTCTAAACCAAGATACAGCTACTATAACTCTGATCTATCGCTTCATGTCTTTTAATTTTTACTTTATTATTGCTTAGCGGTTTTTCATACTGCATTCCTTTTTCCAAAGATTTAAAATGAATCAATGAATAAGTGACTTATTCTTCACAAACCAAGCAAGGACAGGAAGAATATAATTTGGTTTTCCTGCCCTAAGCCTGTTATGTTTTGTTCCATGTTTGTATACATCTGCTTACTTGGCAAAATCCATTCTCCTTCTGTTAATTATAAGGAAATGTAAACAGCTGTGAAGGGCACAAATATACTGGCATGCACCCTCCCACAACCCAAGAGAATATGAATTATTTCTGGAAATCCAGGATTACCTACCCCAGAAATCGTACCATCTTGTGAAGAGGGCCTACAATAGAGACTGCAAATTTTTTCTGCTCTCATCAAATATTCTGAAGTCTTCCTCTTCACTGCTTCACGACGGGTTGGACTTGACTCCCCTGTGTGCCATAAGAAAGTATTATTATTACAAGCCAACTACAGCCACTATTTATTTGCTTTTGTGTTTCTTGGCTCTTCCTGCATTTTCCATTGAAGTTAAAGGTTTTCATGCAATGTTCCGGGGCAAGACCTTTACCTTACCTTTTCCTTTTGTGATCTTTGGGCATGCTAACAATAGATCCTTTTGATGTTCTTCTTAATCCCTTTTACCCATCAACTCACCCCAGATGACAAACACAAGAAGATAATGCCTGTAAACATATACAAGTCCTTCTTGGGATATGCACTTTTTCTTTCTTATATAGTGCACTAAACGCTATAGGGTGGTATATAAGTGTGATTGCTATGCTTTTGCTTTGCAAAACAGTGTTTCTTTAAAACAGTGACTTTCAAACATAAGATGGCAGTGCTTGAGAACCAGTGTTTTAAGAGATACTCTTGGGTTACATGGGGACAAACAAACAGAGCATCTCCTTAGAACAGGGAAAAAGCACCCTAAAATAGGAGTGGCCCAAATTGTCAGGCCACGGGCCAGTCACATGGTTCAGCGGGATGATCACGTGGTTACTCCCACCGAAAGTGGAAGTAAAGTGCATCTTGCAATGTGTTTTGCAACAGGCTGAAATAGATTTTAAGCTGCCATTTTCTCTGCTTGAAGCAGGTGTCCCCAAACTACAGCCTGTGGGCCAGATCTGGCCCATGAGCTGTAGTTTGGACACCCCTGCCCTAAAAGACCAGTATCATCTCCTCCTCCTCCTCCTCCACCACCTTCCATGTCTAGGCCAGAAATGAAACTGCAAAAATGAGGGCACCTTTTGGTGAGTTCATTCTGCAGTTCCTTTCACCTGACCTAGTGTGAGAAAGGTTAGCCAGCAACACAAGGTTGCCATTACCAGGGTCTTTAATTTAATTTAATTTTCACATTTGTATGCCGCCCAATCAGGAAGCCCGACTCAGGGCGGCTTACACAATAATCATACAACATATATAACACAATACAAAAACTGTATACATTATACTTAATACACAATACACAATAATTATACAGGTACACAATCTAAACAATATACAACAATACCCGACTGTGCTTCAAAAATACCACAATCTTCGAGGCGTCTCTTTCTTTCTGTGTACACCAGTATTTGCTGCTAATAACAATGTATTTTTGAGGCTGAAATAGAGTGCTTTTTGTTGTTCAGTCGCACAGTCGATTCCAACTCTTTGCAACACCATAGACCATTGCCCACCAGTCACCTCTGTCCTCCACCATCCTCCTCAACCCACTCAGCTTTGTGCCCATTGCGTCTACAATACCATCTAGCCACCTCATTTTTGGCCACCCCTTCTTCTTTTGCCTTCCACCTTTCCCAGAATAAAGGCTTTCTCAAGTGAATACTCTCTTCTCATTTGATGTCCAAAGTACTTTAGCTTCATCTTTACTATTTGACCTTCTAAGGAGCTGTCAGGGTTGATTTCTCCTAAGATCAACCTATTTGTTCTCCTCGCTGTCCAGGGTACTCTCAAAACTCTCCTCCAACACCACGTTTCAAAGGCGTCTATTCTTCTGCGCTCAGCTTTCCTTATGGTCCAGCTCTCACAACCATACATTAACACAGGGAATACCATTGCCTTGTCTATGCGAATTTTTGTTTCCAAGGTGATGACTCTACTTTTAACTACGTTCCCCAGGTTTCTCATAGCTTGCCTTCCAAGAATCAGTCTCCTTTTTATTTTATGGCTGTAATCACCATCTGCAGTGATCTTAGATCCTAAAAAAGTAAAGTCTGTCACTGCTTCTACTTCTTCCCCATCTATTTTCCAGGGACTGATAGGGCCTGTTGCCATTATCTTGGTTTTCTTGATGTTGAGTCTTAAGCCACCTTTTGCACTCTCCTCTTTCAACCTAAGCAGGATTTTCTTTAGGTCTTCCTCACTTTGTGCAATTAGGGTAGTATCATCTGCATAGCTCAAATTGTTGTTGTTTCTCCCAGCAATTTTGATTGCCTGCATTCAGCCCTGCATTGCGCATTATGTGCTCTGTATATAAGTTGAATAAGCAGGGTGACAAAATACAGCCTTGTCTTACTCCTTTCCCTATTCCAAACCACTCTGTCATTCCGTGTTCTGTCCTAACTGTTGCTTCTTGGTTCGTGTACAGATTTCTCATGAGGCATATGAGGTGTTCTGGTATTCCCATCTCTTTAATTACTTGCCACATTTTGTTGAGGTCCATACAATCAAAGGCCTTGGTGTAGTCAATAAAACAGAAGTAGACTTGTTTCTGATATTCCTTTGTTTTCTCTATGATCCAACATATGTTGGCAATGTGGTCTCTAGTTCCCCTGCCTCTTCAGAACCCAGTCTGCACTTCTGGTAATTCTCTCTCCACATGCTACTGAAGTCTGTCCTGTATTATCTTGAGCATAACCTTGCTAGCATGTGGGATGAGCGCAATTGTTCAATAATTTGAACATTCTTTGGCAATGCCTTTTGGGGATTGGAACGTACTGTATACTGATCTTTTCCAATCTTGTGGCCATTGTTGTTTTCCAAATCTTCTGGCATATAGAATGCATATAGAGAATGCAATATTGTAGTTTGATTCCATCCTCTTTTAGGGCTTTGAAAATTTCAGCTGGGATACCATCATCTCCACTGGCTTTGTTGTTTGCAGTGCTTTTTAGGGCTTTCCTGACTTCACTCTCTAGGATGTCTGGCTCAAGTTCAATGTTCTCATCACTGTGTTTATCAGGGGTGTTGAGGTCCTTTTTGTATAGTCCCTCTCTGTACTCTTTCCATCTTTTCTTAATCTTTTCTGCAGCAGCTAATTCCTTGTCGTTTTTGTCCCTTATCATGGTCATTTTTGCTTTAAAAGTTCCCTTGATTTCCCCAATTTTTGTTTAAAGCTCACTAGTCCTACCCCTTATGTTGTTCTCTATTTCTTTGCACTGCTCATTTAAGAAGACTTCCTTATCTCTCCTTGCTTTTCTTTGAAAGTCTGTATTCAATTGATTAAAAAAAATTCCTTTCCCTTTGGCTTTTGCATTTCTTCTTTCCCCTGATATTTTAAGGGCCTCCTCAGACAACCACTTTGCTTTCTTACACTTCTTTTCTTTTGGTATGGTTTTCCATGCTTTCTCCTGTATGATGTCCCGCACCTCTGTCCATAATTCTTCTGGTACAGTACTCTGTGTATCAAGCCTAAACCATTAAATCTGTTCCACACCTCCACCGTGTATTCCTTAGGGATGTTGTCTAGGTCATACCTGTCTGGCCTAATTGTGCTACATAGGGCAAAGAAATGCTTCTGATCCTATTCCTTCACAAGCATCAAAATGACAAACAAAGACATCATTAATGATTCCTCGATATTAAAATTTGTATTTCCAGCACATATCTTGAGACCTTCACTAGACTAGGCAGCCTTCCATCTTTTAAATAGAACTTGGAACTGTCATGCTTTGAGGTTTCTTTCAAGCAAGAAAACACATTAGAAATACAATTGTTAATGGCATTAAAGCTTTTAATTGTTCTTTACAGCAAGACCATACAAGGTCATCCCACTTCAAACAAAATGCTCATTTTCTATTTTGCTGTTTTGCTGGATACCAGCAGATACTTGTGTTCCGTTTGATAAAGATCAAAGTTTTCCACCTAAATCAGTCAGATTTCTTTAAAAGCAGCAATGTCATTTTAAATGTTTAAAACCCTAGCTTCCTCTGAAGAAAGATATAAAATGTGTGGTAATGCTGATGACAGAGACCTTAACATAAAAACCCTTCCAGATTCCTCCTCTCTCTCCCCTCTGCCTCTCTCTCCACTTGCTATACAGCAGCTGTGTCTCAGACAAAAATCACATGAATGAAAATATTTAGGCGAGAAACCACCCCCATCGCTTGTTTTCCATATGACTTTCCTGTAATTATTTTGTAAACTGTTCACACAACAATATATAAAAACATCTGCAAAAACAGGTAATTAATGTGTCAAGCCAAACTAATGCATTTTTATGGTGGCCATGCTTCGTCAACTGTAATTATAACTCTTTTTAAGCAAATGATGATGTGTTTGTTGCAATGCGAAAGTGGTTATTTTGAGATGCTCCGTTCACCGTTATTGCAAAACAGAATATTAAAAAAGAAGGAGGGGGACTCTGCAGCCACTATGCACAGGCTTCTGACCATTTCTAACAGTTTGTTTCCACCATTGTGAACCATCTTCCATGCTAAAGAAGTTCTGTTTTTCCCCTATTTATGTTAGTTCACAAATTAAAATGTAATGTTTGAATAGAAAAAATTTAAGCAGGGAAATTTGAAGATGCAAAGCATGCCTCATACAGAATAACTGTTCGCTGCACGGTCATAGGTGTGAGACTCAGGTTGCTTACATTTGGCACACAGAATAACCTTATTCTGTTGTTCCCACAAGGGGACAATGACAATAAAGATTTATCTATCTTATCTTCATGTGTTCGGCAATTCAGTTACAGTAAAACTACAAGAATGAGAATACACAAGGACCTTTTCCTCTGCCTGTGTTCTCCTTACATCATACATCAGGGGTGGCCAAACTATGGCCTGTAGACTGGCCCTGGCCTGTGGCACCATTTCATGTGACCCCACCACCACCCTTGCCGCTCCCGGAAGTGGATGTGTTTATGACAGGTTTAAAATGGTCCTGCGCATGAATAAACGTGCTTCCACCTGCCATAAATGCTGCCATAAATGCACCAATGGCTGTCATAAACACATTTACAACAGGCACGGATGCGTTTTATGGTAGCATTTACGGTGGGATGAACCACATGACTGGCCCACTCAGCTGTCCAGGGTGTGTGGTCCGGCCCACGGTGCAAAAAGTTTGGGAACTCCTGCCTTAAATGGTTCTTCTTCCATGTTTAGGGCAGACATGAAACTGCCAAAATGAAGGCACCTTTTCGTGAGTTCATGATGCAGTTCCTTTTGCCTGACCTGGTGTGAGAAAGATTAGCCAGCAACACAAGGTTGCCGTTACCAGGGTACACCTGTTTGTGGTTCAAAAATACCATACTCTTCAAGGAGGCTCTTTCTGTGTACCCCTCCTTACATAGTGAGTTACAGTCTAAACAGAAGAGAATCCTTAATACATTAAGCCTCTCTAAATGACTGGAAACCCTGAAAAATCAAGGCACCTAACCAGTGGTAGGCTCCAAAAAAAATTACTACCATGCTGTGGGCGTGGCATGGTGGATGTGGCCAGGGGAAAAGCCCTGCTTTGCACCCGAATTAGGACTACAGTGGAACCTCATACAATAATCGTCCTGTATAGCAATTAAATCGCATAACAATTAAGTTTTGGGGGGAAATGGTGTCCCGCATAACAATTTTCCCTATGGAAAAAAATCATACAACAATTTTTCAATGGGAAAAACATCTTAGCAAAAAAAATCGTGGTACGATGCATCCATAGGGAAAATTGCTATACGATGCATGTATCGTATAGCAATTGTTTCATACAACAACGAGTCCCATGGAACGGATTAAAACCATTGTATGAGGAACCACTGTACTTTATTTCAAAACTTGAATGGGTGGTGCCAGCCAGAATTTCTACTACCGGTTCTGGCGAACTGGTGTGAACCTGCTGATGCCCACCACTGTACCTAACCATATGAAGAGCCTTCCTGCATCTGCAAGCCACTTGATAGACTTTGAAGTGAAGTAGGAAGAGCAAGTAAAACTTTTTCTGTGAATGTGGAGAAATACAATCATTGAAGCATTTATGCACATGCAATATACATCCTAATATGTGTGCAAATTTTTTTTTTTTAGTAAATTATCGAGATAATGCTATTGAAGTAATCAAGTCCACCTCTGGTCAAAAAGAGTCTAATTGGGGATCCAGGTTTTCCTCACTTCTGACGGGCCATACCCAGTCGGTGTGGTTGGAGAGTGAGTCGTCCAGCCCTAGGCCACTCCAATATGGGGTGCCTCAGGGCCCGGTACTGTCTCCTCTCCTATTTAATATCTACATGAAACCGCTGGGTGAGATCATCCATTCCCACGGGGCGCAGTACCATCAGTACACGGATGACACCCAAGTGTACATCTCGTCTCGTGGTGATCCCTGTGATGCTGTCAAAGTACTGTCTGAGTGTCTGAAAGCTGTTGGGGTCTGGATGAGGGACAATGGGTTACAACTGAACCCTGACAAGACTGAGTGGCTGGCTTTGGGTCAGGGGCCCGGTGTTATCTCGGGAGTTACCATCCTTGGACCTGAATGGGACGTTTTTACCCCAATCAGACAAGGTATGCAATGTGGGGGTCCTCCTGGACTCTCGGCTGCTGCTTTAAAGCCCTACATGGTAGTGGGCCAGGATACCTAAGAGACCGCATCTCCCTAAGAATGTCTGTCCGTCCAACCAGGGCTCTCTAATTGTGCCATCAGCTAGAGGCCCGCCTCTCTAACACAAGAAGGAGGGCCTTCTCTGTGTCTGCCCCGGCTCTTTGGAATCTCCTGCCAGTGGAACTGTGGCAACAGATGTAACTGCTGCCCTTCAGAAAAGAACTGAAAACCTGGCTGACAAGGCGGGTGTGGGGGGTTGGTGGAGAAATAACCCCTGCCTGCTGGCTGGTTAAATAAGAGCCATCCTCCCTTCTTTAACATGTGCGGGTTGGTTTTTAACAGGGTTTTAAGGGAGTTACTGTTTTAAATGGGGGTCTATTTATTAAGGGGGAGTCGTAGTGTAAGCCGCCCAGAGTTCTCGTGATTTGGGCGGCTTTAGAAATTTGAACAAATAAATAATAAATAAATAAATTATTTAAATATTTTGATTTGTCTGAACTTTGTCTTTCACATTAATCCATAATTTTAAACTATGTAATGCTGATATGAATAAAGAAAGTTAGTTGATGGTGGCAGAATTCAGCAGTAAACTGAGAAGCTGGGTCTATCCTCCGTTTTAATTTTGCTCAATATTTGCTACAAGAACAGTTCACTATGGGAAATTAAAATGGTGATAATAACCAGCCAGTCGGTGGTTGGGAACCTTGGTGATCCAATTGTTTTGGATCATAATTACCAGAATCCCTTACCATTTGTAAATATTCCTATTCCCAACCTCAATACACACATATATTGTTATAAATGAAATTCGTATACGTAGCATAGTTTATAACAGCCAGTCATACCATTACAAATTGTAAGGTTTGTACTTAGGTTATTATTTACCTTTTGCAGCATGTGCTTTCTGTATAAGTCTTTCATTGTATTTGTGATCCTTATTTCTTATACGGAAGTTCAATATACTGTACACTCATTTAGATATACAGTAATACCTCATACATCAGATTCATACAACATCGCCTAATTCCTTGAAAAAAGTTGCCTCATACAAAGTCGTGTGACTTTGTATGAGGCATTGGGTTTTCCCCAGGTTACATTGTGCCTGGGCAGTATAAAAGGTAGGACACATGCGTGCATTGCTCTTGTGGGTTTTGCATGAGGCTAAGAGTGTTTAGGAGTGGTTTTGAGCGCGATTTTGGATTTTTTTGAATTTTTTCGTCAGAATTTTTAGAAGCATTCATGGGATTTTTGCACCATTTTTCAGGGACAATCAGGGTTGTTTGATATGTTTTTGTAATGTATTTAGCCTTTAAACAATGATTTCTTAAAGTTCTGTCAGTTTCCTGTCTGTTTCCTTGACTTCTTTAAATCTGTATAAAGTCCAAATTTGTGGAACCAAGTTTGGATGTTGTATGAGGTATCACTGAATTTTATTATATAATAAATATTTAAACAGAGCACATCACCAAAGTAATCTCACAAAGTTGATACATTCAATCCAGAACATTTCACCTACGAAACAAATAATCTGTAACTGATGTTTTGTTGTGAAAAGTTAAGTTATTTATCAGTTTTGAAATGCAAACTCCTTTTTCCATTTAAGCAGCTATTGTAAAATTAATGCTTTGCATCTTCATCCTATTTGTGGAAGTAAGGGATATAAATTTTTAAAACTACTGTTCAGCTACCCAAAAAGCGATAAAGCACAATAATTGAAAACATGATGTGAACTGTATTTTATTTTATTGTTTTTTATTTTTTGGGTATATATCAACTATATTCCTTGGTAGGCTTCAAAAGCAACTGAAACAATCAATTTGTTTGGTCAATAAAGAACTCTGCTTGTTAATTTCACAGCAGAAGCTTCAGGGCTTGACAATGGGAAGCGTGAGATGAGGCACCCTCTCAGTGGAAGTCATTTATTCAGGAGAGGCCATTTGAGGAAAGTAGAATTTGACCATCGATAAATGCCAATTACAAGATAAAGATTAAGAGCTTTTGGCAGCTAGAGGTCGCTAGACCAAAAAATGCTCTGGTACAATGGTCTAAAAAATTCACTCAGTCTTCCCACTGACATTCAGCAGCACCATTCTGCATATCCCCCACTGTCCTTGGAGAAAACTGTTCAATTGTTAGTGAAACTTTGACGTTACAATCACAGAGTCTCTCCCGAATGATGAAGCCACAGTAGGTGCACATACAGGGGGTGCCAAAAATGTACATACACTTTTTAAGAGCTATCTGTTAGTAAGTGCAGAGTGATGCATGTTGGGGCAAAGAACCCCAATTACATTTATAAACTGATGGGGTCTGAACTCTCTGCGACAAACCAGGAAAGGGACCTTGGTGTCCTGGTGGACAACTCAATGAAGGTGTCAACCCAGTGTGCCTCAGCAGTGAAAAAAGCAAACTCAATGCTAGGGATCATTAGGAAGGGTATAGAAAATAAGTCAGCAAGTATCATTTTGCCTCTTTATAAATCTATGGTGAGGCCCCATCTGGAATACTGTGTACAGTTCTGGTCGCCATACCTCCAGAAGGATATTAAGGAGCTGGAAAAAGTGCAGAGGAGGGCAACCAGAATGATTAGGGGACTGGAACACCTTCCTTACCATCTGAGGCTGCAACGGTTGGGCCTCTTCACTCTTGAACGACGACGTCTAAGAGGTGACCTGATTGAAGTTTATAAAATCATGCACGGTGTGGACAAAGTAGATAAGAAAAAACTGTTTTCCATATCGCATAACACTAGAACTAGGGGACACTCCATGAAACTTTTGGGTACTAGTTCTCAAACAAATAAGAGAAAGTACTTTTTCACCCAGAGGATCACTGGTCTATGGAACTCCCTGCCAGAAGAAGTGGTGACAGCTGTCAGTCTTGACAGCTTTAAGAAAGGATTAGACAAGTTCATGGAGGACAAGAGTATCAATGGCTATAATTATGGATACTTAAGGACAACCTCTGGGTTGGAGAGATAGGCAGGATATCTCTCAATATCATTTCCAGGGAATCCTAAGCAGGTGAAGGCATCTGCTTGGGAATACCCTGAAGGAAATGGTGAGCCACTGTGTGAGACAGAATGCTGGACTGGATGGGCTGTGGCCTGTTCCAGCAAGGCTGTTCTTATGTTCTTATGTACCTAGACATGCTACGCACATCCTTTTTAACTGCAATTCGTACACTTTTGGGGAATGATCAGTTTTACTTCCAACAAGATGGCGCCCCACTGCACTTCCAATGAGACGTGAGAGCTTACCTCAATGAAAATTTGCCAGGATAAAGAGGTGCAGTTGAGTTACCCTCACATTCTCCTCACTTAACACCTCTTGACCTCTACCTATGGGTGACCTTCAAAAGAGGTGGTGTACCATAGAAAACCAGCTATACTGGCAGTTCTTCGGGAAGAAATCATGATGGCATCAGAGCTTTACAAGTCTTTGGTCAATGTTGTTCAAGTAGTAGTTGGCCATAATCAGAAGTGTCTGGACATTGATGGTAACCACTTCGAGCACCTTTTGTAATTGCAGAAGTCAAACATGACTTGCGTTTTCCTTTTGTTCTCAGGATATATTGAGTATTACAATTTTAACACAGCTTTTCCCTTCCTTAAAATGTGTATACATTTTTTGCATCCTCTATATCAGGGGTTCCCAACCTAAGGCCCGTGGGGCCCATGGCGCCATTTCATGTGGCCCCCCACCCCTCCAAGGGCATCTGGGAAACAAAATGGCTACCCTTTGAAGCTGTTGGGACAAAATAGCCACCCCCATCATGTAGGCAGGTTAAAATGGCCATCCGACCTTCGAAGCTAACTGAGAGAGCAGGACCTGGCCCCGGGCTTGGAAAGGTTGAGAACCCCTGCTCTATATACTCCTCCACTGGCTGGATTAAAGGTGTTGCCCTGTGGTAACTAAAACATGCAGATGCTTGCCTATGTGCCCAGTTACCCTGCAGTAACGAAACCAGACTGGCCATTCTGAACCAATGGTGAGAAGCATTTATTATTTTTATATTTTTATTTGCTTCCTGCTTTTCTCCCTGAACTGGCAACTCAGGGCAGCTCATAATGAAACATTTTTTCAAAAAAAGACCAGAAGAGAAATTTAAAAATTAAGAGATCAAAATGTAACATTAAAACACACTAATAAAAGAAATCACAGCACCACATGGTTAAAAGTCGCGTTTTACTTCCGCTTCCAGGAGTGACGAGGGTGGTGTGGGCCGGATGAATTGCAGTAAACCCATATGTGTGGATTCACGGGGGCTTCTGGGAATTGAAGTCCAAGAACATCTGGAGTGCCAAGGTTCGCCATCACGGCTCTATAACATTTCTCCCCACCTTCTCCATTCAAATGGTCAAAGCAACTTACAAAATACAGTAAATACATATCACAATATCAGTGTGAAGCAGGAGGCTCTCATTTTCATCAGAAAAGGTTTTTAAGCCTTTTCTCTTGCCATTCCACAGTGGAAAAGCAGGCATGGCAACCTATTTGTGCAGCAGGCAGTTCATTCGAGGACTTTCCAGAAAGGGTCAATTAAGACGGAGGCTGCTCACCAAAGCAGAGCACAATCAATGGGCCTCGAGGGGTGTGCCGACCTCAGACTGCTCCGCAATACTGATCAGAGCAGGAAGGACAACATCCATTTTGCACAAGAGGCCAGGTCATGTCCTTCTTGGAAACTGGGGCCATAAAAATCCAGAAACTGTCAATGTAGTTTTATGGCCTTCGATGAAACAAAGCTTAAAGTAAGCTAGAAGGTGCTTCTAGACCAGCTGGGGCAAATCTGGTCCTGCAACTACAACTCCCATGAGCTCTAGATATCTTAGCTAACAATTTGGAGCTGTAGTCCAACATCTGAAGGGCCCCACTTGGCCCAGACTGAAATAGACTCAGCATGGGAAAACATCTTTGTTGCTTCACACAAAAAGCTCTCCATGTCAGGAGGTATGCATTATACTTCAAAGAGAACAAAAGAGGGCCAGAGTGGAGTAGAATCAAGAGGGTTGATCCATCATATGGGAAGAGTCAAGGTCACTTTGAAATACAGCATTCTTTCTTTGTTCACGGCAGAAGCATCATAGTGTGATTACTGTATTTGCTGGCATATAAGACCCATTCTCCCCCCTCCTTAAAATACACTGGGAAAATGGAGCGTGTCTTGTATTGTATGTAGTGGCCTACAATGGGCTATTTTGATAATACTGTACTGTAACAGGGTGCGTCTTATACTCTGATGTGTCTTATTACCGGCAAATATGGTAATAAATCTATCAGATAATCTTCTCCCAGGGGACTGTGGTGGCTCCGTGGTTAAGAAGCTCGCCTTGTTAGCTATAAGGTCAGCAAGTCAACAGTTCAGGACCCAAGTACTGCATAACGGAATGAGCTCCCGTCTCAACTCCTGCCAACCTAGCAGCTCAAAAGCAAGAAATTGCAAGTAGATATACTGTAAGTAGGGACCACTTCAGTGGGAAAAGATCTTGGGGACATGAAAGGAGTCTCATTCGGGTGTCCCCTGAGTGGAGTTCCTCCAGCAAAAATCCTTTCAACCCAGAAAGCACCTTTGTGTGCTTCTGAAATGATAAAAAAAAATATTCTCCCAACAGCAGGCATCATCAAGAGCATTTGGGGCTCTGACTGCACCTGTCAGCTGATCCTTCCATTCTAGAAACACCACTGGAAGAGGACACAGGCAACCTGATGTTTTAGACTACATTTCCCATAAGCCCTAGTCCATCTGGTCACTAGGACAGTATTATGGACTGTCACCCAAAATGTCAGGAGGCATCAGGTTGCCTACCTCAACCAGTCTTCCAAAGCTAAGCAATGTAGACTTTGGTCTCATGGCCTTCTGTTATGGCACGGTTGTGTTCAAGAACTTCTATATGGGTGCACAGTCAACAAAAAACAACTATGATCCAAAAGGATCCCCTCAAATTTTGCTGCTCTATTATCTTTTATTGCCACATGCAAGGGGTAGCAGAAAATTCATATCACAACCCAGGTTTTAAATTAAACATTAGAGAGTATCAGAAGAACCCGTCCCTTACATCACAAAATCATCACTTTGGACCGACCCAAAATGCCTCTATGAGTCCCTTCCCCCAAGGGAGAAGAGTAGGATGCAAATGGCAGTAAGAAATAAACCTACAATTGTAAATTAACAGATAGCTGGTTATCTACATCCTGTCAAAATCACTTCTAAGCGACTAGTGGGGAAATGTAAAAACAACACTTTCTGGTATTATTAATGCAGTTATGCATGGTCAGGCCAGTACAAACAGCTGTGAGGGACAACTGAGTTTTTATATTTCTTTGCCCCAACCCAGCTCCAGTCATTCAGGCACAATTAGTCTATCTTGGTAGCCTCTGCAAGCGGGAGAATTACACAAAGATGTATTTTCGAGACAAGAATGTCTTTTAAGGACTGTGAAAGAGTCTAAGCATTGTCTGGAAATGCCACAAAGAATACTCTGTTTTATTTCATATTTGGCTTGGTAACTAGCATTTGATTTTCAAAAACTATCTGTCCAGATGAGCACGTTTGAAAATCTAGGAATGTTGTTGTAGCCATGAAACAGTACTGCCAATGCCCTGCAGTAAAGACAGATGTGTCATGTTTGAACCAGCAGTGTACACCTGCTTAGAAAGAAGATAGACAGATGCCAGACTGGGCAGCAACCAGAACTTGGAGATGTTATTTTTGGATTATCATACCCAAAAATACCATAGCCAGCATGACTACTGGCCATACCCTTTGGTAGTCTTAAGAACTGTAGTCCAGAAAAGGTACTGTTTCACAGCTCTGAGTAATATATGGCTTCCCATGCATGGGTTGAAAAGCACCTCAAGTAACTTAGTTCTTTCCTTTTCCCCAGAAAAAAAACTTCTTTAATTATCCATAAATAGTGATAGTACATATTTAAACACTAGACACTGGAGATAACTACCATAAAAGTCTTCCTTAAGTCTCGTCACAAGTGGATGCAAAACACCAAAGTGGATGGACTTCGTTATTAGACAGAAAAACAATTCTTACGTAGCTCTAATTCTTATGATATACAGTGATACCTCATACAATGTCCAAACTTGGTTCCACATGTTTGGACTTTATACGGATTTGGACTTTGTATGAAGCATGCAAAATCCTAGCCGTGATGCCTCATACAACATCCAAATCCTTGCCGTGATGCCTCGTACAACGTCGTTTCCATAGAGCTACATTGTACTGTAACAGCACAGACTTCAGGGCAAAGTCAAGGAAACAGACAGGAAACTGACAGAACTTTAAGAAATCATTGTCTAAAAGCTAAATACATTACAAAAACATGTCAAACAACCCTGATTGTCCTAGAACCTGAAGAATGCTGTAAAAATCCAAGGAATGCTTCTAAAAATTCTGACGAAAAAATTCAAAAAATTCCAAAGTCGCGCTCAAAACCACTCCTAAACACTCTTTGCCTCGTGCAAAACCCACAAGAGCAATGCATGCATGTGTCCTGCCTTTTATACTGCCCAGGCACAATGCAACCTGGGAAAAACCCCAATGCCTCATACAAAGTCGCAGCAACTTTGTATGAGGCAACTTTTTTCAAGGAATTAGGCGATGTTGTATGAATTCAATGTTGTACGAAGCGGACTTTGTATGAGGTATTACTGTACATTAAAAGATGAGACTTTCAGAATGCTAGGACATCCAATCCCATCTCCTAGAACAGACTTCTGGGACTGAGAGAAGGGAAAAAAGACTACAAAAGAGATGTCCTTCTATGGCAGTGGTGGCAAACCCATGGGACACATGCCAGAGGGGGCACTCAGAGCCCTCTCTGTTGGCGTACGTGCCATCACTCCAGCACAGACTTTGCCCCACCCCTCTGCCCAGCAGCCCAATGGGAGCGCTTCCTCACTCACTCCAGCAGTTTGTCCCGCCCCTCTGCAAAGCTTCCTAGCACAGAGTTGCCCCACCCCTCTGTTTGGGACTTGGTCTCTAAAAGGTTCATCGTCTGTACTATAGCCACAGTCTGCTTCATCTCACATGCTTCTACTGAGAATAGGACAGCATCTCAGTCCCATTGTTTACTGGGCACCACCTTAGTACTTCACAGGACTGAACCCCCATTACTCATTAAACTCTATAGGGGGAGCTTCCCATACCCTCCTATAGCTTCCCACACCCTCCTACAGTGTGCTAGAGAGATTCGAAGCAAGTAATGGAAGTAAAGGGAGGTTCAATTCTTCTCCCCAACCAATGCACATGGAGGGAAATAGACAATGGCATTAGGAAGACATCCCCTTTGCTACCTTCATTCTCCCCTCCCAGTCCCAGGAGTCTGCCTTATGGATTCTAAGCAACATCTAGGAGAAGAAGTTCTAAAATTCCCAAAAACCTCATCCCTATGAATAAAGACATTATATACAGGTCCAGAAAAAATAAGGAGGCACTGTCGCACGCAGATACTTTATGTCACATTTCAGAATTCTTATTATTTCTGACAAACGAGGAGGACTATTATTGAGCCTCTCCATGCTTGACATCCTTACGAACTACAAAACCTATCATTTCTAGTAAAAGAAAACAACAAAGGATAAGGGCTGCCATCCAGCTCCATTTTGACAGAAGTGAGATGAGGAAGGCCATCATTACCTATCCTGTGGTTTAGAGCTAGGGCAGATGTTAAAGATTAAAAGAATATGTGTGGATTATTTCCAAGCTAAAATGGAGGGAAGGGGAGGGAGGTTTAATTTGATGAGTCTTGATCTCTAGTCGTAGTCATTGGATGCAGCTCTTTAACTTGGAGCCTCCTCAAGGAACAGGATTAGGGCCAAGAGGTTTCTTTTTCTGATGCCTTGGGACGCCATCAGACAGATGCTTCCAGCCTCCAATGAGAGAGACTGGCATCGGATCATTTTCTCCCTGAAGTGACAGGCAGATCAGTTTTCTTGGAAAGACTTGTGAGTGGAAAAACAACAAGAGACAGGAAGAAGAAGAAGAACAACAGCAACACTCAACCTAACCAAGCATTTCACATTCTCAGATAACTGAGGGTAATGTCCTTGGCCATGAAAGATAAGTCCTGTGCCTCAGAAGATCTGGCAGTCTTCAGCAACTTGGCCTTAAGTCCAGTAATTCTTGGTTCAAGTAAGCCTAGGATGAAAGGGTAAAGTCAAAGAGACAAGCCAGTTTCTTTTGTGTTTCGGCGTCTGTTAGGTGGATTGTGCCAAGATTTTAGAAGCATTAGGGACAATTTGAAAGGAATGATCAAAAGGGGAAACGGACACATTATTCTATTAATGGGCAATGTATCCATGGGATGAAGAAACCAATCAGATACATGTCTTTTTGCCCAAAATAGCTCTAGCATTTTCCAATCTAATCATATCCATGCCTTAGGATGGGGTGCCCAAACCTTTCAGTCTAGGGGCCGGTCACGTGGTTCAGCAGACCGGTCACATGGATCCTCCCACCAGAAATGGAAGTAAAACGTGCCTTGCAATCTGTTTTGCAACAGATATGTTTTGCAACAGGATGAGATAGATTTTAGACTGGCATTTTCTCTGCTTGAACCAGGGGTGCCCTAACTATGGCTCATGGGCCAGATCTGGCCTGCAACGCCAATTCCTCTAGCCCACGTTGCTCCCGGAAGTGGAAGTAGAATGCATACAGGGCCATTTTACTTCCACTTCCAGGAGTGACAATGGCGACGTGGGCCAGGTGAATTGGCGTCGGGGGCCAAATCCAGCCTGCAGGCCATAGTTTGGGCACCCCTGACTTAGGAGAAACGTAACACATACTTTTTCTCTCTTTTTTAAAGTGAAATGTTATTTCTAAATTAAATTTGAAATAGAGAAAACAAAATTTTACATAATAACATAACAAGACCGCTAAATGAAGACTGCCTGGAATAAATAAATAATAACAATAATGTGAAATTCGCTTGAGGGGCAAAGAGAATAAAATAGCCTGAAGAAAGAATTGTTAGCAACTATGGAGTTGCTATACATGGAGTTGCTATACATATTCACGCAGACATCAATACAGAAATTGGGAACGAGACAAAAGAGACAGAGAGCGATTTGTTTCTGTATTTTAGCAGAATGTCATCAGAAGCTTGAAGGGTTTCCACACTAAGAAAAGTAGACATCATGATATCATAACATCACTTTGAAATTTCAGTTCCCTACTTGCTGCCCTTGTGGAGCAAGTATATGTATAATAATGGTCTTCCAAACTTTAATCAATATGCTTTGCAGGGGTGCCCAAACTTTTTGGGCCGCAGGCTGGTCATGTGGTTCAGTGGGCCGGTCACGTGGTTCAGTGGGCCGGTCATGTGGTTCAGTGGGCCAGTCACGTGGTTCCTCCCACCAGAAGTGGAAGTAAAATGTGCCTTACAATCTGTTTTGCAACAGGATGAGATAGATTTTAAGCTGCCATTTTCTCTGCTTAAACCAGGGGTGCCCAAACTATGGCCTGTGGGCCAGATCCAGCCCGTGACGCCAATTAATCTGGACTGGGCGTGTTTTGCTTCTGCTTCTGAGAGCAATGAGGATGGTGTGGGCCAGATGAATTGGTGTCAGGGGCAGGATCTGGCCCACAGGCCATAGTTAGGGCACCCCTGTGCTACTGTTTGAGGATTACTTAGGAGACTTGTGAGAATGTGTTTCTACATGACTTTAGGATTCCAAGACAGTATGGTTTAAATTGATAAACATGGCTTCAAGAGAAACTATAAAAGCATAAGAAGAGCAATCCTGGATCAGACAAAAAATTCCCAAATTTTGCTCAGCAACTGTTTGCTTTACAACCATTTGCTTTACAAGGGCCAACCTGCAGGGTATGAATGCAACGCTATCCTTTCACATGTATTTCTCAGTAGCTGATACTCAAAGGCATTCTGTCTCTGATACTGGAGGTGATTTATATCTATCCTGACCAGTTGGCACTGACATCCCCACCTACTATAAATTCGTACAGTCCCTTTTTGAAGCCATCCAGATTGGCTGCTCTCATTACATTTTGTGCTGGTGAATTCCAAAGTTTAGCTGGCTGAACAGTTCAGAGGATTAAAGCATCTGCTTACAGAGCTAAGTGTCAGGTGTTTGATTCCCCACTGTGCCTTCTGGGAGAAAAGCCAGCCTATGAAGCCTGGGGCAAGTTTCACAACCTAAGAGTGTCCCCATAAGAAGAGAAAGGAAATCACTGCTGTGTACTTGTGCCTGGAAAGCCCTCAGAAGGGTCATATATGTAAATCACAATTACATCATTGTTTATAACTATAAATCTCATTATTATTATTAAATTGCCAAGTGTTACTGTGCACTGCATGAACTATCATGCCCCTTTTTTCTTTTAATTTTTTTCCATAGCTGAAAGAGTCTAAAAATTGTACCTTTCATTCTTTGAGAGTTGCCCCAGACTCTTGATCATTTGTTGTCTTTTGCCCTTTTTTCTGTACTGTACTTATATTAATAATAATTTAAAAATTAAAATTAAAAAAAGGAAATGTACCTTGAAAAGCTGCATCCCTTCAACTACTTGTAAATATGTGATGACACTGTGCAAATATGAAAACTGGTCCTGTTTAACTTTCTGTCAGAGCATCTCTCCTTCAGAACAACATCACCCATTTGTCACAGTCTACACAGCTCCAGGTGCCAACCCCAAGGATGGCTAGAAAGTCTGTAACTAGAAATAGAGCCTTCTCGGTAGCGGCACCAATGCTGTGGAACACTCTACCGGTGGAGCTGCACAAGGTCTCATCCCTGGATATCTTCAAAAAACAATTTGAAACTTTCCTGTTCAAAGAAGCCTTTCAGAATGTTATCCCCTTAGCAAGCGATTAACCAGTCAGTTGATCCTCTGTGTTCATAGACTGCAGTTATTTTATTTTAGGATGTACTTATTCGGTTGGATTATTTTTAATTTGTTGTGTGTTTTATTATGTTATTTTGATACAGTAAAACCCCGACTTACATATGCCTCAAGTTACATAAAATTTGACTTACATAATGATTTTGTGCTAAATCCATGTCCCGATGTACACGATTTCCTATGGGTTTGCTTCGAGTTACATAAATATTCTTTTTCCTATGGGTTTGTTTCAATTTACATAAAAATTCCATTTTTCCTTTGGGTTTGCTTCAAGTTACGTAAAAAATAATTTTTCCTATGGGTTTGCTTCAAGTTACATTAAAAATCAATTTAAGCAAAGCCTACAGAATGGACTTTTTTCGTAGGTAGGGGTTTTACTGTATTTGTATGTATACCGCCCAGAGTGGGAAATTTCCCAAATGGGTGGTATAAAAATGTAATAAATAAATAAATAAGAAACAGGATGCTTTCTTTTAGGACTCGGCTGCTGAATCAGTTGGCTGTTAAGATGTAACAAGGACAGGGAGAGGTGTTTGACAAATACTGCAAACTGTTAAGGCCAAAAGCTAATTAATAATAATAATAATAATAATAATAATAATAATAATAATAATAATAATAATAATAATAATAATAATAATAATAATAATGGGGAACTTTTCTTCCTCTTTCTGGGTATTCTCAAAGTCTACTGACTTGCTGCCACCATATGGCAGTAACCTGGAACTGCATTTGTATCTTCAGTGCAGAAGGTTGACCCAATTTTAACCAACATCCCAACGCTTGCTCTAATGCTGGATCTTCCTCAAACCAGTTCAACAAAGCAAAGTAGCTGGAGGAGACAGAAACAGAATTTATGGCTCCTTGGGGATGGGTGACAGAGAGGGAAACTACAAAGCAGGATTGCGGAAGTGCCTGAAGATATGTTTTTCTCCTGAAGGAACTCAACAGTAGAGGATGGAATGATCTGTACAAAAGCAGCATGCAAGTCTGTGACACATCAGGCCTTCTAACTCAATTATTAGGCATGCAACATTAATTATAATTATACTAACTATAGTAATACAAATTGTAATGGAACACTTTTCCTGCACCAACTGTACATCCCTTTGTTGGAATGTTGTGGAGTTCTGTTTTGGTTTGATTTGTTTAGGCTGCAAGTTTTTTGGGAAGTTTTTACCATGAAAAGGAGTATAAAACTGTTATTAAATGAAGAACAACTTGCTGTACATCTAGATTCTACAGTATGCATGAGTCCCACTTTTGGTTATGAAGCTACCCAGGAAATACAGAAATTGAAGACAAAGAGCTGAAGAAAATCACAAAATACTGTGATTTCAAGTTGAAGTTGAACATTTATGGAAAAAGTAATGTTGTTGTACACATAGTAATCAGAGCCCTTGGGGCAATACCTAAAAGACTCCCTTGTTGTTGTTCAGTCGCACAGTCGATTCCGACCCTTTGCGACCCCATGGACCATTCTCCTCCAGGCACCTCTATCCTCCACCATTCTCCTCAGCCCACCAAGCTCTGTGCCCATTGTGTCCACAATACGATCTATCCATCTCATCTTTGGATGCCCCCTTCTTCTCTTGCCCTCCACCTTTCCAAGCATCAAGGCCTTCTCAAGTAAGTCCTCCCTTCTCATTTGATGTCCAAAGTACTTTAGCTTCATCTTCACTATTTGTCCCTCCAATGAACAGTCAGGATTGATTTCTTCCAATATTGACCTATTTGTTCTCTTTGCTGTCCAAGGGACTCTCCAGACTCTTCTCCAACACCACATCTCAAAAGCATCTATTCTTCTGCGCTCAGCCTTCCTAATGGTCCAGCTCTCACACCCATACATTACCACTGGGAATACCATTGCTTTGACTATGCGAATTTTTGTTTTCAAGGTGATGTCTCTGCTTTTCACTATATTCCCCAGGTTTCTCATTGCTTGTCTCCCCATAATCAGTCGTCTTTTTATTTCATGGCTACAGTCGCCATCTTGGGAGACAAGCCATGAGAAACCTGGGGAACATAGTGAAAAGCAGAGACATCACCTTGAAAACAAAAATTAGAATAGTCAAAGCAATGGTATTCCCAGTGGTAATGTACGGATGTGAGAGCTGGACAATTAGGAAGGCTGAACGCAGAAGAATAGATGCCTTTGAAATGTGGTGCTGGAGGAGAGTTTTGAGGGTACCCTGGACAGCGAGGAGAACAAATAGGTCAATCTTAGAAGAAATCAACACTGACTGCTCATTGGAAGGTCAAATAGTAAAGATGAGGCTAAAGTACTTTGGGCATCAAATGAGAAGGGAGGATTCACTTGAGAAGGCAATTATGCTGGGAAAGGTGGAGGGCAAAAGAAGAAGGGGGAGGCCAAGGATGAGATGGATAGATGGTATTGTAGACACAGTGGGCACAGAACTGGGAGGTCTGAGGGGGATGGTGGAGGACAGAGGCGCCTGGAGAACGATGGTCCATAGGGTCGCAAAGGGTTGGAATCGACTGTGCGACTGGACAACAACAACAACAACAAAAAAGCTTTTACTTCTTCCCCATCTATTTTCCAGGGACTGATGGGACCTGTTGCCATTATCTTGGTTTTCTTGATATTGAGTCTCAAGCCAGCTTTTGCACTCTCCTCCTTCAATCCAATCAAGAGGTTCTTTAGGTCTTCCTCACTTTCTGCCATTAGGGTGGTATCGTCTACATATCTCAAATTGTTGATGTTTCTCCCAGCAATTTTGATCCCATATTGTGATTCCTCCATCCCTGCATTGCGCATTATGTGCTCTGTGTATAGATTTAATAAGCAGGGTGATAAAATGCAGCCTTGTCTTACTCCTTTTCCTATTCCAAACCACTCTGTCATCCGTGTTCTGTCCTAACTGTTGCTTCTTGGTTCGTGTACAGATTTCTCAGGAGGCATATGAGGTGTTCTGGTGTTCCCACCTCTTTAATTACTTGCCACATTTTGTTGTGGTCCACACAGTCAAAAGCCTTGGTGTAGTCAATAAAACAAAAGTAGACTTGTTTCTGGTATTCTTTTGTTTTCTCCATGATCCAACGTATGTTGGCAATGTGGTCTCTAGTCCCCCTACCTCTTCTGAAACCAGCCTGCACCTCTGGTAGTTCTCTCTCCACATGTTGTTGAAGTCTATCCTGTATTATCTTGAGCATCACCTTGCTGGCATGTGGGATGAGCGTAATTGTTCAGTAATTTGAGCATTCTTTGGCATTGCCTTTTTTGGGGATTGGAACGTACACTGATCTTTTCCAATCCTGTGGCCACTGTTTTGTTTTCCAAATTTGTTGGCATATTGAATGCAGTAGTTTGATTCCATCATCTTTTAGGGCTTTGAAAAATCCAACTGGAATGCCATTATTTCCACTAGCTTTATTGTTTGCAGTGCTTTTTAGGGCCTTTCTGACTTCACTCTCCAGAATGTCTGGTTCAAGTTCAAATTTCTCATTATTGTTATTATCAGGAGTGTTGAGGTCCTTTTTGTAGAGTTCCTCTGTGTACTCTTGCCATCTTTTTTTGATCTCTTCTGGTTCAGCTAACTCTTTTCCATCTTTGTCCCTTATCATGTTCATTTTTGCTTTAAATGTTCCCTTGATTTCCCCAAATTTTTTGAAAAGATCTCTAGTCCTGCCTCTTTTGTTGTTTTCCTCCATTTCTTTGCACTGTTCGTTCAGGTAGTTTTCCTTATCTCTCCTTGCTTTTCTTTGAAATTCTGTATTCAGGTGCTTGTATTTTTTCCTTTCTCCTTGGACTTTTGCATTCCTTCTTTCCTCTGCTATTTTAAGAGCCTCATCAGACAACCACTTTGCTTTCTTACGCTTCTTTTCTTTTGGTATGGTTTCTCTTGCTGCCTCCTGCATGATGTCCCGCGTCTCTGTCCATCATTCTTCTGGTACTCTGTCTATCAGGTGCAGGACATTAAATCTGTTCATGACCTGCACCGTGTATTCTTTAGGGATGTTGTGTAGGTCATATCTGCCTGGTCTAATTCTTTTCCCCATTTTCTTTAGTCTAAGCCTGAATTTTGTGATCAGTAGGTTGTGATCTGAACCACAATCTGCTCCAGGTCTTGTTTTTGCTGACTGAATGGAGGTTCTCCATCTTTGACTGCAGAGTATGTAATCAATCTGATTTCTATGCTGGCCATCTGGTGATGTCCATGTGTAACGTCGCCTCTTGTGTTGCTGGAAGAGGGTGTTTGCTATGACTAGTGCATTCTCTTGGCAGAACTCTATCAATCTTTGCCCTGCTTCATTCTGTGTTCCAAGACCAAACTTGCCTGTTATTCCATTTACTTTTTGATTTCCTACTTTGGCATTCCAGTCTCCTAAGATAATGTGGACATCATTTCTTAGTGTCTGTTCTATGAGGTGTTGTAGGTCCTCATAGAACTGGTCAACTGTGGCTTCATCTACACTAGTGGCTGGTGCATAGACTTGGATTACAGTGATATTGAAAGGTTTGCCTTGGATTCTGACTGACATCATTCTATCATTTTTGATGTTGTATCCCATCTCTGCTTTCCTCACTCTTTTGTTGACAATTATGGCTACTCCGTTTTTTCTGAGGTTTTCTTGCCCACAGTAGTAGATATGATGGTTTCCAGAGCTGTATTCACCCATCCCTGTCCATTTTAATTCACTGATGCCCAGGATGTCAATGCTTATTCTTTCCATCTTGTTTTTAACCACTTCCAGTTTTCCTTGATTCATAGACCTCACATTCCATGTCCCTATGCAGTATTGTTCCCTGCAACACTGTATTTCTCCTCCCCCTTTCGTATCCCTCCCCCTTTTCAGATCTGCTGTGCTGAGCATCCCCTTGTTTTGCCTTTTGTTTTGGTCCATAGGGTTCTCTTGGCAAACTTTGTGTTGTGGAGTGCCTTGCCGGTCTCTACGCCAGTCTCCCTAGATCATGAAAAGCTCTGTTCCACGGAGCTCTTCATTATACGAATTTTTTGTTATGTGAATAACTATTGGTGATACTCTGCATAACGGGGGGGATTCGTTATGCGGGGTATACCCTGTATAACGGGGGGAATGTTTGTTATACGGGGTATACCCCATATAATAAAAAAATTGTTATGTGGGGTATCGCCAATAGCCCAAAAACGCTTCGTTATATGGATTTTTGTTATACGAAGCGTTCGTTATATGAGGTACCACTGTACAACAAATAAAATAAAATACCGTATTTTCCGGTGTATAAGACGACTGGGCGTATAAGACGACCCCCAACTTTTCCAGTTAAAATATAGAGTTTGGAATATACTTGCCGTATAAGACTACCTCTCTCCCAATGCACACCAAATAAAAATTAACCCACACTCAACCTGAAAATGCGCAGCCCTCCGAGTCGAATGGGCAGGTTCTGGTGGAGAGCCAATCCACGCTCACGTTCTCCTCCTCGAGGTACAGGGAGATGTGTGCAGCTTGCTTCCCCTTGCTTCATACTCCCCGCACAGAGCAGGGACTCGGCCGCGGCACCCCCCACCATATGCGCCGGACATATGAAGCAAGGGGAAACAAGGTGCAGTTAAGTACCTGTCCTATAAGACGACCCCCGACTTTGGCACAGATTTTTCAGGGTTAAAAAGTAGTCTTATATGCCAGAAAATACAGTAAGTCAAACAAACTAGTTTCTGTGCCTCTTTGGAGATGGGTGAAAGTTTTTTTGAAGCATAAGTCGAACTATAGTTTACAATTTGCAAGCATATTTTCATTGACTAAACTTGGAGGTGCACGTTTCGAACACATCATAATATTTGAATGCAGACACCAGGATGAAATTTGCCTCACTAGCACAAAACAGAAAATCTGTTGAGGTACACCTAAGCACATATCCCATGCCTACTGTGGGAGAACAGTTTTCCAAACGCTGCTCTGAATGCAGCAAAATAATGGAATAGTTTGGTCATACCTTGAACCCCTTCCAAGAGGAGATCGACTCCTTTCCTATAAAAGCCATACGCTGCCTCATAATCTTCCTCTACTTCTTTCTTCAAGGCCAGCTTTATCAATTCCCCCGCCTTGTCTAGGTAATCTCGTCTGCCAAGCCTGGCCTTCAAGCTCCCCGTAAAGAGGCCACGGCTTTCTCTCTCGCCTTCAGGTTTGCTCCACTCGTAGTCCAAAATAGCAGAGGCCTGCGCCAGATGATCAGTGGTAAAGCTAAGACCATGGGATCTACTGGGAGAATTCTGATTAGATGCCATTCCATCATCTAACTCGGCAGAAGAATCTACATCCACAGTCAAAGAAATCAGGTCACTGTCACTGGAAAAGCCTGAAATGCAACAGGAGAACAGTGTGAGGAAGGATTTGAGGGGTTCATCCAGTCCAATCTTCTCTTTTGACAAACTTATACAGTAAAACCTCTACATACGATTTTTGCCGTTCCACAAGGTTATTTGTACATCAAAAAAATTGTATGAAAACACGTTGGATTACCAGAAGAGGCCACTAGATGTCACTGTATATTTTTTGTATGTTGAATTTTTCCTATTAAAAATTTGTATGTTGATATATATTTTTAGCCAGGATTTCTATTTGTATGTCAATTTTTTTGTAAGTTGAACCGTTTATATGTCGGGATTCCACTGTATTTAAGTAAAGGTAAATGTCTCCCTTATTCACTAGCCAGTCTTATCCGACTCTAGGGGGTGGTACTCATCTCCATTTATATCCAAAGAGCATCTGCAGACATTCCCGTGGTCACGTGGGAGACATGACTTGATGCTGGAGTGCACGGAATGTTGTTACCTTTCTCACCAAAAAAGTACCTATTTATCTACTTGCAATTGCATGTTTTTGAACTGCAAGGTTGGCAGGAACTAGGACAGACGACGGACGCTCACTCCGTTATGCAGCACTCAGTCATCAAGCTCAGCATTTTAACCACTAATCTTAAACAGCATAATCTTAATCACAAAACCACCATGGCCTTTTTTAGCCTTAGTCCACCATAAATATTTATGTATTTATGGTTACTTATATTGTATATCAGGCCCTCTCATTATCACAATCTTTAATACAAAGATGGTAATACTGAAATACATTTAGAATCTTTGTAAGGATGACTAAGACAATATATATTGGGATGACATACAAGTCGAACAATAATAATAATATATAAAGATACCTTAAATCAGGGATTCCCAACCTACAGCCCGCGGGCTGGCCCTGGCCCACAATGCCATTCCACCCAGCCCATCGCCACCTCCGCTGCACCCTGAAGTGGAAGCGGGCATGTTCATGTCAGCTGTAAAATGCATCTGTGACACCTGCAGCTGTCGTAAACGTGGAAGTGGGCACATTTATGACAGCCATAAATGTGCCTGCTTCTGGGGGGGGGGGTGGTCTGGCCCGCTCAGCTATCCATGGACGTGGTCCGGTCCACGGTGTAAAAAGGTTGGCCACCCCTGCTCTAAATATTCTAAACTACTTCATATCATTCAGGTATCTGAACATTCTGTATAGTAGCAAATCCAAGAGCAGCTGTTTTGAGTACCCATCACCAAAATAAATGCCTCCCCATTATTTTTTAATTAGGGGTTGCATTCCCACTCATAACTGTTGCCTCAGTCTCCCTCCCTACCAAAGCTTCTTCAAGTTCCCATGCCAGAACCACCATCCAGACATGATATGTCAAGGTTTCAGAGGCTGAAGTACCTTGGCAACTAAATATCATTTCCATCTGAGCATCTGTCAGTTACAAAGCTAGCTCCCAGTGATATGCTCACCGTCAAAAGAAACTCTTCCACACATAGTGCAATTCAAGGGCCCAGCTTAGCTCAGTTCACAATAACAAGAAATTTAACTAATGACTTGTTCGCAGGTTAAACACCAAACAATAAATATACACAACCTCCCAATTCATTCTTACCTCCATATTCTGACTGGCTAAACACAACATCCTCCAGGACAGCAACATCCTTGCGAACTTTTTAAAAAAGAGTAAAGGAGGGTTGGATGAGTTTCACAGGTGAAAATAAACAATACCTGCTGACATGACACCAATTACATGCAGGAAAGTATTTTAAGCAGGACAGGAAGTCCATTGTGACCCAACCATTTTTACAGAAACTAAAGGGATCGTGTATTGAGTGAATTTTACTAAAAGACACACATTTCCATTTCAAAATCCATGCTATCTGTATCCCAGTACACTAGCAAAACCAGTTAATAAGAAAATACAACTGAAATATTAAGATCAGGTCTGACCAGTACGGTTTCCTGGTGCATCCCACCCAACAATATCAAATGAATCCTTCTGGCCTTTTGCGGTCAAGGCGTTCGGGAGACCGCTTATTCATAGGGTCGCTATAAATCAAGGGTGACTTGATGGCACATGGCAATGACAACAGCAACAAGCATCGCAATCCAAAGTGCAATTGAGACAGAACAGATTTAGCACTGGGAAAATGAGTGAAACTGAGCTTGAAGAAATTTCACTTGTTGCTTTGTTTTGATTTTGTTCCATGGACATTCCAGTCTGTCTTAGATTTGACATTACGTTTCATTATATTTCAAGAACTTCAGCTATCTGATAGCACAGAAATACAGTAAGTAAGGAGGTAACATTCCTTGTCAAAAACAGACGGCTCTACAGAAATAATGTGAATAAATATCCATATAGCATGCTTTCTCCTGCAGTGGTAAACAGCAGGATTGGAGAAGCTTCATGTGCAATACGGATTAATTCCTGGGTAAGTCTGCATGCCTTTGTGGATCTGACAATTACAGCTGAAATGCTCATGCTGCCATCTAGAGGGGATAAAAATGAACAGGTACATGTGGTCTTTGCACAAAATCAAAAACAAGAGTACTTTAGTTGATATCTCTAATAGGTAAATGCAAAGGTTTCCCTTGCTCGAAAGCCAGTAGTATCCGACTCTAGGGTTGTGCTCATCTCTGTTTCAAAGCCGAAGAGCCAGCGTTGTCTGCTTCTGCACACGTTTCTGTGGCCATGTGGCAGGCATGACTAGACACTGGAGCAACAGAGCACTGTTACCTTCCCACCAAAGTGGTTCCTATTTATCTACTTGCAATTTCTTGCTTTCGAACTGCTAGGTTGACAGTAGATGGGTCAAAGACGGGAGCTCATTCCGTCCTGCAGTACTCGGTAATCCAACTGCTGACCTTCCGCCTCCCAGTCAGCGTCTTAGACCACAGCCGGGGGAGGGAGGAAGACCAGGCAGGCGGCGGGAGAGGTCGCGATCCTCCACAGCCGCCGCCGCGAGGAGGCTGCCCGCGGACAGAAGCAGCCGCAAGACCTCCCCAGCCGGGGGAGGGAGGAAGACCAGGCAGGCGGCGGGAGAGGTCGCGATCCTCCACAGCCGCCGCCGCGAGGAGGCTGCCCGCGGACAGAAGCAGCCGCAAGACCTCCCCAGCCGGGGGAGGGAGGAAGACCAGGCAGGCGGCAGGAAAGGTCACCATCCACCACTGCAGACAGAGGCAGAGGAAGAGGAACAGCTGAGACACGGGGAAAACATCCACTGCCCGCCACTGCGATGCCCCTGGAGCAAGGGACCCAGAGACAACAACCCCACCTGGGGAGTGAGGACACAAGGATAAGTAGCTGATGTGAAAAATGTAGCTGAATTAATATAGCGACTGACATAGAGACTTCATACTGACTTAATATAGCAATTAACATAGAGACTGTGTTTTAGAGTGTGATAATATGCATGATAATATGTTGTTTAAACTGTTTTAAACTTTAAAAACTGTGATAAAATGTATGAGGAGAGAAAAATGGCGCAGACACCGGCAACCAAGCCATAAATCTTGCCAAGAGAACCCTATGGACCAAAACAAAAGGCAAAACAAAAGGGCAGGCTAGGTGATACAGGATGCTTAACACCTCAGAGGGGAGAAAGGGGAGGGACAGGAAGGAGGGAGGAGGAATGCAATGTTGCAAGGAGCAATACTGCATAGGGACATGGAATGTGAGATCAATGAACCAAGGTAAACTAGAAGTGGTAAAAAATGAGATGGAAAGAATAAACATTGACATCTTGGGAATCAGTGAGCTCAAATGGACAGGGATGGGCGAATTCAGCTCTGGAAACCATCACATCTACTACTGTGGACAAGAAAACCTTAGAAGACATGGAGTAGCCATAATTGTCAATAAAAGAGTGAGAAGAGCAGTAATGGGATACAACCTCAAAAATGACAGAATGATGTCAGTAAGAATTCAGGGCAAACCCTTCAATGTTACTGTGATCCAAATATACGCACCAACCACGGGTGCAGATGAAGCCACAGTGGACCAGTTCTATGAGGACTTACAACACCTCATAGAACAAACACCAAGAAATGATGTTCAAATTATTCTAGGAGACTGGAATGCCAAAGTAGGAAATCAAAAAGTGGAGGGAATAACAGGCAAATTTGGTCTTGGAACACAGAATGAAGCAGGGCAAAGATTGATAGAGTTCTGCCAAGAGAACGCGCTGGTCATAGCAAACACCCTCTTCCAGCAACACAAGAGGCGACTTTACACATGGACATCACCAGATGGCCAACACCGAAACCAGATTGACTACATACTCTGCAGCCAAAGATGGAGAACATCCATACAGTCAGCAAAAACAAGACCTGGAGCAGATTGTGGCTCAGATCACAACCTACTGATTGCAAAATTCAGGCTTAGACTAAAGAAAATAGGGAAAACAAAGAGACCAGACAGATATCATCTAGACAGCATCCCTAAAGAATATACGGTGGAGGTGATGAACAGATTCAATGGCTTAGACTCAATAGATAGAGTGCCAGAAGAATTATGGACAGAGATAAGGGACATCATGCAGGAAGCAGCAAAGAAAACCATACCAAAAGAAAAGAAGAGTAAGAAAGCAAAGTGGTTGTCTGATGAGGCTCTTAAAATAGCAGAGGAAAGAAGGAACGCAAAAGTCAAAGGAGAAAGGAAAAAATACAATCATTTGAACACAGAATTTCAAAGAAAAGCAAGGAGAGATAAGGAAAACTACCGTATTTATTCGAGTATAACGCGCACTCGTGTATAACGCGCACCCCTAATTTTCAATGAAATCTTGGTATAAAATTTTTTTTCACACGCCTCGTCTCCCGCGCCACCCAATCAGATCCCGCCAGCCGCGCGCCCCTGGGCCCGTGGGTGGGGCAGACGGTGCATCTCAGCAGTGCCTACCGTACTCGGCGCCGGCTCCTTGAGTCGCGCGGCCCGGGTAGGCGTGGAGCACGCCGCGGCCCTCTCCCGTAGGGTTCCCTTCTCGACCCGGCGGTGCGTGCAGGTGAGCGGCGGCGGCAGCGGGACCTGGGCGCCTGGGAGGAGGGCCGCGGCGTGCTCCGCGCCTACCCGGCGCCGGCTCCTTGAGTCGCGCGGCCCGGGTAGGCGTGGAGCACGCCGCGGCCCTCTCCCGTAGGGTTCCCTTCTCGACCCGGCGGGTGCGTGCAGGTGAGCGGCGCCGGCAGCGGGACCTGGGCAGGCGCCCAGGTCCCGCTGCCGGCGCCGCTCACCTGCACGCACCCGCCGAGAAGGGAACCCTCCGGGAGAGGGCCGCGGCGTGCTCCACGCCTACCCGGGCCGCGCGACTCGAGGAGCCGGCGCCGGGTAGGCGCGGAGCACGCCGCGGCCCTCTCCCGTAGGGTTCCCTTCTCGAACCGGCGGGTGCGTGCAGGTGAGCGGCGGCGGCAGCGGGACCTGGGCAGGCGCCCTTCTCGGCGGGTGCGTGCAGGTGAGCGGCGCCGGCAGCGGGACCTGGGCGCCTGCCCAGGTCCCGCTGCCGGCGCCGCTCACCTGCACGCACCCGCCGGGTCGAGAAGGGAACCCTACGGGAGAGGGCCGCGGCGTGCTCCACGCCTACCCGGGCCGCGCGACTCGAGGAGCCGGCGCCGGGTAGGCGCGGAGCACGCCGCGGCCCTCTCCCGGAGGGTTCCCTTCTCGAACCGGCGGGTGCGTGCAGGTGAGCGGCGGCGGCAGCGGGACCTGGGCAGGCGCCCAGGTCCCGCTGCCGCCGCCGCTCACCTGCACGCACCCGCCGAGAAGGGAACCCTCCGGGAGAGGGCCGCGGCGTGCTCCACGCCTACCCGGGCCGCGCGACTCGAGGAGCCGGCGCCGGGTAGGCGCGGAGCACGCCGCGGCCCTCTCCCGGAGGGTTCCCTTCTCGAACCGGCGGGTGCGTGCAGGTGAGCGGCGGCGGCAGCGGGACCTGGGCAGGCGCCCAGGTCCCGCTGCCGCCGCCGCTCACCTGCACGCACCCGCCGAGAAGGGAACCCTCCGGGAGAGGGCCGCGGCGTGCTCCACGCCTACCCGGGCCGCGCGACTCAAGGAGCCGGCGCCGGGTAGGCGCGGAGCACGCCGCGGCCCTCCTCCCCCGGAGGGTTCCCTTCTCGACCCGGCGGGTGCGTGCAGGTGAGCGGCGGCGGCAGCGAGACCTGGAGGTCTCGCTGCCGCCGCCGCTCACCTGCACGCACCCGCCGGGTCGAGAAGGGAACCCTCCGGGGAGGGCCGCGGCGTGCTCCGCGCCTACCCGGCGCCGGCTTCTTGAGTCGCGCGGCCCAGTCCTCGTGTATAACGCGCACCCAAACTTTGAGCCTTTTTTTGGGTATAAAATTTTGCGCGTTATACACGAATAAATACGGTATCTAAAAGAACAGTGCAAAGAAATGGAAGAAAACAACAAAAGAGGCAGAACCAGAGATCTTTTCAAAAAAATCCGGGAAATCAAGGGAACATTTAAAGCAAAAATGACCATGATAAGGGACAAAGATGGAAAGGAGCTAGCTGATGCAGAAGAGATTAAGAAAAGATGGAAAGAGTACACAGAGGAACTCTACAAAAAGGAGCTCAACACTCCTGATAGTCACAATGATGAAGAAATTGAACCTGAGCCAGACATCCTGGAGAGTGAAGTCAGAAAGGCCCTAAAGAGCACTGCAAACAACAAAGCTAGTGGAGATGATGGTATCCCAGTTGAATTTTTCAAAGCTCTAAAAGATGATGGCATCAAATTACTGCATTCAATATGCCAGCAGATTTGGAAAACAAAACAGTGGCCACAGGACTGGAAAAGATCAGTATATCTTCCAATCCCAAAAAAGGGCAATGCCAAAGAATGTTCAAATTATCGAACAATTGCGCTCATCCCACACGCTAGCAAGGTGATGCTCAAGATAATACAGGATAGACTTCAGCAGCATGTGGAAAGAGAATTACCAGAGGTGCAGGCTGGTTTCAGAAGAGGCAGGGGGACTAGAGACCACATTGCCAACATACGTTGGATCATGGAGAAAACAAAGGAATACCAGAAACAAGTTTACTTTTGCTTTATTGACTACACTAAGGCATTTGATTGTGTGGATCACAACAAGATGTGGCAAGTGATTAAAGAGATGGGAATACCAGAGCACCTCATATGCCTCCTGAGAAATCTGTACATGAACCAAGAAGCAACAGTTAGGACAGAACACGGAATGACAGAGTGGTTTGGAATAGGAAAAGGAGTAAGACAAGGCTGCATTCTGTCACCCTGCTTATTCAACTTATACACAGAGCACATAATGCACAATGCAGGGATGGAGGAATCACAATATGGGATCAAAATTGCTGGGAGAAACATCAACAATCTGAGATATGCAGACGACACCACCCTAATGGCAGAAAGTGAGGAAGACCTAAAGAATCTCTTGATCGGTTTGAAGGAAGAGAGTGCAAAAGCTGGCTTGAGACTCAATATCAAGAAAACCAAGATAATGGCAACAGGCTCGATCAGTTCCTGGAAAATAGACGGGGAAGAAGTAGAAGCAGTGACAGATTTTACTTTCTTAGGATCTAAGATCACTGCAGATGGAGATTGCAGCCATGAAATAAAGAGGCGGCTGATTCTAGGGAGACAAGCCATGAGAAACCTGGGGAACATAGTGAAAAGCAGAGACATCACCTTGAAAACAAAAATTAGAATAGTCAAAGCAATGGTATTCCCAGTGGTAATGTACGGATGTGAGAGCTGGACAATTAGGAAAGCTGAACGCAGAAGAATAGATGCCTTTGAAATGTGGTGTTGGAGGAGAGTTTTGAGGGTACCTTGGACAGCGAGGAGAACAAATAGGTCAATCTTAGAAGAAATCAACACTGACTGCTCATTGGAAGGTCAAATAGTAAAGATGAGGCTAAAGTACTTTGGGCATCAAATGAGAAGGGAGGATTCACTTGAGAAGGCCATGATGTTGGGAAAGGTGGAGGGCAAAAGAAGAAGGGGGAGGCCAAGGATGAGATGGATAGATGGTATTGTAGACACAATGGGCACAGAACTGGGAGGACTGAGGGGGATGGTGGAGGACAGGGGTGCCTGGAGAACGATGGTCCATAGGGTCGCAAAGGGTCGGAATCGACTGTGCGACTGAACAACAACAACAACCACTAGACTTTGAGTCCTTCAGAACTCAATAGCATCCATTTTGGAACTTTTTTTATAGATTCAAAAATTTTTTTTTGGAATAGTAGCCGTATTAGTCTGTGTTTCAGAGAATAAACAACAAGAAAAACCACTGTAGCACTTTGAAGACTGTTATATTTTAATGTTAAAATCATTTTAATATTAACATTAAAATACAACAGTTAGCCTTCTAAGTGTTATAGTGTTTTTTGTTTTGTTTATTCTCTGATATGCTTTTATAGCTAAGGGATCCTGGCACTTTTATCTGGCCATGATCTATCTTTCTTCTGCTCCATTCCCAACTCTGTAACACCCACTCTGATGAAGGGTCCTGCAGGGTTCCAGAAATGCTAGCCACTGTTTGCAGAATTTGAGTGGCCCTATAAAGTTTATCATGCACTGTTGCTTTCAGGTAAGGCACATGTACCGTATTCCTGGAGTATTCTGTCTCTCTACTGAATCACCCACCCGGGGCTGTGAACAAGTTTACATACGGTAACAAGGCGGATGCCAACCTTCAGAACTGCAGATAGATATGCTGTCTGTCAGGGAATCCAACAAAGGTTCTGCAGGGCCAATCAATTCAGATCCATCATGTACCTCTCCATCCTTAAAGACAGAGAGAGAAGAAGAAATTAGTATACTTTTAGCAGTTATTTACTGTGAATCAGTGCACTTTCAATTCTCCTGTGAGAAGTGAACAAACCAAAGAGGCGTAGCAAGCAATCTCTAGTTCTCAGTTCCAAGACTTTCTATTCCTCCAGTTCAGGAGTGAGCAAATTTGGCTCTCCAGATGTTCTTGGACTTCAATTACCTGAAGCCCAAGTCAGTACGCCTGTTGATCAGGGCTTCTGGGAATTGAAGTCCAAGAATATCTGGAGAGCCAAGTTTGCTGACACCTGCTCTAGCTCAAGGCTAATGTTATGAAGCAAATGCTATACTGTTAACTGTAGCTTTACTGGTGAGAACTCATTGTGTCCAGCACAAGAGGCAGAAATGTATAATGAGCATCTCGAACCATAGTGCTCGACTGCAAGTGCATGCCATCCAAAATGGAGCACACTACACTCCTATATGAGCAACATCCTAATCTACATGTTATTCTCTGGCCATTTATTTAAAAGTAGCCATATTTTCTTGAACAGCAGTTCTATAAAGTATCTAGTCTATATGCATAAGACTTTTCTTTGCAAGTAACATTGGTGTATTATCATTGATACTGCTGCATAAATACTCATTGTAAAATGCACACACCAGCGTCTCTTGATCCATCAAAGAGTACAGAGGAAAACAATATTTTTTTAGTATTCAATACAACCTTAGGTGCCACTGTTCCATTCTTGTTTTGTAGCTGTGGTGAGTGTAGAGTATGTGAGAATCCCAAGGTCATTTTGAGGGTTCTTTTGCCTCTAGGCCAGTGATGGCGAACCTTTTAGAGACCGAGTGCCTAAACTGCAACCCAAACCCGCTTATTTATCACAAAGTGCCAACATAGCAACAGGGGAGGAAGGAAGCATTCCCATTGGGCTGCTGGGCAGAGGAGCGTGGCAAACTCTGTGCTGTGGGGAGGGAGGAAGTGCTTCCATTGGGAAAACTCTGTGCTGGGGTGGCTGCACGGGTGCCCACAGAGAGGGCTCCAAGTGCCACCTCTGGCACACATGCCATAGGTTCTCTAACACTGCCCCAGGCAAAACAAAAACGGAGAGGGGACCAAAACCAAAAAACAGGCAGAAAGCCTGTACCCATTGCATGCCATCTGGAGTTCAATGTGGGAATAGGTGGACATGGAGAAACAGTCAGTGCAACCTTAAAGATGGGTTTGATGCAAAGCTTCAAAAATGTAATTTATTCTACAACCAGAGGCTCAGTGGGTATTATGGGGACTGGGACTGTGGTGACTTAGTGGTTAAGATGTTGAACTTGATGACTGGAAGGTCAGCAGGCCAGCAGTTTGAGACTCGAGTGCTGCACAACAGAGTGAGCTTCTGTCTCTGCCCAGCTCCTGCCAACCTAACAGTCCAAAAGCAAGAAATTGCAAGTAGATAAAGAGGTACCACTTCAGTGGGAAGATAAACAGTGTTACAGGAACGTTGGTATCTAGTCATGCCTGCCACTTGTGAAATAATAGAGCTTTAGCCTCCAAAACAATGTACAGACCTCAGTGGAACAGAACCAGAGAGAGGCTGCATGTGGCAAATTGAAATATTACAGCAAATGCAGATTTAGTGACATGGTTTCTAATTCAGCCTCTGAACATCCCTGGGAGACTAATCATCAGTTGCTGAATCTGCAGAAAGGGAACTGACGCTAAGACATGGGTGGTCTTGGAGTCTTGAACATTTCCTAATCATTCACAGTTATCACAGTTAAAAATGAAGACTTCGCTCATGGTGCCAAGTGGCATCATTTAAAGGAAACAGAATGACTCAGAAGTATTAACCTTAAAGAAATCTTCAAGCTGTTTGCTGTTATAGAGTGCTGGGATGTTGGCAGAAAACTGAAGCAAATCTTCTGCACACTGTCTTCTCTCTTCAATCACCGTCTCCTCAAATCGCCCTGAAACATGAAAAGACCAACAGTGTGAGAAATAATTATGCCCTTTTTTCCTCCTTCTCCTTCCAAAAAAAAAAAAACCCTTCCGAGAAGGAAAGGCATCCATCTACCAAGTCACACAATTGCTTCAGGAGACAATGACAAGCTTCACACTTCCCATCCTCAAATGTCTTCTGCTCTGCCGTCGACTCAAGTGATAAAATCTGGCAGTCACTCATAGAATTCAAGGCTCTGTCTTTTTTTTTTAAAGGTTATGTGAAGTCATGCTCTTGCTTAGCCAAGAGACACTAACATATGTCCATCAACATCCAGAAATTTAATATAAAAGGGCTTCTCATGCTGAGGATATCTATGCTGAACCCAGCTATAAGCTTGAAACTGCATAGAACACAACACCAGTTTCTGATCTGACAATTCTATCAATCCTAGAGACAGAGGCTCAGATCTGTGCTCAGTGTAATGGATGGATAAATATGTCCAAAGAGACAAAAATTGCAGCTGAGCCCAATCATGCCCCTTTGTACCTATGCTTTCTACCTTCATCTTATTCTTCTTTAAGTGCTGTATCGGATTCTGAATATTGGCTATCATCAAGACGATCAGCCATGAAGATTGTCCTGAGAACAATGTAAAGCAATGGTCATCCACTTGCTGTCTGCATCGTAGTGTGACACATGTACCACATGTACCACATGTACCACCATTTTATTACAGTATAATGTAATATTAGATGCTTTGTGGTGTATGTAAGCCGCCCTGAGTCGCACTGTTGATTGGGCAGCATACAAAGCCAATAAATAAATAAATAAATCAACCACTTTCTGGTCTTGAGTCTTCATTGTCACCCTTCCTCGTGGACTTCAGCACCCAAGGACGTTAGTCCTCATGGATGTCAGGTTAGTTGATTGACGCCTGACGATCAGCATTGAGTTGCTGGCTGTATGGTTACTCCAGCATTTCCCAAACTTTGGTTTTTAGACTTCAATTGCCAGAAGCATAAGTCAGTTCCCCAAAGCACCGATCAGACAATGTACTGATTTAGGCTACTGGTGGAAGTCCACAAGTGTTCCATGGAACAATTTGGAAAATGCTGGTCTACTCTATTACCACAGAAGGATAACCTGGCCAGACTTCATCTTGTCCACTACCCCATGAGGCAGTTCTTAGATTGGAATTTGCCTCCTGGGCCAAGAAAGAGGTTTTGCCACCCCATCATGGAGAAATCTTAATTTAACTTCTGCTAAGTGAAAAAGCTTTCCAACAAAACCAATTCCAAGCATATTAGGGTCCAAATTGATTTGACCCTGTAGCCATTCAGTCCACTTCAGTGAGACTTTAGTTTAATCCCGTCCTGTAGAGTTGATTATACAGTCCTATCCTAGGGGCAAGCAACTTCAGGAAGATTGGAGGCTACGTCTTCCCATCTAGGACTATGACTCTCTGTCCACATGTTAGATTTTGGGTCCAAAAGGATTAGCCATGCTCTATGGGGACATGCCTAACCATTTCTCCCATCCTTGATCTCATTTAGTGAAGACTTTCTGTTCTGAGGGGGGGGGCATGAATTGTTATGTGCCATCAAGTTGCAGCTGACCTTTTGCAATCTTAATTGGGCTTTCAAAATATGTGAGATATTTGATTTTACCATTGACAACCCCTAGTGAGTTTCCATGGCCAAACACAGATTTCAACCCAGGTCTCATGAGTCCTAATCCCTCACTTTATACACTAACCACACTGGCTCTTAACAAGAGCCAACCAGCCCCCTCCAATTTTGCTACCAATTAGATTTTATAAGAAGGTAAAAGCCACCATTGCTCAAAAGTCAGTCATATCCAACTCTAGGAGAAGGATGATTTTATACCGTGTTGCCGTCATGCTAAAAGAACAGTGCCCTCCTATGAATGACCTAAAAGTGCCATTTAGAGTCAATCCAAGTTTCACATAATTGGTGAGTCCCTATAACCAGGGAAAGTATATAAAAATCTTCATGGGGGGGGGGGGGGAGGGTGTTGAATCCAAGTCAGAGGTTCATGGTGGAGGGTTGATGCCACACAACACAAAAACAGAGAAAGGAATGGAAAGCACAAAGAGGGATAACATAGATGGAAATCCCAGCTCCAACTTGTTGTGGATATGTGGTTGTGTAACATCACACAAGAAAGAGAGAGATGGAGCAAGACTTTGGAAGCCAAAGATGCCAGCCAACACCACAAGACACAATGACAAGTAATGATGTATTACAAAAAGGTAGCAGAGAAATATGAGTCTGGATTTTCTCACTGAGTATCCAGTATTAAAGCTATCAACAGAGATAGCATCACCAGAATTGCAGGAGGACATGGCTATTGAGAACAAGTGAATCCTTAGACCTCTTATGAAAACTGCGAGTAACTTCTAGACAACATCTGGAAAATCACTGGAATAGTAGACAGGCTTATTTGGGAGTACAGTGGTACATCGCTTTACAAAATTAATGCGTTCCCCCCAGGACGTTTCGTATTACGAAAAAATTGTAAAGTGAATTTCCCATAGGAATGCAATGAATGCAAAATTCGTAAAGTAAAACATAGTTTCCCATAGGAATGCATTGAAAACCAATTAATCTATTCTGGGAAGAATTCGCAACATGAGTCATTATTTTCAATGGATTTTAATTCATAAAGTGAAAATTACGTTAACTGAAGTGTCTGTAAAGTGAGGTACCAATGTACGCCATGTTTAAATCATGGGGACCTACTTCTGAGTAAATACAGATACATTTAAGTCATAACAGTAAGATCAACAAGAATTTTTCAAGTGGATTTTTTTTTTAGCATCCTTGAAACTAAGCCACTTAAAAGCATAGCAAATGAAGTTTTGATTTCTTTAAAAATGAACAGCCACAGTCTGCTGTAGTTCCTTGATTTCTCTATTCCAGATGAGTAAGAGAGACTACAGTCTCACCCATTTCTTTTCAAAATACTCATCCTCCTTCTCACTGTTATTATTCTTGCCAAGCTGTGCTGCTGACACTACCCTCTGTATATAAAAAAAGCAATACAAAACATCAAACATTTTACTCTCTCGTTTGAGCAGAGAAGTTAAATAGTACAATCTTCCAAGCACATTTTCCCTAGGAACCTATTTTTGTCCAAGTAACTCAACTATATTGCCTTGGGCAAAATAAATATCAAGGTATGTGAAGCGGAGGGTGGGAGTAAAATAAAATAAAACAAAAACTGCTTTATCTATCATTACTTCCAGTATGGAAATACTTGGAATTGAATTAGGAGAATTCTGGAAATTCCATTAGAGGAACCTGCCAGAATATTTTGGAGTATGAGATGTTTCCCTCCAACGTTCTAGCCAGGCTGTCATAACCTATTCTAAGACACTCAATTCCATTCCTCCTCCAACCCTCATTTTATTTTATCTTTCGATCCTCCCCAGAACTATGGTCATTCAGCATTTCATGCTAATTTAACTGTTTTGGCTAGGTCTTCCCCATTACTCCCCACAACTACCATGGGATTTTGTGCTTCTGAAAAACTAGAACCCCCTTAGGCAGTGATGGTGAACCTTTTAGAGACTGAGTACCCAAGCTGCAACCCAAAACCCACTTATTTATCACAAAGTGCCAACACGGCAACAGGGGAAGGAGGAAATGTTCCCATTGGGCTGCTAGGCAGAGGCTGGGGAGGGGGGGAGGAGGAAGTGCTCCCATTGGACTGCTGGGCAGAGCAAACTCTGTGCTGGGGTGACCGCATGGGTGCCCACAGAGAGGGCTCCGAGTGCCACCTCTGGCACACCTGCCATAGGTTCACTACCACTTCCCTTGGAAATGGCGATACTTCATTTTAGTGTACAGTGGTATTGCTTCGGCTATACAGGTCACACACACACCCTTATCTGCAGGGGATACATTAGACTGCAGAAAACAGTGAACCCTATATTTAATACATGTACCTGAGTCACAGAAGTGAGGGAGGGTTTTCAAATGCCTCCATCCTGCTACATATATTAGCCTCCTTTCCTTGTAAATATTACATTGCAGACAGTGGCCTCTAGTGGACAGCTCTGGTGATGCACCATATATAATACATACAGTATTGTATGCTTCGAGGATTTTAAATTGAATCTTTTTAGACCTGTAAATAACTGAAACCACAAATACTGAACCCACAGAAGGGGGGGGCAACGTATATAAACAACCACTAGAGCTGCAGCTCAGGCTCCTTGGCCCTTCAATTTTGGACTTCTACTCCCAGAAGTCCCAAATACAGTGGAACCTCATACAACAATCGCCCCGTATAGCAACGAAATCACATCACAATTAGGTTTTGGGGGGAAATGGCGTCCAGCATAACAATTTTCCCTATGGAAAAAATTGTACAACATTTTTTCAATGGGAAAAACCACTTAGCGAAAAAAAAACGTTGTATGATACATCCCATAGGGAAAATCGCTACATGATGCATGCATCATATAGCAAATGTTTCATACAACAACAAGCACCGTGGAACGGATTAAAATCATTGTATGAGGTACCACTGTAGTATGCTATTTTAGCCAAAGATTCTGGAAGCTCTAACCATGGTTTGAGAGCTACTGCCTAAGAGCACGAGTTTACTTTTAATATACAGCAAAAACGTATCTGAACTTTTCAGATGAGGTTGTTGAATGATACATAAACAGGTCCTAAACCATACTAGCAGAGAAAATTAATACAGCTGAGTTTTGAGTTTGTTCTTTTAGAATAATTATACAGGTAGTAGCTGTTTTCTTATAATCCACATACTGTATATATATTTTTCAAATTTTCTCTTTGGCAAAATATATGTGTGTGGAGGGGAGAAAGAGAGAATAAAGGGATATTAGAGGTGGAGATAATCTGGACAAGAAGATCTACTGTATAAATTCAGTTTATATCTGAGTCTATAAGAGGCTACAGGACCGGGACCATATCTCATCTTATTGCTGATTTTTGCTATCAAAAACAGCATAATATGGCTTCTCGAGGCTTAAGAAAACAATAACAGCTGTGTACACAGTCTCTTCCAATGAGGTTAGGTCTTACAAATGTGATTAAAAGGTATAGCCTTTGAAAAATAGCTATAGTCCATCATGAACTCGCTCATTCTCAACTTCCATCTCACACAAAAACTGTCTTCTCCCAACCACGTTCAAAATTAACTATAAGTATCATAACATCTGTAATGGCAATTTCATTAGCCACTGTTAAATGACTCACGATAGCTTCAGCTTGTAAACAGTTCTGAAACCAAAAGTTTGGAGTCCTTCTTTATTCATGTCAGAGGCACCACTAGCACATAATAACATACAAAGCTAAAATTAACATATCTAAAACAAAAAGGAATTAAAAGGACTAGATGGCATCCGCCCAATATTGGGCCGCCTCAACAGCATTTTCTCTTGCCAACATAAGGTCCTCCTCAGTGCAGGTTAAGAAGGAACTTACTCATACAACTGGTCTAAAAGTAATCCTGAGATATTTCTGAATCGTAACACTAGAGTCAGGAAACCAAGTTATACTGAGACCAAACCTCCAGGTTGTCGTACAGATTTGCAAATCTTACAGTGTATGGTTTATGAATGCAAGTATCTACAGTAATCACTAAATGTTAGTACATGTTACAAAGAGGGAAATAATTTTTTTAAAACATCTATTCCATTTTACACAAAGAGAGAATTTTAATGCAGTTACTGAGATGTTTTTAGCAAAATCAGACCTGTGTTAACATAGAACAGAATTCTGAATACTCATAGATTTGTTCATCAATCAGCTACTCTCAAATGACTTCAACAATTAAAAAATGCTTACCAAATACTATTGCTTTAGCAAAAGGAGGAAACAATTCTGTATGTCTGAATAAGTGTTTATGAATCTGCAAGAGTTCTTTGTGCAATTTCTTAAAGTCACTGTATCTCTTCCAAACGACTATCTGAAGTAAAAAAAACAGAAGAAAATACACCCATGAGGCAATTATGACCATGGATTGAGCATTTACTAAGTATTTAATTTAATTTAATTTAATATTTCAACTTGTTCACCGCCCACTCAGGCAAACCCGACTCAGGGCGGCTTACATAAACTAAAACCCCATACAATAAAAAGCAGTTAAAACCCCCACCCACATTAAAAAATCCCACCCACCCCAAGAAGCAGAGAGAGGGTACATCTCATAGTAAAAGCCAGCGAGCAGGAGCCACATTGCCCTCAGGGCAAAGTATGGCAGAAATCAACACAGTAGCTTAGAGGGAGATCCTTTCACATCATAAAAATCTTTAGCTAAAGCAATAAAATCTAGCCTAACTTTTCCTGTCTATCAAATTTTCTCTTAATGGGTATAATAATGTGTTAAACTAGACCAAAATCGCTTAGGAACTGGACCTACAAAATATTGTCCCTCCCACCATTTAAATCAATTTCTGCTAAATTCACAGAAATACAGTGATACCTCAGGTTATGAATTTAATGCGCTCTCTGCGATTTTCCGTATCGCAAAAAGTTCGTAACTCAAGGTACCACTGTATTGTACATTGCAGACAGTGGCCTCTAGTGTCGAGCTCTGAAAATGCACCAGTTTCCTGGGGGAACTAGCTTCGTATTCTGAAAAAATTCGTAACCCAAGGCATTATTTTCAATGGGTTTTCATTCATAACCCAAAAATTTCATTACTCAAGGTGTTTGTAACCTGAGGTACCACTGTAAGACCCAAGTTAGTACATAGGAGGCATTTAAGCCAAATAAAATGCCAAAATACAACACTACTATATTGCAATGCTCTCAGAGATGTTGCAAATAAATGGGATCTATTTATCACATGTGGCTAGAATGACCCAAGATGAAAAACTACTGGTAAAATACAGTATACTTAGTTCTATATAATGCATAACAGTCCAAAAAAATGATGCTGATCTCATATTATTAACTGACACAAATGAAAAATCTATTACATAAACATTTCATCTCATTAATGCTAGCAGTAGCAAGAAAGAGTATAGCACAAGACTGGAATATTTCAGAAGAGAAAAATGACAAGATCTTGTAGATATGACTTTCTAAGACATCACAACTTTTTTAAATAAATATTGTGACTTTTTCAGAATGGATACCTGGATTACAAGAAAAATATCAAAAGTTTTGGAAAGAGATAGAATAATGCCACAAAAATCTTATTAGAGACACAAAGAAAATCTGAAACTGAGTCCCGAAAATATCTGTTGATCGCTTCAGGGTGGGTTTTTTTTATATTTTCTCACAGACAATTTTATCTCTCTTTTCTATTTAATGCTAGTTAATGCAATATTTAATGTTATCCTGTATGGTTTGTAAAATCTAAAAAGAAATGCTTTAAGCAGTTCTGAATAGTTCTGGAATATTGTATCATAATCATTAATGTTTGGTAACTTCTATATAAGAGCATGTCCAGATGGGGGATAAGAGTCCGCTAGTTGGAACTCTTAGGGAACGCTCAAAGTTACTGTGTTCCCCTGAATATCGCAATACGAAAAATCCCAGAGAACGCGTTAAAGTCATAACCTGAGGTATCACTGTTCCTCTTTGAACCCCTTTCACGGGGCTCTACTATTTTGGGATACTCATTTTTAACCTGTTCCCAGCAAATATGGACACTGAGAACAGGCTAAAAGTGAGCCTCACAACTCTGAAAAGCTGCTTCCAGTATAAACATTTGGTATACTAAATGTGCTAGACTGGATATTAAACACTTCCCTTGATATTCTGTGAATGGTCAGGAGAAATGAAATAACAATTACACTTATATACCACCCCATAGTGTTTGTGCACTCTTTCAGCAGTTCACAAGGCAATTAGCATTTTTCCACCAACATGCTGGGTACTCAAAAGTGAAATAATTTATTTTACACCTTAAATAATTATTTGCAAGTGTATGTGATGTCTGCACTGCCAACCACAGTTTTGATCAGCAATATACACACAGATGCAAATAATTGTGTGGTTTTTAAAAATTTAAACAAAAGGGATGTATCTATCAGCAATGATCTCGAAGGCATTTAAAAAGGTAATTCACTTCCCCAGACCATTTACAGATGATCAGGGGAAGTGTCCAATTAATCAAAGCATCATTCCTCCCCCTCAAACAAGTAACAACACTTTTCTGGACAATCTAGCAACACTGTCTGAACAAGCTCTACATTTGTGCAAATGAGCTGCACTAGATCCAGAACCTGAAATTTGTCATCCTGTGAACGTTAATGAGCTGCAACTCTTCTCATGCCTCATCATTGACATGTCCACCTGGAATTGATGAAAAGTGGAGTTCAACAAAGAGAAAGGAAAGCTTCTCTAGCCAAGCAACAGATAATTAGATATTCACACTGTAAATTAAGTTTCTGTCTCAAGGTTTACTTTTTAGATCTCAGCAATTTAATAGCATCTGTAGAGCATACAAAAAAGATATGCTGTAGAATGCTAGAAAAAAGACTCACCAATGCATAAAACTGATACAGTTTACTCATCTCTACTGTGTAAATTGAAATGTGCATCACCACATTTGCACTATTTAATCAAGGAATTAGAAGTTCATTGTTTTAAGAAAATCTCTTTTCTAGAATACAAATTACAGAACCTTCCAGAAAGCTTGGCCATTGGGGGCTGTCCTGAGAAGTCACTTTTCCAAACCTTCCATTTACCTGATTTCAAATTCATTTTGGAGCAGAGGTTAAGTGGAATAAGATGGCATCATTTAATATAGAATTTGTTTACAAATAGATAATAAAGAGCAGCTGAAGGAAAACAGTTTAAGCACTGCCAGCAAGGCAGCGGATCCACTCCTGTTATATTCGTTTCCCAGAGAGAAGCTGCAGCATCCTAGGTCCATGATGGAGAACCTTGGCACTCCAAATGTTCTTGGACATCAATTCCCAGAAGCCCCCGTGAATCCACATGAATGGTTTTACTGCAATTCATCCGGCCCACGCCGCCCTTGTCGCTCCTGGAAGCGGAAGTAAAACGCGCCCGATTTGTGTGGATTCACGGGGGCTTCTGGGAATTGAAGTCCAAGAACATATGGAGTGCCAAGGTTTGTCATCACGGACCTAGGTCATCATTTAATCTTCTCTGTCTCCTTCCTCAGTGCCCTTCCAAGAGATCGGAGAAAATGCTTGGGGACTTAAAGTGGAAAAGGCGAAAAAGGTATATACATTCCAGCTAAGACCTTAAAACCCTCTTCAGACCTTTACACTAAATACAGAGCCCATACACAAAAGGACATTTTGGGTATGGTTTCCATGCCTCCAGGGACTATGGTGGCTTAGTGGTTAAGCAGCTCAGGAATGTCCGCTTGGAAAGGCACATGAGTGAAAGCGATGCAACAGTTTTATTAAGTTGAAATCAATTGATAAATCCAAAAATAATTCAAGTAGATTCGAATTCCATTCGATAATGGGAATTTTCAAGGGAATATTTTCCTCAGGAATCTACAATTATAATAACAACTCATTACTGTCATGATACATACAGAGCAATATATACATATATACAAAAACCTATACATTATATACAAATCAATCATATTCTTGGTTTCATAAGAAAAGACTATAACCATCAGAAACATAATTACCTTTTGTATCATAAGTAGTTTCTCTGAAGTAAATTATTATTTCATAATTTTTTCATAATTTTGATAATTTTAAGTGCGTCCCAGACCTCAAATGGGGTATCTTACTGTGTCGACGGACGTCAAAGAATAGAGGCTAACCAGGTTCCATAAATAGTGCATACAATTGAAAGCAGCTGAGTCATAATTAGTTGTTTACAAAAAACATGAGTAGTCCATATCTATATTGAGACCATGCGGCTATAAAGTATTAAAGTGATAAATGTAGAAACATTCTCTTTGCCTCAAAATCTATTCTACATTATGACATACAAAGGGGTCTGTAGATAAGATTCATTGTTCTTTCCGGTATTCACCCATAGCCAACAAAATCAGAGGGATCATCAACAAGCATTGGCATATTGTGCAACATCTCCCAGAATGTTCTGTTTTACCCATAATTGGATTCAGAAAAACTAAATGTATTAGACAGTTTATCACTTCTTCTGACCATGAGGCACGATCCCGCTCAACCCGCCCTGCGCTTATAGGTCATTATCGTTGTGGTGATTGCGTTAATTGCCCCCTTTCTTGGCAAACGAAGGAGGTCTCTATAGCCAGCAGTAACTTTAATTTAAAGTTACAACATTTTTCCAATTGCAAAACATCTAATTGCGTGTACCTTCTTGTATGCAAATGTGGTTTGGGTTATGTCGGTATCACCACTAGGCAAATGAAAACTAGGGCAATGGAACATCGATCGAAAATTTGAACGGGTAATTTAACAGCCCCGTTGGTTGGACACTTCAAAGAATTAAACCATAGTGATTGTGACTTCAAATTTGACATCCTGGAACGCCACAAACCAGACCCCTTTGTACGTCATAATGTAGAACAGATTTTGAGGCAAAGAGAATGTTTCTACATTTATCGCTTTAATACTTTATAGCCGCATGGTCTCAATATAGATATGGACTACTCATGTTTTTTGTAATCAACTAATTACGACTCGGCTGCTTTCAATTGTATGCACTATTTATGGAACCTGGTTAGCCTCTATTCTTTGACGTCCGTCGACACGGTAAGATACCCCATTTGAGGTCTGGGACGCACTTAAAATTATCAAAATTATGAAAAAATTATGAAATAGTAATTTGCTTCAGAGAAACTACTTATGATACAAAAGGTAATTATGTTTCTGATGGTTATAGTCTTTTCTTATGAAACCAAGAATATGATTGATTTGTATATAATGTATAGGTTTTTGTATATATGTATATATTGCTCTGTATGTATCATGATAGTAATGAGTTGTTATTATAATTGTAGATTCCTGAGGAAAATATTCCCTTGAAAATTCCCATTATCGAATGGAATTCGAATCTACTTGAATTATTTTTGGATTTATCAATTGATTTCAACTTAATAAAACTGTTGCATCACTTTCACTCGTGTGCCTTTCCAAGCGGACATTCCTGAACTGCTTATACGCACCGTTTGGCCCCTCTACTCTCGGCTTAGTGGTTAAGACACTGAACTTGAAGACTGGAAGGTCAGCGTTTGATACCCAAGTACTGCACGATGGAGTGAGCTCCCATCTCTGTCCCAGCTCCTGCCAAACTAGCAGTTCAAAAGCTAGAAATTGCAAGTAGATAAATAGGTACCACTTTGGTGGGAAGGTAATGGCGTTCTGTGCACTCCAGTGTCTAGGCATGCTTGCCACTTGGCCACGGAAATTCTGCAAACACAGACAGCGCTGGCTCTTCAGCCATAAATGGAGATGAGCACTGAACCCTTGAGTATGATATGACTGTCTTTCAAGCAAGGACAACCTTTATCTTACCTTCCATGCCTCCATACAACACATACACTATAGCCCAGTGGTGGCGAACCTATGGCACACGTGCCAGAGGTGACACTTGGAGCCATTTCTGTGGGCACCCGTGCAGTCACCCCAACACAGAGTTTGCCCTCCCCTCTGCCCAGCAACCCAATGGGAGCACTTCCTCCCTTCCCACAGCACAGAGTTCACCCCGCCCCTAAGCCCAGCAGCCTAATGGGAGCATTTCCTTCCTTCCCTGTTGCTGTGTTGGCACTTTGTGACAAATAAGTGGGCTTTGGGTTGCAGTTTGGGCACTCAGTCTCTAAAAGGTTCGTCATCACTGCTACAGCCCCTTAGTTGGGCAGATGCAGATGATGCATAACTTTCCCATAAGCTATCCTTATAGTCCAGGGTTTCCACTGATGATTTCCTACCAAGAAAACAACAAAAACCCCTAACGAAGAATGTTGCTGTCAATTATTTTGCTATTAACCACTAATGAACTTTAATGAGATATTCTAATTCATTCACACCCAAACTTACTCAAAGGAATCCAGTAGCAAACAACAAATAACATCCTATATAGTATCTGCAGTCATGAGATCAAAACAAAACAAAAATCATGAAACTGTACCCATAAAGCCATTACATGTTGGGGGAAAGAGTTATGAATATTCCTTTATCTACTGGTCTGAAGAAGTGGACTTAATCCACAAAAGCTAACAGTAAAAATATAGTAGTTAGTCTTTAAAGTGCTGCAGTGTTTTTGTTTAGTTTTTATTGTTTCTGTTTTTGTTTTCTGATAAATCTACTACAGGGGTTCTCAACCTATGGCCCATGGCACCATTTCACGTGGCCCACATCGTTGCCTCTGCAACAGAAAGCAGATGTGGACGCATTACGACAGCCATAAACGCACCAACTGCTGTTTTAAATGTGTTTACGACAGCTGTGGATGTTTTTTACAGCAGAGTTTACGGCGGAGGAACAACCAGTCCTGCCCGCTCAGCTGTCTAAGGTGGCGTGGTCTGGCCTGAGGCTTGAAAAGCTTGAGAACACAATCTACTAGATGGTTCCTGTGATAAATACAACATTGTGTTGCAACTTTCTTGCTGAAAAGGAAATCAAAGAAGATAACAGGATTTTTGAAGCATTTTTTTAATAACTTTGTTTAGCCTAATACACATAACTTTAGTCATAGTTGTACCAAAACTGTATTATCTGGCTAGCATGACACATGCACACAAACACACCCCTAGTTTCTCCTAGTTCTAAACAACAGATATCCCATATGGACAACTGGCAGTTTGTTTTCTGGGCAGCCAACGCAAACATTTCATTCTGCTCCCTCAATCTGGGCCAAAACGTGTTTCCATGTACAGAAGTGGTTTTCCAAAGTACAGTCAAGTATGTTTTATACCTAATATCTTATTTGAACAGCTGCAGAAAACATTAATAATACACAAGTAATAAAATGATAAAACCATTTGCGATTGCTTTATGAGTGTAGAACAGTTCTCGACCTTTTTAAACCAGGGGCCGGTCATGCTCTCTCAGACAGCTTCGGGGGCCGTACAGTCATTTTGCCCTTCCTCCACCACATGGCACATCCTGATGTGGTGGAAGCAGTGGGGGGGGGGGCATGAAATGGCACCATGGGCTTTATCTGGCCTACAGGCTGCAGGTTGAGAATCCCCGGCGAAGAAAGTCTTGTTACTATTTCCAATAGAATGACTCAGAAGGGGAACCCTGCTTAAAGCTTATTGAGTCTGTGTGATACACAATCCACCAAACCAAATGCAGTTTTATCCACCATGCATCACAACACATCAAGTGCAAAATAAACAATGGATTTTGCAACTTTATTGTGGGGTTGATAAAACAGGCAGGGCAAGTAGATAGATAGCTCAGTGACTTAAATATCTAGTTGCCAAGCTGGAAATTAGGAGTTCAATTCCCCATTGCGCATTCCAGAAGAGCCAGTCTGTGTGGCATTGGACAAGTTACACAGTCCCAAAATGGCCCCAGAAGACAGGAATGGTAAATCACTTCTGCGTATCCTCTACTTAGAAAACTTGAAGAGTTGCCGTAAGTCACAAATGACTTGACAGCACACTGTCGTTAAAAAAGAACTTAATTATTTTTTCTTTCTTTCTTGTTGAAGGCTTGATTAACATCTACTGCCGCATTCATAGATCTTCTTCTTCTGCCGTATCTGAATCCAAATATTGGCAATCTACATGGCAATCAGCTATGAAGAATGTCCTGAGAATATAATGCAGTGGCCTTTCATCTGCCTTCCACATCACAACATGACCCCTGTATCACTGATCCAGTTCCACAAGTCACTTTCTGGTCCTGAGCACTTTTGGCACACAAAGACCTCATCGGCCACAGGCCAGTATTGATGAAGCTGCTGCCCTCCATCAAGATGGATTCAAGTGGGATTTAATCCACTTGGGGACTATCACCCTCCCCTGTGGACTTCGCCACCCAAGCAGTTATGAAATGTGGGAGAAAATAATACTGCCACATTTGTCTAGCCAAGAAGAAGGCATGCCATACTCAGACTGGATTTGTATCCACATGTGTTCAACCACGTTGCTGGTGAATTTGTGTTGCCATAACTCTTTTTCAGGCAGGCCCCTCATATTTAATAAAAACATGGCAAATAAATACAACATGGTGCTTTTAAAAGGCTGAGCTTGAATCCCTATGTACTCATCAATGTTTGGGGTCCTCAGTTGGAACTGCTAATCGACTCTTGTTTTCTTTACAGATTCCTCTTTGTTAATACAGTACTTGTATGGCGCACAGATACACCTTCATCTTTTCCATGGCAGAATTAGTTGCATGTTTTGCATTTGAGCAGACCATAAAGATGAGAGCTTTTTATTTTATTTTATTTTTAAATGTTACCTGTACCTAAATTAACAAAAAAAATTAATAGAATGGCAAGAAACCTAGGATTTCTGAAAATCTGAAGGGAAGTAAAAGTAAAACAGACCTACCGTGTTTCCCCGATTATAGGACCTCCTCCCATAATAAGACACCCCCTTTTTCCCCCTGCCTTTGAAATATAAGGCCCTACCCAAAAATAAGACCCCCTTACCTCCTGCCCGGCTCCGGAAGGAGGCCACGCGGCCGCAGCGGTAGCTGGCTTTCCTTCCCACCGCGGCCCAGCTCATCCTCACCCCCGGCTGGGGGTGTGGTCTCCGGTTCCGGGCGGCCCATGCCCGGCTCCGGACGGAGGCTACGTGGCCACGGCGGTAGCTGGCCTTCCTTCCCGCCGCGGCCCAGCTCCTCCTCACCCCCGGCTGGACCTGGAGACCACACCCCCAGTCAGGGGTGAGGAGGAGCTGGGCCGTGGCAGGAAGGAAGGACAGCTACCGCCGCGGCTGCGGTACGGAGCCGGGCATGGGCCGCCCGGACCCAGAGACCACACCCCCAGCCGAGGGTGAGGAGAAGCTGGGCCGCGGTGGGAAGGAAGGCCAGCTACCTCCGCAGCCGCGTGGCCTCCGGCCCGGACCTGGAGACCACACCCCCAGCTGGGAAAAATAAGACATCCCCGAAAATAAGACCTTGTGCTGATTTTGGAATTTTAAAAAATATAAGACAGTGTCTTATATTCAGGGGAAAACAGTATCAGTCACCTAGCAGGCCACAATATGGGTCTGTTGAGCCTTGAACAGCTTCATAGTTCAAAGTTGTGCAGATCAAGACTCAAGTTTATACAAAAAAGGAAAAGATAATGATGGAATCCGTTATACCACTGGTATCACTGACTGATCAATCATTCACTGGCAGTAGAACAGAAATAGCAAAAAATGGAGATAAAAAGAAATGCAAAAGAAAATGGAAGCAGAAAACAACAATAAAAGGAGAATAGCTGGACTTTCAGCTCAAGAAATCTGTGTTTACATTCAAAGAGCCAGCGCTGTCTACATCTGCAAATGTTTCCGTGGTCATCTGGCAGGCAGCGCATGGAATGCTGTTTACCTTTCCACCAAAGCGGTACCTATTTACAGTATTTACTTGCAATTTCTTACTTTCAAAATGGTGGGATGGAGAAGCTGGGGCAGAGACGGGAGCTCACTCCATTGTGCAGCACTCAGGCCTCAAACTGCTGACCTGCCAACCTTCCAGTCGTCAAGTTCAGCGTCTTAATCACTAAGCCACTGCAATGCCTTCTATAGACACCTCATCTATAGACAGCAACTATTCACACTTAACCTGGATCCTGGATATCATCAGGTCTGGCTTTCAAGAAACATAGAAGAAAAACAGTCAAAAAAAGTTTAGAAAATAGAAGTTTGGAAAACAGGCGAACACACGTGCACGCACGCACACACTTCAGATGTCAAAAAGATGGACCAGAAATGAGATGCAAGAGCCACGTGCAAGCTCGCAAAATAAACTGGCTACCAAATACCTCTCCAGGTTACTACTAGTCAATTCCACAGTGTATTCTAGCCATAATCTTGAGCCACAAGGCTGTAAACCTGCCGAATTAATGTGAAACGTTGCTACCACCTACAAGGGTCTGTTCTTCTGTAATAGCAGAAACCACAGAGGAGCACAACTCTAAACCTTTCTACAGCCTTCAACCAGCCAAGCCATCCAAAAGTTTTGGAGAACAGAACCTGGTATCCCCCACCCAAAAAAATGCGGTAACTTCTTGGTACTTACGTACAGGCACTGAATAACCCACTGGTGGAAGACTGTCCTGCAGCACCTAACTCAAAGCACGTATAACTAGAATAATTATTATTTTCACATTTATCCCTGCCTTCACTTTACCCAAGTCTTCTGTTCCTTCTCTTCTGCCTCTCTTACATCATAAGCCACTTGGGACAAAGACTAAGTCACTTATGCTCTGTAAAGAAACACGTGTTTGAAATGCGCTGTTAATAATAACTACTACAGCTTAGCAGAAAGACAGGAGGATGGATGGAAGCATGAAAATGCTGGGGTGCATGTTTGTGTCAGACATTACATAGATTACACACACCATCAGCAATTCCACTATTTTCTCCCTTTCTATGTGTGTTTGTGTGTGTGTGCATATGTGTGTGCGTGCATGCATGTGAGAAACAGTGAATGCTTCATGTCCAAAAGAGAAAATCTCAGAAGATGTGTCTAAAGTGAAAATTAAAGAGCCTTTGGTAATCCAGATGATCACAGCAAAAACTTCCACAGACCCTTCCTATTGGCCTTGCAGACTGAGCATTTGGAGTTGGCATCTAAAACATCTCAAGGGCTCGACATGATCTAAACCAGCTCAGATTAAGACACTACTTTATGAATTGCTGTAAACTGAGGAAATTCACAACATGTTGCATTTGATGTTTCACATTAAAGGTCATCCATGATTGTTCAAAAATGCAATGCTAAGACAAGTCCCTAGCTTCACATGGATTGGAACAGCTCTTAGTTTTGTACATCCAAGCCTTCAGCAAACTTCTACAGCTCTCAAAGTTGGACTCATTGTAGAAAATTATCTTTAAGAGTTTTTTTAATGGGACATATCTCCATCTATGCTGGGAATCAAAAGCAAAGCAATCACACCTATATACACCACGCATAGCACTTAGTGCACTATCTTGGCAGTTCACAAGTTAATTTAAGTTTGTTACGAAAATATTTGGCAGCTTTTGAAGAAATCAACCAAATAATGTCTATAAAATTAGAAATGTATCCCAGAATAGCTTTACTAATGGATTTTGGACATCACCGGTTAGAAGGAAATAAGAAAGAAATGATTACTGTAATGGTAACAGCTATAAGATTATAAGATTTTGTTGTTGTTGTTCAGTCGTACAGTCGATTCCGACCCTATGGACCATTGCCCGCCAGGCACCTCTGTCCTTCACCATCCTCCTCAGCCCGCCCAGCTCTGTGGCCATTGTATCTACAATACCATCTAGCCATCTCATTTTTGGCCGCCCCCTTCTTCTTTTGCCCTCCAACTTTCCCAGCATCAAGGCTTTCTCAAGTGAATCCTCTCTTCTCATTTGATGTCCAAAGTACTTTAGCTTCCTCTTTACTATTTGACCTTCTAATGAGCAGTCAGGGTTGATTTCTTTTAGGATCGACTTATTTGTTCGCTGTCCAAGGGACTCTCAAAACTCTCTTCCAACACCACATTTCAAAGACATCTATTCTTTTGCGCTCAGCATTCCTAATGGTCCAGCTCTCACAACCATACATTACCACCGGGAATACTATTGCTTTGACTATGAGAATTTTTGTTTACAAGGTTATAAGATTACTTATTGTTAAAAATTGGAAAGTAGACTGTGAATTTGAGCTGGATGACTGGTTTAAAGATCTATGGAATATTGCAATAAATACAGATTGACATGTGAATTAAAGTTAAAGAAGGGATTTACAAAAATAAATAATTTTAATGAGATTTGAGGAAAATTTATTGAGTATTCCTAAAGCGAAAGAAATAAGACCTGGACAAGAATATACAACTTTCTGGAAAGAGGGAACAAATGTATAAAATTTTATATATTTGTCCCCTCTTTCCAGAAAGATGTACCTTATATATATTTGTTTCTCCTATATATATATATATATATACAGAGATAGATATAGATATAGATATAGATATAGATATAGATATAGATATATAGATATAGATATAGATATAGATATAGATATAGATATAGATATAGATATAGATATAGATATAGATAGATAGATATTGATATAGATAATAAGTAACTAACTGGCCAAGCTCCTGCTCAAAGTTCAATCCCTCTATATGGTTTTCCAGAGCTATTACTTTTTTCCCCCTGACTTTTTATTTAAGGAAGGGTACTCCTGCCAACCTAGCAGTTCGAAAGCAAGAAATTGCAAGTAGCTAAATAGGGACCACTTCGGTGGGTAGGTAACAGTGTTCCGTGCGCTCCGGTGTCTAGTCATGCCTGCCACATGACCACGGAAACATCTGCAGAAACAGACAGTGCTGGCTCTTCGGCTTTGAAACAGAGATGAGCACTGAACCCTAGAGTCAGATACGACTGGCTTTCGAGCAAGGGAAACCTTTACCTTTACCTTACTTGCACATGAATAGTCACCCATTCAGTCCCTTTCATGTCCAGTTAATTTTTAAAAAAACCAAGCAATAGGAAAGATGTTTTTATGAAACCCTGGATAGTTATTGCCAATCAGAGCAAACACTGGCCTGGACAAAACAAATGACTGATCTAATATATAAACATGGCTTCACATATTCCTATCCATGGTTCTCCTTTCACTATTTCCCAGCCTTGTCTTCTACCCTGTTTATCTTAATAAGTCACTTTTATAATCTAGATCAGTGGTCCCCAACCACCGGGCTGCAGACCGGTACCACGGTGGGATGGCAGCACAGGGAACCCCAATGGCAGCCTTCCGCCCTCAACATGCTCGGGCGGGTCTGTCTGGCAAACAGAGCAAGAGCATGGGCTTCAGACACAGCAGATAGACAGGTGGCCAGGCCCCTCCTCCACTTCGCTTAACAATGGCTAGCTCCACCCGTGCCTGTGTGCAATGTGATACCTCACTGCCCGAGACGATAAATTATATATTATGCACTTTATTGTATTTTATTATGCGCTTGCACTGTCCAGTCCCACCACCCCTACTTATTGGTCCGTGGAAATTTTATTTAGCATGAAAATTGTCCGTGGTGCAAAAAAAGTTGGGGACTCTTGATCTAGATGAGGGACGGGCATGGAGTGACCCTCCAGATGTTGCTGGACTATAAATTCTACCAGCCCCAAACATAGTCAATGATGAGGAATTCTGAAAGGTGCAGTCCAGAATTTATCTTCACCCATCTTCACTCTATATAGCAGCTCAATCCTGTGTGGTGCAGTGGATAGCGGGATGGAATAGGACTTAGGAGACCTGAGTTTAAATTTCTACTCAGCCATTGAAGCTCAATGGGAGTTGTATAATATCCATGCAGAAAACATTTGTAACAGGAGTTTTAGCCTAGCGTGCAGCAAAATTCCTCTCTGTGCCTGATGCCTAAGATAGTGTTGGAAGCTAAGAGACACCAGACGATACTAGAGGGTTTCTAGAGAAGATTACAACTGCTGGAAACTGGTTGAATCTAGTCTCATCTGACCAAATAACTGGAGATTACTTTGGAATGCATGTGGTTACTTAATATAAATATTCTGGGGTGAAAGTTCACAAATGATAAGGAGTTACCCAAGTTGGACAACCCTAGCAAGTGTCATGCTTTGATGTCCAATACAGCTATCTTTTGATGTCTGCCTTTGTTATCAGGTTGCTCATTAGAGAGGTGCTCTGTTATCCTTTTGCTGATTCATGAAATACAAAGGACCAGAAAGTTGGATGTACAGAGATGTGTGTCATGATTCCATGACAAGATGGCATTTTTTATGTTATTAATCATAGTTTCATGTATGTTATCATGCAGAGATGCTATGTAGTTAATTTTGTTTAATTCTGATTAAGTACACTTAGCCTAAGTTCACACATTTTGTGAACACTTTCCACCATTTTCTAGAAGGTTTAACATACCTGCCTAGTAGCCGGTTGTTCAAGGCCATCCCTAGGGATTCAGCCTTGAACATGTTCTCTCACGGACTTAGATGAAGAACACTGATAAGATCCCATCTGTGTCTTCCAAGTCCAGACAGTAGCTGTCATTTTGACAGGTCAATTAGCACTGGTTATCTGCCTTTTCCCATCAGGAAAGGTATATAAATAGAAGCTTAATTCAATCTAAAAGAATCTCTCTCCCTAGAGAGATAAGCACACTTCCATGCATTCGATAGGCTTTCCTAACACCGAGGAAGCTATCGAACCCATCTTTCATGGGGCGCCTAGTAGCGCCACAGCTAGGGTAGCCTAGGTTAAAGTACTGCTATGCTATGCTAATTACTTTATTTGATTTCTGTATTATGTGCATTTATTGCAACTTTATTCTATTAATTTTGTTAGCCTAATAAACTCGTTAAATTGGCTTTCGAGTCAATCTCTGTTCTTCTCACTCCTGAAGCTAAAATGGAGCGAGATAGAGAAAGGAGACTTTTAAATTGCAAAGAGGCATTATTTAGCAAGGAAGACAGCACTTTCTCCTGTGAAGTTGGTGGGGGATTTCTCCAGGTGTCTGGAGGAGGACTTGCCTGTCTCGCCTTTCCCAGCCAAGAAGCGGCAAGCCATCTTTGAAGGAGAAGGTAACTGGCAATCCCCACACACACACTATACTTCCAAGGCTAACAAGTTCTCCCCAAGTTAGAGATAAGGGTGTTGTTCTGTGGGAATTGGCATTTTCTGTCCCAGAGGTCTTTGCAGCCAAATTAGACCTGCAACATTAATTTACTTTTTGCCATCTTCCCCGGAACCCATGAGCCAGATTCGCTGGACCAGTCTTTCTCTGCCGAACCAAGCCTGAGCAGAGAAAGCACACCCTTAGGCCGCGCTGACCAAGGCGGGCTCCTGCTCACGCTGCAGTCGTCGGCCTCACCGAAGTTTGAGCACCCGAGGTCTACCGGCCAGTAGAGATAAAATCTTCCGTCCCGTACAATGTGCTTGATGAGCAGGTACATGGCCAGGAATGGTATATAACAGCCAGGTATTCTGGCTGTTACTGAGCCTCTGCATAGACCAAGTTTCCAGTAGGTGCTACTTCCAAGATACACCCACCACTATTGTCCTGGGGCTCCTGGCAAGCAAGAAAGGTTTACAGTTTTCTCTCTACTTTACAATCTTACTGCTTCTACTTCCTATTTTCAGTCTTTTTAATAAAGGTGTGTTCATTGTCACTGAATCCAAAAGAACCCCCTTACAAGAAAGCTAGCAATGGCAAAATCACTATGTAAATATCTCACATAACTTAGAGTACTTAACAGTCTCTATGTAGTACCAAGCATTTTAGTTCACATTTCCTCAATAAACAGGCACACACTTCAAGTTCACAGACATCTATGACTACTCTGCCTTTTCTCCTTCTTTAACTGCCACTCATTCCCAGAATTATTATCTACTGTATTCACATGCAATGGGAAATGGAATGAGGCAAGGGAAGAAAGACCATTGAAAATACAAAGTACAGTGGCCACTAGATAGAGCAGATATACAAGAACCACAGAAACATAGAATAATTAAGTTGAAAGAGGTCTATAAGGCTACCAGGTACAACCCCTGCAGAGCACAGGAGATGACATCCTTGAATATTGAAGACAAAGGGTAGGGCCAAGACTTTAATTAATTTAATTCAAATGATATTAAATAAATTTTATGTAGAACTAATACTTTTTGCAAACGTTCTGCTTAGGCATATAAAAATAACCAGTCTCAAAGATAGACCTTGTTCCAGTTGCCCATTTCCCTAAGAAACTCTCCATTATGGTTACCACATATCAGATATGGGACAACATTTCTGTATTTACATGTACTCACTCACCCACACTCTCTCATAGCAGAAACTCTAGAGCAGTGTTTCCCAAACTTTGGTTTTTGGACTTCAATTCCCAGAAACCTAAGTCAATTCCCCAAAACAATGCTCAGCCAATGTACTGACTTGGCCTTCTGAGAATTGAAGTCCTCCAGTGGGGCCTGGGGCCCAAGTTGGGAACCACTGATCTAGATCTTGTTTATAGACAAGAGACAAAGCTATTTACCAACCACCAATCTATTTGTTAAAACAGGGTCAGAAGAAGCAAGTTCTTTTCCAGACAGCAGCTCTCAGGCAGCTTATAATTACGATTCAAACCACAACTGTCAGTTATCACCATTTATTATCAGAAATGTCTGTTGATTTTGTTTCATAATACAAAAAGACAAACCAGACATATGCATGGGGCTCTGTCAAATCTATGCTGAGAATTAATACAAAAATAGTTGAAGACACCAAACAATAGGAAAAAAGAAATACAAGCACATGAACAAAAGCATCTTAACAAACACATTACCTCTTGGACATCCTCTGGGTTTTTTCGGGAAACAATCTGAAAAACAAAACAAGTATTTTGTCAGTACAGTACCTGAATTTATGTTTAGGGAAGGCTCTACCTATTTATATAGAGGAGAAATGTACAATCCACAATCAAGGGCCACATGTAACCATCAAATTAATTTCATGCAGCCTCAGTCATCTTTTGAAAGTCCTCAGTTGGTGGTACAATGGCATTTGCAAAGAAGACTATGCCTCTAAAACCCAACCTATGTAGGCCCCAAACTACAGAACCAATATACCACAGGATGCACAACTGTAGCTTACAGAGATCGAACTTGGAGCATACATGCATATCTCCATCCAGACATGAGGATCCAACACAAAGATCCTGAAGTAAAAGTGGGTGCACCTAAATATGTTTTGCTCACCATGTGTAGCTTCTCCATTATGTCCAATAACCTACGTCAGTGATGACAAACCTTTTAGATACCGAGTGCCCAAACAGAGGGGCAGGGCAAACTCTGTGCTGAGGGGCGGAGGGAGTGCTCCCATTGGGCTGCTGGGCAAAGGGGTAGGGCGAACTCTGTGCTGGGGTGACGGCGTGCATGCCAACAGAGAGGCCTCTGAGTGCCACCTCTGGCATGTGTGCCATAGGTTCGCCACCAATGACCTATGCAGTTTCTCCTTCTATACTGGTTGAAGTATAGAAATGCCATTGGTCTGGCATCTTCCAAGCATCATGTCTTAGTACTTTTTCAACCCAAATTGCCAGAAAGTTGTTTGGGAATAAATGTCAAGAAAAGCTGTTCTATCCTATTGATACTCAAGGGCTGGTCATTGCATGAGATCATGGTCCAGACATTTTTAATCAATTGTGCACTCTAACTCTTCTCCCCACTCCTCAAGTAACATGATTGGTCAGCCTTCCACTCTGATCCTCCTGTTGATTAATGCCAGGTCAGTCCAGAATAAACCCCATCTGCCCCATGATCTAGTTGTGGATGGAAATGCTGACCTGGCATTCGTTTTTGAGATGGGAGGGGCATAAGGAGGCCTCTCTCTTGGATTTGCTCACCAGATTATGTCATCCAGCATCAAACTGGGTGAGGTGAGGGCGAAGGGTGGGGAAAGGGTGCCATCATCCATAAACAGAACATTTCTATTAGCAGGGTCCCCACGTTGTCTAGTTCAGGCTTGGAGAAACTGCACTTAGTGTTGGGCTTCAATGGGGATAGGCCAGGGAAAGCACAGGTGGACTGTTCCCCTTGTGACCCAGGGCCATCCCTTCAGGAACTATCTGAATTTGCCTCTAGAGTGATGTTGAGGTCCACCAGGTTGGTTCTTCTGGGGGACTTCAACATCCATGCAGCTGCTGCTGAGCTCACTGAAAACCATGACTTTTATGTTGTTGTTGTTGTTGTTCAGTCGCACAGTCGGTTCCGACCCTTTGCGACCCTATGGACCATTGTTCTCCAGGCATCTCTGTCCTCCACCATCCCCCTCAGCACTCCCAGTTCTGTGCCCATTGTGTCTACAATACCATCTAGCCATCTCATCTTTGGCCTCCCCCTTCTTCTTTTGCCCTCCACCTTTCCCAACATCAGGGCCTTCTCAAGTGAATCCTCCCTTCTCATTTGATGTCCAAAATACTTTAGCTTCGTCTTTACTATTAGCCCTTCCAATGAGCAGTCAATGTTGATTTCTTCTAAGATTGACCTATTTGTTCTCCTCGCTGTCCAGGGTACTCTCAAAACTCTCCTCCAACACCACATTTCAAAGGCATCTATTCTTCTGCGTTCAGCTTTCCTAATTGTCCAGCTCTCACATCCGTACATTACCACTGGGAATACCATTGCTTTGACTATTCTAATTTTTGTTTGCAATGTGATGTCTCTGCTTTTCACTATGTTCCCCAGGTTTCTCATGGCTTGTCTCCCAAGAATCAGTCGCCTTTTTATTTCATGGCTGCAATCCCCATCTGCCGTGATCTTTGATCCCAGGAAAGTAAAATCTGTCACTGCTTCTACTTCTTCCCCATCTATTTTCCAGGAACTGATTGGGCCTGTTGCCATTACCTTGGTTTTCTTGATATTGAGTCTCAAACCAGCTTTTGCACTCTCCTCCTTCAGCCCAATCAAGAGGTTCTTTAGGTCTTCCTCACTTTCTGCCATTAGGGTGGTATCGTCTGCATATCTCAGATTGTTTATGTTTCTCCCAGCAATTTTAATCCCATATTGTGATTCCTCCATCCCTGCATTTCGCATTATGTGCTCTGTGTATAGATTGAATAAGCAGGGTGATAAAATGCAGCCTTGTCTTACTCCTTTTCCTATTCCAAACCACTCTGTCATTCCATGTTCTGTCCTAACTGTTGCTTCTTGGTTCATGTACAGATTTCTCAGGAGGCATATGATGTGCTCTGGTATTCCCATCTCTTTAATTACTTGCCACATCTTGTTGTGGTCCACACAGTCAAATGCCTTAGTGTAATCAATGAAACAAAAGTAAACTTGTTTCTGGTATTCCTTTGTTTTCTCCATGATCCAACGTATGTTGGCAATGTGGTCTCTAGTCCCCCTGCCTCTTCTGAAACCGGCCTGCACCTCTGGTAGTTCTCTCTCCACATGTTGCTTATCCTATCCCAATATGTACTGGGACCCACGCATTTTGCAGCACAAACCTGTGCCACAGTCGTATATTACTTGCTAAGATCTGGACCAATTAAGATGGATTGCCATCAAAGGCTCTTAGATTCAAGTGCATTCCAGAGGGCTTGGTGGGGGGATTCTAACTAATCTGGTTGGCCTTCCTGCCAAAGCCCTGGTTATTGGGTAGAATACCATGGCAGTCAGGGCAGCTAACACAACCATGCCTAAATCACCCCGACTGCTCCTTGGAAGGTCAAATATTGAAAATGAAGTTAAAGTACAGAACTTTGAACATCAGATGAGAAGAGAGGATTCACGTGAGAAGGCCTTGATGCTGGGAAAGGTTGAGGGCAAGAGAAGAAGGGGGTGGCAGAAAATGAGATGGTTAGATGGCATTGTTGATGCAATGGGCACAAAGCTGGGTGGGTTGAGGAGAATGGTGGAGGAAAGGGGTGCCTGGTGTGCGGTGGTCCATGGGGTCGCAAAGGGTCGGAAACGACTGTGTGACTGAACAACAACAACAAAGATGCAATGGATGTTAGATGAGCAAGTACAGGAAAAGAACCCCAGTTCTCTTCTTTGCTATTCTTTTCAACCGACCCATAAGACAAGTATAAATAAACACTAATGCTCTTAAACACTTCAACAGGTTTTCCTTTTCATTGTGGAACAGTTTGTCTTTCAATGGTTATAACTCACATTCCTTGTATAAAGTATATATTGGGGTGCCTAAACTTTTTGGGCCCCAGGCCAGTCACGTGGTACAGGGAGCTGGTCACTATGGCCTGGGTGCCAGATTCAGCCCCAGACGCCAATTCATCTGGCCTGCAAAGCCCTCAGCGCTCCTGGAAGCGGAAGTATAACATGCCCGTATATATATATATATATATATCGGCATTTTGGAGAACTATAGTGATGTTCATCTTTACCTATAAGGTGTATACCATTGGAATCCGGTATACACGCCCGCACCCGTCCTACTATCCCGTACTGAGCCCCGTACACTTCTCTTTACACTGACCGATCATCACCGCAAGGGTCCGGCAGCCGCCAGTGGGGCAGCCGCCCCACGAACACAGACAGAAAAATCAAACTACAACTTCCAGCATCCTCCGCGCCGTGACTGCTTCAGCCAATCAGGCTGAAGGAAGTGAGCGCGTAGAACGTTGAAAAAGCCGGTGCGTGAAAAATAAAATAAAATAACGGCTCACGCGATGGGAATGCAAGGCCACCGCAGCCAGATGCAGCACCTCATGCAATGGGAGTGTAAGGCTGCCGCAGGTGGATGCAGTGCCTCACAGCCTCGTTAACTGAAACCCGCAAAAAAACACAGGGAGACAACCGCCGGCCTTCTTTCCTGGAACAATGGGGAGAAGAGGGACTCCCTCTCCTCCCCGCTACCCCGTCGAAAACACGGCGAGACCACTGCCAGCCTCAAGGTAAGTTGATCTGGGGGGGAAACAGCAGCAGGCAGCAGTTTGTCAGGGAAAGCACACTCCCTGCTGAATGACTGCATGCTGCCTTTGTACTACCCACTCCACTATTTAGAGAACTAGCATGAAACAGCAGTGGAGATAATAGAAAAGCAGCAGCCAGCAATCTACAAGGAAGAGCACCACCCCTTACGGATTGTTGCCTGCTGATCTCCCGTTAGGTAAGCCAGTGGAAAAGGAAGCCGATAGGAGAGAACCATCGTAAAGCAGATAGATCTTCTCTGCCTCCTTCTCCCCCAACCAACCTGACAAACCTTACCGGACGAAGAGCGAGCTGACTGCCGGCTCTTCCTTTTCCCCATTGCTGCATCGAAACCTAATTTCGAAACAGCAATGGGGAAAAGAGGAAACGATAGAAAGGCCGTTCTTCACCCCGCAAATCCACAACAAAACAAAACAGTTTAACACAACACCAACCATCAAAAATAAAAAACACAAATAAATAAACAAATAATTCATATAAACCCAGTAAACAACAAAACAATAAACAACAAACTCAACATAACACATCCGAAATAACAAAGGCTAACGAAAAACCATGAAAACTCACAAAAAACACCTATCTACAACATAACAACATGAAATACCTAACTCAAAAAACAATAATATCACAAATTACAAAAAAAAATACGGAAAAAAATATCCAAAACAATAAAACACATCTAAAATCCAGAAAAAAACAAAAGAACAAGCTAAAACACTTTGGGGGGTTTAAGTAGAAACACTCTACTTAAACCCCCAGCCCAGCACCCCAAAATAAAACAAAATAAAAATAAAATAATAAATCAAGAGCACTTACGAAAGACGTCCTCCCTCCATGCCTCCGTAGCAGAACTGAAGAAATAAAGACAATCGCAGTACTCTTAATCACAGACCCACCTAAAGGCTGCAAGAGTATAAAACAGTCAAAAAAACTATTTAAAAAATTCAAATAAAAAATAAATTAAAAAATTCAAATAAATTCAAAAACCACAAATTCAAATCACCACCACCCAATCCACCCCTAACCAAAAAAAGTACACAAAAAAACTGCCCGGCAAGGCCGGGCAAAATATGCTAGTTCTCTCTATTCTAAAATAGCACAATTTTGATGATTGCAGGCCAACATATTTACACAACAGCTGAAATCTCCCAAATATCCATCCAACTGTGCTCGGCCCTTGCAAACACAAGCCTGTGGTTCCCTCATGAAGTTAGTCTGGCTCATGTGTTGTCTTCTTCTTTCCCTGCATTATCGTCATTTTGCAGAGAGTCTTGCCTTCTCATGATGTGCCCAAAGGAGGAGAGCCTCAGCTTCATCATTTTTGCCTCCAGCGACAGTTTAGGCTTCATTTGTTCTAGGCAACAGTCAAGGTCAAGGTCATCCTTGCTCGAAAGCCAGTCGTATCCAACTCTAGGGTTTGGTACTCATCTATGTTTATAGCAAAAGAGCCAACACTGTCTGCGTCTACAGACATTTCCGTTGACATGTAGCAGGCATGACTAAACACCAGAGTGCACGGAATGCTGTTTACCTTCCCACCGAAGTGGTACCTATTTATCTCCTAGCAATTTCTTGCTTTCGAACTGCTAGGCTGGCAGAAGCTGGGACAGAGATGGAAACTCACTCCATCATGCAGCACTCGGGTCTTGAACTGCTGACCTGTCAACCTTCCAGCCATCAAGTTCAGTATCTTAACCACTAAGGCACCACAGTCCCCCAGTCATTTGTTTTAGGACCCACTTGTCCGTCTTTCTGGTGCTCCAGAGTATCCACAGAGCTCTCCTCCAGCACCATATTTCAAATGAATATTTTTTTTCTTTGTCAATTTTCTTTCCTATCCAGCTTTCACATCCATACATAGTGATCAGGAATAAAATAGTGTGAATTATCTTGATCTAGGTCTCTAGTAAAACATCCGTACACCTGATGATCTGTTCTAATTCCTTTATTGTTACTCTCCCAAGTCTCAGTTTCCCTCTGATTTCTTGGCTGCAGCCTCCATTTGGATTGAGGCATGAAAAATCTCCCACTATCTCAATTTCTTCATTGTCAATTTTAAAGCTGTGTAGGGAAAGGCTATCTTAAGTAAAACCGACATATCCCAGCATACTGTACTAACATTCACCGTGATGACAAAGAGCAGCTTCTTCTTCTTCTTTCATTTTCAGGTCAGACAAGAAACAAACAAAGCGAAGCCACCTTTTGTTGAATTCATTCCATAGTAGTTCCTTTTGCCTGACCTAGCGTGAGAAAGATTAGCCGGCACAACGAGGTTGCCATTGCCCAGAGTATGCCCAATTGTGATGCAAAAATACCACAATCTTCAAGGAGGCTCTTTCTGTGTAGTGAGCAGCTCACTGCATTTCAGTGCTAAGCACTGAAGCAGGGGTGCCCAAACTATGACCCAGGGGTTGGATCCGTCCCCCAGGCTGTAGTAACAGGCCCCCTGAACCACATGACCGACCCATGGCCTGAAAAGTTTGGGCACCCTTGCACTGAAGGATAACGGAGTATTCCATCTGTCCTCTGCCAGTTTGTTCACTTAACACAATGTTTTTAAAAGCAATTTCATTTCGGTTCAAGCAATTAAAATGCAACGTGCATTTTGTGCTGCTCTTGCGAGAGTGTGTAAAACTCCTTTTTCAGCCCCAGGGTTAACTCAGGCAGGAATTTAATACCAGCCCCAGGCAAGGAGTAAATGACATAACAGGACAAGATGCAGAAACTTCTGATGAGCAAAGTCAGTCCCAGTCGATTTGATGCCTAAGGCAAAAAACCCAAGATGAAGTCTCTCTCCTGTTCCATTTCAGAATCTGACAAGTTTAGCAGGTGGGTCCTACATCAATGCTGGTGGTGAAATAATGTCCTCCACTATTTCTGAGAACATCAAGATAGCTAAGGCGGTGCACAGTGGGCTACATGGCAAAAAAAATCTCTCCTTGCAAAATTTGGTTGTCACTCCCCGCTCCTCAGCATCTACCATCCAAGGCAGCAGCCTTATTTTGCAGGTAGCAGGGCCAGCCCTAATATACAGCAGTGACTGCAATCTTATTACATAAGGCAGAGACAGTTCCTTTTTTTAAAATTTACTTTTTTATTTTACACACACACACACACACACACACACATATAAAATCATAAACAAGAACAGAAATGACTTAAAAATATCTTGCAAACAATAAACCACCATAAGCTACAGTAAATACAAGATCTATATATTATATAACTCTCATAGTCATACCATACTATTGCATTCATCCACATTTCTTTCTTTTTTTTAATCACCCTAGTGATGGTTGCATTGTCAAGGGAAACCAGGTTGCAATACACATCAGTTTTTAATCCAAAAGGATAACTCGTCAACTATCAAAGTATGGACTAGGAAGGGCTTCCAAATATAATAAAATTTGTTCTCTTTACTAATGCCTTTATTTAAATTGAGCTCTGACGTTAATTTATCATTAAGTGCTATGTTCCACATTTGTTTATACCAGTCTTCCAATTTTAAAGGAGCATCACTCTTCCAGTTCTTAGCTATACATAACCTTGTGATTGATATGATTGTTAACAATTCTACTACATTGACACTTAGATTCAATTTATACAGTTCGAACAATAACACACTACCTGCATCCAAATTAATGTCTATCCCAAATATATCTACAATTTCTTTCTCAACTTTTATCCAAAATTCTTTTACTTGTCCACATTCCCACCACATATAAATGTAGGATCCAACATCTTGTTTGCACCTCCAGCATAAATTTGATTTTGTGTGATTTATTTGATGCAAACGCATCAGTGTTAAGTGCCACCTCCAGATGTTGTTGTTGTTCAGTTGCACAGTCGATTCCGACCCTTTGCGACCCCATGGACCATTTTCCTCCAGGCACCTCTATTCACCATTCTCCTCAGCCCGCCAAGCTCTGTGCCCATTGTGTCCACAATACCATCTATCCATCTTCTTCACTTGCCCTCCACCTTTCCCAGCATCATGGCCTTCTCAGGTGATTCCTCCCTTCTCATTTGATGTCCAAAGTACTTTAGCTTCATCTTCACTATTTGTCCCTCCAATGAACAGTCAGGATTGATTTCTTCCAATATTGACCTATTTGTTCTCTTTGCTGTCCAAGGGACTCTCAGGACTCTCCTCCAACACCACATCTCAAAGGCATCTATTCTTCTGTGCTCAGCCTTCCTAATGGTCCAGCTCTCACACCCATACATTACCACCGGGAAAACCATTGCTTTGACTATGCGAATTTTTGTTTCCAAGGTGATGTCTCTGCTTTTCACTATATTCCCCAGGTTTCTCATTGCTTGTCTCCCCATAATCAGCCGTCTTTTTATTTCATGGCTACAGTCGCCATCTGCAGTGATCTTAGATCCCAGGAAAGTAAAATCTGTCACTGCTTCTACTTCTTCCCCATCTATTTTCCAGGAACTGATCGGACCTGTTGCCATTATCTTGGTTTTCTTGATATTGAGTCTCAAGCCAGCTTTTGCACTCTCCTCCTTCAATCCAATCAAGAGGTTCTTTAGGTCTTCCTCACTTTTTGCCATTAGGGTGGTATCGTCTGCATATCTCAAATTGTTGATTTTTCTCCCAGCAATTTTGATCCCATTTTGTGATTCCTCCATCCCTGCATTGCGCATTATGTGCTCTGTGTATAGATTGAATAAGCAGGGTGATAAAATGCAACCTTGTCTTACTCCTTTTCCTATTCCAAACCACTCTGTCATTCCATGTTCTGTCCTAACTGTTGCTTCTTGGTTCATGTACAGATTTCTCAGGAGGCATATGATGTGCTCTGGTATTCCCATCTCTTTAATTACTTGCCACATTTTGTTGTGGTCCACACAGTCAAAAGCCTTGGTGTAGTCAATAAAACAAAAGTAAACTTGTTTCTGGTATTCTTTTGTTTTCTCCATGATCCAACGTATGTTGGCAATGTGGTCTCTAGTCCCCCTGCCTCTTCTGAAACCGGCCTGCACCTCTGGTAGTTCTCTCTCCACATGTTGTTGAAGTCTATCCTGTATTATCTTGAGCATCACCTTGCTGGCATGTGGGATGAGCGCAATTGTTTGGCAAATTTGAGCATTCTTTGGCATTGCCTTTTTTTGGGATTAGAATGTACACTGATCTTTTCTAATCCTGTGGCCACTGTTTTGTTTTCCAAATTTGCTGGCATATTGAATGCAGTAGTTTGATTCCATCATCTTTTATGGCTTTGAAAAATTCAACTGGGATACCATCATTTCCGCTAGCTTTGTTGTTTGCAGTGCTCTTTAGGGCCTTTCTGACTTCACTCTCCAGAATGTCTGGTTCAAGTTCAAATTTCTCATTATTATTATTATCAGGAGTGTTGAGGTCCTTTTTGTAGAGTTCCTCTGTGTACTCTTGCCATCTTTTTTGATCTCTTCTGCTTCAGCTAACTCTTTTCCATCTTTGTCCCTTATCATGGTCATTTTTGCTTTAAATGTTCCCGTGATTTCCCCAATTTTTTGGAAAAGATCTCTAGTCCTGCCTCTTTTTGTTGTTTTCCTCCATTTCTTTGCACTGTTTGTTCAGGTAGTTTTCCTTATCTCTCCTTGCTTTTCTTTGAAATTCTGTATTCAGGTGGTTGTATTTTTTTTCTTTCTCCTTGGACTTTTGCATTCCTTCTTTTCTCTGCTATTTTAAGGGCCTCATCAGACAACCACTTTGCTTTCTTACGCTTCTTTTCTTTTGGTATGGTTTCTCTTGCTGCCTCCTGCATGATGTCCCGCGTCTCTGTCCATCATTCTTCTGGTACGCTGTCTATCAGGTACAGGATATTAAATCTGTTCATGACCTCCACCGTGTATTCTTTAGGGATGTTGTGTAGGTCATATCTGTCTGGTCTAATTGTTTTCCCCATTTTCTTTAGTCTAAGCCTGAATTTTGCGATCAGTAGGTTGTCTGCTCCAGGTCTTGTTTTTGCTGACTGAATGGAGGTTCTCCATCTTTGACTGCAGAGTATGTAATCAATCTGATTTCGATGCTGGCCATCTGGTGATGTCCATGTGTAAAGTCGCCTCTTGTGTTGATGGAAGAGGGTGTTTGCTATGACTAGTGCATTCTCTTGGCAGAACTCTATCAATCTTTGCCCTGCTTCATTCTGTGTTCCAAGACCAAACTTGCCTGTTATTCCATTTACTTTTTGATTTCCTACTTTGGCATTCCAATCTCCTACGAAAATGTGGACATCATTTCTTGGTGTCTGTTCTATGAGGTGTTGTAGGTCCTCATAGAACTGGTCAACTGTGGCTTCATCTGCACTAGTGGTTGGTGCATAGACTTGGATTACAGTGATACTGAAAGGTTTGCCCTGGATTCTGACTGACATCATTCTATCATTTTTGATGTTGTATCCCATTACTGCTTTCCTCACTCTTTTGTTGACAATTATGGCTACTCCGTTTTTTCTGATGTTTTCTTGCCCACAGTAGTAGATATGATGGTTTCCAGAGCTGAATTCACCCATCCCTGTCCATTTTAACTCACTGATGCCTAGGATGTCAATGCTTATTCTTTCCATCTCATTTTTAACCACTTCCAGTTTTCTTTGATTCATACACCTCACATTCCATGTCCCTATGCAGTATTGTTCCCTGCAACACTGTATTTCTCCTCCCCCTTTCATATCCCTCCTCCTTTTCAGATCTGCTGTGCTGAGCATCCCCTTGTTTTGCCTTTTGTTTTGGTCCATAGGGTTCTCTTGGCAAACTTTGTGGTGTGCCTTATTTATTTATTGTATTTATTTTATTGTTTAGATTTCTATACCGCTTTACTCCCCATAAAGGGAATTCGAAGCGGTTTACAATAATAATGCTAAACAATACAAAATACGATACAAATAATACAAAGCAATATGCAAGTAAGATACAAAATGTCAAGAGCATAAGCAATACAATATCAGATTACCCTAAACAACATAATAAACAAAACAGTTCAATAATAACAAGAAAAACAAAACTCAAATAAAGGGCCCCCACTCACACCCAACTAAAGAAGGTGGGATAAGAGAAGCCCTTCTGCCATCGCGCCGCCTTGCCGGTCTCTACGCCAGTCTCTTCCCATCACACATGTTATCACAGTTTAAACAGTTTTAAAACAAAGTATTATCATGCACAATATCACAGTTTGTCACATAGTATCAAAGTAAAAGTTGAACTTACTAATGAAAGGGAAAGAAAGAAAAAGTCCACTATATCAAGTCTCTATGTAAGTCAGTTTCTTGTACAGTCACTAAGTCAGTTGCTATAAGCCATCTATGTTTAGTCAATTATATTATTTCAGTTTGATTATTTATCCTTTGCATGCATGCAGCAGCTCTCGCCACCCTTCGGCCGCATGGAGTTGGTCAAAGGCGCCGACTCGGGCCTCGCTGTGCTACAATGTTTTTGTTTTGTGTTATTGCTCTCTGATGGTTTGAACATGTGGCATTTATTTATCCAAATATGGTTATAAAATCTTGAGCATCATTTTGCTTACCCAATAAATTAAATAATAATAATAATAATAATAATAATAATAATAATAATAATAATAATAATAATAATAATCATCATCATCATCATCATCATCATCATCATCATCATCATCATCATCATCATCATCATCATCATGATACTTTAATTTATATACCGCTCTACTCGCCCAAAGGCGACTCCGAGCGGTTTACATTGGCACATGCTGTTTGCACATGCAATGGTCATATAGCAATGGTCATAAACAATATGTGACATCTCCTATTGATTAGAAGATATACAGAGCATTTCCAGCCTTTGAGCTTTCATTTTGTTTTCCATATTTGATACTATATTTTTGCTATGACTATGAAACAGCTTGAAACAGCTCAATTGACATCTACTTCTGATGATTCAATTTCTCCAAGTATTTTGGAAGAGCTTTCACTTTACTTTCTAACAATGTTGGTTCTTCATCAAAATATTCTTTTTTAAAGCAATCTGTCAAACTTGCTTCTCTCTTCTGTATAGTTCTCCAGTACATTTATTTTATTTTTAACAGATAAAACATTCACATATTGGGTGCTTCAATATTCTTAATCTTAAATTTCTCTTTCATTTCTTTGATCTTACAGAAAAATGTGTTCTTTTTCCATTTTTTTGTTCTTTTATTTCTTTGCAATGGTAATTAGGATTATTGGTCTTTAAGTGCCAGACAATAAGAAGGTGGATTAAGGATCTTGACCTTAATTCCATCACCTTTTACCTTTGCTTCTTGTTTTTCACAGAGCAATTTCAAGAGCTTTAGCCTGATTCTCATTCATGTCTCATTCACATCCTTCTTAAGAGCAAAAGGAGGCTAGCTCAAGTAACTTTGCCAAGTATGCCCAATATTCTAGCTTTTTTTACTTAAATAAACCTTGATAAATCTATTTTCACAGAAATGAATTTTTTTCATGGAATACCGCATACGACAAAATTTTCCAACTCATATTTTTTTTTCCTCCCGAAACATTTTCACCCTATATCACTGGCTAAAAATTGCCTAGCCAGGTGGTTTTTCTTCTAAGTAATGTTTGGGCAAGCTTACATGGAGTGAAGCCAAACTGGATGGTTCAAACAATTTCTTTCCTCTGTGTGATTGATACAACTTCTTTTCTTTCTTTCTTTTTTAAGGTCAACATAATAGTTTTGTGTTGTTGTTTTTTCACTGTAGAATATTGGTTTCTCAGCTCTTTGGATTTGGTTTGACTTTTTAGCAAACAAATTCTCTGCTGCAAAGGTAACTTTTTAAAAGCAAAGAGAATCAAAACATAGGTGGATCTTACTCATTTTAGGTCTTCTTTTGGAACAAAAACAACAGCCAGATTCATGGTGCCTCAAAGATCACCAGATTTACCGTGGCTAAAGCTTTTGTGGACTATGGCCCATCCCATCAGTTGTGCAAAGCATATTTTCTCCTTCCTAGGACGCAGTCTCATGGATGGAGGAATAAACAGTGAGATCTAAGGAAAATACTGTAAAATGCAAAAAGTACAGACAGCTCTATTTCCTTACATTCCCATCTCCTCAATGATGTATGTGTATAACTCTAACTCGGGAGAATATTTTGAGTAATTGATATAGAGCACAATCTTAACTCACTAGACTGGCTTTAGGCTGCCTGAGCAGACTTAGGCTGGCTAAGGCTATATCCCAGTTCAGGAGGGGAGGGAGTTCAGCTGGCCTAAGGAGAACAAAAAGGAAAAAAATATTAAAGCCCAGCAAAATCACTATGGAAACTGAGTTGATAGCTACTAATCAGCAGCTAATAGGCAGCACAAGGGGGTTGGCACTTGTGATGGCTCAAGAACCTTGTGCCCTATCCAAACCCACCTCAGTTGTTCTTAACTTGGTATTAGGGTTGTGCCCATAGTCTGTAGTCCAGGCATTCGCAACCTATTGCCCATGGGCCAGACCCGGCCCCTGAAACCATTTCATCCGGCCCCCGACGCCCTCGCCACTCTCGGAAGCGGAAGTAAAACATATTCCACGTATGCGTAGAATGCTGCTAAATGTGTTCTGTGCATGCGCGGCACACATTTTACTTCCGCTTCCTGGTGGGAGGAACCAGGTGACCGGCCCGATCAGCCGCCCAGGAGGCATGGTCAAGCCCATGGCCTGAAAACTTTGAGAATAGCTGCTGTAGCCCATGAAAGCTTATGCCCTAACACAGGGGTTCTCAACATTTTCAACCCGTGGGCTAGATCACCACCCCTCAAACAGCTGAGCGGCCCGGACTGGTGGTTCCCCCTGCTGTAAACACTGCCATAAAATGTGTCTGCAGCTGTTGTAAACGTGTTTACAACAGTCACAGGTGCATTTACAGCTGTTGTAGACACATTTATGACAGCTGTGGGCGCATTTGTGGCTGTCGCAAACACGTCTGCTTCCGCTTCCAGTGGTGGCAGTGGTGCAGGCCACATGAATTAGTGCCGTGAGCTGGGTCCGGCCCATGGGCCATAGATTGAGAACTCCTGCCCTAACAAATAGGTTCTTCTTTACGGTACAGTACTACAAAACTACATCTTGTTGCAACAGATTAGTAAACTACCTTCTGGGGAAATGGTTACATTTTGACTTTGTACAACAAAGTACATCTTTCTGCAGCATTTAATAGCAACTTTGAAAGAACGTGATGTTCTTGCGCTGTGGCCTGGGACAGATGGTCCATGCTTTGCATTCACTGCTTCCTATTCCTCTTTCAGCTAGAAATCTAAATTAAAGCCTAACCTCTTGCTATCTTTTGTCAGCTACCAAACTAGCCATTAGTTCCTGCATGCTCACCCTCCTTCTGCCTATGATAAGGGCTATTTCTTTTCTTCTAGCCTTATGTAATGCATACTTAGATTGCTAATACTGTATATTCCTGCAAAGGGAAACATTGTACATTACAAATCCCTGATCTTACTTCCAAATACTTCTCATTTTATTCCAGATCAATGTATAAAAGATTGCACTTTTATTTCTATCAGTATTCTTTCCTCTCTTCTCTGAAGATAGTCATATAATATTGAACTCCTTTCTAACTACACACAAAGGAGTAATCTGGGATAAGAAGAAGTATTATCTCCTTCCCTACAGTATCAAATTTGAGATGGAAAAGTTACAACACTTCCTTATATCCTGATGGTGTATGTATGTATGTATGTATGTATGTATGTATGTATGTATGTATTTATTTATTTATTTATTTATTTATTTATTTATTTATTACATTTTTAATACCAATTCATTCATTCATTACATTTTTATACCATCCATCTAGGATATTTCCCACTCTGAGCGGTGTACAAACAATTAAACAGACAACAGCAACATAATACAACAAACAACAAAATAAAATTAAAGTGCATGGAAAACTGTTTACCTTCCCACCGAAGTGGTCCCTATTTATCTACTTGCAATTTCTTGCCTGGGAGGCAGAAGATCAGCAGTTCCAAACCCAAGTACTGCATGACTGAATGAGCGCCTGTCTCTGTCCCAGCTCCTGCCAACCTAGCAGTTCAAAAGCAAGAAATTGCAAGTAGATAAACAAAATTAACAACATAATAAATATCTGGTGGTGTCTGAGGGCAAGCAAACTCAAAACTTATCAGCTAACTTGTTGGCAAAGGTATGATATTCTTAAAGGCCTCCTTGAAGAGGAAGGGTTTAAGCTGTTTCTTAAAAATATCCAAGGTTGGAGCTTGACGCAGCTCAACTGGTAATGAATTCCAAAGCATAGGCGCCACCACCAAGAAGGCTCTATTTCTAGTCATAGGTTTTCTAGCCATCCCTGTGGTTAGCACATGAAACTGCACAGAGTGAGATGAGCGGGTGATGTGGGCAGTAGTTCTGAGGGAGAGACGCTCCGACAGATGACAAGGTCCCAAACTGTACAGGGCTTTATCTGATAACACTAGCACCTTGTATCTGACACGGTAGGGAACAGGAAGCCAATGCAAGCCTGACAAGGCTGTGCAAATATGGTCAAACCTCTTTATACCCATCACCAGCCTGGCCGCTGTATTCTGGATCTGGTCCAATCTCTGACTCAAATACAAGGGCAGGCCCATGTAGACAGCATTACAGTAGTCAATCCGCGAGATTACCAATGAGTGGACTGGAGTTATGAGAGAACGTCTGTCCAAGTAGGGACGCAACTACAAAATCTACACCTTATATAACAGCCATCCTACATCTGGCACCCTGCAACTGTACTGGACTACAAGCCTATGACGACTGACGACAGCTGAGATTTCTTTCCACCATATTTGAGACATGTTGCGTACACCAATGGACTTTCTGCAACAGAGGAACAGACTTTATATTTTTGATGTTTTAATGTCTGCGTAGCTCTTTGCCTTAAAAACAGAGTGATGAATAAATGCCACAACTATCATAATCAAATTTTATGGAAAGAGAGATAAAGGAAGGCAAGGGGAGCAAGCCTATTTGGTATGGAGGGATGAAAAACAGGACGTCTGATGAGCATGATGGGATCAGACAGTGGATCTTAAGAGCAGTAGAAAACTTTATCTCTGTGGCAAAGCTCATGCTCCTCATGTGAAAACAGCCCCAGGTTCAATCCCGGCCACCTCCGACTTAAAAACCATGAACAAGCAAGGAGGGTCAATCCAAAATGACTCAACTACAACTTCCAGCAAGCCTCACCATGGGGCTGTGAAGGCGAGGGCTCGTGGGAGCTGGAGTCTCACACATCTGAAGGGCCACACGGTTGACCCTCCAAACTCCCTTTACAAGAGCCCTGGTGGCACAGTGGTTAAACTGCTGTACTGCAGCCAGAATGTTGTGAGTTCGATCCTGACGGAGACAAGGTTGACTCAGCCTTCCGAGGTCGGTAAAATGAGCACTCAACAGCATATTGAGGGGGAAATGCTAATTTAACTTGTGAACCACTAAGCATTATGGGGCGAGTATATAAGTGTCATTGCTATTGTTAGATCGCAGGTGACCCAATGCGCCGAGGGTCCCTCTCGCTTATTCAAGTAGGGGAGCACCAAACAGTGCTGGGAAGTGGGGGGGGAGTGAGGAAGAGGAAGATGATCACCGCTTTCTTGCGATGGGGTTGGAAGGATCCTCTAAAGCCGCGATGGCGAACCTCGGCACAGTCCAGATGTTCTTGGACTTCAATTCCCAGAAGCCCAAGCCCCCTGTGAACCCACACGAATGGGTTTACTGCGATTCATCCGGCCCGCGCTGCCCTCGTCGCTCCCGGAAGCGGAAGTAAAACGCGCCCGTCCGGGCGCGTTTTACTTCCGCTTCCGGGAGCGACGAGGGCAGCGCGGGCCGGATGAATCGCAGTAAACCCATTCGTGTGGGTTCACAGGGGGCTTCTGGGAACTGAAATCCAAGAACATCTGGAGTGCCAAGGTTCGCCATCGCGGCTCTAAAGAAACCATACCCTGCCTAGAGAAGGGATCTGCCCCATGGATAGAGGAAGGGGAGGATGGATCCAGCGTCCAACAAGGTTGCTGTCACCGGCGATCACTTACCCTCGCGGTGACCTTATAGAGAGTATATCCTCGAGGGTGGCGCTTGGGCTCGGTGACCGTGTAGAATCGGGCCACCTCTCCGCCTCCTCGTTCCCGCGGGGAGATCATCCTGGCGGCGGCGGATCCTGGCAGCTTAGCCCCGGTCGGTGGCCGGTTGGCACTGCTGGGGGCTGCCCGTGGCTCCTCCCAGAGCCACCCGTCGATCCACTCCCGGGTCAGGCCCGAACCAGGGGCGGAAGCAACGAGTCACGACAAAGAAGAGTCTGTCCTGCGGGGGCGATCCGGGGGAAAGGGGGGGGGACGCTGGATTCAGACGTCGACGGGGATCGAACTCGTCTCCCACCCGACCCACCCCCGGGCAGCCTCTTTCCTCCGCCCGATCCTGCCTAAAATGGGGTCTAAGAGGGCGGCTGGAGACTCTCCGCCGACTTGGGGTTTCTCCCCCGGGAATGCCTGAGAAAGCGTGATTATTGTAATATAAGCGGGAGATACAAAACGACCCGGAAGCCTTGTTGTTGGGCATTACAAAACGTGTTGTGCGTCGTGTGTGAATGCGTCTGGGTGACGACACGACACGCCTCTGGGTCTGGGTGGGATGTGGGACGGAGAGCTTAATTCTTAGGGAGAAAGGCCAGAAGGTTTTGTTTTGTTTTGACTGAATCCCAGCCTGAGGATGGTTTATTCAGGAGTATGTTCCATTGAATTTAATGGTGCAAATCTGCATATGAGTATTTTCTAAGGCTGCCACTAGTATTCCCCAATCACCGACCACAACCTTGTAAATGTCAATATTATTCCCGTTTGATGCAGGGGAAAAGTGAGGCTCCATAATTAGTTCTTCTTTCTTGTCTAGGTCAAGCTTTAAACTGCCAAAATGAAGCCACCTTTTGGTGAACTCATTCTGTCGTTCCTTTGGCCTGACCTAGTGTGAGAAAGATTAGCCAGCACAACAAGGTTGCTGTCACCCGCGAGGTAGACCCGATTGTGGTTCAAAAATACCACAATCTTCGAAGAGGTTCTTTCTGTACCCCACAAAATTAATTGAAAAGGTACAATCTGAACCTGGCACTTGGGTGCTCAGTCCTTTATCTTTTTTTTTATTTTTTTATTGAAATTTTTTAACAATAATACAACTTAAAAATAACAACTATAAAAATACAAACATCTACTTACAAATACACTATACATAACATAAGCAAGAACATGCAATATAAAAGAACTAACACAAAATATGAACTACGACTCAATAATATACCACCCTCTTTCATCCATCCATCATTGATTGCCTTTCCAAAATTTTAATACATTATTAATACTCTTATAACTGTCCTATCTATATATATTCAAACTTTATTCTTAAATTCATCAACTAGATACTACTATTAAGTCATAGCAAAAATAACTAATTAAAATACAATTTTCAAAAATTACCCCCGGTGTTATTTACAATGCCCAGGAGAAAACGGAGTATCACAAGTATTTTCTAATTCCAAAAGCTCATTTGTTCCGGTGCTGGTTCAGTCCTTTATCAACTACATATATATTCTAGTATTATTTACTGGTTAATAAAGTTGACTTTGCTCCCCTTGACAAATTTATTATTATTATTATTATTATTATTATTATTATTATTATTATTATTATTATTATTATTATTATTATTATTATTATTATTATTATTATTATTATTATTATTATTATACTTGTATGCCACCTCACTCGCAAAGCGACTCTGGGCGGCTAACAAAATACAAAATATACAGTTACGATTGTTTTATTCCATTTTTACTTTCCATATGCCAGGTTTAAGGCCTGCTGCTGAAAACTTAAATACTGTACCAAGATTAAACTTGAATGAATTTTAAGTGGCTGACGCAGACCAGGTCCTGCTATGTGGTTTTTTAAATCTTTAAATTAAAATGATTTCACTAATCAGGATTAAAACTATCCTGGCCTCAGTTTTCCAATGTAGAAAGATGTGACACCGTATTTGAAGGGCTATCATGCAGCAAATGAAACAGACTTCTTTTTCTGTGATTCCAGAGAGTAAGAGCTGAACTGATCCAAATGACAAGAAAACGATTCTGACTAAACATGGGGAGGAAATTATTGGAACTGGTAACATCAGGAAATTACTGGAAATTAATGATACTGGAAGGGACCACCTCAGAAAGTGATTTGCTCACCTTCACTACAAGCCATCTATTAGGGCTGCTTTACCTGTGGATTTCCTAGAGCAGGGGTTCCCAACATATGGCACACAGGCCGGACCCGTGGAAGCAGACGCATTTACGTCAGCCGTAAAACGCACCCATGCATATATAAACATGCCCGTGACTATTGTAAATGTGGAAGTGGCTGCTTTTACGACAGCCGTACATGTGCCAGCTTCCATGGGGCATGATCTGGCCCGGTCAACTGTCCAGGGGGGGTGTCAGGCCCATGGCGTAAAAAGATTGGGAACCACATCTTAAAGTTACAAGGCATTGGGCTAGAACTGAAACAATCCATTCAGACCTTTGGCAGGAGCACTTGGTCCTCCTAGCAAAAGAAAATGGAAAAGTGACAGGATTGCCCAAACCACTTCAAACCAAATCAAAGATATAGTAAAAGGTTACAACTCTAAATAAAAAAATAAGCAGAAGCAAATCCTATTATTTGAAATCCCAGATTTTAAGCGGATTTTTCAGACACATGCTTATAGTTATTCAGTTTTGTGAGGTAGATCTATTTTTTTTTTCACACAGGACTCCTCCTGAATACTTTTTGCACTGCCACAATTTTAAACCTATATTTTTTTTTATTTCAGCCATTAAGCAGACAATATTACAAAGCCCACATATGCACAATAGTAGTCCCTTAAGATAAGTCTTATTTTGTATTATGAGATCATTGCAGTGGAACACCAGTGGTTCCAATGTTCTAGCCACATCAGCTAGCACTGCTACTGGTTTCACCTGACTTCCACTGGCAATTCCAAAATGATTTTGGTCACTGCTAACTGGCACATTTTAAGGTCAGAACTTCAGGCGAAGTGACAACATGGCTATAAGGTTTGTGTGTGAGTTATTGTGGATACAAAATTATCTGTTACATAGCTCAGCTTATGGTCAAAAAGGGAGAAAATTCCAATATGTTAAATGCAATTAATTCTTAGGTATGTGTGTATAGGACTCTAAAGTAGCCTTATTCACAAGCCCTTCTTCTTTCATGTCCCGATGAAACCCTGGACTGCCAAAATGAAGCCACTTTCTTTGCTTTGTTGTTGGCCAAACTTAAGTCCTCATTGGTGCACGTTTCTGGCAGTAATCGACAGACCAGTAAACAAGCCGGATTCTGTATCTCTCTCATTAACACAGTATGTTGTTGTTATTCAGAAGCCCTAATTCAATAGAACAAATTCCTAAGTGTACATGGAACTGCAGTCTCAGGGTTTTTTCCTTATGCCTTATGAGTTTATTAAGAACATAAGAACAGCCTTGCTGGAACAGGCCACAGGAGCCCATCCAGTCCAGCATTCTGTCTCACACAGTGGCTCACCGTTTCCTTCAGGGTATTCCCAAGGAGATGCCTTCACCTGCTTAGGATTCCCTGGAAATGGCATTGAGAGAAATCCTGCCTATCTCTCCAACCCGGAGGTTGTCCTTAAGTATCCATAATTATAGCCATTGATACTCTTGTCCTCCATGAACTTGTCTAATCCTTTCTTAAAGCTGTCAAGACTGACAGCTGTCACCACTTCTTCTGGCAGGGAGTTCCATAGACCAGTAATCCTCTGGGTGAAAAAGTACTTTCTCTTATTTGTTTGAGAACTAGTACCCAAAGGTTTCATCGAGTGTCCCCTAGTTCTAGTGTTGTGCGATAGGGAAAACAGTTTTTCCTTATCTACTTTGTCCACACCGTGCATGATTTTATAAACTTCAATCAGGTCACCTCTTAGACGCCTTCGTTCAAGAGTGAAAAGGCCCAACCGTTGCAGCCTCAGATGGTAAGGAAGGTGTTCCAGTCCCCTCATCATTCTGGTTGCCCTCCTCTGCACTTTCTCCAACTCCATAATATCCTTCTGGAGGTATGGCGACCAGAACTGTACACAATATTCCAGATGGGGCCTCACCATAGATTTATAAAGAGGCAAAATGACACTTGCTGACTTATTTTCTATACCCTTCCTAATGATCCCTAGCATTGAGTTTGCTTTTTTCACTGCTGAGACACACTGGGTTGACACCTTCATTGAGTTGTCCACCAGGACACCAAGGTCCCTTTCCTGGTTTGTCGCAGAGAGTTCAGAACCCATCAGTTTATAAATGTAATTGGTTTTTTTGCCCCAACATGCATCACTCTGCACTTACTGATGTTGAAGCTCATTTGCCACTGTTTTGCCCACTCCCCCAGTGTCAAGAGATCCCTCTGGAGCTCCTCACAATCTCTCACAGTTTTCACTACCCTGTATAATTTAGTGTCGTCAGCAAATTTGGCTACCTTGCTTTTTACTCCTACCTCTAGATCATTTATGAAGAGGTTGAAAAGCAGGGGTCCCAGTACTGAGCCTTGGGGGACCCCACTCTTTACTTCCCTCCACTTGGAGAAGTGTCCATTTAGTGCTACCCTCTGTTTCCTGTCCCTTAGCCAGTTGCTGATCCAGGACAAGACCTGTCCCTTTATTCCATGACTGGTAAGTTTATTCAAGAGCCTTTGGTGTGGGACCTTGTCAAAAGCCTTCTGAAAGTCCAGATAAACAATGCCTCACCAAGCTCAATTTTTACATTTAAATTTAACTAAATTTAACAGTTTATAGCAAAAATTGTAATTAGCTTACTTGAGCCACAAGACAATGGTGGCACATTTACCTATAAGGTAAAGGTCTCCCTTGCTCGAAAGCCAGTTGTGTCATGGTCATGTGCCAGGCATGATTAGGTATCAGACGCTGTTACCTTTCCCATCAAAGTAGTACCTATTTATCTACTTGCAATTTCTTCCTTTCAAAGTGCTAGGTTGGCAGGAGCTGGGACAGACAGGAGCTCCCTCTGTCATGTAGCACTTGGGTCTCGAACTGCTGGCCTGCCAATCTTCCAGTCCTCAAGCTCAGCACCTTAACCACTAAGACACTGCAGCCCCATATTTGCCTATAGACAATCACAAATATTGCCAGAGTTCACTGGGTGAACTCAAGAATTCATTTTAGATTAATCATTCATGTGCTATTTTAACTGGGCTTGCTCAATGAAATGGTGTGGGAATAAATTCCCATGTTCAACAAAGAATTGCATTAGAAAATATCCCAATGGTTTGTTCCCCATGCTACTCAGATGTTCTAAACATATACCCCGCTCTACAAATGTGTGATTACAAATGTCTCAAAATAGTTTATTAAAATAAGATTGTGGTATTTTTGAAGCACAATCGGGCATACTCTGGTAACAGCAACCTTGTGTTGCTGGCTAATCTTTCTCACACTAGGCCAGGTGAAGGGAACTGCAGAATGAACTCACCAAAAGGTGCCTTCATTTTGGCAGTTTCACATCTTACCCAGACATGGAAACAGCTACAAATAGCAAATTTAGAAATAAAAATCACCAACGTGTGCAGCCCAGTCAAGTCCAATTTATGGTAACCCTTTCCAGGTTTTCTAAGTAGGATACTCAAGAAGTAGTTCACCTGTTCCTTCTTCCAGCGGCATCCTGAGATAGGAGTAGACAGCTTGCCAATGCTACATAGGCTGCCTTTTCTTCCAAACAGCAAGAAATCAAAATCCCAAATTCTAGCTCCACAGCCAGGTTATATAGTATTCACTGAGCTACATTTATAAAAGCAAGGTAAAAGTATTAATTCCCAGCTACCCAATGTCTTACGGAAGTCTGAATGTTTCTCCTACGTCCAATTGTGTGTGAAAAATACTGCTACAGTAGTTGCAAGATTCTTTTCCCAATAGACTTACTGCAACTTATGTACTGTACAAGTGTTCCTGAGACACCACAACACATTAAACATTTAGGTATTTGTGGTGAATTTGTGCCTGCAAATAGGAAACTCAGATGGTTACTTTATCAAAGGCAGAACAGGATCTGGTTTGATAGGATTACATCAGATAATAAGCTTGCACTCAAGAAATGTTTGAATTGGTCTCGAACTATGAAATATTTATTGGTGGCAGCTCCCAGGTTCCAGAACTCCCTGTTGAGTCAGACTTGGCTTGCTTGGCTGCTTTTTCTTCAAGCAGATCTTCAGCAACCAATTGATGGATATGCTGCACTCTGTCATTGTTGTTTGTAATCACTACTGTTCACTTGCATGTTTTTAAATGGTTTTCTAATTGTATTCCATTTTATGTGATAATCAATTTAATCTTATTTTAGTATTGGGAATTCATTTTCATTCTTGTTACTAAATATACTGGAAGCTATCTTTAGGTCTCAGTTTGGGAGAAAGTCAGATCAAAACCACATAAAGACAAAAATCTGTAAAGCATAAATAATCTTTCCAGGAAAACTACTTTGTATGCCTTATCCCAAAGACAAGCAACAAAGAACTCTAGGGGAGTGGGATGACTGCTCCAGGCAACAAATTTGGCATGAATGAGCAGCAAATGGCTTCATAAGGTAATGAAAATACATATGAGGTCAGAGTTCCTCAGCATACATTGGTAAATTTTGCTTTTCCTACTACAATTTTGGAAATATTGCATTTTAAAAATCTGGAATCAGGCAGATTTTTTATGTAACTAGTAAAGAGATCATGAATTCTTTAATACTAGTCACTTTCTTTTTTTGGTTCTCTGCAATCCGTACTATAAATCCATTTTCACTTTGAAGACAAAAAAGCCAAGAATGTTCAGTTTCCAGCAGTATCGAGTTGAATATGTACATACACACTCCAAAACACTAAATTACAATTTCATTTGTACATCTTAATCCATAAATGCTGAGCAACACTGAAATCCCCATATACAGATAAAAACAACTAATTATCATGTGTTGCTTTGAGCCTTGCCCAGGCAGAGAGAAGGACGGACAGACTTCAGAAGTCAGGATAAACGGCTGATTTAATTCATTTTTCAGTCCCATTAAAGCAAAAACTGCCTCGTGGCTGTACTACTAATTAACAGAGAGACTAGCTGTTTTTCTAAAATGACTGTGTCCTCATTTGTTCTGCTTGTTGACAGAAAGACTTATTTGGTCATAGGTTCCCTAAAAAGATCACGAACCAGTTGGTTAATTAAAAGTACATAAGGGAAACAATGGGGGGTTAGCTTAATCCAAGTCACCTTGGCCAAACAAGAAAAACAGGTTATTCCCTGGACAATTTAGAAGCTATACAGATGTCTTTATTTAAAATATTTATTATTTGCATTCATATCCTATCATGGATATTCTCCCACTCTGGGGGGGGAGGTATATAACACAGTAAAAAGTTTTTACAACAATAATAAAATTAAACAAATAGACAAACTGAATAAAATTATAATTAATCACAAAATACCATAACGATGCCCCCCTCCAATCAAACAAAAACCACCACATATTGGTGAAGGCATAAGTTAGTCAAGTCCTATTGCTCAGAGATGAGCACTGAACCCTAGAGTCGGATATGACTGGCTTTCGAGCAAGAGCAACCTTTATTGCTCAGCAGTTGGCAATATGTCCTTAAGTCGTAGAGAAAACTTTAGTTTTTTTTTTTCAAAAATGCATATTCTGTCGTTCTTTACGAAAACAAATAGGTTTCTCCCAGAAGGTTTACACAGTTTGTAAACGATGAAGCTTAGCTGGATTTTGCTACCAAGATTGAAGCAGCTCCTCCGGGGGCCACCGGCCTGTCCTCGAGACAACCCCCCCCCCCCAAAGAGTGTGGGGAGCCCCTCCGGCCTGGGCGTTTGGGTGGGCTCCGCAACGTCCCGCAGGCTGCAGGCCTCAAGCAGGCCGCGTCCCCTCCTTCCTCCCTTGCTCCTCACGGGAGATTTCGGCTGAGGTACTGCAGGAACATCTTGCCCAGCTGGGGCAGGGCCTCCTCCTCCTCCTCCTCGCCGTCTCCCGGGTGCATCTTGGCGTAGCTGAGGAACTGCCTCCGGAGGCGGCTGAGCTCCGCCAGGCTGACGGGCCGGGAGAGCCGCAAGGCCTGGGGCTCCGCCAGGCCGCCCACCGCCACCACCACCGACTCGCCCGGCTGGACGCCGCCGCCGCCGCCGCTCCTCTGCGCGGCCATGAGGGCGGCCACCACGTCCTGGGTGAGGCGGTCGAGGCGGTGGAGGAAGCCGGCGTCCTGCAAGGGCTGGGAGCGGGTGGCCTGGTGCGGAGGCGGCGGGCGGCGCTGGAAGAGAGCCGCGCGGAGCTCCGCCACCGGCAGGGCCTGGCCGGGCTCCGGGGGCGCCGCGAAGAGAGGCCAGTCCCAGCGGTTGCGCGAGTCCGGGGGCTCCAGAGGAGGCCGGTCCGGGCGGGCGGCGCCTCCGGGGCAGAGGAACAGGCAGTGCGGGGTCCCGGCCTGCTTGCTGAGGCAGTAGAGCTCGTAGCGGAAGCTCTTGAGCTCGTTGCCCGCGTCCACGATCACCACGTCCCGCCGGTTCAGCAGCCGCTCCGTCTCCGCCCGCAGCGCCGACCGGCCGCCGCCGCCTTCGAGGAAATCCGCCTCAGACACGACGAAGACTCGCCGCTCAGAGCCTCCCTCGACGCCGTCGGTGCTCAGGGCCGCCCTCAGCTCTTCGGCCCGCCGGCTTTTGCCGCTCCCGGGCAGGCCGCACAGCACCACCAACGGCATGGCGGCGCCTCCGCCTCACCGCGAGGCGAGCGGGGGAGGAAAAAAAGAAGCAACCGCCTCACTCAGGCTCAGCCGCTTCCATTTTGTTCCCTCTCTGGGGCGCTGAGCTTCCTTCCTCCCTCAACCAAGATGGAGGCCGAAGCGCTTCCGGTCCCTTAACAAAAATGGCTTCCTGTTTAAACATGGAGGTATAAAAAATAGGAGATGGCACTACAGGCTTCATGATGTAAGTTTTTGAAGCCAGTGGGTGTGGCCTGCCGCCATATTAGGTTGACCAAAACATTAGCAGACTACCGTTTACGATTGCTTCTTGTGTTGGAGGGGGAGTGGATTGATCCTCTCTCCCGGGTCTCGTGAGGGTTGGGGGACAAAAGGGGTCTGTCCCCCCAACCCTCCCAACCCCAGGGAAGCCAGCGGAGAGGGGGATCGCAACCCCCCACCCACTGATATTAAAGGGGAAACCCCGATCTCCTTTCACGACTCCACATAATCAAAGCTTCATAAGGCAATGTTTTGGGCCAACTAACATGGCGGACTGTCAGAATAGTCGGCTTCAAGTTTGTGACGTCATGTCACCTGTTTTTTTTTATACCTCCATAGTTTTAAAACCTCCATGTTTTAACTAGGAAGCCATTGTGTCTAGTCATGCCTGCCACATGACCGCGGCAACGTCTGCAGAAGAAGCAGACAACGCTGGCTCTTCGGCTTTGAAACAGAGATGAGCACTGAACCCTAGAGTCGGATACGACCGGCTTTCGCGCAAGGGAAACCTTTTTTTAAAAAAAACCCGCCTTCTTCCGCTTCTTGCCCCCTTTTCTCATCGCGCTTGCCTAATCGATCTGACCATAGAGATTAGAAAAAGTGAAGCGAGAAACTCAGTTGGTTTGACGGGGAACTTCCGAGTCCATACGTTTGAAAACGAAAGTGGTGATGCGGGATCCAAAGAAGTTCCGTTCAATTCAACCGCCGCGGCTTCCGGCCCTTGGAAAGAAGGCAGCGAGCGAGGTAAGCGATGAACACACTTGCGGCGGGAGGAATAATTCCCAGACTCCCTCAACCCCGTCATTGCAGTTTCGGAAGTCAACGTCTGGAGGCATCTCTTCTTTCTTTCCAAGTGTATGGGTCGCTAGCGTAAACTACAAGTCCCGTGAGCCATCGCAGGAGCTGAGTGAGGCGACCATTGAGGCGATTGCAAACCGTGTCTGCTGACCCCTTTTAACCCGCCGCGTCGGCTGCCTCGCTGAGGAAGGACGCGGGAGTGTTTTGCGCCCATGGCGTGAAAGGAACCGGCGGCCGTCTGAGATGAGCCCTCGGGGGGGCCGGCGTGGCCACCGACCGACCTGCCAGGAGGAGGAGCACCTGCTGAGACCAAAGGCCGCTTGGGACCCGCCGGCAGGTAATGAGGCCGCAGGGCTTGGGCCAAGCCGTCGTCTTGCTGGGACGGGACAGGCGGCTGCGGCCTTCCCGAGTGTGTGTGTGTGTGGGGGGGGGGGGGGGGGGGGGCTTAAGTGGCCGGCAATGCGGAATGAGGAGAGTTTGCCTAGCACGGGGGGGTACCCAAATTTTTTGGGCCGTGGGTCAGTTACATGGTTCAGGGAGCCGGTCACTATAGCCCAGGGGCCGGATCCGGGCGCATTTTACTTCTGCTTCCGGGAGCGACGAGAGCTTCACAGGCTGGAAAATTGGCATCCGGGCCTAGCAGGAGCTGGGAGTGGCAAGTCCAGCCAGGTGTTGCCAAAGGGAGGGTTGCCAGTAAGGATATCCGTACCTCTGAAGCCAAATTACCGTATTTATACCGAACGGACAGAGTGGGCGGGGTCTGGGCGGAGTTGCTAAATAACCTTTTTTAAAATATTTTTTTCTAAATTACCATATTTGTCTGTACAGTAATGCCACACCGTGCAGAGGGCCAAATTACTGTTCCAGGAGAACGTTATGGTAATCGAGGGCCAAATTAACACTCCGAGAAACGTACGGAGGGCCTGATTTTCCGAATTTTTTACATATGGATTCCGTACTCCGTACGGAGGGCTAAATTTCCGTATGAAACGGAAATTTCAGCTACAGTACTCTTCCCGTCTTGCTGGGAAAGGGAGGCGCTGCGGTGGCTCAGTGGTGAAGAAGCTCACCTTGCTAGCTGGTAGTCTGGCAAGTTGGCAGTTCGAGACCCAAGTACTGCATGACGAACTGAGTGCCCATCTCTGCCCCAGCTCCTGCCAACCAAGCAGTTCAAAAGCAAGAAATTGCAAGTACTGTAGATAGATAGGGACCATTTTGGTGGGGAAAATATCTTGGGGGCATGAAAGGAGCCTCATTCCCCTGGACGTAGTTTCTCTACCAAAAATCCTTTCAACCAAGAATAGTTTCTGGCACAAAATTATTATTACTGAAAAAGGGCTCTACATCAATAGGATATTGGTTGTGCTCTTACAGTTTGTGAAGGGGTATTTGCTGCTCATGTGTCCAGATAGAAACCTCTATTCCTTTTTGACCTCACGATAGGGCCGTATCAAGAGAAACAACATAAATTATAGAATGTTCCAGCTTGCTCTGCAAGGGAAGATACCTGAGAAGAGAGGCCCTGGGCGTAGACAGACTTCATGGCTGAAGAACCTGAGAGATTGGTGTGGCATGTCATTGGGAGAACTGTTCCGAGGAGTTGAGAACAGGAAGACTATCACCATGATGATGGCCAATATTCGGAACGGACATGGCACTTGAAGAACAAAATTCTTTTAACTAGAAGATCACATGGGAGCACCTTTAATGGAGCATTATGCTCCACCTATGCTGAGCAGGACATTAGCTTTATTCATTTATATACAGTACTTCAGCTGCTAATTATCTTTGATAAACATCTGTGGAAAGCATCCTTCTCAGACTGTTGTCAAAAAAAAATTAAAAAGCACGATTGGCAGGGATTTGCAAAGTTACCTGCAGTTTGCAGGCAAATATTGTGTTGAGACCAAGCAAGATGGGATCCGACATGACTCTTGTGGGAATGTGACTATGTGCATGTTTATGACTATAGACACCCATGAAGATACTTAGCCTGAGATGTGAAGGGGAACTACTCTGTTATGGTCCCAATGCAAACAGAACTCCCTCTTCCAGTTTTCAATGACAGCCAAGAGACTTTTAGCACTTTAAAGCAAAAGCAAAGCAATCACATTTCTATACTGCTCCATAGCAATTAGTGCACTCTGTGGGTGGTTCACAAGTTAATTAGCATTTTGCCCCCAACATGCTGGGTACTCATTTTGCTGTCCTTGGAAGGATGGATGACTGAGTGAACCTTGACCCGTGGTTAGGATCAGACTCACAACCTTTTGGTTGCAGGACAGCAGTTTAACTATTGTGTCACCAGGGCTCTTAAAGGCCAACCAGTTTTAACTAGCATGTACAGATCACTCCTCTTATCCTCAGGTGATATGTCCCAAGATCTGCTGTGGATACCTGGAACCATTGATAGGAGAAAACCCTATACAGTATTTTACATTACACACAGTGGCCTATAGTGGCCCGCTCTGGTAATGTGCCATAGAAATACATATGTACTGTATTATGTATTTCAGGGTTTTTTTTAAGACCCGCAGAAAGAGAGAGAGAGAGTGTGTGTGTGTGTGTGTGTGTGAGAGAGAGAGAGAGATTTCATGGAATACTGTCCAGTGCCTCAGAGACATTGTCTAACAGCATTGAAGCCACAGTTTTACATAAACCTTGTTCATCATCTTCAAAAGCAGCTGCAGACCAAGAATTGGATTACAGTCCTTGAAAGTTCATGTCAAATAAAACTTGCACTTTTTAAAGATGCCCCAAGACTGGCGATTTTACTACCACAGACTACTAATGTAGCTATTTTCTGGATAATATTTTTGTTAGTTTTTTACATAACAAAATCACACTGAATGTACATTGATTGCATTCTTGCAATTAACTTCGCTTCTGCTTTGTCTCTACAATGTATATATATGCAAAATATATGTACAGTAATACATAGATCAGGAAGGAATCTTTGCCTTTTGGATTTTTCCTTCAGTGTCCCGTTATTATCATTGAGCATGATTAATGGTTTTAAAAGGTGTGTTTTCCCATTACTTTTCTTAAGACAAATCCTCATATTGAAGCAAGGTATGGTACCTACTTGTACTGTTTGTTTATAATCTACAATCGTTCCTTTGTTGAATATTGTATTAAACTTTTTGCAGATGCCATCAAACTAAGGTTACAGTTACATGCTTAGAAGTCTTCCTGTATTCTGCAAAAAAGAAGCTTTATTACTGTTGCTTTGCTTTTAGGTATCCCATGCTGTCCCACCATATACAGAGACTGGGCAGAGACTGGATTTTCCACCGGAATCTCACCCAAAGAGTCCTTGCGAATGGCCAGAATTTTCAGTGTATGAAGAAGGCTGGTTACTATTCTTGGTTGTCTTACCCCCACTGGAACCCTCAGGATTGTCCAGCAAGTTGGAGTGAGGGTCCAAAGCTACTGCTTCCAATTTTCTGGAATTGGCAGCTTCCCAACCTTGTGCCACTTTGTTCTTTTCATCTCTGTACTGCTAAGATGAAATCTGAGGAACATGAGGCATCTTTAAAACGAAGACGACTTAGTGGTAATCAGGACATTAGTTGCAGCCCTAAAGATTTACCAGATTCCTCTTCTTTGGCTGAAACACCACCATCTCCTCCTCAGGGTGAAGAAAACAAGATTAAAAAATCGAAAGGTACTTTGTCATTTGTTCTTAATACAGTTTGCCCACCCCCACATATTTGCAGGGGATACATTCCGACATCTTCTGCAGATACTTGAAAATGCAGAAAGCAGGAAACCCTGTACAGTATTGCATCACACATACCGAAGTCATAGAAGTACTGGGGGTAGGGGTGACTGCAAATGCCTCCATCAGTCTTTCACACTTTCTTTGGAAATGATTCCCATGGAACCATAATCTGTTCCTCCTCTTGCAAAAGAGAGGGAGAGGGAATCCTTTTGGTTTGTCACAGGGTTCCGTGGCATTGCTTGAGTTGCTGTGCAACAAGGAATACAATATGCAACTAGTTAATTAGCATGACATTTGCATCCCACTTTATGTCATTGCACTTCACCCCAGTATAATTTAGCAATAATATTATGGCTGAAGTTTCCAAATTAGTTTGTCATAAGATATAAGAATACTGTACAGTATTTAAAATGCTAATAAAAGACAGCACCTTCTAGAGGCGCCTGAGGAGAATAGGTACCATCCCTAGGAGGGTTGTTTTGTCAACACTCACCTGACCCCAAAGGAAGAGTAACAAGAACAACCGCTGATACAGTTCTTGAAAATAGTTAGGTTCATATTTACTTTGCACATTCTCAGTAAAGGAAATTAATTCTTTAAAAAGAACTGAAACTGCCAAGTGAAAAATACTAATGCAAACTAACCTTACATTTTGGCTGTTATGTTTCATTAGGTGTGATCAAAAGGCACTGGGAATACTTTTGTCAGCAGAGCAAAGAAATGAAAGCCCTTGAAGAGGAGAAGCAGATCAGTCAGGATAATAAAGACTCACAGGCAAAGTTTGATTTTACTGTGGCGTCATACAATATCCTTTCCCAGGACTTGTTAGAAGACAATTCCCATCTCTACAAACATTGCCAACGGCATGTACTTGCTTGGAGCTATCGGTTTCCCAACATTCTTGCAGACATCAAACAGCTAGATGCAGATGTAAGTCAAAAGCTGGCCACTAGCTGTCAGTAGAAAAGCTACAGCTAAGTAGCAAGATACAACTTTTGCAAACTTCTGGGTGACGCCAGAGAGACCTCGCACATTTGTGTGTATTAAATATAAACCATTCTCTGTTCCTTCAAATCTTTCCTCAAAACGCAATTTTCTACCTAGTGTTCAGGTTTTTCTTTTAAAACTTAATTCCATTTACGTTTAGTCAGAAGTACCTCTACTGAAATTCATTGCGCTTTATACACAAGTTAAGAATGGGCTGGTTGGATAGCTCGTCAGTTTAGGTATCTGGCTGTGGAGCCAGATCTTGGGAGTTTGATTCCCCTCTCCGTCTCCTGGGAGGAGAGGCAGGCTATGTGAACTTTAGGTAAGCTGCACCATCCCAGGCAAACCAGGTGTATTCTCTTGAAAATCCCAGGTGTATTATCTAGAAAACTCAGGAAAAGGTCACCATAGGTCAGAACTGACTTTAAGGTGTACTGGTGGTGGTGTGTGTGAACATATGGCTAGAAGTAGACATCATTGAAAATTGTGGCAATATTTGAAGGGGTCACTGACAAAGCTAGTTCCATTTGCAAACCAGCAGGGCATGATATGCCTTCCCACATCCCCTTCTAGATGTGAAAACTCTAGAACAGGCGTTCACAACCCCTGGCCTTCGGGCCCAATCAGGCCCGTGCATATCATTAATGCAGCCCACGGTAAGAATCCGGGCACCTCTAGACCCACCCACCACCACCACCAGAAATCACGACATGTCATTTACTGCACCGGCAGTGATCGTGCCTGTTTTGTCGCTCTTTCCACAGCCTCCGTCGCTTCTCCCTGCAGCAGCAGGCTGTGGGGAACATGATCACTGTGTTTTGGGGTTTTTCCGATGTCCCTCAGTGGTGCTGCAGCAAGGAAAGCATGCTGTTCTGGAACTTCCTGGTATCGTGCTGGCAACACTGCCTGCGTCGCCAGCGCGACACCAGAAAGTTCCAGAATGGTGCGCACTCCCTGCTGCACCGCCACCGACACACATCGGAAAAGCCCCAAAACACAGCGATCATGTCCCCCACAGCCTGCTGCTGCAGGGAGAAGTGACAGAGGCTGTGGAAAGAGCGACAAAACAGACACAATCGCCGCTGATGACATCAAAATGGTAAGCACCAGGAACAACCCACCTCTGGCCCCTGCAGCTGCGTGTCGAGGACTGGACTGGCCCGATCTGGGGGGGGGGGGGGGGGGAAGGTTGAGAATCCCTGCTCTAGAAACTTCAGATTTCAGAAGACTGCAGTGGGAAGAAGATACCATTTAACTAGCAGATAGCAGCACGAGTTTGGACTTAGACTAGTAGGGTTTACTTTATGCATAGAATTGTGCCATTAACCACCCTGTGGTGAATGCTAAGCAGCCATTTTATGCTGAAATCAGTAAGATGAGTTATAACTCAGTTCAAACATACCAGCAAAATAATGTTAGGAAGTGGCATGGGCAGTGTGGTTGTTCATCAACTGTTTCTTTCCCCCACTCCACCCACACAGGTACTTTGTTTGCAAGAGGTACAAGAAGACCAATATGGAGTAGAGATCAAGCCAAGTTTGGAAGCCTTAGGTATAACTTCCATGCTAAGTTTCTGTTTGAATTACTTACTGTGAATAAATAGTAGCCTCAGTGTAAGGCCGAATGAGTCAGGCATGTGTATTACAAACAGTTTTTGTTTTATTTGAAGTGAGCCAGGATGCTTTTTATGTCAGACAGACTATATAGCGTGCCATTGTCAAGTTTACCTTCGTGTGTTCCAATATTTTCTGTCAGTCCAGTTTGGTTCCTATGCTAGAAATGAACCAGATTGGGGAGGAAATGGCAGAGCATACACAGGGATAACCCCCCCCCCCCTCGCTCTATTTCTGTTGGTGTAACAAATAGCTACCTCTTCTGCTCCATAAGGCACTTAAGCAAACCCCTGTCTGTTAAGCGAAGAGCGATACGCTTTTTTTCTTAGGATATAAAAGAGAAATATGCCAAATGATTTGAAGTTCAGAGGGGGCAGGGGGATCAGTCATGGTAGTAAAGATAACCAGAGGCCTGAAGATACAGTAAAGAAGGTAAAATTGTCAGTACTGGTTTAATTAGACTGAAAAAATAATCCCCAATTATCTTGGTCCAATAGTGCTTTATTCTTTTGATAGCCAAACTATGGTGCCTGAGCTGGCAAAAAAATTGTTCTGTGGCCAATGCTTTTGTAATTTGAGCATTTACCTTTGGAAATTGTCATGCTTGTTTTATTTATTCCATATAAAAAGTCATTTTTCCTCCCAATGTGGTCTTTTAGCCATGAGTGATTGTTATACTTGAATGCTGAGATGTTTATGCAACAATTCTCACTGAACTCAGTGGAATGTCTTCTCAGTAATTCAGACATATGATTGCTCTGTAAAAATTTGCATTTTTATTAACATAAGTAACTGAGTTGAAAGGGGCCTATGAGGCCATCGAGTCTCACCCCCTGCTCAATGCACAAATCCAAATCAGTGGATACACATTGAACCTGGTCCACTTTTTATTACAGTATATGGGTTTTTATGACTAGATCTTTGGAAGGTAATATGACACTTTTCAGACATTTGCTAGGAAAAGGAGGTCTTAAATACAGATCTGATGTGCTTGCAGTATCTTAGGGTCTTTTAAAATTCTACTCTGTAGATGGAAGTAAAATAAATAAAATTTGTTTGCATTTCTTTTTCTGTGCAAGACAACTGAGTTATATGCAGCAGTATTTTTCCACCAGCACTCTGACTCTGCTGTCAGAATGGATTTATTCCCCTCACTATCTCCACCTATGTCCAGGGCCTCTCAGAGCCACATCCAAGCCAACACGGCCACTAGGAATTTGCAAAAGTAATTTTTCTGGGATTTGATGAGATCTGCTTTGGAGAATTGGGACAGTTTTATGGAATTGCTATCCTTTTTTTTCTCTTGTTGTCCTGCAGGCTATCATTGTGAGTACAAGATGCGGACAGGAAGAAAGCCAGATGGTTGTGCTACCTGCTTCAAGGCGTCAAGATTTAATCTTCTCTCCTCAAGCCCGGTGGAGTTTTTCCGTCGCAACATCCCTCTCTTGGATAGAGACAACGTGGGCCTGATCTTGCTTCTCCAGCCTCGGTTTGCCTGCAAGAACACCACGGCCATCTGTGTGGCCAATACACACCTGCTTTATAATCCGAGGCGGGGGGACATAAAACTGACTCAGCTGGCTATGCTGCTGGCCGAAATGAACAATGTTGCCATTCGGAAAGACGGACGTTTCTGTCCCCTTGTCATGTGTGGCGATTTCAATTCTGTTCCTCACTCTCCGCTGTACAATTTCTTAAGGGAAGGCAAGCTCAGTTACGAAGGACTGGCAATCGGGAAAGTAGGTATCCTTTTGTGAAGCTGGTATTTAAAAAGAGTGAGTAGACAACACAAAAGGGACTCTGGTGGCTTAGTGTTTAAGATGCTGAACTTGATGACTGGAAGGTCGGCAGGTCAGCAGTTCAAGACCCGAGTGCTGTGCAATGGATTGAGCGCCCATCATCTGTCCCAGCTGCTGCCAACCTAGCAGTTTGAAAGCAAGAAATTGCAAGTAAATAAATAGGTACTGCTTCGGCAGGAAAGGTAACAGCATTCCATGTGCTTTGGTGTCTAGTCATGCCTACCACATTGTCTGCAGACACAGGCAGGAAACAGATGAGCACCGCACCCTATATTTGGATATGGCTGGCTTTCAAGCAAGAGAGACCTTGAACTTTACCTTCAGGCAACACAAAAGTAATGAATATGCGGTGCTGTTTCTGTTCAGACTTTTTGTATGTTCCAGAGCCATCAGTATGCATGGCAATCATTTTCAAAACTGTGTTATGGTGAAATTAGGGATTAATAATTGTTTCCTAATGTGTAGATCAGTAGTGACAGATCCTCATCCCTATAAAGTAGTTGGGCCCAATTATAAATCAACCACGTGCTGTTGCAGGGCAAGGTGCATTCTGAAGCCCATGTGCAGTAGCCATTGGCTGAGGGTGAAGGAAAAAGATCTTCCCAAACTGTTAAGCATCCTAGAACAAGCCTCAGTCTACTGTGACAGGCCTCCATACAAAATATACTTGAGTTTCAAAGCAGACAAGAAAGTGGTCTTGGAGGGGCGGGGGAGCATGTATACCTTTGATGTGCTGGATAGAGTGTCGGGTCAAGAAGACCAGAGTTCAAAACTAATCCTTCATACACTGTTCTGAGGTAATTGCAGAATAAATGGAATGTATACAGAGAAAGAATTCAATTTAGGAAATAAAACAATACCTTAAGTTTATCTGTAGTAGTAAAAAGAGAGAGAGGACAAAAACGTCTTGTACCTTTACAAGTTTCTTACTTTTATTGTGGCAAGGGGGTGGAGGGATTCCACCCTCCCACCTTTGTTTATTGAAAGAACATGTGAGGGACTACAGGGCCTACTCCATTCTCAGAGTGCCCATCTGCTGTACATTTCTACCTTTCATATGTTTAGCCAGTGTGATATACATTTACAGTGAACCCCCACTTTACAGACAGCTCGCTTAATGGAAAACGCGCTATACAGAAGGAAATCCGGAGGAAATTGTGCCCCACTTATCGGAAAAATACTGCCATGCGGAAAGGTTTTTTGGGTGTTCTGACGCTTCCCACGGCGGTGGGAGGGTGTTTGGAGCATTTCTGCTCCATTTTTTGAAATTTTACGCTTTTTGGCACCTCCAGAAACTCCCCGCAACCAGGAAGTGTTGAAATTCCTCTGTCCCCTCATCAGCTGTTCGGCAAGTACTTTTCCTGCAATTACCAGGGCTTGCCACTAGATGGCACTGTCAGAAATGTACCGAATATGTATTGCAAACCAAAATAATCAGTTCCAGAGCTCACTAAAAAGCCAAAGGAGGCGCCTGTTATCTGTTCAAATCTCTTTAAAAAGTGGCCAAAACACAGCACAAAATTCCAAAGTGTACTTCATGAAGAGTTTTGAACAGAAAAAAATAAGGGTTTTGGGGTTTTTTTTCCAACTTCCAGAATGAAAATGTTGGTTTTCAGTGCATTCCTGTGGGAAACCACAGTTCGCTTTAAGGAAAAATCGCTATAAGGAAAACCCCATAGAACGGATTAATTCCGTAAAACGGGGTTCACTGTACACTGATAAACATGCTTGCACCTTCTCTATGTCAGCGGAGACTTGGCACAATCAAGCTTTTCTATAATGAAAGACTATCTTGAGCAAGTGGTACTTAACCTGAGATTTCTGTTTTCTGTAGTGAAAGGATGTTCCTTCCCCTCCTTTTGCTTCAACAAGCAAAAACTGGTTAGGTAATCAAAAATGCCTAAGTTCATCCAAGAGGAGGAGGAGGAGGATAACCTTGGCTGATCCCATTTTCATATGCAGCTACCCAGAAAAATGCAAAGGGTGAGAAAAGAGAAAACATCCAGGAAGAAAAAGAAGGGTGGTTGGAATGTCCTCTTCTCACTAAAGAAAGAAGATGTCTTACAGAAAGTACCAGCCTTCCTTTTTCCTGTAGTGGAGCAGGACATCTTGAACAGATGGGATTTACCAAAGCCTTCAGGAGTTAAAAGGGACTGACACCTACATCTAGTTCATGTCCAACCTAAGAAAATGATCTGGAAGAACCTACTACATGTAGCAGCACTCAAAGTGGAAGATTGAAAGGACACCAGCTGAAAATGAACTGGAAGCTGGAATTGAAAATGGATTCAGCCAGAACTGTCTCTGGGGGGCTCTGGCGTTTTCTGATTGATTAACCAGTTCTTGTCTGTTGAAGCAAGCAGGAGGGACATTCTCTTTGTTCAGGACATTCTCTCCTCACTATAAAGAAGACAAACATCTCAGGTAATTACCAATCGCTGTCCTGGTGTGGAAGAGCTGAACACACACATAGGAGGACACATGTAGAGACCCTTCATATGGCCATGCCTGGCCACTGTGTGTTGGTGGGGCAGGACTACCCTGTACATCCCTTTAACCTTCATCACATGTTCTTTCCTGGTTGGAGAGAGCTAGCTGGAACTGCTCTTCAGTGGGCTTTTGAAGCAGCAATCTGATCCATGTGTAGTGTGACAGTCCCCCTCAGTGGAGGAAATGCCACTGGAAACCACCATATTGGGCCCAATGGCAAAATGAGCGGAGGAGGAACTGTGATTCCCAACATTAATGGAGGTGGAAGAGGCCATACCAGAGGGACTGGCTGTGAAGGCATACCTTGATAATATCCTTAAGGCTGCGGCAGTCCATTGCAGTCCCAATGTTAAATCCTGCATGTCTCATTTCATATGTGCCGCAGAAGATGGCTCTGTGATCACAGTGTGTGTGTCACTTTATGGCAAGCTGGGATCCACCTTAAACAAATTCATGCCAATGGCATTTTTCCGGCTTCAGGAAAAAATGCATTCTCGGATACGAGTTGCAGCCACCGCTGAGTGTGTAGTAAACAATGTGTTTAGGAGAAATAATTATATTGTCAAGAGAGCTTACCCCTTAACACAAAGACTAAGAGTACATCGCACTAGTTTACAGTATACCTATACAGTATACTGTAAACTACTGTAACCTATAGGTATACAGTATACCTATTGTTTTGAACAATAAGATCAGAGCAGAATTAATCCGGAACCTGTTATTGAAATGCCTATATTCTTTTTGCTTCTCAAGGTGTCTGGCCAGGAACAGTCTCCAAGGGGCAACAGAATACTTACTATTCCTATTTGGCCTCAAAGCCTTGGCATTTCCCAGGAGTGCATGTATGAGGAACAACAGAAACAGGTTGAAAAAGAAAAAGGTAAATGGTTCAGGTGCAAGTTTTAGTACATAAGGAATAGCCATAGCACAGAATGGGTTCTCTGTGCAGGGGAGGAGATGTAAACCCATGGTATTTGTTGAGCTTCTCCTTTCCATGTAAAACAGGTGTGGGAAATGCTCTGGCAGTGGGACCAAATCCAATCCGCTTGGAATCCCACTGCTGTCTTTTAGGTTTCCCCAGATGATTAAGCCCTTCCTCATTACCATCATTTTGTAGTTTCCTAGTTTTTGAATGACATTTTGCCTCCATATTAAAATGTCAAAATCTCTCTGCTAAAGCTGAATTATTAGCAGTAAGAGCTTTATGGTTGTGGCCTTGATCCTAATTCAACCTCTTTTGAAGTTGAGTTTGATCTTTGAGCTGAAAGAAATCTCCTCCCCCCCCCCTTGGTGTAGATGTTTCTAGGCTCATTAATTACCATATTCAGTTTTATCACTTCTGAGCAAGTAAGGATGTCTGCCTGGATCCTGAACAGTTGCTGAGAGTTAATAGTGGACAGTGCTGGGACAGTTAAATGAAGAGTTTGATCTAGTTTAAAACAGGTTCCTCTATTCCTGTGTTAGTTTTGAGTGAAATGTTCTGTGTCTCCCTTTTTCCAGAGAAAGAAGAAATTAAAGAAGGTTTGAATGATTCAGAGGAGAACATAATAGTAGAAAAAAGGTAACTTTTGACAATTGTTGGACTTATTTATTTATTACAATTATATCCTGCCCATTTGGGCTGTTTTCTCACTCTGTGTTGCTTACAAGATATTAAAAAAATCTTTACAATAGAAAATTAGTAAATAATAAATAAATATTAGACACACTAAATAAATCAAATAACAACAAAAAATGCTGGACTTGCCTGTTAAGGAAGAAGAGCTCTTACTGTATCCAGAAATTATGTCACAGCTTCATTCTTGTACATTGTCAAATATAATTCTGACCCCTGTGTTTTAAGATAAACCATAATTTAGTGTTAGAATATTTAAGTTGATGTATTCCCCCTCTCCTCCTTCCTTCTAGCAATAAAAACAGCTCAGCATTTGCTACCATTTTTAAGGAACTGCAGGTGGTTCTAGCCTACAGATGAACAACTGTGGCTTTCTAGATATTTAGGCCTACATCTCCCAGTAGCTGTATCTACTATAGCCAATTGTAAGGGAACACTGGAATTGCAACCCAGCAATTGTGCTTAGCGTTAGCTATGGTCTGTCCAAATGTGTGTTTAGATGAGGGGTCAAAGTGGCTTAATCAGATAGGCCATTAATGAAACTAACCACAGTTAGTCCAGGTTCAGATGTCATGTGCTTAGGGCCACACTAGAAGAAGAGAAGGTTGGGGTGAGCCTTCTACATCATACAAAACTGGATTTATGTTGGATGAATTGTTTGTGGACATAACAGTACACATTGGAGAGATTCAACTAGGTTAACATCTGTAGATGTAGTCTCATCTGTAACCTTATATGAAACACAATAGTCTTTCTGAACCACTCTTGTCTCTTTTTTTTTTAGGTTACCCACAGATTTACATCACAGTTTTCAGTTATCTTCAGTTTATTCACATTATTTGCCAGAAAGTCGAGTTCCAGAAGTAACAACTTGCCACTCCAGAAGTGCGGTGACTGTGGATTACATCTTCTATTCTGCAGCAAAAGGCAGTCAAACTGAGGAACCAGGTGATGAAATTAATAACAAATATTAGCCTGATTTGCTTGATTCTCTTTCAGCCTACATGATGGTTACCAGTAATCCAGCACAGCAGAGCTACTTGTAAGTAGACTTGTGCAATGCCTATGTGACCACCTGTGGCTTCCATGTTTTAATTGTTGGATAGGGCAGAATAGGGAAGGAACTGATCTGAATACCAGCTCTTTCTTGGTTTTCAGTGCTGACTGAGGGCATCTTACTCTCTAGTATGAATTTTCATGCTGACTCTGGAATCTTACCAGTAGATTAACACCACCGATTTGGTGGCCAGAATCACTAATCACACCTAGTTATGTGGCGCTCCTTTGAAGCATTACAAGGACCAGCTGAAACAAACCATGAAGGTGTCAGGTATAAACTCACAAATTCGTCAAATTCAACTACGCCCTCTACCATCTATTCAATGTACTGTGTGTGGTTGCATGTTTCATGCCAGGATTGGTTTATTGAGTCACCAGAGACATCCATCAACAGAGAAAGTGACTTCCAGGAAAAATGTGTGCTCAGATAGGAGTAGCAGCCGACGACGACGATGTGGCCATTTTGTTATCAGCATTGTGACCAGCACCTTATTAATTAGCTGCAGTTTCTGCTGTGATTTAGCAATTACACTTATATACCACTCCTTAGTGCTTAGTTCACTCTTTGGGTGGTTTCACAAGGTACACTAAACCCCCAGTTTGTAATCGCCCCTGATTTACATTTGCCGTGGTTTACGATGGCAGATCGATAGGAGATGACATCCTGGTGTATGATAGTTTTTCAGATTACGACCTGGAATTAGACTCTAAAATGGCGGCCCCACAACATTTTAGACTAAAACAGCACCCACCCGCCCCCAGCGCCAGAAGTCACGATCCATCACTTACCGCTGTGGAGGAGGAGGAGGGAGACTGCGGGGATCATATCCACTCCATTCCAGTCTTCTTCTGAGGTCCCTCCGCGGCGCTACAGGCAGGAACGTGCTGCTGGGCACTCGGCACGTAACCAGGAAGTTCCAGAGTGGCGTGAGTTCCCAGCTGAAGCGCTCCGGGGGGACCTCGGATGAAGACTAGAATGGAGCAGATATGGTCCCAGTAGTCTCTCACTGCTGCCACCACCTGGGCTCCCTCGGCGGCCGTACAAACCACTCAGGAAGAAGCAGCAGGATGCAAAAGGTAGGGAGATTGCTCCGTCATTCTTTTTTCCTTTTACTGTTTGCTCTGGGTTTCTTTTTTCCCCTTCTCTTTTTTCCCTGCACCTCCTCTGCACCTAGATTGATCGATCTCCACCTCTGGTGGTTGGCTGGGGGTGTGTGTTCTTAGGGGCTTCCCCTTTCTCTCTTGCACCTCAAGAACTCCCCCTCTTTTCCACCCCAGCCACTAATCAGCTAGGGAGTTTGATCGATCAAGGTGCAGAGGAACGGGATACCAGTTGGTGGAGTCGATGGGGGTATGAGATAGGATCGTGTCTAGTAATTTTTTGAATTTTTTTTGGGGGGGTCGGGAACGTTTTTTTATTTTTCAATGCATTCCTATGGGAAAATGTGCTTTGGTTTACGATTTTTTTCGGTTTATGATGAAGCCTGTTGGAACGAACCAAAGTCGTAAACCAGAATTTTACTGTAATTAGCATTTTTGCACCCAACTTCCTGGGTACTCATTTTACTGAACTCTGAAAGATGGAAGGCTGAGAAACTTGCGTCCCATCAGGATTGAACTTGGATCATGAGCAGAGTTTTGTCTTCAGTACAGCTGTTTAACCACTGCACCACCAGGGCTCCAACCATTTACATAATTTTAGTTAAAAAGGTTTCCCTTGCTCGAAAGCCAGTCGTATCCGACTCTAGGGTGCAGTGCTCATCTCTGTTTCTAAGCCGAAGAGCCAGCGCTGTCTGCTTCTGCAGACGTTTCCGTGGTCATGTGGCAGGCATGACTAGACGCCGGAGCGCACGGAACGCTGTTACCTTCCCACCGAAGTGGTCCCTATTTATCTACTTGCAATTTCTTGCTTTCGAACTGCTAGGTTGGCAGGAGCTGGGATGAAGACGGGAGCTCATTTCCGTCCTGCAGTACTCGGGAATCGAACTGCTGACCTTCCGCTTCCCAGTCAGCGTCTTAGCGACTTGAGCCACTGCAGTTAGACATGTGAAAATTGTCTAGGGCTCTGGCAAGTGATTCTTTATTCAGTGAAGTGTGCTTTTACCAGGTATATTTGGCTCTCAGGGTAAGCGTATGTAACTTGGAAAAAAACATCTTCAATACAGTAGAACATATTAATTTTTCTTTGAAAATAAGAAAAATATTATTGCTTGAGATATTTTTTTTTTAATTGCAAGGTACCAATTTTTAAAAAGATTGCAGTAATGGTTTGCAAATATGCCAAATGTCATCATTTGTTTCATGGTCTTTGTAAAGTGTTCCTGCACACTTCTGTTCTAGGGTTGCCAACTGATTTAAATTACCGTATTTTCCGGCGTATAAGACGACTGGGCGTATAAGACGACCCCCAACTTTTCCAGTTAAAATATAGAGTTTGGAATATACTTGCTGTATAAGACTACCTCTCTTCCAATGCACACCAAATAAAAATTAACCCACACTCAACCTGAAGACATGCAGCCCTCCGAGTCGAATGGGCAGGTTCTGGTGGAGAGCCAATCCACGCTCACGTTCTCCTCCTCGAGGTACAGGAAGATGTGTGCAGCTTGCTTCCCCTTGCTTCATACTCCCCGCACAGAGCAGGGACTCGGCCGCGGCACCCCCCACCATATGCGCCGGACATATGAAGCAAGGGGAAACAAGCTGCAGTTAAGTACCTGTCCTATAAGACGACCCCCGACTTTGGCACAGATTTTTCGGGGTTAAAAAGTAGTCTTATACGCCAGAAAATACAGTAAATTAACTTGGCCTGCTTGCTGTGTACACCCCAAGCTTGATCTGTAACGATGACCAGGTACAGTGTTTCATTGCACAGATAGAACACTTGTAAAGTTCTGTAATTTAAGCTGCTATTGCAACTACTGTACTTGAAACATGGACCTGAAAAGAAGGAAGGATGAGTGGGTGCAGTTTCAAGCCCTTTTCTGTTTTATTTTGATGCATTTTTAAGTGTTAGTCTTAAACTGAGGTGGCTCAAATGGTTAAGACGCTAAACTCGCTGATGGGAAGGTCGGAGTTCGATTCCCTAGTAGTACATGACAGAGTAAGCTTCCGTCTCTGTCCCAGCTCCTGCCAACCTAGCAGTTCAAAAGCAAGAAATTGCAAGTAAATAAATTGAGACCACTTCAATGGGACTGTAAACAGCATTCCGTGCACTCAGGTGTTGAGGCATTGCTGCCACATGTCCATGGAAACGTCTGCAGACGCAGACAGTGCTGGTTCTTTGGCTGTAAAGGGATGAACACTGAATCCTAGAGTCAGATACGACTAGCTTTTGAGCAAGGGTGACCTTGACCTTAAATGTATCATTTGCTGTTTTTATTTTGAACTAGCTTGAGTGCCCTGCTCCGCCCGGGCGGTTGTTTGGGGGGGGGGGGTCTGCCCTACCTCCCGGTGTCCATCTGGGGCAGTGGTGGCCGGTGGCTGCGGCTTCTCGGCCTCACCCCTGGTCCTTGGGGGCTGACCTCCCGTGCTTGGTTGTCAACCGGAGGTGTTCCCGGTGGTTTCCGGGCCTGTCTCCGGGCCTTGCCGATTTCTTCCCCCTCCATCGCACTCTTTTACCTTTCATCCATGCCGTGGTGTGCCCTTTCTTTGTTTTAAGTTTGTGGGGCGCAGGGCCCCTCATGACGGTCCGGACCCTGACATTATGGGGCGCACACGCCCGAGGTAGGTGTGTGCAAAGTTTCAGCATGATTGGTGCAACGGTGTGGATTTCTATACCGATTCCACAAGCGTTAACACCTCAATTTTATATAGATCTGTTGCTCCAAAATAAAGGATGAGGTTTGAATTCTGGCAAGAGTAGTTGCTGCAGGAAGTCACCAGATGGCGCCAAGATATTGTCCTAATGCCTTCTGTTAGGCTGGTCTTTGTTTGGCAGGGGAAATAGGAGAAATAAATTATCAGTTTCTGTACATACTTATTCTGCACACTTCCACCCACAAATCCTTGCATTTCAGTGTCTTGCTATCTAGTTCAAGAAATGTGCACAAAAGATAAATGTATCAAGGCAGTGTGCACATTAGATAATGCTAATACACACATTTATTTTGGGAGGGAAAGTCTATACAAAAAAGTTTATGCATATTATTTGAAGAATCCAGTTGTTTGTTTTGTTTTTTTCAGTATTATTTCAGTGCTTGCAGATGGACACTACCAAAAGTTAGGCAGTCGTGCAGTTAGGGAAATGAGAAATTCTTGGTAGATGAGTCATGCTGATTCTCCTTTTGCTTACTTATGCTCTGCATAGTGTACCCACGCATATGTTAAGTCCGAGTCTGCTTAAACTAGGGTATTCAGGAAAGTTGATGCCTTGGCAAAATGTCTGTATTGCAAACAAAGGAACCCTAGCTTCTGGCTCTCGGATTCATGATAAAACTCTCCCAGTGGCTTAAGGCAGTTCTGTTCACACAACTTCAGTGGAGGATCTCTCTTTCTCCTATGCTTTCTCATATCAAGGGAGTTTACAGTCACTGAACTATGAATTAGGAAATTCCAGTCTAAATCTCATTGTTTCTCTGGCTTCTGATGGTAGCCGTAGCAAACCAGAGTCAGTTAGTCTTAATCTTAAAATTTGGCTGGCCCAGTAGGTGTGGGGTACTGCCGGTGGGGCAGTCCCCCATCCCCCCCCCCCCCCCCACACACACACACACACACTGGCTTATATGAAAGTTTTAACTTATTGTGAATATTGGAAGGGCATTTTAATGGCTTTTAAATGTTAAATGATTTTATGGTTTAAATTGCTCTCGGGATGTTTTTATACTTGATTGTTTTTTATGGTTGATTGTAAGCCGCCCGGAGTTGCTTCAGCGAGGGGGTGACGATAGAAATTGAATTAAATAAAGAAATAGACAATATCTCCCACCCTCTTCTATCACACAAGGAAATAACAACATTGACTTCCAGGGCTGTGAAACCTGCAGCCCTCCATATATTCTACAACTGCAAATCTTGTTAACCCTATTTATTAACCAGGTTTGCAGTGATGGATGGATATTAGGAGTTCACCAGCATGGGGAAAATTTGTTTTATCTTACACTGCAGTTGAGCAGTTTTCCTGCTAGATTGTTTAAATGAACTTGCTTGTGTATTGGAGAGTACCCTATACAGCAAGATTTTGTTGGATCAGGTCAACATTCCTTCCCTTGAGAGCAATGCCTGAACAAGCTCTAAAGAGAGAGTTATGATACCTGCCTGGGTGTGTACCACAATAAACCCAGATCTTTGCAACCTCCACCATTCTGCTATAATTGCAGTTGGTTATACAGGAGCGAGCCTCTGCTAGGTGAGAGCCTTGTCGAGGTATGGGAGCTTGAGCGGTCTAACTAGGCAGTGTTGCCTATCACTTGTCAATGATGTTAGGCTGGGACTAAGACTCACCAAAGTGTCCTCCGTCGGATCCCTTGGGCAAGGTGAAAGTGGAGAGCACACGTCATGGTCTGCCTAGCCAACGGGTGACATGATATCCAAACGGCTAAAAACCCACATGCAGATTGAGTTGATTTCCCAGGTCTATTTGCATGTACGAAATGTCGTCGCAGAGCTTTTTTTACCAACGCGTGGATTCCTCGCTAGATAATGACTCCAAGGTATACAAAAACAAGTTCTATCTACAGTAACTTGCAGATTGTCTCCAAGCATTTCTGAAAGCCTTTTCTTTCTCTTACAGGAGCTAAACATGTTTTTGATGGAGGCCTCAGCCTTCTTGGTAGATTATCACTGGTGACTGAGGAAGATTTGTGGGCAGTCAATGGGCTTCCCAATGCAACCAACTCTTCTGACCATCTCCCTCTCCTAGCTAAGTTCAGACTGGAAGAATAACACCCAGATCACGGAAGCAGGCTGAGTTCACCCCCAACAGCATCCCAATACTCCTTTGACTTCCACAGCAGCAAAAGACTGGCAATTTGGAGATTTTAAAGAAAATATTTTGTAAATTATTAGAACCCCTTCAATGACGAAAAAGTAAACTATTTTACATTGGGATTCTTATTTTTAAGTAATGGAAAGTATTTGTGCTGGATTTTTTTTAAGAAGTGTATTTGCTTTTTACAAATGCCTGTAAAGTATTTTTTTAAATATAAACAGTGATCCAATTCATGTTTGATTTTTAGTTTGACAGATTTTCTTTGAATCCTGTGGGTAGATTTTTGTTGTAAACATTGCATTGGGTTCAGAATGGCTAATTAGAATTTTTCTTCATATTCTTTTGCAAGAGATGAGTGAACATATATATCTTTACCTCCTTTTATGTTAGTAGTCCAATGAGATGAACAACAGTTTGCCTTCCCCAGAATCCATCCTTTGATCTTCAGCCTTTTGTTTGGATTTGAACTTGAATTTCTGACACCTCAACCTGGTGCTTTTTTATTCCCTTTTTCCCAAATGTCTGCTTACCTTGCCTCTATGCAGCTTTATATTTAAGACACTAGCACGGTAGCCAAACCTAACCAACAGATTGCATGTTGTCAAGATCATGGAATATTGTTCAGACAAATGAAGGTAGATCTGAAAATCTATTTCTTTTATTCATTTCATCTTCATCCTGCCTTTCTTCCATTGAGCTCAAGGTGGCGTGAATTATTCTTTTCCTCACCAGGAAACATTAGGAATGGGAAAGAGGGCCATGGAAACATAATTATCATTCAGCATACCCGTCACGCGCTGCTCCGGAAAATATGGGAACTGCTCCAGCCCGGGTGCGCACACGCAGCAAAAGCTCCTTTGTGCATGCGCAAAACCCCTTTGTGCATGCGCAGAAATACGGGATTTCCTGGCCAATCTACGATACTTGACTGGTATGTCATTCAGGTATATGCTCCAACTATAGATACTAAACAAGAGAAAATTGAAAGGTTTAATGCACGCATCACACATCAAACCAAGACATGCTTATAATCATAGGTGACTGGAATGCAAAAAAGTAAGGGACAAAATAGAACCAAATGTTGCTGGAAAATTTGGTTTAGGGGACAGAAATAAAGCAGGAGAACAACATAGAGTTCTGTGAGTCCAAAGACTTGTTTATTACAAATACATGCTTCAAGCAACAAATGGACTCCTTACACGTGGGCATCACAGAAATGAAGGAGAAAACAAAAGAAAAGATCTGTCCGAGAATATCTGAGAAATCACAGGGATTTTTACCTACTGTAGATTAGAAATGACCAATAGGGAAGCACACTATCTGACCAAGAGAAAATAAAGAGACGTTGACAACAGTATACGGGAGAACTTTATAGAAAAGATAAAAGGATTGCAAACTCCTTTGAAAAGGAATGATGAACCTGGTGTTCTAGAAAGTGAACTGAAAACACTAGGAAGAAATAAATCACATGGGGTAGATGAGATAACAATAGAAGCCACAGAGACAGAAATGTGTCAAAACCCTGACAAGAATACCAACAAATATGGAAAACCAAACAATGACTCAAAGGCTGGCAATGTTAAATATACATTTCAATCCCCAAGAAAGATACCAAGGAATGCAGCAACTCTAGGATAGTGGTGGTGAACCTTGGGACTTCATGTGTTCTTGGACTACAATAACCAGAAGCTAATTCAGCATTCCTGCTGATCAGAGCTTCTGGGAATTGAAGTTCCAGAACACCTGGAGTGCCAAGGTTCACAATCACTGCTATAGAACATTGCCAAGTCTGGCAGCTATTGCAATAGAGTAGACCATACTGCCAGCGACTCACAACCACCCTAAGGACTGATGGCCTTGGGTGCCAAAGTCCCCAGGGAAGGATGATTAAATCCTACTTGACTCCATCTTGATGGAGGGCAGCAGCTTCATCAACACTTGCCTGGAGCTGAGGAGGACTTTGCATGCCAAAATGGATCAGTGACTCACAGAACTGGATCAGTGGTACAGGTGTCATGCTGCAATGCAGAAGGTAAATGAAAGGCCACTGCATTATAGTCTCAGGACAGACTTTGGGTGATTGCCAATTTTCAGATACGGCAGAAGAAGAATAGGACATTGCTTTAATTTCCCATGCAAGCATGGTGATACTCAAGGTGATAAAGGTTTTTACCTTATATGGTGTGAAAAATGCCTGATGTTCAAGCTGGATTCCAAAAAGAGGCACCCAAGATCACATTGCAAATAGTTGCTGGATACTTGAATGCAGCAAATAATTTCAGAAGAAGATCAACCTGTACTCTATACTCTACAGCTCTTTGACTGCGGATCATGAGAAATTAAAGGCTGGTTTGAAAGAAAAGGGTGTGCACCAGTACTTGATTATCCTGATGCATAACTTTTATTGAAGACAAGAAGTTAATGTTAGGACGGAATATGGAGAAGCAAAATAGTTTCCTCTAAGCAAAGGGTGGCATTTTATTTCCATACTTCTTCAGTCTGTATACATAATATATCATACAGAAAGTCAGTCTAGATTCAGATGAAAGAAGAGTGAAAATTGGTGGAAGAAGCATCAATAATTTAAAATCTGCAGATGACACCATCGTGCTGGCAGGAAACAGCAATGGCTTGAAAGGACTCTTACATTAGTTTAAGGCAGTGTTTCAAAATCTTGCCTTCCCAACTAACTCAGAGCTTCCTCGGCTTCTGTATGCTTTAAGTAGAAGGTACAAACCTGCAGAGACACAGACGTTTCTTGAAGAGGAGAAAACCCTGTGATTACCCTTGGGCATGGATGCTGCCATGACTCAAGTGGTTAAGACGCTGAACTTGATGACTGGAAGGTCGGCAGGTCAGCAGTTCGATACCCAAGTGCTGCACGACTGAATGAGCTCCCATCTCTGTCCCAACTCCCGCCAACCTAGCAGTCTGAAAGCAAGAAATTGCAAGTTGATAAATAGGTACCACTTCAATGGGAAGATAAGCAGCATTCCAGGCACTCCAGTCAGTGATGGGCACCAGCTGGATTGGACCAGTACGTGCATACCAGTAGTAAAAATTACTGGCCCCGCCCACCACTTCCTCCTCCTAGAAGAGGCTTCAGAGGTGAACCGCTCAATTTCCCCCTTCGTCCAAGGCTTTTCCTGGGCTCTGTTTCACCCCAAAGCACGTCCCCAGCCTCTCCGGAGTGGCTGGGGAGGCGCTTCATGGTGAAACGGAGCCCCGGAAAAACCTAGGACAAAGAGAAAATGGCTTCGGAGGTTTGCTATAGTGCAATGAAAATAGAAGATGCTTCTATTTTCATAGCTCTATAGCAAAGAGCAGTCACATGGCCAACAAGCCATGCTCACCCAGTCACATGGCCACGCCCACAGTGTGGTAGGAATTTTTTTTATGCCCACCACTGACTCATGTTTAGTTATGCTTGCCACATGTCCACGGAAACGTCTGCAGACACAGACAGCTCTGGCTCTTTGGTTATAAACGGAGATGAGCACTGAACCCATGAGTTGGATATGACTGGCTTTCGAGCAAGATTGACCTTTACCTTATAAACCTGCAGAGATAAAGAATCTCCTTGAGGAGGAGAAAACACTGAGTACCTTTCAGCATCCCATGAGCAGGTGTAGCCAATCCTTCCGACCCAGAAGCATTGTCTTTTTAGCTGAATTTTTTTTTTTTTTGAGAGTGGATGGGTTGCAGAGTGCTCACAGCCACGCATGGTCCAGAGTAGGATGTGAGTGGTAGTCTGATCTCTGTAAGGTGCTAGCCTCTGTTGTAAAGAGACGTTTGACAGCATGGAGCAACAAACACATTGCAAACAGCATCAGTTAAAGAAAAATTCTGGGTAAGTTTATTTGTGCAGCCAGTATAGTTCTTAGCCTCTTCCTGTGATTATTTTATGCAAAGGAAAATAACCAGGTAGGAAAATGGAAAAAGATAAGTGATTATACATTAATGTGCATAGTTTATGCCTTTCAGAAAATCTGAAACAAAATCAGGAGTGGAATTTTTTTTTTGTTTCACTGTAAACAAAAGACAGTTCTGTCTCTGTATTTGTACATGTTCACACGCACACAGAGCATCTAGCACCTTTGCAAATGCTCTGCCTCTATCCCTTCCCTGTAAATTGAGTGGTTGTAATTCTGCTTAGTGTCACTTGTCTGCAGAGGAGAAATGAAATACAGTTGAACTGTTCTTGACCTGAGCTTGAAAGATAGAGCTGTCTTTTAAAATCAAATACTTCGGAGGAACTGCCGATGCCTTTCGGAATAGCTTCCTCTGATCAACGCCTGTTGGAGTGCTATTTGAGTACTGCCAGAAGTGGATTGATAATAATAGGCAGAGACAAGGCAGGAAAAGTTAGGCGTGGTAGCACGCCTGCGGTCTTTACTACCGATCTCTTCCATATGGCAGCTTAAAAAACAAGAGGACACCTGCCTAAAATTCATGGGAAGCTGCGTTCGTCCATCTATCCTTGAATCGTCCAGAGCTGGAAAATAACTCAAGATAGCTATGAGTCCTCAGGTCCAGTCCTCTGCCCAAGCAAAGGAAAATCCACAACAAAGGCACATCTGGCAAATGACCCTCTAAACCTGGGGTGCCGAAACTTTTGGGGCTGAGGGCCTGACCACGCCCCCAGAACAGAGCATGTTTGCACATGTGCATCTATATTCACTTCCTGGTTCGGCACGGATGCTTCTGTGCATGTGCGAAAGCGTCCATATTCACTTCCTGGTTCAGTGTGGACCATTCTGCGCAAGCATGAGCACATCCACCCCAAACCAGGAAATGAAGACGGATGCGCCCACATATTTATTTATTTTTATTTTTCCATTTTTTTTCCATGCACAGGAGCATCTGTATTCACTTCCTGGTTTGGTGAGGGCATCGTGGGCCTGATGGAATGGCTTTGGGGTCTGTATCCAGCCTGCAGGCCATGGTTTGGGCATGCCTGCTCTAAACCCTGTACAGTGGACCCTCACTTAACAAATTTAATGCGTTCTCTGGGACCTTTTGTACTATGAAAAATATGTAAAGCAAATTTCCCATAGGAATGCATTGATTGTAATTACCCATAGGAATGCATTGAAAGCCAAAATTTGTTAGCCAGAACACGGTTTCCCATAGAAATGCATTGAAAACCAATTAATCTGTTCTGGGGGGGGGGGGGGGAATTGCTAACCGATTTTCTAAACCTCTGTTGAAACTTCCCAAACCTTCAAATCCTACTGGTCCCAAGCAGCAAAAGTGGACAGTAGTGTCAGAGAAGTATTGTGAGTTGGTAGCCAACTTCCTTGAGTCAGGAAAGCAAGCAAAAGGGGGGGGGGGGAATTGGATGCAGAGGTGACAAAAGCAGCTTGTGGATCAGGATGTGGGAAGGGGGTACCCTTGCTCCAAACTTTCAGGGAGTTTTGCCCCTTCAATCACAAGTTGGCCTCATTAGGTTGCTTGTATTGTACTGATTTTATGTTTTACTTTTTACTTTTTGTTTATATTGTGGGCAGCCTCTGTTTTATGATTTGTACATGCCATATAGGGACTGCAGTGGCTTAGCAGTTAAGATGCTGAACTTGAAAACTGGAAGGTTGGCAGGTCAGCAGTTCAAAACCCGAGTGCTGCATGACGGAGTGAGCTCCCATCTCTGTCCCAGCTTCAACCAACCTAGCAGTTTGAAAGCAAGAAATTGCAAGTACTGTACATAAATAGGTACCTTTTCAGTGGGAAGGTAAACAGCATTGCATGCACTCCAGGGTCTAGTCATGCCTGCCACGGAAACATCTGCAGACACAGACAGTGCTGGCTCTTTGGCTATAAACAGATATGAGCACCAAACTCTAGTCAGATATGACTGTCTTTCAAGCAAGTGTGACCTTTACCTTTACATGCCATCTAGAGTAGCGAATTTATCACTAGATGTGTGGAATACAAGTTTAATCTATATCTATAAAACAAAGGTGTGGTCTTGTATGTCCACGATGGGCTCCTACACCCCTGGACGGATCTCACTGAAACTTGCCACACACCTTCCTTGGCCTGGCAAGATGGCCACGGGGGGGAGGGTGTTTGCACACCCCATTTGGTGGTTTATACCCAAAAAAATGGGTCACAAAGGGGACACGCCCACCGACAAGATGAAATGCGACGAAACAGTACTGCACATGCGCAGAGACTACATTTCCCAGATGCCTTCATGCGGGTGAGTGGGTGGGCGGGACGTCCTCCCTGCATTTTCCCCCCAGAACTGTGCTTTGCTCCAACCTATATGGACGAGTGGGAGGGGCAGAGGAGCGACTGAAGTGCTTGAGGAGAATCCGGGGATTGGAGGCAGCCGTTAGACCCGGCAGAACGCCCGCAAGAGGTGGTGTATGACCCTTCAAGGGGCTGTGGGCCAGCCCCATCACCTTGTCTTCCCCACCCACCCAGGCAGGTACTGCTGCTGAGGTAGCTGGCCGTGGTTTGACTTTACAGGAAAAAAAGCAACCCTGGGCAATGCCGGGTAATCAGCTAGTAATATGTAAATATTATCACTACATGATAGTGAAACTGTGCTGGCTCAGTGGTTAAGAAGCTCGCCTTGTTAGCTGGAAGGTCAACAAGTTGGTAGTTCAAGACCCGAGTACTATATGACAGAATGAGTGTCTCTGTCCCAACTCCTGCCAACCTAGCAGTTCGAAAGCAAGAAATTGCAAGTAGATAAATAGGGACCACTTTGGTGGGAGAAGATCTTGGGGACATGAAAGGAGCCTCATTTGGGCATCCCCTGAACAGAGTTCCACCAGCAAAAAACCTTTCAACCCAGAAAGCACCTTCGTGTGTTTCAGACACGATGGGGAAAAAATTACTACATGATAGCCTTACATGCACAGGAGTTCCCAATAGGATTATGGCCCCTGTTGAATTTTAAGAAAACACACAGAGAAGACTATTTTTATTTTATAAAAACCTTCTTCCAAGACATTTTATTAAAGTTTCATGCTGCACTAAACATTCAAATAATGATAAAAGCAAAATAAAATTAATCATGCATGTTTCTTATACAGAACAGCATTTGACAAAAGGATAGCAATCGACATCTATTCATCAAAGTCAGTTTTTCAGATTTAAAAACTTGTAGATCTGTGTTGCAATAGTTTGGATTTACCTGCATGTAAAGGAAACAACACAACACCAGGATACAAAATAATTCGGCCATATTAAAAAAAAACATCCAAGTACAAACGTGATGGGGATGAACGGCAAAATGCAAGGTGGCCTTTTTCTTGCATCATTCCCCTTGAGTCCCAAGAAAAATAAGTAATAGAGGAGGTCAGATGGATTGTGTCCTAAATGCTTCCAAAGGATTAGAGACATACAGAGAAATAGTTTAGGAACAGAAAATATTTAACAGATTTCAGAACAGCTCTTGAAGATTTGTGGTAGAGTCCATTTACAAAAGGAAAACAATTCAAATATTAATCATTGCAATAAAGTCACATTCATTAGCACTCAATAGGTGCTGAACACTCATCTTAAAACAAAACAACAAACCCCCCCCCCCCATGATTAATATTTTTAAAAGGAGTTCAATTTATCCAAAGCTTGAAAACGTTACTTTTTTGACCACAACTCCCAGAATCCAGAAGAAGCAACCAATGACTATGTCATTTGAGGAAGAGCAGGGGTGAACATAAGATCCTGCCATCTACCTAGAACAATAGCAATTACACTTATATACTGTTCCCATAGTGCTTAATGCATTCTCTGGTCGGTTCACATGGTAATTATTATTTTTGCCCCCAACTGCTGGGTTTTATTGACCTCGGAAGGATGGAAGGCTGAGTCAACCTTGATCCCTGTCAGGATTGAATTCAGATCATGAGCACAGTTTTGTTTGCAGTACAGCAGTTTAACCACTGCGCTGCCAAGGGCGCTTACCATCTATCTCTGATATCAACCTGCTGATCTCTTTAACATGGTTACAAAATCAAAAGCCAGTCTGAGACTCTGTCCCATCTCTTTCATTTTTCAAATCAGTTGCTCACTGCCTTACTTTCTCATTGCTAGCTTTGATTTCAGGTTGCATGCATGCTAGTACAAGCTATGATTCCCTTTTACTGAAATTATGAGTTGAACCTGGTCAATAAACCCGAGCGTTATTAAGGGTTACTCCAAACCTGCCAGCAGAAGGTGATAGGGAAGCCCAGCCCCTTCCATCTGGTCACTTACATGTAGAGAACTAAATCTGAAGGCAGTCTATCGACAGAGCATCGCCACATGATCAGGAACCTTAACTTTTTGGAGTTTTTTCAGAGTTTTTGGTCATTTGGACAGCACCCACAAATACAGGCTACTCCTTTCAGGTTTAGCTCTCCACATGGGAAGATAGAAGATAGAAGGTGCAGTGTTAGCCTTCTTCCGCTCTTTGCAGGGCAATGAATCCGTTAGAGCAGTGGTTCCCAATGCGGGGCACAGGCCCATGCCTGTCAAGTATCCCGGATTGGCTGGGATTTCCCGTAATTCAGCACCGCAAACACTACTTTCCCGCCGCCATCCCGCAATTTGATGACAGGGGAAAGAAGTTACTGTGCATCCCCTTCTGCGCAGAACCCTTCTACGCATGCATAGAAATGTTATGTGCAGAAGGCTACAGCGCAGAAGGCTTCCATGCATGCGTAGAAGGGTTCTGCGCAGAAGGCTACTGCGCAGGTCTCATATTCTCCAGAGCCGCACTTGACAGGTATGCACAGGCCCCACAGGGGGATTTCAATTCCCAGAAGCCTAAGTAGAAAATGAACCTAAGAAATGAAAGAGATCATGCCTCCATTTAGTCTGGGCTTAAGGGTGCAACCCCTACACATGTTTCCCTGGTTTCACTCCCATACAAACTTGTAACAAGCTCACAACTGGAGTGGCTCATGTCAAAATTTGGTTTTGGGAGGCACCCCCTTGCTCAAATCATTCATAATTGATGACATTACAGAGATATTTATCCAGAAGCAAGGCCCAATGAGATCGATGATGTTTCCTCCCATCTGGGTAACTGGGCCTCGCTTAGGAAGCCATGTGGCATAGGATTGGTTTCATGCAGTTCTTGGCCCTCTCTAAGCAGTTAGTTCAGGTCTCTGGCCAGAAGCCATCTGCTCCATTCCCTACAACCTGCCCACAATAATTTGGGTGTTCTTTGTTTTGAATAGGTTTTGGTTTTGTTATATATGAAAGAAAAGGAACAGCAAAAGGAAGCATTTCCCCTCCCAAAGACAGGATTCTGCAAGCTTTTGTGACTGAATAATCCCCTTTCCTAAACCTAAATCTGCATTTAGTTCCAACAAAAGCAAATGAAAACACCATTTGTAGAACTGAAAAATACAGTACTGCTTTAGGAAAGGCAATATGGTGTTTAACTGCTCAAGTGAGCACCCCTTTTAGTGCTATGTTGACACCTCTTGTCTGTTTTTACCCAAAGTGAAGAAAAGCAGAGCGTTCAGAAAGAATGTATTGGAAAGAAAGAGAGCAAAGATAGTAACATAATTGTAGGAAAACAGAAAAGAGAACGGCCTTTTCCACTTGCGGCTTTGCCACACTGTTGGCTTGTGAACAATGACAGTTACCTCTGAAAGAACGTAGTTCTTAAAAAAATAAACAAGTGTATTCTGAGGCATAAGGTTGCAGCCTCTATGTCTTAGCCATGTTTAAGTGTCATAATTGCATCGAGACCATGGGAAAGTACCTTGACAATATGGTTGTGTTATTTTTTTAAAATTCTTTAATGAAGAAGCCAAAGTGGCATAGCTTTGTTTGAAATTTTCTTGTTTTGTTGTAGACACATTCTTTCATTAAGTCTTGAGTGTACAGTATGTGTGTAGATGACGGTGATGGGGAGGGATTACATGCCACCAAGCCAATTGCGATTTATGGCTACCTTAATAGGATTTCTGAGACATGAGAGATATTTAAGGAGTAGTTTTACCAGTTTCACCCCACCCGAGTTTCTATGGCTGAGCCAGGATCAAACCCAGGTTTCCCAAGTCCTAATCCCACTACACTACATTGGCTCTGCGTAATCCATGCAGAGGGATGTATCTTCCAAATACCTTGGCTATGATACTGTACCAGGCTGGATTATAATTCAAGATAATAATAATTTCATGTCAGAAATTATTCTGTGTTGAAAAGATTTTACAGAAGAAACTCCACTCAAATGAGGCTCCTTTCATGTCCCCAAGAGCTGGGACAGAGACGGGTGTACAATCCATCATGCAGTAGCTAGGTCTCAAACTGCCGACTTGCCGGCCTTCCAGCTAACAAGGTGAGCTTCTTAACCACTGAGCCACTGCAGCTCCATTTATAATTCAAGATGACAGGACGTCATCCGTTTGGAGTGTTGATCTTTTGGGAAATTAAAATTCTAAATAACCATAACAACAGCAATATTAACAACTACAAGAAAGGAGAGTACATTCTTAAGGGAAGCCCATAAATTCTGACATTGTTTTGTGAGATGTTCAGCACATCATTTTATTGTTGCTACAGTACACGTATGCAAAGCAACGCTCTCTAGCTCTTCAGTGCGATTCAAAGTTCCCTTGGGCTGGAAGACGGTGAATTGTCTTCTCTGCTCTAGGGAATACTTTGCAGGCATAACAGAGGATTTCCCCTTAGTGCACAGAAAAGATGTTCTGCCTATACGGAAGTCTGTGGAGCCCAAGGATTCGCACCAGAACCAGATGCAAGTTCATTCTACTTGTGCTTAAAGACTATAATCTGTGAACATTAAAAGCCTTTGTTGTTGGCTTTTTTTAAAAAAAAATTGTCAGACTATTAACTTCCACAGTATACCTAATATTAAGATTTCAGTGCTTTGAAGAAGACCTTTGCATATCATGATACTTGCAATTCTTCATCCTTCACATATAGAGATGGGGAATAAGGCGGAATGGTTAGGGTAAGGGGAACAAATGCTCTGCTACCAGAAAAGCTGGGATCACAGTACAAATCCATTACAAAATTAAAACACTGTCAGTTTTGCATATCTATAAGTAAAGATTTTTTGAGGTAATATTGATAGTCCAAAGAGGGGGAAACAAGCCCTTTTTCGTTAACATCTCGGTTGCTGTTTTTATTGCTGAATGTCCCCCTAAGCGCTGGAGACCCACCCAGCCTGCCAGTCAAAGATTTCTTATGCTGAGCACCATTAAAATCAACACAATGTGCACAACCCCTCTTTTTTCTCAAATGGGGTTTGTGCAAATGAAGAGCCTACTGGACTCTGCCTTTCTTGGACTTGCCATAGTGCACCCCTGTGCACTTTCAAAAATCCACGGAGGAAAATACTTTCACTTTGCCACTCCTAAATTCTACAGACTTCACACAATGTCCCAAAGCCAATGCAAAATAGCCACTACAAAAACAATGATCTCAGTCCAAATGAAAACCAAGCCACACACACATCGGTTCCCATCTTAGACACAATGGAGAATTAAAAAACATTATCATAGTCAAACATTTCTTTAAAAATTTCCCTATTCCTTGATTCCACTTCATGAATTGAAAAATAAAATAAAAAGTTCCACCACGATCATGGCTGGGATTCCTAATTTCTAGATGATACCATAATGTAAAATCCTTATGTCCATAATAAATACACGACAGTTCCTTCTTCCCTCCCCCCGGTTGTCCACAGATCACAGGGTAAAGTGCAACAAGAAGCACCTTGGAAACCAATCAGTTCGGCTTCGAATCTTCTCAGATGCGTAGCTGGTAACCAACTTCATTCAGTGTTGAGAGTTCGCCCACTTTCTTGTCCAGGACAGCTGGCCTTGAGTCAAAAGGTAGAGATGGAAATAAAGGTTAAAGGTCAATATCAACTCATTAGAATCCTTGAAACATCATGCTAAAGAGGTATCTGCACTATGGATTCTTCTCTGGTTGGTAAATGTTCTTCTTCTTCTGTGTCTAGGCCAAATGCGAAACTGCCAACATGAAAGCACCTTTTGGTGAGTGCATTCTGCAGTTCCTATCGCCTGACCTAGTGTGAGAAAGATTAGCCTGCACAAGAAGGTTGCCGTTACCAAGGGACGCCCAATTGTGGTTCAAAAATGCCACAATCTTCAAGGAGGACCCTGGTAAATGTTGTATCAATGTTATTAATACAGTAGAACACCACATAACGAAAAAAAATTCCGTTCCATGGAGCTCTTCGCTACGCATTTTTTCATTATACAGATCAAATGGGCGATACCCCACATAACGAAAAGAAAATGTTCGTATACCCTGCTTAATGAAAACTCTGTATAACAAAAAAAATTCGTTATGCGGGGTATCATGATTGCCGCACGAATGCTTTGTTGTACAAAATTTTCATTATACGAAGCATTCATTATTTAGATTAGATCAGGGGTGCCCAAACTACGGCCCGTGGGCTGGATCATGCCCCCAACGCCAATTCATCCAGCCGAGCAAAGCATTTGTGCCCTGCAAAGCACTTGTGCCCTGTATTTGTTGTATACACACACACACACACACACACACACACACACACACAAAAACCTGAACGTTTGAAGGGTTTTTTGCAACTTTTGCATTTGGGTAAGAGAAAAGCTAAAAAAGACTGCAGTGGCTCAAGTGGCTAAGACGCTGACTGGAAGGTGGGAGGTCAGAAGTTTGATTCCTGAGTACTAGAGGATGGAATGAGGTACCGCCTGTGTCCCAGCTCCTGCCAACCTAGCAGTTTGAAAGCAAGAAATTGCAAGTAGATAAATAGGGACCACTTCTGTGGAAAGGTAAACAGTGTTCCATGTGCTCCGGTGTCTAGTCATGCCTGCCACATGACCACGGAAACGTCTGCAAAAGCAGACAGCGCTGGCTCTTTGGCTTTGAAACAGAGATGAGCACTGAACCCTAGAGTTGGATACAACTGGCTTTCGAGCAACGGAAACATTTACCTTTACTAAGAGAAAAGCTACTTGGGCCCTGAAGGAGGATTATATAATCTGTTGGCAAAAAAATAGCAGGGACATACAACAGCTTGCCACTAAGAAGCTGAAGCTTCCCTGGGAGCAAATGACAAGCTGCTTATTCAGCTCTCCTTAGGCAAATTATGCAGCCTGGGGAAAGGACAGTGAAAATGCTGAGTGAGGTCCTCTTTCCTGCCCCCTGTCACTCGACCTGCAATAATTACCTTGCCAAAATAAAAAATAAAAATACACAAAAGAATCAGCCTTTGCTGATTTTATTTTGGCACCAGGGGACAGGAGTCGAAGCTGCAGCATTCGAAAGGACATGGAAAACAAATTAAAGTTTGGGGAGTTCAAGGATTTTCAAACCATGTTCCCCAAATGGCCAGGAATCTTGAGAGACCATTTTCAATATCTTTGTTTTAGGTAAGTGCTTAAAAAACAGATGGATCCAACTGGAGGGGGGCCATGCTCCATTTACAGCCGAAGAGCCAGTGCTGTCTACATCTGCAGACGTTTCCATGGCCATGTGGCCAACATGACTAGATGCTGGAGTGCACAGAATGCTGTTACCTTCCTGCCAAAGCGTTGCCTATTTATCTACTTGCAAAGTCTTGCTTTCAGAGTGCTAGGTTGGCAGGAGCTGGGACAGAGATGGCAGCTCATTCCGTCATGCAGCACTCGGGTCTCAAACTGCTGACCTGTAGACCTTCCAGTCATCAAGTTCAGCATCTTAACCAATTGAGCCACCAAAGTCCTTTTTGTAATAATTACATGCCAGCAAATCAGTTTTGATTCACAGTGACCCGTGAATAAGTATGACTTTTTCCAGTAGCCCTTCCACTAGGTTGGTAGGAGGAGCTGGGACAGAGACGGGAGCTCACTCCATTGCGCAGCACTCGGGTCTCAAACTGCTGACCTGCCGACCTTCCAGACATAAAGCTCAGCATCTTAACCACTAAGCCACCATGGCCCTTTAGCAACTTGTTAACTAGAAGCAATTCAGCACTGCTGCCCTGAAAAATAATCTGGTGATTGGGAGGCAGAAGGTCAGCAGTTCGATTCCCGAGTACTCCAGGATGGAATGAGCTCCCGTCTTTGTCCCAGCTCCTGCCAACCTAGCAGTTCGAAAGCAAGAAATTGCAAGTAGATAAATAGGGACCACTTCGGTGGGAAGGTAACAGCGTTCCCTGTGCTCTGGTGTCTAGTCATGCGTGCCACATGACCATAGAAATGTTTGCAGAAGCAGACAAGCGCTGGCTCTTCGGCTTTTAAACAGATGAGTACTGAACCCTAGAATCGGATACGACTGGCTTTTGAGCAAGGAAAACCTTTATCTAGCCCAGATCATTTTCCTGTCCACCTTTCCCATAGTACTTTGATTCTGAAGACTGAAATGTTAAGAGAAATAGCAGCCCTATTTTGATGCAGATACCATCATCTCCTCCTCCTCCTCCTCCTCCTCCTCCTCCTCCTCCACTGATGTGTAGGTACAACCACTGCCAGCACTTCTTCCTCATATAGCCAGGGGAGAGGAAAAAGGGGCTTCTTTCTCTGGTAGGGTAGGAAACTGGATGGCTCTACTGCGGCTCTCCTGCAAGAGATATGGGATGTTTCCACCAAAAGATATTGGGGTGGCAGAAAACGTTTGCTTCCCTCCTCAGATAACAGGGGAGTTTGAGGCACTCTTGGCAGAAGGGCAGCTGGGAAAAAAGTCATATCTATTCATGGGTCACCTTAAATCAGAAGTAATTTGTTAGCAGGTAATAATTACGAAAGGGACTGTGGTGGCTTAGTGCTTAAGATGCTTAACTTGACGGCTGGAAGGGCCAGCAGGTCAGCAGTTTGAGACCCGAGTGCTGCATGACGGAGTGAGCTTCTATCTCAGCTCCTGCCAACCTAGCAGTTCAAAAGCAAGAAACTGTAAGTAGATAAATAGAGACCGCTTCAGTGGGAAGATAACAGCGTTCCAAGCGCACCAGCGCCTAGTCATGCCTGCTAAATGAACATGGAAAGCAGGCATGACTAGACACCGGAGTGTACGGAACACTGTTTACCTTCCCACCAAAGTGGTACCTATTTATCTACTTGCAATATCTTGCTTTCAAACCGCATGGTTGGCAGGACTTGGGGCAGAGACGGGAGCTCACTCCATCATGCAGCACTCGGGTTTTGAACAGATTTCTTTTAAAAAAATTATTTCACTTTTATTTGTACCCCGCTTTATTCAGCCGGAAGGCGACTCAAAGCGGCTAACATTGGTGCATGATGTCTGCACAGCAGACGACAGCCAAAAAGCGAACATGAAACATATGATTCAAGATATACAAAAGAATACAATGAGCATAATTTAAAAATTACAACAGGAAAAGTACATTTAAAAATCAATACATGATACAAACAGCAAGCCCAGAAGGGCACAAGGCAAAAGTCCTCAATTGTGACTGCAACGAAGTTGCAAGTGACCCCAATCCCCGGAGCGATGTTAGGGCTCCAGGGAGGGCGAGAGTCCTCCAGCTTTTCACCCCTCCAGCCAGGCGTGGCTCAGAAGGCGGCACAGGTGGCCCCAGTCCCCAGAGTGATGTTGGGGCTCTGAGGAGGGCGAGAGTCCTCCCGTGCGTCTGCGTCAACATCGGCTTTTCACCCCTACAGCCAGGCGTGGCTCAGAGGGGGCGGTGGTGGGCGGCGCAAGTGGCCCCAATCCCCAGAGCGATGTTGGGGCTCTGAGGAGTGCGAGAGTCTTCCTCAGAGGATGACCTACTGACCTTCCAGTCAGCTTCTTAACCACTTAAGTCACCACAGTCTCAGGGAAACCTTTACCTTTACCTAATTATTATGATGAAGACGGGGGGTGGGGGGTGTACGACTTGCCCTTTAAAAACATTTAATGGCTTCAATTAATTGCTTTATTTTAAGTATGAAGAGCTGGAGTCCCAAAAATGTTTGCATGTATGAATTGCAAGGCTTTGGTTTCCCTACCTTAGTCTTAGATGTTTTTTTAAATAAAAAAAAGATGGAAGGGGCCTAGAGGGCACTGGCATTTGCTCAGCAGTTGGTGCTCAGAGGGATGGCTCAGCTGACACATTCATATTAACACACATCACAACCCTTCCCCCCCCCCCTCAAACATTTGTGTCATCCTAGCAACTGTGGAAACAGCTACAGAAACACAAAGATTAAAGGATCCCTTAAAGAAGGTATGATGAGGCAGGAAAAGTTGTGCATGGGCAGCCTCTTGATAACTATAATTATCCAGACACTACATAAGGGCAGGAAGGCCTACCAAGTATCCCCACCCAAAAGCTGTGATGTAGCTACAGTATGAATTCATCGCATAGAAAATAGAAACCTGTAGTTATTTCAGCAGCTGCTATGAACTCTTTTGTAGGTATATTTAGTAATGGAGGCCAGTGAAATCATTAGCTCTTGAGAGGAACTGCTAAGAGCCCTTTTTAGGGCTTTCTTGATTATAGTGGGAGTACCGCAAGCATTGGCAACCGCCTAAGCATCTTTTAAATTTCCCAAAATGCTTCAAAGATAAACTGTGGCACTATGAGAAATTTAAAGATTGGCAACTTTCTGTTGTCTGTTACGTCTGGCCAGGTTATCCTGCTATGGTAATAAAGTAGGCCATACTGCCAGCAACTCAACATCAATCACCAGGTGGTGGCTAACTGACCTGACAACCCTAGGCCTGTGACGGCGAACCTTGGCACTCCAAATGTTCTTGGACTTCAACTCCCAGAAGCCCAAGCCCCCTGTGAATCCACACGAATGGGTTTACGGCAATTCATCCAGCCCGCACCACCCTCATCACTCCTGGAAGCGTAAGTAAAACATGCCCGTATGGGTGCGTTTTACTTCCGCTTCCGGGAGTGATGAGGGCGGCGTGGGCCAGATGAATTGCAGTAAACCCATTCGTGTGGATTCACAGGGGGCGTGGGCTTCTGGGAATTGAAGTCCAAGAACATCTGGAGTGCCAAGGTTCACCATCACAGGCCTAGGGTGGCAAAGTCCACAGGGAAGGGTGATGGTCCCCAAGGGGATTAAATCCCACTTGAATCCATCTTGATGGAGGGCAACAGCTTCATCAATACTGGCCTGGGGCCATACCTGTCAAGTATCCTGGATTGGCCAGGATTTCCCATAATTCAGCACCGCAAACTCTACTCCCGCCACCATCCTGTAATTTGACTGTGGGGGAAAGTAGTTACTGCGCATCCCCTTCTGCGTAGAACCCTTCTACGCATGCGTAGAAGGCGTCTGCGCATGCATAGAAGGGTTCTGCGCATACGTAGAAGAGTTCTGCTCAGAAGGCTTCTGAGCAGGACCTGTACTCTCTGGAGCCGCGCTTGCAGGTATGCCTGGGGCTGAAGAGGATTTTGTGTGCCAAAAGGGCTCAGTACCAGAAAGTGACTTGCGGAACTGTTACGCTGCGATGTGAAAGGCAAAGGGAATTTTTACATAGGAATCATATAAAAGGATATGTGAGAAAGTTAAAGTATCTTGGTTTAATATATTACAATTGGAGAAATGGACTGAAAATTGCCTAAAACTACATGGCAGCTGCAGGCAATCAACAAAGTTTGAAAAATTGATAATACAGATGGAACAGAAAGAAAGAACAACAAAGAGTTTAGTAAGTAAAACATAAAAAAATATTGTTGGAGTATAAACTGAACGAGCTTTAAGAATAAGTTGGAAAATTGATTTAGGAGGTAATATTAAAGAGGAAGAATGAGTTAGAATATGGAAACAAAGAATTGTTTTTAAAAATAGATAGTGCTGAGATGAGCACTGAATGCTAGAGTTGAATATGATCGGTTTTCGAGCAAGATTGACCTTTACTGTAAAATATTGTTTTGGTTATGTATTATATCTTATTTTTGTATTTATTAATGAGACTTTGGTTAGATGGGCAGGATATAAATGTGAGTGAGTGAGTGAATGAATGAATGAATGATTATACATATACAGTAGTTTATTCTAATCTTATTGTATTTTTCTTTTCCTCTGAGGAGCCTTACAGGCTTCCAAAGAACCCACTGGAGCTTACCTCAGTGTTCTCTATCTGACTCCATGAATAGTACAGGACTGAGGATGTCAATACTTACAGTTTGTCTCTTCGGCAGGCCCGCCTCTGAGGACTGGCTTGTCTTCTTCGTGGGGACAACGACTTCCCTCGTGATCTCTGTTTGATTGGAGAATGGGCACTTGCAGGCTTCAAAATCTGGAACAGGGGAAATAGCTAGTTAAGAAGCACTTCCCTTGGCATAGAATGATATTTTAGTTAAAAGGTTTTATAAAAATCCATCTGTGATTCAAGATAGCTGAAGGTTTTCCTCTCCATTTGGTGACAGAGAGAAACGCAGGAAGCCTCTGAAGGTATAGAATAAAATGATATTGACACCAAGGTATTCAGTACATAGACTGAAGTCACCTGACACACACACACCACGAAGGTTCTGTCTCCCATGTTCCTCTCTGTATACTATATAGCACAATATTTAGTACAGCAGGGGTGGTAAACATGTGTCTTCCAAATACTCCCAGATATTTCTCACTATTAGCTACATTGACTGTACTGATAGGAGTTGTAACCAGACAACATCCATATACAGTGGTACCTCGAGTTAAAAATTTAATGTGTCCCAAGGGATTTTTCATGTTATGAAAATTTGTAACTCGAATTTCTCATAGGAATGCACTGAAAACCAAAATTCATAAACTTGAAACATGTTTTCCCATAGGAATGCATTGAAAACCAATTAATCTGTTCTGGAAAAATTCGTAACTCAAGCCATTATTTTCGATTGATTTTCATTTGTATTGTGAAAATTTTGTAACTCAAACCATTTGTAACTCGAGGTACCACTGTAGCTACACATTCCTCACCTGTAGAGTTACAATGGCCAACCACAAATTTTGGTGAGAGTTTTTCCAAGCCCACTTGAGGGGGAAACCAAGCTCAGAGGTAGAAACCTCTGTTCACCAAGAATACAATCTACCAGTAGTGGATAATGTTCTTCTGCTGGCTAAGGAAGGATGAGAAACATTGCAGTCAGCACCCCATAAATGTCACTGTCCTTTGTCACTCTCTGACCTCCGTCTTGCTATAAGAATGGGACAGAGGGTGGTTGAGATGCATGGGAGCAGTGTAGACCAGAGAAAGCAGATGACTATGGGCAGATGACCCCCCTTTAAGTGGCCTGATGGTCCACTTAGTGGAGGAAATGCCACTGGAAACCATCATATTGGGCCCAATGGCAAATTGAGTGGAGTAGGAACCATTTTACTATTCTATCCCAATGGTCATGGAGGCGAAAGAGACCATGCCAGATAGACTGGCTGTGAAGGCACACCTTGATAACATCCTCAAGGCTGTGGCAATCCACTGGAGTCCCGGTATTAAACACTGCATGTCTCATTTCATACGTGCCGCAGGAGATAGCTCCGAGATCATAGTGTGTGGGTCACTTCATGGCAAGCTGGGATCCACCTTAAACAAATTCATGCCAGTGGCATTCTTCCTAAACCAGGAAAAATCTATACTCGGTTATTAGTACCAGCCGACAAGGACGACAAGGATACACACACCAATCGTTGCCAAAGCCAATAAAGGTAAAGAGCATGATCCTTGAACTAGTTTATTTGCAATCAAATTTAGCTCTGGAGCTGGAAGATGGAAAGAACATTTCATGAAACAAAGCAGAAGTGAAACATCTGGGGCATCTCTAAAAAGAAAATAGTGGCAAACAGGGTGAGGATACTACTTTACCCTAATTGTTAGCAGATGTTGGAAACATTTGAAATCCTGTTTATAATCAAAGAGCTCGGTGCTGCCATTAAGCAGGCTGTCCCAAGTAGATGATTCTGTTCATTATTTAGTTTATACTAGCATATTTGTGTCTGGCGTTGCCAGGCAGTTTTTTTGTTTGTTTGGGTGGTGGTTTTTTGAATTTGTGGTTTTTAAATTTATTTTATTTTGTTTATTTTATTTATTTTTTATTTGGATTTTTAAAATATTTTTTGACTGTTTTATACTCTTCCGGCCTCTAGGTGGGGCTGTGATTCAGAGTACTGTGATTGTCTTTATTTCTTCAGTTCTGTTCCAGAGACATGGAGGGAGGACGTCTTTTGTAAGTGCTCTTGATTTATTATTTTATTTTTATTTTGTTTTGATTTTGGGGTGCTGGGCTGGGGGGGGGGTTAAGTAGAGAGTTTCTACTTAAACCCCCCAAAGTGTTTTTGCTTGTTATTTTGTATTTTTTTGCTTTATTGCTTTGGGTATTTCTGGTTGTAATTTATTTTTTTTGAATTTTCCATGGTTGTAGAAAAGTGTTTTTAGTGATTTTTCATTGTTTTTCAGTAGCCTTTGGTATTTCAGGTGTTTTTTGTTGAGTTTGTTGTTTATTGTTTTGTTGTTTACTGAGTTTATTTGAGTGATTTGTTTATTTATTTGTGTTTTATTATTTTTGATGCTTGGCGTTCTGGTTAACTGTTTTCTTTTGTTGTTGTTGTGTTTTGTGGAGTGAAGAACGGCCTGTTTGTTGTTTCCTCTTTTCCCTATTGCTGTTTCAAAATTAGGTTTCAATGCAGTGATGGGGAAAAGGAAGAGCCTGCAGTCAGCTCATTCTTCATCTGATAAGGTTCATTTGGTCAGTAGGGGGAGAAGGAGGCAGAGAAGAGCTATCTGCTTCACGATGGTTCTCTCCTCTCGGCCTCCTTTCCCCCAGGCTTACCCAACGGGAGATCTGCAGGCAATGATGTGTGAGGGGTGGTGCTCTTCCTTCCGGATTGCTGGCTGCTGCTTTTCTATTACCTCTACTGCTGTTTCGTGCTAGTTCTAGAAACAGCAGTGTGGGTGGTACAAAGGCAGCATCCAGTCATTCACCAGGGAGTGTGCTTCCCCTGACGAAGTGCTGCCTGCTGCTTGTTTGTTTTTTCACCCAGGCTCAACTTACCTTGAGGCCAGTGGTGGTCTCGCCGTGTCTTTGGTGGGGTAGTGGGGAGGAGAGGGATTCCCTCTTCTCCCCATTGCTCCGGGAAAGAAGGCCGGCAGTTGTCTCGCTGTGGTTTTTTGCATGTTTGGGTTAGTGAGTCCGTGAGGCTCTGTGTCCGCCTGCAGCGACCTTGTGCTCCCGTTGCAGGAGGCACTGCGTCCGCATGCGGTGGCCTTGCATTTCCGTTGCATAAGCCATTATTTTATTTTATTTTTCACGCACTGGCTTTTTCAGCATTCTGCGTGCTCATGCTGTTCAGCCTGATTGGCTGAAGTAGTCACGGCACGAAGGCTGCTGGGATTTGAAGTTTTCTTCCTTTTGTTTGCGTTCGTGCAGAGGCTTTTTTCCCGTGGTTCTCCTTGCTCTCACCTGTCAGCCTGATTGGCTGAGGGGTGGCGCGGCACGGAGGATGCTGGGACTTGAAGTTGATTTGTTTTGTTTGTGTTCATGGGGCGGTTGCCCCACTGGCAACTTCTGGACCCTTGCGGCGATGGTCGGGCCAGGTAAAGGCAAGTGCAGGCGGCTCAGTACAGGATAGCATGGACGGGTGCGGATGCGTTTGCCGGATTCCAATGGTTAACGTTCCTCCTTATAGGTAAAGATGATTGTATTCTTCTTCATAACCCTTTAAAATTATTGGAAATTGGGTCAAAGACTTCTGTCAATTCTTGTAATGGCAAAAATGTTTTGCACAAAACTGCCAGTTTTGATCAGAAGTTCCAATTTTTCTACAAATGTGAAGAATATGTGCAAATTGCCACACTTGATCTTAGCCCAAAGGCCGAGAAGCCTTTAATTGATCAACTATATCAGAAAGGAATAACTAGAGTAAAAGTGAATGAAACATTTACAGAAGATATAAAATTAGAAGCGGGTACTAGGCAAGGTTGTCCATTGTTGCCTATACTTTTCATGATGGCCATGGAATTATTAGCGACACTTATAAGAGAAGATAGAAAGATTGAGGGAATAGAAGGAGTAAAAATTAGTTTATATGCTGATGATACAATGGTCATAATGAAAAACCCTAATAAGTTAAATTTGTCTTGGTTTGGTAGGATAGCTTTGTGTAAGATGAAATTATTGCCAAAGATTAATTTTTTGTTTGATGCCCTACCAATTCACTTAAAAGAAAAAGATATAAAGATTTTTCAGAGCATGATAAATACTTTTTGTAACGGGGGGAAAACCGAGAATTACAAAAAGTTTATTGTATATATCGCAAAAAGAAGGTGGATTGGGTATTCCAAATATTAAACACTATTATAGAGCACTTCAGTTAAAAAATGTTGTAAAAATTATAACAAAACCTGATGTTATTTGGGACGAGATAGAAATAAAAGAAAAACAATTTGGGAAGGAAATTTTTTTGGATAAGGGGATGAAAATAAAGGTAAATAATCCATTAACGAAAGCAATGATGGAGGTTTGGAAAAATATTAACGAGAAAATAGTGCCGGGAATTTCCCCGATAATGGATCTGGAAGATGTTAAGACTTTCCCTTTAAAAGTAGACAAAAGAATAAAGGATATACTTCTGAGAAATGATGTGTTTCTGTTAAAAGATTGGATAAAAATGATGGATAACTTGGAATTAAGAGCTGAAGTGTTTAAACAGATGAAATTGAACTGGTTACAAATAATTTTGGTAAAAAAATGGGGGAAGAGATATAAAGAGGAGTTCAGCTTACAGAGAGGGAAAACAGAATTCGAGGAGATGATTTGTAAAATAAGAAAAGGAGAAATGGAGATAAAAGGTTTAGTAAGTAAAATATATAGAATTTTGAATAAGGATGAAAGCTCACAAAATATGTTGAGAATACTATGGGAAGATTTAAATATAAGAATTTCGTATATAGCGAGAAAATGGAAAAGTGATTTAAGGTTAAAAATTGATGAATGGTATAAAGAAATGCGGAAAATTGCATTAAATGATAAATTGACATGTGAATTGAATGTGAAGAAAGGTATTTTAAAAGAGAACAAATTTTGGGAAATATGGAAACCATTTGTGGAATTTGTCCTTGTGAGTGATAAAGGGGATAAGCCGGTACCTCAACATATGAGTTTCTGAGAAAATTAAATTAGAAATTCGATCCTCATGGTTTGTAAATATCACTGGGTGTTATAATTTGTAATACAACAAATTAATGTAATGTGATTTTTTTCTGATTTGTAATTTTTTGTATTTGTTGTATTTTTTTTAATATATCATTTGTATTTTTTTTGAAAAACTTAATAATTTTTTTAAAAAAAGAATATGTGCAAATTGCCCCATACTAGAATGATTACCATTTCTTTTAAAGTATTAAGCAACAGATGGAATTACCAGCTATTCCATCCTTCTGTGCTTGCTCTGTTTCTTAGGATACTAGAAGTATTTTACACTAATTAAATAGCACATGGAGGTAGCACATGGCTGAAGGCAAAGAATCTTGTGGGGTTTTAAAATTCCTGAGTGTTCTCATTATGTCAGGATAGGCTAAATCAATGAGAACAAGGAATTGAGCAAATGTTCATTCCATCTCACATTATCCATGAATCCAAGACAACTTTGACTGCCAAGATTATGTTCAGATGGATAGTCAACTCTGACAATTTTCTAAGGGTGTTTATTTTGTTGTTATGATTATTATTATTTATTGCATTTCTTGGAGGATTTTTCTTTTTAAAAGTCTTAAATTATAATCAAAAAATGATACACTAAATTAATAACCAATGAAAACAATAATACAACATAAAACTTAATCAGTTTTAATGCTGGGAAATCACAAGTCATAAAAAATGTAGAAGTAGAGAAATTTCTTTACCTGGTGCTGGAAATATCATACTGTTAAACCAGATGAGCCTCCGTGGGGAGAGATTTCAGTAGATTTACAGCAGGGGTTTTCAACCTTTCCAAGTTGGGGGCCGGGTCAGGCTCACTCAAACAGTTGAGAGGGCTAGACTGGTTTTCCCCCGCACCATTTACGGCTGTCATAAACGTGTTTATGAAGACCGTAAATGAGACTGTGGCCGATTCTGCTGGCGGTGGAGTGGCTGGAGCAAGGCGGGGGTCAGATTATTTGGCACTGAGGGCCGGATTTGGCCCACGAGCTGTAGGTTGAGAATCCCTGATTTACAGAAATAATTGAAAAATCCACTATCTTGCAACAACCTCTGGATCCTTTTTTGTGGGAGTTATTCAGAGGAAAGCCTGAGATGTTGCTCCTAGGGTATAGACAGATTGGATAGGAGAGGTAATCCATTTGCTAGTCTCCACTAAAGTAGACCCATAGATAGTTCAGTTGTTAGGCATCTGACTGTGGAGTCAGAGTTTGGGCATTCAGTTCCCCAATGTGCCTCCTGGGGGAAGAGCCAGCCTGCATAATCATGGACAAGCTACATAGTCCCAAGGTGCATCGTAAGAAGGGAGTGATAAACCACTTCTGAATACCCTCTACTTAGAAATTGCTGGAAGGATTGCCATAAATCAGAACTGACTGGACAATATACAATTTGAAATATTTGACTTTCCATGCAGTAATTAATTGAATGGGTTTCCTTGATGGATTTGCTTAATGGGACAAGAGCTGGATTTCAGCCATAATATTCTTGTCACTTTATTAACGATCTTTCCTGAAACCAGTCCAGCCACATAAGAAACTGCTTTTCCCAAGGGCATCCCAAGGAATCAAGAGCTCACTCACATAGGTAGTGCTAATTGCCTTTTCTGTACACACACACACACACACACACACACACACACACACACACACACACACACACACACACACACATTACACACCCTGCCCCCAACCAACATAGAAAGGTCACATACCTTCATTCTCATATCTCTGGCGTATTTTTCCAACTCCTTCCTTATCTCCGAGCGCATCATCTTTGACACATTGAGCACCAACTGCCTCCACTCTATGGGCTGAAAGCTGTGTGGCTCATGGGGGACATACAATCCAATTTTTACTTTCTTTACAGAGTGTAAATACTTTTTATAAGACTCTTCAAATTCAAAGATAAGTTCACTCAGAGTTCGGTAGATTAATGGTTTGTCCATCAGCTCTGATCTTCGGCTCATGCCCAGTGATCCATATCGGCCATTGAAATAAATTCCAAGCACCACATGATGAAAATTGCTCCCTGAGAAATGGGATTTAAAGCTGATGGGGAATCGTTCCACAGAAGGGTGCCCATTGGTTAAGTATCTGACAAGACTCATGTCAAGGCAACAGTAAAGACTCTCAATGGAATGCTTCCCATACGACAGTGGTGGTGAGCCTATTGGCACGTGTGCCAGAGGGGGCACTCATAGCCCTCTCTTTGGGCATGTGCACCTTTGCCCCAGCACATAGTTTGCCCCACCCCTCTGCCCAGCAGCCCAATGGGAGTGATTCCTCCCTTTTCCCCCACAGCACAGAGTTCGCCCCCACCTCTCTGCAGCGTGGACGACAACCTGTTGAGTTTGGGCACTCGGTCTCTAAAAGGTTCACCATCACTGCCATACCACATACACCTCTCATACATTTCTGTCTTACACTGAGATATCATTTTTTCTGTCTACCCTTTTATTTTCTAGTTGGACATGTCTCTCCAAGCTCTTAGGCAGAGGTCTTTGTGGGGTGCCCATGTGACCTGCTTTACAGAGGACAATCCTCTATATGAAAGACTGTCCAGTCCCAATCCAGTTTAAAGATAAAGAACCATTAGCTCTTGATACTGTCAATAAGTAGTTAGCTCCAGGGTGGCAACCTGAGTAGACACACAAGTCAGTAGGTCACAGTCTTATCCACTCTGCTGAGAGATACTGAGAGCAAGCGTGGTGGTAAAGCTGATGGACTAAGACATGGGGAATCCATGTTCTAGCAGAAGGATTCCATTAGGGAGTTGGTTTATTGCCTGTTGTAGAGATAAAGTGGAAATGTCTCTAGCCACTTCTTTTTCAAAGTGGTGAGTGCCACTATCTCTCTGATGTTGATCTTAGCCTGATGAAAGGCAAGGCATTAATATTGAGAGTGGTTGCACACCTCCAAGAATTTAACTACAGATGGCACTGACAATATCACCTGTCCCATCTGATCTAGAAGAGTAACAGGGAAGGGGGAAACCACAGACTCTGGACCAAAAGGGAACAAACAGAGAACTTAAGGCTGTCTTGTTCAATCATTGGGAGTGTGATTTTTGTCTTATTAAGCGAGTACAAAATGCATGCAATAGACAAAAACAAACAAATTTTTGATGCAGAAATGAAGATCAGAAAAATGAGAAAATGTAATCATGGAAAAGACTATTAGAGCATTCTATTACTGATTAGCCTTTTTCTAAATAGTGGATCAGTAATTAGAGCAAAGATACATAGTTCTACAACTTTTTAGCTCACCTTTCAATTTAAAATCTCAAGGGCCAGCACAAATCAGCACAGTCTGCCTAAATGTAGACCATGGTGATTTAGAAATTAAAATGACTCCTTCTCACTTAGTGCTTTAAGTAGCAGCTGTTGTGATGGTCTCTAGGGTTAATGTAAATGTAGAACCAAAGCCCCAAGTACTCTTCAAAGCCTATTATGTTTTCTCTCCTATGTAACTGGCTCCTAAATCTGCTGTGCCTTTTGTCAGTATCTATCAAAATTTTCCTGCAGCCAACTGAAATGTTGCAATTGTTCCATGTGGCACAAAAGAGGTTTAGTCCATCTGACTCCAAGCAGTTCTTTGAAAAGCTTATGCAACTGTGGCCTGTGGCCATCTGCTCCTTATGTCACATTTGTCAAGCAGTTAGGTCTCCATCACATCTCATTAACTAGGAGACAAAGATCCTTCAGAGGAAGGTTTCATATCCTATTAGGTACCACAGAAACAAGGACCAGAACAATGGAGCTTCTGATGTACATAGCTTTGATGCCAAATGCAAGCCAATTTAAGTCAGGCCACCCCTATTTTTTTTTCTGGTGATACTTCTGTAGAACTTTAACAACTGCATAACAGGGATATATTCAGCAGGCCAATTTATTGTGATTATTATTTCATTTGAAGCACTTATGTATTGCTTGAGCATTTGCTTTCTGCCTGCCAAGGGAATCCAAAGGAAGGTAAAATAGATTGTAGTTATTAGAAACAGACCAAACTCTATTTAAAAAGCAGACCCAAACATTCTCTAAAAGCTGGCTTTAAAAATCAGCCATAAAAACCGAGGCCTACAGAACAATACAGTTAAGATGACAGGAAGAAGTGATGGAACTCATCCTGACTTCCCTAGCAAGAGAGTTCCACAATGAGGGGACGGCACCAGAGAGAGCTCTCTCTCAGGTATCCACCAACCTAGCCTCTTGGGATAGCTAGACATACAACAGCTCCTATCTTGAGATACTGCAAGTATTTTGTTCCCAGTAAACTTCTTTTTTTTTCTGCTCTAAAAAGCTATCTACAGGGGCACATAGCCCATTCTTTGGGGTGGTTTGGTCCGGTTAGGAGCCAGGGCCATAGCGGGGGGTGGGGTGGGTAAAAACCCTCCTGAGCTAACAGCCTGCCCACCAAACCCACCCCGTGGTGCCAATGTTATATATGTGAATGTGACATTGGTGCCCCTCCTGAATTTTTTTTTGCCCCTCCTGAACACTCTCCCCCTCTAGAATCCTGGCTACGGCCCTGTTAGGAGCACACTTTGATTGGGCCAATCTATCCCATCCCAGCCTAAGGGTTTGATTAAATTGGCCCACCTTTTGTTTAGTCTCCCAACCCTAGAGTACTTGTGTCTAATTCTAGGCACTGTACTTTAAGAAAGATGCAAACAAATTAGAGCAGGTACAGAGAAGGGAAACAAGGATGATTGGAGGACTGGGAACCAAACCATATGATGAAGGACTGAAAGTTAACTAACCTGACAACCCTGAGGACTCATGGCTTGAGTGCCTAAAACCACAGGGAAGAGGGATGGTACCCAAGTGGATTAAATCCCACTTGAATCCATTTAGATGGAGGACAGCAGCTTCATCAATACTGGCCTGGAGCTGAAAGAAGGACTTTGTGTGCCAAAAGGGCTCAGGACCAGAAAGTGACTTGTGGAACTGGATTAGTGGTATGAGGGTCATGCTGCGATGTGGAAGGCAGATGAAAGGCCACTGCATTGTATTCTCAGGATAGTCTTCATGGCTGATCACCATGAGGATCACCAATATTCGGATATAGAAGGAGGAGAAGGAGAAGAAGAAGAAATACTAAAAATAAGCTTCCCACGTTCATACAGTATTTTGACAGTAGATTATCCATCATAGACTGGACGTTGTTCTCAGTTTGGGTGACTGGAAGGGGGAGAAGCTGTTATAAAAATGAATATATGCATACAGTATAGCAAGCAAATACACTTATATACCGCTCCATAGAGCTTAGTGCACTCTCTGGGTCATTCACAAGTTAATTAGCATTTTGCCCCCAACATGCTGAGTACCCATTTTACCAACCTTGGAAGGATGGAAGGCTGAGTCAATGATCCCTTGATCCCTGTCAGGATCGAACTCTCAGCATTCTGACAGGGGTACAACATTTTAACCTACTGCGCCACCAGGGCTGTTCTTTATTTTTATTTGCAATTTTAAATGTACTATTATGAAAGTATTGTAACTTTTTTTAAAAATGATGCTATTAGGAGTAGTGATTTATCTTTAACCTCTGACCATTTCTTAAAGCCCTGTAGCTAAGGGTCATGATGATGTCTGGTTTCTGCAGATAAGAAAAACTAAACAACATTTCAGAGGTTCTACTAAGCAAGGACACAAAAGAAACAGCAGGTATAGAATATTTGATGTTCACTTCTTTTTCTGTTATGATATGTTACGTGGGGTACTCAGAAAGAGTCTCCTTGAAGATTGTGGTATATTTGAACCGCAATCAGGCGTACCCTGGTAATGGCAACCTTGTGTTTCTGGCTAATCATTCTCACACTAGGTCAGGCTAAAGGAACTACAAAATGAACTCACCAAAAGGTGGCTTCATTTTGGCAGTTTCACATCTGGCCTAGACACGGAAGAAGAAGAAGAAAATATGTTACATAGTCAGACTGTCAAATAATGGAAATAATCTTTATAATCAAAAACCCTATTTAAACTGTGTGATTCCCTAATAAAGACGAACACTTGATATGGACGAATTTAAAAGTCCCGATGTTCTATGTTCTGCAGAACATTTTGTGGGTGGTGTCATTATTTTCTCACTCTGCCAAAAAGTTTAGGGTTCAGCCAGAGGTAAAGAATAACTACACTTTTTTTTAGTAACAATAGAAGACTGACCTCCAAGTCTTACAATAACCATTGAAAGGTCAGCTTCATTCTCATCATTTTTGCCTCCAAAGACAGTTCAGGCTTTATTTGCTCTGGGGACCCACTTATTTGTCTTTTTTGACAATCTAAGGCAGGGGTGCCCAAACCTTTTGGGACATGGGCCGGTCACGTGGTTCCTCCCACCAGAAGCAAAACATGCCTTGCAATCTGATTTACAACAGGATGAGATAGGTTTTAAGCTGCCATTTTCTCTGCTTTAACCAGGGGTGCCCAAACTATGGCTCATGGGCCAGATCTGGCCCGACACCAATTCATCTGGCCCACGGCACAATCATTGCTCCTGGAAGTGGAAGTAAAATGTACCCATATAGGTTTTACTTCCACCTTCTGGAGCAACGAGGGTGGTGTGGGCCAGATGAATTGGCATCAAGAGCCAGATCCGGCCCATGGGCTGTAGTTTGAGCACCCCGATCTAAGGCATCTGCAAAGCTCTTCTTTGCCACATTTCAAATGAATCATCTCCCCCCTATCAGCTTTCTTTACTGTCCAGTTTTCACACTGATACATATGATGGGACTGTGGTGGGTTACTGGTTAAGATGCTGAACTTGATGACTAGAAGGTCAGCAGGTCAGCAGTTCAAGCCCCGAGTGCTGCATGATGGAGTAAGCTTCCATCTCTATCCCAGTTCCTGCCAACCTAGCAGTTTGAAAGCAAGAAATTGCAAGTAGAAAAATAAGGACCACTTTGGTGGGAAGGTAACCAGTGTTCCGTGCGCTCTGGTGTCTAGTCATGCCTGCCACATGTGCACAGAAACATCTGCAGTCCTAGCTCTTTGGCTATAAATAGAGATGAACACTGAACCCTAGAGTTGGACATGACTGGCTAGATCGTTTGGAAAACGTTCTGCTTTTTCAGCTGCCAGGATTTGATTGAAAGTCTGTGTTTCTTTCCACGTCTCTATGATGGAAAGAAACATTCCTAGGAATTTTGGACGCGAACCAATGAAATCTGGTACTTTCTGTTTCTCTCTTCAAAATTCTCCTGCTTCTAGCAAGCTCTGTTCACATTCCAAGAACTTGAGTAAAGTGGGCCTGGAATGCTTTTCACTCTGTCATATTTATTTATTCTTAAACCTGTAAAATAATAGCATGCAGCCATCTCCTTTTCTTGCATGGGCTAATTTTAATGTCCACATCTTTATATAAATGTATTTATACATCTAAATATCAGGACTGCAGTGGCTCAAGTGGTTAAGACACTGGCTGGGAGGCGAAAGGTCAGCAGTTTGATTCCTGAGTACTGCAAAATGGAATGAGCTCCCATCTTTGTCCCAGCTCCTGCCAACCTAGCAGTTCGAAAGCAAGAAATTGCAAGTAGATAAATAGGGACCACTTTGGTGGGAAGGTAACAGTGTTCCGTGTGCTCCGGTGTCTAGTCATTCGTGCCACATGACCACGGAAACATCTGCAGAAGCAGACAGCGCTGGCTCTTCGGTTTTGAAACAGAGATGAGCACTGAACCCTAGAGTCGGATACGACTAGCTTTCGAGCAAGGGAAACCTTTACCTTATACATCTAAATAGGAGCTGTGGTGGCTTAGTGGTTAAGATGCTGAATAATACCTGGAAGTTTGGCAGGTAAGCAGCTCAAGACCCGAGTGCTACATGCCAGAATGAGCTCCCGTCTCTGTCCCAGCTCCTGCCAACCTAGCAGCTTGGAAGCAAGAAATTTGCAAATCGATAAATAGTTACTTTGGTGGGAAGGTAAACAGCATTCCGTGTACTCCGGTGTTTAGTCATGCCTGCCACATGTCCATGGAAACGTCTGCAGATGCAGACAGTGCTGAATCTTTGGCTATAAACAGAGATGAGCACAGAACCCTAGAGTCAGATACAACTGACCTTTACCTTTTCTATACATCTAAATATCTGGTTATTACTCAGAGGAGAAATTATATGACTTTGGTCTTTTTCATAAAATTCAGTTCTTTCTTCAATTTCTCTTGTTACAATATCAAGTTGTTTTTCTTTGTTTGAAGTATGATTGCATTCCAACAAGCCAAACATGCAATTTCTGCTCTCAGCTGGATCTGCAGGAGCGTCAGTACTTTGCCATGATCTCATACCTATTTCCTTCCTAAATGCCCCAGGATTCCTGTTTTGTTTCAAGAAGTGCTCTAAGCACCAGTCTGATTCCCGTTGCCATGGGCTGGTCAAACACCAATTATGTGTCAACTTCTGCTGCTCGACAATCTGTTCCTTTCTGGAATTCGGGCTCAAAATCTGTGAGCAGAAGCAGCTGCCGCCAATTTGGCTTGTGAATTCAGGCATGAATGCTGGGATGATTAGCAAAACACATTTTCCCCTGTGGGAAAGAAAAAGAAAATGACTCCTATGTCTTCTCTTAACAAATCTTCTTCCGTGTCTAGGCCACACCTATCAAGTATCCCGTATTGTGCACAAAAAGATGGCAGGGTGGGGTAACTTGCACAGACAGAGAAACCACCCAAAGTTCAAAATATAAAAAAGGAGGGGGCCTGGGCATAAGTGAATAGCGTATCTATACCTATAAAATGGTGTGTTAACCGTTGGAATGTGATAAAGGATGTTGCACCAGGCCCCACTAGCCCGTAATGGGCCTCCATTCACTCGCCCGAACCCGGTTCGCAGGTAACTGTCGGGTTGAAATTTTCGGCCCGGGGGCAGGAGCCCCCCAGTCGCAAACAAAAAAAGGGAACTTCAATTCCCAACATTCCTTGCGCCATGCCACGCCAGAGCCAATCAGCCTGAGCGGCGCGGCAAAAGGAACGTTCGGAAACGCGCCGCGGCCAATCAAAAAAAAGCTGCAGGGAAAAAACTGCCACAGTAAGCAAACACGCGCAGGCAAAACTACAAGCCCCAGTGTCCTGCGCGCCATTAGCGCGCCGAACGCTGAGGTAGCCTGTGCGCGAAAAATAAAAGTTAAAAAAACGCCCGCCGCTGCTGCCCTTCTTCCCCACGGGCCAGCCAGCATGGCCCATGGGGAAAAAAAGAAAAAACCCGCCGCCACTGCCCTTCATTTCGATGGGCCAGCCGGCGCAAGAAAAATAAAAGTAAAAAAAAAACCCTGCCGCTGCCGCCCTTCTTCCCCACGGCCAGCCAGCATGGCCTGCGGGGGAAAAAAGGGAACCCCCCGCCGCCGCTGCCCTTCTTCCCCACGGGCCAGCCAGCATGGCCCGTGGAGAAGAAAGCAAAGAAAGCACCACCCCCGCCATTGCCCTTCCTTCTCACGGGCCAGCCAGGATGGCCCGTGGGAAAGAAAGCCCCCCCCCCTTGCCAATGCCCTTCCTTCCCACGGGCCAGCCAGCATGGCCCGCGAGAAAGAAAGCCACCCCCCTGAAAAAGTAAACACAAAACAAAAACACTCAAAAATCCAAAAATGAAACACAAAAACAGCCAAAAACAAACAAGAAAAAACACACAGACCCCTCCCAAAAAAAATTCCAAACACACACCCCCCAAAAAAAAAACAAGAGAGCTTACCAAAACACGTCTTCTATCCATGAAGACCAGAACTCAAATGAGAAAAAAAAATTACTGGAAGCGACACCCAGAGGACAGAAGAGAACAATTGTAGAGAGGCAGAAAAGCTCACCACCCCCACCCAGAGGCCAAAAGAGAAAAAACATTCAAAAATATTGAAACTAATAAGATTAATTCAAAAATTAATCAATTAAGTTATAAAAACATTCAAAAATAATCACACTAATCTCAAAAAATACCAAAAATACCAGAAATCACTTTTCACTCAACAAAACCAAAACCAAAAATAAAAATGTGTAAAAATAAAGATTTAAAAAACCAAAATTAAATTTTAAACTAAATAATATTAAATTAAATTTAATTAATTAAATTAAAATAAAATTTGCATAAACAGAAAACAAAAACCTTCAAAAACTAATTTAAAGAGCCTGGCACTGAGGAACCCGGCACGCAAAAAAAAAAAAAAACCCACTGGGAGCGCAAGTCCGCCACAGGCGGACGCAGCGCCTCGAAGCCAAAAAAAATCACAAAACCTTACAACACCATTTAAAACAGCCCAGCACCATTGGTTCAAGAAGAAAAATGAAATCCTTTACCATCCAACACAATTTTAAAAAGCCTGGCACTGCCGGGCAAAATATGCTAGTTTATTAATAAAACATTGAAGTGTCCTGAAGAGTCATCGATATTAACATGGCTCAGTGGTCCTAAAAAACTTATCATATACAAAAATACTAGCAAAATGTTGAAGGAGAGACTACAACTGCAGGACGGAGTTCAAGTAGGATACAAAGTATTAATTCATGTAGTCAGCAATCTCAAGGGCAATAAAGTGCAATTTTCATTAGATATTTACATGATTCATTTTGATAAATGTATTGTTTTGGACCCTCTGGTTAATCTATTATTTTTATATATAGTTTGTTATAGGAGGTATATTGACGATTTGTTTTTTATTCTTTCAGATTCATCCATAGTCCCCTCTTTTGTCAAATGGTTGAATGAACAGAATGTAAATTTATCTTTCACACACACTGTCAATAATACATCTTTACCCTTTCTTGATTTAACTGTTTATATCTCAGATGACAATATCCTTAAGATGAATTCAACCACTCTACCTGCTGGTCACCATACATGTGGGCATTGCAAATTCTGCAAGAACATGTGGGTCACCAATAGAGTTTCAATTCCGGGTATTAATTTCACCTTAGATATTACTGAGTTCAATAATTGTAAGACGTCTAATTGCGTCTACTTAATTCATTGTTCTTGCCCAAAAGCTTATATCGGAATGTCGACCCGCCCGCCCCCCTCAAAGTTAGGGTGGGGGAGCATATTTCTCGTATTAGAAACAAAAATTTGCAAGCCCCTATGGTGCAACGTTTTCTTGATAAAAAACACTCATGCTCTGATATTAATGTAGTAGTTTTGGAATCTCTTAAACCTCGTCCATTCCAGATAGAAGATATGGAACACATGCTTCTCAGGAGGGAAGCCTTTTTAATCCATCAGTTTTCCACTTTGCTCCCATTGGGATTAAATACTGAACTTGACTTATCCTCCTTCTTATGAATATCCTTAATCTTTTTCTCATTAATTTTTGTATCATTAGTTATTTGTAGTGTTGTCTGAGAATATGCAGTTATGACTTTAAGAGTTGGTTCCTGCAACATTGCAGGTGCTTCCCTGATGTGCTCACAGGTGTGGACGATTATTCGTTTTCCTTCCATAAATTCAGTACCTATTCTTACACTTTCCAACGTTCTAGCCCACTATGGATTTCCTACAGAGGCTTTCGAACGCGAAATAGATTATGGTAAGGAACACTTGTTATTTTCAATATTGTTACTCTAGCTTCACTATCCTTATCCTTGACTTAGATTTACTTGCCCCTTTTTGGTATAGTCTTACTGTTAAAGACCATGCATTTTGTGAATTTGATAGTATAATGGGTTTGTTAGGTGATATGCCCTTTCTTTGCATTTCAACAACCCAAATGTGTTAATGAGTTGTTAGAGCACTTACCCTTTTGAACTTCTTCTTGCCTGGAGGGCGACCTTGGAAACATTACAGGTGCTTCCAATTTTCTCCAGTTAATTATTTTGTATCTGTTTGTTATTCTGGCCCGTCATGAATTTCCCCCCCCCCCCTCGTTCTCCTTATGTTTTGGAGGCTATCGAACTAAATGTTAGCTAGTATTTATGTCAATCAGAATAATCATTGATGTTTACATTTGTAATTTTCTTCTGGGCTATTACCATATATGTATTTGTGAATTCCAGATACTCTTCTCTGATGAAGGTTTTCAAAATATCCATCTACCGGAGGGATATCACGACGCTGTGTACTGATTTTCCTATTGGAATTCATGGTTACTTGCATTTTGGCATCTACTGAAAATTGCACTTTATTGCCCTTGAGATTGCTTAGTACATGAATTAATACTTTGTATCCTACTTGAACTCCGTCCTGCAGATGTATTCTCTCCTTCAACATTTTGCTAGTATTTTTGTATATGATAGGTTTTTTAGGACCACTGAGCCATGCTATTATCGATGACTCTTCAGGACACTTCGATGTTTTATTAATAAATACGCTATTCACTTATGCCCAGACCCCCTCCTTTTTTATATTTTGAACTTTGGGTGGTTTCTCTGTCTGTTCAAGTATCCCGTATTGGCCAAGAAATCCCGTATTTCACCCCTTTCCCGGTCCTTTCCGTGGCCATCCTGTATTTGAACGACCAGAAAAGGAGTTACTGCACATGCGCGCCCGTCAGAGAAAGTGGTGTGCATACATGAAGGGGTTACTGCAGCGGTGTGCATGCATGAAGGGGTCACTGCGCATGTGCAGTAACCTTCACATATGTGCACTGCTGCAGTAACCCCTTCACACATGCATGCCCATCAGACGCAGCAGTGCTTCCTGTTTTTTCACCACCGCAACTTGACAGGTATGGCCTAGGCCAAATGTGAAACTGCCAAAATGAAGACACCTTTTGGTGAGTTCATTCTGTAGTTCCTTTCACCAGACTTAGTGTGAGAAAGATTAGCCAACAACACAAGGTAGCTGTTACCAGAATATGCCTGATTGTGGTTCAAAAATACCACAATCTTCACAGAGGCTCTTTCTGAGTACCCCTTGAAAGAAGGTCAGCAAAAGTCAGAGCAAACCCAGAGAGCAATTTTTATATCTGCCTATTCCTCTCCATGCAAAGATTTGCATCTTGTTCATTGTAAGATTAGCTGCGCTTAGTCCTCTCTGCATTATGCAAAGAAAGCTGGCTAGATCCTTTGGAAAAGCTCAAATGAGGTAACCTGCATAATCTCTGCTGAGCGTTTAATATCCATGAGGCTGTGGAAGTGCTTCCCTTAAGCTGTCGGTAGCCACTCCATCAGCCATCATTGTCTGATCTTGCAACAAACTGCCTGCTTCAGTTACCATACAGTGACATTTCAAGAGGCATCTAGCAGGGAGTACTGTAAAACCTAATTTGATATACACACAAGGAGAAATTAGAGAAGTGGTTTAAAACACACACACATGTAAAAGCCAGCACTGCATGCCAACAAGCAGACTGATTAAAATGACATCTCACTCATCTGCTCCATGCGGTGGAAGTTTCTAGATTTGAAAAACATGAACAAAATTTCAGCTCATGCTAATCCAGAACCCAGGGAACTGCTTGTCAGTTCATCAAAGTTTAGTATTGCTCTGCCTGATTTCGACAGACAGAAAGGGACTCTGAAAGTTTAACTTTGATCTTGACAGTTAGAAAGGAGATGCAGTTAATACTCCAAATCACACTTGCAAGTAGCTCATGGCCTGGTCATCCATGGTAAATGAAAGTCTTCTCTAAGCGATAAGACAGTATTAAAAGAGAGATTGAAATTCCAAGCAGTCTTATAGGCAGTTGATATGCTTCACATGACTAGTACAGATAAGCCTTGATGGAAATATGGTAATGGTGGTAATAAAAGTGGTAGTACTAATTATGATTCCTTCTGAATCTCATCCTTCCACCATGGTGCTCATGTCCTGGTACCTAGCAGAAGTAGTGTAGCGTTTAGCATCCTGCTATTTTTTTGAAGACTGAGCTGGCATTTCAATTTATGTTACTGATCACATAATGAAGGAGATGGAGAAGAAATATTTGTATGATGATGAGTTAGAATCCTCTACAACAGGAGTGCCCAAAGTTTTTGGGCTGTGGGCTATTTACATGGTTCCGTGGGCCGGTCACTATGGTCCAGGGGCTGGATGTGGCCCCCGATGCCAATTCATCCGGCCCATGAAACACTTGTCGCTCCCGGGAGCAAAAGTAAAACATGCCCGTACAGGCGTGTTTTACTTCCACTCCCAGGAGCAACGAAGGCTTTGTGAGCCAGATGAATTGGCATCGGGGGCCACATCCGGCTCTCAGGCCGTAGCTTGGACACCCCTGCTCTACAGTGTATGTGTGAAGTTGGGATTTTTACTCAACATCGCATTATGCTCCATCTCACTCAAACACAATTCCCATTTCATTGCCCATTCATCTAATCTGAAAAGATCCTTCTGGAGCTCTTCAAAGCCATGCTTGCTTTTGCAATCCTAAATCATATGGAATAATTTGAAGTAATGTTTGTAATGAAGTGATTGATAAATTATGTTTCCTCTTCCATTCAGCCCTTAAAAAAAACAACCACTGATGTATGTAGAACCTTTTCTTATACTTATTTCAGCCTAAGTATGGGAAAGCTAACTTGCTGAAGTTACTGCATAGCATGGAAGAAGTATAAATAATCTGATGGCCATTTATTCCATTTACACAGACAAAAGGATACATCCCCAAGATAACTGCTTCAAGGCATTTGATAGGTAAAGACTCCCTGGTCATTTCTTTTGCAGATTCCATTAGCCTAAGACATCAAGGGAAGCGTGGGAAAAGCAGAACAAATTATTCATAAAATACTTGGGCTAGGAATGTTTTGTCGCAAAGTTGTTCACAGAGCAAGACAAACACTTTCATTCATAGGCACTTCTAAGGAAACAAAGAAAATAAACCTTTTATTACTGTTGCCCTTCACAGTCTTGGCCAGGGATTCTCAACCTGTGGCCCATGGGTCAAATGTGGCCCATGGCAACATTTCATGTGGCCCCCCACCACACCCGGAAGTGTCATGTGATGTAGGGAGCGTGACCCGGCCCCTGGTTTAAAAAGGTTGAGAACTCTCAAAGGAGGTCCCCCTGTTGCTATTCATGCAAAAAATGCTTCACTGAGAGGGCCATTGTACCCAGTTACCTTCAACCAAATTAAAAAAATTAAAAAAAACAGTTCCAGAATTGTTCTGGAACTGGTGGGGAGGCTATATCTATCCTCAGGAGACCGGCAGCACACGTACGTTTGGGACTAATTTTTTGCATTCTCGGGCTACAGCTTGAAACGCTTCCCTCTGGGACAGGTAACTTCCCTTAGGCAACAAAATAATAAATATATGTGCTGTGTATAATTATACCACTGTAATACCAACTTGAAGAATCTTTATTTTTATTTTATTTTTGTCTCTGGAATGATTGACTCACTAGTGCTAACAATTGTGCTGGGAGAAGTTTCCAGAATATGCTCCGAGTACTTCATGAGTACCGACTCTTCATTAGGGATGTCTGATTTGGGGGGCGGGGGGTTTGGACTCCAGCTCTATTCTAGGAGTTCCAGCTGACAGACCCAGATGGAACTGACTTGATGGCACATGATTATTATCATTCCACAAGGTTAAAAAAATAGGTTTTTCAACCTTGGGTGCCCAGATCTCCTTGGACTTCAATTCCCAGAAGCCACGATTAGCAGGTGTACAGACTTGGACTTCTGGGAATTGAAGTCCAAAAATATCTGGGGACCCTAGGTTGAGAAACGTTTGTTTTTCTCCCCCACCCACCCCCTTAGAATCCTCCAGGCAGCATAACAGTTGTCACATTTGTTGCAGAATTTTGAAAATTCTGAAAGTTGGAGTTTCAAAAATCTGAATGACACAGCCCTACTTTTCCTGTACTTTTCCATATCATCCACACACAAAAAGGCTAATTTGCATCTTCCCCTGCTTCTCGCCCATTCCAACCTAATTCCATTTGTCATCACCAGTCAAAACTGCTTACTCTCACAGCTCCAAAAGATATCAAAGATCTCGTTCTGAGCCCAGCTGCTGCAGGCCTTGCTCAGCTTAACGTGTTCAAAAGCATTCCTATGCATAGATCAGAGTTCTCAGTAGGGGAACGCAACAGCTAAGACAGAGAGACATCCAGGCTGCTGTCAGCGCAAAGAGGAGCTGGCACAAACACCTTCAGCAAGTAACACTGGATGTGATTCCTACAAAAGTCTTCTGGCCTTCTGCCTGGAACTGCTGGATCAAGGGTTCAAAAGGAAGAGCGGAATAGGTGATCCTTTCAGGGCCAGAACATCTGTACTGTTGAATATTGTTAAATATTCTGAAATACAGCTTGGAGCTGGACTTTAAGAAGGACCCTCAACTCTCCCATTATCTTCTGAAATATAAGCAGCCACCACAGGGGTCCATAACAGAAGGGGATAGTAGAATGGTGAGAATGTATCAAACTGCACATTTGGCATTATGTTTTTAACGCTCCCTTGTAAGTAGATAAATAGGTACCACTTCGGAGGGAAAGGTAACAGCGTTCCGTGCACTTCGGTGTCTATTTATGCCTGCCACATAACCATGGAAATGTCTGCAGACACAGACAGCACTGGCTCTTTGGCTGTAAGCAAAGATGAGCACCAAACCCTAAAGTTGGACACAACTGGCTTTCGAGCAAGGGAGACCTTTACTAAATAACAACAGTTTCTTTTAGAGTACAAAATATGCATGGCAGTGATAAAGCTGTGAAAAAACCTCACTAAGTACATGGAACTTGAAAGAAAATATATGTTTATGCTTCCCCATCTCTATTGCCATTTTTCCTACATTTGAATTTTAGAATGGAAGATACTTGGGGCAAAGAACTGTCACACTATACAAAGTACTCTATCATGGGTGCCCAAAGTACTAAGGGTGCCCAAACTATGGCCCAGGGGCTGGGCCTTTATCTGACCTTTAGACCTGCTAGTGCTAATTGGGGTGGTTTCTCATAAACTCCTCTTTGACCTGCCTACTAATTTACTACAAATGATGTATATAGTGATAGGTTTTACCTGTAAACATATAAATATATTAGCAGGGGGGACTTGGGCTTCCCCCCCCCCCCAAACTTGAGATTATCTGATATAGTGGAGGATACGATACAATGAGTTAAGAACCACAGAGTTAATGATGTCCTTTCCCTTTGTGAGGATATTCAGAAAAGATCTGTTGCATCTGTCAGGGGAGAATTTATGCTCTGGTTTTAGCCTCATCCAAGATGGAGATTCCAATGCATGGGAGACCCTTTAGAGCATACCAGAGGGATTAGAATGTGTAAACATGCTGGCTTAATCATAGCTGTCAAGTTTTGGATTTGAAAATAAGGGAAATTTCCCAGACAAAATGGGAAACTTGACAGCTATGCTTATCCTGTGCAGCCCTCCAGTGGCGGCATTAGGGCATTGCAGTCTGACTGATATGGGGCGCCGCTGGGATAGAGGATAACATATGGGAGGTATGTTGATAGCTATGTAATGGGTAGAACAAATGAAATCTAATGTACAGTATGATGGACATGCTATGCTGTATGGCCATTGGCTGGATTCCTTTAGAGGAATGGCAAGGGGGTGGATCGTGTGTAAGAAGATAAAACCCAGAAGTTGGTGGCCAAGAGTGGCTCTTGACCCAATGCTTTGAGCTAAGGGTGAACTGAAATCATGTAGGTGCTTAAACCAGAAGGGGGCCCTGGGCTTTCCCATTTGAGCAGCTTTCTTTATTTTAAATGTGCTTTCTGAACTTTTTATAAACTTTCTTCTGTAACTTACTCTGATTACAATATACTTTTAAAATACCCAAAGATGCCTGGAGTGTTTACTAGGCCCAGGGCTACCTTATCTGCACTAATCTAGAAACCTGGGTTGCTTAGCTAGGAGGCGGCATCTCCAGCTCGGAAGCAGGAAGCAACCACTGGCGGGCAAGAATACCTACTCGTGAGTAAACTTGTTTCCTGACAGCATCACTTGCCTGAATTTCTTTGGAGACTAGCAAAATGCTTGCAACTCATAATATCTGCCTCTTCCCTTGCATGCTATTATTTGCATGAAAGGTGGAAGATGAAATCCCTTGTATTACCCTAGCTAGAGGCTAGCTGTCAATCAGGCTTCTGAGCTGATCCTGGCATAAGGCAGAGTAAGTCGTGAGTGACCTTTTGACTCCGACAGGGAAATCCTGAACCTCAAGGCTTGAGAACTACTGACACTATCTTCCACACAGGAAGCAATGGCCACACAAATCCACGTGTGGCAATCAATGAGCTGCTCTGGCAGAGGAGCTGGGAAGTGACTCTGTACAGAATATTACAATATAATAATTATTATCACAGATTTCCCCACTCCTAAGAAAGCAACCTCCATGGTGGGTAGAATATTATTGTCTCACACTCCTAAGTAGACCGGTGCAAAACAAGCTGCAACTTATCCTTTTTTGATAGAACACCCATTCATGTTTAATATATTTTCCATTTCCAGCGCATGAACTCACTTGTCTTGACCTCTCCTTTGCCAACATATGGCTATTAAGTAAAGGTAAAGGTCATCCTTGCTCTAAAGCCAGTCATATCTGACTCTAGGGTTCTGTGCTCATATCTGCTTATAGTCAAAGAGTCATCTCTGTTTATAGTCAAAGAGTCAGTGCTGTCTGCATTTGCAGATGTTTCCGTGAACACATGGCAGGCATGCCTAGATACTGAAGTGCACAGAATGCTGTTTACCTTCCCACCAAAGTGGTCCCTATTTATCTACTTGCAATTTCTTGCCTTCAAACTGTCAGGTTGCCAGGAGCTGGGATGGAGACAGGCGCTCATTCCATCATGCAGTACTTTGGTTTTGAACTGCTGACTTTCCACCTCCCAGTTAGTGTCTTAACCACTTGAGACACTGCAGTCCCAAATGGCTATTAAGACTAGTTTAAATTCAATACATGAAGCACTTTTAGTTTAACAAAAGCAGATCCATCCAAGGCAGTCCTAAGTCACCACTCCAGATGTTCCCTAGCTGGCTCGTTTTACTGAAGTCATGTGTTTCCCAATGTTTGGTTTTTGAACTTCAATTCCCAGAAGCCTAAGTCAATTCCCTAAAGCATTGATCAGCCAATGTACTGACTTAGGCTTCTGGGAATCGAAGTTCACCAGTGTTCCACAGAACATAGTTTGAGAAATGCAGTAACTACCCCAAGACTTATGATCCTGAAGAATATAGAGTAACAGGTTACAAGTAACAATGTTACCTGCAATGAGTCATTCTTTTTCTGAAAGTGCCACAAAAATGACTTAATTACTAGGAATTCATTTTACCTTTAAGCAACAATTCTCAGTACAGAACCTTTAAAATGTTTGTTTCAATGGTAGATTTTATAGTATTCATGCATAAAGCCTAAGCCCATGATGGCGAACCTTGACACTTCAGATATTTTTGGATTTCAATTCCCAGAAGCCCAAGCACCCTGTGAATCCACACGAATGGGTTTACTGCAATTCATCCGGCCCGTGCTGCCCTCGTTGCTCCCAGAAGCGGAAGTAATCTGGAGTGTCAAGGTTCGCCATCACAGGCCTAAGCTTTCTTTCAAGTAACAGAAATCATAACAAAACCACAATGAGTTACTTTTTAACATTGCAACAACAATGAATTACTCTTCAACACCCCCTCAACACAAACATATCCATTGAAGACTGAACTTGAAAGAATTAATTAAACATTTTACCAGGATTTTAGACAATCTACTAATGATAAAGACAATTCTTCTAGCTCTGGCATAGAATGAGACTTATTAATCAGCACAATAAGGCATTTGTTCCTTGCTGAGAGCAAGACTCAAACAGAGTGGTAAAGTAACAGGATGACAAAGATAGCTAGAGAAATAGTATAATACAGTACAGTAATTAATTTCTCTGATTTGTATATTATGTTGATAAATTTGTTTCATATGTGGATCTTTTTGAATGGCATGCGAATCACGCTGCTCAGATTTGAACGACTACATTATGGCATTTCTGTAAATTATTCTTTCCTGAGCATTCAAACACTACAAAAAATCCATCTAGAATCTAAATTGTGCAACACTCTGATACAAATATAAAGAAAGTGCTTTGTTGCAAGGTTACAAAGATGGCCTCAAGCGAGGGCTGTATGCAATTCCCAGACCACGCAGTACTCACCTGCATTAGATGCTAAATAAGTCCTTCCAGGAGAAAGCTCATGTAGGCAACGCAAAAGAATTTATTAAAAATTTAGGAATGACAGAACTGTAGAAACTTGGGGGTGAGGCGATGCCTGAACAACAAGTTGCTAAATAAATTAGCACAGACCAGATAACTTCTGTCAGTGTCACTTTGTTCCAACAGGAAAAAGGAACTTAAGGGTTTGATGTACTGTATGTCAGGGAATACAAGTTATGTAATACATTCAGTGTCAAACAAGCAGATTTGCATTGAAGATGCTATGATGTTGTCAGCATTTATTCACAGCTTTAATAGCTCCCACTGCAACTGCGGGATCAACAGTGATATCTCTAACACACATGCATCAAATCTATCATAAATCCCCTTTTAAAAAGAAATCATGGCTCCAATGAAGCATTGTGATGGCCTGATGTATTCACAGAACCCAAAGACAAGTCATGCTACTTACCCACTTAGAGGTCTTGACTTCCTAATTTCAAAGAATTGAGTCCCTGTGTGGTTGTATCTAAATTTTAATAGTTAAGGCAAAGTAACTGAAGAAAAGAGAGAGTGGAGAACCTCAGCCAAGGTTCAAAGAAATTATTAATAAATGCATGCTGTCAAGTCATTTCTGATTCATGGTGACCCGTTCTAGGGATTTCTAAGTAGAGAGTACTTCTTCTTCTTTCAACATTAGTAAGTGCAGAGTGATGCATGTTGGGGCAAAGAACCCCAATTACATTTATAAACTGATGGGGTCTGAACTCTCTGCGACAAACCAGGAAAGGGACCTTGGTGTCCTGGTGGACAACTCACTGAAGGTGTCAACCCAGTGTGCCTCAGCAGTGAAAAAAGCAAACTCAATGCTAGGGATCATTAGGAAGGGTATAGAAAATAAGTCAGCAAGTGTCATTTTGCCTCTTTATAAATCTATGGTGAGGCCCCACCTGGAATACTGTGTACAGTTCTGGTCGCCATACCTCTAGAAGGATATTATGGAGCTGGAAAAAGTGCAGAGGAGGGCAACCAGAATGATTAGGGGACTGGAACACCTTCCTTACCATCTGAGGCTGCAATGGTTGGGCCTCTTCACTCTTGAACGACGGCGTCTAAGAGGTGACCTGATTGAAGTTTATAAAATCATGCATGATGTGGACAAAGTAGATAAGGAAAAACTGTTTTCCCTATCGCATAACACTAGAACTAGGGGACACTCCATGAAACTTTTGGGTACTAGTTCTCAAACAAATAAGAGAAAGTACTTTTTCACCCAGAGGATTACTGGTCTATGGAACTCCCTGCCAGAAGAAGTGGTGACAGCTGTCAGTCTTGACAGCTTTAAGAAAGGATTAGACAAGTTCATGGAGGACAAGAGTATCAATGGCTATAATTATGGATACTTAAGGATAACCTCCGGGTTGGAGAGATAGGCAGGATATCTCTCAATATCATTTCCAGGGAATCCTAAGCAGGCATCTGCTTGGGAATACCCTGAAGGAAATGGTGAGCCACTGTGTGAGACAGAATGCTGGACTGGATGGGCTGTAGCCTGTTCCAGCAAGGCTGTTCTTATGTTCTTATGTTCTTATGTTCTTATGTTCTTCTTCTTCTTCTTTGTCTAGGCCAGATGTGAAACTGCCAAAATGAAGGCACTTTTTGGTGAGTTCATTCTGCAGTTTCTTTCGCCTGACCTAGTGTGAGAAAGATTAGCCGGCAACACAAGATTGCTCTTACCAGGGTACGCCTGATTGTGGTTCAAAAATACCACAATCTTGAAGGCTGGCTCTTTTCTCAGGAGGCACAGTCGGGGGTTGAACTCCCAGCCTCTGGCTCCACAGCCAGGTAGAGCGCTAACTCACTGAGCTATCCAGAAATAAATTATCAGGCTATAATCTTGCCTAGAAATATAAAACAGTGCTATGATATATTAAGTCTGTTCATAGACGCCAAGTACAATATATGGGGTTGCAAAGGGTTGGACTCAACTGTGTGACTGAACAACAAAAACAACACAGTATATGAGGGAAATCAATTTTAATTTTTAGATTTGTTCTTGTCTGAAGATGTAACCTTCCTATCTTTGAGAAAGCACTTCAGTCATCAGACACTGGAACTCAATGGAACCAGATCTTATCATTATTTTTGAAAACCCAGATCCATTTGACCAGGACTGCAACGGAGACAAACAAGAATAAACTGAAAACTTTGTGGAGGATTTTAATTATAGTAAAGCAGGATACATATCCAGGAACGATATCTGAAATCTAGCATGAGGCTTGTGCCAATTCCTACAGGTAGTCATGTTTCCTCCCCTGATTAACTTCTTAACTTCCACATAAGCATGATATAACTAGTGACCCAGTTCAGACCTGTGTGGTAAACAATACAGTACTCCAGACTCATCAGGAGAACGAGAACACTCAACCAGCGCTTAGAACATTATGTTTTAAAAGGAATTTGTATTACTCATTACTTCTCTACAGTCTGGTTGCTCTCTATTTTCATTCTGACTGTGCAAAGTAATTTGTTGGGTTATTACTGTAAGGTAAAGGCAAAGGTCGCCTTGCTCGAAAGCCATTCGTATCTGACTCTAGGGTTTAGTGCTCATCTGTCTATAGGCATAGAGACAGCGCTGTCTGCATCTGCAGACGTTTCTGTGGACAAGTGGCAGGCATGCCTCAACACCAGAGTGCATAGAACACTGTTTACCTTCCCACCAAAGTGGTCCCTATTTATCTACTTGCAATTTCTTGCTTTCGAACTGATAGTTGGCAGGAGCTGGGACAGAGACGGAAGCTCATTCTATCATGCAGTACTCAGGTCTTGAACTGTTGACCTGCCAACCTTCCAGTCATCAAGCTCAGAGTCTTAACCACTAAGCCACTGCAGTCCCCAAGGCTCTGATTCACCTTCCATAAGCCAAATGTCTGTCCAAGAAATTAAAACACATCTAATCCCTGCCCCAAAGCAGAGAAGAGTTAAAGTGATATTTTGTGGGAAGCCTCATGAATGTCAGGCTAAGACTATGGTGTGTTAATAATAATAATAATAATAATAATAATAATAATAATAATAATAAATAATAATAATAATAATAATAATAATAATAAATTCATTTATATCCCGCTCTTCTGGCACGAACGCCACCCATACATACAATCATAAAAACATCTAAAAAAAATCAGCCCAAAACCTCCCCAACCCCTTAAGAGAAGATAAAAACAATAAAACTAACGAGCTAAAACCATACAAGCTAAAATCATACTGCTACATAAAAACATCTGACAACTCCAGCAATGACCTATAACCTTACGTCAACTAGACTAGCCAGCAGACCTGGGCCGTACCACAAGATGGATCCCAGATTGCCTGGGAAAGACGTGGGTTACTATAGTAGCTGAATTATTCATGTCAGCAGTGTGTTTTCCGCTGAAGTTGCTAGCCCCTGGGGTTCCCTCACCTGTCAGAATCCACAGATATGATTCATTACTCCAGACCCCTCTTAAGGGACTCATCTTGTTACAAGATAGATGTTATCCATGTTGGGGCCCTGCTGGATGCCACATGTGGTCAACATAATGATTTACATTAAGCTTTCCAACATTCTCTGAGGTGGGGTGACAACTTCAAAGCAAAGTGGGAGCATCTGCTTTGGAGTGTGGATACATGAACTGGGAGGCAAGTATACACCAAAAAGGAGGCCAAGAATCAAATTGTTTGGTTACTGTGCTGAGTGAACAGTACCCAAAATTCCCTGAGGTCCTTCCAGCATGAATCTTGCAGTGAATCTCCTCATGCAGTTTTTTTTAAAAAAGTGGCCATTTTCATTGGATTTCTCAGTTCAATGTCACAATAGGATGGGGGTAAACACAATAGGATGGGGTAAGAATATTTCTGGACATTCTTCATAAATGGATATACCGACAAAAGGATAACTAGCCATTATTCATACCAGGACAAGTCGCACTGTCTCCCACATACTCCGCCATGAGCTTCCCAAGACAAAGGGGAAGAATGTGGTATTCTCCCAAAAGAAAGATAATGTTAATGGAGTTGTTAGTGTTTTTTAAAGGATAGGGAAATTTAATTCTACTAGGGAGTACTGCTATTTATTTTCCTCACATTCATCAGTAGAGTTGCTGATTTTTTTAAAAAAAACTTCCTCCTCCTATCACACAGCTTCCACACTGATTACTCAAGAATTGGACACATTATGAACCAAAGGAGGAAATGTTTAATTATCAAAAATCTCTGCCATCAGCTGACATGACTAGCTAGGAGTGATTGCTTTCTAATTGCCTTTTAAAATTACTTTGAAGATCATTTTTAGGGCACGTCAGGTTTTATGACAGTTTTCTCATCATAATTGTAACAGGGTTGTACCATCTCTATTTTTGTAAAAAGGTTTCCCTTGCTCGAAAGCCAGTCGTATCCGACTCTAGGGTTCAGTGCTCATCTCTGTTTCAAAGCCGAAGAGCCAGCACTGTCTGCTTCTACAGACGTTTCCGTGGTCATGTGGCAGGCATGACTAGACACCGGAGTGCACAGAACACTGTTTCCGTCCCACCGAAGTGGTCCCTATTTATCTACTTGCAATTTCTTGCTTTTGAACTGCTAGGTGGGCAGGAGCTGGGACAAAGACAGGAGCTCATTCCGTCCTGCAGTACTCAGGAATCGAACTGCTGACCTTCTGCCTCCCAGTCAGCGTCTTAGCCACTTGTGCCATTTGCAAAATATGGGATCAGAACTAGCCATTAGAAGGAATCAACGAGCATTCTGCTATGTTTTTTCTGGTCTGCCGAGACTGACTATACAACACATTAATAGTAAACAGCGTGAGAAATTACTTATAGGGTGGGGCAAAAATAACAATAGCAGCAAAGTGGCTTCTGCAGCACAGTGGCTTGAGTCCTATTGGTCAGTTATTCTGGCATAAGTGCAATGGCAGAAATCAGAGCCACTAGTTAATGAGTTGCCATTATTGTTTATATACTACATCACATGATTAATGCAGACAACAAGCAGTGACCCAACCACTGTACTTAGGCCAGCATAAATATTTGCTAGGTGTCTGGCCAACCACTATTGCACAAAGGTCCTTTCAGAAAATAATGTTTCAAGATTTGGGCAAAAGTCTTATTTATCCATAAGCAAATAAAGCTTACCCGTCAAGCACAGCTCGGCAATATACGGGAAATTACTGCGCATGCATGGGCAGTAACCCATTTGTGCATGCACACTATGGGCGTGCATGTGCCTTAACCCCTTTCCCCACCGTTCAAATACGGGACGGCGGCTGGAAAGGGGAGGAACAAGTGCTGAAAAACAGGAAAGCCCGACCAATACGGGATACTTGACAGGTATGAAATTAAGGGAGGTGACCAAGCATTTACACACACACACACACACACACACACACACACACACACACACACACACACACACACACACACACACACACACACACACACCAGCTGGTGGTGGACACAGGAAATGTCCTTGATCCTCCCATCTTCAGTAAGAAGACAACAATGGGTTAGCCAAGGGGATAGCCAGAGCTTTGGTTGGTGCAGCTCATTCACCTAGTTCTACTGCTTCTGTGGTTTTCCAAGGGTCCATGAAAAATGTTCTTCATGACCAAGTCAGCATTTTCATATCATATGTCGTCTGAAGATGCCATCTATCCCTACACATGCCCAACAATGCTCCTCCTGCTGAACTTGCAATGTAGCCAAGTTCACACAGAACATTCCTATGGATAAGAGTTCAATCTTTTTCTTCAATTACCTGCTCCTCAGTATCAAATAAAGCTAATTATGGGGCCTAAAATATGAGAGAATCCTGCTGTGTTTGAATAGCCTCACAAATCTTGCCATACAGCGAGAGTACTTTTCTCCTCATTCCTTTTCTATCCTCATATTAGTGCATTATCACCTCACTTCCTTCCCTCATCCATTAGCAACTCAAGGGATGACTACAGTGCCCCAGCCCTGTGGAACCTCTTACCACCAGAACTGCGTCTCCAGTCGGAATTACTCCCTTTTAGGAAAATGCTTAAGACCTGGCTATGCCAGCGGGTGTGGGGCACACTTGACTCTACTACCCAATCCCGCTGGCTTGTCTAGCCCGCTTGAGGGATCTTGCCTGGTTACCCAGTTTTAATGTGGGTTGAGGGTAGTTTTTATTGATAATTGTTAGTTTTATGATTTTAACTTTGTTTTTAGTTGGGGATTTTAGGTATGTTTTTTACTATTAATGTTTTTAATTGTTTTGTGCATTGTATTTTGTTCTGTTGTTGGCCACCCTGGGTGGTGTTCACACCAGGAGGGCGGGGTACAAATCAACAATAAAAAAATAAAAAAATAAATCTTCCACCACCACTCCTAAGAAATAAAATGGGTGGAGGAAAGAAAAGTAAAGGATACTGGAGCATCTTCATGTAATTCTGTATTGCTTGAAGCCATTCTGGGATCGTCATGGAAGACTTGTAGTTTGGCACGGACGGCACGGAAGGCTGGATAAAAGGAGAAAGGAAAATAAAGAAGGCTGAGAGGTGGCATGGTTTCAACGTTCAAGCACCAAGGGAGAGAAAGGAATGAAAAACTGAGCTGAATCCATCTTACAATGCAAGGATGACCACAGGAAGCGTTCTGTACTTATTCAGAATAAGACCCACAGATTACAGAAGGGCTCATTCCCAAAGCAAATGTGCATAGCTGGCCTCCAGTCTTTGCAAAACACACATTCCGCGCCTGCAATACTATCGCCAACTTCTCAAAGGTCAGCTTTTGTCTTCTGTCTTGCTCTTGGCTAACTCTGCCACGTCAAGGAACCGTTCAGTGTCTGGCTTCATAAACCCTGACAGAAGACTGTCTCTGGTCTCTGACTGCCTCTCGCTCCGATCCTTCTCTGGAATATTTCACACAGTTGTTTCATGCAAGAGTAGAAGGAAACTCATTGAGCTATCGCATGTCCCTATTCTCTGCTAAAAACTGACAAATGGACATAGACACATAAAACCACCGACGCCCAGTGCCTGCTGCTGCGGCCCACCGGGGTCCGGAGCTCCTCCTCCTGGTCCAGCAAACCGTGAGGTATTGAGAGCACCTGCGATGACCTCGGCAGGGGATAAAAGAACTGCGCCGGCCGCTGCCTCCCCACCGCTGAGGCACGGAGCTTTTTTTTCCCCAGTCTGTCGTAAGCATTGAGGTCTGGCATCTGTGTGGACTGCTGGGACTGAACTTTGCCCTGAGACTTTGCTTTTGTGCTGCCTTAGTAATAGATTTTTGTACATTGTAATGTTGAACTTCTATTTTGTATTATTCTGTGTTTATTCTTGTAATTTTGATATTGTACTTGTGATATGCATCCTTGTGATTTGTAATTAATTTTTTATTTGTATTATATTGTATGGTGTTGACATCTATTTTTGTGCTTCTTTATTACTGTATTATTATGGTGTTGACATGTTGTAATTTGCCGCCCTGAGTCAGCTTCGGCCGAGTAGGGCGAGATATAAATTTATTATTATTATTATTATTATTATTATTATTATTATTATTATTATTATTATTATTATTATTATTATTATTATTATTATTATTATTATTATTATTATTATTATTATTATTATTATTATTATTTAAAACAGGACGCATGAAACAACAGAACTGTTGACATATGGGGCAGGAGACAGCCACCAGATTCTCAGCATCTGGAGTACCAGCAAGAATCCCACACCTCTCTGGCATGACAATTTTGGGGGAAAGAGATGAGCTGCTTATTTACAAGCAATCTGTCAAAACTGCCATGGGAAAATATTAAGCAGCTTCTCTTAAGATTTTAATAGTGATATATAAGAAATCAGTATTTTCACAACTCTGGACAGGGATTGTTTAAGAACATAAGAACAGCCTTGCTGGAACAGGCCACAGACCATCTAGTCCAGCATTCTGTCTCACACAGTGGCTCACCATTTCCTTCAGGGTATTCCCAAGGAGATGCCTTCACCTGCTTAGGATTCCCTGGAAATGGCATTGAGAGATATCCTGCCTATCTCTCCAACCCCGAGGTTGTCCTTAAGTATCCATAATTATAGCCATTGATACCCTTGTCCTCCATGAACTTGTCTAATCCTTTCTTAAAGCGGTCAAGACTGACAGCTGTCACCACTTCTTCTGGCAGGGAGTTCCATAGACCAGTAATCCTCTGGGTGAAAAAGTACTTTCTCTGATTTGTTTGAGAACTAGTACCCAAAAGTTTCATCGAGTGTCCCCTAGTTCTAGTGTTGTGCAATAGGGAAAACAGTTTTTCCTTATCTCCATAATATCCTTTTGGGGATATGGCGACCAGAACTGTACACAGTATTCCAGATCGGGCCTCACCATAGATTTATAAAGAGGCAAAATGACACTTGCTGACTTATTTTCTATACCCTTCCTAATGATCCCTAACATTGAGTTTGCTTTTTTCACTGCTGAGGCACACTGGGTTGACACCTTCATTGAGCTGTCCACCAGGACACCAAGGTCCCTTTCCTGGTTTGTCGCAGAGAGTTCAGACCCCATCAGTTTATAAATGTAATTGGGGTTTTTTGCTCCAACATGCATCACTCTGCACTTACTAGTGTTGAAGCTCATTTGCCACTGTTTTGCCCACTCCCCCAGTGTCAAGAGATCCCTCTGGAGCTCCTCACAATCTCTCACAGTTTTCACTACCCTGTATAATTTAGTGTCGTCAGCAAATTTGGCTACCTTGCTTTTTACTCCTACCTCTAGATCATTTATGAAGAGGTTTGACTAAAAGGTTTTCCCAGATCCCTAGTTTCCCAAAAATTTTAATACATTTCTATACCTTTAATACAATCTTTACCTGCTCATAATCATAATAAGTGAAAATTAGCAATAATTACTCGTATAATACATTTTAATAATCCAAAATAAGCAGTGTGTTGCTAAAAATTTAAACATGAACACACCTCATCCCAGTTTCCATAGCTATAATCTATGAAAAATCAAATAGCATAAATGTGGAAGGTTGATTGATTGATTGATTGATTAATGAAAAGGATTGTATCTCTCTCCATCCTCTGCCAAATGGCTGAGGGAACTGAAATTCAAGCCTAATCACATCTGGAGGACCTTGTCAGGATCTGAGGCAGCATCAGTATTTGCAGGATGAGTTCCCCAGAATTAGCTTTAATGCTTGCAGGATTAGACCCCATGCCTGGAAAGCATGTAGGGTTAGAGACACTCACTCTGCTTCAGCTGCTTGGCCCCAACTGAGAGCCCCAGGAAGATTCTGGACCTTCCTAAGTTCCACCTCCAGGCCCTGGGAGGATGAGTAAAATAAGAACCGGCTCTTCCCACTAAAAGCTACCTCAATAATGAAGGTCACTGGTCTTGTGGTTGCTTGGCTCCTGAATTATCACTGGTTCCTGTTTCCAAAGATCTCTTACCTCGCTCCTGGTTCCTGTCTTTGAAGATCTCCTGCCTCATTTCTTGTTCCTGTTTTTGAGGACTTTGCACCTTGTTCTGGTGGACTGTCGTCGTGCCTTGCCTGTTTGCTCCTTGAACCCCACCAAAGCCCTGCTTCAGTTCCCAATGGTACTCTGCCTTGCCTTCTCTCTAAGTCACCTGACTTTTGGCTTGCTTAGACTATGCCCTGTTGTCCGGACCCACCCTATATCCCTGCCTACCTCAGGCTTGATTTTGTATTCTGGACTGTGATATGGTTACTGTTTGGCCTGTTGCCCTGGGCCTTGTGTTACTTGTCAGCCACCCATGACTTGGATTCTCACAATCCTCCATTTGGAAAGACTAATCTATGCTGTAAAATAGGAATGGGCAACAACTCACTCTCCCATCCTTTAGTGTCTGGGGAAAACCTATAGGACAAGAAGAAAATGTCACCACATTTGTTTTACCCCTTTGAAACTTTCTTAGACCCACAAGAGGCTTTTTCTGAAAACCAGCATTAGCCAAATAATGAATTAAGGTTGTAGGGGGACTTTCTCCATTTTAAAGTAGTCAAAGGGAGAGCATGGCAAAATGGGACGTGACCTGGGGGGGGGGGAGATTGGGAAGCTGTGCAGTGCAAATGCTTCCCCAGAATGCACCTGGTGCAAGATACACAGGTTGCCCTGGTGTGCAACGCAAACACAATGCTTCAGGGGTGTTACCACCTGAGAAGGCATAAGAGCAAGGCTGCAGCAGGTAACCTTAAGATTCATCCAAGCAATGGCAGTACAACTGGAAGAAGACGAGGATGATTAATTTTAAAAAAAAAAAACCTCCCAAAAGCTTCCCAGCATTGAGAGATCATGACGTAAAAGGTGGCAGGAAGCAGGGCTGCTCTGTTGGGAGCAAACCAATTGCTCTTGTTGCCCACTATTTTAACAATTAGTGATGATCCAGCCACAAATCACATGAGAATTCAGAATGGAAAACAGAGGGCAAAAAAAGGGGACATCATCTGCTCTGACTTCATGCAGTGGCATCTGGGGTGCAGCAATGTTTGTTAAAAGTCAAACTCTTCTGCGCAAGAGAAACTCCACACGCTTTGCCAGAGACATCCTAGTAAGAAAATCATTTGCAATTGCAGATTTTGTTTAAACGACATTCGACAGATTTCCAGGCATTATAATTTAGTGCTTACTTTAATAAGTCTATTTGTAAAGATTCACTTCCAACCAGTAGCTGACAAAGTAAAATGGAAAGGTTGGGAAGGAGGTTGTCTTTCAAGAATCACAGTACCAAAGCACTGCCAAGGACTTTCAAGGTCATCTACTCCAAACCCATCATCAACTGAGAAAATCTGCTACTCAACCATTCCTGAAAAGGAGCCATGTATTCCCAACTTAAAATCTTCCCATGAAGGAGAATCACTAGCTCATGCTGCAACATTTATCCAGACAATACTACGCTAGCTAAGTGTGTAGGATTATATATTTCCACAGTCAGAGTTGCTGAGCTTCTTTATTTACTTATTTAAAGCACTTGTCCTCTGCTCTTCATTTGGAAAGACTCTTAAAAATGTAGTATAAATCAGCAAGGACTAGACAGTCTAGACCTCTTGATTTATAAAGACTCCTCATAAAAAGGAAAATGGATGGAGAGGGGAAAGGAAAAAAACTTGAGTACAAATTCTTCATATTATACTGTTCTTGAAATCGCCAGCTGTAAGCTGGCCAAAAATTATTCGTCTTCTCTTCATTATTAGATGGAAATGAAAGAAGGTATTTGTGGCTAATTGCCAGTAGCTGTATTAGGATAACAGGGACTGCTGTATGTGATAATACATATGAAGATGAATCATGAAGTGGAATTATCTGGCTCTTATACTATACATTCCTTAGAGTTAAAAATAAGCCGCCATAGCCAAAGGTGAGGGATGATGGGAAACACAATCCTATAACTAGTAAAGGTAAAGGTTTCCCTTGCAGAAAAGCCAACTCTAGGGTTCAGTGCTCATCTCTGTTTCAAAGCCGAAGAGCCAGCACTGTCTGCTTCTGCAAACGTTTCCGTGGTCATGTGGCAGGCATGACTAGACACCGGGGGGCACGGAATGCTATTACCTTCCCCCCGAAGTGGTCCCTATTTATCTATTTGCATTTTCTTGCTTTTGAACTACTAGGTTGGCAGAAGCTGGGACAAAGATGGGAGCTCATTCCGTCCTGCAGTACTTGGGAATCGAACTGCTGACCTTCCGTCTCCTAGTCAGCAGCCACTTGAGCCACCTATAACTAGAGGGTTACATATTACCCATCCCAGGTACCTGAAAGAAAGTTTCAGATGTTTCTCTTAGCCTGGGCACACAGCTTTGGTACATTGCTTCCCTGGTCTATGTAATATCAGAGACTGTGCAAAACACATACAGTCATACCTCGAGATAAGAACGGCTCGACTTAAGAAAAACTTAAGATATATCCGGAAATCTCAGGAAAAATTAGGCGCGATATAAGAATTTTTAATTTTTTCAAGATACAAAATTCAATGAATTCCTATGGGAAATTCAAGATAAGAATTTTTTGAGATACAACCAATCTCGAGGAACGAATTAAATCCATGTGTAGAGGCTTGACTGTATGGAGAAATTCTCATAAGACATAGGACTATAATTCATTAGGGTAGTGTTGCACGTGCGGAATTAGAGTACAGTACCGATTGCATTGGAACTTTTGTTAGTGAAAATAATACATAGCCGAGCCCTCCCTCCCGCAGCTGTTTTTCAGTTGTCATGAAAGAACAGAAGCAATGTTAGATGAATAATGCTTGTAGAAATAGACAAATGCATATTGCCTGGAATGATTGCAACATTAATACCCAGATTATTTTTGGTATGCTTGGAAATGGCTATCTGGCTTCATTCTGAATCTAACCCTTTAGTCAGATAACTTCCAGCTGTGATGAACATAGGCTCTGATTTTTAGCCCTAGAGGTCTATAAAGTTCTGAAGGGCTCTTGGGAGCAATGGTCAGGTGTCAGACTCTCAGACTTGACAGCCTAACCTAGTATAGGGCAGTGATGGCAAACCTTTTAGAGACCGAGTGCCCAATCTGCAATCCAAAACCCACTTATTTACCACAAAGTGCCAACACAGCAACAGGGAAGGAAGGAAACGCTCCCATTGGGCTGTTGGGCAGAGGGGCGGGGTGAACTTTGTGCTGGGGAGGGAGGAAGCGCTCCTATTGGGCTGCTGGGCAGAAGATGGGGTGAACTCTGTGCTGAGGAAGGGAGGAAGCGCTCCCATTAGGCTGCTGGGCAGAGAGGTGGGACAAACTCTGTGCTGGGATGATTGCATGGGTGCCCACAGAGAAGGCACCAAGTGCCACCTCTGGTACGTGTGCAATAGGTTCGCCATCACTGGTATAGGGCATCTGTAAATAGTAAGTGCATGAGACAGGTACCAATCCTGGGGCAACTGTTCAGAACAGATGAAAATGTGAATTTAAATCACCTGACTTGTAGATGGGCATCAGAGTTGGGAAAGTTGATTTTTTTCAGACTATACTAAAATCTCACAGAAACCATAGCCACCAGCCATGTTGGTTGGGTGATTCTGGGAATTCTTGGCACAGATTTCCAAATTCCACATCACTCAGTCCTAAATACACTTTGGATTCAATATACTTCTCAGTAGCTCTATTTTCCATTACTAAAGAACAGCTGCCATCCACCTGTTATTTTACTGCCGTGCAAGAGCTGCTAGCCAGATAATTGCAAACTTTCACAACTGTTCTTTGAGGCTGGCAACAAAACTGACATTTTCAAAAGCATGGAAATGGATTACTTGCTCTAAATAAGCACTTAGTCTGGAAATTCCCAGACAACAGTGTCGCTGTTACCACCTTCAGCCTCAACTGTGATATGGAATTACAAGTATCTCCATTAGGGGATAAAAAATGAACAGCTGTTAGGCTACATTTCTAGATGTTCAAATTGGTCTGCTAAAGCAAGGGAAACTATGGCTGGGGTTATTTAACTCCTCAGCAATCCGCAAGGAGACAGAATTTTTATCATTTCCACTTTCTTTCTAAAAAGTGGCTTACTAGCCATCATGACTCTAAAAGGGGGGAAAACCTGGAAATATTTGGGCAACTGGCAAAAATTAATGCTTTGGATGAGGCTAAGCTCAACAGTCGCTAAAAAAGATCCACTTTGCATTCCTATGGCTTCATCCCATTCTTACAGCTGCTGTAAGGTATGCCCTTCTTCCTGATTACTAATTTTTCTTGCAAAAAATAAAAGGGAGCAGCCCATCCTTTCTGCTCCCTGAAACCCACAACTCTGGACAGCAGGAACGACCCTATAATAGGCAAAGATAAGGCAACAAACTGGACTGACTTCATATATTCCAACAAAAATATCAACCTGGCTGTCTCCGGTGTTGTGGACTACAACTCCCATCATCTCAATAGCCTTGCTGGTTGGGGACAATGGGATGCACAGTACCATTGATACATCTGGGACATGTGTGAGGAAAGCTGGGTTAGTGTAAGAAAGCAGTTGGTGCCACTTACTTTTGCCAGGTCGGCAGCATTCCGTATGGTGTTCACCATCTCCCTGCCAGAAGGATGTGTCTTGGCCACGTGGCCCCACATTCTGTCCCAGGTGAGCCCATCGATGGGGAAGCCGCTCTTGTTGACCAAGAAAACCACCCCTCCATCTTTGTCGTCTTCTTCTGAACCACCGTTGTTCACGGTACTGATGGTCCGGGTGTGGGAGCTCCTTGAACGCCCTACTTTGTCTCCTTTGGGGTGGGGATTGCGTGGAGGGTTGGAGCGGGACCCCGTCATTGTGAACTCACAAAGGAAGAGCCGGTAGTCCGGAGCCTGGCAAGAGAGGCCAAGAGTTCAACACCCCAGCAGGGTAGCCCTCACTGCCATCTCACCCAAAAGCCCGTCTTCAGCCAAAGGAATCAGGCCAACATGGAAGTTGCCTCCCTAACAGCACAGGAATAGACCCAACTCAGCTCTCTCCTCCTGGTTGTCTTTGCGTAGGCAGGACCTAGAAAGACAGCAGAGAGTGTGAGGGATGGCACGTGGGGCCAGGTATCAGCCAAGAAAAGATCAGCATCATACCAGCCCTAGACAAAACATCCTCATTCCCACCAGCTCTCCAGGGGCCTTCAAAGAATGGCAGGAGGTGACATATGGAGACGACCTGACCCTACCCACAAACACACTCTGTTGTTGCATGTCTGGAAGTGGCAAACAACAGAACAGCAGCCATCAAAGCTGGTGCTCATCCTATTCACCTGTCAAACAAAAGAGGAAGGCTGAATGATCTCTGGCTCCCCCCCCCCAATTCCTTCCCTCTTTTTGAATCAAGCAATCTCTTGGACTGACAGCAACCTAGATCCATGATGGCGAACCTTGACACTCCAGATGTTCTTGGACTTCAATTCTGAGAAGCCCAAGCCCCCTATGAATCCACACAAATGGGTTTACTGCGATTAATCTGGCCCGCGCTGCCCTCATTGCTCCTGGAAACGGAATTAAAACACGCCCGTATGGAGGAAGGGTTAACCCAGAAGAGCCTTAGCCGTCTGGCACGTTTTACTTCTGCTTCCGGGAGCGACGAGGGTAGCATGGGGCAGATGAATCACAGTAAACCCATCCGTGTGGATTCACAGGGTGCTTGGGCTTCTCGGAATTGAAGTCCAAGAACATCTGGAGTGCCAAGGTTCGCCATCACGGACCTAGGGAGAGGTATTGTTCCCCCTCCACCTAAAGCAAAAAATCGAGAAAGACAACCTTGGAAGGGAGCTGTCACGCACCAAAGGGATCAGGAAGGATTCTGCGGACAGAGCTTTTGACATCAACCTAACCTGGTCAAGGCAGATGATGGGTTTCCGCCAGCCATCTGGCGGCTTTTGGGAGACCCGGGAGCTCGGAGTGGCTGGATCGGGACCGGCAGGGGGAAAATACAGGCAACAAGGAAGGAGGGAGGGAGGGAGAGGAAAGATCGCCTACCCTCCTCACGGTCTTCCGTCCTCGTCGCCGCGCTGCAGCCCGGCGACTACTTGTACACCCCCCAGAGTGAGATATATCCAGGGGGAGGGGGGGGGCATAAAAATAGAATGGATGGATGGATGGACGGACAGACAGATAAAATATGTAATAAATAAATAAATAAATAAATAAATAAATGCATGAATGAATGAATGAATGAATGAATGAATGCATGCATGCATGCATGCATGAATACAGCAAACAGCTCCGGAGCGATGTAAGCCCAGCCAAGGCTCACCCACCCGCGATCGCTAGATCCCCAGCGATCCCGGGTGACCGAGCAGGGCAATGAATGGAAGGGCTCCGGCTCGAACGCGCGTGCCCGGGTCCATGGCGCTGGGATGAGAGATGGTGGTGGGACCCGTTCTGACCGAGACGGCTCCCCGCTTCCCATCCCGAGGAGGACCCCCGAGAAGGACCCCCCCTCCCCTGCTCCTCCTCCGCCGCCGCCGCCCGCCCGCCTGCTGTGCTGGCCCCCACCTGGCCGCCACGGGCTTCATAATTGCCCCGGCGCTTCTCCGGGCGGCTGCGGCTGTTGCTGCTCTTGCTGCCGCGCCGTCGCTCGCCTTTGGCTCAGCAGTAGTCCATGTTCCATGATCAAGAAAGAGGGCTCCTCTCAGGGACGGCTCAACCCTGTTACCCGGCAGCCGCCGACGTTCCAAATGGCCCCATTGGACGCCGCAACAAAGAAGGGTGGTCCTAAAGGGGCGGGGCATCGGCGGGCAGAGGCGGGACGGGCCTCTGATTGGCTCCGGCTTCGCCAGTCGAGCAAGGCCGGCCCGGGAAATCTGATCACTTGGCTGGTCTGGATGGATGGATCTTTCTTTCTTTTTTTCCTTTTTACCTTTTCAAGACGGCCGAGAGATAGCTGGGAGATTCTTCTGTCTATCACAGGGGTTCCCAAACTGTGGCCCCGGGGCCAGATGCGGCCCCCGATGCCAATTCATCCGGCCCACGAAACCCTTGTCGCTCCCGAGAGCGGAAGTAAAATACACCCATACAGACACGTTTTACTTCCACTCCCGGGAGTGACAAGGGCTTAATGGGCCGGGTGCATTGGCGTTGGGGGCCACATCCAGCCCCCAGGCCATAGTGACCGGCCCCCTGAGCCATGTGACTGGCCCACAGCTTTGGTGTTCAGGAATTGGAGACCAGAAGCATTGAAAGTGAAATACAGCTCTTTATTTGGAGGGTCTGAACACAACTTGGATGGGGCAAAACACAGACTTTTATACATATACAGAAAGATACAGTTACAATAAAGAACAATGCTGATTGGTCAATCAACCTATGTACACTTCTTAATCCCTTCATTTGCATGAAAGAGATACATAGTGCGCCTGTCACTTTTCAAATAGCGCGCTTTCTGAAATCTCGCGATACCTCGCAATTTGCCGAGATCTTGCAGCTGTCAAACAGAGACATTGTTTGACAGCAGTTTAGGCGGGAACTCAGCGGTTTGAATCTTGACAGTTACAATACACACAGTTATCATACATAACAACAGCCCAAAAACTTCGGGCACCCCTGATCTATCACAATGTGGTGGTGGAGAATTTTGAGAGTACCCTGGACAGCAATAAAAACAAATAGGTCGATCTTAAAAGAAATCAACCCCGACTGCTCCTTGGAAGGTCAAATATTGAAGATGAAGTTAAAGTACTTTTGACATCAAATGAGAAGAGAGGAGTGACTTGAGAAAGCCTTGATCCTGGGAAAGGTCGAGGGCAAAAGAAGAAGGGGGCAGCAGAGAATGAGATGGCTAGATGGCATTGTGGATACAATGGGCACAAAGCTGGGCAGGCTGAGGAGGATGGTGGAGGATAGGGGTGTCAGGTGTGCGGTGGTCCATGGAGTCGCTAAGGGTCGGAATTGACTGTATGACTGAACAACAACAACATCACAATCACGGGCGACAGCACTCAGGGCGACTTACAATACATAGGGAAAAAATACACATAATATATATGATGCATAAAATCATCCAGTGATAACCAATTCAGTACAAACACAAGAATCAGAACCAGATGGTATCAGAAAATCTTAAAACCATAATATTCATAGTAAACACTATCAACAGCAGTAAATGGAAATAAATAAATAAATAATAATAATAATAATAATAATAATAATAATAATAATAATAATAATAATAATAATAATAATAATAATAATAATAATAATAATAATAATAATAATAATAATAATAATAATAATAAATCTACAGCCAACACTATGCAGTTCTCCTGATCTTATAAACCTTAAAAGGCTTGCTGATAAATGTACAGTAAGTTTTTAGTGACTTACAGAATGTTAATAAAGTAGGAGCAGTTCTTATCTCCAATTCATTCTGGCAATTCATTCCAGAGCAGGAGTTCTCAACCTTTTAAAGCTGTGGGCCGGGTCATGCTCCCTCAGACAGCTTTGCGAGCCAAACAACCATTTTGCCCTTCCTCCACCACATGGCACTTCTAGGTGTGGTGGAGGCAGTGGGGAGCAACATGAAATGGTGCCATGGGTCATGGCCAGCCCATGGGCTGCAGGTTGAGAATCCCTGTTCCAGAGGGGGGGGCTATGGAAGAGAAAGCTCTCAATTTGGTTATCCCCCCTTTTTTTCTCTTTTTTTCCTCTTTTTCTTTTTGGCCTCTCTAGGTGTGACCGCTCAGACCTGACATTCCTGGGTGCTTGGTGTAGGATTCCTGAGGAAGTTAAGCTCCCTCAGATAGCTTGGTCCCAAGCTGTCCCAAACTGACTAGACCCCTACCCTTATTTCTGACTGGTTCTAGCTCAGTTTACTGCCTGATTTTATGTCTGATGATGAGGACATTCATCTCATTCTAAAATAATGACACAAATAATTATATTTGTGTTAGTGATTGGTTGCATCGTCTTGCAACCAAATTGCAGCTGTAAAAAAGGCCAGCACTGTTTTTAGGCTGCATTAACAGAAGTATAGTCTTCAAAACTCGTGAGGTACTAGTTCCCCTCTCTTCAGCACTACTAAGAACACATCTAGAATACAGTGTCCAATTCTGGGCCCTGCACTTTAAGAAAACTCTCTAAGACTGTGATGGCGAACCTTGGCACTCCATATGTTCTTGGACTTCAATTCCCAGAAGCCCGAGTGAACCACACGAATGGGTTTACTGCAATTCATCCGGCCCACGCCACCCTCGTCGTTCCTGGAAGTGGAAGTAAAATGCACCTGTATGGGCCGGATGAATTGCAGCAAACCCATTTGTGTGGATTCATGGGGGGCTTCTGGGAATTGAAGTCCAAGAACATATGGAGTGCCAAGGTTCGCCATCACGGCTCTAAGCCACCTTTCCCTGCATGGTGAATTGGTTGACAAGCCACTCACCCAGATGGGCAAATAAAACAGCTCCTCTACTCATCTGCTAAATAATATTTTCCCTTCCTTGCCCAGTCATTGTTGTACTAGATCAGATAGGAGGCTTCAAAATAATTTCTTTTTTCTGTTTTCCCTTTTAATCACAATTTGGAAACTGGCTAACAGACATGTGACTTTCTTCAGGTGATTATCACCCATTCCATCCTCATGTGAATCACCTGAAAATCCATATAATGGGAAGATGCCCTTAGTGATACTCAGTGCTTTTAAAAGCCAGATTCAACTGCCTTCCATTTTCAGTGGACACTATTATGGTATGACATATTGAAATTGACCATGCCCCTATAAGAATCATCCTTGCCTCTGTTATATAATACTTATTTGTTTTAGGTTATGCTTTGGTTCCTCTTTTTCTTCTGTGTCTAGGCCAGACATGAAACTGCCAGAATGAAGGCGCCTTTTGATGAGTTTATTCTGCAGTTCCTTTCACCTGATCTAGTGTGAGAAAGATTAGCCAGCAACATAAGGTTGAAACTACCAGGGTATGCCTGATTGTGGTTCAAAAATATCACAATCTTCTAGGAGGCTCTTTCGGTGTACCCCAATGCCCAGGTAATTTATTTAACTGTTTTAAATCATTTAAAAAACAGATCAGATATCCTGCTATGGTAATAAAGTAGACCATACTGCCAGTGACACAAGGCAGCTGTGGACTAATGGCTTGGGTGCCAAAGTCCACAGGGAAGGGTGATGGTTCCCAAGTGGGTCAAATCTGACTTGAATCCATCTTGATGGAGGGCAGCAGCTTCAGCAATACTGGCCTGGGGATGATGAGGACTTTGCATGCCAAAAGGGCTCAGGACCAGAAAGTGACTTGCGGAACTGGATCAGTGGTACGGGGGTCATGCTGCAATGTGGAAGGCAGATGAAAGACCCCTACATTATATTCACAGGACAGTCTTCGTGGCTGATCGCCATGAGGATCACCACTATTCTGATTCAGATATGGCAGAAGAAAAAAAATCATTTTTAAAATGTTTTTTGTTACTTTTGTTGGTTCTGTGCCGTACATTAAAGACTGATCCATCGCTTTATTGTTAAGGTTGCTGCTGATCTAAATATGTCTTTGTAATATTTGGCTGTGTGTGATGTTTTTACTCTGTAATCAGGATGAAAAATCCTTTTTTTATTGACAGTTAAAATTAAGTGCAGCAACACTATGCTTAAAGGAACAAGTGGGTTTGAAGAATAGCCTCCTGTCCAGAATGTAAGTTACACATCAAGGCACCAAATGTTATGCAACACCAATTTATTTTAGAACAATCCATGACTTTTCATGATCCACAAAATCCTGAGGCATTATATTGCATAAAATACAAACTGGTTTTCTTCACACAACTATTTTAAGCAGCATTCAAAGAAAATCTGTGGATGGAACAGATAGAATACTCATTGGAAATGCAATATTGCAGTCCATTTTGGTGCAGTCACTCCAAATATTATTTATTTATTTATTTACATTTATAACCTGCCCTTTCGGTGCAAATGTTCAAAAGCTCTGCTTCTTGTTGTAACATTTCGATCTTGCCTTAATCCATCCTTCTCACATCCTGTACATCAGCCATGTGGCTTTGTAAAGCAAAGTAAAACAAAGCAATCACACTTATATACCACCTCATAGCGCTTAGTGCACTTTCTGGGCGGGTCACAAATTAATTAGCATTTTGCCCACAACATGCTGGGCACTCATTTTACCAAACTTGAAAGGATGGAAGGCTGAGTCAATCTTGAGCCCTGGTCAGGATCGAACCTACAGCCCTTTGGTTGCAGTACAGCAGTTTAACCACGGCACCACCACCTCTTGTACAGCATTGGCCTTTCCTTTTGGGACTATGCTAATCAGCAGCTAGACATCACTCCAGTTTAATTGAGTTGTTTCATTAGTGACAATGTTGTTGATACTCATTCTTCCCCCCCCCCCTCCGCATCTGATTCAGTACCTTTTGACCTGCAAGCCTCATCTTCCTGCACTATCTCTTTTGTTCATTGTCTCATCATAGAGTTTACCATGGTCTCCTTCTGTGCTCTACTAACAAGAGTTAAGCTTGCATTTGACTACCATTGTTTATGAAAGAATCTCTATGTGCATGACCTTGCACTCTTGCCGCTGCTCAGGAGCTGACCTGCTCCCATTGCGATTGGAACTATTTTGGGGTGCCCAAACTTTTCAGGCTGTGGGCCGGTCACATGGTTCAGTAGGCCAGTCATGTGGTTCAGCGGGCCAGTCATGTGGTCCATCCCACCAGAAGTGGAAGTAAAATGCACCTTGCAATTGGTTTTGCAACAGGGTGAGATAGACTTTAAGTTTCCATTTTCTCTGCTTAAACCAGGGGTGCCTAAACTATGGCCCATGTGGGCCAGATCCAAGCCCGCACTGCCCACGCTGCTTCCAGAAGTGGAAGTAAAACGCATCTCTGGGCACCCCTGAACTATTTTTTCTCTCCTGCTGATGCAGCCATTTTCTTCAGAGGCACATGGAAGCATCTTAGACTGATGTCTCAGTTTGGGCCACTTTGCCTGCATGATTTGGCTAGAAGTGACCTTGCTTGGAGTCTGGATACTTGAAAGAGACAGGTAAGCCCCCTGACAGTACTCCTCTCCCCCCATTATGCTAAAATAAAACTTTAATGGTAATTAGAATTGATATTTTCAGCACTGATTACAGCTGTAAATATATACCACTCACTTGGGAATAAGTCCCGTAATTAACTCCAGACAGCTTACTTCTGATGAGGCATGTGCAGAATTGCAGTGTCAAGCTGTGATTTACATATACTTACCCAGGATAAGCCCAGACAGAACTCGGTGTGTTGTGGGAGGAAATCCTGTTACCATGAAATGCCCAGGCAGAGATACGGTCCAGCCGACTGCCTGGGGAGAGCTCTCCCAAACCACCCCAACCAGTATCTTTTATTGCCAAAATTCAACAGCAGATAAGAATACAGGAACAATAGCGCATTCAGTAGAAATGGAGCAAAATGGGTTGCATAGTGAACAATAGAGAGTATTCAGTCGTAGGTACATTTGGCATACATTGTTTGTAACATTAGGGTACTGTGTGAGAATCATGCAAGCTACAGTACGTGATTAGAGTCCTGATTGGTTAGAGCAGCTAAGATAACATACTAGCCTCATGAAACCTGCGTGATCAGTCTCTTCATAGTAAGCTCAGACCTTGATTACATGTGTACTGACATTCTTTCAGGGAAAAATTGAAACATAGTAAAGGGATGCAGGACATCTCTCGGGGGAAACTCAGAAGCCAAACAGGAGTCTTTGCACTCTCATGAACTTGGCTTATGGTTCATCCCTATCAGATTCCCACATGCTCCCACCATACTCCAACATCGGTGGGACTTACTTTGAAGCAAGTACTCATAGCGATAGCAATTACATTTATATACCACCCCATAGCACTTAATGCACTCTCTGGGCGGTTCACAGAGTAATTAGCATTTTGCCCCCAACATGCTGGGTAATCATTTTACTGACCATGGAAGGATGGAAGGCTGAGTCAACCTTGTGTCCCCATCAGGATTGAACTCACAACATTTTGGCTGCAGTACAGCAGTTTAACCACTGCACCACCAGGGCACATAGACAAGATTGCAGACAGTGACACAGATTGGGGAGGTTTTATGGATGTTTTAGATAATTTTATAGTACAGTATTTGGTTTTAATTAATTTTGATATGTGTTTTAACTGATGTTGTGAGCTACCTTGGGTCGCTGAGACAAAAAAGGCGGCTATATAAATCAAATAAATAAATAAATAGTTGGAGCTGCTGGGATCCAAGACATTTTGACAACCACAATGTCATTTGCCAACTATGTTAGGGCTCCACATTTCTGCTGCATTTAGCTGCAATCTATGCAGTAGCTGGAGCAAAAATATTTCCTAGCACCACTACCGTATTTATTCGTGTATAACGCGCAAAATTTTATACCCAAAAAAAGGCTCAAAGTTTGGGTGCGCGTTATACACGAGGACTGGGCCGCGCGACTCAAGAAGCCGGCGCCGGGTAGGCGCGGAGCACGCCGCGGCCCTCTCCCGGAGGGTTCCCTTCTCGGCGGGTGCGTGCAGGTGAGCGGCGGCGGCAGCGGGACCTGGGCGCCTGCCCAGGTCCCGCTGCCGCCGCCACTCACCTGCACGCACCCGCCGGGTCGAGAAGGGAACCCTCCGGGAGAGGGCCGCGGCGTGCTCCGCGCCTACCCGGCGCCGGCTCCTTGAGTCGCGCGGCCCGGGTAGGCGTGGAGCACGCCGCGGCCCTCTCCCGTAGGGTTCCCTTCTCGGCGGGTGCGTGCAGGTGAGCGGCGGCGGCAGCGGGACCTGGGCGCCTGCCCAGGTCCCGCTGCCGCCGCCGCTCACCTGCACGCACCCGCCGGGTCGAGAAGGGAACCCTACGGGAGAGGGCCGCGGCGTGCTCCACGCCTACCCGGGCCGCGCGACTCAAGGAGCCGGCACCGAGTACGGTAGGCACTGCTGAGATGCACCGTCTGCCCCACCCACGGGCCCTGGGCGCGCGGCTGGCGGGATCTGATTGGGTGGCGCGGGAGATGAGGCGTGTGAAAAAAAATTTATACCAAGATTTCATGGAAAATTAGGGGTGCGCGTTATACACGAGTGCGCGTTATACTCGAATAAATACGGTATATTGTTGCAGTATAAAATATTTGTGAGGTTGGGCTGGATCAATCCTGAAGGAATGATTAAGACCCATTAAATTTATAAAAGATAAGCATAGTTTGCCCGGCTCTGCCGGGCATTTTTAATGTGTGTGTTGGTGGTTTGGGGTGGTTTTAGTTCTGTACAACCACCACCCCTAAGTAAAATACCTCTTCAACCACCAACACACACATTAAAAAAAAATTAAGACAGTAGTGTCGTGTGTGTGTGTGTGTGTTTGTTTGTGTGTCTGTGTGTGTTTGTGTTGGTGTGTGTGTGTGTGTGTGAGAGAGAGAGAAATAGAAAAGCACTCTGTGTGTGTGTGTGTGTGTGTGTCTGAGAGAGAGAGAGAGAGTGATAGTTAGTGAATGTAGTCCACCAGAGGATGCTATATATAGTTAGAGATAGTGTTCACTGAACAGTATCTCTAACTAATTGTAGCTCCCTCTGGTGGAATACACTCACTAACATTCAGATGGAAGAGGCAGTCATGGAGGACGGACGTGTGTAAGGGTGGCTCCGTTTAGGTAAGTTTGAATTTGTTGTTGTTGTTGTGGGTTGGTGGGTGGGTTTGTTGGTTGGTTGGGAGTGGATTTTGTGTGTGTATGTGTGTGTTGGGGGTGGGTTGTGTTAGGAGGGTTTACCGTCGCCTTGCCTTGCTGGCCAGGACGCGGTAAATTTTGCTGCTGTTGCGGTGGTGGTGGGGGAGGGGGTTCATGTGGTCTGCCTTTGGTGGCCAGACCATGGGAATCCTTGTGGCAGCGGTGGCTCCAGGTGTGTGTGTGTGGGGTATTTTCCCGGTAAACAAAGACAGTGAATGGGGTTCTGTTCACTGTCTTTGTTTTCTGGTTGTTGTTTTTAAGTGGGGCCGCCCGGGGGGGGGGGGGGGGTTCCCTTAGCCTGAACTGCAAGGCCAGGCTTTGGGAAGCTTAGTGGCGGCATTCCCCGTCACCCGTTGGTGGCAGTGGCCGGGTTCTGTGGCCCTGCCTTCCCAGGTGAATGGGGGCCTGCCCTCCCCCTTAATTTTTTTTGGCTGGCGTGTTTTCCCCGGCGTGGCCTTCTCTGCTGGGATGCACACCAGTCTCTTCTCTGATCCTGCCGACGTTGAGGCCTTGACACCGGCAGGATCGGAGGAGAGACCGCCATGCGTTCCAGCGGAGAAAGCTATTTTTTTTGGGAAAACACCTACCTTAAAAAGGTAAGTGGGGTGGGGGAGAGGGACTGTTGAGGGGGCAAGGTGATGGGGTGGGTGGGCAGTGTGAGTCCTGGACTGCCCCCTCATTCCCTCTTCCTCTCCTCACTTTCCTTTTTGTGGTTGGCGGTTTTTCCGTGGCGGGTTTTTTAAGTCGTCGCGCTGCGCTTTCCCAGCCTCCTCTGCACTTGCGTCCCTCAGCCTGATTGGCTGAGGGGTTGCACAGCGCAGAGGCCTCTGGGAATCGTAGTTCTTTTTTGTTGGTTGCGTTAGTGGGGCTGCTGCCCCACTGGCGACCATCAACACCCTGCGGTGTTGGGAAGGCAGGGGTTATGGTGAGTGCGGAGGGCTAGGTTGGGGATGGTTGGGCCTGGTGCGGGAGCCTTTGAACGAACCCAACAGTTATGGGGCCTATATATATATATATATATATATATATATATAGATTTGTTCCTGGTAGAGATGGGAACTTGTGTATAGATACTGCAGAATACATTTAGTTTCCGTGTTTGGACTCTCTGGATCTGGGTCCACATTTGGACTCTGGATCCTTATAAGTGACTGAGCTCCATTTCTTTTTTGAGTCAACACATCTCATGCTCAGTCTGCCCCTGACAGTATTGTCAGCAATACCACACGCAAAAAGGATCTTGGAATTGTTGTAGATTACAGGCTCAATAACTGAGTTGGGGTTTAACTCATTTATCACATAGGGTTATGTGGGGACAGGGGACTGCAGTGGCTTAGTGGTTCAGACACTGAACTTGATGACTGGAAGGTTGGCAGGTCATCAGTTTGAGACCCGAGTGCTTACTTACATAAAACATAAAACAAAGAAATAAACATAAAAATATATCTTGCTAACTTTCTAGAAGGTACCTTCTTAATTGGTAGGGGCTGAAGAGCCCCGCATGGCATTGCTTCTAGTCCCGAAGAGACATCTTGCCAATAAAGTGGCTGAGAGCCAAGGGCTTCGCCCTTGCTCCGGAGTATGCTTGCTTCACTGCTCAAACTGGGCTCTTTTTATAATAAAAATGAGAGCTTACGAATGTGATGACTTCATGGGGGCTGCACCTGTGTTCCCATGAGAAATGAGACAAGTGTACGTGCAGTGTGACATTAAGTCCCCCACTGGGCTGAGCGGTTGGATTCAGATCTGAGAGCCAGGAGGCTTTGTCAAGGCAAATAGAGCAGCACTTTCCGCTCCTCTAAAAAGAGGGTAAGATTAGCCTGCAACGTTTTGTTTCCTTACAGGTATAAGGATGGATGACTCAGAGTCATCACTGGTTACCATAGAAGTGGAGGTGCCAGCATCAGGGTGATCTTCCAGGAATGAGAACCGGGAGTTTCTATTCCATCCCATGACGGGACAAATATTGTCAAAGCCCTTAACCCTTCAGGAACTTCTGGGTATATGTGAGTCTGAGGAAGAAGTGGAGGAGGAAACCCAGCAAGGGGAAGCGGCAGGAGGGTCTGATCAGCCTGTCCTGGCGCCACCCCCTGTGCATGGAGCCTCTCCGGATACAGAACCGAGTCTGTTAAAGCCCCAGACAAGCTATGTTGGCCAGGAGGAAGGGCACCAGAGACCTACTGAGTGGGAAAGGATTAGGTCTTGGGATAGCAGGTGTTCAAGGAATTTGTCCAGGACTGGTAAACAAATTCCTTTATCTTATCTTTGGCGCCAGTATGTCCTGTCAGTGGGTGAAAGAATGCTGACACCTGGACTTTGGAATATCTGGTGATTGACACTTCAATGTACTTTAAAATGGAATCTGGCTTTCTAAATCTAAGAAAGCTACATGAATCAAACATCATCTATAAATCTAGACAGGTTTGAATGTGGCGATCATGACATGCCCCTCCTTTTTCAGCTTGTCACATGGTAGACAGCCATATCACATGCTAAGTTCAGACTTTTGGTCTTCACATGAGAACTGTCACAACATTTAACAAAAAGCCTACCGGGTAATGGATAAAGCTGCACGGGCAGCTGCAGCTGCAGCTGCATGCATCCCCCTCTGTACCATGAGAGGCGAAAGCGTATGGGCGGAGGAAGAGGAATGCCAGTCGGAGGAGGAAGCTCGTAAGCAAGCTCGCCGGAGCTTGTCTTGGGAAAGGGAGGTGCCTGCAGGTCCTCCTTCGACTTCCGAATGGCTACTGGACGTGGTATGTAAAGCACCCATTGAAGGGAGTGTGACGGAGACCCAGAGGAGAAGTCTGATGGAAATCATTGAGCACCAGGTCCAGTGTGAGGAGATTCTCCGAAGGTATGGCCCCTCCAGTAGGACATACCAGGTGCTTGAGGAAGCTATTCCAGCACGCCCCGCTCGACAAAACGTCGTGGGGGAGGAAGCGCCGGGAGCTGTTGCAGCGGCGTCCCGAGCTCAGGAGAGCGGAATGAGAGCACCAACAGTCTCGGTCCAGGCAGGGCCAGACCAGAGTGTCGAATCAGGAGATCGACACGAACTGGCACAGTTGCTACAGGGAGTAGCTGAGCCAGTGGTCTCGATCCAGCCAGGATCAGACCAATGGGTCGGAATGGGAGCCAGACCCAAGGAGGCACAGAAACCGGGCTCCTGAACAGCTAAACTGTCCGTTAAGCCACTGGGAGCCACGGCGCTTTCCTCAGGAGAGGGGGTGGCCGGTGCCTATACTACTGCTATGGAGCAGGAGAAACTACAGCGGAAGATGCAGGAGGAGCAGCAAAGGGCAGAGCAATATTGTACCTATATCGTGAAATTGCAACAATGGCTTGTAGAGGCACAGGAAGCCTTAGCCTCCGAGCAAGCAGCCCGCCAAGCAGAGAAAGTGGCAGCCGTTCCACTACCAAAGAAGGAGGAAAACAGGCTTGACCAAATATATGGTCTGCTTCGACAGGAGCAGGTGGCTCGGCTGGCAGGTAATCTCGAAGGTGCGAGTGAAGCGGCACATCAAAGGGCTAAGATAAAACAGGAAATGGAGGGTGAAAAATATGCCCAAGCTTTACAGGAGGAAGAAGGGGCAGTGCAGCCGGCACCAGCCCAGCCTATAATGTCAGCGGTTCCACAGCCCGCCGCACCAGACCCGCTTCTGCAGATTAACCCGCCACCCAGAGCCCCTGTACCTCAGCCTGTCCGTTTACTGGTGCCACCAATGGGAGTTCTTCCCCCTCCTTCTTCTTTTCCACAGGTTCCGCTTTTAGCGATATCAGGAGGAAACCCTCCCTTGCCAATGGGAGAGGTAGGAAGAGTTCCAACCGGAACAAGTCGATTGGAGGATTTGATGGCAAATTTCTTTGAAACGCAGATTCGCATTATGCAAATGAAGCAGCAACCAAAACCTGTGACAGTTGATAATGCTGATTGGAAGCATCTGCCAATTCTGACAGACCCCCAGGACATTCTCTCTTTTCTTTCCAGGTTTGAGCATGCATGCGAGGCAATGAAAGTGGATGAGATTGTGTGGCCAGGTCTAATCAGTACACAGCTGAGGGGTCTGATCCTGGACTATTTTGATGGATTGCCCAAAGACTATACATGGCCCCAAATATGAGATGCTTTGGAGAAATATTGTGCGATGGTCCCTGACGTTCTGAGAATGAGATTCTGGGAGATCCAATGGGATGGTAAACAACCATTTGTTGCCCTCATGATTCAGCTGGCGCAAGCCTATGACCAATGCGTCCGAGCATAGAAAGTGGAGATGACACCAAGCACCCGAGCATTTGCACTGAAGGAACAGTTTATAGAGGTAATTCCACCTTCTTTAAGACTCAGTCTTGCTGATAAGGAGATTGATGATCCTCAGTTGCTTGCCCAGAAAGCTGATATGATTTGGATCAGCAAAATGAATATCAAGAAGCAGATGCCTAAGACAGCCCATTATTCAGGGAAATTCAAAGAGACAAAAAGTCAGGCTTTTGCGAAGATACCGCCTGCATCGGGTGGAGCAAAGGAGCATGTGCTGAAACGGGACGGTAATAAGCCAAAGGGTAAGATGGCGCCTGTTTCTAACATTACCTGTTATCATTGCTCCAAGCCGGGACATACCCGCCAGCATTGCTCTGCGTTGCAGAAAGGTGCAACTCAACCAGCAAAGGAGAAATCAGGAACCGGTACTTCCAGTTCCCGCATTGTTCAAGCGGCAAGCCAAACAACTGCTTCATCTGAGAATCAGCCATCGCAGATGGGAACAGCAATAACTGCCCAAGATTCTGCTACAGGTCCAGACTCACAGCAAGTCCAACCAGCTCGTGAGTATAGCGCTCATGTTGTTAAGAGACCCTAAAGTAGCATGGCAGCTGAATATTACCACTGCACACACACAGACACCTATAGCTCTAGATCCTACTGAACTGCTAGGAAAGGATCTCTTGTCCAAAATGGAAGAGCAAAGATATGCCTTAGTGACTTTACTAAATGAGCAGGGAGAACCATTTGTCTCTATTAAAGCATTTAAAGATTCTGGTTCTGATTTTTGCAGCATACATGAGAGTTTTGTTAAACCTGAACAGATTTTGCAGGATTGTTATTTACCAATAGAGGGATATCACCTAGAAATTGGGGGGAAAGTGGTTAATAGTCCTGTGACTAAAATTAAGCTGGAATATGGTTGTTTCACAGGAGAAGCTCTTTGCTTGGTCCACAGGTCTAGTAGCCACCCTTCCCTACTCCTAGGACTTTCTGTAATGATTTTAGAGGAACAATTGAGGTCCAAGCAGGCCAATGTACTTAAAGTTGTAAACAGAAGTCAAAGCCAGCCTGTGACTGTTCCAAAGACACCAGCACTACCTGCTGGGCAGCCCAAAGTTTATTCATGGACTTTTTCTGAAAAACTGGACTATGCTAATTTTGCTAAGGACAGCAGTTGTGCCCAACTTTGGAAGAAATTAGGCAGAAGGCTAAATTGAATTTGCCTTTGTCAGGTGCCAGGCCAAGTCGGTTCTTTTATTCAACAGATGGACTTTTGTACAAACAGATCAAGTTGCCTAAACCTGATACAGGGACTAGAGACTTGCTAGTTGTGCCTCAATCTTTTCGGGACATTGTTCTTAAAATGGCACATGACTCAGCGTTTGCATTGCATCAAGGAAGAAAGAAAACTCTTCAAAGAATTGCAGAACACTTCTTTTGGCCCAGGTGTACTTCTTATTGTAAAGAATTTACAAAATTCTGTTTCACATGTCAAAGAATTGGGAATGTACAGTCTAAAACCAAAGCTAAACTTGGTGTACCTGAAATAGCAGGAAAGCCATTTCAGAGGGCAGAAATTGATGTGATTGGTCCTTTACCTAAATCAAAATGGGGAAAACAGTATGTATTTACCTATGTTGATACTTTTACAAAATGGTGTGAAGCTGTACCCTTAACTTCAATTTCTGCATCCCATATTGCTAAAGCATTTATTGAAATTGTCAGTAGGTTAGGTTTACCTGTTGAAATTGTCTCAGACCGAGGTGGAGCTTTTGTCTCATGTCTCATGCAGACTGTATGCAAATTAGCAGGGGTAGAACAAACATTTTCTTTGCCTACCATCCCCAATCACATGGGACAGTAGAGCGATGTCAAGGGTCATTACAAAGATTGTTGACTGGGTGGAAGGTTTACCACTAATTCTCAGCACATACAGATCGGCCCCACACGAAAGTTTAGGGGGGACCACACCAGCTGAGATGTTGTTTGGGTTCAATCTCCGAGGGCCTCTCCATCTCCTCAAAGGAGAATGGTAAGGTACAACCTCTGAATTGCCCCAACCAGTATCTAAATACATTGAAGACTTGCAGAAGAAGCTAAATGACATACATGCATTAGCTAAGAAACACCTGAAGTCAGCTCAGGATGTCACCAAGCTGTACTATGATCGTAAAGCTAGACACAGAGATTTCCAGCCAGGACAGCAGGTCATGGTTCTGAACCCGTATCCTGTTGGGCAGCTCCAAGTCCAATGGGAGGGTCCAGCCAAGGTATTGCAAAAGGTTGATGAATGTAACTATAAGATTCCATTTGAAGACACAAAAGTTTGTAAGATTGTTCATGCAAACTCCTTGAAACCTTATGTGTCCAGATCTAATGTACAAATGCTCAGAATCACTGGTTCAAAATCTTCAGGGGAAGAATGGGACTGGGTGAATGTTATGGAAGAATACAAAAATGCTGGAAATGTTGATTCTGTATATATTTCTGAAAATGTACCAGAAACTGAACAGTTAGCTTTGAGAAATGTAATAGCCAAGTTCAGAGATTTGTTCACTTCTGAACCAGGATGTACAAATGTCTTGTCACATGATATTCCTGTTACTTCTGAACCAATCTGGGTACCTCAATACAGGTTAGCTGGAGCCATAGAAGCGAAAGTCAATGAGGAGGTTGACAAAATGTTAGCTCTAGGTGTGATAGAGAAATGTGAATCACCTTGGAATGCTCCTGTGGTGTTAGCTAAAAGGAAAAATGCTCAAGGGGAAATTTTACCCGAGATCAGATTTTGTGTAGACTATCGCAAACTTAATGCAGTCACACCACATGATCATTTTCCTTTACCCAGGACAGATGACCTGATCCAGAAGCTAGCTGGATCCAAATGGGTCACAACTCTGGATTTAACAAAAGGATTTTGGCAGATTCCTCTGACACAGGAAGCAAAGCTTAAAACCGCTTTCTGTACTACCAGAGGTCAATATTGTTTTACCATGATGCCTTTCGGTTTGAAAAACTCTCCAGCTTCGTTCCAACGGATGATGAACCATATTTTAAAGGGTTTACCATTCGCTGATGCCTACATCGATGATTTGGCCATTTATAGCCAAACATTTGAGGAACACTTGCAACACTTAGAAACTGTGCTAGCCAGACTACAAGAAGCAGGCCTCACAGTCAATGCTAAGAAATGTCAATGGGGACAAGCCAGTGTGATCTACTTGGGACACGAAGTGGGAAATGGAAAAGTCTCACCTGTAGATGCCAAAGTAGAGAGTGTCAAAGATTGGCCAATACCAATCATCAAAACACAAGTCAAATCTTTCCTAGGCATGATGAACTACTACAGACACTTCATTCCTCAGTTTAGTGAGATAGCCACAACTCTCACAGAACTGACAAAAAGATCACACCCCACAAAGATAATTTGGAAACCAGAATGTCAAAAAGCCTTTGAGACACTGAAGTTGAAACTCATTCAGGCACCCATTTTAGTGTCTCCAGACTATCAGAAACAATTTGTTCTGAAAACTGATGCTTCAAACACAGGTATAGGAGCATGTCTACTACAAGAAGGAGAAGATGGGAAACTTCACCCTATCTCCTACTTTAGTAGAAAACTGTTGCCAAGGGAACAGGCCTATGCAGTGATAGAGAAAGGACTTCTAGCCATAATTTGGTCCATCACCAAGCTTAGAAGTGACTTATGGGGTCAAGAGTTCATACTCTTAATAGACCACAATGCCTTAGCTTTCCTGAACAGGATGAAAACCAAGAGCCAGCGCCTACTTTGCTGGGCTCTCCTCTTGCAAGACTTTTCATATAAGGTCTCTCATATCAAGGGGAAAGATAATATCGAGGCGGACTCTCTGAGCCGGATGTATGACAGCCAGGAAGGAGCTGAGGTCATTGAAATGGGTTGAAAACCCGTGTACATATCTTTTTCTGTACTTTTCTTTGCAATAATTAGCCTTAAGAGAATCTCTGAGATCACTTAATGAACTCAGATGAGCTATTTTTGCAATATTGGTTCCATTACTCAGGATCACCCAATCTTGAAGATGGTAGGTCCATGGGAGCAGCCATCTTGGAAAGGGAGGGCGTGTCATGAACCTTGAGTAATCATGGCAACCTTATCACTTAGCTACTGAAGCACTTGTAAACACATTCCTTTCTGATGGAATCAACACAGCTGCATTCCCTCAAAGGAATGTACACCTGCAGACCCCTTGGGGGAGGATGACAAATAGGTCAGGTGGCAGAGTGATGACAGAGACATCTGACTACCCCACGAGGGAGAAGATGCCTCCCCCCTGTCAATCAAAACCCCGTGACTCTGAACACCTGCAGATTGAGTCATTTTAAGAATGCAAAGGTGGCAGGGAAATCTGTTCCTTTTTGTGTATAAAAGCAGAGCCCTTTCCCTGAGTTCTTCAGTCCTCTTGGGTAGAAGGCAGGGCTCTGTCTCCCCAAGCTGGACCGATAAATATTCCTTCGGGGCTTCCCCGATCAAAGGGAACCTTACTTACTCTGTATTACTATGTACTTTGTCTTTGTTCTTTTTCAGATGCTAATGGAAAATAAAACTCTTTGTGAGTAACATCAACGGAGTGGATGTCAATTTATCAGGCTATATCCTAGCGCTTTGCTCTATGCTCCCACATGCTACCAATATATTAAACCACCGCATACGCCCTGTAAGCGACAGGTGGAGTTCTTTGAAGCAGATTGGGAAGCGGTACAGTGAGGCGACCTTAGGCTGCACTGGGAGTGTGCGGATAAAGGAAATTATCGCAGCCTAAAGGATCGGTACATGCCTCTTGTAAACCAGCACCCAGTCGAGCGCTGAAGACAAAATCCACCTTCATAAAAATGTGACATGTGTTATGCAGTAGAGATCTAACTCTAGCTACAAAGATCTGAATAGTGAGATGTTACGTATTCCCAGTGTTGCTATATGGAGTCGAAGCTTAGATATTGACTAAAGCATCGGAAAAGAGAATTGAAGCTTTTGAAATGTGGATCTACAAACAGCTGGTAAGGATATCATGGGTTGACCATGTGACTAATGTAGAAGTGTTGTGCCGGATGGATAAAGAACAAAAACTCTTTAAGACCATTAAACAAAGAAAGTTCCAATACCTTGGCCATATCATGAGAAACAACATAAAATATAGAATGCTCCAACTTGCTCTGGAAGGAAAGATCCCTGGGAAGAGAGGCCCAGGACGTAGACAGATTTCATGGCTGAAGAACCTGAAAGACTGGTGTAGCATGTCTTCAGAAGAACTGTTACAAGGAATTAAGAACAGGAAGACTATCGCCATGATGATAGCCAATATCCGGAATGGCTACGCCACCTGAAGAAGAAGAACCCAAGTTGGCAGCCATCACTATATCTTGTAATAGAACATTCTGCAGAGACTCTATGCAAAGAATTGTTGAATCACAGGCTAGAATCCTATTGAGTTACAGTCACAGGAAGGCAATCGAGCATGTGGGGCTACTTATTTTGCCAACACTTATATTCCATGTCAATGCATGCCTGGGTTGCAGGATTGATCACATGACTGGTCACAACACAAGCCTAGGTGTGTGACAGACAGCTGTCAAAATACAACTGTCCTATGCATGGTAAAATCCAACACTATCTTGGCTGCAGAATGGTTGGAGTTGTTCTTTTGCCTGTTCTAAATCTTTCACAGTTGTGTTCACTGGATGACCTGGGGGAAGAGAAAAATATCTCCCCCAACTTCCTTCACACCATGCATAGTTTTATATTCCTCTACCACTTCCCCCTTTACCTGTCTTTCCCCCTTTAAGCTACAGAGGCTGAATTGTGGTGAGCCTTCCTTGTAGGGGAAATGCTGCATTTTGGTTATCATTTTCTGGAATGCTCCTAGCTCTATAATGATTTTTTTTAAGACGTAGAGGCCAGAACTGTACCAAGAATCCCAATCTAGATGGCATGGGGGGACCCCAACATTTATTGTTACATTCCATCAAGCTGATTTTGCTTACTGTTGGAAAATATCCTTATATTAGTCTGGTAGTAACTGTTTTTAAGTTTTAGTTTCTATACTCTTCTGAAAGGGGGCTGCTGGACCCACATGGTCCAGTATAACATTAAGATTTATTTCTTAGTGGCACAAGCATTACTTTGTCTCTTGGAAACTCTTTATCTAATCTTCTGGCCTTCTGGTAGAGCATGCTTGTGTAAGCCAGGCGCCAGTAGAGCCTGGGTGACATGATGTATGCAAAAGGTTAGTCAGGCAGGCTCAGACGCTCTGACACCAGATAGTAAAGTGTATGCCTTTTATCTTATGCTATTACCTATGCCCCGAAAGATTGATTGTTATGTCTCTTTGCTATAGCATGATCTGTAGTCTGTACAAATTCACGTGACTACGTTAGGCACATGGGGGTTTAGGAATTTTAGGAATACGAGTGGGGATCCTTTGTTGGATTGTCCGCCTCCTTGCACCCACATCCCGTGTGTGTAGGTGTCCTTTACTACAGCTTAGGTAAAGGTAAAGGTCACCCATGCTCAAAAGCCAGTCGTATCCAACTCTAGGGTTCAGTGCTCATCTCTGTTTATCATCAAAGACCCATTGCTGTCTGCAATTGCAGACGTTTTCGTGGACATGTAGCAGGCATGACTAGATACCGGAATACACGGAACGCTGTTTAACTTTCCCCCCAAAGTGGTACCTATTTATTTATTTGCAATTTCTTGCTTTCAAACTGCTAGGTTGGCAGGAGCTGAGACAGCCTGGAGCTCACTCTGTCTTGTAGCACTTGGGTCTTGACCTGCTGATCTTCTGGTTGTGAAGTTCAGCATCTTAACCACTAAGCCACCACAGCCCCTTGATTTCACTTACAGTAACATTAGTAGGGTGTTTAAAAGTATGAGTTTACATGAAACAGCAGGGACTTAAGTCTATGTCTTTTGAGTTCTAGTCTGACACTCTGTCCAAACAGATACTGGATTTTTTAAAAATTCTGTTACAAATTATGCCAAGTGAAGAATTCTTGTCTTGGAAGTCAAACAACCTCTGTGCATTCTGCATTCCACATTAAAAGACATTCCTGACATCATTCATGGCTGTATCCAAAAGACATGAAATCATTGCACAAAAAACCTCAAACATTTCTGTTTGAGGCTCGTATGATTCAGAGAATTCACCTTTGGCCAAACTGCCTGTTTTCAGTTTAGAAAATCAGTGCAATTATGACCTACTTAGCAGAATTGTTGTAAATACAAGATCCCACAGAATTTGTCAGCTAAAGCCAACCAACCAACCAACCAACTAAACAACCAATATTTTTTATGGTTCAAGACAAGCATTTTTGTTGTTCAGTCAGTCAATTCCGACCCTTCGCAACCCCATGTACCATTGCACACCAAGCACCCCTATCCTCCACCAACCTCCTTAACACTCCCAGCTTTGTGCCCATTGCATCAACATTGCCATCTAGCCATCTCATTCTCTGCTGCCCCCTTCTTCTTTTGTCCTCGACCTTTCCTAGCATCAAGGCTTTCTCAAGTGAATCCTCTCTTCTCATTTGATCTCCAAAGTACTTTAACTTCATCTTCAGCACTTGACCTTCCAAGGAGCAGTCGGGGCTGATGTATTTTAAGATCGACCTATTTGTTCTCTTTGCTGTCCAGGGTACACTCAAAATTCTCCTCCAACACCCAGCATAGTACAACAAAAAGAACAGAAGTTGAAATATATCAAGAGACAGAAGTTAAAATGATGGTACGTCATCATTTTAACTTAATCAAAAAGGAGGATTTCTGCTCAGAGTTAGTAAAGGTAAAGGTTTCCCTTGCTCGAAAGCCAGTCGTATCCAACTCTAGGGTTCAGTGCTCATCTCTGTTTCAAAGCCGAAGAGCCAGCATTGTCTGCTGCTGCAGACATTTCCGTGGTCATGTGGCAGGCATGACTAAACACCGGAGTGCACGGAATGCTGTTACCTTCCCACCGAAGTGGTCCCTATTTATCTACTTGCAATTTCTTGCTTTCGAACTGCTAGGTTGGCAGGAGCTGGGACAAAGATGGGAGCTCATTCCGTCCTGCAGTACTCGGCAATCAAACTGCTGACCTTCCGCCTCCTAGTCAGCATCTTAGAGTTAAGTAGTAAAATTAGTGTTTAAGATTAATGGTGTTGCAACTATTAGAAAGATTACCTTTCTTGTTTTTTAAAAAACACAATTCCCAGACTTCTCTTGTGTTGTGCTGATGGGAATTCTGCAACTAGTTGAACAAAGTAATTTCTCAGAGTTCTGATGTGGGAAATTTGTTGCACATCGCAAAGAGCACTATCTCTGGATTAACGGTGCATGCTAGAAAAAAACACTGCCACCTGCTGCCTATAATGGAATCATCCTTCCTTTTTGTTGTTGCCTCCGTTTGATTCATCTGGGAAAAGCTAAATATGTTTGGAATCAGCTTACGTATCACCAGATGTATCACCTGTAAGGTTAGATGTGGTGTGTAGCACCCAGCTGTACATCAGAAATGATACCTGAAATGACAGTATTTTCTTTTTTCACCAGCCTTCAATTCAAAACAAGAGATCTGAGAGAAAGAGACCCAACAAACCATTAAAAACCTTACATAAAACACATTATAAAATCTTTGTGGCAAATAGACAAACAAATAGCCTATGTAATGAGAAACTGCCAAAGAACAGCTGATGGTTTTGGTAAAAGGAGTAAGTTTTCTTGTCTTCATGGGTGTAATTCATTCAGAGGACCAAGTCAGCTCTATAGAAAAACTAGCATAGGTGCCCGTCTTTGGCGGGTTTTTTTTTTTTGGGGGGGGGGCCTCAACCTGTGGGGTGGGGGTGGCTTGGCGAGGTTTTTTTCCTTTTTGCCTCCCCCCTCACACCATTTCTGATGCCCCCTGGCTCTCAGTAAAGGAACCTGGGCAGACTCACCCCGGTGTGATGATGAGAGAGGGATGGTAGGTATTGAGGGGGGAAATTTAGGAGGAAAGGAAGACAGGAGGGTAAGAATGAGGGAGGGAAGGAAAGAAGGAAGGGGAGAATGGCTGGAGGTAGGGAAGGAAGGATGAGAGCTAATTACCCGGCCTTGCAATTTCTTACTTTATGGGATGCCTAGACTTGGACTTTACAATATAGTGCAGGTTTGAGGGCGCACTCACTTCATGGAATAAAATAAGTCCTTCATTTGCCCCTGGCACTACCCTGCTCAAAATAATCTTGCAACAACACAGCTGGCAGATGCCATCTACTAAATTCCCCTTGCTCAATGCAGGAATCCAAATCAAAGCAGATCTGAGATACATTATTGGATTTGTGATGTGTTCCATGGGGGTGGGGGACTGTTTGACACGTGATCATAGACTGTTCTTGGACAGAGCGGAACAGACTATGCTGGGCAAAGAAGAGACAGGGCACAGTTCTGAGGGAGAAGGCCCTTCACTAACTCAGGAGGGAGATGTTTGGAGGAATGTGACTCAAAGGAGGAGAAGAGTAGGGGATCACTCTGAGAGTCTGAAATTACAGAATAAATTTGAGGCTCTTTCCCTCATCACACCTGATGAGGAACACACAGAGGAACAACTAGTTCCACCTGATGATCTCTCTTTCATCACACTTGATGAGATCCAGGAAGATAAACAACAGGAACAAACTGAGGTTCTCTCCCTTAATATGGTTGATGAGGTGCATGTAGATGAACAGATTGCAGGAGAGAGGCTCCTTGTACTAGGCGATTCAATAATTTGAAATACAGAGAAATGGATTTGTGATGCACATGATAACCGCATGGTGACTTGCCTGCCAGGTGCAAAAGTTGCAGACATCACAAGAAATCTAGATAGATTGTTAGAGAGAACTGGGAATGAGCCAGTTGTCATGGTACACGTTGGTACCAATGATGTTGGGAAGGCCAAGCGGTCTGTCCTGGAAGCCAAATTCAGGTTGTTAGGAAGAAGATTGAAGTCCCGGACTTCCAAGGTAGCATTTTCAGAAGTGCTGCCTGTTCCTCGCGCAGGACCTACCAGGCAGGCAGAGCTCAGAAGCCTCAATGCGTGGATGAGGCGGTGGTGTCGAGAGGAGGGTTTCAGATTTGTCAGGAACTGGAGAACATTTTGGGACAAGCCAAATCTGTTCAGGAGGGATGGGTTGCATTTGAACCATGATGGGACCAGATTGCTGGCACTCAACATCAAAAAGGCTGCAGAGCAGCTTTTAAACTGATAACTGGGGGAAAGCCGACAGGAGCTGGGCAGCATCCGGTTCGGGAAAGTGTGTACTTGAGTAGTGAGGAGGATGCAAAAATTACTGAGCAGAGCGAGGAGCTAGTCACTAGCATTCTAGCAGAAGGATGCAAGAGGCAGTCTAACAATGCAACTGGACACAAAAGACTGTGTCAGAAAAGCATATATAAATGCTTGTATACAAATGCCAGAAGCCTCCGGAACAAAATAGGGGAGCTGGAATACTTAGCAATAGATAAGAATATTGATATTATTGGTATCACTGAAACCTGGTGGATGGATGATAACCAATGGGATACAGTTATCCCAGGCTACAAACTGTACAGGAAAGATAGGAAGGGGCAAATGGGAGGTGGTGTGGCCTTGTATGTCAAAGAAGTGATAAAATCGTATGAATTGGAATATCTAGGTGATTTGGAGTCACCATTAGAAGCTCTGTGGGTAAGAGTACCAGGCCACAAGGATGGTCTACAGTAGGCATATACTATCGGCCTCCGACCCAAACTCTTGAGGGAGACTGGCAGTTGGAGAATGTTGTAAAGGAGGAATCCAAGAAGGGAAGCCTGGTTATAATGGGGGACTTCAATTACCCTCACATAGACTGGGTGAACTGTTGTTCAGCACATGATAAAGAGATAAAGTTCCTAGATATGCTAAATGATTGTTCCCTGGGACAGATGGTTGAAGACCCAACTAGAGGTACAAGAATCCTTGACTTGATCCTGAGTAATACTCAGGATCTGGTGCAAGATGTTAATGTGACTGATCCAATAGGGAACAGTGACCACAACTCAATTATGTTTAACTTGATCATAGACCACAAGTCACTGATAAAATCTAACACAGAGACCTTAAATTTTCAAAAAGGAAATTTCCCAAAGTTGAGGAAACTAGTAAAAAAGAAGCTGAAAGGGAAAATTGAGAGAGTCCAAACACTCCAAGAGGCATGGAGGCTGTTTACAAAAACAATAACAGAGGCTCAATTGGAATGCATACCTAAAAGGAAAAAGGGCACTGCCAGGTCCAAGAGGACTCCGATGGGGCTTACAGGAGCTGTTCGGGAAGTGATCAAGAGCAAGAAAAGCTCATTTAGAAGATGGAAGGCTTGTCCGAATGAGGACAGCAGGCAGGAACATAAATTCTGGCAGAACAAATGCAAGGCAACAATCAGGAAAGCAAAGCAAGACTTTGAGGAGCGTATAGCTAAAAATACTCAGAGAAATAACAAAGACTTCTTTAAGTACATTAGAAGTAAGAACCCAACTAGGAAGGCCATTGGACCATTAGATGACAATGGAAGGCAAGGGGTTATTAAAGAGAAAACAGAGATTGCAGAGAGACTCAATGAATTCTTTGCTTCAGTATTCACTGAAGAAGACAGAGGCCACATGCCCAAAACAGAGCCTATCTTCGTAGGGAGGGAAACCGAAGAATTAAGCCAGATAGAAATAACCAGGGAGGAGGTCCTTGCATGTCTTGTTAAGCTAAACACTAACAAATCACCAGGACCAGATGGCATGCATCCACGAGTTCTCAGGGAACTTAAAGATGAAATTGCTGATCTCCTAGCCAAAATATATAATCTTTCCCTCAAATCAGGCTTTGTGCCTGATGACTGGAAGGTAGCGAATGTAACACCAATTTTCAAAAAAGGATCCAGGGGTGATCCAGGAAATTACCGACCTGTCAGTTTGACATGTGTCCCAGGTAAAGTGATGGAAACCATCCTAAAAGATAGAATTAATAGGCACATAGAAGAGAAGGCGCTGCTAAAGGAGAGCCAACATGGCTTTTGCAAGGGCAAATCATGCCTCACTAATCTGTTGGAATTTTTTGAGAGTGTCAACAAGCATGTGGATAAGGGGGATCCAGTTGACATTGTTTATCGGGACTTTCAGAAGGCTTTTGACAAGGTCCCACACCAAAGACTCTTGAATAAACTTACCAGTCATGGAATAAAGGGACAGGTCTTGTCCTGGATCAGCAACTGGCTAAGGGACAGGAAACAGAGGGTAGCACTAAATGGACACTTCTCCAAGTGGAGGGAAGTAAAGAGTGGGGTCCCCCAAGGTTCAGTACTGGGACCCCTGCTTTTCAACCTCTTCATAAATGATCTAGAGGTAGGAGTAAAAAGCAAGGTAGCCAAATTTGCTGATGACACTCAATTATACAGGGTAGTGAAAACTGTGAGAGATTGTGAGGAGCTCCAGAGGGATCTCTCGACACTGGGGGAGTGGGCAAAACAGTGGCAAATGAGTTTCAACATTAGTAAGTGCAGAATGATGCATGTTGGGGCAAAGAACCCCAATTACATTTATAAACTGATGGGGTCTGAACTCTCTGCGACAAACCAGGAAAGGGACCTTGGTGTCCTGGTGGACAGCTCAATGAAGGTGTCAACCCAGTGTGCCTCAGCAGTGAAAAAAGCAAACTTAATGCTAGGGATCATTAGGAAGGGTATAGAAAATAAGTCAGCAAGTGTCATTTTGCCTCTTTATAAATCTATGGTGAGGCCCCATCTGGAATACTGTGTACAGTTCTGGTCGCCATACCTCCAGAAGGATATTATGGAGCTGGAAAAAGTGCAGAGGAGGGCAACCAGAATGATTAGGGGACTGGAACACCTTCCTTACCATCTGAGGCTGCAACGGTTGGGCTTCTTCACTCTTGAACGACGACGTCTAAACTGATTGAAGTTTATAAAATCATGCACGGTGTGGACAAAGTAGATAAGGAAAAACTGTTTTCCCTATCGCATAACACTAGAACTAGGGGACACTCGATGAAACTTTTGGGTACTAGTTCTCAAACAAATAAGAGAAAGTACTTTTTCACCTAGAGGATTACTGGTCTATGGAACTCCCTGCCAGAAGAAGTGGTGACAGCTTTAAGAAAGGATTAGACAAGTTCATGGAGGACAAGAGTATCAATGGCTATAATTATGGATACTTAAGGACAACCTGCGGGTTGGAGAGATAGGCAGGATATCTCTCAATATCATTTCCAGGGAATCCTAAGCAGGTGAAGGCATCTGCTTGGGAATACCCTGAAGGAAATGGTGAGCCACTGTGTGAGACAGAATGCTGGACTGGATGGGCTGTGGCCTGTTCCAGCAAGGCTGTTCTTATGTTCTTACGTTCTTATGTGTCACTGTTTTGCACAAGTCAACTCTAATTTATGGTGATTCTATGAACAGGCAAAATGTCGTGACTTACAATAGCTGTTGCTCAGTTCCTGCAAACTCAACACTTATGGAGTCCATTGCACATTTTGTCTTCCTTTTTTCTTGCAGCCTTTAACCTTTCTCAGCATTGTCTTTTCCAGAGAGTCTTTCCTTTTTATTATGTGCTAGGATCCAAAAAAATCATTATGGTCCCTTTCTGGCATCAAATGTAACAATAACAAATAGTATATCTAGGGACAACTAATCCAGTTTGTGGAATCCCCTTTAGCATTCATGTTTTACCAGCAAGTAGGGGACATGTTTTCTCCTAAAGAAATGCAATTCTTCCTGCTGTTTCTTTATTTGCTCCCAATATAAGGAGGGCATGGCACAATAAAATGGGAAAATGTGAGACCACCAAGAAATGCTCATACAGCCCTCTTCAGCTCAAAAAAATAAATAAAATATAATATGAATTGGCAATTTTAAAAATGTGCACAAAACAAAAGATTATAACTCCACTAGCTATAGTGCCCGGCCTTGCCGGGCAGGTATGGATTTTGTGTTGGTGGCAGGGATCCTTCAGGGAAGGTGGTCTTCCCCAACACACAATACACACAAACACAACATGCACACACAACACCCACCCACCCACTTCACACATGACACAACACACACAATACCCCACACAATACACTCCCACACATAACACACACTCGACACACAACCCACACCCACCACAGCCACCCCACACAACACACCCCCACACACACACCACACATATCACAACCACACACACAACTGACACAACATACCAGACACAACACACTCACGCAACAGCCCCCCCCGTTTGGGGTCTATCTGGTGGCCCTAAAAAGCCGCCTCCCCACCGCCGCCATTCCCGCCGCCACCGTCCCTGTGGAGTTTGACCAGCAGGTCGGCCGGGGAAGAAGGAGGCGGGGAGGAGAGACCCACAACACGAAGGCTCTCTGGCGGCACTAAAAAGCCGCCTCCCCGCCCACACCGCCCCTGTGCAGTTCGCCCGGCAGGTCAGCCAGGGAAGGAGGGGGGGAGGAGAGACCATCAACACAGAGGGTCTCTCCAGTGGCTCTAAAAAGCCACCACCGCCATTCCTGCCACCGCTGCCCGGCAGGTCAGCCGGGGAAAAAAGGAGGCAGGGAGGAGACCCACAACACGAAGGGTCTCTCTGGCAGCCCTAAAAAGCCGCCTCCCTGCTGTTTCTGCTGCCACTGCCCCAGCAGAGTTTGCCCGGCAAGTCAGCCGGGGGAGGAGGCAGGGGGGAGAGACCCGCAACATGAAGGGCCACCGGAGAGACTATTCGTGTTGAGGGTCCCTCCTCCCTGCCTCCTTCTTCCCGGCCGCCAGAGAGCAGCTGATGTGTTGGAAAAGGCACGCGAGTTGGCGGTTTTTTCTCTGTTGTGCACGCCGGCTGTCCCGCCTCCTCTGCACTTGCGTCCTCATGCTTGATTGGCTGAGGTGCGCAGAGGATGTTGGTTATCGTAGTTTTTCCCGCCAATCATGGGGCTTTGGCCCCACTCTCGGCTACCGGACCCTTGCAGGAGTTATCTTTGGGAGGTAAGTGTACACGGCTCATTATGGGTTAGGCTGGATGTGTGCGGTCATGCATTCCAGACATGCACGGCCCAACCCATTCTTATAGGTATAGATTAATATTCATCAACTTTTGGATAAATACAAGTACTGTATTCCTATTCCATAGTCTTCAGAGGCACTGAGAATTCAATTCTTGTGAATTCAATTCAATACATCTTTGTTGTATCTCTAATTAGACATAATTCATATTGCTTGAAGAGGTCTAGCTTAGAAAACTAGTAAAAATGTTAGTAAAATCTATCTATCTTGTGAATTCAATTCAATACATCTTTGTTGTATCTCTAATTAGACATAATTCATATTGCTTGAAGAGGTCTAGCTTAGAAAACTAGTAAAAATGTTAGTAAAATCTATCTAACTGTACAACCATAATGACTTGAATTTGGAGACAGTTTGTGCAGTCAAATTCAAACAACATTGTTTCCATGAGCATTTTATTTAGTAAAACAAAACTACAGTACAGCAATAGATACACCAATACAGACAAGTACAAACAATACAAAATGAATTACAGTGCAAATAAGACATTCAAGACAACAAAGACCCCCACTTGCAGACTTATAGAAGTTGTGGTACTTAAAGATCCTGACCTTTATGTATGCTGTAATAATTTGGTCTTAACAGGTATGTAAGAAGTTTTAGTATTTTCCTAAATCACAGAAATCATTCTTTGTCTCTGAATGCAATCTTAAGGGGAAGATTGTTCCTAGTAATGGAATGCTATAATCTATTCAGAACATGCTGGACTTTTGCCATTGGGGGATAAATAGGAAGGGAGGGCACTGCTAATGACTCCCTACCTTGTGGAATTTCCCCCATTTTATCAACATTGGAAGAATGACTGGCTAAGTCAACCTTGAACCCTGGTCAGGTTCGAACTCACAACCTTTTTGGTTGCAGGACAGTAGTTTAACCACTGCACCACAAGGGCTCATGTATTAATAACCTCTAGGTTGCCTCCATCATCCTTATAAATGCAAGTTGTTCCTATACTGATTAACTAAGACAGATATGCCATTAGTGTCTTTTAAGTGGATACTTAGGGTTTGATTCCCCCCCCAACAGAAACTTATTAATCTTTCCTACAAAATTGATAGTTTCCCACAGTATCATTATCAACTTATCTATCAGATGTGTGTGTGTGTGTTGGATGTGTGTGACATGCACTGCTGTCAAAAGAAAACAAGCAAAAAATTATGACTGCAGTATAGAATAGCTAGCAGAAGATAACTATCAAATGAAGAAAAAGCCTCCTTTTAGTCAGAAAAACCAATAGCAATAGCAAGAACAATTAAAAATATATAAAATGATAATTTATTTCTTTTAGCCTAACGATGGCTAATGCCAGATAAAGGCAGCAGTAATAAGAGCATGGTTCCTCTTAAACATACTGTATTTACAACAGAATAATTTAGTGAAATCACAGCACCTTTTCAAAGAGGTATTGTTTAGTTAGTTCAATATTCAGTTTCGCACCCACCCAAACAGTGGAAGCTTGCACACAAAAATGTGATGACTTTCACTTTTAAGTATTCAGACAGATAGTTTGCTATAACCATAAGAACACATGGGGCCTTTGAAATGAAATTGAAGGAACTATTTTAAGATATTCTTTCTCTGTTAAATATACCAGGAAATATATTGAGTTTAGGAATTACGGTTAGCTGAATCTATCATAACCATGTTTCATGGTCAGCTGGCACAGGATGATTTAAAGAACCATAAGCAGTTGGTACCACTGGATCAGTACTGAAACAGGCAAGACACAGCATGAACCAAGTGAAGTTTGAAACAATTCAAATTCAAACTGAGCCATAAGAATCCACAAAGATAACCTTTAGCCTAGGAGTTTAAAGAGGTTTCTTAGTAAACCAGTTGGTTTGGGGAAAATCCTTCATTATGTGGTCAGTATAAAACTTCACAGAAAATGGTTCTGCATACTACAATGCTGTTAGTTCACGAATGGAGTACCTGAACTTTTTCCTTTGAGATTTTTTTGTGGGACAGAGAAACAGCAAAAATATTCAGCATGCAGAATTATAAAAATTGGCATTAACAGCCGCACTATATGTTCCTTATGGGTGGGGGAAATTGAAATTTTGGAGCACATAATTTGAAATGCAAATAGATCTACACAATGGGAATACTGAATCACAGAATTCTTCTAGACATATTACGCACTGCTGTAGACTACTGTACAGTATAAGGCAATTCCCTCTAACCTGAAGTGAGGTGGGATAAAATGAGATAACTGTCGGCATCTGCAAAGCAGCATTAATGCCTACCTCGTCATGTTTTTTTTAATGATACATAGCAGTAATAATTCAACAGAAAGCTGAAAAGTGTACAAGTTGAGATCAAAAAAAGGAGTTTTAAAAAGGTATGATTAGTAAAGTCAATTTTAAAATTATAAATACACTATTTAACCTGCTATTTTAAAATGATATAAACTTCAACAGCAACACACTTCAGGAGACTCCAGCATGTCAAGGAAAATCATGAAAACTGACAGTATAAAATCCGCAGTAAAATGATTTGGAACTATTGTTTTTCTTTTGAAATAACTTCACTTAGTACCAGCAAACTGGCACTCACTAGGGAAGTTAAGTTTAATTATCCCGTCATTAGTACAATCATGAATTTTCCAATACAAAGAATTACAGATTCAGAGGGAATCAAAGGAGAATGGAAATCGTTATGTGAACCTAGGAGGGCTTTAGACTAGGTTCTTATCAAATCAATTTGCTTCATTGCAAATTGTCTTTGAAAATGACAGAAATTTCAAAAGTTACTGAGATGTGAAACAGAGATCAAGTAAAAGTAAAACTTCCAAGGAACTAACGCAACCCTGCTCTATGAGCAACTAAAAGGAATATTCCTTATAAGTTTATATCACACAGGAATGTTTTCTGTAAAGTCTCATAAAAGTTGAAGTGATTCACAATGCAGTAACCCCAATATATTAACACAGTAGATTATCAAGTTATCTGCCTCATTTTGAAGTAAAAGCTTGTATTAATTTCAATTGTGCATGACAGTTTTCAACTTTTAGAAATATATTCAGAATGTAATCTGCCAAATTATAACTCAAGCTTTCATTAAGAGCATGCATAGTCCCATTGGGAAACCTTGTATTTTAGCTACAGCTAAGCTCTCATTATCAGTAACGCTTTTTTTGTAAAAGTCCAGTAGACTTTCTGCCCTTCAGATTTATTTGCAATTTTTGCACAAGGATATCTTTGCAATCTGGCAAAGTTATAAAAAATGTCTTAGAAGGATTAAGGCTTCCAAATTATTAACTGAATACTGGAAAGAAAGGAAATTAATCTATTTTTAAGACCTAAAAATCCATGCTAAAGTGAAGATGTAGCTATAAGATGTGTGTCAAAGAATAACTTATAAGTTTACACAGAAGCCTGGATACAAGTTGTGGAAGCATTCAAGAGAACATTGGACAGCCATCTGTCATATCTGCTTTGATTCGGATTCCTGCATTGTGCAGGGGGTTGGACTCGATGACCTAAAAGGCCCCTTCCACCTCAGTTCTTCTATGATTCTCTTATGAAAAATATTTAGAGACAGTTTAAAATATGAACATCTTGTCACTCCAGAAATACTGAGGGGTTATCTAGTATCAGTCAGCCGTAGACAGAATTCCATATACTAACTGAAGAGAATACTTACACTTCGATAATGTCTACAAGAAAGAGACAATAAACTTGTAAACTTGTAGGCATTATCCATACAACAGCAGAAACTAAATACTAGGATCCCCCTTTTTTTTTTGGGGGGGGGAGCTGACATGACAAATAGCTAAACAGAGAATACCAATTACATGTAGGAAGCTGTGTTTCTTCTTCTTCAGGTTTATCTAATCCAGTGTATCCAAACCTTTGGTATTTGGACTTCAATCCCCCAAAGCACTGCTCAACCAATGTACTGACTTAGGCTTCTGGAAAATGAAGTCCCCCTGTGGGGCGTGGACCCCACATTGGGAACTACTAGTCTAATCCAAACCATAAATTACTGGCAGGATAGTCCTGGAACACCAAGCATACTGGATTGTCACAGATAAATAACCCATCCAAATGGCATCAGTACAAACTTTCAATCTTTAGTAATTACTACTACTACTACTACTAATAATAATAATAATATTCCAGTAAATAATTTAAATCTGTTATTCATACAGTGTATTTCTTCCACTGATTGCTATTAAAAAGAGATCTAGATGTCAAGCACAATTCTATCATAAGACAAAATTAGTTTCCCTTTTCCACTGAGGTCCCAGAGAAGGGAAAATCTGTGCAGCAAGTTATATCTCTCACAGAAAGGAACAAGAGGCATAGTAAAACCCCAGGTTATGGAATTAATCCTTTCTGCGGAGTTTTCCTTACAGTGAAAATTCCTTATTGAGAAGTGTCCATAGGAATGCATTGTGTGGTTTCCCATAGGAATGCATTGAAAACAAAAATTCCATAAAGCTAAGTGTGGTTTTCCATAGGAATGCATGGGGGGGGGGAGAAAACACCCCATTCTGGAAAAATTCCATAATTTGAGGCCTTATTTTCAATGGATTTCTGTCCATAAATTGAGTTTTCCATTACCCGAAGTGTCCGTAAACTGGGGTTCCACTGTACTCAACCATATCAGTACAAACAACAGACTCTGGAGAAAAGGGATTTAGTACACATCCACTCTCATTTTAATAAGTCTTCTGGTTCTCCCAGCCACCCCACCTGCCGGGACGCTTGGGCTCTGCCCCCCCCCGGACTTAAAAGGTGGGGGGTCGGCTGGACACTGCTGGCCCGCCGCCGTGGTTCCTGGCCCCAGCTGGGGCGAAGAGGCTCTCCCGGCCACCACACCTGCCGGGACGCTTGGGCTCCACACACACACACCCCTTGGACTTAAAAGGTAGGGGGTAGGCTGTACGCTGCTGCCTTCACCACCGCGGATTATTTTGTAAACTGTAAATTGTTTTTGATTCATTTTACTGTATTGTTATGTAATTTCACATTTTGTATCTGCAAATTTGCATTTTTGTTTGGTAACTTTATAATTATTGCCTTGTAACTTTGTATTATTGTATTTCTTTGTATTATTGTATTTTTGTATATTTTTGAATGCTGTGAACCGCTTTGGGTCATTGCAAAATGAGGAAAGCGGTATATAAAAAATAAATTCAATTCAATTCAATTCAATTCAATTCAATTCTTGAATTTTCAGATATGTATGGCAGGATCAATCTGCTAAGTAGTTTTATATCCCTATTTTAAGGACTGAACCTTCCTGCCAATGTGATGAGTAGGAATTTTGCTCTCTATTTTACCACAGCCATGGCTGTTACCTTAATTTCGTGCAAAGCTAATGTGGAATGAATATGCATGTTAAGCCAGATTTCCATTGCCAATTCATGCTTGCATAAGGGAAATTGTGCTAGTCTCAGTGACAAACTAATAGTCATTAATGAGGTGTCAGTTAAATTCCTGGACACATGCCTTCCTCAGTAATATGTTATTTTGCCACAAAACGTATGTGATTCCCTTATGAAAATTCAAGTAACTACTAGCATTCTGGCCATACACTCATACAATCACAATAGAAGCCTTCACAAGACAAGAAAATGTCTATTCCTCATGTCAAGATTTCAAAGAAAAGTTATTAAAAATTTCTTCTCCATTTGAAAATCATGAACTGTAGGATCCAGTGGCTCAAAGCAGCAAACTTGTCACTTTGAGAGAAATATTTAACAACCATTATTCAACCCAGGCAAGGTCTACTCATGAGATATGACAGAATATACTGGTCCTATTTCTCAAAACAACAACAACACCACACCACACAAATGAGAAGAATTGATAAATTTCCACCAATTCAGCACACAGACTGAAGACAGGTATGTTCTCTCAACAGTATAAACAAATAAAAATGAAGCCTTCAAATGATGCCAAATTTGTTTGCTACATGATTCTCTAGGAAGACAGGCTGTCTGTCTGTCTTTCTTTCTTTGAACCAAATATCTCCTTACATTAATTTAACTCACTCATATAAGTACAGGTAGAGAAAGCTCCAGGCATGTGCTTTTTGCAAGATGGGGAAATACATTTTTGCCATTATTATACTATAAAACCTCTCTCTCTGCATTTCTTGAATGTAAAGAGGAAAAAAGCATGAATGAGGGTCTAGGGGTTTCAGTCCATAAATCTAAAAGATCTTTGCCTTAAAAAAAAACCTGGAACATTAGTTATTTCAAAAACATTTGCATTTATGCAGCTCCTTCATTTGTATTTAACTATAAATTCATAATCCTTCCAAAGCCAAGAGAAATGGCAAATGGAATTTACAGTATACCCTATTCAAATCTGAGTTTCTCATACTGTATGTTGTGCTAAATGTAACATCTCTCCTAGAGAAAAAACAGTTTTTAAAAATGCAATATATTTACAATTAATTTTTTTAAAAAAACTTACATTTAAAAACACCCGTTCAACTTATGTCAAAATACGTTCAATGCACACATTTCAGGTAAACATTTAGTGGATAGGTTAATTGGTTGTGCCTGATTTTAATCAGAACATATTTGTTATTTGCTGGAACATTCCAGGTGTTTTACTGTATGGGGACATCTTTTGTACTTTTCAAAGTGGGAGTCTTTTTTTGTTACAACTTCAACACAATGGTCATTAAAAACAATCACTGGAAAACAAAAATGTATCTCCACAGAGTATATACACCCTTCGTTCAAATGCAAGCTATACTGCATCATTATCACTGGTAGCACACAGCTATCTTACATTCAGATATATAGTCCTTTTGATTACTCCGTGAGTCAATGCTGTGCTTCATATAACTTGACAATTCCAAACTACTAGCCTTTCTGTTTTAAATTTTTGTTTCTGGTTGGCTTTTTGGAGCAGCTTTATTTTGTTCATCTTCTGTAGGAGAGTCAATTGGTATCTGTGGGAAAATAAAGATATTTTAAATATTGATTACCATTTCAGAAGGACTGCTGTGGCTTAGTGGTTAAGAAGCTGAACATGATGACTGGAAAGTTGGCAGGACTGCAGTTCGAGATCTAAGTGCTGCATAATGGAATGAGCTCCCGTCTCTCTCCAGCTCCTGCCAACCTAGCAGTTCAAGAGCAAGACACTGCAAGTAGATAAATAGGGACCACTTTGGTAGGAAAGTACACTCCGGTGTCTAGTTATGCCTGCCACATGTCCATGGAAATATCTGCAGACACAGACAGTCCTGGGATTTTGGCTATAAATAGAGATGAGCACCGCACCCTAGAGTCAGATACAACTGGCTTTTGAGCAAGGGTGACCTTTAGTACCATTTCAGATGGAGCAAGCCAGAGTGTGCAAGTCAAAGTAATGGATCCAAGTTACAAGTTAAGCTATTTCACCTAAATAATAGGTAAAACATTATGACAGTAAAAGCTGCTCAACAATGGAACAGACAGTCTGGGAACAGAATGAAATCTCTTCACTGGAGATGTATAAACATAGGTTATTGGCGCTCTGTCAGGGTTGTATTACTGGTAGATAGCTTATTTCTGCAAAAAGCTAGGCTCAATTACCCTCGCCATGATTCCATGAATCATGAATTCCACAATTCAATCAACAATTCCTGATGAGATCACCTTGGAAGGCTCTGAATTAGATGTCATATAATCATAATTTTGGAGGAGTAACTTAGTGGAAATAGCTTCTAATGTCAGCAGCATGGGATAGAAGACCAGAGATGTGCAACCAAAATACCTGTATCTTTGATTCATTGGTTATTCCCATACTGAAAAACTTTGTAAATTGCACTTAGAAATACCTATTAACAGGTTCATAGAGAGAGAAAACCTGCATTTTAGGGTGTGACGAATTAATGAGAGCTTTCTAATTATCCATGTTTTGCAGTTTACTTGGATATCTAAGTTTATTTTATATTCTGATTGCTTTACAGATTATTCTTTTGATAAATATGCCTTCAAAAACGCTGTTGTTGCTGTGGTTTTTTATTATCTATCAAAGCATCGGTATAAGAAAGAAATTACACAATTCTGTCTTGTTTATTGTGAAAAGATAGCTAATTTAACTTCAGCTCAATAGGCCTGTGCAAAAGTCAGTTGCTAGGCAAAGTTTAGCACTAATATGGGCCATTTTGCCAGTTATATATTGAGTAGAACATGTTTGACCCTCCAGATTTTATTAACCTTTACTTCTCATCAGCCTTAGTCAATGCATCAAAGAGCAAAAGATGGTGGTTAAATGCAATCCCACAACATGGGGTGGGCAGCAAGTTACCCAGTATTACACCTTTCACTTACATTATATTATTGAGATTTATTTCCCAAGTAAGCATACCTAGGTAAAGGTAAAGGTTACCCTTGCTCAAAAGCCAGTCGTATCCAATTCTAGGGTTCAGTGCTCATCTTTGTTTATAGCCAAAGAGCCAGCGCAGTCTGCGTCTGGAGATGTTTCTGTGGATATGTGACAGGCACCAGAGTGCACAGAATGCTATTTAACTTCCCAGTGGAGTGGTACCTAGTTATCTACTTGCAATTTCTTGCTTTCGAACTGCTAGGTTGACAGGAGCTGGGACAGAGATGGGAGCTCACTCCGTCGCGCAGTGCTTGGGTCTCAAACTGCTGACCTGCCAACCTTCCAGTTGTCAAGTCCAGTGTCTTAACCACTTGAGCCATTGCAATCCCTTAACATACATAACACTGTGTCTATTAATAAGTAAATAGATATGGGAAACAAGGCCCAGATCTACTCATTCCATGCAGAGAGGCCCACAGGGAGGTGAGTAAAAGGATCCTGCCCCTCCCTCCCCATCCAAAGACCTGGGGCCAGAGAGAAGGACACTTCCGGAGACCCCCGACCACCCCCAAGAGATACCATCCACAACCACCATCACAGCGAGGTCCGAGCCGGCGCCTTTGACCGACTCCATGCGGCCGAAGAGAGGCAAGAGCTGCTGTGTGCATGCAAAGGATAAGTAATCGAACTGAAATAATATAGTTGACTAAACATAGATGCCTTATGGCAACTGACATAGTTACTGTACAAGAAACTGACTTACATAGAGACTTGATATAGTGGACTTTTTCTTTCTTTCTTTCTTTCCCTTTCATTAATTAGTTCAACTTTTACTTTGATACTATGTGATAAACTGTGATATTGTGCATGATAATTCTTTGTTTTAAAACTGTTTAAACTGTGATAACATGTGTGATGGGAAAAGACTGGCGTAGAGACCGGCAAGGCACGCCACAAAGTTTGCCAAGAGAACCCTATGGACCAAAACAAAAGGCAAAACAAGGGGATGCTCAGCACAGCAGATCTGAAAAGGGGGAGGGATACGAAAGGAGGAGGAGAAATACAGTGTTGCAGGGAACAATACTGCATAGGGACATGGAATGTGAGGTCTATGAATCAAGGAAAACTGGAAGTGGTAAAAAAACGAGATGGAAAGAATAAGCATTGACATCTTGGGCATCAGTGAGCTCAAATGGACAGGGATGGGCGAATTCAGCTCTGGAAACCATCATATCTACTACTGCGGGCAAGAAAACCTTAGAAGAAATGGAGTAGCCATAATTGTCAATAAAAGAGTGAGAAAAGCAGTAATGGGATACAATCTCAAAAATGACAGAATGATGTCAGTCAGATTTCAAGGCAAACCTTTCAATGTCACTGTGATCCAAATATACGCACCAACCACTGGTGCAGATGAAGCCACAATGGACCAGTTCTATGAGGACTTACAACACCTCATAGAACAGACACCAAGAAATGATGTCCAAATTATATTAGGAGACTGGAATGCCAAAGTAGGAAATCAAAAAGTGGAGGGAATAACAGGCAAATTTGGTCTTGGAACACAGAATGAAGCAGGGCAAAGATTGATAGAGTTCTGCCAAGAGAACGCACTGGTCATAGCAAACACTCTCTTCCAGCAACACAAGAGGCGACTTTACACATGGACATCACCAGATGGCCAACACCGAAACCAGATTGACTACATACTCTGCAGCCAAAGATGGAGAACCTCCATACAGTCAGCAAAAACAAGACCTGGAGCAGACTGTGGCTCAGATCACAACCTACTGATCGCAAAATTCAGGCTTAGACTAAAGAAAATAGGGAAAACACGGAGACCAGAAAGATATCACCTAGACAGCATCCCTAAAGAATACACGGTGGAGGTGATGAACAGATTTAATGGCTTAGACTCGGTAGACAGAGTACCGGAAGAATTATGGACGGAGATGAGGGACATCATGCAGGAAGCAGCAAAGAAAACCATACCAAAAGAAAAGAAGAGTAAGAAAGCAAAGTGGTTGTCTGATGAGGCTCTTAAAATAGCAGAGGAAAGAAGGAATGCAAAAGTCAAAGGAGAAAGGAAAAACTACAACCATTTGAACACAGAATTTCAAAGAAAAGCAAGGAGAGATAAGGAAAACTACCTAAAAGAACAGTGCAGAGAAATGGAGGAAAACAACAAAAGAGGCAGAACCAGAGATCTTTTCAAAAAAATTGGGGAAATCAAGGGAACATTTAAAGCAAAAATGACCATGATAAGAGACAAAGACGGAAAGGAGCTAGCTGATGCAGAAGAAATTAAGAAAAGATGGAAAGAGTACACAGAGGAACTTTACAAAAAGGACCTCAACACTCCTGATAATCACAATGATGAAGAAATTGAACTTGAGCCAGACATCCTGGAGAGTGAAGTCATAAAGGCCCTAAAGAGCACTGCAAACAACAAAGCTAGTGGAGATGATGGTATCCCAGTTGAATTTTTCAAAGCGCTAAAAGATGATGGCGTCAAATTACTGCATTCAATATGCCAGCAGATTTGGAAAACAAAACAGTGGCCACAGGATTGGAAAAGATCAGTATACGTCCCAATCCCAAAAAAGGGCAATGCCAAAGAATGTTCAAATTATCGAACAATCGCGCTCATCCCACATGCAAGCAAGGTGATGCTCAAGATAATACAGGACAGACTTGAGCAGCATGTGGAGAGAGAATTACCAGAGGTGCAGGCTGGTTTCAGAAGAGGCAGGGGGACTAGAGACCACATCGCCAACATACGCTGGATCATGGAGAAAACAAAGGAATACCAGAAACAAGTTTACTTTTGTTTTATTGACTACACTAAGCCATTTGACTGTGTGGACCACAACAAGATGTGGCAAGTAATTAAAGAGATGGGAATACCAGAGCACCTCATATGCCTCCTGAGAAATCTGTACATGAACCAAGAAGCAACAGTTAGGACAGAACATGGAATAACAGAGTGGTTTGGAATAGGAAAAGGAGTAAGACAAGGCTGCATTTTGTCACCATGCTTATTCAACCTATACACAGAGCACATAATGCGCAGTGCAGGGATGGAGGCATCACAATATGGGATTAAAATCGCTGGGAGAAACATCAATAATCTGAGATATGCAGACGATACCACCCTAATGGCAGAAAGTGAGGAAGACCTAAAGAATCTCTTGATTGGGCTGAAGGAGGAGAGTGCAAAAGCTGGCTTGAGACTCAATATCAAGAAAACCAAGATAATGGCAACAGGCCCCATCAGTTCCTGGAAAATAGACGGGGAAGAAGTAGAAGCAGTGACAGATTTTACTTTCTTAGGATCAAAGATCACTGCAGATGGGGATTGCAGCCATGAAATAAAAAGGCGACTGATTCTTGGGAGACAAGCGATGAGAAACCTGGGGAACATAGTGAAAAGCAGAGACATTACATTGCAAACAAAAATTAGAATAGTCAAAGCAATGGTTTTCCCAGTAGTAATGTATGGATGTGAGAGCTGGACAATTAGGAAGGCTGAACGCAGAAGAATAGATGCCTTTGAAATGTGGTGTTGGAGGAGGGTTTTGAGAGTCCCCTGGACAGCGAGGAGAACAAATAGGTCAATCTTAGAAGAAATTAACCCTGACTGCTCATTGGAAGGTCAAATAGTAAAGATGAAGCTAAAATACTTTGGACATCAAATGAGAAGGGAGGATTCACTTGAGAAGGCATTGATGTTGGGAAAGGTGGAGGGCAAAAGAAGAAGGGGGAGGCCAAGGATGAGATGGCTAGATGGTATTATAGACACAATGGGCACAGAGCTGGGAGGGCTGAGGGGGATGGTAGAGGACAGAGGCGCCTGGAGGAAAATGGTCCATGGGGTCGCAAAGGGTCGGAGTCGACTGTGCGACTGAACAACAACAATCTATAACAGTACATTTTTAACAAGAGGTTTTGAAAGACTATTCAGAGATTGGATTGCCCTCTCTTCCAACTTCAGACACATTCTGGCAAAATCTTCACAAAATAATGGCAAATTTAATTTGTTACTTGAAGGAACCAGCACTATAATAATATTAATAGACTTATATCAGTTGGCAGGAATTAGTGGCTAATCGAACCAGCAAATTAAAAGATTAAAACTACTTACAGATTTAATGTTAACACTTTCCCCTGAATTCACGTTGTGTCTTCGCAAATCAGATTTGATTAAAGCTAAAAGAAAGGAAGCAATACATATAAATTCCCAGTTAATATTTTTGCAGGATACATTTAGTAATCCTTATAAAACACTGGTTTTTTTTAAACAAGAGATTAGCACGACTAGCTGTCTGCAAGACAGATGTTATTTCCCTCACTAGTGGTTCTCTTTAAAGTAAAAAATAATGTTTGTCAGGGACCTTTCAGATTGAAACTAGTAAATAGGTATGTGACAATGTAACAACTAGAGATTAAGCATTAAGCAGGGCAGGTGTGGGGCCCGAACGGGACTATGGCCCCCGCCGGCTGGCTTTTATAAGACTCTCTCTCTTTCCCTCTGTGTGGTAGGTGGGACGGGTGAGTGGGATATGGGTTTTAAATGGGGGTGGATGTCGGATTTTTCTTTATTGGGTGGGTTTTTTATTGGGTGGGTTTTATAAGGTTTTATAATGTTTTTATGTATTTTTTGGAGTTGTTGTAATGCCGCCCTGAGTCGGGTTCTGCCTGAGTGGGCGGCATTTACAAATGTGAATGATAAATAAATAAAATAAATAAATATTTAAATTCTTTCCAGTATTCTCTTTAACTTTCACATGAATAAAATAATAAGTAGTAGTGTAGACTTATGGGTCAGACAGCCACTTTCTTCAAAATTCAAACAGCCCCACAACCAACATGTACTTCCAAGTCTTCTTGCCCATTTAAAGAAGAAAGAGGAGGAGAAGGATAGAACTCATTGATCAAGTCCAGGCTCCTGGCAAGAAAGTACAGTAGGAAATTTAACTTCCAACCTCTGGCTCTGTAACCAGATACCTAAACTACTGAGCTGTCCAGCATCCTGTGGCATAACTTTACGCTGGCCTCACCCAGATCAGGTGCTGGGCACATTTAAATCCATGGAAAGTTTCCTATCCTTCTTTATCAGGTTCCAAGGCTCCCTTTTGCCCAGATGAAGCCTTTGGCAGCCTTGAGACATGCAGAGGGGAACTTTAATAGTAAAAAAATAACAACAAAACCACCAGATCACTTTTACTGACAGGATTTTACACATTTTTTTAATATTACTTCCAAATCATTATGTATATGGTGACTACTGAAAGCTAAAAGTTTTAAGGCCACATCTAGTCAGGATAGCAAAAGCTCCTCTACAGCCATGAGAGTTTACAGCTTACTTATGCAGTGGATACCCATGTTCTAAAAAACTATGAAAAGGATTGGCAGGGCAGGTGTGGGGCCCTAATGGGAACACGGCCCCCGCCTGCTGGCTTATGTAAACAATTAAGAACCCTTTCTTCTCTCTTTTATAGTGGGTGGGATATGGGGTTTTTTTAAGTGTTTTAATATGTTTTTAGAACTTGTTGTAATGCCGCCCTGAGTCGGGTTCTACCTGAGTGGGCGGCATATATAAGTATGACTATTAAATTAAATTATTAAATTAAAATTAAATTAAATTTAAATTGATCTGTGGTCTGAATCTCTTACTTTGGGAGTATACTTCAACCATAACTTTCTGCTTTGATGTAGCTGTAGTAGAGAGATAAAAAGCTAACTAACTGGTTACCTGTTAAAATGATGCCTATAAACATCCATACAAAGAGAAATATGTTTCCTGCCCGAGGATTGTAATCTGTTATAAGCTTCCCTTGGATCAGAGTAAAGATGATACCAAATATCTGCAAAATTGGTCATAAGAAGGCATTTTAGATTTTCTCATTTAGAACATCTATATCAGAGCTTATCACATAGACAACTTGCATGGTACTGCAGTGCAGTATCACTCTGGTGACTCTCCTAACAAACATCATTTGGCTTCTCCCGCTGATCTTTTTAAAAAATTCAACATAATCATTATAAGAACTTTACATTTTAAGAAGTGACGCCTGAGTTTGTTTAGTTCTACAAGAAGCAGAATTTTCCCAAGGCCAATTTAGACCAAGGTGGGATTCAGCCCCCTATGCAAACTACACAGTAGACACCTGTTCTCTACCCTTAAAACTGGCTGGTCAGTTTTTTCTGCTTTGAAGCCTCATTCAAGCCTCCTAAAGCTTAATACATTGCTTTTTAGGAGTGAATGCTTTCAGGTCACATTGTATTGAAATGTATACTCTGATGTTTCTTTCCTCCCCCCCCCCCCCCCACCCTCTTTGAGACTATTTTTTTAGATTACAAGGTCAGAAGCTATCTGTCGGGTTTTTCAAACTGATCTTGTATAAACACATGCTGAGAACCATTTGGGATATAGATCTAATTTTCTAAAATGTTTTAAATAATCAGTGTTGTGTTTGTCAGTTAGTACTACCTACAAGTATTGCAACAGCACTAATATCAAAATAGCTGTTCCTTGCTATTTAATAGTTTTGTTTTCTTCCACACCACAGTAATGGTTTTTCTTACTTTCAGAGATGAACTTTGATTATTCTCATTATCTGGAAGAAACAAAGAAATTATCTCACCTTGAAGATTAATGAAACTATGCAAAAGTAATTAAATCCCACAACCCCATTAAAATGCTACTGGGAAAATGGCTGAGTGAATAGCCCACTTGCATTCAAAGCAGAAAAGGTAGATACTCATGGAACAAAATCTAGGATAAACTAGTAATATCCATGACAGTTGATTCCATTGACACAACATGTTTCCCAACTTGATAGTTTTGATGAAAAACAAATATTGCACAAAATTGTGTTCATAAAGCTTCCTTTGGAACACACAACAGAGGCTTCCAAATAGTTTAGGTAGAGCTACTGGATACTAAGAAAAACTCAGGGTATCTCACTGTTTGCATTAGAAAAGATGCAGAGAAATAAAGATTCTCTCTTTAATTTAACTAGTTGCATCAACTGTGGCAGTCAGAAGGTTTTAAAGCACATGTATTTTGGTTTATTACAAGACAAGAGTTAGAATTTTCTCACTAGAAAGCATCCCTTATTACCTGTGCTGAAGCATTTAGAAGCCCTGATGAGGTCCCTTCTGACTCAGGGTATGTAATTTCTGCAGCAAATTCAAAGCCAAGGGGGAGATAGCCAGTCATGAAGAAGCTGTGGAAAGTAAAACTTGAAATTAACAACAGCTGTTAAAGATCTTTAAGACTATACTTTTAAAAAGGATGCTAGCAAACTGGAACAAGTTTAGAAGAGGGCAACAAGGATGATCAGGGGACTGGAAGCCAAGCCCTACAAGGAAAAACTGAAAGAAATGGACATGTTTGAGAAAAGGAGTTGAGTAAAAATATGATAGGACTTTTCAAATACTTGAAAGGCAGTTCTAAAAAGGGCAGGATCTGTTCTTGATCATCCCAGAGTACAAAACACATAGTAACAGGCTCAAATTATAGGAAGCCAAATGTAGGCTGAATATCAGGAAAAACTTATGAACTGTTAGAGCAGTTAACGGACAATGGAACCAATTACCTTGGAAAGTGATGATCCCTCAATGTTGGGGGGCATTGAAGAGAAAATTGGACAACCATCTGTCAGATATGCTTTGATCTGAATTCCTGCATTGATCAGTGGTTGGACTCTATGGCCTAATAGGCTCCTTCCAATTAAATTATTCCATGATTCTGTGAGAGCATGTATTTGATTGTCTGACACCATGCTCCTCACAGAACAAATTTTAGCAAATGTTCTTCAAATTTTAGGGAAGTATTACTGTAAATGGAGACTGGCCCCCAATCCTACAAAAACTAAATGTAGCTGCTTCCATCTAAATAATAATACTTCCAATTAACAACTTAAATCTTCTTTAATGGTACTCAGCTAAAACATAATTTCAATACTAAATATCTGGGCATCATTATGGATCGTATCCTTTCCTACAAACAACATCTTATTAAAATTACGGCATTGTGTGGTGCGACAGCCTTGTCTATAGTACCAGAGTGTGGAGCTCCAGTATGGCTAAATAGCAGACACAATCATAGGCTGGACATTCAACTGAATGATACAATGTGCCTCATAATGGGATGTATTAAATCTACACCAGTGTTTCCCAACCTTTGGTTTTTAGACTTCAAATCCCAGAAGCCTAAGTCAATTTCTCAATGTACTGACTTAGGCTTCTGGGAATTGAAGTTCTCCTGTAGACGATAAACACATAAACAAGGCATTTGTGGGAGAGACTACAATAAATTTTCTTACATCTCCTTCTGCAATTGACTGGATCAAGTACATGGACATAGCACTGTAATATGTATACAGAACATGTATATTTTAATATATATTTATCTTCTACCTATACTTGACCCATACCTATGGTAAATGTTATAGTGGTATCTACCATGTGTTTATAAAGCCATATAATAAATAAATCTATGATCTTCTACCAAAACCAGCTACTCCTAGACTAAAACTTGACTACTGTACTTTTCACTTCATAATCATCTTTTATATTTTAAAAAATTCATGCTTAAGAAAATGCATCTTATACCAAAAAATGTGCAGGGTTTCAGTAGACTATGAAATCCAATTTAACATATTCAAGATAATGAATCAGCATATTTTTATTAACATAAGGAGTATCCTTACCCAAGCACTCCACCTATTACAAATACAACTATAAGGTGTCCACAGTCCAAAGTGAATGTAAATGCAACCATCCCAACAAATGATAGGATGTACACAATCAATGTAGTCTGCCTACAAACAGAGTACAAAGTTAATGTAAGAAATCACAGTCTTGACAAATACATATCACATCAGTATCATATTATTTTTGCTCCAGGTTATACCAAACTACACTAAACTGAAAACAGAAATACCTATTGACCTATTTGTTCTCCTCACTGTCCAGGGGACTCTCAAAACTCTCCTCCAGCACGACATCTCAAAGGCATATACAGTATTTTTCTTCACTCAGCCTAATGGTCCAGCTCTCACAGCCATACATTACCACCGGAAATACCATTGCTTTGACTGTGCGGACCTTTGTTTGCAGTGACCATAAATGCTTTTACTTTCCTTTTTGTGTGTGGTAAAAATGCCTTGGTTGTTTTAGAATAGCCTTGGCCAACCTAGTATAGTCCAGGCATATTAGATTACAATAAATGTTAACCATACTGCTGGGGAATAAGAAAGGCTGCAAGATAGAAAGGTTGCCAAGTAAGGAATGTCTGTCTTGGGCTGCAGCTTTTTACATTTCAGGTGTGATAAGACTACCTCAAAGATCTGTACAAATTTAGTTGAGCGGTGTAAGACTGAGACAAGACCAGTTCAGTTTTCATTATAGGTGTTAAACGCAGATAGTCACCTAGCTCCTCCAGTTTATATTAAGTCAGAATTCCTAGTTCCATCTAAACTATGAACAAGTGTCTACTCTCTTTGAGATGCCACATGGACCCCTATAATTTTCTTTTTTTCAGACAGACCACTAAAGGTTACCCAGAATCCTAGGTCCATTCCCAATTTGACAAGGAAATTATATCAATATGGGGTACACTTTTGTGAACCCCTGCATCTATTGTTTTGAAATAATGGTTCCTTTTGTTGGCTTCTTTTAACAATTGGATTCTAATTGATCATATCCATAATAAACTAAATATTCAAAGATTGTTTTTTCTTTCATTTGTTGTCTAAAAAACAGTTGCATAGCAAAGCAAGCTTATAAAAACTTTAGAAAACTCAGATACAGTTTATATAATTGTTGAAAAATCAAGCAGTTTGAATAATGTTTGGAAAATTAGTAACAGTGTGAATAACATGTCTTGTAGTTAAAAATTGAAAAGAACAATGTATCAAAACAATAACATATTCTTTGAAAACTACTATGAGAAATCAATAAATTATATACAATGAAAGCTTCAGAAGATTTTAAAAATATCATCCTGAGGTATATGTCTACAGTTGCAAAATATAAAATTTTAAGGAAATACATAGAGTAATTGCCTCTATCTTAAAAAACAAAACTGTAAGATAAAAGTTTAACTTCTTAGCTATATAGAAAATAGACAACACATCAGGCAATACAAGATGATAAGCAGTATTTAGCCTATCTTTAAAAAAACAACAACCAGAAATACATCCACACATGTTTATCCGTCAAAGTCCAAACTCCATTTAAAGAAAATACAGTATTGTGCTGTCATTGTGATTCTTATTGTTTTTGCTAGGAACTGAGCTCTATTTATATGTTTTTATTTTGATTTCTACTCTTAGTATGGCTGTTCATACTAGGATATTATGATAGTGATTCCCACTATAGCTCCAACCGCCTAGCTGCATCCAATAACTGCATCCACTAGATGACACTATTATTTATTTTCCTGGTTTTTAAATTACATTAAGCCAGACTTCCACAATTTGGCTGTCACTGGAAACTCTGATAGAATGCAAACCAGGATTTTTGCAGCAAACCCTGCGTGCAACAGAACAACGGAAGCATATCAGGAAATTCTAGTTTTTGCAGCATAGAATGGCTACATCAAAAACCAATATACAGTGATACCTCGGATAAAGTCCGATTCGGATAAAGTCGCGGTTTTCATGCACACGTGATGCATCGCATAAAGTCTGAAACTGCTAAAAAGATGGACATTGTCCGAGGTATTTGGTATAGGAACCTTGGATAAAGTCCATTTTTTGGACGTTATCCGATGCATCACCCATTTGATTGGGATAAAGTCCAAAATCGGATAAAGTCCAAACTTGTGGAACAGAGTTTGGACTTTATCCGAGGTTCTACTGTATTTCCTAAAACCCCAACCACAGCAACATTTATATTCAGTAAATGTCACTTAGCATGTCAGCCACTGCATATCATTAACTGCTGTCAGCCCACCTATTCCCCCACCCCAAGGTGAGCATTGGGTGTCTCTTGAGTCACTCTTCAAGTGTAGTTCCCAGGATCTCCTACCACTAGTTATGCTGGTTAGGGCTGATAGGAACTGCAGACCAACAACACCTGGAAACCTACAAGTTGTCTGATAAACATATTATCATAAGTAAATTGTATCAATTTTGGCATTCCCTTTTGCTTCCACTTACTTATATGTTTTGGTGTAATCCAGCCATAAGCCACAAATAACTGAGCCCACCATTCCAGCTACCACAAGCGTCAGGCCAATCCTTCCTGCATTCACTTCTTCTCCCTTCGAATTAAAAAGAAATGAAGTGTCCATAGGAAATGCTACCCTTTACTATAATGAATACATACATGCAATTTTTGACACAAACATCTCCTGTCCTCAAAAGCCAAATTCCAAGAATTATTACCTAAAATGTAGCCCTTACTTCTGGAGCTAAATATCAAAGATAAATATCACCATATCTTTTGTATATCTGTAAATCCCTTCCAAACTAAGAAAGTGTTTCAACCCAATCAATGAAATAAATACTAAAATGATGATACAACATGCTGTCAAGTGGATTCTGACTTATGGCAAACCTTTCCAAGGTTTCATAGGTAAAGAATACATAGAAATAGCTTACCATTCCCTTCTTTTGGTAGCAACCATGGACATGCAGCTTGCCCAAGGTCACATAGTTTGGCTGTTCTCATAAGAGGCACAGTGGGGAATCAAACTCCCAATCTCTTATTTGACAGCCAAAAACTGACCTATCCAACCAGCTAAAGTACCAATTTATTGTACTGCCATAGATGTCACTATGTCACCATTAAATGCATATGCCTCACAGTTCTGACATTCTCATCAGTATTAAATATACGACCGCATTCTAACAACATATTTTAAAAGACAACTAATATTAATAAAATAAAAAGGTACAGTACTGCCTATTCATGAGATGTTCTGAGAGAACAGACAGTAGACTTCTCTGTAATTGTTCAATGCTTCCAAGGGCCATATTTCCATTTTTCATGCCTTCTAATATCACAGATTCTATCTTTTCTTCCTGTTTGTTATGCTACTATTGCAACGGTATACTACATCAATATACTATTAACATGTCTAATCCGCAATCATATCTGTTTTAAAACCTGAGCAAAATGATACCGTTAGGTCTGATTAAGCTATGATGTATATAACTTTAAAAAAGATATGATGTATTTAACTTTAAATAAATCATACAACAAAATCTAGAGAAACTTACTTTATAATGAAAATCTATCATTTGGTTTAGTAGCGTTGAGACTGAATAAAAGGCTCCAGTCATAATTCCTACAAGATGACAAACAAATGTTTTATTATGGTTACTTAAATGGAGTCAAGTAACAGTTATTTAGAAAGAACAAGAAAGATTTCAGCACATTTAGTGGCCTGATCAATCTAGCTATCTCCAATGTTTCATGTTAGCAGGTGTCTAGTCATGCCTGCCACACGACCACAGAAACGTCTGCAGACGCAGAAAATGCTGGCTCTTTGGCTGTAAATGGAGATCAGCAGCGTACCCTAGAGTTGGATATGACTGGCTTTTGAGTAAGGGAGATCTTTACCTTTTCCTTCAACAAACCAAGGGGTTGGCTTTTTATGAGGCAAAGGCTTATACTGTTGCTTAGCATAGCAAGCCACACTTCAGTAGGCCCACTAAATCTGTGGGGATTTTGTGAGTCAACTTCTCTTTAAGTTCCGCAGATTTAAATGAGCTTAAGTCAAAACTAGGGTAGGCATATCTATTTGAATAAATAGAACTCATGGAGGAGTTGACTCATTAAATCCCTACTAATTCAATGGGCTTACTCTGGTGTGACTTATTATGCTAAGCAACAGTTTTTCAGTCAGTCAGTGGAAGGTGGATCTGGGGACAATTTTATCAATAACCAGGTTCAGTCTTCTATTTTGAATTTCTAAAAGAACAGTGATTGAACCATCTTCCACTGCAATATAAGATCCCTTGAGTATTCATGACCTAAATCATTCTTAGGTACCCTTTACCACTTGAAGGAAGTGGCAGTCAATTTTACATGTACCCTGCCCAGCTAGTGCTGAGACAGTGCCAAGCACTGGATATCAACACTACTACTAATCAAAGGACCAAAATCGTATCCAGTGAGAAAAGTAAATATTTCATTTACAATGGCATGTGAAGAGGCCCAATGTGAATCTGGGACAGCTCAGTGGTATTCCATTCTAGATATAAACTGACCTCGGCATGAATGGCAACATTGTAAGTTATGATCTAGAACAGTGTTTCTCAACCTTTGGTTTTTGGACTTCAATTCCCAGAAGCCTAAGTCAATTTCCCAAAGCACTCATCAGCCGATGGACTGACTTAGGCTTCTGGGAATTGAAGTCCAAAAGCCAAAGGTTGAGAAACACTGATCTAGAAGTAGGAGTAAATAGCAAGGTAGCCAAATTTGCTGACAACACTAAATTATACAGGGTAGTGAAAACTGTGAGAGATTGTGAGGAGCTCCAGAGGGATCTCTTGACACTGGGGGAGTGGGCAAAACAGTGGCAAATGAGCTTCAACATTAGTAAGTGCAGAGTGATGCACGTTGGGGCAAAACAACAACAACAACAACCAATTACATTTATAAACTGATGGGGTCTGAACTCTCTGCGCCAAACCAGGAAAGGGGCCTTGGTGTCCTGGTGGACAGCTCAATGAAGGTGTCAACCCAGTGTGCCTCAGCAGTGAAAAAAGCAAACTCAATGCTAGGGATCATTAGGAAGGGTATAGAAAATAAGTCAGCAAGTGTCATTTTGCCTCTTTATAAATCTATGGTGAGGCCCCATCTGGAATACTGTGTACAGTTCTGGTCACCATACCTCCAGAAGGATATTATAGAGCTGGAAAAAGTGCAGAGGAGGGCAACCAAAATGATTAGGGGACTGGAACACCTTCCTTACCATCTGAGGCTGCAACGGTTGGGCCTCTTCACTCTTGAACGACGGCGTCTAAGAGGTGACCTGATTGAAGTTTATAAATCATGCACGGTGTGGACAAAGTAGATAAGGATAAACTGTTTTCCCTATCGCACAACATTAGAACTAGGGGGCACTCCATGAAACCTTTGGGCACTAGTTCTCAAACAAATAAGAGAAAGTACTTTTTCACCCAGAGGATCACTGGTCTATGGAACTCCCTACCAGAATAAGTGGTGACAGCTGTCAGTCTTGACAGCTTTAAGAAAGGATTAGACAAGTTCATGGAGGACAAGGGTATCAATGGCTATAATTATGGATACCTAAGGACAACCTCCGGGTTGGAGAGATAGGCAGGATATCGCTCAATGCCATTTCCAGGGAATCCTAAGCAGGTGAAGTCATCTGCTTGGGAATACCCTGAAGTAATGGTGAGCAACTGTGTGAGACACAATGCTGGACTGGATGGGTTGTGGCCTGTTCCAGCAAGGCTGTTCTTATGAAGAAGCACAATATTTTATTCATTTTCTATGGAAGAAATTTATTTTGCACAATTTTTCCTGCAAAACCTATTGAGATCTGCAGACATTATTTCACTTCTTTTTCTGCCTAATTTTGAATTTAATTTTTCTAAAATATTATTCTTAGCAAAAATAAATAAATACCCACCATCCGCCTATTCTGTAGCAGTTGAACTAATAAAGGGGTAGGTAGAAGGAGGAACAGTAATATAATACAAAATGAAATTGTTTACTTAGATTAAAAAAAATTCTTAGCTAAACAATGAAATAAACTACATTAGCCAACTGCTTTATTGTCAACTCCTTTCATGTACAATTGATAATATACTGTATAAGATATTTTTACTTCATTTTACAACAAAAATATATACAATTAGCACTCATGTTATTGTGTGCCATTAAGCTGGAATCAACTTATAGTAACCCTAATAAGGCATTCAAGATAAAGGAGATACTGAAAGACTGGTTTTACCAGTTTGCACCCAAGTCTCCTAAGTGTTAGTCTGCTGCTCTATCCACTGTACTACACTGTGTATCCCAGGTACTCATCTTCTAATGTAAGAAACTATGTTAAGATATATGTGTGCAATGTCAACTATACATAAATCACTGTTATATCACTAATTGTAATTATTATGAGTCAAGTCAATTCCATATTATGGTGAGCCTTTCCAAAATTGTTTAGGTACAAAATAAAATAAAATAGTTTATCATCCCCTTATTCTGAGGGCATGCTGGGGCCATGCAGCTTGTTTAAGGTTTATTTATTCTCCCAAAAGGCAAAGTGAGGAACTGGATGTCTGGCTCCACTGCCAGGAACTCAACTCACTGGGCTGTCCAGGCAATATTACACTTGATTTTTAAAAAATCCAATACTTACCATAACTTATGAGGAGGAGAACAAAAGGGAGATTTCTGAACAGGTTGATAATTGACTGCTTATAGGAGTAATTTTCTGTGGATATATCCAGGAGAACAGCCTGAGACTGACTTGGAGGATATTTAGGTTTTTCCTTAAATACTAGAAAGAAGAAGACACAAATGTTAATTTTCCTATAACTCACTGTTATTCAAATATACAGTCAACAACTGGCACTATATAAATACCAATAGAACATTAGGTCGTGAAATTGTACTGAGATTCATGCCATATATTGCATTGCAGGGTGGCTCTTTGGGTACACTTAATAACATAGCCTGAACAGTGTCCATCTGTGTCAAAAGATGCAAATGTAAAGGAGTCACTCTGTGCTAGGCACATGAAGCTGCACAACTTAACACTTGCTTCAATAGACTGCTTTTGAGTATCTGCCTCTTACAATTCTCCCCGCAGGCCCATACCTGGTCTATGACTTTAGCATGTGAAATCAGTGTTATGAAGTTTCCAACACAGGAAAAACAAGTCATAACTATCACTGCTATTTGCTTCTATAGACATTCTCCAACAGTAAGAAGACCATCTCCCAGAACCCACACAGCTGAAGTGCTCTTCTGTATTTTTCTAACTGGGCAGCAGTTCTTTTTTTCATTCCTCCTATCACTTCAGTTTAGATTTTGCTTCTTTTTAGATACATTCTGTCAGGGACCTTAATTGGCTCCTGGGTAATTTAGTAGATCCAAGATGGAGTACCTACTGTATAAGGTCTCATATGTGTGTATTTCTTTCTGAAAAGCTTTCTCACACCGAGTACAGACAGACAGCCTGATGTTTTGGTGAAGCTGGTAACTCCAGGGCCTCGTAGTGGAGGAATATGTGCAGTCCCTTATAACCAGAATACCCAGGAGGGTAAACAGCCTCTTGGCTGGGAACAGACCATGAGAAAGCCCTTATTATTTTACTGTAATTCTATTGGTGTATGCTAATGTTGTGCTATGCAGCAGCCATGTTCTCACTGCAGAAGAAAATGGGCAGTTGGAAGTTTGGATTTAGAGGCTGTGGGTGTGGAGACAAAAGGTGAAAGATGTAGTAATTCGAATCAGAGCCTAACCAAGGCTCAGAGACAAGGATTACAACATGAAACTCTAGAAGAAGATCTTTAGATAAGACAGGTTTATTTGATTTCAGGTGGAAGGGAGCAATTTGCTTTGTTCCTCCTTGGAACTATTTTTGTAACATCAGAATCTGTTCTATGGACTGAAATGAATGCTGTGTGATTTAAATAAAGAACCCTTTCTTTCATCAAGATGCTTAGTTACTGGAATGGGTCGAGAAGAGAATCTAGCCACATACAGTAGAACCTTGGATAAAGTCCAAACTCCGTTCAACAAGTTTGGGCTTGATCCGATTTTGAACTTTATCCGAATCAAATGGGCGATGCATCGGATAACATAAAAAAAATGGACTTTATCCAAGGTTCCTATACCAAATACCTCGGATAACATCCATTTTTTAGCGGTTTTGAACTTTATGTGATGCATCACGTGTGCATGAAAACCGCAACTTTATCTGAATCGGATTTTATCCTAATCGGACTTTATCCAAGGTACCACTGTATATATTGCATGCTACCTTATTTATTACTCTCCCTTTAAGTTAGCGAATAGCACTGGGATGCCATTCACAAGTTACTTGCTTTAAAATAACTGAAGACAGAGGTGTTTAGATCAGCTTGGATCCATCCCGGGTCTTGTGGAGTCTTTGGCAGCTGGGAGAGTCCAAAGGCAAGGGGAGGGAGTTGTAATGATATCCAGAAGCTGACACCTTCCACTGTCAAGTGTGTGGGATGCTTTTCACTTATCAAAAGTTTGTACTGTTCTCTATTGGAACTGCCACAATGTTGCTTCAGGCTTCCATTTCTTATTAACTGTAACATTTTATCAGTGCACGAACATTCATATCGAATTTCCATACTTAATTTTTATTATTAGTTTTCTTAAATATAAACTGAAAGGAGAAAAGGATATGCACTTCATTGAGATTATTGTAGAAAAGTCAGGATATAAATGTAATTACTAAGAAATAACTGATAGCACAGTTTTGATCAGCTATCCCCTTTTACAAATGTTGATTTGCTTTAAATTCCTTTCAGGGTACACAGAAAGAGCCTCTTCAAAGATTGTGGTATTTGTGAACCACAACTGGGCGTACCCCAGGCAATGGCATCCTTGTTGGCTAATCTTTCTCACACTAAATCAGTTGAAAGGAACTTCAGAATGAATTCACCATGGGGTGGCTTCATTTTGGCAGTTTGTCTGACCTAGACATGAAAGAAGAATTCCTCTTTCATGCAAATCCCCTTCTGTGTAATTTTCTCTATACAGTACTTGCCCTTCCTCCTTTTTCCACTGTGTGGAGCAATGCATTCTGGAGTGATCTACTTCTAAGAAACTGCCATTGAGCTGGACTGCACCATAGACCCGTGATGGTGAACCTTGGCACTCCAGATGTTCTTGGACTTCAATTCCCAGAAGCCCAAGCCCCCATGAATCTACACGAATGGGTTTACTGCAATTCATCCAGGTAGCGTGGGCCAGATTAATCGCAGTAAACCCATTCGTGTGGATTCACAGGGGCTGGGGCTTCAGGGAATTGAAGTCCAAGAACATCTGGAGTGTCAAGGTTCATCATCACAGGCATAAACTGAAATTCTGCCACTAAAATTCTGAAGAAAGTATAGATCATCAAAATTCAGTTTAGAAGTCAGTGAGGTCCAAGACAAGAAAATATTCAGAGCAAAAACTTTCAAACATGGGGCATGAGGGGAACTGTCCAAATAGTTTTTTGTTTTACTATAGCCCAGCGTGATTGGATTTATGAGATTTTGAGCACCTTTATTTGAACTACTAAGCAAAAAGAATAGTTAAGCTGCACTTTGAACCTGTAGTTTACCAAATAAAAGGAAAAGGTGAAACACTTTATTAATTGATCTCTATAGCAACATATTTCTAGAACATGAATGATAAATACACTCTGGGACAGTCGCCCTTGCTCAAAAACCAGTCGTATACAACTCTAGGGTTCAGTGCTCATCTCTTTATAGCCAAAGAGCCAGCGCTGTCTGCGTTTGCAATTTCTTGCTTTTCAACTGCTAGGTTGGCAGGAGCTGGGACAGAGACAGGAACTCATTCCGTTGTGCAGTACTCAGGAATCGAACTCCGACTTTCCAGGCGTTGAGTTCAGCATCTTAACCACTTGAGCCAAATACAAATTATACATTGCTCAAATTGCTCTCACAATTTTAACTTCTTTTTCCATGTAAATAAGAAGATGAACTTTAAAACAATTTGTCAAGCTTCATGCATGACACTGTCTTTGTTTCAGATTTCTGCAAATTTATGAATTAGGACTATATTTAACATATTCATTATCTGCATTAAAACAACTGCAAACCTATTTCACTTACCAAGTGCTACTAATACAAAGAGGAATGTGGATACTGCTGCTGTGCCATAGAACATTATGCGGATGTTATATCCCATGAGATCCATGTCATCAGGTGTGTTTGGAACTAAAATTGGTGGCAATAAGAAACCAATTGCTGTGCCTAGCTGTAAAAATACAACTATATAAGAGCAAGTTTTAGAAAGTGAAAGAACATATAACATACCAGCAAAAAGAAATGTCTGAACAGAAAGCATCCTTTCGTCATCTTGAAGGAAACAGATGTTAATGCACCTGTTTAGAATGAACATATTTAAATAATCCCATGTTCCTGAGTAAATATAGATCACATTTACAGGTAAACACATTATATAATCCAGTTTTGTTTCAAGCATATCAGAGAATAAACAAAACAAAAACACTGTAGCACTTTGAAGACTGACTGTTATATTTTACTGTTAGCTTTCATGAATCAAGTTCACTTCCTCAGACAATCTGTCTGAGGAAGTGGACTTGATCCATGAAAGCCAACATTAAAATATAACAACAGTTAGTCTTCAAAGTTCTACAGCATTTTTGTTTATTCTCTGATATGCTTGAAATAGACTAAAATTAATCCCCCCCAAAATAATAATAATAATAATCCAGTTTTGTTTGAGACATTTCAAATAATATCTGGCATGTGCATTAATTTGTCCAGCCACTGATTATCTCTGACTACTGACAAAGTAGTATCAAAGTTTTGCAAGAAATAATAGATCTTGAAATACTCTAGCTAGCACATTTGTGTTGATCCTGCAGTTGCAACTCTGTAATTAAAGTTCTGAAGCTGGAGATTTTCTGAGTTCTACCTCAGAAGAACTAATAAAAAAAATTAGAGCAATCTTGCAAAGTAACATTTTTTAAAAAAATATTGGCACAATTTTTGCTTTGCAAAATTGCTCTAATTGTTTAAAAACTTATTTAGAAGCAGTATTTATTTTAAAGGATACTAGACTACACTGTAAGACTTGCTGTTTTGTCTGCAACTGAGTAGCAGGCAGAGAAATAAATTATGGTTGCCTATTACTGTGGTACCTCGCATAACGAACACATCGTATAGCGAAAAATTTGCACAACGAAGCATTTGTTATGCAATGGCGATACCCCGCATAACAAAAAAAAATCATTATGCAGGGTTTTTAGCAACTGGGGTATACCCGCTTAATGGGAACCCCGGTTAGCAAACATTTTCCCCCCGTTATGCAGGGCATCTCCCATAGGGAACCACATAACGAAAAAACCGCATTGCGAACAGCTCCGTGGAACGGAGTTTTTTCGTTATGTGGGGTACTACTGTACTTTAAAACTTACACACTACATGGACATATAGGTAACAATCCTAACCTACCTCAATAATGCTTGCTTCAAGAGACCTTTGATGTACTGTACCTTCTTATTCTATGATCTGGCTTCTAGCATCCTTTCCTTTTCTACAGAAAAGGCTACTTTAAGTACCAGTATAGACAAGGATCTAAAATATGGTTGACTGGACATCTCAGTGAAGGTGTCTTGATTAGCAAAGCATACTACATTTATATCAGTATTGCCAGGTTCAAAATTAATTCAAAGAGTGAGTTATACATGGCACACAGCTGAGGTGTGAATTAATCTGCCAAAATGGGGGCTATTTTAAACCACCCTTCAATAAAATAGCTCAGGTCTTTATTGATTCCTAAACTGCTATATCTTCTGTGATCACATATGTGTCAATGCATATTGTACCTCTTCGCTTGCCCCATAAAATTTGCAAGATTTCTCACAGTATGAAAATTGGGAGGTTTTTCCCTCCAACCTTTATAGTTAAAATGCTCTGACAGTCAGCTGTTTGATTGCTGTAATGCAAAGAACCACTACTAACAGTTAGGTATAATTTTAAAAATAATAATTGGTACCAGCTGGTGAGTGTGGAGCAGTTGTGATGGGAGCTGCACCCAAAGGTGCTGCAGCCATGAACTGCCCTGCAACAGATTACTCCCTGCCATTTAGTATGGAGCCTGGCAGCCTAATGGGATAATTTTAAAAGAAAAGAAAACTCTACAGGGAACTGGAGCGGAAAGGGACATTAGCAGCAGTGGCAGCAGAGTTAAAAAAACATTTGGACAAGGTTTCTCAAAGGACATAAATCAACACAACACTACATGACCTTTACTAGATTAAAAAAATATTGAAAACCCGATTCTTTTGATAGTCAAGACACACCCGGAGCTAGGTATCTGGTTGCAGATTCACAAGTCTGGAATTCACTTCCTTATTTTGTTCCTGGGAAAAGAGCCAACCTGTGTAGCTTCAAGCAAGCTGCACAGTTCCAGAATGTCCCAAGAATAAAGATCATTATACCACTTCTGAATACTCTATACATGGGAAACATCAGTGAGAATCAACTGACAGCATGTAATTATTATATTTGCACTAATTCATTACTAACTATACATGACACAAGAAAAGTAGCTAGGTTGTATTTCCTTGGGCATAAATATTCTCCTTTTTACACAAACCCTCTCCCATTATATTTTCTTCTCATAAACTGAGGCTACTTTGGCTTTTTAATTTTCATCTGTTAATCCATTACTGAAGTGACAATTCCCTTCACTAAATAACAGCATTTGCCATATTTTAATTAAACTTGCCAGCTACATATCTAGAGACTGCAACTGAGAGGTAACAACCAAATTAAATTATATATCAACAAAAAGGAAAACTGACTGCAAATTGTAAAAAATATTCAGTCATCACTATTCTCCCAGCCTGAGCATCCCCTCCCCCTAACCCAAAGATCATCTATCCCTCATTTTCTCACCTGGTTGCCCAGAACAGCTACAGCACAAGCCGTGGATACTTCCTTTGGCCCAAACCAGACAGAGGCAACGTGGGAGGGTAGTCCCAAAATAAAGACCTGAGCTATGGAACATACAATCTGAGCAAGCAAGGTGACCACATATAAGTTTCGCTGGACACTGGCACACTTGATCCAGGCACCCAAGCAGTTGAGTCCAGATCCCAGCAAGGCAGTGAGACGAAGGCCACGAGTGTCCAGCAGCCAAGTGGCAGGGAAAATGAGAGGAATATATGTCACCATATATGCCATGGAGAGCCAATCGATCTGAGAGTTGAGGACGTCATAGTACTTGGTAAAAACACTTGTCAATATACTATACTGGATCCACTGGAAAGCATTCACGAGTGAATACAGACTGAAGACGGCCAGCACCACCAGCCTGCGCTTGGAGAGGTGAGGGGTCAGCTTCACTCCGGAAGTTGAAGGGGACAGCATAGTCTCCACCTCAGGGTACTCCTCGGGACTAGGACATGAGCTATCCCTCCTTCCGGTCTCCACATCGCTCACTGCTACAACCAAAGGTGTGCAACTGCTGCTGTGCTCAGTCTCTTTGCCTGGGAGGTACCCATTCGCCTGGGAGGGAGGCACTGGCACAACCTGCCCAATCTCGTCAGCCTCTTCTTCTCCACTGCCTTCCCTGGGCTCCACCACCTCCACTCCCTCGCCACCCATCCTCACACGCTGGGCCACTCCCTTTCTAAACTCGTGGCCCTGTGATGCCTTTCAAGGCACAGAGTCAAAACCAGGGCAGCTCCTCCCCACCCCCCAACGCCTCCCTTTCCTCCACTACGGCTTGCTTTCTCAAATATCCCTTGTCCACAGATACAGACATCCTCTGGTCCTCTTCCCCAGACACCCGACACAAACACACTGTCTTGACTTCCCCACCTACACAAACACCTGCCTCAGCACCATTTCAGGTGAACAGCTCCTTGCCTCTGCCCTGAGCCCTGTGGCTGCCCCACACACACATAATGGCAAAGTTCCTTCCCTCACCCCAGCCCCCAAACACCCCCAGCCTCCTCACACAAGAGTCCTCCCTTCCCTTTCCACTTCACCCACAGTGGCCAAGGTCAGCCCCAGGCACCGGCACCAGCACACACACAGTGCCTCTCACTCTCCACAAACAGACACACCCATGTCCCACTCTCACACTATTGTGCCTCTCTCTCACACACACACCTACCTGTGCCTCTCACACATACACGTGGGCACACACGCCCCTGTGCCTCTCTCTCTCACGCACGCACACCCGTGCCTCACTCTCCCCTAGACATAACCTTGTGCCTCTCTCTCACACACATGCACACATACGTGGGGACACACGCCCGTGCCCCTTACACACAAACCCGTGCCTCTCTCTCACACACCTGTGCCCCTTTCTCACGCACGCACAGCTATGCGCCTCTCTCTCACACACACTTGTGCCTCTTTCACACACCCGTGCCTCTCTCTTACACACGTGCCCCTTCCTCACACGCACACAAATTCCTGTGTCCCTCCCTCCCTCTCACTCACACACACACACACACGTGCCTCACGGGGCCTTTACCTATTCCTCCCCCCTTTGACTCAGGAGGGTTTCTCGCCCCTCAAAGCCCCCCCCCCTCCTCCTCCCTTACTTCTCTGTCTCCCCCGTTAAACTCACTCTGCCCGCCCGACCCCTTTATCTCCTGCCGCTCTAGACGTGAAATAAAAACCAATCTTAAAACGCCAACGGCTGCCTAACGGCCGCCCAACCCCGTTCCACGCGCTTGAATCAGGAGAGTGGGGACTACCGGCTCCCGCATGCGCAGAAGCCACTCTGCTGATGCGCGGAGAGGCCGGGCTCAGCCAATAAGAGCGTGGGGGGGGGGGGGGAGGCGGGCTTCAGTAGTGCCTAAAGAGGGAAAGGCGGGGCTTGGTGCCGCATCAATCAATCCAGCGCATCAATCCAACCATCCATCTTCTTTTTCCCCGACGGGGTTGGGGAGGGGGAGGAGGAGAGGTTTTTTTTTCTTCCTCTCTTTTCGTCTCCGCGATCGGCCACGTGGAAGCCTTTTTAACGCCTGCTGCAGTCAGTCTTAAGCCCGAAGGTTTGGGCTTCGTTGTCTCACCTTCTTATCCGCCCGCAAGCCTTCTCATCCTATTGGCTGGTAAGGCACACACAGTTTACATCGGGGTGCCTAAACTTTTTCGGGCCGGTCACGTGGTTGGTCACTATGGCCCGTGGGCCGGATTTGGCCCACGACGCCAATTCATCTAGCCCACGAAGCCCTCGTTGCTCCCGGAAGTAAAACGTGCTCGTGCGTGGCCTGTTTTTACTTCTGCTTCCTGGAGTGACGAGGGCTTCGCAAGCTGGACGAATTGGCGTCGGGGAGTGGATCTGGCCCACGGACCGTAGTTTAGACACCCCTGGTTTACATCAACCCACTGCAATGTGGGGTTGCATTAAGATGTTCAGCCCTTATCCACCACCAGCCTTCTCATGCTGATGGTTTGAGCTCTGATGTGAAAGTTGCTATGCGTTTGTGTGAGAAATGTTGCGAATTGTTACCAAGGGTGTCTGGACTGCTTTCGGCGCAAGGGACAGTAATCATAGTAGAGATAGTACAGCCGTGCGCGCACACATACCCCAAAAGACCCTGATTTTCCTGGGAACAGACTGATTTTGTTGCTTCGTTTTACAACTGCAATAAGACACCCATAGCTGATTTTAAAATATTTGTAGATACCAAGCATATTTTTATCTTATTTATGTTTGAAACACAGACTAACACAGCTACTATTCCAAATACACACACACACACACACGTACACGTGGGAATACATAAGAACATAAGAACAGCCTTGCTGGAACAGGCCACAGCCCATCCAGTCCAGCATTCTGTCTCACACAGTGGCTCACCATTTCCTTCAGGGTATTCCCAAGGAGATGCCTTCACCTGCTTAGGATTCCCTGGAAATGGCATTGAGAGATATCCTGCCTATCTCTCCAACCCGGAGGTTGTCCTTAGGTAGCCATAATTATAGCCATTGATAGCCTTGTCCTCCATGAACTTGTCTAATCCTTTCTTAAAGCTGTGAAGACTGACAGCTGTCACCACTTCTTCTGGCAGGGAGTTCCATAGACCAGTAATCCTCTGGGTGAAAAAGTACTTTCTCTTATTGGTTTGAGAACTAGTACCCAAAAGTTTCATGGAGTGTCCCCTAGTTCTAGTGTTGTGCGATAGGGAAAACAGTTTTTCCTTATCTACCTTGTCCACACCGTGCATGATTTTATAAACTTCAATCAGGTCACCTCTTAGACGCCGTCGTTCAAGAGTGAAAAGGCCCAACCGTTGCAGCCTCAGATGGTAAGGAAGGTGTTCCAGTCCCCTAATCATTCTGGTTGCCCTCCTCTGTACTTTCTCCAACTCCATAATATCCTTCTGGAGGTATGGCGACCAGAACTGTACACAATATTCCAGATGGGGCCTCACCATAGATTTATAAAGAGGCAAAATGACACTTGCTGACTTATTTTCTATACCCTTCCTAATGATCCCTAACATTGTCATCTGCTAGATTTCCTAAACTAGAACTCCCGTTATTAGGCCTATGTCAGGAGTAGACAATCTCCAGACCATTTGGAGACCAAATCCAGCCACACCCACAATTCCATCAGATCTTTTGTATATTTTATTTATTTATTAAATTCCTATACCGCCCATCTGGGATATTTTCCCACTCTGGACAGTGTACAAAATTTAAAACCATAAATATACATGTTGTTGTTTTTCAGTTGCAACCCCTTTGCAACCCCATCGACCATCGCACGCCAGACACCCCTAGCTTCCACCATTCTCCTCAACCCTGCTCAGCTCTACGTCCATTGTATCAACAATACCATCTATCAATCTCATTCTCTGCCACCCCCTTCTTTTGCCCTCAACCTTTCCCAGCATCAAGGCTTTCTCTAGTGAATCCTCTCTTCTCATTTGATGTCCAAAGTACATACAATAACAATTTATGGTATCCAAGGGTGGCATATACACTTATTCATTGATTATACAGAGAATGTTCTTGAAAACAGCTTTTCCGCATTCTGGAAGATTGAAAAATCTTCTTTTAAAGCTTGATTTCTGGCAGTAGGAGCCTTGAAATAATTATGTTGGGTTTTTGTAGAGATGAATGCATACACGCCAGGAGATGTGGGTGCAAGGAAACAGACTCCCAAACAAAGGAAGCCTGCTCAATTTATTGCCTAGAAAATCCTCCCCCTTTATGTACATAAGGTAAACATAGAGGTGTACAAACTACAGATCATGTGATATCCAAACATATGCAGGATATAGGTGAAGAGCATAATATGTCAAAGAGTCCTGGCAATCAATCTTCTAGGTGATGGGTTAAAGCATAGTAAAGCATAGGAAGGCATACACTGCATAATCTTAGCGTCAGGGCGTCTGGGTTGCTTGACCTAGCCTTTCAGGCTTGCACTGGCTGTTACCGGTTCTATATAAGTATGCCTCCAGAAGGCCAAGCTTGTGATTAGATAGGGCTTCCAAGAGAGCAAAGGGATATTTCCGTACCATCTTCTGAAATGCATCTTAGTGTTATAAAGGACCGTGTTGGTCCAAAAGCCCCCTTTTAGAAGGGTAGAGAAAACTTAAAAGCAGTTACCATTACTAATGTGATGTAAGATTAATATATAGGGGTTTATCCAACAGGTTTTTTTTTTGTTTTCTCGCCAGCTAAATATATTGTGGCCCATGAGATGGAGTTAAGTCCTTGGAATGCAAGAAGTTACAATCTTTAGTCTAACCCTGCTGTATGCACATTGCAAATAAAATCCAATTTGAGCCTCTAAAAAGCTATTATTTGCTGAGAAAGGAAAACAGGCAGACAGCTATCAAAGGATGAGGAAAGGAAAGAAATAACTATGGTGACTGCTTGTGAAACATTTACTCTCCATATTGTATATATGTAGTGAAATTTCATGAATCATTTTCACACTCCATCTTTGGTCATACCTTCTAGATCAGTGATGGCGAACCTATGGCATGTGTGCCAGAGGGCACTCAGAGCCCTCTCTGTTGGTGGGCACGCCATCACCCCAGCACAGAGTTCGCCTCACCCCTCTGCTAGCCCAAAGGAAGCACTTCCTTCCTCCTCCCAGGACAGAGTTCGCCCTGCCCCTCTGGGTACTCCATCTCTAAAAGGTTTGCCATCACTGTTCTAGATTTTATATAGGATTACTTTTTTGTCTTTGTTTACAGATCATCCTTTCAAAATCTTTTCTTAACTGAAAGCATTAAATAAATAAAAAGGCATTTAGACAAAACATTCATAATTTAACATACTTTATCTTCTATTTGAAATTTCTTTCACATGTGAAATCCAGTTCAATATTTGGAAGGACAATTCCACATTGCCATTGACTTTCAGCATCTTGGAGCATCTCTCTTGATGTTGGGCAAAATCAATTATGCTTGCATTTTCCTTGAAGCCATTTTTTCAATTCTCTGTTTATTAGGAAAAACTAGTTCCAATCTCGATTTATGGATGCTTCCAGGAAAATAATTTTACTCTAACTATTCAAAAGGCACTGTGCAGGTATTACATAAGAACAGCCTTGCTGGAACAGGCCACAGCCCATCCAGTCCAGCATTCTGTCTCACACAGTGGCTCACCATTTCCTTCAGGGTATTCCCAAGCAGATGCCTTCACCTGCTTAGGATTCCCTGGAAATGATATTGAGAGATATCCTGCCTATCTCTCCAACCCGGAGGTTGTCCTTAAGTATCCATAATTATAGCCATTGATACTCTTGTCCTCCATGAACTTGTCTAATCCTTTCTTAAAGGTGTCAAGACTGACAGCTGTCACCACTTCTTCTGGCAGGGAGTTCCATAGACCAGTAATCCTCTGGGTGAAAAAGTACTTTCTCTTATTTGTTTGAGAACTAGTACCCAAAAGTTTCATGGAGTGTCCCCTAGTTCTAGTGTTGTGCGATAGGGAAAACAGTTTTTCCTTATCTACTTTGTCCACACCGTGCATGATTTTATAAACTTCAATCAGGTCACCTCTTAGATGCCGTTGTTCAAGAGCGAAAAGGCCCAACCGTTGCAGCCTCAGATGGTATTCCATTACTTCTTCTGCTTTACTTTGTTTTTGGTAGCAAGAAAAAAAATTAAACAAGTGATGGTAAAACTCAGAACAATTACAAATGTAAGATGACATCACCTGGACCATAGTTTAACAAATTCCTTTAAAAAAGTAATTTGTTTGTATGACTTCTTATGTTTGAGAAACTATTTTGTTATTGTTACTCATATTGCTTTAAAAATACATTATTACATTTCTTGTTTTTTCATTACTTTGACAAAAAAAAATAAGGATTGATGTGAGAAGCGCATGAAAAAATCCTGTCAAAATGCCAAAGCAATTAGAAAATGTTATTTGAAGCACCTGTAGCCACCCTGGATTGAGAATAGCTATCTTGTATATATTTGAAGGGGTGCCTGGCCAGGTTATCCTGCTATGGTAATAGAGTAGACCATACTGCCAGCGACTCAACACCGAGTGTCAGGCTGCGGTTAACTAATCTGACAACCCTGAGGACTAACAGCATGGGTGCAGAAGTCCACAGTGAAGGGTGATGGTCCCCATGTAGATTAAATATCTCTTAAATCCATCTTGATGGAGGGCAGCATTTTCATCAATACTGGCTTGGGGCCGATGAAGACTTTGCATGCCAAAAAGACTCAGGACCAGAAAGTGACTCTTGGAACTGGATCAGTAGTACAGGTGTCATGCTGCGATGCGGAAGGCAGATGAAAGGCCACTGCATTATATTCTCAGGGCAATCTTCATGGCTGACCACAGATTTGGATACAGCAGAATAAAAAGGAGTATATTTTAAGAATAACTCTTGCCCCCTCCTATCTCCACCTTGCATCTGGGACATTTGTACTATATGCTAATCCCCATTGATCTCTGCTTCTAGGAGATGGCCTGGCCAGTAAGAAAATGGGCATGAGTTGGCCCTTCAATCAAACTTGCTTAAGCCTGTGAAAGGGGGCAATGTTCAGAAGGCAATAACAATGGAACATATATTTTCTAAATAATCTGCCTGTTACTTTTTTTATCTATAAAACTGTTTGTGCTTCTGAACTGCTCCTCTTCTTTTCTCTTGCCTCCCTTTTGGAAGGAGCGTAGAGAGAGAGCAAGCCCTTTTGCAAAAGATCTTTACTTTTAATGACGTTTTCCCTCTTGCTCTACAACTTGGAGTGTTTTTTCCCCCTTTTGGTCCTCTCAGCCACCAGAGCTGTAAATTGCTAGATTTGGTGACACACCAATAATTTTTCTGTTCACTAATCTCACTATTTTTAAATTTAACTTCACTACAGTCTTTATTTCTTTGTCACTCTCCTCTTTATTTCCAAGCTTTCTGTGACTGAGGCACGGTAGTTGTGCAATAAAGGCATCCTTAGGAAGTAGGCCTTGTTATTTTTTAAGTACCTTATTGAGTGGTTGGTAGAATTAAGCTAAAGGTTTTATAACTGACACTCAGAAGATGATGCTGGTCTGCTACAGAAGGAATCCATTGCAAAGTTTTTCTGTTTGTACCATAGTCTTACCTCAAAATAATCCTATTGCATTTGCATCTAGGTAATGAGTTCTATCAAAGATTTATCTGCCTTGTCTTTAAGTGTTTTATGATATTTGCCATAGTTTTATTATACACAGTCATTTTCAGGGACACCTCAGTCCTATGTGTATGATATGAAGCCTTCTAAAAAGCAGAAAAACAGCCACAAATAAGTTTGTGCGAACAAACAAAAGACTTGATCCTGTTTAGATATGATGATTTGAATAGGCATGAAAACTGTATACTGGTTCATTTGCGATGATTTGAACTAGCAGTTGGTAAGTTCTGTTAGAATATCCCAAGATTCCTAGTTTTCCACTGGCTGATAAATTCCGTGTAAATCCAATTCACAGCATCTCTGTTTGAAAAACCAGTACTACAGGGTATGTATCAACAAGAATGTGGACAGGGATGATCCAGTAGGCATTGTATACTTAGATCAGGGTAATAAAACTTTTGATGGGTTGGTGACTGGTAAAAAAGCAGCAACAATAAAGCAGGGAGTAGAAGGAAATGGGAGGGATATAAACATCAAAGTTTCCACGAAGATCTGTAGTAGGAAAATACAAATCACTACAGCTTGTTCATAAAAAACTTAATTTTAAGGTGGTAAAGTTTGGTGATGACACTATATTATTTAAGGTGGGTGAAAGAAAAATGGATAGTCTTGTACAGATCTCTGTAGTAAGCGGGTGGGGGAGATTGCATTAAAATGTCAGGCATACGTTTAAAACCAGGTAAATAATAAATAAATAAATACATCCTAGCTTCACACCTCAATGCTGATGGTAATCTGAACTGGACAGTAAAACTGTTATGGAGGATGCAAGATTAAACTTGACGCAATGCTCAGCAACTGCGAAAAGGCAAATTCCACGAGGAGTAGAAACTGCTGTTATATATTGTTTCATTAGAACATTGCAAAGAGGATATTTGTGGCTGGGAAAGGGCACCTAAAATGAGAAACTGCAAAAGGAAACATAATATTTAGGGTTATTTAGCATGGAAGAAAACAGGTCAGAATCCTATTACCGCCAGCATAGTAGAGTGGAATACGTTGGATAAGCTCTGGCTTGCAGTTACGTTGGCTTGACATTGCCCTCCTGAAAGCAGTGAGGCTACCATCCATGCAGTGGGGTTGTGGATATCCTTTTGTGCAAATGCCAGACACACAATGGCCAATTATGTGTACAGTAAACATGAATAAGATATTGGCCCCTAATTTTAATGTGTGCATTTAAATGCTAATGCTTCCAAGCTTTCAAAGAGTCTGAAGGAGCTACTCTTTCAACAGGATTCGTAGAGTAGCCCTGCTTCATGCTATGGTTCCTTAGTCATAGCCAGGAATGACTGCCGGTGGTGGGGTACAAAGAAAGAACCTCCTCAAATATTGTGGTATTTTTGAACCACAATCGGGCATACCCCAGGCAACAGCCACCTTGTGCCAGCTAATCTTTCTCACACTAGGTCATGCAAAAAGAACTGGAGACTGAAATCACCAAAAAGGTGGCTTCATTTTGTCATTTTGGCAGTTTTATGTCTGGCCTAGACACAGAAGAAGACTAACGGTGGTGAAATTTTGATGGAGAAACTTGTAGGAGCTGGCCTTTCAGCAGGGCTTCCACAATGGCCCCAAATTCCCATCTTCCTCTCCTGCAGTCCCTGGGAATGGTTGATTTCCAGGTCTTCTTTTGATATTCTTTTGATGTTTTAAGTTCTATTTCTATAGAAACAAGGTACAACTGTACTGTTCTCAAAACAATAAAAAACCTTTATGGACATAAGGCCTGTTTGGCTTTGTTTGTTTTCCAAAAACAGCAATTTATCTCACTGCAAGGAGACGTCTGTTTGACTAGCCATGGCTGCAGATGAAAAAAAGCTCTTGATGGAATATAATAAGATGAGAGAAACCAAGTGCTGGCTGGAACAAAAAAGTGAGTCAACCTGGCTCCGGCCTCAGAAGAGACATTTTGTCCAGTCAAATCGTACTTCACAAGAGAATTATATAGAAGAGAAACATGAAGATGACAGTGGCAGGACCTCCTGGGTAAAAATAACACCTCCTGAAAATAGAGAAAAAAGGCATTTCCCAGAAAAAAGTAAGCTCATATATGCTTCATTGTCAAAATATACTGAACGACTACTATATATATCTTCTCAACTCTTTCAAAACTTCAGATTAAATTTTGCGGCTAGGTTGTGATATGGGTTTGTCTTGTTTTGTCTCATACATCACTGTGAACAGCCCAGAGTGACCAATTGGTTAGATGGGCGGCATAGAAATTGAAGTAATAAATAAATATAACTGAATCCCAGCAAGACTGAGTGGCTATGGATAAGGGGACCTGCATTATCCTGGGAGCTACCATCTTTGGTTCTGGATGGGGCTATTTTGCCCCAGACAGACCCGGTGCGCAACTTGGGGGTCCTCCTGGATTCGCGGCTGCTGCTAGAAGAACAGGTGGTGGCTGTGACCAGGAGGGCTTTCACCCAACTTCAGGTGATTCACCAGTTGCGCCCACTCCTGGACCGGGACTCCTTGCTCATGGTCACTCATGCTCTGGTCACCTCCAGACTAGATTATTGCAATGCGCTCTACATGGGGCTGCCCTTGATGACCATTCGGAGGCTACAGCTGATCCAGAATGCGGCAGCCTGGGTGGTGATGGAGTGTGGGTGTTATGCCCACGCTTCGCCACTGCTCCGGGAGCTGCACTGGTTGCCAGTTTGTCTCCGGGTGCAATTCAAGGTGCTGGTTTTAACCTTTAAAGCCCTACATGGTAGTGGGCCAGGATAACTAAGAGACCGTATTGCCCTAAAGACATCTGTCCGTCCAACCAGAGCAGACCGGAGGGGCTCCCTAATTGTTCCATCAGCCAGAGGGGCTCGCCTCTGGCACAAGGAGGAGGGCCTTCTCCGTGTCTGCGCCGGCCCTCTGGAACCTCCTGCCAACAGAGCTATGTCTCCAGACAGAATTGCTGCCTTTCAAGAAAGAACTTAAAACCTGGCTGGCGGGCCAAGTGTGGGGTGCAGGTGGAAGGCTAACCTCCATTGGGTGGCTGGTATAGAAGCAATTCCTTCCCCCATGGTGCCTTCGGTTCCTGCACCCCTTGTTTAGGGGGTGGGTAGTTTTAATTGTTTTTTAACATGTTGTTAATTGTGATTGTGAACCTCCCTGAGTTGGCCTTGGCCGAGTGGGCAGTATATAAATTTAACAATTAAATTAAATTAAATTGAATAAATAAATATAAATAAATAACACAATTCATTTACACCAAGGACAGGGCAACTAGATGTTCTGGGGACTAGCATTTACTTAGATTTGATCTGGTAGAAATCATCATAGATTTTTGGTTATGATGTTATATTTTAGTTTCCAAATATGCAGATTGGACCATAATGTGGAAAAGTTACTTCATGGGATTATAGTTTCTCAGAATACTCCCCCTCTTCCACTGGCTTGCTTCCTGAAGGATTCTGGGAGTTCATCTAGACCAGTGATTCCCAACGTGGGACGCACCCCCTAGACACCTAAGTCAGTACATTGGCTGATCAGTCCTTTGGGTAATTGACTTAGGTTTCTGGGAATTGAATTTTTTTTTAAAAGGTTGGGAAACACTAATCTAGACCAAAAAAAGAGAGAAAATATCCCAAGTTTAAGATTTCAACAGACAACCCAACCCATTGTTCTATATATAACAGACTCCTAAGGAACTCCAAACTCCACCATCTCCAGCAGAAAAATTGTGTGTTGTTTGTCTGCTCAAATTTCAGTCAAGTTCTCAGAAAAATTGAACTATTTTTCTACATCACAGATATCATATCCTTTGTATGATAAGTAGTGTAGGGGGCAAATCTAGTTCAAATTCCCACTCAGCCATAGAAACTCACTTAGGGTTGATAAGCCACTCCATCAAAATTTCACATATCTTGACATTCCTATTAGGATTTTGACAAATCAGAATCAACCTGATGGCACATTTTCAAACCAACCCCCTACTTTTGGGGAGCCATTTAACACTAGATTTGCCTGGAAACTTTGCTAGGAACTATTAAGAAAAATTAGAATCATTTTGGCCTAAAGAATCGTCTATACCTCTGGCTGGATAACTCAATGTTGAGTACCCTAGCAGTAGAACTAGACAATAGCCAATATTTTCCACATATGTGGGTTAGTCATTGGGTAGCAAGACTTAAGAGATATACTCTTATTTAAAGGACTTGACTTATTTCATGCCGGAGCTTTCTGCCTGTAAAGAGATGGGGAAGGTAATGTCTATGACATTTCTTGCAAAATGAATTGTCGATGTTGAGTATAGGCCTTGTAATGGAATGTTACTCAATTACCCTTTGATTTATTTTCATCCATGCTTTCAGAACAATGAGGAGAAAGGTCGTGCATATTTATTTAGTTGTATCTTATCTCGCATGGCCCACAGTTGTACATGCAATTAATTTTCATGGCCCAGAGATAGGCCAGTGACACAGGATTAGAAGAATTTGATTCCATATGTAGATTTTTTGTTGTTGTTGCTAGAGCAATACATCTCCTCTGCTTCATTTTTAACCTTTCCTAAAAGTAAATAGCTTCTTCATTAAAAAAAAAAATTCTGAACGGGATTCTACACAATCTCCCAACTACATTTTGAAGTTAGATTTAAATATTAGGTGCATCCATTGCATAATCCTCTTGATTTTCTCCCCAGGTAGCTGCAAAATAAGAGTCCTGAAATAATTTTAGATTCCCTTAAAGAACCCACAGTTTTTAACCCTTTTTCAGTTCAGAAAGTGAACTTCAAGTTGAGGCTTCGGCAAAAACAAAAGTAGGTTGGGCTAGAAATAATCCTTCTCATTTGTTATAAGCTCCAAAGCATGGCTCAGTTCTATGCCTGTCTACTCCGTAGCAATTTCCAATGCAACAGCCTCATAGAGTGCAAAATAACACTCAGTTCTATGGCTGATATCCTTTTAAAGTTGGTGTCATGCGAAGTTATACCTGTGGAATGATGCCAGCATTAAGCTCAAGCAGCCAGCATTGTGCAGTCAATTGTGCAGTTGATAATTAATGGTTATGCAACCAATCATGAAGTTAACAAACGTTGCATTGCACATCTATGAATGTTGCTTCCTAAAATTCACTTCCGCCTGGGTGGTTTGAGATATCTTAGTAAAATAAGTACACTAGTCAAAATAGACGAGTTAGAAAGGCTCTTTTATTGACATATACACCTATGGACCCTCCCTTCGGGAAAGAAAGCAAAAAGAAAAACTTACACAGGTCTTTTATAGATAATGTGGAAACTCTAACCAAAGGATTCATTCCTAGCTATTTGATAAACCCCTAACCTCCTTATCTTACCAGTTCTAGATAGTCTTGTGGATTGCTAGTTTATTACACAACCTTTTTGCCTTGCAGGTACACAATAGTGGGGTGGGGGCTGAGGAAGAGAAGCCGGAGGGAGAGCTTTTATTCTCATTTGAAATAGCTCCACTTTGGCTACATGGCCTACTGTCATTTTTTCCTACCACTTCCATAGCTTCATGTTACTCGTGCATAGTTGCACAACAGAATTTCAGTCAATGCATTGTACCCATAATCAAGATCCAGTGCAGCAGTTTTCTCAGCTGTCAAGCACATCTCATTCCAAACCTCAGTCTTCTTAGCTTCCTGGGCTTTAAAATTCCTCCTGTCTCTGCTCACTGATGAGAAATAACAGCAGCAGAAGAATCTTGCCACTGGATGGAGAACCCTGGGGGCCTCTCATCTGGCCCATGGACTAAAGCCAAAAGCAAAGTAGTTACATTTATATACTGCCCCATTGCACTTAGCGCACACCCTGGGCGGTTCACAGAGTAATTAGCATCCCCCCCCCCTCATACTGAGTACTCATTTTACTGACCTCGGAAGGAGGGAAGGCTGAGTCAACCTTGATCCCTGGTCAGGATTGAACTCACAACATTATGTTTTTATGTTCTTAACATTCTGGCTGCATTACAGCAGTTTAACCACTGTGTCACCAGGAACTAGAGCAGGGGTTCCCAGTGTGGGGCACATGGCCCACAGGGGGGGGGGGGGGGCTTCAATTTCCAGAAGCCTGTCAGTACATTGGCTGATCAATGCTTTGGGGAATTGACATAGGCTTCTGGGAATTGAAGTCCAAAACCCAAAGGTTGGGAAACACTGGACTAGAGGGTTTCCCAGTCCTAATGTAGAATGTACAAAGAAATGAATTGCCCTATCGGTTCCATCTAACTCAACATCTGTTGTCCACTATAAGTTAGCCAGGTGCTAGGAGACCCATAAAGAGGCTTAGAAAACTTGCTTTTAAACTGCACCAACCTATATGATCACAGACAAATCCCTCCTTGAAGGATTTAATAAATCACCACCACTATCCCCTATTCATAACAAATGCACTGTTTGTATAAACTTAGTTTAATATTTTGTTCTTGTTTCCTCCACAATAAAAGTTCTATGTTTGAGCAAATGATTATTATATGAAAGTTGTTTCTTACAATCCAGAGATTTTGTTTTCCACATCCATCTGTCCCGTCTGATTTAATTTATCTTTTCTCTTGCAGACAACGCTATCTTTGGATGACCAGTCTGTCAAACTCTATTTCTGCTAGATTGCAGGAACATGAATAAAGAAACAATATTACACTCACATTGCTTCTTCTGTAATTTAAATATTTACAAGGCTACTGGCAAAATCTGAACTCTAAGTTAAGCACAACTGAGAAGGGTTTGGATAGGTGCTGGCAATCATGCCCTTAGCCCAATTTAATCCATTGTGCTGCCTGCTAGCTGCTGATTGGTAGTTGTCAACTCAGTTTTTATGGTTAGGGTGCTGGGCTTGTGGTTTTTAAGTATTTTCCCCTTGTGCTTTTTTCCCCACATAGGCCAGCTGAAGCCCCTCCCCTCATGAGCTGGAGTGGTGTTGGATACAACATAGCTTCAGCCAGCCCCATGATGGTAAACCTTGGCACTCCAGATGTTCTTGAACTTCAATTCCCAAAAGCCCAAGCCCCCTATGAATCCACACAAATGGGTTTACTGCGATTCATCCGGCCCACGCTACCCTCGTCGCTCCCGGAAGCGTTTTACTTCTGCTTCCGGGAGCGACGAGGGTAGCGTGGGCCGGATGAATCGCAGTAAACCCATTTTGTGTGGATTCACAGGGGGCTTGGGCTTCTGGAAATTGAAGTACAATAACATCTGGAGTGCCAAGGTTTACCATCACAAAGTCAGCCTAGCTACTTACGATTGTGTCTTGAGTTGTTTAGATTAATTTATTGTTCTGTTTCTATTTATGTAAAATATGCCACCCAAATTGATTTTTTTTAAAAAAAAATCATCTGAAAGCAGGAGAAGTAAGTAAGGAATAAAGTTCCTCCAAAGAATATTTCACATGCAGTGTTCAAAATCCTATAGTTTAGTGTAGTAAATTACACCAAAGTAGGCCCATTGAATTAAATGAAATTTAATTCTATTGATTCAAATGGGTCTACTCTGATTTACTCTACTAGAGTAAGCTGCAGTTAGGGTAAGTCTGTTTTAATAAAGGTTGTAAAAACAAAATAGGCCAAGTTACCATCATTAGCTTCTGTCAGGAAGATAACATGGAAACCTCTCACCAACCCTAACTAAGAGTAAGAGTAATGTTGGTGAATATGCTGTTATCCACATCAAAAAAAGGCAAATTGATAAGAGTGCAGTAACTATGAGCTTACTAATGAAAAGTTTAATGCAAACCACAAGGAACAAAAACTTTGCTAGAGTGAACACATACTCAAAATAGAATTCATTGCAAATTGAAGAATTACTGTTATGAAAAATTGAGTAACTCCAGTATTAATGTATTCTTTTGAAATTGTGGACAGGAAGTACATTGGTCTTTGTGATTTAAACAGAAAACCCCAGGTTTTCCTGTCAAGATACCAGGACTCATTCAAAGGCATGTAAGAAGTGCAATTATTTGCTATAGACCATGTGTTTCTGTGGGCTTGACAACCTCAAGAATCCCTATGTGAGTCAAACTGTTAACCTTTGAAATGACATCAATGGGAGCATTGTTCTATTTTGGCAGCGGAAAAGAATAAAGGATTATCAATATTACAATGTGCCAGTGAGAACCAGCTTACATTAATGAGAGACCCACGGAATGCTGGGATGCATGTTTGATAAACATGGACAGCACCCTAGTTACCACCTGGATGATAATGTCAATAAGTATAATTGAACCTGCACCTTAAATTAGGCTATCTTCAGGTTGAAACTTAAGGATTCATATGCTAAATCCAATCACAAGTTAATTACACTAGATCTAGCAAAGAATAATTATAAAGCGAGGTGTAAGACATAAATGTGCCTATCACAAATCCAAAGAAACGACTCATACCTGGATACTCTAAGCTAGCATCAATGAATTATGTGTGTAGGCAGAACTAAGTTGCAAAGATAATTTTCAGCAGCTGATTAACTTGAGATTGAACAACAAAGCAAAACTTTTGTATAGAAGTTGGAGTTCCATCAATAAGCAACCTCAAAAGTGCAGAAAGTACAAAAATTGCCAGGTATCATACATAAAGGTGAGCACTTAAGAGAATATGGAAACAAGATAAGGGCATCCTCCTCCCCCTATTCATTTCTGGAGCTGGACTTGTTCCAAATCTTTTAACCACCAACTTAAAACAATTGCTAATAGCTGCCATTTTGGTTCTTGAAATAATTTTTAAAAATGATTGTGCAAACATGAAACTTGCAAAAATTTTAGGATTTGACACCTAATTTTTAAGTTTGGCCCTTTAGTCTGCTTCTCTTCACCTGCAGTGCTGAGAAATAAGAGCACAACATGATGATAGTCATGAGCACGATGCCCAAAATTGAAAAAGAGGTTAAAAAAAACAGGTCTGTAATAGTAAACACACACCCCCTCCCCTTAAAATCAAAATAGTTGCCAAAACATTTAGTAGACTTTCACTAAGATCTGACAGGGCTTCCAGGCCAGTGGTGGGCTTCCAACAGGTTTGCACCAGTTCGCCGGAACTGGTAGCAGAAATTCTGGCTGGCCCATCCCATCCAAGTTTTGAAATAAAGTCCTAATTTGGATGCAACGCAGGGCTTTTCCCCTGGCCCCACAGAGTAGGTAGTAAAGTTTTTTGAATCCCACCACTGTTCCAGAGCAATTTGTTACTGTATCCTGGAGCACATTAAAGACATCAACTGCCATCATTGCACTGGGAATAAAAATGCATTGTGTTCTTCCTTAAGTTGGAGTTGAGACAGAAATAAAACAGTCTTAAAATGCTTTGTCGTCTCCAAAGTGAAAAGATGCCACTCTGAACAGACTCAAAGTGAATATCTGTTGTGTAAGAAGATTATTGTATAATTACTATCCAACAGCTTTGCTGATGAACATTGCCAACTCTTACTTTTATTTTAAAGATTTTTGTTTTTTAATATCTAGATTTCCCCCATTAATTTTACAATTGCTTCACACCAGTCAAATACCAATAAGTTAGTTTAGTTAGATTTGGTTTTTCCATGGTGGACCACCCAAAGCAGCTCATAAGATGCAATGGATAAATATTAGAGTACTGTATAACATTGTTTGTTAAGCTTCTATACTGCCCATTTACATGGGTCCTGGTGGCACAATGGTTAAATTGTACTGCTGTACTGCAGCCAAAACTGCTGACATTGTGAGCCCAGTCCTGACAGGGATCAAGGTTGACTCAGCCTTCCATCTTTCTGAGGTCAGTAAAGTGAGTAAGCAGTATGTTGGGGGCAAAATGATAATTACTGTGTGAACTGCCCATATAATGTGCCCTGAGCAGATATATAACTGCCAACTACTACTCCTCGGGCACACGGAAACACAAAACATGCAAAATGCAGATGTAATACATGTGGTTCATTTTGATGAACAAAATACATGTGGTTCATTTTGATGAACAAAGGATTGCTGACCAAAGAGAGACTGTGTTGGATACCTCTGAAGGGCAAGAGACCACTATGTTGAACCCCCCCTAGGCATAGCAGTGCTAATGGCTTTATAACCCAAGTCAAGCAGAGAGTGGGATGAGAGTAAGTACACCAAGAATGGGGGATAGAGATGGAGATGTCAAAGGTGTTGAACTGGAAGAGGCACTGATGGCACAATGTGCTCTAGAGACAGCCATCAGATGCTAATTACAAACCAACAAAGGTGTACTGTCTCCTCACCTCACCTACTTTGCAAAGTCATTGCTGATGAATAAGCCAGTGACTTGGAAGAAAACTAAACAGATGCCAACAGCCAAAGCAGCCAGATGGTTGCTGAAATGGGTAGAAGCACTACACAAGGATGAGACATGGACTCTGGCCAAGGTACCACCAAGAAAGAAAGCCACTGGGTTCGAGTGGGTCTTCAGGGTAAAAAAGAGTAAAAAGGGGAAGTGTAATGCTTCAAGTCAAGACTAGTTGCACAAAGATTCCTGCAGAAATATAGAAAAGATTTTGATGAAACATTTGCTCCTGTTGTCAAGTACAACACTAAAAGAATGCTCCCGAGTGTGACACCCTGTACAGCCTTCCACCTTTCCAAGGTCAGTAGTAGTAGTAATACTTTATTTGTATGCCACTCAGCATACCCCGACTCAGGGCGGCTCACAAAGTATCACATAAGCACAGTGTGGTACTGTGGCTGGTTCTCACCGGTTCTAGCGATCTGGTAGTAGAAATTCCAGGCTACACCCACTTGGCTGGCCATGCCCATCTCTGGGCCTCCCCCTACCAGTGCTGCTGGAAACACGTCCCATTTGAGGCCACGTCCACAGATAGCCACACCACAGATATCCATGCCCACCCAGTGGGTAGTAAAATTTCTTACAGTGCATCACTGCATAAGCATCAAATACAATAAAGTCCACAAACCACATAGAAAAGTTCATAAGAAACGGCCAGCAAGAAAGCTGGCCGGGGGGGGGGGGGGATGTCCACACACACCCAGCCCCAATAGCCAAGTCCTGGCTTTTCAAACCCCGGCCATGGGGAGTGGGTAGGAGTCCTCAGCCGAACGGTGGGTTGTTTTCTGCTGCAGGGAGCCGGCACGGCTTTTCAACCCCCAGGCATTGGGAGGGGCGGCAGGCATCATCAGCTGAACATGCAGTACCCAGCATGTTGGGGGCAAAATCAACTCAATGCTGATCATTGGGCAGTAGTTAACTAACCTGACAACCCTGTGGACTAGTGGCCTTAGGTGACAAGGCCACAGGGAAGGGCAATGACCCCACTTGGGGATCATCACCCAATAATGGCCTGGGGCTGAGGAGGACTTTGTGTACCAAAAGTGCTCAGGACCAGAAAGTGACTCGTGGAACTGGATCAGTGGTACAGGTGTCACAATGGTGCAGAAGGCAAGTGGAAGGCCACTGCATTATATTGCTCCCAAGACAATCTTTATGGCTGATCACCACAAGGATAGCCAATATTCAGAATCAGATACAGCACTTGAAGAGTGAAGAATACAGATTCCACATAACACAACTTTTCCTTAAGTCTTTTTCCTCACTAACAACTTTTATCTCTCTAGTTTTTCTAAATCCATTTCTAAACAGTCATTTATCTGCTGGTCCTCAAACAAACTCACACAACATTCCAGTCACACTGACTGACTAATCAACGTTCAGCTACTCGGCTGCCCCTTGCCCTAGCTCTCTGCCCAGGCATTCAAACATGTCTATGTGCAAACCTAATTTAATTAACTCTACATAAATTTAAACATTAAGGCTCAAAATGACAGAATCACCACATTTCATGGATGTGATTCTCACCCCTGAAACAAGAAGTATGCTTGCATATCCATTTCAATATTAAGGGACTGAATCTACATGTTAACTTAAAGGTTTCTTGCTGTTGCTTCTCTGATAGGAATTCTACCTGCTTGCTTCCCTCAAAGAATCCTGAAAGCTGCAGCTTGGTTTTTGTTGTTGTTGTTCAGTCGCACTGTTGATTCCGACCCTTTGCAACCCCATGGACCATTTTCCTCCAGGCACCTCTGTCCTCCACCATCCTCCTCAGCCCTCCCAACTCTGTGCCCATTGTGTCCACAATACCATCTAGTAGCAAAAATTGTTGTGGGGACAAACGTAGTACTGTATAAACCACTGGAACCGTTTGTCAGATATAGATTTATTATAGGAGTCTTCTCAAATGTAACACAAAAGATCCGAAACCCTTTCGATATAGGATTTTTCAAAAGTTTTCTTCAGGGATCTAAATGATAATTTAAATATAATTACTAATCCATCATATAAAATACAATATACATATATAAATATATACATGATGTTGGATAGACAAATTATACATACCTATAGTGTTGAAGTCAATTTGTAAAGTTTTTTAAAGTATCTTAATTATATCGCGTCCTAGACCTCACTTGTTTGTTCTTTTGGTGTCGACGGATGTTACTCAATCTAACTCAGAGAACATTTTTAAAGAGAACTTTTCGCACAGCTGATTAATTATAAGAAACAAGTGTAATCAATTTCTTGAATTAGCCCATATGGGTGCAATGTATTGAACCGGTGAATGAAGAAACTCTCCCTCTGTCTTAAAGCAATATCCATGTTAATATGATGATAAGGTTGCTGTTTGATACATTCAAGCACTACAAATCTAAAATCTTGGTCATTATGATTCGCTTCAATGAAGTGGTTGACTAATGGTGCAGACAGATTCTGTTTACGGATTTTGGACCTATGTTCCCCCACCCTGGTTTTAATTTTCCGGGAAGTTACTCCCACATAACCCAATCCACAGGAACAGGTTAGTAGGTAGATACAACCCGAACTATTACAATTCAAAAAGTGATTTAAATGTAAAATGTAGTTGCTGCTGCAGATCGAGACCACTTTGGTCTGCCAAGCTAAAGAGCAATGCGTGCATTGTCCACATCTAAAATGTCCTGTTATTAATGGTTGCTTAGGTAAAGAGCGAACAACATGGTCTGTTCTGCTTACTATTTGCTGAATAGATTTCGATTTCCTCAAGCCTATCCGAGGTGGAGAGGAGCAACCTGGTATATGGTTAACAATGTGCCAATGTTTGTTGATAATGTTCTGTATTTGACTTGACAATGGTGAAAAAACAAAAGAACAGTGTAGTCTATTCTCTGGTATCCTAACAGTGTCTCGAAGCAATCTGTCCCTTGGTATTGCCCTAGCTCTCATTAGGTTGTCTTTAATGATATTACCTGGATAACCTTTGTGTTGTAAGTAAGAGGTGATATTATTACTAGCCCTTTCAAAGTCATACTCAATAGAGGAGTTCCTTTTGGCTCTTAAAAACAATCCATAGGGCAAATTGTATTTCAGGTGATATGGATGAAATGATTTAAAGTCCAAGTAGGCATTTCTGTCCGTCTTCTTTCTATATAATCTGACCCTCACTTGCCGCTCTATTGAAATGTACGTACTAACATCTAAAAATGGAATTGAGACTGCCCCAAAGTTATGGGTAAATTTAAGGTTCATGTTTAGAGTGTTGACCCAACCCACAAATTGAGGCGCAATGCCCAGATCATTGACAATAAAGAAAAGATCATCTAAAAAACGTTTATAAAAAATAATATGTCGAAAAAAAGGATTGTTCTCTTCTTTTAAAAGAAATTCTTCTTCAAACTTGATCATATATAGGTTGGCCAGAGAGGGCGCTACTGAGCTCCCCATGGCCACTCCTTTAATCTGTAAATAAATTGTTTTGCCATATCTAAAAAAATTATGGTCTAAAACTAAATCTAGAAGTCCCAATAAAAAATGTGTGGGGGGGTGCAGCTCATTACGTGTTTCCAAAAACTCATATACTATTTCTTTAATGTCGTCCAAAGGCACGTTGGTGTAAAGCGCCTGGACGTCCATAGTAATAAAGCCCCCACCCCTGGGCACCTGCAAGCCTTCTACTTGTGTGATAAAATCTGTCGTGTTTTTAATATATGAGGCATTGTTCATTGTAAATGGACTAAGATGGTAATCCAAAAAACGTGATGTGGATTCAAGAGCGGATCCAATCGAGGAGACAATAGGTCTTCCTGGCGTAATGCCATCATCAGGACGGTCTTTATGAATTTTGGGGAGTAGGTGGAATACAGGCATTTTTGGATTATCATTATACAAAAAGTTCTGAGTAGATTCAGATATGTAACCCATAACCACCCCTTCGAACAAACTATCTCTAAGGAGACTTAAAGTTCTGTTTGTGGGATCATGATCTAATACTTTATAAAATTCCTTATTTGATAGTTGTTTCCGGGCTTCACTTTCGTATTCTCTAATATCCATAATCACAATGCCCCCTCCCTTATCTGCTTTCTTGACAATAATATCAGGATCCATTGCTAGCTGCTCTAGCAGCTTCATATCATTAAGGGAAAGATTATAACCCCATTTTTTCTTTAGTTTTTCACTCTTCTCCAGGTCCCGCAGCACAAGCCTATAAAAAACCTCAATTGATGGATCATTGGGTGGAGGGGAAAAACTGGATTTAGGTCTAAATCTGTCTGAATGGCTGGCCACCTCATCATTGGCCACCACCTCGGCGCCTACTCGCAGAGCACCTCTTACACGGTTAGCATCTTCATCGGCTTCCACTGGACAACAACCACGTACTAATTTTTTTCAAAGAAAAGCCTCACGCAAGCGGAAGACTTAGTCTTCAATCTTTCCAGTAAGTTGTTTCCAGCAAGGTCAATTGAGTTACTCTCTTTGGGATTTGGGTTTGTACCTACACCTAAGTATAACCCTTTTACTACCAGGATAGATATGTTTAAATTAATACGGTTACTCAGACTCAAAAGTTTCTTTCAAGGTAAGGAATCGGACCATTCAGACAGATTTAGACCTAAATCCAGTTTTTGAATTGAAGACTAAGTCTTCCGCTTGCGTGAGGCTTTTCTTTGAAAAAAATTAGTACGTGGTTGTTGTCCAGTGGAAGCCGATGAAGCAGCTAGCAATGGATCCTGATATTATTGTCAAGAAAGCAGATAAGGGAGGGGGAATTGCGATTATGGATATTAGAGAATACGAAAGTGAAGCCCGGAAACAACTATCAAATAAGGAATTTTATAAAGTATTAGATCATGATCCCACAAACAGAACTTTAAGTCTCCTTAGAGATAGTTTGTTTGAAGGGGTGGTTATGGGTTACATATCTGAATCTACTCAGAACTTTTTGTATAATGATAATCCAAAAATGCCTGTATTCCACCTACTCCCCAAAATTCATAAAGACCGTCCTGATGATGGCATTACGCCAGGAAGACCTATTGTCTCCTCAATTGGATCCACTCTTGAATCCACATCACGTTTTTTGGATTACCATCTTAGTCCATTTACAATGAACAATGCCTCATATATTAAAAACACGACAGATTTTATCACACAAGTAGAAGGCTTGCAGGTGCCCAGGGGTGGGGGCTTTATTACTATGGACGTCCAGGCGCTTTACACCAACGTGCCTTTGGACGACATTAAAGAAATAGTATATGAGTTTTTGGAAACACGTAATGAGCTCCACCCCCCCACACATTTTTTATTGGGACTTCTAGATTTAGTTTTAGACCATAATTTTTTTAGATATGGCAAAACAATTTATTTACAGATTAAAGGAGTGGCCATGGGGAGCTCAGTAGCGCCCTCTCTGGCCAACCTATATATGATCAAGTTTGAAGAAGAATTTCTTTTAAAAGAAGAGAACAATCCTTTTTTTCGACATATTATTTTTTATAAACGTTTTTTAGATGATCTTTTCTTTATTGTCAATGATCTGGGCATTGCGCCTCAATTTGTGGGTTGGGTCAACACTCTAAACATGAACCTTAAATTTACCCATAACTTTGGGGCAGTCTCAATTCCATTTTTAGATGTTAGTACGTACATTTCAATAGAGCGGCAAGTGAGGGTCAGATTATATAGAAAGAAGACGGACAGAAATGCCTACTTGGACTTTAAATCATTTCATCCATATCACCTGAAATACAATTTGCCCTATGGATTGTTTTTAAGAGCCAAAAGGAACTCCTCTATTGAGTATGACTTTGAAAGGGCTAGTAATAATATCACCTCTTACTTACAACACAAAGGTTATCCAGATAAGATCATTAAAGACAACCTAATGAGAGCTAGGGCAATACCAAGGGACAGATTGCTTCGAGACACTGTTAGGATACCAGAGAATAGACTACACTGTTCTTTTGTTTTTTCACCATTGTCAAGTCAAATACAGAACATTATCAACAAACATTGGCACATTGTTAACCATATACCAGGTTGCTCCTCTCCACCTCGGATAGGCTTGAGGAAATCGAAATCTATTCAGCAAATAGTAAGCAGAACAGACCATGTTGTTCGCTCTTTACCTAAGCAACCATTAATAACAGGACATTTTAGATGTGGACAATGCACGCATTGCTCTTTAGCTTGGCAGACCAAAGTGGTCTCGATCCGCAGCAGCAACTACATTTTACATTTAAATCACTTTTTGAATTGTAATAGTTCGGGTTGTATCTACCTACTAACCTTTTCCTGTGGATTGGGTTATGTGGGGGTAACTTCCCGGAAAATTAAAACCAGGGTGGGGAAACATAGGTCCAAAATCCGTAAACAGAATCTGTCTGCACCATTAGTCCACCTCTTCATTGAAGCGAATCATAATGACCAAGATTTTAGATTTGTAGTGCTTGAATGTATCAAACAGCAACCTTATCATCATATTAACATGGATATTGCTTTAAGACAGAGGGAGAGTTTCTTCATTCACCGGTTCAATACATTGCACCCATATGGGCTAATTCAAGAAATTGATTACACTTGTTTCTTATAATTAATCAGCTGTGCGAAAAGTTCTCTTTAAAAATGTTCTCTGAGTTAGATTGAGTAACGTCCGTCGACACCAAAAGAACAAACAAGTGAGGTCTAGGACGCGATATAATTAAGATACTTTAAAAAACTTTACAAATTGACTTCAACACTATAGGTATGTATAATTTGTCTATCCAAGATCATGTATATATTTATATATGTATATTGTATTTTATATGATGGATTAGTAATTATATTTAAATTATCATTTAGATCCCTGAAGAAAACTTTTGAAAAATCCTATATCGAAAGGGTTTCGGATCTTTTGTGTTACATTTGAGAAGACTCCTATAATAAATCTATATCTGACAAACGGTTCCAGTGGTTTACACAATACCATCTATCCATCTCATCTTTGGACGCCCCTTCTTCTCTTGCCCTCCACCTTTCCCAGCATCAAGGCCTTCTCAAGTGAGTCCTCCCTTCTCATTTGATCTCCAAAGTACTTTAGCTTCATCTTCACTATTTCTCACTCCAATGAACAGTCAGGGTTGATTTCTTCCAGTATTGACCTATTTGTTCTCTTTGCTGTCCAAGGGACTCTCCGGACTCTTCTCCAACACCACATCTCAAAGGCATCTATTCTTCTGCGCTCAGCCTTCCTAATGGTCCAGCTCTCACACCCATACATTACCACTGGGAATACCATTGCTTTGACTATGCGAATTTTTGTTTTCAAGGTGATGTCTCTGCTTTTCACTATATTCCCCAGGTTTCTCATAGCTTGTCTCCCCATAATCAGTCGTCTTTTTATTTCATGGCTACAGTCGCCATCTGCAGTGATCTTAGATCCTAGAAAAGTAAAATCTGTCACTGCTTCTACTTCTTCCCCATCTATTTTCCAGGGACTGATCGGACCTGTTGCCATTATCTTGGTTTTCTTGATATTAAGTCTCAAGCCAGCTTTTGCACTCTCCTCCTTCAATCCACTCAAGAGGTTCTTTAGGTCTTCCTCACTTTATGCCATTAGGGTGGTATCGTCTGCATAATCTCAAATTGTTGATGTTTATCCCAGCAATTTTGATCCCATATTGTGATTCCTCCATCCCTGCATTGCGCATTATGTGCTCTGTGTATAGATTGAATAAGCAGGGTGATAAAATGCAGCCTTGTCTCACTCCTTTTCCTATTCCAAACCACTCTGTCATTCCGTGCTCTGTCCTAACTGTTGCTTCTTGGCTCGTGTACAGATTTTTCATGAGGCATATGAGGTGCTCTGGTATTCCCATCTCTTTAATTACTTAGTATATTGAATATTGTCTATTAGAGATGCATGTTGGTCTCTTCACAGAAACTACAGTTTCCTTGGAAGAAGGAAGAATTATTAGTCAGTTTAAACATGCAAGAAAATACATTCCCACTGTTGGCATCTTGGTAATAGCAGTTTACGCCCTCCCCACCCCCTCCACTCAGCGGGGGGATAAATCACCCCACTGCCGTGTTTACCGCACCCTCCCATCCCCTCCGGGATGAAGGGTGGGGTGTGTGTGTGTGTCTTGGTTCTTGGACTAATTATAGATGGATGTTTGTTGCGATGCAGGGATTTTGTATTTTTATGCGATGTGGTTTTGTATTTTTATGTATTTATTATTTGTTTCTGGATTCATTATTTTACTATTGATTGTATTGATTTGTATATTACTTGTATTATTGTATTACTTTCTTGTGACTGTTTACACCGCTTTGAGTCACCTGCTGGGTCGAGTAAAGCGGTATAGAAATTAAACTTGAAATGAAATGAAATTGAAATGAAGTGATGGCGAACCTATGGCACGCATGCCAGAGGTGGCACTCGGAGCTCTCTCTGTGGGCACCCATGCAGTCATCCTAGCACAAAGTTCTCCCCGCCCATCTGCCAAGCAGCCCAATGGGAGTGCTTCCTCCCTTCCCCAGCATACCCAACCCCTCTGCCCAGCAGCCCAATGGAAGCACTTTCTCCCTCTGCCCAGCAGCCCAATGGGAGCTTTTCCTTCCTCCCCTGTTGCTGTGTGGCACGTTGCAAAAAAAAAAAGTGGGTTTTGGGTTGTAGTTTGGGCACTTGGTCTCTAAAAGGTTCACCATCACTGATTTAGGCAGAAGGGGAAAGTCTTCTACAAACAGAATGACCTTAAACCTAAGATGATGTAAGACATCATTTCATAATATTTGTTGATTTCATAACATTTAATCTTAACAAATATTATTTCTTGGAACACATAAAATACTTAGACTAAAAGACAGCACATAACCTTGACTAATAGCACCATGACTAAGCCAAGACAATCTTGCTAATGAAGAAATGGAAACATTCTTCACTTGCGATAAGGACTATTAATATGCTTCTCTAGCATGGAGCAGCAAACTAGCCAAGATAAGCAAAACCTTACCCAATCTCAAAACTTTAAGAGCCCTTTGAAACTGTAATGACAACAGTGCCGACACGGGCAATGTTCAGGTGAGGCAAGTGTTTAATATGTGCTTCTAATTTAAAAAGGAAGTCTGCTATTGATGCTGCTAGGTCAACACTAATCCTTCAGATCTTTTCTTTCTTTCTTTCAAGTCTTTATACTCTGTGAGCTCATGGCAGTATTAGAAGTAGCTCTCCCTTCTCCCTTTAGCTTCAAAACAAATCCATAAAGTAGATCAAGCTGAGAAAGAATGATTCTCCTGGGCTCACAGAATGAGTTTCATGGCACAGTAGAGACTTTAGCCTGAACCTCCCAAGCCCCCGTCTGATTCTCTAACCACTGCCAGATACTACCTCTCCTCTCTTGTTATGAACTAGTGAGCTAAAGCAAGGCATACATTCTAAACACCAGGAGTTATAGCCCCCCTTCCCCCAAAAGCGAAACAAGCACACACTTCCTCACAACTCATGTTGGACCAATTTCATGCTCATAATAACCTATATGCAAATCAATATCCAAGTTTATTTTAATGAAAATTGTGTGCTTTATCCTGAAGTAGTTGTCAAAATGCTTTCATTCTATATTTCATATTCTGCTTTTGATAATCAAAAAGCAATACACAGTTTGTCTCTGAAGATGCTTGCGCAGATAAGGATGGGTGGATTAGGCAGTTTAGGATGAGAGCAGATTTCCCTATTTTTTTCTGTCTTCCAAATATCAACTCTCAGTTGTCTTATCTTTAGAAAGATGCACCATCAGGATAAAATCGTGACATCTACAGAGCACAGCATCTGGGCTAAATAAAAGCTGAATGGTTCTGGCTGTCTAATCATTTTCTCTGTATATATGTGTTTCAATTAAAATATTGTCATGTAGCTGAAAAGATCATAATCCTGTTAAACACAGATACTGCAATAATGGTAAAGTAAGTTCATGGTTTGTTCTGTAATAAGGGACTAGGGACTGCTACTAGGAATCTATCTCATAAAACACCAGGCTCATTGATTTTCCATAATTACTGTTATTTGTTGCTTGCTCGAAGAATGCTCTACACATCTATCTGAGTGCCATCAGCCTTGTCACACTCACACAGTCACTTGGAGACATGGACTATGTGAACTCACCAATCATAGGCGAGGTCAGCAGTAATTTCTATAAACAGAGTAGCACAGTTCCTTGCTGTCTTGAACTTTGGAATGAATGCCTGATATATGTTCTACTGGCAAATTCTTGCAAGTTCCCCCCACACCCTCAGGAGCAGTCGGGTCTGCTCACAAGTAAAATAAATTTACAGTGTGACTTGCACATTGGTTGTCCATCTACTAGAGTAACAAAATCTTGCATCACAAGATAGTTGGCTACCACAATGCTTAGAACATTAAAGAAAACAGTGTTGGTCTGCATTAATACCTACATCCTTTACTTCACAGATCAACAGAGGCAGTCCTTTCATTGTGTTTGTAGTCATTACGGTCAAGTTTCATCACTTCATAGCCAAGCTTCTGGTGATGAGCTACTCTATACTGTACTTAGTTTGTTGTTGTTGTTCAGTCGCACAGTCGGTTCCGACCCTTTGCGACCCTATGGACCATTGTTCTCCAGGCACCTCTGTCCTCCACCATCCCCCTCAGCACTCCCAGTTCTGTGCCCATTGTGTCTACAATACCATCTAGCCATCTCATCTTTGGCCTCCCCCTTCTTCTTTTGCCCTCCACCTTTCCCAACATCAGGGCCTTCTCAAGTGAATCCTCCCTTCTCATTTGATGTCCAAAATACTTTAGCTTCGTCTTTACTATTAGCCCTTCCAATGAGCAGTCAGTGTTGATTTCTTCTAAGATTGACCTATTTGTTCTCCTCGCTGTCCAGGGTACTCTCAAAACTCTCCTCCAACACCACATTTCAAAGGCATCTATTCTTCTGCGTTCAGCTTTCCTAATTGTCCAGCTCTCACATCCGTACATTACTACTGGGAAAACCATTGCTTTGACTATTCTAATTTTTGTTTGCAATGTGATGTCTCTGCTTTTCACTATGTTCCCCAGGTTTCTCATGGCTTGTCTCCCAAGAATCAGTCGCCTTTTTATTTCATGGCTGCAATCCCCATCTGCCGTGATCTTTGATCCCAGGAAAGTAAAATCTGTCACTGCTTCTACTTCTTCCCCATCTATTTTCCAGGAACTGATTGGGCCTGTTGCCATTACCTTGGTTTTCTTGATATTGAGTCTCAAACCAGCTTTTGCACTTTCCTCCTTCAGCCCAATCAAGAGGTTCTTTAGGTCTTCCTCACTTTCTGCCATTAGGGTGGTATCGTCTGCATATCTCAGATTGTTTATGTTTCTCCCAGCAATTTTAATCCCATATTGTGATTCCTCCATCCCTGCATTTCGCATTATGTGCTCTGTGTATAGATTGAATAAGCAGGGTGATAAAATGCAGCCTTGTCTTACTCCTTTTCCTATTCCAAACCACTCTGTCATTCCATGTTCTGTCCTAACTGTTGCTTCTTGGTTCATGTACAGATTTCTCAGGAGGCATATGATGTGCTCTGGTATTCCCATCTCTTTAATTACTTGCTACATCTTGTTGTGGTCCACACAGTCAAATGCCTTAGTGTAATCAATGAAACAAAAGTAAACTTGTTTCTGGTATTCCTTTGTTTTCTCCATGATCCAACGTATGTTGGCAATGTGGTCTCTAGTCCCCCTGCCTCTTCTGAAACCGGCCTGCACCTCTGGTAGTTCTCTCTCCACATGTTGCTGAAGTCTGTCCTGTATTATCTTGAGCATCACCTTGCTGGCGTGTGGGATGAGTGCAATTGTTCGGTAATTTGAGCATTCTTTGGCGTTGCCCTTTTTTGGGATTGGGACGTATACTGATCTTTTCCAATCCTGTGGCCACTGTTTTGTTTTCCAGATTTGCTGGCATATTGAGTGCAGTAATTTGACGCCATCATCTTTTAGCGCTTTGAAAAATTCGACTGGGATACCATCATATCCACTAGCTTTGTTGTTTGCAGTGCTCTTTAGGGCCTTTATGACTTCGCTCTCCAGGATGTCTGGCTCAAGTTCAGTTTTTTCATCATTGTGGTTACCACAGATACACCACCTACCACCCAAGCCATACTTGGTGCATTGACAGTTTGGTAAATGAGCCCTGGTAAAGGTCACCCTTGCTCGAAAGCCAGTCATATCCGACTCTAGGGTTCAGTGCTCATCTCTGTTTATAGCCGAAGGGCCAGCGCTGTCTGCGTTTGCAGATGTTTCTGTGGACATGTGGCAGGCATGCCTAGACACCAAAGTGCATGGAACGCTGATTACCTTCCCACCGAAGTGGTTACTATTTATCTACTTGCAATTTCTTGCTTTCAAACTGCTAGGTTGGCAGGATCTAGGACAGAGACGGGTGCTCATTCCGTCATGCAGTACTCGGGATTTGAACTGCTGACCTTCCGCCTCCCAGTCAGCGTCTTAACCACTTGGTAGAGCAGTGGTTAAACTGCTGTACTGCAGCCAGAAGGTTGTGAGTTCAGTCTTGACTTGGTAGAGCAGTGGTTAAATTGCTGTACTGCAGCCAGAAGGTTGTGAGTTCAGTCCTGACCAGGGCACAATGTTGACTCAGCCTTCCATCCCTCTGAGGTAAGTAAAATGTTGGGTGCAAAATGCTAACTAAATGGGGAACCACCCAGAGAGTGCACTAAGTGCTATGGGGTGGTATATAAGTATAATTGCTATTGCTAAACCTATCAGAGTTTGCACTCAACTGGAATGAGCTTCAAAGACCCAGAGTCACTGTGATGAGGTGGTAGAGTAGGACTTCTCAGAGGATTACATAGAGACATTCTGGAAAATAAACATAGTAAAATGACTAATCTAGCACCTTGAATACATTTCCATTTCCCTGGGGGATAGAGATGGAGCCAGAAACAAGGTCAATCCTATCATTGAGCAGATGGAAACAGTTGCCTTAAGTGTCAGATATTGGGTGATACAGCAGGTGCAGCATAGCTGTCCTGTTATTGTGGGAAACATGCGCTACACCTCCTTAACCTATCTTGTTGCCTCCAGATGCACTGGAGAAAAATGCTATCTCATCACTCAGGTCAAAGTAATATCCTAGTACTTGTCTAGTTGTTTTCTCTGCTTGAATGGGGAATGGCATGGCTTCAACCTTTGCCTCTGGTGGCGTTGTCTATAGCCAGCCTGTGTGGAATAATGAAGCAGCTACTTCTACTTCTTTTCTGACAGCCTGTGGTTTCACAACCCAGTTCTACTTGTCTCTGTAGATGCCTTTGGCATGGCAAAATAGCTTCTGGGTTGTCTCAGAAACTGTGAATGATATGAAAAGCAACCTTGAAGTTATTTGTATTCTAGAACACATTTATGATTGAAGGCACTGGGCATCTAAACTGACTTTGTCTTAGAGACAATTTTGATATGTTAATCCCTTGAGCAGGTCTGAAGGAATGAATCTTGATTTCACACGCTCTGAATAGTGGGATAGAGGAGAAAGAGGAACTCTTGATAATTTCGCTGGGCTTTTAAAGATCATTGTGGTGAAGTAGTGTGGTGAACTAAATCTCTGGAGATTTGGATTCACCACCCCACTCAACAATGGAAACTCACTGGGTGTGGTACAAGTAAACAACGTCTTTAACATCCCACATATCCTAAAAACCCAGTTGGGTTTCTGTAAGTCATAAACATAACAAACACAACAGCAATGTTTTAGAGCATTGTATAGAGATTTTAAAAAATAAACCATTCCTTCCAGTTGGGCAGGTGTGTTATGAAAAGAGAACTGGAGGAGGAATAGAAAAAACAGGTAAATGAAGATGCTTAATAGTTTAAACTTACATAATTGGTCTTATTTATTTGTGATATTATGTCCTGCCTTAATTCTGATGATCCCCGGCTGTGCCCTCCCACACATACACACTTAATCTTTCCGACAATCTGAGGTGGCTGATCCAAGAGAAAGCGCACAGACCATCCAGTGAGTTTCACAACCACATGAGATATGGAATCAGGTTTCCCCACGTGTTCATGGAAGTTGTTGTGTATTTAAGGAAACGTGTTTGCCATTTTGTCTTTGTTGTGATAGTTTAATATGTATTTGATTTACTATGGTCCGAAGTCTCGCAAGACTTCGGGAAGGTTCTGAACGAGAAGTGCACGAGATAGAGCTATCAACGGTTCTAACGGTTTTTTCCAACTGTCAGTTCTGATCGGAGACAAATAAGGAATGTTAGGGTGTGTTGTTAGCTCAGGTCACCTATTTTTATTCCGAATAAAGTTGTGTGTTTGGCCCGTACTGCTGGCTGCTGCCCATTATTTACAGAACATTAAAGAATTTTTGTGTAACTTGTCACAGCTGCTTGTAGCTACCAGGTGACATATCCGCTGGCAAAAAACTGAAATGCACTCAAGCCCTTTGTCATTTAGTTGCAATTAACTGCAGCCAGTTATGCAAATACCATCAGGGTTTCAGCCAGTGTCTTGCTTTTGAAATGAAACTTAGTCACATGCTTTTGTCCCCAAAAGTAACCAGGTCACCCTTGCTCGAACGTCAGTCATGTTCAACTCTAGGGGGTAGTGCTCATCTCTGTTTACAGCCAAAGAGCCAGTGCTGTCTGCGTTTGCAGACATTTCCAAGGTCATGTGGCTGGCATGACTAGAAACCATCCCACTCAAGTGGTTACCATTCCACTCAAGTGGTACCTATTTATCTACTTGTAAACTGTTATGATGGCAGTTGGGACAGAGACAGGAGCTCACTTCGTCGTGCAGCACTCGGGTCTTGTACTGCTGACCTGCCAACCTTTCAGTCTTGTTACATATAATTACACTTATAAGTTATAAGTAGTTACTATCATGTATTTACTTATAACTTTTCACTTCCAAGCTCTGTTCTTTTGCCTATCACAGTGACTAATGCAAACAAGACTCTAAAACAGGGGTGGCCAAAATATTTTGGGCTGTGGGCCGGTCACGTAGTTTAGGGGGGTGGTCACTTTGGCCTGGGGGTCTAATTCGGCCCCCGACGCCAATTCATCTGGCCCACGAAGCCCTCGTTGCTCCCAGAGGCGGAAGTAAAACACTCCCGTTTTACTTCCACTTCCGGGAGCGACAAGGGCTTTGTGGGCCGGACGAATTGGCATTGGGGGTCAAATCTGGCCCCAAGGCCGTAGTTTGGCCAGCCCTGCCCTAAGAGATGACTCATCTCCTCTGCAGAGCTCACCTATTTTCAGCTAAATACTCCAGGGGTCCTTCCCAAAGCCTGCAGCACCTTTTTTACAAGTTCATGCACATTTATTTTGATTTCCAGTTGTCCCTTGCCATCTGCTTCCATGTTTTAACGCCAGATGTCTCATATGGTCTGATCACAATCTAGGTTTCAAACCTTTCCCAAGTCAGACTTGCTATATTAACACACAGAGAGAGAACTAAGGATAACATCTGGCTGGAAGCCGAAACAAACAACACACACACACAGCTTCCCTCTTTTCTTCGTCCCCACAGGAGAGCAAGGGAAGAGGCAAGAGCCAGCTGCCCTGCCCTTTATGATCCCACAGCGTCTGCTGAGGTGATGGAAGGACAAATAAATTCTTTGCTGCTGGAAGGAACACAAACTTCCCATTAGCTGCACACTCCTCGGTTTGCTCCTGCCAGGAATAACTCCTGCTTTGCCCCAGGTTGCTGGAAAAAACCACAGGATGCATGTTCCTATGTCTCTCTGCCTTTCCTAGTTTTTAAATCCATTGCCACAAACAAGACGGCATTTGTCGCTGGGCTCTGGCTCTCATTTTAGAATGACGAAGCAGTTATTGCGTCAAGTGAGATCTCAGGTTCATGGCAGGGAACATGCTGAGCAAAAGGGATCATTCAGGGGTTGATCCTTGGTATGTACAGTTAAAGAGAGGGGACCACGGTGGCTTAGCGGTTAACATGCTGAACTTGACGACTGGAAAGTGGGCAGGTCAGCAGTTTGAGACCCAAGTGCTGCATGATGGAGTGAGTTCCTGTCTCTGTCCCAACCTGGCAGTTCAAAAGCAAGACATTACAAGTAGATAAATAGGTACCACTTCGGTAGGAAGGTAAACAGCATTCCGTGCACTCCGGTGTTGAGGCATGCCTGCCACATGTCCACAGACATGTCTGCAGATGCAGATAGTGCTGGCTCTTTGGCTATAAATGGAGAAGAGCACCAAACTCTAGAGATGGATACAACTGGCTTTCAAGCAAGAGTGACCTTTACCTCATGGTTAAAGAAAAAAGGAAAACATCAAGTGACACAGGACAAATAGTAACGAGCAAAGGTGGGGAACCTGTGGCCTTGAGAGGAGCCTGGGCTTCTGGGAATTGAAGTTCCAGAACACCTGGAGGACTAGCCTATTTCCTCTAGGCCAGTTTCTCAATCTTGTGCCTCCAGGTGCACTTGGGACTTCGATTCCCAGAAGCCTAGGCTCCCCTCAAGGCCGCATGTTCCCCACCCCTAGCCTAGGCTAGAGGGACAGATGGTCTGACTTCAGACAACAGCCTCCAATATTTCCAAAAATAATAATTTCAAGTCAGAAATTATTCTGGGTTGAAAGGATTTTTGCTAGAGAAACTCCGCTCAGGACGCCTGGATGAGGCCCCTTTCATGTCCCCAAGATCTTTTCCCATTGAAGTGGTCCCTATTTATCTACTTGCACTTTTTTGCTCCCAAACTGCTAGGTTGGGTGGAGGTGGGACAGAGACAGGTGCTCAATCCGTCATGCAGTACCTGGGTCTTGAACTGCCGACTTGCCAGCCTTCCAGCTAACAAGGCGAGCTTCTTAACCACTGAGCCACCGCAGCCCCCTAATATTTCCAGTAAGATTCATCCACACATCCGGGTCCATCCTCTGCATATCCGTGGGGAATAAACGTAAGAGCTCCTATGCAAAAGCCACTGAAATGAATGTTTTGGTAATGAAAAGAAAGACAAATATGACAGATTGAGAACTCCTTGTTATCCATTTTGATGTATCACTTGCCTCACCTCCCAAAATCCACAAAAGATACAACTTTTTTTTGGTGCTCTTGCCCTGCATAAGACCACAGTCTTCTTTTTCTCCTCCTAAAGTATTTTTGTACTTCTGAAAACCTTGGTGTTTGTGGAATTTATTGATACCTCCTTGTTGGTTGCGTAGCTTTGCTATGTAAAAACTAAGAAAGGTTCATTCGTAGTATTCAAGATGAACTAAATCTCCTTCCCACACTCTATTCCTCATACAAAGATCTTCCTCTTATAGTAAGAAACAGTAACCTATTGATACTATACAGAAGCCATGTATCCGAGCATACATTTTCTGACTTGGAAAGGTGAAATACATGGCATTATTTTTCATCAGAGTGCTTCTTTTTAATAAAAAAGCCTGAGGATACACTTTAATTTGAATGTCCTTTAAATCCATGTACCCATCACTTTGATTTATGTAGTCAAGTGTAAGAAAGATATTATATAAGCCTTAGAGACTGAAAAATTATGCTTAGTCAGATGAGAGTTGTATTTCAAGGGATTTATAATTGTACAATCCAGATTATTTTAGAAGTTGACAGTTTTTGCAATTGGAAATTAACTACATCAAGGTATCCCAGTTCTTAAACTAATTGCCTCACATTTGTTATGACTTCCTCAATCAGTTTCTTGCATGGTTGCAAAATCACAATAAGGAAGCAGAGTTCTAGAGGAAAACTCAGAATCAAATGGTTACTCTGCTAAAATGTCACAGAAACATGAGAATTAAATGGCTTGACTTTATTAAGAACATCCTTTTCTGTATTTTTCATTAATTAATTCACAGTTGTTATATAACAGGGGTGCCCAAACTTTTCAGGTCGTGGACCAGTCATGTGGTTCAGTGGGCTGGTCACATGGTTCAGCAGGCTGGTCACATGGTTCCTCCCACTGGAAGTGGAAGTAAAACATGCCTTGCAATCTGTTTTGCAACAGGATGAGATAGATTTTAAATTGCCATTTTCTCTGCTTAAACCAGGAGTGCCCCAATTACGGCCCAGGGGCCATAGTTTGGGCTGTAGTTTGGGCACCCCTGGGCTGTAGTTTGGGCACCCCTGTTATATAACATGAAAATTACGGCACTCTTATTCAGAAAAAATATGAATGTTATTGAATTAAGGGAAAATGGAATACTGTAGTATCATTCTGTGCATGGATTCCTTGGTCAATGGACAAACATGATGGAAGAGTTAAAGATAGAATTTGAATACAACTTGAGAGCCAGCAGGATGAGAAGTTCCACTGAAATGTATATCAAGGCTGACCTGAGGAGCATCATAGCAGATTATAAATTATGTCCAGAGAACATTTTTCAGTTTGGGGAAGACCTTCAGTGCATTCTGTGTAGTTACATTTAAAACTTCTTCTACTGCAATTTCTTTTATTTTAGCAATATATTCCGCAGCAATGAAGATATTCTTTGGTTCATTTCTCACCTGAAATAGAATAAAAAGGGATAGCTTCCAGAAATAACTGTTGCAGTCTATATTGTCTTCACAGCCAGTTTCTTGGGAGAGTAACTTTACCTGCTTCTCAGGACCCAGTGCAGGAGAATCCGTTTCTAAGCAAATGCTTTCTAATGGCAGCTGCTTCACAAGTTTCTGCTTCTTGGATGAAATTAAAAAGGCAATTAATGTTTACTGTCTTTCAGCATATAAAGCAATCGTGTAATGCAAGATATATTTGCTGAAAATCAGAATGTTTAGCTGATCAACAGCTGCTTTCCCCCAAAGAAACAGAATTACAGTATTTATACTATTCAAACTCATGGTTCATATAATAATAACTGTGTCCTGTCAAAGTTAATAGCAATTTGCAGAGATACTCAGTTTTCTAGGCAGAGAGTACTTAGACACGCCATACCATTCTCTTCTGCCCTGGGTCTCTGTAGCCTGTCCAAAACCTACATGGAACGGGCTCATCTCTTTGAGAGCCACAGTGGGGAATCACATTCCCAATCTCTGGTTCTACAGCCAGACACCTAAATCACTGTGCTAGCCGGCCAGCCCCCATGGCTCACACCAATAGCTCATAATCAGAGTAGGGGGCAACCCCATGCAAAAATTTGGGAATTAAGGGCCCCTCCTCTTGCTCAGTCCACAAGCCACCCTCATCAAATGATAATATAAATGACAGTCTGAGAATACAGGGAAAAAACCTTTATTACTAAACTGTAAGTTACAGATAATTTCAAGAAACTAGCCTGTGAATGCCTTCTTTTTCTTGTTCAGTAACATGAGACCAAGACAACTTCCATAAATAAACAAGAATGTCCTTAACTCCCTAAACCATTGGTAAAAATAAGCCCTACCACTTAGCAAATTAAAGATTTAATAGACTGATCTACCTAATTAGCACCTCAGTTCTATGTACAGTAATACCTCATACAAAGCCCATTTCGTACAACATTGAATTCATACAACATCACCTAATTCTTTGGAAAAAAGTTGCCTCATACAAAGTCGCTGCGACTTCTATATGATGCATTGGGGTTTTTCCCAGGTCGCATTGTGCCTGGGCAGTATAAAAGGCAGGACGCATGTGTGCATTGCTCTTGTGGGTTTTGCACGAGGCGAAGAGTTTAGGAGTGGTTTTGAGTGCAATTTTGGATTTTGTTGAATTTTTTTCGTCAGAATTTTTAGAAGCATTCCTGGGTTTTTTGCAGCATTCTTCAGGTTCTTGGACAATCAGGGTTGTTTGACATGTTTTTGTAATGTATTTAGCCTTTAGACAATGATTTCTTAAAGTTCTGTCAGTTTCCTGTCTGTTTCCTTGACTTTGCCCTGAAGTCTGTGCTGTTACAGTACAATGTATCTCTATGGAAATGATGTTGTATGAGGCATCGCGGCAAGGTTTTGGACGTTGTATGAGGCATGCCTCATACAAAGTCCAAATCCGTATAAAGTCCAAATTTGTGGAACCAAGTTTGGACGTTGTATGAGGTATTACTGTACTGTAAATCTGTTCCAAAGAAAGTTCTACTGCAAGTAATGGGATTTATTCCCAAGTACATATGAGGCTGAAAGCCAAGAGTATAATTCTATGCATATTTACTTGAAAGAAATTTTCACTCCCTTCAATTGGGCATTGCCTTAAATAACTGTGAATAACCATGATTATTTTTATTATCAGAATTATCACTACAAAAATGTAATAAAAAAAACCAAGAATCACAGGAACAACTATAAATTAATGGTTTTAGGAAAGGCAAATTCCTGTTCCTATTGAAATACTGTTGTTATTCTGTTGGTCTTGTTTATTCTCTTTACTTGGGAGTATAATTAATTCTTAAAAAGAGAGAATGGCTTTCTGCTTGATCTGTCAATGTGTGCACCCCAGGAGTTTCATGCGGAAACCCCTTTCTGTGACAATAACAGGATATCCATCCACAAGCAATAAACAGGAGTGGAATGCAGTGGTTTATTTGTACTGCTCATAAAAATAAATGTTGGTTAAATTTCTGCTTGTGCAAAAAAAGAGAAATTGAACGCCCTCTGAAGATTACAGCAATACCAAGGATCCTGAACAAAAGGTTCCCAAGATAAAACAGCATCAATCCAGACAAATGAAAGCAGGAAGTTTTAATGGTAATCACTACTACTTAAGAACATAAGAACAGCCTTGCTGGAACAGGCCATAGCCCATCCAGTCCAGCATTCTGTATCACACAGTGGCTCACCATTTCCTTCAGGGTATTCCCAAGGAGATGCCTTCACCTGCTTAGGATTCCCTGGAAATGGCATTGAGAAATATCCTGCCTATCTCTCCAACCTGGAGGTTGTCCTTAAGTATCCATAATTATAGCCATTGATACCCTTGTCCTCCATGAACTTGTCTAATCCTTTCTTAAAGCTGTCAAGACTGACAGCTGTCACCACTTCTTCTGGCAGGGAGTTCCATAGACCAGTAATCCTCTGGGTGAAAAAGTACTTTCTCTTATTTGTTTGAGAACTAGTACCCAAAAGTTTCATGGAGTGTCCCCTAGTTCTAGTGTTATGCGATAGGGAAAACAGTTTTTCCTTAACTACATTGTCCACACCGTGCATGATTTTATAAACTTCAGTCAGGTCACCTCTTAGACGCCGTTGTTCAAGAGTGAAGAGGCCCAACCGTTGCAGCCTCAGATGGTAAGGAAGGTGTTCCAGTCCCCTAATCATTTTGGTTGCCCTCCTCTGCACTTTTTCCAGCTCCATAATATCCTTCTGGAGGTATGGCGACCAGAACTGTACACAGTATTCCAGATGGGGCCTCACCATAGATTTATAAAGAGGCAAAAAGACACTTGCTGACTTATTTTCTATACCCTTCCTAATGATCCCTAGCATTGAGTTTGCTTTTTTCACTGCTGAGGCACACTGGGTTGACACCTTCATTGAGTTGTCCACCAGGACACCAAGGTCCCTTTCCTGGTTTGTCGCCAAGAGTTCAGTTTATAAATGTAATTGGGGTTTTTATAAATGTAATTGGGGTTTTTTGCCCCAACATGCATCACTCTGCACTTACTAATGTTGAAGCTCATTTGCCACTGTTTTGCCCACTCCCCCAGTGTCAAGAGATCCCTCTGGAGCTCCTCACAATCTCTCACAGTTTTCACTACCCTGTATAATTTAGTGTTGTCAGCAAATTTGGCTACCTTGCTTTTTACTCCTACCTCTAGATCATTTATGAAGAGGTTGAAAAGCAGGGGTCCCAGTACTGAACCTTGGGGGACCCCACTCTTTACTTCCCTCCACTTGGAGAAGCGTCCATTTAGTGCTACCCTCTGTTTCCTGTCCCTTAGCCAGTTGCTGATCCAGGACAAGACCTGTCCCTTTATTCCATGACTGGTAAGTTTATTCAAGAGCCTTTGGTGTGGGACCTTGTCAAAAGCCTTCTGAAAGTCCAGATAAACAATGTCAACTGGATCCCCCTTATCCACATACTTGTTGACACTCTCAAAAAATTCCAACAGATTAGTGAGGCATGATTTGCCCTTGTAAAAGCCATGTTGGCTTTCCTTTAGCAGCGCCCTCTCTTCTATGTGCCTATTAATTCTATCTTTTAGGATGGTTTCCATCACTTTACCTGGGACACATGTCAAACTGACAGGTCGGTAATTTCCTGGATCACCCCTGGATCCTTTTTTGAAAATTGGTGTTACATTCGCTACCTTCCAGTCATCAGGCACAAAGCCTGATTTGAGGGAAAGATTATATATTTTGGCTAGGAGATCAGCAATTTCATCTTTAAGTTCCCTGAGAACTCATGGATGGATGCCATCTGGTCCTGGTGATTTGTTAGTGTTTAGTTGAACAAGACATGCAAGGACCTCCTCCCTGGTTATTTCTATCTGGCTTAATTCTTTGGTTTCCCTCCCTACGAAGATAGGCTCTGTTTTGGGCATGTGGTCTCTGTCTTCTTCAGTGAATACTGAAGCAAAGAATTCATTGAGTCTCTCTGCAATCTCTGTTTCCTCTTTAATAACCCCTTGCCTTCCATTGTCATCTAATGGTCCAATGGCCTTCCTAGTTGGGTTCTTACCTCTAATGTACTTAAAGAAGTCTTTGTTATTTCTCTGAGTATTTTTAGCTATACGCTGCTCAAAGTCTTGCTTTGCTTTTCTGATTGTTGCCTTGCATTTGTTCTGCCAGAATTTATGTTTCTGCCTGCTGTCCTCATTCGGACAAGCCTTCCATCTTCTAAATGAGCTTTTCTTGCTTTTGATCACTTCCCAAACAGCTCCTGTGAGCCACATCGGAGTCCTCTTGGACCTGGCAGTGCCCTTTTTCCTTTTGGGTATGCATTCCAATTGGGCCTCTGTTATTGTTTTTGTAAACAGCCTCCATGCCTCTTGGAGTGTTTGGATTCTCTCAATTTTCCCTTTCAGCTTCTTTTTTACTAGTTTCCTCATCTTTGGGAAATTTCCTTTTTGAAAATTTAAGGTCTCTGTGTTAGATTTTATCAGTGACTTGCGGTCTATGATCAAGTTAAACATAATTGAGTTGTGGTCACTGTTCCCTATTGGATCAGTCACATTAACATCTTGCTCAGGATCAAGTCAAGGATTCTTGTACCTCTAGTTGGGTTTTCAACCATCTGTCCCAGGGAACAATCATTTAGCATATCTAGGAACTTTATCTCTTTATCATGTGCTGAACAACAGTTCACCCAGTCTATGTGAGGTAATTGAAGTCCCCCATTATAACCAGGCTTCCCTTCTTGGATGCCTCCTTTACAACATTCTCCAACTGCCAGTCTCCCTCAAGAGTTTGGGTCGGAGGCCGATAGTATATGCCTACTGTTAGACCATCCTTGTGGCCTGGTACTCTTACCCACAGAGCTTCTAATGGTGACTCCAAATCACCTAGATATTCTAATTCATACGATTTTATCACTTCTTTGACATACAAGGCTACTCCACCTCCCGTTTGCCCCTTCCTATCTTTACTGTATGGGACCAAAGACAACAGGACAGCCGAAGGGTTGGCTTAACACAGGTTTATTGCTTGGGGATCTGGTGGAGCATGAGGTAATGGCGGTGATACATCTCTTTATATACAGTAGGGTTATACGTTTGAATCTTGCAGCACGGTAGCTCATTGGCTGCTACCTGCGTGGCCTCGCCCAGGCACGCCTCTCTTCAGTAGTTCTTCTTTCCTGCTGCTGAATGCGGGGAAGGTTTTCCCGCGGCTGTCCGTGATTGAGCAATGTGAACCATGTGAGATTGAACGCTCGCAGCTGCCCTCTATGGGCTGCTTGCTCGCGTTCCTTTACAGCTGCAATACATTGTAATTGGGGTGGTTACATTCTGACAGTACAAGACATGCATACACAACATCCCTCCCCCCTAGGATGGGACGAAGTCCCGCAACCAATGTGGCTTGCCGCACATTCGCTTGGGGCGTGCTTGCGCCTGCCCTAGTACCGGAGAGCCTGTGATCCCTGACTCCGTGGGTGCTTGTCCTGCAACGGGAAACGGGGATTCATTAGTGGCTCTGTGGGGCGTCTGTGCCCGCCTTGCGTTGGGGGAAGGGAATGGGATGAACAACTGAGAAGTGAACCCCTGTCTGTTTCCCTCGGACCCCGGGGACCCTCTGATCGTGAACCGCGGGACCGATGAGGCTGCCCTTGTGGTTCTGCTCCCTTCTGTCCCCCGCTCAGGGGACCTTGAGGCTGTGGCGGACGGTCCCGCCGTTGCCTCCTGTCTTGGGGGTGTCGGTCTCCGGGAAATTGGTGCTATGTTGCATTCTAACTCACAGGGGCTACTGGGACTGGAAGTACCAGGGGCTGAACTGAAACCCCTCTTTTCGCTAGGACGGGTGGGGGACCACTCCGCTAACTCCCCCTGGCACTGTAAATCAAGGTCTAAACTTCTTGGGGAATCTGTATCTCTGGGATGCTCCCGGGGGATGTGTGTGGGATCGGGGCTCTTCCTTTCCGCCGCAAACTCCCGCAAAAGATTTCTGAGGTTCGATTCCCTTTCCTCCCCCCTTAGTGGGGACTCCCTTTCCTCCCCCCTTGGTGGGGACCCATGTTCCCCTTTCCCTCCCCCTTGGGTTAAACGGGTGGGGGAGTACCCTAACGCAGATTCGTTGCTGCTCTCGTCTTCGTCCTGCTTTCCGGGGACCCTCTGCCTGAGTTGATCCGCGTGCCGCCTCCACAGGAGGCCTGTATTGGTCTCCACGCGGTATGAGACGGGGCCGGTTTGTTCTATTACAATGCCGGGCACCCAGGCTGGTCCCCCGCTGGCGTAGTTCCTGCAATGCACGGGGGCGCCTACGCTAAAACTCTTTGAGGAATCCATCTCTACATTTCGCCCTTTGTCTTCCACTCTGGTGGGGTCTAGCCTGGAGATTACCGTAGCCAGCTTCCTGCGCATTAGTAACTCCGCGGGGGAGTATCCTGACGCTAGTGGGGTGACCCTGTACCTTAGCAAGAACTGACATAGTTGTCGGTCTAGATCTCCGGAGCCCATGCGCCGCAGCGCGTCTTTAGTGGTGCGCACGAGGCGCTCTACTTGGCCGTTGGTGGCCGGGTGGAAAGGGGCGGAGGTGACGTGCCGAATGGCGTTGAGGTCCATGAATTCCCTGAACTCGGCGGAGGTGAAACAGCTAGCGTTATCGCTGACGAGGGTGTCGGGTAAACCGAACGTGGAAAAAACCCTCCGTAACTGTTTAACTGTGGTGGCCGAGGAGGTGCTCGAGACTGGGATGACCTCCAACCACTTTGAGAACGCATCCACCACTAGGAGGAAAAGCGTTCCCCTGAACGGCCCTGCAAAGTCTACGTGTACCCGGGACCAGGGCCCCCTCGCTGCGTCCCACTCTCTATGTGGCAGACGAGCCTCTTCTGGCCTGGAGCTTTGGCACGCTTCGCAAGTGCCGACCATGTGCTCAATGTCGGCATCTAGCTGGGGCCACCAGAAGTAGCTACGGGCTAGTGCCTTAGAGCGGACGATTCCGGGGTGGCTGACGTGCAGCAGTTTAAGCACCCTCGGCCGGAGGGACGTGGGGATCACTACCCGCTGTCCCCACAAAAGGCAACCCCTCTCTAGGGACAATTCTAATTTCTTTTTGAAAAATGTGTCGAATTCCGCTGCTGGGGAAGACACGGGCCACCCTTTCTGTACCCAGGAGGAGACTGTGGCTAACGTTTTGTCCTTGCCGGTCGCTTTGGCGATGTCGGCCGGTACTACTGGAGGGGCGTCTAGGACCTCTATCATTAAAACCTGGTGGTCTCTCTCTTCCTCGCCCACGTGGCAGCAATCCCGGGGAATGGGGGACCTCGACAGGGCATCCGCATGGCTGATCTCCTTTCCGGGCCGGTATACCAACGCGTGCTGATACGCGTTGAGAAAAATGGCCCACCTGAGCATTCTCGGGGACAGGATTTGGGGTGTGGGCTTATCTGCGGTGAAAATGCCTAGCAAGGGCTTGTGGTCAGTCACTATGGTGAAGGGGCGGCCATACACGAAATCATGAAATTTCTTGGTCCCCGCAATTATCGCTAGTGCTTCCCTGTCTGTCTGGGCGTAGTTTCTCTCCGCTTGGGACAAGGACCTAGAGTAAAACGCTATCGGGGCCTCCCTCCCGTTCTCCAGCACGTGGCATAACACCGCCCCCACCCCCACCGGGGATGCATCGCAAATCAGGACCACTGGGCGTTTGGGATTGAAGTGGGTCAGTACAGCATCTGATGCCAGGAGTCGCTTCAGGTCATTGAAAGCCTTCTCGTGGTCGTCGCCCCACTTCCATGCCTCGTCCTTTTTTAACAATTTGTGTAGCGGTTCCGCCACGGCTGCCTTCCGAGGAAGGAAGGAGTGGTAGAAGTTGAGCAGCCCTAGGAACGACTGCAGCTCGGGCTTGGAGGTGGGGCGAGGGGCCTTCTTGATGGCGGCCACCTTGGATTGGGATGGCCGTATTCCCTCGGGAGTAATGCGGAACCCTAGGAACTCGACCTCGGTTGCGAAGAAGACGCATTTGTCCTTTCGCAACCGCAACCCCGCCTTTTCGAATTTTTCTAGGACTCTTCCCAACCTTTCTGCCAATTCTGCCCGGTTGCCCCCCGTAATCAACACGTCATCAAAGTATGGCAACACCCCCTCTAGTCCCTTTAGGAGGCGTTCCACGAGTGATTGAAAAATCCCGGGCGCCGAATTCACGCCGAATTGGAGGCGCGATACTTGGAACGCCCCTTTGTGTGTGACTATGGTCTGCGCAGCAGCCGCGGCGGGGGTGACCGGGAGCTGCTGGTAGGCTTGGGCCAGGTCGAGTTTAGCAAAACACCTCCCCCCGTGCAACCTGGCCAACAAGTGGCTGACTACCGGCACCGGATACGCATTAGGGCGGATCGCCTTATTGATGGTGCACTTGTAATCAGCGCATATGCGGACCTCCCCGTTGGCCTTGAGTGCTGTTACAATTGGAGTTTCCCACTCCGCAGAGTCAACAGGAACAAGGATCCCCTGGCCCACCAACTTGTCCAACTCCGCCTCTATTTTGTCTTTTAGGGCGAAAGGCACCCTGCGCGGTTTAAGTCTGATTGGACGCACTCCAGGGTCCAGGTCGAAGGTCACTGGGGGGCCCTTGAACTTTCCGAGTCCTTTCTTAAAAACTTCGGGGTGCGCCTCACACACGCTCTGTATTGGATCAGTCCCGGCGGCGTGTATTCCCACGGCGTGCACCCCCCCGATGAACAACCCCAGGGGCTGAAACCATTGAGTCCCGAGGAGGCTGCATTTACCTCCTTTGAGGACGACTAGGGGAAGCGTTGCAGTGCGCTTTTTTGAACTGGACCTGGAACTTCCCAACCCCCAGTACCGGGATGCGGTTCCCTTGCACGTCCTTTAGTGTGGCCCTCAACGCCTTGAGCTTGGGCCGCACGTGGGGGGGTATCTTTAGGAATTCCCCCTGGGAGATAATAGAGTAAGAAGAACCCGAGTCCACCTCCATCCTAACAGGGGCCCCTTGTATTACTACCTCGACGAAGTATCGGGGATGCTCCGTGGAAACGCTGAAAACCGGGGCGTCGTCCTCGCTGTCGTCGGAGATGCGTCCGACGCCGTCCCGCTTCCTCGTGGTCCGGGTGCCGTGGTCCTTGGGCCTCGTGGTGCGATCCTGCCTCGCCGAGCGGTCTGGGGAGCTCCTCTTGGCCTCGCGTCGCTTCCGGCAGACCTTGGCGATGTGCCCGCGCCGGCCGCAGTTGTGGCACTCGGCCTTGCGGAACGGGCATTTGGCGCGGGCGTGGGCGGCGCCGCAGCCGTCGCAGCGCCGGCCCTCCTTTTGGACCTTCCGGACATCGTCGTCGTCGCCGCCGTCCTCCGTGGTTGAGTCCGAGGCTCGCCGGGCCGCGCGCACCGAGCTCTCTGCTTTGGCGGTTTTCGGCCGCCAGTCCTGGAGCTCCTGTACGCCGGCCGCCGTGGCTTCCGCGGCCTGCGCGGTGTCGAGGACCGTTTGCCACGTGGGGGGCGGCTCCTGCTTCATCAGCGCGCGCTGAGTTTCGGTGTCCCTCAGGCCGCAGAGCAGGCAGTCGCGGAGGGTGACTTCTGGGGTCTCCCATTTGCAGGGGCCGGCGGCCAGCCGCAGGGCCGCGGCGAACTCGGCGACCGATTCCCCGGGCGCTTGGACTCGCCTCCAGAACGCGCTCCGAGCGGGGAACATCGCTACCGCGGGCCGGAGGTGGGCGCGCAACACAGCCAGAAGCTCTTTGGCTTTGTAGTCGCTCACCCTCCTCGGCGCGATCAGGTCCACCAGAGTCCTTTTTGTCTCGTGTCCGAGCATGCGGACGAAGATGGCCCTCTTCTTGTCCTCATCTGAGACTTCGAGCTCCACCAGTGCTCCGTTGAAGTCTATCTCGAACAGCTCCAAGTCTCCCGGCTTCCTGATCTCGTAGCCGGCGCATGTCTTGGTCCCGTGGGCAGCCATCATCCCACCTTCGTCGCCAATTTACTGTATGGGACCAAAGACAACAGGACAGCCGAAGGGTTGGCTTAACACAGGTTTATTGCTTGGGGATCTGGTGGAGCATGAGGTAATGGCGGTGATACATCTCTTTATATACAGTAGGGTTATACGTTTGAATCTTGCAGCACGGTAGCTCATTGGCTGCTACCTGCGTGGCCTCGCCCAGGCACGCCTCTCTTCAGTAGTTCTTCTTTCCTGCTGCTGAATGCGGGGAAGGTTTTCCCGCGGCTGTCCGTGATTGAGCAATGTGAACCATGTGAGATTGAACGCTCGCAGCTGCCCTCTATGGGCTGCTTGCTCGCGTTCCTTTACAGCTGCAATACATTGTAATTGGGGTGGTTACATTCTGACAGTACAAGACATGCATACACAACACTATCCTTCCTGTACAGTTTGTAGCCTGGGATAACTGTATCCCATTGGTTATCATCCGTCCACCAGGTTTCAGTGATACCAATAATATCAATATTCTTATCTATTGCTAAGTATTCCAGCTCCCCTATTTTGTTCCGGAGGCTTCTGGCATTTGTATACAAGCATTTATATATGCTTTCCTGATACAGTCTTTTAAGTCCAGTTGCATTGTTAAACTGCCTCTTGCATCCTTCTGCTAGAGTGCTGGTGACTAGCTCCTTGCTCTGCTCAGTAATTTTTGCATCCTCCTCACTACTCAAGTACACACTTCCCCGAACCGGATGCTGCCCAGCTCCTGTCGGCTTTCCCCCAGTTATCAGTTTAAAAGCTGCTCTGCAGCCTTTTTGATGTTGAGTGCCAGCAATCTGGTCCCATCATGGTTCAAATGCAACCCATCCCTCCTGAACCGATTTGGCTCGTCCCAAAATGTTCTCCAGTTCCTGACAAAACTGAAGCCCTCCTCTCAACACCACCGCCTCATCCACGCATTGAGGCTTCTGAACTCTGCCTGCCTGGTAGGTCCTGCGTGAGGGACAGGCACTACTTAAAATATGAATGGGACCATGCGACCCTCCAAATACCTGCAACCACCAAGAGCCCTATATCTGGAACTGGGAGAACCAAAGTATATCCAAGGAAAGTGAGGCTTTGCAGAGTAAAACAGGCAATGACACAACTATGTCAGTGTACTCTATGGCAGGGGTCCTCAACCTTTCCTACACCACGGACCAGCTTCATGCCAAACAACCTTTCCATGGACCGGCAAGGAGGGGCAGCGGGACCAGACGGCACAAGCATACAACAAAATACGACAAAGTGTACCCTGTGCACAGGCGGGGAAGGAGCCCTGCTGCAGCCCAAAAACAAGAAGGAGGTTTGTGACCTCATGGACCATTGCACGCCAGGCACCTCTATCCTCCACCATCCCTCTCAACCTGCCCAACTCTGTGCCCATTGCATCAACAATACCATCCAGCCATCTCATTTTCTATTGCCCCCTTCTTCTTTTGCTCCCATTGGACTGCTGGGCAGAAGGACGGGCGGTGAACTCTGTGCTGGGAAGAGGGAGAAAGCATTCCGATTGACTGTTGGGCAGAAGAGTGAAGCAAACTCTGTACTGGGGTGCCCACAGAGAAGGCTCCAAGTGCCACCTCTGACACACGTGCCATAGGTTTGCCATCACTGCCTTATCTGGATCTCTCAGAACCTGTCCCTTGTTTAAGTAGCAATACTAGATTGTGGAATCTACTTCTTGTTCCCTATCCGATTTGGAATAGTGGTGATCATCATGGTGATCAGCCATGAAGATTGTCATGAGAATATAATGCAGTAGCCTTTCATCTGCTTTCCACATTGCAGCATGACTCCCATATCATTGATCCAGTTTTGCAAGTCACTTTCTGGTCCTGAGCCCTTTTGGCACTTATCAGCCCCAGGCCAGTATTGATGAAGCTGCTGCCTCCATCAAGATGGATTCAAGTGGCATTTAATCCATTTGGGCACCTTCACCCTTCCCTGTGAACATCACCACTCATGGCCGTTAGTCTTTAGGATTGTCAGGTTAGTTAGAACACAATTGGCATTGACTTGCTGGCAGTATGGTCTACTTTATTACCATAGCAGGGTAACCTGACCAGACTGGCATGTAACCTACTAGGAGTCTGAAACTAAAATTCAGGCAAGATAATCTCTTATACATGAAAGTACTGTAAGAGCCACCTATAACCTGTCACTAAGGAGAACTACAACCGGTTGAGGCAGAAGGCACCAAATAATTTGGGATTCCACAGTGTTTTAGTTTCCCTTATAGAACGATATTGCTGGACAAACTCTTTCTGCTTGTGGCAGAACTGGGTCACCAATTTGTCCTTGATTATGCCATACCCCCTTAGTATCTTTATTTGTCTGCTCTCTAGACCACATGTACTATGAAGACTATGATCCTTGAATCTCACCTGTTCACTTCTTATAATGGAAGGTGGAATGGAGAAAAAGTATCCTGCCTTGACCCCTTCCATAGCTACCGATGGCTTGCCATCAAATGCATGGAGCAGCACTCTTTCAGCATCTACAACAAACCACAATAGTCAGGGGGGAGGATGCCTTCTGCTTCCAACAGAATTGTAATGTCAGAAGTCATGCTAGGAAGCACAGTTTCAAAGGGAGAAAGAGTCAAAGGCCCACAAGATTCTAATGCATAGAAGAAACTTTATGATGTTCATGTGTGGCTTGGCGTGACTATACTTTTTAAAGCAGGGGTGGCCAACTATTTTTTGCTGCAGGCCTGGCCACGCCCCCGATAGCTGAGTGGGCCTGACCACGCCCCTGGAAGCGGAAGTGAGCACATTTACGGCTGTCATACATGCATCCACTTCTGTGTTTACGACAGCTGCGGGCGTATTTGTTATGCATGGGTGGCCACATTTTCTGGCTGATGTAAACATGCCCGCTTCCACTTCCAGGTGCAGCGATGGTGGCGTCGGGCCAGATGAAATGGCGCTGCACAGTGGTGGGATTCAGCAGGTTCGCACCAGTTCGCCAGAACCGGTAGCAGAAATTTTGGCTGGCCTCTCCCATCCAGGTTTTGAAATAAAGTAGTCCTAATTTGGGTGCAACGCAGGGCTTTCCCCCTGGCCATGCCCACCATACCATACCCACAGAGTAGGTAGTAAAAAAAATTGAATCCCACCACTGGTACACAGCCTGGGTGCGGCTTGCATGCCGAAGGTTGGGAAACTTTGTTTTAAGCCATCACTATGACTCAATGCTCATGTAGCCCACCTGGCAAAGTGCAACTAAAGACTTTGGAAGTCCTGCAGTGGTTGGACTGCTGGACTTGGACTGGTAAAAATGGAAAGAGTTCTGGATGGTACACTAGCCCTATTAAGTTGTAATTTAATGAGCTCCCGTCTTTGTCCCAGCTCCTGTCAACTTAGCAGTTCGAAAGCAAGAAATTGCAAGTAGATAAATAGGGACTACTTTGGTGGGAAGGTAACAGCCTCCCGTGTCTAGTCATGCCTGCCACATGACCACGGAAACGTCTGCAGAAGCAGACAGTGCTGGCTCTTCAGCTTTGAAACAGAGATGAGCACTGAACCCTGGAGTTGGATACAACTGGCTTTCGAGCAAGGGAAACCTTTACCTTTACCTTACCAGGTCTTGGCCACACTTTAAAAGAGGAAAACTTAACCATTGCGGTTTTCTCTGCAGAGAGCAGTGTATCTGAGTTCGGAGAATGGTCCTCATCATACCTAGGCTCAACCTGCAATCATGAATCCCTAGGAAATAGAGTTTGTGCTTACACATAAACAGGACCCTTCACTTTTTCAGACACTGCCTCCCTTTAGCTACCTTGGAAGAAAGATGGGTCAAAAACAAAGCAAATAACAAACAAATGAGATATCTCACTCTCCACAAGGAGAAGGTGACTATGGAGAGAAGAAGTGCCTTGGCTCTCCTCTCTAAGCATGCTGTTGAGAAACAGGTAAATAATGACTGGATGAGACTAAGGAAGTAAGGAAAGTAAACCTTGGATCATCTTCTCATGGTGTAATGAATAAGAAGAAGATTTGACTCTATCTCCCATACTGAATGTGGGCAATCCTTCCTGAAGCAATCACATATTTTGGGAAAAACAAAATGAAATCCATGCATAAACATAAATAATCAAATAAAATGAAAGATACCTTGTTCCTTTAAGAGGTTAATGGTTGGCCTTCCAGCTGAGCGGGAATGGACATTTCTAAGGTAAACAAAAAGAACAAAAGACAACAATTACATGGGTGATATGGGAGGATTTTTTACTGTTTTAAATATCCAAGATGGGCATTTTAGGTTATTGTTATCCACTGCAAGCCTTGAGAACAGGGTTAATTAAAAATATTATATAAACAAGTAAACAACTTCATTGTTGATGCTTCAGTGAACTGCTGACTTGAGCAAAGCCAGTGGAGGAAAGAGGTAGGAGAAAATATTAATATCATATCTGGAAAGACCTCATACATAAAAATATAGCATGTTACACTGAAAAAGTAGGAATATTTTCTCCATTAGTATAGGAAATGCAGAGTATGCAAATTTCAATAAGAATCTTAATGCAAAGAACACATTAATAGCTGGCTCATCTCCAGCTATTGACCAAATGCAATAGCTGGAGAACCCTATTGACCGAAGCAAAGGCAAAACAAAGGGACAAATCAGAGGAAACAGGAAGGATGCTCAGCACATTAGATGGACAGAAAGGGGTGGGCAGGAAAGGAAGAGGAGAAATACAGTGTTGTAAGGAACAATATTGCATAGGGACATGGAATGTAAGATCTATGAACCAAGGAAAGCTGGAAATGGTAAAAAAGGAAATGGAAAGAATAAGTATTGACATCTTGGGAATCAGTGAGCTAAAATGGACAGGTATGGGAGAATTCAGCTCTGGAAACCATCATATCTACTACTGTGGACAAGAAAACTTCAGAAGAAATGGAGTGGCAATAATTGTAAATAAAAGAGTGAGAAAAGCAGTAATGGGATACAATCTCAAAAATGATAGAATGATGTCAGTCAGACTACAAGGCAAACCATTTAATATCACTGTAATCCAAATATATGCACCAACTACTAGTGCAGATCAAGCCACAGTAGACCAGTTCTATGAGGACCTACAACATCTTATAGAACAGACACCAAGAAACGATGTCCACATTATCTTAGGAGACTGGAATGCAAAAGTAGGAAATCAAAAAGTGGACGGAATAACAGGCAAGTTTGGTCTGGGAACACAAAACGAAGCAGGGCAAAGACTGATAGAGTTCTGCCAAGATAACACACTAGTCATAGCAAACACCCTTTTCCAGCAACACAAGAGGAGACTCTACACATGGACATCACCAGATGGCCAACATTGAAACCAAATTGACTACATACTCTGCAGCCAAAGATGGAGAACCTCCATACAGTCAGCAAAAACAAGACCTGGAGCGGACTGTGGCTCAGATCACAATCTACTGATTGCAAAATTCAGGCTCAGACTGAAGAAAATAGGGAAAACTAATAGGCCGGATAGATATGATCTAGACAACATACCCAAGGAATACACGGTGGAGGTGAGGAACAGATTCAATGGTCTGGACCAGATAGACAGAGTACCAGAAGAATTATGGACAGAGATGAGAGATATTATGCAGGAGGCAGCAAGGAAAACTATACCAAAAGAAAAGAAGTGCAAGAAAGCAAAGTGGTTGTTGGATGAGGCTCTTAAAATAGCAGAGGAAAGAAGGAACGCAAAAGGCAAAGGAGAAAGGAAAAAATACAATCACTTAAATAAAGAATTTCAAAGAAAAGCAAGGAGAGATAAGGAAAGCTACCTAAATAAACAGTGCAAAGAAATAGAGGAAAACAACACAAGAGGCAGGACTAGAGATCTCTTTTAAAAAATTGGGGAAGTCAAGGGAACGTTCAAAGCAAAAATGACCACGATAAAAGACAAAGATGGCAAAGAGTTAGTGGATGCAGAAGAGATAAAGAAAAGATGGAAAGAGTACACAGAGGAACTTTACAAAAAAGACCTAAACACCCCGGATAATAACAATGAGGGGGAAATTGAACTTGAACCAGACATCCTAGAGAGTGAAGTCAGAAAGGCCCTAAAAAGCACGGCAAATAACAAAGCCAGTGGAGATGATGGTATTCCAGTTGAATTCTTCAAAGCCCTAAAAGACGATGGAATCAAGCTACTACATTCTATATGCCAGCAGATTTGGAAAACGAAACAGTGGCCACAGGATTGGAAAAGATCAGTATACGTCCCAATCCCAAAAAAGGGCAATGCCAAAGAATGTTCAAATTATCGAACAATTGCGCTCATCCTACAAGCTAGCAAAGTGATGCTCAAGATAATACAGGATAGACTGCAGCAGCATGTAGAAAGAGAACTACCAGAGGTGCAGGCTGGATTCAGAAGAGGCAGGGGGACCAGAGATCACATTGCCAACATACGTTGGATCATGGAGAAAACAAAGGAATACCAGAAACAAGCTTACTTCTGTTTCATTGACTACACCCTGCTTATTCAACTTATACACAGAGCACATGATGCGCAATGCAGGGATGGAGGAATCACAATATGCGATCAAAATTGCTGGGAGAAACATCAACAATTTGAGATATGCAGATGATACCACCCTAATGGCAGAAAGTGAAGAAGACCTAAAGAAGCTCCTTATTAGGTTGAAAGAAGAGAGTGCAAAAGCTGGCTTGAGACTCAATATCAAGAAAACCAAGATAATGGCCACAGGCCCCATCAGTCCCTGGAAAATAGATGGGGAAGAAGTAGAAGCAGTAACAGATTTTACTTTCTTAGGATCCAAGATCTCTGCAGATGGAGATTGCAGCCATGAAATAAAAAGGCGACTGATTCTTGGGAGACAAGCTATGAGAAACCTGGGGAACATAGTGAAAAGTAGAGACATCTCACTGCAAACAAAGGTCCGCATAGTCAAAGCAATGGTATTTCCGGTGGTAATGTATGGCTGTGAGAGCTGGACCATTAGAAAGGCTGAGCGAAGAAAAATAGATGCCTTTGAGATGTGGTGCTGGAGGAGAGTTTTGAGAGTCCCCTGGACAGCGAGGAGAACAAATAGGTCAATATTAGAAGAGATTAGCCCTGAGTGCTCCTTAGAGGGACAAATAACAAAGATGAAGTTGAAGTATTTTGGACATCAAATGAGAAGAGAGGATTCACTTGAGAAGGCCTTGATGCTGGGGAAGGTGGAGGGCAAAAGAAGAAGGGGACGGCCAAAGATGAGATGGCTAGATGGTATTGTAGACACAATGGGCACGGGGCTGTGTGGACTAAGGAGGATGGTGGAGGACAGGGGTTTCTGGAGAGCGATGGTCCATAGGGTCGCAAAGAGTCGCAATTGACTGTGCGACTGAACAACAACAACATCTCCAGCTAGAGTCCAGTTAGTGTCCCTCCTGTATTTCTGCATTCCTCCTATTCCCCTTTTAGCATTTTTAAATAGGGTGGGGGTAGGAGGGTGGGTAGTTGGGTGTGTGATCTAGGGTTTTTAACCTGTTTTTATATGTTTTTAATTCTTGTACGCCACCCTGAGTCGGGTTCACCCGAGTGGGCGGGATAAAAATTTAAGAATTATTATTATTATTATTAATTAATAAGTGGGATCTAACGATATAATGGGGACTGCGGTGGCTTAGTGGTTAAGACACTGAACTTGACAACTATAAGGTCGGCAGGTCAGCAGGTCGAGACCCGAGTACTGCACGATGGAGTGAGCACCTGTCTGTCCCAGCTCCTGCCAACCTAGCAAGTTTGAAAGCACGAAATTGCAAGTAGATAAATACTTTGGTGGGGAGGTAACAGCGTTCCATGCAACTCCAGTGTTTAGTCATGCCTGCCACATGTCCACGGAAATGTCTGCAAACAGAAACAGCACTGGCGCTTTGGCTATAAACAGAAATGAGTACTGATCCCTAGTGTCAAATATGACTGGTTTTTGAGCAAGGGAGACCTTTACCTAAAGATATAATACATAGGAGTCATTTTCCTAAACATATAGTATTTCTTGTGAACCACACATATAAGATACAGATACACAGTACAGTAGGTACAGTACTGTACCTACAAAGGCAAATTTAGTTGTTTTGCCAGTTGAATCTGTTTGATTAAGACTTGTCTTTGCTCTTCCTTCTGCTCATCAGTACTAGCAAATCTGGGTGTAAAATCCAGACCAACCTGTAGGAAAAGAATAATAATAATTGGAAATTGTTTCCCGTCTTTGTCTTTCAGCTCAAAATATACTCAGGAAGGGGCAACAATGAACACTGTTGCTTCTAATCAGTTGCATAGCCTGCAACATGAGGCTGGAAAACAGAATGTTCCCCACATGTGGGCTGCGATTCTCATCAGCCTAGCCAGAAAAAAAAGCAGTTGTTCAGGATTGATAAAGTTGCAACACTCAAATAGAAGTGTATGTTTTTCTGGGACATTATCATATTTGATGCACCACAACGAACAGGTTGTTATATGCTGCAATTTTGCCTGGGTCACTCAAACCATTGTCGATAGATGCTAACTCACTGGCAAATGTGTAATGCAACAATGTTTGTTGCATCCACCCTTTGGATGTGATGCATCAGCTTGCAAGAGAAGTTTGTTTTGCAACCATTTGCAACAGGGACAGGCTTTGCAGCAGGTTTGAATAATAACTGGGGATTTGCCATTACTGTATTGCCAGATGTAAAAAGCTACAATGCTACTTTTCTGTTAGGCTGGCTAATTGTTGTGTGCCTGTGTACCTGATGTGTATAAATTGATGCCATGAGGCCTCACTCGTATGTCTGATGAAGTGGATTTGGTCCACAAAAGCTCATATTTAAATACAGGAGTTAGTCTATAAGGTGCCACAACATTTTTGTCTCTTTTTTTTTTTGCTGTTCTGTTTCGTTTACTCTGTGACATGCTTACACAGACTAACATAGCTACCACTTCAAACTTTGTAACAGTAACACTTAGACAGCTACACATTAAGTGTATGTTTAATAAGGAACACATAATAGAAGACTTGCTGTAATTAAGAAATATTTTAGATATAAATGTGAAATGGTTTTGTTTTTGCTGTTTAAAATGTTGATTTTTTAAAAACAACAACAACAATATAATGACAATTTGAAGAACCCCTTCAAATTTGACAGAAATCCTTCATGGGAATGTCTTCCCATGTAGGAAATGCTGTATAACCCACATGCAGAACAAATGCACATATGTGCTCCAATCAAGAAAAGCAAATGGCCAATTATGGAAAACATTCATTTATATTTTTACATCCTACATTTTCCTGTGTGGTCCAGGACAGTCACATATGTGCATATTTCAGTCTGCGCACATTTTCTAGAACACAGTAGCCAGATGCATATTTCAGGCTTCAACCCTACAATACATAAAATAGAAACACATGGGAAAGGCAATCGCCATTGGTGCTTACCTCTCCTATGGCCAACAAACGGTCCTTATAAAGTTCCACAAGTGGCAATGCTTCATCCAAATCCTGCAGAAAAGGTTTTTTTTGTAAATGTGACATACATAGTGCTTCTCTGATGCAGGTTCTCTTTTGATTCATCCATTAACCTCTGTTCCCATACATAGGGATGATGGGACAGATATTCTAGCATAGCTCATTTTGATTATCTGCGGATAAGGGAGCTTATAGTCAACTAGCATATTTTTGTGTTGTTGTTTTTTTGGTTAGGGGTAATTTGGGTGGTAGTGTTTTGAATTTGTGGTTTTTAAATTTATTTTATTTTGTTTATTTTATTTATTTTTTATTTGAATTTTTTAAATATTTTTTGTCTGTTTTATACTCTTCTGGCCTCTAGGTGGGGCTGTGTTTTAGAGTACTGCGATTGTCTTTATTTCTTTATTTCTGTTCCAGAAGCATGGAGGGAGGACGTCTTTCGTAAGTGCTCTTAATTTATTATTTTATTTTTATTTTATTTTGATTTTGGGGTGCTGGGCTGGGGGGTTTAAGTAGAGAGTTTCTACTTAAACCCCCCCAAAGTGTTTTTGCTTGTTATTTCGTATTTTTTCTGGATTTTAGGTTTCTTTTTTATTGTTTTGGATATTTCTGCTTGTTATTTACTTTTTTTATTTTTTCCGCATTTATTTTTGTAATTTGTGATATTGTTTATTGAGTAAGGTATTTTCATGTTGTAGATAGATGTTTTTAGTGTTTTTTCATTGTTTTTCGGTAGCCTTTGGTATTTCGGGTGTTTTTTGTTGAGTTTGTTGTTTATTCTTTTGTTTACTGGGTATATTTGAATTATTTGTTTATTTGTGTTTTATTATTTTTGATGCTTGGCGTTCTGGTTAACTGTTTTCTTTTGTTGTTGTTGTTGTGTTTTGTGGGGTGAAGAACGGCCTGTTTGTCGTTTCCTCTTTTCCCCATTACTGTTTCGAAATTAGGTTTCGATGCAGCGATGGGGAAAAGGAAGAGCCGGCAGTCAGCTCGCTCTTCGTCTGGTAAGGTTCATTAGGTCGGTCGGGGGAGAAGGAGTCAGAGAAGAGCTATCTGCTTCATGATGGTTCTCTCCTCTTGGCCTCCTTTTCCCCAGGGTTACCTAACAGGAGATCGGCAGGCAACAATCCGTAAGGGGCGGTGCTCTTCCTTGCAGATTCCTGGCTGCTGCGTTTCTAGTACCTCCACTGCTGTTTCGTGCTAGTTCTCGAAACAGCGGTGTGGGTAGTACTAAGGCAGCATCCAGTCATTTGCCAGAAAGTGTGCTTCCCCTGATGAACTGCTGCCTGCTGCTTGTTTTTTCCCCACTCCGGCTCAACTTACCTTGAGGCCGGTGGTGGTCCCGCCGTGTCTTCGGAGGGGTAGGGGGAGGAAAGTCCCTCTTCTCCCCATTGCTCTGGGAAAGAAGGCCGGCGGTTGTTTCACCGTGTTTTTTTGCGGGTTTGGGTTAGAGAGGCCATTAGGTGCTGCGTCCGCCTGTGGCGGCCTTGCGTTCCCATTGCGTGAGGCGCTGCATCCTCCTGCAGTGGCCTTGAGTTCCCATTGTGTGAGCCATTATTTTATTTTATTTTTCACGTGCTGTCTTTTTCAGTGTTCTGCACGCTTGCACCCTTCATTCTGATTGGCTGAAGTGGTCACGGCACAGAGGACGCTGGGACTTGAAGTTTTGTTTGTTTTGTTTGCATTTGTGCAGCGGCTTTTTTCCTGTGGCTCGTTTTGTATTGGGTGTGCCGGCTTTCCCAACGTTCTCCTTGCTCTCACCTGTCAGCCTGATTGGCTGAGAGGTGGCGCGGCGCGGAGGACATTGGGACTTGAAATTGTTTTGTTTGCCTTCGTGCGGCAGTTGCCCCACTGGCGACTGCCGGACCCTTGCGGCGATGGTCGGGCTGGGTAAAGGCAAGTGCGAGTGGCTCGGTATGGGATAGTATGGATGGGTGCGGGCATGTATGCCAGAGTCCAACGGTTAACGTCCCTCCTTATAGGTAAAGATATCTTTTTTCTATACTAAAACCCTTTAGGTTTTAGCAACAGCTTTGGAACAAGGTTAAAAAGAAATTGAGTCCAGAACTATCTCCTATAATAGAATTAGATGATATTAAAAGTTTTCCGATACAATTAGATAATAGTTTAAAAATGGTATTGGAAAGGAAAAATGTTTCTTTGCTGAAGGACTGGGTCCGTGCCTGTAAAGATAGTGAGAATAAAGCAGTAATTTATTCACAGTTGAATTTGAACTGGTTTCAGAAGGTAATGTTGGATAGATGGACTGATAAATACAAGGAAGAAATTAGTTTAGAGAGGGATAAAACAGAATTTGAGCAATTGTTAAAAATACGAAAAGGAGATATGGGATTAAAGGGTATAGTAAGCAGGATTTATAAAATTTTAAATAATGAAGGTAACCCACAAGAAACTTTGAAGTCATGCTGGGAACAGGATTTGAACATAAAAATTCAGGAAAAAATTTGGAAAGATAAGTGGAGAAAAAGATATATGAGAACTATGTCGGTAAGAATGAAAGAGCACAATTACAAAATCTTATGGAAGTGGTATTTGACTCCTGAGAGATTATTTCAAATGAACAATGCTAAAAGTAAAATGTGTTGGAGATGTAAAAACTCTTTAGGGACATATGAACATATGTGGTGGAATTGTAAAGTGGTAAAAGAGTATTGGGGAAAAATTGAGAAGGAAATATGTGATATTATGGGGGTAGAATGTGAATTGAATTTAAACATGGTGTTGTTAACAGATGTGGAGAATTTGAAAGTAAATGAAGACAATAAGGAACTAATAGCTATTATGTTGATATCAGCTAGAATGTGTATTGCAAGGAGTTGGAAACTTGATAGAGTTCTAAAAGTAGAGGAATGGTATAAAGAGATGTGGGATCTTGCATTGAATGACAAACTGACAAGGGAGATGAATAAACATAAGGGGAAAATTAAAGAAAATAGATTTTGGAAAATTTGGCAACCTTTTGTGGAATACTCATTGAATGGAGAGCAGAGTAATAGCCTTGTACCAGATTATATATATATTTGGAAATGGTAAAAAAGGCAATATCCCGCAGACTCTTACAACTTGCAAATACACAGGGTGATTATTAGTGTTTATGTTATGTTTAATGTAATTGGATTTTCTTTTTCTTTTCTTTCTTTTTAATTATGTGTTTTCTTTTCTGTACCTTCTTTCTTATGTAATGTTTGTATTTTTATATTCAATAAAATTTATTTTTTAAAAAAAGCAACAGCAATAACAATTACAGTTATATACCACCCAAAAGAGCTAAGTGCACGCTCTGGGTGGTTCACAAGTTAATTAGCATTCCCAAACACACATGCTGGGTACTCAATTTACCAACCTCAGAAGGATGGAAGTCTGAGTCAACTTGTGTCCTGTTAGGACTGAACTCACAATGTGAGCTGAGTTTTGGCAGCAGCATAGCAGTTAAAAGACTGTGCCACCAGGGCTCTTTGAACATAGTCTATGTTGTCTTTTTCTCATGCTGTGTAATCCATGTCTGCAGTGAGATAAAAGCCTGATAAATACAACCATTCAAAATTCTATTCTTTGTTTTATCCTTAAATAGATCAGGGAACGAAAGGAAAGTTGGGAAGAAAAGCAGCACAGCTTCTGCCTTCATATATCTGATGAAGTCGACTTGGTCCACAAACGCTCACATTTAAACATAGGAGTTAATCTTTAAGGTGCCACATATATTTTTTTTGGTGTTTACTCTCAGATATGCCTTCATACATGTTTCTTAATGGAAACACAAACCCAATATGAAGTTGAACAAAATTTAAAAATGATGTTCATTGAGCCATTCTGTATAATTGAGGTACTATGTATCTTTGGTACTTTGTTCCCACTCGTTGTGTTACTTTTCAAATGCAACTCCATCATGTCCTGGTTATTTTATACAATTACTTGTGAAATGTAACTATATTGCTTCATATAGGCTTTGGTGCCAGAAGAAGGTTTGATTCCCCTCTACAGTGTTGCACTTTTATCCCTTGGTAGAGAAACAGCTGCATTTGTGTATACCAGGGGTTCTCAACCTACGGTCCGTGTGCCAACCCCACCCTGTGGCACCGCTTCATGTGGCCCATGCTACCACCGCACCTAGAAATGGTAGTGGACATGTTTACACATGCGTGAGCACATATGACATCAGCCATAAAACGTGCCTGAGCATGCGTAAATACACCCACAACTGTCGTAAATGTGGAAGTAGCTACATTTATGGTACCCATAAATGTACCTGCTTCTGCTTCTGGGGGGGAGTGTTATCTGGCCCGCTCAGCTGTCCGGGGGCCGTGGCCCGGCCCACGATGGGGAAAGGTTGGGAATCCCTGGTATGTGGTATGGAAATTGGGAGAGGGAGATACATTAATCCTCATTTATGGGCCTCTACCCCCATGACTCCTTGTGTTAAACCAACTCTTGCTCCACACATATACCATCAGTTATAATGCAAAGTAATGTATTAAAGTGCTTCTGTGCATCTGTATATGTTATTTTATTGTCAATTAGTTTAATCGATATGCAGTACTGTGCAAAAGAACTGTTTCTTCACACCACTGGGTTGTTGTGTTTTTTTGCAATTAAAAGTACTGTTTGCACAGATTATGTTAGTGCTAAACAATTATGTGTTTGAAAGCATTGTGTGATCCACAATTATAATGCTATATGGTTTAAGTCCCATTTTCTTCCATTAGATCTACTTTGATGTTTCTGGAAAGGTTTGACCTGTTGGATTCTGTTTCCCACCAATAAAATGGGTACAATAGTGATCTGCACATTACTCTAATTTTGCTTTGGGGCAGAAATTAAGAATTACCCAGGAAACTGAGAAATACTATAGAAGTGATAACTTGCAGAAAAGTAACTTGCTTCTACTCCACCTTTAAAGTAACACTGCGTTCACCTCCTGCTGGAATACTCTGAACTGGATGGATGCCCAAACATCCAAAGACAAATCCTGGGTACCTGGATACAAACAGATGTGATGGATAGGAAATACAGTATCAGGTGCCCGTGTTTGTTAAATTATGAGCATAAGAGTTTGAAAAGGTCAGAGCTGTTCCAATCAGTACAATAAACACAATGTCTAGAACAGAATAATGTGAGAAAGTAAATAGGCTTTATTGTTGCGATTCTCAATCAGATCTTGGAAAATGTGTTTTATTAAATTACATTTTCCAGAATTCCCTAAACCAGTGGTGGTGAATTTATGGTACTCAGAGCCCTCTGTTGACACGTATGCCATCATCTGCCCAGCAGCCCAATGGGAGCGCTTCCTCCCTCTCCCCAGCACAGAGTTCACTCCGCCCCTCTGCCCAACAGCCCAATGGGAATGCTTCCTCCCTCTCCCCAGGACAGAGTTTGCCCCTCCCCTCTGTTTGGGCACTTGGTCTATAAAAGGTTCGCTATCACTGCCGTAGACAGTATAACTTGTCAACAAGATGGCTGTAGGATTCTTGGGGTTGGAGTCCAAATCAATAATTTTTTAAACCTCTGCTGATTGCTTGACTATTAACAGCCCATCCTGATTTTATACTCTGGTTCTAACAGTTGCTTAGCTCCAATGTAACAGGTTTTATTCAAGTCAATACTGGCCAAAGTTTATTTATTAGCTCAAGAGTTTCACTGAACGAATACAGTACAGACTTTACCAAGCTGAGACCCAGTAGCAACAATCTGTCCATGTCACCACACAGATTCTCCAGTATATCCCTATGAAGTATTAAAATACTGTATATATTCTGGATACTATGGAACTGATTACATCCGAATGCTGAAGTTTCACTGTAAAATACCATAAGAAGTTTTTTTTGGAATATAAAAGGCATTCTAAAAATCCAGTGGGATGTTTTATTATTTTTCCTTGAACACCAGAACATATCACAATGCCTCTTTAAAACAAACAATCTAAATAACAGTTGGCATGCAGCATCAGGGAGCTACTCTTTGAGCAACACAGTCCAAAGCCTAATATGTGTCATTGTGTGGAATTATGTGTACATTTTTTCCATTCCATTTTTTTCCACTTTATCAAAGTAGGCTGAAAGACCAGAAAGTGTAGTACCTTTCTGTAAGTTGAATAATTTTCTCAAAATCTCCCGCATATTCAGCAACTGCCACCAGGGCCAATACTCCAGACTAAATCAACAGGAAATAAGATAGCTAGAACTGAAAAGTATAATGAAAATTTGCACAACTTAATTCAAAACTTATCTGTTTGGGAATAAGAATTTCAGTGTTGTTTCCAAATGCACGAGTCTCCTGTTTATAAATCTACCTGAGAGTTATAATTTACCTACATTTTATCTTAGAATTATGCTTTAAAATCTTGGATCCTAAGAGAAGTTTATTAAAGGAAAAATACAGAAACAAAATCCAGCATTTCCTCCTTCTCTCTATGGACAACTGAAAGCCCTATAAAGCCTCTCCACAAAGTTGAGGAATACTCCAAAACAATTTGGTTGGGGCATGGCAGCTAATGGAGGAAGAAATGATTAAGAAAGCTTAGCAAATATTCTCTCTGGGAACTTTCCCAAAACTGACTTCAGAAGACCACCATCCCTCAAAAACATCCCTAAAATGTCCAGGAGGGCCTTCTGCCCCTCCAGAGAGAATACCAAGGCGCTACAAGTGGCTGCAGGGAAAGTAAGTGGTGGAGAAAATTTCCTTCTGGGAACTTGATTTCATGAACCTACCCAAAGTTCCATGTCAGTGCCACCTAAAGATTTATTGAATATGATTATTCAACTCTATATACATTTCTCAAAACTATGTGAACAGACCTTGAACATTTGTACAAAGAAGAGACACAATTACAGTACAAACCTTTTTTGCCTCTTCCAGTACATGCCCAATGTCCTGGAAGATTAAAAATATAATTAGGCTGGCAGAATTATTTGCAAAGAAGGCATAGTAAGGACCAAATGGTGTAAGTGCTTTTTCCTCATTCAATGTATTTCTGCACATATAAACTATTTAGCTGGACATACTGTATATCAAACAACTGTCCTTTTTTCAGAAAGAAAGAATATTATCAACAATATTGCCTTAAAATATAACCACTTCTAATTTATTGTTGTTATTGTATTTTGTAAATAATCCTAATTATTTAATAATAGTTACTTTTTAGGTTTTTACAAACCAACAAGGGAATTTGCAGGGTTAATGAAACCGTCGCATCAATCAGGGTGGATTTGCTCTAAATTAAATTGATCTAAATCATGATTTAAATCATGGAAGCAACTTTAAACACATAACAAGTCCTCATCCCACACATGAAGGTTGCACAGGGGTGCAGCCTTCAGTTTAATAAAAAGAGAGTAACAAAGTTGCTGATACTTGTTATCGAGGGACGAACCACTAGGGATTACAAAGTAGGTGAGATTTTTAAGGAGTGGTCTCTTAAATCTTAATCCATTATCACAATAGCCATCAAATTAGAAGATGGAGAAAGTAGTTCACTGGACAAAGAATAACATTAAATATATGGCTGAGGAACTCAACTTCCCCTACGTCACCTAGAGGATCGTGAATAGGCTGAGGGTAGGAGTCCTTAAATATAAGACAAACATACTACAATTGGGGGCTGTTAGCGGACAACACGCAGCATGAATGTGGGGAGATACAGAATCCAGTTCATTTGCTAGTCTGCCAATGGCTGCCAGAGGCATGCACCGAGGAGGACTTGGGTTTGGGCAACAACAAAGCGAAGAAAGTGGCATCATTTTGGCAGTCCAAAGTTTGACCTGGACATAAAAGACTGTATCCATCATACCACAATGCAACAACAGTGCATCTTTCACAGTTGATCAACAGACAGGAAATTAGGAGGATAAATCTGTATGGATATATTAAATGAACACTACACAATTTGTGGAAGTTCCTGCTGCTAGATGTGACCAGATAGCAACCAACAAAAGGAACTTTAAAGGGAATTATAATTTGTTATTTTGCCATTGAATCAAACACCTATTGCAGAAGTATTTCTCCTACAAGACTTCTTTCCAAGAATCCCACAAGGCACCTTAGGCTGTGTGATCCAAGACTCTGGCTTAGATGATCCAGTCTCTCCTTCAGACTAAGGAAGAGAAAAATAAGCTTTTGGTGGCTGCAGGCTGGCGACCACTGCACTGAGGAGAGAGGACAACTTTCTGTCTGTCTGTCTGAGTTTTGGTTTATGAATTACATTAATTAATTCACAATGTTATGCCCTTACATCTTTCTCTCTCTCTCTCTTTGCCTGTTTGTGTTTTTTATTTGGTAAATGAATTTGGCAAATAATTAAATCCCACTTGACATCTTGATGGAGGGTAGCAGCTTCATCGATACCAGCCTTGGGCTGATGAGGACTTTGCGTGCCAAAAGGGCTCAGGACCAGAAAGTGATTCGTGGAACTGGATCAGTGGTATGGGTGTCACACTGCAATGCGGAAGTCAGATGAAAGGCCACTGCATTATATTCTCAGGGCAGTCTTCAAGGCTGATCACCATGAGGATCACCAATATTTGGATTCAGATACAGCAACAGGAGAAGAAATGAGTTACATTAATTCATTCACAATGTCATGCTTCCAACTTTCTTTCTTTGTCTGTTTTTTTTTGGGGTAAACAAATTACATTAATTCATTTACAACGTCATGCTCTTTCTTTCTTTCTTTCTCTGCCTGTCTGTCTGGGTTTTGTTTTGGGGTTGTTGTTTTTTTTGGGGGGGGGAATGAATTTTTGTTGTTGTTGTTGTTCTGCAGTCACACAGTCGATTCCGACCCTTTGCAAACCCATGGACCTTTTTTCCTCCAGGCACCTCTGTCCTCCACCATTCTCCTCAGCCCACCAAGCTCTGTGCCCATTGTGTCCACAATACCATCTAGCCATCTCATCTTTGGACACCCCCTTCTTCTCTTTCCCTCCACCTTTCCCAGCATCAAGGCCTTCTCAAGTGAGTCCTCCCTTCTCATTTGATGTCCAAAGTACTTTAGCTTCATCTTCACTATTTGTCCCTCCAATGAACAGTCAGGGTTGATTTCTTCCAGTATTGACCTACCGTATTTTCCGGCGTACAAGACGACTGTGTGTATAAGACGACCCCCAACTTTTCCAGTTAAAATATAGAGTTTGGAATATACTTGCCGTATAAGACTACCCCTCTTCCAATGCACACCAAATAAAAATTAACCCACACTCAACCCGAAGACGCGCAGCCCTCCGAGTCAAATGGGTAGGTTCTGGTGGTGAGCCAATCCATGCTCACGTTCTCCTCCTCAAGGTACAGGAAGATGTGTGCAGCTTGCTTCCCCTTGCTTCATACTCCCCACACAGAGCAGGGACTCAGCCGCGGCACCCCCCACCATATGCGACGGACATATGAAGCAAGGGGGAACAAGCTGCAGTTAAGTACCTGTCCTATAAGACGGCCCCCGACTTTGGCACAGATTTTTCGGGGTTAAAAAGTAGTCTTATACGCCAGAAAATACAGTATTTGTTCTCTTTGCTGTCCAAGGGACTCTCAGGACTCTCCTCCAACACCACATCTCAAAGACATCTTCTGCACTCAGCTTTCCTAAAGGTCCAGCTCTCACACCCATACATTACCACCGGGAAAACCATTGCTTTGACTATGTGATTTTTTTTTCAAGGTGATGTCTCTACTTTTGACTATGTTCCCCAGGTTTCTCATAGCTTGTCTCCCCATAATCAGTCGTCTTTTTATTCCATGCTACAGTCGCCATCTGCAGTGATCTTAGATCCTAGGAAAGTAAAATCTGTTACTGCTTCTACTTCATTAATTCATTTATAATTCATTAATTCATTTATAAGATCATGCTCTTTCTTTCTTAGTCTGTCTGTCTGTCTGTGTTGTTGTTGTTTTGGGGTAAATGAATTACAGTACATTAATTCATTTACAAAGGACTACAGTGACTCAAGTGGCTAAGACGCTGACTGGGAGGCGGAAGGTCAGCAGTTCGATTCCCAAGTACTGCAGGACGGATTGAGCTCCCGTCTTTGTCCCAGCTCCTGCCAACCTAGCAGTTCGAAAGCAAGAAATTGCAAGTAGATAAATAGGGGCCACTTCGGTGGGAAAGACAACAGCATTCCGTGCACTCTGGTGTCTAGTCATGGCTGCCACATGACCATGGAAACGTCTGCAGAAGCAGACAACGCTGGCTCTTCGGCTTTGAAACAGAGATGAGCACTGCACCCTAGAGTCGGATACGACTGGCTTTCGAGCAAGGGAAACCTTTACCTTTACTTTAATTCATTTACAACGTCATGCTTTTTCTTTCTTTCTTTCTTTCTGGGTTTTGGGGGGTAAATGAATTACAGTACATTAATTCATTTACAACGTCATGCTATCTCTCTCTCTCTTTCTTTCTTTCTTTCTCTGTCTGGGTTTTGAGGTGTACATGAATTACAATAATCAATTTACAACGTCATGCTCAGTCAGTCTGTCTGTCTGTCTGTCTGGCAGCGCTACCGACTCACCCCTTGGAACTCGGGCGCCGCGAGGTGGCAATGGCAATCCACCGCCCCCATCTTGACTCCCGGAACTTCAAGTGCGGGAGCCTCTGTTTCCGCCGGAACCCTTTTCTCGGGTGCTCTCACCTTCCGCCCACCCCTCGGCGCCGCGTCTAATGCGGCTCGGGTGCATTCTGCTTCCGGGTTGGAAAAAAAATTTTTTTTGTGTGTGTGTGTGTGGGTGGGGTCATGTCAACGACGAACGGTTTGGAGAGAGCGGGAAAATGGCAGCCGAGGGGGGAGCGCCACCGCCGCCGCTGCCGCCGCCGCCCTCGCGCACAGGAGGCCCTTCGCCGCCCTCGCCTTCTTCGCCGCCTGCTGACCCGCGGGTGAAATGCCTTTCGCGTTACTGGGCGGGCGAGTTGCTGGGCCACTGCCAGGCCTTCGTGCGCAAGCTGGGCACCGGTCAGCCGGTGGAGGCCGAGAGCCTCGAACAGGCTCTGGGCGAAGCACTTTGGGTGAGGCTGGCCAAGCAGGGATGGGAGGGCGGGAGGGCAGCGCCTTCGGTGCCGCCTTTGCCGAACCGTTTTGGGATGCGGGCTTTGGCGGGGCAACGTGTGACTCCCTCCCGTCTTGAAGCGACTTTTGTTCCCTTTCGCTCCTCTTGTTTGTTCACATTTATACCGCTTAGTCGTGGTTAAGACGCTGAACTTGAAGACTGGAAGGTCGGCAGCTCGAAACCTGACTGCTGCACGGCGGAGTGAGCTCCCGTCTTTGTCCCAGCTCCTGCCAGCCTAGCAGTTCGAAAGCAAGAAATTACAAGTAGATAAATAGGGACCACGTCGGCGGGAAAGGTAGCACTGTCCCACTGCCTCCCAGTGTCTAGTCATGCCTGCCACATGACCGCAGAAACGTCTGCAGTTGCAGAGAGCGCCTGGCTCTTTGCAGGGCCGTAGCCAGGATTCTAGATGGGGTGGCGAAAAATTGAGAGGAGGGGTTAACAGTGTCACAGATTGCAGTGGCTCAAGTGCCTAAGACGCTGACTGGTAGGCGGAAGGTCAGCAGTTCGATTCCCGAGTACTGCAGGATGGAATAAGATCCTGTCTTTGTCCCAGCTCCTGCCAACCTAGCAGTTCAAAATCAAGAAATTGCAAGTAGATAAATAGGGACCATTTGGGTGGAAAGGAAACAGCCCCCATGCATTCCGGTGTCTAGAGCCATGCCTGCCACATGACCATGGAAACGTCTGCAGAAGCAGACAGCGCTGGCTCTTCGGCTTTGAAACAGAGATGAGCACTGAACCCTAGAGTTGGATACGACTGGCTTTCCAGCAAGGGAAACATTTACCTTTAACAATGTCACACTCACATATATGAAAAATTCCCTTGACACTTTAAGAAAGGATTAGACAAGTTCATGGAGGACAAGGATTAGGGATCCAGGCACTGTGTGGTCCTGGTTTTCCTCATTTCTGAGGGGCCGGACCCAGTCGGTGTGGTTGGAGAGTGAGAGGTCCAGTCCTAGGCCCCTAAAATATGGAGTGCCTCAGGGCTTGGTACTCTCTCCTCTCCTATTTAACATCTACATGAAGCCGCTGGGTGAGATCATCCGTTCCCACGCGGTGCGGTACCACCAGTACGCGGATGACACACAGTTGTACATCTCGGCCCGTGGGGACTACAGTGATGCAGTCAAAGTCCTTTCCAGCTGTCTGGAGGCTGTTGGGGTCTGGATGGGGGCAAATGGGCTACAGCTGAATCCTAGCAAGACTGAGTGGCTATGGATAGTGTTATCCAGGGAGCTACCATCTTTGGTTTTGGATGGGGCTGTTTTGCCCCAGACCAACCCGGTGCGCAACTTGGGGGTCCTCCTGGATTCGCGGCTGCTGCTAGAAGAACAGGTGGTGGCTGTGGCCAGGAGGGCCTTTGCCCAACTTCGGGTGATTCGCCATTTGCGCCCACTCCTGGACCGGGACTCTTTGCTCATGGTCACTCACGCTCTGGTGACCTCCAGACTAGACTACTGTAATGCGCTCTACATGGGGCTGCCCTTGATGACCATTCGGAGGCTGCAGCTGGTCCAGAATGCCGCGGCCCGGGTGGTGATGGGGTGTGGACATTATGCCCATGCCTCACCACTGCATCGGGGGCTGCACTGGTTACCAGTTTGTCTCCGGGTGCAATTCAAGGTGCTGGTTTTGACCTTTAAAGCCCTACATGGTAGTGGGCCAGGGTATCTTAGGGACCACATTGCCTTAAGGACATCTGTCCGTCCAACCAGAGCGGACCGGAGGGGCTCCCTAATTGTGCCATCAGCCAGGGGGGCTCGCCTCTCTGGCACAAGGAGGAGAGCCTTCTCCGTGTCCGCACCAGCCCTTTGGAACCTCCTGCCTGTGGAACTGCGTCTCCAGACGGAGTTGTTGCCCTTTAGGAAGGAACTAAAGACCTGGCTGGCGGGCCAAGTTTGGGGTGCGGGTGGGGATGGGGGTACCGTTGGGTGGTTGGTATAGAGAAGTGTGCCTTCCCCCAAGGTCCCTTCGGTTCTTGCGCACCTTTTAGGGGTGGGTTTTTTTTTTAACTTTTAACTTTTTTATCATGTGTCTTTTATGTATTTACTGTCCGCTATGTAAACCGCCCTGAGTTGGGTTGTACCTGAGTGGGCGGTATATAAGCGTGAGAAATAAATAAATAAATAAATAAAGGGTATCAATGGCTATAATTATGGATACCTAAGGACAACCTCTGGGTTGGAGAAATAGGCAGGATATCTCTTAATGCCATTTCCAGGGAATCCTAAGCAGGTGAAGGCTTCTGCTTGGGAATACCCTGAAGGAAATGGTGAGCCACTGTGTGAGACAGAATGCTGGACTTGAAGGGCTGTAGCCTGTTCCAGCAAGGCTGTTCTTATGTTCTTATATAACACTGGCATCCTGGTTTGGGCTGGTGGGGGGGGGGGGTGTTAGCTCAGGAGGACCCTCCCCCCGGCTACGGCCCTGGCTCTTTGGTGTAAACAGATGAGCACCAAACCCTAGAGTCGGATATGACTGGCTTTCAAGCAAGCGAAACCTATATCACACCCTTTTGTTGTGAGCACCACTACAAAAGCATCCAGTGATAACCAATGAAAACACGAGTCAAAACCAGATGACATTGAAAATCTTAAAACCATAACAATATTCACAGTAAACACTATCAGCAGCAGTAAGTGGAGGTAAATAATAATAATGGTGGCACAGTGGTTAAACTGCTGTACTTCAGGCAAAACATGAGCGATTTTGGGTCATCCAAGGATGAGGAAGGCGGGATAGAAATAACCTAAATAAATAACCTAAATAAATAAATAAATAAATAATTTTGTGTCAGAAATTATTCTGGGTTGAAAGGATTTTTGCTGGAGAAACTGCTCAGGGGACGCCTGAATGAGGTTCCTTTCATGGTCCCAAGAGCTGGGACAGAGACTGGCTCTCAGTCCTTCATGCAATACCCGAGTCTCAAACTGCCAACTTGCCGGCCTTCCAGGTAACAAGGTGAGCTTCGTAACCACTGAGCCACCGCAGCCCAGATTGACTCAGCCTTCCTAGGTCAGTAAAATGAGTATCCAGCATATTGGGTGCAAAATGCTTATTGCCTGTAGATCCTACGCCCAGAGAGTGGGCTAAGCACTATGAGCCAGTATATAAGTAGAATTGCTATCATACATCCAGGGCCAACACTATGCAGTTCTCCTGATCTTATAAGCCTTGAAAGGCTTGCTGACAAAATTAAGTCTTTAGTGATTTACGGAGTGTTAATAAAGTAGGAGCAGTGCTTATCTCCACTGGCAATTCATTCCAGAGGGTGAGGGCTACGGTGGAGAAAGCTCTCCAGGTGGTCATTGCTTTTTTGCCTCTCTTTCGAGCAAGGGCGACAGGAGCTTACATGCCTGTGTGCTTTTGGGTATGATCAACATTACGAACTTGGTTTACAGGTACAGTACCAGGGACAGCACCTCAGTGGTAATACTACAAGCATGGCTTCACTTTCCTGCCCTCTCAGAAGAATTACTTCTGAAAATAACCCAAAACAAAAGTCACTTGACTGCTTGGGAGAGGCCCATCCGAAGTGTCAACTACCATGTTTTCAAATCGGGTTCCTGTGTCTTCAGTAGTGTAGAATTCTTGTTTTTGTTTGCTTTTAAGTTTTGTCATTTATAAAAAGAATGCCCTATTGCAAAGGCTGCAGAAACAAGTGAGTTGGTGTTAAAGTACAGTATAAGAATACAGTTAAACCTCATACAACAATCGCCCCATATAGCAACGAAATCGCATAACAATTAGGTTTTAGGGGAAAATGGCGTCCCACATAACAATTTTTCCTATGGGAAAAATCGTACAACAATTTTTCAATGGGAAAAACCACTTAGCAAAAAAAAAAAAAGTACGATGCATCCCATAGGGGAAATCGCTATACGATACATGTATCGTATAGCAATTGTTTCGTACAACAACGAGACCCATGGAATGGATTAAAACTTTTTGTATGAGGTTGTTGGATGTTTGGAACTGGTAAAACCCACTCCTTAAATATCTTACTTACCTTGAAAGCCCCTTTTGGGGGTTCTATACGTTGGGTCTCATTTAACAGTAAATAACAACAACAACCTTTACATGTAAGAATTACCAGATGTTATAACCTTAGACTGGGTATCCTCAGATGGTTTGGGATCTCAATGCTTGATTTTATGCCCTTTGAGTTCTCCAAGGACCACACTTAGCACTTTCTTCAAAGTGGCTGGTTTGAGAAGAAAAGTTCCAAAGTAATACATAGAGAATGGCCTTAAAATTGAAAATTGCAATCCCAGAGGCTTATGGGGACATGGTTTTCTGTTTGTGGGACAAAAATATAGTATGGCAGAAGGGGCAATTACTCCAGTCTGCATTGTGGCCTACAGCTGTGGTTCCCAACCTTTTTTTGGCCTTACCCAACTAAGCATCTTTAAAAATCTGATTGCCCCGCCCCCCCTGCTTTGACATAATCCTTATTATTCAAAAAGTGAACTATTCACGTGGAGGAAGCTTAAAAGGCCATTCACTGTTAATAACTGATTCTCGAATGGCCCCCTTTAAAAAAATCAAATTGCCCCCCTGTGGGGCAATTTGGGAACCACAGGCCTGGAGGCTAAACAGTTCCTACCCCTCTTTTAACTCAAGTTGTTTTATACTACATGCTCCATTTAATTACTGCATTATATTTTATTCTGATAATTGTTTATTTTCCTCTAATGATCATGTGTTCATCTCATAGACCTTATTTTCTTTTCACCCACTGTGATTTAAATCAGTTTGCACCCATGAATAATTTTGCCTCATTTCTGGTTACATCCTATTGCCCAGTGGGGCATGGAGAGAATCTAATTTTGAAACAGAAGAGACTTTTGAGAGTCCCCTGGACTCCAAGGAAAACAAATCAATCAATCCTGAAGGAAAACAAACCTGACTGCTCATTGGAGGGACAAATACTGAATGAGAAGAGAGGACTCACTTGAGAAGGCCTTGATGCTGAGAAAGATCAAAGGCAAAATGAGAAGGAGATGGCAGAAGATGAGGTGGTTGGATGGCATCATTGACACGAAGGGTGTAGACCTGTGTGGGCTGCAGGAAATGGCAAGAGGACGGGAGCCTGGCATGCGGTGGTCCATGGAGTCACAAAGGGTCGGACTCGATTGTGCAACTGAACAGAAAAAAGAGCATTGTGGTTTTTGTTGCAAAATATTTGTTGCCATCATAAGCATTATTTTATCAGTTGCATTGTTTTAACTGCAGCTACAAAACATCAATGTTTTTAACCCCAGTATAAACTGTTTGTCACATTAACGTGACAGAATGTCGCACAGCAGATTTGTAATGTTGGGAATTAGCACCTGTATACAATATATTTTAACAACAAGGAACACATACATTGACCTTTCGGTCTGAGAAGTTCTTGAACAATTTCAGCTGACTATTTTGTGTGCTCAGCCAAAGTTTCTTTACTAGTGTGTGACTCCTATCTACTGTGTCACTATTTGTTGTTGAAAGCTTTTGCTTATGTATAATTGAATGTTGATATGTATTCAGCATTTGGGTATTCATTATTTATTTTCATTGTTCCCTTCCTGCTGTATTTTGTGAATCAACTTTTCTCTATCATTTCTTTCATTTCTAGTAGTGAGAATGATGGGTGGGTTGAATGTTCAAATGATTTCTTCTGCTTTATGACACTTCCAGAAAATAGAATTTTAAAGCATATGTATACATTTTCTACAGAACTTTGAAAGGGCTGTACAAGAAAATATTACTGTTAACGGACAGCCATGGCAAGAATCATCAGATGCCCTTCAAAATGGTATGTACATTCCAGAATATTCTGTTTTTGTGCTTCGTTATTCAGACTCTTATGATACTTTTCTTGGATCTTACACATGAAAATAAGTCCTAAAAGAATGATTCATAAGTACCTTCTAAGGAGATTATTATATATCTGACACGAATAAAGAGAAAGGAGATTATCTAATATTGAATATACCTCTGAGGCAGATAGTCCAACATCATCCTTAATAGGAAGTTCCTTACAACACTGCTTCATACATAGGTAATCTTGAGACTCAATTACTGTAAAGCCCTTTATGTGGGGCTGTTTCTGAAGACATTCTAGAAGCTACAGTAGGTGCGGAATGCAACTATATACTTGGCTTGTGTGAGGGCCACATTTCCTCCAACTTTTCCCCCACCCCTGCATTGGTTATCTGTAGGTTTCCCTACCCGATTCAAGGCTCTAGTATAAACGTATAAAGACCCAAACAATTTAGGACCTCTGTGCCTGGCAGAATGTCTCTCTGATTAATTGGAGCTGGACAGTCAAGCCTTCCCAAGTCTGGAGGCTACAGTCACCTACTCTAAAGAGGGCTGGAAGGTTTCAACTAAGAATGGGACCTTCTCAGTGATGGCTCCATCACTCTGGAATACCCTCCTACTTTATATCCATCAGGCTCCCCATCCAGATGTTTTGTGAACTTGCCAAAACCAAGCTATATAAGGAGGTATTTGGGTATATCTTGTCCCTGCACTAATTTTCCCCTCTGATGATTGTGATCTATCTTTATTCACCTCCCATTGAGTTTTGTTTTTATTTCCTGGTCTCCGTTTTATTAAAAATTATGTTGTGTATGTCAATGTTTTGGGTGTGTATTTGTAAAGTTGCTTTGTATTATTTTTGTAAACTGCACAGAGTAGCATGCTTGTTAGGTAAAGGTAAAGGTTGCCCTTGCTCGAAAGTCAGTCGTATCTGACTCTAGGGTTCAGTGCTCATCTCTGTTTACAGCCAAAGATCCAGCGCTGTCTGGGTGGTAATATAAATTAAATAAATAATACTGTAGATTAAATGTTTATTTTTTGTTACTTCATGCCAAAGAAATTGTCATGTTACAAGTGATTTGTGGGGAGTACTTAGTTCTAATTTCCATACTATCCATAATGAACACTAACAGAATACTGTCTTACTTTTTACCTTATCCACAACAATTATTAAATTACTGCCAAGCCCACAGTTACAGTATATTGCTTTCTTAATTTCAAAGTTTATATGGTTATAGTTAGGTCCTCTGAATTTCTGTGCATATGAACAAAATTACTTGGTCCTTACTCTAGAACAGTAGTTCCCAACGTGTGGCCCACGTTCCACAGAGGGACTTCAATTCCCAGATGCCTAAACCAGTACATTACATTGGCTGATCAGTACTTTGGGGAACTGACTTAGGCTTCTGGAAATTGAAGTCCAAAACCCAAAGGTTGGGAAATACTACTCTAGAACCACCTTGTGTGATTTCTTTGCCTGGAATTGTTCTGGGACTAACTTCAGCAGTAAGTGGAGGGGACTACTCAGCAAAACTGGAGAACTGGTTATCCTCCAGCATTTCACAGTATTTTGTTTCCCACCAGCTCCAGTATCACAGTTGGGGTGCTTTAAACAGAGCAGGTTGAGTGGAGGAAGAATATTACCGTAGGTTTAGAGGACATTTCCTGCAATTACAGTACAGTATTTGAAATACTATCTCTTATTTTTCTGGAGCATACTGTGAAGAAAGTCTATCTAGGAACACTATTTTTCTTCCTGTGATTCTAATTGGGACTAAAGCTATTTTATTTAAAATGCTGAGTACTTGCCAAGTTATTATTCTTTCATTTTTAAAACCAGAAAAGAACTTGTAATAATGTTTTTCCAAATCAAGGGAGAAATGTTGGTCTTCACTGCCACCTACTGGCCTAATAAAGCCAGTGCAGTATAGAGGACAATTCGTATAAATAATACAGTAATGTGTTGGCAGTTCAATTCTGACTTATGGTCAAAATACAGGGCTTTTCAGGCAGAGAATATTCAGAAGAGGTTTACAACATTCCCTTCTTCTGGGGGCATCCTGGGACAAGCGCAGCTTGCTCAAAGCCACACTGGATGGCTCTGCTTCCAGGAAGCACAGTGGGGATCTGAACTTCCAACCTCTGCTCTCACCTGAGCGATCCAGCCAGCAAGACATTTTGTATTTATCTAATTTCAGAATGATGCAAATGGATAACATGGATAATGAACATTAACAGAAATAATCCTGAGAGTGTGTGTGTTAATTTCAATAATCAAGTAAGACTGTTCATGAATAAAGCTTTATTATTATAATAATAACATGCTATCAAGACAGTTCTGAGTCATGGTGACAATAATACCATAAATAGAAGCTCTAAGGTGCAAGTGAGGAAATGGCCCAAAAGTAGATCCTGCCTTCCATCAAGATCTGACAAGAAGTTTGGGGTTGAAAGAAAGATGGGGGCCCTCTGGGGATATCCTGGAAGCATTCCTAGCCCACCTCACCTTTCTTGGGTTGGTAGGCGGGGAGAGAAAACACAAGTTTTCACATGGTAGTGGGCCAGGATACCTAAGAGACTGCATCGCCCCGAGATCATCCGTCCGTCCAACCAGAGCGGACCGGAGGGGCTCTACTCGTACCATCAGCTAGAGGAGCTTGTCTCTCTAGCACACGTAGGAGAGCCTTTTCTGTTTCTGTACTGGCCCTATAGAAATCTCATTTAGCCCCCTGCAATAATATACAGTACAGCTTACAATCAAATTGCAATTTATCACATTAGGACACACACAATGGCCAAGTGATATTAATTACAATTTAAAATAAAACTAAACCAGTTCCTGATTTCTTTCAACAGTGTAGTTGCATCATTGGTAGCTCCCTACATAGTCTTTTTGTGAGTCTCCCAACTCCTTTTTCTACTGTTTTTTGAATGCTACTCCATGTTTCTCCAGTAGAGGTTGCACATCATACACCACTGCTGCTACTACAGTACCTCTGTGTTTAGGCGATATGTGAAACTGCCAAAATGAAGGGACGTTTTGGTGAGTTCATCCTGTAGTTCCTTTCGCCTGACTTAGTGTGAGAAAGATTAGCCAGCAACACTAGGCTGCCAGTTACCAGGGTATGCCCGATTGTGGCTCAAAAATACCACAATCTTTGAGGAGGCTCTTTCTGTGTACCCCACTGCTTATAGCAGTACAGATTTTATTGTGAAAGAGGTAATTTGCTGCAACAATATCAGTAGAAACTCATGGGTGTTAAGAAGTTGGTAAACTTTTGTTGACTACAGGAAATACATTCTAGCTTTATGTCATAATAAACATGTTATACTTTTACTTTTTTAAAAAAATCAGTTTTGAGATATACTATATAAATACCGTAACTCAAATTTTAAATAAGTAATCGGGATACAGTACAGTAAAACCTGGGTTACGGAAATACCGTGTTTCCACGAAAATAAGATATTTATTTATATTTATTTTTTCTCAGGAAGACACACTATGGCTTATTTTCAGGGGATGTCTTATTTTTATTAACTATGGTACAACATGGTATGCTGCATAGCCACGCCTATCACTATGTCTTATTTTCAGGGTATGGCTTATATTGTGCAAATGCTTAGAAATCCTGCTACGGCTTATTTTATGGGTATGTCTTATTTTTGGGGAAACAGGGTAGTCCGTTCCGGGACTTTTTCCTTAAGTCAGTTTTTCTGTAACCTGTGCACAATTTCCCATAGGAATGCATTGAATATTTTCAAAGGTTTTTTTAAAGTTCTGGAGGTTAGAAAAGAGCAAAAAAAACAAACAAACATATTTTTTCTGTTGAAAATTCTTTCTGAAGTGGCAAAAACACAGTGAAAAATTCCAAAGTGCCCTTTAGAAAGAGTTAGGAACAGAAAAAATGTGGGTTTTTTTTGGCAGTTTAGTGAGCTCCGGAGATGATATTTTTTTATTTTCAATGAATATTCATCACATTTTTGATATTGACATCTAGTGGCCAGCCCTGGTAATTGCAGGAAAAGTCCCCACCTAACAGCTGATGGGGGGGGGGAGTATTTCCAGCACTTCCTGGTTGCGAAGAATGCTTCTGCCAGAGCCAAAAAGTAATTAATTTTTTTTAATGGAGTGGAAATGCTCCAAACATCCACTACCCTGGGAAGCATCGGAACAAACAAACACATTGGCCACTAGAGTGAACTAGAGACTATACTGTACAAAAGTTTTCCATCTGTTCCAGCTCCTGCCATCCTAGCAGTTCGAAAGTAGATAAATAAGTACCACTTTGGTGGGAAGGTAAACAGCATTCTGTGCACTCCGGTGTCTAGTCATGCCTGCCATATGACCATGGAGATGTCTGCAGACACAGAACTGGCTCTTTGGCCATAAACAGATGAGCACCAAACCCTAGAGTCAGATACAACTGGCTTTTGAGCAAGGGTGATCTTTACCTTTACCTAATCATAGAATAACTGAATTGGAAGGGGCCTTTTAGCAGGTGGTAGACAGGTGGTAGTCCAATTCTCTCTTGAATGTTTCCAGTGCTATGTATGTAATACAGACACATAACTTGTAATACATGTACTGTACCTAATGTTTGGTTTAAAGCAATGTGGCACATAGTTGCTGTTCCAATACACACTACATATTTTCATTTCCTCAACCCTTTTATGGAGCTGAGAAAGTGTTTAATTTGCCAATATCTATAAGCTACATCATTATACTGTATTAGGAAATTGAATTGATATCCCATGATGAACCCTAGAGGTGGATACAACTGGCTTTTGAGCAAGGGCTTCTGCTTCCGGGAGCGACAAGGGTGGCACGGGCCAGATAAATTGGTGTCAGGTGCCGGATCCACCCATGGGCCGTAGTTTGGGCACCCCTGCTGTACATGTTGTTTAGAAACTAAAGAACTGTTTTATTTCTAACATCTTACATTTTCCTATTATTTTCTTTTAATGTTCACACCCCAAAGTCTCTCTCAACCCTCGTAGAAAAAGCAGAAGGATTCTCAACAACATTGTCTTTACAACCAGCACTGGAATTGTGCAAATTCTACCAGCAAACGTCTATGTTTAAGTATTTTTAAAAGATATCTAAGGAGGGAGTTTGACCCAGCTCCATAGAAAGAGCATTCCCTAGTGGAGTGCTGTAGCAATCTTTTCATTGTTTCTCCTTTATTATTGAAATGTCCTCTTTCTAGGAATAAGAAAATATAAACCGTTGTTCTCCAAGACTGAAATGGGAAGAGATTTCATCTGCATATTTTCTACGGACAATCTGACTCTTCTGAGAAGATGCATATACTTCTTGTACAGAACTTGCAAACCAACCTTCATGTTTAATTTTCATATACTAAATGTTAGTATTTTTCTCAAATTAATTAGATACAGACATCAAACTCCTTGAAGATCAGCTTGATGAGTTGATAGTGGATGTGGCTTCTAAGCGTAATCAGTATCCCAGAGAAGTGCAAGTGCAGCTCATCAAAGATGTTAAAGCAAAGCGGAAACTATTGGTGAGTAACCCTAATTTTCAGCTCACTCAGGAAAGTTCAGAGACAGAAAAACTAGATTTTTTAAAAACTAGGTCAGTAGATGCTTTGAGGTGTCCAAGCCTGGGGTTTAATGTAGCACAACTGAATTGTCTGTAGAGTGTGTCATCTGAGAATTATCATTCAGATCTTGTCTCAGCCTGAAAGTAGCTTTGGTTGAATATCTTCAGTATATCAGAAAATCAACAAAAAAAAAGTTGTGGCACCTTTAAGGTGCCATAACGTTTTTGTCTTTTTGTTGTTGCTTTGTTTAATCTCTTGATATGCTTGCACAGACTAACGCGGTTACCACTTCAAAAATTTTACTTATCTTTAGGGTAATAATACTAAATGGTTTTCCCAAATTGTAGAGATACTGCTTAGACTAATGTGCAGTGTTTTTGAACACTAAGATTTATTGTCTGTGGGTATGATGCTGGGAAGTTGTGTTACTTTGGATGCCAAACCAGGTACTCACAGAAATCTTAAATTCACATTGATCCATGTTCAAATCTGAAACAGGTAAATCTGAGAAGGGGTTATCTTTTCCTGAAACTGTTTGCTTTAAGAAGGGAGTAGGACTGTGAGGTGGACTAATGACAAATATTGTTATTTTCCTATGTTATTTATGTGGCTCAAGTGGCTAAGACCCTGATTGGGAGGCGGAAGGTCAGCAGTTCGATTCCCGAGTACTGCAGGACAGAATGAGCGCCCGTCTTGGTCCCAGCTCCAGCCAACCTAGCAGTTTGAAAGCAAGAAATTGCAAGTAGATAAATAGGTGGGAAGGTAACAGCATTCCGTGCGCTCCAGTGTCTAGTCATGCCTGCCACATGACCACGGAAATGTCTGCAGAAGCAGACAGCATTGACTCTTCGGCTTTGAAACAGAGATGAGCACTGAACCCTAGAGTCGGATACGACTGGCTTTTGAGCACGAGAAACCTTTACTTTTACCTTTAGTACTTCTTAGTAACCTTTCCTCAGAGGAATAGATTCCTTTAAGAAGATTTGGGAAGGAAAAAGTTTCTATGGGTAAATATAGTCACCTATTATGAAAGTATTAAGACACAGTATGCCTGCTACTTCTCCTACAACTGCCCAGAGAGTGCATTGATGCTGTGGGGCGGTATATAAGTGTGATTGCTTTGCTTTGCTTACAACAATACAGTAAAAACCCCGGTTACAACCACCTCAGTTTAAGTTTGCTGAAGTTTACAATGGTAAATCCTATGGAAATGCCGTTCCGGTTTACACATGTTAATGTATTTTTTCCGGTTTACAACGATCAATTCAGGATCGTTTTTCAATGCATCCCTATGGATGTTTCAGTTTTTTCGGATTACGACGGAGGCTGTTGGAATGGACCTCCATCATAACCCAGGGTTTTACTATAATTGTGTGCTGTTGATTTCAACCTATGGTCGTGATGGTGAACCTTGGCACTCCAGATGTTCTTGGACTTCAATTCCCAGAAGCCCAAGCCCCCATGAATCCACACAAATGGGTTTACTGCGATTCATCCAGCCCGTGCCGCCCTTGTCGCTCCCGGAAGCACAGGCCGGATGAATCGCAGTAAACCGAGGGCGGTGCAGGCCGGATGAATCGCAGTAAACCCTTCGTGTGGATTCACGGGGGCTTGGGCTTCTGGGAATTGTAGTCCAAGAACATCTGGAGTGCCAAGGTTCGCCATCACGGACCTATGGTAACATTCCCCAGCAATGTCTAGGACAGGGGGTCAGCAAACCCTCCAGATGTTCTACAACTTCAATTCCCAAAAGCCCTGATCAGAAGGAGTGCTGACTTGGACTTCTGGTAACCTTAGTGGGAAACCTCCCAAATGGGCAGTATAAAAATGTAACTAATAAATAAAATAATTCAAGTCCAAGAAAACTTGGAGAACCAAGTTTGCTGACTCCTGGTCTAGGGTACAGAGTACTCAGAGGTGGTCTACCATTCCCTTCTTCTGGAGCAGCCCTGGGACTGTGCAGTTTGTCCAAGACTACAGTCTGGTTCTTCTCCCGTGAGTCGGTGTGGAATTGAGCTCACAACCTCTGGTTGTCCAGCCAGTTACTGTTGCGGGAGGAAATCCTGATACCATGAAAATGCCCAAGCAGAGATACGGTCCAGCCGGCTGCTTGGGGAGAACTCTCACGAACAATCCTAACCATTATCTTTTATTGCCAAAAATTCAACAGCAGATAAGAATACAGGAACAATAGTGCATTCAGTAGAAAGGGAGCAAAATGGGTTGCATAGTGAACAATAGAGAGTATTCAGTCGTAGGTACATTCGGCATACATTGTTTCTAACATTAGGGTACCGTGTGAGAATCATGCAAGCTACAGTACGTGCCTAATTGGTTAAAACAACTAAGATAGCATGCTAGCCTCGTAAACCTGCGTGATCACTCTCTCCATAGCAGAAGCTTAGACCTTGATTACTGACATTCTTTCTGGGAAATATTGAAACATAGTAAAGGGATGCAGGACATCTCTCGGGAGGAACTCATAAGGTAAACAGGAGTGTTTGCACTCTCATGAACTTGGCTTATGGTTCATCCCTATCAGATTCCCACATGCCCCCCCCCCCCCCCCATACTCCAACAAGTTACTTCACCTACAGATTTTGAACAGATTGACATTCTTAGAGAGCAGTAACATCATTAACTTTGTTAAAATCACATTTATATACAATCCCCCTTTCATTGAGCTCAGATCGATATATGTGGGGTTAACTCCCTTCTGTCTTCCAGGCAATCTTATGTGGTAGGTAAAGTTGTTCAATAGTAATTTGACCAACATTATCTAACATGTTTCATGGTTAAACAGGATTCAAATGTAGCTCCCCACCTGTATTAAAATCCATCCACTTCACCATGCTGGTCTTTATGCACAAGAACCAAACATTGTCAATTATAAATGTTGTTCTGTTGCAAATATAGAAGCATAATCAAGCTAATGACTTGGCAGATGGGATTTTAAATGTATGTTTACTTATACAGGGCTGCTGTCAACCTGCGGTGAATCCTCAAGAGATAAAAGTAGAACCTTCCCAAGGTAACTTGTATGGGACAATAAAATCATATAGTTTAAGGTTAACTAGAAAATCCAGCCATTATAATCTCTTCTACAGAACATTTTCTTAACAATGTATGATAATAGTATGATGGGACACCCCATAATCCATTTGTTCTTTCCTAGTGGTTAGTTTGCTGCAAAAACAATAGTCTTACATTAAACATCTTCAGAGGTAACAAATGTATTATCTACGATCATTATCTAAGAAGGGTTATTTTACATTGGCAGATGTGTGCGACTACACACATGTGAAGAGTATAGTTTAAAATTCTATATACTGTATATCTTTGTACAGCCAAGCTGAGAAGTATCATATAGGTGATAAGAAGATAGCATGGTAAACTCTGCTGTGAAATGCTGTTATAAGAAGTGTGTGCAAAGCAATATATTTTCCACATTTCTCTTTCACTTTGGAATAATATTGATACTGAATTTTTGTTCATAAGTAGTATTGTGTTGGTTGCTTCCCAAACCTACACCTACCCCATAATACTGAATTTAGAATTCAATAAACATTTTCATCTTCCTGTCAAAACCTCTTACTGGAAATTTGTTGCTTTCTGTGGTGTGGCTCTAGAACCCTAAACTTCTTGAAGTCATTTGTGTCCTTGTCTTCTAAGTGTTTTACATGAATCCACCAGAATGTTGCTGGAGTTCTGTACTTTGTTGCTGGTTCACATATCTAAACATTTGTTTAAGGATGTCTTTGTTCCTCCTGTGCTTTCCTGGTATTTGCTTATTTTGCTAGCAAATATTCTGTTGGCAGGAAAGAATTTAGTTGTAATTTGCTGTGAATGGAAACTAGACCTTCCCAAAACTACATATAGTACATGCAGTTTTACTTTTGTTCATGGTAGCTGACAGAACTGTGCAGCCCCAATCCTAGCTCAAAATTACACATTGGGAGGGGTGGCGATACACTGTAATGCAAGAGAGTCTTGTCCATGGATTAGAAAAGGTCTGCTTGTTGAAAGAAAGAAACTGCAAGATTTACACAAAAATCTAGCCAGTCCCTTGTCAGAGACGGTGCTTGTGATTATAGGGCAGTAGTCTTGATTTCCATTGGGAGGGAAACTACAAAAGACTCTTGTATAGAATCTTTTCAGCCTTCTGTAATTTCCTATCTAACAATGGAAATGTAATTGCTTAGTACTGTATCTTGGACTGAAGCCAATGGATTTTTACCAAATTAGTCATGCTTGGAGTAAACTCTCTGAAATTAAGGGAAATATATAATGCTTTTCCAGTTATAAAATACTGTAATTGTATAAACCTGGGCAGCGAGGAGAACAAATAGGTTGATCTTAGAAGAAATCAACCCTGACTGCTCCTTAGAAGGTCAAATAGTAAAGATGAAGCTAAAGTACTTTGGACATCAAATTTATTTATTTGTTTGTTTGTTTATTAAATTTGTATTGCCACCCCCTCACCTGGGGTGATTCTGGGTGGCTCACAACTGGATATAAAACATAAAAACTTTCATACTAAAACTCATTTTAAAACCCCGTTAAAAACACGATAAAACCCATTCAAAACCTACCTACCCCATCTGCAGAGAGGGAAAGTTCAAATTAGCCAGCAGGCATGCACCACCTCCCCAGTAGCACCCCACACCTGCCCAGCCAGCCAGGTTTTGAGTTCTTTCTTAAAGGGCAGTAATTCTGTCTGCAACCGTAACTCTGTTGGCAGGAGGTTCCATAGGGCCGGAGTGGACACAGAGAAGGCCCTCCTCCTTGTGCTGGAGAGGCGAGCCCCTCTAGCCAGTGGTACAATTAGAGAGCCCCTTCGGTCCACTCTAGTCAGAAGGGTAGACAAATGGGAAGAGAGGATTCACTTGAGAAAGCCTTGATGTTGGGAAAGGTGGAGGGCAAAAGAAGGGGGTGGCAGAAAATGAGATGGCTAGATGGTATTGTTGATGCAATAAGCACAGAGTTGGGCGGGTTGAGGAGGATGGTGGAGGACAGAGGTGCCTGGTGGGCAATGGTCCATAGGGTCGCAAAGGGTTGGAATCAACTGTGCGACTCAACAACAACAACAACAACAACAAAATGAACCAGTCAATTACCTATGATTTCTCCTCTCTTTCAAAAACTTTTCATTAGTAATTAAATTTTCTCACAGTTTATTCACAGAAGATGTGAAATTTATTCTGCTTCTTTTTCAGGTTCTTATATGGCAGACTTGAGCCTGTCAACAAAAACTGCATCTAGGAATGTAGGAGAGACATTTAAGGTGAGATCTGTAAGACCAAATAATAGGTTGCATTTTATGTTTGTGCAAAAATCAGCAACTTTATTTGAAAAGGCACAAACTTTCTAGATATTAACTGATCAATATATTCTGTAAATGTGAGAGAAAAGTATGAGCACTTTGACCGTGGCTGAAATCGTATTGCAAGGGTGCCCAAACATTTTGGGTCGCAGGCCAGTCACATGGTTCAGCTGGCTGGTTACATGGTTGCTCCCACCAGAAGTGGAAGTAAAACGTGCCTTGCAATCTGTTTTGCTACTGGATGAGATAGATTTTAGGCTGCCATTTTCTTTGCTTGAACCAGGGGTGGCCAAACTATGGCCCATGGGCTAGATCCGCCCCCCAATGCCAATTCATCCACGCCACACTGCCCTCGTCATTCACAGAAGTAAAACACGCCCACATGGGAGTGTTTTACTTCTACTTTTGGGAGGGCTGAGTGTATTGTGGGCCGGATGAATTGGCATTCGGGGCCAGATCCAGGCCATGGGCTGTAGTTTGGGCACCCCTGCGGTACACGCTGTGTAGAAACTAAAGAACTGTCTTATTTCTAACATCTTACATTTTCCTATTATTTTCTTTTCATGTTCACGCCCCAAAGTCTCTCTCAACTCTCGTAGAAAAAGCAGAAGGATTCTCAGCAGCATTGTCTTTACAACCAGCACTGGAACTGTGCAAATTTCGTCAACAAATCGTTTCTGCCTCAGAGGGTCAAAAGGAGAATAAAATCGATGTCAAAAACCTCTCATCACAAGTGGAAGTCACACCCACACAAACTGCAGCGAGTAATTCTGTTCTACTAAAAATAAAGAGACGGTCATGTTCCCCACAGAAACACTATCCTATTCAACAAAGAAAAATTAGTCTTGATACATGAAAGCATTTTTTGTGGAGGACTGTCCTGTGGTTTCCTCTTTGGTTTGAAGTTGTCTGCAGCACATAAGGATAGACGGGTTACAAACACAGGCCCTGAGATTTGTATAAACAGAGCTCATGTGGTATCAGTCAAGTTTGTTACCCCATCCTTCAAATCTTCATACAGTATACATTTTATATTTGAGCTTTCAAATTAAAACCTGAGGCTACGCTCTGATGATGATACAGCAAGTTCTTCAGCAACGACACATGTGTTCCTTCTGAAGATAAAAACTTCTAAATAATCCATTCTCCAGAGAATAGATGCACCGTGCTGAGAGCTATGGACTAGCATAACAAGAGGGTCCTGCTTAGTTACCACTGTACTTTGGGGAACTCCCGAAAGTAGTTTTGGAAGTAGCATCTACGGCTTCAAAGAAGGAAAGGAGTCCAGCTACAAACATTCAGTCCCTTAGGAGTATGTTAAAGGGCCATCTGGACTATAAGAAAAGTTGCATCTATGGTGTCCATAGAAGTGAAATGTTCAAGGCTCTAAACATTTGGAAAAAGACTTGGGAAGGGAGGCTGCAGTTTGAAAGGTGGCAGGTGTGCTTAGCTTTTCCGCTTACCATCTGCTTCTGCCCAGAATTCTGTTCTTTTCTCCCAGCCTAAGTATACAACAGGAGTTCTCAACCTTTTTAAGCCGGGGGCCGGGCCACACTCCCTCAGACAGCTTCGGGGGCCAGTCGGCCATTTTGCCCTTCCGCCACCACATGGCACTTCCAGGTGTGGTGGGGGCCACATGAAATGGCGCTGTGGGCCCCATCTGGTCCACGGGGCCACAAGTTGAGAATCCCTGGTATACAAGCATCCAGAATCACTGATGGGGAAAAGAGGTCCTGCAAAAAAATAATTAAAAATCCAAATTTGGGTAATGAAAGATTCTTCTCCTACCCTCAGTGTCTTCTGAATCAGTAACTTATTTATCGTCTTTTAAATACTGATCTCTTTAATGATATTGATCCCTCTGTGTGTGTCTCACAGTCACCACTCTAGGATTAATAGCCTGGGTAGTAGATTGAAACAATTTAGATTGCTCTAACTCTAGCATGCTGGTCATTGAATTCCAAACTGTGCTGGTTTTCAATTGATGTTTCCTATAATTTTTTCATCTCTGTTGTTCTTAAGAAGTGAAGATATGGTCACTTCTTGGCTTCGTTGGTGCTTTCTTGATAGACAATTCAGTGTTTTTCTAAAAAAACAGTTTCAGTTGTATGCACCTGCGGAGTGGAAAGCTGAGGGAGAAATAAAGTTGCCCCAAAAGCACATAACAAAGAATTGCTATAAAAAAGCATTTCTGGGTTTGGGATTATTGGACTTTTCATTGCTTTGAAACTGGTACTTCCTACCTTGGTGTTTGCTTGCCACTTTATACTTGCCGAACTTGTATATATGAAAATTACAACAGATGCCCTCTTAATCTCCCATTGATTTCATCTTTAAAAGAAAAATCCCCAGCACCTCCTTCCCATAAAGATTGTCTTGAAATTTTCACAATTTGGGAACTATACATTTATGTACCATGACTACAGTGGTGAAACTTATTTATGAATTTCCAAAATCAATGCTACTAGCAAGTACTGTATTGTTTCCCTTTTTTACTAATTAGAATTAACTGAAAAAAAGTTTCTGGAAATGAAAAATGGAGCTGAGGTATAAATTATTACATGGATTTTCTTGACCAACCAATAGCCTCCCCCCCCCATTCTACTTTTGAAGCACTATTTTAAATATGCATCATTGTGGTAGGTTTTATATACTAAATATGTACATTTGTATATAAAATGTGTTTTCCTACATTAAAACCAGCTCTAGATTTATATTCGAATTATCATTTGCTTCCATGATAGTCCTAATTTGTCACCTTGTGGATATATTTAAGATAGGTCTCTAGATCCTAGCTACATTTAGCTGAGGATGGAATTCTGCTTTTAATATTGCAATTTCAGAAAAACATTGTGTTGAGAAACCGCACGACCTTGATGCCCCTCAGGCCATGCTTACTCTTTGTGCGGTGTGGCAAAGAAGCTTTCCAGCTGCAACGGGCGTTTTGCCAGCATTGCAGACCTGTGTCCAGTTATACTGGCTCATAAGTGGGAAATGGCGATTTTGCGATGTCGCAGATATCTGGTAGCAATATTATGTGGCAAATTAAGAGTCCTTTAAAGAATGCCTCATCCCACATACCACACCAATTTTGCAAAGAAGGGTTGCTTTGGAAAAGTCTGGGGGTGGCAAGATAAGGGTTTACCTTCAAATGAAACTGGCTTTGCTGATAACGCTCCCAGTTCATGAGAAACTAAAGTCTCCAAGCTTCCTCTTCCGTTCCTCGACGAACCCCCAGGTTAAAGAAAAATGGTCTTATTGTGGACCGTTTGAGTGTTACCTCTTCTCCGCAAGTTCTCCCCTTCTTGGAGTAAAAACACTACTAAAATCTTCAGTTTAGCAGCTTTATTGTAAAATAGTGCATAGTCTAAAATATATAGAATAACTGATCTAAAGACTCATCTAATCTACACTGGATAACATATTCAGTAAAACAATAAAGTATAAAGATTACTAACTTAAGCAAAAGTTTCTGGCGGGCTTTCTCGCCCTCATGCGAGAAATGTATTAAGTCATAATTCAAAATGACAGCTGCCGCTGCATTGAAAAAAGCTGCCATGTACCTCCAATTAATGGGGGATTTTATACCTTTTTGGTGCTCTTGCATCCTCTAAAATTTAATAATTCTTCTAGAAGACACTTGTTTTGACCATGTCCGGTCTGTGGACACTTGCAGGTGTTCCTTATCTGAATGCCCCATCTCTAAGATGTGCCTCTTCTAATTGGCATCCGGAGTCTGGCCTTGGGGAATTGGCAGGCCTCCTGTCTATTGATGTGCTAAGTGTGCGTGTTTCTTTGGAATGCAAATGGCGTTACAGCAGCTTCTCTCTCTGAGTTAGGCTACTCAAACTAAAGAGAATTAGAAAAACTACAGTGTACTTCTACATGAATACAAAGTAACTTAAACAAAAATAACTTCTCAATGGATTTTCATGACATTGACTGTTAAAAATATTTTCAATAGCAGTCAGATGTTCTGTTAAGTTGGTAAGTGTGGCGATTTTTCACCATAATTTCTATATTCATAACATGTCACATTTCTTAGCTGGAGAGCTTCCGCGCATGCGTCATAATCAGGATCACAATCGTAACAGTTTATTTTCTATTCTAGAAGACTGAACATGATAAAAGAGATAATGAAATAACTTTTACTAATTGTGGACCTGGTAAATAAAATCAATTTGAATTAAATTGGGCTTTCCAAATCCAAAAATGCACTGAAAACTATGCAGAGCACCATATGTTGCTTGCCTAATCAGCTGAAAGACATGTGTCACGGAGTTGTACAGCTGCAAACCTAATGAGCTCTGGGGAAGAAGAGGATTAAGATTTTTTTAAAACCTGAAGCATGAAACTGTCCTTTTAAAATTGTAGTTAAAATATAGAAAATGAGATGACAAAAGGGATTTCTTGGAGAGAGAAAACAGAGAAATAAGTGACTGTAAGAAATTATGAAACTTTAAAAACCATTTCAGGTCCCAATTGTAAGAATAAAATTGTTACTGAAGAGCCTAGCGGAATCAACATTAAGGATTCTTGTAAAAGAAGGCAGAGAGAAAATCCTGTAAGATAACGATTTAAAATAGTGCAGCTTTTCAGTTTTTAAATTGGCTTATATTAAGCTAATTCTATTTCTTAACCTTTAATAACACTCTGATGTTTCTGTGACTTAGAAGTTAATGTTTAGGGTTTCTCTGTATGTGAAATGTCTCAACACTCAAGTTTTTTATTTTTAACTTTGGCATAAAGCTAGTATTGCATCAGAAGGCGTCTGGCTGTTTTCTTAATATAGCTAATTCTCCACTAGTGGTAAGAGAAAAAGATGCCTGCTAAATCTTAGTGTTTGCAGGTTCTTAATAGTGTAATGATAGTGTAAAGAAGAGGCTGAATGATTCCTTTGGATCGCAAAGAGTTCTGTGGTGCATTTTCAAGCTCTTCTATCTTACGTTTGATTTGCCTCCAAGACAAGCATGGCAATCCATACACTTAAAAGGCTGCCTTTTTAAGCACAGGGTGGTGTGAATGAAGGTATGCCAGCTCTTCATGGCCTGCCTGGCACTCTCCGAGAGTATTGTTACTACTGTCTTTAAGTTTCAACAATAAAAATAATTTTGACTCTATAACAAATGGGAGTTAGGTTCTAGTTTTCTGCTATGGAAATTTGGTGGGGGAAATTGATAATGTAAGATATGCAGATGACAGCATCTTGCTGACAGAAAGCAGCAATGACTTGAAACTGCTTTTATTGAATGTGAAAAAAAGAAAGTGCCAAAGGAGGATTGTAGTTGAACATAAAACAAAAGTTATGACTACAAAAGAACTACACAGCTTTAAAGTTGACAAAAAGAAATGGAGGTAATGGAAGATTGCATATACTGTACTGTACTTTGGCTCAATCTTCAGTCCAAATGGGGGCTGCAGCCAAGAAATCAGATAATGACTGAGACTCAGAAGGGCAGCGATGAAGGAATTAGAAAAGATAATTTAGTGAAAGGAAGTACAGTATCAGTGGAGACCAAGACCAAGATGTTCACACACTCTTGTATTCCCAGTCACCATGTATGGATGAAAAAGCTGGACAATAAAGAAAGCTGATGGGTGCTTGAGGAATGCTCTGCGGATATCATGGACTGCCAGAAGGACAGACAAGTGGTTCCTGGAGCAAATCTCTTGGAAGCTAAAATGATACTGAAGCTGCTTGGGCACAGGAATAAAGGGAAGACCACATGTGAGATTGATGGTCTCTATGAATGAACCGCAGGCTGGTTTTCACAAGAGACAAATAGGATTGTTGAGGACAGGACATTTTGGAAATCTCTCATTCATAGCGTCACCATGCATCACAGACTACGTGACAGTATGTAGCAACAACAAAATTGGAGCCTGGCTCCAATTTGCCACAAATGTTCTATGGAAAGTAGCTCATTATGGGTTCTCTAAACTTGTTGAAACTTAAAGACCAACAGTAGCCTTATTCAGTTGTTTTCACCTGAAAGCATGTAGGACTCAAAGGGTGATGGCAATACAGTATAGGAATGCACATTAATCTTGCTCCCTGCACCTCCACACTGCTTAGAAGTCCTGCAGATTTGGCATGTTTAGCACATAGGTCTAATTCAGCTGAATGTACTTAGTTTTTTATGATTGGTAGCCTCAATAGAGATTTCGATAAGATTATCATGATTTAATTATAACAATGCCATGGCAACATTTTGGCTTCAGAGAAAAAGTTTGCTTTTTATTTATTTATTTATTGCCTTTATATCCCGCCCACCTGGGATATTTTCCCACTCTGGGCAGTATACAACATCATGTTCAGATGCCCTTACATACACAGAGAACTTAAGTAAGATTTTGATCTTGATCAGATAATCTTTGCAACCCATTAAAAATGCAGTAGAATTGTTACAGCATAAATCTCCCTGGTAGAAGGGTCACAATCATGTGCATGACATGCTATGCTTGCATCATGGCAATATGTTACCAGTACAATTATTGCTTAGGGAAGAATGACATTAGAGGAAATTGAAATGTAGAAAGTCCAAATTCCTGATTAGTGACCATACCTAAAACAGTGGCAGGCTTCTTACCCTTGGTAAGCCAGTTAAGCGTGGGGCTGTGAGAAATTCTAGTATTTTAACGTTATTTTCATTTTGCAGTGGAACATAAGAACATAACATAAGAACAGCCTTGCTGGAACAGGCCACAGCCCATCCAGTCCAGCATTCTGTCTCACACAGTGGATCACCATTTCCTTAGGATTCCCTGGAAATGGAAACAACTATAAAAACTGGCATAGGTAGTGGAAATTGCGTGTACAGTCCTAGAATCAATGGGATTCTGAGTAAGTCAAAACAACTGTGCAACAATAATAAAACTTTTCCTTAGCAGGAAGATTAAACACTTTTAGGAACATTCTATAGCCAAAGAATAAGTTTATAATTGGACTCGGCACCCTTGATACCATCAATTGTTATTTTGTGTATATTTCTGGCGTTAATTATTGTACACTGCTCAGCACGGGAAAATATCCCATATGGCAGTGATGGCAAACCTGTGGCATGTGTGCCAGAGGTGGCACTCAGAGCCCTCTCTGTGGGCACTCATGCAGTCACCCCAACACAGAGTTGGTATCCTGCCTATCTCTCCACCCTGGAGGTTGTCCTTAGGTATCCATAATTATAGCCATTGATACCCTTGTCCTCCATGAACTTGTCTAATCCTTTCTTGAAGCTGTCAAGACTGACAGCTGTCACCACTTCTTCTGGCAGGGAGTTCCATAGACCAGTGATCCTCTGGGTGAAAAAGTACTTTCTCTTATTTGTTTGAGAACTAGTACCCAAAAGTTTCATGGAGTGCCCCCTAGTTCTAGTGTTATGTGTTAGGGAAAACATTTTTTCCTTATCTACTTTGTCCATACCGTGCATGATTTTATAAACTTCAATCAGGTCACCTCTTAGATGTCGTCGTTCAAGAGTGAAGAGGCCCAACCGTTGCAGCCTCAGATGGTAAGGAAGGTGTTCCAGTCCCCTAATCATTCTGGTTGCCCTCCTCTGCACTTTTTCCAGCTCTATAATATCCTTCTGGAGGTATGGCGACCAGAACTGTACACAGTATTCCAGATAGGGCCTCACCATAGATTTATAAAGAACCACTATGTTTAGCCCACACTTTGCTGCCTAGCCTACTTCTTGCTGAGGATCTAACTTTGGCGAACGAAGGTGGGATATGGCGGCGGCTGCATCCTCTATTGGGCCGTTCGACATTGCCAAGCCAGAGTTGTGGCCCATGTACGAGATCCAGTTCGAGAATTTTGTAGTCGCTGGGGAGATCGAGGACCGGGCGACAGAAAGCCTTGCTCCTGGCCCATTGTGGGTTGCTGTCATCATTATATTATGTTTGTTTGTCTTTAAAAGGGCTATTTTGCAGATAGCCCGCTCATTTATTTTTATTTTTTGTCAAGTATACTTCTGTCCCAGTTTGGTGGGAAAGAATTATGGCTACACTAGGCCCCTGGCCTGAAAAGTTTGGGCACCCCTGCACTAAGCCACCTGCGGGCCGCCCCCCTTAATGCACACACATACATACCCCAAGCCACGTGGGGGATCGGGAGGGAGGGAGCCTCTTTTTCGCTTCCTCACCGGACCTGCTATAACAAAAGTGGCTCCTCTGCCACCCCCACCCCACCACTCATCCCCCCCCTCCCCCTCCGTGGTCTAGCCTGGGACTCAGTTCCCTCCCGCAGTTTCAGCGCGCCCGCCACGTGGTTTCCATGAACTTCTCCCCGGCGCTTTTCTCAGCGCCGCGATCAGGTCAGGGGGGGAAGCGGGTTTGTCCCCGACGGCTAAGCTCTGCCCCGGAGAGGGAGGGAGGGGAGGGCGCCGCCGGGAAAGGACAGCGCGGGCAGGTGCCGGCCCGGGCTGCCTTCCTTCCCGGGGGGCGTCTCATTTCCCCGCCGGCTCTGCCGGGATGTCCTGCGCCGGGCTTTCCGCTTAGGGGGCGCCCGTCCCGTCGACGATCGTCAGACCCAGACGGCAAACACACACACACACGTAAACATACCTAGCCCTCTGCTGCTCCCTTCGGTATCCTCGATGTCTTTTGGGGCTCCGTCGGGGCGGCGGCAGAAGTAGCAGCAGGAACCAGACACCCCCCCCCCCGCCCACCCACCCCCTCCGGCATGTCGCACGGCGTAGCCCCCGTGGAGAGCCTTTTGCACCGGAGTTCCTCCTCGGAGGACGCGCAACAGGTGAGACCGGACGCGATCGTGGCGGGTGGTGGAGGTGATGGTCGGTGGAGGGTAGCTAGTGCCGTGATGGCGAACCTTGGCACTCCAGATGTTCTTGGACTTCATTTCCCAGAAGCCCCCATGACATGAATCAGAAACGTCAGTGCATGTTGCATAAACCCAAACAGAATGCAATTTAGACATGAGTCACTGTGTCAGATCATAAACGTACACGAATGGTCCCATCTGGGTGGGCACATTTGCTTTAACTGTGCAAACACAGTGGAGGCCATGACTGAGATCTGGGTTCAGGGATGCTGTAGTCCAGCATTTAATTTCAACCAGGAAATACCAGGAGCTAGCCACTGAATCTGCATGCCTTTTCTGCAACAAGCTTGTCAGAGGCATAAGCAAGAAGCATCGTAACCAAAAGGGGCTGCGGTGACTCAAGGCTAAGAAGCTTGCCTTGTTAGTTGGAAGACCAGCAAGTCGGCAGTTCGAGACCCAGGTACTGCATGATGGTTTGAGCGCCCGTCTCTGTCCCAGCTCCTGCCAACCTAGCAGTTCGAAAGCAAGAAATTGCAAGTAGATAAATAAGGACCACTTCAGTGGGAAAAGATCTTGGGGACAAGAAAGGAGCCTTATTCAGGCGTCTCCAGCAAAAATCCTTTCAACACAGAATAATTTCTGATACGAAATTATTGTCATCATAACCAAAGAAAGATATGCCATGGAGTATTTTGTGCCTACTATCAGGAGCAAAGGACGCTGCCAGCCAAATACAGTATTATGGACTCTAGCTTAACCCATAGTGCTGTCCATTCACATTGTGGGACCCTAAAATCTGCCTCACTCTCAACCAGCATAGCCAGTGGTCTTGCTTCCTAGGGAAGGGGCCTTATACTCCAACACATCTGGAGACTTCCAGCTTAGGGAAGGTGATTGCCATAGACACTAGCCAGTTGTCGGATATGCTGGTGGCCAAGGACCTTTCAGGATACTTGGAAAGTCACACATAAGCTGGAAGTAACTAACCTGAAATTCACATAGGCTGAGAAGAACAGAATCCTCCATAGAGCATGGATGCTAGCCACGTTGCCTAGGGAAATCAGAGAGTTGTAGCCCAAGAAATAATGTTTTCCAAGTCTTGGTTAATATTAGCAAGCAGAATAGAAACTACCGCAAAACCTCGCATAAAGAGCGTCTCGCTTAGAGACTAACTTGCTTAAAGAGCATAATTTTCTCTGAATGGCTGCCTCGCTTAACAACTATAACCAACCCAAAACTCGCTTAACAACTAAATCGGGGCTCACAATCCCCCCCCCCGCCCCGCCAGAAGTGACAACTGGTCACTTACAATGGTGTTTCGCTTAAAAGAGCAAACACACTTAGAGAACAATCCGTGGAACGCATTATGCTCTTTAACCGAGTTACCACTGTATCTTAATATTCTCTGCTGCTTCTGTACCCTTGTGGATGTATTCCATTATAGAACCAAACCTGAAAGCAAAAGCCATCCGTGCTTCCAAATTGACCAACTTCCTTTTTTCCCCTCCTATGTGAATTCCTCCTGCATGAACTTGTCATTTGCTTCACACTCTCCAAAACCTCTGGTGATAAAAAAAAAGTTGTGTAGTAGCTGCCGTCCTAGCTTTGTCTCATGTTTGTCCATTCCCTTTGAAAACAGGTTCCGTGACTGATTATGTTGTAGGTAATGTTCCTTTGGGATTGTGCAGTGGCTTAGTGGTTAAGAAGCTGAATCTGATGACTGAAGGAAGTCAGCAGGTCAGCAGTTCGAGACCCGAGTGCTAAATGATGGATCGAGCACCCGCCTCTGTCCCAGCTCCTGCCAACCTAGCAGTTTGAAAGCAAGACATTGCAAGTAGATAACTAGGTACCGCTTTGGTGGGAAAGGTAACAGCATTCCATTTGCTCTGAGTGGGTGCTTGAACCAAAAGGATGGAGTATAAATGTGAATTAATAAATAAATAGTCATGCCTGCCACATCACCACGGAAACATCTGCAGCCGTTTATGGCTCTTTGGCTATAAAGAGATAAGCTACAAACCCTAGAGTCTGATACAACTGGCTTTCAAACAAGGGTGACCTGTACCTAATGTGTTCCTGACCATTGTCCTTCTAGTTAAAATTGCAAAGAAAGGACTAATGTTGCTGCTGTTACCACAGCCTCCTCTCCTTTTCTTTTCTTTCAGGTGGTCTTGTGGTTCCCGCCATTTTAAGAGTCTGTCTAGATTTATTTATACAGCTTAGATCACCGGCTGGCTTGGTCATAAAATCAGTAGTCTTGGTCGATGGAGTTTTGCAGCCCCCTTTGCTACTCAGTGGACAAAGCCAGGTTAAAGTCCTCCTAACATTTTTGCAGCAGTCTTCCAAGAACGCAAGTGACATCCCTTGCGTTTTGGTGCCCTGGTGGCACAGTGGTTCAACTGCCGTACTGCAATCCAGAACTTTGCGAGTTTGATCCTGACCAGGACCCCAAGGTGGGCTCAGCCTCCCTTCCTTCCGAGGTGGGTAAAATGAGTATCCAGCATGTTGGGGGTAAAATGCTAATTAACTTGTGAACTGCCCAGAGAGTGCACTAAATGCTATAGGGTAGTGTATAAGTCTAATTGCTATTGTTTGTACTAAGCCACTGCTTGCAGCAGTGAAAATAAAGGATGCCTTCCAATGGACAACTCTCCTCTGGTTTCCTTAGGAGAATCAGAACTTGATTTTATTCCTCCTCTGCCCTATGGTTAGTAGACTCCCCCATCTGACACCACCACTAAAATGGTTGGGAGTTTCTGGCCATTGTAATCCAAAAGGGATACTTCTTGAAGCTCTTGGGTAGGGCATTTACCCACTGTAGACATGAAAAGGACACTTGGATTGTTTCCACTGTACATTAACAGGCTGCCCCAGACTCTCTCTGTCTTAGTAGTGGTTGTTTGGGACACAAAAAGTTAAATCCTCAAATGCACTTTAATCATAATAATAACTGTTTGCCATCAAGTCAGATCTGTCTTAGGGTGATGCTTTTCAGAGTTTTCTAGGTACAGAGTACACAGAATTGATTTGCCATTCCCATTTTGTTGCTCAAGGCAACAGAAACAAAAATAAATGAATTAATTTTCAAAACACATAGAGAAATACACACATAAAATATAAAAAGCAAAATAATAATAAATAACAATATATAGCTTGTTATCAGATTCACATTATTTAGTCATTTTTATTTGTATCACATCAAACATGGGTTCTCAACCTATGGCCCAGGGGCCGAATGCTGCCCATGACACCATTTCATGTGCCCCCCCCCCGGCTGCCTCCGCCACACCAGGAAGTGCCATGTATGGCAGGCAGGGTAAAATGGCTGTTCGGCCCCCAAAGCTGTCTGAGTGAGCGTGACCCGGCCCTCAGCTTGAAAAGGTTGATTACCCCTGACAAAACATATATAACATTTAACAACTACACAAGTGCACCCTCCACCCTTGGAACCATTCCCTCTATTCCACATATCTTAATTCTCTGTTTTAATTATTAACAAAATTTCAAAAGAGGAAATTCAAAGGAATTCTCATTGACAAAGTTCATGATTCATTTGTTTTCGGTACTTCACAGAAGTGGGTGAGGAGTGTTTCCGCACGTGTTATTCACTGTAAGTGACCTCACTGTTACCCAGCAGTATCTCCCGTAAAGCCAAAGCGAAGCTGTGATAAGTCATCCCTCCCACCTGTTTGTCTTGTTTTGTCTTTAAAAATCCAGAAGTGTGGGTGGCCAGAAAAGTAGTAGAGTGATGAGGAGATGTGTAGTAGAAAGGGGGGGGGGAGGGGGAAAACAAAAAAATGCCACCTTAGAATGTTACAGTAATTTTAAAAATATAAGAAAAAGAAATTCTATAGGCCTTGCTGTCTGGCCAGGTTATCCTGCTTGTGGTAATAGAGTAGATTTCTCAGGGAGATGATTTCTTTATTGTCTGAGTCTTAGTGGACCCTTATTGGCAGAAGTTGATTAAAAATTGACTAACCAAAAGTGTTCTGATTTTGTTGGCCAGAGTCATGAAGATGATGAGAGGAAGGTGAGGCGGAGAGAGAAGAACAGAGTGGCTGCCCAGAGGAGCAGAAAGAAACAAACACAGAAAGCAGATATACTCCACGAGGTGATTGATATTGTGGCTTCCGGTAGTAATAATTAATGGGACTGCAATGGCTTAGTGGTTAAGTCACTGAACTTGATGACCGGAGGGTCGGTAGGTCAACAGTTCAAGACCCGAGTGCTGCATGATGGAGTGAGCTTCCAACTCTGTCCCAGCTCCTGCCAACCTAGCAGTTCGAAAGCAAGAAATTGCAAGTAGATAAATAGGGATTACTTCAGTGGGAAGGTAACAGTGTTCCGTGCGCTCCAGTTATGCCTGCCACATGTCCATAAGAACATAAGAACATAAGAACAGCCTTGCTGGAACAGGCCACAGCCCATCCAGTCCAGCATTCTGTCTCACACAGTGGCTCACCATTTCCTTCAGGGTATTCCCAAGGAGATGCCTTCACCTGCTTAGGATTCCCTGGAAATGGCATTGAGAGATATCCTGCCTATCTCACCAACCCGGAGGTTGTCCTTAGGAAGCCATAATTATAGCCATTGATACACTTGTCCTCCATGAACTTGTCTAATCCTTTCTTAAAGCTGTCAAGTCTGACAGCTGTCACCACTTCTTCTGGCAGGGAGTTCCATAGACCAGTAATCCTCTGGGTGAAAAAGTACTTTCTCTTATTTGTTTGAGAACTAGTACCCAAAAGTTTCATCGAGTGTCCCCTAGTTCTAGTGTTGTGCGATAGGGAAAACAGTTTTTCCTTATCTACTTTGTCCACACCGTGCATGATTTTATAAACTTCAATCAGGTCACCTCTTAGACGCCGTCGTTCAAGAGTGAAAAGGCCCAACCGTTGCAGCCTCAGATGGTAAGGAAGGTGTCCCAGTCCCCTAATCATTCTGTTGCCCTCCTCTGCACTTTCTCCAACTCCATAATATCCTTCTGGAGGTATGGCGACCAGAACTGTACACAATATTCCAGATGGGGCCTCACCATAGATTTATAAAGAGGCAAAATGACACTTGCTGACTTATTTTCTATACCCTTCCTAATGATCCCTAACATTGAGTTTGCTTTTTTCACTGCTGAGGCACACTGGGTTGACATCTTCATTGAGCTGTCCACCAGGACACCAAGGTCCCTTTCCTGGTTTGTCGCAGAGAGTTCAGACCCCATCAGTTTATAAATGTAATTGGGGTTTTTTGCCCCAACATGCATCACTCTGCACTTACTGATGTTGAAGCTCATTTGCCACTTTTTTGCCCACTCCCCCAGTGTCAAGAGATCCCTCTGGAGCTCTTCACAATCTCTCACAGTTTTCACTACCCTGTATAATTTAGTGTCGTCAGCAAATTTGGCTACCTTGCTTTTTACTCCTACCTCTAGATCATTTATGAAGAGGTTGAAAAGCAGGGGTCCCAGTACTGAACCTTGGGGGACCCCACTCTTTACTTCCCTCCACTTGGAGAAGTGTCCATTTAGTGCTACCCTCTGTTTCCTGTCCCTTAGCCAGTTGCTGATCCAGGATAAGACCTGTCCCTTTATTCCATGACTGGTAAGTTTATTCAAGAGCCTTTGGTGTGGGACCTTGTCAAAAGCCTTCCTAAAGTCCAGATAAACAATGTCAACTGGATCCCCCTTATCCACATGCTTGTTGACACTCTCAAAAAATTCCAACAGATTAGTGAGGCATGATTTGCCCTTGTAAAAGCCATGTTGGCTCTCCTTTAGCAGCGCCTTCTCTTCTATGTACCTATTAATTCTATCTTTTAGGATGGTTTCCATCACTTTACCTGGGACACATGTCAAACTGACAGGTCGGTAATTTCCTGGATCACCCCTGGATCCTTTTTTGAAAATTGGTGTTACATTCGCTACCTTCCAGTCATCAGGCACAAAGCCTGATTTGAGGGAAATATTATATATTTTGGCTAGCAGATCAGCAATTTCGTCTTTGTTATGTATGTACAATGCTGCTTAAGAGATGTATGAATGTAACCTTGTACAATGCTGCTTTAAGAAATGTATGAATGTAACCTGACCACAATTACAATGTAACACAGCTGTAAAGGAACGCGAGTAAGCTGCCCATAGAGGGCAGCTGCGAGCGTTCAACTCACATGGTTCCCATTCCTCAAATCACCTGCAGCCGCGGGAACTCCCCGCAATAGCAAACTACTACTGATCCACCACTGAAGATGGGCGTGACCAGGACGACGTCACGCCGGTAGCAGCCAATGAGCTACCATGCAGCAAGATTCAAATGTATTGTACCACTGTATATAATGTGAGGTATCTCCGCCATTACCACATGTTCATGCTGACCATCAATGAATAAACCTGTGTTAGTCCTTCCTGCGACTCCTTCTTTGTCTTCCGTGCAAGACACTAAAGTCTTTAAGTTCCCTGAGAACTCGTGGATGGATGCCATCTGGTCCTGGTGATTTGTTAGTGTTTAGCTTAACAAGACATGCAAGGACCTCCTCCCTGGTTATTTCTATCTTGCTTAATTCTTCGGTTTCCCTCCCTACGAAGATAGGCTCTGTTTTGGGCATGTGGTCTCTGTCTTCTTCAGTGAATACTGAAGCAAAGAATTCATTGAGTCTCTCTGCAATCTCTGTTTCCTCTTTAATAACCCCTTGCCTTCCATTGTCATCTAATGGTCCAATGGCCTTCCTAGTTGGGTTCTTACTTCTAATGTACTTAAAGAAGTCTTTGTTATTTCTCTGAGTATTTTTAGCTATACGCTCCTCAAAGTCTTGCTTTGCTTTCCTGATTGTTGCCTTGCATTTGTTCTGCCAGAATTTATGTTTCTGCCTGCTGTCCTCATTCGGACAAGCCTTCCATGGAAGTGTCTGCAAATGCAGACAGTGCCGGCTCTTTGGCTATAACAGGGGTGCCCAAACTACGGCTTGTGGGCCCAATTAGGCTCCTGCATGTCATTAATGCAGCTCGTGGTGACCACCCGGGCTCGCCATGGACTGCCTCCCACCCACCCACACCCACCGCCTGATGGCGGCAGTGGCGGCAGCAGCGATCGTGCTTTGTTCAGGCTGCTCCGAGCAGCCTCTTGCTTGGTCCCATCCCCTCTGCAGCCTATGCCAAAGACGATCACCGCGTCAGGGAATTTTTCGGAGCCTCCTGTGTTTCAAAATTCACAGTGCTAGGAGAGCACCCTGGCGCGCCTGGGATGATGTCACCGCAACACGCCAGGTTTACTCTTCCAGCACCACGAATTTTGAAACACAGGAGGCTCTGAAAAATTCCCCAACACAGCGATCAGCTTCGGCAAAGGCTGCAGAGGGGATGGGACCGAGCAAGAGGCTGCTTGGAGCAGCTTGAACAAAGCGTAATCGCCACCGCCACCGCTGCTGATGTCAAAAGAGTCCGCAGTGGGAGCAGCCCGCCTCTGGCCCCCACAGCTGTGTGTCGGGGGCGGGACTGGCCTGCAAGAAAAAAGTTTGGGCACCACTGGGCTATAAACAGAGATGTTCACTGAACCCTAGAATTTGATATGCCTGGCTTTCGAGCAAGGGCGACCTTTAACTAATGTTCCTTCCCATTGTTCTTCTAGTTAAAATTGCAATGAAATGACTAATATTGGTGCTGTTGCCACAGCCTCCTCTCCTTTTCTTCCCCTTCAGATGGTCTTGTGGTTCCCACCATTTTGAGAGTCTGTCCGGTTTTATTTATATAACTTAGAGCACCAGCTGGCTTGATCGTAAAAATCAAGTGGATAAACAGGGACCACTTTTTTGGGGGAAGGTAAACAGCGTTCAGTGAACTCTGGTGTTTAGTCATGCCTGCCACATGACCACGGAAATGTCTGCAGACACAGACAGCACAGGCTCTTTGGCTGTAAACAGATATGAGCACACACACACCCTAGAGTCAGATACTACTGACCTTTAACTTTATTCAGTAATAATTAGCCTCATGAACAAATGGCAGGACGTAGATTCGACTCCTCATTCTACCTAGAGGAGATCGACCGAATCAGTGAAACTGTTGACGTACTGAGGTACTGAGTTAGTTCCCACTGATTCAGTAAGTACAGTATATTCTCTTTGGAGCTACCAGTGGGATTTAAGCCAAGAGGTTTTGTGGCATCTTGAAAACTGATATAGTTACCATGACATCATGGGCTTTCATGAGTTGTCAGAGTATCTGTCTTAATAGATGTGTTAGCCTTCAAACTGTTGCAACAGACTAAATCAGGGGTCCCCAACCTTTTCAAGCTGGGCACCAGGTCACGCTCTCTCAGTCAGTTTCAAGGGCTGGATGGCCATTTCGCTCTGCCTGCATGATTGAGTGGCCATTTTGTCCCTCAAATGCCCTTGGAGGGGTGGGGGGGCACATAAAATGGCACTGGGGGCCAGATCCAGCCCACAGGCCTTAGGTTGGTAACCCCTGGACTAAATCCTTTGCTTGTTCAAAGGATGAACTAAGTATTTGGTACCCCATGTCTGAGCTCTGGAACTTCTTGTTGTTGTTGTTCAGTCGCATAGTCAGTTCTGAGTCCGACCTTTTGCGACCCCATGGACCATCGCATGCCAGGCACCTCTATCCTCCACCATCCCTCTCAACCCTCCCAACTCTGTGCCCATTGCATCAACAATACCATCAACCATCTCATTTTCTGCTGCCCCCTTCTTTTGCCCTCAACCTTTCCCAGCTTCAAGGCTTTCTCGAGTGAATCCTCTCTTCTCATTTGATGATCAAATTACTTTAGCTTCATCTTCACTATTTGACCTTCTAAGCAACTTGAGGTATTATCAAGACCCGCAAAGGAGCAAGCGGGAGGGGAAGCCATTTTTAGGTGGGGGGAACAGCAAAGAAGGGTGTTTAGCATGTTTTTCCTTAGTTACTTTCTTTTGTCAACTAGCAAGTTGAATGACAAGAGAAGTAGTTAGAGGGGCCTTGCTCACCTCACAATTACTGAGGACTCTTTCAAATGAGGCAGTCTGGATTCCCTTGTTGTATCCTCCTTTGTTCCACTTCATTCTGAAATATCACTGTTGTGTATGCATGCAGTTCAGCTGCTCACCATTAGCACAGCTGATGAAGCTCACGTGGCCCCAATTTACCCAATGAGTAACTAGCGCGGGAAACCTTCCCGCCACAGGTGAACTATGTCAGGTATGCAGTACGTCAGAAAGACGTCACCGATACTGCAATCAATAGGCGTCTTCGGGTGAGATTCAAATGTATTATGTACCATATATAAGGTGGCAAGGCTCTGCCATTGCCTCATGTACAGATTGACCATGTTACAATAAAGTAGTGTTTAGCCCATCTGCCGGCTCGTGTGCAATCAGTCTGCCTACATCAAATTGGCAATGAAGGTGGGATAATGGCGTCCCACAGGGTCACCCTCTCTCTGTTCGATACCTCCCAGCCGGAGTCATGGGACCTCTACGAGGAACAGTTTCTGTACACGATGGACGCGGAGAAGATCAAGGGTGAAGCGCAAAGGCGAGCCTGCCTACTGGCTCAGTGTGGGTTGCCAACCCTGTAACTGGCAAGGAACCTTCTGATGACGAGGGTACTCAAGACGGTACCACTGGCTGAAATCCTCGCTGCCCTGTGGGCACATTTCCACCCAAAGGTGTCCGTGTTCCCGGCAAGATGGGTGTTTAGCCGGCGAGACCAACGGCCTGGAGAAACTGTGGTGGAGTACGTAGCCATGCTGAGGCTGGCGGCCGTTCCATGCCGGTGGGGAGCCTTTCGGCCGAGGCATTGTGAGACCGTCTCCTACTCGGCCTGCGGGATGAAGAGGTTCAGCGAAAACTGTTAGCCCGAGATGAGGACATCACATTCAAGCAGGTCTTGCGGGCTGCACAAGCTGCTGAGGTGGTAAAGGATGGAGTACAGGCATGCAGGATGAGGTCCGCAGCCCCGGGAAGCTCGGCGTCCGCAGTGCAAGCCCACAGCTGTTCATCACACCGTGCAAGAGAGTCAAGAGCCGCCACGTCTGCTGCCACATCCTCTTTGGGATCCAGCGAGAGCGAGAGTGAACCAGAGGTCCAGAAAGTGAGAAAAAGGCCATCCGAAAAGAGAGACACCACTGAAGCAAGCTGACGCTGCGAGGGGTGTGGGGGCTCACACGACCGGAAGAAATGCCCCTTCAAGAAAGCAGAGTGCCACAACTGCGGACGTTTGGGACACATAGCAAAGGTGTGCAGACAACGCAGAAGCTGAGACCCTGACCGGACTAGCCGCTACGGCCGAAAGGATGAGGCTGTCCGGAAAGTGAATGCGGGGGACACCGTGGTGAGACATGTGTCAGACCGACGCACCCGTTTTTTGTGAAGGTACTGTTTCAGGGGGTCCAAGTAAAGATGGAGGTGGATTCAGGAACCACCTATTCCATAGTCTCACAGACAGAGTTTATGCGAATACCCCCTAGGGACCGCCCCAAACTGAGAGCCCTCAGGACGAACTTGCGGGACGTTCAGGGTAACTACATTCCGATCCTAGGGGTGGGAGATTTCACCGTCTGTTTCAAAAACTTCATGAGGAAGCTGCCCTTGGTGGTTCTTAAGGGGGGGGGGGTCCAGTTGTCTTCTAGGGACCCAGTGGTTCTAACTACTGGGCATTGCACTGACTGGCATCAACGCCGTCCGAGGTGACCCCATTCAGGATGTGTGCAATGCACACCCTGTGGTCTTCGAGAAAGGACTTGGGGAGTACAAGTGGCCTCCAGTGGACTTTGATATTGACCCTTCCATTCGCCCCGTACGGCTCAAGCCGCGAAGAGTGCCTTTTGCACTAAAGGACAAAATCGAAGCGGAACTAGACAAACTGGTGGGTCAGGGGATTTTGGTTCCGGTGGACTCCGCAGATTGGGAGACACTGATTGTAACTGCCATGGAATCTAACGGGGAGGTTAGAATTTGTGCTGATTACAAGTGTACTATCAATAAGGCAATTCGCCCCAATGCCTACCCAGTGCCGGTAGTTAGCCATTTGCTGGCTAAGTTATATGGGGGTAAATGCTTTGCGAAGTTGGACCTAGCACAGGCTTACCAACAGTTAACGGTTATACCTGCGGCCGCAGCTGCCCAGACAATAGTTACGCACATGGGTGCGTTTAAAGTGACGTGCCTCCAGTTTGGCGTGAACTCAGCCCCCAGGATATTTCAGGCGCTTGTGGAACACCTCCTTAAGGGTCTCCCCGGGGTCTTGCCATATTTTGACGACGTATTGATAACAGCTGGGGATGAGTCAGAGCTAGCCCAGAGGTTAGACCAGGTACTGTGTTCAAGAGGGCTGGGTTACGTCCGAGAAGGGACAAATGTGTGTTCTACGCAAACGAGGTTGAGTTTCTGGGGTTTCGAATCACCCCCAATGGGGTAAAACCATCAAAATCCAAAGTTGCAGCAGTACAGGACGCCTCCAGACCAGCCGCCAAACCAGAGCTACAGTCATTCTTAGGGCTCCTGAACTTCTATTGCTCCTTCCTCCCATGGAAGGCATCCGTGGTGGAGCCGCTGCACTGCTTACTGAAGAAGGATGCAGTCTGGTGGTGGGGGAGGGTCAAGAGCGGGCGTTCAATGAGTTAAAACGGCTCCTCTCTTCCAAGGCGATAGTAACTTATTTCGACCCCAGAAAGCCCATAGTACTTGTGTGTGATGCCTCACCGGTGGGGGTCGGGGCTGTCCTCTGCCACGTGCTCGAGAACGGGTGGGAGGCACCGATTGCATTCTACTTGAGATCCCTCTCGAAAGCAGAGCGCAACTATGCACAGACGGATAGGGAAGCCCTCGCAATCATCGCAGGGACAAAGAAATTCCATGATTTCTTGTATGGGAGGGAGTTCACCATTGTCACAGACCACGAGCTCCTCCTGGGAATCTTTGTCACGACCAAGCCCACTCCCCAGATTCTATCCCCACGAATGTTACGATGGGCGATTTTCTTAAACATTGCCTAGGGAAAGACATTGCTCACGTGGATGCACTTTCCAGGTCTCCCCTACTGGAGCTGGGGGTACCCGAGTGGTAGTTTGAGCAAGATCACCAGGTGCTGCTCATCGAGTCTCTCGACTCCCCCCCCCCCATCGTGCCCTCAGATATCACCAAGGCAACCGCCAAAGACAAGGTTCTGTCCCAGGCGTTGGCATGGGTAAAGAAGGGCTGGCCCGCAACATCCCCATCCGAGGAACTTGCATCGTTCTTCAGGAAATGTTTCAAGCTCTTGCTCGAGAGAGGATGCCTCCTCTGGGACCAGAGGGTAGTAATTCCTGAGGTTTTTCAAGCCAAGGTGCTCCGTTTGCTCCACATGAGTCACCCAGGGATTGTGAAATTGAAAGCTCTGGCTAGGAGCTATTTCTGGTGGCCCAACATAGATAAGGACATAGAGCAGTTGGTGGGTGGGTGTGAGAGTTGCCAACACTCACGGCCTGAGGAGCACATATTACCCCCCAGGGAGTGGAATACAACCCGCGGACCGTGGTTAAGGGTCCAGGTGGACTTTGCGGGGGCCTTCCGGGGTACAATGTTCTTGTTAGTGGTTGATGCGTTCCCGAAATGGCTAGAGGTCATTCCAGTGCAAAACACGTTCTTTGCAGCCACAGTCAAACACCTGAGGAAGGTGTTCACGTGTTTTGGCCTGCCCGATGTGTTAATTTTGGATAACGTGACCACATTTACGTCCGCCGAATTCCAGGCATTCCTCGAACGGAATGCGATCAGGCATGTTACCTCCACTCCGTTTCACCCTGCCACAAATGGTCAAGTAGAGCGCTTGGTCCACACTACAAAGGAGGCACTAAGGAGGATGGGTCCGGGGGACCTGGAGCTACAGCTCTGCAAATTCTTCCTGTGCTATAGGGTTACTCCGCTTGCGTCAGGGCAATCCCCCGCGGAGATCCTGATGCGAAGAAGACTCAACAACATTGTTTGACTGATTGGATCCTTCCAGGGTGGAGGATAGAGGCACGAATGTGGTGGTAGATCAGATGAAAGTGTTCGGGGCAGGCGATCCAGTGTACTGCAGAAATTATGTGAACTCAGGGCCAGCGTGGGTACCCGGGGAAGTGGTGGAACAAACCGGGCCCATATCGTACTAAGTAAAGACAGGGTCGGGGTTGCTGTGGCGGAGACACGCCGATCAGCTTAGGAGAAGAGTCACGGAAGTCACGGGGGAAAGTGGGTATTTTGACGAGTCAGCGTTAGGGTTGCCCCCCACCTGCGTAACCCAAGGGGGGAATACAGGACGCAGCTTAACAGGCCACATAGACCCACAGGAGACCGTCTCCCAACCTGGGGATCAACAACCCCAGTTTGGTTTTTTGTTACAGGATGGGGGGAGTTTTCGTGAGTGTTCCCCCACTCGTCCCAGTGAGCAGTGGGGTTTTGAGTTATCCCAGAGGTCCCCCCATCCTCCCCTACACAGAGATACCCCATCCTTGCCCTTGCCGGGATTTGATGGGACACTGCAGTTTTCCCAAAGGGAAAGTTCAGGCGCAACAGCTGATTCTGGCAGCACCGCTGAATCGACTGGCCAACTACAGCGCACCCGCCGGCCCCCACAATGGTTGAGGGACTTTATCCCATCCTAGTGTGGAGGGATGTTGTGTATGGATGCAGTTCAGCTGCTCGCCATTAGCACAGCTGATGGAGCTCACGTGGCCCCAATTTACCCAATGAGTAACTAGCGCGGGAAACCTTCCCGCCACAGGTGAACTATGTCAGGTATGCAGTACGTCAGAAAGACGTCACCGATACTGCAATCAATAGGCGTCTTTGGGCGAGATTCAAATGTATTATGTACCATATATAAGGTGGCAAGGCTCTGCCATTGCCTCATGTACAGATTGACCATGTTACAATAAAGTAGTGTTTAGCCCATCTGCCGGCTCGTGTGCAATCAATCTGCCTACATCAAAATCACAGGATTTACCTAGATTTACTTGGGTTTGTTTGGTGTCTTGCACGGAAGACAAAGAAGGAGTCGCAGGAAGGACTAACACAGGTTTATTCATTGATGGTCAGCATGAACATGTGGTAATGGTGGAGATACATCACATTATATACAGTAGCACAATACATTTGAATCTTGCTGCACGGTAGCTCATTGGCTGCTACCGACGTGACATCATCCAGTCACGCCTCTCTTCTATAGTTGTTTGGGCGGTGCGAGAAAGTTCCCGCGGCTGTTGCTGATTTGGGGAATGTGAGCCATGTGAGGTGAACGCACGCAGCTGCCCTCTATGGGCAGCTTACTCGCGTTCCTTTACTGCTGGGCTACATTGTAATTGTGGTCAGGTTACATTCATACATTTTGAGGCAACATCTCTTACAGCACATTGTACATACATAACATCCCTCCCCCCTAGGATGGGACGAAGTCCCTCAACCATTGTGGCTTGCCACACGTGCGCCTGGGGCGAGCGGCCGCTTGACTTAACACAGGGGAGCCGGAGGCTCCTGGTTCCGCGGAATCCTGTCCTGCAACGGAAAGGGGGGACTCATTTGTGGCTCGGTGTGGAGTCTGCGGTAACCTTGCATTGGGGGACGGGAATGGAATGAACAGTTGGGAAGTGAATCCCTGTCTACCGTTTGAGGAGTTTGGGGTCCCCCCCAGTACGAACCTCGGGACCGACGAAGAGGCCCTCGTGGCCTCGCCACCCCCCGTTGCCTGCCCTGGAGTTCTAGAGACTGTGGTGGGCGGACTCCCCCCTGTTGCCTGTCTTGGGGGTGTTGGTTTCCGGGGAGCTGGAGCTATGGTATATTCCAAAACAAAAGGGCTAGGGGGACTGGAAGTACCAGGGGCTGAACTGAAACCCCTCTTCTCACTAGGACGGGTGGGGGACCACTCCGCGACATCCCCCTGGTACTGCAACTCATAATCGAATTCATCCCTCTCTTCCAAGGTATCCTCCTCTGCGGTTGAGAACCGAGGATATGCATTTGTATCCCCGGGTGCCGCCGTGTCTCCCCCTTGGGTAACGCGGGTGGGGGAGGACCCTAACGCTGATTTCCCCTCACCAGTGACTCGCCTTCTGAGTTGGTCGGTGTGCCTTCTCCAGAGTAGACCTGAACTAGTCTCGACCCTGTAGGATACCGGCCCCGTTTGCTCAACAATTGTCCCTGGTACCCACGCTGGCCCTGAGGCCGCGTAGTTCCTGCAGTGAACCGGGTCCCCTACTGAAAAACTTTTGGAGCTCTCTCCCCCTATGTTTATATTTCTCCCTTCATCCTTCATCCTCCACCCTGGACGGATCCATCCGGTCAAAAAGTGTTACCGGACGCCTCCTCATGAGGAGTTCGGCTGGGGAAAAACCTGAAGCTAGGGGGGTTGTCCTGTAGCAGATGAGGAACTGACACAGATGCAGGTTCAACTCACCGGGACCCATGCGCCGCAGTGCGTCTTTCGTAGTGCGCACTTGGCGCTCTACCTGACCGTTTGTGGCGGGGTGAAACGGGGCAGCGGTAATGTGCCTGATGGCGTTCCTCTCCATAAAAGTCTTGAACTCTGCCTCGCTAACAAGGACGTCTGGCAGGCCAAAGCAGGCAAAAAGCTTGCACAACTGTTTAATGGTTGCGGCAGAGGAAGTGCTGTTCATGGGGATTACCTCCAACCACTTGGAGTAGGAGTCGACTACCAGTAGGAACATGGACCCGCGGAAAGGGCCAGCGAAGTCGACATGAATCCGGGACCATGGCCCGCGGGCCGTATCCCATTCCCTATGGGGTAACCGGGACTCCTCAGGCCGAGAGCTCTGGCAGCTCTCGCACGTGCCCACTAAGCGTTCTATGTCCCCGTCTATCTGGGGCCACCAAAAGAAACTCCTGGCCAGAGCCTTGGAGCGCACGATCCCGGGGTGGCTGGTATGCAGTAGCCTCAGCACCTTGGCCCTCAGCTTCTCTGGGATAACTATCCGCTGGCCCCAGAGTAAGCAGCCCCTTTCCAGGGAAAGCTCTACTCTGCGCCTGAAAAACGGCTTGAACTGTTCCTCGGGGGGAGAAGTGGGCCACCCTTTCCTAACCCAGGAACTAACTTGGGCCAGCATCTTGTCGGCCGCCATGGCCTTGGCGAGGTCGGCCGGTACAATTGGGGGTGAGTCGAGAGACTCAATCAGCAGGACTTGGTGTTCCTGCTCCACCTCGCATGTCGGGTCCCCTAAACTAGGGAGAGGGGATCGGGACAGGGCGTCCACATGGGAGATCTCCTTCCCTGGGCGATAGACCAGCTCATACTGGTAGGCGTTGAGGAAAATGGCCCAACGCAGCATCCTGGGGGATAAAATTTGCGGGGTGGGTTTGCCGGTAGTGAAGATCCCCAAAAGCGGCTTGTGATCCGTCACCACCGTAAACTCGCAGCCGTATAGGAAATCGTGGAACTTCTTTGTTCCCGCGATTATGGCTAGGGCCTCCCTATCTGTTTGCGTGTAATTGCGCTCTGCCTTCGAGAGGGACCTTGAGTAGTACGCCACCGGGGCTTCCCTCCCGCTCTCCAACACGTGGCACAGAACCGCCCCCACCCCCACTGGGGACGCATCACAGACTAATACCACTGGCTTTTTCGGATCGAAGTGGGTCAGGACAGCATCCGAAGATAGGAGTGACTTGAGCTCTTTGAATGCTCTCTCCTGCTTGTCCCCTCACCGCCAAACCGCATCCTTCTTAAGTAACGCGTGGAGTGGCTCCGCGACTGATGCCTTCCGAGGCAGGAAGGAGTGATAGAAATTTAGGAGCCCTAGAAATGACTGCAGCTCCGGTTTCGCGGTGGGGCGAGGGGCGTCTCTCACGGCCACAACCTTGGACTTGGAGGGTTTGATTCCGTCCGGGGTTACCTTAAACCCTAGAAACTCAACCTCCCTCGCAAAGAATATGCACTTGTCCCTCCTCAATCGAAGTCCTGCCCTCTCGAACACTGAGAGGACCCCATCTAGCCTCTTTGCTAATTCTAATTTGCTCCCCGCTGTTATCAACACGTCGTCGAAGTATGGGAGGACGCCTGGAAGCCCCTTTAAAAGGCGTTCCACGAGGGACTGGAAGATTCCGGGGGCCGAATTCACGCCAAACTGAAGGCGCGTTACCTTAAACGCCCCCTTGTGCGTTACAATCGTTTGCGCGGCGGCAGCAGCCGAGGTTACAGAGAGCTGCTGATACGCCTGGGCCAGATCTAGCTTGGCGAAACACCTCCCCCCATGTAATGTGGCCAGCAAGTGGCTGACCATGGGCACCGGGTATGCATTTGGCCGAATGGCCTTATTAATCGTACATTTATAGTCCGCACAAATCCTGACCTCCCCATTTGACTTGAGGGCTGTAACAATCGGCGTTTCCCACTCCGCCGAGTCAACTGGAACCAAAATCCCCTGCCCCACCAACTTGTCCAATTCCGCCTCGATCTTGTCCTTGAGGGCGAAGGGCACTCTCCTTGGCTTGAGGCGGATGGGCCAGATTTCTGGGTCCAGCTCAAAGGAAACCGGGGGCCCCTTGTATTTCCCGAGCCCCTTCTTGAAAACGTCCAAGTGTGCGTTGCACACGTCCCGCATTGGGTCAGTCTCGATGGCGTTAATGCCAGACAGTTCGATCCCCAGGGGAGCAAACCACTGCGTTCCCAAAAGGCAGCACCTCCCCCCTTTGAGGACTACTAGGGGCAGTTTCTCGTAGTTCTTGAACTTCACCTTGAAGTTCCCCACCCCCAACACTGGGATCCCATTTCCCTGCACGTCCCGTAGATGAGATCTCATGGCCCGCAGTTTGGGCCGCTTTTCTGGGGGAATGCGCATAAACTCTTTTTGGGACAGGATGGAATAAGATGACCCCGAGTCTATCTCCATCCTCACTGGGACCCCCTGCAACAGTACCTCTATGAAGAACCGCCGGTGCTCCAGGCCCACGCGGTTCACGCCTTCCTCGCTGTAGCTGGCTGAGACCTTCCTGGTGCCGGCCGCCTTTCGTTGGTGCGTCTGGGAATGGCTGGAACTGCCCTTGTCCTCGACTCGCCCGCGCCTGCATACTCGGGCGATGTGTCCTTTTCGGCCGCAGTTGTGACACTCGGCCTTTCGAAACGGGCACCTCGTGCGGTCGTGGGCCGCCCCACAACCGTCGCAGCAGCGGTCCTGACGCTCACGGGTCTGCCGCTTCTCACCTCGCTTCTTGATTCTCTGGACGTCGTCGTCCTCGCTGGAGTAGGGGTCCGTTGCTGTGGACGACTCCTCAGACGACGTTGGTGTGCCGGCGGGCGGCTTGGGGGCCCGCCAGGCCATCTTCGCTGGTGTCCGCCGGGCCGCCTGTACTGCTGACTTGGCCCTGTCGGATGTGGCCCCTCGGGACTTGAACAGTCTGACCCCGCTCCTGGCCTCCTCGGCTGCTTGGGCCTCCCGCAGTACCTCGTTGAACGTGAGGTGGTGGTCGCGGGTCATCAGCCTCCTCTGAAGCTCCTCATCCCTCAAACCACACAACATGCGGTCGCGGAGGGCCTGGTCCAGGTCGTCCCACTGGCAATGCACCGCTGCAAGCCTGAGGGCCGCCGCGTAGGCGGACACGGATTCGCCCGGTCGCTGGTCTCACCTGTGGAACGCGATCCGGGCTGGGAAAATCGAGACGGGCGGCTGGAAATGCTCGCGCAGCCTCTCCAGGATACGGTCAATGGGCACCTCGTCCACCTTCCAGAGGGCCACCAGGGTCATCAGGATCCGCAGCGTGGCCGGCCCCACCTGAGCCAGGAAGTGGGAGCGCATTTTTGCGTCGTCGTCGACGCCTGTGGCTTCCATCGCATGCCGAAACTGGCACTCGTAGAGCTCCCATTGTTTGGGCTCGCTGACATCGAACTGGTACGGCTTGACCTTGGGATTCGCCATCGATCCCACCTTCGTCGCCAATTTGGTGTCTTGCACGGAAGACAAAGAAGGAGTCGCAGGAAGGACTAACACAGGTTTATTCATTGATGGTCAGCATGAACATGTGGTAATGGTGGAGATACATCACATTATATACAGTAGCACAATACATTTGAATCTTGCTGCACGGTAGCTCATTGGCTGCTACCGGCGTGACATCATCCAGTCACGCCTCTCTTCTATAGTTGTTTGGGCGGTGCGGGAAAGTTCCCGCGGCTGTTGCTGATTTGGGGAATGTGAGCCATGTGAGGTGAACACTCGCAGCTGCCCTCTATGGGCAGCTTACTCGCGTTCCTTTACTGCTGGGCTACATTGTAATTGTCGTCAGGTTACATTCATACATTTTGAGGCAACATCTCTTACAGCACATTGTACATACATAACAGTTTGTGTTGACAAAATACACTCTCTCCCATTGATGGAACCATAGAAACAGTAAAGGAGACACTGTTTTTACTGGAAAGGGGGCAGGGGGGGGAGATCCCATGCAGCTCTATTGGACTTACTCTGCTGAGGTTTAGGTAGTTAATTATGAAGTAAAGCTTTAATTTAGTGAGGTTTCCTAGCAAGTAAAAAAGCACAGGAGAATGGGGCTTCCTCTGCTTCTTAGCCCCTTCATCTCCCCCTCTTCCCCTTGTTTTCTGATCTCCCTGCTCCCCCCCTTTTTTTGGAAGATTAGGGGACTACCATAGCACAAAATGACCAGCAGCGCCAGGATATACAGAAATTGCTTCCTGGAAAATTGTGGTATTTTTGAACCACAATCGGGCGTACCCTGGTAACGGCAATGTTATGTATGCATGCTCATTGTACTGTAAGAGAAGAATGTAACCACTCCAATTACAATGTATCTCAGCTGTAAAGGAACGCGAGCAAGCAGCCCATAGAGGGCAGCTGCGAGCGTTCAGTCTCACATGGTTCACATTGCTCAATCACGGACAGCCGCGGGAAAACCTTCCCCGCAATCAGCAGCAGGAGAAAGAACTACTGAAGAGAGGCGTGCCTGGGCGAGGCCACGCCGGTAGCAGCCAATGAGCTACCGTGCTACAAGATTCAAATGTATAATGCTACTGTATATATAGAGATGTATCACCGCCATTACCTCATGCTCCACCGGAACATCATGCAATAAACCTGTGTTAAGCCAACCCTTCGGCTGTTCTGTTGCCTTTGGTCCCATACAGTAAACTGGCGACGAAGGTGGGATGATGGCTGCCCACGAGACCAAGACATGCGCCGGCTACGAGATCAGGAAGCCGGGAGACTTGGAGCTGTTTGAGATAGACTTCAATGGAGCGCTGGTGGAGCTCGAAGTCTCAGATGAGGACAAGAAGAGAGCCATCTTCGTCCGCATGCTCGGACACGAGACCAAGAGGACCTTGGTGGACCTGATCGCGCTGAGGAGGGTGAGCGACTTCAAAGCCAAAGAGCTCCTGGCGGTGTTGCGCACCCACCTCCGGCCCGCGATAGCGATGTTCCCCGCTTGGAGCGCGTTCTGGAGGCGAGTCCAGGCGCCCGGGGAATCGGTCGCTGAGTTCGCTGCGGCCCTGCGGCTGGCCGCTGGCCCATGCAAGTGGGAGACCCCAGAGGTCACCCTCCGAGACTGCCTGCTCTGCGGCCTGAGGGACACCGAGACTCAGCGCGCGCTGATGAGACAGGAGCCACCTCCCACGTGGCAGCAAGTCCTCGACACGGCACAGGCCGCGGAAGCCACGACGGCCGGGGTGCAAGAGCTCCAGGACTGGCGCCCGAAACCCGCCAAGGCAGAGAGCTCAGTGCGCGCGGCCCGGCGAGTTTCGAACTCGTCCGCGGAGAGCGGCGACGACGAGGACGTCCGGAAGGTCCAGAAGGAAGGCCGGCGCTGCGACGGCTGCGGCGCCGCCCACGCCCGCGCCAGATGCCCGTTCCGCAAGGCCGAGTGCCACAACTGCGGCCGGCGTGGGCACATCGCCAAGGTCTGCCGAAAACGGCGCGAGGCCAAGAGGAGTTCCCCAGACCGCTCGGCGAGGCAGGACCGCACCACGAGGCCCAAGGACGGCACCCGGACCACGAGGAAGCGGGACGGAGTAGGGCGCATCTCCGACGACAGTGAGGACGACGCTCCGGTTTTCAGCGTATCCATAGAGCACCCCCGATACTTCGTTGAGGTAGTAATACAAGGGGCCCCTGTTAGGATGGAGGTGGACTCGGGTTCTTCTTACTCTATCATTTCCCAGGGAGAGTTCCTAAAAATAGCCCCCCACGTGCGGCCCAAGCTCAAAGCGCTGAGGTCCACGCTGAAGGACGTGCAAGGGAACCGCATCCCGGTGTTGGGGGTTGGGAAGTTCCAGGTCCAGTTCAAAAAGCGCGCCGCAACGCTTCCCCTAGTCGTCCTCAAGGGAGGTAAATGCAGCCTCCTCGGGACTCAATGGTTCCAGCCCCTGGGGTTGTTCATTGGGGGGGGTGCACGCCGTGGGAGTACACGCCGCCGGGACTGATCCAATACAGAGCGTGTGGCGATGCGCACCCCGAGGTTTTCAAAAAGGGACTCGGAAAATTCAAGGGCCCCCCAGTGACGTTCGACCTGGACCCTGGAGTACGTCCAATCAGACTTAAACCGCGCAGAGTGCCCTTCGCACTAAAGGACAAAATAGAGGCGGAGTTGGACAAATTGGTGGGCCAGGGGATTCTTGTTCCTGTTGATTCTGCGGAGTGGGAAACTCCAATTGTAACAGCGCTCAAGGCCAACGGGGAGGTCCGCATATGCGCTGACTACAAGTGCACCATCAATAAGGCGATCCGCCCTAATGCGTATCCGGTGCCGGTAGTCAGCCACTTGTTGGCCAGGTTACACGGGGGGAGGTGTTTCGCTAAACTCGACCTGGCCCAAGCCTACCAGCAACTCCCGGTGACCCCCGCCGCAGCTGCTGCGCAGACCATAGTCACCCACAAAGGGGCGTTCCAGGTAACGCGCCTCCAATTCGGCGTGAATTCGGCGCCCGGGATCTCGTCACTCGTGGAACGCCTCCTGAAGGGGTTAGAGGGGGTGTTACCCCACTTTGATGACGTATTGATTACAGGGGGGAGCCGGGCCGAATTAGCAGAAAGGTTGGGAAAGGTCCTGGCAAAATTCGAAAAGGCGGGGTTGCGGTTGCGGAAAGACAAATGCGTTTTCTTCGCAACTGAGGTTGAGTTCCTAGGGTTCCGTGTTACTCCCGAGGGAATAAGGCCATCCCAATCCAAGGTGGCCGCCATCAAGAAGGCCCCTCGCCCCACCTCCAAGCCTGAGCTGCAGTCGTTCCTTGGGCTGCTCAACTTCTACCACTCCTTCCTTCCTCGGAAGGCAGCCGTGGCGGAACCGCTACACAAATTGTTAAAAAAGGACGAGGCATGGAAGTGGGGCGACGACCATGAGAAGGCTTTCAATGACCTGAAGCGACTCCTGGCATCAGATGCTGTACTGACCCACTTCAATCCCAAACGCCCAGTGGTCCTGATATGCGATGCATCCCCGGTGGGGGTGGGGGCGGTGTTATGCCACGTGCTGGAGAACGGGAGGGAGGCCCCGATAGCGTTCTACTCTAGGTCCTTGTCCTAAGCGGAGAGAAACTACGCCCAGACAGACAGGGAAGCACTAGCGATAATTGCGGGGACCAAGAAATTTCATGATTTTGTGTATGGCCGCCCCTTCACCATAGTGACCGACCATAAGCCCTTGCTAGGCATTTTCACCGCAGATAAGCCCACACCCCAAATCCTGTCCCCGAGAATGCTCAGGTGGGCCATTTTTCTCAACGCGTATCAGCACGCGTTGGTGCACCGGCCCGGGAAGGAGATCAGCCATGCGGATGCCCTGTCGAGGTCCCCCATTCCCCGGGATTGCTGCCACGTGGGCGAGGAAGAGAGGGACCACCAGGTCTTAATGATAGAGGTCCTAGACTCCCCCCCCAGTAGTACCGGCCGACATCGCCAAAGCGACCGGTAAGGACAAAACGTTAGCTACAGTTTGCTCCTGGGTACAGAAAGGGTGGCCCGTGTCTTCCCCAGCAGCGGAATTCGACACATTTTTCAAAAAGAAATTAGAATTGTCCCTAGAGAGGGGTTGCCTTTTGTGGGGACAGCGGGTAGTGATCCCCACGTCCCTCCGGCCGAGGGTGCTTAAACTGCTGCACGTCAGCCACCCCGGGATCGTCCGCTCTAAGGCACTAGCCCGCAGTTACTTTTGGTGGCCCCAGCTAGACGCCGACATCGAGCACATGGTCGGCACTTGCGAAGCGTGCCAAAGCTCCAGGCCAGAAGAGGCTCGCTTGCCACATAGGGAGTGGGACGCAGCAAGGGGCCCCTGGTCCCGGGTTCACGTAGACTTTGCTGGCCCGTTCAGGGGAACACTTTTCCTCCTTGTGGTGGACGCGTTCTCCAAGTGGTTGGAGGTCATTCCAGTCTCGAGCACCTCCTCGGCCACAACAATTAAACAGTTACGGAGGGTCTTTTCCACGTTCGGTTTACCCGACATCCTCGTCAGCGATAACGCTAGCTGTTTCACGTCCGCCGAGTTCAGGGCATTCATGGATCTCAACGCCATTCGGCACATCACCTCCGCCCCTTTCCACCCGGCCACCAACGGCCAAGTAGAGCGCCTCGTGCGCACCACTAAGGACGCGCTGCGGCGCATGGGCCCCGGAGATCTTAACTTACAACTGTGCCAATTCCTGCTAAGGTACAGGGTCACCCCATTGGCGTCAGGGTACTCCCCCGCGGAGCTGTTAATGCGCAGGAAGCTGGCCACGGTAATCTCCAAGCTAGACCCCACGAGAGTAGAGGACAAAGGGCGGAACGTAGGGGTGGAACCCGCAAAGACTTTCAGCGTAGGCGCTCCAGTGCATTGCAGGAACTACGCCAACGCGGGGCCAGCCTGGGTGCCGGGCACTGTAATAGAACAAACCGGCCCCGTTTCATACCGCGTGGAGACCAATACAGGCCTCCTGTGGAGGCGGCACGCGGATCAACTCAGGCGCAGGATCCCCGGAGAGCAGGACGAAGACGAAAATAGCCATGAATCAGCGTTAGGGTACTCCCCCACCCGCTTAGCCCAAGGGGGAGAAAAAGGGGGACATGGGTCCCCACCAAGGGGGGAGGAAAGGGAATCGATCCTCAGAGATCTTTTGCGGGAGTTTGCGGCGGAAAGGAAGAGCCCCGATCTCACACACAGCCCCCGGAAGCGTCCCCAAAACACAGATTCCCCAAGAAGTTTAGACCTTGATTTACAGTACCAGGGGGAGTTAGCGGAGTGGTCCCCCACCCGTCCTAGCGAAAAGAGGGGTTTCAGTTCAGCCCCTGGTACTTCCAGTCCCAGTAGCCCCTGTGAGTTAGAATGCAACATAGCACCAATTTCCCGGAGACCGACACCCCCAAGACAGGAGGCGACGGCGAGTCCGCCCACCACAGTCTCAAGGTCCCCCGAGCGGGGAACAGAAGGTAGCAGAACCACAAGGGCATCCTCATCGGTCCCGCGGTTCACAATAGGAGGGTCCCCGGGGTCCGAGAGCAACAGGCAGGGGTTCACGTCCCAGCTGTTCATTCCATTCCCATCCCCCAGCGCAAGGCAGGCATGGACGCCCCACAGAGCCACTAACGAATCCCCGTTTCCCGCTGCAGGACAAGCACCCACGGAGTCAGGGATCACAGGCTCTCCGGTACTAGGTCAGGCGCAAGCACGCCCCAAGCGCACGTGCGGCAAGCCACAATGGTTGCGGGACTTCGTCCCATCCTAGGGGGGAGGGATGTTATGTATGCATGCTCATTGTACTGTAAGAGAAGAATGTAACCACTCCAATTACAATGTATCTCAGCTGTAAAGGAACGCGAGCAAGCAGCCCATAGAGGGCAGCTGCGAGCGTTCAGTCTCACATGGTTCACATTGCTCAATCACGGACAGCCGCGGGAAAACCTTCCCCGCATTCAGCAGCAGGAGAAAGAACTACTGAAGAGAGGCGTGCCTGGGCGAGGCCACGCCGGTAGCAGCCAATGAGCTACCGTGCTACAAGATTCAAATGTATAATGCTACTGTATATATAGAGATGTATCACCACCATTACCTCATGCTCCACCGGAACATCATGCAATAAACCTGTGTTAAGCCAACCCTTCGGCTGTTCTGTTGTCTTTGGTCCCATACAGTAAAGGCAACCTTGTGTTGCTGCCTATTCTTTCTTACATTAAGTCAAGCAAAGGAGACTTCAGAATCAACGCACCAAAAGGTGGCTTCATTTTGGCAGTTTCACATCTGGCCTAGACATGGAAGAAGAAAATCCGCAGCAGAAGCATTGTTTTTGGATGCCCCACCTGGAAAAGTCCTGACTCAGAATCCAGGTTTGCCATTCTCTGCATTTCAACTCAGGGGCTAACCCAGTCTTTCCCAGCCTCAGAGCTCAAGAGGGGTTGTGCTACTGTTCAAACCATCAAAGGGAGTTGGCCATGCATGCAGGTTGGTGTTCATGAACAGTGCTGTCCAACAATCTTGGGGGACCAAGACTGAACTATCTAAATGCTCTAGAAGTCTCTGTCCTGTGCAACATCTCTCTTCCTCCTCCCCGCCGCCCCGAGATAGCATCTTTGATGTGCTCTCACTGTGAACCTTCACAGTGTTTTGTGGTTGTGAATTCGTTTGAAAGGTATAACACCTCATGAAGAGCTTCAGTTTTGATTAGCCTGTACCTTGAGACTACCAGTTTCAGGAGATGAGCTTGGAGTTTGTACTGTTTTGAGTCAGTGTCAGGGTTTTTTTCCTCAGTACATATTCACTTTCTCCACATGAGCCATAGTCACCCTCACCCAACCATATCACACCAAAGCTCTAAAGCCTTAACATCTAAAATCATTGCTGAGGCCATGCTGGTTAAGGAGAAAGGACTCATTTGCCTGGAACAACTATATAGAATAAGGACCGGGAACCTTCTGTGATGCTGGTTTTTGAACCCCCAAATCCTTACCATTGGCTGTCCTGGCTGGAGATGGTGGAGCTTATTAACCAAACATCTGGTGTAGAATGAAGAAGGGGACCTCTTTTCTTCTTCTTGATAATGTACTAATTCTAATCCGGGGTACCCAAACTACAGCCCATGGGCTGGATCCAGCCTGCATTGCCAAATCATCTGGCCCAAACCACCTGCACCATTCCCAGAAGAAGAAGTAAAACGCACCTGCACATGTGCAAAATGGTGCTGTAAATGCACCCGTGGCTGTTGTAAATGCATTTATGATAGCTGTGGGTGCATTTATGGCAGCGTTTTGCACATGCATGGGCATGTTTTACTCCCACTTACAATGGAAGGAACCATGTGACCAGCCCGCAGCCCGAAAGGTTTGGGCACCTGTTCTAATCTGTAGTCACCCAAATATCCTATCTCTCTCTCTCTCCTGCCCATCTGGATATTTTCCCACTCTGGGCAGCTTACAACACAATAACCAGTGGATTGGATGAGGAATCCACCCCTCTTACTTGTAGCCTGAACTTTCCTTTTCAGACAGCTTGTGAAATTAGTCACAAGTTGAGCATGGAAGAGCAGCAAAAGTGGCTGTTCTTAACCTTAAGAAGCATCCTGTCCCTACTAGAATTCCCTATTCTTTCCAGAGTTTGGAGAAGGGACTTTTTGCAGCTACAAATCCAAGATTCACCCGTTCAAGGGCCAGGCCGGCTGGGGCAAGCATTTTGGAAAGATGGAAACCAAAGAAGAAAAGCCATTTCCTCCAGCACTGGATGAATCCATAGCTTAGTGCATTGGTTTTGCATGCAGGAGGTCAGAGGTTCTTGACCCTGCTTAAAAGTGCCTGGTATCAGGGAAGAGAAAGACCTTTTCAAGAAACTGTAGAAAGCTGTTGCCAACTCAAGCAATCAACAATTGCAAGACAAACATCCTGACAATGGCCAGTGTTCAGTATGCATGTGCATGGAGCCTCAACTGTGGAAGCTGTCGTTGTAATCTGACAGATCACCAGTCACGTACAGACATGGCTGTGATCGTGTGACAGCTAACAACTTGTTTGATCGTTGCTGCAGCTTCTGAAGTTGGAGCTCAGTATTCACATACAATACTCACCCAAGTATAAAGTAACCTCTTGTGTTCTTGACACCCAGTCACCCCAGTCCCATTTTTCATGCCTCGTTATGATATCTTGCTACGCAAAGAGATGGGCAGGGATGCAATATGGGAGAATAAATCCAGGTTAAACCATTCTACGCATGGATACAATGAAAATCAGTGGGATTCATTAGTCATGACTCGCTTGTCTCCTAGTGATTTCAGCAGGTTTAATCTAAGCATTGCTAAATCTGGACCCGTACTATCTAGTCTAGCTCATCCCAGCCTGATGTCCTCCAGATAGACTAGAATTCCTGTCACCTGTGCAGGCTGGGAGAGCCAGTGTGCAGTGTAGTGAATAAAATATCAGGATAGGATTCAGGAGAACTGGGTCCTTCTTAGACATGAAAACTCGTTGGGAGATGGCAATGGTAAACCATTCCCTGAAAATATCACATATCTTGTGGTGGTGGTGGGGGACCTAAACATTGCTGGAGAATAGAAACCACTTGATGGAACTTAATAACATAGTGCTGGCTGGGAATAACATGATTGGTTAGTCGTCCATTACATCTGGTGATAGCAAGTCCGAATGAGGACAGCAGGCAGAAACATAAATTCTGGCAGAACAAATGCAAGGCAACAATCAGGAAAGCAAAGCAAGACTTTGAGGAGCGTATAGCTAAAAATACTCAGAGAAATAACAAACACTTCTTTAAGTACATTAGAAGTAAGAACCCAACTAGGAAGGCCATTGGACCATTAGATGACAATGGAAGGCAAGGGGTTATTAAAGAGGAAACAGAGATTGCAGAGAGACTCAATGAATTCTTTGCTTCAGTATTCACTGAAGAAGACAGAGACCACATGCCCAAAACAGAGCCTATCTTCGTAGGGAGGGAAACCGAAGAATTAAGCAAGATAGAAATAACCAGGGAGGAGGTCCTTGCATGTCTTGTTAAGCTAAACACTAACAAATCACCAGGACCAGATGGCATCCATCCACGAGTTCTCAGGGAACTTAAAGATGAAATTGCTGATCTCCTAGCCAAAATATATAATCTTTCCCTCAAATCAGGCTTTGTGCCTGATGACTGGAAGGTAGCGAATGTAACACCAATTTTCAAAAAAGGATCCAGGGGTGATCCAGGAAATTACCGACCTGTCAGTTTGACATGTGTCCCAGGTAAAGTGATGGAAACCATCCTAAAAGATAGAATTAATAGGTACATAGAAGAGAAGGCGCTGCTAAAGGAGAGCCAACATGGCTTTTACAAGGGCAAATCATGCCTCACTAATCTGTTGGAATTTTTTGAGAGTGTCAACAAGCATGTGGATAAGGGGGATCCAGTTGACATTGTTTATCTGGACTTTCAGAAGGCTTTTGACAAGGTCCCACACCAAAGGCTCTTGAATAAACTTAGCAGTCATGGAATAAAGGGACAGGTCTTGTCCTGGATCAGCAACTGGCTAAGGGACAGGAAACAGAGGGTAGCACTAAATGGACACTTCTCCAAGTGGAGGGAAGTAAAGAGTGGGGTCCCCCAAGGTTCAGTACTGGGACCCCTGCTTTTCAACCTCTTCATAAATGATCTAGAGGTAGGAGTAAAAAGCAAGGTGGCCAAATTTGCTGACGACACTAAATTATACAGGGTAGTAAAAACTGTGAGAGATTGTGAAGAGCTCCAGAGGGATCTCTTGACACTGGGGGAGTGGGCAAAACAGTGGCAAATGAGCTTCAACATCAGTAAGTGCAGAGTGATGCATGTTGGGGCAAAAAACCCCAATTACATTTATAAACTGATGGGGTCTGAACTCTCTGCGACAAACCAGGAAAGGGACCTTGGTGTCCTGGTGGACAGCTCAATGAAGATGTCAACCCAGTGTGCCTCAGCAGTGAAAAAAGCAAACTCAATGTTAGGGATCATTAGGAAGGGTATAGAAAATAAGTCAGCAAGTGTCATTTTGCCTCTTTATAAATCTATGGTGAGGCCCCATCTGGAATATTGTGTACAGTTCTGGTCGCCATACCTCCAGAAGGATATTATGGAGTTGGAGAAAGTACAGAGGAGGGCAACCAGAATGATTAGGGGACTGGAACACCTTCCTTACCATCTGAGGCTGCAACGGTTGGGCCTTTTCACTCTTGAACGACGGCGTCTAAGAGGTGACCTGATTGAAGTTTATAAAATCATGCACGGTGTGGACAAAGTAGATAAGGAAAAACTGTTTTCCCTATCGCACAACACTAGAACTAGGGGACACTCCATGAAACTTTTGGGTACTAGTTCTCAAACAAATAAGAGAAAGTACTTTTTCACCCAGAGGATTACTGGTCTATGGAACTCCCTGCCAGAAGAAGTGGTGACAGCTGTCAGACTTGACAGCTTTAAGAAAGGATTAGACAAGTTCATGGAGGACAAGGGTATCAATGGCTATAATTATGGCTACCTAAGGACAACCTCCAGGTTGGAGAGATAGGCAGGATATCTCTCAATGCCATTTCCAGGGAATCCTAAGCAGGTGAAGGCATCTCCTTGGGAATACCCTGAAGGAAATGGTGAGCCACTGTGTGAGACAGAATGCTGGACTGGATGGGCTGTGGCCTGTTCCAGCAAGGCTGTTCTTATGTTCTTATGTTCTTATGTTCTTATGTACTCCAGTCTTTCATTTACCTCATACCTTTGTGAGATATAATAGCTGCATTCCTCTCACGCTCTGCCTCGTCTTCACACAAAGCTCACCGATTATTGTGAGCTTGTTTCCCAAGAAGGCAGCTGAGATCTAGACTAGCATGGGTGTTACTGGTCAAGGCTGAGGTTGCAGTGGTGAATACCAAAGTTTACTATGAGTAATCATGAGTGCCATTTTGTGAAACAGTAAAGGTGGAGTCCAGAGATTCTGGTGGTCTTTCCATAGAATAAAACTGATTATTCATTCATTCTGGCAACTCCACATGTCATGGGACAGCACAGCTTTCAAGGAAATGATGAATTAACTTGTCTCATAGTGGCTGAACAGCTATTGTTGGTTTTACTATTATTATTCTGAGTGTATTACTACATGTTTCATTTCACTCATATCCAAATCAAGGGGAAAACTAGCCACTTGCTATAAATATGCATTGCAAAATAGTGTGCACAATTCCCCCTTTTTTGCTTGCCCTCTACAGCAGAGGTGAGGAACGTGTGGTTCTCTAGATGTCATTGGATACCAGTCCCCATCAGTCTTAAACAGTGAAGTGAACAGTGAGGGATTATGGGAATTGTGGTCTCAAAACAGTAGATGCCACACATGCCCACCTCTGCTCTCTGATTTAAAAGCTGTCTCCAATTCATTTGAGGGGAAAGAGTCTTTTTAAAGAAAATAGTCAAAGCATTTGTATAACTCACATAGAAATAATAATAATAATACTGTATTTCATTTGGGGAATACCTTTAGGGATGCAATAAAATGTTGCAAAGCATAGCATCTACCCATTTTTTTGAATTATATATACGCCAAAGGCAATAAATAAATAAATAAATAAATCACAAATAAATAGTAGCTTTTGGCCCATATGGACCTTCAACAAGCTGAAATCTACTTATCTGGGAATGGTGCAGACAGCGTACAAGAGGTTAAAAAATCATGACTAGATGTTGATGCCCACTTTCAAAATGAGGACTTCAAAGTCAAGCCAAGAGCTTTGGTTTTAAAATCCACCCCTGGGAATATGGATTGAATTTGTCCTAACTCATTTCACAGGAAAGCTGTCAGCAACTGAGTGTGATTTCATTGATTGATTCAATTTGTATTCTGCCCACTCAAAATACGCTGACTCAGGGCGCTTCACAAAAATCAAAACATATCAAACATTACAGTACAATAAAATATAATAATATAATAAAATGTAACAATGCAATAAAACGTAAAAGACCAACACATACATTGACAACTGTGGCAAAGGGACCATCATCTCCTGAATCAGCCACTACTTGCCCTTGGCTTTTAAACCACTTGTATGTTATGGTCCAACATATTCCTCTTGCTCAGTCTGGGATCCTGAGAGGGTTCTCAGTGGTAGAAAAGAGTGAAATACACTCAGTTGTCCTGCCATGGTTGGGTTCAGTTAGCCACCTAGGTTGTAGCCCTCAACTGGGCAGTGGCAAAACTACTGTAGGCAGGGGCAAAACTACATAGTAGCATGTTTGTACAGTATAATTTATTCATATAGCATACACCAGTACAACCATATTTGTTTGTCATAAGAACATAAGAACATAAGAACAGCCTTGCTGGAACAGGCCACAGCCCATCCAGTCCAGCATTCTGTCTCACACAGTGGCTCAACATTTCCTTCAGGGTATTCCCAAGCAGATGCCTTCACATGCTTAGGATTCCCTGGAAATGGCATTGAGAGATATCCTGCCTATCTCTCCAACTCGGAGGTTGTCCTTAGGTAGCCATAATTATAGCCATTGATAGCCTTGTCCTCCATGAACTTGTCTAATCCTTTCTTAAAGCTGTCAAGACTGACAGCTGTCACCACTTCTTCTGGCAGGGAGTTCCATAGACCAGTAATCCTCTGGGTGAAAAAGTACTTTCTCTTATTTGTTTGAGAACTAGTACCCAAAAGTTTCATGGAGTGTCCCCTAGTTCTAGTGTTGTGCGATAGGGAAAACAGTTTTTCCTTATCTACTTTGTCCACACCGTGCATGATTTTATAAACTTCAATCAGGTCACCTCTTAGACGCCGTCGTTCAAGAGTGAAAAGGCCCAACCGTTGCAGCCTCTGATGGTAAGGAAGGTGTTCCAGTCCCCTAATCATTCTGGTTGCCCTCCTCTGTACTTTCTCCAACTCCATAATATCCTTCTGGAGGTATGGCGACCAGAACTGTACACAATATTCCAGATGGGGCCTCACCATAGATTTATAAAGAGGCAAAATGACACTTGCTGACTTATTTTCTATACCCTTCCTAATGATCCCTAACATTGAGTTTGCTTTTTTCACTGCTGAGGCACACTGGGTTGACACCTTCATTGAGCTGTCCACCAGGACACCAAGGTCCCTTTCCTGGTTTGTCGCAGAGAGTTCAGACCCCATCAGTTTATAAATGTAATTGGGGTTTTTTGCCCCAACATGCATCACTCTGCACTTACTGATGTTGAAGCTCATTTGCCACTGTTTTGCCCACTCCCCCAGTGTCAAGAGATCCCTCTGGAGCTCTTCACAATCTCTCACAGTTTTCACTACCCTGTATAATTTAGTGTCGTCAGCAAATTTGGCTACCTTGCTTTTTACTCCTACCTCTAGATCATTTATGAAGAGGTTGAAAAGCAGGGGTCCCAGTACTGAACCTTGGGGGACCCCACTCTTTACTTCCCTCCACTTGGAGAAGTGTCCATTTAGTGCTACCCTCTGTTTCCTGTCCCTTAGCCAGTTGCTGATCCAGGACAAGACCTGTCCCTTTATTCCATGACTGGTAAGTTTATTCAAGAGCCTTTGGTGTGGGACCTTGTCAAAAGCCTTCTGAAATGTACTGAAATGATAAATGCATGTAGAACTTTCGGGAAGGGGGCATCCTCTCCCCGCTTCTGGCTACTGATTCCTCTGTAGCTCTCAATAAAGCAAAATATATTAACCATTTAAAATAATTTTTAAAAATGGTTTTCCTTTTATTTTAGCTGTAGTAGTAACACTTTTGATTTTTAAAAACATTTTCATTACAGTATTATTTTTAATTTGAATTTTTGTCATTGATTGATCGAGTTTTTGTTCATTCATTCATTTGTTCTTTGGCCATCTCAAAGGCCAGAGTGAGAGGGAAACTGATTACTTGGTTTGATCATTTGTTCCAGGAATATGAGAGCCTTGAGCATGAGAATACGTCCCTGAAAAGAGAGATTGGGAAGTTGACTGATGAGCTGAAACACTTGAACGAAGTGTTGAGGAACCATGAAAAAGTCTGCCCGCTTTTACAATGCTCCATAAACTTCAGCTTGATTCCCAGACACAACATCCTCAGCAGCTCCTTACCAAGATGAGGCCTTCGCCAGAGACTCCTGCGGTGCTACTGAAACAAGAGTGTGTCCCAAGGATGATCTCTTGTTCTTCGCAACAGCCTGGTGGCAGAACACAGACATCCTCTCATCTTTTCATTTTGGCTTCTGTTGAACATCCCAAAGCCATCTGGATGCTGATATTGGGAGTGGGCTCCAACTGAGTGGGAGAATCTTTGCGAAGAACTGTGTGTGTTCCCCCCACATTCCACCACACACTCATGTTCTTTAGCTGTGTACTCAATACAAAGCAGGAAATACAAAGCACATCACAGAAGCTGTAATTTGTGAAATTCTGAACCTTGTTTATTGTCAACAAGGCATTTGCCTAGTCCTTGTTGTTCTTCGGAAATCAGTTGCTACCTCTAGGTAATGGGGGGAGAGAGAGATAAAGTGGTTGGCAGGGCAGATGTGGGGCACTGATGGGGAGGTGACCCCTGCCCGCTGGTTCATATAAATAACCTAGATCCTCCCCTTTTAAGGATAGGGTGGGTGGGTTTTTTTTTAATATTGATGGTTTTAAATGATTTTACTGTGGCATTTCTTGTTTATGTCTTTTATACCTTATCTGTTAGCTACCCGGAGTCACTTCGGTGAGGGGGCGGTGATACAAATACGAACAATAAAGAAAGAAAGAAAGAAAGAAAGAAAGAAAGTGCTACAGCATTTGAAACTAACTGGTAGATGTTGCAACCTGTGGTCATTGGTTGGAAACTGTGAATTTAGCTTTCTGCCTGATTCTTTGTTCTCCGCAGTCTTAGCAAGCTTCTACTCTTTCATGCCACTCTTTGTCAGGCCCTGTGGAACATTGCACACTGTGGATGCATCTGCAGCTTTAAGATTGCTCACAGATATCCATCAGTTCAGCAACATGTATTCAGCTTTGTATTTTGTGGAGAAGTCATGTCCTCACCCCGCCTATCCCCGCGTCAATCAAGAAGTGATTCCATGGCTATGTGTGGCACGTAATGGCTAGCCCTGGTCCCCCACCACCATCACATTGTTCCAAATCCTTACAGGTTTATTTCACTGTCAGACAAAAGTGTGCAATCAGATTACTAGTAATCACACCAAGTATGATGAACAAAAGCATACCACAAACAAACCCTATTCAGACATGATACAATCTGATGAACACGTATTGAGGTCAGCAACTTGACCTCAACTCCACATCACCACATCTCACAAAGTTTGAAGAGAAGTTCCTGCCCAGCTGCAGGGTGCTTGCTTGGCTGAAGAGCCTACAGGCAAAGGGGCACTGAGAGCATGAAGAAGGGGACAGTGGAGGTTAAATGGGGGCAAGCACTGTCCTCTATGTGCGCTCACAGTACCTGGTTGGCTAGTACCTCAAAACAACTACAGACACAACTGGCAAACTACTTGGAAGGTCAGGAAAAGAACAAAGATAGTCTTTGGCCCGAGAATCCAGGTAGGAGGAAATAGTAGGAGTGACTCCCCAGTGACTCCTCACTTCTAGAATCACAGAGGTGGGAAGAGACTTCAAATCATCTTCATATGACCTTTGCCTGTCTCTGCGATACCACTGCTATCGCAACAGCAATGGTGGCTCTGCCACCACTGTGTGTATATTCCTTGTCTTTTTAATCCTGGGCCATCAGTAGAACTTGAGAATTTTACTCTTTCAGGTCTATGACTCCCAGAATCCCCCAAACAGTGTGTGCCATATTGGTTGGAAGATTCTGGGTAGTGCTGTCCCAAAAGAATAACATTTTTAACAAGACTTTCCTTCTAATGGTTTCATGCTTGTCTCTGTGCAGCCTGAGTGTTTCAATTCATGTAAAGCAGGGGTGCCCAAACTATGGCCCGTGGGCCAGATCTGGCCCCTGACACCAATTCATCTGGCCCACACTGGCCTTATCACTTCTGGAAGTGATAAGGGCAGTGCAGGCCGGATGAATTGGCATTGGGGGCTGGATCCAGCCCACAGACCATAGTTTGGGCACCCCTGGTTAAGCAGAGAAAATGGTAACTTGAACTCTTATCTCATCCTGTTGCAAAACAGATTGCAAGGCACCTTTTACTTCTGCTTCTGGTGGTAGGAACCAATTGACCGGCCCACAACCCAAAAAGTTTGGGCACCCCTGATGTAAAGAATCAGCTGAAGAGCTGTGACTTTGTCCTTCTTCTCTTTCCAGTCCAATTGCCCGCTCCCCTTCCAGATGAGGAGCTGCAACAAGGATGGATGCAGCTCAATCAGCTGTTCCACAAAATAAGTGGACATGTGGTGGAACAATAGGACCAATGAAACAACTGGTAGCAGAAGCAGTCTCATATACTGTTAAAGGTTGATCTTTGGGACAAGAGGTGCTGACAATTTGATTAAATCAGACTGTATGTATTTGCATAGCTTATGTCATGGCTCCCTTTTATGACATTCTGGAATTTGTAGTTTTGGTGTATGAAAACCAAGACACAGGACACAGCCTCGGGCTGGGTTAACTCAGGTTTATTGCATCGTGGACAGAGGGAACATGAGGTAATGGCGGATCGATAGCTCTTAATATACTGCAGTAATACATTTGAACGTGGTGCCATAGTAGCCCATTGGCTACTGCCTGCGTGACGTCATTGCGAGTCACGCCCTTCTTGTCCAGGTGTAGGTGGTGGCGGGAAAGCTTCCCGCGCTGTTGCCTTTGATGAGTTCTGACCAAGAGAGCTTGGACGCTCGCTGCTGCCAGCTGGTGGTCATTAGCTCGCGTCCTCATGCAGGGTTCATATGATACAGCTGAAGGTTACATTGTTGCTATAGGCAAGGTTACATTGGTTCAGATACATTGTAATCCATGTGGAAGGTAAAGCCCTTAGAACACAACAGTAGTCTGGCAAAGTATTCTCTGCTACAGGGTTCTACTGTGTTCTCTTGTGCTACAGCAAAGAATTTAAGTACATCACCAAACTAAATCACCTCTTTCAATGGCCTACTGACTGCAAAAAAGTATAATAAGAACTCTGTGTCTCTTTGGTGTCTTGCACGGAAGACAAAGAAGGAGCCGCAGTAAGGGCTAAAACACAGCTTTATTGCATGATGGTCAGGATGAACATGTGGTAATGGCGGAGGTACAGCTCCTTTTATACTGCAACAATACATTTGAAAAGGGTTACACGGTAGCGTATTGGCTGCTACCTGCGTGATGTCATTCTGAATCACGCCCTTCTTCTCCAGGTGTTCCTTGTGCGGGAAGGTTCCTGCAGCTGCCGGTGATTGGGGGAATTTGAACCATGTGAGCTGAATGCTCACAGCTGCCCTCTATGGGTAGCTAGCGCGTGTTCCTTTAACATCTGGGTTACATTGTGATCATTGTCAGTTTACATTCAGACATTCTTAAAGTGATACAGTTACATACACAACACTGAACTTCTTCTTTTGGGGGGTGACTCTATAAACCTGCTGCTCTATGTAGCCCTCCTTCCTTGCCAAATGGTAGGGCCGGCCCTGCTGAGAAGTCAGAGGACCCTTTGTGAAAAACCTGGGGTGCAAATGAGTCAATGACTGGCTGTAAAGGCAGAGCAAAGCCAAAAAATAATTTGTAGAGGCAAGGAAGGGAGGTGGAGAAGTGGGAAATCCCCTTCACTGTCCTTATTTTCAGTTTGGCTGCTACTCAATGAAACCAGCCGTTGCATCTGTTTTCTTTAGGAAGCAACTCAAAACAATACCTGTCATTTTTCTGGTTTTCCCCTGTAACCTTCTCTCCTTCTTCTTCTTGTGCCACATCCAATTCCAAATATTGGCTATCCTCATGGTGATCAGCCATGAAGATTGTCCTGAGAATATAATGCAGTGGCCTTCCATTTACCTTCCTCATCGCAGTATGACACCCATACTGCTGATCCACATCTGTGAGTCATTTTCTGGTCTCGAGACCTTTTGGCACACAAAATCCTCCTCAGCCCTAGGCCAGTACTGTATTCATGAAGCTGATGCCCACCAACAAGATGGATTCAAGTGAGATTTAATCCACTTTGGGACCACTACCCTTCCCTGTGGACTTCGGCACCCAAGACCATTAGTGCTCAGGGTTGTGAGGTTAGTTAACTGCTGCCTGACGATTGGTGTTGAGTCACTGACAGTATTACCATAGCAGGATAACCAGGCCTGACTGGATTACCCATGCGTCAATCAAGATGTGATTCCATGGCTGACTCTCCTATAGATAATATTAAATGAACTCCATTTCTTTCATAAAACTACTCGTGTTAGTCTGTTGCAGGAAAACAAGATTCTCATGCCTCCTTAAATAAACACTGACAAATTCTCTTTGGCATGTACTTTTGTGAGCTGAAGAGGCTCTAATTCACCTGCTACAGTCCTTGGAAGCTTATGCCAGATGACACTCATTAGTACTTACGATGCCATAACATTCATTGTGTTTATAAAAATGATGGACCTTGAGATATGATCAGGCAGAGATTTGTCCTGACAATTTAATTCCAATGTGGGGACAGGACGGTTCACTCCTTTTCCTGGTAAACATGTTGACCTGTCCCTTATCCTTGCTTCTGTAAACATTTTTTAGGTTTCTGCCGGTGGCTACTGTGTGGTATTTTTTAAAAAGTGCGTGTAGGACTGTTAGTTTTTGGTTCAGTTTCGGCATAGCTAGTCTGGGACAGCAACATGCTGTTTGAATGTGGAGAGATACAGAATCCAGCTCATTTGCTAGTCTGCTGATTATTACCAGAAACATGAACCGATGAGGATTTCAGTTTGGCCAATGACAGAGCCAAGAAAATGGCTTCATTTTGGCAGTCCAACATTTGATCAGGACACAAAAAGAAGAATCATCACGGGGGTCAAACTAAAACCAATGACTTAAGCTGCCTCTTTGCCAAAGTCACTTCACAATGTAATTAGCTCCTGGAAAGTTGAAAGCTTCCTCCAGCTCTCACACAGAGTGGGAAACAGAAGAGGATTCAAAGAATTTTTTTTAAAAAAAAGTTTTATGAGACAATGTTGAATTGTATCTGAGGGCAAATAAAACAGAACAGCAAAAAAAAGTTGCGGTACCTTAAAGACTAACTCCTTTATTTAAATGTGAGCTTTTGTGGATCAAGTCCACTTCATCAGGCCATGAGTCAACATGGTCAACAATAAAATGATTGAACTGTCCAGTCGCCACACTGGAACCAAATTGTTGAAACAAATAGTAAATGGCACAGCGGGGGTAATATTGTTATTTTTAAGGGTTTTTAATTTTTTAATATTGGTTTTAACTTGTGTACACCACCCAGAGTCCATTGGATAGGGAGGTATATAAATCTATTAAATTAAAATTAAAATTAAATTAAGGAGCCACAACATTTTTTGTCTTTTTTTGCTCTCTTATATACTCTCAGATATGCTTGCACAGACTAACACGGCTTCCACTTGAAACATTTCAATGTTGAATTGGTTGCTCTGCAAGTTATTTCAGTGCTATACCACTTGGATTTTTTTTAGAGAGAGAACGAAAGCTTACTCTCACTTCTTCAAAGAAAGAGATCGGGTTTGTTTTGTTGCATTTTGTTCCCTTTTAAAGAGAAGAAGGACTAAATAGGGTCACTTCAGTTGTGATGTAGTTTCCTGCCCCCAAGCCACTGATATGCTGCATCTCAAAAAGTGACCCTGTTTAGAACAATCTAGCCCAATCTAGCCTGAAACATTTTGACCATCTAGTTGCACTCTAAGACGGCCATTCAAGACCGAACCATACCAAATTACTTTTCACTAGAAATGTACAGCTCACATCTATACTATTATTCCTGAATAACAAATCTGCTCCCTCTTTTGAAGCTGACACTTGAATGGTAAACAAGTTCAGAGGGTATGCGGGAGACTAGTGGATGGCAACAATATACAGTGTCTCACAGATCACAAGGTTCCAGGACCTGGAAAGTTACTTTAAAAATAATTTGTTCACGTTACTCATCATCGGGTTTAAAAGGTAATCAATTCCTGCTGACTCATGACCACAATTCCTCATTCTATTACATGCTGCTTTTTCTTCTTTTCCTTTCTAGGAAAAAAAAAGGATTGACAGAAAACCTGGAAAGGTTTGTAGGAATCGGGGCCGTTAGGACGGCCGTTTAGGTCCCGGAGGAGACTGATCAAGAAATCGGAAAGAACCAACAAGTTGTTCTTAGGATGGACTCAGGTTTATGAAAAATCATATGGTACTTCAAAGGCTAGGGGGGTCGCAACTTTGATATCAAATAGATTGGGATTTGAGATGTTAAAAAGTATATCAGACCCAGAAGGTAGATACTTGATAATAAAGGGGAAAATAGAAGAGGAGGAAATAACGTTGGTGAATCTGTATGTGCCAAATGAACACCAAAATAGGTTTTTAGATAAAGTGCATCGAATATTGGAAAAGGAGAAAACAACAAAAATGATTGTAGCGGGAGATTTCAATTTAATAAGATCAAACATAGACAGTACAAATATAACAAGATGTGTGGGCGGAAATAAAACGAATGTGTTAAATAATTGGTTGAAATCTTTGGAGTTGAAGGATGCATGGAGGGAACTTAAAGGAATGGAAAGGGTCTACACATATTTTTCACAAGTTTATAATACGTACTCCAGAATAGATTATATTTTTGTCACTGATAATTTGATAAGAAACTTAGAAGATATAGAAACAGGAATTTTTAAAGAGTCTGATCATGCAAAAGTATTATTGGAAATGAAAATAGATGCTATAAAGATTAGGAAAATTGGAGATATAATGCTAGATTGTTTAGAGACAAAAAGTGTAAAGATCAAATGGTAGAAAAATGGGAAGAAAATTGGAAGTGGAATGATACAGGGGACGTTGGATTTGGTATTGTATGGGACACGATGAAAGCAATATTTAGAGGTGAAAGTATTAGGTTGGCAAGCATTAAAAATAAACAGTTAAAAAGTAAACAAGAAGAAATTGAAAAAGAGATTAAAATGTTGCAGGAGAAACACGTTATAACTAAGGATAGAAAGGTTTATGAAAGAATGCAGGGTTTAAAGAAGGAATTAATAGGAAAAGATATTGAAAAGGTGAAAAGAGATTTGGTATATTTAAAAAGAGAATATTTTGAATATAGTAATAAAAATTCAAAATTGTTAGCAAGAGCGGCTAAGGAAAAAAGAAGTAGAAGAGAAATAGGGACTTTAGTAGATAAGGAAGGTATAAGACACAACAAGATTAAAGATAAATGTAAGGTGGTTAGAGAATTTTACCAAGATCTATACTCTAAAAAGTAGGTAAATATAGACAAACTAAAAGATAAATTGGGAATGCAAATTAAAAATAAAATAAGTCAGGAGCATAAACAAAAAATGGAAGAATTAATAACTGAAAAAGAGATAAAAGAAGTAATAAATAAGTTGAAAGCAGATAAATCACCGGGAGAGGACGGTCTATCCGCTGAATTCTATAAAGAGTTTAAGGATATAGTAATTCCAAAATTGTTAAAACTTTATAATGGTATACTTAATGGGGAGCAGATACCTCTATCATGGTATAGAACAATAATTGTCTTACTACCAAAACCGGGAAAAGACCCAGAAAAAGTAGAATCATATAGGCCTATTTCTCTGATAAATCAAGATGCTAAGATTTTTACGGCAATATTGGCAAATAGATTAAATAGTTTTATGGATAAATACATAAATAAAGATCAGGCCGGATTCGTGAAAGGGAGACACATGGCAGACTTAGTAAGGCGAGTAGTAGACTTAATTGATGTGGCAGGACAAAATAAGGAGAAAGTTGGATTATTATCGCTAGACATCTTCAAAGCATTTGACTCTTTGCAATGGACAACAATTAACGAGATAATTAGGAGTTATGGATTTGGTGACAGGTTTATAAAAACAATAGAACAATTATATCAACAAGGGTATGCTAATATTAGGGTTAATGATGGCCTTACAGAGGAAGTGAGATTAGAGGCAGGAACCAGGCAAGGGTGTCCCCTATCTCCAATATTATTTATCATGGCGATGGAAATATTAGCAAATACAATAAGGGAAGACAAAAGCATAGAAGGAATAATGGAAAATAAAATCAGTTTATATGCGGACGATACTTTACTAATTATGAAACACCCTAGAAGAACGATGGAAAGCATTCAAAAACATTTAAAGGAATTTGAACAAATAACAGGTCTGAAGGTAAATTGGGATAAGTCTGAACTGATTTTAAGTAATATCGAAAAGGAAGAGCAAAGGAAAATTAGGGACGAATTTAAATTGCAGATTAAAGATAGCTTGAAATATCTAGGGATAAATATTTCTAATAAGTTGGACGATTTGAAAAGATTAAATTATGATAAACAAAAGAAGGAACTTAAAGATAAACTTTTACAATATCAAAAATTAAGGTTGTCTTGGTTTGGCAGAATAGCACTGACTAAAATGATGTTATTACCAAAACTAAATTTCCTGTTTGATGCCTTACCAATTCAACTGACAGACAAAGATATTAAGGAATTTCAAAAATTATTTGACAATTATTGTAATGGGGGACGCAGACCTAGAATTTCAAAGAGAATGTGGTATCTATCTCAAAAAGAAGGGGGCCTAGGAATACCTAATTTAAAGAATTACTATAAAGCATTTCATATAAAGAATGTAGTTAAGATTTTAATGAAGGAGCCGGTTATTTGGGAGGAAATTGAAATGAAGGAATTAAAGGAAGTGGGTAAGAGTCTTTTTTTAGATAAGGAAATATGGAAAATACCAGTTAAAAATAGAATGCTGAGATCAATGTTGGGAGTATGGAAGAAAGTTAAAAAGAAATTGGTCCCAAATATTTCACCGATAATTGAAATAGAAGATTTGAAAAAGTTTCCAATAAGAATGGATAAGGAGATGAAAGAAATTTTGTTGACAAACGGGGTTTTCCTGCTGAAAGATTGGATACGAGTCTGCAAAGATAATGGGGCGAAAAGAGAGTTATATACTCAGATGAAGCTGAATTGGTTTCAGATAGCGATGGTGAATAAGTGGAACAATAAATACTGGAGGGAGCAGAGTCTGGAAAGACACAGGACAGAATTCGAAGAACTAGTGTGGAAGATAAGGAAGGAGGAAATTGGAATTAAAGGAATGGTTAGTAAAATTTATAAAATAATAAATACAGAAGTTAATCCACAGGAAATACTAAGAAATACATGGGAACAAGATTTGAATGTGAAGATAACAGAAAAGGAATGGCAAAATAAATGGAGAAAAAGAATTATGAGATCCCTGTCGGTCAGGGTAAAGGAACATAATTTTAAAATGTTATGGAAGTGGTATCTGACCCCTATGAGACTGCATCAGATAGATAAAAAGAATAATAAATTGTGTTGGAGGTGTAAAAATACACTGGGTACATATGTTCATATGTGGTATGAATGTAAGGTGGTAGGAAATTTTTGGGCAAAAATTGAGAATGAGATTGATAAAATTATGGGATTGCGTCTCAAATTGGGGCCAGATACTACTTTGCTGACGGACGTAGACAATGTTAATTTAGATAATGATAAGAAAGAATTGTTGTCCATGATGCTTGTAATAGCTAGAATGTGTATTGCAAAAAATTGGAAAAATGACTTAACGTTAAAGGTGGAGGAGTGGTATAAACAGATGTGGGATCTCGCATTGAATGAAAAATTAACATGGGAGTTAAATCTTAAAAAAGATATAATAAAAGAAAATAGATTTTGGAATATATGGCGAAATTTTGTTGATTATTCACTGACGAGAGACGGAACAAATAAATTGACACCAGACCAAATGAAATTTTGGGAACAATAGAAATTAATGGGAAATCCCACGACCTCCAGGACAATGTACATAGCACAGGGTGATGATGTATGTAATATGTATTATATAGTTTTTTTATTGTATTTAGAAGGTCTTTCTTTTTCCTTTTGTCTAAAATGTTGTTATTTTGTCTCAAATGTCTGTTATATACTTTGAAAGATTAATAAAAAAATTTTAAAAAAAAGAATGTGCGGCCGAATTACCGCTGTGCCGTCAGCCCTTGGGGTTGTGACTGTCACCCACTCCCGGCTCCTAAACGCTTCCTGAATGCCGCCTACCCCACACACATCGGAGACCGGCTCAATGGCCCACTCCCTTGGCCACTGGCTTCTGCTTATCACGCTCACATCAACTCCGGTATCTAACAGGCCTGAAAATGATCTATTATTCAGAAATACCTCAATAACTGGGCGCTGTTTCCACTCAATGTTGGTCTCCACTGCTGCTAAGACCTGGTATCCTTGTACTGCCTCACTGGCGCTTGAGCGGTCCTCTGACCGGGACTCTGAGCTGTCCCTGAGCCTTCCCTGGCTATCTGCTGGTGAGTGACAAGGAACCATGATCAGTTGCGCTAACGTGTCTCCTTTGTGAATGGTTTGGGGCAGGTGCGTCCAAAGCTGAACTTGGAGAATGCCTGAAAAATTGGAGTCAATGACTCCTGGAATTACAAGAATTCCGCGTGCTCCAGCTACACTGCGGGGCAAAACTAAGCCTATAAAGCCCTTGGGCAGTGGACCCATGTACTGGGAGTCCACCAGATAGACCGTGCCTGGCAGGTCGCATGTAACGTCTGCCTGACAAGTCAAATCTAGCCCTGTACTACCCTTGGGGCTGGCCTGCGCCCTCGCAGCGCCTGGGATGTGACCTGAATCTAGTCTAGCTCTGGTGAGCTCTGAATTTGGGAGGCCTCTGTTTGGACCGGGGCCAGAGACATGCCCGCGTGCCGGTTTCCCGAACTCGGACAGTTTCTGGCCCAATGGTAGCCTTTCTTGCACTTCGGACACAGGATGTTTGGAGCCTTGGAACGGCCGGAATTTTGTCCGCCTCCCTTGGATCGGCACTCCCTAGCGAAGTGACCGACCTTGCCACAATTGTGACATGCTCCTTGGTTCTTACTTTTGGGTCTCTTACCCCCTTGCACCGCTGCCGCTAGCAAACCCATTTTGTAGGATTCTGTGCCAACGTCGGCGCAAGCTCTAATCATGTCCGTAAGAGTCAAGTCGGGACGATTGCCCAGTGACTGCAAGATTTTACGGCAGTCTAAATTGGCATTGTCCTTGGCTAACTTCATCATGAGCTCTTGTTGGGCTTGCTCATTATCGATCTGCCTACTAATCGCCTCCTCCAAACGATTGATGAAGTCCATGTAGGGCTCTTGGGCTCCCTGCTTGACTGCGGTATAATTCTTAGCCGCTTTGCCGGTCGCAGGGACCTTGAAAAAAAGCCCTAAAGGCAGCCTCTGCTGATATCTGAAGAGTGGCAAGTTGATCTGCGCATCGATGGATTCGAAGGCACCTGAACCATATAACTGGTCAGGAATTACTGCGCCTCCCATCCTGGCAGCCCTAGTTTGAGCCTCAAGGTGAAACTCGCTGTCCCAAATCAGGTACTGGCTAGGGTTGAGCATCATCCGCATGACGGCTTTCCAGTCATGTGGAATGAACATGGTGTTCTCGCACACTTGCTGAAGCGTGCCCCTAGTAAACCGACTTTGGAGCCCTGTCTCTGAAATGGCCTTCCGTATAGCCATGAGAAGCTTATACGGGACTGGTGAGTGTACTATCTGCTGGGCCCCCATGAGGGCATCCATTTCCATGCGAATTGGACAAATCTGACTAAGCTCAGCTAGTTCTTCCGCTGGCAATTCCCCCTTCTTCAGTTCTTCCTCAACTGTGTGCTGAAGGGCACTCTTGGTAACTTGGGAACCTGGAACTGTCAGAGAAGCGCCTGCGCTCCTCATTCCTTGCATTCCGTTGGTGACGTCTGCAGCTGTCACCGAGGGAAAGCTCCTTGCGCTACTCTGCCTAAACTGCAATGACGGATAGAGCGCCGTGGGCGCCGATGGTTCGGCTGGCGCTGGGGGTTCTTTGGCCTCTACCCGGACTGGTTCTATCTCCGCTAAGAGTTTCCTACATTTACTCCATGTGCGAATTACACCTCCTGGAGCTTTCGGGGGTTGCTGAATGCAGTCTCCTATCTGATCCCAAAGCTTAAGGGTTAACGTACCTACTTCTGGGTAAAGCAGGCAGTGTTCCCTTAGGTACGCCAAAAGTCTCGGTAGCTCTCGGCTGTGAAAACGTAACTGAAATACCCTGGCCAGGATTCTGAACTCTTGCTCATGAGTTCTTTGGCTAGTGGACGGACGCTGTTGCTGAGGACAGGTCCCCATATTACCTGCGTGGGTCCTCCGAAGTTTCCTCCTCGGGACGAGTCGACGCGTCTTTGGGCAAGGTAATAGGTTCTGGCGACGATTCTCTGGGTAGAGCTCGGAGCGTGGTCCCCTACCACGGGCCCTCGGTGGCCTCTGCGCTGTCAGGGGTTCACAGCTGACCCTGCGGAATGCGTTTTTCCGTAACCTGCAAGCCGCCGCGAAAGTTGGGAGCAAACTGTAGGAAGCCTCTCGGTAATGCCTCGCCGCTTAGGCCGTCTTCCCAACTGGCTGGTTTACCGGCCGAGCTGCCGCGCTGTCCTCCGGGACGATCGGACGCGGTTCAAGCGCAGAACCGGACCATGTGATCGCTTACTCATGGGTAAGATCACGTCTCGGGGTCACCAGATGTAGGAATCGGGGCCGTTAGGACGGCCGTTTAGGTCCCGGAGGAGACTGATCAAGAAATGATACGAGGCAGTATGGAGCGAGATCAGATCAGTCGTTTATTGAAGGAAAAGTATCTACATTTATAGATCAGAAGGCAAGGCAGGAAAAAACCGTCATCTGACAGAAAATCACATCACCTATTTACTCGGGTTAATTGGGAACTTCTCTTGGGGAAGTTAATTAACGTGGGCTAACATTGACAGGGGAAACACCATTGTCTAGGGTTTATACCGGGGCAAACATGGCCACTATTTGCACCAAGGATTAGGATAAACTCGGAGATGAGTGATTGCCTTAATGGATAACAGAGTCTGGAGAAATGCCTTCTCAGCGGAACCGTCGGTCAGGTCATTAATTGGGTGAATCAAACCCTATTATTAATCCACCCCCCTTAATTTCTCTGCCCGCAGAGCCCACGGGCCAGGAGCGTTCTCCCGAAGTGGCCTCTGCGCGGGCCGTTCCATGCCATTGGGGCATGGGGAATCCACAAAGGTTCTACCAAAAAGCCTCTAAAATTGCCATAAATGTAACATTGAAAAGTAACTAGAAAAGGTGTTCATTATACTAGAAAAAGTAACGTTGTTCCTACTCATTCTTGAAATATAACTTTTTCACAGCATCGCAGTAAAATAAAAAGAAACACATGGTGGCAATTGCATTATTTGTGTAACTTGTTAGTTCCACATTTGAAGCTTGTGACATAGGTCGAATCGAATGTGCCCAAAATGGGCAGAGAACGGTGGTAAAACTTCATAAAGGCAAGCTAGGGCAGTCTTTGAGAAGAAAGAGTGTTACCTTTCAAGAACTTCACAATAAAGACGTGTGGCTTTTCGCTTCACTCTGCTGTAGTGACAAAGGAAACCACCCTTGACAGAATCTTCCTCTTTTTTTAAACTCTTAAAGTAGGGGTGGGTAGAATTTGAGCTTGTGGAAGTATGTTTATGGGATATCCAGAGGCTGGTTCTTCTATTCAGAACACACCTTAGTTGTGAGCTCTTCAATTTTTATTAAAATTGAATTGAATTGAATTGAAATTTTAATTTATATACCGCTTACTCACCCAATGAGCAACTCAAAGCGGTTCACAAAACAAGCAGTACAAGCATATAAGTGCAATATAATCAATACAAAAGCGAACACAGGTGATGCAAAATAGCACCAAGCATAATTATACAATAATCATTATAACAATTACAGCAGTTAAACATATCACATATCATAAAAAACAATTACATCAAACGAATAAGCAATACAACATCATCAATCCTCATAAACACTACAACAATAGAGCGTCCCGGCTTTTGCATCCCTGATGGTGTGGTGGCTCACCTGCAGCCGGGGGTAGAGCCAGCAAAGTTCCTCGCACCGCACCATCCCTCCCGGCTTTTGAGGCCCCGATGGCGTGGGGGCGGAAGCCCGGGAGTGTGGTGGCTCACCTGCAGCTGGGGGTAGAGCCGGCAAAGTTCCTCGCCACTGCGCTGTCCTTCCCGGCTTTTGAGGCCCTGATGGTGTGGGGGTGGAGGCCCGTGGGTATGGTGGCTCACCCACAGCTGGGGCTAGAGTTGGCAAAGTTCCTTGCCGCCGCACCATCCTTCCCGGCTTTTGAGGCCCCGATGGCGTGGGGGCGGAGGCCCGGGGGTGTGGTGGCTCACCCGCAGCTGGGGCTAGAGCCAGCAAAGTTCCTCGCCGCCGCACCATCCCTCCCGGCTTTTGAGGCCCCGATGGCGTGGGGCCAGAGGGCCGGGGGTGTGGTGGCTCACCCGCAGCTGGTGGTAGAGCCGGCAAAGTTCCTCATCTACAACTGTGGTCCACCTGCCTTCATTCATAGTGGAGATGAAGTTATAGACATCTTTCTTTATAGCAGGAGTTCTCAACCTTTTTAAGCCAGGGGCCAGGTCATGCTCCCTCAGGCAGTTTCGGGGGCCGGACGGTGATGGGACATGGGTGCTATGCCCATGCCTCACTGCTGCTTCGGGAGCTGCACTGGTTGTCAGTGTGCCTCCGGGTGCAATTCAAGGTGCTGGTTTTGACATTTAAAGCCCTATATGGCAGTGGACCAGGGTACTTATGGTGTTCTGCCCATCCTACGAGGGCAGATCAGAGAGGCTCTATGCTGGTCCCTTCTACAAGAGAAGCACATCTGACTGGGACCAGAAGAAGAGCCTTCTCGGTGTCTGCCCCGGCCTTGTGGAACCTCTTACCATCTGAATTGTGCCTCCAGACAGAGGTGCTCCCATTTAGGAGGGCACTTAAGACCTGGTTATGCCAGCAGGTATGGGGGCCGTCAGGTGTGACGGCCCAGTCCCGCTGGCTTATATAAACAGTGCCCTGCAACTGACTTGTCTGTTTTTATCTCCCTCCCTCCTCCCCTCTGTTTTTATTCTTTTTTCTTTTTCTTGTTATCTCTTTTTGACTATTTATCTCTTAAGGGGTTAGGGAGGGTTTTCTTGTGGGTTTATGTGTTTTTAACTTTGTTGTTTTAGATAGGGTTTTTAGAAATTGTTTTATCTGTAATGGCCTTTTATTGTTTTTGTATTTTATTGTATTTCTTTTTATGTTGGCAGCCATCCTGAGTGGTGTTTACACCAATAGGGCAGGATAATAATAATAATAATAATAATAATAATAATAATAATAATAATAATAATAATAATAATAATAATAATAATAATAATAATAATAATAATAATAATAATAATTTTGCCCTTTCTCCACCACATGCCACTTCTTGGTGTGGTGGAGGTGGTGGTGGGCCACATGAAATGGTGCTGTGGACCACATCTGGCCTGCATGCCACAGGTTGAAAATCCCTGCTTTATAGGGCAGCAAACCAACTTCAATGAAAACTTTATAGGTAAAAAATCAGATGCTATTTTATTAAACCTATTTCATTAAAAACAAGCAAACCTCAAGGCAGACTTTTGAGTAGTGTGTGACTAGCTGATAAGAATACAGTAATTACAGAGACTTTCTTTCACTTCTTTTCTTAACATGCTATTATACTTTTAACCGCTTTCAATGTTGGGAATATATGCCTTTGAAGATTTTGTGTGTCTTTGAATAGGTCTGTGACAGCACAACAAAACCGAAGTTGAGCTTGATTATTTCAGTGCTTTAGATACAAAACTGAAGGTTGACTTCAGAGGATGAAAGTATCCTATTGCTCAGGGGATGAGAAACTAAAAAGTTCTTTTTTTTTCTTTAAAAAAAATTGTGAACTTCTCTTTTTGAAGTATCCCATATCCTCCTTGTTATGTTAAGTGCCTTAAAAGTGGCTATGAAATAAACTTTCCTTTCCCTGGTTCAAAGGATTGATAGGGTTGCTTATCCAATTATGAGGCAGCATCAAGTCTACTCAGGAACTGAATCGTCAAAAAATCCTTCTTAAAATTAATTGGTTACTATTAAATTTCCAAGGCCTCAAAGTTGCAATTACTTTGACTGCCCCATTTTTCAACATGTAACTTTTTCTTATGTCCAGTTCTTAAAATGTACTTCTTTGTATCTTAAAAGTAACTGTTAGGTTTGATTTTAAGGCATCTGATCAGTGGGATGGCAGAGCCTCTCTCAGAAAATCACTGAGTGACTGCATTGTCTGACTGTGGAGTTTCCAATTCAAAATTTAACCTTGCATTAATTAGTAAAGGTAAAGGTTTCCCTTGCTCGGAAGCCAGTCGTATCCGACTCTAGGGTTCAGTGCTCATCTCTGTCTCAAAGCCAAAGAGCCAGCGCTGTCTGCTTCTGCAGACTTTTCCGTGGTCATGTCACAGGCATGACTAGATACCGGAGCGCACGGAACACTGTTTACCTTCCCACCGAAGTGGTCCCTATTTATCTACTTGCAATTTCTTGCTTTCGAACTGCTAGGTTGGCAGGAGCTGGGACAAAGACGGGAGCTCATTCCGTCCTGCAGTACTCAGGAATCAAACTGCTCACCTTCCGCCTCCCGGTTAGCGTCTTAGCCACTTGAGCCACTGCAGTCCGCTTTGCATTATTCAGTGCAATCCATTTTGAACCTTAGAAATTGCTGGTCACCAACACATTGGCTGTAAGTAAATTCCATTCTTTAACTACATATGTTCTTTTCCTGAACATGTCTGCCCAATTTCATGTCAATATTGCAGTTTGCAAGGGAAATGTTACATCATCTTAATATTCATTCTCTGAAATTAAGACTTGTGTTGAAAAACAGTATCTCAAGGAGACCTCACAACAATTGGCCACTGGAGACATTGAGAGATTTTGCTGACTGAGGCAAAGAACAAGAAATCATCAATTTCATGTGCACGTCAACTCTAAACTCACGTCTGAGGGCACAAGCAGCTATTTCTCAGAGCTTATCATTAGATGTCAAAGAAAGCTGGCATTGGATAGACATGACTGAGGCAGTCTTTCCATGTTCACAAAACCAGGCTGAGAAGAAATTCCTTGCCTTTATCTGACAACTAATCATAAAATAAAACATGCTGCCTTATGAAATACAGAAGGTGAGAGAATCATGCTATAAAGTCCATAAGACCGTCTTCTTCTAATGAAAGGTTTTCTGGAATACAGTGAAACCCTGACTTACAAATGCCCCGAGTTACATAAAAATCAACTTACATAATGATTTTGTACTAAAACCATGTTCCGTTTTACATGATTTCCTATGGGTCTGCTTCGAGTTACATAAAGATTCTTTTTCCTATGGGTTTGTTTCAAGTTACGTAAAAAATCATTTCCCTATGGGTTTGATTCAATTTACATAAACATTTCATTTTTCATATGAGTATGCTTTGAGTTACATAAAAATAATTTTTCCTATGGGTTTGCTTCGAGTTACATAAAAAATCAATTTAAGAAAAAGCCTATGGAACTGACTTTTTTTCGTAAGTAGGGGTTTTACTGTACGTATTTTTGCGATATATCTCACTATATCTCACTATCACCTATATCACCGCTAGGTGAGAGCCTTGTTGAGGCACGGGGGCTTGAGTGGTCTAACTAGGCAGTTTTGCCCATCACTTGTCAATGATGTTAGGTAAAGGTAAAGGTCACTCTTGCTTGAAAGCAAGTTGTATCTGACTATAGGCTTCAGTGTTCATCTCTGTTTATAGCCAAAGAGCCAGCCTCAACACCAGAGTGCTAGTTGGCTGTGGCTGGTGTACACTAAGCATGGTTAAGTCTGAATCCAATCCACTGGAAACCTTGGACTGCTTGAGAGTTTAAGTGGATTCAGTGCAGCCACTTGTTTTCACTTTGATTTGATTTTATTTCTTGTTAATTTAAGTGATGAAGCTATAACACTGCTTGATGAAATCAGCAACATAGTTGGAAGGTGGGAATCACAAAACATCAGCTGAAATCCAGTAGGAAGTTGCAATTGGAGCAGGCCCATTGAACCAATTGGATTTTATTTATTTATTAGCAGAGGTTGCCCGGCATTGCCAGGCTGTTTTAAATTGTGTTGGAAGGTTAAATTGTGTTAATGTTTTTTAAAAATTGCTTAGTCTGTAATTTTAATTTTTAAAATGTTTATTTATGTAAAAATTATGAATTTGTGTTATGTTTTTTATTTGTTTTTACTCTTGTGGCCTTTTGTTTGGGGCTGTTGTGTATTTTTGAATTGTTTTTACTATTGTGGCCAGCAGGTGGTGCTGGTAGGGGTTATTGTATTTTGACTGTTTTTTCTCTCCTGGCCTCTGGGTGGAGCTTCTTCTGGTAAATAGTCTCTTTCGTTATTCATTTCTTTTCTGGTCCTCGTGGAGGTAGGGCACCTTTTGCTAAGTTTGCTTGTTTTCTTTCTTTTGTGTGTGTGTGTGTGTGTGTGTGGGGGGGGGGTTTGGTTGGTGTAGGAATGCATCTGGATTCTGTCTTGCCTGTCTCTGACACTTTTTGTAAACAAAAGCCCCTTTGCTTGCTAGTCTCCTTATCTCTCTTTCTTTGGGTTCTGACACTTCTGATTGGTTTTTTGGCCTTAGGTTTTGTCTCTGTTAGGTTTCGTTTATGGTATTCTCTGTCAGCCTGAGTTTCGTTTTCTGATATATACTCTGCCTGAATAAAGAAGTTAGTAGCGTTTGACCAGCCAAAGAGAGCAATCGTGTCTGCTTTTGTCTGCCTCTGTTTCTCCCTACAAAAAGCCTAATGAAGCAGGACTTCATGGGACTGATTGCTATCTTAAAGATCTGAGGATATAAGCTGCTGCTAATGAGGCTGGCTGAATAAAGAAGATATCTTTACATGAAGCAGAATTCCATCAAGTGGCGCTCCGTGTGACGCTTTGAACTACAATGAGAGAGCCTGCTTTGAACTCTGCTTCAGCATTTAGCAGCAATTAACACCTCATAATCGACCGGGGAAGGTCTCACTCACCTACGACCAGGCAAAAGGTCAGACCGGAGGAAAGGTCTAATCGAGCGCTCGAGAATTACAACCGGGTGAGTGGAAAATACAATTTAATTATGGGATGTTTGCTTTCTTCAGAAATGCAGGAACTTTGTAAAGATATCTCAGATCTTTTGCATGAGAATGGGCGAAAGGTAGATGAGAAGAAGATACAGCAGCTGGTTAAAGTTATAGCAAAATTCTGTCCTTGGTTTAAATATGAAGGTCTGGACTTAAAACAGTGGAAACAGATTGGGAGAGAAATGCAGAAGCATAATGGAATTTCTGTGTCAATATTATTTACTTGGGAGGAAGTGAGAGACTGCCTTCAGAGACTTACTCCAAAAAATATTTTATTGTCTCAAAGACTTGATGGCCATCCCCTCCCACAGCTTTTGCCTTCAGAGAAAGGGGGGGCATGGCAACCATGGCAGCCATGGCAACTGCTCCTCCATCATATGAGAAACAACAGCCTCCTGGTGAAGGTAGAAATGGAGATGGGACATTATATCCTGCCTTGCAATTAGATCCTGACTTGCAACAATCAAGTCCTTTTAGCCCTACAAAAGACCTGTTCTCTGCTGCAATATTGCCAGCCGAGCATAAAAAACAGCTAGTGCCGGCTGATGGGGAACAAATGGCGGGGAACTCATCACGGATTGAAGTTGTTGATGCATGCAGAGTGGCAGAAAGCAAGGACTGTGTTTTAAAGAGCAGCTTAGGGGATCTCAGCCCCCCCGTGAATCAACCCTCATCACAAAAGCAGGAGAAGCTGAGTAGTAAATTTGATACCTCACGTTTGGGCAGGAAGATCCTACAGAAATGGAAGGATGGCCCAAAGGAGGAACGCACTAAACTCAAGACAAAAAAGGGGTGCAAGTACAAACTAACAGATGCAGGTTGTCATAAGGTTGAGAATCATATGCTGGAGATGAAAGAAATACAGAGAAAGAGGGGGGTGAATATTTCCTGTATGGATAGCAGGCTGTGGCAAAAATACAAGGAGGAAGAAGACATACAGTTTTTTGCTGGTTTTGAACTGCCCAACCCACAAACAAAGAGATCAGAGTGGGCTGTCTCAAGTTTCCAGCATCAGGATGGCAGGGAAAGCAACGGGAAATTCCCTGTACTATTCTTCTGTGTGGAAGCTGCTTGCAAATTCTGGAGAAGTTCTTTGTGCCTTCATACCTCCTCGGCCTGCCTTACTGCAGATGGGTGTGGCTGGAGCATGAAGGAATGTGTGTCTGCCTGAAAAGCTGAAAAGGGGGGTTGTGTGGGATTGTCTTGTGAAGTCAGTGAGACTTAATTTATGGCTTAATTTCAACTTGCCATGCCAAGAAATGTGCTGGAGAGATAGTGTTTCAGAGAGCTTCAATCAAGATTGGGACTTTTTAATTTGGACATTTTAATTGGACTAGAAAGAACAAAAGTTTGTGTGGATTTTAAAGAAGAATTATAAAACCTGACAGCCTTTTTAAGAAATTGTCTACCTGCTCATGCTAATGAGATTTGTACTGTATTTGATTTACCATGCTATGCTAGTAAAAGTTATTAATGCCTCTCTCACTATTACACCAGTGAGAGAAGAAAAAATATAATGCCTCTTTCACTTTACATCCAGTGGGAGAAGAAGAAATTTAATGCCTTACTCATGTAATTGGGTAGTAAGAATTGCTTTCTAGAATGCTATAGAGGCCTCCTTCATGTAAGGAAGAAAAAAAATGTTCATGTCTTGTTTATGCTTAAATGTTTTGCTTATTCTTTTGCAGGAGAAAGATCTGTCTTTGCTTATGTTATGTATTGTCTTATGAAACTGCATACCTTCAGAAGCACATGGCAGAGTTTCCAGTACTCTACACATGTAAATGGGTTTGTGATATTGCATTTGTGTTATATGTCACTCATGTTTCATGTTTAGTTATATGGTACTAGTAATAACAGGGCATGCTCCTGTTTCTTAGGGGAGTGTCTTCTTAAGCCATTGGTCATCTATTGGCAACAAGGGGATCCTGAGTGGAAGGATTCCTGCTGGAGCGATCCGCCCATGGAGAGAGAAGAAGGTTATTCAGCTCCAGGATGGTGGTTCACCAGTAAACTAAATGTGCTGACATTTGTTCTTTTCTTTCTTACTGTGCTTCCAGCTGTAAGAACAATGCCTCATGGGGGCAACCCCAACTTTTGGATTCGTCATGCTAACTATATGTTTGAAGTTCATGGTAAGAATGCAACGTTATACTATGAGCATCCACTGGCAGTGTCTCAAATGGCTTTTCTTCCGGCATTGTTCAACACACCTGAGCTGGTTATTGGACATTTGCAACATCTTGATAGATCTACACTCTTCTCTAATCCTCCAGAACAATTTAACAACACCCGCTGGTGAAGCATGACATTCAAGAAATACACTAAAGGACTTTGTTTCTGCTGTCATAGTTCTGGAGTCTGGAATAGTAAATGGAAGTACTGGACTCAAGCAAAAAGGGTTTTGCAGAATGTAGGCAATTATACGGGTTGTGATGATTATTTTTGGCTATGGGGTAGTTATAACAGTTCTTATAAGCTTAATTATACCTTGTTTAACACTACTATTGAAGATATATATGATGTATTTCCTATGTTTACTCCTGATTATTCTGCTATAGATAGTGGTTCAATTTGCAATGGATGGCAAATCAAGGATCCCAACATGTGGTTCTTTTTTAATGGAGTTGCCACGAATTTCCATCCAGGTCAATATCAATGTGCAGCATTGGGTTATTTCACCTTACCCGTACAAGTGCAAATGCCGCCTCAGGCACATGCACGGCGCCGGAGAGCTGCTGCCGGCCCGATGGGTTCTGGTTGCAATGATGAAGTGATAATCGATGTTCAGCTGTCTGATGGTAGCTCCTGGGGGAGAGCTATAGGGAGTGCTATCACTGGAGCACTCACCTTGGGATCATACCCAGGTGTCATTTCCCAGGAGAATAGAAGGTCCATTTTGGGACTCACCTGTAGGCTGGAGAAATCAATCAATGCCACAGGGAGGGTCATACGGGATCTTCAAATGGAAATCACTGAACTTCATCAAGACCAAATGCAGGACAGACTGGCCATAGATTACCTGTTAGCAAAATCCGGAGGATTTTGTAAACTGGTCGGGAACCAGGGATGTCGGGTAAAATTCCAGGATCTGAATAATACTATTGAGAAAGAACTTCAGAATTTACAGGAGAGCATTACTAACAATGTACGCACTGATGTTAATCTCTTTGATTGGGTGACTTCTTGGTTGCCTGATTTATCTGTCCTTAGACAAGTTTTCTTTTATGGGTTTATTATTATTATCTGCTTTATACCTTTGTGTTTTTGTATTACTTGTATTCCTAATCTTATTTCTATGTGTAACACATGTCCACTGCGTAGAAGGGAGACATCGAGTTTTGCACGACGGCAATTGTACTCAATGAGGTATCTTCCTCCGGAACAAAGTACCATGAGTCAGGAGGGGTACGATGTCCAGGAGGACAGTGATGATGTATATGATGACATGCAGGGGTATGATTAGCCGTCCCTCTCTCAAATTTAAATGAAAAAGGAGGACATGTAGGAATGCATCTGGATTCTGTCTTGCCTGTCTCTGACACTTTTTGTAAACAAAAGCCCCTTTGCTTGCTAGTCTCCTTATCTCTCTTTCTTTGGGTTCTGACACTTCTGATTGGTTTTTTGGCCTTAGGTTTTGTCTCTGTTAGGTTTCGTTTATGGTATTCTCTGTCAGCCTGAGTTTCGTTTTCTGATATATACTCTGCCTGAATAAAGAAGTTAGTAGCGTTTGACCAGCCAAAGAGAGCAATCGTGTCTGCTTTTGTCTGCCTCTGTTTCTCCCTACAAAAAGCCTAATGAAGCAGGACTTCATGGGACTGATTGCTATCTTAAAGATCTGAGGATATAAGCTGCTGCTAATGAGGCTGGCTGAATAAAGAAGATATCTTTACATGAAGCAGAATTCCATCAGGTTGGTTGGTTGGAATGTGTATTTTTTGTCTGTTTGTTTTGTTTTTGATTGTGTTTTTGTTAACTTCGTATTGTTTTTGGTGTTTTTGTTTGTTTTTGTGTATTTTTGGATGTTTTTGACTGTGTTTTTAGTAATTTTTTTTAAAAATTATTCATTTATTTGGTGGTGGGGGGCGTGGTCATTGGGGGTTAGGAAGGGTGGGCTAGGTGGTGGGGAGGGGGCATGGTATTTGGGGGTTAGGAAGGGTGGGCTAGGTGGTGGGGAGGGGGGCATGGTCATTGGGGGTTAGGAAGGGTGGGCCAGGTGGTGGGGAGGGGGCATGGTGGGTGGGGGTTAGGAAGGGTGGGCTACGTGGTGGGGAGGGGGGCATGGTCGTTGGGGGTTAGGAAGGGTGGGCTAGCTGGTGGGGAGGGGGTGTGGTCGGTGGGGGATAGGAAGGGTGGGCTACGTGGTGGGGAGGGGGGCATGGTCGTTGGGGGTTAGGAAGGGTGGGCTAGCTGGTGGGGAGGGGGGCATGGTCGTTGGGGGTTAGGAAGGGTGGGCTAGCTGGTGGGGAGGGGGGCATGGTCGTTGGGGGTTAGGAAGGGTGGGCTAGCTGGTGGGGAGGGGGGCATGGTGGGTGGGGGTTAGGAAGGGTGGGCTAGGTGGTGGTGAGGGGGGCTTTATTGTGTTATGGTGCTTTGATTGTGTGGAGTTGTGAAAGTAGATTGGGGTTTCCCCTTTAATATCAGTGGGTGGGGGGTTGCGACCCCCCTCTCCACTTGCTCCCCTGGGGTTGGAAGGTTTGGGGGGACAAAAGGGGTATGTCCCCCCAACCCTTCTGGACCCAGGAGACCAGGGAGAGTGGATCGATTTTGCCCCCCTCCTTAAAACAACTCCGTTTTTACAGAGAAGAAACCGCTTGGTTTCTTCTCTTTAAAGACGGAGTTTTTTTAGGAGGGGGGAATCGATCCACTCTCCATAGTCTCCTGGGTCCAGAAGGGTTGGGGGGGGGCATACCCCTTTTGTCCCCACAAACCTCCCAACCCTAGGGTAGCCAGCAGAGAGGGGGATTCCAACCCCCCACCCACTGATATTAAAGGGGAAACTCCAGTTGGGACCTTCGGGTGCCATTGGTGAGGGAAAGAAAGCCGGCTGGTGTTTGCTTGGCTGTGAGGCGGTGAGTTGTTTTTCTTTTTAATTTTTCGGGCGCCGGTTTCCTCAGCGTTCTGCGTGCTTATGTTGCGCAGGACTCTGGGGCTTGTAGTTATGGGTTTGTGATTTGTGGTTGTGGTGCGTTTTTTTTCCTGTGGCTCGATTTTGATTGGCCATGGTGCGTTTTTCAATGTTCTTTGTGGTCGCGCCTCTCAGCCTGATTGGCTGTGGTGCGGCGCGGCGCAAAGAACATTGGGAAATGAAGTTGTTTCCCTTTTTTTGCGTTTGTGGGGCTCTTGCCCCACTGGCACATTTCTCAATCTTGTGTTTACCTGTGTACCCAGTTCGGGCGTGTGCACGAATGGTGAGTGCAGGCTAGTAGGGCCTGGCTAAGGAGCCTATGTAAAGTTCCAACGGTTAACCCTCGATTTTATAGGTTAAGATTTATTTATACACTATCTATCTAGGTCAGGGGTGCCCAAACTACGGCCTGGGGGCCAGATGCGGCCCCCAACACCAATTCATCCAGTCCACGAAGCCCACGTCGCTCCCAGAAGCGGAAGTAAAACATTTTACTTCCGCTTCTGTGAGCGACAAGGGCTTCATGGGCTGGATGAATTGGTGTTGGGGGCCGCATCCAGCCCCCATGTGTTAGTGACTGGCCCCCTGAACCATGTGACCAGCCCATGGCCCAAAAATCTTGGGCACCCCTGATCTAGATACATGAGTTCCTACTCTAGACTGCTTACAAGATTGTAAAAAGTTTTAAAAACAATGCAATTACAAAAGAATACAATCTACATTTGGGGTTTTACAGAGAAATTGACTCACCAAAGCCCCATTGCTTCAGTGGGCCTACTCTAGTTATGACTTACTAACAAATTTCAGCCTTTGAGGGGTTTTAAAATTAATTTTTCAATTAGTGCTGTCCTCTAAATGCTTTCATACCAAAAAGCACCAGTGACAGGTTTAGAGGGCTGTGGTGGGTCAGTGGTTAAGAAGCTCACCTTGTTAGCTGGAGGGCCGGCAAGCTGGAAGATCGAAACCCAGGTACTGCATAACGGATTGAGTGCCTGTCTCTGTCCCAGCTCTTGGGGACATGAAAGAAGCCTCATTTAGGCATTCCCTGAGCAGAGTTTCTTCTGCAAAAATCCTTTCAACCCAGAATAATTTCCTGACACGAAACTATTATTAGTGACAGGTTTGCCTCTTTCTTCACTGAGCAGAGCACCATCTACTGAGAAAATAATTCAAAGTGAAATAGCCGTTTCTTTGAGCGTTTTCAAAAAGAAGAAGAAGAAACCCCACAAGGTCTCTGCCCTCCGGAAATTTTTCATTACTGAGTTTGGGCTTTCTGCTGGTGAGTCAGCCTAGACTAGAGAATGTTGAAGTACTGAAGCAAAACTGAATGCAGCGCTAAATTAAAAAACAACAACAACCTCCAAACCCCATCACTTTTTTTCCCATCAATGTAGCCGTGTAATCTCTCTCACAGGAAGGTGTGGGAAAGGCTTACTGCTGTTGCTAAGTTTTTGATAAAATTTAACATGATGCATAATTTTCTGTTTTTAACTCTTAGGATTTAGGGCAGGGGTTCCCAAAATTTTCATGCCATGAGGCCAATCATGTGGTTGAGCAGGCCTGTCACGTGGTTCCTCCATCCGGAAGCGGAAGTAAAACCACCTACACCTGCGCAAACGCTGCCATAAAATGCATCCATGGCTGTTGCAAACACATTTACGACAGCCGCAGGTGCATTTACAGCAGCATTTGTGCACACACAGGCCATGTTTTACTTCTGCTTATGGTGACGGCATGGGCTGAGTGAAATGGCACCACGGACTGATTTCCCTGATTTAGGGAAAAACACTTCACACATATTTGGGAAAGCCTTACATTTATAGCAGGGATTCTCAACCTGTGGCCTGTGGGCCAGATGCAGCTCATGGTGCCATTTTATGTGCCCCCCACCGCCTCCACCACACCAGGAAGTGTCATGTGGTGGAGGAAGGGCAAAATGGCCATCTGGCCCCTGAAGCTTTCTGAGGGAGTGTGACCTGGTCCCCAGCTTTAAAAGGGTGAGAGCTCCTGATTTATAGGGTTAGTGTGGTATTGAGCTTCCATGGAGTAGAAAATCCCATGAATGGAGTAACGAAGGATTGCTCCCCTTGGGCAAAGCACAGTTGTTGCACAAATGGTGAAGCAAATCTACATTCCATTTGCACAAGGGTAAGCCTTGCACAAGAACCACTATCCTGTATGAGACTACACTGGTATGACTTTGAGTTCAAGGGACGCTCGATCTAATCCTTGCTTATGAGTTTTAGTCTAGGGATCTGTTGAGATTTTTGTTTCTTCGCTTGCTGGTTTCACTGTGTTTGGCTCTTGCTACCTATTTATTTTTGAACTGTGGAGCTTGAAGTGGCCTTTGTGGTTAAGAGCCACAAGTTTGTCGATAACCTGCAGCAAGCTGCAAGTAGGCACAAAACCACAGGAACCACATATCCGGTTTTAATGTAGTTCCTTGCATTGAAGCAGAATGTATAGAGCAGCCATCGGCTGGTCAGAAGACGTCCTGGGGGTCAGGATGGCAGCTAGCCCACCTGGGCCAGGGCAAAGATGGAGCTGTTGAAACTGCCCCCTTTCCCAGCAAGAACAATATTGCCTGCCAGCCAGGGTCAAGGTAACCAAACAGACTCCCAACACTGGATGGCTGTTTTTTTTTTAATCATTTAAACATAATACTAAAAAATACAGTAAACAATGCAATTTACAAATTACAACAAAATACAATTACAGTATAAATGTGCACCCATCACCCGGGGACATCCCTGATTGCTCAAAAAACCACATAGTTTTCTTTTTTTAAATTAAAGGTAAACGTTACCCTTGCTCAAAAGCCAGTTGTATCAGAGTCTAGGGTTCAGTGCTCATCTCTGTTTATAGCCAAAGAGCCAGCGCTGTCTGTGTCTGTAGACATTTCCATGGACAGGTGGCAGGCATGTCTAGACACCAGCGTGCATATAACACTGTTTACCTTCCCTCCGAAGTTGTACCTATTTATCTACTTGCAATTTCTTGCTTTTGAACTGCTAGCGATATAGGTTGTCAGGAACTGGGACAAACAATGGGAGCTCACTCCATTGTGTAGTACCCGGGTCTCAAACTGCTGACCTTCCAGTCTTTGAGATCAGTGTCTTAACTACTTGAGCCACCACAGTTCCCCCTTTTTAATTATTCACCCCTAATTTTTTTAAAAGTATAATTCTTGACTCGGTTTCATAACCTTTCCCTTAACAAATACCTAACTGATAAACTCCCCCCAGATATCTTTAAACTCATTAATGTTCACCAGACCTTTTAAAATTTTTACCTCACGTCAATTTTTCATTTATGGCTATATCCCATAATTCTTTGTACCAATTTTCATACCTAAAATTCATATATCGTTTCCAATTTTTGGCTATCAACAGCCTCGCTGCTGTTACCATAATACTAATTAGACTCCTTTTATTTTTATCTATTATTGTGCTTTCAAAGTCCATTAGTAAGGCAACCCTGGGGCTCAGCTGTAGTTTTAAAACTAGTATTTGGTTAATTTCCTTTAAAATTTGCATCCAAATTCTATTGACTTCTTTACATTCCCACCACATATGGAAGTATGTCCCATTTTATTGTATGCATCTCCAACATTCTTTATTATTATTTTTATCATATTGGCTTAGTCAAACTGGTGTTATATGCTATCTCCACAGTATTTTGTAATAATGTTCCTTTATTCTCACCAACATATTTTTCATAATTCTTTGTTTCCATATTTTATCCCAGTCGGCTTTGTCAACATTTTCTATTAAATCTTGATTCCACATCTCTCTTAGTATTCTCGGTGTACATTTCAAGTATATTTCTAGACATCCTGTAATTCATAGAAGGAAAGGGAGGGAGAATCCAAAGCATTTTCATCGTTCTCATCAACTTTAACATCAGATTTGATACCAAGCAAAAGGCAGGCTGTATGAGTTTCAAACTAGCAGGGGCCCTTTGTAAAAGGGGATATAGTGATTTCCAAGTGTTGTACCTAAGTGAGTGGGGGAGATGTCTCTAAAATTTAATACGCTGTATTTTGCTTTCTGTTTACCAGAAATGTCTGCATCTAAGGTACCCATAGTCCACCCTGTAATTTCAGATAGTATCACACTGTAATCTCTGGCTCCATGAACATTTCAAAGATATGTAGCTTCCTTGCTTAGCTTTGGAACTCAGCCTATGCAAATATTTCTGTATAATTCGAAAGTCAGCATATTCTGACAATAGAATTGAAGTCAACCACTGAGACCTGCAATGAAACGCTATTTTATGGGGATAACTTTTATTCAAGAATCTAGCCGTTTCACCTCTCTTAATCACTTACACACTGTCTTCCATCTCCATTCACAACAATCAGACTTTCCCTCATTCGCATTGGTCATAGCCATTCACCTTTGGGCTACCTTCAGGGTTTTAAATAGGGAGTGTTGATTGAATACACCAACTGCGTATTCACCTAACAGTTGTTCTATCCAGGCAACACCTAGTTAACTTGTTATTTAGAATATCATGAGACACTTATCAAAAGCTTTGCTGAAGTCAAGATATATTACATCTACAGCATTCCCACTGTCTGCCAGGGAGGTTTCCCAATCAAAAAGTAAGTTAACTTTAGTCTTGACAAATCTGTGCTGGCTTCTAGTTATTATCATATTGTTTTCAAGGTGCTTGCAGAGTGACTGTTTTATGTTGTTGTTGTTCAGTCGCACAGTCGACTCCGACCCTTTGCGACCCCATGGACCATTTTCCTCCAGGCGCCTCTGTCCTCCACCATCTCCCTCAGCCCTCCCAGCCCTGTGCCCACTGTGTCTACAATACTATCTAGCCATCTCATCTTTGGCCTCACCCTTCTTCTTTTGCCCTCCACCTTTCCCAACATCCTCCCTTCTCATTTGATATCCAAAGTACTTTAGCCTCGTCTTTACTATTTGACCTTCCAATGAGCAGTCAGGGTTGATCTGTTTTTATTATTTGACCTTCCAATGAGCAGTCAGGGTTGAACTGTTTTATAATCTGCTCCAAATTTTTTCCTGGGATTGATGTCAGCCTAAGTGGTCTGTAGTTCCCAGGTTCCTTTCTCTTGCCTCTTTTGAAGATAGGGACAACATTAGACCTTTTCCAGTTATCTAGCACTTTACCCATCCCCCATGATTTCACGAAACTAAGGCAGTGGTTCTGAGTGTTCTTCAGATTGAGCTAAAACCAGATTTAAGAATTTCTGCTTTTTCTTTGACTTATGTTATCATTTTTCCATTCCTGTTGAGTAGCTGTGCCACTATTTCTTCTTTCCGTCTCACTTATCATGAATGTATTTAAATTGTTTTTCCTAAAATTCACCATACATGTGTGGCACTGCTCTGCTTTTGTCTCCTTTGAAATCAAGAATTCAAGTAGAACATGGTCATTTCCCCCCCAGAGTTCCCATTACTGCCATTTTCCACATCAAGACATCTCTATTGTTTAGAATCAAGTCAAGAAGAGTTAATCCTTTAGTTTCTTCCTCCATTTTTGTAGGAGAAAATTATCTACACCACATGCCACACATTTCTTGGAAGGGCCATAGGTTTTCCTTGCTCGAAAGCCAGTCGTATCCGACTCTAGGGTTAAGTGCTCATCTCTGTTTCAAAGCCGAAGAGCCAGCGCTGTCTGCTTCTGCAAATGTTTCCATAGTCATGTAGCAGCCATGACTAGACACCGGAGTGCATGGAACACTGTTTACCTTCTCACCGAAGTGGTCCCTATTTATCTACTTGCAATTTCTTGCTTTTGAACTGCTAGGTTGGCAGGAGCTAGGACAAAGATGGGAGCTCATTCTGTCCTGCAGTACTCGGGAATCGAACTGCTGACCTTCTGCCTCCCAGTCAGCATTTTAGCCACTTGAGCCACTGTAGTCCATGGAAGGGCCATATTTAGCAGAATTTGCCTCTCAATAGAATTAGATATCAGGATAATTTAATTCTTCCATAACTGCTACATCCTTTCTCTTTGAAATTCTTGCAATTTGTTTTTCAAAGATGTCATCCACATCTTCCTCTTGCTTGGACAGTCAGTAGTTTACTTCAGCTACCACATTCCTTTTGTTTCTCACTCCAGTTATATTAATCCAGATGCTCTCGATGAGACAGCCAAATTCATCCTCTTGTATCTCTTCTACTGATAAGAGCTATATGGCAGTGGAATGGATTATTTTAGAAAGTTAGAATGGATTGTGTTAGATTCTTTGTCATTTAGAGTTTGAAGGTTGTCTGGGATTCTTCAGCTGTTAGATTCCTGCACTGACAGGAGGTTGGATGAAAACAGCCTGGGGCTTCCTTGCAACTCTACAAGTCTATGATTTTATGGGTTAGGGCAGTGGTGGTGAATCTTTGCACTCCAGGTGTTCTTGGATTTCAATTACCAGAAGCCCAAGTCAGCACTCTTGCTGATCAGGGCTTCTGGGAATTGAAGCTCAAGAACAGCTGGAGTGCAAAGGTTTGCCATCACTGCCTTAGGGCATGATTACACAGAATGTTACCTTGGATACCTTGGAGTCATTATGCAGAGAGGAGTCCTTGTATGAGTAGATGCCTCCGCAACAACATTCTGCACAACATCTGTCCATAATGATCTGTCTGTCCCTGGCAGTTCTTCTTCCTGTTGGTCCAAAATTTTTGTTGGCCAACAACCAACACAGAAGGTTGCCTTTAGTTAATGTGAACTTCTCTATAGTGCACCCTGGCATTTAACTCACTATGGCTACTGGCACAGAAATTTTAATTTTATCAGAAAAGTGTGTATCAAGAACCCATGTTAACACAGAGACCTCATTTCCCTCTCCCGCTCCTCTGTTGTCATCAGCTTCTCACCTGCCCCTTTTGTCAGCATTCAAATTCTGGTTTTTTTAAATGTTTGAAAAGTGAAACAGAGCTGAGTTATTGTTGTGTATATATGTTTTAAAATATGATTTATAAGTTACATTTCATTTGCAGTGCTTGCAAGTACACACCGAAAGTAAGCAAAAGAAAAAGAGCTCAACAACATTGTATCATATGTGCATCATCAAGAATGTTAGCTAGGCACACCCAACAACTTCCCCCAAGGACTGATGTAGATTATTAGACAAACCAAATGCAAAACAAATTAATCCAAGTGGAAACACACAAAGCACACACATACACACAAAATCCTGGCCACCTGAACAAAATATACCACATGGACTAGAGTTACTCACAATTAACAAGTAAATATTGAAAAGAACAGTGAGTAATATGAGAGGAATATCCATCTAGTATAGGGGTGGCCAAACTTTTCAGGCTGCGGACCAGTCATGTGGTTGAGCGAGCCAGTCACGTGATTCCTCCCACCAGAAGCAGAAGTAAAATGCAGCCGCACATGCGCAAAACACTGCCATAAATGCCATCATTTACGGCAGTGTTTTGCACCTGTGAGGGCACATTTTACTTCTGCTTCCGGGAGTGGTGGGGGCAGCATGGGCCAGATGATTTGGTGCCATGAGCCAGATTCAGCCCTGGGCCATAGTTTGGGCACCCCTGGTCTAGTAGCTGCCTTATGTGTCCTATTTATTTCAATGGCCCTACTCTAGATATAACTAAAATTTAACCCAACATCTGCATATTAACAGTTAAGAAAAATTTGCTTGAAATTTTAGAAGTAAAACATTCATGTGGTTACAATGCAATGAGACTATAAAAAGCAAAACATATTATTAATATCTATATTTTTAGTATTATGGTTAATACTGCTATTATACCTAAAACCACTTGAAGCAAAAACAGGATGCAGTGACAAATCAAACATTCATATGTACTTATGTATCCTTATGTATTAATTTAAATATGTATTCATATGTATCATATGTACATATTGATATGTACAGACAGCTACATGGGAATTTTTTAAACTGAAGTTAGAAATAGATCAAGATGCTTAGTTACCATGGACTCAGAAAATCTTAAAATGCAGATTAGCCATTGCTTTTTTGTAGAAATCAATTTGTAAGATGAGAAAATAGTGGATTTTTGGCTATGGATCAAGACCCCATGCCATTTCTAGCCCTAACTATTAGAATACAAATTTCAATGTTAAATTTTTAAAAAATCTTCTTGTGAACGTACCTTACATTTGTACACTTTCTGAATGCCTAACTAGGGCAAGGACCTTCTTGTTTTTGCAGAAAAGTGCACAATAATCTGGCTTTATAGTAGATTGCATGCTGATGGCAGTGTATCAAAACAAATATGCAGGGCAACGAGGTGGTCACAGAAAGAAGCAACAGATCAAAACCATAAAAGATGCTTGCTCTTTTCACCACAAGTGAAAAGAGTTCTCTAGTACGAGGAGAGAACAATTTGACATCTAGTGTCCTCTAGTGGTATCTGTGAATAGCTGGAAGAACGTTTCATAGTTTAATTTTTTGGAATAGTATCCGTGTTAGTCTGTGTTTCAGGCATATCAGAAAACAAAAAGTGCTGCAGTCATTTTGTTTTTGTTTTTTCTGTTTTCTGATATGCCTGGAAGAACCTTGTGGGTGTGAGAGAAGTTCATTTTACTTTAACCTTCAGCAAGGTAGTGAAAAAACCAACATGTTCCTATATATGGGTACACTTTGGCACACAGACCATTTCTTCATGAAAGCCTGTTTTCCCAAATTGGAATTGTGGCATTTTAGTAAAGGTAAAGGTTTCCCTTGGTCGAAAGCCAGTCATATCTGACTCTAGGGTTCAGCGCTCATCTCTGTTTCAAAGCTGAAGAGCCAGTGCTGTCTGCTTCTGCATACATTTCCATGGTCATGTGGCAGGCATGACTAGACACCGGAGCACACAGAATGCTGTTACCTTCCCACCAAAGTGGTCCCTATTTATCTACTTGCAATTTCTTGCTTTCGAACTGCTAGGTTGGCAGGAGCTGGGACAAAGACGGGAGCTCATTCTGTCCTGCAGTACTCGGGAATCGAACTGCTGACCTTCCACCTCCCAGTCAGCGTCTTAGTCGCTTGATCCACTGCAGCAAATATATTCCCTGAACCTTTGGTTTACCTTGTCAGAGAGCCAGTGTCTGATATCTATGAAATTTTGCACTGGAAATTCACAAAAACAAAATTCTGTTTTGTTAAAATATTTTATTCTTTAATTCCAAGACTCTGTTATTGTGTTTGAGACCAATGATCATCTACAGGTGAACCATGAAGGAGGGCAGAAATTTCAAGTGAATCAAAGAAATGCAAACCTACCAATACTGAACTCAGTGAACTTAAAGCAGTTAATTATCAAACTGCTGTGTGTTTGTTTGTTATATCCTACTTTCCCACAAGGACTGGACTTAAAACTAGTGAACCCCATCTTAGCCATAGTAAAACTCAATATCAAACGTAAAGGTCTCCCTTGTTCAAATGCCAGGTGTATCTGACTCTAGGGTTTAGCGCTCATCTCTGTTTACAGCCAAGGAGCCAGCATTGTGTACATCTACAGACGTTTCTGTGGTCGTGTGGCAAGCATGACTAGACAACAGAGTGCACAAAATGCTATTACCTTTCCCACTGAGGCAGTACCTATTTATATACTTGCAGTTACTTGCTTTTGAACTGCTAGGTTGGCAGGAGCTGCGACAGATGAAGAGAGCTCACTCCGTCACGCAGCAGTCAGGTCTCGAATTGCTGACCCACCGACCTTCTGATCCTCAAGTTCAGCATCTAAACCACTAAACCACTGCAGCCTCTAAATCAAGATGATGATGATGATGTGTTCAAAACTCAGAATTTTGGGAATTCAGAATTGAGGCTGTGTCTGGGCAATGGGAATACTGTATTATGCATTCTACTGACCCAGACCTTTGGTGTTCTACAACACAACTACAGAATGTTTCTTTTTCGCCTCTACCTTGACATTGGAAAGACATCTGCTCCAGATGTTCCTGAGACTTTTTAAAATCAGAATTTAGCATAAATTTCTGTCTTCATATTTGGGAGATGAGGCATATGGCATTTTTAAAAAAATGAATGGGGGAGATAGGGAAGCTGACCTAATCTGCCATCTAGGTTTGGGCTTTGAGTACTTAACACTTAAAAGTCAAAAGACTTTCCAGATGTTGCAGTGTTTGGCCTTCTTTTTTCTTTGTCTTTTTTTGTTGCCTATTGGAGCCCAGAGGAATTACTTGCACTTGTACTATTATTGTTACCATTACAGCGCTAAATTGCTTTAGCTTCAGCATTGTACTAGCGCCACTTGAATGTGTGCAGACCCACTCCTTCGACTCGTCAATGGCCAGCAAAATTCTACCATGGTTTGTTATTATACTCTTGGTATTTGTTGGCTATTGCTGTAGCGCTAGTGCTTAGCAAGGTCCATAGAGCTAAATCCCACTCCTAACCCAATATGAAACAGTACAAGAAAAAAAATAAACTTTAGGAGGAGCAACTAGTTCATTAGCTTTTTTGTTTTTCATGGCAAAAAGCAAGAAAAAAGAAACAGCATATAAATGTGAGAGAACTTTCAGTGTTCAGTCCAAACCTCAAGGTGGAGCAAATGCTGCATCTAGATGACTACTATACATTGTTTAACACGTTTTATATCTTCAGGCATTGAAGATCTCAACCTCCCCTAATCACTTGAAGGACCCTAAATAGGCTGAGGGTTGGAGTCTAGCTATTTAAGCCATTAGAGTCTCTCCCTATACTGCATGGTAAGAAGCTGATGTTCTTTATTTCACTATTTTCCTTTGGAAATCACAACTTCCTGACATTATTTTTTTTACTACAACTCCCTGCATCATTTTGCCTGGAAGTTTCTGGATGCTCAAGTTCAAAACATAACTTTTCCAAATTCTGCTGGAAACCAATGGCTTCTCGTGCTAAAAACCAATCTTTTTGAATGACTTCACATCTTAAATGGATAGATCGAATAGATTTAGCAGCTGAACCTCTTAAAGGTTTTGTGACATGGTATTTTATGCCTTTGGTAGTAATTCTGGATTAATTGCAAAAAGAACATTTTGATCCTTGGGAACTATGAATCAAAGTATGGCACTTCAATTTACAGATATTGAACTTTCAGCTAACCTGACATCATGCAGATCACAAGACTATGAATGTCCCATTTTATTCCAGAAATGTGGATTTTTATTACCATGAGTCAGAGAAACAGAATTGCCTTTCTCTCTTACTCTCCAATAAACTGAGGGAAATCTATCTTCTTACATAACACATTGCTATAGTAACCTTGGCAGTATTATTCAGATGACCTAATAACATTACGTTTTTTTTAAAAAAAAGAAATACGTACATTTGTCCTCAAGAAATTTTGATGTTTGCATTTACCTTCTTCTCTCTTATTAGGAACCAAAATACTACACACTTTAGCACATGACTTTGTGCTATGCAAATATACCCTAATGTAAAGTTGTGGGCATCCTGAAAAGAACTGAATTTTCACTACCAGGATTCAGGGAGCTGTAAGCCACCCTGAGTAGGAAAGTTTTTAATAAATAAATAAATAATAAATAAAATATACTTCTGAAGCAATTCTTTGCCCCATTACCATTAAAACAAGTGGCTGCAGTGGCTCAGTGGTTAAGAAGCTCGCCTTGTTAGCTAGAAGGCTGGCAAGTCAGCAGTTTGAAACCCGGGTATTGCACGGTGGATTGAGTACCTGTCTCTGTCCCAGTTCTTGGGGACATAAAAAGAGCCTCATTCGGGTGTCCCCTGAGCAGAGTTTCTCCAACAAAAATCCTTTCAACCCAGACTTTCTGATTTTATATTATTATTATTATTATTATTATTATTATTATTATTATTATTATTATTATTATTATTATTATTATTATTATTATTATTATTATTATTATTATTATTATGAACTGTTTCTTCATTCAGTTCATTGGTTAGGCTGGAAATACATTTCACAACACTGTTGGCACAAAAATGACTTATTCATGCCAGCCTCTTCTTCTGTCATGTGTAGTAAAACTTTCCTCCCGATCTGATGCCATCATGGTGTTTTCCTGCCGGGCAACACGAAACATAAGGAATAAGGGTTGCATAATTATGTATGAATATAAAAGCATTTAAATTAGAAATAGCAATTCCCCCACCACCATCATCTGAGAACAAGAGATGGGGGCATTTTTATTTTTTAGTCACAACCCTTTTATAGTGTGATGCCGTCCCAGGGGAATCTTTCTTGGCTCCACCTTCACTATTTACTTCTCCCTACTTGGTGATAGGGACTGCAGTGGCTCAGTGGCTAAGACGCTGAACTTGATGGCTGGAAGGTCAACAGGTCACCAGTTCGAGACCTGAGTGCTACATGATAGAGTGAGCTTTTGTCTCTGTCTCAGTTCCTGCCAACCTAGCAGTTTGAAAGCAAGAAATTACAATTAGATAAATAGGTACCACTTCAATGGGAAGGTAAACAGTGTTCTGTGCACTCCAGTGACTCGTCATGCCTGCCACATGTCCACAGAAACATCTGCAGACATATACAGTGCTGGCTCTTTGCCTGTAAACAGAGATGAGCGCTGAACCCGAGAGTCGGATACGAATGGCTTTCAAGCACGGGCGACCTATACCTTTACCTTACTTGGTGATGCATGGACCAACTTTCCTCAAGAAAAAGACTACAGCTCTTATTGATTCCAAATTATTAATTGTGAAGTGAGGGTGCTAATTGTAGCTCAAAATACTAGTAAATGCCATGCTGGGAAATCAGTTCTTTGAGTTATGTAAGATGTTAGAGGAGTTGTTTTTACCATTTTCATGCCCCACAGTGTTGCCATGGTCAAGAAGTATGTGAACCTAGTTCTCCACCACCCATCCCACCACTCTAATCATTGACATTGACTCTTAAGCAGCTTTTAGATAGACAAATATTATTATCAGGGTCATAAGACAGATGGATTATTAATTCTAGATGTACTATAGGACACATCTTGCAACAACATTACAGGGGGAGGCAAAAGCAGGCCAGGTAATGGGAGAATGCTGTAAAACACCACAGAAAGTGTTGACATGATGTTGGCATTAACACTGGTGTGGGGGTAAGGGTCATGCAGTGAATTTAGATAATAAACACTACTGTAGTTAGGACAGGTGTAAAAACACTATCTAGGGGTTCTGATTGAGTGTTGGCTTTCTGGATAAGGTCAATTGAGTCACACAGGAAAAAACCAAGTATTAGTCTTTTTTATTATCAAAGTATCAAAACATAAAACTTAATAGAAAACAAATTGCTTTGACTGCATTATTAAACATTCAGAATATGAACAAGTACAGAAACCCATGCAGTTTTTCTATTCAATAGATTTCCCAACCAGTTTCACCTTTGATACCTGACCATAAAGGTGTTTGCTTGTGCCCTGCTTAACCAAGGGGGGGGGGGGTTCCCTACTATTTCCTGCCATCCTTCTCATCAGTGCAGGTGGCCTTGATGATGTCCGTTCAAATTCTCCCTGCACCAGATCTATCAAAGCACAAGAAACTTCTGGGCCACCACGTGTTTGATGTTCTCCAGCCATCACGCCCCTAACAACTTGATATAGGAGATGACAGAAAGGGAATTGTGTACTAAACAACATTTGGGGACTCATGGTTGGGAACCACTGCTCTGGACTTCAGGGTATTGCTCTTCAAGCCGTACAACAATATATCATCACACCAGCTTGAGGTATCTGCACACACAGCACACAAATTTACAGCACACAGACAGAAAGCAGCCTCAGTTGGACAAAGATCATCCAAGACAAAAGTAGCGGTGCCATTTGGCATGCTAGTTAACAGTTTGTGCTTCAAGCAGCAAATAGCCACAGCAGCATGACGCCTGCGTCATTTTTAATAAGATATAGAATAACAATATATACTTTTTAAATCTCTTGAGGAGAAACATCAACTTTTCTATGAGATTCAACAAAGTCTGTCTGTATGATAATATTATACATACATCAATGTCAGAGCTCATTTCATAATCTTTAATTTGGAGGGATTGCTTTTGGAAGCCTGTAAAATATACATGAACATAGCAGGGGGGACTTTGATACAACGAACATTGTCTCCCCAAACATACCCCTTCACCAAGACTAGGGACTGGATCCCAAGGAGTCTTTCTACTCAAAGAAAAGGTTCTCTGCTCATGGAAAGTCCGTTCTATACCTCTATGAAGCATCTCATAAACTCAACCCAAGAATGTTTTTCCATTGGTAGAAGATCATACATAACCATGACCATAGTGATAGGATGACCAGCTAAAAGAAAACAAACAAAATAAATCAACCTCACCAAAATATTTTTTTTTTAAAAAATAGGGCATAGATTCACATAAAATGCAAATATATCATCACATACACAGTGGTGCAAATTTGGAAGCACATCTCTCAGAGTAGGCGGTATCTGCAACATGCCTACTTAGCCAGATATGCAGGAACTACACTGCTATTTTTTCTTAAAATTCTTCTTCTTTAAAACAGATTTGGATAGCAGTCCTTCAGGCAGAAGACTCTTCTCTGAAATGGACAAGAGGTGGCCACACTAGCAATAGACATGATCCATTAGAGTATTAGAGCAGGGGTTCCCAACCTAAGGCCCACAGGCCGGATCCACCTTGTGGTGCCATTTCATGTGGCCCCACTCCAAGGGCATCTGAGAAACAAAATGGCCACCCCCTTTGAAGCTGTTGGGACAAAATGGCTGCCCCATCATGCAGGCAGTGCAAAATGGCCATCCGGACCTTGAAGCTGACTGAGAGAGCATGACCCGGCCCCCGGCTTGAAAAGGTTGGGAACCCCTGTATTAGACAAACTCTTCTGCTGACTGTTATTTTTCTGTTAAGCATAGATCGTCGGATCCGATACTCACAAGAAATGGCAGTTATGTTTGATCCATCATGATAGAAACCCAGCCAACATTGTTTCAAGAAGGTTTTTATCACCAAATTGCACAACATTTCCTAACTAATTTCCCCCCTTCTTTCACTCTGTATGTTGACAATCAACACCAAGGCCATCAAAATATTTAGTCCAAGATGACACGAGAACAAGCTCACAAATGGCATTGTGGATTTATTCTTCGGGAAGAAAAATCTCTCTCTTGTGAGACAGAATTTGGCCCATTTCTTTCCACTTTAGTTACAGTACATGCATTCTACACTGGAAACACAGTATTTGGACATTACAATATATCCAGATTCGCCAAAAGGGTATTTAATAGTTCTGTTGCAGAATGTAAAAATCAAAGAAAAATAAAACAGGCAGCCGGCTCAACTGACAGTCTAAATTTCAGACATTATTCTTGCGAGCCAGTGTGTGTGTGTTTTAACAATGCACAACTGTTGGCTCAATTATTTTGCTCTGTACTCTCCTTAGCCTGCTGGTTGTATTGTATTATTCTAGTTCAGCAAATAGACTCTCATGTACTAAAAATTAAAACACTTTATAATAATACTGAAAAGAGCAGGGCAAAAATAGGGAGATTCTCCTTAAATTTCAAATTAGCACACAGAAAATCTGGTTTAGCAGAATAAAAATATTAAACCTTCTAATTCATTTTTTTTTTAAAAATGTGTTTCAATCATGAGTGATGATAGCAGAGACAGAAACAGGGATGGATGGATTGCATAATTCCCCCCAATTAACACAGAGTTAGACTTTGAATCAAGGAAAGTACAGTAATAAATGTGTGGTTTTTTTTACATTCTAGAGCTTGAAATCTAAAATTCCAACTTTTCAAAATTCAGCAAGGTTAGCATCTTCCCGCTTCAGTTTAACTCCCATTTTAACAAAAGGTGCATTTTTAAAGTGCAAAACATATAAACTAAACAAGATTGATTTTCAAATCAGTGGTCTGGTACACTAAGCACTGATTATGAATATAATAGTGAATGCCAACCATAGCAAGCCACATGCATTTTTTAGCATTGTTATCTGCTTTTTTATTCTCTCTGTTTAGGAATATTGATAATATATGAACAAGAATGTCTATATTGGAGAAGTTCTTACACCTCAACTGTCAGAAGTACCCAACAGGTCTGTCGGATAGGAAGGAATCGCTATATGTAATCCCTCACCCTACAAAAAAAGGTTTGACAGTGAGTAGATGCTGAAAGACTGCTCTGAAATTGGTGGCCACAATTGTGTAGGGCCTTGCCTCACTCAGTACCACAACTGGAAGGATTATCTATGCAAATAAATCTATTGGACAGTCTTAGTTTAACCTAGTATCCTTTAGAGTAGCCAGACAGGTTTGATGGCAATTGTAGTTCATCTCATTTGCAGAGTACCTAGCTATGAAAGGCAGTTTATCAGGAACAAGAAAGGGACCGTAGCTCAATGGCAGAGTATATACTTGAATGCTGAAGATCCCAGGTTCAACTCCTAGCATCTCAAGTTAAAGACGTATGTGAGACAGCAGGACTGGGTTACATGTATAAATTGCAAAAGGATGTATGCAATGCACAACTCTCTGGGTGATTCTCTCATTGGACTCCTGCAAGCTGACAGAGACAACAGGCAGGGTTGTTTCAGGCATGGGGAGTCCCAGCTTGAGAGAGAGAGAGAGCAAGATAATGTAGCCATGGCAGTCTTTCCCACCTCTGTGATGCTATCAGCCTACAGAAAAGACAGCACTTTAACAGAAGGTTTATGTGAAATTAACAGTGATCCTATCTAGTTTAACAAAATTGTTGGTGCTCCTTTAAAAAAAAAAACACAAATTCTTTAACTGCAAGGAATACCCATACTATTTTAGTGGATCTCCTATAATAGTGATGGGGAACCTTGGCATTCCAGGTGTTCTTGGACTTCAATTCCCAGAAGTCCAAGTCTCTGAATCCACATGAATGGGTTTACAAGTACGTATTGTGTGTACGCACAGTAAACCCATTTTTGTGGATTCACAGAGACTTGAGCTTCTGGGAATTGAAGTCCAAGAACACCCAGAGTGCCAAGGTTCGCCATCACGGTCCTATACCTTTGAGCAGATCGGAAATCAGTGCACAGTGGTGTGAACAGAGATGCGGCAACTGGCTGAGCCAACCAGTGAGAGGCTCAGAATCACAGAATTGTAAGGCCGTGTCTTACTCTACAATTCAGTGGTTAGAAGCTATGGGTCTTCTTGGTCTTAGGATGCAATCAGACAATGATATAGCTCACGTTTTGGACCACTTGTGACACAGGCCTGTGTGAACCACTTTCCAGTGATCAGGTGATGTACAAGTTAATCATGAACTGGCCTGATCCTGATCCGTGCTCAAGCCAGATTTTTCTGCTCCAGTGGTGGAGCTACTTTCTTTTGGACTTGGGCTAGAGTGATTCCTCTATGCATAGAAGACTTTCTTTAAGGTAGATGATGCCCAGAGAACTGACCCTTCCCAGAAATAAAACATAATCCTATATAGCCATCTGATTGCACCCTTAATCTAACAGTGCACAATGATGCAGAAAAAACCCAACTCAACTTCTGTATCTCCCTTTCATCTTCTTGTGAAACTGACAGTGTGCCTTGCCAACATGATAATCTCTTTCTTTAGCAAAGCTGTAAAGTTAGTTATTGGCCAATTTTGTGTATATACACCAACACATATACACTAATGAATATGAGTAAATGTACAGCCACAACAGTTTCTTGTTCAGAAAAGTAACGACGTAAAGAAAACATTTGCAGTCTGAGATATGCCAAACCACAAACCCAAGAGCACCTTGAATTTCAGGTCTCTGTGGGTCATGCCATTACTTTGTATACTGCAAGGTTCATCTGAATATTGCATACATGACTCATGACTTGGCTTCCCAAAGGGGAAATACCCCTTATTAAAAGAAAGCTGAGGAAAGGCATACAATCCTCATTTGGTAAATTCAGAGTTGGTTCAATAAATGTTTTCGTAAGAAACTGAGGTCTGTCATATCATCTCACAACTGATGGTAACATGAGTCATTAAAAAAAAACACCTCAAAAAGCCTTCTGTGGAAAACAGCAATAACAAAAAGCAAAGCATTACACTCAATTGAGAACACTGCACTACGTTGTAGAAACGCAATAATTCCCCCCTGTTTTTATAGACTGTCTTTCAGAATTGAAAGCAGTGTTTTGGAAGTTGCAAACGTTTTTGCAAAACAAACAAAAACAACTCTACTCCACCTACCCTTCTTCCTTGACTCAAAGATGAGTATGACCCATACAGCCTGGTAGTCCACACAATGCATACCTCCTTCCGAATCCTAAAGTTCTACAAAAAATAACTCAAGTGCAAGAACTGTAGGCCAACGGGGGCTTAACAAGTCTGTAGCAGTCGTGAGTACAGTTTCTAGGAATAGCAACTATGGTAGATACTTAAACCTGCAGCACAGGCAGTGGCCTCTCTTAAACCCAGTTGAGTCTTTTCAACAGTGAGAATCACAGCAAAGCTAATGCAGTCCGTTCTTCTTCTTCGCAACTTGTCACCACTTCTGCCTTTTCGTGACTAACAGGAGGCCACAAATACCAAGATAGCTTCTCTATTCCTGCTGACTTAGGAAGCTATGTTGGGGGAGCGGGGCAGGGGTTGGTTGGTTGATGTCTAGAGGCCTGCACTAAAGACATCCACTATTGTCTGTTCATTGGCACTTAGGCCTGCAAGGTTCCTTCTTTGATTTGTTGAATAAACAGATTCCTCTCATCCTCTGGTGTCCGACCGTTCTGGGCTCGAACAATACACGTGGGCCTGTGGAGGTTCAGCATGTAAATCAAATGCTGTTTTTCATTCTTCAGCTCCTCAATCTGAGCCTTCAGTTCTGCGTTGATTGTTTCCAATTTTTCTGATTCCTGGTTGTGAAAAGAAGAATGTAAGTCATAAGCTGGGCAAACTCAGAACCCCATTAATCTATCCAACCACTTTCCTAATCTATACACTGTTCATTATTCATCATTTTTATGGATTTTCTCCCAGTGAATTTTTATGTGGTACACAGAATGAACCTTCTTAAAGATTGTGGTATTTTTGAACAACAATTAGGCATACCCTGGTAACGGCAACCTTGTGTTGTTGGCTTATCTTTCTCACACTAGGTCAGGCAAAAGGAACTGCAGAATGAACTCACCAAAAGATGCCTCCATTTTGGCAGTTTCACGTTTGGCCTAGACACTAAAGAAGAAGTGGATTTTTATTACTTCTAGATCCGTGGTTTCCATCATGGGGCATGCACCACCTGGAAGGGGGGGCAATTAGAAAATGGGAACCATGGGTTTAGACCAAGTTAATTGTCTTTTAGGCTTCCTCCACCTGAATAGAAATTCACTTTTGGATAATAAGAATTATATGTCACGGGGGGTGGGGATCATGATTTTAGAGATGCTTACGTGGGGCATGGCCAAAAAAAGTTTGGGAACTACTGTTCTAGATTCTATTGTTTACATTTTAGCCACTGCTTTTTATCGTCTTTGTTTGTCTTACAAGTGACAAATCACTCAGATTCGCTCAGGGTTTAACTCTGGGTTTAACATCATGTCACGGGAGTTTTATTTTATTTTATTTATTTATTTATTTATTTATTTCGGTTTCTATACCGCCCACTTGGCCAAGGCCAACTCAGGGCAGTTCACAGCATAATAAAAACACAATTAAGTTGGTCAGGAGCCAGTCTTGCCAGGTTATCTGGGATCAGTTTGGTCCAATTGACCCTGGTGAAGTGGACAGGATCCTTGGAAGTGTATGTGCCACCACCTGCAAGTTAGACCCGTGTCCGGCCTGGCTCGTGAAAGCAGACAGGACCGTGACGGGCGATTGGATTCGAGCGGTAGTCAATGCTTCGCTGAGGGAGAGGGTATTCCCACCACAACTTAAACATGCACTGGTGCGCCCCCTCCTAAAAAAAAACATCACTTGATCCGAATATACCATCTAATTTCCGCCCTGTCTCGAACCTCCCCTTTTTGGGGAAGGTTGCTGAGAAAGCGGTGGTGCAGCAGCTCCAGGGGGTCCTGGAAGAAGTGGATTATCTGGACCCTTTCCAGTCAGGCTTCAGGCCAAGTCATGGTACGGAAACTGCATTGGTTGCGCTGTTTGATGATCTCTGGTGAGAGCGAGATGAAGGGTATCCCTCCATTTTCGCTCTTCTTGACCTCTCAAGCAGCTTTTGAAACTGTCGACTACAGTATCCTTCTGGACCAGCTACAGGGGTTGGGGATCCAGGGCACTGTGTTGTCCTGGTTCTCCTCCTTCTTGAGTGGCCGGACCCAGTTGGTGTGGGTGGGGTGTGTGGTGTCGAGTCCGAGGCAGCTCACATGTGGGGTGCCTCAGGGCTCGGTCCTCTCGCCCCTACTCTTTAACATAAGAACAGCCTTGCTGGAACAGGCCACAGCCCATCCAGTCCAGCATTCTGTCTCACACAGTGGCTCACCATTTGCTTCAGGGTATTCCCAAGGAGATGCCTTCACCTGCTTAGGATTCCCTGGAAATGGCATTGAGGAATATCCTGCCTATCTCTCCAACCCAGATGTTGTCCTTAGGTCTCCATAATTATAGCCATTGCTACCCTTGTCCTCCATGAACTTGTCTAATCCTTTCTTAAAGCTGTCATGACTGACAGCTGTCACCACGTCTTCTGGCAGGGAGTTCCATAAACCAGTAATCCTCTAGGTGAAAAAGTACTTTCTCTTATTTGTTTGAGAACTAGTACCCAAAAGTTTCATGGAGTGCCCCCTAGTTCTAGTGTTATGTGATAGGGAAAACATTTTTTCTTGTCTACTTTGTCCACACCGTGCATGATTTTATAAACTTCAATCAGGTCACCTCTTAGACGTCATCGTTCAAGAGTGAAAAGGCCCAACCGTTGCAGCCTCAGATGGTAAGGAAGGTGTTCCAGTCCCCTAATCATTTTGGTTGCCCTCCTCTGCACTTTTTCCAACTCCATAATATCCTTCTGGAGGTATGGTGACCAGAACTGTACACAGTATTCCAGATGGGGCCTCACCATAGATTTATAAAGGCAAAATGACACTTGCTGACTTATTTTCTATACCCTTCCTAATGATCCCTAGCATTGAGTTTGCTTTTTTCACTGCTGAGGCACACTGGGTTGACACCTTCATTGAGCTGTCCACCAGGACACCAAGGTCCCTTTCCTGGTTTGTCGCAGAGAGTTCAGAACCCATCAGTTTATAAATGCGCTTACTAATGTTGAAGCTCATTTGCCACTGTTTTGCCCACTCCCCCAGTGTCAAGAGATCCCTCTGGAGTGCCTCATAATCGCTCACAGTTTTCACTACCCTGTATAATTTAGTGTCGTCAGCAAATTTGGCTACCTTGCTATTTACTCCTACTTCTAGATAATTTATGAAGAGGTTGAAAAGCAGGGGTCCCAGTACTGAACCTTGGGGGACCCCACTCTTTACTTCCCTCCACTTGGAGAAGTGACCATTTAGTGCTACCCTGTTTCCTGTCCCTTAGCCAGTTGCTGATCCAGGACAAGACCTGTCCCTTTATTCCATGACTGGTAAGTTTATTCAAGAGCCTTTGGTGTGGGACCTTGTCAAAAGCCTTCTGAAAGTCCAGATAAACAATGTCAACTGGATCCCCCTTTACCACATGCTTGTTGACACTCTCAAAAAAATCCAACAGGCATGATTTGCCCTTGCAAAAGCCATGTTGGCTCTCCTTTAGCAGCGCCTTCTCTTCTATGTGCCTATTAATTCTATCTTTTAGGATAGTTTCCATCACTTTACCTGGAACACATGTCTAACTGACAGGTCGGTAATTTCCTGGATTACCCCTGGATCCTTTTTTGAAAATTGGTGTTACATTCGCTACCTTCCAGTCATCTACATGAAACCGTTGGGTGAGATTATCCAATCCCATGGGGTGATATATCATCAGTATGCTGATGATACTCAGTTGTATATCTCTGCCCGTGGTGATCCCAGTGATGCAGTCAAAGTCCTGACCAGTTGCCTAGAGGCGGTTAGGGTCTGGATGGGGGACAACGGACTACAGCTGAATCCCGGCAAGACTGAGTGGCTGTGGGTGAGGAGACCCGGTTCTCATAAGGAGTTATCACCGCTGGTTTGGGATGGGGCATCGTTGCCCCAATCCGACCTGGTGTGCAATGTGGGGGTCCTCCTGGACTCACGGCTTCTGCTCCAGGAGCAGGTTACGGCCGTGGCCAGGGGGGCCTTCAGGCAAGTGCGTGTTATGAATCAATTGCGCCCACTCCTGGACCGGGAGGCCCTGCTCATGGTCACCCATGCCCTGGTCACCTCCCATTTGGACTATTGTAATGCACTCTACATGGGGCTGCCCTTGATGACCACCCGAAGACTGCAGTTGGTCCAGAATGCAGCAGCCTGCGCGGTGGTGGTGTGTAGTAGTTTCGCCCGCGCCTCACCACTGCTGCAGGAGCTGCACTGGCTGCCTATATGTCTCCAGGTGCAATTCAAGGTGCTGGTTGTCACCTTTAAAGCCCTTCATGGTAACGGACCAGGATACCTCAGGGACCATATCATCCCTAGGACATCGACCGTCCCACAAGAGCAAACTGAGAGGGCACCCTTCAGGTGCCATCTGTTGGGGAGGCTCGCCTCGCCAGCACAAGGAAAAGGGCCTTCTCGGTCGTAGCCCCCACACTATGGAAGCTCCTCACAATAGAACTACACCTCCAGACCCAGTTGCTACCATTTAGGAAAGAATTGAAGACGTGGTTGGCAAAATGAGTCTGGGGGCCAGGATTGTCAACAAGCTCCCCTTTTTGGCTTGTCTGAGGCTTCCCCCCTCCTGTAGTTAATTTTAAAGGTTTTTAGATTATATATATATAATCTAAAAATTATATATATATAATCTATATATATGTTTAGATAATAGATGTCAGGGCGGGGGGGGGGGGGGGTTATGACAAAAAGTGGCATCCAGGATTTAATTCACCCTACCTATTCCTTAGGTATCTGATGTGATCATTTGCTTTTCATGTAAATGTGCAATTGCAGTTATATATTGTAGCAATGCTAATTTAATATTTACAATACATTTATATCCAGCTGCACGATGCACACAGAGATACACATATTAGAAATGTAAAATTAAAGTTCATTATAAAATGACAATAATAACAAATTTCATGCAGAAAAGGAATATTAGCGTTAATCACCAGTTGATCGTCAAACTAAATGACCATCCATCAGATTTATAATTTTGAGACATAGCGATTCCTTGCACTACCCTGAAAGATCTGCTTCCTTTTCCATTTCCCATAAAGTCCTGCTCAGCCCCAGGCCAGGATTGATGAAGCTGCTGCCCTCCATCTAGAAGGAATCAAGTGGGATTGAATCCATTGGGAAACCATAGCCCTTCCCTGTGGACTTCGGCACCCAAGGCTGATAGTCCTCAGGGTTCTCAGGTAAGTTAACTGCCGCTTGACGATTGACATTGAGTGACTCACTGGCAAGTATGGTCTACTCCTGTGATGGCTAACCTTGGCACTCCAGATGTTCTTGGACTTCAATTCCCAGAAGCCCAACCCCCCTGTGAATCCACACGGATGGGTTTACTGCGATTCATCCTGCCTGCGCCACCCTCATCGCCCTCAGAAGCAGAAGTAAAACACGCCCGTACGGAGGAAGGGTTAACCCGGAAGAATGTTAACCGTATGGGTGCATTTTACTTCTGCTTCTGGGAGCGACGAGGGTGGCGCGGGCAGGATGAATCGCATAAACCCATCCGTGTGGATTCACAGGGGGCTTGGGCTTCTGGGAATTGAAGTCCAAGAACATCTGGAGTGCCAAGGTTTGCCATCATGGGTCTACTCTATTACCATAGTAGGATAACCAGACCATACTTCAATTTATGCTTCCACAAGAGAAATTCTGAATGGATCCCATACCATGTTAATGAGTGGCAGTTTGCTACTAAAACTTATGCAGTTTTCCTTATGCGGGTATGAAATGTCAATAAGATTCTGCCGCATGATTAATTGACATGCTTAGGTCTCACTGAAAACTATACCTACTTTAATCATGGCCAACATCCAGAAAAGCAGTAGAAATTTTCAGTACCTCACTTCCCGCTGTACTTGACCATCAGTGCAAGTCGGAAAAGTTTGAAGCCATTCATTAACTTCCTTGCTCAGATGCTAATGGAAAGATGCCCATTAACTTACTTTCTGCAAACAATCTGTTTTTTCCTTCTTTTTGTTTCGACACTTTGCTGCAGCTATCTTGTTTCGTTCCCTTCGCCTTCTTTTCCTTTCGTCTTCCACAGGTGCAGACTAGCAAAACCCAAACAAGAGAAATTGGGTCATCAGCCAAAGGCAGAAGCTTTATCCTTGTATCACCTACAGATGTGGCCGCTAATGGTACAATAATGTTTGTCTAGATCTATGAACTATCAACAAAACTACTTACTGTTTAACCTTCAATTCACCGTTACACTTTATATCAGGGGTTCTCGCCCTAAGGCTCGCAGGCCGGATCAGGCCCATGGTGCCCTTTCATGTGCCCCCCCACTCCTCCAAGGGCATTTGAGAAACAAAATGGCTACCCCCTTTGAACCTGTGAGACATAATGGCCACCCCATCATGCAGGCAGGGCAAAATGGCCATCCAGCCCTCAAAGCTGACTGGGAGAGCATGACCCGGCCCATGGCTTGAAAAGGTTGAGAACCCCTGCATTATATGGTGTGGGTTAGAAGATATTAGGCCTGTTTCACACAGAGCTCAGTGTGAAACAGTATTTCAGTATGTTGTAATACGAAATGGTGGCCACTATCATTGCTCTGATCATTCAAGTAATTCATTGGCTGAAATCCCATTGCTCAGCATAGTAAGTCACAACTTAGAAAATTGACTCCCCATATCCCCAATGATTACATGGGCCTACTCTAGCTGCATAGGACCACAGTGGCTTAATGATTAAGATGCTGAGCTTGGTGACTGGAAGGTTGACAGGTCAGCAGTTCGAGACCTGAATGCTGTGTGACGGAGTGAGCTCCTGTCGTCTCTCTCAGTTCCTGCCAACCTAGCAGTTCAAAAGCAAGAAACTCCAAGTAGATTACTATAATAGGCAACAGCGTCCTGTGCATTCCGGTGTCATGCCTGCCACATGGTCAGAGAAACATCTGTAGAGACGCAGACAGCACTGGCTCTTTGGCTGTAAATGGAGATTAGCAACACCCCCTAGAGTTGGACATGACTGGCTTTCCGGCAAGGGTGACCTTTACCTTTACTTTACTCTAGCTGCAATTTACTGTACCAATAATCAATTTACTACTAAGCAAAGGCAATCTGGCCACCATCTCTATCATTACATGGAATACTTTCTGGCTCCCTCTAGGGGCCAATTCTCATACTGCAACTTGATAATATTTATGAAAAAACAAAAGGTGAAACCAAATCATGCTTCCCTTGGTATTTAGGACTTATACGGAAGTTTCTGTTTAAATGTTTCTAAAAATGCCTTAAATCTCTCTTTTAAAATAATGTTTGAATAAAACTAATGTTACTCATTACATACAAGTAACACTTTCAAGGGAGCTTTGCTACTGCTAGTTACATCGATTATTACGTTAAAAAGTAGCTTCAGATTACTGCGTTGCTTGAAACTAATTTCGTTAAAACTCTCATTTGATGCAGATACTGATTTAAAATAACTGCACAGAATATGAAAAAGTTTCCTACATTTGGTACAGTCAAGATTGTCCCTATGATGTTGTTGTTGTTCAGTCGCACAGTCAATTCCAACTCTTTGCGACCCCATGGACCACCGCCCTCCAGGCACCCATCCTCCACCATCCTCCTCAGCCCGCCCAGCCCTGCATCTACAACCCCATCTAGCCATCTCATCTTTGGCCGCCCCCTTCTTCTTTTGCCCTCCACCTTCCCCAGCATCAAGGCTTTCTCAAGTGAATTCCTATGATACTTCTTTCTATATGTTCTGTTATTCGGCCATTTGACTCTTCCAGCTGGAAAACTGTGGTCCCAAACATCTACAGAGCACTGGCTATTATTATTACTGAACGCAAATGTTTGGTCTTCTTTTTAAAAAGAGAGAATTACCTCTGCTTTAAAAACTGATATTTCACTGGGCCGATCGGAAACCACAACTGTGTCCAGCGTGGATGGCATCCTGTGGGATAGGCGCTTATTTTGAATGGCAAATCTCAGTTCTTCTTTCACCAGTGGACTGAGATTTGTGAAGTCTTCAAAAATCAGTGAGCCAGGAGGGGACAAGCAAGGAACCATGGCAGAGGCACTGACTTCGGAAGCAGACATCTGGCCTGGGTGTTGGAGCATCATTTTTCTGGAAGGGAGGAAAAACAACCAGTCTTTCCAATGCTTAACAAAACAAAAATAACCATGCAAAATACAGTTTATTCTCAACTAAAGTCTAATTAAGAAAGGATGGCATAGAATCATGATAGTATAGTGATGAGAGACAGAGAGAGAGACACGGGAAGAGTGATCAAATGCAACCAGGAAGAGCAGTTTATAAACTGAACTGGAATTATTTCTTACCTATAATACTGCACCAGTATTGCCTTCCAACATTGATGGTTGTCTGATTTAAACCAAATATTCAGGAAGTATAAAAACCAGTACATTTGGGGTGGGGGGAGTAATGTAAATTTGCATGGGATTTCTTGCTATAATCCCACCAGAAATTGAACAGTGCTACCTTTGCTGATTAAAACTATTGTCCAATTTTATGTCATGAAATTATGTTGTGCATATTACACTCACACAACACAGGTGGTTCAGTAGTCTTTCTCATGTTGGTTTATTTGTTTGTTCAATTTCTATACTGCCTCACCAATTAGTGGAAACCCACTACTCTGGCTGGTGTATATAATAAAATCATTCTATCATCTCATCGAAACCCACCCTTTGATCATCCTACCTGCACCAATGGCCATATGATGACATTTGGAGATTTAAAACATTAAAAATCATGGGTTACAGGTTGGTGACCTCTGAGATTATGTTCTTGAACGCCACTTTAATGATCTCTGCCTTCACTAGTTTTCTGAATATTCAGAAGGAGAGGAATGGTGTAACACTAATGGAAGTCCATTGTATTGTTAAATGGAAATCAGTCCACTTCCTCACTCTTTATTGAGATCACCAATTTTTCCCCAAATACTGTAAATGCAGCATTGCCTTCCTAAAGTAGATCCTGAGATGTTCCATTATATTAGAAGCAGCAATAAAACTTCTGCAAAACTTCATTCGGGCAAATCACATACTGTTAGCTTCACAGAGATAAACCAGTTACTGCCTTTGGGCATCCACAAATTATGTGGATGCTATTATGTTGTCATACTAGATGTACTGTATATCTTTTGCAATCACAGCTCCAAGTGGTGGTTAAGAGTCAGTCAAGACTAATTGTATGTTCAATCACACCAGAATAAATAATTCGCTTTTACACTGGTACACTGGAGAGTGGACTCATCAAATCCAAATTTTTTTTACAAGATAAAGATTTTAAATTATTATTACATTCCAGTTTTATTATGCTCTTGTTATTCGATGAAAGTCATCACTTTCCGTAAAATTATTCTAGTCCCACAAGACTTTCTAGCTGCCTTATCTCTCCAGGATTTAAAAGGCACTACTTAAAGGAGAAATAACTATTCATTGTGCACTTAACCTGTCACAATTGTTACTCATATATACAGTAAAACCTCTACTTACGTAAAAAGTCTGTTCCATAGGCTTTTGCTTAAATTGTTTTTTTATGTAACTCGAAGCAAATCCATAGGAAAAATTGTTTTTTACATAACTTGAAGCAAACCCATAGGAAAAATGAATTTTTGACTTAACTCAAAGCAAACTCATAGGAAAATGATATTTATGTAAATTGAAGCAACCCCATGAGAAAAATGATTTTTAAAAACATAACTTGAAGCAAACCCATAGGAAAAATGAATATTTTACGTAACTCGAAGCAAACCCATAGGAAATTGTGTTATGTAAATCGGGACATTTATGTAAATTGGGACATGGTTTTAGTACAAAAATCATTATGTAAATCGAATTTTACGTAACTCGAGGCATATGTAAGTCAGGGTTTTACTGTACAGTGATACCTCATACAACGTCCAAACATGGTTCCACAAGTTAGGACGTTGTATGAATTCCGACTTTGTATGAGGCATGCAAAATCCTAGCCTTGATGCCTCATACAACGTCCAAATTATTGCCCCCGATGCTTTGTATAACATCGTTCCCATAGAGATACATTATAACAGCACAAACTGCAGGGCCGGCTGCCGGTCGAACTTCGTTGGAGACGGGGAAAGAAAGAACTTGTCTCTTGGGTGAGTTCTTTCTTTCCCCGCTTCCAGCGGAGTCTGACCGGCAGCCGGCCGAAGGAGGTGGGGAAAGAAAGAACTCGCCGCACTTGGGACTCGTCTCTCCAGCGAGTTCTTTCTTCCCCGCCTCCTCCGGCTGGTTGCCGTTTGGACTCCGTGGGGCCTCCAAGCTGCAAGTCCAAACTCCCACAGAAACCCTAATACTTCATACAACGTCCATCGACGTTTATAAGGCACCTTTCCCCCCAGAATTGGGTGACGTTGTATGGATCCGACGTTGTATGAGGTATTACTGTACTTCTGTTTTGCTACATGCACACACATATATGCACATCATATTAATCCAAGGGAGATTCATCACCAGCTATGACTGAGATATACAAATATTTGGCAATCTATACAGAACATTTTTATTGAGTCCTGCAGAGACAAATTTTCCAAGTAAGAATTTTAGGAACTGCAAAGCCAATATCAAATAATAAGAAACAAAAATAAAAAAGATTTTAGTCCCTTAATTATCAGAGAGACGATTGCCTGGAACTGTTAGTTTCTTGAGAAACTTGAGTACTTTTGCTTAGAAATCCTCTGAATCACGAGTTACAGCTCAATATGCTGAAAGCTTTTAATTCTTTCAAGGGAGATAAGATACTCCACTCTGGTCAACAAGGAGGCCTCTCTGGGTTTTGAGTTTATCTTTTACATTTCACATAAAGGAAATAGATGAAAGCTTGGCCTACAAATTAAATTCACAACAGATGAACTCACAGTTCTGTGCATTAACCAACAACTCAAAGTGATTACCTAATTCTACATGGGAACCCAGAATAATCCACTTAATATTAGAGCATGTTTTCACAGCCTGAAGGACTAGGACAGGGGTTCTCAACCTTTTAAAGCTTCAGGCCGGACCACGCCCCCTCAGACAAATGAGCGGGCCAGACTGGTGGTCCCCCTTGCTGTAAACGCTGCCATAAAACATGTCCGCAGCTGTCGTAAATGCTGTAGGATGTGAACCCCTGGACTAGGAACTTACTGTTTAAAAAAAACTCAGAAAGATTAAATTGTTAGGCAGAAAACAAAAACAAAAAAACTGCAACACTTTAAAGACCAACTGCTATATTTTTAATGTGAGCTTTCGTGGACTAAGTCCATTTCATCAGATGTAGGAGTGAAACTTCAAGGCATGAGCTTATATACACCAGATACAGAGTGATCAATCAGAATAACAGATAAGCATGCAAATCAATACAGCTTCCCACAGTTGGCAGTAGCGGATGATCACTAGTTGTTATTTGGATTAGCTCTAAATGTCCCCTTTTTAATTTTAAAAGTGGGGAGATACAAAACAAACACTTGGCATTGAACATATGCTAATGAGTTTAACCTCTGTGTTACTGTGTGAGCACATCCTGTTCTGTGAGACATGTGAAAGAGAATATTACAGGAAGGTTTGTGAAGGTGGTATAATATAATGAAATATAATGTACAATATATATACAGTAGCAGCATATAACAATCTGTGTATCAAATTTGATAATGTCCCAGAAATCCCTGGCTAATATTCAAACCTTTGTAATGGGTGTGCAACAGATGGATGTACTGTATTTGATTTCTACTGTCTCTCTCTGGATCCTAGTCTTGCAATTTCTCTGTTCCAGAATTGCAACTTTCAACTTTCAGGTCTTGAATAGTGTCCAGGTAAATTGAAATGGTTTTAAACAAGTTTCTTTGTTAGGATTGTTAGGATGCTGATATCTATGGATAATTAATTCAGGCCTTGGAAAAGTTGCCTTTTTTGAGGCTACAGCTCCAAGAATTCACTAGCCAGCATGACCAGTGGGAGGATTCTGTGAATACTAGCCAAAGGATTGTTTCAAACTCTGATAATTATATGCAGAGGAGGCAGGGGCTATTTAACTCACGGAGGCGCACTATGCTACTTGAGAAAGTTTGTCCTTCTTTCTGAGATGGACTAGGTTCAGACATAATGGCTTGCCTGAGTGATCTTCATAACTGATTAAGCAGGAGTAGGAAACTAGTTTCCTTCCATCTAAGCTCAATATGCCTCTAGCAGCACCCACCACAGTTTATCCACTGGTCTAGAGCAATGGTCTGCAAACTTGACTCTCCAGATGTTATTGGACTTCCATTACCAGAAGCCCAAGTCAGCACTCCTGCTGATCAGGGCATCTGGGAACTGAAGTCCAAGAACATCTGGAGAGCCAAGTTTGCAGACCCCTGGTCTAGATGAACCTCTGGTGTACTGTGTTCCAGAACTCACTTGCTGAGAGATTCTAGAACCGTGATGGCGAACCTTGGCACTCCAGGTGTTTTTGGATTTCAATTCGCAGAAGCCCAAGTCTCTGCATGTATGCACAGTAAACCCATTCATGTGGATTCACAGAGACTTGGGCTTCTGGGAACTGAAGTCCAAGAACACACACAGTAAACCCATTTGTGTGGATTCACAGAGACTTGGGCTTCTGGGAATTGAAGTTCAAGAACAGCTGGAGTACCAAGGTTCACCATCACTGTTCTAGGATATGTCATCCAAAACCCACATTTTCTAAGCTTTGAAGAAATCAAGCGAACTAAGGCCCAAGAAACATAAAGTGTCTTAACCATCTCCAAGACAATCAGGAGAAAGTCTTAGAACATCCAGACACTTCAGCTGGTTCAGTGACTGATGCAAGAAAATTGCAATCCTATATGTTTAACCCATCTTGTGCCACACCTACAACCAAAAACACCATGACACAGAGCCAATGAGAACCATTCCACAGCCATGATCTGCCAAAGATTGGCATAATGAAATCTGATAAACCTTCTGAATTTTGCTTTCAAAAGCCAGAGCTTGCTCATAAACAGGACAAGAACCCAAGTAAAACCCTCCTCCTCCATAACAATGAATACATATTACAATTCAAAAAGCCATTGTTGCAAAACTTGACCTTTGCTTACATGTAAGGAACTATCTTATACCAACTATAAGAACATTTGTTATGCCTTATCAGCATTATCTGGTCAGCCCTTTACATATCATTTCTACTACGTAGAAAAGTCACTTAGCCGCTGCATTCCATAAGCTGCTATCTTTTATATTTGTTGGGCTGCATATCCCATTGTCCTATCCCGGCTGGGGGATGATGGAATATTTAGTCCTATTCATCCAGAGAGCTTGCTGAAGTCTACTTGGATTGGCAGCAACTGTGTGTGAGGCTAAATAAGCCTTCCCTTCCAAGGCTCAGGGACTGTGGTGGCTTAGTGGTTAAGATGCTGAACTTTACGACTGGAAGGTCAGCAAGTCAGCAGTTCGAGATCCGAGTACTGCATGACAGAGTGAGCATCCATCTTTGTCCCAGCTCCTGACAACCTAGCAGTTAGAAAGCAAGAAATGCAGATAGTGCAAGCTGTTTGGCTATAAACAGAGATAAGCACTGAACCCTAGAGTCAGATACGACTGGCTTTCGAGCAAGGACGGCCTTTATCTTTACCTATAGCAGGTGGTGGTCTATAGGACTGTGGTGGCTTAGTGGTTAAGACACTGAACCTGATGACTGGAAGGTCAGCAGACCAGCAGTTTGAGACCCAAACACTGCAGGACGGAATGAGCTCCCATCTCTGTCCCAGGCTCCTGTCAACCTAGCAGTTCAAAAGCAAAAAATTATAAGTACATAAATAGAAACCACTTTGGTGAAAAGGTAAACAGCGTTCCATGCACTACAGTGTTTATTCATGCCTACCACATTCCACAGAAACATCTGCAGATGAAGACAGTGCTGGCTCTTTGGTTATAAACAGAGATGAGCACCGAACCCTAGAGTTGGATACAACTGTCTTTCGAGCAAGGTTGAATTTTACCTTTACCTATTGTATGACTTAGGAAAAGCCATTTTATGAAAATGTAGAATTCAAAGACAGAGAAATATCTTCTTGATGTTGCACCAGCAAGCCAGTGAAAAACCACTGTGTCATTTATCTAGGTTGGGTCTACTCAAAAGTTTAGCCTGCATGAGTTAGCATTTTTGTTTAGCCCTGATGCATGTGATGCCAAGATAAAACCTAGGACAGCTTGGCTCCACCTATGAAACACAAAAGACTAAGAGCACATGCACATTTCAACAGGGAGCACAAGTTATGTATGTAACTTGTCAAACAGTATAAAAGCATGGTTAAACCGTCAATCGAGGTCCCTAGGTCTGTTTTGATCTGGGCACCACGTATATCTCTGTTAACATTCTTTTGTTGATAAATCTCTTTTTCCTTCAAAACCAATTTGGCTATTTTATTTATGGATTTTTAAAAAACGGAGGGCTGATTATTGTTTTGGAGGGTTACAGGTGGCAACATAATACTATATTGGAAAAATAAATCAAGGATACATTCAGATGTTCCAGTAAGCACTGAGCATGCCCAGTTGTCATGGAGTGGTGGCTGGTTATTGAACGGAGGGAAAATAGAATGGAATATCCAGAAGGAAAGCATGGCTGGTTGGCATTCGAAACAGAAGCACTCTGTGTTGCAACATTTTAATGCACATTACACTTGCGTTGTGTTGTCACACTTCTAATTGTTATCCATAAAATTATTTATACTGAAAATACTCTCTGAGACTAAAGCTAGGCCTGGGGAGAAGTCAGGAACTGCCTTCTTTGAAAAGTTTCAGCTCACCTGTGTCAGAATTAAGAGCTTCCTCCTTACCTTAAAAATAGAGTAGTCTGTCCTGACCTTTCCCATGCTTTTCATTTGCTTCCCCCTCCTTTAAAAAAAAATATCCACCACTAAATGTCATTTTGATTGGATACTTTCACTTTGGTTTTCTCCCCCATGATTTTTTTCCTCCACCGCCCTCCTGATGCAACATGACCTGCTGAATCATAGGAATTTAATCTTCATCTGTTTCAGCAGCTCTTTGTGTTGAGAACTAACTTGAACCAAACTTCACTTTTCAGGATTCTTGCCATTGAGACAGCGTGCTTTCGGAATGGCCATTTGTTAATCACATGAAGCAAAAAATTGATGGCAGCAGAAATTGTCTGTTCTCAATTTTCTGTCTCATGTGGCCAGCTGGGCAAAAGAGTGTTTATTCCAGAGCTTTGAAAAGTTGATTGTTTTGAACTACAGTTCATAGATTTCTTCATCCAGCAAGGCCAATTTACGTAACATGATTTCCTATGGGTTTGCTTCAAGTTACATAAAAAATTCATTTTTCCTATGGGTTTGCTTCAAGTTATGTAAAAAACAATTTTTCCTATGGATTTGCTTCGAGTTACATAAAAAAAACAATTTAAGCAAAAGCCTACGGAACTGACTTTTTACGTAAGTAGGGGTTTTACTGTACAGTAATTGCTCTGGGCTGGATCCAGACTTTACCAGAACAGATTTACTGAAAGTCAGAGAGACTTCAATTCACCATAACGTCATTAATTTCAGTAAGATTACTCTAAGTACAATTAAACAACACTTTGCTCTGTATAAAGGTGTTACAATGTATGAAAGCTCACAGTGAAATAAAACTGTTAGATCTATAATATTTTGTCTTTTCCTATCTTTTATTTTGCCAGCTTGTTCTGCATAATTTCTTTGCTCCCTACATCCTTACAATGGGTTTTCAATGCTGTTAGTATGCTTAGCTAAGAGAAAATCTACAGAATTCAGCGGAGCTTATTTCTGTGAAAATAAACTTCAGAGATTGTGGTGTGTGTATGTATCTGATGGGAAAGTGAGCAAAATTGCACAGATGTTTTGAAACTGAATGCTTTACTTCTCAGTAAATGGATGGATTATTCTGTAAGGCTCAAACCTGATGCACAGTTTCTTTACAGCTAGTCAAACTCCTAACTTACCATTGAAGAAACCGAGCTTCATAATAGAATGAATGCTACCATCTTACTTGGGAAATAAAGTCCATCTGAATTTCAGTTAGGATTTGCTTCAAAGGATGGAGCAATCCTGAACATGAAAATGTCCCACTCTCTACACCTAGGATTGCAAAGGGTCAGAATCGGCTGTGCGGCTGAACAATTACACATGGAAGGGCCCTCAGTTAAAAACAAACCATTCCTTGTTAACAAATATTCATCGTCATTTACTAATCATATGTGGTTCACAGCCCAGAAAGTCATTGAAGTCTCATACACCCCAAAGTCCCAAACACCATCTGTGCACCAAAGTCCTGAAATAGCCCTATTGATCGCCTGTAAGCTGATCCTTTGTTAAACCATTTCTATTTCTCAAACAACTGCCTTCTTTTATTTACCGATCAATACATATAGGTAAAGGTTCTCCTTCTTTAACATCCCAATCAAACTCTAAAAACTACCAAAATGATACCACCTTCTTGGCTTTGTTGCTGGCCAAACTTAAATCCTCAGTACTCAGCTGACCAGCCAATGAGCCAGATTCTGTATCTCTCCACATTCACACAGCCTGTTGTTGTCCACCAGCAGCTCCCGCTTGATCATGTTGGTCTTACATTTAGGCACTCTGACCCTCAACCTACTCAAAGTCCTCCAAGTGGGGTAGGGGAGGTTGAATTCCTCAGCCATATCCTCCTTTCATGTTTAATGCCACACGAGATCAAACCAAAGGTAAACTTTGATCCATAAACACACTGCTGATTTGCAGCAAACCGGCAAGGATTTCTGACACCCATTTTAAAAAAAATAACATAATCATCATGACTTCCCTCCCCTCCCACAGAAAATTGAGCTACTGAAATGGGAAGGGGGAGTATCACACAGTATTCAGTGACCTCCATTCAGCAACACCAATTTCTGGAATCGGAAATTCTTAATTCTAAGTTGTTCAATCGCATAGTCAAGTCTGACCCTTTGAGACCCCATGGACGGCTGCACGCCAGGCACCCCAATTCTCCACCACCCGCCCAGCCCTGTGCCCATTGCGTCAACAATCTAGCCATTACATTCTCTGCCACCCCCTTCTTCTTTTGCCTTTGCCCTTTCCCAACATCAAGGCTTTCTCAAGTGAGTCCCCTCTTCTAATTTGATATCCAAAGTACTTTAGCTTCATCTTCAATATTTGACCTTCCAAGGAGCAGTCGGGGTTGATTTCTTTTAAGACCAAACTATTTATTCTCCTTGCTGTCCAGGGTACTCTTAAAATTCTCCTCCAACACCACATTTCAAAGGCGTCTATTCTTCTGCGCTCAGCTTTCCTTATGGCCCAGCTCTCAGAACCATACATTAAGTAAAGGTTTCCCTTGCTTGAAAGCTAGTCATATCCGACTCTAGGGTTCAGTGCTCATCTCTGTTTCAAAGCCGAAGAGCCAGTGCTGTCTGCTTCTGCAGATGTTTCCGTGGTCATGTGGCAGGCAAGACTAGAGTGCACAGAATGCTGTTTTACCTTCCCTATTTATCTACTTGCAATTTCTTGCTTTCAAACTGCTAGGTTGGCACATATTTCCGTGGTCATGTGGCAGGCATGACTAGACACCGGAGCGCATGGAACTCTGTTACCTTCCTACCAGAGTGGTCCCTATTTATCTACTTGCAATTTCTTGCTTTCGAATTGCTAGGTTGGCATACATTACTACCAGGAATATTACGAACCAAATCTTCCAACAATACACAATGTGTTTGACATTACAAGAACTTCAGTTGTCAAACTACCTGCTTAAGATTCTCAACTCGCATTTCACATTTAATGCTAAGTATACGTCTTGGGTGCCAGGCTTTGGGTGGTGAATTTCAAGATAAAATAAGCCAGTTAAGGCCACCCGATTCCCCTCCACGTCAATGCGTCCCTACTTTTTGCTACCTGACCACCCGATTTACAAGCGTCCCGCGGAACAACGCCGGTCTCCTCGCCTTTCTCCACCGCGCCCCCACCGGTGGACGGCGGTATCACACCCTCGAAGAGGGAAAAAATAGCTAAACTTTTGAATCTTTTCCGTCAACTCGTCCCATCCCAAGTACTACTTACGGTAAGTGATTTAATCTTTGGATTAGCATCACCAACCGAGAGATTCTCGAAGGAACTGTGGAAAGCGACGGGGATGGCCATGAGCTGAAAAATGAAAGTATACGCGCTCCAAGGCAACTTTTAAACCACAACCACTTAATGACTTTCTCTCTTTTTTGAGCAGGGGGTGGCCAAGGGTGGGCTTGGCCCACCCTTAGTTAGCAGTTTGCCCACCCTGGCAAAGCGCAGTTTAACTTAAAGCGCTTCTGATTTATTGCTTAAGGAAAGGAGAGAGGTTTCGGGTCGCTTCTTAGGCAAAACCTGTCGGCGATCGCCGCTGGCACAACTGCTTCGGGATGAATGAATTTTTACTTTCAGTTAGACGGGGGCGGGCGGGGAAGACACACGGTTTGACATAGGCCCGCGATGGCGAACCTTGGCACTCCAGGTGTTCTTGGGCTTCAATCCCCAGAAGCCCAAGCCCCTCCTGTGAATCCACGCGGATGGGTTTACTGCGATTCATCCGGCCCGCGCTGCCCTCGTCGCTCCTGGAAGCAGAAGTAAAATGCGCTCAGCCGGGACCAGCCGGGCGCATTTTACTTCCGCTTCCCAAGAACATCTGGAGTGCCAAGGTTCGCCAACGCGGACATAGGCGACCCCTCTCCGATCATTGGCCCAACAGAACCCGAAACTGACCGGAACCGAAGCTCACTTTCCTTTTCCAACCCCACCCGAAAGAAGATCAAACATTCATTAGTATAAAAAAAAATATATTAAGGGTTGGCGAGGACAGACGTGGTGGAAAGACCGGTGTACGCCCTTACCTAGAGAGACGCGTCGCTCTCCACGTCCGGGGAGCCAAACCAACCCAGCCGGGCAGAGCTGACCCATCGAACTTTACTTCTTCTTCTTTCGTGTCCAGATCAAACTTTGGACTGCCCAAAAACGAAGCCACTTTCCCGGATCTGTCGCTGGCCAGAAATCAAACCCTCATCGGTAGATGTTTCCGGGAGTCATCGGCAGACCAGTCAACGAACCCACACCTGGGTGGTGGTTTCAGCCAACAGGTAGGGACGTCCCATGGAATCAATGGGACCGTGGTGAGACTGAGCCCACCTTTTTCCCCACCGCGCCCCCTTCCTTGGGACACATCCCCCCCCTCCGATCCCTTCTGACAGCCTTACCTGTCCCTTCCCGCGTGTCGAACCACACTTTCGTGTTTTCACACGCACACACGGGAACACGTGTCGCCGATCAAACGCGGAAGAGCGCGGGGAGGCGAGAGGGGAGGGGACGGACTCCCCCCAGGCGAAGAGTGTCCCGGAACCCCCCCAAGTGATGGATGGAGAAGGTGGGGGGCGGCGGAAGAAAGGGCTTGGCTCCGGCGATCCCACGGCAGCCGGACGAGGATCGCGGCTCTCCGGGCTCGGCGGCGGCACAGGAACAGCGGATGATCCCTGGCTGGGCGGCCGGACGCGCGTCTCCAAAACTCTGACTCCCCGCAGGGTTGCATCACCCCCCTTTTATGTAGCCCGGCGGGCAGCGTCGCGATTGACTCTCTGCCTGGCCGCGAGTCCAGCGCTGATGTCATGCTATTAATAGGCACTTTCCGCGCGCGAAACAGGCCAGGGGGCGGAGCCAGGGGTACCTGGGCGGGGCCTGGGGGCGGGGCGAGGCGGGGCTTCCGGATGATGCAAGGTTTCCCTCGGCTCCTCCCACCCCACCCACCCACTGAGGCGCAGGCGCGTCGCTCACGTTCCTTCCTTCCAGAGCCTGGGCTGGGCTGGGCTTAGGCAGGCTGCGCCAAGGAGTCCCAAGCCAGCCCATGACTCCAGAGCCCAGGCATCCCGAAGTGGGTGGGCGGCAGGCAGCGGGGAGTTGGTTTTGATTAATAATAATAATAATAATAATAATAATAATAATAATAATAATAATAATAATAATAATAATAATGATAATAATAATAATAATAAGGGAACAGGAGGGGGGCTAAGGTGTGGTGTAGTGGTGTGTGTGTGTTTCGTGTCCTGATCAAACGTTTGGACTCGCCAAAATGAAGCCACTTTCTGAGCTCCAAACGTGTGTGTGAGCTCCAAACTGGTGTGTGTGTGTGTGTGAGCTCCAAACTTGTGGTGTGTGTTTGTGTGTGTGTTTGAGCTTCAAACTGGTGTGTGTGTGTGTGTGTGAATTTCATGTCCTGATCAAACGTTTGGACTTGCCAAAATGAAGCCACTTTCTGAGCTCCAAACTGGTGTGTGTGTGTGTGTTTGAGCTCCAAACTGGTGTGTGTGTGTGTTTGAGCTCCAAACTGGTGTGTGTGTGTGTTTCGTGTCCTGATCAAACATTTGGACATGCCAAAATGAAGCCCCTTTCTGAGCTTCAAACCTAAGTAGATAAGGAAAAACTGTTTTCCCTATGGCACAACACTAGAACTTGGGGGCACTCCATGAAACATTTGGGTACTAGTTCTCAAACAAATAAGAGAAAAAGTACTTTTTCACCCAGAGGATCACTGGCCTATGGAACTCCCTGCCAGAAGATGTGGTGACAGCTGTCAGTCTTGACAGCTTTAAGAAAGGATTAGACAAGTTCATGGAGGACAAGGGTATCAATGGCTATAATTATGGATACCTAAGGACAACCTCCGGGTTGGAGAGATAGGCAGGATATCTCTCAATGCCATTTCCAGGGAATCCTAAGCAGGTGAAGGCATCTACATGGGAATACCCTGAAGGAAATGGTGAGCCACTGTGTGAGACAGAATGCTGGACTGGATGGGCTGTGGCCTGTTCCAGCAAGGCTGTTCTTATGTAAGTCCTCCTCGGTGCTGTTACTGCCAGAGACATGCACCGACCAGGACTCCTGTTTGGCAATCGACAAAGCTAAGGAAGTGGCTTCAGGTTGGCAGTCCAGAGTTTGATTGGGACACGAAAGAAGAAGAAGGTACTGGACATGTTTCCGGTAGTAACTGGCAGAGCAGCAAATGAGCTGGATTCTGTACCTCTCCACATTCACACAGCGTGTTGGTATCCACCAGTAGCCCTCCCACTTGATCATGTTGGTCTTGCATTTAGGGACTCTGACCCGCAACCTCATCTGGGTCTTCCAAGTGACATAAGGGGAGGCTGAGTTCCTTAGCCATTAGTCAGTGAGGTGTTCGCTGGACTGTGTAGAGTCTATTGATTGGGGTGGTATATAAATCTAAATAAATAAATGAATGAATAAGGGCAGCTGCGAGCATTCAACTCACATGGTTTTCATTCCTCAAATCACCGGCAGCCACGGGAACTCTCCCACACTATCAAACAACTACAGAAGATGGGCATGACTTGGACGACGTCACGCCGGTAGCAGCCAATGAGCTACCGTGCAGCAAGATTCAAATGTATTGTACTACTGTATATAATGTGAGGTACCTCCAATTACCACATGTTCGTTCTGATCATCAACCAATAAACCTGTGTTAGTCCTTACTGCGACTCCTTCCATGTCTTCCGTGAAAGACACAAAATTGGCGACGAAGGTGGGATCGATGGCGAATCCCAAGGTCAAGCCGTACCAGTTCGATGTCAGCGAGCCCGAACAATGGGAGCTCTACGAGTGCCAGTTTCGGCACGCGATGGAAGCCGCGGGCGTTGACGCCGCCGCGAAAATGCGCTCCCACTTCCTGGCCCAGGTGGGACCGGCCACGCTGCGTATCCTGATGACCCTGGTGGCCCCCCGGAAGGTGGACGAGGTGCCCATTGACCGCATCCTGGAGAGGTTGGGCGAGCATTTCCAGCCGCCCGTCTCGATCTTCCCAGCCCGGGTCGCGTTTCACAGGCGAGACCAGCAACCGGGCGAATCCGTGTCCGCCTACGCGGTGGCCCTCAGGCTTGCAGCGATGCACTGCCAGTGGGATGACCTGGACCAGGCCCTCCGAGACCGCATGTTGTGTGGTTTGAGGGACGAGGAGCTCCAGAGGAAGCTGATGACCCGCGACCACCGCCTCACGTTCAACGAGGTACTGCGGGAGGCCCAAGCGGCCGAGGCGGCCAGGAGCGGGGTCAGAGTGTTCAAGTCCCGAGGGGCCACGTCCGAGAGGGCCAAGTCACCAGTACAGGCGGCCCGGCGGACACCAGCGAAGACGGCCTGGCGGGCCCCCAAGCCGCCCGCCGGCACTCCAATGTCGTCCGAGGAGTCGTCCACGACGGCGGACCCTTACTCCAGCGAGGACAACGACGTCCAGAGGATCAAGAAGCGAGGAGAGAAGTGGCAGACCCGCGAACGGCAGGACCGCCGCTGCAACGGTTGTGGGGCGTCCCACGACCGCACGAGGTGTCCGTTCCGAAAGGCCGAGTGTCACAACTGCGGCCGAAAAGGACACATCGCCCGAGTATGCAGGCGCGGGCGAGTCGAGGACAAGGGCAGTTCCAGCCATTCCCAGACGCACCAACGGAAGGCGGCCGGCACCAGGAAGGTCTCAGCCAGCTACAGCGAGGAAGGCGTGAACCGCGTGGGCCTGGAGCACCGGCGGTTTTTCGTAGAGGTACTGTTGCAAGGGGTCCCAGTGAGGATGGAGATAGACTCGGGGTCATCTTATTCCATCCTGTCCCAAAAAGAGTTTATGCGTATTCCCCCTGATAAGCGGCCCAAACTGCGGGCCATAAAGTCACACCTACGGGACGTGCAGGGAAATGGGATCCCAGTGTTGGGGGTGGGGAACTTCAAGGTGAAGTTCAAGAACTACTCCGAGAAACTGCCCCTAGTGGTCCTCAAGGGGGGGAGGTGCTGCCTTTTGGGAACGCAGTGGTTTGCTCCCCTGGGAATCAAACTGTCCGGCATTAATGCCATCGAGACTGACCCAATGCGGGACGTGTGCAATGCACACCCGGACGTTTTCAAGAAGGGGCTCGGGAAATACAAGGGGCCCCCGGTTTCCTTTGAGCTGGACCCAGAAATCCGGCGCATCCGCCTCAAGCCAAGGAGAGTGCCCTTCGCCCTCAAGGACAAGATCGAGGCGGAACTGGACAAATTGGTGGGGCAGGGGATTTTGGTTCCAGTTGATTCGGCGTAGTGGGAAACGCCGATTGTTACAGCCCTTAAGTCAAACGGGGAGGTCAGGATTTGTGCGGACTATAAATGTACGATAAATAAGGCCATTCGGCCAAATGCATACCCGGTGCCCGTGGTCAGCCATTTGCTGGCCACGCTACATGGGGGGAGGTGTTTTGCCAAGCTAGATCTGGCCCAGGCATACCAGCAGCTCTCTGTAACCCCGGCTGCTGCCGCCGCGCAAACGATCGTGATGCACAAGGGGGCGTTTAAGGTAACGCGCCTTCAGTTTGGCGTGAATTCGGCCCCCAGAATCTTCCAGTCCCTCGTGGAACGCCTTTTAAAGGGGCTTCCAGGCGTCCTCCCATACTTCGACGATGTGTTGATAACGGCGGGGAGCGAATTAGAGTTAGCAAAGAGGCTAGATGGGGTCCTCTCAGTGTTCGAGAGGGCAGGTCTTCGACTGAGGAGGGACAAATGTGTATTCTTTGCGAGGGAGGTCGAATTCCTAGGTTTTAAGGTAACCCCGGACGGGATCAAACCCTCTGAGTCCAAGGTTGCGGCCGTAAAAAACGCCCCTCACCCCACCGCGAAACTGGAGCTGCAGTCATTTCTAGGGCTCCTAAATTTCTATCATTCCTTCCTGCCTCGGAAGGCATCGGTCGCGGAGCCACTGCATGCGCTACTTAAAAAGGACGCGGCTTGGCGGTGGGGGGATAGGCAGGAGAAAGCGTTCAAGGAGCTTAAGACACTCCTATCCTCGGATGCTGTCCTGACTCACTTCGATCTGAAAAAAACAGTGGTTTTAGTCTGCGATGCGTCCCCAGTGGGGGTGGGGGCGGTCCTGTGCCACGTGTTGGAGAGCGGGCGGGAAGCCCCTGTGGCGTACTACTCAAGGTCCCTCTCGAAGGCCGAGCACAATTACGCGCAAACAGATAGGGAGGCCCTGGCCATAATCGCGGTAACGAAGAAGTTCCATGATTTCCTATACGGCCGCGAGTTTACGGTAGTGACGGATCACAAACCACTTCTGGGGATCTTCACTACCGGCAAACCCACCCCACAAATTCTATCCCCCAGGATGCTGCGTTGGGCCATTTTCCTCAACGCCTACCAGTACGAGCTGGTCTATCGCCCAGGGAAGGAGATCTCCCATGCGGACGCACTGTCCCGGTCTCCCCTCCCTAGTTTAGGGGACCCCACTTGCGAGGTAGAGCAGGACCACCAAGTCCTGCTGATCGAGTCCCTCGACTCACCCCCCATTGTCCCGGCCGACCTCGCCAAGGCCACGGCGGCCGACAAGATGCTGGCCCAAGTTAGTTCCTGGGTTAGGAAAGGGTGGCCCACTACTCCCCCCCGAGGAACATTTCAAGCCATTTTTCAGGCGTAGAGTAGAGCTTTCTCTGGAAAGGGGCTGCTTGCTCTGGGGCCAGCGGGTAGTTATCCCAGAGAAGCTAAGGGCCAAGGTGCTGAAGCTACTGCATACCAGTCACCCCGGGATCGTGCGCTCCAAGGCTCTGGCCAGGAGTTTCTTTTGGTGGCCCCAGATACACGGGGATATAGAACGTTTAGTGGGCACGTGTGAGAGCTGCCAGAACTCTCGGCCCGAGGAGTCCCGGTTGCCCCATAGGGAATGGGACACGGCCCGCGGGCCATGGTCCCGGATTCATGTCAACTTCGTGGCCCTTTCCATGGGTCTATGTTTCTGCTGGTAGTCGACTCCTACTCCAAGTGGTTGGAGGCAATCCCCATGAACAGCACTTCCTCTGCGGCAACCATTAAACAGTTGCGCAAGCTTTTTGCCTGTTTCGGCCTGCCAGACGTCCTTGTTAGCGATAACGCTAGTACCTTCATGTCTGCAGAGTTCAAGACGTTCATTGAGAGAAATGCCATCAGGCACATTACCGCTGCCCCTTTTCACCCCACCACAAACGGTCAGGTAGAGCGCCAAGTGCGCACTACGAAAGACGCACTGCGGCGCATGGGTCCCGGTGAGTTGAACCTTCACCTGTGTCAGTTCCTCATCTGGTACAGGACAACCCCCCTAGCTTCAGGTTTTTCCCCAGCCGAACTCCTCATGAGGAGGCGTCCGGTAACACTTTTTGACCGGATGGATCCGTCCAGGGTGGAGGATGAAGGGAGAAATATAAACATAGGGGGAGAGAGCTCCAAAAGTTTTTCGGTAGGGGACCTGGTTCACTGCAGGAACTACGCGGCCTCGGGGCCAGCGTGGGTACCAGGGACGATTGTTGAGCAAACGGGGCCGGTATCCTACAGGGTCGAGACTAGCTCAGGGCTACTCTGGAGAAGGCACGCCGACCAGCTCAGAAGGTGAGTCACCGGTGAGGGGGAATCAGCGTTAGGGTCCTCCCCCACCCGCGTTACCCAAGGGGGAGACACGGTGGCACCCGCGGATACAAATGCATATCCTCGGTTCTCAGCCGCAGAGGAGGATACATTGGAGGAGAGGGATGAATTTGATTATGAGTTGCAGTACCAGGGGGGTGTCGCGGAGTGGTCCCCCACCCATCCTAGCGAGAAGAGGGGTTTCAGTTCAGCCCCTGGTACTTCCATTCCCCCTAGCCCTTTTGTTTTAGAATATACCATAGCTCCAGCTCCCCGGAGACAAACACCCCCAAGACAGGCAACAGGGGGGAGTCCGCCCACCACAGTCTCTAGAACTCCCGGGCAGGTAACGGGGGGTGGCGAGGCCACGAGGGCCTCTTCGTCGGTCCCGAGATTCGTACTGGGGGGGACCCCAAACTCCTCAAACGGTAGGCAGGGATTCACTTCCCAACTGTTCATTCCATTCCCGTCCCCCAATGCAAGGTTACCGCAGACTCCACACCGAGCCACTAATGAGTCCCCCCTTTCCGTTGCAATGGTTGAGGGACTTCGTCCCATCCTAGGGGGGAGGGATGTTATGTATGTACAATGTTGCTTCAAGAAATGTATGAATGTAACCTGACCACAATTATAATGTAGCACAGCTGTTAAAGGAACGCGAGTTAGCTGCCCATAGAGGGCAGCTGCGAGCGTTCAACTCACATGGTTCTCATTCCTCAAATCACCGGCAGCCACGGGAACTCTCCCACACTATCAAACAACTACAGAAGATGGGCGTGACTTGGACGATGTCACGCCAGTAGCAGCCAATGAGCTACCGTGCAGCAAGATTCAAATGTATTGTACTACTGTATATAATGTGAGGTACCTCCGCCATTACCACATGTTCGTTCTGATCATCAACCAATAAACCTGTGTTAGTCCTTACTGTGACTCCTTCCATGTCTTCCGTGAAAGACACAAAAGCACCATAACACAATAAAGCCCCCCTCCCCACCACCTAGCCCACCCTTCCTAACCCCAACCCACCATGCCCCTGTACACACCACCTAGCCCACCCTTCCTAACCCCCAATGACCACGCCCCCCTCCCCACCACCTAGCCCACCCTTCCTAACCCCCAACGACCATGCCCCCCTCCCCACCACCTAGCCCACCCTTCCTAACCCCCAACGACCATGCCCCCTCGCCACCACCAAAGGCCTTGGTGTAGTCAATGAAACAGAAGTAGACTTGTTTCTGGTATTCCTTTGTTTTCTCCATGATCCAATATATGTTGGCAATATGGTCTCTAGTTCCCCTGCCTCTTCGGAACCCAGCCTGCACTTCTGGTAATTCTCTCTCCACGTGCTGCTGAAATCTGTCCTGTATTATCTTGAGCATAACCTTGCTAATGTGTGGGATGAGCACAATTGTTCGATAATTTGAACATTCTTTGGCATTACCCTTTTTGGGGATCGGAACATATACTGATCTTTTTCAATCCTGTGGCAATTGTTGCGTTTTCCAAATCTGGTATATAGAATGCTATAATTTGATTCCATCATCTTTTAGGGTTTTGAAAAATTCAGCTGGGATACCATCATCTCCTCTGGCTTTGTTGTTTGCAGTGCTTTTTAGGGCCTTTCTGACTTTACTGTCTAGGATGTCTGACTCAAGTTCAATGTTCTCATCATTGTGATTATCAGGGGCGTTGAGGTCCTTTTTGTAGAATTCCTCTGCATACTCTTGCCATCTTTTCTTAATCTCTTCTGCATCAGCTAACTCCTTGCTGTTTTTGTCCCTCATCAAGGCCATTTTTGCTTTAAACATTTCCTTGATTTCCCCAATTTTTTAAAAAAGATCTCTAGTCCTACCCCTTATGTTGTTTTCCTCTATTTCTTTGCATTTTTCATTTAGGTAGGTTTCCTTATCTTTCCTTGCTTTTCTTTGAAATTCTGTATTCAATTGATTTATTTATTTTTCCTTTCTCCTTTGCTTTTTGCATTTCTTCTTTCCTCTGCTATTTTAAGAGCCTCATCAGACAACCACATTGCTTTCTTACGCTTCTTTTCTTTTGGTATGGTTTTCCTTGTTGCCTCCTGTATGATGTCCCACACCTCTGTCCATAATTCTTCTGGCACTCTGTCTATCAAGTCGAAGCCATTAAATCTGTTCCACACCTCCACTGTCTATTTCTTAGGGATGTTGTCTAGGTCATACCTGTCTGGCCTAATTGTATTCCCTATTTTCTTTAGTCTAAGACTGAATATTGCAATCAGTAGATTATGATCTGAGCCACAGTCTGCTCCAGGGAATTTTAGAGACATCTAAATAATTTCTGTAATAACAACCTGTTACCAATCTGAAGGATTTCCCCATTTTGTGTGTGTGTTGGGGTGGAGGTGGTTTGTGAGTGTTACACTGTTAACAAGGTTAGTTTTCAAACTTTTGAGCAAATTACTTTTCGAAAAGAACCTTCTAGTCTAGAATCTGCTTTTCCTTCTTACTGGATTTCTCTAGCACTCCACAGAGTTGCAATTTTGTTCATAAACAAAGGCATTTGAAATTTAGAGATTACAATCCAGGGGCTGCTTACCTAGGAGGAAACAGCACTCAACAGAGTGAATCACATTTTTGAGTAAACGTATAAAGGGGCCTTTTAAGAAACTCACTGTTGTTGCTTACAGCAAAAGCTACAACACATCTTAAAGACCAGTTTTATTTGACAAAAGGCTTCACAGACTGCAGCCCACTTTAGGTGCCTCTGAAATCCTGAAAACTTGTGGTAAACAAAACTTGTTAGTACTTACAGTGCCATCAGACTCTAGGTTGGCTTTGCGGCAACAAAGTAAATATTTTAATTTCTCCTCAATTTTTCCTGCTTGGAAAGGAAAAAATATTTTCCCTAGGGCCTTACTATGTATTTTTTCATCTCTTACTGTGCAGTTCTGTGCACAAGACCATTGCACTCAGTGGGGTTTGCTTTCAGGTAAATGACTGTGGGGTTCCAGCATTATGCTCTGGAAGATAAAATTGTGATTGTTAGCTATCAAAGCGTACTAAACAAAACAAAGGGAGAATTGTTTCTAAGGAAATGGATTTTATTTGTATAGCCTGGCAACAGAAAAACCCAACCCTATACTTTGTTAAAAATCATTGTGATTTATTTGTAACAATTTCTGGTATCCAAAATATTGTGTCATTATTTAAGATTTATTTATGGCTTATGCAATACAGTGAGGGGAAAATCCTTTTAAAATAGAATTAAGAGATAGAAATAATTGGCTTGCCTCTAAGATAAAGCCATTGAAATATGTATTGAAGAAACAATGCAGTCCCACCAACCCCAGACATTGGTCTAGACCAGGGGTCAGCAAACTTGACTCTCCAGATGTTCTTGAACTTCAATTCCCAGAAGCCCTGATCAGCAGGTGTACTGACTTGGGCTTCTGGTAATTAAAGTCCAAGAACACATGGAGAGCCAAGTTTGCTAGATATAGCTGTGTTTTTACACAACATGCACAATTTTACTATGTTCTCATCTAATTTCGATAACATGTCAACAATCACAATAAGACTCTATGGCAGGAGTTCCCAACCTTTTTATGCCATGGGCCAGATCATTTCCCCGAGAAAGCTGAGCATTCAAAACTGGTGGTTTCCCGCAAGCGTAAACGCTGCCATAAAACACACCTGTGGCTGTCGTAAACACATTTACAGCAGCCGCGGGCGCATTTACAGCTGTTGTAAATGCTCCACTTCTGCTTCTGGTGCAGTGGCAACAGCGGTGCAGGCCACATGAAATGGTATCATGGGCCGGCCCCAGCCCACAGGCAAGGTTGGGAACCCTTGCTCCATGGGACCCTTGCTGCTTATGGGACACATCACATTTCTCCAAACAGATGATCATTCACTTTGAATACAATAGCAATGTGCAATAATTCAAAAGCAAAAAAGATTTTATTAGAATTACACTGGGAATTTTTGCAACTTATGGGACACAAATGCATACTTTTGATTAAGATGGGCTTTAGCAATGGACTGATTCTTAAGGCAGGGGCTTTTCGTGGCTGAAGGAGTACTGTACATTTTTAATTGATGCTGTTTTCAATGGCTTTGAATTAAATTGTGTTTTGATATTATATAATTTGTTCATTTGTGTCTTAATATTATAACTGTGTGTCTATGTATTTGGGACTCTCTTTTAAATCTTGAGAGCTGATTTTCCATCTCACCTTTTGGAGAAAGTTGGAATGTAAACTTAATCAATAATTTTGGGCTGAGACAGTGCAGAGAGAAGTGATTTTATGAAGTCTTTTTACCATTTGGTCACATTCTTTTATTTTTTGATTATATTCTGTATTGCGAAGACTGCAGTCCTTTGCATATATATTTTTTTGTAGAAATAAACATTCACAGAACAGAGCATGGCTTTCTTTTGTTGACAGTCAAGAAATAATTGCAGAAAAACTTAATAAGAGAGATTATATATGAAGAAGATTGCCCTGTTCTATGACATTTGTGCATGAGGTACACAAAAGTGACTTTCTTGGTCTTCAAAGAACAGCATACTATATCTTGAATAAGCTCACTCTTCTCCTGAAACTGGCCAGAGACTTTTTTATCTCATGGACTTTGTACGCACACATAGCGGGGGCATTAGTGTAATAGGCTGTGATTATATATCTGGAGTTGTTGTGAATTACCCAGTGATCCAGTCGACAACCAGCACAAATGCTCAAACGCAATCCTGTGGAGTTTCAGGGTGTGGTATATCACAAGGCATTAGAGCAAGCAGCCTTTCACATTGTGGCGTCTTTCAGATGTGCATTTCCCATTTCCCATTTCCCATTGCCAGTATGAAATGGCTGCAGGTCAGGCCACACACAGAAGGCAGTAGGTTTATATAGGCTGAGCTGTCTTTTGAGAGACACACATTTTCATACACACAAGTGTATGCTAACTTTAAGGCAGCAATCCGACATACTTTCACCTAGTAGCAAATCAAATCCCACTAGAACTTCATTGGATTTATGTCTGACATGCATAGAATTGTACCCTAAGAGGTACAATTATTTCGGAGTAGGGGGAAGGCATCCCATTAAAATCAATTGTGTTGCAATCATGCATAGTGTAATGTGAGCCAACTCTTCTTAAGTTCAATTAACTAAAGATTACAGACTTACCTTAATGAAACAGCCAACCAGCAGTGCAATCCTAAAAATGCTTACTCAAAAGTGAACCTATGCTGTGGAAAGTGTGCATAAAATTAGAATCATGTTTTGTTTTGTTTAGTTTAGTTTAGTTTAGTTTAGTTTATACCTCATCTTTCTACCTGTAGAGAGGCTCTATTACAGTGCTGAAATGTATCTACAGGTATTGGAGGGTTAGAGTGGTTTTATTCTGGTGTTTTATTGTAATAGTATATGATAAGTAAAATAATAAAACTGTTTTTCCTTCTAACAGAGAGCATTATTTTATGTTAATGAAACTGCACATCCTTTTCTACTCTCTTCAGTGCTGCAAACACTTTGGTATATTTTGCTACTATTCAGATTTATTTAAACATATTATTGTAGTACATTAATCAGGGAAAGGACAAGTGGTTGAATGGGGCAATTGACACCCCTAATAAACACATGTAAGTAAGCTGTAAAGATATAAATAAAAATATCTGTAAGACTGCCAGGTGAGTACAGTAAAACCCCGACTTACAAATGCCTCGAGTTACATAAAACTCGACTTACATAATGATTTTGTGCTAAAACCATGTCCCGATTTACACAATTTCCTATGGGTTTGCTTTGAGTTACATAAACGTTCTTTTTCCTATGGGTTTGCTTCGAGTTACGTAAAAATTCATTTCCTATGGGTTTGCTTCAAGTTACATAAAAATAATTTTTCCTATGGGTTTGTTTCGAGTTACAAAAACATTTGACTTAAGCAAAAGCCTACGGAATTGACTTTTTTTCGTAAGTAGGGGTTTTACTGTACTATTGATGCGTTAAGGACAAGGTGTTGTTCCCACAGTAGATCACTGTGCAGATGTGCTGGATTTCAACACCCATCATCCCCCAGAAAACAAAACTATTTAAGTACACCCTTTTGTTATTACATTTTATCCGGCTTGGTCTCTTTCTCCCTAGCTGAAAGACTGCAAGGGAGAAAAGGCAGCGTGATTAATAACTTTCTGTTTCCTTGGTTTGTTGGCTTTGCCTTTAACATGCCCAGGCATGTGATTAAATGAAAGAACATTGTTTGGGAAAGGAAAAGAGAAACAGAATCTACTTTTAAAGAAGATAGGCTGGATGACAAATGGGGGGAAGTAGGAAGTAAAGGAGGACAATTTATTCCAGTGAACATATACAGGTACAGTACTGTATTTGCAGTGAAGATGTAATGAACCTCCAGATCTGAGCAGTTGGAACTGAAGAAACAGCAGGGAAGATTCCCCTTCCTTTCAGCTCAGCTTTCAATTTCCTCTTGAAAGATAGCAGAGGAATTTCCAGCTGTTGTCTACAGAATGCAAGTGGGCCAGAGAGCAAGATTGATTTTCTTCCTTTCTGCTCCCACCTGAAGGTCTTAACACTTGCCCCTTCTTCTATTGTTGTGTTGAAACTTCTCTGGAGGACTTGGGTTGGGCAAGATTCTCCCACCATAGCTTTCTGAGGCCTCCTGTCTCTTGATTAGGCTTGAAGTTGAGAAGATTGTATTGTGCACCTGGACGCTTACTTCTGCAAACTGGCTGAACTTGGAAAAGTTTCTTTCCTTGTACTACTCCCACAATTCTCCAGCATAATATGATTTTCTGACTGCACAGGTGTTGTGTCCAAGCGTTATTTGTTATAACCGCTTGAGTGCCATAATGTCTACAGCGCTATTATGCGCCTTTTGCAAAGGCGCCAATTTCAAAGGTCTGTCCGAATTGCTGATTCGTCAGTAAAAACTTTTCCGCTTCTCCGGAAGCCCAACAAAATGTATCAACCTGTGTAACTGCCATTTCCATTGTATATAAGCCAGCCACCTTGTGTGTGTTCCCCAGTCTAGTATTATGAGCTGAATAATAAATCACTTGTGTTTGACCCAATCCTGCTGGTCAGAATACTTCTTAAGCACCGGACTCAACAACAGGTCACAGCTGGTGGGGGTATTTTACTTTGAGGAAATATTTAGGTAAACAGGATAGAATAAATGCCTCTCACCTAGTGCCATGGATCCAGTTTGCACTTCAAACGTAGCTCCTATCCCCAGTGTTATGTTTCACTATTCTACTTTATTATATTCAGTTCATAAAATATATATAACCCACTCTGGTTTATGAATATAGGATATTGTGCTTCTGTATCTGTGATACAAAATGCCAGCAAATGGCCCAATATTACTAGTTAACATACAGAAGCGATATTAATCAATACAAAATAAAATAAACAAATTGGAAAAATAGTTGAACAGGTTTATGTTAGTAAATGAAGAGGTCAGGTTGGTCTACATTCACTTAGACAAAAAAAATATATCATTCATATAGTACAGTGTTTCCCAACTTTTGGGTTTTGGATTTCAGTTCCCAGAAGCCTAAGTCAATTCCCCAAAGCACTGATCAGCCAGTATACTGACTTAGGCTTCTGGGAATTGAAGTCCCTCTGTGGGGCATGGGCCCCACATTGGGAACCACTGATAAAGTATTAAGTTTAATTACAGACGTCAAGCAAAGGAAAATCTCAGAAATTGATTCCTTTTTTATCAGCTAACTAATCCTCATTAAAACACTAAAGCAACTGTCATGGCTGTTTTTTGACAAGTATAGATGGTAGTGAGTATAACAGGGTATCCTGTAGACTGGGGTGCCCAAACATTTTGGGCCACGGGCTGGTTACTTTGTTCAGCAGGCCGGTCATGTGGTTCCTCCCACTGGAAGCTGAAGTAAAACACACCCGTACATGCGCAAAATGCTTTCGTAAATGCAGCCGTAGCTGTCATAAAGTGTTTATGTTTACTTTTGCTTCCGGAAACAGTGAGGGAGGTGTGGGCCGGATGACTTGGTGCTGCAGGCCGGATCTAGCCTGTGGGCCATAGTTTGGGCACCCCTGCTGTAGACCATCTTGACTGCTATCATTGATGCATAATGCCAACATTCTGGCTGTCCGTTGCTATTTAAAGTTTGACATCCTTTTTCCTTCTGGTACTGTGGACACAAAATTACTTAGTTAGGGCTATAGTTATTTTAAAAATAATTTTCTCAGGTCAAATAGAAACCAGTAACTAAAAGCAATCAACAGTTTCTAAAATTACTTTTAAAATCTTTTAATAATCATTCCACTTCTATTTTCCCAATTCTTAATAACACATGTTACTCTTTGCTAGGCTGCAATATGAAACTCCTTCTCCTTGCATCCACCTCATGGTTGCCTCAACATCTACAACACAGGATTACGTGCAGCAGAAGCTCTTCACCACATTTTCAGTAACCATATAAAGAAACTTAAATATTTGCAGTTTCAGTAGAAAAATAATGCTGTTATTCCCATTTAAGTTTCAATACTGTATAATATAAAGTAGCTTATAGTGTTATTGAAAAATTAATGTATTAATTAATTATATTAATGTAATGCAGTTGTAGCATTAAAGGAGAAAGAAATTAATGACCAGCATCCTGTTGTGCATCTATGCTGGCATAAGACAATTATACTGCTGCCACCAGCAGATTGCCACTAATTAAAGAGTCCTTGCTTGGATTATGGTTGTGCCTGCCTTCATCTCGTTTTGTGAAAGTTTTAATTTTTGTTATTCAGTTGGTGGAGATAATATCATCCCCTGCTCCGTTGATGCAGCTACAGAACAGGATTTGGGCCTGTTACAAGTACTGTATTGCTTTATATATAACTTTTACATCCAAAGCCTGTAAAGAACCACACATTTTACACTATCCTGGCTTTCAGGTTTCCTCCTAAGAACAAAAAAAGAGAGCACCCACATCCATGCATCCAAGGGAGTACATAGAAATATGTTTTAAAGAATAAAATGAGTTTTTATGTCACACTAATGGCATGTGAGAGTATTTCCTTAAGCACTAACATGCATAACCTCTATGAGCATTTGGCCATATAACTGTGCCTTGCCTGAGGTACTCTCCTATTCCCAATTTAGACTAACTTCCAGAGGGAATCTCTGAGACTCCGACACCAGTATGGCTTTATGCTCATCCCGCCAAGGCTGCAATATCTCATAGGCTTTTCTGATTACCAGAGCCTATCAATTAATCAAGGAGAGTATAATTAAAAATGAAATATGGTAGTGTGCGGTGAAAAAATGGTATCTGGCAACTTTTCCCTCTCCCCCTTTTCATAAACAGGCAATGATTAGAAAAAATAAAGTTCTTTATGATTCTTGAAAACATATTGAAGTAATGGTAAGTTCTTTCTCCCCACCCACAACATAACATGTTATTCAGAAACTCTGCTATTCCTAAAAACGTTTAACAAATAACACTTACAATTTCCTCCTTTCTATACCAATAAACCCTATCTATGCTAAGAGTTGACATTTAGTAACCCTCACTCTTTCCTAACCATTTCCCAACTTTCTAACTGAAACCCAACTGTCACTTCCTTTTAGCTCCTCCCACTTCAGGGAAAAACTCCATAGTTTGCCTCATTTGCATACAACCAATCAGAATTCCCTTTACTCCTTACATATTCTAACCAGCTAAAGAGAGTTCCTTCTAATAACTTGTGCCTAACCTTTACAACCTCTTTGACTTGTCAAGCAGTACAAATCTATCTCTGTCTATTAGGATTAAATTTCACTGTGTATAAGGACTTGCTCATTTCCAATGTGTGTTGATGAATCCACTTTGACCCTTAAATTTAAAAAGCAAGTTGGCTGCCATTGTACCTACCACAAAGTGCACAAATAATAATAATTCGTGTCAGAAATTATTCTGGGTTGAAAGGGTTTTTGCTGGAGAAACTCTACTCAGGGGACGCCTAAACAAGGCTCCTTTCATGTTCCCAAGATCTTTTCCCACCGAAGTGGTCCCCATTTATCTACTTGCAATTTCTTGCTTTCAAACTGCTAGGCTGGCAGGAGCTGGGGCGGAGACGGGAGCTCAAACTGTCATGCAGTACCCGGGTCTTAAACTGCCGACTTGCTGGCCTTCCAGCGAACAAGGCAAGCTTCTTAACCACTGAGCCACTGCAGCCTCACTAACTGCACTACATAGGGAAACTATTATTATTAGCTATGATTATTATCAGTCATGCACCTGTAGTTTCCATAGAGCCTTTAAATCTTTCTGGTTTCCAACATGGTTTAACCACATGCATACATGCTTCATAATGTGTCTTTGTTCTATGTGTGAGCAATTAAATTAAATCAAAACTCAGGTATGTTCTACAAACTGGTTTGCAAATCAAGAGAATTGTCATTTTCAGATTTATTGCGCAATAATAAGCAATAAAGGTCCCCCAGTTCTGTTAACAGATTTAAAACCTGTTGCCATTTTTTTAACTTCTTTAGTTTTAACAGAATCATGATACTGGCTGAAAAGAGGGTTAAGTGAATCTACATACAGTATGCACGGGATTCAGCCCTTAGATTTTTATATCTGTTTAAAACCAGGGATTTTTATCAACAAGCATTTGGTAAAGAGTTTGCAATGAAACATGAATCCCGCAGCCTATGACCATGTAAGCAGACAAACCTGGGAGCTGAAGTGCAATAAATTGTTATGAATTCTGACTTTGTAATAGTTTGACAGGCAACCATTGTCTCCATTTATGCCTAAAGGAACAGACTCAAACTTCCCAGCAAGTTCTGGTTCAGCACATGTTATCTGTCTCTGTTGGAAACATGTTATACAGGTATAGTCCAATCCCTAAATTTGTGCTTCTGTTATGTGGTCACAAATGTATGGATAGTTTAAATGACCATGTAACAGAGACACTAATAGAGGTAGCAGAAATTTCATTCAAACTTTTTTCCAGACCCACAGATAAGTGATACTGTACTTGTAAGAATAACAGAATAATGTTACTATTCTGTTAGGCTGGCCAATTATTGTGTTCCTGTGTACCTCATGTTTGTATAAATTGATGTCATGAGGCTTCAATCTTATGTCTGATGAAGTGGACTTGGTCCATGAAAGCTCACAGTTAAATACAGGAATTAGTCTTTAAGGTCCCACAACATTTTTGTCCTGTTTTTGCTGTTCTGTTCTGTTCTGTTTTATTTACTCTCACATATGCTTGCCCAGACTAACATGGCAACCACTTCAAACATTTCAACTTTGTAAGATTTACTAACATCACCCTTCCCTCATCTGACTCACCAAATAAGAGATGCTACCACATGCTAACAAGGCTCTTTGGCTGTCTGAGAAGCACAAGCATGACAGCTTCAATGCAAAATAATAAATGGCCACAAAAAATAAGCAATGAAAAGTGACAAGTGTAAAACATTTATTAGGCACTAAAATGTTACAAAGATTTTTAAATTGCTAGAACTCTTCTTCAGCCTGAATACAATGAAAAAACAACAAGGAAAAGAAGGGGTGGTGAAAAAACCCAGTATCTGAAGTTTATAATAGTCTTAAAACAGTATGAGAGAAGTCTTACAGTGTAAGATGCAATGAAAATAGACAGTGCTAAGGAAAAAGAGATGTCAGGTTGGACATTTCTGTCTTCTTTTCACTGAGTTTTCCCAAACAGGACTTATAATATCTCTAAATATATATTATTTTTAAAACAATACACTAATGTAGATGATGAGCAATTAATATTTTTTTTTTGGAGGGGGCAACAAAATGGTAGTGTAAGGCAAACTCTGCCTGCTTTATCCAAATTAAAGTTTTCTGGAACCACTCAAGACAATTTCATTTATTTCCAATAATTTGCTGACAGATATTACTAATTGAATAGAAGATTTTATTGTTAACAAGACCTGTCTTTTAGGTAGTGTGTTTTGGCAGAAGAAACCTCTTTCTTCTTTTTGAAAATTTATAAATTATCTTTTCTACCACAGCCCCAAAAGTTCTGAATAATCTGTGTGACTTATTGAAAATATTGCGAATTTTCTCCCTTTATTTACACTTGCTTCCACTTCATTTCTCCTTCTGGTGTGCTGAATTTTAGACCTGTACGTTCCTGAGGGTTTGGCTGATCTTTTTGCACTTTAGAAGGATTTTAATTTAATTTAATTGTCAATTTTTTATACCGCCCACTCAGCCAAGGATGCATGTTTGTGAGTGAGAGAAATGGAAGGACAGCACTTACTAAAAGAGTCACATATTCTCACTGGAAGAACTGAAAAAAATATAAACAATGAAGCCCATTCCCATGTGAGGTTTTTAATGAAACCAAACCCTAAATTAACTAAAACAATTGTGTATTCTTTCTGCATGTACTCCTGTTTCTCCCATTTTCTAGTTGATATCTCCATGCTAAATGTGTTGAATACAAGGGACAGAGAGGAAGAAAGCCTACAAAATTTGAAGAGATGGTTTACAGTTTGAGAATGGGGATCATAACAAGGAAAGGTTTGGTTGTAAAAATTTATAGAATTTTGAATAGTAAGGAAGAGCCCCAAAAATATTAAGAGAGATATGGGAGGAAGAATTAGGTATAACAACAGAAGAAAAAGCATGAAAAAGAAAATGGAAACAAAGAATAATGAAACAGTTATCAATTTTAAAAAAGGAATATAATTTCAAGGTGATTTGGAGGTGGTACCTAACCCCTGTAAGATTACATTGTATAAGCAAAGTAGGAACCAACAAGTGTTGGAGGTGTAGTAAAGAGGTGGGTACCCACATCCATATGTGGTGGAGCTGTGAGTATACTCAGAAGTGTTGGAAAATGGTAGAACAGGAATTAAGGAAAATCTTTCAAACTAATATAGTTTTAAACCCAAAAATAATTTTACTGGGGGAGCTCGAAGATTTAAAGTTGGACAACAAAAGGAAGGAGTTATTAACCACTCTACTCTCAGTAACAAGGCAGATAATTGCTAAAGAATGGAAGAATAGGTTCATTATAAGTAGAGAAAGATGGTATGGACAGGTTTGGTGACTAGCCTTAAATGATAAATTAACATCAGAAATGAAATTGAAAAGGTGTGAAATTGCAAGAAGCTCATTCTGGGAAATTTGGAAACCATTTGTGCAATTTGGTTTGACAAACAAAGATGGTATAAAACCCACCCAGGAAGAATGTAAATTTTGGGCAAGTAATTGAATAATGGATTGTTTATTTGAAGCTCGCTTGGCATCCTTTCAAAATTGTATAGCACTACGGTGTAGGTGTGTGTGTGTAGGTTATATGGATTATTTTTAAATATGTATGTGTTGTCTGATTTATGTATTTTATATGCAATGTAATAAATTTTATTATTTAAAAAATGTGTTGAATACAAGGACCTGGGCCCTTATATTTTGTAAAGGCAAGTCTGTGTTGTTGTGTTGTATTTGAGTTAGAGAAACAGCACTTTCACAGAAGGGGTTAGCTATGTTGAGATCTTTTAGACCCAAAGAATTGAAATATTAACGAACAAGGGAGCTGGTTTACTCATAAATAAAGGTGTTTATGCCACTTCTAGTATCAGATTGAAATGAAAATGCCAAAGATCTTTAAATATCTGGGTATAAATGTTGTTAAAATTTACAAGATTTAAAGAAGAAAAAGTTGAAATAAGAAATTAAAAATGAATCATTATAGGAATGCTTTGTAAGAATTGCATTATGTAAAATGAAAATTATATCTAAAATTACATTTGTGTTTTGGATGTTGCCAATAATGATAATGGATGAACATTTATACAAATGGCTGAATCTAATTAAAAAAGTATTGCAATGATGACATAAGAGCTAGGGTACATTAAAAACTGTAATATAACCCTCAAAAAGAGGCTATTTAAAAAACTATATGTAACTTATTATATAGTTAACCAGTTAAGATACCTACCTACCAGATATTTTAGCCTTCCTGGATAATTTAATATGGGCAAATTTAGAAATGCATGAAATAATAATATTAAGAACATTATTTTCAGAAAAATAAATGAGATTATGTCAAAGGTTATAGAAAATCCCGTCATCGGGAGGGGAGGTTAAAAGGGCTCCCCGTGGCTAAAGGGACGCTGTGCGAGGACGTCCCTTCCTTGGCCCCACTGTGGTCATGGACATTGAGCTATGGACTCTGTTGTGGACTTGGCTGCTGAGGACATTGTGGTATTGTTTTTCCTGATTATATCTTGTAAACTGTTATTACAATTTTTTTGTATACTTTACTGTATTTAATTGTTATATTGTGCCTATACTTGATATGATGTTATTGTACTGTATTGCATAATAAGCTGTACTGTGTTGTATTTCCCCCTTCCCCTCCCCTTTCCCCCTCCCTTTCCCTTTTCCCTACTTATGTTTTGTTTTTATATTGTTGGATTGCTCTGTAAACCGCTTTGAGTTGTCAGTAAACAAGTAAAGCAGTATATAAGAACAATAATAAATAAATAAATAAATAAATTTAAAAAGTATGTTGCAAATCTGGAACAGGTATGGAAAAATAGTCCGCTAACTTCCTCTTTAACATAGTTAAAGAATTTCCCAGGGAATTTTAAAAAGTGCTTGCAGAAGGTATTTAAAAAGAAATAGATAAAGGATTATTAGAGAAAGTGAATGCTAAGGTAAAAAAAATTAGGGTAGTGTTAGAAAGGGAAAACTTTAATGCAGGGATTCTCAACCTGCAGCCCATGGGCCGGATGCAGACCACATCACCATTCCATGTGGCCCACCACCACCTCCACTACACCAGGAAGTGCCATGTGGTATAGGAAGGGCAAAATGGCCATATGGCCTCCAAAGCTGTTTGAGAGAGAATGACCCCTGGCCCCCGGCTTAAAAAGATTGAGAACTCCTGTTAGAGATAGACAATCACTTAGAATCTCTCAAAATAGTGTGGGAGGCAAATTTGGGAAGGGAAATTTTTATGGAATAAAAGGCTCTTAGAGACCATGTCTGTGAGAATAAAGGAAAATTAATATAAATTAATATTGAGTATTTAACACCATATTTGGGCAAAAAGGGGTTAATTAATAACTTAGTAACAGCAGCTAGATTGTTGATAGTAAACATTAGAAAGTTAAACATGAATTTCAATTGAATGAATGGTGTAATGAAGAATTAGCAATTATTAATAAGCTAATTTGTGATATTAAGGTTAAAAACGGATTGACAAAAGTAAATAATTTTAATGATATATGGGGAGATTTCTTAGATTATGTAGTGGTGAATGGAAACAGCTGAATTACCAAGTCAAGATATACTATTTTTAAAGGTTATGGGGCATTGTAAAAATTGAAATAAACAATTGATCATATCACTATTGATTCTGGTGGTGGGTGCACTGTTGTACTCTAAGTACTGTGTATATATATTTTCTTTTAGTTTTTGATTTTCCCCTCCAATTTGTTTGTTTATTCTATGTTGGTTGTTGTTTTTGCATTTCTGTATTATGTGGAATAATTTATGTTTGGAGTTGCCTCAGGCCCCCTTCCTGAAGTAATTCAAGACAATTGTAAAAACTGAATTATTTAGAGGGGCATTCAAAGGCCTCTTTCCTACATCCACCTAACTTTGATTATTATTAGTGTCCGGACTCATTCTTCTGGTTTTTTTTAAACTTATTTTTGCCATCAAAGGAGACATTATATGAGATGTATTTTGATGGTTTTTTTAATGTTGTTAACTGCCTAGATTAGTGGGAATTGCCTCCCAGATGTGATGTATAAAAATGTACTAAACAAGCAACTAACTAACTGACTGACTGACTGACTGACTAACTAACTAACTAACAGACAAACAAATAAATAAATAAAATTTTAAAAGTTAAAAAGACATCCTGGTCCCGGGATCTTTTGTGTTCTAAAGCTCCTTCCAATGGTCCTTGAAGTTTCAGTTCTTTGTGTAAATTATAAACATGGATAGTTTTACATCAAGATTTCCATTCTTCAGCTGCTATCAGCAGCTGCCGATTACTTCAGCGAGCTGATATGCCCGCTCTCGTGCATACACAGTCTCTCTCAATCTCTCGTTTGCACATTACTCATAGTTCGAAAATTACTTTGACTCCTGTAACATAATTATGTTAATGTCAAGTGAGTCACAGAGAAACAGAAAGCTCTGTATATCAGAGTTTGCCTTCATGTCACCTTCTGAATACAGTGTACTGTATACAGATGGAGGGGAAAGGAGGTACAGAGCAAAATAGCCAGGTTTAATGAGGTTAAATAACTAGCTGTCTCTCGGCAAGGAGGTTGATTTTAACTTGATTTCATTTGACTGGACATTGTTTTTTATTTGGAAGGAATCCAGGCAAGTAACTATTCCCATCACACAAATTGTGGTATTAATGTCTGGGGTCTTGCTCCTATCCATTCCTGAAGCAATCATATTGAGGTGTGGGTGGGTGGGTGGGGAGAGGTTTAAAACTACACAGAGTTAGGAACCCCCTTGATTTCTATGAGTGTCTAAGACTGAAACCTCATCGTACATAAATACATAGAGTGTGTAGCTGCAATTTCGTCAAACTCTTATGTCAGAGTAAGTGTGCCATCCTGTTCAAAGTCTAGACCACTCTGCCCAGGTACAAAAGGCTCAAATATTCTCCCTAAGCTGGTTTTGTCCACTTAATATTCCCATTACAACCTCATGGGGCAAAAAAATAAAATAAAATAATGAAATAACCTTCCTTGGATAGATAGCTCTAATTATTATGATTATCATATTTTAAAGTGTATTTATTAAAATACACTAGAAATATGGAGTGTGTCTTGTAATGTATATACTGTAGTGGCCTATAGTGCATTATTTTGGTAATAACAGGGTGCGTCTTATATACGGGCAAATACGGTAAATACTAAATATAGGTAATAATTTTAAAATTCTATTTAAATGAATGTGTTGTTCAAATATGGCTATAAGAATTATAGTTAAATAATGTATTCATTTAAACTGAAAATAATAAATGCATAAACAATGTAAGTAAGTTAAGCTAAACATTATTGTTTGCAATTTTTTAATTTATATTGTTTTATACCAAGGATGGACATCTTTTTTCTCTTTTTATGAAGTGTCTAGTTCAGCTTGGTAAAGTGATAGATATTCAAGAAGATTTCTTTTGCTGTTTCAGCTTGCATGGTAAGACCATTTTGAATTTTGTCCCAAATATTAAAAAGACCTTGTGTTTTGAAACTGCCTACCAATGATTACAAAGATGGTATGATATTTTGAGGGGCTAGAATGATACTTTGGGGGGAAGTGGTGGTGGCATTTTACTGGCCAAATACATACACATTTCCTGCCTGATCAATCTGCATCTCTCTCCTTCAACAGGTTATGATCAACAAATTGCTTCCCCACTACTGTCTCCTCACAGTAAAGCTGGACTGTTTATAAGAGCAGTATGAGTTAAACCATATCATGAAAAGTAAGTTGTTGATTAGATTGCTCCGATATATTAACCTTGGTCTGAGCCATTTAAGCCTTCACTTGATGCAATATCAGTCCCTTCAAAATAAATATTTTCTCAGGTCAATATCTCAGGTCCCAGATTCCACCCTCTACGTCACAGCAAACCTCCTTTTGTGTTTTTTTGTCTGTTTTCTTTTCAAAGTCCGTATATAATTCTTTACAAACAGGAGGCAGGCCTAATATTTTTCACCTCTACTGTTGTCATATGCCTCTAAGGGAGAATGGCTATTAAGTGGAGCTACGAAATGTTAATCGTGAAAATAAATGTTTCTGCGTATCAACCTTATTACGCATTAACCAAAAATCACATTTTCTCCAAATATAAATGGTATGCGTAGCCTTTATTGGATCTATGGGAACTGGGAAGGAGATTTTGTCCTTTAATCCAGGTAGATGGGCCCCTCTAATTTGTTATTTACAGTGGGAAGGAAGCCCCTCTTGATATTTATATTGAGAACAACCATACCAATAAAAATAGCAGTTTCCTAGGGAGAGTCCTTAGAAAGGTGGCTAGAGAGAAATGCTCCAGGAAACTCTCTGTCCACACAGGCATACAGCTATCTATTTGTTATATCCAGTCCTTATAAGCAGCAGTCCAGACAACGATGAACAGAACAGCAACAAGTATTTATTCAACAGTCTTTCGGTTATACTTACAAGGTGCTCCGGACACAGAGATGGCTATACAATCCCATGAAATTAGTCCCTCCAGAATCTGCCATGTAGGGGGCAAGGACTAGCTACGCCAGGAGCGGTAGCATAGTGAGGAGACCCAGGCTTAGCACATTGCTGGCTACCTGTGCGGAATGGGTAGTATAGATCCAGTCCGGCCCCACCCTTGTTTACTCGTGGGGCTTACATAGTGTCTCCCCGGTGGTGGCTCCTTGATACAAAGTAGCGACCCACCAGATAACTGTAACTAACCAATCATAATAGGGTATGTATGTAATTAACCAATGGGGAACAGGATCCAAAACTGTAACCAATCACAGGGTTAGGATTGGCATAATGAGCATGCCCTGGAACAGGGATTTCGCACCCTTTTTGGCTCCTAATTTGGATGGTGGGAAACCACCATTTTCTTCCATGCAAGGCACTACCTGCGCAACTTGCAATAGTGCCTCAATACACAACACTATTTGAATCACTTCTGGTGTAGTTTGGTTCAAACCAAATTATGGCTTCCACACCTCCTTTGACTTAGGGTGCTCCATCCTGCGCATATTTAAAGATGTCCCGCTTTCTGGCACAGCACTAGGGCTACAGGGTTTTGAGGGGGCTTGACTTGGCCCACGTGGATGGTTAGTTCACACCAAAAGAAAGTTGTGAGTGGTGTTTTCTGAGGTGACAACTCTGTGAAATATGTCCTGGGCTATGGCATTGAAAGAGACAAGGAATAAGTAGGAATCCCCCACCCCTCCACAGCAACTAAAACGTTATCATTCAGTGGAAAAGGCAATGGTGTCAATGCTGGGATGAATGCCCAAACCACATGACAATGCATAAAGGTTTTTAATTGAGTAAGGAATGTTCCCCCCCCAATAAGAACACACACACACACACACACACACACACACACACACACACACACACCAAAAACAAAAACTCCTAAACTGCATTGAGTGTCCATGTCAGGATTTAAACATGTCACTTTCATGAGGCTCTGAAAATTATAGTATTAACATATAAAAACTCATTCCAGGAATATAGACTCTTAAGACTAAAATTTAACACTAATGCGTACAATCACTATCTTTTTTTAAATAAAAAAACACTTCTAAATAAAAAAATAAGATGGAGAATCAGTTCATACTCTAAGGTAGGGATTCTCAACTTATGGCCCATGGGCCAGATCCAGCCCAGGCACCAAATCATCCAGCCCGCGCCCTCACTCCAGCCGCTGCTTCTGCCGCCGGCGGAAGTAGCTGTGGGGACGTTCCCTGCAGCTGCGGATGCGTTCTTTGCAGCTGCAGGTTTTTTCTGGTGGCTGCGGAGGCATTCCCAGCAGCTTCGGGGGAGGAAGAGGTTTCCTTCACCCACATCACACAGCTCCTCCAGGGGAGTGGTTGTGGGGGGCTTTTCTGGGGTATGGTGGGCTTGGGGTGGTCCCGGCAGCAGCAGGGGGACACCAGTCTGGCCTGCACACACTCTGGGGGAATGTGATTCGACTCCCAGCTTTAAAAGGTTGAAAATCCCTGCTCTAAGGGTACACTGTTAAGAAATTTGAACAGTGATTATACAAACTATATCAATGTTCATAGTCTTTAATCAGAGTCTGTATCATCCTGTATTGGATGAGAGAGACAATGGAAAAACATTCCCACATCTATGTTCAACAATTCTACCATTTTAAATTATTAAAGTGTATTTCCCTATTGATGGCAGCACTCTTCTAGATAAATGAGGTACATTGGTGGTGTTATGTGCCCCGCACTGAGTAGAGGCATTGCCGTTTCTCTATGGAATATGTATTGTTCTTGGGGAAAAATTATATTGTGTTAATGTGATATTTTGTAACTGTAATTTGTAATACTCTATTTCTTTGTCAGCCGCCCAGAGTTGCTTTGTGAGTGGGGCAGCATAAAAGTCGAAATATAATAATAATATAATAATAATGTCACTTATGATTTAACAAAAAGAGGAAAGTTGCTATGACTTGCTGAGTGATAGCTGTAGGAAAAGTTGGAGAAGGGGATGTCCGTGAACAGAGGTGTCAATAATCAAACTCGGCCAAATTGAAGTGAATGTGGACCCTTCTTGTAGAAGGAAAAACGTGGATCAGTGTGGACAGAAGGATTGTTCTAGTGAGCTCACTAAAGATAAGAACCTTTTAAAGTGCAAACCAGACTGTTCTAGATTCCCATGTATGGGCAGGTCTTCTCTCGCAATTTAGCTTGAAACAGAAGCGTTTTTAGTCAGAACAGAAAAATAAAAATAAACAAACAAGAGAAGAGAACAAATTGAATGAGGAAATACCTCCTTCAGTGACAAGTTTGGGATACAATAAAGACATAGAGGTGAAGCACAATTCTACAAAAGTTAAGTACTGTACTGAAATCTTATTTGTTTCCCTGGGGCAGATGGAAGAAATACTTAACTGCCTTGCTCTAAAATCAGTGTTTAACTTTTCACTACTTTCCTAGTCACATTCTGGAATACCAAGTCCCTGGTCACGTGAATGTGTCCAACAACATACAGGTGACAGTTAGACCTTCCCCACAATTAATTGATTTTGAAATTGCCTTTCAAAATCATGAATCCCTGGGGGGGAAACTTTTCACAGTCTGACTCAAAGCAGTATTAAAGCAAACAGAGTAATAATAACACTTTAAACAGGCATATTAAACTGGGTTCTTGAAAGGAATGAGTAAAGCCCAGATGAATTTTGTGAACATCCCTCAACATATATCCAGGACAATGGCTTGCCACTTAACATGACTACTGTTACCATTCATTCGAACATGTCTGAAAAGTCTCTGTATTTTCAGATATCCACAAAATTTGTCTGAGATTATTAGCATTCAACATTTGTTGTCACAATCCCATCTTAACTCACTGTGTACCTGATAAAGTTGCAAGTAGAGCCATTCAGATATATTTGACACCAATAGCAGTTCTCCATCTCTTTGAAAGCTCCATTCCTTTTGTTTAGTCTGACTTTTCATCTCTCTTTCAAAACTCCCCATCTGTTCGCTTACCCTAGAACCTCTGTTAATAACCTCAATCTCTGTTGCTTCCCCACTGTGGCCCCCACGAAACCAACTGCTGTTACTAAATTAGGTGAGAATACGAAGTCATTTCATAGGTGACTAATAGGCGCCCTATAATTCTTCACTAGCCATGATCTAAATATGAAGCAACAGCATCATCTCGACCTTAAAGTGTGAAGGGCTGTATTTCCCTGGTTCCAAAGATAACCTGTCAGAGACAACATCTGTAGTTTGAAACCAGTTGGGTTGACTTGAGTTATATTTTCGTGTGATCCATTATTTTTGTCCATAATTAAGTAATTTTCTTTTCTTTCTTCTTTTTTTTTAGTATGTAGAAATTTATAGCAGGGAACACTTTCCTTACAATCAGAGACACCTCAAGGGATCATTAACCCCACCCCTGCCACTCCCTTTTAAACAGAAAAAAAAGAAATAGTTAACAAAATTAGTTATAGGAAAGTTAAATATAAAAGTGCATTATGAGGGTCTTCTTCTTCTTCTTTGAAATAGAACAGAAAAACTACAACCTCATTCTGTTAAAAACCCTTTTCTCAACTTTTGAATAGTCCACCCTAAAAGAAAGGCCTTTGTTTGATGACAAAATGCCAGCTGAAAGGGGGGGGGATGGGAACCTGGAAGGATGTTTCACAGTCAGGGAGCAGCCACTGAGAAAACCCTGCATACATTTTCTTGTCCTGTTTAGAAACTTTCTAAGCCAGTGATCAGAACCCACACCTAAAAAGGTTGCCCTGTATAAATATAGTTAACAGTGAACTATACATAATATGAAAAGCCATTAGAGTAGGTACATGGAAGCCAGTGACCTTTCTACTCAAATAATCATTAGTTTGTTCTTAATTCTGCACCACACTCAGAACAATACAGATGTGTTACCTCTTCTGGCTTTTGTAACAAAACTCTGTAAGATAGACAGTCAGACAGATAGAAAGAGAGAGGTTGGTTGGTTGGTTGGAATCAACTCCCAGAATCCTAAATATTATATATTATTCTGTCTGGTAGTGGAATTCTAGAACTTGTAGGGCAAACATCAATATTTTAGGCTAAGAGAAGCAATTTTCTGCTTGTGTCATCTTTGCATTTTCCTCTCACTTCACAGCTTCTGGCATGGTCCAAATTAGTGACAAATACTTTCTTGGCATTATTCCAACAGTAAGTGGTGTTTCTTGAGTTATTGTGGGATTATTTGTTTAGTGTCTTGCAAAAGAAGACAAGCAGGAGCTGCAGTAAGGGCTAAATCCAGGTTTATTGCATCGTAGTAAGTGAACATGAGGTACAGGTGAAACAACAGCCTTATTTATAGTACATTTGGGATAGCCCGGGAAACAGTCCACACCCCTTTTCCAGATACCAGTAGAGGTAGTAGTAGTACCCTGCTGTAGTAGAGGTAGTAGTACCCTGACGCAGTAGAGGTAGTAGTACCCTGCCCTCCAGGTATGCAGGTGAATGGATATCCTGTATACAATGCTACTACTGCAGGCGCAGCATTGTTCTTTAACAGCTTGATACAATGAAACAATGATTGCTTACAGCAGATACAATTGACAGACACAAATCCATTAAAGGGATACTTAACACAGAACATTCAGTACATAACATCCCTCCCCCCTAGGCGAGGACGAAGTCCTCCAGCCATTGCGGCTTTCCGCACATTCGCTTTGGGCAAGGGGTGGCCGCACTCCGGGCTGGAGTTCCTGCATTGGAGGAACGTGACTCGTTAGCGGTTGGCTGCGAGTCGCGAGCTGGGGATTGGGAAGGTCTAGGTGTGGGAGTGAACTCCAGGGATGTGAGACCGGGGGCTCCAGGGACTAACGAAAAACCCCGCTCCTCACTTGGATGGGTGGGGGACCACTCCGAAAAATCCCCCCGGTCTCCTAGCTCAAAATCTCCAAAATCCTCTAAATCCCTCTCTTCTAAATTGTCCCGGCATGCCCAAAGGATGCGGGTTTGTATCATTTTCCTCCCCCCTGTGGCCTGTGTCTCCCCCTTGGGATAAACGGGTGGGGGAGAACCCTAACGCTGAGTGCTCCCTCTGGCTACTCGCGTCCAGCCTTTCCACTACTCTGCCTCTTAGTTGGTCGCCGTGCCTCCTCCAGAGGAGCCCTGTACCTGTCTCAACATTGTAAGATACTGGCCCCCTCTGTCCGACCACTATTCCCGGTACCCAAGTCGGGCCACCAACCGCGTAGTTTCGGCAATGTACTGGCTGGCCGATTTCGAAACTCTTGGTGCCCCCCGTTTCTATGTTTCTACCCGTGTCCTCCACCCTGGTTGGGTCTAGCCTTGAGAGGATCGTGGCGGGTTTCCTCTGCATGAGGAGCTCGGCGGGCAAGAGCCCTGACGCTAAGGGGGTTACTCGGTACCTTAACAGGAATTGGCAGAGTTGCAGGTTCAACTCCCCGGGGCCCATCCTACGCAGTGCGTCCTTCGTTGTTCACACCAGGCATTCCGCTTGAACATTTGTAGCAGGGTGAAATGGGGCCACAGTAATGTGGCGAATCTTATTAATCTCTATGAAACCCTGGAACTCTGCTGATGTGAAAGTTGTGCCGTTGTCGCTCACAAGTACGTCAGGTAAAGTGAAGCAGCTGAATACCTTGCGTAATTGCTTAATCGTTGCAGCTGACGATGTACTAGCCATTGGGATTACCTCCAACCACTTGGAGTAGGAGTCCACTATTATGAGGAACAGGGTGCCTCTGAAAGGACCCGCAAAGTCCATGTGTAAGCGTGACCACGGACCCCTAGCTGTGTCCCATTCTCTGAGCGGAAGTCGGGACTCCTCGGGGCAGGTGCTCTGGCAGCTCTCGCAAGTGCCTACCATGTGTTCTATATCTGTGTCCAGTTTGGGCCACCAGACGTAACTCCTAGCTAGCGCCTTAGTGTGCACGATCCCCGGGTGGCTGATATACAGCATCTTTAGCACCCGGGACCTCAGAACTTCGGGGATTACTACCCGCTGCCCCCAGAGTAAACCGCCCCTTTCTAGGGAGAGCTCGTCTCTCCGCCTACCGTAAATCCTAAATTCCTCCGTAGGGGAGCTTGCCAGCCAGCTTTTCTGTACCCATGAACTGACTAGGGTTAATAACTTGTCTTTCGCCGTAGCCTTGGCGATCACTGCTGGCAGGATTGGGGGTGCCTCTAGGGCCTCAATCAGGAGCACCTGGTGGTCCTGTTCTACCTCGCACTCGGAATCCCCTGCCTGTGGGAGGGATGACCTGGAAAGAGCATCGGCATGACTAATCTCCTTGCCGGGGCGGTAGGTCAGCGCATACTGGTACGCATTGAGGAAGATCGGCCAACGCAGCATCCTTGGGGACAAGATCTGGGGGGTTGGCTTATCTGTAGTGAAGATTCCTAAGAGGGGCTTGTGGTCTGTCATGACTTTGAATGGCCTACCATAGAGAAAGTCGTGGAACTTCTTGGTTCCTGCAACAATCGCTAGGGCCTCCCTGTCAGTTTGCGCGTAGTTGCGCTCTGCCTTGGACAGGGATCTCGAATAGTATGCCACTGGGGCCTCTCGCCCGCTCTCTAGCACGTGGCAGAGGACTGCCCCCACCCCCACCGGTGAGGCATCGCAGACCAGCACAACGGATTTCTTTGGGTTGAAGTGGGTCAACACAGCCTCGGAAGATAGAAGCTGTTTGAGCCCCTGGAATGCCCGTTCCTGACTGCCCCCCCCAAGCCGCATCCTTCTTGAGTAATCTGTGTAGTGGCTCCGCAATGGACGCCTTTCCCGGGAGGAACGAGTGATAGAAGTTAAGGAGTCCTAGGAAGGACTGTAATTCGGGCTTGGTGGTGGGGCGAGGAGCATCTTTCACTGCAGCTACCTTGGATTCAGCTGGCTTAATGCCCTCAGGGGTTATTCTAAAACCCAGAAACTCTACTTCCTCAGCAAAAAAATACGCATTTATCCTTTCTCAGCCTGAGCCCCGCTTTTTCGAACCATGTTAGCATGTGGTCTAACCTCTTGGCCAATTCCTGCTCCCCCCCCCCCCCCCGCTGTAATCAGAATGTCATCAAAGTAAGGGAAAACACCTGGGAGCCCTTTTAACAACCTTTCTACGAGGGACTGAAAGATCCCCGGAGCCGAATTTACGTCGAATTGTAGGCGCATCACTTTAAAGGCTCCCTTATGGGTCACAATTGTCTGAGCGGCGGCTGTAGCTGGGGTTACCGACAATTGTCGGTATGCCTGGGCCAAGTCTAGTTTGGCGAAACACCTCCCCCCATGCAGGGTTGCAAGCAAGTGGCTTACCACTGGTACTGGATACGCATTCGGGCGGATTGCCTTGTTAATCGTGCACTTGTAGTCAGCGCAGATTCTAACCTCCCCATTAGCCTTAACCGCCGTAATGATGGGGGTCTCCCACTCGGCGGAATCCACCGGCACCAAAATCCCCTGACTCACCAATTTGTCCAGTTCAGTCTCTATTTTGTCCTTTAGTGCGAAAGGCACTCTTCTTGGCTTCATCCTGATGGGTCGAATGTCAGGGTCCAACTCGAAAGAAACTGGGGGCCCTTTAAACTTCCCTAGCCCCTTCTCAAAAACGGCAGGATGTGTGTTACACACCTCCGTGATTGGGTCAGCCTGTACGGCGTGTATGCCTCCAATGAAAACTCCTAGGGGCCTGAACCACTGTGTACCCAGGAGACAGCAGGACCCTTCCCTTAGAACTACTAGGGGCAACTGCGCGGAGCGCTTTTTAAACTGAACCTTGAACTCTCCCACCCCCAGCACTGGTATACTTTTGCCCTGAACATCCCGCAAAACAGTCTTAAATGCCTTCAGCTTGGGGCGTGACTTCGGGGGAATACGCAGAAATTCCCTGTGGGAGACGATGGAGTACGCCGACCCCGAGTCGATCTCCATCCTTATTGGGACCCCCTGAACCAGTACCTCAACAAAGAATCGGGGCCGCTGCAACTGCACACTGTGGACCGCCTGGTCACGTCTCTCGGGAACCCGTCGAGATGCGCGTTGCTCCTGGGGCTCTTCGTTGAAGATGTGCCCGACCCCATCTGCCTTGCGTTGGGGCCGTTCCACCTGGCCCTTGCCGTCGTCTCGAAGCTGCTTGCAGACCCTCGCGATGTGCCCGCGCCGCCCGCAGTTGTGGCACTCCACCTTCCGGAATGGGCATCGGCTCCGTTTGTGGGATGCCCCGCATCCGTCGCATCGGCGCTCCTCTCTGGCGAGGTCTTGCCTCTCCGGTCTCCTCTGCACCCGTTGCTCGTCCTTGTCCTCGCTGCAGTCGGAGGTGGATGTGGAGGACTCGGAGGCCCTTCGCTCTCCGTGGGAGGAGCAGCTGTGGACTGGGACCGCCGGCGGGGGGCCCCCAACCGCGGCGGTCCTGGCCCGGCACACCCGTTCGCCTTGTTGCACTGACTCTGCGGCTTGGGCAATGCACAGGACATACTAGAACGAGATGCTCTCGTCTTTAGCCACTAGCTTTTTCCTGGCCCCCTCATCTCGCAGGCCCAGCAGGAGCCTGTCCCTCAGCGCTTGCCTCAGGGATGCTCCCCACCGGCACGGCACAGCAGCCACCCGCAAGGCTGCCACGAAGTCTGCCATGGACTCACCGGCCCACTGGCACCGCTGCTGAAACGCCAACCTTGCTGGAAACACGGACACTTTCGGCTGAAAGTGCTTCCTCAACTCGGTGAGGATCTCATCTAGGGGCACGCCCCTGAGTGGCCTCGGCGTCAGGAGGTTGGTTGCCAGTTCCAAAGTCTCTAAGCCGCACTGGGCCAGTAGGAATGCCCGCCGTTGGGATTCCTCTTCGATGCCCTCGAGGTACAAAGCGTAGAGGAACTGCTCCTCGTAGAGTTCCCATCTCTCAGGCTTTGTGATGTCGAAGGGTGCGATGTTCACTTGTCGGGACGCCATCCCACCTTCGTCGCCAGTTTAGTGTATTGCAAAAGAAGACAAGCAGGAGCCGCAGTAAGGGCTAAATCCAGGTTTATTGCATCGTAGTAAGTGAACATGAGGTACAGGTGAAACAACAGCCTTATTTATAGTACATTTGGGATAGCCCGGGAAACAGTCCACACCCCTTTTCCAGATGCCAGTAGAGGTAGTAGTAGTACCCTGCTGTAGTAGATGTAGTAGTACCTTGATGCAGTAGAGGTAGTAGTACCCTGCCCTCCAGGTATGCAGGTGAATGGATATCCTGTATACAATGCTACTACTGCAGGCGCAGCATTGTTCTTTAACAGCTTGATACAATGAAACAATGATTGCTTACAGCAGATACAATTGACAGACACAAATCCATTAAAGGGATACTTAACACAGAACATTCAGTACATAACAATTTGTATTGACTTCCTCGAATTTGGTCTGCATTTTTAACATGTACATTCCATTATTTTGCACCTTGGTGGCTCTCCTTTCAAAGCAAGTTATAGAGCAGTGCTTCCCAACCTTTGGTTTTTGGACTTCAGTTCCCAGAAGCCTAAGTCAATTCCCCAAAACACTGATCAACCAATGTACTGATTTAGGCTTCTGGGCAGGTGCATGCTGGTAAATTGAACAATCGGGCTTTGTCCCACCCCACCCTTGCCTCTGGCACCCTGGGGCGCCAATAGCAATGTATGGGATTCCCCCCAACCCCCCCGAAATAGGCGCTGCCACCACTCCCTGTGTAGCGCCTTCCCATGATGCCCTGCACACCCCTGCTTCTGGGAACTGAAGTCCCTCTATGGAGTGTGGGCCCCACATTGGGAACCACTGTTCTAGAGTCTAAAATCTAGATATGCAAAAGTGGGAGTGGCAAAACTGTGGCCCTTCAAGCAGCACTGTACTCCAGCTTCCATCAACCCCAGCCAGCACATTCAGTCATCATGTATGATGGGAGTTACAGTCCAACAACTGAACACTCACAAGTTCCCCACCTCTGGTTTAACAAACAGGAATTTTAACAGTAGAGCAACACCTTTATTATGGCAACAAAAATGTTGTTCATGTTCTCCAGAATTCTTCACTAAAGAGTAAAGGAAGGAAGGGTGGCGAGAGAAAGAGATATCTGATTTTGAAGGCACGGAGTCTGCTTTTGGCTGTTATATGAAGATGGAATGTGGAAAGAAGTAGTAGAGAATAACGTCCCATTTTCTTGTTATCTGTTGGTTTCAGTTTAGTGCCTAACCAATTTGCCCAAACTGTAGACTACAAATTAGTTTCGGACCATGGTTACAGATCTTATTTCAATGGATACTCACAAACCATGCTTGGTGTGTGTGTGTGTGTGTGTGTGTGTGTGTGTGGTGTGTGTGTCCATCTCTTTTCTCATTGTAACTAGTCAACTGTATTATGATGAATTCTAGACATCAGATGTGCAAAACTTAACTTTTCCCCATGTATTTCTGCCCACTCTTCATTCCTTATTTGCATGAGCCAAACACTTTCTTTAGCCTATTCATTACTTATCTTAACCTATAAAACCAAGTGTTCACCGTTGGAATTGGCTATGGGCTGCTGTGCGTCGCCCTACTTACCCGTTCCCTCCCTTCGAGAGCACGGGCGAAGTGGCTACGCAGGTCAACGAATGGTTTAAAAAATCGCGATTGGGGCATCAGCCCCACCATTGGCAAGAAAGGGAAACAACTTCATTTCCCAAAAAGCATTGCGGTTCGCCGTGTTTCTCCCAGTGTCAGCCAATCAAGATGATAAAAACAACGGACTCAGTCTTTGTTTTACGAGCCGCAACCAATCAAAAGTAGCGTTTCAAAACCTTGCCGAGCGACGGACGTCAGAAACTACAATTCCCAGCGTCCTCCGTGCTGTGACCCCTCAGCCAATCAGGCTAAGGGACATGAGCATGGAGGAGGCTGGGAAAGCCAATGTGCCAACAACTTCCCTCCAGGAGGCACTTCGTCTCCCGGAGGGAAGCCATCCCCAGCTCATCACGGTGGGCGGCTGGCCATGTCGGATCCTGGACTGCCTGCTTTTGGCGGCCCCCACCCAACCGGCGAAGACCTCGGCACCAGCGGAGAGGGAGAAAAGGCTGCGCCACAGAGGCATGGAAGGTGAGGCCCGGCACAGAAGGCTGCACTGGGGAGACGTAGAGTACGAAAGGCCCAACTGGCAACGGGTAAGTGGGGCGGGGGAGAGGAATTGAGGAGGGGAACGGGCCTGGGGAGCACGCCACCCACCCAGGTCATAGAGAAGAAAGGGGGAGAGCGAACCCACCTCCTTCCCCCCACTCTCAGTCCCCTGCCCCACTTACCTGTGGGCAGCTGGGCAATTCGTACTCTGCGCCTCCCCAGAGCGGCCTTCTGTGCTGGACCACTCACCTTCCATGCCTCCATGGTGTGGCCTTTCCTCCCTCAATGCCGGCGCCAAGGCCTTCATCGGTGGGGTGTGGGCCACCAAAATCAAGCAGCCCAGCCGGCAAACGATGCTCCCGCCCGCCCAGCAAAGGCCTCCTGGGTGTCCTCACCAAGGCTTGGGGGGAGGAGGAAGAGCTCCTCCTCCCCCTGCAAAGCTTCAGCATGTGTGTGTGTGTGTGTGTGTGTGTGTGTCCTCACCGAGGCTTCAGGGGGGAGGAGGAAGAGGCCTTCCTCTTCCTGCAAAGCTTTGGCATGTGTGTGTGTGTCCTCACTGAGGCGTCAGGGGGGGAGGAGGAAGAGTCCCTCCTCCCCCTGCAAGGCTTCGGCGTGTGTGTGTGTGTGTGTGTGTGTGTGTGTGTGTGCTCACCAAGGCTTGGGGGGGGGGAGGAAGAGCCCGTCCTCTCCCCATGGAGCTATGGCATGTGTGTGTGTATTGTGTGTGGGTGTGTTTGTGTTGTGTGTGTGGGTGTGTTGTGTGGGTGGTTGTGTTGTTTGTGTGGATGTGTTGTGTGTAGTTGTGTTGTTTGTGTGGTTGTGTTGTGTGTGTGTATTGAGTGTGTGTGTGTGGTTATGTTGTGTGTGCTGTGTGTATTGTGTGTGTTGTTGTGTGTGTATTGAGTGAGTGTGTGGTTGTGTTGTGTGTGTGGTTGTGTGTGTGATTGTTTTGTATTTGTGTATTGAATGAGTGTGTGGTGATATTGTGTGTGCTGTATGTGTGTATTGAATGAGTGTGGTTGTGTTGTGTGTGCTGTGTGTGTATTTTGTGTGTGTGTGTATGTGTTGTGTGTGTGTGTATTGTGTGCGCGTGTGTGGTTGTGTTGCATGTATGCTTATATTGTGTGTATGTCTATCCCTCAAAACCACCCCAACCACAAGCACACATGTTATAACTGCCCGGCAGGGCAAAAAATGCTGATCTTAACCTATAAAACCAACCTATAAAACTTTAGAAAGTTAAAAAAAATAAAAAATTTAAAAAACAAAACAAAACATTCATTGTTTTATATAAAGCACAGGGGGGAAAAAGTCCGGCAACGCCGGGCAAACTATGCTAGTATTATATAAGCATTATATAAGTTACCTTCCTTTTGGCAATGGGTCTGTTTTCTGACCTCCAGCTATGAGTTCACCATGGAAGAACCTAGTAGTATGAGAAAGATTAGCCAGCAACACAAGTTCACCAAAAGAATGTTAGGAATGGGAAAGGTAGGGAAATAGAAATGCATAATTTACATAAAATTTCTAAGCAAGCTGGGTCTACCAACATGGGAGTATAACTCAGTATGATATGTTACAGCACAATTACTAAAATAGGTATATCTATATTGCAGGATTTAAATTGTGGAATTGTTATCTCTCCCAAGGAAATTTAGGGTCCTTTTGGAGGGGTGCCTGAATTCTTTTAGAGGAACCATACTTGTTCAACTTTTAAAAATGATATGAGCATCCTAGGTAAACATGCCTAAAAATGACTTATGAGTTGGGAAGCTGTGATTTATCCCGTTGTTGTTGTTGTTGTTATTGCAACATTACTGCAACATTAATAGCCATAAGGAAAGCATAGTCAAGTCTTTTTCCATCTTTGCTTCCTCTTTTACCTGCCAGGTGTCAAGGGATTCAAGTCTTTTTGCTGTAAATTGTATGGTTCATCAGTGGTGATGAACTTATGACATTCGTGCCAGAGAGGGCATGCACAGGCCTCTCTGTGGGCATGTGTGCCATCACCCCAGTGAGGTGAGGCAACAAGACACCCACACACACAGCCCTCCTATACTTCCTATTTTGTGTGTGTACGTGTATGAGTGTCCAAGGAGGTGAAGGAGGAGGTGGCAGCACACAGGCAGGCACTGCATATGCACACACACTCACATGATGTCACTGGTGTGCCTTATGCGGTGCACACACCCATGTAATGTTTCTAGCATGCCTTGATTGGCACATGCACCCACATGACATTGCCAGTGCACCTCAAGCAGCGCACGTGCATGCGCAGGCCCTGCCCACGCACCACATCTCCTCCTTGGGCACTTGGTCTTTAAAAAGTTCACCATCACTGGTCTATGCCCAGTGGTGGGCAAGCTAACATGACAAAAGGAAATAAAGACAAGTGGAGCAAGACATAAATGTAATATAATTCAAGTTAACGTACATGTTAAGTTGGGTTACATTTAGAAATTATGATCTGATGAATGTGCAGCAAATGGAACTGTAGTAAAATATTGTAGAGTACTGTGAAGCTTTATTAAAGAGTCTCTGTTGCTTAAATAATCATGCACAGTGTAGACAAAGTAGATAAGGAAAACTGTTTTTCCTATCGCACAGCACTAGAACTAGGGGGCACTCCATGAAACTTTTGGGTACTAGTTCTCAAACAAATAAGAGAAAGTACTTTTTCACCCAGAGGATCACTGATCTATGGAACTCCCTGCCAGAAGAAGTGGTGACAGTTGTCAGTCTCGACAGCTTTAAGAAAGGATTAGGTACACAGAAGTGGCCAAACGGAGTGGCAATGTTCAAAGATAGGAAATCCGTTTGAGGCTTGAATATGTAGTAATATGATATAATGTTTTATTCTGGTAGTTAATATATTCAGAATCTTCCAGTAGAGCAATACAACAAGTCCAATACATTGTGAAAGTCAACCGGTATCCAGACTCTTTCAGGAGAATTTCCCTTCATCAGACAACTTGACTTGCTAACTTTCCAATATCTGGATATATAACATTTAGTTTTCAAAGGGTATCTTGTTTTCATGTTGCATCCTAACCTCTTTTCGTTTATTCATTTTGGGCCAAAATGAATAAACGAAAAGAGGTTAGGATGCAACATGAAAACAAGATACCCTTTGAAAACTAAATGTTATATATCCAGATATTGGAAAGTTAGCAAGTCAAGTTGTCTGATGAAGGGAAATTCTCCTGAAAGAGTCTGGATACCGGTTGACTTTCACAATGTATTGGACTTGTTGTATTGCTCTACTGGAAGATTCTGAAAATATTAACTACCAGAATAAAACATTATATCATATTACTACATATTCAAGCCTCAAACGGATTTCCTATCTTTGAACATTAAGAAAGGATTAGACAAGGGTATCAATGGCTATAATAATGGATACCTAAGGACAACCTTCGGGTTGGAGAGATAGGCAGGATATCTCTCAATGCCATTTATTTCCAGGGAATCCTAAGCAGGTGAAGGCATCTGCTTGAGAATACCCTGAAGCAAATGGTGAGCCACTGTGTGAGACAGTATGCTGGACTGGATGTGCTGTAGCCTGTTCCAGCAAGGCTGTTCTTATGTTCTTAAATGTCACTGCTACCTCCACCAGTGTCACGTTTTTACTATTGCTACTGTACAATAGGTGCCCATCAAGAATTTCATTGCCCACCATCACCATTAGAACTAACAATTCTCTTCTGATACATCTCTTAACTCAGGAAGAAGACAGATGCATGTCAGAGTTTCACTACACTGGAACACTGAACAATTTGGCTTCACTTCAATTAGATTCAAAGTTTTGTATTACATTTTTACTAGGAATTAGTGCTGGCACAGGGGCTGCAGAATGTTTCGGGAATGCAGTGTTGGATATGGTGGGAGTTGCATTCCAGTTCACAGCCCCCTTTCCTTTGTTCCTGCCACTGCCCTGTTCTTTCATCCTCTGTTCCCACCTCTGCCAACCCTTTTATGGTTCTTCCTCTTGCTAGTTTTGTGTTTGGAGAAAATAAAACTACAAAAGGAAACCTCCATTGTGATTTTCTTAGTACTAGCCGAAGAATGCTAAAATATGTCCGACTAAGGGAAAAGAGTTGGGCCTTTGAAATGCGTCCAAAGCAAAGCAATCACACTTATATACCACCCCATAGTGCTTAGTGCACTCTCAGGGCAGTTCACAAGTTAATTAGCATTTTGCCCCCAACATGCTGGGTACTCATTTTACCCAACGCGGAATGATGGAAGGCTGAGTCAACCTTGAGCCCTAAGGAAAGACCACCTTGCAGATGGGAAGATTTTCTCAAGAAAAATGTTGGACCAACATGGAGAAGAACTGTCAGGGACAGATCATTGTGGACAGAATTTGTGCAGAATGTTATCGCGGAGGCGTCTACGCATACAAGGACTCCTCACTGAATAACAACTTGAAGGTATCCAAGGTAACACTCCAAAAGTAATTGTGTTGCATTCTATAATTTGTAATGTGTGGCACAGTGGTTAAAACTGCTGTACTACAACCAATAGGTTGTGAGTTTGATCCTGGCCATGACTCAAGGTTGACTCAGCATTCCCTCCTTCTGAGGTTGGTAAAATGAGTACCCAGCATGTTGGGGGCAAAATGATAACCTGTGAACTGCCCAGAGCGCTATGGGGTGGTATTAAACACTATGAGGCGGTATAGAAGTATGATTGCTTTGCTTTTATATGGTGATTTTCCAAGCTTTATGTTGTTGTGGCAAAAAAACATTTAACTGCACATATCCAAAAAGGTCTCAACCAGCCAAGATATGCTTTCCTGAAATTTAGCTCACTATGTGTTTGGAGAAAAGCTCTGGTAACAATCCATGTTTTGGTTTGTTAATCAGGAGCAACCTAAATTGGTTTACAATTTGATAAACTATTGTTTGTTTTCAGCTCACTAATCCTGGCTGCTTTAAACATTGACTTAGCATGGTATCTGAATTCATACCTATGGTTTGTTCTCTGAGAGGCTGGATCATCTGCCATGTAGTCTGTGGCTTAAGCAACAAACCATCATTAACACAAACCATAGTTTAGTGTAATACATGAAGCAGTAAGAGAAAAAGCATTTTTGTGTCAGAATTTATTAAGAGATTGAAAATGAAACAGTAAGTAGCATAGCAACACTCATACAAAAACCTGTAAGTCAAATTGACAGCACACAATTATTGTATTATGGCAATTCTATTCTGTGTGCAGTTTTTAACCACAAAAGCAGTATTGTGTTGTAATTCTTCTTCTTCCGTGTTTAGTCCAGAGTGAAACTGCCAAAATGAAGGCACCTTTTAGTGAGTTCTTCTGCAGTTCCTTTCACCTGATCTAGTGTGAGATCTATCTGGCCAGGTTATCCTGCTATGGTAAATAGAGTAGACCATACTGCCAGTGACTCAACACCTAGTGTCAGGCAGCGGCGGTTAACTAACCTGGCAACCCTAATGGCTTGGGTGCTGAAGTCCACAGGAAGGGTGATGGTCCCTAAGTGGTTTAAATCCCACTTGAATCCATCTTGATGGCGGGCAGCAGCTTCATCAAGACTGGTTTGGGGCTGATGAGGACTTTGCGTGCCAAAAGGGCTCAGGACCAGAAAGTGACTCGCAGAAATGGATCAGTGGTACGGGTATCACACTGCAATGCAGAAAGCAGGTGCGTTATATTCTCAGGACAGTCTTCATGGTAAAGATACACAGAAAGAGTCTGTTATTTTTGAACCACAATCAGGCATACTCTGGTAACAGCAACCTTGTGTTGCCGGCTAATCTTTCTCACACTAGGTCAAGCTAAAGGAACTGCGGAATGGACTCACCAAAAGGTGGCTTCATTTTGGCAGTTTCATTTCTGGCCTAGACATGGAAGAAGAACCTAGTAGTATGAGAAAGATTAGCCAGCAACACAAGGATGCCATTACCAGGACACACCTAATATAAAAACGAAAGAAAACAGAAACAGAAAATGATGTTTCCCCTTTTCTGATTTGTACCAATACAAATGTTTTTGCTTAAAACAAGCAAAACAAATCACCGTATTTGCTGGTGTATAAGACACACTCCCCCCCACTTAAAATACACTGAAAAATAGAGCGTGTTTTGTATTGTATATAGTGGCCTATAGTAGGCTATTTTGGTAATGGGTACTTGCCTCTTATACTTTGATGAGTCTTATATGTCGGCAAATACGGTAAATGATAGTTAGAGAGGGATGTTATTAGGATGTCAATTTTTGTTTTCAGATATTCATGCTGACATATTTTTAAAATTAAGATAAACCGCCAGCAGAATTGCCATTATTCCCAATTATTTGCGTGTGTGTGCTTAAAATCCAAAAACGTGTGTGTGTGTGTGTGTCAGGGCTCAGGGGGAAAATAAAGGGTCGCTGGCCCTTTAAGAGGCCGATACTTCAATGAACATTCCAATGGAATCTTCCCTCCTTAACCCATACACGTCATGCCGGGAAGTAGGATCTCCTCGGCTCAGCCCTTTCCTCTGAAAGCGGCCGGACGGCGACTAGAAACGAAGGAAAAGTAAGGGGTTAATGTGGTGGGAAAGGACGATGTGAAACGCCGTTTCGATGCGGTCGGTCGGGCCGAGAACTTTCTATTTGGGCAGAACAGAAAGCCCGCAAGCCAAGTTCACACTCTTCCGGCTACCCTTTCCCTCCCCTTCAGCTCCCAAAAGTCGGCAAACAACAAGGTTCGACGAAGTCGAGTGATGACTCACGAGGGGGGCGGGGCTGCGAACTCTCTCCCGCTATGACTCATCGCTGACCGCGGAAACCCTCCCTCTGCGCACGCGTCGTAAGCCTTGTCTATTTATAAACTCCCCAAAGCGTAGGAGTGATGTCATGCGGGTGGCAGTTGGGCTCGGAGCGAGATTTGGGGCTTGCGCGTGGGTGCGGCCTGACCTAACGCCGTTGCCTAGCAACTCAGAGGTGTTTACTGAGCGGGGGGGGGGGGTGTTATAGGACGAGTGCAGGTCGCCTAGCAACGGACTAGGGCGCTGCTGCCCGCAGAGGGCGAGTGAAATACTAACACTAGACCGGGGTGCCCAAACTTTTCAGGCCACAGGCTCAGGGGGCCAGTCATTATGGCCCATGGGCCGGATCTGGCCCCTGACGCCAATTCATCCGGCTCACAAAGCCCTCGTCCCTCCCAGAAGCAGAAGTAAAACGCACCCATACAAGCTTAGTGGGCGGGATGAATTGGCATTGGGGGCCGGATGTGGCCCATGGGCTGTAGTTTGAGCACCCCTGCACTAGACTAAAGATAATAAGGGGTGCCCTTTTTTGGGAGAAGAAATGTTCGTTTTGAATCACCTTTTTTGTGTAATAAGGGCAGGAGGTGGATTAGAATAAAACACTGGAAAGGATAACAATAATAATTTTGTGTCGAAATTATTCTGGGTTGAAAGGTTTTTTTGCGGAAGAAACTCAAATGCAATATCTTAAAAAATATTTATTTATTACATTTATATCCCACCCATCTGGGATATTCTCTTGAGTGGCATACAACAGATTAAGCTTTTTTTTTTTTACAAATACAAATTAAAACATTATGACAAATTGTGTTAATGACATTTTAAACATTTCAAACGGCCACTTTGCCTGCTGAAGAAACCACACAATTTACTTGACAAACAGCTATGCTATGCTGTTTGACAGCCGCAAGATCTCGGCATCTCGCGTAATCTCGCGAGACTTCGAGCGCGCACCATTCAAACGCTGAGAAGCGCGCACCATAGCTGTCAAATGTATATACTCTTGTAACATACTTCAAATCACCCAATAATGTTTGTTCCCACTGTTTTGTATCAAGTTAAACGTGTATATAAGTCCCCGTTGTTCCCCTCCAAGTTGTGTTCAGACCCCAGAAATAAAAGAGCTGTATTTCACTACGCTGGTTGTCGCCTCCAGTTTCTGAAGTCCAAAACACACACATTACAATAAAGTTAGGAAACCTGGGGCAAATTATGGTCTGCCAGATGTTGGGTTGTTTTTTGTGTTTTTACTACATCTATCAGATGTAGGCAGGGCAATTAATGGAGGAAGTTGAAGGGAGCTTGACTTCAGCATCACAAGGGCCTCTACATTAGCTTTGAAGAAATTGAGTCAACAATTGTGGACAACCTAGCTAGCCCACGATTAGAATAGTTATGTACTGGGACTGCGGTGGATCAAATGGTTAAGATGCTGAACTCGCTGATTGGAAGGTCGGAGTTTGATTCCTGGGTACTGCATGATGGAGTGAGCTCCCGTCTCTGTCCCAGCTCCTGCCAACCTAGCAGTTTGAAAGCAAGAAATTGCAAGTAGATAAATAGGGACCACTTAAGTGGGAAGGTAAACAGCATTCTGTGCACTCCAATGTTGAGGCATGGAAATGTCTGCAGATGCATACACCACTGGCTCTTTGGCTATAAACAGAGATGGGCACTGAACCCTAGAGTCAGATAAGACTGGCTTTCAAGCAAAGGCGACCTTTACCTTTGCCTAACATTTACCATCAAATTACCTCCAACGTACGGTAACCCTATCAGCAAGCAACCTCCAGAATGTCCTGTTCTCAAGTACTCTGCTCAGGTTTTATAAACCTTTAGGGAGTCAATCCATCTCACTTTTGGTTTTCCTATTTTCCTGCCTTCAGGATTATTGTATTTCCCAGAGAGCCTTGTTTTCTTATGATACAACCAAAGTATGACAACCTCAACTTTGTTGTTTTTGCCTCCAGAGATAATTCAGGTTTGATTTGCTCTAAAGATCTCCCTTGCTCAAAAGCCAGTCATGTCTGTCTCTAGAGTGCGGTGCCCATTTCCGTTTATGGCTAAGATACCAGCACTGTGTCTGCAGATGTTTCCGTGGTTATGTGGCAAGCATGATTAGACGCCAGAGAGTACAGAATGGTGTTACCTTTCCCACCAAAGCAGTACCTATGTATCTACTTGGAATTTCTTGCTTTTGAACTGCTAGGCTGGCAGGAGCCAGGACAGATGACAGGAGCTCACTCCGTTGTGCAGCACTCAGGTCCGAACTGCCGGCTTTCTGGTCATCAAGCTCAGAGTCATAACCACTAAGTCACAATGTTTCCTTTGCTCTAAGACCCCCTTTTTTGTCTTTCAGTGTGCTCCAGGAGCCAGTGTATATTGGTTCATGAGGCTTCTTCTTTCTCAAAATCCAGCTTGAACATTTCTAATTCCATATAGGGCAAAAGTCCTTCTATATGTTGTATTCTTGCCCTAGGAGCTATTATGTTGATGTAATTGACCTCTTCCTCTTCCTAGTTATACAAATAGAGCAGACATTTTGATCACTCGTGATTCTTCTAATTTTAGTCTGATTTCTCAATAACACCACAAAAGGCAAAACAAATAAGAGTTCTCTAAATCTTTTCACGTGAGTCTCTCATTTCATCATTTCCAAAATCAAAAGACTGGGTTCCACATGTTCAATTATGAGGCATTGAAGTTGAACATTAACTCAAATCTTGCAAGCTGGCTCTTTCCTACTTCAGACAATGGCTGAAGCAATAGGCGGGTTTTAAGGAATACATATTTATTAAATGTAGAAAAGTTAACATGTTTTTAAATATTTTTTAAGAAAAATAATATATATTTATTCATTCAACTTATCTATCACCCATCTAGTATAGATATTTTTTAGATGGTTTACATTAAAAGGTGTTCGCATTAAAAGGGTGGGGTATAAATGTGAATAAATAAATGGAACATACAAAGAGAAAAAATAATGAATGATCCCATTTTGTGCACCTGATCCTTCAGAGAGAGGGTAAGCCAATCAATGAAGGAGAACAACTCTCCAAGCAAGAAGATGAACTCCCCAACCATCCACAACAAGATCTTTGTATTACAGTAAAACCCTAATTACGAAAAAAAAGTCCATTCGGAAGGCTTTTGCTTAAATTGGTTTTTTATGTAACTCGAAGCAAACCAATAGCAAAAATTATTTTTTATGTAACTCAAAGCAAACCCATAAGAAAAATGAAATTTGTATGTAACTCGAAGCAAACCCATAGGAAATCGTGTAAATTGGGACATGGTTTTAGCACAAAATGATTATATAAGTCGAATTTTATGTAACTCGAGGCATATGTATGTTGGGGTTTTATTGTATCTGGAATCAGTTTCAACCTGTTGGTCCTCATCCAGTTCAGAGCTGTGGCCAGGCGGCATCAGCTGCAAATGGACTAAAAGAGAGAGTTGTACATTTTCAGCGTACTGATAGAAAGCCCTGAGTCTCCAAATAACCTCCTTCAGCAGCGTCATATAAATCTCATTGGGGAGATGATTGGTCCCTACAGAACCCCACAATTTAGGACCAGTGATGCACTGCAAAAAAAATTGCTACCTACTCTGTGGGCTGGCCAGATCTGTGGGTGGGGCCAAATCTGTGGGTGTGGCCAAACATCCTGCATTATGGGCTATGGAGGTGGGCGTGGCCAACCAAGTGGGCATGGCCGGGGGATTTCCGCTACCGGTTCTGCAGAACCAGACAAAATCTGCTGCAGTGCATCACTGTTTAGGACCCATGGAACAGAACAGCTTCTCTAAGTAGAATCTTAAGGAAAGAGTGGAACCAACAGAATGCTAGCTACCAATCCCCAACTTTTGAGCATCTCTCCAGAAGGATATCATGGTTGATAGTACTGTATCAAATGCCTCTGAGAGATGAAGAATTAACAGGGTCACATCCTCCCATTGGCTTCCTTTCTCTCATTGGCTTCCCTTAAAAGGTCATCTTGCAGTGTGACCAGTGTTATCTTAGAACCATGATGTTGCCTAAACCCTGAGTAAAAAGGATAGAGGCACTTGGTTTTATCCAAGAGTACCTGCAACTAATCTGCCACAACCCTCTGACACAATGCCCAGAAATATAATAGTGACAGGCCTAGAGCTGTGCAAATCTCTGTTGATAAATAAGACATTTTCAGTATGGGTTGGATAATAGTTTCATTAACTCCTCTCCTATTTAACATTTATATGAAACTGTTGGGTGAGATCATCCGTTCCCACGGGGTACGGTACCACCAGTACGCAGATGACACTCAGTTGTACATCTCGGCCGGTGGGGATCCAAGTGTTGCTGTCAACGTCCTGTCCGGGTGCCTTGAGGCTGTGGGGGTCTGGATGGGGACCAATGGGTTACAGCTGAATCTGAGCAAGACTGAATGGCTGTGGGTTCGGGGTCCCGCATTATCCCTGGAGCTGCCATCCTTGGTCTTGGATGGGGCTACCATGCCCCAGACAGACCCAGTGCGCAACTTGAGGGTCCTCCTGGATGTGCGTCTGCTGCTTGAAGAACAGATGGTGGCCGTGGCCAGGAGGGCCTTTGCACAATTGCGTGTAATTCGCCAGTTGTGCCCGCTCCGGGATAGGGATTCCTTGCTCATGGTCATACATGCCCTGGTTACCTCCAGACTTGATTATTGTAACGCGCTTTACATGGGGCTACCCTTGAAGACCATTTGGAGGCTACAGCTGGTCCAGAATGCGGTGGCCTGGGTAGTGATGGGGTGCAGGCGCTGTGTCCATGCCTTGCCTCTGCTTCAGGAGCTGCACTGGTTACCAGTTTGTCTCCAGGTACAATTCAAGGCGCTGGTAATGACCTTTAAAGCCCTTCATGGTAGTGGGCCAGGTTACCTAAGAGACCGCATCGCCCCAAGGGAGTCTGCCCAACCCACCAGGGTGGACTGGAGGGGCTTCCATGTTGGATCTGGGCCACAAAGCGGGTTGAGCAAGCCCCTCATGGTAGTGGGCCAGGTTACCTAAGAGACTGCATTGCCCCAAGGGAGTCTGCCCGACCCACCAGGGCGGACTGGAGGGGCTTCCTTGTTGGATCAGAACCGCAAAGCGGCTGTTGGGTCCCGGAGGAGACTGGTCAAGCAATGAGACACGAGGCAAGATGGAGCGAAGACCAGTGATTTAATGAAGTGATTTACCCCGTGTTATCTGGGGTAAACAAGTGGCTAGTATTGGCTCTAGGGCTTAAGGTAATCCGCAGGCGCGAGATTGCCTATTACGTGCCTAGCGAGTTAGTCATAGCTCTCTGTTGTCCAAGCAGTTTTTCAGATCAGCTATTGATGAATTAAACTCTATCTAATATTCCACTCCCCCAATTTTTGTCTCCTCAGGAACCCCTGGTAACTATGTGATCACCCATTACCGGGGTTCTGTAGGGCCAGTTATGCCAATTGTGTGCGCGGATCCGAAACTCCCTCATGTTCCATCGGCTAGAGGGGCCTGCCTCTCTAGCACAAGGAGGAAGGCCTTCTCCGTGTCCGCCCCAACCTTGTGGAACCTCCTGCCGGCAGACCTGCAGCTACAGACTGAAGTGCTGCCCTTTAGGACAGTGCTGAAAACCTGGCTGGTGGGGCAAGTATGGGGGGCCGACGGGGTGATGACTTCCGCCCGTTGGCTCTGCTAGAAGCAGTGGCCCCTTTTTATTGTTTGGTGGGTGAGAGGGTCATGATTTGTTTTTATGGAAGTTTTTAAAGGGGATTTTACAGTTTTTAGGTGTAATTGTGCCGCCCTGAATTGCCCTAGGGCAAGAGGGCGGGATATAAATCCAATTAAATAAATAATAACATAGCCCTTCTGTAAAGACAAGTTGATAGTATGGATGGCCCATTCAACTGTACATGGTGTTTTAAATTGTGATCATTGCATAATTTTAATTGTTGGGTCCCTTGTGAGGAGAAAGGCAATGTATAATTAATATCAATCGGTAAATGTGTGAGTCTGAAGATATAAACCTAGGATGCCTTTATTTCAGGAGCTCCTCACATGATTCAAAGTGAAGGATAAAAAAGCAACATGGATTCCTAAAACAAAACCACTGCTGCTTTAAAAAAATGTGCTGTGTTGCCATAGATAAGGGGATCCCACCCTTTTCAAGCCAGGGGCCAGGTTATGCTCTCAGTCAGCTTTGAGAGCCAGATGTCCATTTTGCCCTGCCTGCATGATGGGGGCAGCCATTTTGTACCAACAGCTTCAAAGGGGTGGCCATTTTGTTTCTCAAATGCCCTTGGAAGGGGGGGAACATGAAATGGCACCATGGGCCAGATCTGGCCCACAGGCTTTAAGTTGGGACCCCCTTCCATAGACTATCACAGTTTATACATAAAAGGAATTTGCATAGGCCATGATACTAGTAGTTAATGGTAACTCTATATCATCCTGAGAATAAATCCCCCCTTTTTTCCAGAATTTTGCTGGCATGCATGACAATCATGGGAAATTGAATTTCTGCTAGTTGTTAAGAGGGGAAAACACAACTACAACATCAGATGAACCACAGAACAAGAACTTCTAGTCAATGAGGTTTATGAGGTACTTTCCCTCTAGTAGAAATCTCAAACCAGAGGTGTTTGTATCAGAGGTCCTGAAAACACTGGGAACCTGCTGGAAGAAAAGCCCAAGAAACTTCTCGAAAACTGTACTGAATATTGAAATAGCAGTTCCTGCTTTTTGTGTGAGCAAGTTCCCCTAATAAAGAAAGCAAAAGGCACAAACTGAAGCTGTTCAGTGGCACCACAATCTATGAAAGATCATACGTTTCTTCTGCTTTTTAAAGCAGTTTTCATGGGCACATAAATGTTAAACACAAGATACAAGTTTTAAAAAAAAATCTCATTTTCTCTCTCTCACTGGATTGGTACCAAGAGCGTCCATACCTTTTCAGATGGGGTTGCATAGTGGCACGTTAGCAGTGCACACCACTACAATCAATACAGTGTGCCTGTGTACTTTAAAGCAATGAATAAATTTAGGATTCAGGGGGCAGGTGCTTTCCAACACAAATGATTGCTGGTAACAAAAGAAAATAAATGTATGATCACATTGTATTCTTAATTTTTAAGAAAATGTTTTATTTTCTGGTTTCTTGTATGAGAATTACTTTTCATATTTGAACTTCTCCTCCAAGAGTGCTCACAGATAAGAAATGTTTCTTCCTTACCACTTTCCTTCCTTTTCATAGCACTTGGGTTCTGAAATACAGCTATTTCTTTCACTACTACTATTCTAATGTAGGTTGGCATGACATGTGTGGACTGTGTCAATACAGCCTGTTTCTTCAAGAGGGCAACAGTAATGCTTAGTAAAATGTACCGTTCAATGTACTGAGGAGATTGCATTAAGGAAGGAAGAAAGGAAGTAAGTAACTTAGATAGATAGGTGAGGGTAACTGATTTGGTGAAAATGGCAACCCTCTTGCCCAAAGTTTGTCAGGTTCATAAGAGAGGGTGCAAGGGCCAAGAAATGAATACAAAAGAATAGCTTACATTCTCAAACTGTCATCAAGGTAAAGGTCTCCCTTGTTCGAAATCCAGTCATGTCCGACTCTAGGGGGTGGTTCTCATCCCCATTTACGGCCAAAGAGCCAGTGTTGTCTGCATCTGCAGACGTTTCTGTTGTCATGTGGTAGACATGACACTGTTACCTTTCCCCCTAAAGTGGAACCTGTTTATCTACTTGCAATTTCTTGCTTTGAAACTGGTGGGTTGGCAGGAGCCATAGCTGTCAAGTATCCCTTATTGGCCAGGAAAACCCCTTATTTTACCCTCTTTCCCGCCGTCATTTATTAATTAGACTGCAATGCCCTATTGCCACCATTGGAGGGCAGCACAGGATAAGCATAGCTGTCAAGTATCCCGTATTTGCCGGGAAATTTCCCTTATTTCCAAATCCAAAACTTGACAGGTATGGCAGGAGCTGAAACAGACATCAGCAGCTCACTCAGCTGCATAGCACTTGGGTCTCAAACTGCTGAGCTGCCAGCCTTCTGGCCATCAAGCTCAGCATCTTAACCCCTAAGCCACCACAGCAATAGGCTGTCAGTGGGACTCTATAATTTGAAGTAGAGTCAGAGGTCCACAAAGGCAAATATCCTGAGATGGGAGGTATTGACCCTGTCCATACAATTTGTAGCAGTGTGGTTACTTCTAAAGGGGAGGAAGAGTATAATTTGTGAAGTATGTTGTTGTTGTTTTTTATTGTCAGAAGCACAGAAAGGTGCTTTCTGGGTTGAAAGGATTTTTGCTGGAAGAATTCCACTCAGGGGATGCCCGAATGAGCCTCCTTTCATGTCCCCAAGATCTTTCCCCATCAAAGTGTTTCCTATTTATCTACTTGCAATTTCTTGCTATGTTTGCAGGAGCTGAGACAGAGACAGGCACTCATTTTGTCATGCAGTACTCAGGTCTTGAGCTGCCGACCTTCCGACCTTCCAGCTAACAAGGCAAGCTTCTTAACCACTGAGCCACCACAGTCCCTGTGAAGTGCAGTGGAACCTCAGTTAACCTAATTAATGCGTTCTCTGGGATGTTTCTTAAAGTGAAAATTATTTTAACCAAATTTCCCATAGGAATGCATTGAAAAACCAAAATACTTTAACCGAAATGCGGTTTCCCATAGGAATTAATTGGAAACCAATTAATCTATTCAAAAAATAATAATCCGTAAACCGAGCCACTATTTTCTATGAACTTCTTTTTGTTATGCAATTTTATGTTAACCGAGCCGTTTGTTAACCAAGGTTCCACTGTATGTCGATCTATTTTAACCAAAACAGGGAAAGATCCCCCTGTTATCATTTAAAACACTTGAAAATGCACACAGTATTTCAATCTAATCCAGAGTACTGCCTCTTTGACTATTAAATGTTCACCAAGTACCAGGTGCTGGTACCTGCTAGTTGCAGTGGGGAATGCAGGGGGGTCTTAGTTCAGCTTTGCTCTTTGTGAGTGGAATGTTGGCACCCCTTCGGAATTTCCCAGGTCTTGCAGAACTTTTGTCAGTAAGCCACCCTTCCTGCACCCGAGGGCTTCCAGATGTTCTAGACCCACACTAAACCCCTATGTGTGGATTCACAGAGACTTGGGCTTTTGGGAATTGAAGCCCAAGAACAGCTAGAGTGCCAAGGTTCGCCATCACTGTCCTAGACTCCCACTTCCATCAGTCTCAGTTAGCATGGCTAGAATGGAATACTCTGCAAGGACAGTGGGAGTTGTAGACAGATAGATAGAAGGCGTTTGGCTGGGAAAGCTTGCTATTTTATATTGGATTCCTCCTCTTTGCTGCCTCCATCCAGACATTTGTTCCAGTCACCTTATGCACCAGGTTGTTTTCTTTGAGCATTATAAAGCATTCTGGGGTGGGGTGGTATTTGCATGTGCTGTAAGGTATAGGAAATCAACTTAAAGCCAGATAGACATTGACTGATTTTGCTTATTTTTCTTCCCCACTTCTATAGCAACCCTGCTGTCCTGGGAGCCTAAGAGGAGAGGACAAGAAGCTTAACTTCCATGCCCTTCCTTCCACGTAATAAAGATCTAAACTTATCCCTTGGAAGGAGTGTTACCTGAAAAACCACTCTCTCCCTTTTTTTCTGCCACAAGTCAAGTTGGGCTGCATGAGCTGAAGTTCGGTAGAGCACAGCAAGGGTTGCGGACAGCTGGAGATGCGCTATTAACCTAAAAGGGACGTTCACTGATGGAACACCAAGAACCACAGAAACTTGAAATTTGGGTTAAGAAAAAGTCTTTAATGAATGCATTTAATCAACAGTTGGCCATCTGCTGGTTAAATACAGACCAAACCAAAACCCATCGGCTATAAAAAAAAATCTATGCATGAGCTTCTGTTGAGTCCGGCGCTTAAGACGTATTCTGACCAGCAGCAAGATCAGTCAAACACAGTGATTTATTATTCAGCTCATAATACCAGACTGGAGAACATGTACAAGGTGGCCAGCTTATATACCGTGGGAATGGCAGTTACACAGGTTGATACATTTTGGCAGGCTTCTGGAGAAGCGGGAAAGTTTGTACTGACAAATCAGCTATTTTGACAGGCATTTGAAAATGGCGCCTTTGCAAAAGGCACGCGATTCTGCCATAGACTTTACGGCGCTCAAAAGCAGTTATAACAAATAACGCTTGGACACAACAGCTTCCCTATCTAATTTCCAGAGAGAGCTGAAGGTTGAAATCACAACTTCTTTTTATACAGTTCTACAGATACAGACTAATCCTATCCTCTATCTACTTTGACAATTTACTTTAACAATAATGTTTTACAATAAAACAAAGAACCCACAGCAGATAGTCATTTCATAAATAGATAAGTCAATTAAAGGTTACAAAGGAAAACATTTATGTAAATGTGGTCTGGTAGTAAAAATTACAATTTCCAGGAAAATAGAGGGAGGAGGTTTGAGGATTAGGCAAACTGGTAAACCAATGATAAAGTTTGGTGTCAGGCTTGTCGCCAATGGAAAAGCCAGGCTTGAAGTAATGAACAATCAGGACTGCAGCATGTCTGAGGTGGGAGGTTTGAACAGGCATTCAGTGACGCCAGATCTTCAGCGAAGGTACACCCAAGCACTCCCCACCCGCATTATCCTAATCTGTCCCAAGGAAGTGAGGTCCACCAGCACTGTGTACATATGTTAATTTCTATCAGAAACAATAGACGTGAAAGACACATGCAAACAAAGTAAAATCTCTAAAACATTCAAGGATGTTCTGAAGGTTTCAGAAAAGGTAGAAGTGAGTTCCTGGCTTTGGGGCACCAGATACGGTGGAATGCTTCCTTTGGAATGTGGCCGGGCTTTTGAATTTGCCCAAGCTTGCCAAGGGCAAGTGATAATGCTTCAGAGAAGATCCTGCTTGAAATATACAAAGGTAAAACATGTTAGAATATATGACAATATTTTTTGGTAATTTCTAGAACATTTTAGGTATAACTGCTAATATAAAATCAATTGAGAGTGAAAGGGTTACGTTTACCGTGTCTATGGTCAAGCGCGGCTTCAGAGAGCGGAAAAATGTATTTTAACCCAAACTGCAATTACTTTTGGATCATCCAGAGGCTTTTAAAAGTCTAATTTTACTGTAGCCGCTGCAGCCGCGCTTGACTTTTAGACAGGAGAAGAGACAGGGGGAAATCTATTTTCAAAAAGCCCGCTTTTTCTAGCTTTGAACCAATCGGACATAAAGAAACTTTTACCAATTTACTCCCAAGTAGACCACCCCTGGTCCGGTCCGGTCAACGTCACTTGACCATTCAAACTGGTCCCACAGAGCTTGGCCAAGCTCCAGAAGCAAAGATATAATTTTTCATAATTATTTTACCATTTATTCCAGCATTTAAAAGGTGGTTAACTTTTGCTCTCAGATCACCCCGGCTCATCTTCCCATCTGCGCTGAATTTTTCTTATTATTTTACATTTGCGGTGCTGTCTAGGAAAGCCTCAAAAGTATATAGCCCTTTGAAGTCTTGATTGAATCAGGGAAATGGATATATTGTATCAAGACTCTGTTCCTTTGAAAGCCCATAAATTGGACTTGCTGGATATTTTGTTGCATTGAGCATCTTTGAACTACCATATTTAGAACTCTCCATGTAATCCTATGGCCCATGCAAGTGAGCAGGCCCAGTCTACTACCTATCCAAGTGAATAGGCCTGGTCTACCTCCTATTCAAGTGAACGGGCCTGGTTACCACCTATTCAAGCTAATATCTTTTGCGGAACCTTTTAAAATCACAATTTGTGATCTTTTAAAATTTTATTAAAAATCAGTCCTTGCAGTTATCTAGCTACAAGTTTGTGTGAATGGATGCATGTACAGTGTGGTGCTTATAGACACGTAAGCCTAGTAGATGGAATTGAGGAAAATAGAACATAAAGGTTAAAAGTATTTTTATTAAAAGTAAAATTAAAAATAAATAAATAAAAATAAAAGGGGCAATTTCCAGATTTGGGGTAACAGGAGGAACATCGTATTCTTTTTTGTCATAATGATTCAACTTCTGACAAACTTTTGTTCCTTAATGTTGTTTTTGTTTCTTTTATGGAAATACAGAGAGTGCCAAAATGTATACACATTTTAAAAAATGTTATCTATGTCTCCCCTGCTAGGTGAGAGCCTTGTCAGGGCATGGGGGCTTGAGTGATCTGACTAGGCAGTGTTGCCCATCTCTTGACATTGATGTTAGGCTGGGACCAAAACTCACCAAAGCGTCCTCCGTCTGATCCCTTGGGCACATGCCATGTTCCACCTAGCCAGCAGGTGATGTGATAACCAAATGGCTAAAAAGCCGCATGCAGATGGGCTTGATTTCCCAGGTCCCTTTGCATGTGTGGAATGTAATCACGGAGATGTCTGCTATTGTGAGAACTCGCTGAATAACGACTCCAAGGTATCTATGTCTTACTTTTCAAAGTTGAATTGAATTATGGTAGCAATGTGGAGTTCGCTCAAAAGAATTAATGCTAGCATTACCATGTGACAGGCAGGATATTAAAAGAAAATGGCAGAAACAATTGTTGTTTGAGGAGCACAAGACCATTTTGAAGAGGTGCAGTTGAGTTTTCCCCACATTCTCCTGATTTAGCACTTTTTGACTTCTACCTATGGGGACCTTAAAGGATGTGGTGTACTGTAGAAAATGGACTACACTGGTGATACTTTGGGAAGGAATTGAGACGACATGCGCAGTGATACAAGTGGCCAATGTTGCTCAGGCAGTGGTTCGACATAATCAGAAGTGTCTCGACGCTGATGGTAACCACTTTGAGCACCTCTTGTAATTGAAGAAGCAAAACATGACTTGTATCCCTCTTTTGCTATTGATATATATTGAGAGAATTACAATTTTAATAAGTTCTTTTTTCTTTTCTTAAAATGTGTTTTCATTTTTGGCACCCTCTTTTTGTCTTTATTACAGTACAGAAAGAAGATTATTTTCATCTCAAGGAGACTTATCAAAGCAGTGTTACCCACATGTAGAACTTTCCCTCCAATCATGCCCAGAAATACATGTGACCCATTATAAGACAGATGCTTAGGTCATCTAATTGTCTGTCTTTTAAGCATGACTGTTAACTTGTTGACTGTGGAAGGCTTCTCCTTCGGATAAGCAGGGGAACAAAAAAGATCAGTGTGTGACATAGTGAAATTGAGCAGTGACTCAGCATTTATCTGAAAGTGGCATTCAGTGACTTTTCATTCTGCTTCCTCTTGGCTTCCAACAACCACAATTGTCATAAACCACTATGGATTACAAACATTAACACTGGACCATTTCTGAGAACTTGCTAGGGGGGATAGCCACAAAAATGCTTTCTTTTCCCTGTAAAAAACACATATCCAGTGGTGATCTCAATTTTTTTTACTACCACGCTGTGGGCATGGTATGGTGGGCATGGTCAGGGGAAAAGCCCTGCATTGCACCTGAATTAGGACTACTTTATTTCAAAACCTGGATGGGTGGGACCAGCCAGAATTTCTGCTACCGGTTCTGGCGAACTGGTGCGAACCTGCTGATGCCCACCACTGCACATATCACATGATTTTAGTATTATTGTCTGCTTGACCTATGAAATCATGTGCCAAGTAAATGTGGAACATTCATCATAGAGGTAAGCTAAGAGTAAGGAACCAGTGGTCCTCTGGTGGTTCTGAGACTTGCAATTCCCAACCCACTTGTGGGCTGGGGTTAATGAGAACTGTAGTCCAACCATCTCCAGAAGTCCAGATTCATCTCTTATGTATGTACACTTTGCAACACATAAGTCAGCTTCCTAAGGACACAATTAATAGAGAGGCAGTTTCATCTTAAAGTCCTCTTTAAACCAATATTTTATATGAGCCCATCAGGGAAGATGGAAATTTCACGTACTATCCATTCACACTGTTCTAGCTAAGCAGATTTTAAAGCTGTACATTCATGTCTTACTCTTGAACAAAGTAATCTTGGCAGTGATGATTTTAGGTAATAAAAGTTGTCTATCCACAATCCTCAGTGTCTAGCTTTCCAATGATGAAAGGGATTCCAAAGGAGCCTTGAGACCTTAGAGGAGAAATCAGAAAAGTTTTGCTTCCAAAGGTTTGCTATGTCTGATGATGTCATCAGGTTTATGCAGCATAACTTAGAAAACAGGATTTCAGCCAATGCAAGGTAGCTTCACATGCATTATAGTCCAAATAATGTTTTTTAGAAGGTATCATTATTAATTACCTGTTAGCAGTAACAATGGAAATCTGATGATAGGGAATAGTATAAATGATTATGTTATATTTTAATTTTTTTTACTTAATCATTGAGCATCCTATATTAGTAGTTGGAAAGAAATTTAAAAAAAGTTGGAGAATTGGTGAAGTCTGAAGGTCTTACTGATTGGAAGAATCAAGGTAATCAAGATGATGGCCTTGCCAAAACTTTTTTTTATTTCAAAATATACCAGTTCTGGTAAACAATAAAACTGTTCTGACATGGAAGAAACAATTGTCAGAATATATATAGCAAGGGGGAAAACCTAGGATTAGAATGAAATATTTGCAAGAGGACTAAACAAGAGATGGATGGGGTTTACCAAACCTATAACTTTATTATGACATGGCGGGGGGGGGGGGGGGGACAGAAAAGTAGCCACAGATTCTCCAAAATTGTACACAGCCCTTAACATTTTAGGAATAACAAGTACATGTCACTATACTAAAAATTCAATGGCACTGTTACATTGGTAACAGCAGCACCTGAAGCATTATGACTAATATGGTAGCATGTTACTTCTGAGTTCCTCCCTGGCACAGTCACTTGTCTTACCGTGTGGCTCAGGGAGGTGATCGGGTGATGGAGCACAGAGAGTGGTGAATTAGCATCCATTTCCCATAGGGGCTGCGGTGGCTCAGTGGTTAAGAAGCTCATCTTGTAAGCTGGAAGACTGGCAAGTCGGCAGTTCGAGACCCTGGTGCTGCATGACGGATTGAGCGCCCGTCTCTTTCCCAACTCTTGGGGACATGAAAGGAGCCTAATTTGGGCATTTCCTGAGCGGAGTTCCTCCCATAAAAATCCTTTCAGCCCAGAATAATTTTGACACATTATTATTATTATTATTATTATTATTATTATTATTATTATTATTATTATTATTATTATTATTATTATTATTATTATTATTATTATTATTATTATTATTATTATTATTATTATTATTATTATCCCTTTCCCATGGCTGGACTAGTCCTATTGGGGAAAGTTGATCATAACTGGCTGGTCTGCAGAAGTAGGAGCAGAGAGCGATCTCTCTGGATGCTTTGACAGCATGGTCAGAGCAAGTTACGTCACAACACAGCTTTAAAGGCCAGGGCATAGCTGCTGTCTCCTAGCAATAAATGAGTTGCCCCCATGGCTGTCATCTTTTCTACTATGTCCGCAGTGGTGGAGGGAGAGGGGCTGTACAGGAGGCAGCAAGATGCACACACGTCTTACTGCATGCTTGAAATCCATGTGTGAGGAAGCAGTGGTAGCAGCACTGTTGCTGCTGCTTTCCCACACAATATCTGGAGGTAGAGTTGCCATAATTCCCTGCCACAAAACCAGGACAGAAGTAAAGGTTTCCCTTGCTCAAAAGCCAGTCATATCCAACTCTAGGGTTCAGTGCTCATCTCTGTTTCAAAGCCGAAGAGCCAGCACTGTCTGCTTTTGCAGACATTTCCGTGGTCATGTGGCAGGCATGACTAGACAGTGGTCCCTATTTATCTACTTGCAATTTCTTGCTTTCAAACTGCTAGGTTTGCAGGAGCTGGGACAAAGATGGGAGCTCATTACGTCCTGCAGCTGTGCGGGTGCTGCTACAGACGCCACCTGCTGGTGCTTCAATAGAGGGGCAGCTCTAAGGCGGCAAGAAAAAGGCGTGATTTTTTCCTTCAAACCAAGCACGCCCCTTGGTTTGAAAACGGGGAAATTTCAATGTTTTTTATAGAACCGGGTGGGACAGTTACAACCCGGGAAATTCCCGGTTTTCCATGACATATGGCAACCCTATCTGGGGGTAACACTCAAACAGTGAGAGAACTTTGGTGCCACCTGACAGAGGAAGATTTAAAAGGCCCATAGGAGCTACACTGTTCTTCAAATGAAACTGCAAGGAGAAGAAGTATAGTTTGCTTTAGAAACTGAACCTTTGATCCCTCACACAGGTAGGACTCATTTCGTCTTGCTTACTCTTGAACCTAGTGCCCACGGGTCACCTTGGAAATTTGGTTAAATAATCTACTATAAATTCCAGAGAAATAATGTTCCAGTTAAAGACTGTGTGGGTTTAAAGGTAAATATAAAGGCCGCACTTGCTTGAAAGCCACTTGTATCTGTCTCTAGGGTGCAGTGTTCATCTCCCTTTACAGCCAAAGAGCCAGCATTGTCTGCATGTGCGGACGTTTCTATGGTGATGTGGCAGGCATGACTTGACATCAGAGCACATGGAATGCTGTTACCTGAAGCAGTGCCTATTTATCTACTTGCAATTTCTTGCTTTCAAACTGTTAGGTTAGCAGGAACTGGGACAGAGACGGGAGCTCACTCCATTGTGCATCAGGCATTTAGGAATTGAATTAAACAGAAGTATGGTCATTAACTGCTAGTTAGATAGTTCAGTGGTTTAGGCAGCTAGAAGATGGGAGCTCGAGAAAAGACAGCCCTGTGTGGCCTTGAGCAAGCGGCGCTGTCTCAGAGTGCCTCCAAAAGAAGAGAATGGTCAACCACTTTTGTGTAGTATCTATCTAGAAAATGATGGAAAGGAGCACCATAATTTAGGATTGACTTCACAGCATGCAATCTTATATCTTATCTTATACTGTGTGTATATATATCTTATCTTATACTGTGTGTGTGTGTGTGTGTGTATATATATATATATATATATATATATATATATATATATATATATATATATATATATATATATATATATATATATATATATATATATATATATATATATATATATATATATATATATATATATACACGCCACCTTGCCCCCCACCGCCCCAGAAACCCACGCCCTGCCTACCTGGTGCACCTGGCCAGGCTGGCGCAGGGTACCGGCAGTGGTCACCGCAGTCCTTCACCCCGAAAACCAGACATAAATGCCCCTCCCACTGTGTTGTGTATTGAATGTAACGTGTTGAATGTAATTGTAACCACATGAATGGGTACAGGTAACACTGTAACCTTCTGTATGAGGACGCGAGCTAGTGGCCACCGGGGGCAATAGCGAGCGCCCAGCTCTCATGGTTCACATTACTCAAATGCCTTCAGCTGCGCGGGAAATATTCCCGCGCTCACCTCACCTGGACAAGAAAGGCGTGACCAAGGATGACGTCACTTGGACAGCAGCCAATGCCTGTCGAAGAGCCAGATTCAAGTAGATAGCCACCGTATAAAAAGAGCTGTTTGTCCGCCATTACCTCATGTTCGTGCTGTACTCCATGCAATAAAGATGTGTTAGGCTAGCTTACAGCCGTTTCCATTGTCTTGATTCCCAAACACTAAACACTGGCAGCATGAAATGGCCGGGGAGGCGGTAATACGCATGTGTGCAAATCTGTGCAGGCAGCAGCCCCCCATAGTGTAGGTAAGGATCCACTACCCAGCGAAGCGGGTACCCCCTGCTAGTTATTATTAATAATGGGTCTGCTTGAGCCAGATGGCTAGAACATACATACATACATACATACATACATACATACATACATACATACATACATACATACATAAACGTATTTACTTTTTTACATACAAAATGTAAATGTGAGGTGTAATATAAAATTACAGTACTCCAAATACTTGTTTTCTTAATACTTGAACACATTTTTATATTTTTTCCAGCTGAAACTGTAAACTAGCTCTTGACTCACCTTGATTAAATTTGGTATGATGTCTGTGAAAAACACATAAACTCAGGCTACAAGCAGGTTTCAAAGCGGTTTGGGTTTTATTTTAGAACATCCTTTTTGTTTGATAGTTTCAAAGGGAGCAAAATGTATTTATGACATTCTAGATTGCCTGATGGATCCTATGCTAAGATTTTATAAGTTTTTGTTCTAATACGACTGATGTTTGCTATTGTTCCAGGAGCACCTCAGCCTTAGAAAAGCACATGCAATGTTTGAACAACCAGTTTCTAGTGAGTGATGCAAATGGCTAATTCTATTAATTTTAAAAAAGTTGTATGTGCAATTGTTTGATTTGTGTGTTTCAATTTATTTCACTGTTTTATACTGTTTTCCCACAGGATGATGTCACTGTCAAAGACACTTATAAAACAACAGGGAACAATAAAACCGGTAAATGATACAATCCAACTACAAATAAGGAACCTAGTCAGAGATGCATAAACAGTTATAGACTTTCATGCATTACGTCACAACACAGCTCAGTTTCCCTGGGAGTAGGTTGACTAGCAGGAAGTATTGAATTGCATAGTCTCACCTGAATCTCAGCTACTACAAATTTTCTCTCCCTGTCCTCCCCTGGCCCCATCTCTATAAATTCACCTCTACCCAAAATGCTGCTGCTATTTTGCTGCCATATGATAGCCCTTCCCAAATATCCTTACAGTCTCTAGTCCCTATCCCATTCCTAGTGGATATGTCACCATGACCATGGTCCATTTTCTTTCTTTCTGCCATTGGTTCAGTGACATGCTTGTGAGATTCATTTCTCTGCCTCGATAATTATTAGCCATCTAAGAAGCTTCACATTGTCCTAAAGCAGTGGGTTCTCAACCTTACTGCAGCACTACAGGCTGGACAACTCCCCCTCCGACCACGCTGTGGGCTGGACACATGGTTTCCCCCTGCCGCAAATGTTGCCATAAACTGTGGTGCTTCCGCTTCCGGGGTCGTTGCCATGGGCTGGATGGAATGGCGTCAGGGGCTGGGGCCGGCCCTAAAGGATAAGGATAATCTCTTGGTATAGATGATACTTTAGGAGTAATTATTAAATAGAACACAATTTACAGGAGTATGGAAGACTGACTTTTTAGACTTGCCCAGTCTGCTTTACCTTGGATACCTTGGAGTCATTATTCAGCGAGGAGTCTGCACATTGGTGGATGTTTCCACACCGCGACATTCCGCACATGCAAGTAGACTTGAGAAATCAAGTCCACTTGTAAGCGGGTTTTTTAAAAAGCCATTTGGATATCACGTCACCCATTGGCTAGGCAGGCCATGAGGGGTGCCCTCCACTTTCATTTTGCCCAATGGAGGACAATTGCGTGAGTTTTAGTCCCGGCCTAATGTCATTGACAAGAGATGGGCAACGCTGCCTCATTAGACCGCTCAAGCCCCCACGCTCCGACTAGGCTCTTACCTAATGGGAAAGCCAGTCTGCTTTCCACGTGTTAATTACTCAACGTGTTAATTACCCAATGAACCCAAATGTGCTAATTATCTGATGAAAGACTCTGCTCTCCATTTGTGTCATAGTTTCTCTTTAAACTAGACTTGGATTAGGCAACTTTCTAAACAGAAGACGTAGTAATACCTCGGATAACGCTAAAACTTGGTTCCAAAAGTCTTAGCGTTATCTGATTTTTAATGCATGCATCAGATAATGTTAAAATCCTATGGGATGAATTGCATTACGTTAAAACTCCATAGAGATACATTGTAACTGGCACAGGCTTTAGCGAATGTTATCCGATGCATCCCATAGGATTTTAACATTATGCGATGCAGTTTTTCCCCAGATTGATTAACGTTATGCGATTCTAGCGTTATCCGATGCAAACGTTATCCGAGGTATTACTGTGCTTTTAAATTTGGAATTCTGACTACATAGCAGGGCCCCATAGCCACTCTCCATCATGAACATCTCTTTATTCGGCTGGCCCCACACTCAGTTACAATTTTGACAAAGCGTTTTAACTTAACTCCATTGTTTTTATTCTCAGTGGAACATAGGAAATCGCCTTAAGCGAAGCCAAAATATCTCCAAGGGAGCCAAATGTATTGAGGCTCAGGGGAAGTGGGTGCTGTAGCTCTCCAAAGTCCAAGCATGGTTGTGTGCAGACCTGAAGATCCAAAGACCTTCTCTTTAAATGAAGATGCTACAGGCAGGACCATGGACTTCCTTTACACAAGGTATGATCTCTACCACTGAGCTGTAATTCATCCCCCAAATCAAGACAGGAGAAAATCCCTAAACAGACACGATTCTTACTTTTACCTCCCTGCCTCTTCTTTTACCCTCTGTTACCTTCTACATGTGCCATTTTAGATTGTAAATCTCTCAGAGCTGATCTTCTTAGCAAGAATGACTTCATCGTGCCCCTGTTCACTGAGGGCACTCTGCAGATCAGGAATAGGCACTGCCTTCTTCAGACACATACCAGAATGTAAATACAAACCAAAACAGGGCCAGTTTGTGCATTTCTGAGGCAACCACAGGGTGAGGCAAAAACCCAGAGGCGGGGTGGCCTTGTTTTGGAACAGCAATTCCCATACAGTACTTCCTTCATGTTAAATTAGGCATTTACAGAGCTTTAAAAAAAGACACCATGAAATTAAAAGTGGGAGAAAGGGAATCAACACTACTAGAACCTCTGTGTTCATTTCTCTGTGGGTCTGTGTCTGTTGATGAATGCCTGCATTTCTGTACAGAATTTGACTAATTTGTTTTAGGATATCAGAGAGTAAACAAAACAAAAAACAACACCTTAAAGAATAACTGCTGTATTTTAATGTTAGCTTTCGTGGATCAGGTCCACTTCATCAGACATGAGAGTGAAGCTTCATGGCATCCATTTATACACATTGTGTACAGAGATTCAGAATGGTTAGCACAGGAGTTCTCAACCTTTTAAAGCTGTGGGCCAGGTCACGCTCCCTTAGACAGCTTCGGGGGCCAGATGGCCATTTTGCCTTTCCTCCACCACATGGCACTTTCTGGTGTGTTGGAGGAGGTTGGGGGGGGGGCATATGAAATGGTGTCATTGGCTGTATCTGGCCCACAGGCCGCAGGTTGAGAACCCCTGGGTTAGCATAACAGATAGGTATGTGTAACAAAGAATAAACAAAACAAAAACATTGTAGCACTTTAAAGCTTAACTTATATTTTAATGTTAGCTTTCGTGGATCAAGTCAGCTAGCATTAAAATACTGTATAACAGTTAGTCTTCAAAGTGCTACAACGTTTTTGTTTTGTTTTGTTTATTCTCTGTTATGCTTTGTTGTGTTCTATGACTGTACCTTTTACAATGTATCCATTCACGTGTATCCAATGTAACCATGCTTGTGTAACATTATAACCAGCAGCTGCTTAACTGTAGCCCTTACAATAGGACGCGAGCTAATGACCACCTGGTGGCAATAGCGAGCGTTCAAGCTCTCCTGGCCCAGACTTACCAGCAAACAACAGCGCGGGAAGATTCCCGCCATCACCCACACCTGGACAAGAGGGCCGTGACCGTCCATGACGTCACGCGGACAGTAACCAATGGACTGTCGAGGAGCCACATTCAAAATGTATAGCCACTGTATATATTGAGCTACCCATCCGCCATTACCTCATGTTCCTCCGGATCATCATGCAATAAACCTGTGTTAAGCCAACCCTTCGGCTGTTTCATTGTCTTTGGTCCCATACACTAAATTGGCGACGAGGGTGGGATATGGCTGCCCACGGGACCAAGACATGCGCCGGTTTCGAAATCAGGAGACCGGCAGACTGGGACATCTTCGAGATGGACTTCCAGGGAGCCCTGGTGGAATCCGAAGTCACGGATGAGGCAAAGAAAAGGGCCATCTTCACCAGGATGCTGGGGCCAGACACCAAGAGGGTCTTGGTGGACCTGATCGCGCCGAGAAGGGCGAGTGAATTCAAGGTGAAAGAGCTCATGCACATGCTGCGCGAGTATTTCCGGCCCTCAACGGCGATGTTCCCCGCTCAGAGCGCGTTTTGGAGGCGAGTCCAAGCGCCCGGGGAGACGGTCGCCGACTTCGCAGCGGCCCTGCGACTGGCGGCCGGCCCATGCAAATGGGAGAACGCAGAAATCACACTCAGAGACTGCGTGCTGTGCAGCCTGAACGATGTCGAAACTCAGCGCACATTGATGAACCGGGAGCCACCCCCCACGTTGCAGGAGGTCCTGAAGGAGGCACAAGCCGCGGAAGCTACAAAGGCCGGGGTCCAGGAGCTCCAGGACTGGCGGCCAAAGACGGGAAAGGCAGAGACTTCGGTGCACGCAGCCCGGCGAGTTTCGAAGTCATCCGCGGATAGCAGCGACGACGAGGACGTCCGGAAGGTTCGGAAGGAAGGCCGGCGTTGCGACGGCTGCGGAGCGAACCACGACCGCGCCAAATGCCCCTTCAGAAAGGCCGAGTGTCACAACTGCGGCCGCCGCGGGCACATCGCCAAGGTCTGCAGGAAACGGCGCGAGGCCCGGAAAAGCTCGAGAGACCGCGCAACGAGACCCAAGGACGACACCCAGGCCACGAGGAAGCGAGACGGCGTGGGCCGCATCGCCGACGACAGCGAGGACGACGCACCGGTGTTCAGCATGTCCGTGGGACACCCCCGTTACTTTGTTGAGGTACTAGTACAAGGGGCCCCCATTAGGATGGAAATTGACTCGGGTTCCTCATATTCCATCATTCCCCAGAAGGAGTTCCTGAAAATTGCCCCCCACGTGCGACCCAAACTCAAAGCCTTGAGGTCCACGCTCCGGGACGTGCAAGGGAACTGCATTCCAGTGTTGGGGGTTGGGAAATTTCAGGTCCAATTTAAGAAACACGCCGCGACTCTTCCCCTAGTTGTTCTTAAAGGGGGGAATTGCAGCCTCCTCGGGACTCAATGGTTTCAGCCCCTGGGTTTGTTCATTGGGGGGGTGCATGCCATTGCCGTGGGGACTGACCCAATTCAGGAGGTGTGCGACGCGCACCCCGAAGTCTTCAAAAAAGGACTTGGGAAATTCAAGGGACCCCCAGTAGCTTTCGACCTAGACCCTGAGGTCCGCCCAATAAGACTCAAACCGCGCCGGGTGCCATTCGCACTCAAGGACAAAATAGAGGCGGAACTGGACAAATTGGTGGACCAGGGGATTCTTGTTCCTGTTGATTCTGCGGAGTGGGAAACTCCAATTGTAACAGCACTAAAAGCCAACAGGGAGGTGCGCATATGCGCTGATTACAAGTGCACCATCAACAAGGCCATTCGCCCTAATGCGTATCCGGTGCCGGTAGTCAGCCATTTGCTGGCCAGGTTACATGGGGGAAAGTGTTTCGCTAAACTCGACTTAGCACAAGCCTACCAGCAGCTCTCGGTGACCCCAGCCGCAGCTGCTGCCCAAACTATAGTCACCCATAAGGGGGCGTTCCAGGTGACGCGCCTTCAATTCGGCGTAAACTCGGCGCCTGGAATTTTCCAGTCACTCGTGGAACGCCTCCTGAAGGGGCTCGAGGGGGTGTTGCCTTATTTTGATGATGTATTGATAACGGGGGGGAGTCGGGCCGAATTGGCAAAGAGGTTGGGCAAGGTTCTAGTGATATTCGAAAAGGCGGGTTGAGACTGCGAAAAGACAAATGCGTCTTCTTCGCGACCGAGGTCGAATTCCTAGGGTTCTGTGTCACTCCTGAGAGAATAAGGCCGTCCACATCTAAGGTAGCCGCCATCAAGAAAGCCCCTCGCCCCACCTCCAAGCCCGAGTTGCAGTCGTTCCTAGGGCTGCTGAACTTTTACCACTCCTTCCTCCCCCGGAAAGCGGCCGTGGCCAAACCCTTGCACAGATTGCTTAAAAAGGACGAGGCATGGAAGTGGGGCGATGAGCAAGAGAGGGCATTTAGGGAGCTAAAGCAGCTTCTGGCGTCTGATGCCATCCTAACCCATTTCAACCCCAAGCGCCCAGTGGTCCTGATCTGTGACGCATCCCCGGTGGGGGTGGGGGCGGTGCTGTGCCACGTGTTGGAAAATGGGAGGGAGGCCCCGATAGCGTTCTATTCCAGGTCCCTGTCCCAAGCGGAGAGAAACTACGCCCAGACAGACAGGGAAGCATTAGCGATAAGTGCGGGAACAAAAAAGTTCCACGACTTCCTGTATGGCCGCCCCTTCACGATAGTGACCGACCACAAGCCCCTGCTAGGCATTTTTACCGCAGACAAGCCCACGCCACAGATCCTGTCCCCAAGGATGCTTAGGTGGGCCATTTTTCTCAACGCGTATCAGCACGCGTTAGTGTACAGGCCCGGGAGGGAGATAAGCCATGCGGACGCTCTATCGAGGTCCCCCCTTCCCCAGGATAGCAGCCACGTGGGCGGGGAGGAGCCAGACCACCAGGTGCTGATGATAGAGGTCCTCGACTCGCCCCCAGTACTGCCCGCCGACATCGCCAAAGCGACCGGCAAGGACAACGTTTTAGCGAAGGTCAGCTCCTGGGTGCAGAAAGGGTGGCCAGCGTCATCCCCGGCAGTGGAATTCGACCCATTTTTTCGAAAAAAGTTAGAGTTGTCCCTTGAGAGAGGGTGCCTTCTGTGGGGCCAGCGAGTGGTGATCCCGGTGTCCTTACGACCGCGGGTACTCAAACTCCTGCACGTCAGCCACCCGGGAATTGTGCGTTCCAAAGCCCTGGCACGGAGCTATTTCTGGTGGCCCCAACTAGACGCCGACATCGAACACATGGTCGGCACTTGTGAGCCCTGCCAAAACTCCAGACCAGAAGAAGCCCCCCTGCCTCACAGGGAGTGGGACGCGGCGCAGGGGCCGTGGTCCCGGGTTCATGTAGACTTTGCTGGCCCGTTCCGTGGGACGCTGTTTCTCCTTGTGGTGGATGCCTTCTCCAAGTGGTTGGAGGTCATTCCGGTGACAAGCACGTCCACGGCCACAACCATAAAGCATTTGCGGAGGGTCTTTTCCACGTTTGGTTTACCCGACACCCTCGTAAGCGACAACGCAAGTTGCTTCACATCCTCGGAGTTCAGGGCATTCACAGAAATCAACGCCATTCGGCACATCACCTCCGCTCCTTTTCACCCTGCCACAAACGGCCAAGTAGAGCGCCTTGTGCGGACCACCAAGGACGCGCTGCGGCGCATGGGGCCCGGGGACCTAAACCATCAAGTGTGCCAGTTTCTGCTAGGTTACAGAGTGACTCCCCTAGCGTCAGGATACTCCCCCGCGGAGCTGCTTATGCGTAGGAAACTGACCACCATACTAACTAGGCTAGACCCCACGAGATTAGAGGACAAGGGGAAGAACATTGGGATAGAGGACACAAAGAGTTTCGACGTGGGTGCCCCCGTGTATTGCAGGAATTACGCCAGCGCGGGTCTGGCCTGGGTACCGGGCGTCATCTTAGAGCAGACTGGTCCCGTCTCGTACCGCGTCGAGACCAGCACAGGTCTACTCTGGAGGCGGCACGCAGACCAGCTCCGACGCAGGGTCCCTGACGAGCAGGGCACGGACCGCGGGAAACAGGATTCAGCGTTAGGGTTCTCCCCCACCCGTTCAGCCCAAGGGGGAGGAAAGGGGGGCCATGGGTCCCCACCAAGGGGGGAGGAAAGGGAATCTGTCCTCGTAGATATCCTGCGGGATCGGTCAGCAGAGAGAAGGGAAGCCGATCTCATAGATATCCCGCGGGATCTCCCCACAAATACGGATACCCCAACAGAGTTAGATTTTGATTTTCAGAACCGGGGAAGTTTTGCGGAGTGGTCCCCCACCCGTCCAAGCGAGAAGAGGGGTTTTTCGTTAGCCCCGAGTGTCTCCGGTCTGCCCACAATGGAGTTTTTCCCCTCCCCCAAAACCGCCAAACCACAGCAAGCCTCTAACAAGTCTCCCTCTCCCGTTTCAGGACAAGGGACCAGGGAACGAGGAAGCAGTAGCGCCCCTGGGGCAGGTCAGCCCACATCGCGGCCCAAACACGTTTGCAATAAGCCATCTTGGCTGAGGGACTTCGTCCCATCCTAGGGGGGAGGGATGTTGTGTTCTATGACTGTACCTTTTACAATGTATCCATTCACGTGTATCCAATGTAACCATGCTTGTGTAACATTATAACCAGCAGCTGCTTAACTGTAGCCCTTACAATAGGACGCAAGCTAATGACCACCTGGTGGCAATAGCGAGCGTTCAAGCTCTCCTGGCCCAGACTTACCAGCAAACAACAGCGCGGGAAGATTCCCGCCATCACCCACACCTGGACAAGAGGGCCGTGACCGTCCATGACGTCACGCGGACAGTAACCAATGGACTGTCGAGGAGCCACATTCAAAATGTATAGCCACTGTATATATTGAGCTACCCATCCGCCATTACCTCATGTTCCTCCGGATCATCATGCAATAAACCTGTGTTAAGCCAACCCTTCGGCTGTTTCATTGTCTTTGGTCCCATACACTAAATGCTTGAAACACAATTAACACGGCTACTATTCCAAAAAATTCAGATAGGTACGTGTGTGGTTTTTTTTTAACAGCAGGTAATATTATTTATTTATTTTTATTTTATTTTTCTAATTTATATTGCCGCCCAACTGTGAAGACTCTGGGCAGCTCACAGAAAATAAAACCAATACCACATTTTAAAACCAATAAAAACCCCATTAAAACTGCTACCAAAAATTACCCCAACCCCTACAGCTTAAAACAGATTAAAAGAGGGAGAGAGTGTTCTTACTAAATGAGCCAGCAGGCAGGGGTTACCACATCGCTGGTGCCCCACACCTGCTTTGCCAGCCAGGTTTTTTGCCCTTTCCTGAAGGACAGCAACTCTGTCTGGAGACGCAGCTCAATTGGCAGGAGGTTCCATAAGGCCGGAGCAGACACTGAGAAGGCCCTCCTTCTGGTGCTAGAGAGACGAGCCTCCCTAGCAAATGGCACAATGAGAGAGCCTCTTCAGTCTGCTGTGGTGGGATGGACAGATGTTCTCAGGGTGACATGGTCTCTTCAGTATCCTGGCCCACTACAATGTAGGGCTTTAAAGGTAATTACTAGCACCTTGACTTGCACCTGGAGGCACTCTGGCAACCAGTGCAGCTCCTGAAGCAGTGGCGAGGCACGGGCATATTGCCCACACCCCATCACCACCCGAGCAGCTGCATTCTAGACCCGCTGTAGCCTCTGAATGATCATCAAGGGCAGCCCCATGTAGAGCGCATTGCAATAGTCAAGTCTGTAGGTGAACAGAGCGTGCATGACCATGAGCAAGGAGTCCCGATCTCGGAGCGGGCATAACTGGTGTATAATATGGAGTTGTGCAAAATACCTGTTATTTAGATTAGTGGTGATGTTTTGCCCTGTTGGATTGCAAATGGATGTTTGAGTTTTGGTCTGTTGCTCTCTCTTCACCCAGCCTGCTTCTCTTTTCCTACTCTGGTGGTATCACTGTCAAAGTTCATAAAAGCTGCCCCTTGCTTCTGTTTTTCTGATGTCCTCTAGGCTGCAAGTGAGCAAAAAATTCTTCCAGAAATAATTATGATGGTGTTGTGTAACTGCTCCATCATCACTAGCCATGGTCACAGCTATCTGCATTACCTCGTTCATAGGAAAGCCCCACCCCACCCCGGTAGTGAGGGTGGCAGGAGCAGGGACCAAGACAGGAGCTCATTCCATTGTGCGGTTCTCAGGTCTCAAACTGCTGACCTGCTGAACTTCCAGTCGTCAAGTTCAGTATCTTAACCACTTGAGCCACTGCAGTCCTATTTATCTACTTGCAATTTCTTGCTTTTGAACTGCTAGGTTGGCAGGAGCTGTGGCAGAGATGGGAGTTCATTCCGTTGCGCAGCACTCAGATCTCGAACTGCTGACCTGTCAAACTTCCAGTCAAGTTCTGCATCATACCCACTAAGCCACCACACTATCTCCCTGACCATTACTTTTTAATCCCTTAAAAATGGACAGATACTACACCAATGACTGGATTTATGGCATCTGACAATGCCTTAATTTATAGATTATACTAGCAGGGGTGCCCGGCTTCGCCCGGGTGGTCCCAACCCAGCTAGCTGAGTGCCAGTGTTGCCCGGGAAACCGACTGGCCAGGGGTGGGCCTGTGATGTGAGCTTGGCGATATCACAATCCCCCCCCCCCGGTTGACCTAGCACTGGGGAAGACACAAACCCTCCTGTCGAATATACCCCCCTTTGCAGATCAATTTAGGGGGCACCCCCCCCCCCCAGGCTTTGGGACCCTGACAGTGACCTGCTCACGTGCGCAAGGTATGTGTGTGCCAAATCATATAGGCAGCCAGTGACATAACTAATTAGGTTTTCTTGCATAGAAAGTGCATATAAAAAATAATCCATTTTGTGTGGCCTATTGCTTTCCTTGATGTTTGCAATTGCAATATGAAGCTATGCAGTGCCAAAGCTTCCAGGAAAAAAACCCTACAATCTTGTACAGAAATTCAAAATATCTGTTCAACATTCATCGGTCCAAACATTCAAATCCAATCTTCTCAAGATCTTTGTTAGTCCATGACTGATGCCAGTAATATCTCTCCAACAGGCATTTTCATTGTTTACCTTAGCTCGGGTTTTCCTCATTCCTACTTGTCTTAGACCCACACTAGTGCTGTGAACCACTTATTTTGCTGTAATTGAGCCACCTGCATCTGTCCAGTAATTCACGACAGGGAAGAGAGGTGGGATAATGGATGGAAAATCGTCCTGTTATCTCTTCTCAGAGATGGGTATTCTATGCACGGGACACACAAAGAAATTTCTCACTTCAGCTAGCTCTGCTTGGAAAGAGAAACAGAAAATGAAGAGGGAACAAAGCCAGTCGTCTCCAACTCTAGGGTTCAGTGCTCATCTCTGCTTATACCCAAAGAGCCAGCGCTGTCTTCATCTGCAAATGCTTCTGTGGACATGTGGCAGGCATGACTAGACACCGGCGTGCACAGAATACTGTTTGCCTTCCCACCAAAGTGGTACCTATTATCTACTTGCAATTTCTTGCTTTCAAACTGCTAGGTTGGCAGGAGCTGGGACAGAAATGGGAGCTTACTCCGTGGTACAGCCCTCGGGTCTTGAACTGCTGACCTACTGACCTTCCAGTCATCAAGTTCAACATCTTAACCACTAAGCCACACATTCCCTGGCCTAAATGGGCTGAAGGGAAGGACAACTCAAGGGGTTAGAGCATTAGCTATGGCAGCTTTGTCCAGTCTCTGGATCTCTTTGCTAGAAGAGGCTAGATTTGATCCATCTTTGCTATCCTTCCAGTAACAAGCAAAAACGCTTTTTATTCACGCTGTTCTGTGGAAACTAAGAACCTTAATTAGTGTAAGATTTTGGTAATGTTTTGGTTCTCTTTTTGAAGGGCTAGCTGGTCTTAGCATTTTTAATTCAAATATTTTAAGAGTTAACCTAAAAGGTTTTTATAATAAACCCTGCTCAAAAGCCAGTCATATCTGACTCTAGGGTTCAGTGCTCATCTCTGTTTATAGCCAAAGAGCCAGCACTGTCTGCGTTTGCAGACATTTCCGTGGACATGTGGCAGGCATGCCTAGATACCGGAGTGTATGGAACGCTGTTTACCTTCCCACAGAAGTGGTACCTATTTATCTGCTTGCAATTTCTTGCTTTTGAACTGCTAGGTTGGCAGGAGCTGGGACAGAGACGGGTGTTCATTCCGTAATGCAGTACTCGGGTTTTGAACTGCTGACCTTCCACCTCCCAGTCAACGTCTTAACCACTTGAGCCACTGCAGCCCTAGCAAAAAGGTTAGCTAAAAATATTACCTAAAAAGGAAACCTGTCTTCATTAGCCCAAAATATGTGAGCAACAAGAGGGGTTTGGGGGAGGGGGGGAGCGAATCAGAGGCAAAGCAAGAGCCCTGGTGGCACAGTGGTTAAACTGCTGTACTGCAGCCTAAGTGTTGTGAGTTCTATCCTGATGGGAACGGGGATGATTCAGCCTTCCATCCTTCTGAGGTCAATAAAATGAGTACCCAGCATGTTGAGGGCAAAATGCTAATTACCTGTAAACCTCCCAGAGAATGCACTAAGCATTATGGGGCAGTATATAAGTGTAGTTTCTATTGCTAATTGCTATAATGAATTTATTCCTATTTTAGCATCTGTAATGCCATTGTAGGCTAAATTTCTGTTCTTTGGAAACTGTTTTGTAAATTGTCTTGCGTCCCAATTCTGGGCAAATGTTGGCACATAGACACGATAAAGTAAATTAATAAAGAGCCTTTGATATGAGCTGGGCCCCTCTGGAACTTATATAATCCTCTGGACCAATAAATTCCTTGACTATCATCGAGTGAAAGAAGAGACATGATGTCATCATTAGCTCCATATTTCCCTCCAGGTCCAAACAAGTCACTAGGAACAGCAAATCAATTAAACCTATATATTGCCCCATAGTGTTTAGTACACTCTCCGGGCCGTTGACAAGTTAATTAGCATTTTGTTCCCAACATGCTGGGTACTCATTTTACCAACCTCTGAAGGATGGAAGGCTGAGTCAACCTTGAGCCCTGATCAGGATCGAACTTGCAAGTCAGTGACACTGTCCTCACAACTGTTCTCTGTGGCAGCCGCTTTACCACTAGCTGAGGTCATAAGAGAATCAGACTTCAGTGAGCTGAAACAGGGCACAGATACCCTGGGAAAGATTTGTGCCCTGTCTGTGTAAAACACAAGACTGAATGAGCGATTGGTAGCAATTGCATGAGCCTCTGGTCAATGTGTAATCCACCTTATCACAAAGTGGTTTATTCAGCATTCTAATAATATCTCCCCACATAGCACATATGACCTCTCACCCACTCCTTCTGCTCCTATCTGCTTTATAGCTTAAGGCACCATTGTAATTAATCTAATTTTTTAAATGGTACCAACTTCGGCAGGAAGGTAAACAGCGTTCCGTGCACTCTGGTGTCTAGACGTGCCTGCCACATGCCCATGGAAATGTCTGCAGACGTAGTAGATAGTGCTGGCTCTGGCTTTAAACAGAAATGAACACTGAACTCTAGAGTGGGATATGAGTGGCTTTCAAGCAAGGGCGACCTTTACTTTAGCCCCACTGCCAGGGCCACCATCAGAAATTTCTGGGCCCCATACTGAGAAATCCTATTGGGGCCCCCACACAGTATTGTCTCACAGTAATGTCACAGTTATGGCCAGCGGTGGCAGGGCCCCTGTCAGCTCCGGGCCCTATACGACAATACTGGTAGTACTGCCCAGATGGCGGTCTTGCCCACTGCTGGCACATTTCTTCCCAAACCTGAATCCTTCTCAGGCATTTAGTCACAAGAAGGCAGCTTCTGTGTGGCTCCCCTCCATCTCATTTAAAACAAAAAAGGTGAGGGGGGGAGGAAAATATGAACCTCTTAGGCTAAGGGTAGGGTACCTGTAGCTCTCCAGATGTCGCTGGATTCAAATTCCCACCAGCCCAATATGGCCAAGGGTCAGGAATGATGGGAGCGGTGGGACAAAAACAGATGGTCAGCCGCAAATTCCTGACATCTGATTTATGATAGCACATCAGGATCCTCTATGAATGAGATGTCTTTCCATCTTGCCAACTATGTCTAAAAATACCCTCGAGCATCATCTCTAAGCAAGTCACCAACATGCATCTTTTGTTTTGCATCACAGTTGGAACAAAACCTTTGAATGGACAATTGACCCATTTCGAAGGGGTAAATGCAAACGCAAGTCACCCACTCAAGGCTGAAGGAGGCAACGTCTACTTGCTGAACTTCACAGCCTCGTTCTTCTCTGAGTGGCAGAAGAACCACTCCAACCCAACCTCAGTCTGTGCCTAAACTGAACCTTTTTGGTCCAGCTGTAGAACTACTATTTGGAGCAGGGGAGGGGGAGAGATTGTAGCAATTTCTACAACTAGAAAGGCTCTTAGAGTGACATACCTATTAGCTTTCTAAAAAGGCAATACGTGCTTTTAGGCTTGTGATGGAAATAATAATAATACACAGCACAGAAGGAAAAAAGGAAGAGAAAGAGAAAAAGGAACTTCAGCTACAGGTTATTAATGTTTGTATTGTTAAATAGCAACAGCAATTACATTTATTACTGCCCCTTAGTGGTCAGTGCACTCTTTGGGCAGTTCCTAAGTTTAGTGTCTTGCACGGAAGACAAAGAAAGAGTCGCAGGAAGGACTAACACAGGTTTATTCATTGGTGGTCAGCATGAACATGTGGTAATGGCGGAGGTACATCACATTATATACAGTAGCACAATACATTTGAATCTGGCTGCACGGTAGCTCATTGGCTGCTACCGGCGTGGCATCGTCCAGGTCACGCCTCTCTTCAGTAGTTCTTTGAGGGGGCGGGAAAGTTCCCGCGGCTGTTGGTGATTTGGGGAATGTGAACCATGTGAGGTGAACGCTCGCAGCTGCCCCCTATGGACAGCTAACTCGCGTTCCTTTTACAGTTGGGCTACATTGTAATTGTGGTCAGGTTACATTCATATATTTCAAGGCAACATCTCTTAAAGCGATATTGTACATACATAACATCCCTCCCCCCTAGGATGGGACGAAGTCCCTCAACCATTGTGGCTTGCCGCACGTGCGCCTGGGGCGTGCGGCAGCTTGACTTAACACAGGGGAGCCGAAGGCTCCTGGTTCCGCGGAGTCCTGCCCTGCAATGGAAAGGGGGGACTCATTAGTGGCTCGGCGTGGCGTCTGTGGCAACCCTGCATTGGGGGACGGGAATGGAATGAATAGTTGGGAAGTGAATCCCTGCCTACCGTTTGAGGAGTTTGGGGATCCCCCCAGTACGAACCTTGGGACCGACGAAGAGGCCCTCGTGGCCTCGCCACCCCCCATTGCCTGCCCTGGAGTTCTAGAGACTGTGGTGGGCGGACTCCCCCCTGTTGCCTGTCTTGGGGGTGTTGGTCTCCGGGGAGCTGGCGCTATGGTATATTCCAAAACAAAAGGGCTAGGGGGACTGGAAGTACCAGGGGCTGAACTAAAACCCCTCTTCTCGCTAGGACGGGAGGGGGACCACTCCGCTACACCCCCCTGGTACTGCAACTCATAATCATTGTCAAACTGATCCCTCTCTTTCAAAGTATCCTCGTCTGTGGTTGGGAACCCAGGATATGCGTTTGTATCCACGGGTTCCGCCGTGTCTCCCCCTTGGGTAATGCGGGTGGGGGAGGACCCTAACGCTGATTCCCCCTCGCCGGTGACTCGCCTTCTGAGTTGGTCTGCGTGCCTTCTCCAGAGTAGACCTGAACTAGTCTTGACCCTGTAGGATACCGGCCCCGTTTGCTCGACAATTGTCCCTGGTACCCACGCTGGCCCCAAGGCCGCGTAGTTCCTGCAGTGAACCGGGTCCCCTACCGAAAAACTCTTGGAGCTCTCTCCCCCTATGCTTATGTTTCTCCCTTCATCCTCCACCCTGGACGGATCCATCCGGTCAAAAAGTGTTACCGGACGCCTCCTCATGAAGAGTTCGGCTGGGGAAAATCCTAACGCTAGGGGGGTTGTCCTGTAGCAGATGAGGAACTGGCACAGATGCAGGTTCAACTCACCGGGACCCATGCGCCGCAGTGCGCACTTGGCGCTCTACCTGACCGTTTGTGGCGGGGTGAAACGGGGCAGCGGTTATGTGCCTGACAGCGTTCCTCTCCATGAACGTCTTGAACTCTGCCGACGTGAAGGTACTTGCGTTATCGCTAACGAGGACGTCTGGCAGGCCGAAGCAGGCAAAAAGTTTGCGCAACTGTTTAATGGTTGCGGCAGAGGAAGTGCTGTTCATGGGGATTACCTCCAACCACTTGGAGTAGGAGTCGACTACCAGTAGGAACATGGACCCGCGGAAGGGGCCAGCGAAGTCGACATGGATCCGGGACCATGGCCCGCGGGCCGTATCCCATTCCCTATGGGGTAACTGGGACTCCTCGGGTCGAGAGCTCTGGCAGCTCTCACACGTGCCCACTAAACGCTCTATGTCTCCGTCTATCTGGGGCCACCAAAAGAAACTCCTGGCCAGAGCCTTGGAGCGCACGATCCCGGGGTGGCTGGTGTGCAGTAGCCTCAGCACCTTGGCCCTCAGCTTCTCTGGGATAACCACCCGCTGGCCCCAGAGTAAGCAGCCCCTTTCCAGAGACAGCTCTACTCTGCGCCTGAAAAACGGCATGAACTGTTCCTCGGGGGGAGAAGTGGGCCACCCTTTCCTAACCCAGGAACTAACTTGGGCCAGCATCTTGTCGGCCGCTGTGGCCTTGGCGAGGTCGGCTGGGACAATGGGGGGTGAGTCGAGAGACTCAATCAGCAGGACTTGGTGTTCCTGCTGCACCTCACATGTAGGGTCCCCTAAACTAGGGAGAGGGGATCAGGACAGGGCGTCCGCATGGGAGATCTCCTTCCCTGGGCGATAGACCAGCTCATACTGGTAGGCGTTGAGGAAAATGGCCCAACGCAGCGTCCTGGGGGATAAAATTTGCAAGGTGGGTTTGCCGGTAGTGAAGATCCCCAAAAGCGGCTTGTGATCCATCACCACCGTAAACTCGCGGCCGTATAGGAAATCGTGGAACTTCTTTGTTCCCGCGATTATGGCTAGGGCCTCCCTATCTGTTTGCGCGTAATTGCGCTCTGCCTTCGAGAGGGACCTTGAGTAGTACGCCACCGGGGCTTCCCTCCCGCTCTCCAACACGTGGCACAGGACCGCCCCCACCCCCACCGGGGACGCATCACAGACTAATACCACTGGCTTTTTCGGATCGAAGTGGGTCAGGATAGCATCCGAAGATAGGAGTGACTTGAGCTCTTTGAATGCTCTCTCCTGCTTGTCCCCCCACCGCCAAACCGCATCTTTCTTAAGTAACGAGTGCAGTGGCTCCGCGACTGATGCCTTCCGAGGCAGGAAGGAGTGATAGAAGTTTAGGAGCCCTAGAAATGACTGCAGCTCCGGTTTCGCGGTGGGCCGAGGGGCGTCTCTCACGGCCGCAACCTTGGACTCGGAGGGTTTGATTCCGTCCGGGGTTACCTTAAACCCTAGAAACTCAACCTCCCTCGCGAAGAATACACACTTGTCCCTCCTCAATCGAAGTCCTGCCCTCTCGAACACTGAGAGGACCCCATCTAGCCTCTTTGCTAATTCTAATTCGCTCCCCGCTGTTATCAACACGTTGTCGAAGTATGGGAGGACACCTGGAAGCCCCTTTAAAAGGCGTTCCACGAGGGACTGGAAGATTCCGGGGGCCGAATTCACGCCGAACTGAAGGCGCGTTACCTTAAACGCCCCCTTGTGCATTACGATCGTTTGCGCGGCGGCGGCAGCCGGGGTTACAGAGAGCTGCTGATACGCCTGGGCCAGATCTAGCTTGGCGAAACACCTCCCCCCATGTAACGTGGCCAGCAAGTGGCTGACCACTGGCACCGGGTATGCATTCGGCCGAATGGCCTTATTAATCGTACATTTATAGTCCGCACAAATCCTGACCTCCCCATTTGACTTGAGGGCTGTAACAATCGGCGTTTCCCACTCCGCCGAGTCAACTGGAACCAAAATCCCCTGCCCCACCAATTTGTCCAGTTCCGCCTCAATCTTGTCCTTGAGGGTGAAGGGCACTCTCCTTGGCTTGAGGCGGATGGGCCGGATTTCTGGGTCCAGCTCAAAAGAAACCGGGGGGCCCTTGTATTTCCCGAGCCCCTTCTTGAAAACGTCCGGGTGTGCATCGCACACGTCCCGCATTGGGTCAGTCTTGATGGCGTTAATGCCGGACAGTTCGATCCCCAGGGGAGCAAACCACTGCGTTCCAAAAAGGCAGCACCTCCCCTGTCGGAGTTCGATTCATGTAAAGATCTCTTCTCAATCAGTCTCATGAAGCAGCAGTAGAAACTTAAGAGTCCACGAAGTCCAGCTTCATTAGGCTCAGAGTAAGGAAAGAACAGAGACAGAGAGAAAACACGACTGCAGTCTTTGGCTGAACAAAGGATACTAATCGCTTCTCTTTATTCAAGCAGAGTATACCAGAAACAAAACTTAAGCTACATAATCAATCAGAATGTCAGAACCCAAATAAGGAGAATACTTTTTCACTATTCTACGCATGCCCACAATCAAGCGTTGTCTCAGTAAGCAAAGAGGCTTTTGTTTACAAAATGTGTCAGAAGACAGGAGACAGAATCCAGATGCATTCCTACATGTCCTCCTTTTTCATTTAAATTTGAGAGAGAGAGAGACGGCTAATCATACCCCTGCATGTCATCATACTCCATAACTACTCCTCCATATACATCATCACTGTCCTCCTGGACATCGTACCCCTCCTGACTCATGGTACTTTGTTCCGGAGGATGATACCTCATTGAGTACAATTGCCGTCGTGCAAAACCCGATGTCTCCCTTCTACGCAGTGGACATGTGTTACACATAGAAATAAGATTAGGAATACAATAAATGCAAAAACACAAAGGTATAAGGCAGATAATAATCATGAACCCATAAAAGAAAACTTGTCTAAGGACAGATAAATCAGGCAACCAAGAAGTCACCCAATCAAAGAGATTAACATCAGTGCGTACATTGTTAGTAATGCTCTCCTGTAAATTCTGAAGTTCTTTCTCAATAGTATTATTCAGATCCTGGAATTTTACCCGACATCCCTGGTTCCCGACCAGTTTACAAAATCCTCCGGATTTTGCTAACAGGTAATCTATGGCCAGTCTGTAAGGTAAAATAACCCAATGCTGCACCTTGATATTGTCCTGGATGGAAATTCGTGGCAACTCCATTAAAAAAGAACCACATGTTGGGATCCTTGATTTGCCATCCATTGCAAATTGAACCACTATCTATAGCAGAATAATCAGGAGTAAACATAGGAAACACATCATATATATCTTCAATAGTAGTGTTAAACAAGGTATAATTAAGCTTATAAGAACTGTTATAACTACCCCATAACCAAAAATAATCATCACAACCCGTATAATTGCCTACATTCTGCAAAACCCTTTTTGCTTGAGTCCAGTACTTCCATTTACTATTCCAGGCTCCAGAACTATGACAGCAAAAACAAAGTCCTTTAGTGTATTTCTTGAATGTCATGCTTCGCCAGCGGGTGTTGTTAAATTGTTCTGGAGGATTGGAGAAGAGTGTAGACCTATCAAGATGTTGCAAATGTCCAATAACCAACTCAGGCGTGTTGAACAATGCCGGAAGAAAGGCCATTTGAGACACTGCCAGTGGATGCTCATAGTATAACGTTGCATTCTTACCATGAACCTCAAACATATAGTTAGCATGACGAATCCAAAGTTGGGGTTGCCCCCATGAGGCATTGTTCTTACAGCTGGAAGCACAGTAAGAAAGAAAAGAACAAATGTCAGCAAATTTAGTTTACTGGTGAACCACCATCCTGGAGCTGAGTAACCTTCTTCTCTCTCCATGGGCGGATCGCTCGAGCAGGAATCCTTCCACTCAGGATCCCCTTGTTGCCAATAAACGACCAATGGCTTAGGAAGACACTCCCCTAAGAAACAGGAGCATGCCCTGTTATTACTAGTACTATGTAACTAAACATGAAACATGCCTGATGTATAACACAAATGCAATATCACAAACCCATTTACATGTGTAGGGTACTGAAAACTCTTCCATGTACTTCTGAAGGTACCTTGAGAAATGCAGTTTCATAAGGTGAAACATAACATAAGCAAAGACAGGTCTTTCCCCTGCAAGAGAATAAGCAAAACATTTAAGCATGAACAAAACATGAACATTTCTCTTCTTCCTTACATGAAGTAGGTCTCCATTGCATTCAATAACTTAAAACCAGCATAGCATGGTAAATCAATACAGTACAAATATCATTAGAGCATTTCACACTCATAGCATGAGCAGGTTGCTTAAAAAAGGTTTTCAGGTTTTAAAATGCAAACAAAGCCAATTCTTTGCTTAGAGTCCACACAAACTTTTTAGTCCAATTAAAATGTCCAAATTAAAAGTCCAAATGTTTCTTCTTAAACACTATCTTCTCTCCAGCACAGTTCTTGGCATGGCAAGCTGAAACTAAGCCATAAATTAACTCTCACTGAATTCACAAGACACCCAGACCCCCCTTTTCAGCTTTTCAGGCAAACACACATTCCTTCATGCTCCAGTCACACCCATCTGTATTAAGGCAGGCACAAAGAACTTCTCCAGAATTTGCAAGCAATTTCACACAGAAGAAAATCACAGGGAATTCCCCGTTGCTTTCCCTGCCATCCTGATGCTGGAAACTTGAGACAGCCCACTCTGATCTCTTTGTTTGAGGGTTGGGCAGTTCAATATTTTCTCCCTCCTTGTATTTTTGCAACAGCCTGCTGTGCATCGAGGAAGGATTCACCCCCCTTGTTCTCTGGATTTCTTTCATTTGCAGCATCTGATTCTCAACCTTATGACAAACTGCATCTGTTAGTTTGTACTTGCACCCCTTTCTGGTCTTGGGTTTTGTGCATTCCTCCTCTGGGCCATCCTTCCACTTCTGTAGGATCTTCCTGCCCAAACGTGAGGTATCAAGTTTACTACTCAGCTTCTCCGGCTTTTGTGAAGAGGGTTGCTTCACGGGGGGGCTGAGATCTCCTATGCTGCTCTTTGAAACACACTCCTTGCTTCCTGCCACTCTGCATGCATTAACAGCTTCAATCTGTGATGAGGTCCCCACCATTTGTTCCCCATCAGCTGGCACTAGTTGTTTTTTAGACTCGGCAGGCAGTATTGCAGCAGTGAACAGGTCTTTTGTAGGGCTAAAAGTGCTTGATTGCTGCAAGGCAGGATATAATGTCCCATCTCCATTTCCACCCACATCAGGGGGCTTAAGCTGTTGTTGCTCATATGATGGAGGGGCAGTTGGACTCCCTTCCTTGGCTGGAGGCAAAAACTGTGGGAGGGGGCCATCAAGCCTCTGAGAGAATAACATATTTCTTGGAGTATGTCTTTGAAGGCAGTTTCTGACTTCCTCCCACGTAAATTGAACTGATACAAAAAATTCTCTCATGCTTTTGCAATTCTTTCCCCACTTGATTCCACTGTTTTAAGTCCAAACATTCATTATATTTAACCCAAGGACAGAATTTTTCTATAGCTTTGACTAGCTTTTGTATCTCCTTCTCATCCGCTCGTTTCCCATTGTTATTCAAAAGATCTGAGATATCTTTACAAAGTTCCTGCATTTGCGATGCCAGCACACATCCCATAATTAAATTGTTTTTCTCTCACCCTTTGGGACCCAATGTAGAATTGGATGAATTTCGAGCGCTCGACTGACCTTTCCTCTGGTCGTGAGTGAGTGACAATAGACCTCCCCGGTCGCCAATTATGAGGTGTTAATTGCTGAAGCAGAGTTCAAAGAAGGCTCTCATTGTAGTTCAAAGCCTCCCATGGAGCGCCACTTGTCGGAGTTCGATTCATGTAAAGATCTCTTCTCAATCAGTCTCATGAAGCAGCAGTAGAAACTTAAGAGTCCACGAAGTCCAGCTTCATTAGGCTCAGAGTAAGGAAAGAACAGAGACAGAGAGAAAACACGACTGCAGTCTTTGGCTGAACAAAGGATACTAATCGCTTCTCTTTATTCAAGCAGAGTATACCAGAAACAAAACTTAAGCTACATAATCAATCAGAATGTCAGAACCCAAATAAGGAGAATACTTTTTCACTATTCTACGCATGCCCACAATCAAGCGTTGTCTCTCAGTAAGCAAAGAGGCTTTTGTTTACAAAATGTGTCAGAAGACAGGAGACAGAATCCAGATGCATTCCTACACTCCCCCCTTTGAGGACTACTAGGGGCAGTTTCTCGGAGTAGTTCTTGAACTTCACCTTGAAGTTCCCCACCCCCAACACCGGGATCCCATTTCCCTGCACGTCCCGTAGATTGGATCTCATGGCCCGCAGTTTGGGCCGCTTCTCTGGGGGAATGCGCATAAACTCTTTTTGGGACAGGATGGAATAAGATGACCCCGAGTCTATCTCCATCCTCACTGGGACCCCCTGCAACAGTACCTCTATGAAGAACCGCCGGTGCTCCAGGCCCACACGGTTCACGCCTTCCTCGCTGTAGCTGGCTGAGACCTTCCTGGTGCCGGTCGCCTTTCGTTGTTGCGTCTGGGGATGGCTGGAACTGCCCTTGTCCTCGACTCGCCCGCGCCTGCATACTCGGGCGATGTGTCCTTTTCGGCCGCAGTTGTGACACTTGGCCTTTCAAAACGGGCACCTCGTGCGGTCGTGGGCCGCCCCACAACCGTCGCAGCGGCGGTCCTGCCGCTCACGGGTCTGCCGCTTCTCACCTCACTTCCTGATCCTCTGGACGTCGTCGTCCTCGCTGGAGTAGGGGTCCGCTGTCGTGGACGACTCCTCGGACGATGTTGGTGTGCCGGTGGGCGGCTTGGGGGCCCGCCAGGCCGTCTTCACTGATGTCCGCCGGGCCGCCTGTACTGGAGACTTGGCCCTCTCGGCCGTGGCCCCTCAGGACTTGAACAGTCTGACCCCGCTCCTGGCCTCCTCGGCTGCTTGGGCCTCCCGCAGTACCTCGTTGAACGTGAGGCGGTGGTCGCGGGTCATCAGCCTCCTCTGAAGCTCCTCGTCCCTCAAACCACACAGCATGCGGTCACGGAGGGCCTGGTCGAGGTCGTCCCACTGGCAATGCACCGCTGCAAGCCTGAGGGCCGCCGCATAGGCGGACACGGATTCACCCGGTCGCTGGTCTCGCCTGTGGAACCCGACCCGGGCTGGGGAAATCGAGACGGGCGGCTGGAAATGCTCACGCAGTCTCTCCAGGATACGGTCGATGGGCACCTCGTCCACCTTTCAGGGGGCCACCAGGGTCATCAGGATCCGCAGCGTGGCCGGCCCCACCTGAGCCAGGAAGTGGGAGCGCATCTTCGCGTCATCATCGACGCCTGCAGCTTCCATGGCATGCCGAAACTGGCACTCGTAGAGCTCCCATTGTTCGGGCTCGCTGACATCGAACTGGTACGGCTTGACCTTGGGATTCGCCATCGATCCCATCCTCGTCGCCAATTTAGTGTCTTGCACGGAAGACAAAGAAAGAGTTGCAGGAAGGACTAACACAGGTTTATTCATTGGTGGTCAGCATGAACATGTGGTAATGGCGGAGGTACATCACATTATATACAGTAGCACAATACATTTGAATCTGGCTGCACGGTAGCTCATTGGCTGCTACCGGCGTGGCATCGTCCAGGTCACGCCTCTCTTCAGTAGTTCTTTGAGGGGGCGGGAAAGTTCCCGCGGCTGTTGGTGATTTGGGGAATGTGAATCATATGAGGTGAATGCTCGCAGCTGCCCCCTATGGACAGCTAACTCGCGTTCCTTTTACAGTTGGGCTACATTGTAATTGTGGTCAGGTTACATTCATATATTTCAAGGCAACATCTCTTAAAGCGATATTGTACATACATAACACTAAGGTAATTAGCATTTTGCCCCCAACATACTGGGTACTCATTTTAGCAACTTTGGAAGGCTGGAAGGCTGAGGCAACCTTGAGCCTGGTCAGGACTGAACTGAGAACGTCAGCAGTTTTGGCTGCAGTACAGTGGTTAAGTTTAACCACTGCACCACCAGTGCTGTAAATCATGGGTTCTCAACCTTTTCAAGCTGTGGGCCAGACCACACACCCTCAGACAACTGAGCGAACCAGACTGGTGGTTCCCTCTGCTGTAAACTCTGCCATAAAACACATCGACGCATACCTGTCAAGTTTTGGATTTGAAAATAAGGTAAATTTTGGCCACACCCCTCTGTGGGTGTGGCCAAATCTGTGGGCGTGGTCAAATATAGCCATGTGACTTGCTGGGCTATAGTCATGCCTGCCACATGGCCATGAAAATGTCTGCAAACACAGACAGCACTGGCTCTTTGGCTGTAAATGGAGATGAGCACTGCACCCTAGAGTTGGATACGACTGGCAGATTTTACTTTCTTAGGATCAAAGATCTCTGCAGATGGTGATTGCAGCCGTGAAATAAAAATGTGACTGATGCTTGGGAAACAAGCTATGAGAAACCTGGGGAACATAGTTAAAAGTAGAGGCATCACCTTGCAAACAAAAAATTCCATAGTCAAAGCAATGGTATTCCCGGTGGTAATGTATGGGTGTGAGAGCTGGACCATTAGGAAAGCTGAGTGCAGAAAAATAGATGCCTTTGAAATGTGATGTTAGAAATAGGTCAGTCCTAGAAGAAATCAACCCTGACTGCTCATTAAAGGTCAAATAGTAAAGATGACGCTAAAGTACTTTGGACATCAAATGAGAAGAGAGGATTCACTTGAGAAGGCCTTGATGCCGGGAAAGGTGGAGGACAAAAGAAGGGGGTGGCCAAAAATAAGATGGCTAGATGATATTGTAGATGCAATGGGCACAAAGCTGTGTGGGCCAAGGAACCCTTTCCTCATCTTCTTGGGGGACTTTTGTTTTGTTTTCTTTCTTATTTACTCAGTGGCTTAAGTGACTAAGATGCTGACTGGGAGGCAGAAGGTCAGCAGTTCAATTCCCGAGTACTGCAGGATGGAATGAGCTCCTGTCTTTGTCCCAGCTCCTGCCATCCTAGCAGTTAGAAAGCAAGAAATTGCAAGTAGATAAATAGGGACCACTTTGGTGGGAAGGTAACAGCGTTCCGTGTGCTCTGATGTCTAGTCATGCCTGCCACATGACCACGGAAACGTCTGCAGACACAGACAATGCTGGCTCTTCGGCTTTGAAACAGAGATGAGCACTGAAGCCTAGAGTCGGATACGACTGGGTTTCGAGCAAGGGAAACCTTTACCTTATTTATTTTTAATTAATTTTTTTTTTCTGGGAATCAAAGAAAGTGCAGAATAGTAAACCAGCCCCCTAGGGTTACCAACTGCTTGTAAGCAGCTTGGCTTTTTTTTTAATTTTTTTATTGAATTTTTTCAAAGACATACAACAAGGAAAAGAAAACAATAACTAACAATACAATACACAAACGAATCCATAATCTCATCTTAACAAACATTATTAACTGCTAGCACATAACAATTTCTAAACTCGTTATTTACTATATAACCAACGAATATTGAAAGCCATTGATACAAAATCCTAAATAGTAAAAACTTTCTGTGCTGCCACTTATCTTTGACTAAATAATAATCACCCTGTGAATATATACAATGCCCGGAGAGTTCATTTTCTGCTCAAATCCAAAAACTTCTTTGGGATGGTACTGGTCCTGAACTATCAATTGCCATACAAGAATGGTCCACAAATGGTTTCCATATATTCCAAAATCTATTCTCTTTTAAATTATCTCTTTTCACTTTTATCTCCCATGTCAATTTATCATTCAGTGCTAATCTCCACATCTCTTTATACCATTCTCCAATCTGTATATCTGTATCATTTTTCCAATTTCTAGCTATGCATTGTCTAGCCGTTGTCAATACAATTTCCAATAATTCTTTTTCTTCTTTGTTTAAACCCAAACCTTCCACGTTCGTTAATAGAATGGTACTTGACACCAACTTAACACTTTTACCCATTATTTCGCCAAACTCACCTTCTATTTTCCCCCAAAAATCCCTTATTTTTTTACAACTCCACCACATATGTTCATATGTTCCATCGACTTCTCTACATCTCCAACATAACTTATCTCTTTTATTATCCATCTGGTAAAGTCTTAATGGCGTCAAGTACCATTGCCACAACATTTTAAAATTATGTTCTTTAATTCTTACAGACATTGTTCTCATAATCCTCTTTTTCCATTTATTTTTCCACTCAATCTCCCCAATTGTTATATTCAAGTTTTATTCCCACTTCCGTTTCAAATCCTCCTGTGAATCTACACCTCTATTCAATATGTTATAAAGCTTACTTACAAGACCCTTAATACTACATTCCCCTTTTCTAATCTTCCTTACCAACTCCTCAAATTCCGTATTTATTCTATCTAACCCTACTTCTTTTTTATATTTTTTATTCCAATTATCCACCTTTAACTTCTGAAACCAGTTCAAATTTAGTTTCTCAAATATTTTTTTCCGCTCAACATCAGAGTCGCAAGTTTTTAGCCAATCCTTCAATAAAAGCACCCCATTTTTGTCCAATAGTTCCATTTTTTCCTTATCTAACTTTATTGGGAAACACATCATATCAGTCAATTCCAAAATTGGAGAGAGATTTGGGACCATATCCTTTTTTACCTTCTTCCACACCTCCATGAGACCTCTCATCATAGTATTATTTGACCTTTTCACCCTATCCTTTATTCCCAAAAAAAATCATATTTCCAATATTTCTATATTCCTTCATCTCCAATTGCTCCCAAATTGTCTTTTCTCTTGCCAAAATCTTCACAACATTCTTGACTTGAAAAGCTCGATAATATGCTAGCAAATTTGGCATACCCAAACCCCCTTTTTTTTTGAGACAAATACCATAGCTTTTTTGGTAGCCTACATTTTTTACCTCCATTACAAAAGCCATTGAACATCTTTTGAAACTCATTAATTTCTTTCTCTTTCAAGTGGATCGTTAGTGTATCAAATAAAAAATTAATCTTCAGTAATAATATCATTTTACATATAGCAATCCTTCCAAACCATGACAGCTTTAACTTCTGCAGCTCTTGTATTTTGTTCTTGAATTCCACTTTCAAGCTGTCATAATTCAATCGTTTAAGCTCTTCTAATTTGTTTGAAATAATTATCCCCAGATATTTCAGCTTATCTTTAATTTGTATATTAAGTGTCGACACTATCCTACCCATCTCACTTGGTTTCAGGTTGCACAGCATCAATTCTGATTTATCCCAATTTATCTTTAATCCAGTTATATCTTGAAATACCTGTAAATGATCTTTAATCCTATCCATTACCAGTTCCGGGTGCTTCAGCATCAACAATGTATCGTCTGCATACATACTCACTTTGTTGCCCATAATCCCTTCTATATTTAAATCCTCCCTTATACTTTTAGCCAAAATCTCCATTGCCATGATAAACAGAATAGGAGATAAAGGGCAGCCCTGTCTAGTGCCAGCCTCTAGCTTTATCACATCCGTAAACTCCTCATTTACTCTAACCCTAGCATTTCCTTTTTGGTATAATAAATCTATAACCTTATTGAATTTATCCCCAAACCCATATTTCTTTACTATTTCCTTAATTGAAGGCCACTGCAATGAATCAAATGCCTTAAAAATATCCAATGATAATAGTCCCACCTTTTCCTTTGTTTGGTTAACATTGTCTATTAAGTCTAATACCCTTCTAGTAAAATCCGCCATGTGTCGTCCTTTTAGAAATCCAACTTGATCAACATTTATATATTCCCCCATGAAGCTATTTAAGCGGTTAGCCAATATTGCCGTGAAGATCTTCGCATCTTGATTTATAAGTGAAATTGGTCTGTACGAATCCACTCTTTCTAAATTCTTACCAGGCTTTGGCAAAAGAACGATTGTAGTGTTATACCATGAAGTCGGGATTGGTCCACCATCTAATATATAATTATATAACTTCACCAATTTCGGAACCACCACCTCTTTAAATTCTTTATAGAACTCTGTCGATAATCCATCATCCCCCGGGGCTTTCCCTATCTTCAGTCCGCTTATTACCTCCTTTACCTCTTTATCAGTTATCTTTTCCTCCATTTTCTCCCTATGCTCTTGTTTTATTCCATTCCCTAACTGTTTCTCCAATATCTTTTTAAGCTTCTCTAAATCTACTTCCTTTTTTGCATATAATACCTGATAAAATTCCCTAACAATTTTACATTTGTCTCTATTCTTATTACACCTTGAACCTTGCCTATCAACCAATACCCCAATTTCTCTTTTTTCCCTTTTAACCTTAGCTGCTCTTGCTAATAATTTTGAGTTCTTATTACTAAATTCAAAATATTCTCTATTTAGATAAATCAAATCTCGTTTAACTTTATCAATATCTTTGCCCATTACTTCTGCCTTAAGTCCTTGTAATTTCATAAAAGTTTTTTTATCTTTGTTTTTTGCATGTTCCTCCTGTAATTGTTTTATTTCTCTTTCTTTTTCTGTTTGTTCCGCTTTATACTTTTTGTATTTAAAGTTTGCCAATTTTATACTTTCCCCCCTAAAGACTGACTTCATGGTATCCCATACAACGTTAAAATTAACCTCATTGTTATCGTTCCATTGCCAGCTTTCTTTCCATCTTTCAATAATTGCCTCTTTACTTTTCTGATCTTTGAACAAACTAGGATCGTACCTCCAATTTCTTACTCTTCGAATATTTTTTTGTGCTTTCAATTCCAAATATACTTTAGCATGGTCCGATTCCTTAATAATCCCAATTTCCGTACCCTCTATATCCCCAATTAAATTTTCCGAAAGTAACACATAATCTATTCTTGAGTAGGTCCCATGGACATGAGAAAAAAAGGAATATGCCCTTTCCGAGCCCTTAAACTCTCTCCACGTATCCTTTAAGCCCATAACATCCAACCAATTGTCAAGCACCTTCCCTTTTAAACCAATTCCACTTCTAGCTATGTTTGTGCAATCTAGTCCTGACCTTATCAAATTGAAATCACCAGCCACAATAATTTTTGCAACATTTTCCAACTCCACTATTTTCCAAATTTTTTCAAGAAACTCTGCTTGGTGGTCATTCGGAGCATAAATATTTACCAGCATAATTTCCTCATCCTCTATTTTTCCTCGTAACAACAAGTATCTACCCTCTTGATCAACAATCTTTTTTATGATTTCAAATCCCAACTTTCTAGAAATCATGGTTGCCACCCCTCTTGCTTTCGAAGTACCAAACGCCATCTCATAATGTTGCATCCATCCCAAATAAAGTTTATCCGTATCTTTTGACTTCTGATGTGTTTCCTGCAAAAACAATATATCTGGTCTATCTTTTTTCAACGCCAGTTCCAGTCTCCGCCTCTTAAGAACAGAACATGTACCTTTTACATTCCACGATATTATTTTAATAGTTCCCATAACCAAATTTTTTTTCAAGCTTTGAACTCTCCATCAGGCATGCCACCAACAACCCTACCACCATACAACTACATAAAACACACACTTTCTCTCTCCCCACCTTCCAACGAAAAGCCGCCTCTGTCAACCAAAGAGGGGAGAGGGGGGACATGCAAGATGCGCCTTACTGCCGGCGCTACGCGCTGTACCCATTCTATCTCTATTAGCTGTATTAAAATTACTAAAATCTACTGCTCATTGCTCCTTACCTATCTCTTCCTCCACCATGATCAAAGACAGCTCCTCCTCCTCCTCTCCTCGCTGTGGTGTTCCACCTGTAGCCCCTCCGGCCTCCTCCCTCTCATGTTCCCTCCCCAAAGCTCCAGAATCCAGCAATTCCTTCTTAAGATTTTTCCACTCTTCCGAATCTACCTGAACCAGTTCCAAGCAGCTTGGCTTTAATGAACTAGCCCTGCACATGGCTAGACCTCCCCCCCCCCAATTAGGGTGGAGGAGCAAGGGATTAGTTCCCCCAAATTAACCAATCTATTTGTTCCTCACTGCAACCAGTTGAAGCACCAACACCTGAGAATGTCGGATCCAGTTTAAGGAAGGGAATTAGTAAAGTAAAAAGCAACCTCTGTAGTTTCCAAGCCTCCCAGCAGCTGAGGAGTTAATCTCCCTCCTGATGGTTTGTTAGAAGGTGGGGTGCGCTCTCTCTCTCTCTCATAGAGTGATCAAGCAACACCCCACACGCCCCCCTCCCAAGTTAACTCTAGAACAGAAACGGAAGCCTCCAGCCAGGAGGCAGGGCAGAAACAGCTCAATAAACCATGAGAGTGAGAGAGAAGTCTCTCACTGATTTGCCCCTGCATATATGAAATATCGCTCACCTCTAGAGTAGACTCCCGTCCCATGGTGGCTCTGAACAGCAGCAAAAACGAAGCCTCCATGACCATGTGGCAAGGAAGGGAAATGAAAGAGAAACTACAGAATGCCCCCCCACACACACACCTTTTCTCTCTCCCCTTCCACAAGCGAAAAGCCACACAGCGACCTCTGGTGGCTGAAAAAACATACTGCAGCTTCACCTGTGAGGGCTCTGGTCAGGATTTTTTTTAAAAAAATAAGGGATATTACGGGGAAATTAATAAAATGGGAGGGGGCAGGAAGAGGTGTAAAAATAAGGGGTTTTCTCTGGGAAAAACAGGATACTTGACAGGTATGTCTACGGCTGTCGTAAACACATTTACGACGGCCGCAGGAGCATTTGTGGCTGTCGTAAATGTTTCTGCTTCTGGTAGTAGTGGTGGCGGTGATGCGGACCACATAAAATGGTGCCGTGGGCCGAATCCAGCCCGCAGGCCGTAGGTTGAGAACCCCTGCTCTAAATCATCTAACAGGAAACCCATAGGCTGCAAGAAGTCCTTTATACCTTTCTGGGCCTGAAAGCTGGGCTCAGGATTCTTGTTTGGTAAAGAATTCCCAGCCTGTGAAATTGCTGTGCATTTTTGTGGGGCCGAGGTGAGTGGGAGGTCACTTAAGAGTTTATGTTAGCAGCATCATGCACTGAGTACACCCAGCACAGCACTTCCCTGTAAGATAGTGCAACAGAAAGCAGCTGTAAAGACTCGTTCTCGTTGAAACTAGAGATTTCACATCCACTGGTGATTAATAAACTATTAATTGGTATGGTGAGCTGCATGGGAAAAGGGAACCACTTCCATTAGGAAGTTGAAATAGCACCATAACACTACTGTAGTTCCCAGCCCACACATCTCTTGCTGTTGCCCAAGGCAGATTGAAAATATAACAACCCAGACTCATTCTCAGCAGCCAGAGAGGAGTCCAAATGGACCTTCTCTTCTTTCCATAGCAAAACAGTTGAAAGGTGTTAAATCCTGTTTATGGCCTGCTGCTGGCAAATAAAGAAGTCCCATAACCAATAGGATCCAATTACCAACCCGCATTTCTCAGAGAGCTCCCTGTCTTGTTTGAAACACCAGATTTTATATCCCTAGGGAGGAAAAACAGGCCATGCAAAGTCATGAGCAAAGAGAGAAACAATAGAGGTCTGCTCTTGGATAGACATTGCATACCTCACACCTGTTCTCTTGACACCAAGAGACACAGGGTCTACTAGCTGAACTACCCAGCCTTGTTCTTCTCTGAGTGGCCCTGCCACCTCAGCTGTGGCATAGCTAGGGTGGCCCCATGCCCTCTTTTAGGGAGAACAGTCTTCCATTTGAAGGGATGCAGAAGGCACATGTCCTCCTATATAAATGGCCATCCTAGAAATTCTTTCCACAGAAAGGATCACCTAGCTAGCAGCTCCCTTGTCTGTTCAATACCAGATGAGGAATTTTTAGTTTTCCTGACCTAACCAGATTTAGTCTTTTGTTTCAAAAATTGTAGTCATCTTTTGAGATACTTGCACTTGTTTAATTTCCATTGTTGTTGATTTTAATGTATGTTAAATCTTTTTATAATTGCTGTATCTTATGCTTTTTATTTAGTATTTTCAACTGCCCAGGAAGTTTACTTACTTACTTATTTATTTTAAAAATTTCTACCCCGCCTTCCTCGTCCATGGATGATCCAAGGCGGCTTACATGGCAGTTAAAATACATACAGGTTAAAACAATAATATCCACCCCAACCTCCCTAACCCCTTAAGAAAAGCATACATAGACAAAATTTAAAATTTAAAACTGTTAATATATTCTATAATATAATATATATATAATATTTGCCAAAAATATTAAAAAGTTACAATACACTAAAAGAGGGAGGGGAAGGGACAAGGGGGAGCGATAAAAAACAGACAAGTGTAATAAAAACAGACAGGTGTGCTACAGCAGGCCATCATACCAGCCAGTGGGACTTGACTGTTACAGCTGACAGGCCCCACACCCAATGGCACAGCCAGGTCTTAAGGGCCTTCCTAAAAGGGAGCAGCTCAGTTTGGAGGTGCAGTTCTGATGGTAAGAGGTTCCACAGGGCCGGGGCAAACACCGAAAAGGCTCTTCTTCTAGTCCCCGCCATATGTGCTTCTTTGGTAGGTGGGACCACCAAAGAGCCTCTCTGGTCTGCCCTAGTAGGATGGGCGGAAAACCTCAGGGCGACACGGTCCCTTAAGTATCCTGGTCCACTGCCATGTAGTGCTTTAAAGGTCAAGACCAGCACCTTGAATTGCACCCGGAGGCACACCGGTAACCAGTGCAACTCCCGGAGCAGTGGTGAGACATGAGCATAATGCCCACAACCCATCACTACCCGGGCAGCCGCATTCTGGACCAGCTGCAGCCTCCAAATGGTCGCCAAGGGCAGCCCCACTTATATAATGATATGTAGTTTTTGTATATTGTAAGCCACCCTGAGCAGTGTTTCAAAAGCGCAGGGTATACATGCAGGCAGACAGAGAGATACTGCTAATAAAAATGGGCTAGGTGAGGATACCCTTTAGATGTCTTAGACAACAACTTCCATAATCTCTCACCACTGTTGAGATTTATGGAAGTTGTAGTCTAAAACATCTGAAAAGCAAAGGGTTGCCTATGCAGGTATTATCTGATCAGTTGAGCTGATAAAAGCCACCTTTTATGTTCCTGTGGTTGTGTCTACAGATTTCAGACAACCCATGGTACATTGTGGTACCTGAACGAGCATGGGATAGGGACCTGGGATGATCAGATTTTAGCTCCCATGAAACTCACTGGGTGATCCTGGGTCAGGTTCCCACCGTCTCTCAGCTGAGCATATCTTACAGGGTTAGTTTGAGGTTCAAGTAGGGAAGAAGAGAGCCTTGACTTCATTTGCAGAAAGGCAGGGTACAAATGTAAGAAATAAAGAACATGTCTCCATACAGTAAAAAATAAAACCATCTTCATCTGTAATATTCTATAAATCATTCAGCTGTTAACTGTGCAAGAACACATCTAGCTGATCTTTTGCTGATCTGTTGACATTCCTAACAAACCTGGCAGGTCTCAAAGAGTGCTAATACCCTGGTCTCAAAGAATACTAGTCCCAATCTTATTTTCCCAACTTCCCCAATACAATGTCATGACAATTGAAGTAAATTGCTTGCACTTTAAATAGTCTCAGGTTTTTCTTGTTCTTCCATGTCTAGGTCAGATGTTAAGTGGCCAAAATAAAGGCACCTTTTGGTGAATTCATTCTGCAGTCCCTTTCACCTGACCTAGTGTGAGAAAGATTAGCCGGCAACACAAGGTTGCCATTACCAGGGTACGCCCAATTGTGGTCCAAAAATGCCACAACCTTCAAGGAGGCTTTTTCTGTGCATCCCAGTCTCAAGTTGCTTTAAATAATTTTAAAATGTTAAATTGCGGATTCCCCATGCCCCGCGGGGCATGGAACGGCCCGCCAGAGGCCACCGCGGTGAGAGACGCTCCCAGCTCGTGGGCTCTGCGGCCGCCAAATTAAGGGGGGTGAATAAAATATAGGGGTTGATTCACCCAATTACTGTGACCTGACCTACGACTCTGCCGAGTAAGCAGATAGGTGACTCCTGTCAAACATTAAGTGTATAACTCATCTCCCGGCTCGGGGGAAATCCCTGGCGCAAATAAGCCATGTTTGTCCCTGCCTAATCCCCAAGACAATGAGACTCCTAAGTCCATGTTTGCCCCAGTTAATTAACTTCCCTTTGAGGTGTTCCCCATTAACCCGGGTACGTGGGTGAGGTAATTTTCCTGTCAGATGACAGCCTGCCACCATTGCTCTTTTTCCCTATAAATGATGTTGCCTTTTCTCAATAAAGTACTGATCTGATCTCGCTCCGTTTGCCTCGTGTCGTTACTTGATCAGTCCTCCTCCGGGCCCCCCGGCCCTCAGTGGCCCTGATTCCTTCATCTGGTGACCCCGACGTGATTTACTCGTGAGTAAGGGACCCTGGAGAGGTCTACTCGCGAGTAACGATCCACGCGGTCCGGTTCTGCGCTTGAACCGCGACCAAAACCAGCCCGGAGGACAGCGCGGCACTCTGGTCGGCAGCCAGCCGGACAGAGAGACGGCCCGCGGCGAGGCATTCCAAAGAGGCATTCCTACAGCTTGCTCCCAGCTTTCGGGGAGGCTTGCGCAAAGGGAAAAACGCGTTCCGCTCAGGGCAGGCTGTGAGCCCCTGACAGTGCAGAGGCCGCCGAGGGCCCGTGGCAGAAGGTCCACGCTCCGAGGTCTACCCCAGACACCCGACGCCCGAACCTGTTGCCTGCAAAGACGCGTCGATCTTCGTCCTGAGGAGGAAACTTCGGAGGACCATCGCAGGTAATATGGGGACTTGTTCTCATGGATCAAGTCCGTCCGCTAGCCAAAGAACTCGTGAGGAAGAGTTCAAAATCCTGGCCAGGGTATTTCAGTTACGATTTCACAGCAGGGAACTAGCGAGACTTTTGGCGTACCTCAGGGAACACTGCCTACTTTACCCAGAAGTAGGTACGTTAACCCTGCAGCTCTGGGATCAGATAGGAGACTGCATTCAGCAACCCCCCAAAGCTCCAGGAGGGATAGTTCGTACTTGGAGGAAGTGTAGGAAACTCTTAGAAAAGATCGAACCAGTCCGGATAGAGGCCAATGAACCCCCGTTAGAGAAGTCATCAGGCAGGCCAGTCGAGCCGACTGCGCCCACGGCACTCTGTCCGTCATTTAGCTATCAGCATAGTAACGCAGGGAGCATTCCCGCGGTGACAGCTGCAGACGTCACCGAAGGAATGCAAGGAATGAGAAACGCAGGCGCTTCTCTGACAGCTCCAAGCTCCCTAGTCGTGAAGAGTGCCCTTCAGCGCACAGCAGAGATAGAACTCAAAAAGGGGGAATTGTCAGCGGAAGAACTAGCTGAGCTTAGACAGATATGTCCAATCCGAATGGAGATGGACGCGCTCACAGGCGCCCAACAGATCGTCCATTCCCCAGTCCCGTACAAGCTTCTCATGGCTTTGCGGAAAGCAATCTCAGAGACAGGGCTCCAAAGCCGTTTTACCAGGGGCACGCTTCAGCAGGCGTGCGAAACCACCATGTGGATTCCCCATGACTGGAAGGCCGTCATGAGGATGATGCTAACCCCTAGCCAGTACATGATCTGGGACAGCGAGTATCGGCTCGAGGCTCAGGCCAGAGCCGCTAGGATGGGAGGCGCGGTAATTGCTGAACAGCTATATGGTTCAGGTGCCTTTGAGTCCATCCAGGCCCAGATCGCCTTGCCTCTAGCCACCCTAGAGATGTCGGCCGAAGCCGCCTATAGGGCGTACTTCAAGGTCCCAGCGACTGGCAAAACGGCCAAAAATTACACCGCGATCAAGCAGGGAGCCCAGGAGCCCTACATGGACTTCATCAATCGCCTGGAAGAAGCAATCACCAGGCAGATTGATAATGAGCAAGCCCAGCAAGAGCTCATGATTAAGCTAGCCAAGGACAATGCCAATTTGGACTGCCGTAAGGTTTTGCAGTCGCTAGGCAATCGTCCTGACTTGACCTTAACGGACATGATCCGAGCATGTGCTGACGTTGGCACAGATTCCTACAAGATGGGTCTGCTAGCGGCAGCCGTGCAAGGGGGTAGAAGATCTCATCCTAATGGAAAGACCAAAGGGGCATGTCACGCTTGTGGCAAGGTCGGTCACTTCGCTAGGGAGTGCCGATCCAAGGGAGGCGGACAAAAGTCCGGCCATTCCAAGGCTCCGAATACCCTCTGTCCGAAGTGCAAGAAAGGCTATCATTGGGCCAGGTTTTGTCCGAGTTCGGGAAACCGGAATCCGGGCACGTCTCTGGCCCCAGTCCAAACAGAGGCTTCCTTCACCCAGATCCAGAACTCCCCAGAGCTAGACTAGATTCTAGGCACATTCCAGGCACTGCGAGGGCACAGGCCAGCCCCAAGGGTAGCACAGGGCTAGAATTGACTTGCCAGGCAGACGTTACATGCGACCTGCCAGGCACAGTCTATCTGGTCGATTCCCAGTACATGGGTCCCCTGCCCAGAGGCTTTTTAGGTTTAGTTTTGCCCCGTAGTGTAGCTGGTGCACGTGGAATTTTCATAATTCCAGGAGTCATTGACTCGAATTTTTCAGGCGTTCTCCAGGTCCAGCTTTGGACACACCTGCCCCAAACAATTCATAAGGGAGACACCTTAGCGCAACTGATCATGGTTCCTTGTCACTCGTCAGCAGGCAGCCAGGGAAGGCTCAGTGACAGCGCAAGTGAGGCAGTGCAAGGATACCAGGTCTTAGCGACAGTGGAGACCAACATTGAGTGGAAGCAGCGCCCCGTTATCGAGGTATTTTTGAACAAAAGAGTGTTCTCAGGGTTACTCGATACCGGAGCGGATGTGAGCGTGGTAAGCAGGAGTCAGTGGCCTAGGGAGTGGGCCATTGAGCCGGTCTCCGATGTGTGGGGGGTAGGTGGAGTTCAGGAAGCGTTTAGGAGCCGAGAGTGGGTGGAAGTCACAATCCCAAAGGCTGAGGGCACAGCGGTAATTCGGCCGCACATTCTTGACGTGCACGTCAACCTTTGGGGGCGAGACATTCTCCAGCAGTACGGTGCCACCCTTACCTTCGGGTAATGGCGTTGCCACTTAAATGGCTCACCGATACTCCGGTCTGGGTAGAACAATGGCCGGTAGTGGGAGAGAAATTAGTTGCTCTCAAGCAGCTAGTGAAGGAACAGCTAGACGCAGGAGACATAGAGCAGTCCACGAGTCCCTGGAACTCGCCAATTTTTGTTATTAAGAAGAAGTCGGGGAAGTGGCGACTCCTCCACGATCTCAGAGAGATCAATAAATGTATTCAGCCGATGGGTCCGCTTCAATGCGGCATCCCTAATCCTAATATGATTCCCGAGGGGTGGGAGATTCTAGTCGTAGATCTCAAGGATTGCTTTTATACAATCCCCTTAGACCCCAGGGACCGGGAGAGGTTTGCCTTTACGGTGCCGGTCGTGAACCACAGTGAGCCCACGCTCCATTACGCGTGGAAATTTTTGCCACAGGGCATGCTCAATTCGCCCACTCTGTGCCAAATTTACGTTCATGACGCACTGGCAAGGTTTCGAAACCTCTACCCACAAGCCATAGTTTGTCACTTTATGGATGATATTTTAGTAGCGTTGCCACAGCTTGGCAGCACAGTGTTTTCAGACCTCCAGGCTAGCCTGGGGGACAAGGGTTTACTCATTGCCCCGGAAAAGGTGCAGAAGACCGAGCCCTTCTCATACTTGGGCCATCGGCTTCTCCGCTCTTTTGCAGCGCCAGTTTTGCCTCAGATAAATCTACAGGACTCAGTCACCCTCGTAGAATTACAGCAGATTTTAGGAAACATTAATTGGGCCAGACCGTACTTCCGATTGGACACGGATCTTCTAAAACCGCTCTTCTCGCTGCTAACTTTAGGTAAGCAGCCGGCAGACCGGATAAAAATCTCTCGAGACGCGCGCTTGGCGCTCGAGAAAGTGAACCAAGTTCTCAGCCAGAGGTGGGTGGATAGGATCGCCCAGGGGCCATATGCCCCGATCCTGAATTTGTACATCGTACGGTCAGGATCCATGTTCACTGGGGCGCTAGGAGTAGACTCAGAGAAGGGAGCGAAAATTGTGGAATGGGTCTACTTGCCTAATACATCTTCACGGAACATCGTCCCGCCCCAAGAGCTGGTCTCCGCGGTGGTCTACCGCGGCAGGCTGAGAGCTAGGGACATTTCAGGAAATGATTTGGCCAAAATTGTGGTTCCGTTCACCAAGGAACAAATTCATCAGTTGATGCAGCTAGGTGACTCGCTTCTGATAGCTTTGGAAGGCTTCACTGGGAGTTTAGCATACCATTTGCCCAAAGACCCCAGACTCGTTTCACTTCAGACAGGAACAGTCAACTTGTTCGAATTGCTCTCGCTGGTCCCACTTCAGGGGGCCAGAACAGTTTTCTCTGATGGCGGTCGCACCTATGGTGTTCTGACCTGGCAGGAGGGCGAAGCTTGGCACACGCTGCTAACTCTTCCACAGAAGTCCGCTCAGCGGGCGGAGTTGGCAGCCGTGAACCTTGCCTTGCGCACCTTCGCCGCAGAACGGTTAAATATCATTACTGACAGTCTGATGTGAGGAATTTGCTTCACAGTCTACCGGGAGCTTACATTACTCCCGCGATAGACAAAAATTTGCTTAGTCTGTTTCTCACCGCTCAATTTCACTTGCGAAACCGCACGGAGCCGCTCTATATCGCCCATATTCGAAGTCACCAAGACCTACCGGGTCCGATTTCCGCGGGCAATAGCAGAGCGGCCGCGGCCGCAAAGGAAATTCAGCAACGTTCAGTTTTGGGAGTTTTTACTACTCCAATCCAAAGTCATGCCTTTTTTCACCAGAACGCCAAGGCACTCGCCAGACAGTTCAATCTGCCACTTTCTCAAGCCCAAGGCATAGTTCGCTCTTGCCAGCATTGTGCAGGGGCACCGGGGGGCCCTCGTGGGGGGTCAACCCACGAGGGACGGAGGCCAACCAGGTGTGGCAGATGGATGTCACGCATGTGCCACAATTTGGCAGGTGGCAATACATGCATGTCTGCATTGACACTTTTTCACAGTTCGTTTGGGCCACGGCGCAGAAAGGGGAGACTGCGACCCATGTGGAGCAGCACCTCCTTTCCTGCATAGCTGCCATGGGCAAACCACGGCACGTGAAAACGGACAACGCGCCCTCCTACAGCTCTAGGCAATTGGCCGCCTTCATGGCCACATGGGACATCAAGCATACATTTGGGATTCCCTACAATCCGCAAGGGCAAGCGATTGTAGAGCGGGTCAATCGGACGCTAAAGTCCTATATTGACAAACAAACAGAAAGGGGGGAGCCACCAGCCCTCCCCAAGTCACAGGGAGAAGCTCAGTTCTGTCTCAACAAGGTATTGTTCACTTACAATCACCTTAATGTTTTTTCGGATTGTACGCCGCAGGAGAGACATTTCCGCCGTTCGGAAGCTCTCCCGCGACCTATGGTCCGGTACCGAGCGCCACCAGACCCTTCTTGGAGGGGCCCGGTGCCGCTCATAACCTGGGGAAGAGGGTATGCTGCAGTTATGTCTCCTACAGGTGTCGTCTGGATTCCAGCCCGGTGTGTCAAGCCCCACTTGGAACCACATGGCGTGGAACCAGGCCGGCCCGAGTCCGATCCCGGAGATGAAGGACCTCGCTCTGACCGAGAAGATCCGCCGGAGGGAACAGCCGCCGATGCCCAAGATCACCTGGGGGATGGTCAAGGCTCTTTGCAGTGACGCCCAGGACGCCGTCCAACGCGAGGAGAAGGAGCCAACACCGGAGAACCTCACAGCTGCAGTTTTTGCCCAGATTCATGCCAACACAGCGGCAATCACCATCATCCTGGCCCTTTCCCTGCTTTTGGGGGGAGGCGTTCAGGCTATTCCAATCCAGGCCGACGGTTTGCCGCCTGGTGAAGATCTTTCTGCACGAATGCAGTACAACTTGTGGGAAAGGTTGGCGGGTCTCGTCAACCAGTCCGATTTTTGCTTGAAGCAGGACATTGGTTCTGCATCTATCCTCAGCACCTGTCTCATCCCCGTGTGCCACACTCTGAACGCACGCACCAAGGATGGCGACTGGTTGTTGAAGGCGTTCTTTGGCCCACACACTCCCACCGCCTTCTCAGCATACGCACGCTGGGGGGGATTGCAACTTGCACCAACCTTGCCGGCTGACGCAGCCACTCTTCATACCCCTCGAGTGGCGATCAGCCCGGACGCTGCTTGTACCCAAATGACCGGCTGCACCTCAGGCGGTCCGACTCGGCGCCGCTGCCTTGACCCCGGCAGCGGCAACTGGACTTGTAGTAAACCAGAGACACTCATTTCGCTGTACGCTCATGTCACCCTGCCTTCAGGGTGGTTTTTCACCTGCAACCAGTTCACATGGAACTATATCCCTGCGAATCTGTCGGACTCAATGTGTTGTATCAGTCGTTTGACACTGTTACTCCCTACTAAGGACATGATTGCCCCAAGTGCAAATGACACAAATGTATCAGATGTTGGTGTTTCCCCACTCATACGGCACACACGCACAACCCAGTTAGACAGCTCTTGTGACAGCAGCTTTAGGGTAATGAGTCCCGCTGAGTATGTATCACTAGCAGTCAGCCTTGTCGGCATGCCAGGCTTGGCCGTCGGCAACGCACGGAGGATTGGCCGCTTGGCTTGCGGTTTGGCCAAAGCCATTAACCATACCTCCATGGCGATAGCGCTCCTCAATCAGGAGCAGGCAGAACTTCGCCATGCCGTTCTTGACAATCGAGCGGCTATCGACTACCTCCTCTTGCTGCACCACCTGGGTTGCGAATCTTTTCATGGAATGTGTTGTTTCAATCTTACTGATAACTCCCGTAAGATCCAAAGCCAGATCACGGATCTCCACACCATAGTTGCAGGCATTACAGAAGGCTCCGCGTGGGGAGCCTGGTGGAGTTCCCTGTGGAATTGGATGTGGTCATGGATCCCCTGGGGGTGGCTGCAAACGGTGCTTAAGGTAGTGGTGGGGATAGTCATACTAGGCATCACGATTTGTTGCCCTGCTCAGTGCATTCCCTCGCTGATCTCTAAGTGCCACCCCAAAGAGAAACTCCGTGACGTCACTCACGCTCAACAGCTGATGCCGCTCTTGCGCAGGGTCGTCGGTCAGGTCCTTAAATAGAAAATAAAGGGGAGATGCGGATTCCCCATGCCCCGCGGGGCATGGAACGGCCCGCCAGAGGCCACCGTGGTGAGAGACGCTCCCAGCTCGTGGGCTCTGCGGCCGCCAAATTAAGGGGGGTGAATAAAATATAGGGGTTGATTCACCCAATTACTGTGACCTGACCTACGACTCTGCCGAGTAAGCAGATAGCTGACTCCTGTCAAACATTAAGTGTATAACTCATCTCCCGGCTCGGGGGAAATCCCTGGCGCAAATAAGCCATGTTTGTCCCTGCCTAATCCCCAAGACAATGAGACTCCTAAGTCCATGTTTGCCCCAGTTAATTAACTTCCCTTTGAGGTGTTCCCCATTAACCCGGGTACGTGGGTGAGGTAATTTTCCTGTCAGATGACAGCCTGCCACCGTTGCTCTTTTTTCCCTATAAATGATGTTGCCTTTTCTCAATAAAGTACTGATCTGATCTCGCTCCGTTTGCCTCGTGTCGTTACTTGATCAGTCCTCCTCCGGGCCCCCCGGCCCTCAGTGGCCCTGATTCCTTCAGTTAAATAGCCTCATATTGCTTTTAAAAACTTCACTTTGAAATCCACTTCAGTAGCACAGTACAACTGCTTACATTGCTTACAATCCAGCCATCCAGAGTCATGGGATGTTTTCTCCCCCCCACTTAATAACCCTTCACTTCACGCACCACTGACTCATAAATCTTACTTAAGGTTTATTTAGGATTTAACTGGAAATTGTAGTACTTTGAACACCCCATTTTTATGTGTGCTGAGCTTTTCTGTAAAATGGTCTGCATGCCGTAAGGAGTGATGACTCTGTTTTTCTCTGGAAACTGCAAGTCATGTGCTTAATTGGAAATGATTTCAGTTTACAACTACACATGAGAACAATTTGATGAGGTCTTCCTTAAGCAAGAATCACATGACTCTTTCATAAGTCTGCTGTTCCTGGGAGGCATTTCAATAAGGCTCTCAGGATCTGTATTGGAGGCAGATTAATAGCGATGATCCAATAAGGGAGCACTTAGCTGTGGCATCATCCAAGAGAGCAAGTGGAGAGCCAGTGATTGGCCAATGAAGGATTCCTGAGGAGATGAGGTTTTCTTAGGGCAGCATCTTCCCCCTGCATGAGTATGTAAACTTATCAATACAATTTACCTTTCAAAAATGAGCTGATGAGACCTTGTTTAAGAGAACTAAAATGTAGAGTTGGAAAGTTTCTTTTGCAAAATATAATCCTACTACTGGGAGGCGGAAGGTCAGCAGTTCGATTCCCAAGTACTGCAGGACGGAATGAGCTCCCATCTTTGTCCCAGCTCCTGCCAACCTAGCAGTTCGAAAGCAAGTAATTGCAAGTAGATAAATAGGGACCACTTTGGTAGGAAGATAACAGTGCTCCGTGCGCTCCGGTGTCTAGTCGTGTCTGCCACATGACCACGGAAACTTCTGCAGATGCAGACAGCATTGGCTCTTCAGCTTTAAAACAGAGATGAGCACTGAACCCTAGAGTCGGATACAACTGGCTTTCGAGCAAGGGAAACCTTTACCTTTACCTTTACCTTAGGGGACTGTGGCAGCTCAGTGGTTAAGAAGCTCGGCTTGTTAGCTGGAAGGCCAGCGAATCAGCAGTTTGAAACCCAGATACTGCATGACGGATTGAGCACTCGTCTCTGTCCCAGCTCTTGGAGACATGAAAGGAGCCTCATTTGGGCGTTCCCTGACCAGAGTTTCTCCCACAAAAATCCTTTCAACCCAGAATAATTTCTGACACGAAATTATTATTATAGCAGGATTCTGGGAGCTGTAGTCAAAAAAAAAGCTTTGCTGAGATGCTATGCAGTTAGTTGTTCTGATATACTGTATCTTCAAGTCAGAACTGACTTATAGTGGCTCTAAAAAAGGCCTTCAAGGTAAGTGAGATATTTAAGGAGCGGTTTTGTCAGTGCCACACTCCCAGTGAGTTTCCATGTGGCTGAGAGGGGATTTGAACCCAAACCTTCTGAGTCCTAGTCTGTTATTCTATTCACTAGATCACATTGGGTATCCATGCTACACTAGGTATGGTTAGAGTTGTGTATATAGTATTTGTGTTCTTGCTGTATAACGTCCAGAATTCTGGAGACCATTAAAATCAGATGTAATGCACAGCTGTACCATACAGCATTCTTCGTCCATGCTGGTAGTTTCCAGTTGTGTTTGGCCAAAATTGCTACCATGTCCAGCATGGTCACTGACTTAGGGCAAGGCTGTTGAACCAGCAAATTACAGATTGGAAATGTTACTGTTTTGGATTATAACTCCCAGAATGCTCCAGCAATGGTTTGAAGAGATGTGCCCCTAGGCTTCAAAGCCACTCTACGCATGAAAGCCAACCTTTTTCTTCCTGTCGCACTTGCTCCAAGTTTTTGTTGCAGAGCTTTGAATTCTAGTAAATTTCCCTTTAGCTGCATAGTAGAAGTGCGGAGACCCATGGAAGAGAATAGCTAGAAGTTTCCTAGAATCCACCTGTTTCTCATCACCTGTCATTGAAAATCTCAAGAGCTCATTTTGAGACATTTGTAAGAGAAATAATTTTAAAAATTCTTTACTTACAGTTACTTAGAATTACAGGTGTGTGCATGCTGCTTTCTATACTACACACATGCCAGCAACCAACCAAACAGATCAAGAACAACAAAACAACAGACACCAAACAACAAAGAGAGAGAATGAACACAGAACAGAGAGAAGTGGGGCTCTTTTTTTAATTCAGAGCTTCGAAAGAACAATTGGTTATTACTGGATAGACAGTCACCAGAGCCCCCAAAAGAGTCCCTCCCTGTCACTTCCATGAGAGACAGAGTGTGAGGTTATAAAACTCCCTCCTAAAGACATGGCACAGCATAGCAATTACCTGGGACATCCAGTTGACTTTGCAATCTGCCAATTCTAATTAGCATGTGCCAGATCTATAGCCTAATTTGTCTCCTTTTTCTGAAGGTGGATTAATTCTGTTTCAGAGGTACACACGTGCCTTGCCAACAGGGAGAAAGGCAAAAACAGAAAAGTCACATTAACACGTATAAGTTTTCTAGAAAGAAGAGAGACTGCCTTCCTCCTGTAACAATATGATGGCATGACATGACATAGCAAATTGTCCCACCTCAACCACCCACCAGCCCAACCACTTCCCTTACTCCACCCAAAGAATCAGCAATTATTGAGATCAAAGTTGAGCAGCCTTATTGATTTGTAGCCAGGAAATCTGACACTACGCACTCCACACACCCCTCAGCAGGACACAATAGTATCACATGGCAGATTTATAGTGATACGATTTCTTCAAATTTCTTAAAAGACAAATGCAGAGCCAGAAAAATCTTGCCTTTTCAGATTATTTGCTATCTAGAGGTTTTTGGAAGTCCAAATAAAGAGATAGATCATTCTTTTTTAAAAAAAAGATGTTGTCATATCATTTGTTTATGCCAGAAGTTCTCAATATTTTTAAGCCAGGGGCCGGGTCATGTTCCCCCAGACAGCTTCGGGAGCTGGACAGCCATTTTGCCCTTCCTCCACCACATGGCACTTCCAGGTGTAGTGGAGGCAGTGGGGGGCCACATGAAATTTTTGCCATGGGCCGCATCCGGCCCATGGGCTGCAGGTTTAGAATCCCTACTTTATACTGATGTTAACTTATATATTGGGAAAGGAGCTACTTGTGAAACACAATATATAAGATCCTATTACTTACATGTGCTAGAAGGGGGTTTGGTTGGGGGGTTGGGGTTGGGTTTGGAAATAACATTCCTTGCTCAAGGATCAATTCAAAACCTTCACCCATTGTCATGTGGTTTGGGCTTTCATCATATACAGTAGTTGGATCGAGTTGAGGCTGATGACAACGATTGCATTTGAACAGCCCTATTATAATTTGCAAAACATTCCTGCCCTTGACCATACTTTTACCTTGACAATCTGCAGTGCTGCTGCCAGGCATTGGGTAATGCGGAGGGCCACTTTCTTTTTCTTGGAGAGCGAAAGCAGAATTTCAGGTTTCTGGTAATAGGTGGTGTTTATTGCTCAGATCAACATGACACAGAATTTGGTCATCCCTCTTGTGGCTCATCTGTCTCATTTTCTCTTTGGATTTCTTGTAAAGCGAAGGACAATAAAATTTTCTTATCAGGCTTTTGTGACATAAATGACTGCAGTAAATTTCTGAGATAACCTCTATCTGAACCACAGAGAGGAACCTGTTTAGATTGTGAAACTATCGACATCTGCAGAAATGTAAACTACAAAGATACAAAAGTAGCCATAAAGTTCATTGTATGTTGGGAACTTTAAAATGAAAGCTTATATGGCTCATCAGCCATTTCAAGACATAATCAAATAGCTGTTCAGTAATACCTCATACGAAGTCCGCTTCATACAACATCGAATTCAGACAACATCGCCTAATTTCTTGAAAAACGTTACCTCATACAAAGTCGCTCAACTTTATATGAGGCATCCAGTTTTTCCAAGGTTGCATTGTGCCTGGGCAGTATAAAAGACAGGACACATGCGTGCATTGCTCTTGTGGGTTTTGCACAAGCCAAAGAGTGTTTAGGAGTGGTTTTGAGCATGATTTTGGATTTTTTTTAAATTTTTCATCAGAATTTTTAGAAGCATTCCTGGGATTTTTGCAGCATTCTTCAGGTTCTTGGACAATCAGGGTTGTTTGACATGTTTTTGTAATGTATTTAGCCTTTAGACAATTTTTTTTAAAGTTCTGTCAGTTTCCTGTCTGTTTCCTTGATTTTGCCTTAAGTCTGTGCTGTTACAGTACAATGTATCTCTATGGAAATGATGTTGTACGAGGCATCGCAGCAAGAATTTGGACGTTGTATGAGGCATTGCGGCTAGCCTTTTGCATGCCTCATAAAAAGTCCAAATCTGTATAAAGTCTAAACTTGTGGAACCAAGTTTGGACGTTGTATGAGGTATCACTGTACTTCTTCTTCTTGTGCTGTAACTAATTCCGAATATTAGCTATGAAGATTGTCCTAGGAACAATATAATTCCATAACCTTCCATTTGCCTTCTACATTGTAGTGTGATGCCCATACCACTGATCCTTCTCCGCGAGTCACTTTCTGGTCTTAAGCCCTTTTGGCATGCAAAGCCCTCCTCAGCCCCAGGCCAGTATTGATGAAGCTGCTGCCCTCCGTCAAGATAGACTCAGATGGGATTTAATCCATTTAAGGACCATCACCCTTCCTTGTGAACTTTGTCATTCAAGCCCGTTAGTCCTCATGGTTTCCCTGTTAGTTAACTGCCACCTGACATTCGTTGTTGAGTCACTGTCAATATGGTCTACTCTATTACTGTATCTATGATGTCACGCGGACAGTTACCAATGAGCTACCACACCAGTATATTCAAATGTACAGTGTACTATAAAGAGAGCTGTTTCTCCGCCATTACCACATGTTCACCCTGACCATCATGCAATAAAGTTGTGTTTAGCCCTACTGCGGCTCCTTCTTTGTCTTCCTTGCAAGACACCAAATTGGTGACGAGGATGGGATATCGTCCCGAAAAGTGAACATCGCACCTTTCGACACCACGAAGCCAGAGAAATGGGAACTCTACGAACAGCAGTTCCTATATGCGATGGACCTCGAGGGCATCGAGGAAGAAGCCCAGCACCGTGCATTCCTGCTGGCCCAGTGCGGCCTGGAAATGCTAGAGCTGGCAACAAACCTCCTGACGCCGAGGCCGCTCAGGGAGGTACCCCTAGACGAGATCCTCACTGAGCTGAGGAAGCACTTTCGCCCGAAAGTGTTGGTGTTCCCGGCAAGGCTGGCCTTTCAGCAGCGGTGCCAGCGGGCCGGTGAGTCTGTGGCTGACTTCGTGGCAGCTCTGAGGGTAGCTGCCGTGCCTTGCCAGTGGGGAGCGTCCCTGAGCGAGGCGCTGCGAGACAGGCTCCTGCTGGGCCTGTGAGATGAGGGGGGCAGGAAAAAACTACTGGCCAAGGACAAGAGCATCTTCTTCGAGCATGTCCTGTGCATCGCCCAAGCTGCTGAGTCAGTGCAACAAGGCGAGCGGGTGTGCCGGGCCAGGGCCGCGGTGGCTGAGGGCTCCCCGCCGGCAGTCCCAGTCCACAGCTGTTCCTCCCATGGAGAGCAGGGGCCCTCCGAGTCCACCACGTCCACCTCCAACTTCAGCAAGGACGACGACGTGCAGCGGGTGCAGAGGAGACCCGAGGTTCGAGACTGTGCCAGAGAGGACCGCCGCTACAACGGATGCGGGGCATCCCACGACCGGAGCCGATGCCCATTCTGGAAGGTGGAGTGCCACAACTGCGGGCAGTGCGGGCACATCGCAAAGGTGTGCAGGCGGCGTCGGGACAACGGCACGGGCCAGGCGGAATGGCCCCAATGGAAAGCAGACCAGGTCAGCAGGATCTTCGACGACAACGAACCGCAGGAGCACCACGTGTCTCAATGAGTTCCCGACAACCACGACCAGGCGGTTCACAGCGTGGCCTTGAGGCACCCCCATTTTTTTGTTGAGGTACTGATACAAGGGGTCCCAGTTAGGATGGAGATAGACTCGGGGTCGTCGTTCTCCATCATCTCCCACCGGGAATTTTTGCGCATACCCCCAAAGTCATGCCCCAAGCTGAAAGCCCTAAAGACTAATCTACGGGATGTTCAAGGGAAAAGTATCCCAGTTTTGCGGGTGGGGGAGTTTAAGGTGAAGTTCAAGAGGCGCGCCATGCAGTTGCCCCTAGTAGTCTTAAGGGAAGGGTCTTGCTGCCTCCTAGGGACACAGTGGTTTGGCCCCCTGGGGGTTTTCATCGGAGGCATGCACGCCATGCAGGCTGACCCGATCACAGAGGTGTGTAACGCACACCCTGCCGTCTTTGAGAAGGGGCTCGGGAAGTTCAAGGGCCCCCAGTTTCATTCAACATGGATCCCGACATCCGGCCCATCAGACTCAAGCCACGGAGAGTGCCTTTCACACTGAAGGACAAAATTGAGACTGAACTGGACAAACTGGTGGGTCAGGGGATTTTGGTACCTCTGGACTCCGCCGAGTGGGAAACCCCCATTGTTACGGCGCTTAAGGCTAACGGGAAGGTCAGAATCTACGCTGACTACAAGTGCACGATTAGCAAGGCAATTTGCCCAAATGCGTACCCGGTGCCGGTAGTAAGTCACCTGTTAGCAACCTTGCACTGGGGGAGGTGTTTTGCCAAGCTAGATTTAGCGCAGGCATATCAACAATTAACGGTGACCCCAGCTACAGCCGCCACTCAAACCATTGTTACTCATAAGGGAGCCTTTAAAGTGACGTGCCTCCAATTCGGCGTAAATTCGGCTCCAGGAATTTTTCAGTTTCTTGTGGAAAGATTGTTGAAAGGGCTCCCAGGTGTTTTCCCTTACTTTGATGACGTTTTGATAATGGCGGGGGGGGGGACAAGAATTGGCCAAGAGGTTAGACCGGGTACTAACCGTGTTCAAGAAAGCGGGGCTCAGATTGAGAAAGGATAAGTGTGCGTTTTTTTGCTGAAGAGGTAGAGTTTCTGCGTTTCCGGATAACCCCTGAGGGCATCAAACCAGCAGAGTCAAAGGTGTCGGCAGTGCAGAATGCCCCTCGCCCCACCACCAAGGCCGAACTACAGTCCTTCCTAGGACTCCTAAATTTTTACCACTCTTTCCTGCCGGGAAAGGCATCAGTGGCAGAGCCGCTGCACAAACTACTCAAGAAAGACGCGGCTTGGCGGTGGGGGGACAGCCAGGAACAGGCATTCCGAGGGCTCAAGCAGCTTCTATTCTCCGAGGCTGTCTTGACCCACTTCGATCCCAAGAAACCCGTTGTGTTAGTCTGTGATGCCTCACCGGTGGGGGTGGGGGCAGTCCTATGCCACGTGCTAGAGGGTGGGTGAGAAGCCCCGGTGGTGTTCTATTCGAGATCCCTGTCCAAGGCAGAGCGCAACTACGTGCAAACAGATAGGGAAGCCTTGGCGATTGTTGCGGGAACTAAAAAGTTCCACGACCATTCACAGTTGTGACCGACCATAAGCCCCTGTTAGGAATCTTTACCACTAACAAGCCAACCCCGCAGATCTTGTCCCCAAGGATGCTGTGATGGGCCATTTTTCTCAACACGTATCAGTATGGGTTGACCTACTGTCCCGGCAAGGAGATCAGCCATGCCAATGCCCTTTCCAGGTCACCCCTCCCACAGGCAGGGGACCCAGAGTGCGAGGTCAAGCAGGACCACCAGGTGCTCCTGATCGAGGCTCTAGAGTCGCCCCCGATACTGCCAGCGGAGATCGCTAAAGCTACAGCTAAAGACAAGTCATTGGCCCTAGTCAGTTCATGGGTACAAAAAGGGTGGCCAGCAACCTCCCCTACGGAGGAATTCAGGGTATACGGCAGGAGGAGAGACGAACTCTCCTTAGAAAGGGGCTGCCTACTCTGGGGGCAGCGGATAGTAATCCCCGAAGTTTTGAGGTCTCGGGTGCTCAAAATGTTGCATATCAGCCACCCAGGAATCGTGCACTCCAAAGCGCTAGCTAGAAGTTACGTCTGGTGGCCCAAGTTGGACGAAGACATAGAACACATGATCAGCACTTGCGAGAGCTGCCAGAGCACCCGCCCTGAAGAGTCCCGACTTCCTTGCAGAGAATGGGACACAGCCCGGGGGTCGTGGTCATGCCTGCATGTAGATTTTGCGGGTCCCTTCAGGGGCACCCTATTCCTTATAATAGTGGACGCTTACTCCAAGTGGTTGGAGGTAATCCCGATGGCCAGTACATCGTCAGCTGCGATGATTAAGCAATTATGGAAGGTATTCAGCTGTTTTGGGTTACCTGATGTACTTGTGAGCGATAATGCCACAACTTTCACATCAGTGGAGTTCATAGAGATTAACAAGATTCGCCACATCACTTCTGCCCCCTTTCACCCCGCTACAAATGGTCAAGCAGAATGCTTGGTGCGAACAACAAAGGACGCACTGTGTCGGATGGGCCCCGGGGAGTTGAACTTTCAACTATGCCAATTCCTATTAAGGTATCGTGTAACCCCTTTAGCGTCGGGTTTGTCACCAGCCAAGCTCCTTATGCGGAGGAAACCCGCCACAATCCTCTTGCGTTTAGACCCAACCAGGGTGGAGGACACGGGTAGAAACATAGAAACGGGGGCACCAAGAGTTTCGGGATTGGCGAGGCAGTGCATTGCCAAAATTACATGGCCGGCGGACCTACTTGGGTGCCTGGAGTAGTGGTCGGGCAAATGGAGCCAGTCTCCTACAATGTCGAGACAAGCACAGGACTCCTCTGGAGGAGGCATGCCGACCAGCTCAGGGGTAGGATAGTAGGTAGGCAAGACAGGAGCGACCAAGCAGAGAATTCAATGTTAGGGTTCTCCCCCACCCGCTTATCCCAAGGGGAAGAAGCACACCACAGGGGGGAGGGAAATGACACAAATCCGCATCCTTTTGACCCCCCAGGTTACAGGAACAATTTGGAAGAGGAGTATTTCGAAGGGTTAGATTTTGAGTTAGGAAACGAGGGGGATTTTTTGGAGTGGTCCCCCACCCGTCCCAGTGAAGAGCGGGGTGTTGCTTTAGTCCCTGGAGCCCCCGGTTTCACATCCCTGGAGTTTACACCTACACCCAGACCTCCGCAATCCCCGGCTCAGAACTCGCGGCCAATCGCTAACGAGTTATCCTCTCCCATTGCAGGACGAGGACAGAGTAATCAAGAGCATGCAGGGACCCCAGGTCAAAGCACGGCTGCCACTCACCCAAAGCGAACATGCAGGAAGCCTCAGTGGCTGAAGGACTTCGTCCTTACCTAGGGGGGAGGGGTGTTATGTATTGAATGAATGTTGCAAGGTTCCCTTTAACAAAATGTAACCAGTCAATGTATCCAATTGTATCAAATCAGAGACACATTGTAACAAGCTGTATAAGGATGCGAGCTAAGTGGCCACAAGTGGCAGTAGCGAGCATCCGGCTCACATGGTACAGATTCTCCGAATACCTGCAGAGTGGGAAACCTTCCCGCCACACCGCACCTGGAGAAGATGGGCGTGACGATCTATGACATCACGCGGACAATAGCCAATGAGCTACCACACCGGGATATTCAAATGTACAGTGTACTATAAGTAGAGCTGTTTCTCCGCCATTACCACATGTTCACCCTGACCATCATGCAATAAAGTTGTGTTTAGCCCTACTGCGGCTCCTTCTATCGTCTTCCTTGCAAGACACCAAAATTACCATAGCAGAATAACCTGGCCAGACTGTAGCTATACTTAACAGAGTCCAAAGCTCAACAAAGACATGAGCCTCAGTGGTGCTCCCTAAAATGACATTCAGACCAACCCCAAAGTTGTTTTCCCAATTCTGGTATTTGAGGCACACCCATGTCTTCTCTCTTTGTTGGTTTATTTACCTCCATTGTTTTGTTGATAGCTTTTTCTTTATCTTAACAAGGAACAACCATGGAGGTTCTCTCCACATGCTGGAAATTCTGTTTTCTCTATCTTTTCTTCTGACTGTAACTGTAGATGATAACTGTAAGTAAAGATGCCTTTTTCTACTTTAAATGTTTCTGGGGTGACTTAAAAAGCACTAGTATGGGAGAAAACAAGCTGGAAAGGCAGTGATGAGATTGGGCCAATCTCTCCATGTTTTCTATGTTGTTGCTTTTTCTACTTCATACTCTGTTATCTAAGAGGAATAATCCAAATTCCCCAATAGGTTGTGGATCCAGTCTCAGTATCTTGGCTTGGATTGATACGCAACCAGTATTTTTCCTGGGTTTTATTGTTTCCTAAGTATTGCAATATTTTCCCTCACCCTCCCCTACTCAACTAAATCACATGCTAGCTTAAGAGAATTATTTATTTCATTTCTAAAATACTGTTTTTATGAGATCAGTAAACTCACTCAGAAATAAAAGAATTGATTTTAATCAGAATAGAAGTTTTTGTGGAAATTTATTAAATCTTACTTCTGTTAATTTTTCTCAGTGGGAGACTGCTATGTGAGATTAATTTAACGGCTTTACAAACCCATGACTGTATTAAAAATTATGAGTCAGAGACAGAAGTAAATGCAAGAGCTAGGATAAACTGGCAAAGAGAATGATTCCATAGCAAAGGCAGTGATTTGTGAAAGCACATCAGACTAGCAAACTGTGTATATCAAGGAATGTAAATTTGCTAAAAGCATATTGAATGCCCTAGATAAATCCTATGGTTTTATCAGTTTTAAATCATAAGCTGCCTGGATCAGGGAACTAGTGACACTAAAGCATAAATCTAAGAAGGACTGTGAAAAGCACATAGCTACTTTGTTAACTATACTGTACTTGATAACTTAAACCTGATTGGGTTTAATTTAGATGATAAAAATTTAGGTGGGCTTCCTTAAAGGAACACTGAATGGGTGGAAAATGTGGTGCTTTTTATCTATTCTTGAGGCAAACAGAAATTAAATTTGGAAGATGCCCTGAATAGCCTTAGATGGGAATGCATCAAAGAAAGGAACTTTACCGAGACAATCTCAGACCAAAATGATTTGAATTACCCGGTGAATAGGATGTACAATAGGAAAGTCATACCCAAGATTAAATGAAGTTAGGTTAAAAGAAGTAAGATAAGCTTTATTACTATGTAGGTTCTGAATTGTTTTGTATTGTATCCTGTATTGTATCCTGTATTTGTAATACATCTTGATTTTTTTTATTTTCTCTTTTTTGGTATGTCATTTTTTTGTGTTTTTTTTTGTATTTTCATATATATTTTTGTATCATTATTATTATTTTGTTGTAACTTTGTTTGTATTCCAAGTTTAAAAATTTAATAGAAAGTATTTTTAAAAAGGAAAGTCATACCCCAGAACCAACCACATTCCTACTGGAATTGTGGTCAAAAGGGACATCTAGCCAAAGAATGTCCATCTCCCATAAACTTTGCAGGCAAAGATAGCAAAACACGACACCCATACCACTGATCCAGTTCCGCGAGTCACTTTCCGGTCCTGAACCCTTTTGACATGCAAAGTCCTAATCAGCCCCAGGTGAGTATGGATGAATCTCCCTGTGGTCTTCAGCACCCAAGGCTTTTAGTCCTCAGGGTTGTCAGGTTAGTTAACCACTGGCTGACATGTGGCATTGAGTCACTGGCAGTATGGTCTACTCTATTACCATAGCAGGGTAACCTGGCTGGACAATACACCACCAGTGGAAATATTTTTTTTTGAGCTCTTAATTCTAATAGTGACTCCAAACTAAGTCTTTCTAACCATCAAGCTAATACAGCACAATACCAGAGAGAGAAATGACACCAGCATGGAGCTCTGGTGCCATCACTTTGCACACACAGATTCAAAGGCAATCCTTGAGGTGCAGAACCACAACTTTGCTACAGGTGTCCAGGTAAACCCATGTGATGCAAATAGCGTAGTCAGGTGCATAAGCTGTATCGCAGGAAAAGATGCTAGGCCCTCATTCCCACTAAGAGAAGGAGTACCACAGCGCTGGATCTAATACACAGTGACCCATGTGGGCCATTTCATGTGCCATCACTAGGACACAACCATTGTTTTAATATTTGTGGATTATTTTTGAGGTACTGTACTGTGTTAACTATCTAATGAAGGAAAAGAGTGAGACACTTGAGGTGTTCAAGAAGTATCTGGCCAAGGGGAACAGCAAGTTTGAAAGAAAACCCAAGCCACTTCAGATGGAGAATGCGGGTGAGTACACACAAGCTTTTCTAGAGGAACACGGCATTTTGCACAGAAAGAGTGTCATACATATACCTCAGCAGAATGGAATGGCTGAAAAGAAGCACTTTTTTTACAGAGCTGCCGAAGAGAATTTGTGGGGTTGTAAACATGACTGCAACTTATCTCCTGAACAGATTATAAAGCAAAGGCACCACAAAATCACCATTTCAATTGCGACATGGCAGAGTGCTAAATGAGGAACACCTTCGAGTCTTTGAAATATCCCTACATACCAAAACAGAAAAGCACAATCAGAGCTCTAGAACAGAATAGAGCCAGTGATAGTGAACCCTGGCACTCTAGTTGTTCTTGGACCTCAATTACCAGAAGCCCAAGTCAGTGCTCCTGCTGATCAGGGCTTCTGGGAATTTAAGTTCAAGAACAGCTAAAGTGCCAAGGTTCGTCATCACTGGATAGACTCTTTTATTTAGGTATGCCCCTGGTAGCAAAGGCTATAAAGTAATGAAAAAAGGTGAAACCAGCATAGTACATCAGATTATTTTGATGAAAAGAGAGCTGAGTATTAGATACTTTTGGAGACAAAAAACACCATGTTGAACCCCTAATGCTTTCACAACCTGAGTCAAACAGAGAACAAGAAGATGGTGATACACAGGATGACAGCAATACACCCAGAGAAGGGGATTGAAATTGAGATATCAAGGCTGTAGAACTGAAAGAGGCATTGTCACCACAACATACTCCAGAGCCAGCCATCAGATGCTCATCATGACGAAAGAAGCCTGTACAGTACTGTACTGTACAACAAGGAATTGAAGAAGATGCTGTTGCAAAAAAAAAATCAAGCAAGGTGATGCAGATCGGTGCTTGTATACCAGAAGCAGAAATGGACATTTAATTTTCTATTCTTGCCGATTCTGATGACCTAATTGTGGCTTCTCAAAGGGGGAACAGGAGTACAAAGAGATTGTGAAGAGATGGAAACAGAGTTGTGGGACGCAAAATACTATTTTGACATAGCTATTAAAAAGGCATAACTTTTGGAGGTAAATTGCCTCTGCTTAAGAAATCTTCATAGATCTTATCTGTTGCATGTTGAGTCACACAGTTCAGTATGCAACAAATATTGTTACACTGTTTGCATTACACCAGCAGAACTAGGAAATAGGATTTTGACTAATGTAACTTAGTTGTACCTCCATTACCAACAAAGGTAATTAATTACAATTAATTAGTTATTTGTAGCTAGTTACCTCCAACTTCTTATTCTTTTAATGTTATATATTGTTTGAAAATACATTAAGTGCCTACTACTAGGTCACCTAATGAATCTATCCTTTTGTAAACATTGCCAGATTTTCTCTGACATTGGTAAAATTACTTGCCAAGTAATAACTTTCCTCACCTGTTGTCTCTTCCACTATATGTTGAGAGATAGGGATGTGTGCTAGCAGATATTCCTAAATAAAAATATCACTCAGCCCAAATATCATACAGAGTTTCAGTTGCAGATTACCCTTTCTTCCTTCTCAGTAAGGCTGCTCTTTAGTCACTGCAGTTCCAGACAAGGGTGCTGTACAAAGCTCTCTTTCATCCAAACAGGAATGTCTGCTTTTCCTTCTTACCTAAGCACCTAGAGCCTTGAGTAAAATGGCACATTGCAAAACAAAATTCCAGCACTGGGAGTTTCACACCAAGTAGACAACATTCTCAAACTTCATGCCCTCCAGGGAAATGTTTTCCATACCAGCTTGTCTGTTGGGGATACCTAATGGGCCTGCTCTGTTGCAAAGGATCCTGCGGCATGTTTTAGTTGCAGGACTATCAGTTCACCCAGGATAGGATGAGCGTTAGGGGAGTTTTAGTCCAAAATGTCTCCAAGGCATCCCAGACAGAAATTTTCTTCCCATGCCCATGTGTCAGGAAAGGTGCAGGAGGCAATAGACCTTCATAGCTCCAAAGCAATATCAGAATGAGGAGACTGGATCACCCATGCCACTTTCCAAGGAAGCATCTTCTCTGTGACTGATATCCTTATTGATATCTCTTAATAAATGTCTGAGGAACATCTGATGGAGGCCACAGAACCAGGGACACTTCCAGCTTTGCCTGGCAGGGTCAGTCTTCTAAGCAGGGTAGGATTTAAGCACAAGTAAACTACAGTTTAGGGCTTCAGATTAGGAGGGTCCTCTACATTTAAAGAAAGTGAGGGTATACTATGGTGTGTCTTCAATTTGACAAAATTGAGGGCCTCATCTTGCTCCAAGCACTTATCAGAGTGTAGGGTGGCTACTTATGCATGGCCAGAAAAAAAAAGAAACAGACTCACCATATAAATTGTGCATGTGTGAATATATACATATTTTTTGCACCTGTTATCTGTTCTTTTGCTTCTTGCAATAAACCACTGTTGATGTTTGAGCCAGCTCTGTTCGAGTAATCCTTCCAGGGTTCAAACACAACAGGCGTGTTGTTTGTTTGTTTTCCAACAGGTGCCATGCAGGTATGCAAATGAGAGGAACCAATACCTTGTTTTTCAGATTACTTATAGCCAGGGTGAAGAATAGAGATACCAAGCATTTCTCATATAAATACTTGACAGAGACGGATGGGTGGATGAGCACCATTTACTTTCCTCAGCATAAGGACTCCTTTAGATATAGTAAGTGTGCAGGCCATAGTGTATGGCCATGGTTGTACTGGTGCTATATTGAGAATTTTCATCTTTTGTCAGTCAAGGAGAATGAGACAAAGGAGAAAAAGGAAGGAAAAAATATTGCAGACAGTCTATAAATATGTGAGAAGATAAACCACAATGAATGAAAAAATTATGAAAAGGGCTTTATTTAGCTTTGTTAGCAGCTATGAATATATTTAAAACAAGGAAGAAGTGTCCATGTGACACAGCTATTTAAGGCAAGGAAGGGTGTTATTGTTACCACACTACATTGCATGTCATAAGCGCACAAACTGTCAACACAGCCCGGAGAGAACTATGAACTAAAAAGAAAAAGGCAGTTCTCTCCCTTGTTTTGTACATTTCCAATGCCTCTCCCCTCCCCTAGTTTAGAAGCTAATGACAGACGGTCTGTCCATGCCAAAAGAATAGCTCTTTTCATTGCTTCCCTGTTTTTCTCATCCATCCGTCCATCCCCCCCACTCATTCTTAGTAAACAGCCTGCAGAAATAAACACCAGCTTTCCTGGCATGATTCAAAATTCAGAATTAAGCACAGTGCAATTTCTCTCCAATTTAAGTTCAGGTTGTTTGTTTCCAACAAAGATTAGGCAGCAGTCTTCCCTCATAGAGGTGTACCTCAGATGTGTTGAACTACAATGTCCATCATTCCCAGGCATACTTTAAACACAGATTGTTGCAACCTTAGACTTACTACGTGCATCCTTAGTTCTCTCACATTGAAATAAAGTGTGTGTGTGTGTTAAACTGCTTAATTTGGACATGCCAGAGACAAGAGTTTTAGTATGTGCTTGTTGGTTTTGTAAGAAAGTGTTCATAGATAACAAAAATAGGAATTGTTTGGGCTTTTTAAAACGCTAGCTCCATGAATCTCACAGCCAACAATGTCAGAAGATTTCTCATTTATGACTGAATAGATGTACTTGTTGAAGTGGATAGAACTGTGCTGGTGAACCTTGGCACTCCAGATGTTCTTGGACTTAAATTCCCAGAAGCCCAGAAGCTTGGCACCCTGTGAATCCACACAAATGAGTTTACTGCAATTCATCCAGCCCACACTGCCTTCGTCGCTCCCGGAAGCGGAAGTAAAACATGCCCGTCCGGGCAAGTTTTCTTCCGTTTCTGGGAGTGACGAGGGTCATGTGGGCCGGATGAATCACAGTAAACCCATTCATGTGGATTAACAGGGATAATTTTGAATCATGCCAGGGAAGCTGGTGTTTATTCCGTCCAGGCGCGTTTTACTTCTGCTTCCAGGAACGATGAGGGCAGTGTGGGCCGGATGAATCGCAGTAAACCCATTCATGTGGATTCACAGGGTGCTTGGGCTTCTGGGAATTAAAGTCCAATAACATCTGGAGTGCCAAGGTTCACCATCACAGGGATAGAATAATGTTTGAGGTTCACACTAGTCAGAGCTTGAAAATTTTATTTTTCTACATCACAGCTCCCAGAATCTCTCAGTCACCTTCTGAGACTCGTCATACAAAAATGTAAACTTTCTAAGCTCTGATACTGAGCCTATCCTCCATGTTGCTATTTAAGTTGTTTTCATGCCCCTTTATATCTTCCATGTGTGTTCTTAGAATGGAAGTATTATCTAAGGGAGGCTGGAATGTTTTTTATATTACAAACTCTGGGGTTTAATGATAATTCAGAAGGAATCAAAACAAAATATACAGCCCAGAGAATAGAACTGGAGGCAGATTTTGTAATCAGGCTCTGGTTTCCAAAACATGAACCTCAATATGAACAGACTTAAACTGTTCACACAAACTATGCAAACTAACACAATACATGGTAAGCTTCCCTCCCAGGTGGTGACCTTTAATGTGTACTAGACTGCATTTCACTTTAACCATCACTCTAGGATTGCAGATATTGCAGTCCAACATGGATGTAGAACAGCAGGTTGGGAAAAGTTGGTATATAGCAGTGATGGCCAAGCTTGGCACTCTAGATGTTCTTGGACTTCAATTACCAGAAGCCCAAGTTAGCAGGAGTACAGGGACTTCTTAGTAATGGACTAATAAAATCCGTTTTTAATAATAATAGTTTCTCTTACTCCAGATTGGGATAGTCAACCTACACCCATCAGGTATTAACGGACTGCAGCTCCATTAGCCCTTTGCTTATGGTCAATGGTTAGGGATCAGAGGAGCATCTGCTTTAGAATATGGGTGGAGTTAATAGGGATGAGTCATGTTGGCTGGCAGAATCGATGAGCTGCATTCCAAAAAGAAATTTCTGTAAGCAATTTTCCAGATCTTGTTGGTCAACAACTCCAAGTCTTCCTCCCCGTCGGTTAGGCTGATTGAGGAGGGCATGCAGTCCAACATTGGAAGATTAATGGATCACAAGTTGGTTGGCCATGCCTAAGCATAAAAATCAGAACCTAATTTAATCCACTGTTCTGTTTATTTTATATAATTTGTACCCTATTTTTCCTTCATGTTATTCAAGGAAGGAAACACACAAAGCTTCCTTCTCTCATTTTAACCTTACCACTGCTCTGCAAGTTACTGTTGGGTAAGATGATAGCCCGTTTTGCATGTTACCATATGTAGCTGGACAGGATACACCCATTAGAAGGGAGGGTGGCCTTGCACTGCCTACGTTTGGGTACTTCTCTCAGAATGCCATCCTTCTGAGTGTAAGGAGTCATCCAAATAGACATTTAGTTCACTCTCCAGAATGACCTGAGGGTGTGCTGGTCCACTTTTTCTTATAGTGTCTACATAGGTTGGTTGTCCCACTACGGTAATGGAGTAGACCGTACAGCCAGCAGCTCAACGCCGAGTGTTGTCAGCGGTAAATAACCTGACTTCCTAAAGGAGTCAATGGCTATGGGCAGATGAGCCCCTTTAGGTGGGGTGATGGTCCCCTTAGTGGAGTAAATGCCACTAAAGGTAAAGGTTTCCCTTGCTCGAAAGCCAGTCGTATCCGACTCTAGGGTGCAGTGCTCATCTCTGTTTCTAAGCCGAAGAGCCAGCACTGTCTGCTTCTGCAGACGTTTCCGTGGTCATGTGGCAGGCATGACTAGACACCGGAGCGCACGGAATGCTGTTACCTTCCCACCAAAGTGGTCCCTATTTATCTACTTGCAATTTCTTGCTTTCGAACTGCTAGGTTGGCAGGAGCTGGGATGAAGACGGGAGCTCATTTCCGTCCTGCAGTACTCGGAATCGAACTGCTGACCTTCCGATTCCCAGTCAGCATCTTAGCGACTTGAGCCACTGGAAACCATCATATTGGGTCCAACAGCAAAATGAGTGGAGGAGGAACCACATTATTATTCTGATTCCAAACGGTCATGAAGGCCGAAGAGGCCATGCCAGATGGACTGGCTTTGAAGGCACACCTGGATAATACAGTAAAACCCCTACTTACAAAAAAAAAAAAAGTCTGCTCCATAGGTTTTTGCTTAAATGGGTTTTTATGTAACTCAACACAAACCCATAGGAATTTTTTTTTACATAACTCGAAGCAAACCCATAGGAAAAATGAAATTTTTATGTCAATTGAAGCAAACCCATAGGGAAATGAATTTTACATAACTTGAAGCAAACCCATAGGAAAAAGAATCTTTATGTAACTCGAAGCAAACCCATACGAAATTGTGTAAATCGGGACATGGTTTTAGCACAAAATCATTATGTAAGTCGAATTTTATGTAACGCAAGGCATATGTAAGTCAGGGTTTTACTGTATCCTCAAGACTGCAGCAGTCCATTGAAGTCGCAGTGTTAAATCTTGCATGTCTCATTTCATACATGCCACAGGAGATGTGTGGGTCACTTCATGGCAAGCTGGGATCAATCTTAAACAAGTTCACACCAATGGCATTTTTCCTGCTCCCAGGAAAAAATGTATACTCAGATATGAGTTCCAGGCAGCGGCGGCAACATAGGTTGGACTTCAGAACAATCCCAATCTCTCTCTCTGTCACACACACACACACACACCTTACGATCAGGGGGTTCTATTGTTTTGGAGCACTCCTGTCAAGAACCCCTTGATAGTACATAAAATGTGTGTGGGGGAGGGGGAATTGGGATTTTTCTGCAATCCAACCTATGTAGACAGAAAGGGTTGTTCTCTGGGTTATGTCCTTTTCAAATCGTTGCCTGCTTGTTCACAGTTTTTGGAGATATTGAATATTTTTAGTGTATGAGAACCAAGACACAGGAAACAGCCACGGGCTGGTTTAACTCAGGTTTATTGCATGGTGGTCAGAGGGAACATGAGGTAATGGCGGATGCATAGCTCTATATATACAGTAGTAATCCCACCTTCGTCGCCAATTTAGTGTATGAGAACCAAGACACAGGAAACAGCCACGGGCTGGTTTAACTCAGGTTTATTGCATGGTGGTCAGAGGGAACATGAGGTAATGGCGGATGCATAGCTCTATATATACAGTAGTCAAACATTCGAATGTGGCTCCACGAGAGCCTATTGGCTCTTGTGCGCGTGACGTCACTGCTGGTCACGCCCTTCTTGTCCAGGTGTAGGTAGTGGCGGGAAACTCCGCGCTGTGGCCTTTGATGAGTATGGACCAAGAGAGCTTGGACGCTCGCTGCTGCCCACTGGTGGTCATTAGCTCGCGTCCTCATACAGGGTTTATAGTGATACAGCTGAAGGCTATATTGTTACTTGTAGGAAAGGTTACATTGTTAAGATACATTGTTATCACATGAAGAAGGTTACACTATTAGAACACAACAATATTATAGTCACATTGTGTGTGCGTTCACACGCACACGCACAGAGTATACCTGAGAAAACCCCACCACTTTCATTCCAACCTTTGGTATTTCTCAGTGTTGCGTTGGCTGAGCATGTTTCACACGCATTACACCATTTGAAGAGGGGGAGGGGAATAGCTAGTCACTGTTCGCGTTTCAGAATTTGCATCATACTCTGTGCAACACTAAGGGTTTCTCACATTCCTCTTGCAATAATGTTTAAACAGCCCGAAGGTTAATTGAAGGAGGAGACTGCAAGAAGCTCCTACCATTCCTCAGAGAAGCCAATTCCAGGGACGGTTGGGGGTTGCTAGCAGTCTTGTGTACACAGCCATAGGTGCAGGGCCATAGTTAGGATTCACTATGTGGGTGGGCAAATATTTTTTCAGAATGGGCAACAAAGCTTCTTTTCAATGCATTCCTATGGGAAACCATGCTTTGCCAGGGTGGGCAAACTGCTAACTCAGAGTGGGACAAACCCACCCTGGCTACGGCCCTGCATAGGTGTCTGCTGTTGCACAGAGTGGTTGGGAAGAAACTTATCTGTCTCCTTTCTCGATTCCTTAAAGGTATTTATGAGTCTAAGGTACACAGTCAGATATACCTCATTGTGGTGGAATATTCTATGCACACAGATTATGCTAATATACCTTTATGGAGGATCCTAGCACCCACCTCATTCCCCAAATTCCTGCAGTCCCCTCTGCATGCAGCTCTTTTTCTGTAACAACAGAAGTACTGTACCCAGGAAAGGTAAGGGTCACCCTTGCTCGAAAGCCAGTTGTATCCAACTCTAGGGTGCGATGCTCATCTCCATTTGCAGTCAAAGGGTCAGTGCTGTCTGAATCTGCAGATGTTTCCATGGTCATGTGGCAGGCATGGCTAGACACTGGGAACACTGTTACCATTCCCACTGAAGTGGTACCTATTTATTTAGTTGCAATTTCTTGCTTTAGAACATTGATAGACATTTTTAGGTTACACCGCCTTTCCTACTGATAAAAGCAATATATACATTAAGAAATATAGATATAATATCTACAGGTAAAACACACAGGATTATGAGACATAATATATACAGGTATGTATATACACACACATACATGTACAGAGACAGAGGTTTTGGCCCTCTGGGGGAAGGGAGCAGGATGGAATCAAATCTGTTTTAGCCTCCTTCAGATCTAATTCCTGGTAACAACCACCAAGAAGGCCCTCTCACATTCTCACCTGTCATGCCTGTGATGGCAAGGAGACTTACAGAAAGGTTTCCCCTTGTTGATCTCAAGGTCATGCAGCTCGTATGCCTCTTTAAGGTAGATGCACCTTTAATTGTTAGGAATCTTTTATTCTAAATCTCAATATAAATGTTAAATTCCCCTTTCTTCTTGTCCTGTGTTATCTCCTTTGACTTGTCAACATTATCTGCCAATCACAACATCATACCTCCCTCTTTCCACTGTAACCCTGTTCTGAGCCAAGACAAGATGACATGATTCAGTACAATGTGATGGGTCATTTGACTGCTGGGGGTGGTGGAAGCTAAAGTGCAGTAATTAAGGGATGTTTTATTTCCTTATTTTATTTTTATTATTATCATTATAAACACTTTTGCACAACTTCATGCTGGGTGAAAGAAGTCTGAGTTAGAAAAATCTTTTCTCTTGTCCATATAGAAGGCAGGTTGAGTAGAGGTTAGAAAAGTTATTTAAAAAAAAAAAAACAAAAACAAACTACAAGTTCCAAAATCTCCAGCCATGGCAGATTCAGAAAGGGATAGTTAAGAAATTATGATGACAAATGATGATTTTTTTCTAAGCTCTGAGGCTGAAGTATGCTTGATTAAACCTAGCCTTGGTTTTCTTGTAGATACCTATCTACTCTCTGGTACTTTGTGTTGATCTGAGTAGAAGTCAGGAATAAGTATAATTAGTTTATGTGATGGTCAGCACCAATGCAGACTAATACAACTGCCTGTATTAAAAACTCCTCAGTAGTCGAACATATGTGGTGGAGCTGTAATGTGGTAATGGATTTTTGGACAAAGATAGAGAAAGAAATATCAGATATAAAGGTTTGTGTCCTTAATTTGGAGCCAGGTATCACCTTATTGACAGATGTTGAGGATACTGATATAGATACAAACGAAAAAGAGTTGTTATCTATTTTTTTGACAATTGCAAGACAGTGTATTGCGAGAAAATGGAAGAATAATATTATGTTGAACGTGGAGGAATGGTATAAAGAAATTTAGAATATCGCGTTGAATGATAAACTTGCATGGGAATTGAATCAGAAAAAGGGTATAATTAAGGAGAATAAATTTTGGGAAATTTGGATATCATTTGTGGAACATACATTGTACAAAGGTACATAAGAACATAAGAACAGCCTTGCTGGAACAGGCCACAGCCCATCCAGTCCAGCATTCTGTCTCACACAGTGGCTCACCATTTCCTTCAGGGTATTCCCAAGGAGATGCCTTCACCTGCTTAGGATTCCCTGGAAATGGCATTGAGAGATATCCTGCCTATCTCTCCAACCCGGAGGTTGTCCTTAGGTAGCCATAATTATAGCCATTGATACCCTTGTCCTCCATGAACTTGTCTAATCCTTTCTTAAAGCTGTCAAGACTGACAGCTGTCACCACTTCTTCTGGCAGGGAGTTCCATAGACCAGTAATCCTCTGGGTGAAAAAGTACTTTCTCTTATTTGTTTGAGAACTAGTACCCAAAAGTTTCATCGAGTGTCCCCTAGTTCTAGTGTTGTGCGATAGGGAAAACAGTTTTTCCTTATCTACTTTGTCCACACCGTGCATGATTTTATAAACTTCAATCAGGTCACCTCTTAGACGCCGTCGTTCAAGAGTGAAAAGGCCCAACCGTTGCAGCCTCAGATGGTAAGGAAGGTGTTCCAGTCCCCTAATCATTCTGGTTGCCCTCCTCTGTACTTTCTCCAACTCCATAATATCCTTCTGGAGGTATGGCGACCAGAACTGTACACAATATTCCAGATGGGGCCTCACCATAGATTTATAAAGAGGCACAATGACACTTGCTGACTTATTTTCTATACCCTTCCTAATGATCCCTAACATTGAGTTTGCTTTTTTCACTGCTGAGGCGCACTGGGTTGACATCTTCATTGAGCTGTCCACCAGGACACCAAGGTCCCTTTCCTGGTTTGTCGCAGAGAGTTCAGAACCCATCAGTTTATAAATGTAATTGGGTTTTTTTGCCCCAACATGCATCACTCTGCACTTACTGATGTTGAAGCTCATTTGCCACTGTTTTGCCCACTCCCCCAGTGTCAAGAGATCCCTCTGGAGCTCTTCACAATCTCTCACAGTTTTCACTACCCTGTATAATTTAGTGTCGTCAACAAATTTGGCTACCTTGCTTTTTACTCCTACCTCTAGATCATTTATGAAGAGGTTGAAAAGCAGGGGTCCCAGTACTGAACCTTGGGGGACCCCACTCTTTACTTCCCTCCACTTGGAGAAGTGTCCATTTAGTGCTACCCTCTGTTTCCTGTCCGTTAGCCAGTTGCTGATCCAGGACAAGACCTGTCCCTTTATTCCATGACTGGTAAGTTTATTCAAGAGCCTTTGGTGTGGGACCTTGTCAAAAGCCTTCTGAAAGTCCAGATAAACAATGTCAACTGGATCCCCCTTATCCACATGCTTGTTGACACTCTCAAAAAATTCCAACAGATTAGTGAGGCATGATTTGCCCTTGCAAAAGCCATGTTGGCTCTCCTTTAGCAGCGCCTTCTCTTCTATGTGCCTATTAATTCTATCTTTTAGGATGGTTTCCATCACTTTACCTGGGACACATGTCAAACTGACAGGTCGGTAATTTCCTGGATCACCCCTGGATCCTTTTTTGAAAATTGGTGTTACATTCGCTACCTTCCAGTCATCAGGCACAAAGCCTGATTTGAGGGAAAGATTATATATTTTGGCTAGGAGATCAGCAATTTCATCTTTAAGTTCCCTGAGAACTCGTGGATGGATGCCATCTGGTCCTGGTGATTTGTTAGTGTTTAGTTTAACAAGACATGCAAGGACCTCCTCCCTGGTTATTTCTATCTGGCTTAATTCTTCGGTTTCCCTCCCTACAAAGATAGGCTCTGTTTTGGTCTCTGTCTTCTTCAGTGACTACTGAAGCAAAGAATTCATTGAGTCTCTCTGCAATCTCTGTTTCCTTTTTAATAACCCCTTGCCTTCCATTGTCATCTAATGGTCCAATGGCCTTCCTAGTTGGGTTCTTACTTCTAATGTACTTAAAGAAGTCTTTGTTATTTCTCTGAGTATTTTTAGCTATACGCTCCTCAAAGTCTTGCTTTGCTTTCCTGATTGTTGCCTTGCATTTGTTCTGCCAGAATTTATGTTTCTGCCTGCTGTCCTCATTAGGACAAGCCTTCCATCTTCTAAATGAGCTTTTCTTGCTCTTGATCACTTCCCGAACAGCTCCTGTAAGCCACATCGGAGTCCTCTTGGACCTGGCAGTGCCCTTTTTCCTTTTGGGTATGCATTCCAATTGGGCCTCTGTTATGGTTTTTGTAAACAGCCTCCATGCCTCTTGGAGTGTTTGGACTCTCTCAATTTTCCCTTTCAGCTTCTTTTTTACTAGTTTCCTCATCTTTGGGAAATTTCCTTTTTGAAAATTTAAGGTCTCTGTGTTAGATTTTATCAGTGACTTGCGGTCTATGATCAAGTTAAACATAATTGAGTTGTGGTCACTATTCCCTATTGGATCAGTCACATTAACATCTTGCACCAGATCCTGAGTATTACTCAGGATCAAATCAAGGATTCTTGTACCTCTAGTTGGGTCTTCAACCATCTGTCCCAGGGAACAATCATTTAGCATATCTAGGAACTTTATCTCTTTATCATGTGCTGAACAACAGTTCACCCAATCTATGTGAGGGTAATTGAAGTCCCCCATTATAACCAGGCTTCCCTTCTTGGATGCCTCCTTTACAACATTCTCCAACTGCCAGTCTCCCTCAAGAGTTTGGGTCGGAGGCCGATAGTATATGCCTACTGTTAGACCATCCTTGTGGCCTGGTACTCTTACCCACAGAGCTTCTAATGGTGACTCCAAATCACCTAGATATTCCAATTCATACGATTTTATCACTTCTTTGACATACAAGGCTACAGCACCTCCTGTTTGCCCCTTCCTATCCTTCCTGTACAGTTTGTAGCCTGGGATAACTGTATCCCATTGGTTATCATCCGTCCACCAGGTTTCAGTGATACCAATAATATCAATATTCTTATCTATTGCTAAATATTCCAGCTCCCCTATTTTGTTCCGGAGGCTTCTGGCATGTGTATACAAGTATTTATATATGCTTTCCTGATACAGTCTTTTGAGTCCAGTTGCATTGTTAGACTGCCTCTTGCATCCTTCTGCTAGAGTGCTGGTGACTAGCTCATTGCTCTGCTCAGTAATTTTTGCATCCTCCTCACTACTAAAGTACACACTTTCCCGAACTGGATGCTGCCCAGCTCCTGTCGGCTTTCCCCCAGTTATCAGTTTAAAAGCTGCTCTGCAGCCTTTTTGATGTTGAGTGCCAGCAATCTAGTCCCATCATGGTTCAAATGCAACCCATCCCTCCTGAACAGATTTGGCTTGTCCCAAAATGTTCTCCAGTTCCTGACAAATCTGAAACCCTCCTCTCGACACCACCGCCTCATCCACGCATTGAGGCTTCTGAGCTCTGCCTGCCTGGTAGGTCCTGCGCGAGGGACAGGCAGCACTTCTGAAAATGCTACCTTGGAAGTCCGGGACTTCAATCTTCTTCCTAACAACCTGAATTTGGCTTCCAGGACAGACCGCTTGGCCTTCCCAACATCATTGGTACCAACGTGTACTATGACAACTGGCTCGTTCCCAGTTCTCTGTAACAATCTATCTAGATTTCTTGTGATGTCTGCAACTTTTGCACCTGGCAGGCAAGACACCATACGGTTATCATGTGCATCACAAATCCATTTCTCTGTATTTCTAATTATTGAATCACCTAGTACAAGGAGCCTCTCTCCTGCAATCTGTTCATCTACATGCACCTCATCAACCATATTAAGGGAGAGAACCTCAGTTTGTTCCTGTTGTTTATCTTCCTGGATCTCATCAAGTATGATGAAGGAGAGATCATCAGGTGGAACCAGTTGTTCCTCTATGTGTTCCTCATCAGGTGTGATGAGGGAAAGAGCCTCAAATTTATTCTGTAATTTCAGACTCTCAGAGTGATCCCCTCCTCTTCTCCTCCTTTGAGTCACAAACCAGCAGGTGGCAAACCAGCACCAGATCAACTGAGTTTTTGGAAGCACTAAATACAATGCTAAGACAAATGCAATCTCTAGGGCCATGTAAATATCACTGGTGTTTTATGATTTTTGTTTGTTATGTTTTTGAAATACTGGGACTAGTCTATCTTATTAGATCATAGATATAATAGAGTAAGTATACATATAATTATGTATACATGTTGGTATTAGTATATTATGAATTATTACTTTAAAAATGTATGGTGTAGTAAAGTTATTAACATGGGAAATACTGTTTATATAAAAAAAATTTGTTTTTTTCTTTTATTATTCTTTTATTTTACAATGTAATGTAACGTTTTATTTCTTGTAATGTAATGTTGCTTTATTTTGTATTTTTTTTGTTTGAAAGTTAATAAAAATTATTTCAATAAATAAATAAATAAAATAAAAACTCCTCAGTAAAGGGACTTTAAAAAAAGGAATCTTCCAGTTATGTTACTAGGTATAACTGTTCTGCTACTGAATGGGGAAAAGAGGATTTATTGGTCTGGTAGCTTTGGGACTGTGGTGGCTTAGTGGTTAAGATGCTGAACTTGATGACTAAAAGGTCAACAGTTCAAGACCCAAGTGCTGCACAACAGAGTGAGCTCCCATCTCCTGCCTTCCTAGCAGTTCAAAAGCAAGAAATTGCAAGTAGATAAATAGGTACCACTTTGGTGGGAAGGTAAACAGCATACCGTGCACTTTGTCATCTAGTCTTGTTGGCCACATGATCACAGAAATGTCTGCAGATGCAAACAGCGCTAGCTCTTTGGCTGTAAATGGAGGTGAGCACTGCACCCTAGAGTCAGATACAACTGGCTTTCGAGCAAGGGTGACCTTTACCTTTACCTATCTTTGGGTGGAAGAGGTCTTGGGAGGAACCATACCATGATTGTACAAGATTCCTATTCCCGTGAAGTGGACTTGACCTTTGACTGCTGCAAGTTTGTTCTTTCAGAGGTGGTATCGTTAGGAGAATAACTCACAAACCCATACAGTTGCATGCCAAAGGTAAACAATTCAGTTTCTGCTATATTGAAAGCCACCCTGTCTGAAAATCCCAGGAAGCCCCTGGCAGTTAACATAGACAATTTCAGAAACTGAGTGGATGAACCTGTCTTTTAGTCCAGGGCATGTTTCTGAAACAGGAAACATTTCCTTTGGGGGTAGGGGACGACGATGACTAACTATAAATAGTTTAATGTATTTTGCAGATTTTGTGACATTCATGTTTATAAAAATTATGCTTGTTCACTGCATGGTTTAACCTTCTGGCCAAAAGGATGATGATGATGATGATGATGATGATGATGATTTCATGTCAGAAATTATTCTAGGTTGAAAGGATTTTTGCTGGAGAAACAGAACGCCACTCAGGGAATGCCCAAATGAGGCTCCTTTCATGTCCCCAAGATCATTTCCCACTGAAGTGGTCCCTATTTATCTACTTGCAATGTCTTGCTTTCGATCTGCTAGGTTGGCAGGAGCTGGGACAGAGACGGGTGCTCTATCTGTCACGCAGTACCTGGATCTCGAACTGCTGACTTGCCGGCCTTCCAGCTAACAAGGTGAGCTTCTTAACCACTGAGACACCGCAGCCTCTGTGCTGGGTGGTATAGAAATGCAATGAAAATAAATAAATAAATAAATACAGCTTTAGTCCAGAAAAAAGAAGGAAACCTTTTCAAAAGCTGTAAAACATGGCTCCATGCACATATAATAAGGTAAATATGTTATGTACGAGCCTTTCAGCTTTTTCCTGGTGTGAATGTGGAGACACAGTCTGACTCATTTGCTGGTCTGCCGATTGCTGCCAGAGACATGCACTGTGAGCACTTGTGTTTAGGCAACGACAAAGCAAAGAAAGTGGCTTTATTTTGGCAGTCCAAAGTTTGATCAGGACAGGAAAGAAGAATTGCTTTTAGTCTTATATGTCTATTGTTTTTATGTCTGTTTGCTTATTTTATTGGCTGCATCATACCGCCACCTAGTGACGGAAACCTGCCTGTACATTGCCCAAACAAAAAATATAGTACAGTACTGTACATTAAATGTTTTAGATAGCTTATTTTTCAACCACAATCAGGCATACCCTAGTAATGGCAACCTTGTGTTGCCAGCTAATCTTTCTCACACTCGGTCAGGTGAAAGGAACTGCATAATGAACTCACCAAAAGAACTTCCTTGGCTATAAATACACTTCAGTCCAGTTTCAGCAATCATAAATTGTGACGTCCTCTTCCCTCGTCCTTACACAAGAACACTAGTTAATCACTAGTGCATTCTTGAAGCTTTGCTAACATATACTATCAAAAACTCTGGAGAGATTTTAGCCCAAATTAGAGTTTATTCCCTTGTTTCTTAAGATAGATATTGAGGAAATTCTTTCCTCAAATCTTTTGGAGCCCAAATAGAAGACAATAATTTACACAGTCCAGAATATTTCTCTTTCTGCACCTTGACCTTTTAGCCTGGTGATTCAAATCACTTATCATAAAGAAACTGTAATTGCCAGCGATAATTTTAGTTCTGCCTTGGGTGTTGGAGGATCTAAGGAGGCTTTAGGGTCATATGGGTTCCCCAGAAGACTATATTTAACCTGCTGGCCCCTCTTTGTCTACCTCTCAGAGAAAGATACGTTTGGAGAGAAATCCTGTTACTTGGTATATGGAAGCAAGAAAAGAAATAGAGAGGATGGGGCAAAAAATGAGCAGTGGGGTAGAAAAAAACAAGAAAGCAGCAAATGAATGAAAAATACAGTTGCCATATTGACTAGATCAGGGGTGCCCAAACTATGGCCCACGGGCCCAATTAGGTCCCTGCATATCATTAATGCAGCCCACAGTGAGCACCTGGGCTCACCGCCGACAGCCCCCCCCCTGACAGCCTGGCATCAGTGGCGGCGGCGATCGTGCTTTGTTTGGGCTGCGCCGAGCAGCCTCTTGCTCGGTCTGATCCCCTCTGCAGCTTTTGCCAAAGCCGATCGCTATGTCGGGGAAATTTTCGGAGCCTCCTGTGTTTCAAAATTTGTGGCACTAGGAGAGCACCCTGGCGGGCCCAGGATGACATCACCGCAGCGCACCAGATTCTGCACTCTGTCGTGCAGCACTCAGGTCTCAAACTGCTGACCTTGTGGTCACCAAGCTCAACTGTCTTATCCACTAAACCATTGCGGCCCCGCCTGCACATACAGTACTACCAACTATTTTTGCCCTAGGATCTGCCCACTATTGTGCTTCCCTCCCCACCAATCCCAGTGGACACCAGCTGCCCCCACTAGGCTACACAGAACAAGAGCTTCCTATGTTTAAGGCAATCTCCAAAGCAGGCACTTCCTGACCTATTACAGCCAGGTAATTGGCAGCATCACCACAGTCCATCCTGGCTGGGGGATTGTCATTAAAAAGGTGGAATTTTTCCAAGCTCCAAGTCACAGCATGGTCCTTTGCTATGTGTAGGGGACAATGGGAGGTGGAGTCCAACATGAGTAGGTTGCACCAGATTGAGTAAAACAGCTTATGGCAGATAAGCATCCCATTTTCATTTATTTTAATGTAGGGTTTCTTGACAGTACATTTCTTGACAATGTATCATCCTTATTCCCTAGGGCTGTCATGGTGGACCTTGGCACTCCAGATGTTCTTGGACTTCAATTCCCAGAAGCCCAAGCACCCTGTGAATCCACACGAATGGGTTTGCTGCGATTCATCTGGCCCACGCTGCCCTCGTCGCTCCTGGAAGCGGAAGAAAAACGTGCCCAGCCGGGCGAATTTTACTTCTGCTTCAGGGAGCGATGAGGGCAGCGCGGGCTGGATGAATCACAGCAAACCCATTCGTGTGGATTCACAGGGTGCTTGGGCTTCTGGGAATTGAAGTCCAAGAACATCTGGAATGCCAAGGTCTGGCATCACGGCCCTAAGGAATAACAAAATAATGGTGAAGTTAAAGCAACAGAGCAAATTTATCCTTGGAGAATTGGCATGGGTTACTCAGCACCATTAAGCTAATTCTGCCTGTCCGGTAGATCAACATAACAGGGTACAATTTCCTCAGGCTACAGTAAAGTCTGTCTTTGAGATCAATTTGTCTTGCACAACCACAGATGTTCTCAAGTATCTTATGTAGATTAACGGCTGAGAGGTTTGTTAACAGCAATCTGACAGAAGGCGCAGTGTTTGTCTTCCTTCAATAGAAACCTGAATTAAGTTAAATAAAATGGAGAGGAGAAAAACCACAAACTGGTAACATGGCCTTCTCTGGCAGGACCTGAAACTAATAAAATGAGTCCACGCTATAAAGACACACACAAAATAATAATAATAATTTTTTAAAAAAATACAGAGAACCCAACTTGGATTTAAAATGACAAGATCCAGATTTAGGATACGTTTACACCTTAATTCAATCATTCCTGGTATAACAAAAGTTGAAGATCTTGGGATCACAATGAGAGTATCCTAACTAGCTTGAAAGTATATTGACTTTTCAGCAGCCATTCACAATCATGGAGATGCTTCTATGTGTTCAGGGCCACTTTTCAGCACTATCTGCATCTGCAGATGTTTCCACGGTCACATGGCAGGCATTAGACACCAATGTGCACAGTGCACTGTTACCTTTCCCACCGACGCCAATGTGCACAGCGCACTGTTACCTTTCCCACCGAAGTGGTACCTATTTATCTACTTGCAATGTCATGCTTTCAAACTGCTAGGTTGACAGGTCCTGGGGCAGATGATGGGAGCTCAATCTGTCGCACAGCAGTAGGGTCGCGAACTACTGACCTGCCGACCTTCCAGTTGCCAAGCTCAGCATCTTAACTACAAAGCCACATGTGCAGACAACCTAATCATTGGATATGGGGCATCTCTCAAAGAACTCATATTCGGTTAGGCAAGTAAAAGGCAGATGGGAAGCCATAGATACAGATGATTTTATTAGAAAAATAACTTCACCTACAAGTCCATGGTTGGATAGCTCAGCCAGTTAGATACAGAGTTACAGGTCAGGAGTTTAATTTTCCACTGTGCATTCTGGGGGCAAACCAACCTGTGTAGCCTTCGGAAAGCTGCATAGTCCCAGGGTGCCCCTCAAAATAAGGAAATAGTATACTATCTCTGAGTACTCAACATAAAAAAACCATGGTAAAAGATCACTATGGTTAGAATCTGTCTGTTGGTACTTATTATTATTTTGTTAAACCAGGGTTGCCCGAACTACGGCCCATACGGTGCATTCTATTTCCACTTCCAGGAGTGACAAGAATGGCGTGGGCTGGATGAATTGGCATTGGGGGCCAGATCTGGCCTGTGGGCCGTAGTTTGGACACCCCTGATTTAAGCAGAGAAAATGTCAGATTAAACTCTATCTCATCCTGTTGCAAAACAGATTGCAAGGCCATTTTACTTCTGCTTCCAGTGGGAGGAGCCACATGACCAGCCCACTGAACCACGTGACCGGCCCACGGCCTAAAATGTTTGGGCACCCCTGTGTTAAATCCATGGATAGTATAGAACTGCTTCACATACCCCAAGACTGAGAGCAAAAAGTAACAAAGTTCAATCTTAAATGTCAAAAACTATATACTATAGGCATTTTTGTTTCAGGAGTTTTCCTCCATTGTCAGGAATACGACCAGAGAGTTCTTGTCCATTATTCAGAACAAGTTGGAATTGGCTTTCAGACTAGACATTCAGTGGTCAAAACTCATCCTTAATCGTGAAATGGGGTTGATCTTCAGGTTTGAAGTTTGGATTGGGGCTGCCATCTTCATTGAGAATTCTCCGGGCAGTGTAGCCAACGATGGGATATTTGGCTTTGTAAACATTGTTGAAAGTTTCGTCCAGAGATTTCAACTCCTCTTCTGTCAGTCCCGTCTCGTTGAAGTATGGTAGGTGTAAAAGAGATGGAAAGATGTGGGGAAAAGGGGGACGGGGAGAGAAAAAGAGGACAAGAACAGTCATTCTTGCTCTGTTACATGATCCAGTTTATACAAGAGAAACAAAGATGTATCAGTGAGTTGCCTACAAGATATTTTGCGACCTGAGCCAAAATGCCACATTCTAGCTACAAATGTTAGTTTGACTGGCAGCTGAAACTTTCTTCAACAATTGTGATGGGACAACATTCTTTGCTACATTGGCAGCTGCAGGGTAGTTTGTGCAGCATAGTATCCTTCTTCCCCACAACGTGTTGCCGTCCATCTACCAAGATCAGCCTCTTTGGGCAAATACTAGGAAAGGTTTCCCTTGCTCGAAAACCAGCAGTATCTGACTCTAGGGTTCAGTGCTCATTATTATTTTACAACCAAAGAGCCACCGCTGTCTACATCTGCAGACGTTTCCGTGGATATGTAGCTGGCATGACTAGACACCAGAGTGCACGGGACGCTGCTTACATTCCCACCAAAGTGGTCCCTATTTATCTACTTGCAATTTCTTGCTTTCAAACTGCTAGGTTGGCAGGAGCTGAGACAGAGGCAGCAGCTCTCTGCCATACAGCACTCGGGTCTCAAACTGCTGATCTGCCGGACTTCCAGTCAGCATCTTAACCGCTTGAGCCACTGCAGTCGCTTTTGCAGTGGAGCCAGGCAAGCATTAAGATGAGTTAAGTCAAAGAGACAGGAAGTTTTGTAACAGAGGGTTCGAAAGGAATGGGGGGGAGGGGGGCAAAAAGAATGGGGTTTCCTTCTCTCTTTTTAAAATTATATTAATTACAATGGTGCTGACCTGCCGACCTTCCAGTCATCAAGTTCAACATCTTAACCACTAAGTCACAACAATCCCTGGGCAAATACTCCACTTTGACTAATGGTAGGGCCAGCCTTGAAAAATTACTTTTTGGGCCAACTTTCAACTATCCTCCATTCCTTTTGGCAACTCGCCTTCTTGATGTTGCTCTATTGTCACCATTCTGTCTTTGATGCAGCATACTTTTTCTGCTAACAAATGTCACCAATATCAACAGGTTCCAATGACTATAGCTGTCAAGTTTTGGATATGAAAATAAGGGAAATTTCCCAGACAAAATGGGAAACTTGACAGCAATGCTTATCCTGTGCAGCCCTCCAGTGGTGGCATTAGGGCATTGCAGTCTGATTGATATGGGCCGCCGGCGGAAAAGAGGGTAAAATACGGACGGTTTCCGGCCAAAACGGGACACTTGACAACTATGTCAATGACAAGTAAAATGACTTTCAAGACTGTGGCTTTAGTCTGCAACAGACAGAAAACATTGTTTTTCCCCCTTACTGTCTCATGAGTAAGGTCCGTTGGATCAAGGGACATCTTTGCAATTGCTCGTGTCGAATCCTTGCCAACAATAGCATTGTATGGAGCTCCTTTCCCATAAAACTCTGTCCAGGGAGAGAGAGAAACAATATGGTAATGAAGCTCAAAATCTTGATGCCGTTTGAAAGTTTTGCAGCACTTATCATGTAAAATGACATCTGTAATACAGTATTTCAGAAACTGACATATTTCATTTGTGGGTAGCAATTTTTTTTAAAGGCAGTAGATGAGGCTAGAGAAATACATTTCACAGCCTAGCAGGCTACATAACTGGTGCTTAAGCACCAAATTCTGCAACTCTGACAATATCTGGAAGTTTATTTTATCCTAGCTTATCCTGTGCCATTATCTAAAATTCCAACATAAATCTCAATATTGGAATAATGCAAAAAATAAATAAATAATAAAAACCCATAGCCCTGAAAAGAGCAATTCATTAACCAAATGTACTTCAACAAATGTACACCTTAGTTGTGAAAATAATAAGAAATTTATATTAGTGACATACAACTAACTGAATTAGTTAGTTGGAAGCCTAAAAGGCTAGTTTAACCAATTTAGTGGAGACCCTAATGTGGGCCATAGAAGGCACAGGAGGCAAGCCAAATGCCAATGACAGACCACGTGTTGGTCACTCTGCTACAGAAAGCAGCGTGACTGACCTGGGAAGAAGACATCTGGTATCAATAATACTACTACTGATAATAGAGGTAAGTGCCTTTCTGAAGTTATTCTTGGACATTTGGTCTACCTGTGCAGAGCCGCCATCAGAAATTTCTGGGGCCCATACTAAGCAATCCAATTGCCCCCCTCAACATACTTTTCTCTGTCTCCACACAGTTATGGCTGGCGGCGGCATGGCCCCTGTCAGCTTCGGGCCCTATATGGCAGTACTGGTAGTACTGCCCTGATGGCGGTCCTGTACCTGTGTACCGTTGAGACTACAACACAGAGATTCCTATCTCAGAACTTTGGCCAAATCAAAGGATAAAGGTGTGGGGGGGGGGGGGACATGTTTTGTTACAAACTTAACCTACCTTTTCCAGAAGTGACATCAAACACCACACCTTTTACGGCTATATAAATAGGCTGATCCTCCTGAAAAGACATTTCTTTTGTTTCAGAAAGCATGTATTGTTTAGAGCAGGAGTTCTCAACCTTTTAAGCAGGGGGCTGGGTCATGCTCCCTCAGACAGCTTCAGGGCTCAGATGGCCATTTTGCCCTTCCTCCACCACATGACACTTCCTGGTGTGGTGGAGGCAGTGGGGGGGGGGCTACATAAAATGGTGCTGTGGCCCAGTCCACAGGCCACAGGTTGAGGATCCCTGGTTTAGAGCAGTGGTTCCCAACCTTCTTTTGCTCACCTAAGCATCTCTAAAATCCTGCTGCCCCCCAACATACGTTTTGTATTATTCAAAAATTGAGCTCCTATTTAAATGGAGGAAGCCTAAAAGGCCATTCACTGTTAATAACTCATTCTCGAATTGCCCCCCCCCCCCACTAAAAATCAAATTGCCTCCCTGTGGGTGTGTGCCCAGTAGGAACTATGGGTTTAGAGACAAGAGGTATTAATACAACAAGCCAATTTTGGCTGCCACTACACTCTTCTATCTGGATTAGGTGGTCACTTGTTTTCGTGTCAGTGTCCACTTAATTTGGCATGGTTTGGTCCAAGCCATAGCCAACAGGCCCCCTTCTTTTGACCCCATCCTCTGCTGGTCCTCAGCTCTCTTTTATGGTCAATTGTAAAATGGTGGAGTGTTTCAAGGGTTTTACAACATATACACACATACCGTGGTAACACAGTACTCCATTATAGTTTGTCATAGTAATTTCTATTTCGTATCAATTTTCATCTTCTTTTTTTTTTGTCTGTGCATAGGTGATCTAGTGCTAAACAATATATCAATGCATTGATAAGGCAATTTAATCTAAACTCAGTAGCTTGTTTTCCAAATATTATGTATGTTTTATTAAAGTAAGTTACACTTAAGAGGTGTTGTGTATGGAAACACTATATCTTTAAGAATGAATGTAACCACTTCGATGTAAGAATGTAACCTTGTAATGAACACAATGTTTCTGAGCTGTAATGGAACGCGAGCTAGCTACCCATAGAGGGCAGCTGTGATCGTTCAGCTCACATGGTACAAATCCCCCAATTACTGTCAGCCATGGGAACATTCCCGCCACGGCTACACCTGGTGAAGAAGGGCGTGACTCAGAATGACATCACGCAGGCGGTGGCCAATGGGCTACCATGCATCCATATTCACATGTGTTGTTGTTGTATGAAAGGAGCTGTACCTCCGCCATTACCACATGTTCAGATTGCTTACTCTACAATAAAGATGTGTTTGGCCTTATGAATGCTGCCTACCGCATATCAATCTGCAAACATCAAAAGAGGCCAGTTTGAATCACTGTAATTTACAGAGAAATGGACATACCAAATCCTTCCTGCTTCATTGGACCTGATCTGATGCATTTACTATGCTAAGCAACAAGATTTTGGCCAAAGGAAATATTTGAATAATACATTGAGCTACAACAACATAAACACATCTAGCCATCTTAGCATTATGTTGCTGAAAATCTTCCCCCAGTCCTTTAGATGTTTCTTAAGGGTTCCTTAAGTTTCTAGAGAAGGGCAATAGCCCCCTATTATCATTCGCAGAAATATATAACCAAACAAAGACATTAGATGCTAAGCAAGTTGTTCTTTTGATGTATACATGAGATCATAATGAAATCTCTAGCACATATAATGAGTCTGGGAGGCCTCCAGATATTGTGGCATTCTAATTCAGCTGGTATCTCTCAGAGGGTTGAAGTGCCTGGTTGTGGAAGCAGGAACTGTGCCAACCAAGATCACCCACAGAGTGAGTGGTTGATAGGGCAATATGTCCTGCCATCTGTGTGGCCCTGGGAAAGCTGTGTGGTTGCAGAGTGCCACCTGAAAGAAGGACAGGCAATACCATTTCAGAGTATTCTCTACTTGGAAACTTCTGTGAGAGTCATCTTAATTTGGAATTGACCGAATGATAAGGTAAAGGTCTCCCTTGCCCAAAAGCCAGTTGTATCTGACTCTAGGGGATTGTGACTAGATGCCAGAGTGCACAAAATGTGGTTAGCTTTCAAGCCAAAGTTGTACCTATTTATCTTCTTGCAACTTTTTGCTTTCAAAGTGCTAGTTTGTCAGGAGCTGGGAGAGATGACAGGCACTCACTCCATGGACATATGGCAGGCAGACACCGGAGTGCACAGAACACTGTTTACCTTCCCACCAAAGTGGTACCTATTTATTTACTAGCAATTTCTTGCTTTTCAACTGCAAGGCTGGCAGTTCATGCAGCAGTCAGGCCTGAAACTGCTGACCTGCCAAACTTCCAGTCGCCAAGTTCAGCGTCTTAACCACTAACCCACATAAGTATTCGTTAACAGCTATCAGCCCTAGCCAGCCTGACCAACAGTAAAGTAGAAGTTCATCAACAACTGAAAGGCTGAATATCAGAGAGTAAACAAAACAAAAACATTGTGGCACCTTAAAGACTAATTGCTGTATTTTAATGTTAGCCTTCATGGATCAAGTACACTTCATCAGACATAAGAGTGGGACTTTGTGGCATCAATTTATACACATTGGGTACAGAGGCACACAATGCTTGACTAGCATAACAGATAAGTTATACAAGTTATGGAAGGCTGAAATTCCCTATTCATGCCCTGCATCAGAACATAGAAAAGTTCATTTTTTACAACATTAGGGGTTTTTGGGAGTTGTAGTCTAACAAGGAACACTTACAAGCTCTCCCATTCAGAAACTGAATATGCACCTAGTACACTCCCAAACTGACCATGTAATTCACAAAAGCTCCACAGGAGGAAAAATGCCTCTAGTCTAGGTAAAGGTTTCCTTTGCTCAAAAGCCAGTCGTATCCGACTCTAGGGTTCAGTGCTCATCTTTGTTTTAAAGCCAAAGAGCCAGCGCTATCTGCTTCTGCAGACGTCTCCGTGGTCATGTGGCAGGCATGACTAGACACCGGAACGCACAGAGTGCTGTTTCCTTCCCACCCAAATGGTCCCTATTTATCTACTTGCAATTTCTTGCTTTTGAACTGCTAGGTTGGCAGGAGCTGGGACAAAGACGGGAGCTCATTCTGTCCTGTAGTACTTGGGAATCGAACTGGTGACCTTCCGCCTCCCAGTCAGCGTCTTAGCCACTTGAGCCACTGCAGTCCCAGGTCTAGTCTAGACTAAGTCTAAACCTTTTACAGGTACAGTAAAACCCCTACTTACGCAAAAAGTCCGTTCCGTAGGCTTTTGCTTAAATTAGTTTTTTATGTAACTCGAAGCAAATCCATAGGAAAAAATATTTTTTATGTAACTCAAAGCAAACCCATAGGAAAAAATGAAATTTTTATGTAAATTGAAGCAAACCCATAGGAAAAATGAATTTTTATGTAACTCAAAGCAAACCCATTGGAAATCATGTTACGTAAATTTATGTAAGTCGGGACATGGTTTTAGCACAAAAATATTGTTAAAGTCAAATTTTATGTAACTCGAGGCATTTGTAAGTCGGGGTTTTACTGTATTTTTTTTAAAAAAGAGCACGAGGGCCACTGATTTCGGAAGGTGTGACACACAAATTGCTGTTCTAAGACAAATATCACATGGTTTTGCACAAACAGAAGCTGGACAGGATCCAAAATTGCATATATACTTTTTGTACTTTAATTAATCCATCACAGTTCAACTCTTACTTATAATCAACGCAAGTCCGAATATTTTAGAATCTGGAGAAAGAGAACTCATACAGTCAAGGGTTACCGAAGCACACAGAGGCACCAAAAAGCAACAACAGAACAAGGGACCGTTTGATGTGTGCTTTTCTGAATGATTTGTCACAGTTGCAACCTGCTCCATCTATGATGAAGATTTTATGTTTTACGCCCATGATGGCAAACCTTGGCACTCCAGATGTTCTTGGACTTCAATTCCTAGAATGCCAAGCCCCCACGAATCCGCACGAATGGGTTTACTGCGATTCATCCGACCCGCACCGCCCTCGTCGCTCCTGGAAGCAGAAGTAAAATGCGCGTTTTACTTCCGCTTCCAGGAGCGACGAGGGCGGTGCGGGTCGGATGAATCGCAGTAAACCCATTCGTGCGGATTCGTGGGGGCTTGGCATTCTAGGAATTGAAGTCCAAGAACATCTGGAGTGCCAAGGTTCGCCAATTCTCCAGCCAGCAGGATGGGAGGTGTTGGGAAAGTGAGAAAAGAGAGAGGGAGAACTTTTTTTGAGAGAGACAGTACAAATAAAATAAAAGGGAGACAATTCAGAGAAATGAATTGGAGCTAAGCAGACCCACCTCAATCTAATTTTTGTAACAGAGCGGGTGTCTGTTCAAAACGAGCAGATTCAGTATAGCGCGACATGACCATGGTTAGCAATAACAAACACATCTGGTATACCGCCCCAAGGACTGCAGTGGCTCAAGTGGCTAAGACGTTGACTGGGAGGCGGAAGATCAGCAGTTTGATTCCCGAGTACTGCAGGACAGAATGAGCTCCCGCCTTTGTCCCAGCTCCTGCCAACCTAGCAGTTCAAAAGCAAGAAATTGCAAATAGATAAATAGGGCCCATTTGGGTGGGAAGGAAACAGCACTCTGTGCATTCCGGTGTCTAGTCATGCCTGCCACATGACCACAGAAACGTGTGCAGAAGCAGACAGCGCTGGCTGTTTGGCTTTGAAACAGATGAGCACTGAACCCTAGAGTCGGATAAGACTGGCTTTCGAGCAAAGGAAACCTTTACCTTTACTTTATACCGCCCCATGGAGCTTACTGCACTCTCTGGGCGGTTCACAAGGCAACTTGCATCCCCACCCATGGTGGGTACTCATTTTTACCGACCTCAGAAGGCTAGAAGGCTGAGTCAACCTTGACCCCCGTCAGGATCGAACTCACAATGAATGAATGTTCGCCTTCGGCCAGCCGAGCCCGCCCGCCAGGGGGCGCTCTTCCCCCGCCGCCCGCCCCTACCTCCTGCCCGTTGTATCGCTCCAGTTCGGACTCGGTGAAGAGGCGCACGGGGCGGTCCCGGGGGGGGCGCCGGCTGGAAGCGGAGCTCCTGCTCCCCCCGCGCGTCCTGCCAGGCCAGCAGGGCCAGGGCCCACGCCAGCAGGGCCAGCCCTAAGGCCAAGCCGTCGGCCATGGCGTTCCCGAGGCGAGGAGGAGGAGGATGGAGGAAGGCCCGCCGCCAGTTCCTGCAGGGCCGGCAACGAGGAGGGCGAGCTTTGGGGGCGATTGACCTGCCCCTCTTCGTGACGTTTCTCTGACTCCATTCAGTGCCTGCCGTCTCAAATTAAGCCCCGCCCCCTCCGGCCCCACTCATTGCCCTCCGTAACCCATTATTGTTGGTTGTTGTGGTGCGATCTTGTGGCGCGTCTAACTCGGGCTTCCGCCGACCAGCGCCACCCACCCACCCCCTACCCGGGAGTTTCTGTGGCCACCCCTGCTCCACGGACCTTCCTTCTCCCTCGCTGTGCTGCACTTGGTAGTGACTCAGAGGGGGAAAGGAAAGTGGCTAAGACGCTGACTGCCGGAGGCGGAAGGTCACCAGTTCGATTCCCGAGTACTGCAGGACGGAATGCGCTCCCGTCTTTGTCCCAGCTCCTGCCAACCTAGCAGTTCGAAAGCAAGACATTGCAAGTAGGGACATCAAACAAGCAGAAATAGATCAGGTGGCTCTAGGATGATGGAAAGGCAAAGCTATCTAAAGAGAGACCACTTCGGTGGGAAGGTAACAGTGTTCCGTGGGCTCCGGTGTCTAGTCATGCCTGCAGCCTGCCACATGACCACGGAAACGTCTGCAGAAGCAGACAGAGCTGGCTCTTCGGCTTTGAAACAGAGATGAGCATTGAACCCTAGAGTCGGATACGACTGGCTTTCGAGCAAGGGAAACCTTTACCTTTTTCCACCAGTGCCACCCACCCACACCTACCCGTGAGTTTCTGTGGCCAAACGGGGATTCGAACCCATGCTCCACGAACCTTCCTTCTTTCTCGCTGTACTGCACTTCGTAGTGGCTCGGGGGGGGGGGGGGAGGAGGAAAGCGTTCCGCACATGAATCGAAATGTGGGTAGGTAGGTAGGTCGTAGCAATAGCCAGGAGGGGAGTGCTGGGCACCTTGGGAGGGCGGTGGATAGGGAGTGATGGGGCGCCTATTGGGGGAATGGGGGGGGAGAGAAATCCCATACATTCCCGTTATTTCTGGCGCCCCACCCCCCATCCTCCCAGACTGACGCGGGGGCTCACCAAAACGAGGCAGTAGGCAAGAATTTTTTTGATTAATTTTTATTAAATTTTAAAAGAAAAAATCAAATAACAAAAAAGAAAATATAACACATCACAATACAATATACAATAAAGACAAGATAAAATAAAAAAATGCATATCACTTGCTACTACATTTAAGTAACACAGAAAGAAAACCAAAATACACAATAATAATAATAATAATAATAATAATAATAATAATAATAATAATAATAATAATAATAATAATAATAATAATAATAATAATAATAATAATAATACGCCATGATATATACAAAGCTCTGAAGACCACAGTTTTATCACAGCTCTTAACATTTCCAAAAACTCATATGATCTGGTACTGGTTTATCTCCTTTATCTTTCACCAGTGTATGTTCCACAAAGGGTCTCCATATTTTCCCAAAACTTACTTTCTTTAATTATACCTTTCTTTTTGTTCAACTCCCATGTAAGTAGGCAAGAATTTAAGAAGTTATGCAAGCATTATATCTCACACTTAATTAAGAACAATTCTTCCTTAATTAAACAAAAAATTTCATTGCCCAGGAAGAAAAGAGGCGGTTGTAACTTTTTCAAGTTACGATCCCACAGATCCACATCAAACAAGCAGAAATAGATCAGGTGTTCCTGGGATGATGGAAAGGCAAAGCTTCTATCTAAATCACCGAACACATATCAAAATGATTTATTACCAATTTACCTTCCTTTGGAGAGGGGGCGCCAGTCACTGGGGCGCACCGGGATGAATCCTTGTATCCCTGTGGGCCAGCACATGCCTGGCAATAGCAATTACACTTAGGTACAGTTTCATAGCGATTAGTGCATTCTCTGGGCTGTTCTCAAGGTAATTAGCATTTTGCCCTCAACGTGCTGGGTACTCATTTTACCGACTTTAGAAAGATTGACGTAGGCTGACTTAGTGGCTAAAGAACCTGAGAGACTGGATGTGGCATGTCCTGGGAAGAATGGGTCCGAAGAGTTAAAAACAGGAAGACTATCGCCATGAGGATAGCCAATATCTGGAATGGATATAGCACCTGAAGAAGAAGAAGAAAGATTGAAGTCTGAGTCAATTTCATAATGGATTGAACTCACAACGTTTTGGCTGCAGTACTATAGTATAACCACTGTGCCACCCGGGCTTATATCTAGTACAGGAGTGGCTGACCTTTTTTTGCTGTGGCCCTGAACATGCCCACCCCCCTGGACAGCTGAGTGGGCCAGACCACGCCCCCCGGAAGCGGGCATATTTACGGCTGACATAAATGCACCTACATCCGTGGTTATGCCCGCTTCCATTTCCAGGTGTGATGGAGGCAGTGACGGGCCGGATTAGATAGTGGCTGGGGCTGGCCCACAGGCCGTAGGTTGGGAACCCTTGATCTAGTAAATCAAGAACTAACTTTCTTGTAGACAGCTGGTATGATGAGATGTCTGGGATGTTTGAAATGCTAGTATTGAATTATATTTCCTCTTAGAAACTAAAAACCAGTGACCTCAATCCACCTGCTGGCATAAAGTAGAGTACACCCATGTGCGCTCAGTTGCTGAATGGTGAATCAACAGTAATACAAGTCCCAGGGTGTCAATAGGTCAACTTTGGTCAGAATTAGCCATCCAGATTCACAACAATGTATTTTGGGGTGTCACAAATAAGTGTATCAGAGAGTAAAGCAAAATAAAAACATTGTAGCACTTTAATTTAAATTTAAATTTGATTTAATTGTTGGATTTCTATACCGCCCACTCGACCAAGGCCAACTTAAGGCGGTTATGTTAAAGACTTTTCGGGCTGCGGGCCGGCCATGTGCTTCCTCCCACTGGAAGTGGAAGTAAAATGTGTCTTGCAATCTGTTTTGTAACAAATATGTTAAAGACTCACTGCTATTTTATAATGTTAGCTATCATGGATCAAGTCCACTTCATCAGTTAGTCTTAAAGTAATACAATGTTTTTGTTTTGTTTTGCTTTACTTTACTCTATGTAAGCTTGAAATACAAACTAGCATGGCTATTTTAAAAAACAACAATGAATAAGTGTGTTTATTGTCGGATGTGATTCCCCAGAAATTTATAATTATGGAATTTACCGCCCATCAAAAAAATTAAGAAACGGTGCCTTGTATGACTGATAGCAGAACCATACTGTTCCAAGCAGTACACCTCCTAATGCAGGGGTACCCAAACCTTTCAGGCTGTGGGCCGGTCATGTGGAAGTGGAAGTAAAATGTGCCTTGCAATCTGTTTTGCAACAGATATGTTTTGCAACAGGATGAGATAGATTTTAGGCTGCCATTTTCTCTGCTTAAACCAGGGGTGCCCAAACTATGGCCTGTGGGCCAGATCCGGCTACAACACCAATTCATCCAGCCCACGCCAGCCTCATCACTCCTGGAAGTGGAAGTAACATTTTACTTCCACTTCCAGGAACATTTTACTTCCACTTCCAGGAGCGGCAAGGGTGGTGTGGGCTGGATGAATTGGCATCAGGGGCCAGATCTGGCCTATGGGCTGTAGTTTGGGCAGCCCTGTCCTAGTGTGTAAACATATTGTAGGGAGTATTGAAAAGATACGTTTAAGAATCCAGGCCTCCTGCTTCCATACAGATCACATCTTCTACGTCCAAGCTTTGGTTACGTGCCATCAAGTCATCTCTAACTTACAGCAACCCTGTGAACAAGAGGTCTCCTAAATGTTACGGTCTTTGGATGTCATCCAACTCACTGAACTATCCACTCAGCTTATGTGTGCTTATTTCCAAGTAAACCCTACTGATTCTGTGACTGGAGCTTTCTTGTAAAAATGCTTACAAACCTGTTCCTCGTTGCATGGGATTAAATCTCCTTTCAGCATCATGGGATTTATTTCAACATCTGCTTGCACAGGATATGGTTGCAAATTTGTGCACACTTAGACGAAAAAAGTCTTTAAAGAGTGTTGGATCTGGGCCGGGAAGCGGGTTGCGCAAGCTGGATCGGAACCGCGAAGCGGCTGCTAGGTCCCGGAGGAGACTGGTCAAGCAATGAGACACGAGGCAAGATGGAGCGAAGACCAGAGATTTAATGAAGACCAATCATCAGTATTTATCATGTTTTAGGCTGCATGTAAAAGCATTGCGATACTGCAGGTTTCACACATAATGTTTACACAAGTTAATTGGGGAAGTCTACAGGGGAAGTTAATTAACTAACTTAATTAACGGCAGAGGAAATACATTGTTCCGTATTATCCGGGGTAAACAAGTGGCTAGTATTGGCTCTAGGGTTTAAGGTAATCTGCAGGCACGAGATTGCCTATTACGCACCTAGCGCGTTAGTCATTAGCTCTCTATTGTCCGAGCCGCTTGTCAGATCAGCTATTGATGAATTAAACTCTATCTAATATTAAGAACATAAGAACAGCCTTGCTGGAACAGGCCACAGCCCATCCAGTCCAGCATTCTGTCTCACACAGGGGCTCACCATTTCCTTCAGGGTATTCCCAAGCAGATGCCTTCACCTGCTTAGGATTCCCTGGAAATGGCATTGAGAGATATCCTGCCTATCTCTCCAACCCCGAGGTTGTCCTTAAGTATCCATAATTATAGCCATAGTTCTAGTGTTATGCGATAGGGAAAACAGTTTTTCCTTATCTACTTTGTCCACACCGTGCATGATTTTATAAACTTCAATCAGGTCACCTCTTAGACGTCGTCGTTCAAGAGTGAAGAGGCCCAACCGTTGCAGCCTCAGATGGTAAGGAAGGTGTTCCAGTCCCCTAATCATTCTGGTTGCCCTCCTCTGCACTTTTTCCAGCTCCATAATATCCTTCTGGAGGTATGGCGACCAGAACTGTACACAGTATTCCAGATGGGGCCTCACCATAGATTTATCAAGAGGCAAAATGACACTTGCTGACTTATTTTCTATACCCTTCCTAATGATCCCTAGCATTGAGTTTGCTTTTTTCACTGCTGAGGCACACTGGGTTGACACCTTCATTGAGTTGTCCACCAGGACACCAAGGTCCCTTTCCTGATTTGTCGCAGAGAGTTCAGACCCCATCAGTTTATAAATGTAATTGGGGTTCTTTGCCCCAACCATGCATCACTCTGCACTTACTAATGTTGAAACTCATTTGCCACTGTTTTGCCCACTCCCCCAGTGTCAAGAGATCCCTCTGGAGCTCCTCACAATCTCTCACAGTTTTCACTACCCTGTATAATTTAGTGCCGTCAGCAAATTTGGCTACCTTGCTTTTTACTCCTACCTCTAGATCATTTATGAAGAGGTTGAAAAGCAGAGGTCCCAGTACTGAACCTTGGGGGACCCCACTCTTTACTTCCCTCCACTTGGAGAAGTGTCCATTTAGTGCTACCCTCTGTTTCCTGTCCCTTAGCCAGTTGCTTATCCAGGACAAGACCTGTCCCTTTATTCCATGACTGGTAAGTTTATTCAAGAGCCTTTGGTGTGGGACCTTGTCAAAAGCCTTCTGAAAGTCCAGATAAACAATGTCAACTGGATCCCCCTTATCCACATGCTTGTTGACACTCTCAAAAAATTCCAACAGATTTATGAGGCATGATTTGCCCTTGTAAAAGCCATGTTGGCTCTCCTTTAGCAGCGCCTTCTCTTCTATGTGCCTATTAATTATATCTTTTAGGATGGTTTCCATCGCTTTACCTGGGACACATGTCAAACTGACAGGTCGGTAATTTCCTGGATCACACCTGGATCCTTTTTTGAAAACTGGTGTTACATTCTCTACCTTCCAGTCATCAGGCACAAAGCCTGATTTGAGGGAAAGACTATATATTTTGGCTAGGAGATCAGCAATTTCCTCTTTAAGTTCCCTGAGAACTCATGGATGGATGCCATCTGGTCCTGGTGATTTGTTTATTGTTTAGTTTAACAAGACATGCAAGGACCTCCTCCCTGGTTATTTCTATCTGGCTTAATTCTTCGGTTTCCCTCCCTACGAAGATAGGCTCTGTTTTGGGCATGTGGTCTCTGTCTTCTTCAGTGAATACTGAAGCAAAGAATTCATTGAGTCTCTCTGCAATCTCTGTTTCCTCTTTAATAACCCCTTGCCTTCCATTGTCATTGTTATGTATGGGTCCCGGTGAGTTGAACCTGCATCTGTGCCAGTTCCTCATCTGCTACAGGACAACCCCCTTAGCTTCAGGTTTTTCCCCAGCCGAACTCCTCATGAGGAGGCGTCCGGTAACACTTTTTGACTGGATGGATCCGTCCAGGGTGGAGGATGAAGGGAGAAATATAAGCATAGGGGGAGAGAGCTCTAAAAGTTTTTCGGTAGGGGACCCGGTTCACTGCAGGAACTACGCGGCCTCGGGGCCAGCGTGGGTACCAGGGACAATTGTCGAGCAAACGGGGCCGGTATCCTACAGGGTCGAGACTAGTTCAGGTCTACTCTGGAGAAGGCACGCAGACCAACTCAGAAGGCGGGTCACCAGTGAGGGGGAATCAGCGTTAGGGTCCTCCCCCACCCGCATTACCCAAGGGGGAGACACGGCGGAACCCGCGGATACAAATACATATCCTGGGTTCCCGACCACAGAGGAGGATACTTTCAAAGAGAGGGATCAGTTTGACGATGATTATGAGTTGCAGTACCAGGGGGGTGTAGCGGAGTGGTCCCCCACCCGTCCTAGCGAGAAGAGGGGTTTCAGTTCAGCCCCTGGTACTTCCAGTCCCCCTAGCCCTTTTGTTTTAGAGTATACCATAGCCCCAGCTCCCCGGAGACCAACACCCCCAAGACAGGCAACCGGGGCGAGTCCGCCCACCACAGTCTCTAGAACTCCCGGACAGGTAATGGGGGGTGGCGAGGCCACGAGGGCCTCTTCGTCGATCCCGAGATTCGTACTGGGGGGGTCCCCAAAACTAGGGAGAGGGGATCGGGACAGGGCATCCGCATGTGAGATCTCCTTCCCTGGGCAATAGACCAGCTCATACTGGTAGGCGTTGAGGAAAATGGCCCAACGCAGCATCCTGGGGGATAAAATTTGCGGGGTGGGTTTGCCGGTAGTGAAGATCCCCAAAAGCGGCTTGTGATCCGTCACCACCGTAAACTCGCGGCCGTATAGGAAATCGTGGAACTTCTTTGTTCCCGCAATTATGGCTAGGGCCTCCCTATCTGTTTGCGCGTAATTGCGCTCTGCCTTCGAGAGGGACCTTGAGTAGTACGCCACCGGGGCTTCCCTCCCGCTCTCCAACACGTGGCACAGGACCGCCCCCACCCCCACCGGGGACGCATCGCAGACTAGTACCACTGGCTTTTTCGGATCGAAGTGGGTCAGGACAGCATCCGAAGATAGGAGTGACTTGAGCTCTTTGAATGCTCTCTCCTGCTTGTCCCCCCACCGCCAAACCGCATCCTTCTTAAGTAACGCGTGCAGTGGCTCCGCAACCGATGCCTTCCGAGGCAGGAAGGAGTGATAGAAATTTAGGAGCCCTAGAAGTGACTGCAGCTCCGGTTTCGCGGTGGGGCGTGGGGCGTCTCTCACGGCCGCAACCTTGGACTCGGAGGGTTTGATTCCGTCCGGGGTTACCTTAAACCCTAGAAACTCTACCTCCCTCGCAAAGAATACGCACTTGTCCCTCCTCAATCGAAGTCCTGCCCTCTCGAACACTGAGAGAACCCCATCTAGCCTCTTGGCTAACTCTGATTCGCTCCCCGCTGTTATCAACACGTCGTCGAAGTATGGGAGGACACCTGGAAGCCCCTTTAAAAGGCGTTCCACGAGGGACTGGAAAATTCCGGGGGCCGAATTCACGCCAAACTGAAGGCGCGTTACCTTAAACGCCCCCTTGTGCGTTACGATCGTTTGCGCGGCGGCAGCAGCCGGGGTTACAGAGAGCTGCTGGTACGCCTGGGCCAGATCTAGCTTGGCGAAACACCTCCCCCCATGTAATGTGGCCAGCAAATGGCTGACCACGGGCACCGGGTATGCATTTGGCCGAATGGCCTTATTTATCGTACATTTATAGTCCGCACAAATCCTGACCTCCCCATTTGACTTGAGGGCTGTAACAATCGGCGTTTCCCACTCCGCCGAGTCAACTGGAACCAAAATCCCCTGCCCCTCCAACTTGTCCAGTTCCGCCTCAATCTTGTCCTTGAGGGCGAAGGGCACTCTCCTTGGCTTTAGGCGGATGGGCCGGATTTCTGGGTCCAGCTCAAAGGAAACCGGGGGCCCCTTGTATTTCCCGAGCCCCTTCTTGAAAACGTCCAGGTGTGCATCGCACACGTCCCGCATTGGGTCAGTCTCGATGGCGTTAATGCCGGACAGCTCGATCCCCAGGGGGGCAAACCACTGCGTTCCCAAAAGGCAGCACCTCCCCCCTTTGAGGACCACTAGGGGCAGTTTCTCGGAGTAGTTCTTGAACTTCACCTTGAAGTTCCCCACCCCCAACACCGGGATCCCATTTCCCTGCACGTCCCGTAGATTGGATCTCATGGCCCGCAGTTTGGGCCGCTTCTCTGGGGGAATGCGCATAAACTCTTTTTGGGACAGGATGGAATAAGATGACCCCGAGTCTATCTCCATCCTCACTGGGACCCCCTGCAACAGTACCTCTATGAAAAACCGCCGGTGCTCCAGGCCCACGCGGTTCACGCCTTCCTCGCTGTAGCCGGCTGAGACCTTCCTGGTGCCGGCCCCGGTCTTGGGGGTGTTGGTGCCGGCCCCCGATCATTGGTGCCGGCCCCCGTCCGGGTCACGCCCATCTTCAGTGGTGGATCAGTAGTAGTTTGCTATTGCGGGGAGTTCCCGCGGCTGCAGGTGATTTGGGGAATGGGAACCATGTGAGTTGAACACTCGCAGCTGCCCTCTATAGGCAGCTTGCTCGCGTTCCTTTAACAGCTGGGCTACATTGTAATTGTGGTCAGGTTACATTTATACATTTCTTAAGGTAGCATTGTACATACATAACATCCCTCCCCCCTAGGATGGGACGAAGTCCCTCAACCATTGTGGCTTGCCGCACGTGCGCCTGGGGCGTGCGGCCGCTTGACTTAACACAGGGGAGCCGGAGGCTCCTGGTTCCGCGGAATCCTGCCCTGCAATGGAAAGGGGGGACTCATTGGTGGCTCGGTGTGGCGTCTGCGGTAACCTTGCATTGGGGGACGGGAATGGAATGAACAGTTGGGAAGTGCTACCTTAAGAAATGTATGAATGTAACCTGACCACAATTACAATGTAGCACAGCTGTTAAAGGAACGCGAGCAAGCTGCCCATAGAGGGCGGCTGCGAGTGTTCAACTCACATGGTTCCCATTCCTCAAATCACCTGCAGCCGCGGGAACTCCCCGCAATAGCAAACTACTACTGATCCTCCACTGAAGATGGGCGTGACCAGGACGACGTCACGCCGGTAGCAGCCAATGAGCTACCGTGCAGCAAGATTCAAATGTATTGTACTACTGTATATAATGTGAGGTATCTCCGCCATTACCACATGTTCATGCTGACCATCAATGAATAAACCTGTGTTAGTCCTTTCTGCGACTCCTTCTTTGTCTTCCGTGCAAGACACTAAAGTCATCTAATGGTCCAATGGCCTTCCTAGTTGGGTTCTTACTTCTAATGTACTTAAAGAAGTCTTTGTTATTTCTCTGATGTATTTTTAGCTATAAGCTCCTCAAAGTCTTGCTTTGCTTTCCTGATTGTTGCCTTGCATTTGTTCTGCCAGAATTTATGTTTCTGCCTGCTGTCCTCATTCGGACAAGCCTTCCATCTTCTAAATGAGCTTTTCTTGCTCTTGATCACTTCCCGAACAGCTCCTGTAAGCCACATTGGACTCCTCTTGGACCTGGCAGTGCCCTTTTCCCCTTTGGGTATGCATTCCAATTGGGCCTCTGTTATTGTTTTTGTAATCAGCCTCCATGCCTCTTGGAGTGTTTGGACTCTCTCAATTTTCCCTTTCAGCTTCTTTTTTACTAGTTTCCTCATCTTTGGGAAATTTCCTTTTTGAAAATTTTTACCATTACCTTTAGGGCATAAATAAATTACATGCACACAAGCACTGTGACTGAATTTCTCCACATTCACAGAAAATTTGACCTGTATCCAAGTGCCCCCATTTTACATGGCTATTCTTTAACCTCCCTACTTTGCTTGAAAGTCTATTAAGTGATTCAAGCTAGCATTTTGTCCAGATGGGAGACACTCCTGCTCATCCATCCATTCAGCAAGGCATGCTGGTTTTGCTCTCCATAAATTTAGCCTAGCCTCTTCTGGTTTAATATTTAGAGTTGGAGAGATGTGCAGAAAAATTCCTTGATTTTACCCATTGTCTATGGGGTTGTATCCATGAAGGAAATAGGCTTAGTGCTTTATTACCTTATTTTGTTCTTTATTTGCTAGCAACACTATGTATTTCTAGAGGGACAATGCCAGCCATGTATTATATTTTTTTTCAGTGGGATAAGGTTTCAGGCAGCCAGTCATAATCCTGCATGATTCATTAAGAGCTACATCCACTTGTTTGGCATGTGCTGATATATATACCATATGGCACTAGCACATTCTGCTATGAGGTAGTACAGGGACAAAGCTGTTGTTGTTACTATTTGCAAGAACAGTCTGACCCAGTCAGTTCCCTAACTGTGTTATTTCAGGCAGCAGCTTGTTGGGTGTTTATATGGTGTTTTTGTAGGTCAGGGTTCAACCCAGAGTAATGCCTAAATACTATGTTCCCCAACCTTGTCTTCCTAGCTAACTTTGAGCTTCGTTTCTGCTTTTTTGTTCTTTAACTGGAAGACACAGTGAGCAGTGATGCCAGAGGACAGTTTTGTGAATATCACGGACTCACAAAAAGAGAAGGGGATTCTAGATAAAATTGAGCCTAACCCCCTCCCTCCCGAAGTTGAAATTACTAAACTGTGTCTCTGTGCGCTTCAAGAGAAGACAAGATTCATGAGGTTCAGATTTATTACTATAAGGTTTGGTTCTGTTGAGTTGTAAATGGTTGTCGCCAGCTGCAACTCGTATTCGAGAATGCATTTTTTTCCCTGAAGCAGGAAAAATGCCATTGGTGTGAATTTAAGGTGGATCCCAGCTTGCCATGAAGTGACCCACACATTATGATCACGGAGCCATCTCCTGTGCCACATATGAAATGAGACATGCAGGATTTAACACTGGGACTGCAATGGACTGCCGCAGCCTTAAGGATAGTATCAAAGTGCGCCTCCACAGCCTGTCCATCTGGCATGGCCTCTTCTGTCTCCATGACCATTGGGAATCAGAGTTCCTCCTGTGCTCATTTTGCCATTGGGCCTAATATGGTTTCCAGTGGCAATTCTTCCACTGAGAGGATCATCACCCCACCCAAAGGATCCAAAATAAACATTATGGCATTACACATCTGCTAATGAATGAATTAATCTGAACCCCAATCAGGGATCTTCTGTTATTACCGGTTGTAAAAAGTCACACTGATTTGTAAACTTATCTGTTATACCCGTGATGGTGAACCTTGACACTCCAGATGTTCTTGGACTTCAATTCCCAGAAGCCCAAGTCCCCATGAATCCGCACAAATGGGTTTACTGCGGTTCATCTGGCCCGCGCTGCCCTTGTCGCTCCTGGGAGTGGAAGTAAAATGTACAGGCGTGTTTTCCGCTTCCAGGAGCGACGAGGGCAGCGCGGGCCAGATGAATCGCAGTAAACCCGTTCGTGTGGATTCACAAGGGCTTCTGGGAATTGAAGTCCAATAACATCTGGAGTGCCAAGGTTCGCCATCATGGTGTTATACTAACCAACCATTGTGTGCCTCTGTACCTGATGTGTGTAAATTAATGCCATGAAGTTTCACTCTTATTTTTAACGAAGTGGATCCAAGAAAGCTAACATTAAAATTTAAAGCAAAAATGACCATGATAAGGGACAGGAAAGGAGCTAGCAGATGCAGAAGAGATTAAGAAAAGATGGCAAGAGTACACAGAGGAACTCTACAAAAAAGGACCTCAACACTCCTGATAATCACAATGATGAAAAAATTGAACTTGAGCCAGACATCCTGGAGAGCGAAGTCATAAAGGCCCTAAAGAGCACTGCAAACAACAAAGCTAGTGGAGATGATGGTATCCCAGTTGAATTTGTCAAAGGTCTAAAAGATGATGGCGTCAAATTAATGCATTCAATATGCCAGCAGATTTGGAAAACAAAACAGTGGCCACAGGATTGGAAAAGATCAGTATATGTTCCAATCCCAAAAAAGGGCAATGCCAAAGAATGTTCAAATTATCGAACAATTGCACTCATCCCACACGCCAGCAAGGTGATGCTCAAGATAATACAGGATAGACTTCAGCAGCATGTGGAGAGAGAATTACCAGAGGTGCAGGGTGGTTTCAGAAGAGGCAGGGGGACTAGAGACCACATTGCCAACATACGTTGGATCATGGAGAAAACAAAGGAATACCAGAAACAAGTGTACTTTTGTTTTATTGACTACACTAAGGCATTTGACTGTGTGGACCACAACAAGATGTGGCAAGTAATTAAAGAGATGGGAATACCAGAACACCTCATATGCCTCATGAGAAATCTGTACATGAACCAAGAAGCAACAGTTAGGACAGAACACGGAAGGATGGAGTGGTTTGGAATAGGAAAAGGAGTAAGACAAGGCTGCATTTTATCACCCTGCTTATTCAATCTATACACAGAGCACATGATGCGCAATGCAGGGATGGAGGAATCACAATATGGGATCAAAATTGCTGGAAGAAACATCAACAATTTGAGATATGCAGATGATACCACCCTAATGGCAGAAAGTGAGGAAGACCTAAAGAACCTCTTGATTGGATTGAAGAAGGAAAGTGCAAAAGCTGGCTTGAGACTTAATATTAAGAAAACCAAGATAATGGCAACAGGTCCGATCAGTCCCTGGAAAATAGATGGGGAAGAAGTAGAAGCAGTGACAGATTTTACTTTCCTGGGATCTAAGATCACTGCAGATGGCAACTGTAGCCATGAAATAAAAAGACGACTGATTATGGGGAGACAAGCTATGAGAAACCTGGGGAATATAGTGAAAAGTAGAGATATCACCTTGAAAACAAAAATCCGCAGTGTCAAAGCAATGGTTTTCCCGGTGGTAAAGTATGAGTGTGAGAGCTGGACCATTAGGAAAGCTGAACGCAGAAGAATAGATGCCTTTGAGATGTGGTGTTGGAGGAGGGTTTTGAGAGTCCCCTGGACAGCTAAGAGAACAAATAGGTCAATACTGGAAGAAATCAATCCTGACTGTTCATTGGGACAAATAATGAAGATGAAGCTAAAGTACTTTGGACATCAAATGAGAAGGGAGGACTCACTTGGGAAGGCCTTGATGCTGGGAAAGGTGGAGGGCAAGAGAAGAAGGGGGAGGGAAAAGATGAGATGGATAGATGGTGCAATGGGCACAGAGTTGGGCGAGCTGAGGAGGATGGTGGAGGACAGAGGTGCCTGGAGGAAAATGGTCCATGGGGTTGCAAAGGGTCGGAATCGACTGTGCAACTGAACAACAACAAACATTAAAATACAGAAGCTAGTCCAAGGTGCCACCACATCTTTTTGTCTTAAAAAACAAACAAACATTTACTCTCTGATAAGCTTGTTCAGACTAACAGGGCTACTACCACTTCAGGAATGTCAACACTGGAGGCTGTGACTCCTTAGTGGCCTCAAGTGTGTCAGAAAGTAGACTACATTTCCCAGCATCCCCTTCTGTCACGCCGCGCTTTTCTGCAGCCTGGGGAAGTGGACAGCCCAGAGCCGAGGAAGCGAAGCGGGGAAAGTAGCGGGTCCTGGACAAAGCCGGGGCCGGGCCACTGCCGGCAACTGCGCCTGCGCCGTCCCTGAGCTGCTCGGGCCGGGTCAGGTACGCGGATGGGGCGAAGAGGGCGGTGCGCCGCCTTTGCGCCTAAGTTCGGCTGCTCTTGGACTACTTGCCGCTTCCTTCCAGTTCTCGCCCCAAACCCCGCCCGCTGCAGCTGCCGGACTCAGCCTTTGCCGCTTGCACGGCCCCCTTGGCTGGTGTCATGATCAGACAGGAGACTTCGTCCTCTTACCAGGAGGTATTGTTTTGGTGGGACGGGGGACGGCGCAGTGGCTTTGATCTGGTGTAGTTGGGAAGCTGGCGCTACAGATCCCTGGGGTGGGGGGTGGGGTGGTGGTGGTGGTGGTGGTGGAGGTGGTGGGGATTTAACCTGGGGCAACTCTGCGCAGGTTGTCTGGGAATTGTGTCCTACGACATGACACATACTCTGGAGCAGGGGTGCCCAAGCTACGTCCCGGGGGCCGGATCTGGCCCCCACCGCCACTTCATACAGCCCACAAAGCTCTCGTCGCCCCCAGAAGCGGAAATAAAACATGCCCGTACGGGTGCACTTTACTTCCACTTCCAGGAGCGATGAGGGCTTCGCAGGCCAGGTGAATTGGCAGCAGGGGCTGGATCCGGCCCACGGACCATAGTGACCAGCCCCCTGAATCACGTGACCAGCCCGCCGCCCAAAAAGTTTGGACACCCCTGCTCTGGAGTAATAGTGCGATCCTGAGCGTGCTCTCTGGAAAAGATCCCCTGTGTGCCAACCGCTTTACTCCTATGGAGGAGTGTAAGCTTTGACATCCCAGACCCAAGCTGTGGCAGGCGATTCTGCCTGCTCTGTAGGATGGCAGCCTTGGGTGCAGAAATCCAGCAAAAATCAGTAGGTCTGAGCAAGGCTTAGAACTGCACCAGAGTGTTAATTTAAGAAGAGCAAATGAGGTTTCTGTGGAGTGCAGTCTTGTGCACACCTTTTATAGCAATAGCAACTACACTTATATACAGCCCCATAGCACTTAGTGCACTCTCTGGGAACAAGTTAATTAGCATTTTGCCCCAACATGCTGGGTACTCATTTTCCAGACCTCTGAAGGATGGAAGGCTGGTCAACCATGATCCCTGGTCAGGATCAAATTTACAATATTTTGGCTGCAGTACAGCAGTTGAACCACTCCGCCACTAGGGCTCTTTATTTAAAAAAAAAATATGGGAGTAAATCCTATCAAACTTGGTAGAGCTTCCTTTTGAGTAAAGTATACTGGGGAATATATTGTGTTGCAAGTAGCAGTCAATAGGTTGAGGCTAGACTCTTGTGCACATTGGTCTGGAACTTGGGAGCAAAAGGCACTCAACTTGCTGAGAATTACTTTTGAATAAACGTGTGCCGGATTAGAGTGCATGAGCTCCTCACATTCACATCTAGTGTGGATGCCAAGAGCACAACAATGGGAACTCAGAATGTGGAATACTCAGTTAATTATTCTGTCTAAGGCAATTAGTAAAGAAGATATTAATTACTAACCATTCTGGATAAAAGGTAGCCATGTCAGCTCAGTAGAACAGTTTCAGCATCCACATTAGAAAAAATGTATTTAATAGGCCAGACAAAAGATTTCAGAATAGCATGCAAACTATTGAGTAGCTTGCAGCTCTTTATCCAAGAAGAAAAGGAGACGAAAATGCATATCATTCAGATTTAGCTTCATCCTTGGGCAAATGTTCACATTGACTCCTTAATAAATGGAAAGCAGACAGATAAGTCAGATAGTTTTTATTCATTCTGAGTTGAAAATTTCCCCAGTGAGAATTTGACAGTTCCCATTCAAGTGAGTAGAAAAGAAATTCCTTTCAGGCAGGATTTCAGAAGACCAGAAATACTGGAGAAATTTTCATGTGTGAGGTTCATGATTTTTGTACTTAACCTTTTTTGTGTGTGTTTGAATGTTCTGGCATTTGCTGTACAATCAACTCTGTGGGAATCTGACAGTCTCCCCAGCTTCCCACACTTAAAATAAAGCCAGTGGAAGATGTTATAAAGCAGCTCACCTTACAGGGCTTTTCCAGAATAGGAATGTTTTGGCAGCCAGGAGGAACAGAAGAGAGATGTGAATAGGAAGAAAGATGAAATGTAGCATTTTCTTTGCGTTGAAATGTTACAGTAATCTCAAAAATGTCACTACACTGAATTCCAGAGGCTTCTGAGAATGAGACAGAAACATAGAAGCCACTTTTGTGGAGAAATAACACTTACAGGAAGTAGGAGGACAAATGATGACATAATCCAAACTCCATATTTTTCCTCAAATGGAATGTAATATTGCATTGCCTCTCACCTGCAAAGGGCTTACAGAGAAGAAGCTAGATCAGGGATTCTTAATCTGCAGCCCGCAACACCATTTCATGTGGTCCCCCACCGCCTCCACCACATCTGGAAGTGCCATGTGGTGGAGGAAGGGCAAAATGGCCATCTGTCCCCGAAGCTGTCTGAGGGAGTGTGACCAGGCCCCTGGCTTAAAAAGGTAGAGAACTCCTGAGCTAAATCATGCGCATCTACAGTATAGTCAAAATGGACCTACTGTATAGTCATTCCTTCAAAATGTAACATTTGGGAGGTCCTGGGAAAGAGGCAGAATTCTAAAGAATGATAACTTGTACAGAGTTTAATTTTTTTTATTCCTGAGAAATATTACGCGAGTTTTCTTTTTCTTACTGCTCTAGAACAGCGTTTCCCAAACTATGTTCCACGGAACACTGGTGGACTTCAATTCCCAGAGGCTTAAGCCAATACTTTGGCTGATCAGTGCTTTGGGGAATTGGCTTAGGCTTCTGGGAATTGAAGTCCAAAAACCAAAGGTATGCACAGTAAACCCATTCGTGTGGATTCACAGGGACTTGGGCTTCTGGGAATTGAAATTCAAGAACAGCTAGAGTGCCAAGGTTCACCATCACGGTCCTAGAATGACAGTTTTCAGCACACTTTGTGGAGGAGGAAGTGAAGAATTGCAGTTTCCCAACTTTATGGTTGTAGTGCAAAACCAGAAGCCCTCTGGATGGTAGATGTTTGCCATTGCTGATAAACTATTAGAGACTTTCTCCTCTTAACAATGTCTTTTAAGCTCTGACTTCTTATCTGCCTGGTGCAATTAAAGCATTTGTGTTAAATGCAGATAAGGGTTTGGGGAAAGGAAAAGAAGTGGTGGTTCTTGATAAAAGTGAATTCAGTGTTTTCTGGGCAAACTCTTCCAAATTCCATTTTTCTCAGTCGTGTTTAGAAGAGACAGAAGGCTGAACTTGCGTTTGTACACAAGGGCAGATTCATCTTAGCTACCCTGCTCAGCTCTTGCTTGGGGTGTGTGTGTGTGTGTGTGTGTGTGTTGGCAGTGGTAGGCAGGCAGAGTTTTTGTGCATTCAGCCTGTTTTGCATTATCCATTCCCCAGCTGCCGCCACTGTAACTATGAGCCGGCTTGTCTTTCCTGGTGCTTCAGAGCTGTAGAAGCTCATTTGAATTCAAAAGCACGTTGCTCAACCTAACATTTGTATATGGAGTGGTTGTGGTGGATTTAGCTAGATCCTGTTTTGCCACTCAAAATAAAAATACCCATCTCAGGTTCAGTTTCAAAGCGGTAGTTGGGCTAATCTGTTGGAGAGATGGGACCTAATGTGTTAAAATAACGTTTAGAATTAAACTGGAAATCTGCAAAATGGAAAGGGATGATTCTTTTCAGTTCATTCATTCATACTTTCATTCATTTAATTTGATTTTTGCCCCACAGTTTCCCTTTGTGGAGGGACTTAACATTTGTATTTTTAACTTGTCTCCACGATAGTATTTCTTGAATTGACTGGAATTTATTTATTACAGTCAGCAACCAGCATCCAATAGTATTTCTTTTAAGATCGTATGCTTTCTTCTAGTGTGGGAAGCTAAAGGTAAAAGGTAAAGGTAAATGTTGCCCTTGCTTGAAAGCCAGTTGTATCTGACTCTAGGGTTCAGTGCTCATCTCCATTTACCTCCAAAGAGCCAGCGCTGTCTGCATCTGCAGATGTTTTCATGGACATGTGGCAGGCATGACTAGACATCGGAGTGCACGGAATGCCGTTTACCTTCCCATTGAAGTGGAACCTATTTATCTACTAGCAATTTCTTGCTTTTGAACTGCAAGGTTGGCAGGAGCTCACTCCGTCATGCAGTTCTCGAGCCACTGCAGTCAGGGAAGCTATAGGGCATCAAATCAGGTGGAGGGTTTTCCACAGGTTCATAAATTCCCCAGAGGCAGAGGAAATCCACTGCTCCAGGAGTTGAAGATTCTTTTAGTCTACTCTGTATAGAGCTGGGAAGCTCACAGTGTGGCTTAACCTTCCCTATGTGAAGAATAATGGGGATAATGAAGATTAATTGCAGAACTTCTAAGTCTAACAGAGTTATCTTATTGTCTGAAGACTGGATTGTAACCCTCCATTTTTATTTTTTATTATTATTATTATTATTATTATTATTATTATTATTATTATTATTATTATTATTATTATTATTATTATTATTATTATTATTATTATTATTATTATTATTATTATTATTATCAGCATCAGCATCAGCATCAGCATCAGCATCAGCATCAGCATCAGCATCAGCATCATTTCGTGTCAGAAATTATTCTAGGTTGAAAGGATTTTGCGGAAGAAACTCCGCTCAGGGAACGGCCAAATGAGGCTCCTTTCATGTTCCCAAGAGCTGGGACAGAGATGGGCGCTCAATCTGTCATGCAGTACCTGGGTCTCAAACAGCTGACTTGCCAGCTTCTTAACCATGGAGCCACTGCAGCTCTTAAATGTTCACATGAACTTGCCTTAAAATTGCCACAATACTTTATTCCGTTTACTTGTAATTATGCACTATTTCGCCTCCTCCTGTCCATATTGGAAGAACCAGGATTTTAAATTAACTAGTCAATTTAATAAAATAGTTTTTTAAAAAAGTTACTGGGCAACATTAATGATAGAATCATAGAATAATTGAGTTGGAAGGGGTCTATAAGGCTATTGAATTCAGCCCCCTACTCAAACACCGGGCGCTCTCTTTCCCTCCCGGCCAGACCGGCGGGAGATGAACAGGCACAGCTGGAGGGAGTTTCGGCAGGCAGCCTCAAAAGTGGGGCCGATGCTGCCGGCGCCGGGGACGCCGGGCGCTCTCTTTCCCTCCCGGCCAGACCGGCGGGAGATGAACGGGCACAGCTGGAGGGAGTTTCGGCGGGCAGCCTCAATAGTGGGGCCGACGCTGCCAAGGCCAAGGACACCGGGCGCTCTCTTTCCCTCCCGGCCAGACCGGCGGGAGATGAACGGGCACAGCTGGAGGGAGTTTCGGCAGGCAGCCTCAAAAGTGGGGCCGGCGCTGCCAAAGCCAGGGACACCGGGCGCTCTCTTTCCCTCCCGGCCAGACCGGCGGGAGATGAACGGGCACAGCTGGAGGGAGTTTCGGCGGGCAGCCTCAAAAGTGGGGCCGACGCTGCCAGGGCCGGGGACACCGGGCGCTCTCTTTCCCTCCCGGCCAGACCGGCGGGAGATGAACAGGCACAGCTGGAAGGAGTTTCGGCAGGCAACCTCAAGGGTGGGGCCGACGCTGCCGACGCCGGGGACGCCGGGCGCTCTCTTTCCCTCCCGGCCAGACCGGCGGGAGATGAACGGGCACAGCTGGAGGGAGTTTCGGCAGGCAGCCTCAAAAGTGGGGCCGGCGCTGCCAAAGCCGGGGACACCGGGCGCTCTCTTTCCCTCCCGGCCAGACCGGCGGGAGATGAACGGGTACAGCTGGGGGGAGTTTCGGCAGGCAGCCTCAAAAGCGGGGCCAACGCCAAGGACCGCCGCTGTGTTCGGCCCCGGCGGGTGCGAAGAGGCTCGCTGGCCTCACCATCGGCCGGCGTTTCGGGCCCCGCCCCCCGCCCCTCGCCAGGACTCAAAAGGCGAGGGGGCCTGCCGGACGAAACATCACCGCCGCTGTGCTCGGCCCCGGCGGGGGCGAAGAGGCTCGCTGGACTCGCCATCGGCCGGCGTTTCGGGCCCCGCCCGGCAGTTGAGGGTTCAACACAGTTGTGGAAGAATGCCCCACCACTTCCATCACCACCGGAGCCGTGCGGAGGGTGGTGGGGGGAGTGAATGGGGCGGTTTTATATTGGGGTGGAAGGGAGGGAGGGAGAGATTGCCAGGCCAGCCAGGAAGGAGAGGCAGCATTCTGTCCAGGGCAAGCAGGGAGGCTCCGGAGACCAATATAGAGGTTGTGATGGCCATGGGGCGATATAGCGGGTACCGAGGGGCGGGCCGCACCCGGGGAACGCGGGGCAGATGCTTAGTATCTGTCCCTCGTTCCAGCCCCACGGTTACACCTCTAGGTCCTGAGCAGCTGACCCAGGGTGACCCTGTCCTTAGGCTGCTGCTGATGAATGCCAGGTCGGTATGTAATAAGGCCCCCCTGATACAAGATTCCATTATGGGGGAGCGGGCCGACTTGGCATGTATTACTGAGACCTGGCTGAGACCAGAGGATGGGGTTCCTCTGTCAGAAATGTGTCCAGCTGGGTTCAGTATTTGGCACCAGCCTAGGGATAAGGGTAAGGGCGGTGGCGTTGCTATCATAGCCAGGGAGTCACTGGGAGTCACCAGGGCTACTGCTCCACAAATTCTGGGCTGTGAGGCCCTGCTTCTGCGTCTGGGCTCTAAGGGTCAGTTGGGAGTCTTACTCCTGTACCTGCCCCCTTGCAGGGTAAGGGACTCCCTGCCTGAGCTCCTCGAGGCCATCTCAGCGTTGGCACTGGAGTTCCCTAGACTGATGGTTCTGGGGGACTTCAATTTGCCTTCGCTGGGGACTGGCTCCGAGGTGGCTCAGGAGTTCATGGCTTCCATGGCAGATATGGACCTGATTCAGGTAATTCAGGGCCCGACCAGGGGCAGTGGCCACACACCAGATTTAATCTTTTTGTCGGAGCGGTGGCAGAGTGATCTGAGACTACGGAAATTAGACATAACACCTGTGCCATGGTCAGATCACTATTTGGCGGCTCTAGACTTCCTGGGTGCGACGCTGCACCGTAGGGTGGCAGGGCCTATTAGAATGGCCCGCCCCAGGCAACTGATGGATCCTGATGGATTCCAGAGGGAACTGGGGGATTTTCCTCTGGATCGGCAACACGATTCGCCCGAGGCGCTGGTCGACCTGTGGAACAGGATGACTACAGCGGCCTTGGATGAAATCGCACCACTACGGCCTCTCAGAGCTCATGGAGCTAGGTCATCTCCATGGTTCACAGATGAACTGCGGGAGCTCAAACGGGCAAAGAGACGCCAAGAGCGCCGCTGGGTGAAGACCCAGAGAGACTCCAATTGGACACTAGCTAGGGCCGCTATTAGGGCCTATCTAGTGGCGATGGAGGTGGTGAGGCGACAATACTTCACCACCCTTATTGCCTCCGCTGATAATCGCCCAGCCACCCTGTTCCGGGTTACCAGGTCTCTCCTTGGTAGGGGGACCCCGGTGCCTGGTTGGCAGGGGTCGGCTGAGGACTTTGCTGACCATCTAGTGGAGAAAATCGATCGGATTCGTTCTGGGTTTAATCCTGGCGTGGATGAGGAGAGTCCGGAGGGAGCCGGAGCACAGTCTTGCCATGCCATCTGGGACCGGTTTGATCCAGTTGCCCCTGATGAAGTGGACAGGCTCCTTGCAGCTGTGCGCGCCACTGCCTGCCCTTTGGACCCCTGTCCCACCTGGTTGGTGAAAACCTCCAAGGCAGTGACAGGTGGCTGGGTTGGGGCTGTGATCAATGCATCATTGCGGGAGGGGGTGTTTCCTGCACCTTTAAAACATGCTTTGGTGCGCCCCCTCCTGAAGAAATCTTCCCTTGACCCAGCTGTCCTAACTAACTATAGGCCTGTCTCAAACCTCCCCTTTTTAGGGAAGGTGTTGGAGAAGGCAGTGGCGTGTCGGCTGCAGGGGGTACTGGATGAAGCGGATTATCTGGACCCTTTTCAGTCAGGATTCAGGCCTGGATATGGTACCGAGACGGCATTGGTCGCACTGATGGATGATCTCTGGCGGGAGCGGGACGGTGGTCATCCATCCGTCCTTGCTCTTCTTGACCTCTCAGCGGCTTTCGATACCGTTGACCACGGTATCCTTCTGGAACGGCTCCGAGGTTTGGGAATCCAGGGTACTGTGTGGTCCTGGTTTTCCTCATTTCTGAAGGGTCGGTCCCAGTCGGTGTGGTTGGAGAGTGAGAGGTCCAGTCCTAGGCCCCTCAAATGGGGGGTTCCTCAGGGCTCGGTGCTCTCTCCTCTCCTATTTAACATCTACATGAAACCGCTGGGTGAGATCATTCGTTCCCATGGGGTGCGGTACCATCAGTACGCGGATGACACTCAGTTGTACATCTCGGCCCATGGGGACCCCAGTGATGCCGTCAAAGTCCTTTCCAGATGCCTGGAAGCTGTGGGGGTCTGGATGGGGGCTAACGGGCTACAACTGAATCCCAGCAAGACTGAGTGGCTATGGATAAGGGGTCCTGCGTTAATCCGGGAGTTACCATCGTTGGTTCTGGATGGGGCTATTTTGCCCCAGACAGACCCGGTGCGCAACTTGGGGGTCCTCCTGGATTCACGGCTACTGCTAGAAGAACAGGTGGCGGCTGTGACCAGGAGGGCTTTCGCCCAACTTCGGGTGATTCGCCAGTTGCGCCCACTCCTGGACCGGGACTCCTTGCTCATGGTCACCCATGCTCTGGTTACCTCCAGACTAGACTATTGCAATGCGCTCTACATGGGGCTGCCCTTGACGACCATTCGGAGGCTACAGCTGGTCCAAAATGCGGCTGCCCGGGTGGTGATGGGGTGTGGGCGTTATGCTCATGCTTCGCCACTGCTCCGGGAGCTGCACTGGTTGCCAGTATGTCTCCGGGTGCAATTCAAGGTGCTGGTTTTGACATTTAAAGCCCTATATGGTAGTGGGCCAGGTTACCTAAGAGACCGCATCGCCCTGAGGACGTCTGTCCGTCCAACCAGAGCGGACCGGAGGGGCTCTCTAATTGTTCCATCAGCCAGAGGGGCTCGCCTCTCTGGCACAAGGAGGAGGGCCTTCTCCGTGTCTGCACCGGCCCTCTGGAACCTCCTGCCAACAGAATTACGTCTTCGGACGGAGTTGCTGCCTTTCAGAAGGGATCTTAAAACCTGGCTGGCAGGTCAAGTGTGGGGTGCGGGTGGAAGGGTAACCACCATGGGGTGGTTGGTGTAGAGGAACTCTTCCCCATGGTGCCTTTTCGATCCTGCAGCGCCTGCTTTTTAGGGGGTGGGTAGTCTTAACTTTTTTACTGTTTTAACTGTTTTTAGGATTATTAATATTATCTGTAAACTCCTTGGGTTGCCCTGGGGTTACTTTTTATGTTGTTAGCCGCCCAGAGTCGGCCTTGTGTTGAGTGGGCGGGATATAAATTGAATAAATAAATAAATAAATAAATAAATGCAGAAATCCAAAACAAAGCAGATCTGACAGGTAGTTTGTGCAATGTTCTTCTGACTTCCTCTAGTGCTGAAGTGCTCACCACCTCCTGAGATGATTGGATCCATTGCCGTACTGCTCTAACAGTTGTTTCCCCTGATATCCAACCTATATCTAGCTTTCTATAACATAAGAACAGCCTTGCTGGAACAGGCCACAGCCCATCCAGTCCAGCATTCTGTCTCACACAGTGGCTCACCATTTGCTTTAGGATATTCTCAAGCAGATGCCTTCACCTGCTTAGGATTCTCTGGAAATGGCATTGAGAGATATAGTTTGAGTCTCTTGTGTTATGCACTCTGGGATGATGGAAAACAGATCCTGCCCCTCCTCTTTATGACTATCTTTCAAGTACAGTGGAACCTTGGTTAACAAACGGCTCGGTGAACATAAAAATCACATAACAAAATGAAATCCCTAGGAAATAGAGGATCAGTTGACAGAATTTTTTGGAATGGATTAATTGGTTTTCAATGCATTCCTATGGGAAATTGTATTTCGGTTAATATATTTTGGTTATCAATGCATTTCTATGGGAAATCGCATTCAGTGCATTCCTATGGGAAATTTGGTTAAAGTAATTTTCGTGGTAAGAAACGTCCCGGAGAATGTATCAATTACATTAACCGAGGTTCCACTGTATTTGAAAAGTGGTATCATATTATTTATTATTATTTATTATTTCAAATTTATATTGCTGCCCACTTGCCGTAGCGATTCAGGGAGGCTTACAAACAATACAATACAAACAACCTGCCCTGGCTTCTTCTTCCCCGCCCGTTGGTGTGAGCTCAGGGGGAGGGGTGGCGAAGTCCTCAAAGTCCATATCCCCTCTCATTCTCTTTTTCTCAAGGCTGAACATGCCCACTTCTTTTAGTCTTTCTCCATACGGCTTGGTTTCCACTCCCTTGATCATTCTTGTTGTCTTCCTCTGAAGTTGTTCCAGTTTGTTGCATACCTGTCAAGCGCGGCTCTGGACAATACAGGACCTGTGCAGAACGGTTCTGCACAGGTCCCTTCTACACATGCATAGAAGCCTTCTGTGCATCCCCTCCTGCGCAGAACCCTTCTGTGCATGCATAGAAGGGTTCTGTGCATGCGTAGAAGGGTTCTGCGCAGAAGGGGATATGCAGTAACTACTTTCCCCCCGCCGTCTAATTACGGGATGGCGGTGGCTCCGGGCGGGAAAGTAGGAAAATCGGTGCTGGAATACAGGAAATCCCGGCCAATACAGGATACTTGACAGGTATAGTTTGTTGGCATCTTTCTTAATGTCCAGTGTCCAGAATAGTACTCTAGATGTGGTCTAACTAATGTTGAATAGAGCGGGGGACTAGTACCTCACAGTAGACTAGGAAAAACAAAACATCCTTGTTTATAATCTTAAAATAGAATGGAGAAGTGTTAGAGTGGCTTCATTTGGAATAGTCTGTGCTTGGTGTAAAAACAAAATAAAACACAGTTTAGGTTGTCCTGAAGCTGAATGGAACAAACAGAACAAGGGTGGCTCTCTTTCTGCAAATATAGAACCCTGCAGTTACTCAGATTAGAAAATATACGGTATATATGAATGAAATAAAAAAAATGGCTGCTTTTCCTTTGAAAATATAAAACTCAGTACTGTAGTTCTTTAGTTTGATCTATAGTGCTTCTTCTTCTTCATCTTCTACTACTACTACTACTACTACTACTACTACTACTACTACTACTACTACGATGACGACGTCTAGGTCAGACTTTAAACTCCCAAAATGAAGCCATCTTTTGGTGAGTTCATTCCACAGTCCCTTTCACGTGACCTAGTATAAGAAAGATTAGCCAGCACAACAAGGTTGATGTTGCCCAAGGTATGCCCGGCTGTGGTTCAAAAGTACCATAATCTTTGAGGAGGCTCTTTCTGTTTACCCCATCTATAGTGCTGATTGGCACACATAAATCCCTTGTAAAGGAGGGAATAGAAGTTCAGAAAAGAAAAAACAATGCATCTGAGTCCTTACAGTTGCCTTGAAAGGTAGACCTGTATTTCTGATGGGACAGAAACCCAAGTAAATGGTGGGCTACCTCTCATCCAAGATGAAATTTGCAACATGAGCAGCACATCTCACACCAGTTTTCACTGACTGTGGGTCAAATGTTGATTTATAGCTTCTGTCATCAGAGACTATTAAGCTTGTTAGTTGGGGATTATTGGTGCTAAAGCCTTGCAGCATCTGGGAATCAAAGTGTAGGAAAAGAAGCTTTAAATTTTAAAGTGAATTTCCAAAATGCACACTTCTATGTATGTGTCCGTCTGTCCATCTACCCCCTCCCCTCATTATTTCTTTCATACCATTTTGGAGATTAAGAGCAGGATCCTGTTGTGAAACAATGCATCAGCCAAGAAGGTTTTTACACTAAAGGGTCTTGCATTTCTTGGGCTGCCAGTCACATGTTCAGGTTGTGCAACCTGATGTGTGCAACCTGAGGTGTGATGAACAGCCTGTTCAAGAGACAATATGGCTTACACGGTTTCTTTAGTATATAGGATCATGTAAGGCAAGAGGAGGCTGGCCAAAGAGTTTGTTTACATGCCATTTTCAGTTCTGTTTATAAATAAACATAGGTAAAGTCCTGCATGTGACATCTGGTTAGAGCAGGGGTTCCCAACATAAGGCCTGTGGGCCGGATCCAACCCACAGTGCCATTTCATGTGACCCCCCCCCACCCCTCCAAGGACATTTGAGAAACAAAATGGCCACCCCTTTGAAGCTGTTGTGACAAAATGGCCACCCCCGTCATGTAGGCAGGGTAAAATGGCCATCCGGCCCTCGAAGCTGACAGAGAGAGTGTGACCTGGGTTGAAAAGCTTGCGAACCCCTGGGTTAGAGAGTTGGGCTGGTATTTAGAAGAACTATGTTCCAGTACCTATGGAACTACAAAACCTACTAGCTATCTTTGGCCTCGTCTTTGTCAGCTTTACCTACTTCACAAGGTTGTTGAGAGAATAAAGGGAGAATAAAGACATAGCCTTTCCTAAGAGTTCTGAGGAGCAGCAGCTAAAACGTCAGGAATAAAATTAAAAGAAACATAGATGGTCTCTCAGCTATGTGGCTGGCAGAGATCCAACTGGACTGAATGCATCATGGTCATAACAAGTCACCAAGAACAATGGAAACAAAATTTTAAACATCGGTTAGGAAGAGGAGGGGCAGAAGTGTGGAGCTTGCCTCAAATGCCAGAGATGGGAGTGGGGGGACTTCATTAATCCATTAGTGGCAGGAGACAGACACCTTAGCCTGCGAAAGCCCTTCTCCCACTCTTATCCATTGTTAGAAATCATCTTCCCCAACACATTTCCCTGGTGACGGCTGATTGTGTTTCACATCTTGTGAGCACAGTGGCGCAGAATGCTAACTTTAGCTACTGCGTTTAATTATTTCCACAGCGGAGGAGGACTTCAAACAGCTAACTGACACTTCTTACTACATCAGGATTCTAGGCTTCGCATTTGCTTAGACCCATGATGGTGAACCTTGGCGCTCCAGATGTTTATTTATTTATTTCATTTATTTATTTGATTTATAGGCCACCTTACTCACCTCAGTGACTCAAGGCGGCTTACATCAATAAAAAAAACATCTCGTATAAAAACCCACTAAGATAGTAAAATACTTAAAAAAAAACTTACAGGGCTAAATAAGCCAGTGAGGTTGGGATACGCTGGCAGACACACCCCAAGCCTGCTGGCAGAGCCAGGTTTTTAATGCCTTTCTGAAGGTGTACAGATTCTTGGACTTCAATTCCCAGAAGCCCAAGCACCCTGTGAATCCACACGAACGGGTTTACTGCGATTCATCCAGCCCACGCTGCCCTCGTCACTCCTGGAAGCGGAAGTAAAATGCGCCCGGACAGTTAAGGCTCTTCCGGGTTAACCCTTCCTCCATACGGGCATGTTTTACTTCTGCTTCTGGGAGCGACGAGGGCAGTGCGGGATGGATTAATCGCAGTAAACCCATTCGTGTGGATTCACAGGGTGCTTGGGCTTCTGGGAATTGAAGTCCAAGAACATTTGGAGTGCCAAGGTTTGCCATCATGGGCTTAGACATTCCTGATAAGAAAAATAAAAAATATAAAAAACAACCACACTCCATTCCTCCTTTGCAGTTGTTTGTCAGCCCTGGTATTAAAAGAAAATGAAATGTTTAAATACATGCAGTTCTGTTCTGTTGAAAAGGTGCAAGTTGTAGCACCATCATGACTACTAAAATAAAACAACTTACCTCTCCCAGCTGATGATCAACACGTTTACTTGGAAATTGGCACCATTTCATTGTAATGGGTATGCATACATCCTAAATTCTATACCATTTAACATTGTGTCTACAGAATATTCCAAGGTCATGTTTGATCTTTGTGGACTTCACCACCACCTTAAAAATTTGGTTTTGGGGGAGGAGGGCACTTCAGAAAGAGTTCTTTCTCAAACCCAAGGCCAGTCAAAGACAATAGGATGGGACTTAGTGATACCACACACTCTATACCCATGATGGTGAACCTTGGCACTCCAGATGTTCTTGGGCTTCTGGGAATTGAAGTCCAAGAACACCTGGAGTGCCAAGGTTCGCCACCCCTGCTCTACACATGTAATCAGGGCAAGAAGAAGTGAAGAAGAACTGAAGAATAATGAGATCTGAAAGGAGCATTAGGATTTTTTTGCCACTCTGTAATGCAAGGGTTCCCAACCTTTCTGAGCCAGGGGCCAGGTCACACTCTCTTAGTCAGCTTTGAGGGCTGGATGGCCACTTTGCACTGCCTGCATGATGGGGGCAACCATTTTGTCCCAACAACTTCTAAGGGGTGGTCATTTTGTTTCTTGAATGCTCTTGGAGGGGTAGGGTCCCCACATGAAATGGCCCCAGGGGCCAGATCTGACCCATGGGCCTTAGGTTGGGAACCCCTGCTATAATGGGTTTAGAAATATTTTTACATTTGTTTGTTTGTTTATTACATCTTTATACCATCCATCTGGGATATTTTCCATATTTGTTTAATATTTAATTTTTAGATGTCACGGGGAATAGGAAACCCATCTTACTTTCAGATCCAAATGCTTGCATAAGGAATATTTTTATATTCATTTGGAATTTCCATCCCATGCAGACTAAATAAATACAGATACAGTAGTGGGTTTGGGTTATAGTCACATTTATGGAAAGCAGGAGTGCAAGGCAAGTCCCCAATAGTATTCTTTAGGCAGTGATTTCAGTTGTCAGGAATATCTATATCATTTAGAATAGTCTGGCTTTTTAAAGAGATTTTGTTGGCTAACCTGGGAATGGTTGAAATGGGAGGTGAGATGTTTAAAGGGGTTTAGGTCATAGCTGTCAAGTATCCCTTATTGGGCAGGAAAACCCCTTATTTTACCGTCTTTCCCGCCATCATCCCTTATTAATTAGACTGCAATGCCCTATTGCCGCCATTGGAGGGCAGCACAGGATAAGCATAGCTGTTAAGTATCCCGTATTTGCCAGGAAATTTCTCTTATTTCCAAATCCAAAACTTGACAGGTATGGTTTAGGTAGCAAAATACAGTATATACAGTACAGTGGTACCTCGGATAAAGTTTGATTTGGATAAAGTCCAATTCAGATAAAGTGGCGGTTTTCATGCACACGTGATGCATCGCATAAAGTCCAAAACCGCTAAAAATGGATGTTATCCGAGATATTTGGTATAGGAACCTCGGATAAAGTCCATTTTTGGACGTTATCCAATGCATTGCCCATTTGACTCGGATAAAGAACAAACTTGTGGAACGGAGTTTGGACTTTATCCAAGGTTCTACTGTACTGAATCTTCAAACGACAGCACATTGGGAAATAATTGATTTAAATGTCATTTTCTGGAACCAAGCATTCAGTTAGTTACATTAAATGTTCAGAGAATAAGAAACAATTAAAAGGGCACACCTATATCAGGTAATTAAAGAGCATAAACCATCGGTATTATTCCTTTAAGTAAAAAATACACAAGGCAACTCATAAAGATAATATTCCTGGTAGTTACTGGAAATGGAAATATGCTGTTAATGGGGTAACAAATGGGAGGGGAGTGGCTATACTGCTTCATTCTGATTTAAAATTTAATTTGTACAAGAAACTTTAAGAACCTAGCCTAGATGACAAATACCTCTTTTTGAAAGGCACTCTTAATGGAACTAAATCACTTGATTTAGCTATAATTTATGCATGCAACTCAGGTCAACTCTCCAAGAAAATTTTGTTATAAGGAAGTCATAATAAGAGGAAACTTTAACTGGAATATGAAGATTAACATGAGACTTGGTTAGAATTTAATCCGGGAAATAATACCCACACCAACTATCATGTGTACATGGGGTCTTTTTGGTATTAGTCACCAAACACCTGTTACGTAATGTTATAGAAAATAAAATAGTATCAAAGTAACAGGCCATTCACCTTTAAAAATGACATTTAATCAATGTACAGTAAACAGGAAAGGGGAGACAGAATATAGAGATTCAATTTATCATTGTTAACATCTCCAATATGTCAGCATAATATCTCTAAAGGCTTGGAATTTTATTTTTAAGAAAATGCAGATCCCGCCATCTCCACTATCACCAGATTATAAGGTATGAAATATCTACTCCATGGTATCTGTATGAAAGAATTATCCAAGATAAAAAGAAGAAATGGGAAAAGTAAGCCATTTGGAACCAGAGATAACTTTCTTAATGGCAAAATATAATGAGAGCCATTCCCAAAGATTGAAGTTATATTTAGGTAGAAAATGTGTAGCATTAAATGCAATAGTTATCAATAGAAATATGATAGGAATGTTATATCTCCCAAAACACTGTGAATTTGATGGAAAGGGCTCAAATCTTTTGGCAAGGTTAAAAATGATGAAAAGGAAAAACTAGGAGTACTGCTAGAACAAATAAGAAGGGTGTTGAGTATTAAGGCACATTTGCAAGTAGCGCGGGCAGCGCCCTTGCAAAAGGAAAATAGCGGCTTCCCACCATTCTAATTAGAAGCTAAAGTTGGTGCGAAAACCCCAGTCCAGGGCATCCTCATTATGCTAATCAGAGTCCTGTGATTGGCCACAGTTTTGGATCCTGTTCTTCTATCGTGTTATGATTGGTTAGTTGTGCTTGTCCGGTGGGTCGCTACTTTGATTCAAGGAGCCACTGCCGGGGAGACACTATATAAGCCCCACGGGTAAACATGGGTGGGGGCAGACCGGATCTATACTACCCATTCCGCACAGGTAGCCAGTAACGTGCTAAGCCTGGGTCTCCACCACACTGTACCACTTCTAGTGTAGCTCAGCCCTTGCCTCTTCTATGGCAGACTCCGGAGGGACTGACTTCATGGGATTGTATAGCCATATCTGTGTCCGGAACGCCTTGTAAGCTTAACCTGAAAGACTTGAATAAACTCTAGTTGTTGTTCTGTTCATTGTTGCCTCGACTGTTGCTTATAAGGGCCGGACGCAACAAAGGGTGAGAGGTGTTAAAAGATTCTGGGAGACTTAACAGATTTTTAATAAATGCTATTTACTTCTCCTATTCTAATTTTAGTGATATTAATCAACACCAGGCATCCACTGAGGCACAACAGATGAGGAAAGTAGGAAGAATATGGAAAATGAAATCACAGTAGAAAAAATTATGGAAGCTATTCAAAATTTCAAACCCAATAAGGCTCTGGGGCCAGATGGAAATACTGCTTCCTTCTCTAAACATTTCAAGAACTCTTGGCACAAACATCCCATTTTCTGCTAGTGTTAATGGCTTTGGGTTTTTATTATTTTATTTCCAGAGTGGGAAATTTCCCAAATGCGGGTATAGAAATGTAATAAATGAATAAAATAAATAAATAAATTTCAGCTTAATTCTCTTATATTCTAATGATGTGATATTGATGTTAAGGAATCCTTTAGAAGCGATCCCCCATATATTCTTCTTCTGTGTCTAGGTCAGACGTGAAACTACAAAAATGAAGGCACCTTTTGCTGAGTTCATTCTGCAGTTCCCTTCGCCTGACCTTAAAAGAATTAGAGGAATTCTTGGAGACTGCAGGATTTCTAGGGAACTGGATTTAACGAGCTTCAATATACCGTACTTCCCTCAATACAAATTTTAATATCACAAATGTTAAAAGTCCCCCTGATAAATAGGGTCTTTAAATATTTAGGAGTCTTCATAGCTAAAAATCCCACCAAATATGTCAGATGCAACTATGCAGGTACTGTTTCTGGGATACAGTACCTGCGCCCTTGGCCGGGACTTGAAAACGATGCTATAGTGTGGGCGGCAGGACTTCGCCACTGCCATCCTCGGACTTTGTCTGTGGCTGGGGTGGAGAGGCTGCTGTAGTGCAGTATTGTATTGTATTGTTATATATTATATTATTATGTGTTATTGCATAATTGTTTTGTATATTGTATTATTGTGTATATTGTATAACTATTGTATTGTATAACTATTGTGTGAGCCGCCATGAATCAGGTTTTCTGATTGGGCGGCATACAAGTGTGAAAAGTAAATTAAATTTAAATTAAATTAAATTAAAATCCAAACTAGGTATGGGAAAAAACAGAGTAAATATAAGCTATCATTTTCAAGCTGCATTGCTTCCATTAAGATGATGATTTTACAATGGTGCCTTATGAATAAGTTGGTATCAAATACAGAAAATTATATTATAAATACTGACATCATGAAGGAGGGCATGAAATGCCTCACCCCCTTGGAAGATCTCCGGTCTCTAGCTGGAATATACTGTATAAAGGAGCTGTGTCAAAACTTTCTTCATTGTTGATTGAGGAAGATCCAGGCTCCTCACAGGGACTGTGTAAGATGTGGGAACATGAGTAGAATATTAAAATAAATGAAGAAAAGGGGTCAGATTTTAAAAACATTTCCATATAAAGGAGTCATTGTTATTGCTAGGGAGATTGCATTTGAAATACTCCAAAAATGGTATTTGACCTCACTTCGGCACTCACATATCAATCCTGAAGTGTCACCTGTGAGTTGGAGAGGCTGTAAATGTAAGGGATCATTTCAACACCTCTGGTGGTTTTGCAGAAAAGTAGACAAGGGATTGCCTACTTTTCAGGACTGTGTTAAGACGCTGAAGTGGTTAAGACGCTGAAACTGATTATTGGAAGGTTGACAAGTCAGCAGTTCGATTCCCGAGTACTGCATGACGGAATGAGCTCCCGTCTCTGCCCCAGCTCCTGCCAACCTAGGAGTTCAAAAGGAAGAAATTGCAAGTAGATAAACAGGTACCACTTTGGTGGGAAGGTAAGCAGTGTTCCGTGCACACCAGTGTCGAGGCATGCCTGCCACATGTCCACAGAAACGTCTGCAGACAGGGACAGAGATGAGCACTGAACCCTAGCATCAGATAGGCCACACTAGCCTTTAAAAGCTCTGAGCTCTTTCAGGGTCAGCCCTTTTGACTCTGCATGTGCTCTTAAGCAGAGCTGCTGCTGAGGAGAGCCAAACAAAGGAAGTGAGCACTGGTAAGTTTTGCAGTTGGAGTAGAGCTGCTTTAGAGGCCTGCGCGCCTGACGGCGCGTGAGATTGCAAACTAGTAACAAAGGAAGAATATAGTCTTACTAGGTAGAAAGGTAGTAAACGTGTACATTTTTGAGGCCCAGAATACTGCACTTGTTAAAATGGATTCTGAGGGAACAGTTGTAGTTACCTGCAATACTTGTGCCATGTTTGTGTTCTTGCCAAAGCATATGGAGAACTACACTTGCAGCAAGTGCAAGCTGGTTGCACTACTAGAAGAGAAGGTCCAGCAGCTAGAGGCCCGCATATCTAACCATCAACAAATTAAGGAGCTTGAGCTGTTCTTGGACAGAGCGGAGCAGACTATGCTGGACAAAGAAGAGACAGGGCACAGTTCTGAGGGAGAAGGCCCTTCACTAACTCAGGAGGGAGAGGTTTGGAGGAATGTGACTCAAAGGAGGAGAAGAGTAGGGGATCACTCTGAGAGTCTGATATTACAGAATAAATTTGAGGCTCTTTCCCTCATCACACCTGATGAGGAACACATAGAGGAACAACTGGTTCCACCTGATGATCTCTCCTTCATCACACTTGATGAGATCCAGGAAGATAAACAACAGGAACAAACTGAGGTTCTCTCCCTTAATATGGTTGATGAGGTGCATGTAGATGAACAGATTGCAGGAGAGAGGCTCCTTGTACTAGGCGATTCAATAATTAGAAATACAGAGAAATGGATTTGTGATGCACATGATAACTGTATGGTGACTTGCCTGCCAGGTGCAAAAGTTGCAGACATCACAAGAAATCTAGATAGATTGTTAGAGAGAACTGGGAACGAGCCAGTTGTCATGGTACACGTTGGTACCAATGATGTTAGGAAGGCCAAGCGGTCTGTCCTGGAAGCCAAATTCAGGTTGTTAGGAAGAAGATTGAAGTCCTGGACTTCCAAGGTAGCATTTTCAGAAGTGCTGCCTGTCCCTCGCGCAGGACCTACCAGGCAGGCAGAGCTCAGAAGCCTCAATGCGTGGATGAGGCGGTGGTGTCGAGAGGAGGGCTTCAGATTTGTCAGGAACTGGAGAACATTTTGGGACAAGCCAAATCTGTTCAGGAGGGATGGGTTGCATTTGAACCATGATGGGACCAGATTGCTGGCACTCAACATCAAAAAGGCTGCAGAGCAGCTTTTAAACTGATAACTGGGGGAAAGCCGACAGGAGCTGGGCAGCATCCAGTTCGGGAAAGTGTGTACTTGAGTAGTGAGGAGGATGCAAAAATTACTGAGCAGAGCAAGGAGCTAGTTACCAGCACTCTAGCAGAAGGATGCAAGAGGCAGTCTAACAATGCAACTGGACACAAAAGACTGTGTCAGAAAAGCATATATAAATGCTTGTATACAAATGCCAGAAGCCTCCGGAACAAAATAGGGGAGGTGGAATACTTAGCAATAGATAAGAATATTGATATTATTGGTATCACTGAAACCTGGTGGACGGATGATAACCAATGGGATACAGTTATCCCAGGCTACAAACTGAACAGGAAGGATAGGAAGGGGCAAACAGGAGGTGGTGTAGCCTTGTATGTCAAAGAAGTGATAAAATCGTATGAATTGGAATATCTAGGTGATTTAGAGTCACCATTAGAAGCTCTGTGGGTAAGAGTACCAGGCCACAAGGGTGGTCTAACAGTAGGCATATACTATCGGCCTCCGACCCAAACTCTTGAGGGAGACTGGCAGTTGGAGAATGTTGTAAAGGAGGCATCCAAGAAGGGAAGCCTGGTTATAATGGGGGACTTCAATTACCCTCACATAGACTGGGTGAACTGTTGTTCAGCACATGATAAAGAGATAAAGTTCCTAGATATGCTAAATGATTGTTCCCTGGGACAGATGGTTGAAGACCCAACTAGAGGTACAAGAATCCTTGACTTGATCCTGAGTAATACTCAGGATCTGGTGCAAGATGTTAATGTGACTGATCCAATAGGGAACAGTGACCACAACTCAATTATGTTTAACTTGATCATAGACCGCAAGTCACTGATAAAATCTAACACAGAGACCTTAAATTTTCAAAAAGGAAATTTCCCAAAGATGAGGAAACTAGTAAAAAAGAAGCTGAAAGGGAAAATTGAGAGAGTCCAAACACTCCAAGAGGCATGGAGGCTGCTTACAAAAACAATAACAGAGGCTCAATTGGAATGCATACCCAAAAGGAAAAAGGGCACTGCCAGGTCCAAGGGGACTCCGATGTGGCTTACAGGAGCTGTTCGGGAAGTGATCAAGAGCAAGAAAAGCTCATTTAGAAGATGGAAGGTTTGTCCGAATGAGGACAGCAGGCAGAAACATAAATTCTGGCAGAACAAATGCAAGGCAACAATCAGGAAAGCAAAGCAAGACTTTGAGGCGCGTATAGCTAAAAATACTCAGAGAAATAACAAAGACTTCTTTAAGTACATTAGAAGTAAGAACCCTACTAGGAAGGCCATTGGACCATTAGATGACAATGGAAGGCAAGGGGTTATTAAAGAGGAAACAGAGATTGCAGAGAGACTCAATGAATTCTTTGCTTCAGTATTCACTGAAGAAGACAGAGGCCACATGCCCAAAACAGAGCCTATCTTCGTAGGGAGGGAAACCGAAGAATTAAGCCAGATAGAAATAACCAGGGAGGAGGTCCTTGCATGTCTTGTTAAACTAAACACTAACAAATCACCAGGACCAGATGGCATCCATCCACGAGTTCTCAGGGAACTTAAAGATGAAATTGCTGATCTCCTAGCCAAAATATATAATCTTTCCCTCAAATCAGGCTTTGTGCCTGATGACTGGAAGGTAGCGAATGTAACACCAATTTTCAAAAAAGGATCCAGGGGTGATCCAGGAAATTACCGACCTGTCAGTTTGACATGTGTCCCAGGTAAAGTGATGGAAACCATCCTAAAAGATAGAATTAATAGGCACATAGAAGAGAAGGCGCTGCTAAAGGAGAGCCAACATGGCTTTTGCAAGGGCAAATCATGCCTCACAAATCTGTTGGAATTTTTTGAGAGTGTCAACAAGCATGTGGATAAGGGGGATCCAGTTGACATTGTTTATCTGGACTTTCAGAAGGCTTTTGACAAGGTCCCACACCAAAGGCTCTTGAATAAACTTACCAGTCATGGAATAAAGGGACAGATCTTGTCCTGGATCAGCAACTGGCTAAGGGATAGGAAACAGAGGGTAGCACTAAATGGACACTTCTCCAAGTGGAGGGAAGTCAAGAGTGGGGTCCCCCAAGGTTCAATACTGGGACCCCTGCTTTTCAACCTCTTCATAAATGATCTAGAGGTAGGAGTAAAAAGCAAGGTAGCCAAATTTGCTGACGACACTAAATTATACAGGGTAGTGAAAACTGTGAGAGGTTGTGAGGAGCTCCAGAGGGATCTCTTGACACTGGGGGAGTGGGCAAAACAGTGGCAAATGAGTTTCAACATTAGTAAGTGCAGAGTGATGCATGTTGGGGCAAAGAACCCCAATTACATTTATAAACTGATGGGGTCTGAACTCTCTGCGACAAAACAGGAAAGGGACCTTGGTATCCTGGTGGACAACTCAATGAAGGTGTCAACCCAGTGTGCCTCAGCAGTGAAAAAAGCAAACTCAATGCTAGGGATCATTAGGAAGGGTATAGAAAATAAGTCAGCAAGTGTCATTTTGCCTCTTTATAAAACTATGGTGAGGCCCCATCTGGAATACTGTGTACAGTTCTGGTCGCCATACCTCCAGAAGGATATTATGGAGCTGGAAAAAGTGCAGAGGAGGGCAACCAGAATGATTAGGGGACTGGAACACCTTCCTTACCATCTGAGGCTGCAACGGTTGGGCCTCTTCACTCTTGAACGACGACGTCTAAGAGGTGACCTGATTGAAGTTTATAAAATCATGCACGGTGTGGACAAAGTAGATAATGAAATACTGTTTTCCCTATCGCATAACACTAGAACTAGGGGACACTCCATGAAACTTTTGGGTACTAGTTCTCAAACAAATAAGAGAAAGTACTTTTTCACCCAGAGGATTACTGGTCCATGGAACTCCCTGCCAGAAGAAGTGGTGACAGCTGTCAGTCTTGACAGCTTTAAGAAAGGATTAGACAAGTTCATGGAGGACAAGAGTATCAATGGCTATAATTATGGATACTTAAGGACAACCTCCGGGTTGGAGAGATAGGCAGGATATCTCTCAATATCATTTCCAGGGAATCCTAAGCAGGTGAAGGCATCTGCTTGGGAATACCCTGAAGGAAATGGTGAGCCACTGTGTGAGACAGAATGCTGGACTGGATGGGCTGTGGCCTGTTCCAGCAAGGCTGTTCTTATGTTCTTATGTTCTTATCAGATACAACTGGCTTTCAAGCAAGGGTGATCTTTACCTTGACAAGTGCTGGAAAGAGGTGTTTAATGAATAAACAAATTTACAAATTGGTTGATGACTAAATCCCCAGAATTAGCACTTCTTACTCTTTTTTAAAAGGGGAGAATGAGTCCACTTTATAAAAAAAACTCTTAATGGGTTATCTTTTTGTAGCTGGAAAACAGACTATGGCCAAAGGGCGGAAGAATATGCAGGGATTATCAAATGCAGCATGGCACACTAGGTAGCCCTACAGGGAAAATTAACCACTAAACTGCATATGGCCAAAGGGTAAACAATTGGATTCTTTTGCAACAGATGGGCACCCTTTTATTGTCTATATCAGGGGTGCCCAAACTTTTCAGGCCGTGGCCCAGTCATTTGGTTCAGCAGGCAGGTCACGCAGTTCAGTGGGCCAGTCATGCGGTTCCTACCACTGGAAGCGGAGGTAAAACGCACCTTGCAATCTGTTTTGCAACAGGATAAAATAGATTTTAAGCTGCCATTTTCTCTGCTTAAACCAGGGCACCCCAAAATTCAGCCCATGGGCCAGGTCTGGCCCCTGATGCCAATTCATCTGGCCCACGCTGTCCTCGCCACTCCCGAAAGCGGAAGTAAAATGCACCCATATGGGCTATTGGGAGTGACAAGGGCAGCGTGGGCTGGATGAATTTGCATTGGGGGCCAGACCTTGCCCCCGGGGCGTAGTTTGGGGCACCCCTGGTCTACATGAACAGAAGAGATAACGAGGGACTCACTGATGCATATAGGATTTGTTGGTTTTCACAACATAAGTGAAATATGACTATGATGTTGTAACAAACAAACAAAATGGAAAGGGTTATTTAGGCATATGTTAATATATTGCTCTGAGGGCACATCAGTATAGATATGCTGCCTGAGGCATTCTGTAGTATAGAAAGTCATTTTTCAAGCTTCTGTGGCATCCAGTTACAGAGTCACCCTTTCAACAATGAGCAAGTTACTTTCTAAAAGCAATGAAAATCTTTTTTTTAAAAAGAAATGTTCTAAACTCAGGCTGGGCCTGAGTGACAATTGCTCACCCAGCAAGAAGGGATGGGAACAGGTAGTCCTTCAGATGGTGTTGGATGGCAGCTCCCACGATCCTTTACCATTGCTTATGGAGGCCACCTTTGTTGAGAGTTGTCGTCGTCATTATCGTCATCGGCTACAACCCGTATTTGAGAATGCATATTTTTTTTCCCTGAAGCAGGAAAAATGTTATTGGCGTGAATTTGTTTAAGGTGGATCCCGCCTTCCCATGGAGTGACACACACACTGTGATCACGAAGCCATCTCCTGCGGCACATATGAAATGAGACATGCAGGATTTAATACCGAGACTGCAATGGACTCCCGCAGCTTTGAGGATATTATCAAGGTGCGCCTTCACAGCCAGTCTATCTGGTATGGCCTCTTCCGTCACCATGACCATTGGGAATTAGAGTTCCTCCTCTGCTCATTTTGACGTTGGCCCCAATGTGATGGTTTCCAGTGGCATTTCCTCCATTGAGGGGACCATCACCCCACCTAAAGGGGCTCATCCGCCCGTAGCCATTGGCCTCTTTAGGGAGTCAGGTTATTTACTGCCACCTAAAACTCGGCATTGAGTCGCTGGCTGTACGGTCTATTCTGTTACCGTAGATGTCTGACCAGACATTTTGTTGAGAGTGATAGTCCAGCAACATCTGGAGAGCCACACATTTGTGAGCCCCTGAACTCCTCATTGGTGATAGTTCTGTACTTTGTGTTTATAGCTGAGTGATGATGTGGAACACGTAGCTGTGACTGTGCAGTCTCCAGAGGAAGAGGAAGAAGATCAAGAAGACACCAGTTCAACTATCCTGCCGGGTAAGAGCTGCTGATCCAGAGTAATTGATTAAATATATAGGGTTACAGAGCTTGGGAATGTTCCTTTTGAAGGCTACAACTCCCAGCACCAGACCACTCCACCCACCCTGCAGGGCCAGAAGATTCTGGAAGAGGTAGTAGCAATAGCAATTACACTTATATACCACCTAGTGGTGGGCATCAGCAGGTTTGCACCAGTACACGCATACCGATAGTAAAAATGGCTGGACCAGCCCACCTCCCCACCCTGCCCACCTCCTCCTCTTCCTAGAAGTGGCTTCGGAGGGGGCTGGCTCCATTTCCCCCTTCATCAAGGGTAGGATTTTTTTTATGCCCACCACTGATACCACCCCATAGCGCTTACTGCGCTCTCTGGGCAGTTCATACATTAATTTAGCATTTTGCCCCCAACATGCTGGGTAGTCCAGAAATTAACATTCTCAGAGTGTCCTAGGTGAACATCCTGAGCTCCTGTTATGTAGTTTATTTATTTATTTCTCCATGTTGACAAAAGACAAGCGAAGCAATTACATCTCTTCACAAAAATTGTCATTTTGCATAGCGGCAGGAGGGGTCTCAGTTTGCTCCACAGTCACAACAGAGTAATGTGGACTAAGACTAAGGAAACTTGGTTTCAAATACTTGTTTGTAAAACTCCCATGGTGACTGTAGAACTCAGCCTTCTTTATCTATGTATGTGAGGAGAAAACTGTTGGCTCCGTAGCAAAACCTAGGAAAGTTACATTTTCTGGACTGCAGCTCCCAGTATCTCACAATCACTTTGACCAGTAGCCGTGCTCAAAATTGGGAAAACTTACATTTTTGGACTACAGCTGTCAGAATCTCATAGCCAGCTTTGGCTATGGTGGCCAGAAGATTCAGGAAGAAAGTAACTTTTCCAAGCTCTGTTCTTCACCCATTCTTGCAGACTTTGTTATTACTTGGATATCTTGACATTCTGTATCTATAATGACGGTGTGGGTTAAGGCCTTAGCTGAGCATTTTATTCAGTCCTAGACAACAGCGCTTCAGTGCATTTCAGCAAGTCCTGCCTCAAGAATGTCTTCTCCGTCATTCTCCTCTTCATTTATCTACTCCTTATGGCTGTAGCCATCTTCTTGGTTTACCAAACCATAGCTGACTTCCGGGAAAAGCTCAAGCACCCCGTAATGTCCGTTTCTTACAAGGAGGTGTCTACCTATGATGCTCCAGGTAAGTAGAAAGCAGGCCTTGGACTGTGCACTTGGTATATTAATCAGGACTGGCAGGCAATGTTGTGTAGTGGTTAGAATGGCTGTGTAGTGGTTGAACTAGGCCAGTGATGGCCAACCTTGACATGCCAGGTGTTCTTGGACATCAATTCTCAGAAGCCCAAGTAGACACACCTGCTGATCAGGGCTTCTGGGAATTGAAGTTCAAGAACACCTGGAGTGCCAAATGTTGGCCATCACTGAACCTTGGGAGACATGGGTTCAAATTCCTACTTAGCCATGAAACTCATTGGGTAACCTTGGGCCACACAAACTTTCAGCCTGACAACGGTGGTTGTAAGAATAAAGTAAAGAGGGGGAGAATAGGGTCACAGGAGGAAAGGCTAGATACAATAAATGTTCAAATTCAATAAATAAGAAAATAAATAATAACTAGCAGCACTAAGCACGGTTAAACATTGATGTTATTTATGATTTTTAAGATGTATGTTTTAGATACAGTGTTGTGTTTCTGATGAGTTTACAGTGATCTGTCTGACCCAGTTGATTAGAAATGTGACCCTTTTCCTCAGTGGTGGGCTCCAAAAAAATTTACTACCACACTGTGGGCGTGGCCAGGGGAAAGCCCTGCGTTGCACCTGAATTAGGACTACTTTATTTCAAAACCTGGATGGGCAGGGCCAGCCAGAATTTCTGCTACTTGTTTTGGCGAACTGCCATGAACCTGCTGATGCCCACCACCGCTTTTTCTCCATTATAGGCATTGCTCTTTATCCAGGCAAGGCTGAACTGCTCACCTGCGAGCACCACTACTATGATTACATTCCACCTCTGGTGAACCCAGGGCAGCCGGGGAAAATTGAATGCATAACACAGAAAATCAACTATACCGATCCTTTTACTAATCAAACCAAGGTAACAATTAAACTGGATCCAGCAGTTAAGTGGGTTGCTGAAAAGCAGCTGTGAAATTTTCTTACTGTTCTGATGTTGCTGTTGTTTATTTTTTGTTTTGTTTCCCAAACCTTACTTGGTGGCATTTGAAACTAGTTGAGGAGTGTATTTTAGTCTGCAAGCTCATGGTGACCATCTTCCTCTGCTAATGTTGTATAGGATCTTATTACCTGGGCTGGTGAATGCTTACGCTCCAATAACCCTCCTGATCCACTTAGCTTATTCAGTGGTTGTAACTGCAGATGTTGCAGATACCTATAGTCTAGCATACTAAAAGGTTCGTCCGGTGGCGAACCTTTTAGAGACCGAGTGCCAAAACAGAGGGGCAGGGCAAACTCTGTGCTGGGGGGAGGGAGGGAGTGCTCCCATTGGGCTGCTGGGCAGAGGGGCAGGGTGAACTCTGTTAGGGAAGGGAGGAAGCACTCCCATTGGGCTGCTGGGTAGAGGGGCAGGACAAACTGTTGGGGGAGGGAGGAAGCGCTCCCATTGGGCTGCTGGGCAGAGGGGTGGGGAGAACTCTGTGCTGGGGTGACAGTGTGCGTGCCAACAGAGAGGGCTGGGAGTGCCACGTCTGGCATGCGTGCCATAGGTTTGCCAGCTTTTGTGTAATCAAGTAATAACGTTCATATCAATCCCTCTTGAAGGTTCAAAGCATCTATTAATGGTTTTGGGGATTGTACCATCTATTTCCATCCCTGCCATATAAGCTATAGGATGAACCTGAGCCACCGAGGGGTTTTCCTCCTTATTGGTATGCTTGCATAGTCTCTTTAATTCAGGGGTTCCCAACCTAAGGCCTGTGGGCTGGATGCAGCCCACGGTGCCATTTCATGTGGCCCCCACCCCTCCAAGGGCATTTGAGAAACAAAGTGGCCACCCTTTGAAGCTGTTGGGACAAAATGGACACTCCCATTGTGCAGGCAAGGCAAAATGCCCTCAAAGCTGACTGAGAGAGTGTGACCCGGCCCCCAGCTTGAAAAGGTTGGGAACCTCTGCTCTAATTGGTGCTGAATGTGTGTAGTGGGAGGGCCAAGTACACACACCATTGGCAATGGGTAAATCTAGCTGGGACTGTTGCTTCATTTGTCTTTTCAACAAAGGAGCCACTTGAAGCTCTGTACAAATATTATTTTTGGGATTTCCCTTATTCAGGCTGGTTAATCTTTGATGTGTTCCAGGTGTTGCCTTTTAAACTTGGATACATAAGGAAACTTGATATTTAAGGAAGTTGGCTGCCATGTGTCAGATCCATACAATAAGTAGCAGCTTTTTTGCATTGGATTTAACAATAAAAACTCTGTACATTGCTCTTCTTCAAGTTTTGCTTCAATTTATCTTTTTTTACCCTTTAAGCCAGTTTCTGGCCAAAAGATACAAGATGCTAAATTCACAGTAAGCTCATAAAATGTCCCTTCAGAGAAAAACTTTTTCAAAGCTGCTTGGCCTGCACAATTACAGTTACAAATGAAGGCCATGTTTACTTCTCACTGACCAATCACAAAACAAGAGTGAGTTCACTTTCAAACTACAGGAGGTGTGAAATACTCCTGCTGGTATGGATAGACTTCAGTAATCCCCTCGTCTAAAGATGAACTCACTGTATATAATGCATAATCTGACCAAGAGACTGTTGCTGGGAATGGGAGGTCTATGTATATCAGAAAACAAAACAAAAACAAAAACACTGCAGCACTTTAAAGACTAACTGCTATATTTTTACTGTGATCTTTCGTGGATCAAGTCCACTTCTTCAGACAAGGAGTAAAACTCCCAGGCATGGTTTATATACACCAGATGCAGGGATCAAGATGTCACAGGGCAAATGGATCACAAAGCAATGAGGTAAAGAGTAATCAAGCAGAATGACAGACAAGAATGCATATCAATACAGCTTCCTATAGCTAGCAATAAAGATCTCAAGATGAAGAGTTTCGTCCTCAAAAGGTTTCACTTTTATTTTACTGCCTGCTCCTTCCTCCTCAAACTTTGTTCCTTGTGCTATTCCATTCCAAACAACCTTCTATTCATTGAACGTCTTGAAACGTAGCAGCACTTAAGAGGTAAGGGGGTTGATTCTGTGTACATAGATTTGCAGAGGAACAATGGGACTAAGGTCTTTTTCTCAATTCTGATGTTTATTTTATAACATTTTTGCTATGAAGGAGGCATGTTATCATTGCATATCCAAATGCACAGTTTTGAAAACAGCAAAGCCAAGCATTTGATTTGATAATATCTTCTAGATAGAAAAATTGCCCCATATAATCAGAAACCTCTGGGAGAGCATGACATTATGAATGGATTAATACAGCCTTATGCCACAAAATTAAAAACTAATTTCATGATGAATAACCTTTGGACTATAATGTATCTTAACTAGAATACGATCTTTAGAGAGATTTTTTCTCAAAAAGCATTTAAATAAAAAAAAATCCGATTTAAATAAAAAAAACCATTTTCTTTATTTTTTAAAAAAAAAATCATTGATTTTTATCCACCCTGGCTAGCATCAACAAATGATTATTCAGATTAGTTTTGAATGTCCCCCTTTCAGTCTTAAAAGTGTGAAGTTGCCAAGCAAAGCATATGCTAATGAGTTTAACCTCTTACTGGTTTAACCTCTTACTTGTGTGGGCACATCTTGTCGTGCTCATGTTGTAAAAGAGAATTTGCAGGAAGGTTAGTGAAGATAGTATAATACACCTTTCTATGTGTTGTTATTGTTGTTACTATCTTAAAGCACCAGAAGATCACTTTGTCCAGTTCACTGAACAATAGGCAAAAACAGGAGGCAAATTTGCATTTCTCGCTCTTCTTCCCTTGTACCTTCTCTTTTCCTTGCACTCTTAGAAACATGCTGTTGTTGTCGAAGGGCCTCAGGATGTGAAGAAACGAGAACTGGTCTTCATGCAGTTCCATCTCAATGAGACAGACCAGGATTTCAGTGCAATAGACTACCTTCTGTTTTCTTCTTTCCAAGAGTTCCTCAACAGGTATAGTCCTGTTCCTAATGTGTGTTTCCATCACCATTAATACCACAGATAGCAGACACGGCTGCAGCTCTTTTCTTAATGGTCTTCCCCTAGAAGCTCATCTTGTTTGTTCTGCATTCCTTGCTTTATCTTTATAGGTTTGGTTTGGAAGGTCAGCAGGTCAGCGGTTTGAGACCCAAGTACTGCACAATGGAGTGAGCTCCCGTCTCTGTATGAGCTCCTGCCAACCTAGCTGTTTGAAAGCAAGACATTGCAAGTAGATAAATAGGAACCCCTTTGGTGGGAAGGTAAACAGCGTCCTGTCATGCCTGCCACACAATCATGGAAACATCTGCAATTGCAGACAACGCTGGCTTTTTGGCGGTAAACAGAGATGAGCACTGAACCCTAGAGTCGGATACGTTCACGGGAAATGATACCTAGGCGGTCCTCATGTCTGATTGCATAGCTAATTATGCTACTACGCCTGTAAAACTGCTTGTTAGATGCAACTTCCACCTTGGCATGAATTGTGTAACTGCCTCTACGGTCACCTGTTGTACAGGTGTAGCTACGCAACAGGATTTTGGTCATGTACACACAAGCTAGTCTTTTTATACATATTTCCTTTTAATTTCCAAGCTAGACGGAGAAATCTTATTTCCTCAGTCTGTGATGGAGAACCTTGGCACTCCAGATGTTCTTGGACTTCAATTCCCAGAACCCCCTGTGAATCCACATGAATGGGTTTGCTGCGATTCATCCGGCCCACGCCACGCCGCCCTCATCGCTCCTGGAAGCGGCAGTAAAACGCTCATGTCTGGGCGCGTTTTACTTCCGCTTCCAGGAGCGACGAGGGCGGCGTGGCGTGGGCCGGATGAATCACAGCAAACCCATTCCTGTGGATTCGCGGGGGCTTGGGCTCCTGGGAATTGAAGTTCAAGAACATCTGGAATGCCAAGGTTCGCCATCACAGACCGAGGAAATAAGAGAGAGCCCTGAAGAGGAATGAAAGACAGGGCATCATCTTCTTATTCCCTAAGCACAGAAAGGGCTGTTGTCAGCTGTGGAAGGTCTGGGCTAGTATTTGAAAATTGCTCTAGGCAGGCCTTTCAAAGTTTCCCCTCCTTGCACATTACAGAAGCCAGCAGAACTGGTAGGTAAAGGTAAAGGTCACCCTTGCTCGAAAGCGAGTCGTATCTGATTCTAGAGTTCGGTACTCATCTCTGTTTATAACCAAAGAGCCAGTGCTGTCAGTGTCTGCAGACATTTCCGTGGACATATGGCAGGCATGACTAAACACCGGAGTGCACGGAACGCTGTTTACCTTCCCACCAAAGTGGTGCCTATTTTATCTACTTGCCATTCCTTGCTTCCAAACTCACAGTTTGGCAGGAGCTGGGACAGAGGTGGGAGCTCACTCCATCTTGCAGCACTCAGGTCTAGGGGTTGGTGCTCACCTCCGTTTAGTGTTGACTGCATCTGCAGACGCATGGGGCAGGCATGACTAGATGCTGGAGTGCACGGAACACTGTTACCTTCCCACTGAAGTGGTATCTATTTATCTACTGGCAATTTCTTGATTTTGAACTGCTATGTTGGCTAAGTTGTATGTGCAGCCAAACGTCACTGTTCTGTCAAGAAACTGAAAAAAATGATTTTGAGATTGATGTTCCTAGATCCTCATCCCCTGCTTTTTCTTCTGCAAGTCACTTTCTGGTCCTGAGTCCTTTCGGCACACATAGACCTCATCAGCCTCAGGCCAGTATTGATGTAACTTCTTCCCTCCATCAAGATGCATTCAAGTGGGATTTAATCTACTTGGAGACCATCGTTCTTCCCTGTGGACTTTGCCACCTGCTAGTCCTCAGGATTGTCAGGTTAGTTAACTGCTGCCTGACACGGCATTGAGTCACTGGTATTATGGTCTATTATAGGACCAGTAGCTACACCATCTGGAGCCGGGGTGCCCAAACTACAACCCAGGGGCCAAATCCACCCGACACTAATTCATCCGGCCCGCAAAGCCCTAGTTGCTCCCGGAAGTGGAAGTAAAACACACCGGTACAGGCGTGTTTTACTTCCACTTCCGGGAACGACAAGGGCTTTGCGGGCCAGATGAATTGACGTTGGGGGCGGATCCGGCTCCTAAGCCATAGTGATCCTGAAGCATGTGACCTGCCCGCGGCCCAAAAAAATTGGGCACCTGGTCTGGAGGATTCTGACAGGTACAGTTCAAAGAACCAACTTCCAGCTGCCTTTGTTCTGCCTGTGAGTTTTCACTGGGAAAAGGCACAGAGGCAGTTCACAAGTGTACATGACCTTCTTTCCCCAGTCAACTGAGCCAGATTTGTCCTGTGCACAAGTGTGCACTTAAGGAACAAATCCCATTGCTGAAGGAAATGGAGTGGTGTGCAATTCGTTCAGACAGGATGAAAAGTGGTCCTTAAACTAGGCTACAAGTGTTCCGTTTGCGAAGCTGCATCTGAAGTAAATTCTGGTTTATTGCCTGTTTAGAGGCTTTCCATAGAATTAAGCGTAGCATGAATCATACTTTTTCATCCTTGCTTCTTTTTTAGGCTCCCTGCATAGCATACGTGGCTGCCTTGGTAACCCACAATTAGCCAAAGTAAGAAGAGGCTTTCAGGCTAAAGTGGCTAAGTCCAAATAATTAAGAGGCTCAGCCAGGAAGGCTTTTTAATGGAGCTACAGTGTCCTTGTAGACGGTCTGTGGAAACCCTTCATTCCAGCTGAATCAAAAGCCTCCTTAAGTAAATTACTTTCTTGGAAATGTGTGTGAGAGAAAAGGGAAGGCAACCATTTTCCAGTTCTATTAATAATGGATCATTTTAAAGTATCTCCCCTGTAGAGCATAATTATGTTTTGATAGTTGAATTTGAAAATCATCAAGGCGGTACCTTTGGGGCCAGGGCTGGCTGTGCTTTCTTAGTTCAGAAGTAAATAATATTGGGAAGTTATTATTGGATACAAATCAACCATTTGATTCACAGTCGAGGACTGGAATAAAATTAACAGTTTAAGCCCTAACCAAGGACCTAAGAACTGTTAGGGTAACGTCTGAATATATATGCAGTTCCTAGTAGAGTTGTTTTTTTGGAGAGTTAGGATGTTCAAGTCCGCTAAGTCCAAAATTTCCAAATATCTAGGGATCCCTTTAGGTATTGCTCCAAGGGCTCCGATCACTATGGGTACAACAGCAGATTTCTTCCTCCATAGATGCTCAACTTCAATTTGCAAATCACAATATATTGTGATTTTCTCGTTCGTCTTCAACTTGTGTGTCTCCTGGTATAGCAATGTCAATAAACCAGACTTTCTTATTCTTATTATTTTGTTTGTTTATTTGTTGCATTTATACCCCGTCCATCTGGGATAGTCTCCCACTCTTGGCGGCTAACAACACATTTTAAAAATCTATACAATAAGAAATTAAACAAAAGAATAAACAAACTGAATAAATTATAAATAGCAACACAAAAAATACCCCCTCCCCCCAATTAAAAATAACCATCAAAGAACCCATCTTGGTGACGGAAAGAGTTAATCAAAGTTGACGTCTTCTCTGTGGTCTATGCCATAGCTGTCACTTTTTGCCATTTTGAATGCTGTGTGAGTGAGGAGTGTGTAAATATGATAAACGCCTACTGGGCAGTGCCTATAAGAGGCAAAATATTAACCGATCAAGAGACGTTTAGGACCAAGATTTGATGCCCTAGATTAGAAGATAGCTTAATTTGTCAGTGAAGCAATTCATTCAATCCTCATGCCTTTTTGTTCAATTATATTTAAAAATGCATTTATTATTGTTTTAAATTGTGTCAAAATTTCTTAAGAACGACAACATCCTTTAAAGAAGAGCCCTGGTGTTACAGTGGTTAAACTGCTGTACTGCAGCCAAAACATTGTGAGTTTGATCCTGACTGATTAAGGTTGACTCAGTCTTCCATCAGTCAGTAAAATGAGTACCCAGCATGTTGGGGGGGAATGCTATTTAATTGTAAACCACCCAGAGAGTGCACTAACTGCTATGGGGCGGTATAGAAGTGTAATTGCTGTTGTTATTGCTGGTGCTCAGAATGCCAGCCAAAGAATTCCCCTTTCCATGGAGCCTTGACTCCAAGGACCCTTTTGACCAAGGCATGAAGAAAAACAATTGCTGTTTCTGAAGAGCTGCCTTCTCAAACAGAACAGGCCATGCTGGAACAGTGTCAACAACAACAGGAGGACATTTGCCATTTCCTGCATCCCGTCATGTGAAGCATGACGCCCCCAGGCCTTGTGTAGTCAAGTCAGCTTCTGCACTGCTGGCACAAGGAGGTGTGCGTGCCCACAAAGGCTGAGAATTGTTGTGTAGCTATTTTGACTTACCACAGATGAGACTCATGCTGTCGATGACTCTGTTCCTTCCTCAGCCATGGAAATTGTATATAGGTCTGTCTGTCAGAAAGGCTCATTACAGGAGTTTAGAATAAATCCTCAGGAAGAAAACCTGAATGGAAAAATCTAGTTCAGATATATTGAATTCTTCTTCTGTGTGTCTTGGCCAGACATGAAACAGTCAAAATGAAAGCACCTTTTGGTGCGTTCATTCTGCAATTCCATTTTCCTGACCTACCTAGTGTGAGGAAGATTAACCGGCAACACAAGGTTGTCATTAACAGTGTACACCCGATTTTGGTTCAAAAATACCACAATCTTTGAAGTGGCTCTTTTTGTGTAACCGAGATTTCTTGGCTGGCACAGCTTTAATCTCCCTGCCAGTGGTGGGTCTTCTGACTGGATCTCCAGAGGCCAGTTTACTTATCTTCTCATACAGGAGGCTAAATAAATAAATTTCATGTCAGAAATTACTCTGGGTTTGAAAGGATTTTTGCTGGAGAAACTCCACTTAGGATCACTGAATGAAGCTCCTTTCATGTCTCCAAGATCCTTGTGCAGCACTCAGGTATCGAACCTCGATTTTCCAGTCTCCAAGCTCAGCATCTTAACCACTAAGCCACCACAGTGCTGAAATCTAGAGAGGGACCAACACCTTAGTAGTGCAAGACATGCAAGCATCCAGACCATCACTACAAGGCAAAATTATATAAATTTACATATGTCCTACTAGCTCCAGAAATATTGGGATTGATTGTGATTCATCAGCCAGAAGTGGAGCCCTCTGCACATGGTTAAGGATGTGCTGTTTATTCAGTAACATAATCCAGGGCTCTTTCCTGATACAGCATTTTGAATGGCTGCTGGAGCCAAGAACTTACTCAAGTTTTAGGAGCTAGTCTTTTAAATCCAGTTTCATGTAATAATATAGTAATGTGAATTTGGGGCGCTATACAATTTCAAATAAAGGTGTTAAAATATATTGACTTTCTGCCCTGACTTAACAGCAGGGCAGGAAGACGGTTAAGACAGCTGATGTTTGTACACTGGGAAACTTTGCAATTCTGTACATGCCCACCCCAAATAAACTTGATGGGTTTATACCAATTCAATGGGTTTATGGCATGACCTCAAAGGGAATTATACTAAGGTGTGTATAGGAGCTTTCTCTAATCCGGCCCAACCAGATGTTTGGGCCTGCAACTCCCATTATATTATCCTTGACCACTGGGTGTGATAGCCGGGATGGGTAAGAGTTATAGATCAGATTGCTGTAGGTCCCAGGAAAAGCAGCTACATGGGATTTACAGCCTGATCTAGAAGCATCAGCTATTCCTACATTTGTGGAATGGGAGTAACAACATCAAAGCCTCTTTCATCTAGGCTTTTAAAAGAGGATTAAAGACAAGTTTTAATGTAGGCCTTTATAAATGTGGTGGCTTAAGGGTTAAGACCCTGAGTTTGATGACTGGGAGGTCGGCAGGTAAGCAGTTGGAGACCCAAGTGCTGCGCAACATAGTGAATATCTGTCATCTGTCCCGAATCCTGCAAACCTAGCAGTTTGAAAGCAATAAATTGCAAGTAGATAAACAGGTACCGCTTCAGTGGGAAGGGTAACAGCATTCTGTGCACTACATCATCTAGTCATGCCTGCCATATGTACACGGAAATGTCTGCAGACCAGGGCCATAGCCAGGATTCTAGATTTAGGGTGGTGACATTATTTTCAGTAGGGGCAACAATATCACACATAATATATAATATTGGCATCCCGGGGTGGTTTGGGGGTGGGTGGGCTGTTAGCTCAGGAGGGTTTTTTTTGGGGGGCCTGCTCCCCTCTGACTACGGCCCTGCTGCAGACAGACAGTGCTGGCTCTTTGACTGAAAATGGAAATGAGTACCAACCCGTAGATTCAGATACAACTGACTTTTGAGTTAGGGAGATCTTTACCTTACAAATATCCTTCCTGTGAACAGGGCTGTCTAAGGGGAATTTTAATCAGATTTCTAACTGCCATTGTTCCACTTGCTTATGTGCCTGCCTGGATTTGCTGTTTTTATTCATATTGAATGAGATTCATGTGGATCGGGTAATTATTTGGGGATGCTACTTGTCTTTCACAGCATGAGACATGTTCAGCAGAATCCCTCACTAAGTCAGTCAAAATCACTCACTATTTCCCTCTCAACATTATTGTAGCAAAGCATTTTCACCTCCTTCTATACCCCAGAGTAACACCCGATAACCTCTTCTCTCTGCAGTCCAAACAAAGCAGAATTTATGAAGGCGTGTGAGAGCTCCTACTCTGGTTGGAAGTTCTCCAGCGGCTTCCGCACTTGGGTCAAAATGTCCTTGGTGAAAACTAAAGAAGAAGATAGTGGAGAGACGGTTGAATTCAGACAGGAGGTAATAACAATTGCTGGGGGGAGGCTTTTTGACTGCCATAGGCATGAAGCATGGCTTTTTATTGCTGCAGGAAATGTTTTATGACAGGGGTGCCCAGATTATGGCCCATGGGCTGGCTCTGGCCCGCAGGCCATAGTGATGGGCCCCTGAACCACATGACTGGCCCACAGCCCAAAAAGGTTGGACACCCTTGTTTTATGACATAACCTTTGCTGCTGGTTTTAAATACCAGCATTGCTAAAGGGGGCAGTGAGGAATGACAGAGGGCGTACATAACTTACATTCCTACATTGTCTCCTTCCTGAAGCATTCCCTATTTCTCCCAAGCAACAGAAATTCCAGGAGCAGCGCCTCTTACATGAGTTTCCTTCGAATAAACACTGAAAACTTGGATTGTCTTTGCAAGATCTGTTCATTCTTATCTATACTAGCCTAGCAGCCTGGAACAGTGATGACAAACCTTTTAGAGATCGAGTGCCCAAACTGCAACCCAAAACCCACTTATTTATCACAAAGTGCCAACACAGCAAGAGGGGAAAAGGAAATGTTCCCATTGGGCTGCTGGGCAGAGTGAACTTTGTGCTGGAGGGAGGAAGGAAATGCTCCCATTGGGCTGCTGGGCAGAGAGGCGGGGTGAACTCTGTGCTGGGATGAGTGAACGGGTGCCCACAGATTGGGCTCCGAGTGCCACCTCTGGCACGCATGCCAGAGGTTCGCTAACACTGGCCTAGAAGTTAGTAGGCTACCTGCAAGGGCAGGTAGCAATCCTTTGTTCATTCATCAGATTCCCAGAAGGAATTATTTGCTCCCTCAACTCTAGTTCAAACTTGCTGTTCTCTTCCAATGGTGACTGTGCTTTTGCCTCTTCCATTTGTGAAAGGCTTGGTGATCCTCAGCTATTACGACTAAGCTCAACGTCATAAACATCTGCCCAACCTTTTGAGTCCTGTAGAATTCTTTATTAAGTTGGGATGTTACAAAAAGCCAGCCGGATTGTGGGGGAAACAATCTCCTCAAATAAGGCCAGGTGTGGTGGCCACAAGGATTGGGTTTGAGACCTAGTTTTGAGATTGAGATCGCCTGCAAATGCCTTCCAGATGATTTTTCAACTCTCAGCCACTGCAGTAGCAACCTTGAAATTTGCCACTTTTAATATACAAACAAGGTGCCTGGTATCACCTTTCTTGTTTTTAATCAGAATCGCATCCCCAGAAGTCTCCAAGAAGCATGATTCTTTTAAAAAAAAACTAGGCACAGGCTGCTTGCGTGTCTTTGTGTTTGCACACACAAAAACAATTGTTTTGCCATCATATACAGGGGTGAGATACAGGGGTGAGATGTTCAGTGTCACCTATCATAGATGGAACTAGCAATTGCTACCCGGCTTTGCCGGTCAGGTCACTTGAGCCCTGCAGAGAGGGAAGATGACTGCCAGGTTGCTCTTTCCGACTGGGGACGTGCGTCCCTGGACGGATAGCAGGCTGTCAGCAGGCAGGGATCCATCAGGGAAGGCGCTCTCCCTGGTGGATTGCTGGCTGCCACCTCTGCATTTTCCCCTCCGCTGTTTCAATGGATGGCTTGAAACAGCGGTGGGGAAATACAAAGGCGCCAGACAGGGATTCGTCAGGGAAGGTGCTCTCCCTGACGGATCGCTGGCTGCCACCTCTGCATTTTCCCTTCCGCTGTTTGTCGGCTCGGCGGTTTTTCCCCGCACGCGCTGGTTGTCCCGCCTCCTCCGCGCTCGGGCTGTCTGCCTGATTGCCTGAGGCGTGCCACGGCACAGAGGATGCTGGAATTCATAGTTTTTCGTTCATGTTCGTGGGGCGTTGGCCCCACTCTCGGCTTCCGGACCCTTGCGGGGATGATGTCTGGGAATTGTGTGAACGCCGCATTACGGGATAGGCTGTACGCATGTGGAAACGCATTCTGCACACGCACAGCCACATCCCTTCCTTATAGGTTAAGATGAACAAGGGGCTGTTATGTGTTACGTATGTGCAGTGGTTAAAACTGCTGTACTGCAACCAAAAGGTTGTGAGTTTGATCCTAACCAAGGCTCAAGGTTGACTCAGCCTTCCAAGGTCAGTAAAATGAGTACCCAGCATGTTGGGGGCAAAATGCTAATTAACTTGTGAACCGCTCATAGTGCACTGGGGCAATATATACAGGTAAGTGTGATTGCTTTACAGGAATTTGATTATACCCAAAATTCTTGGATGGAGGGGCAATGAATATTTTTTTTTACTTATGTTAAGCTAGTTATATAGCAATATAAATACCCACTTTCCCCCTTGGCTTATTCCAGATCAGCGTGGTTAACTATATTGAACGGAGGAAGAATTCAGGAGGTGACCAACTATTCTTTGTGGTATTTGAATGGAAAGACCCTTTTATTCAGGAAGTACAGGATGTGAGTAAAATATTGGTAGTTTTATTTTAGCATGCAGTTTCTTTTCTTCCTCATATCCCAGCCAATGAAAACACCGAGTAATTGGAAAACTTACCAGTGTACTTAAACTTGGCCTTTTCTCTCTGGTAGCAATATGGCAATTGGGGAAAAAAGATGACTGTTGTTGTATGTGATCAACTGAGAAATTGGGGTCAAATCTGAATGTTTAAGAATGTAGATTAAGGCTCCACAACTATTATGGTCCAGTAAGTATATTTGGGATTGGAAGAGGTAGTTGGTATGCTCCCAAAATGGCTTTTTGCTTTCCTATTTGCAAGAGTTCCCTACAGCAGTGGTCCCCAACCTTTGGTTTTTGGACTTCAATTATAAGTTCCTGTCAGAAATTATTCTGGGTTGAAAGGATTTTTGCTGGAGAAACTCTGCTCATGGGACGCCCGAAGGACGCTCCTTTCATGTCCCCAAGATCTTTTCCCACCAGTGGTCCCTATTTATCTACTTGCAATTTCTTGCTTTTGATCTGCTAGGTTGGCAGGTGCTGGGACAGAGACAGGCGCTCATTCCGTCATGCAGTACCTGGGTCTCAAACTGCCGACTTGCCGGCCTTCCAGCTAACAAGATGAGCTTCTTAACCACTGAGCCACCGCAGCCCTTGGGCTTCAATTCCCAGAAGCACTGATCATCCATTGTACTGACTTAGGCTTCTGGGAATTGAAGTCCAAAAATCAAAGGCTGGGAAATACTGCTGTACAATGAATACGAAGAAAAAGGCAGCTGATACATTAAACTATGTAAGTGAATGTGAATGGAAGAACATTCCTATGCAGGGGCTTTTTCAGGTCCTCAAAATGTCCAAGTACAACTCCCTCAACATTGGTGAGGGATATCTTATTTCATTGCATTGCGATACAGTATATGTATAGTGTATTAGATGTGGTATTGTTGTGAGCCGCCCGGAGTCGCGTTGTCGAGTGGGCGGCATACAGATACAAACAACAACAGGAAGTCCAATATATGTTCTCACGCCATTAGAGAACCTCAGAGTTAAGCCTTGTGACCTGAACAGTGTGTGTTGTAATGGCTAGTTTTGGACAAGGACTTGGGTTCAAACTCCCATTGAGGTCAGTGAACAGCAGGATAGAAATGAGCATCTAGGGAATCTGTCCAAAGATCTACCCAAATCAATCTATGTCTGAGGTCTTACATGGCAGCATTTTACATGTAACAGCTTTGCATCATTTTGTTTGCAATTCACTACAAGGGTGCTAGTTAGGGTTGATGGGAATCGCAGTCCAGTAAGACCCAGAAGGCTGCTGTTTAGTAACCCACTTCAAGCTAAGCTATTGAGTTATATACAGAAAGATGTCATTGTTAGTATTGCAGCCAAAATATAAATTGAGCTGAATTTCTCTTGCATGTTTTGCAGCTCCAACATATTAGATTATCTATTGTAATATCTTTCCAAAATCAAGCAACTCAAAAGGTGTGTTAAAATCTGCAATATTTCTTGATGGTTTTTTTTTTACAAACACCCCCCCCCCCCCCCGCAGAATTGCTCTTTTCAGAGCAAGTGAAAAAGGCAGAAACTGAAAAGTTTTTCTTAAATATTTCTGTAGTAAATCATTCATAAAAGTTTATAGGTTATATTTAGTAAAAATTGTAACATTTATTTATTATTTAAATTTGTATGGCCGCCCAGTCACCTAAGTGAGAGCATGACCCCCTTTTTTGGCGGGTTATGGTTCCCAGAATTCCCGAGTTAGTATGGGTGAGGGTACAGCTGCAGAACTCTTATAGAGATAAGCCTTCTTCAGGCTTTATAGCCTGGATCTGCTGTTGTATATGTTGAGTGTGGAGATGCAATATAAGTCCATCCCCTATGTCAGTGGTGGCAAACCTATGGCATGTGTGCCAGAGTTGGCACTCAGAGTCCTCTCTGTGGGCACCCATGTGGTTGCCCCACCCCTCTGCCCAGCAGCCCAATGGGAGCACCTTCTCCCTCCCTCTCGTTGCCATGTTGGCACTTTGCGATAAATAAGTGGGTTTTGGGTTGCAGTTTGGGCACTTGGTCTCTAAAAGGTTCGCCATCACTGCCCTATGTCCCCTCTTCCAGCTGGAAGACAGACTGGCCTTTGTGGGTTCAAAGTGAAGATCTATAGCATTTACAGTGACTGGGAGATGTCATAGGCCCAGGGCATGGTTCCCACTCAAAAATAGGGATAAGAATATTCAGCAGAACATGTTTACAAACACTGCTGCAAATTTTCACAGTGAACATGAAGGTATGTCTGTTTCTTAGCAGGAATGTGAACATTGGGGTGGGACATACCTGTATCATTCAGAAATCACACTTTGAGCCCTATACAGATTCAAGCTGCAATGCATAAACAAGGTTTGAATCTTCTACAGAGGTCCTATTTAGTTGTTAAGGAGGTACAGTACGTGGAAAAGAGTGTGCTAAACCTGTTCATTATGGTGAACCTGAAAACATGATTGTCTGAAGGTGAAGCCTGCTATAGTTCAAGGGTTCCCAACCTTTTCAAGCCAGGGGCCGGGTTATGCTCTGTCATCTTTGAGGGCTAGATGGCCATTTTGCATTGCCTGCATGATGGGGGTGGTCATTTTGTCCCAACGGCTTCGGAGGGTGGCCATTTTGTTTCTCAAATATCCTTGGAGGGGTGGGGGGGCACATGAAATGGTGCTGTGGGCTGGATCTGACCCATGGGCCTAAGGCTGGGACCCCCTGCTCTAGCTGAATACTCTCATTAGCCAGAACCCCAATTTGGGGTGGGATCATGTGGAGAACCTACTCATAAAGTAGCCTCTCCATTCTCATACAATCATGTTTCCAGGTTCAATGTGATCACAGGTGTGTTTTGAGTTAGCATGCTCTCACAACATCTACAGGCTCCATGTGCCTCTGTTATGGTAGAATAGGCTTGTACTCAACTATGGATGCATAAAAGTAATTTCATGCACTATCATACGCCTGTTAGTTCTAAAGTTCCATTGAGTTCAGGTCTGTAGAAGACTACATCATATGAATATGACATTGGAAATAATGAATGTTCCATCAGCTGTAGAACAGTTCTTCCCACCACCAGCTTCCAGAATCTATCTTTAGAGATGATATTGGAGTATAAGAATCATAAGGAAAATAGCACTAAATTGTTTGGGAACAGGAGCTGAAAATGTAAGGATTTTTTTAAAAAAAATACATGTTAAACTTTGACTACTGAAAACATTTTGCAATGCTAGTCATATTTCAGTTTAGTAAATTAAAGAACAGCTTATCTATCATTTTAAAAACACTGTAAAAAGTCCTATTTTTTTTAAAAAAGTTTAAATCATGAATTTAATTTATTTTCATAGATTATCACTGCAAATCCTTGGAACATGATTGCTCTTCTGTGTGGCATTTTCTTGGCTTTGTTTAAAGCAGCCGATTTTGCCAAACTCAGTGTGAAATGGATGATAAAAATCCGAAAGCGGCACCTCAAGAGAAGAAGTCAAGTCTTGAACCATTTAAACTGAGGAGTAGAAGCCTCTCTGGGTCTTCTGTTGCACAGCAGGGCACAAATGGCATTAAGACTAAACCAGAAGAGCTGTTATCTTGCAGAGGAAACAACCCACCTGGCAGAAGGGCTGCTTAGTTTGCTGGACTATAAGTGAACCTGACACTTGAAGTTGTAGAAAGCTACTAACTTTTATAAGAACTCCTACTAAACCCATGGTGTTTTCTAGTAGGAAAAAAGGGCTCTTTTACTAAGCTGCTGTTAGGATACTCCTGGGGAAATAAACCATTTCATATCTGCAACAACATTTACAAGCAGTATGGATGGGCAAAGCCTAGTAGTAAAGCAAATGTGGGCTTGTTTAAGAATGTGTGTTAAAGTTACAATTGGATGTGACACCGTGGTGGACATCAGCAGGTACGCATCAGTTCGCCAGAACCGGTAACAGAAATTCTGGCTGGCCCTGCCCACCCAAGTTTTGAAATAAAGTAGTCTTAATTCGGGTGCAACGCAGGGCTTTCCCCCTGGCCATGCCCACAGTGTGGTAGTATTTTTTTTTTGGAGCCCATCGCTGATGTGACATGTAAGAAATTTTAAACATTAATGAATATACTAAATCCTGTTCAGTGCTTTAGGCCTGCGTTTGGTCTCCACCATGATCATTTATTACCTCAGGGGGACAAACATCCCTGCTTTTGGGACTCTAAACAAAACAGAAGCTTCATGGGTGCTGATGTTCAGAGACAAGAGTGTTGTACTAAGTGAACTGCTCTAGAAACACAGGGAAAGTGTTTCAAATGTTGCTCCAGCAGGCACACTCCAAGGGCTAAGGATAGGTTGTCCTTGCTCAAAAGCCAGTCGTATTCAACTCTAGGGTTTCAGTGCTCATCTGTTTACAGCCAAAGAGCCAGCACTGTGTGCATTCGCTGATGTTTTAGTGGACATGTGGTAGGCCTGTCCACTTATTCTCAAGTGCTTAGAATATAGAATTCCTTTACAGCCACCAACATACAGAGGTATCTATTAGCCTGAATTGTTTCAGTGGACATGTGGTAGGCATGACTAGACACTGGAGTGCACGGAATGCCGTTTACCTCCCCACCTAATTGGTACCTATTTATATACTTGCAATTTTTGGCTTTTGAACTGCTAGGTAGGCAGGAGCTAGTACAGAGATGGGAGCTCACTCCATCGTGCAGCACTCGGGTCTTGAACAGCTGACCTTCCAGTGGTCAAGTTCAGCATCTTAACCACTAAGCCACCACAGCCCCTAGGGCTAAGGATACATTACAAGATGTGTGCTAGGTGTGCACCAAATGCATGCTGATTTTAACTGATTTATAGCAGTGCTGCAGATGAGTTGGATGCCTTGCAACTGTCCAATATTGATTAAACACTAGTTTTACCATTCATTTTCAAACCAGAAGTATTACATTCTCACCCCTCCACATGTTCAGAAGCGTAACTAACAGAATACAGTGGGCCTCAAAAATTACTGTTTTCAGCATACAGTTTACACTAAGGATCCTACTTTTTAAAGTAGAACTCTGAAAGCACTGGAATTTTATCAAGTATTCTTATTAGTTAAAATGTATTTAATAGTGCTGAAGATTTTTCAATAAAATTACATTTGAACTACACTTGCCTTTCTAAATTAATTTCTAATAATCTACTAGATGGAGGAAGGCCTCCATCTTTTAGACTACCTGGAGTAAAAACAAGATAACTAAGCCAATATTAACAACTTCATAGAAATTAAGGTAACATGACAGAAGTAGTAAGTATGCTGTTAAATGCTAGTCCATAGTAAACTAAAACCTACATCTGTTTAGTTTTGGAACGTAACGCATTGCCTTGTGTGTAAGTACAGGGGAAACCTCAATTAACAAATGGCTCGGTTAACATAAACATTGCATAATAAAAGGAAATCCATAGAAAATAGTGGCTCGGTTTACAGAATTTTTTCGGAATGGATTAATTGGTTTTCATTGCATTCCTATGGGAAAATTGCATTCAATGCGTTGGGGGGGGGTGTTACTTTCCGCGGGCTGGCCTTGGAGAGCCATCGGAGAGGGGGTTTCCCCCCAAAATACTCCGTTTTTAAAGAGAAGTAACCGTTTGGTTTCTTCTCTTTAATAACGGGGTGTCCTACGGGGGATCCCCTCTCTGCTGTGTCCCCTGGCTCTGGAAGGGTTGGGGGGACAGACCCCTTTTGTCCCCCCAAACCTTCCAGACTCATGGGACCCAGGAGAGGGGATCGAATCCAGCCCACCCTCTGATATTAAAAGGGAAATCTCAATTGGGGTTTCCCCTTTAATATCGGGGGGGGGGGGGGCGTTGTGATCCCCCTCTCCGCTGGCTTCCTTGGGTTTGGGAGGGTTGGGTGGACAAAAGGGGTCTGTCTCCCCAACCCTTCCAGACCCAGGAGAACCATCGGAGAGGGGGATTCCCCTCCAAAAAAACTCTGTTTTAAAAGAAAAGTGACTGTTTGGTTTCTTCTCTTTAATATGGTGTGTGTGTGTATGGGAATCCCCTCTGCCGGGTCCACTGGGGTCAGGAGGGTTGGGGAGACAGACCCCTTTTGTCCCCCCAACCCCAGGGGAGCCAGTAGAGTGGGGGAGCGCAACCCTGTGAGGCGCTGTGTCCGGCTGCGGCGGACTTGCGCTCTCAGTGTTTTTTATTTTTTGCTCGCCAGCTTCCTCAGTGTTCTGTGCGCTCATGGTGTGCAGGACGCTGGGGTTTGTAGTTTGGCGTTTATGTTTTCGGCTTGTGCGTCGTTTTTTCCCCCTGCGGTTTCTTCGATTGGCCACGGTGCGTTTCCGAACGTTCCTTTTGCTCGTGCCTCTCAGCCTGATTGGCTCTGGCGCAGCGCAAGGAACGTTGGGAAATGAAGTTGTTTCCCCTTTTTCGCGTTTGTGGGGCTCTTGTCCTACTGGCGCATTTCTCAATCCTTTGTTGACCTGCAGACCCAGTTCGAGCGTGTGCACGAATGGTCGGTGCGGGCTAGTAGGGCCTGGCTTAGGATCCTATGTGAAGTTCCAACAGTTAACGCTTGATTTTATAGGTATAAAGGTGCAGGAGACATCTGCTATAAAATTGATGCATATTTCTAAACAGTTACATAAGGAGCCAAAACTGACTATAAACTTAGTAGGGAGTTTGCTCTCAACTTTTACATCTGATGGATCCGTGAGCATGAGTGGTTTGCTGTTGACACAGATGGAGAAATAGTGTCATATATCTGAAAACAATCAATTGTCGACTATTGTCTTCCTAAGAATCAACTCCAGTAATTTAAACAGAGACATGCGTTGTAACAGTTTATTCCTATCCAAAATCAAGTATACTCAAGCCAGGGGTTTGGGAAAGTAACTTTTGGTCATGCTTACTGGGAGATTCTAGGATTTAACTTTTCCAAGGTCTGATTTAAGCCTAAGTAAGCATACCCACTATAAGACTGGGTTATGTGGTGAAGCATTAAGTTAAGATTTGTAGACAGAAAGCCATCAGTCACATTGTATGTGAGGCAATCCTTGTCCTTCCCTCAAGTGCTAGGAATACAGAATTCCTTTACAGCCACCAACATACAGAGGTATCTATTAGCCTGAATTGTAGAAGAAAAATATGGTCCTTGCAAAATCTCCCCTCCAACATCCATTTGGGCAATATTATTGTTGAATCCATTCAAGTTCATAACTGGGAAACATCTTTATTACACAATGACAATTTCACAAAATAGACTAAGCTTTCAAATTCAACCTAAGTCTTCATCGGGCAGATATCTTTGTTAAAAAAGGTAAGGGAGAATACTTAAGCCATGGAGGTGAATTTGGTCATGGTATTTAGCTAGACTATGCTAAGAAACAAGCAGTTATGTTTAGTTCTACTAAATACTTGAAGATTTCACACTACAGCAAGGCCTACATTGAAAAACAAACAAAGGTTGATTACTCCTATCTTTGAAAATCTCCTATGAAATACATAGGTTATTCGTTAGGCAAAAGATGAAGAGAAACTAGACCTTTTTAAAAATACTAACCATGTTTCACATTGGTGCCTTCATTTTGGCAGTTTCGTATCTAGTCTAGACACAGAAGAAGAAGACATTCATTTTTGCCAGCATGCGATGCTAAAAAATGTTAACATAATACACAAAGTTAAAGAGGTGATAGTTTCAGGGATGCATTCAGGGTGCAATCTAAGCCCCCCCCCCATTATTGTAAATCATAAAGTCCAAAAGCAACAAAGAGAAAACATGTTAATCAAAATAGCTAAATACCGTATTTTTGGACCATAAGATGCACCCAGTTTTCAGAGCAGGAAAACTATATATATATATATACTGTATTTTGCACCAGCAACCAGTGGTGGCGCTGCAGGGGAAATGGGCAGGGCAGGCCAATTGCTCTGAGGAAGGAAGTGATACTCTAGCCTAGCCTCTTGCTCTCCTTTCAACCAGGAAGCATGTTTTCCCCCTCCATTTTGTCCATGTGGAGTAGAGACAAAGGCATCAAGGTAAGTGAAACCCTTTCTTTGTAAGCACAGGTTTGGTTTCCCACTTAAATGCATTGGGAACATACAAACAGAAAACTTTCGAATACAAGAAATTTATTCCCAATGCATTTAAATGGGAAATTGCGATTTTCACTCTCTAGTGGCCACTTGTTTTTCATATGTTTTCCCCCCTACCCTGAACAGCTGAGAGGCGGCAGTAGTAGTCTTCGGCCAGCTGCGGCTCTTGTAAAATATCCTTTTACAACAGCCACAGCTGGCCGAAGACCAGCATTTGGACTATTAGATGCACCTTCATTTTCTCCCCACTTTTGGGGGAGAAAAAGTGCATCTTATGGTCCAAAAAAATACAGTAGATAACAAAATAACTTAAGCAGAATTCAAGTCGAACATGAGGTTTTTTTTAAAAAAACTAAAACATTGTTTATATTCTAGTAGTATTTTTTGCCCGGCCTTGCCGGGCAGGTTTTTTGTGTGTGTTGGTGGTTGGGGTGGTTTTGGGGGGGTACACACACACACAACACAAACACACACACAAAACCACAACCCCACATGTGTGTACAATACACACGCAACACACAAAACAAACAACACAACGACATACACACGCACGCCAAAGCTGCGTGGGGAGGGCGGGCTCCCCTTCCTTCCCCCCGAAGCCTCTGCGAGGCCACACACAAACACGCCAAAGCTGCGCGGGGAGAGGATGGGCTCCCCTTCCTCCTCTCAAAGCCTCGATGAGTACACACACACACACCGAAGCTGCGCGGGGAGAGGAGGAGCTCCCCTTCCTCCCCTCAAAGCCTCGATGAGTACACGCACACAAACACACACACCGAAGCTGCGCATGGAGAGGAGGGGCTCCCCCCTGAAGCCTGGGCAAGGCCACACACACACATGCTGAAGCTGCACAGGGAGAGGAGGGGCTCTCCTTCCACCCCCAAGCCTCGGCGAGGCCACACACATACACACCACAACCACACACAACACAACCACACATGCACCCAACCGGTGAAAGCCTCCACCACGGCGGGCGGGCACGGCGCTTGCCTACTGGGCCACCTGCTTTTGGTGGCCCCCGCCCAACCAGCAAAGGCCTCGGCACTGGCGGTGACGGAGGACAGGACACGCCACGGAGGCACGGAAGCTCAGAAGGCCGCGCTGGGGAAGCGCAGTGCGAAAGGCCCAGCCGGCAACAGTTAAGTGGGGCAGGGGACAGGGACTGAGGGGGACGAGACGGGTGGGTGGCAGGTGCGTGTTCCCCTTTCTCCTCTCAGACCAGGGCGGGCAGTGTGGGCCACTCACCTTCCATGCCTCCGTGGCGTGGCCTGTCCTCCGTCACCGCCGGCACAGAGGCTTTCGTTGGTTGGGCGGGGGGCACCAAAAGCAGGCGGCCCAGCCGGCAACCGACGTGCCCGCCTGCCTGCTGTGGTGAGCTGGAGATGGCTTCTCTCTGGGAGACAAAGTGTCTCCTAGAGGGAAGTGGTTTGCGCGTTGGCCGGTTTTCCCGGCCTCCTCTGCGCTAGCGTCCTTCAGCCGGATTGGCTGAGTGGTGGCGTGGCACAGAGGACATTGGGACGTGTAGTTTTGTTTGTGTTTGGGGGAGTTTGCCCCTCTCTCTGTTTCAGGACCCTTGTGGCGTTGTGAGTTCGGTTTTAAGTTAAGTGTGGGCGACTCGGTACAGGATGGTTGGGCAAGGTGTGGGCGCTAATGCCGAACACTCACCACCCATCCACCTTCTTATATAGATACCTCACATCAACCAAACATTTCCAGGGCAGTTTACAACACGTTACATGGTTAGGAAAATTGCCCAAATGACTTTTGCTGTCGTTATTCAGCGATGAGTGGCTGGATGAGTAGACATCTCCACAATGAATCCGCACAACTTGCTGTATTCTTTATTTGCTTTCTACCGTCTATGGAGAATAGAATTCAAAAGCAAGCCTTGATCACATAGTCCTAAATCTTATCAAGCATACCGAGCAGTTTTTCCATACAACACAAGCATGTCTTTGCTTCTGTTCATGTACCCAGTTTGTTCTGGATTATGAATATATAAACTGTCTCTAAACAAATAGAATTTACTTGCATTAAAAAAATTAGGTAATGAAGTAATGCTGAATGAAGGAGTGGCCTGGAACCCCATGAAATCTAGGAAGTGCTGAGAGAAATATTTAGAAAATACCTTGGAGCATATGGAGAGGAGCCCCACTGTAAATGTAAACGCTTGAATGTTTTAGTTTTCTTCATCATAGGGTTAATACAAAATAGATCAGTTTGTTCTATGTCTATTTTACTTGCCAACTTTCCCCCTCTTCCTTTGATAGCAAAGCACATTTAGTATTGTATCTACCAATTCCGACTCTCAGGAAATGATGCATTAATTCATTTGATTACTTTGCATGAAAGCACCCCGCCTCTTCAGTATAATCATCTGTTCCACATGGTTAAACTACAAAGATGGTAATATACAGCACTAATTACAAACATAAAGACTTTATTGAATGTTGCTCAGTCCCTCAGTCTTTCAGTACAAAACCATTTCCCACACAACTGCAACTTAAAGAGACTGGAATGGTACTGTGGATAGAAAGATTTGCAAAAAAAAAAAAAAATCTCCACCTGATCAAGTAAAAACAAACAAAATGTCAAGGGCTGGCTTTTCCCATCTTAAACACAATGTATGTTTGTGAAAACAAGAAAACAATTCATTACATAGATATTTTGATGCCTAGAGAGGAATGGCATTATCTAAGCTTTTAACAAAAGGCTGGACTATCTTGCAAAGCCAGGTAGAAAAGAAGAACTGGCAGGCTCTATAAAGACACTAGAGGAGCTTCACTGGTTGTTTCCAATCAGGTACAGCACCAGAACATGAATATTAAATGCGCACTAAAAAGGGACATCAGAAGGCGTCATGGGGTAATCTTTGAGTAGGAGTTTAGGATTCCTCATTGTCAACTGCAGCTCACTCATGCTACATCACGTTTTAACGTGTAGCTTATTTAATTGTGTAAGTCTGAACTTGATGACTGGAAGGTCGGCAGGTCAGCAGTTCAAGACCCAAGTACTACATGACGGAGTGAGTCCCTGCCTGTCCCAGTTCCCACCAACCTAGCAGTTCAAAAGCAAGAAATCGCAAGTAGATAAACGTGTACCACTTCAGTGGGAACGTAAGCAGTGTTCCATGCACTCCATTCCTGCCACATGTCAACGGAAATGTCTGCAAAGTGCAGACAGTGCTGGCTCTTTGGCTATAAGCAGAGATGAGCACTGAACCCTAGAGTTGAATATGACTGGCTTTCAAGCAAGGGTGGCCCTAAGCCTTATTTCTATCCTTCTACACCTGGCCCCATAAGAACCACCCACCATGTGATTACCATTGCTGGTAATCATGATAACCATTGCCAGATTACCAAATGATTCCCACTGCCTCCCTCCTATGTCAGGGTGGCAAATGTCTGTAACAAAGAGTCATTTTTCTGATTGAAAAGGTTCCCTGCACAATTTTTAAAACCTAGATTTTCAGAATGCTAAATTGCACAGGGAGCCTACTCGAGCAGAAAAGACTCTCCCTTTTTTAAACATCCAGTCACCACCATGCAAGCAGGAAGAGGGACGGGAATGTGCGGAAGTGGGTAGGGCAAATAGGCACATCTTTTTGATTAACAGTGATGAGAGAGAAAACACACACAGGGGCTGTACCCTCCATGCCAAGAGTCCTTGGGAACCAAAGCTCTGAAATTCACAGCACCAGAACGGGCAGACGGGAGAGTAGATCAACCAGATACAGAGAATAAACAAAACAAAACACATTGTAATTTGTAACACTTCAAAGGCTATCTGTTAAATTTTAATGTGAGCTTTCATGGATCAAGTCTACTTTGTCAGTGGATGAAAGAGACTCGATCCACGAAAGCTCACATTAAAATTTAACAGTTTTCGAGGTGCTACAGCGTTTTTTGTTTTGTTTATTCTCTGATATGCTTGAAATACAGACTAACACAGCTACTATTCCAAAAAATTCAGATACAGACTGCAACCCAATCCTATGCTTATTTTACTTAAAAGAAAACGCTCTCTGCTACACACAAGGGGCTAGCCTTAAGATTCCTTTTTAAAAATACAGAAAAGATAGAAGTCTCCTTCCAGAATCTCAGCAAAAACCCTGCAGTTCTGTGAAAAACTCGGTGGGGAGGGGCACTATGACTATGTGCAACACACATACACACACGCAAAAGAAAAAAATTCAAGTCATAATATTCACCACTCCCATAATTAATTCACACATATCATATATGATAGAATTCATTTCTGTGAAATGTCATAAATGACAATATAGCAATGATTAGAGACAAATTTACAATATGCTATGGTGAATAATGTCACATTCAATTATTATATTTCAGCTCATAAAATTCATTTACATTTTGCAGAGGGGAAAAACGGCCATTTAAAATATACTGATGAGGTTTCTCTTTTGCATTTTTACATATTTAAAAAAAACCTTGTGTATAAAAGGTAATGCCTCACAAAGAGAGGCTTTCACTCTCATTTGGCACTTTATCATTTGGTGCATTTATTGTGGAGGATGCGTTACTCGGCTGGCTAGACAGAGCTTTTGTTAACTTCATTTCTTCCAGCTTCTTCCACAATTCTTCACGTTCTAGCTCTTTCCTCTTCTCCCTACAGATAAATGAAACAATTGTTGAGTACCTTTTGGCCATTGTGCAACAAGATACAGTAAAGCCCCGATTTTACTTACGTAAAAAGCGACTTACATAAGGTTTTTTTGCGGAAATTGCACCCCGATTTACACAAAGAAATCAATTTATGTAAGGGGTTTCCCTGTGTCGTGCAATTCTAAAATGGCACCAACGCAATTTTAAACTCTAAAATCATGGCCCTGTGCCATTTTAGAATTACAAATTCCACCCACCCCCACCACTGGAAGTCGCAAGACATCACTTACTGTGATGGCGGCAGTGGCAGCGATTGTGGCAGTTTTGTTGCATTTTCTAAAGTCCCTGCTGCTTCTACCAGGACTCTGCTCTTCGTCCGAGGCTTCTCCGGGGCACGGTTTGGCTGGGAACGTGCTATGGAGGGAAACCACTCCATCCCGCTCTTCATCCAAGTCTTCTCTGGGGCGCGGTTTGCCTCCGAAGCATGTTCCCAGCCAAATTGCGCCCCAAAGAAGCCTCAGACAAAGAGTGGGATGGAGCGGTTTCCCTCCATAGCACGTTCCCAGCCAAACCGTGCCTTGGAGAAGCCTTGGACAAAGAGCTGAACTGAGCGGAAATGCGGGGGACACTCTCCCAGTCCCGGTAGAAGCAGCGGTGGAGGCAGCAGCGGTTCCCGCTCCCCTGACGGGTAGATAAGCGGCTAGGGAGGAAGCAGCAGCAGCATGCAAAAGGTAGGGAGATCGCTGTTTACATTCCTTTTTTCTTTTAATGCATTCCTATGGGAATGCCGCAATTTACGTTAAAAAAGTTTTACGTAAAAAGCTACGGAACGGACTTTTTACGTAAATTGGGGTTTTATTTTGACAAAGCAGGTGTATCAGGAATGCTAGAAGGCCTCGAGTATTAACTTGTTTGCCCTAGCACAAGCTTCCGTTTGCTATTATTCAGTGTAGACCATACTAAGCTAAATGAACTACATTAAAAACCCGACTTACAAATGCCTCGAGTTACGAAAGGGTTTTGTGCTGAAATCCATGCCCTGATTTACAAAAATGCCCCGATTTACGAAATACAGCAAAACCCTGACACAAGACTTTAGAGATCAAAATAGCGCTGCTGCCATCTTGGTCACTAAAAATCCACCCACCCCCACCACCGGAAGTCTCAAGAAGTGAGTTACCATGGCAGCGGCGGAGGCGGCTGGTCCCCGGGCGGTGCTGCAAGGCAAAACGCCAGGGGAAAACACCTTCGATGGCTGCAGGTTTTGCCTTGCAGCACCGCCCGGGAAGGTCGAGGGATGTCGGAAACAGTGCAGATCAGGTCCCCCAACTCTCCCAGAGGTAGCAGGGATGGCAGAGAGCCCGAAATGGGGGGGAAAACTCTGTCACACCTGGAGTTTTTTCCACCCATTTTGGGCTCTCTGCCACTCCTGCTGCCTCTGTGAGGGTCGGGGGACCAGATCCGCATTGTTTCTGATGCCCCCCGACCTTCCCGAGCGGTGCTGCAAGATAAAACCTGCAGCCTACGATGGAGTTTCCCCCCGCGTTTTACCTTGCAGCACCGCCTGGGAAGGTCGGGGATGTCGGAAACAGCACAGATTGGGGCCCCCAACCCTCACAGAGGCAGCAAGGGTGGCGGATAGCCCGAAATGGGCAAAAGAAATCCTATCACAACAGTCCCCCCCTGCCCATTTTTGGCTCTCTGCCACCCCTGCTGCCTCTGTGAGTTGGGTAACCAGCTCTGCACTGTTTCTGACGTCCCCCGACCTTCCCAGGCGGTGCTGCAAGGTAAAACCTGCAGCCAACGAAGGAGTTTTCCCCGGTGTTTTACCTTGCAGCACCGCCTGGGAAGGTCGGGGGACGTCAGAAACAGCGCAGATCAGGTCCCCTGACCCTCACATAGGTGGCAGGGGTGGTGGAGCTGTGGCAGAACAACAATGCAGTTCCCACTCTGGAGAAGCAGGAAGCAGCAGCAGCAAAGGTAAGGAAATTGCTCCATTTAAATTACATTTTTTTCCTTTGCCTCCCTATGGGGATGCCTTGAGTTATGCAAAAAAATCGAGTTACGAAAAAGGCCAGGGAACCAATTTTTTCATAATTCGGGGTTTTACTGTATTACTTTGGCTCAATATCAGACCTTCCCACTGTTTCTGTTCTTGGTTCAAAAGAAGAACAGAAAAAACAATGAGCAGAAGAACATACCTAAAATTCTTGCCAACATAGGAACAAACACATATTGTACTGCAATGCTATAAAATGTAGTGCTCCATTGTTTCTATAATGGAAGACACTTTACTTTTATGACAACCATCTCTTAGAACATGTTGCCAATTATATAAAGATGGAACTTTGAAATGCATGTGTGTACTCACCCATTCAAAAATAATATTTAATAAATCAAAAATGACACAATATTTTGCTGAGATGTGACGTGTCCTTCACTGTTCACTCCAATAAAACAGGGAAATTAACTCACTTACAAAGAATACAAGGGAACAATGCAGCTATGTTTTACCATACGTGCTTTCAGAATGAAGAACGCTAGATTGGTTTTATCAGTTCCTAACAACATGCTAACAGACTACATCCAAGCAAAGGGTTACAAAGAGAAAAACAGAAGTATGGAATCAAAATTCACCAAATGAGGAATAAGATGCTTGGGAAATAGCAGGAGAGGTAATAATTTTGTGTCACAGATTACTCATGGTTGAAAAGATTTTAAACTGCTGGTGGCGCAGTGGTTAAACCTCTGTATTGCAGCCAAAATGTTGTGAGTTCAATCCTGTCCAGGACTCACGGTTGACTCAACCTTCCATTTTTCCGAGGTGGGTAAATGAGTACACAGTGGGTTGGGCGCAAAATGCTAATTAACTTGTGAACCGCCCAGAGAGTGCACTAAGTGCTATGGGGCGGTATAGAATTGTGACTGCTATCTTGTCTTGTAGAATTTGAATTTATAGTTTCATTGAACTATAAGAACCACCTGTTTATCCCAAAGTCAATTCAGATGAAACTTTCTCTATAGTGAAAATGAGGAAAAAACAAATAACCTTTGCCTTTCTGCTTTATAAGTGCCTGTGAGTTCATCGAACAGCTTTCCATTCATCTCCATGAGTGTCTTCAGCACATTATATACTAATGCTACAATGGTCCTAGAACAAAAGAAAAAAGCTAAATTGAACCAAGAGACCCTCAGTGTACCATATGTTTTGATTACCTTTTTTAAAGAAAAATAAGGTTTTTATTTTATTTATTTAAAATATTTTGACCCTGTCTTTCTTCATAAAAGGTCTCAAGTAAGTAAAGTTAAGAGAGAGCAAGGCAATTCAAACAGATGCTCCTTCTTGAATATATGGCAGCTGCGGACAGTTAATCTGTGCATTGTTGTTATGTGCCATCAAAAAGACTCCAATTTATGGTGACCTTAATAATAATAATAATAATAATAATAATAATAATAATAATAATAATAATAATAATAATAATAATAATAATAATAATAATAATAAATGTGTCAGAAATTATTCTGGGTTGAAAGGATTTTTGCTGGAGAAGCTCCAGTCAGAGGATGCTCGAATGAGGCTCCTTTTATGTCCCCAATATCTTTTCCCACCGAAGTGGTCCCTATTTATCTACTTGCCATTTCTCGCTTTTGATCTGCTACACCAGCAGGAGTTGGGAAAGAGACGGGTGCTCAATTTGTCATGCAGTACCCGGGTCTCGAACTGCCGACTTGCCAGCCTTACAGCTAAGAAGGTGAGCTTCTTAACCATTGAGCCACCACAGCCCCATGGCTGCAGTGAGCAACCACCTAAATATCCTGGCCAGCTCCAGCATGCCCAACGCTATGGCCTCTCCTACAGATGAAGGATATTTTTTGCAAAACAGATATTTATCATTGAGTAACCAAGGTTTAAGGCAATATCTTCCCTCAATTTACAATATTAACTTACCAGAGAGTATCATATCTGCTTTTTGACATCATGTTTTATTTTAAAAAGCAGCATGAGGTAATACATTACTTGGTTGGGATAAAACAACATTTAAAGGCAAAACCTAATAAGAACATAACATAAGAACATAAGAACAGCCTTGCTGGAACAGGCCACAGCCCATCCAGTCCAGCATTCTGTCTCACACAGTGGCTCACCATTTCCTTCAGGGTATTCCCAAGGAGATGCCTTCACCTGTTTAGGATTCCCTGGAAATGGCATTGAGAGATATCCTGCCTATCTCTCCAACCCCGAGGTTGTCCTTAAGTATCCATAATTATAGCCATTGATATCCTTGTCCACCATGAACTTGTCTAATCCTTTCTTAAAGCTGTCAAGACTGACAGCTGTCACCACTTCTTCTGGCAGGGAGTTCCATAGACCAGTAATCCTCTGGGTGAAAAAGTACTTTCTCTTATTTGTTTGAGAACTAGTACCCAAAAGTTTCATCGAGTGTCCCCTAGTTCTAGCCTGTTATGTTTTGCTTTCCCCCCTCCTTGGACAGTACTGGCTGTTTTGTCTGTTAAAAATACCCATTACATGACAAATGGCTAAAACTTGGGAGTTTGTGCTTAAAATGGTTCAGATAACAATACCGTACCATGGTCCACACTGTTGGTACAGTTCTATATGAATTCTGCAACATAGCTTGATTCTGGATAATTAAAATGTCCCATGCTAGCACATGAGGGTTAACTGAAAATGTAAACCTTCTATTTTTTCAACATATGTCATGCCATTGCATTTCATTTATATTAGCACATTCTTTTATTATAAGTTGAATAGTTTTATAATCATCAAAATTTACTTGAGCCCGTTATATACCCACTTAAAGAATTAAGACAGAGGTTAATGTAATAATACATCAAGGCATTTTAGGAAACTGAACGGTAAAATAATACATACGGATTCCAGTGTTCTTTGGAGATCTTGTATAAACTACCAAACATAATTGGCAGAATTGTATCAATGTTCTCCTCAATGAGACCAAGTATGTATTCATTATTCCAGAAATACAAAGCCCTTTCTGCAACCTGAAATGTACATTTAAAAAAATCAGGACAATGAAGTTAAGTAACACCAGCTATCAAAGTTGAAAATGCCATGTTATACCTGAAAATGTGAACTCGACACACATCTGGCTAGCTGCTTAAAAAGAGGTTCTTGAATCTTTTTGAATTGTGTTGGTTCTATTACGTCAAGGATTTCTTCAATTTCACCTAAAAACATGACCTGTTACAACAAAAAGCATTTAGGCAAGAAATGTTTGAACAGAAAATATGTTGATTCCTAGTCAGATCATGAATGGCCATGTTTGAGGTGAAGAATAAAGTTATTCTCGTAGAATTTCAAGTAATCTATACCATACTACATTGCCCACATTTTGCTTAATAGTAAAATATTATCAGTTTGGATAAAGGCAAGTGAAAACAAGTTACATTACTTAATAATTTTGTTCTATTCTATGCATATTTTAGCTCTATTATGAGATCTCCCATATAGGTAAGTCCTTATCCTCTTAGTTTCAGGTGGTGATACACAACAGCACATGTGTTTGGATGGCCATTTGTGGCACTTGACTGGAGCCCAATATACCAATATTCAGGTGAAGGTCTCCAGGAGGCCTAGGGCCCAATCTATACCTTCTGTATCGACTTATTAAAATGACACCATTTAGCACGATTTGGTTAGAGCAGTGTTTCCCAACCTTGGACTTCAATTCTCAGAAGTCTAAGTCAATTCTCCAAAGCAATGACTAGCCAATGTATTGTGTTCATGTGGGAAGAAACAGATCATAATGTGGACCACTTCAATCTACTTCTTGGTGAACACATGATGTGTGTGGAAATTGCATTCCAGCCTGACCCCAACCTGTGCCCAAGTAGGAACTCTTCCACATTTTGCGAACAGGTTAGAACAGTTCCTCAGCAGATGGAAACATTGCTTTAAGGGAGACTGCTCCCCTTAAAGTGACTGGTGTGATCATGCACACACCTTTGAAGCCATCTGATCACACCATTAATGCTCCATTTTCTTGGAATGTATCTTGAGCACTAAGCAGGTATTACTATATCTGGTATACAGTACTTAAGATTGGCCACTATGTCTGGTCAGGTGGGGTATATATGAAAATGAAGGTGTGCATCCTTACAGTTCTTATACCCAGATCCTCTTGAGGAGTCCAAACATATAGGACAACAAATGACGGGCAGTTATTTTGTAAAACTAGAGGTTCTTGATGGCTCAAGTACTCTCAAACACTTTGTATCTCAACAATATGCTGTTCCTTATAACATTAATTTCTTTCCACACCTAGACTATATTATTCCCAATATATTTATAGATTAGCATCCACGTATCCTGCAACACAACTAAGAGTTTGTAGAAGAAAACATGTTCTGCATTACCATGTCAAAAAGATTTACAACTTCATCAGGTGTAAATTATCTCACTAAAATAAAGATATCTCTAGCAAATACAGAGCAATAGTTGCTTTCCTTTAAGCAATCCCTGTTAACTATTTCGGCTTCAACAGAAGACAATAGTCATTCTACTCAGTATATCTATGGTTCTCAATCAATGGTAACCTTATATATTGGCTTGTAATTTTCACTGATTTTAGCTGGAACAAACAACTAAATTTAGATTATGGGACATTCCTACCCTGCTTGATACCACCAGCAGCTCAGAAGGCTGCTCACAGAGCTCAGACTCCAGTTTCTCCATTCCTCCAACAAAGTATATACACCGGCAGTGTGCCAAACACAGAAAAGGAAGCTCAGTGCAGATTTCTCACTCCCCATATCTCCCTCTGAAGCCTTTTAAAATAGGCTAAGGGAACAAGAGAGCACAGCAATTATATTGGGAGGGAAATATGAATAATGAAGACATTTCCCATTCCTTTTAATGGCCCATAATGCTACCTATTAACATGCTATTAGGTTTGAGTAAATAGATGGAAGAAATAACTCTGAGCATATTTGCAATTTTTCCACACTTGAACACCATGATCACAACAAAGGCCACACCTTAAGGATAGACTTCTCCTCCAAGACAAATTTTAAAACATATAGATGAATTCTTACATATCAATATTGCAGTTACGATAAATAGCTTTTAGATCTCATTGCCCAATCCCTATGTTTTGTAATTCAATAGTAAATTTAAATTGACTTACCTCTTTCTGGCTGCATGTTTTTGGCCAAAATTTAAGCAACCCTCTGATAACCTGGGTTGTAAAAACAGTTTTAAAATCCATGTCAAGATATAATTACAGTGACTGAAACATATACGTTACAACTACATATTTCTAAAGGACAAGTCATACATGTACAGTATTAAGGTATATGCAACCATCATGTGCTTCAAATAATTCTTCTTGTATGTCCAACTTGGAATTCAACCATATGTCTTTTTTATTTAGCTACACTTCCTAGTCAACCCATAACTAGAGTTTGTTAAACAATACACAACTAAAAAAAGAAATCATCAATGTAACAGGGCAGACTGAAATTCTAACAAATTTATCAAAACCACCAAATAAACCTGCCAGAAGGGAAAATAACTTCAAAATCAGCCTGGGTACTTAAGAGACCGCATCACCCCAAGGTTATCAGCCCGTCCGACAAGGGTAGACAGGAGGGGCGCTTTGGTGGTCCCATCAGTAAAAGAAGCTTCTCTTTTGGGGACCAGAAGGAGAGCCTTCTCCATGTCTGCCCCAGCCCTCTGGAACCTCCTTCCATCAGAATTGCGCCTCCAGTTGGAGCTACTTCCCTTCAGGAAGATGTTGAAAACCTGGCTCCACCAACAGGTGTGGGGCACATTTGGCTCCACATCTCAAGCCCGTTGGCTTATTTAGCCTGCCTGTTGTGGGATTGAGCCCCCCCACTCTTTCGTTCTCTGATAAGCCTGTTTTCCTGTGGGTGGAGGGAGGGTTAGGGTAGCTTTTAGTGATGATGATGTTATTTTTTCTGTGTTTTACTTTTGCTTTTAGATGAGGTTTTTATGTAATTGTTTTATTGGTAATGGTTTTATCTTTCTTGTATTGTACATATATGTATATTTTTCTGTTGTTGCCACCCTGAGTGGTGCGTTGCACTAGGAGGTCGGGATGGAAATCTAGAAAATAAATAAATAAATATATATATAATACTCTTTGAGAGACATAAACTAGAAAATCTGAGTATGGAAGCTAAAGGAAGGCTTCCTCTCAATTTCCACCCTAAATTTTAACTAGTTTCTGTCTTTTAAAGATTACTGTATATCTGATCTTGTATCTGTGATGTCTTTTTAGCAGCAACAGGCTGGTCTCATGACATATTCTTCTTAAGTGCCTTTTTGTCAAATAAGGACTGGTATATTGCAATATCTTAAGATACATCTCTCTTAAGATGCATCTCTTTTTTAGCTTCTGCCCCCATACTTTCTACCAAATACTGAGCTGCTGTTCTTGGCTTGCTGCTTATTTATCTAACCATTTCCCCATCTTGCTTACTTAAACTGATTTCTAGAATAAGGCTCAGTAATTTATCTTACATTTAACTTCTTCTTTTATGTCCCAATCAAACTCTGGACTGCCAAAACGGAGCTACTTTCTTGGCTTTGTCATTGGCCAAACTTACCGTAAGTTCTCCTTTAATTGCTTAACATTATCAATAAAACCCTGTATCTCTGGAAAAGCTTTAACATTGTCTCTGTTTTTCCCCTATGGGTATACTTGCATGAAAAGTTTGCTGTCCTAATTAGAAGTCACATATTAACTGAATTGGTTTTCATTCTGACTACCACTGTTAAGTCATATAGGACTTTCTTTAGAGAGATACAAGAAAATACTAATCCACAAATGAACCCCCAGAGAAGGAATGGGATAAATCAATGCATGATTTTCAACAGATCAGCAAGAATGTTGCATTTTCTGAAATGAAGAAAGCTTGGAATGACTAGGAGGGCATTTGCATACATGGAAAGGCTCCAGTATAGAGAAAAATCTCTAGACTCAGAATTATTTAATTCCAAACATATGTTTTTTTGTATCAGGTGCTGATTGATAAACCACTTTTTATAGGAAAGACTATCCCCCATAGTTGACATCTGTTGCAGAAAGTGACTCCCAAATAATTGTTGTAGATTACACTCAAATGTTATAAAAATATATAGCCAAGACTTCTCCTAATCAGTTTTATTCAGAACTTTCTTAAATGTTAAGACCACAGTGTTTTATAGGTCAAGAAACAACCATGGCTTGTCAACTCTGCTAATGTCAAGTTGAACCTGAGGCAGTCTGCTATAACTACTATATAGTGAAGTTGATTTAACATCTCATGCCAAAGACCAAGATTAAAATACTGTATTTAGAAACCAAGAAAATTCCCCAACAATTCTACGAGCTGAACAACAACATTAACTTCAGGAATTCTACACTGAATTATGGTGATCGACAGAGAACTTGCAGTCATATGTAGATGTGATGGGAAAGCAGCACCCATGTTTCTTTATTGGAATATTTGCCATGTTTACAAATAAAACATGGGCTGAGAGTCTGCTGTTTAAGTCAAAAGCAGTAACAGGCGTGAGAAATGCTGAATTGCTCTCTACTGAACACCCTACATAGCTCCATTGTTTCAGGTACTTTCTCCTCTTCCCAGATAATTTCTTGTATTGAAACAAAGCATGAGGAAAAAATACCAGTGCAGAAAAAGACCACGGGGGTTGTTTTCTCAAAATGTAGACGCATGCCAATTTTTGCCCAAATGCTTTCCCTCTCCCAAGTATTCTTTAATTGGAACGGGGAATACAATTTAAAAATATTATTGCTGCCATCAAATAAATTTTGCTTTTAAGTGTTCAGGGGTTAAATCTGCAAGCATTCAAAGAAGTTCTAATATTCTCATTTCTCAAGCAGTTTATTCAATAAAAAAAGTACTCTTCCTTATTGAAAAAAAGGTTTTAGGCAAATTACTGCAAAATCAACACAGAGGTAAGCCCTACTGAACATAATGATTACTTCAGAGTAAATGCCCAGAATTAGGTGTCAGACCCTTTTTATGAAAACAATGGTTTTCAAAGCTTTTTAAAAAATATGACTTGCAACTTCCATTCTGATGATCTCACACAAAATTGTGATACATGCTGATATTATACAACTGTGTTTAGCTATATTCTTGTGGTTGTACATATAAGCTGCAAGCCTCCATTTCATCTGTTTTAACCTATTGCATTTAAACATATGCTATCCTCAGCTCATTATACAACTGTGTTTAGCTATATTCTTGTGGTTGTACATATAAGCTGCAAGCCTCCATTTCATCTGTTTTAACCTATTGCATTTAAACATATGCTATCCTCAGCTCATTTCTTACCTCCCTATTACCATAACCTTCATACAGTCTACAATTCTAAGACCAGGTCCAAGACTTGCAGCCCGACCTCCTTCTGTGTGGCCTTCCAACTTGGCTGTTTACCTTTGAAAGGCTGCTTTTGTTTTAGATTGGTAGGTGAATAATTTTGTTACATTTTTCTTTAAGATGTGGCTCTTTAGGCACTGGGCACTCTAATGTGCACACCATGCCCCAGAAGGGTTGGGGACCACTATTCTAAGACAAGAGTCAATTTAATAAAACAAACAAACAGTTACATTATTAATATATCTGGACTCATTATGCCAACATATTACATGCAGTCACTGTACTTAAAAAAAATCCAACTTGTTCTAGATACAGTAATACCTCGGATAATGATAAAACTTGGTTCCACAAGTCTTAGTGTTATCCGATTTTTAGCGTTATCCGATGCAGTTATGCGATGCGGTTGTTATCTGAGGTTTTACTGTACGCATATTTATTTTGGCAATGTGGGATTTAACTGGCATCTGCATAATGGGATTAAAACACTTTAGAAAGAAGAGCAGAAAGGTTGCTTGTTGCCACACAGATGAAGATGCCTATAAGGTGTTCTGGACATAGTTTATCATATACAACAACAACAACAACAACAGTTGTTGTTGTAATTTTGTGTCAGAGATTACTCTGGGTTGAAAGGATTTTTACTGGAGAAACTCTGCTCAGGGGACGCCCAAATGAGGCTCCTTTCATGTCCCCAAGTGCAGCTCTTGGGTATCAAACCCCAACCTTCCAGTTTCCAGCTCAGCATCTCAACCACTAAGCCACCAGAGGAGCTGCACACACAATAAGCAAGCATGAATTACATGCTGTTGCCAGAAAACCTAGCTGCACTATCTCACTGACTCAGAGTTCCTGATATCACTCATGGCTCTGTGGTAAGCTTGGTCTAATGTCATTAAATTTTATATTAGAAACAGAACTGTAAAGCTGAAAGACACCCTGAGAATCTTAAAATTCAGTATTCTAACACTGTAGAAAATCTGAAGAAAGAACTCCTGACAGATAAGTAAACAGCCTATTAAAAATCTTCAATTAAAAAGAGATCACCATCTTTTGAAGGAATCAGTTTTATCACTGAATAGCTTTTACCACCTGAAATTCTTCTAGCTGTTTACTTAAAATATCCTTCTATTAGCCAGCATAAAATTTCCAAAAATATATGAAACTGACAAAAATACTTACTGGCTCTGTTAAAGTCATATCTTTCTCCAGGAACTGAACAACACAATAGGCCAACTGAAACATAAAGGAAAAACACTTATGGTTTTCTTGACAACAATAATTCTGATTACATTTTCAGTGTTTTCAACAATCAATTCATTAATAATGTGGATACACACATAATTATTACACAGAGACCCTCATAAAAACTGATCTAAGTATTAAATACTGTAAAGTGAGAGACCTTGGCTCAACTTCAATATTTCTCCAACCCTCAACGCATGGAAGAGAGGAAAACTAACCTAGCAGATATCCTTTTAAAGATGTTTTTTTCTTATAGGGTTGTACGGATATCACACATTCAAATAAGCAGAAGATTTCCTGGTTTGATTATTTACTCCTTTCTTAATCCAAAAAGATGGTTAAGACATACAAGCACAAAGAGTATCCACTAGAAATAACCAGGGGAGGCAAGAGGAGAAAACACTATCTAAAGAATTTGAACATCACAATTAACATGCTATTATTCATATTTTACGTGGAATATGGATTTTAAAATAGTTGTTTTCAGTTCAAAGGATATTCTGGTATTTCTTAGAGACAAAAATGTCCCCTCCTATTTTAGTAATGACTCTGGATACATTATTTATTTTATTAAAAGTATTTCTAACCAATGTTAGAGCAACAGAATTCAAGGTACGACACAATCACAGTCATTCAAATAATCTTAAACAATTCAGAATATTTTAATAGCTTTCAACTTGACTGGTTATTTGAGTGATTTAAGTATCTGGCTCCAGAGCCAGAAGGAGTTCCAGTCCCCACTGAGCCTCCTTGAAGAAGAGTGGGGCTATGTAGTCATGGACAAGCCGCACAGTCCAAGGGTGACCCCAAAAGAAGCGGGTGATAACCCATTTCTGAGTATTCGCTACCTGGAAAGGGTCACTATAAGTCAGAATTGACTTGATGGTATGCAATTATTATTATTATTATTATTATTATTATTATTATTATTATTATTATTATTATTATTATTATTATTATTATTATTATTAGTTATCAAGATATAGCAAGCAGTCAAAACCCAAGTACAGTAAAACCCCAACTTACAGACGCCTCGAGATACAAATTTTTCAACTTACGAAATGATTTTTTCATAACCCAGGGTTCTGACTTGAGAAAAAAACCGAGTTACGAAATACCTCGGGTTATGAAAATTCAGTTTTTTAGCAACCAAAATGGTGCTGGTGCCATTTTGTGCACTAAAAATCACTCCCAGCCACTCCCCCACACCTCCGGAAGTGTAAGAAAAGGAAGCAGCAGCAGCCAGAAGGTAGGAAATCCCTCCATTTTATTATTATTTTAATGGATGTCTCGAGTTACGAAAATATTCGAGTTACGAAATAGACAAGGGAACTGATTTTTTCCGTAAGTCAGGTTTTTACTGTACTTAGAAAGCCATTTCCTACATATCCACACTTCTTCCACTTTCAGATCACATTTCTACAGTACAGAAATATGTCCAGAGAATAAACACACCACTGTAATATCTTCAAATCAACCATTCTGAATTTCCAGTGTTCTCATAAGTCACCACAACAGCATCCTTGATGATTCTACAGTGAAGCCACTCTATACTAAAATGTTTCCCCTACTTGGGCATATAAACAGACCTCTATATTATTCCTGTTTTATTGGTATTTAACCTTCTTAATGCAGGTACCAAGCAGAAATTCAAAGCCTTGTCACCCATACATAATTTCTGATATTGTAATGTACAAGTCAACTGTAATATATGTTACTAGCAGAGGTTGCCCGGCGTTGCCGGGCTGTTTTAAATTGTGTTGAAAGGTTAAATTGTGTTAATGCTTGTTAAAAATTGCTTAGTCTGTAATTTTTAAAATGTTTATTTATACAAGGTTTTTTTTTTGGCTTGGCTGGCTGTTTTGTGTAACTGAATAATGTTTTAATTTTTGGTTTTTAAAAAAATAGTTGTACCGTAGGTAATAATTTTAATAATGTGAAAGCAAATGTTTTTTTACATTCAATGTTTTTAAAATGTGTTTAGTTGTTTTGGGTTTTTATTTGAGTTAGAACTCAGCACAGGATTTTAAGAAATTTTTTATTTTATTTTATTGACATATGTTTGTGATTTGTGTTAAATTGTGTTTTCGTGAAATTTTTTTTGACTTGTTATTATTGTGACCTTTTGTGTAAAATTGTGATTTTGTGTTATTGTTTTGATTTGTTTTTACTGTTGTGGCCTTTTGTTTGGGGCTGTTGTGTGTTTTTGAATTGTTTTTACTATTGTGGCCAGCAGGTGGTGCTGGTAGGGTTTTCTTGTATTTTGACAGTTTTTTCTCTCCTGGCCTCTGGGTGGAGCTTCTTCCGGTAAGTGGTCTCTTTATTCATTTCGTTTCTGGTCGTCATGCAGGTAGGACATGTGCTGGTGAGTTGGCTTGTTTTTTTTTATTTGGGGGGGGGTTGGGTTTTGTATTTTTTGACTGTTTGTTTTGTTTTTTATTGTGTTTTTGTTTACTTTGTATTGTTTTTTGGTGTTATTTTTGTTTGTTTTTGTGTATTTTTTGATTTTTTGATTGTGTTTTAAGGTATTTTTTGTAAATTATTTATTTATTTTTATAATTTATGTTGTTGTTGTGGCTTGGGGGGGTTATTTCCATGGGCCGGCCTGGCTGGCCGGACCGCGGGAATTCCAACGCCGCTTTATGCGGCATTGGGGGGGTTTATTTCCGCGGGCCGTCTTCGCTGGCCAGACCGTGGGCGTTGGGGAGGGGGGCTTTATTGTCTTATGGTGCTTTGATTGTGTGGAGTCATGAAAGTAGATCGGGGTTTCCCTTTAATATCAGTGTGGGGGGGTTGCGATCCCCCTCTCCGCTGGTTTCCCGGGGGTTGGGAGGTTTGTGGGGACAAAAGGGGTATGTTCCCCCAACCCTTCTGGACCCAGGAGACCAGGGAGAGTGGATCGATTCTCCCCCCCCCCTCCTAAAAAAACCTCCTTTTTAAAGAGAAGAAACCGCTTAGTTTCTTCTTTAAAGACAGAGGGTTTTTTGGTGGTGGTGGTGGATTCGATCCCCTCTCCCTGGTCTACTGGGTCCAGAAGGGTTGGGGGGACAGATCCCTTTTGTCCCCACAAACCTCCCAACCGCAGGTGAGCCAGCGGAGAGGGGGATCGCCATCCGATCAGATTTTCCCTTTTAATATCAGGGGGTTGGGTTGGAATCGATCTCCTCTCTCGGGTTCCGTGGGTCCGTGAGGGTTGGGGGGGGACAAAAGGGGTATGTCCCCCCCAACCCTTCTGGACCCAGGAGACCAGGGAGAGTAGATCAATCCCCCCCTCCTTAAAAAACCCTCCATTTTTAAAGAGAAGAAACTGCTTGATTTCTTCTCTTTAAAGACGGAGGTTTTTTTTTTAGGAGGGGGGGAATCGATCCACTCTCTCTGGTCTCCTGGGTCCAGAAGGGTTGGGGGGACAGATCCCTTTTGTCCCCACAAACCTCCCAACCCCAGGTGAGCCAGCGGAGAGGGGGATCACCACCACCCACTTACTGATATTAAAGGGGAAACTCCAATCGGGACCTTCAAGCGCCATTGGTGAGGGAAAGAAGGGCGGTTGGTGTTTACGTGGCTGTGAGGCAGTGAGGTTTTTTTTTAAAAAAAATTCGGGCGCCAGCTTCCTCAGCGTTCTGCGCGCTCATGTCGCGCAGGACTCTGGGGCTTGTAGTTATGGGTTTGTGATATGTGGTTGTGGTGTGTTTTTTCCCCCTGCGGCTCGATTTTGATTGGCCGCGGCACGTTTCTCAATGTTCTTTGTGGTCGTGTCTCTCAGCCTGATTGGCTGTGGTGTGGCGCAAAGAACGTTGGGAAATGAAGTTGTTTCCCTTTTTCGCGTTTGTGGGGCTGTGGGGCTGTTGCCCCACTGGCGGATTTCTCAATCCTTCGTTGACCTGCGGACCCAGTTCGCCCGTGTGCACGAATGGTGGGTAGGGCCATTCTTAGCATGGTTAGTAGGGCCATGCTTAGGAACCTATAAGAACGTCCAACGGTTAACCCTTGGTTTTATAGGTTAAGATTGCAAAATAGTCAAGCATTTGATAGAAACATACATAGACATATAGCAAGCACAATTTTTTTTGTAAGTAGCATTTCTATTACTTGAAATATTTTAAAACTTACAAGAACTTTAAACTAAAATGGACTAAACTCTGAAAAAAATCATTCATGCATGGATAAAACTTCAAAATGAAAAGCAAAGATCAGTTCTGTAATTATAAAAGAACACTCTCCCCGGCCAAATGACATACCTGTGCATGAAATAAAGCTAATCCCTTTGCCGTGTGCATAGGAATAAGAACCTTCATAAGAAACTGTTTATGTTCAGCTTTCAGTGGCAATGCAAAACCATTAATAATACTGGGGGGGAAAAGATATGAAAACTTATTAATGTAGTGTCAAATATCAAAACATTAGCATAAACTCAATATAGTAATGCACTAAAATTTATTTGACAAAATGTTGTGAAGTCTGGCAGTTCTTCTTCTGTGTTTAGGCCAGACATGGAAGCATTACTGAAAGGTTAAAGCCTTAATGAAAGGATGAAGCAAAATCCTTCCAAATGCTTAGAAAACAGTGTGAAGTAGCACATTAGATGTCTATCTGAATAGTAGCAGGAGCTGTTTCATGCAGAGGAGTCATTGTGTACTACCATAAAGTGATCCATTCACTGAGGGAGCCTTGTTGGGGGGCAGGTAGTGTATTCATATAATGTAGATAGATGAGACATGCCTACCACAAGAATATTCTCCATCTGAAAGGCTCAAAAGTGGCTCTGCACTGGCACAGACCCATAGGAGTGAATGTACTGAGACCATCAGAAAGAACCTGAGATTTTCACTATAAACTAACTGCCTTGGAGACAGACAGACATTACAGGTTATTTATTCAGCCCACCTCTGCTCCTTGCAGTGCTCACATAAGCACAGCATCATATGTTATTTTGTCCAATTTAATTTATTGTGATAATGATAAACGGAAACAAGGATTTGAGAACTAGCATCACAGCACTATGGTAAAGCGATGATATCTGACCTCTCTGAAACAGTATGTTAGTGTATCAGCTAAATGACACCTGATATATGAAAGCTATCACAAAATAGATGTAAAAGCCAATATTCAAGGGCAAATCAGGTGTGATGTGGTACCAAATCCTCAAAGGGCTAGAGCTGCCACCAATACCTAGGAAAGATTGCATTTTAACAATAAAAGGAGAACATTATTGAATGGTGCTGAACCCTTCCTGTGCTCATTTTAAAAAACTTTTCTCTCACTTCATCTCTTAACATTTTTCACAAAAGTACTCCTTGTGCTGAAGTTTGGCTGAGGAGAAATGTAGTCATGAGAAAAAAGGTTTAAGGAAGAATGTTAATAGTGAAGAACAAAGTAGGTTCTGCATTCATCTTTAGCACGCTCCTTGCTAAAAGCAGATTTTCATGCCACTTCTTTTTGTTTAATGACTGTTGTCTTAACACTCAGGGAACAAAATAAAAACAAACCCCTCAAGTCTTCAAAATGTAGCCCAAATAATTTTGTTCATACTTCTATAAAAATCTACTCAATTAGCTAATTAGTGAAAGAATAAACCTACCTTCCTAGTATCTCAAGTAACTCAGCAACGCCGTTGAAATGTTCTGTTTCATATATAAACCTGTTCAAAAAAAAATTAGAATTAATCAATGTACAAGTCACTGGGGAAAAAAACATTAACACTGATAGTAGGTTTGATTTTTGTTTTATCTAAATTTCAGATGGGCTGTGCAGCCCAATCTCACCGAAGCCTATTGATACCAATATGTTCAGTCAGCAGACTGCACTAAAAAAATCATGAGTATCATCAAAGATACACAGCAGATTACAAATTTATTTTTAAAGGAAATAGAGCAACGATTTACAATGCCATACAATGTGTCTTTATAATTGATATAAGCAATTCAAGAAGTTATGATGAAATGGAAGCTAAACACTGAGATGTCTCAAGGCACCATCAACATTTTTCATTCAATTCTAATCTAAAATATCCCCACCACCACCAATAAGGAAGACTAATTGACTCCTAAAATCTTAAAGTATGGTTTTTAAAACCAGGAAGAAACCACAAAAACTAAATGACAACACAAAAGCAATTATGTTCCTTAGATTCATCCCATGGGACACACCATACCCTAATTTCTCTATCAAATCCTGCATCATGGAAACGGACCCAATGCTCACACAACAGAGAACCCCAGAGAGATACGATATGTGTGCTCTTCACACCGAATTTTTCAAATTTTTGTTAAGGACTGATCACCCAAGAATAAATTTCACTTTAGTACAAAATCTTTAGAAGTTATCTCTCAAGATGATACCATATTTTTTGCAAATAATCCCAAAGGGCCTATTAATAACTAGTCCTGTTCCTTATAACCTTTCTCTCTTTTCCTATTTCTTCTTATTTCCCCTCCCTTATTACTTTTTGAAAATAACAAGGAATATTCACATATCTTTGATCAAGTGAGAAAAGCCTATCATTTTATAACTTTCTTTCTATATACTCCAAAGTTCAATTCTAGGAAGCCATTTTTTTTACATTTAAAATGAACTCACAGGAAAACAGAGAGCTACATTTGCAATGCAGTTTATATAATGAATTGTTATTTTCTTGCCATTAAGTGGGGTTTCAATAGCAATTTAGCCTGTACAAGTAGAAAGCAGTACAAATTCTATTCTGGCTATTTGAGGACAGAAAACACTGCTTTAAAAAACCAAAAATAATACCTCAATAGAAAAGCTCCCAGACTTGACCTTCAACAGCTTCTGATTTTATAGACATTACTTTTTTTATAGTGTAATGATTCATAGACATTATTTTTTTAAAATTTAAAAGCATGTGAACTAATTTCTAAAATTCATTAAGTGCATTGGCAGTTGTACTAATAAAACCTACAGATTAATATTTTAATACATAATACTTTTTTCAAAAACATAAACATTTGAAAGGACTACTTTAAAATTTTTGTAATGTTTTATACCTGAGAAAAATATTGTTGATTTGTTTTCTAATGAACGCTCTTAATCCAAGGAATTTGCCATAAATTCGATGAAGCACTGTTTTTAGAAAATCACGCTCTCGTGGGTCTTCACTGTCAAAAAGCTCCAACAACTGTTGATAAAATATTTCTTATTATTTAAATTTCCAGTAGGTAAAGCACAAAATGGAATAAAAACAAATTCTATCCTCCATACCCATGATTGTACATAAATTTGTCACTAGACAGAAATAGCAATTTTACACACATATGGTGAAATTTCAAAATACAACCTGTTTATTAGTCAGAGAAATAACAAATGCAGCAAACAAGTAGACAGACATATTGGCTCATTGGATAATGCCCTTTTTAATATCAAGCAAATCCCATCTATGGTGTGACAATGTAGTTGTCCCCAAGAAAGGTATTACATATTGCCTTGATCAAAAACAGGATTGCTATTACATAATTATTTCACAAAATAGTTCTGTATGTTAATACTCGTTTTTAATTATGCATACGTAAACCTCTGAAATGAATGGGTATAATGCAGAAGTCAATTTGTAAGCAAATCTCACTAAAAAGGGCTTAGTTTTAATGAAAAATGTAACAATTGACATTATATGAGTGTGACTTAGATTTGGCCAACTCGCTAGGAAATTAGACCAATTTTTCTAAATTATTTAAATTACAGTGTTAAGAAGCTTATGCACCTCAAAGCTTTGTTCCTCCCTCTACAAAATGGCATACTAGTCTGAATCTTGTGTTACTAGACATAAAATTCCACTTCTTTCCCAGGAAATGTCAACTGGCAAAAGGGACAAGCAACATTACCTATTCTCATTCAATATCCAAACATTTATTCTGGATGATTAAAGGATATGATCTGGAATGCAAGTGTTCAAGGAAGATGTGGTACTGTATTTGTAAAAATAACCTTCCAGCAACTTATTCTAGAAGAAATCTTTTCAGGTCTGCAAGACTGCCAATGACATTAAACAGGCCTTCTGTTTACACAAGAGTGAGTTAGGTTCCCAGCTATAATATTTAGTTTAAAAGAGTAAGCATATGATAAATACATTACCTGTTGTACGAATTTCTGATCTATATACCGTTTTGCAATACTAGGTTGAAAATCAGGACTCTCTAAAAACCTCAGCAAAAATTCATACACCAGCTATGAAAGAACATGGAAAAAACTTTTAGAAAAATATAACTTCACATGCATGAGATCCAGAAGTTTCAAAGGAGCAGTAAACTTAGTGTAGATAAAAGACCCAGAAGAAAGCAGAAGTGTGTTCCTAGTAAAATTCAATGTGTTTATACTGCTCATTAAATCTTAAATTGTTAATCATTAAAAGAGATCACATCATTCTTCAAGCTTTATAGTTGGGCGTTTCTCTCAAACATAGCATTTCCCACCTCATCCCTACTCAATGCAACAACTAGTGCTTTGGTTCTAAGTTTCCACTGGTTTTTGAAACTGCATGGGGACATCAGCACCTTTCACAACTCTCTCCAAATCTGCTTCCTGCATGGCAAGGACACTCTTTCAGAAATTTTCATTGGGGTGAATGGAAGCTATTTTAGTCTGTTTTCCACAAAGTAGTTAATGAATGGAGGGCTATCATCATCATCGAACTGCAGCGCTGGAAGGACTCTTGTGGATCATTGAGACCAGCCTCTATCATGGAAAACAGTGGGTAATCAAGCCCCCAATCTCTGGCTCCACAGCCAGACACCTAAACCAATGAGCTATTCAGCAGTTTCTAACAGTACTAAAAAAGAAATGAAGAGGAGGTCTGCTGCCACTTTAAAATGTTCCATTATTGTTCTTCATTTTTGTTACCTCGGGGTTTTCTGGGTAACAACTAAATTCAGGGTTTTTGGGTGGCCCCAACTCTTCACTCTGTCACTGCAATCTGTCAGACTCCACTGTCACTGCTGCTGCTGGAGCACTACTGCAGTAGCCGGACCAACCCCCAAAGCTGTTCACCACAACTGATTCTGGAATCCCACCACTCTTGCCTGGATCCATTGCTACCACACTGGAGCTCGTCTCTGACACTGCCACCACTGAATCCAATCCCTGTCTCTGCCAATCAGTAGGACTCCTTCTCCACTGATCAGCACTGATGATCTGCAGTGGTGAATGAGTCCAGGTGATTAGCAGAGATGGGCTCCAGCGACCAGTGGAGTCTGTCTTCATCAATCAGGATTTCTCCAATGTTGCTGCAGATCATCTTATTAAATATTTATTCAAACTGTTTAGCTATAAACCACTTACAATAAATATATTTTTTTTTAAGTTGGAGCTTATCTCCATTGATCAGCTGAACCACTTCTCTGCTGATCAGCAGCAGCAACCTGTACTGGCAGGAGAGAAAGGTCCAGCTGATCGATAAAGATGGGCTCTTGGAGTTTCTCAAAAACGATGGTATATGTCAATATATACTTTCACATAATCTGCTCAAATTACACCGATTTAAGTATATGTTAAAAATTAAATAATCCCAGAGGGATTTGGCAGTCAAAATAAAGTGCTCTTAGCTGTGCATCATATAGTTGCCAATCTTTAAATCAATTCAAACATGGTAAAGCCAACTCAAATGTAGGTTTTATTTTTACCTATATAGATATGCCCATAGTTTGAGATGAAGCATAAATTAAGTAACAATTTAGAAGTGGAGGTATAAAATTAGACACAATAATTAGATTTTATTTGATTATTTACACCAGTGGTTCCCAATGTGGGGCCCATGCCCCACAGGGGACTTCAATTCCCAGAAGCCCGAGTCAGTACATTGGCTGATGAGTGGTTTGGGAATTTGATTTAGGCTTCTGGGAACTGAAGTCTAAAAACCAAAGGCTGTGAAACACTGATTTACACCAATGTTAACTGCAGTAGCATAAATTGTAGAGACAAATTGCCATCATTTAACATGCTGTTGTTTATAGTTCCCTCCACATTCCAGATGCACAACTTGGTATGCCATGAAGAATATACACATGGTAACCCCTTAACCCATGGTAATGAACCACTAGGACTTATGCCACTGCACTTACCACTAGCACAAATAAGCAATGCAGTTTCTTAAATTTAACAGGCAAACATTATGTTACATAGCGTACTATTAACATGAAGTGTTAACACAGGAGCAACTTGAATATTAGAACATAGACATCTTAACCTATAAATCCAAGGGTTAACCGTTGGAACTGGCTATAGGTTGCTATGCCTCGCCCTACTTGCCTGCACTCACCCTTCGTGCACACGGCCGATCTGGGTACGCAGGTCAACGAAGGATTGAAAAAACCGGCAGTGGGGCAACAGCCCCACAAACGCGAAGAAAGGGAAACAACTTCACTTCCCAACATTCCTTGCGCTGCGCCGCGCCAGAGCCAATCAGGCTGAGAGGCTCTCGCACGGCGCAGCGTTCGGAAACGCGCCGCAGCCAATCGAAAGAAAAGCATTTTAAAAAAACACAGCACAAACACAAAACAGCAACCCATAACTACAAGCCCCAGCGTCCTGCGCGCCATGAGCGCGCAGAGCACTGAGGAAACCGGCGCCCGAAAAATGAAAAAGAAAAACAACTCACAGCCAAGCACACACCAGCCGGCTTTCTTTCCCTCCCCAACAGTGCCTGAAGCTCCCGACTGGAGTTTTCCCTTTAATATCAGTGGGTGGGGGTTGCGATCCCCCTCTCCGCTGGCTACCCTAGGGTTGGGAGGTTTGTGGGGAGAAAAGGAGTATATTGCCCCAACCCTTCTGGAAACAAAAGATCAGGCAGAGAGGAGCGATCCCCCACCCCCCCTCCTTAAAACAACTCCGTCTTTTCTTCTCTTTAAAAACGGAGTTGTTTTAAGGAGGGGGGGTGGGGATTCCATCCAGTCTGCCTGATCTTTTGGTTCCAGAAGTGTGGGGGTAAGATACCCCTTTTCTCCCCACAAACCTCCCAACCCTAGGGTAGCCAGCGGAGAGGGGGATCGCAACCCCCCACCCACTGATATTAAAGGGGAAACCCGATCTACTTTCATGACTCCACACAAACAAAGCACCATAACACACTAAAGCCCCTCTCCCCACCACCTAGCCCACCCTTCCTAACCCCCAATGACCATGCCCCCCTCCCCACCACCGAGCCAACCCTTCCTAACCCCAACAACCACGCCCCTCTCCCCACAACCTAGCCCACCCTTCCTAACCCCCAACGAAAAACAACTCACCGCTTCACAGCCAAGCAAACACCAGCTGGCTTTCTTTCCCTCACCCACGGCGCCTGAAGGTCCCGACTGGAGTTTCCCCTTTAACATCAGTGGGTGGGGGGTTGCAATCCCCCTCTCCGCTGGCTACCCTAAGGTTGGGAGGTTTGTGGGGAGAAAAGGGGAAAATTGCCCCAACACTTCTGGACCCACAGGAACAGGCAGAGTGGATCGATCCCCCACCCCCCCTCCTTAAAACAACTCCGTCTTTTCTTCTCTTTAAAAACGGAGTTGTTTTAAGGAGGGGGGTGGGGGATCGATCCACTCTGCCTGTTCCTCTGTGTCCAGAAGTGTTGGGGCAATATACACCTTTTCTCCCCACAAACATCCCAACCCTAGGGTAGCCAGCGGAGAGGGGGGTCACAACCCCCACCCACTGATATTAAAGGGGAAACCCGATCTACTTTCACGACTTCACACAATCAAAGCACCATAACACACTAAAGCCCCCCTCCCCACCACCGAGCCCACCCTTCCTAACCCCAACGACCACGCCCCCCCTAGCCCCCACTTCCTAACCCCCAACGACCATGCCCCCTCCCCACTACCTAACCCACCCTTCCTAACCCCCAACGACCATGCCCCTCTCCCCACCACCTAGCCCACCCTTCCTAACCCCCAATGACCACGTCCCTTCCCCATCACAAATAAATAAATAAATTTTTTAAAAAATACTAAAAACAGTCAAACACATCCAAAAATACACAAAAACAAAACCACCAAAAACAATAGGAAGTAAACAAAGACACAATCAAAAACAAAACAAACAGACAAAAAATACAAATTCCAACCCCCCCGCCCACACACACACACACACACACACAAAACAAAGAAAACAAGCAAACTTACCAAAAGATGTGCTACCTCCACCAGGACTGAAAAAGAAATGAATAAAGAAAGAGACTACTTACCAGAAGAAGCTCCACCCAGAGGCCAGGAGAGAAAAAAAAGTCAAAATACAATAACCCCTACCAGCACCACCTGCTGGCCACAATAGTAAAAACAATTCAAAAACACACAAACATTGAATGTAAAAAACATTTACTTTTACATTATTAAAATTATGACCTACGGTACAACTAATTAAAAAAATTCAAAAAAATAAAACATTATTCACTTACATAAAACAATTTGAAAAAATTATATCATACTTTCTTCTTTTATTAAACCTCAAAAAAACCCAAAAAAAGCAGATCCCAGTTAATAACAGCCAAGCCAAAAAAAAATTACATAAATAAACATTTAAAAAATTAAAATTACAGACAAAGCAATTTTAAAAAAACATTAACACAATTTAACCTTACAACACAATTTAAAACTATTGCAAAAATAACATTGGTTCATTTTTTATTAAAACACACGGAGAAAAAAGCCCGGCAACGCCGGGCAACCCTTGCTAGTTCCTAATAAAGATACAGTACCTGTATATGTGGCCATGAAGCTTCTAATGTAGGTTCATCTTCTTCTGGATCAAAATCTGGATTATCACTTGGTGGAAGTGTTCTGAAGATATTGGAACTAATCTGGGGGAACATAGTTAAATTTTAAATGCTAAATTCAATTATTTTTATATTTTAAATTATGTTTTTCCACTACCCTGAACGGCTTATTGGCCAATGTGGCAGGATAACAAGTATTTTAATAGAACAAACTCTGGATATGAATTGGCTAAGAAAGATCTGAAGCACATTTACTCTATATCAGTGGTTCCCAACGTTGGCCCCACACCCCACAGGGGGACTTCAATTCCCAGAAGCCTAAGTCATTATATTGGCTGATCAGTGCTTTGGGTAACTGACTTAGGCTTCTGGGAATTGAAATCCAAAGGTTGGGAAACATTGCTCTATATGATCTAAAATTGCTTGGAAAGACAAGAGCTGATTTGAATTCTTTGTTAGAAAATACAAAAGAATTTAGTAAAGACATCAGAATGCAACTTGGAATTGACAAGTGTGCAGCAATTCCTGTTAAAGCAGGGAAAATTGTCAAAAATGATAGATTCAAATTAGATAAGGAAAACTGCACAAACAGGACAAAAAGCTACTTCTACACAACATATAAAGCGAGTCTGGAAGATCTTTAGGTCAAAACTGAGTAGTGGTAATATAATAACTGCAATTAATACCTGGACAGTGCCTGCTATACAATATTCAGTTGGAATAATTGATTGGAGCCAAATGGAATTGGAGAAAGTTCGGTTTCACTTACCAGTGATAACTTTCGTTCTTCGAGTATATAGTTTGTGAATACACACTCATGGGTTATGCGCCTGCGCAGAACGGAGATCGGAGGCTTGAAAAGCTATTGGTCTAAAGTTTTGGCGGTAAGACCGCCCACCGTACCGCCCACCCTGAGGCGCCCGCGCGCCATTTTACCTCAGTTCCATACTTAAGCCAAACACAGGATAAACCAATTGATCTCATCCGTGCAGCTCAAGAGGGGAGGCAGGGTGGGTAGTGTGTATTCACAAACTATATACTCGAAGAACGAAAGTTATCACTGGTAAGTGAAACCGAACTTTCTCCTTCGTATAGTTTGTGAATCCCCACTCATGGGAGATTAGCAAGCTCACACTCACTTGGTCGGTGGGCAGTCGGATGAGATGATCCCACGATGCGATGAAGATGCGGTAGGTTGACCCGTCAGGGGCGATGAGTCCGGAGCCCTCTGGTGAGGACGACACGGCCAAGCCTGGCGTCCGCAGTGGCTCTGGTGTCCACCCTGTAGTGCTGGACAAATGTAGAAGGTCTGGACCATGTGGCAGCCTTACAAATGTCCTCAAGCGGTGTACCCTCCAGGAAGGCAGTGGATGTGGCCACCGCCCTGGTGGAATGCGCCCTGACATGCGGTGGAGGTGGCAGTGACGCTGACTCGTAGGCCAGGTAGATGGTAGAAGTGATCCATTTGGAGAACCTTTGAGCAGAAATGGGTTCACCCTTGGACTTTCCCCCATAAGCCACAAAGAGGCGTTGTGACTTCCTGAACTCTCTTGTCCTGCTGGTGTAAAACAATAAGGCTCGTTTCACATCCAGCGTGTGCCAAATCCTTTCTTGGACGTTAGAGGGGTTCTGGAAGAAAGCTGGCAAGGAGATAGTCTGTGCCATGTGAAACTTGGAGACCACCTTGGGCAGGAAGGTGATGTCCGCTTGGAGAACGACGCGGTCGTTGAAGAATTGGAGAAATGGTGCGTCTGCTCTCAGGGCAACCAGTTCTCCAGCTCGTCCTGCTGACGTGATAGCCACAAGAAATGCCGTTTTCCATGTGAGGAGGCGAACATCGCTGGTGGCCATGGGCTCGAAAGGGGTCCTGGTGAGCGCGTTGAGCACGGTAGACAGTGACCATTGAGCCGTAGGAGTCCTGACCGGAGGGAAAGCGTTCCGTAGTCCCTTGAGAAAACGTTTCACCGTTTGGTCACGGAAAGCCCCAGCAGCGGGCGAACCAGCCGGGGAGTGCGCCACCACTGCTGCGAGGTGCACTCGGATGGAGGTGATGCTAAGGCCAGACTCCGCCAAATGGAGGAGGTAGGTTAAAACGTCCTGCAGTCCCGCCTGCGGGGGGGCCATGTGCTGGGAAGCCAGGAAAGCACAAAAGCGCCTGTATTTGGAAGCGTAGGACCTCCTTGTGGAAGGGCGCCGCGCTAGCTCAAGGATCCTGGACAGTCTGGTGTTATTCTCCACGCGGTGAGGTGGAGGCTGGGCAGGTCCGAATGGTGCAGCTGGCCGTGCTCCATTTGGAGAAGCGTCGGTGACTCCGGCAGTGTGCGATACTGTGACGACATGCGCAACAGTAGCGGAAACCAGGGTTGGCGCGGCCATGCCGGCACCACCAGAATTGCATTGGTTCTGTGTTGGTACATCCCGGTGAGTACTTTCTGGACCAGAGGAAACGGAGGAAAGGCATAGAGATAGTCCTGATCCCACCGTTTCATGAAGGCATCGCCTTCGGAGTTCAGTCCGATGCCTGCTCTGGAGCAGTACCTGCTAAGCTTCCTGTTGGACTCCGATGCAAAGAGGTCGATGCTCGGCGTTCCCCAGGCCTCGCAAAGCGACTGGAACACCCCGTCGTCCAGCTCCCATTCGTGGGTCGTCGAGGTGAGACGGCTCAGGTGGTCTGCCAAAACATTCAGTGTGCCCTGAATGTGCACTCCAATTGGGAAAATGTGCCTCTCCAGGCACCATTCCCACAACTGCACTGCAAGGTACAGGAGGGTGGTGGACCGTGTTCCTCCCTGCTTGTTGAGGTACGCCACCGCCGTGGTATTGTCCGAGGCCACTTGAACCGCCTTGCCGGTGAGCAGAGTCTCGAAGGAACGCAGGGCCTTCCAAATGGCCAGCAGTTCCAAGTAATTTATGTGGTGCACCGTTTCATGTGGTGTCCAGGTGTCGTTGACCGTGAGAGTCCCGCAAGCAGCGCCCCAGCCGAGGTTGCTTGCGTCGGTCAGTATCTGCAACGAGGGTTGCGGGTGGTAGAAGCTCTTCCCCGTGGCCACGTTGAGTGGTGTAGACCACCACAGCAGTTGGTCCCTCAGTTCTGGAGACGGGGTCAACCGTTTGGACTGGCTCTCCCGAAGTGCGTCGAACTCGTGAAGGAGCCACGATTGCAGGGACCTGAATTTCAACTTGGCGTGGGGAATCACTGCCGTCGTTGAGGCCATCAGGCCTAGAAGTCTTTGAGCCTTCTTCGCCCAGATGCACGGTTTGGTGCGCAATTCGCTCACCCCCTGCGCAATGTCCTGTAAGCGTTTCTGGGGGGCGTAGGCTCTCGTAGCAAGCGAGTCGAGTACCACTCCGATGTACTCGACGCGTTGAGAGGGAGTCAACTTCGATTTGGTGAAGTTGATCCTGAGGCCGAGACTCTCCATGAGGTGGACCGTATATTGTGTGTCCCGAACGGCTGACGATTTGGTGGGGGAGACGATCAACCAGTCGTCGATGTACGGGAAGACCCTGATGCTCCGTTGGCGGAGGAATGCAGCCACCGGAGCCATGCATTTGGTGAAGACCCGCGGTGCCGTGGCCAGACCGAACAGTAGGCACCGGTACTGGTACACGGAATTGTCGATGCGGAAGCGGAGGAACCGTCTGTGTTCCTCGAGGATGGAGACGTGGAAGTAAGCATCCTTGAGGTCTATGACTGTGAACCAGTCCCCTTTGTTGATGAGGGGGAGGACGGTCTGCAGGGTCACCATCCGGAACTTCCTGGTGTGGATGCATTTGTTCAGGCGGCGCAGGTCCAGGATCGGGCGAAGGCCTCCGTCCTTCTTCTGGACCACGAAGTACCTCGAGTAGAAACCGTTGTCCCAGTCGGACGGTGTTACCCGCTCGATGGCTCCCTTGGAGAGAAGGGTTGATATTTCTTCCTCCAAATGGGGGGACGAGGTGGTGAGACGATGTCTTCCTACCCGAGGCACCCGCACGAACTCGATGGCGTAGCCAGAGGACAAGATCTTTAAGACCCACTGGTCGTCCGTGATGCCCGACCATACCTGGAGGAAGTTCCGGAGGGGGAGGTACGGGATGTGGAGCGAGAGAGACTCGGCTGTCGCAGCTTCAAACGCGGGACTTGGACCTCGCGCCAGAACGCTTGTCCTGTCCGTAGGGTCGGTAGCGGGGTTTGTGCTGACGCCGCTGTTTGTAGGAGCTGGATCTAGGCTGCTCCGTAGGTCCTTGCTGCTGCGGGTTGCCCTGGAATCGCCGTGTGAAAGGCTGGAACCTCGGCCTGGCGGGCGGAGCCGGCGTGGTGAGCCCCAGGAACTTGGCCGTGGAATTGGTCTGGCGCATCTCATTCAGGACCTTATCGGTATCCTGACCGAAGAGGCCCTGCCCGTCGAAGGGAAACTCCTCGATGAGCTTTTTCATAGCGTCATCGAGGGAGGTGTCCCTGAGCCAAGCATGGCGACGGAGGTAGATTGCGGAGGCCATGTCCTTCGCCGCATAGTCGTTGATATGCCGGGCAGTGCGCATCAGCTGCTCGGCGACGAAGTCCCCCTCGGTGGCCAGCGCGTCGATCCGCTTCTGGGCGTCGGCGGGCAGTTTCGCCGTCTCAACCTTCACCTGCTCCCAGAGGTGAGATTGATACAGGCCCATGGCAGCCGAGTAGTTGGCAGCACGGAAGAATAGGGAGCCGGTGGCGTAGAACTTACGTCCCACCGCGTCCAGTTTCTTTCCCTCCGGCGTCGATGGGACCGGGAACCCGCTGGTGGCCGTCCTATGCTGGAAGGCCTTGACCACCAGGGAATTCGGCAGGGGGTGAGCCTGCAGGAACTCGACGTTCTCGTCCAGGACTCGGTACATGCTGTCGAGCCTGGACGAAACGGAGTGCGCCGCCAATGGTTTTCTCCATGTCGCCCTCGCCGAAGTCATCATGGAGGGGAGCATGGTTATGTGGACCGGCCGTACAGCACGTCTGTCGAGCTTCGCGGTCATCTGATCCTCACCCTCCAGCGGCGGTTGATCGACTTTGAGGTTGAGTGCGGTGCCCAGCCTTGTGAGCATGGCGGTCAGCAAGCGTTGGTCCTCACCACGCGGTGGGTCCACCGCGCCGATAGTCTGCTCCGGCGTGCGCTCGGCGTCGACGTCTCCCTCGTCCTCCGACGACGACGAGCTGGACTCATCGGAGGACGAAGGAGGAACTCTTTCATCCACGTCGGGACCGCGCCAGTACGGCCTGGGCGGGCCGGCGGGATGGGAGTCCACCGCATCAACGTCCGGACCACACCACGATGGTTTGGGTGGGCCGGCGGAGCGGGCACTCGACCCACGGGAGGTCGGTGGGGCCACGGCAGGGCCGGCATGCCCGGGGCTTGCGGTGGTCGGAACCGGAGCCGCAGAGGCCGCAGGCATGGAGGTCTGGAACTTGGTTGCAAACGACGCCATGACCTGGAACATTTCTCAAACGAGAGCCATCTGGGATGCGTCCGAGTCCGCTGACGGTAGAGCCACGGTGGCCGGCGGGATGGTGGCCCACGAAACGGTGGGCGTCGAAACGGTGGCCGGCGTCGGCGTCGGCGAAACGGTCGTCGGAACGGTGACGACCGCGTCGTCTGTCGGCGTCCTGGGCCTTGGGGAGACGGAGGCCTGCCTCGGCGAACGATTTCTTCCCCGAGGAGGAGAGGGGAGCACCTGAAGTGGGCGAGCTGGAGCCCCAGCCCTGCGTCCTTTCTCAGGTGACCCGGAAGACGACCGTCCTCCCCAGATGGAGGACCCCGGAGAAGGACATCGGGCAGTCGAGAACGGCGGTGAAGGCCCGGGAGAGGCAGGTGTGCGCGGGGTGGGAGGAAGCGACCGTCTCTTCTCCGACCCACGCTTGCGCTTCTTCTCACCGTTCTTGTCCTTCTTTTTCTTCTTCCTAATCGGAAGCATGGAGGAAGAAGCCGGCGGCGGCTGGGAGGCAGCGGCAGACGTGGAAGCAGACGCAGCGGGAGCCAGAGCGAGCTCCATCAGATGAGCCTTGAGGCGATTGCTTCGGTTCTGCACCGCGAGGCGCGTAAACTTTTTGCAATGCGGGCAGGACTGGCTCTGATGCGACTCTCCCAAACAGAAGAGGCACAGGCTGTGGCCGTCGGAAGCCGGGAACTTCTTAAGGCAAGCCGTGCACTGTTTAAAAGCTGCAGCCATCAACCGTGGAAAAAATTCTTCCAGTGGAAGTTTCTGGAAGCAAATACCCCGAAGGGCGGACCAGCCGCCACCCCCTTGAGGGGGGAGACGGTGATCGATGCGAAAAAATTGGCTACTGAGTCCACTCGAAAGAAGAAACAGCGCTGGGGTGGCAATCCTGCCCGTGGGACACGATTGCCGGCAAAAATTGTTGGAATTAGCTAAAGCTTTCCCTCAGGAGGGCGATAAAAACTGAGAAGCTCTCGACGATCGTCCTGCTGCTACGGCGGAAAGAAGAGAACTGAGGTAAAATGGCGCGCGGGCGCCTCAGGGTGGGCGGTACGGTGGGCGGTCTTACCGCCAAAACTTTAGACCAATAGCTTTTCAAGCCTCCGATCTCCGTTCTGCGCAGGCGCATAACCCATGAGTGGGGATTCACAAACTATACGAAGGAGAACCTAGATTTTAAAAAGGACACATTTCTTACCTGTAATTGTTTGAGGGGTCATCTGTGAATTCACACGAATGAGTTAACTCTGCAGCCATTCGTGTGCATTCAGAGACCATGAAGAAGAATAAAGAAGATAATGACTATGCATCATGACTTGAACCCAAAAAGTGTTTGCACGTGTGCACTTACAGCTGAGGGTGGCAGAGGACTCCTACAGATAAAACAGATGATAGAGGAAGAAAAACGTAGCTTGAATGATTACAATAAGAAAAGTGAGGAGCCTATGCTTAAGGAAGTTAATGAGGTCTTTTAAGAGAAGTGAAGCAAAATACAGAAAGGATTTGACTGAAAGTTGAGCTACAAACTGGAAAAAAGCCTATGCATGGTCAATATTTGAAAAACATAGGGAGGAAAAGCTGACCAAAAACTGACATGGAGCTGGTTAAGAGCAGGAATGTTGAAGAAGGAAACTGAAGGATTGATCTTGGTAGTTCAAGAACAAGTTTTGCCAACAAAATGCATGAAGTCTAAATCCAACAATATGTTGTACCCAACAATAGCAAATGCTAACTTTGCAATGAAAAGGATGAAACAGTAGATCATTTGATCAGCGATGTAGCATCATTTCACAGACTGATTATTTGCAACTCCACAACAGTGTTTCAAAAAGTATACAACTGGAAACTTTAGAAGTTTGGATTTGAATGCAATAAAAATTATTGGGAACATCAGGTTCAGAAATTTTTAGAAAATCAGAGTCAAGATCCTTTGGGACTTTAAAATTCAAACAGATAGACATCTGATTCATAACACAGCTGATATAATTGTTGTAGAAAATAAGGCCTGGTTTATTGACATTGCTATACCATGGAATGCACAAATTGAAGACAAATAGCTGGGGGAGGGGAATCAGATAGATAGATAGATAAATCTTTATTGTCATTGTCTTGCACAGAATGAGATTGAACTGGAGCATTTGTGGAAAAAGAAATCTGTTGTCGTACCCAAAGTGATTGGAGCCCATGGAGCAATACTTAAAGGACTCCCTAAATATTTGGAAATTTTGTATTTATTGGACTTGAATATCCTAACTTTACAAAAAAGAAATAAATAAAAAACCTTTACTAGGAATTGCCTATAAACATTACTTTAACAGTTCTTAGGTTCTGATTTAGGTCTTGAACTGTGAATCTAACAGTAGATGATGACGCCGACTATTATTACCCGTTGCCGGTGTTTTTTTTTCTAAATGAGGATTCATTTTTCTTTTAAAATATTGTTTATTTTTAACAACGTTTTTTTGTTTTTTTTGCATGTAATTGTACATTTTGTTTGTAATGCTTTTTTTGGTTTGTTACAAAAATATATTTAAAACATTGAAACTTTTTTTAAACTGTAGTAATGTTACTTAAACGTGCATGCTAAACTTTGTTAATTAAATTTGTTAAACATTTTTATAAATTTAACTATGTTTTTAATGTTTTAATATTTATATTTGTTGTTTAGTTCCATCCATGTCTCTGTTGCATCTGAAAAAGAGAATACATAGGGAGAGATATTGATATTTGTATAGTTTCGTGCAAGATTTTAGTAATGTTTTATCTTTTGTATTGAGTATTTGTAATTACGTTTTTGTTAATGTTATACATTTTGTTCTCTATATATATTTTTGCATAAATTAGTTTATCAACATATTTTTATTTACCTTCATTTATCTTTGGAAAGTTGTTTGAGTTTGGCTTTGTTGTGGCATCTATGAAATGAGATAAATTAGAGAAATCAATTGTATTGTTGTGTTAAATATTTTTCTTTTGTAAATAAAAATTTATTGTTATTTACCTGTGTTTTCTTGACTCTGTAGAAATTTAATGTTGATTAAATGGTTTAGCATTATTAATGCTAATGGCAGGTTGAATGGGTTGGGTGGATTCATCATCATGAGGAGATGTCTTTGTAGTATGGAATCTATGAGCATATTTTGGTTTATTTGTAGTTGTGGGTTATTTTCTTGTTGCAGTTGTTCTATTTCATATGTTTTGTCATTGTTTTTGTAATTTGTTTCATTTTGTTGTATTTGTTTGTTGTTTATTTGCTGTATTATTTCTTCTAATGTTTGTTTCTGTTGTTGTTGTTTTAATTCTCTGTCCTTTTCTTTTATGTTTTTTGGAAACTTATTTGTTGGTTGAACATTATTTACTGTGATTTCTGTTGTTTGTTGTTTCCATGGCAAAATTTCTTTTTGCTTGGATGTTGTTTGTATTTCTTTTTTCCTCACAACTTGTAGTTCTGGATTTTTAGATTCTTCCATTTCTTGTTTGTAAATTTGTTTGTTTGTGGTTGTGTTTTGGTTTTCTTCAGTTGTGTTTGCTCTGTATTTTTGGGATTCATTTGTTATTGTTTGGTTTTGATTAATTTCTTCAATTATTTTCTGTGTTTCTTTTTTTCTAACTATTGTAGTGTCTTCAGCGTTAGATTTTTCTATTTCTTGGTTTTGTAATTGTTTATTTGTTGTTGTTGTTTGGTTCATCTGTTCTTGTTGTGTACTGTTTGTAATCAGTTGCTGCTGTTTGTTTTTGATTAATTTCATCAATTATTTTCTGTGTTTCCATTTTTCTAACTATTGCAGTGTCTTCAGTTTTGAATTTTTCTATTTCTTGGTTTTGAAATTGTTTATTTGTTGTTGTTTTGTTTTGTTCATCTGGTCTTGTTGTGTACTGTTGGTAATCAGTTGCTGCTGTTTGTTTTTGATTAATTTTTTCAATTATTTCTTTTAGTTTTCTTTGAGAGTCTTCTGATATATATGCATATTGTTGTTGTTGTTCAGTCGCACAGTCGATTCCGACCCTTTGCGACCCTATGGACCATCGCTCTCCAGGCACCTCTGTCCTCCACCATCCTCCTTAGTCCACACAGCCCCGTGCCCATTGTGTCTACAATACCATCTAGCCATCTCATCTTTGGCCGTCCCCTTCTTCTTCTGCCCTCCACCTTCCCCAGCATCAAGGCCTTCTCAAGTGAATCCTCTCTTCTCATTTGATGTCCAAAATACTTCAACTTCATCTTTGTTATTTGTCCTTCTAAGGAGCACTCAGGGCTAATCTCTTCTAATATTGACCTATTTGTTCTCCTCGCTGTCCAGGGGACTCTCAAAACTCTCCTCCAGCACCACATCTCAAAGGCATCTATTTTTCTTCGCTCAGCCTTTCTAATGGTCCAGCTCTCACAGCCATACATTACCACCGGGAATACCATTGCTTTGACTATGCGGACCTTTGTTTGCAGTGAGATATCTCTACTTTTCACTATGTTCCCCAGGTTTTTCATAGCTTGTCTCCCAAGAATCAGTCGCCTTTTTATTTCATGGCTGCAATCCCCATCTGCAGAGATCTTGGATCCTAAGAAAGTAAAATCTGTTACTGCTTCTACTTCTTCCCCATCTATTTTCCAGGGACTTATAGCGCCTGTTGCCATTATCTTGGTTTTCTTGATATTGAGTCTCAGGCCAGCTTTTGCACTCTCTTCTTTCAACCTAATCAGGAGCTTCTTTAGGTCTTCTTCACTTTCTGCCATTAGGGTGGTATCATCTGCATATCTCAAATTGTTGATGTTTCTCCCAGCAATTTTGATCCCATATGGTGATTCCTCCATCCCTGCATTGCGCATTATGTGCTCTGTGTATAAGTTGAATAAGCAGGGTGACAGAATGCAGCCTTGTCTTACTCCTTTTCCTATTCCAAACCACTCCGTCATTCCATACTCTGTCCTAACTGTTGCTTCTTGACTCATGTACAGATTTCTCATGAGACATATGAGGTGTTCTGGTATTCCCATCTCTTTAATTACTTGCCACATTTTGTTGTGGTCCACACAATCAAAGGCCTTGGTGTAGTCAATGAAGCAGAAGTAAGCTTGTTTCTGGTATTCCTTTGTTTTCTCCATGATCCAACGTATGTTGGCAATGTGATCTCTGGTCCCCCTGCCTCTTCTGAACCCAGCCTGCACCTCTGGTAGTTCTCTTTCTACATGCTGCTGTAGTCTATCCTGCATTATCTTGAGCATCACTTTGCTGGCTTGTGGGATGAGCGCAATTGTTCGATAATTTGAACATTCTTTGGCATTGCCCTTTTTTGGGATTGGGACATATACTGATCTTTTCCAATCCTGTGGCCACTGTTTCGTTTTCCAAATCTGCTGGCATAAAGCATGTAGTAGCTTGATTCCATCATCTTTTAGGGCTTTGAAGAATTCAACTGGGATACCATCATATCCACTGGCTTTGTTATTTGCCGTGCTTTTTAGGGCCTTTCTGACTTCACTCTCTAGGATGTCTGGTTCAAGTTCAATTTCCCCCTCATTGTTATTATCCGCGGTGTTTAGGTCTTTTTTGTAAAGTTCCTCTGTGTACTCTTTCCATCTTTTCTTTATCTCTTCTGCATCCGCTAACTCTTTGCCATCTTTGTCTTTTATCGTGATCATTTTTGCTTTGAACGTTCCCTTGACTTCCCCAATTTTTTTAAAGAGATCTCTAGTCCTGCCTCTTGTGTTGTTTTCCTCTATTTCTTTGCACTGTTCATTTAGGTAGCTTTCCTTATCTCTCCTTGCTTTTCTTTGAAATTCTTTATTTAAGTGATTGTATTTTTTCCTTTCTCCTTTGCCTTTTGCGTTCCTTCTTTCCTCTGCTATTTTAAGAGCCTCATCCGACAACCACTTTGCTTTCTTGCGCTTCTTTTCTTTTGGTATAGTTTTCCTTGCTGCCTCCTGCATAATGTCTCTCATCTCTGTCCATAATTCCTCTGGTACTCTGTCTGTCTGGTCCAGACCATTAAATCTGTTCCTCACCTCCACCGTGTCTGAGTTATATTCCTGCATGAAAATAATTTGAGAGTCTTCCGTTTCATACTCGATATGTGTAATAATTTTACACCATTCCTTTCCGTTTGAGTGATGGAGTATTTCTTTCGTTGCGCTTAAGGGTCCTGTTCTATAATTTTCTTTTGAAAGTGGAGCTTCCCCAAGATCGTCATTTTTGGCAGGTCTTTTGTTTGCCTTTTTCCCCATGCTTCCTTCCATCATTGTTTATTAAATGTCGCTATGAGTTTGAGTTCCGTAGGTTCAATATTCTCCCCTATTTTCCCAAGGTTCCGTGGCTGGATTGGTTTTGTTTCGTTGCTGTTTGTAGTCTGTGTGTTTTAAAGTTCTTGTTCTCACGTTATTTTCCCTCGCTGCTTTGCGATGTTGGCGGAGCTAGCTTAGCCTCGCTGTTTTCCATGTGTGGAGGTGTGGCTCGATTTCGCGTCGCTGTTTGGCTTTTGAGTAGGCATTGCTGTGAGTGCGTATTTTGGTGTTAAAGTAGGCGTGTCTATATTTGTTGGGCTTGCTTCCTATTGGAGTCGCCGTGAGTGTACTTTGGCTCTTTTTTTTTAAATGTTAGCAGCCGCGACTCTTTGGTTCCTTTCTTTATTCTTATGCTGTAGCTTTTATAATTTTGGGAAGAATGAAATGGGGTTTGTATTTTTGAAAGAATAATGTTCCTCCTTTTTGAGGGTGTGTGAAGTTTGGCCGTGGAGTCTTTGCTCGTGTTTCGGTAAGTGTGAGTGTTTTAATTAAATTGTTTGTAATGGTGCTGCGCTATTTCTGAGTTTAAATATTTGCCTTCATTTAAAATGTTAAATAAGTAATTTCTGTTGCTTCTTCAAAGGATTAAATGTGTTGCTTATTCTTTTATTTTTTGCAGTACTTGTTGGTAGACTATGTTTTTGGTTTCATCATTTTGTGCTAGTATGAATAAGTTATCTGCTGAAACAACCCTAGAGCAGGCAACATATAATTGTCCGTGAGCAAAACATGGTTTGGTGAGGTGAACTCCGCAATGTTGTAGTGTCTGTCGTTGTGATTTATTTATTGTAATTGTGAATACTAGTTTAACTGGGAATTGGAGTCTTCTAAATGGAATTGTTTGATCAGTTGGTATCAGTGGTATTCTAGGAATGCATACTGATTCACCTGCTCCTTTCCCTGTAATAATTATAGCTTCTATAACATTTGGCATTAGGTTTTTCACACATAGTCTTGTGCCATTACATAAGTTTGGTGGATTCATATTTCTAAGTAAAATGATTGGTGCGCCTTGTTTTAGTAATAGGTGGTGAGATGGCATTCCAGGCAGTTCTAATGAGTTCAAAAATTCTGTGGGAAAATTTACAGCATCATCTTTGGCAACCACTGTACCAATTGATTTATATACAGTTGGTTGGTCTGGCAACATGTCTAGAATTTCGTGATTAATATTGTTAACATCATCATTTCTGGCAGCTAAGATTGCTCTTTGTGTTAGCCATTCATGATAATGATAATTGTTGGTAATATCTGTGTAAATGGCATCGATAAATTCAGATTCTGAGGGTACCATGGTGCAGAAGTAATCTGGAAATGTAATGTTGTTTTCTTCATTTTTGGGCACCTTCCCTTCACCAATCTTTAGGAGAAAGTCAGTAAATATTTTAGTGTTACTGTTGTGTCTTACTCTCATGTTTTCTGTCAATGTTATGCTTTGCACATGTTTCCATAGAAAGGATTGGTTTATACATGCATTAATTTGATCTACGTGTAGATTTTGGAATTACTGGGAGTGTTTGTCTGAAATCGCCACAAAGAAGTAATAGAAGTCCTCCCATTATTTTTTGATTGTCATTAATGTCCTGTAGAGTTCTGTGTAAAGCTTCAATTGATTTCTTATGTGCCATGGTACATTTATCCCATATTATTATTTTCGCTTCTTTAAGTACTTTGGCACGTGCACTATCTTTTGTAATATTACATGTGGGTGTTTCTTGTTTTGCTATGTCAAGTGGTATTTGGAGTGCAGAATGCGCTGTTCGACCCCCTTCCATTAATGTGGCTGCTATTCCAGATGATGCTATGGCTAATGCCACGTGGCTTTCTGATCGTATTTCTGCCAGAATTAGATTTGTAAGGAATGTTTTTCCTGTTCCTCCTGCTGCTTGTAAGAATATTATTCCTCCACTTTCTGAATTTATTTGTGTCATTATTTTTTCATAGGCAGCTTTCTGTTCATCATTTAGTAGTGGTTTATTTTCAGTTATGTATTCTTTTAATCTGTCTATGTTATATGTAGTCTCTCTTATATAATCAGCATTTAGTGCATCTCCTTCGTTCCTTGTAGCTTCTGGCAGGCCAACTGCTTTTAGTGTTTTGTTTGCCATGTGTATGCGTTGGTCTTCAATTTCTATTAAGGCCATGTTGTACATGTGTGGTGTATAGTCAATGTTTAAAGATGGATTTTCTTTCTTAGCTTTGAGGAGGTGATTTTCACTTAGTGGGTTTTTAAACATTTCCCACAAATGTAGTGGATTAGATGGACTACATGAAGTCAGTATTATAGCTATCAATGTTCTCATTTGTTGTGGCATAGAAAATATATTGGCTTCTTCCAAAGTTGTTTCCCAATGTTGATCTGCTTCTAACAATCCCATATGCTGACAAACGTCTCTGTATGTTTCCATAATTTTTCCATCCACAGTTTTTAGTTCCTGGAAAGATTTAGGACCAGGTATTGTGTGGAGTAGCATTCTGAGATAGAAGCATTCTCTATTATTCGGATGCAGTATATAGTCTTCCTATTGCATCACTTTGATACATGTCAATTTCTGGTATATAACTGCCAGTTTTTCTGCGGCAGAATTGTCTCTTAGTTTTATTCCATGTATAATAAGTAGCCACATCATTATATAGGATCGTTTGTGCAAATTCATCATTCTGGCACAATTTAAAAAATGCTGTTAAAGTTGTTTCCTTTGGATTTTCTGCCACACTTGTTGCTGATTCTGGTGTGAAATAAACTCTTTGGCCATTTTCCAGATGGACACTTAAATGAAGGACTGTGGGATGTCTTTCATGAATGTGGAAGCCTAGAATACGCCAGAAACCTTCATTTGTGCTAATGTACCTTCCACATTGGTACTGTAAAATCTCATCATTTTTGTTTAGGTTTCTGACATCATAAACGGCCATGTCACTGCCTTTATTTATGTACTTGCATACATATTTTATTGATTTAACACTATTACAATATTCCACATTTATGTGTGCCTTGAAAATTTTGGATAGTAAAGGACTGTATGGGACTATCCATGTGTTGTCAATTACTACTTCTCCTTGTGTTTTCATTGTTATTTTTGTTGTTTTCCCTCCATCCTCTACAGAACGTCTTCTGTATTGTGGGTATCCATCTTCTGATGTTTATGTTTCTTTCAATAATGCTCTGGGATAACTTTTGGTGCAGCTTTTATCTTTCATACATGGTGCTTGTGGGTTAAGAAGTCCACATGGACCACGAATCATGTTTTTCTTCACTATTTCATGCAATTCAATGTCTTCATTTTCCTCTGGTATTTCTGCAGATATTATTTTATCAATTTCAGTGGGATGTATTTTGTTTTTTAGCCATATTAAGTTGTGCGCATGTGGCAGCCCACGCTTTTGCCATTCTATGGTGTACATATAATAAATACATTCTCCAAATAATTCATTTTTGGTGATCAGATTAATTAATTGTGTTTGTTTTTGTCTGAATACTCTTGCAATTAAATTGTGTCTGTCATTAGATGTTTCATTATTTCTGAGGTTATTTTTGATCTCAGGCCATGTTGGGTTGCATGTAAAAGTAATGAATAAATCTGGTCTTCCATGTTTCCCAACATAGGTCATGGCATCCTGAGTGTATTCATGCATATGTCTTGGGCTTCCAGTGTATGTTGCTGGCAGTATGAGTAGTGTTCCGACATTAGCTGGGTTTCCATCTTGTGCTACAGCATCTCTTAAGTGTATGTATTGTTCTGCTCTGAGTGATTTTTGATTGGTTCTAATGTAAAGTAGTCTTTCAGACTCAATTTTTGCATACATATCAACCACAAACTGGTTTAACAATTTTTTGCAGTGCAGTATATGATTTTGTTCTTCATTTCTAATCATTAAAATGTATGAGTAGTAGTCCATTGCTGATTTTTTTTGCAAGTTTCTGTTCCTGTTTTGGGATCAATGTGTTTCAAATTAAAGTGATACCCATCTTCACCGTATGGAAAAAGAATGGGATACTGAAGAGCATCATAAGAGCGATGTGTTTCTGAAATACGTTGGAGTTTTTTATCATGTCTTTTAAGTATAATATCTCTTGGATGGAAAGTGTCCCCAGAAATGAGGGCTGCCACTTCATTTGTTTCTGGAGCATTATATCTGCGTATATGCTCTCCTGTTGGTGTTTTGTCTGCAGCTATGACAATTTGGTATTCATTTTGTGGCATGTTTTCCATTGCATTCTTAAAAGTGTTATTGTGTTCATGTAGCATTCTCTGTATGTTTAGTACTATATGTTTTTTGGTTCCTTCAATGTATGTACATCGTTGGGCTGTTTCTTTTTCCTCATCTCCCATGAAATAAATTTGAAGGAACTTTGGATCTTCTTCTGGTAGTGGTAGAAGTGATCAAATCTGGTGGTAAACCTGTCCTTGTATGGTGAATGTTGGATTGAAACCCTTGTGTTGTATAATATTTGTGGCTCCAAATGAGGTCATTTGAAAACATGAGTTGTATTTTCTAATGTTCTTTTAAAAATGTTTTGAATCTTGTGTTTCTCCACTGGTGTATTCTATAAGTTGGTGTGGTGGTAATTGTTGCTGAATTTTGATTTTTCCCTCCTTACAACATAAGGATTTTGTTTCAGTTTTAAATTTTCTGGCTTGGCAGAATTTGCAAATGTTGTCTAGATTTCCAATGTGTAAATTATATTGTTGTGAATAATCAGTTTCTGGATCATAGGAAAAGGCAGCCATTTTTAATGTTAATTTCTCTTCTTTACTCCTCTGTTTTCTTTTTTCTCTTGTCTCTTTATTCTGTTTTAATCTATTTTCATGTCTTTTGGTAGTTTCATTTGCCCTTGAATTACTATCAATTTCTCTACGTTGTGTTAACATGCTTTCATGTTCCTCAGAATTTGTTTGTTCTGCTTTTTCTGAATAGGCCTTTCTACGTTTACTAAGATTTTCTTCCCTTTCTTGTGCTGTCTGTTGTGTGGTTTGCATTTTTCTTTTTAATCTTTCACTTGTTCTTTGCGCTATATTTACTCTTTTCTTTGGTGGCATTTTGATATTCAATGTAATGGATTTATTTGATTTTTATAGTATTTTAAAATAATGTGTAATATTTGTGGTATTTAATTTTCAGCAGAGAAAATGGAGTGTGCAGCAGACAAAATGGAATCTGCACAGTGAATAGTTTTGATCCTTTCCTGTTTGTTGTAGTGTAATATTTTTACTCAATTAGGTTTAATTTAAAGTCTTTTGGCTTTTTAAAATCGTTTATATTATGTTGTGAAGTAGAAGGTTGCTATCTTTAAATGGGGCTGTATCTTTTAAAATGAGTGAGAACTGCTGCGTTGTTGTTTTAAAGAAAGTGTTCTATTATTTCAATGTTTTAAAACTTGAAAAGTATATTTGCAATGTTTTAAAACTTGAAAAGTGTTTTTGAAAAGTATAATATTACTGTTTATACTGTTTTAAAAATATTATGGTATGAAGTGGAAGTTTTCTGTATTTAAAGGCTGTTTTCTCTTTAAATTTGAGTGCCAAGTGCTCCGTTGTTGTTTTAAAAGAATAGTATGGTCTTGTTTAAATATTTTTAAATTATAAAAGTCTGTTTGAAACGTTAAATATGACTGTTAATATTTTTAAGATATATATATATATATGTTTGTTATTTTAAATGTATTTTAATTTTCCCAGGGTTATTTCTGAAATCGCTAAGGTATTCTGTTCCGTAATTGTTTTTATTTTAAACTGCTCCGTACCTCTTTTAAATGTGTGACGCTTTTCTTTTCTCTAACGTTTATTTCGGACGTGTTTGGTTTATTTCAACGTGTATTAAAGGTTATTTAATTTATTTTCGATGGTTCTATTATTTTCGATGGTTTTTGGAACTTAAATGATTAATTTAGAGAACGGAGTGTGCTCCGTCAATAGTTTGCTTTTCAATTGCTCTGATGCGTGACGGTTTGCGTAACGATTTCTGGTTGAGTAGGAATTGATCCGATGCATTCTGCTTATGTGTGTTGAGAATTGGTTCGGGATGTGTTTTGATAGTATATTCGTAATTCCAAATTAAATAAAAAGAAATTAAAGTAAAGGTAACGTAAATAAATTAAATAGTAAATGAATTGATGATAACCGTAATCGTGGTTTATGCTCAGCAAAATAAATAACTCTAAGTAATGTAAAGTAAAAGACAAACTTAAAAGTTGAAGGTAAATGTTAAATAATAAATTAATTAGAAATAAAGAAGTAGGTTTTTTGTAGTCAAAGTTCTCTGCTCAAAGCTCGCAATTGTCTTAGCTCCGTACCAATACGCAATCGCAAAAGTACGTAACTATGAGGGGTTAGTAAGGTAATGCAGCTCCTTTTGTACCGTTTGGTGTCACTATTTTTCGTCACGTTTGATGCGTTCGCTCCAAAGCAGTTGATTGGCTATATTACTGTGAATGCGTAGGATGGTGTCATTTGTAGTGTACCTCCTTAAATGGTTAAAAGGTGAATAGGACGCTGGGATATGTATTTTTACCTCTGTTTTCAGCGTTCGTGTTTTGGCAATGTTTTAAAACGTATTTTCGTAGTCAAAGTTTTCTGCTGAAAGCTCGCAATTGTCTTAGCTCTGTACCAATACGCAATCGCAAAAGTACGTAACTATGTTGGGTTTGCAATGTAATGCAGCTCCTTTTTTTCCGTTTGGTCTCGCTATTTTTCGAAACGTTTGACACGTTCGCTCCAAAGCAGTTGATTGGTTACATTACTGTGAATGCGTAGGATGGTGTGATTTGTAGTTTACCTCCTTAAATGGTAATAAGGCGGATAGGACGCTGGGATATGTATTTTTACCTCTGTTTTCAGCGTTTGTGCTTCGGCAATGTTTTGAAACGTATGTTTGGATTGGCTGCGGCGCGCCTGAGAACGACTGGGAACGTTCTCTTTCTCATCGTAATTGGCTGCCGCTCGGCGAACCTTGGCAAACTGCAATGGTTTTGGGGTATTGAAGTCCTTTCCATTTCTTGCCGTTTGTGGGGCTGTGGCCCCCGTGCCGGTTTTCTGAAACCTTTGTTGACCTGCGGACCCACTTCGGCCGTGTGCATGAATGGTGGGTGCGAATCAGTAGGGCGAGGCATAGCAACCTATAGCCAATTCCAATGGTTAACCCTTGGTTTTATAGGTTAAGATAGACTAATTACATACAAAGCGAGATAGTTCAAGCCTTACTTTGTTATAATATTGATGTTTATGGTTTGCAGCTTATGAAAACCCCAACCCCCCAATCTCATGTACCCCATAATCATCACATAATCTCATGTTCACTGTACGCCATGATCATCACAAATATAACGAATTAAGGCATGACATGTTTTGCTTTGCATGTAGTGAGTCTATCTCAAAAATCTATACCCAATAAGACTTGTTCCTCTTTAAAATGCCACAAGACTCCTTGTTTTTGCTGTAAATGTTAACATGATTCTGCCTCTTCCCCAAATTTCTATCATACAGGATTTTTAAATGGTTTCTCAGGAATTAAGAACAACTGCTCTCGGGTGTTGTATATCACATCTCTACTAAATAAATTACGTACAGTAAAACCTGATATAATTAAAATAATTGGTTCCATAAGACACTTCATTATATGATATTTTTTTTCATTATATGATGCATGCATCATTACCTTTAAAGCCCTACAAAGTAGTGGGCCAGGATACTTAAGAGACTGCATCACCCCAAGAACATCTGTCTGTCCCACCAGAGCAGACCGGAGAGGCTCTCATTGTTCCATCTGCTATAGGGGCGCATCTCTCTAGCACCAGAAAGAGAGCCTTCTCAGTATCTGCTCTGGCCCTATGGAACCTCTTGCCAATTGAGCTGCATCTCCAGACAGAGTTGCTGCCCTTCAGGAAAGGGTTAACAAACCTGGCTGGCAGGGCAGGTGTGGGGGGGCACCAGTGACATGGTAACCCCAACCTGCTGGCTAATTTAGTAGAACACTCACTCTTTTAAGTTTTTTTATCCTTTTAAAAAATTTGTCAGTAGTTTTTTTAATGGTTTTTTTATTGCTTTTTAAAAACTGCCATTGGTTTTATTTTCTGTGAGCCAGCCAGAGTCTTTGGAGTTGGGCAGCAATACAAATTAGAAAAAAATAAATCCCTGTGGGATGCATTGTACAACGAAAATCTCTATGGGAAAAATGGTACAAAGAAATCTCTATTGGAAAATCGTACAAAGAAAAATTTTCATTGTACGATTTTCCCCAGAGATTTTTGTATACAATTTCCCCCCATAGGGAAGCATTGCATCGTACAACAAAAATTTATGTTGTACGATCCAACTTTTTTCCCCAAATTCTCTTCATTGTACGATTTGTTGTTGTTGTATGATGCATTCGTTATACAAGGTTCCACTGTATTTCTAATAAATATATAAACAGTTTGAAAATGGAACTCATAGAAAAGCTTCATGCAGGGACTATTCGACAGTCTCTTCAGGCAAAGAAATACAGTAATACCTCATACAAAGTCCGCTTCATACAACATTGGATTCATACAACATCGCCTAATTCCTTGAAAAAAGTTGCCTCATACAAAGTCGTGCGACTTTGTATGAGGCATTGGGGTTTTCCCAAATTGCATTGTGCCTGGGCAGTATAAAAGGCAGGACACACGCATGCATTGTTCTTGTGGGTTTTGCATGAGGCAAAGAGTGTTTAGGAGTGGTTTTGAGCGTGATTTTGGATTTTTTTCGTCAGAATTTTTAGAAGCATTCCTGGGATTTTTGCAGCATTCTTCAGATTCTTGGACAATCAGGGTTGTTTGACAAGTTTTTGTAATGTTTTTAGCCTTTAGACAATGATTTCTTAAAGTTCTGTCAGTTTCCTGTCTGTTTCCTTGGCTTTGCACTGAAGTCTGTGCTGTTACAGTACAATGTATCTCTATGGAAATGACGTTGTATGAGGCATCGCGGCAAGGATTTGAACGTTGTATGAGGCATCACGGCTAGGATTTTGCATGCCTCATACAAAGTCCAAATCCATATAAAGTCCAAACTTGTAGAACCAAATTTGGACGTTGTATGAGGTATCACTGTAATGTCAATCCTAAAATAGCAACATTGTTTTAAAAAACTATTGGTCCCATTTTGTTATTTAAAAGATTTACAAAAATATAGACTTAGGATAACCTCAATGAAAATATAGGTAAACTTATCAGATAAAACACAAAGCAAAATAAAAACAAAAAAGAGACAAAAATATTGTGGCACTTTGAAAACTATTATATTTAGTTTACTTCCTCAGGCATTTTTTGGTCTCTTGATTTTTCTTTGCCATTTTGTGTGTGTGACGGGTTCGCACAGACTAACACAGCTACTTCTTCAAAAAGTACAGTAAAACCCGCATAAAGAGCGCCTCACTTAGAGACTAACTCGCTTAAAGAGCAGAATTTTCTCTGAATGGTCGCCTCGCTTAACAACTAAAACCAACCAAAAACTCGCTTAACAACTAAATCGGGGTTTGCAATCCCCCCCCAAGTCACAATTGGTCAATTACAATGGTGTTTCACTTAAAGAACAAACTTGCTTAAAGAGCAATCCCGTGGAACGCATTGTGCTCTTTAAGCAAGGTACCACTGTACAGGTAAACCTGAGACTTTCAGCAGTTTTAAGAGGAGACGAGAACAGGCCATATTCTGAGCCTTATGGTTCAAACAGTTGAAGACCTTGCACATATTATAAGCAAACATCTGTATAATATAAAGTTTACCACTTTCAGCATTGTTGTGAGTACAAATTGACTTAGCACAGATCATGTTTATAAATAAGTTCCCAAACTTTTAAACAGATATCATAAAAAGCATCTTGGACAATAAAAGAGGGGGCTACTGTTGGAAAACTACAATTTTAGGAGAAATGTGTGACTTTGAAAGAAATGTTGAATAATTTATTTAAGATTATTTAGTAACTAAAAGAACTAGTTTCACTTGTAGATCAAATTAAACCAATTCTTGCACTGACCAAATAAAAGCAGTTTCTTGTGACTTACTGATGGACGTGTCCTTTATCACTGTGGCTTTCATGAACACTGCCACTTTTGAACATCTTCTAAAATCACAGAATAACAGTTGGAAGCACCCTATGAGGCCATCAGGTTCAAGCCCCTCAATGCAAAAATCCAAATTAGAGCAGGTTTGACAATATGGTTGTCCAACTCTTTCTTTAATGCCTCCAGCATATACCTGTTATATCCGGAATATCTTTTATTTATTTTGAACTGTTCAGATCACAGTCACCCAAATTAGATTTTATACTGGAGCAATTAACAAAACATAGATTAAAAAATGGACTATATTCTACTCGAGGGATGGGCACATCTTGGCCTATAGGCACACAAGGCCCCAAGCCATTCCAGATTAGTGAAAACATTATCTGTAATAATTCACTCCCCATACAGATGGCCCATGCATAGAGACGTCAAGGAGAAAAATACGTATCTTGGAGCAAAATATGGGGAGGTGTTTGGGGCGCAGTTCAATTCTCTAAAGTTCAAGAGGGCAAAAAGAATCCCTTGAAATTTGCCCACCTGCAGTTTACTTCTCTTTCCCAATCTCTGCTAGCTAATATCTATATTATGTCAGCTGCGGAGGTTGGGCGGTGGAGATTCGCTCCCGCCCTCCTTTTCCGGACCTTGCCCCCAACTAGGACTTCAGAAGCTGCTGAGATGGCAGCGTTTTTGCTTTTCTTTGGGACTTGCCTGGGGTTGGAGTGAGTTGTGCAGGGTATTACCGAGCTGTTACTGTCATGGTTTTTATTGTATCTTGTACTGTGTTTTATAATATTGTATCTTGCACTTTGTTATACTGCACCTTTAAATGTCTGTAAACCGCTTTGGGTAGCCCATTGTGTCGAGGAAGGCGGTATACAAATAAAATTCTATTCTATGTCATGAGATGAAGTAGGTGCATTTGAGAAAAAATCTTAATTTTTCTTAAAGACTAATGGAACCTCCTGCCGACTAACCTCCGCCTACAATTAGATCTGCCAGCTTTCAGGAAAGGCGTGAAGACCTGGCTGGCCCAGCAGGTGTGGGGCACCATGACGGGAGGTCCCCCCCCCCCCCCGCTGGTTTATATAGGACCACTCTAAATAACCCATTAGCTGGGGACTGTCTGGGATTTGCTTAAAGATGTTTTAAATTAAGCTATATTTTATGTTGATTGTAAGCCGCGCTAAGTCGCTGTGGCGAGTGGGTGACAATATAAATCTAATAAATAAATAAATAAGTAATTCAGCATAAGCTTTATGGATTGCATCAACAGTCAATAAGGACCAATTTAAATCTAGATTTTCTACAAAAAAGGCTCATTCTTGCTAGTTGTTATGCTTGAAGTGTAGCTGTGTTAGTCTGTGCAAGCATATCACAGAGTAAACAAAACAACAACAAAAAGTCAAAAAATGTTGTGGCACCTTGAAGACTAACTCCTGTATTTAAATGTGAGCTTTCGTGGTCTGCTAAAGTGGACTTGGTCCATGAAATGTCACATTTAAATATACGAGTTAGTCTTTAAGGTGCCACTTTTTTCTTTTTTGCTGCTTTGCTAGTTCTTGTAACCTTCATATTTACAGTCCAGATGATGGTTTAATTTTAAGAATAATAACTTTTAAAGTTACTATTACAGTGATATCAGAAATTAATGGTTGAAATCCACTAGTGATGAAAATAGGCACACTGAACCTAAAGCAATTTGGTACGTATGTCAACCGCTCTATAAATTCTATTAATTCAATAGAAGTCATCCAGTTGCCACTTAATACTGGATTTCAGACAATAACTGTTTAATTTGGACTGTTTAAATTTTGAATGCATACCTACATTTGAGGAACTTCATTCAGATATTCCCAAACCGGGTCTCATTTACAGCTTGCTGTCATACAGTATAAGGGTTTTTTGGGTTGTTTTTTTTGCTTCTTCAAGGGAAAGAATAATTTAGTAAATCTCAGGCTATACTTACAAAGATTTTTAAACTTCTGGTATATACTGCTCATCCATGAAAATTCACTGAGAGGATAGAAGGGGTAAGTCCATTTATTAAACATCTCACTTACAATAAAACCTCTGTAAAGGTTGCTGCAATTCTGTTCTAACTTGAAGGCACATAACATTATCATCATTAGATTGATGAAAAAATGGATAAAAAATCTAAAAAAAACAATTTAATGTTTTAAAATCTGATTTTATTTATTTTTTATATCACTGATTTTACTCACCCTGGCTTAAAATCTTATGCTAACAGAACGTTGGTCTTTTAGTTGCCTCCAGACCCTGTTGTAATTTATCATAGCATTTAAATAGATGACTTATAAATCTATTAAACAAATATTTGTGAGTCCATTATTCCATGGAGCACTTCTAATTACCAACCCTTCTGCCCTGTATGTTGTCCAAAAATAGCCAGTGTTAGTAGTTCTAATTAAGAGTTGGTTCTAATCTCCTAAAATAGATAGTTGGATATTTCTTTTTTTCTTTCTTTCTTTCTATCTGTCGATCTATCTATCTATCTATCGATCTATCTATTTATTTATTTATTTATATGGCCGCCTTTCTCGCCTAGGCAACCCAAGGCCAGTTAAAAAAACCTGACCCTCATACAGGTAAAATTGACTATTTAAACTATCTAAAACATTTTAAAAACATCCCTAAAAGCAGCCCTAATCCCATTAAAGAGGGGCAGCTAGGCAGGAAGAGAAACCCCGTGCTGGGCTAAATAAGCCAGCAGGGCTGGGTTGTGGTGTTAGATGCACCCAAAGAACGGTACACTCCTTCTATCTGGGATGGTCGTCCTCTTCTACCGAGCGTGCAGCTTCGGGAGGGACGCACATGGAGCGGTGAGGGAGGAAGGGGACACCCGCCTAGCCAGCCAGATCAGCCGAATCAACCCTGGCAATCAATGGGGTGACAGATGCCGTGGCCAGATCGCCCTCACATCCACCCCAAACCTGCTGGCAAAGCCATGTTTTTAATGCCGAGCAGGGCTAAAAAAGCAGCAGGGCTGGGTTGTGGTGCTAGATGCACCCCACACCTGCTGGCAAAGCAATGTTTTTAACGCCTTCCTGAAGGGGGGCAACTCCGCCTGGAGGCACAGTTCTGGTGGCAGGAGGTTCCATAGAGCCGGGGTGGATACCGAGAAGGCTCTCCTCCTGGTCCCAGTGAGGCGTGTCTCCCTAGCTGATGAGACCACCAGAGAGCCCCTACGGTCCGTACTCATAGGACGGGTCGACAACCTTGGAGCAATGTGGTCTCTTAGGTATCCTGGTCCACTAACATGAAGGGCTTTAAAGATCAAAACCAGCACCTTGAATTGCACCCAGAAGCAAACTGGCAACCAATGCAGCTCCCTTAGCAGTGGTGAGGCATAACGCCCACACCCCATCACCACCCGGGCAGCCGCATTCCAGACCAGCTGTAGCTTCTGGATGGTCATCAAGGGCAGCCCCATGTAGAGCGCATTACAATAATCCAGTCTGGAGGTGACCAGAGCATGGGTAACCGAAAGTAAGGAGTCACGGTCCAAGAGCAGGCTTTATTGGTGGATAACACAAAGTTGCACAAAAGCCCTCCTGGCCACAACTGCCACCTGCTCTTCGAGCAGTAGTCATGAATCCAGGAGGACCCCCAAATTACACACCGGGTCTGTTTGGGGAAAAGAAGCCCCATCCAGCACCAAAGATGGTAGCTCCCGGGATAACGCAGGCCCCCGAACCCATAGCCACTCAGTCTTGCCAGGATTCAGATGAAGCCTGTTGTCCCCCATCCAGACCCTTACAGCCTCCAGGCACCTTGTTAGGACTTCAACTGAATGATAGAAAGATATAAAAAATCTATCTTTCCCCACTGTATTCAAGTTTCACTATTTAATATGCTTACATCTGTTTGGTGTTAACTTGGGAGAGAAACCAAGAGAAAGAGCAATAGTTTTATTGTAACTGAAATGTTAAAGTGCAAGCAGAGCAATCCTGTTTGAAAGAGCTTCTGCAGATTCTTAACAGTCACGGAGCATGATTATTAGAGATGAATTGAGAAATAAAGGCATATAATTATACCATCCACTGTTTTGCAGGTACAATATGTACCCATGCTGCTTTATATTACAGTGAAGACAGAAACAGAAGAAAAGGAAAATAATAAATCTTTCTAAGCTTTAACTAGCCCATCTCTGTCTTAGTTTGCTCACAATATTACTTTTCTCCCAAAGTTTAGTGTACTAACTAAAGTGACCAAGGCAAATCTATTGCTGTACACTAGTTACTCACTGCTCCCTACCTTCAAGTATGATAGCATACCAAACATTAGTCAACTGTGTCTTCTTGCTTTTGGAATGAAACATGTCTGTTAACAAACCCAGGAGGATCTCTGAAGCCTAAAGTTCATTTTCAGGGTGGCTAAAAATCAATGATTTATTTTTTAAAAAAAATAAAAAAAAATTGGATTTTTTAATTTAAATCGGATTTTTTTTATTTAAATGCTTTTTGAGGAAAAATCTCTCTAAATATTGTGTTCTAATTAAGATACATTATAGTGCAAAAGTTATTCATCATGAAATTAGTTTTTAATTATGTAGCATAAGGCTGTATTAATCCATTCACAATGTCATGCTCTCCCAGAGGTTTATGATTATTTGGGGCAATTTTTCTATCTAGAAGATATTATCAAATCAAATGCTTGGTTTTGCTGTTTTCAAAACTGTGCATTTGGATCTGCAACGATAACGTGCCTCCTTCATATCAAAAAATGTTATAAAATAATCATCAGAATTGAGAAAAAGACCACCAAATCAGTAATTTACTGATATAACTGTAAAACTACTGTAATCTGAAAACTTATTCTAAAAATGAAACCTTTATCTGGTTGTAAATATTAAGATTAAAACAATTCTAGCAAAAATGAGTCTTTATGTAGAAAATCATGATTTAAATCGAGCCTTACTGACTAGTGATTTACATCGTGATTTAAATCAAAGTGATTTAAATCAAACCCACCCTGATTTAAATCCACAAACAGGTGTTGGCTGCATTTGAAAAATGCAACTTTATGACTACAAATGAATCTATCTATATCTATAAAAGAGAGATGTCCCCTTGTGGGTCCTGTATACGAATCTACACCGCATTAATATCTGCAACCACACTACGCACACACTTACCTAGCGTACTGGCAAAGCGGGTACCAGAACCACATGGGGGGTCTTGCGCCCCACAAAGTGGAAAAACGTGAAAACCACAAGTCCCAGCAACCGCTGTGGCAGGCCACAACCAACCAGGGAAGCCAGAACAAACACGGGAGAGGCAGGGTGACGGCCGCGTGGCTGAAACAGCAATGGACGCCGCACGTGCACAGCGCGGCTGCGTCACCATCGCACAAGAACCCCAGCGCCCGGGGCAGAGTGGCCGAAGCGTCATAGGAAAACGCCCCCGGGTGCAGCCGGGCACTTCTGCACTTCATTCAAGACATTATGTGACCCATATATTAACTCAAGGACAGTTATGCAATGCTTTTAAGCAAGGAAAATTTATTGTAACATAGTCATATGCATAGTTTTGAAGATTAACCTGACCCTGAACTTTCAGCCTCACGCTCTTCTGCCCTTCTAAAGACAGTTACTGGTAAGATTATGGGCTATTCCCGCTACAGTATGTTGTCTAACATTAGTTAAACTTTAATTTGTTCTCTATTTCCAAACACAATGATTAACTAGCATACACCAATCACACAAAACAGCCATTTGTTACAAATTGTTACCCATCAGAAATAGCCAATTATTTATTCTGGGTTGTTGCCTACAGTTACCTACTACGATAGCAACCCTCTATCTCTGTGTAATAGTGTAGCACTAACTTAAAGAAAAGCAAACCACAGCCTCAGTTTTTATTATACTAACTGTACAGTACCTCAATCTGTTTCATGGGCTCTGGGTACATTGCAAACTACAGCCATTTCAGTATATATATATATAAAAAAATCCTATTCTACTATTACCCAATCCAAATAACAGGTTAAAGTTGGTACACCAACTGATTAAAATGTCACATATATTAGCAGCTTAATTTTACAATTATATTTAACATTAGGTTTTGTGTAATGGTTGCCATTAACTTCATTTATTTCCATCTTTAAATTTTTATTAATGAAGATGACTCTAACATTCCAAGATAAAAGATAAAGTAAAAGTAAGGCTATTTTTAGAATCCCTAACTTTGAGACAGACTGAAAAACATGTAATGCATTATTTCACTATGGAGTAAAGCTATTTTTATTAGAGTACTGTATCAGACTCATTTATTGTTAAAGGTTTTTTTGTTCCACTCATAACCACTTCAAATAATAGTTCTTTAGAAGTACAGTATTAGACAAGTCAGTTAACAAAATAGTTCTTTGGTCAGCTGACTATCAAACTCTATAATGTGTAACAGTAGCTTACATAAACAAAATACAGGGTGTCCCTAAAGTTGCCACACAGGGAAAATGGAAAATTATAGCTAAATGTACCTTTATGTACAAAATATTCATCCCGATTTTCAAAAAAATATTTACAAAATATTCTCTATGTCTTGGCCATCTCTTTCTATCTGCACATACACACAAAGTCTTCTTCCCCAGTCATGGTGAACACACTGCAAGATATATGTTGTTACACAATTTTGTCTATGCATGGCAACTTTTGGGAAACCCTGGAGAACAAATAAAAAGCATTCAATTCACTTGTACTGACATTTTCTTGTACTCTTCTTCTAAAACATCTCTTTAGGCAAGAAGCTAAGGTAAAGTTTCTTCCATCACCATAATATCTCACATACTCAATTTTGAAACTGAGTTAGAGCTAATAATGCAATATTTACTTTAACTGTGGATTGGCCAAATGACAATGTTTAAACTTTAAGATAGTTAATAATAATTTTGTGTCAGAAATTATTCTGGGTTGAAAGGATTTTTGTGGACAGTAAAATAATAAGACTGTTAAAAAAATAAGACTGAATGTTGACTCCCCCAGTTCGTTTGTTGCATAATTTGCTATTTCAAATGTACTCCATGTTGCACAGGAGACTACTCAGTTTAGATCACACAGATCTCTGCTATTTTCTCCTATATGTGAGGGCAAAATGTATTCATAGTTATATATAATGTAGTTTTCCTGTAAAGTTACTAGGAGTGATGTTACTAAATACCCATAGTAGTATGAAAATTATAGAATTTTCCATTGTTTAACAGTCATGAAACCAGGAACAAGATAAATAGTTAGTTCTTCTTTTTAAAAAATTGTGAAGGGTCTGTTTAAATTAACAATATATTCTGGAGCCCTTCAGAGTGTACCTACTAATCTTGTGTCCTTTGTGAAACAACAAATTAATACTTTGGAGGCAGTGTTCAATACAGACATCTGACAATTTCCCAAAAAATAGCAGCAGTAATTTCTTACTATATTTTTGAAGCATAACAGATTTATTGGAACATACACCTTTATTGTGCCTCAAAAATGATTGTTTCATATACCTGTCCATGTTTCCTTAACACCGAAATTAATTAATATGATAATAATAATATGCTTGGCCATTTTTCTCATTAAAAGGACATTACAGTAGAATCTGTTTCCTTTTTTTATCTTTCTACCAAAGCATGGCTTGTTACAAAAAAATCTGAAATTAGAATAATTGTTTACCAGAAACATGAAATGTGCTATTCCTTGGTGAATGAATCCCCCCCACCCCATCATCTACCAATAGTTAGATCTTCTGTTCTCCTAGGGAGCAACCGTGCAGCTTGATCACTTTCCCTGTATGTCATTTTATGCTTTTAGTTTTTAGACATCTATTTGTCTGTCTGTTCTTCTGCCCTCTCAGCTCGCAAGGAAATGTGAAATTTTAAAAATAGATAAAACACATTCTTTTAAAAATAATTTACAGTATAACTATTTTAAAAGCCAGTTTTAGAAACAGAAGGCCATACAGAATAACAGTCTTGTTTTGTCAATGCCGTCAATAAATGAAAATAAATGCCACAAAAAAGCCTCTTTGGTATAGTCCCTCAAAAATATGTTCAACTACTGAAGAAAATGTCAAAAAAAGATCTAATTTCTAGCCAGATCAGTGCTAAAATTCAGCTTTCCAGAGAGGACTATGAAACAATCAGGGAGGAAGTAACAAAATTCTAGATTTGGCATTCCTGCGGTAATCTTTATTTCCCCCTTCTCCTTAGCTGAGCCACCAAGGATCTGTAATTTAAGAAACACAGTCTCAAATATTTGAGTTCAAGTTCAACCTTTAAGAACCCAAATGTTTTTTTTCAAAAACTAAGAATTTGAAACATATCAAAACCAGAGTTTCAACTACATCTTCACCAACATGGCATGAAAAAGCCAGAAAATAAGATTCTCTGCTACTAAATACAAAATTGCAATGAACACAATAACCTTATGTTGCAAATAAACTAGAAAAGTGCAAAATCTTTCTTGTAACTGTTTTACAGAGCCAGTTATACTCTGCATGAACAACAAAATGTTCTAGGAAGATCTGATCTTTCTTAGCAAAACACATGATCAGAACCACAGTGGAGGTAGGAGATTAATCCTTTCTTCCTCATAGTTAATGAGCCATGTCTCAATATAATCTGAAGGCTTTTCAACTGCAATTTGGTAGGAGAACTAGTAAATCTGAGGTTTTCAAAGAATGTGCTTTATGGAAACATGCATACTGGTTCTTAATGGCCATTCTTTAAAAGGAGTTAAAAGTTGGTTTCTATGTTCAAAAATATGAAACATTTACAGGTAGTATGAGAATTTTCCAATACTGTACTACATTCATGTTTCAATTATTCTTTGCTAATACTATTAATTTGTTTTATTTCTATGCTATCTTTTTCTCAGGAAGGGGATCCATGGCAGTTCACACTGATTAAAACAAGATAAACTGATATCACAATCATTTATAAAGTTAAGAAGCAATTAAACATGAAATAGCAATTTAAAAGGTTATCTAAGCATTTAAAACCTTTTTAAAAAAACTTTAAAAGAACATACACTCACATACAAGAGGGATTCAATCATGCCCATTTTAGTTATTAAAAGAAAAAGGATCGTGTCTTTAACGTGCTGAAAGGATAAAATAGAGGAATACTATTGCATAATGTGGGAGAAGCCACAGAGAAGGCCCACCCTTGTGCTCATGCTATACACAACTGTGATGGCAATGGGACCAAAGAAAGAAAATGTCAAGAAAACCCTAACCCTAACAGAGAAGGCCCACCCTTGTGCTCATGCGATACACAACTGTGATGGCAATGTATACACAACTGTGATGGCAATGGGGAAAAAAGGAAGGGTTTCTCTGAAAATCGTAGGAGCCAGGAAGGCTCATATGGGGAGATAACATCCTTCTGATAGCTAAAAATAATCTATTAGCTAAACTGTGACATTTTCACCTAGCAAGTACACTGCAAAATGGGGCAAATATTCAGCTTTTATGGTTTTACTTGTATATATCATTTCTTATAGCTATGGCTGGCCATTACATTTGAATTTTAACATTGTCCCTTTATTCTGCAATTAGGTAAGTAAAAAGAATGCTTCAGATCCTATGTCCTAATCACCACAACTAATTTTAAGTGTGACCAGGCAGCAAATACATCCTGTTCTGGTCTCTTTCAATTTAACAGTGAATTAGCAGATAATGTCCACTTAGTAACACAGAAAGGAATTCAGAGTACAAACTATACGTAGCAAAAATATTAGGCTTATTTAAAAAAAACACTTCAAAATAACATCTCAATGGTTTACTTACCATTTTCACAATGTCAACATATGCTGATTCAGTAATCACACCCCGATTTGTTGAAACATATTCCACCAGCTCGTTCAGTGTTGCTCTTTTAATTTCTTTGTTCCGCAGATCAGAGACAGAGTCCATGAAATCAAACAGTACACAACACTGCTGTAATTTTTGGCAAAAGAGGTCTTGCTGTTCATTTGTGGTGGTATCTATATAGGAAAAAAGGTTCAAGAATTAAAATTTTCAATTCTATATGGTAAATGTACAGAAGTAAAGTTATTTCCCACCTTGATAGTAAGAGAAACAGTATAATGTTAGGTAGGTTTCATTAAATTCAACATTACATTAGCAAATATACAATTCAATTATCTTACAAGTAAAGTAACTACTAGTAATCGTTCCTCCTTTTCACAACAGAAAATATTTCAAAATTTTAAATAAAATGATTAATTAAAAGCCAATGGATATTTTAAAAACCAATTATTCTCTTTAATTGTTTTAAATACTATTTTTGTTCATTCTATATAGCAGATGTCTAACATATAACCTATGTACATACATTTTTTAAAAAAATCACACAGTGCTGTGAAATTCTCCAGTAAGCTTATGTTTGCTGCTAAATGGGGATATCCCAAAGTTTTACTGAGGCCACTCCCTTTAAGTTTTCACAGTACAGTAATCACCAGTTACATCCTAAGGAAAACAGCATGGACAAAGTTTCAAAGTTTGCACTTGTTTTTGTCAACTTGTCATGATAAGAACTTCATCAGAGAGTCTCCTATTACATTCATGTGAAAAGCTGGATTGTTTTTTTATAAAAAGATGAAAGATTCTTTTTAAACTGAATTACTTCTCCTTCCCTTTATCAACTCATACTTCATACTCCTGGTAGTAAACAGAAAAACACAACCAGGTTATTACCCATTAAAAATGAAGTTCTAAGTTGCATAATACCTTCAATGTGAGTTTTAAAAGTTATACAAGAACCTTCCATCTTTCAAGAAGCCAGAGAGGAAGCAAATAGTCCATTTCGCCCAATTTCTGGTAAAACTTAAACGCCTGCCTTGTTTGTAAATTTTTAGTAATACAATATAGGCATACTAATCGCAAACTTTATTTCAGTGGACTATAATGCTATGTTTATCTTCTCACTGTTGGAAACACAATCATTACAGTGCCTGAGATGAAGACTACTGCTAAAGGAAGAAATATTTCCTTGAGACTGTACTTAACAAGGATTCCAATTTCTTCAACCACTCAATATCTCTACCAATTTATAACTTAGTGGGACACCTACACTTGATCTCTTGTTTTGATGACATCATAACTGCTATCTTGTTGCATGTATTTCTGCTCCAAGCGAACAAAGGGGACTGTGTGCTTCACTTAAAGCAATGAACAGATCCAGAGGGAGTCCAAGTCAGGCTTTTGTCTGCAGGAGAAGAGACAGTAAAATGATACCTTGATAATCTCTGTCTCAAACTGCAACTGCCAGATCCATATTGCCTTGCCAGCAGTCTGGAGTCAACAGCAATGCACATCACATCTGGCTCAAATTTTCGGACTATTTGCTTCCTTTTGTTATCTATATTTTATACCACCTTTGTCAGATAACAAGTTCTGGCAAAATATGAAAGCTCACCTTTGTCTGTAACATTTTAGTGAAGCAAAAAAGGTGTTATTAAATCCAGAACTCTACTTCTTCCAGTATTAACTCAAATGCATTTCTTAAATTGATTATTTTCATTTAAGAAACTACATTTTAATGAAGACACCAATGCAGTCTAACAAAAGTTTTGAATCCAGAGCTGAAACATGGTATGACTAGAAACAGTTTCATGATTAGTCTCTCCTATCTGTGTCCAGTTATTCTGTGCCATTTATGTTCATGGATACAAACATCAGGAATATTGGCATGAGAAGGTATGCAGCAGTTTAGTCAAGCAAAGCCAGAGTGATAGTTTGCATTAAAAGCACCATCTATTCTGATAAGCTCTTTTATAAAAGATTAAGTTCAACCAAACATCACATTCAAATGTCAGAAATGATTATTTGTACTGTATCTTTTATCCAGCAAAGATTTTCCTTTATAAAAAGCAAGCGCTTTCTTTGAAGACTTTCTCTCCTAACTACTCAGAAGAGAAAAAATAGTTCAGAAGCTGGTACAATCTTTTAAAAAAACCAATTAGCACACTGAATGATAACTGATGTGCCTTCTAAATTACTGTAATTTAATTATGACATGATAAAATGCTTTTAGAAGATTGATCTGTCTTAGAATATTTCATTATAGCAATAGCAATTACACTTATATACCGCCCCGTAGTGCTTACTGCACTCTCTGGGCAGTTTTACAGGTACAGTAATTAGCATTTTGCACCCAACATGCTTGGTACTCATTTTACTGACCTCGGAAGAATGGAAGGCTGGGTCAGCTTTGATCCCTATCAGAATTAAATTTAAAACCTTTTGGCTGCAGTATAGCAGTTTAACCACTGTGTCACCTCAATTTATACTTTAAGAATTTACACTAAATGAAAGTCAGTATTGTATGGTGGACAGAGTGATATACTAGGACTCAGGATATCTGCCTTTATTTATTTTATTTATTTTATTGTTACATTTTTATACCGCCCACTCAGCCAAAGCCGACTCCGGGCGGTTCACAACAGTGGGTAAAAACAGATAAAAAGAAATAAAAACAGATAAAAACCAGCAATAGGAACCCACCCCTAAAAAGAGGGGGTGCAGGAACTGAAGAAACCGTGGGGCAGGCATCCTCCCCTATATTAACCACCCAACAGAAGCCACCCCTCCACCTGCACCCCAAACTTGGCCAGCCAGCCAGGTTTTTAGTTCTTTCCTAAAGGGCAACAACTCCGTCTGGAGACGCAGTTCCACAGGCAGGAGGTTCCAAAGGGCCGGTGCGGACTCAGAGAAGGCTCTCCTCCTTGTGCCAGCGAGGCGAGCCCCCCTGGCCGATGGCACTATTAGAGAGCCCCTTCGGTCTGCTCTGGTTGGACGGACAGACGTCCTTAGGGCGATGCGGTCTCTAAGGTAACCTGGCCCACTACCATATAGGGCTTTAAAGGTCAAAACCAGCACCTTGAATTGCACCCAGAGGCAAACGGGTAACCAGTGCAGCTCCCACAGCAGTGGTGATGCATGGGCATTAACGTCCACACCCCATCACCACCCGGGCCGCCGCATTTTCAACCTCTTCATAAATGATCTAGAGGTAGGAGTAAAAAGCAAGGTAGCCAAATTTGCTAATGACACTAAATTATACAGGGTAGTGAAAACTGTGAGAGATTGTGAGGAGCTCCAGAGGGATCTCTCAACACTGGGGGAGTGGGCAAAACAGTGGCAAATGAGTTTCAACATTAGTAGGTGCAGAGTGATGCATGTTGGGGCAAAGAACCCCAATTACATTTATAAACTGATGGGGTCTGAACTCTCTGCGACAAACCAGGAAAGGGACCTTGGTGTCCTGGTGGACAACTCAATGAAGGTGTCAACCCAGTGTGCCTCAGCAGTGAAAAAAGCAAACTCAATGCTAGGGATCATTAGGAAGGGTATAGAAAATAAGTCAGCAAGTGTCATTTTGCCTCTTTATAAATCTATGGTGAGGCCCCATCTGGAATACTGTGTACAGTTCTGGTCGCCATACCTCCAGAAGGATATTATGGAGCTGGAAAAAGTGCAGAGGAGGGCAACCAGAATGATTAGGGGACTGGAACACCTTCCTTACCATCTGAGGCTGCAACGGTTGGGCCTCTTCACTCTTGAACGACGACGTCTAAGAGGTGACTTGATTGAAGTTTATAAAATCATGCACGGTGTGGACAAAGTAGATAAGGAAAAACTGTTTTCCCTATCGCATAACACTAGAACTAGGGGACACTCCATGAAACTTTTGGGTACTAGTTCTCAAACAAATAAGAGAAAGTACTTTTTCACCCAGAGGATTACTGGTCTATGGAACTCCCTGCCAGAAGAAGTGGTGACAGCTGTCAGTCTTGACAGCTTTAAGAAAGGATTAGACAAGTTCATGGAGGACAAGAGTATCAATGGCTATAATTATGGATACTTAAGGACAACCTCCGGGTTGGAGAGATAGGCAGGATATCTCTCAATATCATTTCCAGGGAATCCTAAGCAGGTGAAGGCATCTGCTTGGGAATACCCTGAAGGAAATGGTGAGCCACTGTGTGAGACAGAATGCTGGACTGGATGGGCTGTGGCCTGTTCCAGCAAGGCTGTTCTTATGTTCTTATGTTCTTATTCTGGACCAGCTGCAGCCTCCGAATGGTCATCAAGGGCAGCCCCATGTAGAGTGCATTACAATAATCTAGTCTGGAGGTCACCAGAGCATGAGTGACCATGAGCAAAGAGTCCCGGTCCAGGAGCGTGCGCAATTGGCGAATCACCCGAAGTTGGGCGAAGGCCCTCCTGGCAAACAGCCACCACCTGTTCTTCTAGCAGCAGCAGCGAATCCAGGAAGACCCCTAAGTTGCGCACCGGGTCGGTCTGGGGCAAAATAGCCCCATCCAAAACCAAAGATGGTAGCTCCCGGGATAACACAGGACCCCCAATCCACAGCCACTCAGTCTTACTAGGATTCAGCTGTAACCCATTTGCCCCCATCCAGACCCCAACAGCCTCCAGACAACTGGAAAGGACTTTGACTGCATCACTGGGGTCCCCACGGGCCGAGATGTAGAACTGTGTATCATCCGCGTACTGATGGTACTGCACCCCGTGGGAACGGATGATCTCACCCAGCGGCTTCATGTAGATGTTAAATAGAAGAGGAGAGAGTACCGAGCCCTGAGGCACCCCATATTTTAGGGACCTAGGACTGGACTTCTCGCTCTCCAACCACACCGATTGGGTCCGGCCCCTCAGAAATGAGGAAAACCAGGACCACACAGCCGCTGAGAGGTCAAGAAGAGCAAGGACGGACGGATGACCGCCATCCCGCTCTTGCCAGAGATCATCCATTCATCGTGACCAATGCAGTCTCAGTACCATATCCAGGTCTGAATCCTGACTGGAAGGGGTCCAGATATTCCGCTTCATCGAGTACCCCCTGCAACTGACGCACCACTGCCCTTTCCAATACTTTCCCCAAAAAGGGGAGGTTGGAAACAGGTCTGTAGTTGGTAATGACTGCTGGATCAAGGGATGGCTTCTTCAGGAGGGGGCGCACCAAAGTATGTTTCAACGGTGCAGGAAATATCCCCTCCCGAAAAGACGCATTAATTATAGCCCCGGCCCAGCCACCTGTCACCGTCTTGGAGGCTTTTACCAGCCAGGCGGGACAGGGATCCAATGGACAATTAGTGGCGCGGACCGCCACAAGGAGCCTGTCCACTTCATCTGGGGCAACAGGATCAAACCGATCCCAGATAACACAGCAAGACTGTGCACTGGCTCCCCTCTGACCCTCCCCATCCACGCCAAGATTAAACCCTGAGCGAATCCGATCGATTTTCTCCACCAGATGGTCAGCAAAGTCCTCAGCCGATCCCTGCCAACCAGGCACAGCCCCCCCCCTACCAAGGAGGGACCTGGTCACCCGAAACAGGGTGGCTGGGCGATTATCAGCGGAGGCAATAAGGGAGGCGAAGTATTGCCTCCTCACCATCCCCATCGCCACTAGGTAGGCCCTAATAGCGGCTCTAGCTAGTGGCCAATCGGAATCATTCCTGGTCTTCACCCAGCGGCACTCAAGGCGTCTCTTTGCCCGTTTCAGCTCCCGTAGTTCTTCCGTGAACCACGGGGATGACCTAGCTCCATGGGTTCTGAGAGGCCGTAGTGGAGCGATTACATCCAAGACAGCTGTCGTCGACCCACACCATAGGTCAACAAGTGCCTCGGGCAAATCGTGTTGCCAATCCAGGGGAAAAAAACCCAGTTCCCTCTGGAATCCATCCGGATCCATCAGTTGCCGCGGGCGGGCCACTTTAACAGACCCTGCCTCCCTACGATGAAGTGTCGCCCCCAGAAAGACTAGAGCCACCAGATAGGGATCTGACCATGGCACACGTGTTATGTCTAGCTTCTATAAACTCAGATCACTCTGCCACCGCTCCGACAAAAAGACTAAATCTGGTGTGTGGCCACTGCCCCTGGTAGGGCCCTGAATTACCTGAGCCAGGTCCATAGTTGCCATGGAAGCCATGAACTCCTGAGCCACCCCGGAACCGGACCCCAGCGAAGGCAAATTGAAGTCCCCCAGAACCTTCAAACGTTGGCCACAGAAATCCATGGAGCTGGAAAGCAACACTGATAAAACCACTTCTGAATTATCGCTTACCCTGATAACCAGTGGTGGGCTCCAAAAAATTTACTACCATACTGGGGGTGTGGCTAACTGTGGGCATGGCAAACTGTGGGTGTGGCCAGGTGGACGGCAGCAGCGGAGATCGAGGTGGCGGAGGAGACAGGCGACAGAGAGTGAGGCGTCGGGAGTGGCGGCGGTGATTGAGGAGGCAGTGGCAGCAAGATCCTGCCACTGCCGCCAAGTCCCTGCCGCTGCCGGGTCCTCTCTGCTGCCTCGATCTCCGCCACCGTCGCTCCCGCTGCCTCCTCCGCTGCTGCTCCACCTGCTGCCGCCGCTGCCTTGACCGCCACCGCTGCAAGGTCTCCGCCACTGCCGCCCCGCTGTCTCAGTCTCCACAGCCACCTCAGTCATCATTGTCACTGCTGCCTCAGTTGCCGCCACCACCGCTCCTGCTGCCTCAGTCTCCACAGCCTCAGAAAATGGCCGCTTGGCTTAGCTTTTAGCACGCATGCACTACTTCATAGTCTAGTGCATGCGTGCTAAAAGCTAAGTCAAGCGGCCGTTTTCTGAGGCTGTGGAGACTGAGGCGGCGGGAGCGGCGGTGGCAGGGACTGAGCTCCCGAGTAGGGAAGTGGGTGTGGCCAGGAGAGATTTTTGCTACCGGTATGCCCATACCGGGGCGCACCGGGAGCAGCACACTACTGCTGATAACCCTGTTAAGTCAAAGGTGACTTGACAGTATGGAAAAACACATCATGGATGAAACCAAGCCCAAATAAATACTTGTATAATGCTATTGTTAATGGTATACACATTTGGACAATCATTCTCTCAAAACTCACACATGGTTACATACTTTTTGTGTAACAAATCTATGCATGTGTTTGTCACCAGACGTTTAAGGAATAATAAAGGAAATGTGTGAACTTGTATCATGATCTGAGAGCTACATTTGCCCAGCTTTTCAGCACAAGTGGTAGCATAGTCAAAAGGGATGTTCAGTATACCACCCAATAGCAAGCTACTCTGGGAAGTGTATCACAGAAAAAAATTAAAAATACTTAAAGACAGGGGTAAGTCAGACACAATTTATAAAATAAGTCTCAAATAAGCAAAACAAAAGTATGATTAACTCAGAGGGAGTCAAACTAATCTAAACACAAATCCCCAAAAGCTTTCCAAAAGAGTGCCATTTTCAGTCGTTTTTAAAGCTTTGAAGGGTTGGGTTCAACTGCAACTCAGATGAAAGGGCATTCCAAAGAGAGGGACTCACTACACAGAAAGCCCTGTTCCATGTCCTGGTTTTCTTAGCTTCTCTGGGGGTGGAAACCCTCAAGCCACAGGTTAAAGAAGATTGAGTTAGATGAGCAGATGAACTCAGGAGGAGACAATCCAAGAGGCATAGGGCTTTGTAGGTCAAAACCAACACCATGAACCTAATATGGTAACAAACAGGCAACCAGAGCAGACCAGCTAGGATTGGGAAAATGTGGGAATACCTCCCCACACACCCGTGGTTAATCTGGCCATTGCAGTATAGACCTGAAGTTTCCGTACCAGGTTCAAGGGAAACCTGCCTAGAGAGCATTTCAGTAGTCAATGGCATGCTCAGCCTTTCTCCTCTAAAGAACCCAAGGTAGCGTACATCATAAAAAGGCAATACAAAAGCTAATAATTATTATTTCAATGTTAAAAGATAATTAAACAAATATATTAACAATTGTGCATGAAAACAATACCAAAACACATTTAAAAACAACAATGCACAAGGAATCCCATTTTAAGAACTTCTTAGACAGCCAATCACTGAGGGAAAGAAAGTCAATGTTGAAGAGAAAGATCTTTGGCTACTTGAAGAAGGACAGAAAAGATGGAATCAGCCTAGCATGGTGTGAAAGGGAGTTCTAGAGTCTGGACTCAGATGAACCTGTCCCATGCCCCCCATCATACACACCTGTAAGGGTGCTAGGAGGGATAGAAAGGCGTCCCTGAAGATCTGAAGACCCAGTCAGGCTCATAAAATGAGATCTGATCTTTCAGATAGCTTGGACTGAAGCCATTTAGGACTTTATGTTTTAAAACCCACTCTTTGAATTATACCCAGAAACAGATTGGCAGCCACTGGAGCTGCAGAAATAGGAAGTTTTGTGATCCCTAAAACCAGCCCGATTTAACAATCTGGTTACCAATTTTAGACCCACTGGAGTTCCCGAACACATTCCAAAGGCAGTCCCATGTAGGGGACATTACAATAATTAGACCAAGAGAAGGCATTTAATAGAGTTGACAGGAAACTGCTATGGCAAGCACTGGCCCAATATGAAGTAAGTAAACATCTTATCAGATTGTAAAAGCTTATATAGTGACTGCATAAATGTAACATCTGGAGTGAGGCAGGGATGTGTACTATCCCCACTATTACTTGCATTGCACTTACATAGACAGCATAAGCAAAAAAGCTAAGCCCATGAATATCAACGAATTACTTTTTGCAGATGATCAGGCATTGATAGCAAGTACAGCTAAGGAACTACAACAACACCTTACACCCATTAACCAAGAATGTAAGATAAATAATATGAGAATCAATAAATAAAAAACTAAGATAATGGCAATTGGAAGGAAACAGATATCTAGATATCGAGGTAGAGAGAACAAGTATAAAATAAGTGCCAGAGTTCAAATACCTAGGAACAACATTTACTTAAAATAGCAAAATAGACAAAGAGATTAACATACAGTACAGTAAGGCAAACCAAATATTGGACAGTTAGCTCTGCTCTTACAACACAAGACAATACCAATCAACACAAAGAAACATCCCATACAAAGCACATTCATTCCTACCTTATATTACCAGTGCCAAAAGTGGGCACTTACAATACATAAGCAAAGGTTGGTCACCACAGAGGAAGGCTGATGGAGTGACCAAAAGGGATAAAACCAAGAATGAGGTTATAAGGGAAAGGATTGGAAGAGAACCAATCTTTCATTACATACAGAGACAAAAATTTGGTTTGCCCATTTGGAGATAATGTCTTGGAATTCCATACTTTACAAGGCATATGTGGAAAGAGGAGAAAGACAAAGACCATGAGGCAGACCCAGAAGACGGTGGAGAGGTAACATCAGAGAAATATTACAAGAACACCAAATAATACCAGTAGAAGTGCCAGCGCAAGAACCTTACAATCTTTCCTCAACACCCAATGGGATAAAAGAGGAAGGAAAGAAGAAGATAGACAGACATTACAGTACAGCCAGGATGTATCTGAGGCAGATGTCACTGTGTTCCAGATCATACCTCTCCAGGAATGGGTGCAGCTATAGCAATAGTTTTAACTGTGAAAATGCACTCCAGAACAAGGACTCATCATCCTCCTCTTGGCTCTGAAGAGTTCTGATGCCTCCAAAGCCCATTTCCAGTGGTGCAAAGAACTGCAGGAATGAGAAGAATGCCACTGAATATCTCCTACCTTGACACTGGGTATAAACCCATACCATAAGCTTTACAGAAATAACTACATGTTTGCTGCTCCAAGTCATATTCATAGAAATAAAATACTGAAGTAGAAGGTATGAGCTGAACAGTAAATTTCAACATAGGTCATTTTAACTGCTTTTAAAATTGATATTATATACATATATCAAATCAATCCTATCTCTTCAGCTGGCATAGTACAAATACCTAGGTAACAATAGGAAAATTGGCTTCATGTGAGAAAAGACAAACGGACCAACCTTACTGCCTTCCATTAGTATCCAGTCATTCGCTTTACATTTAGAGATGGATGTAAGGAATTGAGCTTTATAGTACCAATCACCATCAGTACTACCACAGCACTTGTACTGTTCCATTGTTTGTGATGCAAAGGAACATTTATCCTATTTAGACCAAACAATACCAATTGTTTTTCTGCTAGACCATTGTATCCATACTATCTACAGAAATTTATAAAATGCTCGTGCCAATCAAAATGTATTACAATCCTAGTCAAAATAGGTTGAAATGAACAGCTTGTAAGAAGGAACAATAACAGTGCTACACATAAAGTAAGTAAAACAAAACAAAAATTGGCAAAAAAAAACCCATTGTGGCACCTTAAAGATTTAATTCCTGTATTTTAATGTTAGCTTTCATGGATCAAGTCTATTTCATTTTGTTTTCTCTCTGATATGCTTGCATAGACTAACACGGCTACCACTTCAAAAAAGGCGGGGGGGGGGCACACACTTGATTCATAAAACTAGTCTAGGACTATGAGAGTTTTAGACATCATAACTACAAAGTAGCATTTTTATAGGCATCTTTGCTGTAAGATTTATCATCAATTGGATTGTCTATTCTCCTCAGGCATCTTTTCATCTATACCTATAAATCTGTGCGTTAACCGTTGGAATGTGACAAAGGATGTTGCACCAGGCCCCACTAGCTCCGTCCAAGCCTCCGTGCACTCACCTGAACTGGGTTCACAAGTAACTGTTGGGTTGAAATTTGTGCCAGGGGGGCAGGAGCCCCCCGGATGCAAACAAAAAAAGTGAACTTCAATTCCCAACTTTCCTTGTGCAGCGCCACACCAGAGCCAATTAGGCAGAGTGGCGCGGCAAAAGGAACGTTCGGAAACGTGCCGTGGCCAATCAAAATAAGCCGCAGAAAAAAACCGCTGCAGTAACCAAAATCGCGCACGCCAAACTACAAGCCCCAGCGTCCTGCGTGCCATGAGCGCGCAGAACGCTGAGGCAGCCGGCGCGTGAAAAATAAAAGGAAAAAAAACCACCACCGCTGCCCTTACTTTCCATGGGCCAGCCATCGAGCATGGCCCGTGAAAAAAAAAGACCACCCCCCCCGCCCTTTTCTTTCCATGGGCCAGGGATCGAGCCTGGCCCATGGAAAAAAAAAACCACCCCTGGCCCGTGGAAAGAAAAGACCACCACCCCCGCCCTTTTCTTTCCATGGGCCAGGGATCGAGCCTGGACCGTGGAAAAAAAAGACCACCACCCCGCCCTTTTCTTTCCACGGGCCAGGGATCAATCCTGGCCCGCGAAAAAAATGACACACACCCCCCCAAAAAAAAGTACACACAAAAACATCCAAGAAGTAAACACAAAAACATCACACAGAAAAAAAAACCAAAACAAGACCCCCCCAAAAAATAAAACCAGAGAGCTTACCAGGAGACGTCTTCACTCCATGATGAACGGAACTCAACTGAGAAAATAAAGAAAATACTCACCGGAAGAAGAAGCGACACCCAGAGGACAGTAGAGAAAAATTATAGAGTAGAAGAAAAGCTCACCAGCCCCACCCAGTGGCAACAAGAGAAAAAACATTCAAAAATATTAAAAATAATAAATACTTCCCAAATTAATTAAATAAGTAATCAAATCATTCAAAAATAGTCACACTAATCACAAAAAATTCAAAAAGAAATAAGTTTTCACCCAAAAAAATCAAAACAAAACACCTAAGCACAGTATGGAAACATTGATTTAAAAAAACCATATTCTTACACATTTTAAAAATGATTATCCAAAGCACAACTATTAAAAAAAACACATAGTAACACATTATTTGGTTAAATACAATAATTATAAAATATTTTATCATCCTTTCCTCTTTTGAAAAACCAAAAACAAAAAATGTGTTAAAATAAATATTTAAAAAAACAAAATTAAAAACTAACCTCATTTGCATAAACATAAAACAAAAACCTGCCAAAACCATTTTAAAGAGCCCGGCACTGAGGAAGCCGGCGCGCAAAAAATAAAAATAAAACACACACTGGGAACGCAAGTCCGCCACAGGCGGACGCAGCGCCTCAAAGCCACAAAATCACAAATCCTTTCAACACCATTTAAAACAGCCCGGCACCATTTGTTCAAGGAAAAAAAAAGAAACCCTTTACTATCCAACACAATTTAAAATAGCCCAGCACCGCCGGGCAAAATCTGCTAGTGGTCTATAAATACCTTACAATACAGAAGTAGGACCTGATTAACACACCCATATATTTATTATAACCCAGATAGTTTTGTATCAGTGACAGTTTCTATAGCCATGTTCCTAGTAAGATTACTATTCTATGCCATGCTATGCTATACTAAATCTAAAATGAAATGTATATGCAAATCTTACCAAATCAACCACACAATTTTATAATAATAATAATCTATATTTTTTAAGAGGGGGAGGTGCTAGTCAATCCTCTTATAGTGTGAAGAATGGAAGATGTGAGATCCCAAATAGTTTTAACCCAATAAGCCTTAACAATAAGTTTTATGTCCATGAGTCTGGAGGATGTATTAATACAGAAGCTTGGAATCGGGCCTCAGCCCATCCCATATTTTACAAAGCAATAAGATACATTGGCAAAGGGAGACCTGGCTGTCTCCAGCCTGTAGTTTCAGTGGTTCTAATTCAAATTCAAATTTAATTTGTACCCCGCCTTTCTCTGACCGAGGCCAACTCAAGGCGGCAACATCTTAAACAGAACAATATAATAAAGTGCAATTCAAAAAGCAGTTATACAATACAGAATATCAAATCAGAAATAAGTACAATATCATATAAAAAATTGCAATTCAAAAAATCACATTAAAGAATAACACACATTACAACCTCAGCCACCCAGCAGTCACCGACACCCATAGTTCGAATGTCCATGAGGGCAGCTGCGTCAACGGCAAATGGCTCCCACCTGCCTCTTCTCCTGCGGAGCCGATGGCATGGGCTCACGGGAGGAGACAGGGAGCTCCTCAAGGCAGCAGGCGACGGCTCCCTTTCTGTTCTCCAGCGGGCCATCCCAGAGAGCAAGGGCAGCTGCAATGGCCTCTACTACTGCTAGAAGCCAAAAAGTTAATTCTAGAAGGAGGGTGAGCAAAATACTGGATGAGCAATGATAGATTAACACTGCCCTGTGTTTGCCAAGGGAAGCCTGGCCTCCAGATATTCAGCTCAACAAGCAGAACTGGAAGCAGTTGTTCAAGCACTGAACCTTATTTTATTTATTTACAGCATTTATACCCCGCCTTCCTCATCCCCAGATGACACAAGGCGGCAGAAGGGGAAACTGTATCTATACTTACTGATAGGCATTATGCTTTTGGGCTAGTTCATACGTACTGCTGAATGTGGAAAGATGAATTTTAGATGCCAAACGCTCCCTGATATTCTACTCTCAGGAGGTAGAACTGGAGAAGTCATTGCAATTGCATAAATACAGTAAAACCTTGGTTAACATAATTAATGCATTCCCCGAGACGTTTGTTAAAGTAAAAATTATTTAAACCGAATTTCCCATACAAATGCATTGCATGCAATTTTCCACAGGAATGCATTGAAAACCCAAATACAGTATGTTAACCAAAATGCGGTTTCCCGTAGGAATGCAATGAAAACCAATTAATCCGTTGTGGTGGGAAATCTTTAAACTGAGTCACTATTTTTGCGGATTTCCTTTTGTTATGCGATTTTACGTTAATCAAGCCATTTGTTAAGCAAGGTTTCACTTTATTAGGGTTGGTGGCAGGAACCAGAGGACCTTAGATGTATTCTATTACCTACTGCTCTAATTCTCCCCACAACTGAACAATTGCACAGTCAATCACACCCAGGAGGAGAGGCATTAACTCTGTTGTTTGGCAGATATTTCCTGGGAAGTGGGGTCTGCCTGGCGGGTGCCAAGACAATAGCCTCTAGTCTTCTTTGCCAGTAAAATGACCCAGCCACCACTAGGAGACACCCACATATTCATTTGCTGAACTCTATTTAGATCCCTGGACAACAATGGCAAGTGGACTTTACCAAATAAAGGAGGCCACAGAGGAGTGCTTATGTGGAACTGAATAATGGAATGAGGCACTTGGAAATATTTGCTAAAAGACTGAGCTTAAATGACCAGATGCATTGCCTTTGGTATAGTTAAGAGTCAGAATAGTGACCAAGGGGAGGGTCCAGTTCCCCATTTGACTTGGTCTATGGCAGGCCATAGCCTTTAAAAGATTTTCTGAGTTCTGGTTGGGATGTGCGGCAAACTGGAAATGAGATTATGAGAATTACTTGGTTTCTCTCTATGTCACGCTGTCTTCTCTTTCCAGAAGAGTTGTTGATGTCAGCCCATCCTGTAGAGCCTGGAGATTGGCTCCTAATTCGTGCCTGGAAAGTTGAGTCACTATGACTTAAGTGGAAAGGTCCTTACCAAGCCTTGCAGACAATGTCTGCAAAGATGAAAGTTGATGACGCAAGACTGTGGATACACTATACCCAGATCAAGATGGTAGAAGAACCAAAGACATAGATAGAATCATTGAGTTGATAAGGGCCTTTTAGGACATCTAGTCCAACCCCCTCCTCAATGAAAGAATCCAAATCAAAGCAGATATGACAGATGATGATCCAATTTATGGACAATATGAAAAAAGGACTGAGAGAGGCAGGAAGATTCACCTGAGGGAGATTTCAATTTTCCGTTTAAACATGTAAAAGAAAGAGATTAATGAGTTAATTTCTTTCAGGAATTTATGTTGTGCATGTGTTAAGAGTCACTCTGGCCCCCTCCTACCTCCACCTTGCCTCTAGTGCAGGAGTCAGCAAACATGGCTCTCCAGGTGTTACTGAACTTCAATTACCAGAAACCCAAGTCACTACAGCTGCTGATCAGGGCTTCTGAGAATTGAAGTCCAAGAACATCTGGAGAGCCAGGTTTTTTGACCCCTGCTCTAGTACATTTATACTGTACATGTCAATCCCCATTGACCCTTGCTTCTTAACAGACAGGAGATGGTCCTGGAATTACCCAGCCATCAAGAATTCACAACAAAGTGTGAAAAGGAGGACAGAGCCCAGGAAGAGACAATAATGGAACCTACTGCTTTTTTATCTATAAAACTGGTTGTGATCCTTTGTTGTCTTGCTTCTTCTCTATTGGTCAACTCCATAGAGGAGAGGAAGGGGGGTGCTTCTGTAAAAGTTTCTACACCATCCTTTTAATAAAGCTTTTCTCTTGCTCTAAAAGTTGGAGTACTGGATTCCTTTTGGTAACCCACAGCCACCAGAGCCATGAGCCCACTCTGGCAACAAAATAAAACACATACAATTACACAGATCACAAATTAAGGTATTATATGCATATGTACAGGACCTAAATATATTTCTATCCCGATCAGGATTGAACTCACAACTTTTTGGCTGCAGTACTGTTCCACCAGGGCTCTTTTTATTTATTGAACTTGGTAATTAAGACTTCTGAACCTGAGCTTGCAAAAGAAGTTAAAAATGATAACCACAAAAGGATTATCTACATACCGTATTTTCCGGCGTATAAGACAACTGGGCGTATAAGACGACCCCCAACTTTTCCAGTTAAAATATAGAGTTTGGAATATACTTGCCGTATAAGACTACCTCTCTTCCAATGCACACTAAATAAAAATTAACCCACACTCAACCCGAAGACGCGCAGCCCTCCGAGTCGAATGGGCAGGTTCTGGTGGAGAGCCAATCCACGCTCAAGTTCTCCTCCTCGAGGTACAGGAAGATGTGTGCAGCTTGCTTCCCCTTGCTTCATACTCCCCGCACAGAGCAGGGACTCGGCCGTGGCACCCCCCACCATATGCGCCGGACATATGAAGCAAGGGGAAACAAGCTGCAGTTAAGTACCTGTCCTATAAGACGACCCCCGACTTCGGCACAGATTTTTCGGGGTTAAAAAGTAGTCTTATACGCCAGAAAATACAGTACATCCAACTTTTACTTATAGAATGAGAAAACTTTTCTACTAGGAGGAAATGAAAGATGAACAATGAAGTTGTTTTTTTATTTGTCATTAATAAAGATTTCCCACTCTAACCATTGGTTTCACTACCCCCTCACGACAATGTGCACAAAGCAGTACACATTCACACATCTGCATAAGCATACCCATGTCACCAAATCCCCACTGCCAGGCTCCCAACAACATAGAAGACTCAAGCTCTGCTTTCCTCATAGAAATGCATAACTGGGAAAGATACCCGCCTTTCTGGCTCTCCAAGGTGGGGAAGAAGCAAGAACGCCTCAATGTTAGAGCTCCCCTAGTGGTGACCGTTGTAAACAGCAGGGCAAATGTCTGCTACTTCAGATAGATTCAATGTAACAGTGGGAGGAAAGCTTCCATTAACTAATTAGGGTCAAGCATGCCAGCAATATCAGCCAGTGGAAGTGGAAGATAGGGAAGTAGTGAAATACTGTAGAAGTAAATGTTTTAAAATACATAACTTGCCACAGAAATCACGTAAGGAACACCGGGTTGGTTTTCTTTAATAGTATAAATGGGAACTTACTTCTCAACATTATTGCTGTATGAATGTTGAGCACGTAATGGCGGTGTGTATTTTAACACTTTCAGATTGTGTCTTTAGTCCAGGAAATTAGCAAACTCACTCGCTAGACCCGGAATACATTAGCTTCCCAAAGACGCAAAGGCGACTGTTTGACAAACATGTCAGGAATGTTAAGCCCTATAATCCTTAGTTTAATGTGATTGATAGCCTATCCTACCTAGGTCATCAGAACAGTAACAGTACATAAATGAAAACATTTCTCTATTCTCTTTCAAACCTTTTATAGAAAACAAAAGCAGATAGTAATTTGCACAAGGCACACTTTTAAAAATAGTTTGCACAAGATATCTTAGTTAAGGGTTTAGATTACACATTTCGGAGAATTGCAAAATCTTCTTCAGCTATTGAAAATAACACAACGGAAAATAATATCACAGAATTTAGGCACAACACATAGAAATATTCCTCAATATGTAGAAAGCCTTCCAGGAGGCCATGGACATTCATTTACAGTGGAACCTCGTATAACGAATGCATCGTACAACTAAAAAACCATACAACGAAGAGAATTTTAATAAAAAACATTGCATCGTACAACAAAAATCTCTATGGGAAAAATTGTACAATGAAAATTTTCCTTATACGATTTTTCCCATAGAGATTTTGTTGTACGATTTTCCCCAATGGGATTTTCATTATACAATACATGCATCATACAACAAAAAAAGTTGTATAATAAAGTGCCTTGTGGAACCAATTATTTTCGATATACGAGGTTCTACTGTAATTACTTAACTACAGCTTATTAACATCTTGAGTCCAACAGCACATGCACGGGACTAAGAAAAAATAGTTATGATTTACATTTCTTTGGCTTCCTCCTGCAGAAAGGTTATACAGAGCCTTGTTATCTCTGTATAACTCTAGCAGGAAAAGAGAAACATCATCCCTTCTCTGAAGTCTCCATGAGAAATCAGGAGCAAGGAGCAGTTATACCCTAAAATTATCAATGTAAATGCATAACTGTCCTCCTTTCCCACATTTCACAAAGAAATGGAAACACATTTGCTTGAATATCTGACCATATTTTTTTTATTTCCAATGCTTCCTCCTCCCATTCGTCCCATATTTTTACTACCTAGCCTAATACAGAGTCCTGAAGGACTCAAATGATTGTGTATTTTTGAATTATTATAGTTGGCCTTAATAAAATTACTCCTCCCTGACTCTCACTATCCAGAAACATGGAACTTTGAGAAACTAGGGGTAGGGAGAGGAGACTATTCACTGCCGGTGACCTGCTTTATAGGAGCCTGTATATATTGTCCTGCTTTCTTTAATTTCTTGTTTAAGGAACTGCTGGAATTCTATTATGTTCATAGTGTTGGTCAGGGATTTTCTCATTTGTATTTCAAAGCATGGGGTGAAAATCAGTATTTTCCAAGTGAAATTCCATTTGTGCAATATATATTTCACTTGTGCACCCATTTGTAAGTTTGAGTGTCCACATGACATACCAAACCCCAAGTGATGCTATTTTGTCCAGGTCCTTCTACTGGGAATTTCCCATATCCTAAAGGCTTACGATGACATCCACTTCAGGATACTAGCAAATTAAACATCTCCAAGTGTTGGATTGTGTTAAGGGAGTACTGATGCACTTACTTCCACCAGATTTTTTTTTTTTTTTGGGGGGGGGGGGGGAGAGAGAAAGATCCTACCAGTATCAAAGAAGAAGAAGCCAGTGACGGTGCCCAGAAAGATGCAAGTAGCAATGCTCTGGAAATGGACTGGTTTGCTCCAGCAATCATGGTGTGTGATCATCAGAAAATGGAGTAAACCACTCCATCCCACAAACAGAGGGCTAAATCTGATCACACCCTTAATTTAATTTCAATTATAGTATTCAAAAAGCACTCTAAAGTTTCCATAAATGTTATTATCTTCATATAATAGGACATATGTTTCAGCACTTACATGCTTTAAATGCATAAGAACTAAACACCCCTCTTCATCATGCAGAACTCATGGAATATGAATTGTCTGGCCAAAACCAAAAGTGGTTCTATCTATTTTCCACTGTGAACAAAGCTTAAAAATTTAGAAACTGACATGTTGTGAGATGTAACAAAATACATACTAAATAAATGTGTAGTTTTACCACTTACACTGTGCCCTCTAAAGCTACTCATAAGCCACTTCTCCTATAGTCACTAAGTGTAAGCACATGTGCATCTGCGCATAATTTTGCCATTACATTTGCATTCTTCCCCTGCAGGTCTGTCCATATGACAAACACTCAGCAGAAAAAAACTCTTTAGCAAAAACATAGCTCAATTATCATATAAAATGGAGCAATATTCGGAGATGTTTCAACCTACAAATAGTTTATAAGAAATGGTGCTTCAGAGACAAATCTAAATATTAGACTAGCAGTACTTGTATAATAATAATTGAATGCCATCATGTCAGTTCTGATTTATGATAACCCTTTCTGAGGTTTTCTAAGTAGACAACTCAGAAGTGGTTTATCATTCTCTTCTTGGGGGGGGGGGGGGGGGGGTAATCATGGGACCTTGCAGATTGCCCTTGACTACACAGCTAGCTTTTCTCCCAGCAGGAAGAGAGGGAAATAGATCTCCTGAAGTCTGGCTCTGCAGCCAGATACCTAAACCATTCAGCTATCCAACCAGCTCAGTGTTTATATTACTAGTTATCATTTTTTGATGAACACAGAGTACAGAAAATAAATCGTAATAATGCTGGATTCTTTATTCCCTGTGTTTCATACATATACCTCCTGCCCCATTAAACTCTTCTTTCCTTAAAAGAGCATTTATTTACAGGGATAGATATATAAATGCATAAGTAAAATACAACAGTAAACACTCTTCAGCTTCTCTTTTGTGCCTTTTAATAGCTTCCTCCAATCAGCCACTAGAAGATAATTATGCATCTACCTGCTGAAGTAGGGGGAAATCTTTTGACTTTCTAACTATTTTTAACCAGAACTCCCAAAATCCTTACAACTGGCCATGGCCAATGGGTCTGATGTCTTAACCAATAAGGAAGGGATGTGGCCGTGCGTGTGCGGAATGCATGTCCACACACGTGCAGCCTATCCTGTAATGCACCAGCCACACTTACTTTGTCCCGGACATCATAGCCGCAAGGGTCCAGGAGCCGAGAGTGGGGCCAACGCCCCACAAATGCAGAAAAACAAAAAAAACAAGTCCCAGCATCCTCCGCGCCACGGCACGCCTCAGCCAATCAGGCATGAGGATACGAGTGCGGAGGAGGCGGGACAGCCGGCGTCCCCGGGGAAAAAATGGTCACAGAAGAGGCAGGGCCAGGGATGCGTGGAGATTCAACAGCGAGAAAGCCCATTGGCGTTCCGTTCGGCCTCCCTGGGAGGCACGGCCAAAAGCGGCCCTCTGTAACGCCCTCGCCTACCGGGGAGAAGTAAGCACCTACCCCGGGGTGCAGGGACCAAAAGCACGGCTGCCTTCGGCCTCTGCCTAGCGAGCCACTTCCCTGGGGGGCAGGGCGAAGAATGACGCTCTGTTCCGCCCTGGCCTCCCGGAGGGAGCGCCTACAAACATCTCAGGCCTGCAGTTTTCCCTGCACAACAACTGACAGCCCTTTACGTGAACAAGTTTTCCTGCCACTTCTAGCCTTGATATAGTGCAACAATCATTGGTAATACTTCAAAGATTTTACAAACGTACAGTAGTATGAATTCCAACCTTCTTTTTCAAAACCCTTTTCTTCAAACTCTCCCTTTATTCACAGAAGGGAAAACCTGCCTTCGGCCCCCGCCTACCGAGAGAAGCGAGCCAGTTCCCCGGAAGGCCAGGACAGAGAACAGCGCTCCATTCTGCCCTGGCCTCCCAGAGGGAAGTGAGCTCCTACCCCGGGGGTGGGGGGGCGAAAGCTCAGCTGCCTTCGACCCCTGCCTACCAGGGGAAGTGAGCCACTTCCCCGGAAGGCCAGGGCAGAGAACGGTGCTCCATTCTGTCCTGGCCTCCCGGAGGGAAGCAAGCGCCTACCCCGGGGGGCAGGGGCCCGAAAGCACGGCTGCCTTCGGCCCACGCCTACCAGGGGAAGCGAGCCACTTCCCTGGGAGGTCAGAGCAGAGAACAGCGCTCTGTTCCGCCCTCACTTCTGGTAAGAAGAGGGCCCAAGGTACCCGACTGGTGAAGCCGGGTAGCAATGCTAGTGTGTTATATAGCAAAACCTCTGGAAGGTGAAAGATTCTTCTTCTCTTTGCTTACAGACATCTCAGGCCTGCAGTTTTCCCTGCACAACAACTGACAGCCCTTTATATGAACAGGTTTTCCTGCCATTTCTAGCCTTGATATGGTGCACCAATCATTGATAATACTTCAAAGATTTTACAAACGTGCAGTAGTGTGAATTCCAACCTTCCCTTTCAAAACCCTTTTCTTCAAACTCTCTCTTTATTCACAGGAGGGAAAACCCTTCTTTTTTGACATCCAAACAACTAAAAAAGTCAGAAGTGTTCAGTGGATGCATAAGAAAATCATGCTGCTCTGTACAAGCTTCAGCCTAATCAAATTTAGTTGCTTAGAATTTAGTTAAAAAAATTATTTCAAGCTGCTTTTATTAATGCAAGCTGAAATAATAAACATAAAATAGCAATTGCTAAATCCAAGCAATTTTGTGTTTAGAACCATTACGAACTTTATCAAACCTCAGAATGCTGCCTGAAAACAGTCTTTTTGTACAAATATCTATACTGGTTGAAGTGAAACTGACTGATGGCACATTCTCATGTGAAAGTGACTTGCACAGTAATGGTAAAAGGTCGCCCTTGCTCGAAAGCCAGTCATATCCAACTCTAGGGTTTGGTGCTCATCTCTATTTATAGCCAAAGAGCCAGGGCTGTCTGCATCTGCAAATGTTTCTGTGGACATGTAGCAGGCATGACTAGACACCAGATTGCACGGAACGCTATTTATCTTCCTGCCGAAGTGGTACCTATTTATCTACTTGCAATTTCTTGCTTTAGAACTGCTAGGTTGGCAGGAGCTGGGACAGAGACAGGAGCTCACTCCGTCATGCAGCACTCGGGTCTTGAACTGGTGACCTTTCCAGTTGTCAAGTTCAACATCTTAGCCACTAAGCCACCATGGCCCCTGTATATATTGTTGTTGTTGTTCAGTCGCACAGTCGATTCCGACCCTTTGCGACCCTATAGACCATTTTTCTCCAGGCGCCTCTGTCCTCCACCATCCCCCTCAGCACTCCCAGTTCTGTATGCATAAACATCATATGCTATATAATACCAAAAGATTCCTTTCTCAAGTATCTGTAGGAATGTCTTCTTGTGCCTTCATTTGTCACCTGTTCCAAGTTTCTAGAGCCGTGGTTCCCAAAATGTGGCACATGCCCCACAGGGGGGCAATTTGATAATTAGTTATTAACAGCGAATGGCCTTTTAGGCTTCCTCCACATGAAGTTTACTTTTTGAATAAGAATTATATGTGTATGTGTGTGGGGGGGGAGGGGAATCATGATTTTAGAGATGTTTAGATGGGGCAGGGCCAAAAAAAGGTTGGGAACCAGAGGATCTTGCAATTTCCTATTAGCTAAGTCACTTCCACATAAGAACTTGTAAACATATTTACCAATGCTCAGAAGCTTACTAGCAAAAAAAACCAGCATGTGCTCCAAGAATTGTACATAAATTTTAGAATGTCAAACAACAAATATGTACAATCATAAAAATAAAGCAGTTATGTGTAATCCTAAAAATGATAAAAATAGCAAATTTATTTTTAAATTTTGCAACTACAAAATAATCTTTTAAATGCATTGTATGTATTACTTTCATATACTGATCTGCCTACGAATAAGTTACCACAGTTAGAGTATTTTTGGTACTAAAAAACTTAGTCTCACAAAAACTAAAATCTTGTATGTTTCACTGACATAGCTCCATACTAAAGATAACTGTGTATAGTTTAAATTTTTGAAGTGGTAGCTGTGTTCGTCTGTGCAAGCATATAAGAGAGTAAACAAAACAAAACACATTGTGGCACCTTAATGATTAACTCCTGCATTTAAATGTGAGCTTTCATGAATCAAGTCCACTTTGTCAGACCTTCATCTAATTTAATACCACAGCCAACGCTCTCACTTAGGAAAAAATAATTTTTCATGTAACTCGAAGCAAACCCATAGGAAAAATGATTTTTTTATGTAAATCAAAGCAAACCCATAGGGAAATGAATTTTTACGTAACTCAAAACAAACCCATAAGAGAATCTTTATGTAACTCGAAGCAAATCCATAGGAAATCGTGTAAATCAGGACATGGTTTTATCATAAAATCATTATGTAAGTCGAATTTTATGTAACTCGAGGCATGTGTAAGTCAGGGTTTTACTGTATAACAAAGAGCAGGAGGAACTAGCTATTTTTAAAATACACCAACTGATACAGAACAAGTGTACGGTTAGGTGAAGACCAGACAGGAAGTACTAAGTTCAGAAACAAAGTAAGGTTAAGCTATGAAGGTTTGATTTCTGAAAATGCCTGGGTTCCCGTCCCAAAGCTGTCACCCCAGAACACTTGTCTGCCCATCTTCAAGATCCTCCTTTCTCCCCACTATTATCCACGTGTGTAACTACCAAGGTGGGACTGCAGTGGCTCAAGTGGCTAAGACGCTGACTGGGAGGCGGAAGGTCAGCAGTTCGATACCCGAGTACTGCAGGACGGAATGAGCTCCCATCTTTGTCCCAGCTCCTGCCAACCTAGCAGTTCGAAAGCAAGAAATTGCAAGTAGATAAATAGGGACCACTTCGGTGGGAAGGCAACAGCGTTCCGTGTGTTCCGGTGTCTAGTCATGCCTGCCACATGACCACAGAAACGTCTGCAGAAGCAGACAGCGCTGGCTCTTCGGCTTTGAAACAGAGATGATCACTGAACCCTAGAGTCGGATACGACTGGCTTTCGAGCAAGGGAAACCTTTACCTTTACTTAACTACCAAGAGAAAGGTTAAAAAGCAAAATACTTGTACACCAAATACTTGTACACCAATCCTCTCCTGACAAGGCGTTTAAAGGCAAAGCTGTCAACCCTTTCCCCTTCCAGACGGCATGGATGGCTAACAGGTGCGGATCAGGTTGGGGGAAAGGGAAGCTTGGACGTGTTTTGCTCACAGAGCGTGCCTTTGGTCAAGTGGCAAAGAAGATCCGAGGGGCGGGAGAAAGCCTCCGTGCTCGAGAGCAGCAGCAGCAGCACCTGTAGCCCGAAGCCAGGCTGCCTGCCCGCAAGACACATGATAGATTACCTTTCAGCTGGGGCAGCGGGAGGAGCTCGACGGGGCTGCTCTGGGTCCGGAACTGCGACGAGCCCTGCGAGCGCTTCTGCTTCTGCGCTTTGCGCACCGACCGCCGCGTGAAGCCGTCCACTTTCTCGGCGGCCGAAATCGTCGCCGCCGACATGGCTACGGGGAAGGAGACACCCGCCGGGGGGCCTTTCTCTTGAAGCATAATATGCCTTTTTCCCGAGGGGACGGGGACGGAGGAGGAAAAGCAGGCCGAGCGTCCACCGAAGCCAAGGGGGAGGCAGCTCCTGCTTCCCAAGGGAGCAACGCACCCCCACACACACAAACACACACAGATGGAAGGGAAAGGGGGGGGGGGAGAGAGAGACGGTTAATCCATTTCACACACACTCACACGGGGGGGGGGCACTTAGAGAAGAGGTATTATATCCGGAACTCCACGAGGAAATGGCGGTGGTGGAGTGGAGGGGGGGGGAGAGAACCCTTGTCTGTTAATCCAAACCCCTCCAGGAACAGGAGCTGGAAGCGGATCTTCCAAAGAAAGGGTCGGCTATTAATTAATCCAGAGTCACTTCAGCGAGGTGGCGGGAGGGTTTCCAAGTAAAATAACGAAGAGCCTTAATCCGAGGCAAAAGAAGAAAAAAGGCGTTGAGGTCGAAGCTCTGGAGGTGAAAATCCCCTCTAGGGAAAAGCGGTGGATTTCCAATAGCCTTCCAAAGGGAGAGGAAAAGAGGGAACTCTTCACGTCGAACGAGCGGCTCCTGAGGGCGCAGGGCGGACGCCTCGGTCACCGTCGCCCGGGGCGCCAAAACAAAGGGAAAGCGCAAGGCGGAAACTTTTTTTCCCTCCCCACACCCTAGAAGCAGCAGCGCCGCCCGCCCGCCTGAGGCAAACTTCGGCCGCCGTGTGCTGGGGAAGGAGCGGCGCGGGTGGTGGGCCCGGAGACTTCCTGAGGCAACCCAAGCGCGGTCGCTTCCCCTCAGCCGGGCTCGCCGTCGCCAGGGCCACCGCGCTTGAAGGGGGCTGTCATGAGAGCCGGAGCTTATCGGAAACAAGGAGGAAAGGCAGGCCCGGCGCGCCTCAGCGGACTCAGCCACCGTCAGGGGAAGAACCGTGCGCTTCTTCCGCCAACATAACGCCGGCCCTCACGCCAATGGTGGTTGTCGCGGCCGCCGCCGCCCCTCCTCGCCCTCTTCTTGTCCTGACGTGCTACTCCAGGGGGAGCCGCTTCCTCTTCCGCGCAGCCCGCTGCGCGCAGCGTCACTCACGGCGAACCTTCCACCTCCAGCCCGGCAGCGCCCCCCTTGCGAATGAGCTGCCTGAGCTGAGTCTCTGACTCTGAGCTCCAAGGGCAGGACGGAGGGAGTTCCCAGCCCAAGCGAGGGGCGGGGCCAGGAGCGGCGCCCACCAATGGGCGGAGCAAATGGGGAAGTGATAGGGCCGGGGGAGGGGCGGAAAAAAAGGTGGCGGTTGGAAGAACCGTTGGAGGAGCCCGGCTTGAAAGGGGGTAAGGGACAGGCCTCCGAGCAGCCAATCGGGAAGCGTGGAATCGCCTTGGAGGGCGGGACCAACAGGGAGAGCCACTACTAGTACCCGCCGCTCTCCAGGGAGGAATGAAGGCCTGCCCGGCGATTGCCCAACACGAGCGGGTCAAACAAGAGAGGGAGGGGTGGGCCGAAGAAAAAAGGCGGAAGAAAGGCGGGAGGGGATTGGGTGGAAGGGGCAGTGCCGCGGCGGGGGGCGGGATGAGCGGGTAGCCAATTGGGAGTTAGGACTTGCCCTGTGGATGAGGGGCGCGCCGCGGACAGAGGGGACAGCCTGGCAGGGGCGGTTGGGTTGGGGTTGAGGGGAACCAAGTTTAGCCGTTAGTGTGCCCGAGGCTTACTTGGCAAAGTTAGTGGTGTTAGCTGTAGGCTTCTCCACTACAGCACAGTACTGTATTTCCTTTCTGCTTGATGGAGACTTTCAACCGCCTAATACAGAGGAGCCCAAACTATATACCGCTTTCCTCGTCTAACAGAGGTCAACACCAGCACCTTGAATTTCTGGATGTATCTTAAGTTTTTCTTAAGTCGAGCCATTCTTATCTTGGGGTTTGATTGTACAGTACAGTACTTGCAAATTCTTGCTTTCGGACTGCTAGGTTGGCAGGAGCTGGGACAGACAACGGGAGCTCACTCTGTTGGGTCTCAAACTGCTGACCTTCCAGTCATCAAGTTCGGCATCTTAACTACTCTGTCCACCGCTGCCTTGCGCTAAATTCTAAATTTGGGTGGCCTTGGCTGCAATCCAGCTAGTATCAAATGTATTTGTTTGGTAACTTGGTAAATTGTTTGGTAAGTTGTTCTGCTGAAAAACTCCCTTGGTTTGGAAAACATGAGTATTTTTTTATTGATTTTTTTGTCCTCTACTGTATGTTGGACAGCATCATGAGTCAACAATTCATTCCTCAGTCCTTTGGCTTGATCTGGTGTGAGAAAGATTAGCCAGCAACACAACGTTGCTGTTGCCCAGGGTACGCCCAATTATAACCACAATCTTCGAGGAGGCTCTTTCTGTGTAACCCAAAAAAACACAGTGGAGAGTTACAGAATCCAGCTCATTTGCCATATTATTACCAGAAACGTACCAATGAAGATTTAATTTTGACCAACAGCAAAGCCGAAAAAGTTGCTTCATTTTGGCAGTCCAAAGTTTGATCTGGAGATAGGGAAAAAATGAGTCAACAGCATGATATGGCTGGGAAAAAAGGCCAAAGCTGTTTTAGCCTGCATTAACAGAAGTAGTCTCCAAAGCCCATGAGGTACTAGTCTCCCTCTATTCAGCACTAGTTAGGCCACATCTAATATACTGTGTCCAATTCTAGGCATCACAATTTAAGAAAGATGCAAACAAATTGGAGCACGTACAGAGAAAGGCAACAAGGAAGATCAAAGGAATGGAAACCAAGTCATATGAGGAAAGACTGAAGGAACTGGGTATGTTTAGCCTTGAGGAAAGGAGACTGAGGGGGAATATGATATGACTCTTCAAATACCTGAAAGAATCATAAAGAGGAAGGGGAACTCCATCATCCCAGAGTGCAGGATGTGTAATGATGGGCTGAAACTACAGGAAGCCAGATATAGGCTGAATATTAGGACAAACGTCTTAATGGTTAGAGCAGTACAACAGTGGAATTAACTGCCTGGAGAGGTGGTGAGCACTCCAACACTAAAAGCATTCAAGCGAGAATTGGACAGCTATCTGTCATACCTGCTTTAATTCGGATTCCTACATTGAGCAGGGGGTTGGAACGGCTTAAAAGGCCCCTTCCAACTCAGTGATTCTCTGACTTTCTGGATGATTAATTTATTGATAGCATGCTGGCAAAATTGCCATATATACTCAAGTATAGGTCAGGTTTTTAGCCCCCAAAATGAGGTCCAAAAATGAGACTCGACTTATACTCTGGTCAATGTAAACACTCAAAAACATACCTACACAAATGTCTAATTAATTTTACCATATTTTCATATATTTTAATTATTGAAATTCACTAGCAGCTGCTGCATTTTCCACCCCCGACTTATACTCAGGTCAATCTATTTTCCTAGGTTTAGATGTCCAAATTAGGTACCTCGACTTATATTCCGGACAACTTATAGTCAAGTATATACGGGTAAAGGGAAAAATGGAGGGTGGGACAGAATATTGTGGTGCCTTAAAGTCTTGACAGATCTATTTCAGTGAGCTTTTATGGATCTGAATCTACTTCCTTGGACACATGGTACTGATGGCAGTTATATATTTAAAAACCAAAGCATTTAGAATGTATACTTTACAAAGGAAATAAGAAACAAGTTGAAATGCAGAAAAATCAACCATCATTGGCAAAATCCAGAATTGGCATTGTTGCCAAAAATGGTCAAATTGCAGCTCTTGTGGCTGTGGGTACCAGAAGGAATACATGCACCAAAATTAGGAGAGAGAAAGGCTTTATTAAAATCTTTCACAAAAGGGCATCTTCTCTCCACCCTCCTTCAAAGGATGAATAGAGAGAAGAAAAGCAGTTCAGGAATACAGGCAGTTTTTAAAGATTAACAAAAGGCAGTCTAGAAATCATATGCTCTATTGTTACCTCATCCTGAGCTCTGCCCCAATTTCACAGACTTATGCCAGTTTGATGGCTGGGACATCTCAGGGCCATTTTCTTCATGACTGGGTCGTTAAGGACTATCCTATTTTCTAGAAATGGGGGTCAATGGTAATTAACATATATGAATTCCTAGAGGCAAAATGGAGTTAGGAAGGGGTGAGACTCTAAAGTACACAGAGGAATGCGGCAGGGGACCTTTTTATCCTTTAGTTTCCTTAAAATTCAAAATGGCTTTTCTTGGGTGTTAAATAATACCTTATTTAGATTTATCAGATCTCTCTAACAAGACAAGTCTTCAATGCTTGTTATTGGGCTGGTATTACAGAGCTGATGAGGTAAAGGTTGGTGGCAGTGAAGGCACCAAAGTCAAATCAACCTGGCTAGAAGTTGAAACTGCAAGATCTGGAGTTAAACAAAAATGCCAAAATAGAAATGAGGAATTGGTTTGAGGTGTGATTATATTAGCTTTTATTTATTTTTATTTATTTATTTATTTATTAGTCATATTTATATATGCCGCCCACTCAGGCTGAACCCGACTCAGGGCGGCATTACAACAAGTTTTAAAAACACATAAAAACACTTTAAAAGACCCATATCCCACCCACTTTAAAAGACCCATATCCCACCCACCCATCCCACCCACTATAAAAAGAAGAAGAGAGAGTTCTTAATTCTTTACATAAGCCAGCAGGCGGGGACCGTGTTCCCATTCGGGGGGCCCCACACCTGCCCTGCCAGCCAGGTCTTCAATCCTTTCCTGAACGGCAGCAATTCTCTTTGAAATCTTAGATCTGTTGGCAGGAGGTTCCAGAGAGTTGGTGAGGACACGGAGAAGGCCCTCCTTCGGGTGCTGGACAGATGTGCACCCCTAACTGATGGCACCATTAGAGAGCCCCTCCGGTCCGCTCTGGTTGGACGGGCAGACACTCTTGGGACGATGCGGTCTCTAAGGTATCCTGGCCCACTGCCATATAGGGCTTTAAAGGTCAAAAACAGCACCTTGAATTGCACCCGGAGACAAACTGGTAACCAGTGCAGCTCCCGAAGTAGCGGTGAGGCATGGGCATATCGCCCACATCCCATCACCACCCGGGCTGCCGCATTCTGGACCAGCTGCAGCCTCCGAATGGTCGTCAAGGGCAGCCCCATGTAGAGCGCATTACAATAATCTAGTCAGGAAGTGACCAGAGCATGGGTGACCATAAGCAAGGAGCCCCGGTCCAGGAGCGTGCGCACCCGAAGTTGGGCAAAAGCCCTCCTGGCCACAGCTGCGACCTGTTCTTCTAGCAGCAGCCGCGAGTCCAGAAGGACCCCCAAGTTGCGCATTGGGTCTGTCTGGGGCAAAACAGCCCCATCCAGTACCAAAAATGGTAACTCCCGGGATAACACGGGGCCCTTTATCCACAGCCACTCTGTCTTGCTGGGATTCAGCCGAAGCCCATTGGCCCCCATCCAGACCCCAATGGTCTCCAGGCATCCGGATAGGATTTCAACAGCATCACTGGGGTCCCCACGGGCCGAGATGTACAACTGAGTGTCATCCGCGTACTGATGGTACCGCACCCCGTGGGAACGAATGATCTCACCCAGTGGCTTCATGTAGATGTTAAATAGGAGAGGAGAGAGCACCGAACCATGAGGCACCCCATACTTGAGAAGCCTAGGGCTGGACCTCTCTCTCTCTAACCACACCGACTGGGTACGGCCCTCCAGAAAAGAGGAAAACCAGGACAACACGGTGCCCTGGATCCCCAGTCCTTTGAGCCGTTCCAGAAGGATACCGTGGTCAACGGTATCGAAGGCCGCTGAGAGGTCAAGAAGAGCAAGGGCGGATGGATAACTCCCGTCCCGCTCCCTTTTACCTCAGGGAATGTAAAATCAATTGTTCCCCATCTCTGTAAGACCAGTGATGGCAAACCTTGACACTCCAGCTGCTCTTGAACTTCAATTCCCAGAAGCCCTGATCATCAGGAGTGCTGACTTGGACTTCTGGTAATTGAAGTCCAAGAACACCTGGAGAGTGCCAAGGTTTGCCATCATGGCTATAAACTAAGGACTGCCTGCCAGTTGGTCAGTGTGTTCTCCATTGCATCACAGGTTCATCATGGGCTCCCAGCAGGCAAACCATTTTCTAACATACTGAATTCTGCTGCTCTCCCCACATCCTCAGTATTCTCATGAGAATAGAGCCACTAATCATGTTCAGTCCTAATTGGATTTTTGGGGAGGGGGGCATAGGGATGTCTCTATGTTTTGTTGAATTTTTTGAAGTGGTAGCCATGTTAGTCTGTGCAAGCATATCAGAGCGTAAATAAGGCCCCCCCCCCAAAAAAAAAAACCCCACCAAAAATGACACCTTAAAGACTTAGGTATTGTAGTTAGCCTTTAAGGTGCCACAACAGTTTTTCTCTTTTTGTTTAGTTTTATTTACTCTGATAGGTTTTTGTTGGTTGGATATTTTTGCTTTTAAGTCCTTTTGAGACTTCCTTGAGTTTACTAATATTCCTGTCTTGTTTCTAAGACTGCTTCTCCTACGCTAAAGACTGTCTGCTCACAGTTAAAACACGTTGCACAGCTTCTTTCCTGAATGGGCGTCTTGGTTTAAAAAAGAAGAAGATGAAGAAAGAAATAGAAATCACAGGAGAGCTGCAAAAATGAAGTCTAAATCCCCCCCATAAAACTTCACCAAATGCCAATGACGTACAAAAAGTGCAGTCTAGAACACTTTCCAGATGGAGAGCTCCTCATGCTAAGCATTAGAAGGCATTATGCAATTAATCTGTCTTTTTCTCATTAACTTATTTTCCACTGGGAAGGAGAGAGAAAGAAGACAACCATGGAAAAAAGGAGGGTTATGAGCAGGAAAGTCTGCATACAGTTCAGTGGAATAAGCAGGGTTGAAAGGATATTAAAAGTGTGGTCTGTGGCCCAGTTTTCACTGTGTAGGGTGCTTCTAAACCTCACTTTATTTGTGGCCTTGGAACACTCCATTCACTGTGGTTTGCAGAGACATCAGTGATTCCGTCTTCTGTTTGCAGTACTTCTGTGGTTTTCTTCTGTTTCTCCCCCCACCATGGAAAATCTTTTAAGGGAAAAAGACAGAATTGCTACCCACTTTGTTTCAGCTGTGAGCAGGAAGAGCCCTTTGTTTAGAAGCATCCCTTGTTGGCACACACCTGAGCTCACCATCAGATTACTTGCAATCGAAATCCATTGACGTAAAGGGTCAAAAGGAAGAAGAGGGAAACATCCAGACACCTGCTCTTTTGTATAGTTATGCAGTGAAGCAGTAGCTATCTTTAACTTCTTCCCTATTTTTCCTGGCAGGAGAAGCTATTAACCATCATTTAGTCAGGCACTAAACACACATACATAAGCAAGGTGGAGGATGGGGGTGTACAGGACAATCTACATTAAAAGTATAGTTTTGGGCAGAGTGCATGAGGGAATAAAGCCAATAACAAGTACTTGGTTGTTGTTCAGTCGCATAGTTGATTCCAACCCTTTGCGACCCCATGGACCATTGCCCGCCAGGCACCTCTGTCCTCCACCATCCTCCTCAAATCGCCCAGCTCTGTGCCCATTGTGTCTACGATACCATCTAGCCATCTCGTTTTTGGCTGTCCCCTTCTTCTTTTGCCTTCCACCTTTCCCAGCATCAAGGCTTTCTCAAGTGAATCCTCTCTTTGTAGGTGGTTTTTTTTTAAAAAAACTTTCATTACTGATGTGTCGCCCATGATGCTTAATAAATAAGCATCACCCATGATGCTTAATAAATAAGTAAATGCTAAATAAGCCAGTAGCAAGCGTCTGCTTTTAATTTTGTTCATTTTTTTAAAAATCTTGAAAATATATTGCTGTTATCTAAGGAATAATGATGAAGAAATTGAACTTGAGCCAGACATCCTGGAGAGCGAAGTCATAAAGGCCCTAAAGAGCACTGCAAACAACAAAGCTAGTGGAGATGATGGTATCCCAGTTGAATTTTTCAAAGCGCTAAAAGATGATGGCGTCAAATTACTGCATTCAATATGCCAGCAGATTTGGAAAACAAAACAGTGGCCACAGGATTGGAAAAGATCAGTATACGTCCCAATCCCAAAAAAGGGCAATGCCAAAGAATGTTCAAATTATCGAACAATCACGCTCATCCCACATGCCAGCAAGGTGATGCTCAAGATAATACAGGACAGACTTCAGCAGCATGTGGAGAGAGAATTACCAGAGGTGCAGGCTGGTTTCAGAAGAGGCAGGGGGACTAGAGACCACATCGCCAACATACGCTGGATCATGGAGAAAACAAAGGAATACCAGAAACAAGTGTACTTTTGTTTTATTGACTACACTAAGGCATTTGACTGTGTGGACCACAACAAGATGTGGCAAGTAATTAAAGAGATGGGAATACCAGAGCACCTCATATGCCTCCTGAGAAATCTGTACATGAACCAAGAAGCAACAGTTAGGACAGAACATGGAATAACAGAGTGGTTTGGAATAGGAAAAGAAGTAAGACAAGGCTGCATTTTGTCACCATGCTTATTCAACCTATACACAGAGCACATAATGCGCAGTGCAGTGATGGAGGAATCACAATATGGGATTAAAATCGCTGGGAGAAACATCAACAATCTGAGATATGCAGACGATACCACCCTAATGGCAGAAAGTGAGGAAGACCTAAAGAATCTCTTGATTGGGTTGAAGGAGGAGAGTGCAAAAGCTGGCTTGAGACTCAATATCAAGAAAACCAAGATAATGGCAACAGGCCCCATCAGTTCCTGGAAAATAGACGGGGAAGAAGTAGAAGCAGTGACAGATTTTACTTTCTTAGGATCAAAGATCACTGCAGATGGGGATTGCAGCCATGAAATAAAAAGGCGACTGATTCTTGGGAGACAAGCGATGAGAAACCTGGGGAACATAGTGAAAAGCAGAGACTTTACATTGCAAACAAAAATTAGAATAGTCAAAGCAATGGTTTTCCCAGTAGTAATGTATGGATGTGAGAGCTGGACAATTAGGAAGGCTGAACGCAGAAGAATAGATGCCTTTGAAATGTGGTGTTGGAGGAGGGTTTTGAGAGTCCCCTGGACAGCGAGGAGAACAAATAGGTCAATCTTAGAAGAAATTAACCCTGACTGCTCATTGGAAGGTCAAATAGTAAAGATGAAGCTAAAATACTTTGGACATCAAATGAGAAGGGAGGATTCACTTGAGAAAGCATTGATGTTGGGAAAGGTGGAGGGCAAAAGAAGAAGGGGGAGGCCAAGGATGAGATGGCTAGATGGTATTATAGACACAATGGGCACAGAGCTGGGAGGGCTGAGGGGGATGGTAGAGGACAGAGGCGCTTGGAGGAAAATGGTCCATGGGGTCGCAAAGGGTCGGAGTCGACTGTGCGACTGAACAACAACAACAAGGAATAACTAAGGCCGTGATGGCGACCCTTGGCACTCCAGATGTTCTTGGACTTCAATTCCCAGAAGCCCAAGCCCCCATGAATCTACACAAATGGGTTTGCTGCGATTCATCTGGCCCGTGCCGCCCTTGTCGCTCCTGGAAGAAGAAGTAAAACACACCCCGTACAGATGATTCGCAGTAAACCCATTTGTGCGGATTCATGGGGGCTTGGGCTTCTGGAATTAAAGTCCAAGAACATCTGGAGTGCCAAGGTTCGCCATCATGGCAAAGGTTTGCCATCACGGAACTAAGGGCTATTAACCCAGGATGCTATATTCCTGAATGAGACAGCATGTGTTAAATGTTTGAGTCCTTCTGAATGACAGGGAAATTTTGCTATGTTATACTCCAAATTGCAAGCTTCTTTAATCTATTAATCAAAGAAGACTATACTATGTCTCATATCTAAATTGCACTATGTAACTGCTCAAAAATGTACGTGAAGTTTCTGCCATAGTGTTGAGGGATTTATCCTGTTGTGAAAGATTTTTAGCGAAGTTTACAATTGTAGTACAGGCCTGTGATAAAGCTCTTGGATAGCCAAAAAGAAATTACAGTACAGAACGGGGGAAAGTGGCCTTCAGGATGCTCACTAAATCAGACTTAATCTGGAAGAAAGACATATACATGTACTGTTCTTATTTCCCCCCCCCCCCTTTCATATTGACATCTAGTGGGATTCACAGAGAAAATCTGATGTGTCATTTCTCTTAAACAAGCCTTAGTTTTCCATGCTGTGGCTTTATATAAATTGCCTTTTGTGCCATCTCGTAGATTCTTCACCTTACAAAATTGGACTCAGTGAAAGAAAAAGGGAAACATGTCATAGGAAGTTGGTTGCCAGAATTGAGTTCCACCAAAGAACACTTTATTCTAAAACATATCTGGCATTTAATCTTAAGAATACTTTTTCTGTCATCTGGTGCTCTATTTCCAATGTCAGAGATTGTCTATGCAGTGAAGCTATACATGGTTGAGTCAGGGCAAATCAACTTCTGTAATGATTGTTCCATTCATTCTATAAACCAGTATGCAATGCTACGACTTTTACTCACAGTAGAGAAACACAGCCCCTGCTATTGAACCAAAAGGTGTGAATGGGCACCAGAAAATTGTGATTTGGTTTGAGATTAGCTTTGTGTTCATATCTGTCAAGTTTCGGGAAATTCCTGACAAACCCCCATATTTTACACTCTTTCCCGCCGTCATCCCATATTCGTTAGACTGCAATTAGACTGGAGTTAGACTGGAGGCCAGCACAGGATAAGCATAGCTGTCCAGTTTCCCGATTTGGCCGGGAAATTTCCCAAAACTTGACAGGTATGTTTGTGTCATATGGTTGCGTAAAATTAGATTGAATTTTACCATACTGTCAGACAAAAATGGGGGATAATGGCTATGTAGCTGTCCCCCTCAGTTAAATATCCAAACAGCTTCCTTGTCATTAACATAATCTTCTGTGGCTAGATTAGTCTTTATATATCTATCATATGGGCAAGACAATGCAAGGAATCGGATATACAGTAATTGTGTATTGTGAACAGATCCCCTCCAAAATGGAAATATTTTGTGTATAAATTGGATAGCCTCAACTGTTGCCATTTATAGCCTAACATTTTTCATTCCTTTTGGATAGATTAAGAGAACTCAATCTAACTGTATAGAAGCTACAATTTTGTCAATTCAGTACCACAACATAAAAAGCTCCACTTACTGAAGAGTCTGTTTCAAAATATTTATGGAAGACATTGTATTTTATTTGATCTGTCCATCTGAAAAAAAGAATTTTTTTCAAAGCTAAATCATATGCAGAACATTAAGGCTGAGAGAATATGCCATATGGCTCAAGCCACCTTGTGTGTTTCTAGCTAATCTATATCTTCTGTTTAAAGTAAGTTTCAGAAAATGAGACCTGAAAAGAAAGAAACAAGAAAAGAAAATCAGAAAGTAAACAAAACAAAAAGACAAAAAAGTTGTGGCATCTTAAAGACTAACAGCTGTATTTTGATATTAGTTTTATTGGATCATGTCCACTTCATCAGACATAAGAGTGAGACCTCATGGCAACAATTTATATATGTCGGGTACAGAGGCACTCAATAGTTGGTCAGCATAACAGAAAAGTAACATTGTGGCTTTTTACAACTGGCAATAATGGCAGATCCCCAGTTGTTATTAAAACTTGCCATGAAGCTTGGCCCTGTTGAGTTGCAAATGGTTGCAAAACAAACTTCTCTTGCAAGCCGATGTATCATACCTGAAGGATGGATGCAAAACAAATATTGTGGCATTGTACATTTGCCAATTGATAGCATCTATTGACAAAGGTGTGAGTGACCCAAGCAAAATTGCAGCATATAACAACCTGTTAGTTGTGGTGCATCAAATTTGATAATGTTCCAGACACACTTGACTAAAAAATAAAATGAACTGACTAAAAATTACTGATGACAAAAGACATTAGGACTGAATGTTGTTGCCTTGCTTTTATCATCACTTTTTATGGAGATAACAGCTGAAATCCTTTTGCACACCCACACTGTGTAAGGTTGATGATATCACTCTGCAAGTGGAATTGGGAAAATAAAAGACTCCTTATCCCACAGACTCCCAATGGCTTCCCCATGGTGAAAGGGATTCCATGGCAAATAATGACATTATCAGCTGTGATGATTTTTCCATGTCATAAGCCTTATATGACATGACAATGTGATTTCAACCTATAAGAGCTTATTTGCATCACTAATGTTTATGAGACATCTTCAGAAGCTCCTAGTTAACTTTCCCTTGTGTATTCCAAACCTTTAATTCTCCTCCGAAACTAGTGTGAAAAATGTAAAACCTTTCTTGAAGGCAATAATAATATGAGTTTATAGGATGAAGTCAACACATTGACTAGTTTTGTGGTTTTGAGCAGGTGATTCAGTTTTCTGGGCACTGAAGTATTTCTAAACACACCCATATATAGCATTGGACTCTTGAACTTGTATCGTTATCCTGGGCATGCCTGGATTTGAGTAGAAACTGGAGAGTAAGTATTCTGAGAACAGCATATAGGCTGAATTAGTCTAAAGTATGATTTTAAGGCATTTAAATTGTTATAACTAGTAGTTTTAATATATATTTACTTTCTTCTCTAATGTAACCAGTTACCATGTTTTAGTTGGTTTGTATTTTAACACTTTGTGAGCCACCTTGGTTTCCTTCACTGGAAGAAAAGCAGCATAAAAATGAAATAAAATAAAGAATCCAGATGGAAGAGAATGCTTCAGGAAAGAGATGGACTCTTGAACAGAGATTATACCACCTAGTTCGGGCAGGACTGGATTCCCAAGTAAACGATTCATGTTCAAAGGTACTCCTGGGTTTGACCTTCATATCTGGATACTGTACTCAGTTTGCAACTATACCTGGGGATGATTTTGCCCAGGTATGTGATCTAATTACAGCACCCTTCCCGAAGAAGTTTAATTTGACTACAGTAATACATGGCTTAATTACATCTGTGTTGGATTTTTGTAATATCTTCTAAGGAGGGCTGCTTTAAGTAGCCTGTAGAAACTTCAGTTGGCCAGAATGCATGATTACAGACATTAGTGGGTGGTTATGCCTGCCCTGCTATATTTGCACTGGTTACTAGTCAGTTTCAGGATGTAGGTCAAACAGTTGGTGAGGGTCTTAAAAGTGTTAAATAGCTTGGGTCCAGAATATGTGAAGGATATGTGTCAGCAAATGGAAAACTCCTCTAGGTCCCATTGATGCTGGAAGGCATTTGGATAGGCTTTTTTCCTGGTGGCACTACTGTTGTAGAATATCGTGTTCCATGAAGTTTAGATGACTTTCTGTCAGCTGATGAAAATGTCCTTATGACTATTGATGACAATTTTCTGCTGGTGTCTCTGATGTTACCTTTGTTTGTATTGCTGTTGCATATCGATCATAATTATTGCAAGTCATCATGAACAAGAAATAGAGTATGAGAAAGGCAAGGTGTAAATATTAATGAAGGGTAGGGTACAAAATAAATTGAGAGAAATTGCTTCAGATGTCTCTCAAAGTACATGGCTTTTATAAGAGCCCATATTTCCTATTCCTTAGAATCTAATCCATGGTTTAAAGAATCCTCAGGGGTTTTTGTTTTTTAAAAAAACTGAGCCACAGATATGGTGGGATGCTTTGGACAATAATGAGAAAAGTCACTTTTTGGGATTGCAACCATCCAAATGTCTTTTGAGCATTCTGACAGCTGAAGTCCCTAAAACAAGGGTGCCCAAACTATGGCCCGTGGGCCGGATCCAGCCCCCATGCCAATTCATCTGGCCCATGCTGCTTCCGGAAGCGGAAGTAAAACATGCCCACACATGCACAGAACACTGCTGTAAATGCGCCCATGTCTGTTGTAAACGTGTCTACAACAGTTGTGGGTACATTTACAGCAGTGTTCTGCACATGTGTGGGCGCATTTTATTTCCACTGCCAGTGGGAGGAACCATGTGACCAGCCCACTGAACCACATGACTGGCCCGCGGCCCAAAAAAATTGGACATCCTTCCCTAAAAGGAACTTTGCCAATCCATAGCCCTGGCATCTCTTAGTTTAAGTCACCTTTTCTGCATAACAGTCTTATACCTCATAATGTAGTTGTGGTTGTTATGGAACATTTGGCTTGAAAGCTGTGGTGTAACAGAGTACAAAATATTCTTGCAATAAATGCCCTCTTAACAACAACAACAACAACACAAATGCTGAAAGGAATCAGGTTTTATGTATCTACCAAATGTTCCCAAAATACATTCCTCTGAGGCTTCCTAAAGTTGAGAAAGTCGGGTTCTCTAAATGTAGAAGAAAACAGATGGCTCGTCAGACAGCCTTCACAGATGTCTTTCAGTCAAACTGAGCACTGCAAAGGAAGAAAAGAGAAGAGGTATGGGAATCTACAGACGCTTGGAGAATACAAGAGGGACCAGAGAAAGGAGCTTGCTTTCTCAAGAGTCTGCTTTTGTTTGTCTCTTTCAAGGAAACAAGAATAAAAACCCAAATTCTGTTCTTAACTGTAGCATAGAGAAGCAGCAGCACTGCTGAGAACGTTGTTTGGGTCAGACCTTGTAAGCTTTACACTTTTGGACTACTGTTGGATTGGGGCCGCGAAGCGGCTGTTGGGTCCCGGAGGAGACTGGTCAGAAGAAAACGTGAGACAAGATGGAGTGAAGACCAGTGGTTTATTGAGGGAAAATCATCATCATGTATAGGAATTCAAGGCAGCGTGTGATAGAATCGTCATCTGACAGAAAATCACATCACATGTTTACACGGGTTAATTGGAAACCTCGCCCGGGGAAGTTAATTAACTAAGTTAAACACTGGCAGGGGAGGTCCATTGTTCCTAGCTTACCCAAGAGTAAATATGGCCACTATTGACGTTAGGGCTTGGGGTAATCCGCAGGTGCGATATTACTGCATGTGTTGCTTTAATCTTAACCGCTTAGACATTCAATTTCCTCCTGCTTGGACTGCCTGTCAGGTCAGATATGGGTGAATCAATCTTATGACTATTAATCCGCTCCCCGATTTCTGTCCCCTCGGAGCCCAGAGGCCCAGAGTGTTCTCACATGGCATGGCCTCTGTCAGGGCCTGTATGCCAATTGTGCTCGCGGATACCGCAGACTCCAAGTCCCAAAATACCCCAACATTCTTGCAGAGAGATTCTTGGAGTTGTAGTCTGAAGGGATACTTTTTCCAGGCTCTGGTGAAGGGACAATACAACAGTCTCCCAGGGAATTATGCACCAGAACCAATAGTATCAAACATGAATCATCATATCATCATGAACACACATCATCATCTCTGATTTCAGGAGCCAAGCAAGTTTGGGCATGGGCAGTAGTTGGACAGGAGAATACCAGGGGGAAAACCCAAGCATCTTCTGTTAATACAGTAAAACCCCTACTTACGAAAAAAAAGTATGTTCCGTAGGCTTTTGCTTAAATTGCATTTTTTTTGTAACTCGAAGCAAACCCATAGGAAAAATTAAATTTTTATGTAAATTGAACCAAATCCACAGGGAAATGAATTTTTATGTAACTCGAAGCAAACCCATACGAAAAAGAATATGTAACTCGAAGCAAATCCATAGGAAATCGTGTAAATTGGGGCATGGTTTTAGTTTAAATCATTATGTAAGTTGAATTTTATGTAACTCGGGGCATTTGTAAGTTGAGGTTTTACTGTAATTATAATCACATCTAATCAGTAATTATGGGATACACAGAAAGAGCCTCCTCGAAGATTGTGATTTTTGTACCCTGGTAACAGCAACCTAGTGATGCCGGCTAATCTTTCTCACACTAGGTCAGGCGAAAGGAACTGCGGAATAAACTCACCAAAAGGTGCCTTCATTTTGGAAGTCTCATGTCTGGCCTTGACATGAGAGAAGAATCAATAATTATACTTATTCACTAACAATTCGATTCTAAGTTATGGCCAACTTTTCCAGACTTTTCTACATATAAAAGTACTAAGAAATTAGACCTAGGAAATAACCCTGCCTAAAACCCCTGGGAGACACCCACTGGTGTGTAGTGTATCGAATAAGAGATTAGGACTCAGGGTTGAATCCCTGTTCAGCAATGGAAACTCAGTGGGAAAGATTGAACTGATAAAGCCATTCTTTAAATATTTCGCTTACTTTGAAAGCCTTGTTAAGGTTACTATAAGTCAGTTCTAACTTGAAGCCACGTGACAATAACAAAACCTGAGTGACAGCTCTTGCTGACAAGAATTGCAAATAATGGAATTGTTTAATACAGAGCAACTTCTTATCTACTTGGATATGTCCTTCTTTCCCCAGCAGAACCAGGAGAATAAACTCCCACTTTCCCTATGCAACCCCAAGTCAGCTTTGCAGGATCGTAGGAAGAAAATGTCTGAATATGGAGGGGGAAACATTTAAGCCACTGTACTAGTAGAAGCCCTCTTACACAATGCCAGGTTCAGTCCCATGCCAGAAGACCCCTACTGCGATACCATGCAGGAACAGTTAACAGCAATGGGTATGTCAAGACAAGGAGCTTTTCCAGGTCCCACAATTAAAACAAGGGGTGCCTTGTCCTCTTGGAGTAAGATTTCCATTTTGATGGTGGGCTGTATGCTATGCCTCAAGCTGCTGATATAAAGAGGAGAGGGGACTGTGGTCAAAGCCTGTGTTGCCATCTTGATTTTAAGTACCATCAGTGAAGAGGCACACTGCTTATATTCTTCTTCGGTCATACCCAAATCCAAATATTGGTGATCATCATGGCGATCAGCCATGAAGATTGTCCTGGGAACAATATAATGCAGTGGCCTACCATTTGCCTTCCACATCACAGCATGATCCATCTGTATCACTGATCCAGCTCCACGAGTCACTTTCTGGTCCTGAGCCCTTTTGGCACCCAAAATCCTCATCAGCCCCAGGCCAGTATTAATGAAGTTGCTGCTCTCTGTCAAGATGAATTCAAGTGGTATTTAATCCACTTGGGGACTATCACCCTTCCCTGTGGACTTTGGCACTCAAGGCCATTAGTCTGCAGGGTTGTTAGGTCACTTAACCACTGCTTGACACTCACCGTTGAGTCGCTGGCAATATGGTTTACTCCATTATCATAACAGCATAACCTGGCCAGACTCTAACTGCTTATATAGAATTTCTTTTTTAAAGGTTCCCCCGCCCCCTCAAGAGTTTGCTACTGTTATGTTGATTGCTCCTAGGGCAGATGAGTTTCTGAATTAGAATCCAGATTATAGGTGCGCTTGTATAGGTTTGGGGTTTTTATTTTTAAAATCCAGAATTCAACTACAGTACTTAGGAAATTCTGGGAGTTGCACTGAAAAAACACAAATCTGCTCACATCTAATCCAAAAACATGAGAAACAGGAATTGTAATTATTTTTCTTTTCTTTAGTGGCCTGCCTTGTGATGTCAGGACACTTAGATTTCATGTCTCTCCTCTCTACATTTCATATGTCTTTTAAAAAATTTATTCTTATATTCATCAGTTCAAATAAGGATACAAAAACAGCATGACTATCATTGAATAGCTAATCGAAAGCACAGTCATTAATGGTAGAAGTAAAACTATTAAAGGATTTTCATACTGTAATTATTCAAGCAGAGTCCTAATCTTAAAAGCTTAGCATCCAAAATATGTAATATTTTATTAGATGTTCCCATTGGTAATCCATATGGAATTAAGGACACATGAAGAGAAAGAAGTATAGATCAAAAGAGCTAGAACTCTGTATGAAATAATAAACCCATGAAGTCTTCTAAAAATGTTGTTGAAGAAAATAAAGTGGGTTTTTCCCCCTCTCCTGAATGTGTTTCAAATGCTCAAAGATATTAATTGGCTACTTACAATTATTTAAAATAAAGACTCCTTGGTCTTTTTTATTTTGCTACTGGAAGTACTTTTGTATTATTATTTTTAGCAATTGATGATCCATTGCCAGTTTGCTGGGCCTGTCCCAACTTCACCAGAGTCCCTTTGGCTAGGTCATTTCATGGTGATCCAGGATGGCCTTCATGGCTGCCATAGCAGTCCTGTGACACAAGGCCATGCAATACTTCGCCCAATCCTAGCAATCCCTTACTTGGACTTGTTAACCGCCTCTCATGAGGTGGATGTGGGGTAGAACTTTGAGAGGCCTCTTACAACATATGTTGTCCATGTTGTAAGAGATTGTCTCTTACAACACAAGGCAATACCGATCAACACAAAGAAACATCTCATACAAAGCACATTCATTCCCACTTTATGTTACCAGTGCCAAACATGGACACTTACAACAAAAAAATAAAAATAAACAAAAGTTGGTCACCACAGAAATGAGATGTCTGAGGATGGCTGCTGAAGTGACTAGAAGGGATAAAATAAGGAATAGCACAATAAAAAAAAGAATTGGAATAGAACCAATCTTAAATTACATACAAAGACCACAAATAAAGTGGCTTGCACATTTGGAGAGAATGTCTTGGAATTCCATATCATATAAGGCTTATGTGAAAAGAGGAAAAACGACAAAGACCACAAGGCAGACCCAGAGGAAAGTGGAGAGATGACATCAAAGACATATTACTAAAACACCAAATAACACTGATAGAGGCCGGTAGAAGTGCCAGAACAAGAACCTTGCATCTTCCTTGACACCCAATGGGGTAGTAGTAGTAGTAGGAGGAGGAGGAGGAGGAGGACTGGAACTACAGTAGAACCCCGCATAACAAAAAACTCCGTTCCACGGAACTCTTTGCTATGCGTTTTCTTTTGTTATGCGGTTCCATATCCAACATACCCCACATAAGGGGATTTTTTTTTCATTAACTGGGGTTCCCATTAAGCAGGTATACCCTGGTTGCCAAAAAACCCCCGCATAATGAAAGAAATTTGTTATGCGGGGTAACGCCATGGCATAACGAACGCTTCGTTATGCAAATTTTTCGCTATACAACAAGTTCTCCCATCTGCTGCCTCAATGGAACTGTCCTCTTGCTTAAATGCAACTGTATGTTGCCCGAGCCATGGTCTCATTCACTGCAAATTGTACTGGCTATTCTGCACTCAAGAAATGCATGTCTTTAAATAACAGGAACAATTTGTCTGAGAGACCATCTGTTGTCGCCTTTGCATCACAGGATTTGAGATGAAGAGATTGGACATGAGATCAGGAGGTAGCAGTTTACTAGGGATCTCTAGAGTTCATCAACTGCCTTTAGCTTTCGGACTCTTGCAATCCATCTGTAAGTTAAAAATTCTCAAGCAAACTGAGTGAGGGGAGGAACATTTCAGTTTTAGGAAGATAGGTTTGTAATTTAAATAATCCTTGAAGAAACCAAGCAAGGTAGCATTTAAATACCATGCTAATAACATCAGAGCTGAGAAAATACACTGCTTGGGCTTTATCTCTCAAAAATCTGTGTCTAGTTATATAAAAGTAACTTTTAAAAGTTTTGCATAAAATACAAATCTTACTCTGAAATTTGTGTGTATTTCTAACCTATTTTCATTGTGTGACATCAATTCAATTCTGACTTCTGACAATCCTTTTGTTGTGTATTAAGGCAGAATTGCAAGTTGCAAGTTGTGCGGGCAGCGCCTTGCAAAGAGAAAATGGTGGTTTCCCGCAATCCAAATTAGGGAGCTAAAGTTGGCGTGAAATCTCCCTCTCTGAGCGCACTCATTATGCTAATCAGAGTCCTGTGATTGGTTACAGTTTTGGATCCTGTTTCCCATTGGTTAATACATATATATCTTGTTATGATTGGTTGGTTATGCTTGTCCGGTGGGTTGCTACTTTGTATCAAGGAGTCACTGCCAGGGAGACACTATATAAGCCCACGGGTAAACAAGGGTGGGGCTGGGCTGGATCTATACTACCCATTCCGCACAGGTAGCCAGTAACGTGCTAAGCCTGGGTCTCCTCCAAACGCTACCGCTTCTAGTGTAGCTTAGGCATTGCCTTTTCTACGGCAGATTCTGGAGGGACTAATTTCACGGGATTGTATAACCATCTTATTTATTTTTATTTATTATGGTTCAAATTTCTAGGCTGCCCAAACAGGCGAACCCGACTCCGGGCGGCTCACAACAAGATCAAAACATACATATTAAAAACAATTAAAAACCCCAACATATCCACCCACCTATTAAAACTAACATTAAAACTGCCCGCATTAAAAAGATGGGGGGCTTCATTTTATAAGCCAACAGCGGGGGCCACATCTGAGCCCCACACTTGCCCCGCCAACCAGGTTTTTAATTCTCTTCTGAAAGGCAGCAGCTCCATCTGCTCCCGCAACTCTACTGGCAGGAGGTTCCACAAGGCTGCTGCGGACACAGAAAAGGCCCTCCTTCGTGTGCCAGAGAGGCGAGCCCCTCTGGCAGATGGAACAATTAGAGAGCCCCTCCGGTCCACTCTGGTTGGATGGACAGACACTCTTGGGACGATGCGGTCTCTTAGGTATCCTGGCCCACTACTATGTAGGGCTTTAAAGGTCAAAACCAGCATCTTGAATTGCACCCGGAGACAAACTGGTAACCAGTGCAGCTCCCGAAGCAATGGTGAGGCGCGAGCATAACGCCCGCACCCCATCACCACCCGGGCTGCTGTATTCTGCACCAGCTGTAGAGCACATTGCAATATCTAGCCTGGAGGTGACCAGAGCATGTGTGATCCTGAGCAGGGAGTCCCGATCCCGGAGCGAACACAACTGACGGATGATGCGAAGCTGTGCGAAAGCTCTCCTGGCCACAGCTGCCACCTGATCTACAAGTAGCAGTCACAAATCCAGGAGGACCCCTAAGTTGCATACCGGGTCTGTCTGGGGAAAAGCAGCCCCATCAAAGACCAAAGTTGGCACCTCCCTGGATAACGTGGGGGGCCCTATCCATAGCCACTCAGTCTTGGAGGGATTCAATTGTAGCCCGTTGTCCCCCATCCAGACTCCGACAGCTTCCAGACATCTGGATAGGACATTGACCGCATCACTGGGATCCCCACGGGCTGAGATGTACAGCTGGGTATCATCAGCATACTGATGATACCTCACCCCATGGGAACGGATAATCTCACCCAGCGGCTTCATGTAGATGTTGAATAAGAGAGGAGAGAGCACCGAGCCCTGAGGCACCCCATTATGCAGGGGCCTAGGGCTGGACCTCTCACTCTCCAACCACACCGATGGGGTCCGGCCCTCCAGAAATGAGGAAAACCAGGATAACACAGTACCCTGGATCCCCAATCCTTTGAGCCGTTCCAGAAGGATCATACCTGTCAACCATCCCGATTTGGCCAGGATTACCACGTAATTTGACGCCGATTTGCATCATATCCTGACCCACGCTGCCAAAACCACGTAATTTGGCAGTGGGGGAAAGGAGGCACTGCACAGCCCATCTGCAAAGGTCGCGTTGCGCGCATGCGTGGAAGGGCTCTACACTTCCGTAGCTCCCTTCCACGCATGCGTAGAATACTACGCAAGCGGCATAGCCCCCATGCGCATGCGTGCAACGTGACCTGCGCAGACCTGGTCTGTGCAGGTCCCGGAATCGCCGGACGCACAGTTGACAGGTATGGTTCAGTGCTTAGCTGTCAAGTATCCCTTATTGGCCGGGAAAACCCCTTATGCTACCCTCTTTCCTGCCGTCATCCCTTATTAATTAGACTGCAATGCCCTATTGCCACCATTGGAGGGCAGCACAGGATAAGCATAGCTGTCAAGTATCCCTTATTTGCCGGGAAATTTCCCTTATTTCCAAATCCAAAACTTGACAGATTTGAGGAGGATACCGTGGTCGACAGTATCGAAGGCCGCTGAGAGGTCAAGAAGGGCAAGGACGGATCTTAATGTCCAGAGCGCCCTGTAAGCGAAACCTAAAAGACTGTTCAATAAACGCCTGTTGTTCTGTTTATCGTTGTCTGGACTATTCCTTATAATGGCCGGACGCAACACCTTTTCAACTTTTTCTAAGCAGAGTACTCATAGGTGGTTTACCATTCCCTTCTTCTAGGGCAGTGGTTCCCAATGTGGGGCACAGGCCCAACAGGAGGACTTCAATTCCCAGAAGCCTAAGTCAGTACATTGGCAGATCAGTGCTTTGGGGAATTGACTTAGGCCTCTGGGAATTGAAGTAAAAAAACCAAAGGTTGGGAAACACTGTTCTAGGATTATCCTGAGACTGTGCTAAGAGCAAAAGAGGCAGAGTTGTCTGGGATGCACAGTGGGAATTTTATCTTCTAACCTCTGACTCCATTGTCAGAAACCTAACTCACTAGGTAATAAACTGGTAATGGTTAAGTCTGGCTTATGTCATTTGTTCTGTTCTAAGCTAGCGATTGCAGCCCTCCAGTTATTATAAAGTAATCAATTAACATAATTTAACATGCACACACACAAAATAATTAAAGACCCCTTATTCAGAATTGCATGGTCATTGTACATCATGTATATAAAAGTCCACTGCCACTATTCTGTTCAAATTTCATTCCTGTCTCTGGTAGTTATGACATGAGGTGCCTATCTGAAAGGTTTTTACTTTTATTTTACCCTTGTGAGGTGACTGACTGAAAAGGTTTTGCCTTTCTTTCACCCTAGTTCATTTGTGCTATTTTATTTTACTTATTACTACAGATGGGTAGCTGCTCTGAAAGGACTGTGAAGAAATAAATCACCAGGGGACAGATGGGATACATAGAATTATGTCAAGCCACAGAGACTGAAATTGTTAAAATGATAACAAGAATATACCAACAAATCTAGAAAATGAAACAGTGGCCCACAGACTGGGCCACACACAATATACATTCCGGATGCTAAAGAAGGAGATGCCAAGGAGTGCAACAAATATAGGACAATTGCCCTAATTTCCCATGCTAGTAAGGTGAAGCTAAGATGCTACAACAAATGCTTTTACTTTATATGGAGCAAGAAATGCCTGATGTTCAAGCTGGATTTCGAAAAGGAAGAGGCACTAGAGACCACACTGCAGACACTCAATGGATACTGGAACATAACACAGAACTTCAGAAAGATCAGCCTGTGCTTTATAGATTACAGCAAAGCATTTGATTGTGTGGATCATGAGTAACTATGGCTTGTTTGAAAAGAAATTTTTGAAGATGATGTTGGTAAAGAAGCATAAACTCACACATAAAATGTTCAATGTAATTGGTAGATCATTGAAGTTGCACCATCAACTGCAGAGCTTCTCCTTAGTGCACAGATCTCAGGTATCCTAAGGCTTTACAAATAACAATACAACTAAGTTCAAAAGAAGTGGCAACTGCACTGAAGGTTCCTCAGATACCTTTCCCCCAGAATATTAGACTTCTTAAAAGCCATTGCAGTGTATTGGATAGAATACAGGACTAACAAAACACAGGTTTAAGTCCCAGTGGGGCCATGAAGCTTACTGAGTGATCTTGCCTTTCATCTTGGCCTACTTCACAAGGTGGCTATACAGAGAAAGTGGCGAGAACAACAATCTTATATCTCATCTTGATCTCATGGAGAAGGCAAGAAATAATAAATGGTACACAGATGCGGTCAAATATCACATCTTGCCTTGTTTGAACTCAGCACAAATACAATCAACAGCTTGCGGAAGACATTTAACAGCTGTCATTTTGCATATGTGGGAAGATAAGAATATTAATATGGGCAACATACACGTTTCTCATAGTGTGATTTTAAGTTTGAAAACAGGAAACTCAGTGGCAATATGACTGAATCTCCAGAATGTAACTTTAGAAGTACTGTTCAGTTTTCTCCCTCACTCAGTTTGTTGGTTTCAGGCAAGCTTTCAATATCTAGAAGTGTTTCTCTTTCTAGATTTTTATTCAAGATGTCCAGAAATCTCTTGTTTTTAATCTCTTTATGTATTGTCCAATGGCTCACCACCTTAAATGGGGATTTCAGGAACATGACATAATACATTTGCTAGTTGTTTAACTGCTCCAGGACTTTGTGGTTTGTGCTGCAGCAGATGAACATAGAGTTGGATTAGATTTCCTCTGGAAATCTTTAAACTACATGTAGAACGAGGTATAATAAGGGACTTGTGGCTCAAGTGGTTAAGATGCTGAACTTGATGACTGAAAGGTCGGAGTTCAATTCCTGAGTACTGCACAATGAAGTGAGCTCCCGCCTCTGTCCCAACTCCTGCCAACTTAGCAGTTCGAAAGCAAGAAATTCCAAGTACTGTACTGTAGATAAATAGGGATCACTTCCATGGGAAGGTAAACAGCTTTCCGTGCACTCTTGTGTCTAGGCATGCCTGCCATATGTCCATGGAAACGTCTGCAAAAACAGACAGCACTGGCTCTTTGGCTATAAACAGAGATGAGCACTGAACCCTAGAGTCCGATACTATTGGCTTGCAAGCAAGGGCAACCTTTACTTTTACCTAGAAAGAGGTATAGTTTCCAGTCCAACCATGAAGTCCTCACTTTTCCATCCATCAAGGTTCATATTGATTGAAGCCCTTCTGGAATCTGAACAGAAATTTTACACTAGTACTTTCTATATCTATCTGGGGAGTGTAATAAAAAAGGAAAGAATTAGGAGGGTATGAGACAAGAACAAAGTCAATGTAATATTTTTACAAGAAACTCATCAAGCAAAAGATGGTGTCAATTAAGTGAAACTAATTTGGCCTGGTATTTATGAAAAGTTTGTGGGAAATCAAAATCAGGAGGGGTTGCAACCATCACATCTAAAAATTTGTGACTATAAAGTGAATAAAATGAAAAATATATTAAAAGTAGATATATCAGGAAACAAACAAAAAAAACCAAAAAAAGGGGATAAACAAAAAGTTTGTGGCATCTTAAAGACTAACTGCTATACTTTAATGTGAGCTTTTTGTGAATCAAGTCCACTTTCAGTTGCTATTGATAAAGATTAGTAAAGAAGAGGTAAAGAACTGACAAAAATGATTTACAAATTTATCCTAGATAAGAAGTAAAGGATCAATGTGATTAATAAGATGAGATGATATAAATCTTAAGAAATTGGAGGATTATGACTTGCTAATACTGTATAAGATTATATTATATAGCTAATCAATTAAAACCTATGCTACATTTTATATCTCAGTCTAGCAAGAATATGGAAACAAAATAATTGCATTTGGACCCGGTAAATATTTTCTTTATACAAGATAATAAAAATATACAGTGGAACTCCTGATAACGTCAAATCCTCATAACGTCGCGTTCGGTGTGCACCACGTGATGCTCTAGATAATGACGTAAAAAGGCTAAAAACTGATGTTATGCAGAGCATCTCCATAGGTGATCCCAGATAACAACGGTTTTTGGACATTTTTGTGACTTTATCCGGAGCGTCTCCCATAGGGGCCGCATAAAGTCCAAATCCAGTTAACGACCAGACTTGTAGAACCAAGTTTGGATGTTATCAGGCGTTCTATTGTAGTAAAAAACATAGAAAATCCCTTCTTTAAAAATGTGCTGCTAATCTGGAATAAATATAAGAAAATACTTAATCCCACCAGTATTCCCATTGCATCCAGTGACAGATTTGGAGAAATTTCCAGGAAAAATTGCTAGATGATTTATTAATAGCCAAGTTTTTAGAATAAAGGATTGGCAATAAAAAATAAAGAGCTAATAAAATACGTGATAGGACATAATGCATCTTGATATAATATTATTCAGCCAGAACAATGGACACAGAGCTAGGTAAAAAGAAATCATAAATACAGAGAATTTACAGAATATGAATATGTAATGATATTACAAAAGGAAAGCAAAAGTGGGAACAAGATAGTAAAGAATAGAGTAAGTAAACTCTATAATATATTATTGGAATATTATTATTAGAAAATTGGGAGGACTTACTTAAATCTCGTTTTTAACCACTTCCAGTTTTCCTTGATTCATAGACCTCACATTCCATGTCCCTATGCAGTATTGTTCCCTGTAACACTGTATTTCTCCTCCCCCTTTCATGTCCCTCCCCATTTTCAGATCTGCTGTGCTGAGCATCCCCTTGTTTTGCCTTTTGTTTTGGTCCATAGGGTTCTCTTGGCAAACTTTGTGGCGTGCCTTTCCGGCCTCTACACCAGTCTCTTCCCATCACACATGTTATCACAGTTTAAACAGTTTTAAAACAAAGTATTATCATGCACAATATCACAGTTTATCACATAGATGGAAAGAATAAGCATTGACATCCTGGGCATCAGTAAGTTAAAATGGACAGGGATGGGTGAATTCAGCTCTGGAAACCATCATATCTACTACTGTGGGCAAAAAAACCTCAGAAAAAATGGAGTAGCCATAATTGTCAACAGAAGAGTGAGGAAAGCAGCAATGGGATACAACATCAAAAATGATAGAATGATGTCGGTCAGAATCCAAGGCAAACCTTTCAATATCACTGTAATCCAAGTCTATGAACCAACCGCTAGTGCAGATGAAGCCACAGTTGACCAGTTCTATGAGGACCTACAACACCTCATAGAACAGACACCAAGAAATGATGTCCACATTATCTTAGGAGATTGGAATGCCAAAGTAGGAAATCAAAAAGTAAATGGAATAACAGGCAAGTTTGGTCTTGGAACACAGAATGAAGCAGGGCAAAGATTGATAGAGTTCTGCCAAGAGAACGCACTAGTCATAGCAAACACCCTCTTCCAGCAACACAAGAGGCGACTTTACACGTGGACATCACCAGATGGACAGCATCGAAACCAGATTGATTACATACTCTGCAGTCAAAGATGGAGAACCTCCATTCAGTCAGCAAAAACAAGACCTGGAGCAGACTGCGGCTCAGATCACAACCTACTGATTGCAAAATTCAGGCTTAGACTAAAGAAAATGGGGAAAACAATTAGACCAGACAGATATGACCTACACAACATCCCTAAAGAATACACGGTGGAGGTCATGAACAGATTTAATGTCCTGTACCTGATAGAAAGAGTACCAGAAGAATTATGGACAGAGACACAGGACATCATGCAGGAGGCAGCAAGAGAAACCATACCAAAAGAAAAGAAGCGTAAGAAAGCAAAGTGGTTGTCTGATGAGGCCCTTAAAATAGCAGAGGAAAGAAGGAATGCAAAAGTCCAAGGAGAAAGAAAAAAATACAATCACCTGAATACAGAATTTCAAAGGAAAGCAAGGAGAGATAAGGAAAACTTCCTGAATGAACAGTGCAAAGAAATTGAGAATAACAACAAAAGAGGCAGGACTAGAGATCTTTTTTTAAAAAAATGGGGAAATCAAGGGAACATTTAAAGCAAAAATGACCATGGTAAGGGACAAAGATGGAAAGGAGTTAGCTGAAGCAGAAGAGATCAAAAAAAGATGGCAAGAGTACACAGAGGAACTCTACAAAAAGGACCTCAACACTCCTGATAATAACAATAATGAGAAATTTGAACTTGAACCAGACATTATGGAGAGTGAAGTCAGAAAGGCCCTAAAAAGCACTGCAAACAATAAAGCTAGCGGAAATGATGGTATCCCAGTTGAATTTTTCAAAGCCCTAAAAGATGATGGAATCAAACTACTGCATTCAATATGCCAGCAAATTTGGAAAACAAAACGGTGGCCACAGAATTGGAAAAGATCAGTGTACGTTCCAATCCCCCAAAAAAAGACAATGTCAAAGAATGCTCAAATTACCGAACAGTTGCACTCATCCCACATGCCAGCAAGGTGATGCTCAAGATAACACAGGATAGACTTCAGCAACATGTGGAGAGAGAACTACCAGAGGTGCAGGCCGGTTTCAGAAGAGGCAGGGGGACTAGAGACCACATTGCCAACATACGTTGGATCATGGAGAAAACAAAGGAATACCAGAAACAAGTTTACTTTTGTTTTATTGACTACACTAAGGCATTTGACTGTGTGGACCACAACAAAATGTGGCAAGTAATTAAAGAGATGGGAATACCAGAACACCTCATATGCCTCATGAGAAATCTGTACATGAATCAAGAAGCAACAGTTAGGACAGAACATGGAATGACAGAGTGGTTTGGAATAGGAAAAGGAGTAAGACAAGGCTGCATTTTATCACCCTGCTTATTCAATCTATACACAGAGGACATAATGCGCAATGCAGGGATGGAGGAATCACAATATGGGATCAAAATTGCTGGGAGAAACATCAACAATTTGAGATATTCAGACGATACCACCCTAATGGCAGAAAGTGAGGAAGACCTAAAGAACCTCTTGATTGGATTGAAGGAGGAGAGTGCAAAAGCTGGCTTGAGACTCAATATCAAGAAAACCAAGATAATGGCAACAGGTCCGATCAGTCCCTGGAAAATAGATGGGGAAGAAGTAGAAGCAGTGTCAGATTTTACTTTTCTAGGATCTAAGATCACTGCAGATGGCGACTGTAGCCATGAAATAAAAAAACGACTGATTATGGGGAGACAAGCTATGAGAAACCTGGGGAATATAGTGAAAAGCAGAGACATCACCTTGAAAACAAAAATTCGCATAGTCAAAGCAATGGTATTCCCAGTGGTAATGTATGGGTGTGAGAGCTGGACCATTAGGAAGGCTGAGCGCAAAAGAATAGATGCCTTTGAGATGTGGTGTTGGAGGAGAGTCCTGAGAGTCCCTTGGACAGCAAAGAGAACAAATAGGTCAATACTGGAAGAAATCAATCCTGACTGTTCCTTGGAGGGACAAATAGTGAAGATGAAGCTAAAGTACTTTGGACATCAAATGAGAAGGGAGGACTCAATTGAGAAGGCCTTGATGCTGGAAAAGGTGGAGGGCAAGAGAAGAAGAGGGCATCCAAAGATAAGATGGATAGATGGTATTGTGGACACAATGGACACAGAGCTTGGCGGGCTGAGGAGAATGGTGGAGGACAGAGGTGCCTGGAGGAAAATGGTCCATGGGGTCACAAAGGGTCAGAATCGACTGTGCGACTGAACAACAACAAACTTAAATCTCTATGGGAAGTTCATGTGACTTAAGAAATAAATACTAGTCCTTGGAAATATATATAGAACATTAAATTATCAAAACTTATGTCAATAAAGATCAAAGAAAATTTGTATAAGTTAGTTTGAAGATGATACAGTAGAACTTCGGATAAAGTCCAATCTCCGTTCCACAAGTTTGGACTTTATCCGATTTTGTACTTTATCCGAATCAAATGGGCGATGCATCAGATAACATCCAAAAAAAATGGACGTTATCCAAGGTTCCTATACAAAATACCTCAGATAATGTCCATTTTTAAGCGGTTTTGGACTTTATGCGATGCATCATGTGTGCATGAAAACAGCAACTTTATCCGAATCGGACTTTATCCGAATCGGACTTTATCCGAGGTACTACTGTACTTAACTCCAGTGAAACATAAGCAAATAAATAGTAATCATACCAAAATGTGCTGGAAAGAGTGCCAGAAAATATATACTGTACTTATTTTCACATACCTGTTGTATGCTAAAAATATATTGAAATACAGTAGTACCTCATACAATGATTTTAATCCATTCCATGGGGCTCGTTGTTGTACGAAACAATTGCTATATGGTGCATGCATCGTATAGCGATTTTCTCTATGGGATGCATTGTACAACATTATTTTTTTGCTAAGTAGTCCTTCCCATTGAAAAATGTTTGTACGATTTTTTCCATAGGGAAAATTGTTATGCGGGACGCCATTTCCCCCCAAAACCTAAATGTTATGTGATTTCGTTGCTATACAGGGCGATTGTTGTATGAGGTTCCACTGTACTGCCAACTGGTTTTTAAAGGAAATAAACAAAATAAACAAACTGAATTTACCTGTATGTCCTAAAATGGCTCTTGTATTGATATTTGAGAAAAAGGTAGATGATTGAACAACAAAAGAATAAGTTTCCAATTTGTTAACAGAAGCAAGATTAATTGTTTGCTAGGAATTGGAAAAAAATATAATTTCCAGTTAAATGCTTGAGATAGAAAAGTTTGGGATACAGTTATCAATGGTAAACTTACATGTAATATGAAAATTGATAGGGGCTAACTCAGGGGTGTCCAAACTATGGCCCAGGGGCTGGATCTGGCCCCCAGGCTGTAGTGACCAGCCCCTGAACCATGTGACCGGCCTGTAGCCCAAAAAGTTTGGGGCCTGGGCTTACTGGTAGTGATGCATTTATAGATATATGGGGCAAATGTTTTGATTTTGTATTGTTAAAGTGGAAGAGACAAAACCTAATGCAAAAGTCAATACAATTTTGGAAATGAGATGGAGCTCCACCAACGTAAATGGTATAGGTAAGTTATTTCCAGTCAGTCTGGCCAGGTTATCCTGCTATGAAAATAGAGTAGACCATACTGCCAGCGACTCAACACCTAGTGTCAGGCAGTGATTAACTAACCTGACCACCCTGAGGACTAATGGCCTTGGGTGGTGAAGTCCACAGGGAAGGGTGATGGTCCCCAAGTGGATTAAATCCCTCTTGAATCCATCTTGATGGAGGGCAGCAACTTTATCAATACTGGCCTGGGGCTGATGAGGATTTTGGGTGCCAAAAGGGCTCAGGACCAGAAAGTGACTCGTGGAGCTGGATCAGTGGTACAGATGGATCATGCTGTGATGTGGAAGGCAAATGGTAGGCCACTGCATTATATTGTTCCCAGGACAATCTTCATGGCTGATCGCCATGATGATCACTAATATTCAGCAGCAGCAGCACTAGTTATTCCCAAATGGTCCTGGTGGCTTGAAGCACCATATATTTAGATACTAGCTGGTTACCCGGCCTTTCTCAGGTTTTTGTCACCCCTGTGTTTTTATATTTGTAAGGCCCAAAGCACCCTAAAAGGGCATCAAAACCCAAAGCGCGGTCCACGACCTAACCGGCTGCCCTTCTCAGGGCAGCTTCAATGGCTTCACTAAGATGGCGGGCAAAACTATCTGTTTTGCGAACTCGCTACCCACTTAGCAAGAGAACTTGCCTGCTTCCTCTCCTGAGGGTCCCTGGCAGCCTCTCTCCTTTCCTCCTCTGTCCACTGGACTCCTGCCCTGCCCTGCCAGCTCCACTGGCCAAGGGGTGGGGCACTGTGATGTCACAAAGGCCCAGACCTGGTCAGCCCTTTGGGCCTCATGATGTCACAAAGGCCCAGACCTGGTCAGCCCTTGGGATTGGTTGATCGGCCAAGGATCAATTTGGGGGGTATAAACCCTGAAATGGGTTCCAAGCCCCCCACAGTGCTGATCTCGCAAGCCCAAGGTAGGTGTGTGCCAAGTTTCAGCGAGATTGGCCCAGCGGTGCGGGAGCCTTTCAAGCATATACAAACAGAGATCTCTGTTTTATAGATATAGATTTATTAGACTGGTGACATGCTTAGGATCTGACATATGATGGACTAAGATTACTGTGGATAATGGGGTAGTTAAACCAGGCAGAGCTTCAAAAAGTTATTTTCTGGACTCTAGATCCAACAATCCTCCAACATGATAACTATTAATAGCAATTACATTTACCGTATATATCATCCCATAGCGCTTAGTGCACTATCTGAGCAGTTCAAAAGGTAATTACTATTTTGCTCCCATCATGCTGGGTACTCATTTTACCGACCTTAGAAGGATGGAAGGCTGAGTCAACTTTGAGCCCGGTCAGGATCAAACTTACAATGTCAGCAGTTTTGTCTGCAATACAGTTGTTTAACCACTACTAGGCTATTACCCCGGAGGATGGGGGAGAACTAGACAATATGTCTGTTAGCAATAGCAATAACACTTATATGCCACCCCATAGTGCTTTGTGCACTCTATAGGCAGTTTACAAGTTAATTAGCATTTTGCCCCAACATACTGGGTACTCACTTTACCGAACTCTGAAGGATGGAAGGCTCAGTTAACCTTGAATCCCATCAGGATTTAACTCACAACCTTTTGGCTGCAGTACAATAGTTTACTGCGCCACTAGGGTCCTTAAGATATAAGGCCGCGGTGGCAACCTTGGCACTCCAGCTATTCTTGGACTTCAATTCCCAGAAGCCCTGATCAGCAAGTGTACTGACTTGAGATTCAGGTAATTGAAGTCCTAGAAAAAGCTGGAGTGCCAATGTTTGCCACCACTGATATAAGGTATGACAAGTTATACCAATAAGTACAAATATTTCATAGTTTTACAAAGATCTTTCATCCATTATCCAATACCAGGTCAGAAGCCTAAAGTCAATGCCATGTTATCACAGAGGTAACAAAGCACATAGTGCCAAGTGCAAGAATAGCACTCATGTATTGACCAGGACAAATTAAATAATGTATTTGAAGCTGTAGGTATTACCCATTGGATTCCCTTCCAACCCTTCTAGGATTTTAATCTCAGTTCCTTTCTTCTATCTATTAGGGGTGAAGAAGTGGAGCAGTACATGGACATTGTTGACTGCATATCTCTTGAGCCAAAGTAGCTTTGGTGGTGGTTCCAGGATTGCTAAGAATAAGGCCTTCTAGTTTTATGCTATTTCCTGATTTTCTGTATTGTGTGTTCCACCCCTCACCTCCTTCCTACAATGAATATGTTAGGACATTTTCCTTTTATGTCGCCTATCCAGCATAATTAATTCCCTTGTTAATTCTGTCCTGCACACATTGCTACAGATTGCATTTTAGTCTGTAAACTTGTTCTTTTGTTTTGCTGTATTTCTTCACTGCTGTTTGTATTCCATGTGACTGTTCTATTTATGGAGGAGTAAATAGTGCCAGGGGGGTCTGCTTAAAAAGGCCAATGACCTGGATTTTCCCCCCATATGAATTAGCTCCAAAAATCAGACATGCTTAACCACTGATCTTTTTCCTTGTGGCTGTAGAAGATAAGTCATTTTAGCATCTTGACATGCAATCTGCAAACCAGACCAATCATTCGGCAGAGAGGAAAATCCATTTACTTGAGCTTAATTTGCTAGTTAGTTTCATTTTTAGAAGCACCAGATTGTTGCTATTTTTTTAAATTGCCTTCACATAACAGTTGCAAAAATTTGCGATAATTTTTATCCCTGAATGTTATTGCCCACGAAATTATTATTATTATTGCTCTGGAATTTTCCATTTGATTGGAACAAATAACTCCAATTAATAACTTTTTGTTTTCACAGAAATGGCTTACAAAAACAATAAAACTTTTAATGAAGACTGGTACAGTATTTCATATGTTTCTCCAGTAAATATAGTAGGGAATTTTGCTGTTGCAAGTGTTTTGTCAAAGTGTTTATGCACAATACAGCTAGACACAGTGTCGGGCATCAGCTGGTCCGCCCCGGTCCGAGCGGACCAGTAGGAAACCTGGCTGACCATGCCCCCTCCCCTCCCCACCCCACCCACCTCTTCCCGGGAGAGCGGATGACCCGACAGCTTTGGCGCTTCATTCTCCTCCAGAGTGGCTGCGGGTGCCGCTCAGGTGGTAGTGGAGGTGGTGGCGTGTGTGCGCCTGGCCCTGGGGGAAGAGGAGGGGGAGCTGACGTCACACGCCACCCAGGACAGTGCACCCCGGTGCCCCCGGCGCCACTCTTTACTGCCTCCTTCTAGCAGCAGCAGCAACTTTCGCAATGCCTGGACCTATTCCTGCAGGAAGAGAGCTACCTGCAGGATGTCTGTCTGACTCTGGGCATTGCGAGAGCTGCCCTGCCTGGACACCTCTCGCAATGCCCAGACAAACATCCTGCAGGAAGTTCTCTTCCTGCAGGAATAGGTCCAGGCCATACCTGTCAAGTTTTGGATTTGGAAATAAGGGAAATTTCCCAGCAACTAAGGGATACTTGACAGCTATGCTTATCCTGTGCTGCCCTCCAATGGCGGCAATGGGGCATTGCAGTATAATTAATAAGGGATGACAGCGGGAAAGAGGGTAACATAAGGGGTTTTCCCGGCCAATAAGGGATACTTGACAGCTATGGTCCAGGCATTGCGAAAGTTGCTGCTGCTGCTAGTAGGAGGCAGCAAAGAGTGGTGCCGGGGGAGCCGGGGCGTGCAGGCAAGCTCTCCTGGGTGGCGCGTGACATCAGCTCCCCCTCCTCTTCCCCCAGGGCCAGGTGCGCACTTGCCGCCACCTCCACCAGCAGCAGCCGCTCTGCAAGCAGCAGCAGGGCTGGACTCGCTGGTCCTGGAGGACTAAAGGAGGAGGGAAATGCCAAAGCATGTCACGTGAGCACTCCTTGCCCCACCCCCCCATGGGAGGAAGGAACACCCCGACGTGTCGCTTTCTGGGTAAGTGTGTCTCTTTATTTCCTTCCCTCCCCCCCGCCCGGTGTGTGTGTGTGTGTGTGTGTGTGTGTGTGTGTGTGTGTGTCACACACACACCTCCAAGATTAAAATGTTTTTGATTTCGTTTGGATCAGAGACGAATCTCTCATTTCTTAATTCTCTTTGTATCTTCTGAAGACTGTATAATGAGCCACAGTTTATTGACTTGTTAACTGATGTATAGCGAGGAGCCCTTATTAAGATTTTGCAGAGGGGAAGCAAAAGAATAAAAACCATTAATCATTTCTTGCTAATCACCCAGCACTTCCATTCTTCAACTTCATCTATTACATGGTCCTCGAGTCAAAAAGTTTGCCCACCCCTGTCTTAGAGCAATGGATTTAATTATGAATTTATACAGGCTTACTTTTCTATTAGCATATTTAACAACTGCTGGAAGAAATAAAAGCCGAAATATGTATTGTACACAGTATTGAAGATACAAGGTCATTGTATTGATTTAAATTATAGACATATTATTTTAATAAATGTTCCATCTTTTAAAAATATATTGTTCCTTCCCGCCCCCACCCCCCATGTGTGTGTGTGTGTGTGTGTAGAGGGGAGCAGAGGCTAAAGGGATTTCCCAGGGCAGGGGTGGGGGTGGGGTGGCAGTGAGTCTTTAAGGTGCCACAACATTTTTGTGTTTTTGTTTTGTTTACCTCCTGATCTGCGTGCACAGAATAAAACTTTAGAATTGGTGCCATTTTATTCTGTGCAAGCATATCAGAGAGTAAACAAAAAAATGTTGTGGCACCTTAAAGACCGATTAGGCCTCGCCCACCGATTAGGCCACACCCACTAGTTAGGCCACACCCACAAGTCAGGCCATGCCCACCAGTTAGGCCATGCCCACCAGTTAGGCCACGCCCCACGGTGTGGTAGTAAAAAATTTTGGTGCCCATCACTGGCTAGACACCATAGGATTCTCTAGTTAGCAGCAATGGCAACTGGAGGAGAAACATAACACATATTTTATATGGTGTATAAAACGTGGGTCCACTGTGGTTTAGTGGTTAAGATGTTGAGCTTGATGACTGGAAGGTCGGCAGGTCATCCGTTCAATACCAGAGTTCTGCGTGACTCAGTGAGCTCCTGTCGTCTCCTGCCAACCTAGCACTTCAAAAGCAAGAAATTGCAAGTGGAAAGAAACCATGGAGGAAACCAACCTCCCATCCCTTGGAAAGAAGGTCCATAACAGGTGACAAATCACTCAGAAGTGCAACAAATGGTGAACTCCTGACAATGATTGTATTCAAGATCAACAAAGTTATTTTGGGACATGAGGCACAAAATGATGCATTTATATCTCTCAATTTATGATAGTAAAAACAGAGTAACAACAAAGTAAATAACACAAAAAAATAAGTAAAAACTATGACACAAAATAAATTCTGGCATTTGTGATGTAGGAAAATCACCCAGTTGGGTGGCATATCTATACCTATAAAAAGAGGGGTTAACCATTGGGTTCGTTCAAAGGCTCCCGCACAAGGCCCAACCATCCCTGACCTAGCCTTCCGCACTCACCGTAACCCCTGCCTTCTCAGCGCTGCGGGATTTTGGTCATCCTCAGTGGGGCAGCAGCCCCACAAACGGGAACAAATGGAAACAACTTCAATTCCCAACGTCCTCTGCGCTGTAGCGCGCCTCAGCCAATCAGGCTGAGAGGCGTGAGCAAAAAGAACGTTGGGAACCGCAGTGCGCCCAATTAAAATCAAGCCGCAGGGAAAAAAACGCCGCATGAACGCCTCCCGCAATGGGAGCACAAGTCCACACACACGCCTCACAAACAAACACACACAAAAACCCACGCCAAGACCACCGCCAACCTTCTTTCCTGGAGCAACAGGAACCAAAATTCGAAGCAGCAATGGGGAAAAGAGGAACTGACAGGCAGCCCGTTCTTCATGCAAAAATACACACCAACAACAAAACCAAGCATTTACCCAAAATGCCAAACATCAAAAATAATAAAACACAAACAAACAAACAAACAAATAAATAAACACATTAACCAACAAAACAATAAATAACAAAATCCACAAACAAAAACACCCAAAATACCATGAAATCACAGAAAAAACACCTAACTACAACACAAAAATACCTAACTCAAACAACAAAAATACCACAAATTAAACAAATAATCACAAAAGAAATCAGAAACATAAAAACCAACCAGAAATAAACAAAACAATTAAACACATCTAAAACCCAAATAAACCACAAAAGAAAAAACAGAAACACCTCCCAGTCCAACACCAAAAAAAGCCCAAAACAAAAAACAAAACCCAGAAGAAAGAAAACCCAAAGAACTCACCAGCACATCCTCCCTCCACGACTCCAGAACAGAAATGAAGAAACAAAGACTACTTACTGTAAAAAGCCCCACCTAGAGCCCGGGAGAGAAAAAACAAGTCTAACAGAAAGAGAATCCAACACTATTACTAACAGCCTCACCTAGAGGCCACAAGAGGAAAAACAAGTCAGAAAAATAAGAAATAAATCCAAATCACACATAAATCTAATAAAATAGATCAAAAAAGTCACAAACCACAAATGCAAAACACACCCACCCAAACCACCCTTAACCCGACCACCACCCCAAAAAACAAATAAAAACTGCCCGGCAAGGCCGGGCAAACTATGCTAGTAAATAAATAAATAAATATGATAAATATGCCTGAGGTAGCTGTCTCGTATTACCTGATAACAGGGGAGAGGGTTTTACATATCATTGCCATCACTTTGAATTGCGCCCAGAAATTTATTAGTCAGTAACAGTATACTATTGTGTGTTTCTTATAGAGATGCGAAGGCCCAGGGGGGAAAAACACAGGAAAAAATTATGTGTTTATTCCTGAAGCCTTTTTTTAAAAAAAATGAAAAATATCAGAAAAATGATTATGGAGTGTTTTATTTTAGCATGATGAATAAAATATTTAGTAAAAATTATGTGCAGTATAGCTCAGAAAATGCATCTGTTTAAATTTCATGCCTATTCATTGAATCTTAGTCCCTTCTACACACTTTCTCCCCCTCAATTCTTTTTATAGGAATGGGTGCTTTATGTCAATTTGATACTGTGGAAAGGAAATATAAATAATTTCTTTGTTACTAACATTGATATTTTCTTCTGGTTGTTTAAAAATGTTTTTTGCCTTCTCCACATAAACTTGCAAAACCAAAGAGGTTGTATCTGTACAGTTCGGGAGATTGTTGCTCCATTTGTTACAATTACAAATAAAACATTTTTAATTAAATTCTGTTTGTAATAATTGTTTGAGTATACTGTATTTTTAATATACCATTTGTGATAATTTTATGCCAAATCAAATTGTGCATAGTCATATTTTATGTTCCTAAAGTACCAGAGTGACTTTCAATCTATAAAAAAATGTATCATTGATTTTTCCAATTTTCAAAACATTTCTGGTTTTTTGTGGGGGCGGAAATACAGGGAAAAAATAGCTTCAAAAATTTATATATATATAAAAATCAAAGGCAGCTGTACACAGTGTGTTATTGTAATCCAAAGAGGATGGAACCAGAGTTTGGAAATAACCTGTTAAATTTAACGAGTTGATGCATTAACAGAGGTATAAGACAGCTGCTGCATCTCAATAATGAAGTTTTGGAAAATAAGCTTTTGAATAATGTACTTTCAGGACATTGCTTTTAAAGGAATACATGTATTCCTCCTCTCATCACCAACGTTAAAGATTTGGGCCAGTACTCTGTTGTATAACAGGAGTTATATCACCATCTGATAACCAAATTACTTCTGTGTGACGCTAGACAGGATGCTCTCTTTTAAGTAGCACTGCTTGAATACCAAAGCTAAAGCTAGTACAAGGAACAATATCATCAGGAAGTTGACAAACTATAAATGGGGAGTGCACCCATCCACGCTGCGTACATCAGCTTTGGCCCTGAACATCTCTGCAGCAGAGTATGCTGTTCCAGTATGGAGTGCATCTACACACACGAAACAAGTTGACATTGCTGTTAATGAAACAATGTGTGTAGTGACAGGATGCCTCAAACCTGCACCAGTTGAGAAAATATATCCTCTTCTTGGTATCACTCCACCCAAGATAAGGAGAAAAATATCAGCAGACACGGAGAGAACTAAGCAAGCAAATGACCCTTGATATCCTTTGAACAGATATGAGCCTCAAGTCCGCCAGCTCAGATCCAGGAAGAGCTTTATGACAAGAACAAACATTCTTGAGGGTATTCAAAATCAAATGAAAAGTTTTTTATTTTTATTTTCTGATACATGTGACTTCACATTATTGTCCACAGGCTGTGTGGAACACAACACAGAAAAAACAAACTCTTTAATTAGCCATAATCTGCCACTGCTATTGACAACACGGTTGTTGCTCACACAAAACTATGCAGTAGGATGGGGGCTTTCACATAAATCTAAGATGATTCAGAATATAACTACAGCAGTGATGGCGAACCTTGACACTCCAGCTGTTCTTGATCTTCAATTCCCAGAAGGCCTGATCAGCAAGAGTGTTGACGTGGGCTTCTGGGAACTGAAGTCCAAGAACACCTGGAATGCCAAGGTTGGCCATCACGGAACTAGGGTGTGTATCATTGCTTGCCAAATCATAGGATGCAAAAATAGGAGTTAGGTCTGTGTAAAGTGCAACAGAGGTCCTTTAAGGGCTGTGCTCTGAATCTGCTTCTCCGCTGTGGCAGAAAGCCTGGACAGCCTAGCAGCCTTTTTTATCATTTTCCTGCTGTTTCCCCATTACAGGTGCAGAAGTCAGCGTGCATTAAGTCAATTGCTACCCTGCAGCCAAATCCAGCCTAGCTTTTAGCCCATTTACCAGTGTTTATCTTCTCTTTGGCATTTTGAAGACAAAATCTAATTAAAAGAAAAAAGAAGCTTCCGTGAAAAATATGCATAGATTTATTGCCGCATCTATTTTGGATGGCAGAGGAAGCATTCTTTTTTAAACCATTTCTTTTCTCCCTTGTTTCCAAACTGAGACAGAGTGAAATTGTGAAAGACATATGCACCTACAGAAAGATAAGGAGCAACCACCGTACCTGCTTTATGTGCACACAGCTCTCTTCTCGATATTACAGGCAATTAACACATGCAGATTTTAGGATCTAACTCAGGGGTGCCCAAACTACAGCCCACAGGCTGGATTCAGCCCCTGATGCCAATTCATCCAGCCCGCACTGCCCTCGTCACTCTCGGAAGTGGAAGTAAAACGTGCCTGTCTGGGCATGTTGGGGGCAGATCCTGCCCATGGGCCGTAGTTTGGACACCCCTGGTTTAAGAAGAGAAAATGGCAGCTTAAAATCTATCTCATCCTGTTGCAAAACATTGCAAGGTGCGTTTTACTTTTGCTTCTGGTGGGAGGAACCACATGATGGGCCTGCTGAACCATGTGACCGGCCCACGGCCCAAAAAATTTGGGCACCCCTGGTCTATCTAGTGGGGGGGGGGGTGCAAGTGGCTGCTGCCAGCCTACATTTTTTTCTATGTGTCTCTTCAACAAAAAAGAAACATGACATGGCATCACTGTCTCTATTTCCCTGCCTTTGTGTAATAACCAATGAACTACATAAAGGAGCATGTTGAACACAATGGGACCAATGAACCTTCCCCTTTCTAGATGTCACACCAAGAAGGATCAGATTGAAGTGGGTATCAGGCATCGGCCTTCCAAATACTTTATAGTTCAATTCACAGAATCTCTATTAATCTTGGTCAATAGCCACTGGTTCAGAAAGCTGATGTTCAAAACTTTTGGGTCCTTGCTCTTCAGTAAGTTTCACATAAGGTGACAATTACTCTCTCTTAGCATTCCTATATTGGACGGTGCCTTCTACTTTAAGGGGTACTTCCCAAACCATGCCATGTTTAAAGATAAAATATATGCTGTTAGCTCAATTTAGCAACCTGATTTCTGCCTGTGTGGTATCACAATCAAAGTCTGGCCAGGTTATCCTGCTATAGTAATAGAGTAGACCATAGTGTCAGCAACTCAACACCGATCGTCAGGCGGTGATTTACTAACATGACAATCCTGAAGACTTGGGTGGTGAAGTCCACAGGGAAGGGTGATGGTCCCCTAGTAGATTAAATCTCACTTGAATCCATCTTAATGGAGGGCAGCAGCTTCATCAATACTGGCCTAGGATTGATGAAGACTTTGCATGCCAAAAGGGCTCATGACCAGAAAGTGACTCGCGGAACTGGATCAGTGGTATGGGTGTCATGCTGTGATGCAAAAAGCAAATGAAAGACCACTGCATTATATTCTTCCCAGGACAATCTTTATAGCTGATCACCATGACGATAGCCAATAGTCGGAATCGGATATGGCACTTGAAGAAGAAGAAGGTATCACAGTGAGTAATCCCTTGTGCAACAGTTACAAAACACCATACATATGTGTGCACACATGAGCAAGTGAGAGAGGCAACGTATACTAAATTTTAAACAAAGAGTATGTGTGTGACACATATCCAAGATTCATTTATGACGAGCTGATCAGGTCTGCTGCCAGCTGGAATTGATAAGGAGATGAACGCCCAGGCCTTAAAGATGCAATAATATCAACATTTCCCCCATGCCTAGTGCTGCTCAGTCTGCAATTTACTTCCTTGCCTGGAAATCTGGGGGAGCACAGCAATTCTCTTAGATTTCAATTGGCACACAGACCTGGCAATCCTATATACAAATCTGTAACATTTTTGTCCTCTTTCCCTTAATATTGCTTCTCCCACATCCCAGCCAGCACACACACACACACACACACACACACACACACACACACACACACACACACACACACACACACCTTTTTGGCAGTGTATCAATTGTCACCCCAGGCTTGCATTTCACACATTAGCATCAAGACTACATAGCTTAACATGCATCTCCTTGCATGACCTAGAATAGATGATGAAGATGTTGCATTAGAGCAGGGATGCCCAAACTACGGTCCAGGGGCTGGATCTAGCCCCCGATGCCAATTCATCCAGCTCGCGAAGCCCTCGTCATATGGGCACATTTTACTTCCGCTTCCAGGAGCGACGGCTTTGTGGGCCAGATGAATTGGTGTCAGGGGCTGGATCTGGATCTGGCCACCAGGCCGTAGTGACCAGCCCCCTGAACCACATGACCGACACACAGCCCAAAAAGTTTGGGCACCCCTGCATTAGAGGCTAAATCCAGTGGCCAGAATTCTATTGGTATTTGCATACGGTTTGTGTAACTTGCTGTGGCTGATTTCAGTTAAATGACAAGGTGCTAGTGCATATCTCAAATGCACAATTACACACATGACTGGACATGTAACTGAGACACCCCCATGTAATCTGTTAAGCTTACACAAATATCAGTAGGGTTCTGCCCAACGTTAGCCCCAGCAAGAAGAGACAAGTTGAAATTACGGTGTCTATTCATTAGTCTTATCTTATGTAAGGCCCATAGATGTTAATGGGTCAACTTTAGCTGGGATTGTTATTAGAATTGGCCTTGGACCATGACAGTGATTCTGAGAGTTGTAGTAAAAAAATAGTTTCCAAGCTGTGCTTAAAACACAAACATCCCTTTCACTCTGACATCTGAGTACTACTACCTTATTATATATTTATCCCCAGATAGCTATTGTCATTTGCTTGACACAAACAAATACATAGGACTCAGAGGAGATCAATGCACATGCATCTTTTCTTAGCACTCCCGTTTCCCTCAGCACCTAAAGAGAGTAAGAGCCAAGTCGGTTGACCTGGGTCAGGGGTCAGCAAACATGGCTTTCCAGGTATTCTTGGACCTCAATTACCAGAAGCCCAAGGCAGCACACCTGCTGGTCAGGATTTCTGGGAATTGAAGTCCAAGAACATCTGGAAAGTCAAGTTTGCTGATTCCCGGCCTAGGTCAGTGGTGGCAAACCTTGACACTCCATCTGGTCCTGGACTTCAATTCCCAGAAGCCCTGATCATCGGGTGTGCTGACTTGGTCTTCTGGGAATTGAATTCCAGGAACAGCTGGAGTGCCAAGGTTCACCACCACTGACCTAGGCCATCTCAAAATGGTTTGCTGCTTGAGATGGCATAAGTAACCCTGCCCCTCCCCACTTCTCTCCCATTCAAGGTATGTATCTTTGCCACTGCTGCTTCTAGCAGTAAAAATATAGTAACAATGGGGTTTTTTTACAAAAAGATATGACAATTAGGTCACCCTTGCTTGAAAGCCAGTCGTATCCAACTCTAGGGTTCAGTGCTCATCTCTGTTTATAGCCAAGGAGCCAGTGCTGTATGTGTCTACAGACGTTTCCATGGACATGTGGCAGGCATGACACTGGAGTGCACAGAATGCTGTTTACCTTCCCACGGAAGTGGTACCTATTTATCTACTTCCAATTTCTTGCTTTCAAACTGCTAGGTTGACAGGAGCTGGGACAGAGACAGAAGCTCATTCTGTTGTGCAGTACTCAGGACTTGAACTCTGACCTTCCAGTCTTCAAGTTCAGGTGTCTTAACCACTTGAGCCACTGCGGTCCCCACATATAAAAATTAGTTGCCTTTTTATCCGACCCAAAATCTGTTGCTTGAGGCTGCTTCACTCTGTTAATGTCCAATGATAGGCATGCCGCCCTTGCTATCGAAGCATAGATAGGCTTGAGCCACTGCTTTTAAATTCCCAACATAAAATGGGTAAATAGTAAACAAAAATGACAGCAGATTATTTAGGCAGCACAAAGGCTAATTTGTCCAAAATAGTATGACAACAGTGTTTCTAGGATAAAGCTTAAAAGTTACAGAACAGGACGATATGCATTGAGAGCAGGTAGAATTATTGCTCTTTAGAATAATTAAACAATCCTATGCGAAAGCACATTGAATTCCTCCAGAGGGAAAAAAACCACACCCTTCATTTATAGTTGAAACTTCTTAATCCCAGTAGCCTCATGGATAAAGTGGTTCAGTGCCAATCCAAAAATATTTTGGCAATGTTTCAAAAGAGACAAAGGCATTTTAGAGGTGAGTCATCATAAGTAGAAAGAAGAACGATTGATAGACACTTCTTAGGAAGCACCTGCGAAAGTTGTCTGTCTAGTGATAAAAGTCAGTGGTTCTTCATTCTGGGCAAAAACACATTTGGATAAATAATGTGAGATAGACTGAAAGCAGAACTTTTCATTTTCAAGGTGATTTGGATCAAGCAAAAGAGATAAAGTTTATCTTTGCATCTCTCCTATGCTGTAAAACAGGTGGCCAAACTACGGCCCATCAGCCGGATTCAGCGTGGGGTGTCAAATCATCTGGCCCACATTGCCCACACCACTCCTGGAAGTGGAAGTAAAACATACCAATGCAAAATGTGTTTAGGATACCTGCTGGTGCATTTATGGCAGCGTTTTGTGCATGTGTGGGCACATTTTACTTCCGCTTCCGGTGGGAGGAACCACGTGACCAGCCCACAGCTCCAAAAGTTTGGCCACCCCTGCTGTAAAACCTACCCTTTTCATTCTGTAGCATGTCCCACATTGCACAGTGCTGAAGAAACTGTGGAGAGTTAATCCATCAGTTGGTTGTTTGGTTGGTTGGCCACTTGGATTAATCATGTTACTTCTCTATAGTCACATTTTCTTGTAGAATTCACAAAGACCTAGATGGGCATCTGATAACATTATTACTCAAAAAGTTGCAAACAACACCCACACATCTCAGCCAATTTTTCCAAAGTGTTATTTTTTAAAAAGATTAAAAGCATATGGGAGACAAAATTGCTGTAATACATCTATTGGTTTTGCCATGTGGGTGTTTGTTTGATTTATTCATTTATGAGCATTACAGGATTTCCAGAGTGTGACTCACTGTGTGAGTCTGTAGTCTCTTGCAGCAAAACTAAAATGGTATTTTGTGGTACCTTACTCAGTGACTCAAGAGGCTAAGACACTGACTGGGAGGCGGAAGGTCAGCAGTTCGATTCCCGAGTACTGCAGGATGGAATGAGCTCCCATCTTTGTCCCAGCTCCTGCCAACCTAGCAGTTCAAAAGCAAAAAATTGCAAGTAGATAAATAGGAACTACTTCGGTGGGAAGGCAACAGCATTCCGTGCGCTCCGGTGTCTAGGCATGCCTGCCACATGACCACGGAAACGTCTGCAGAAGCAGACTAACAAGTCTTACATGGCTTGATCATTCATGGTTTGCAGATGCTTCTGCAGTAAACGGACCTTAATATACATGCTGCAGAATGAAAAATAGTACTCATACAAAGGACTCAACATGGTGATGGACTTAATGGTGGTCATTAAAAATTGTTTAACGTCATTCGAAAGAGCAAGTACTGCATAGCTTTTCAAGCATTGAACAGGTTTTGCTAGGGAGATCACTTGGTATGATCCAGATTCTGGGTAGGGGGGTCTAGGAACCATAATCCAAAAGGTGAACCCCACTTCCGGCAAAGAAAAAAAAACAACTCTGTCCAATATGACTGAATGGAACCTGGAGACTAACACAGGAATGTGGACTTCTGTCATAAATGTTTTGAACAGAAATGCTGTCATAAGTAGAGATGTACTGTACCCCACCCGGCTTCAAGGAAGAAATGGTTATGATCTCTGTGTGCATCATATTTAGGTGTTTGGAAGGTGTCTGTAAGGTAGGCAGAACTCCCAGAATAATTATGGCATTTGTGGTCCAGAAAATCCAAAAAACCCTTTACTAGAAATCAGCTTCAGTTTTCCTTCGCTGGATCTGCATTATTGCAATTGTAATATTCCTCATCCATAAAGAAAACACTCAAAGTGATGGCTACAAATATGAATAGTAGGAACGGCCCCACCGTTAGGCAGAATGAAGCAGCTTGCTCAGGCTGAAAATGTTGGATGTCATGTAGGGCAGCAGATTGTTAGTTATTTAATTGGTTGCATTTTTACTGCTGGGATGGGGAGAGGTGTTTGGAGGATTTTCTGTTTTATATGCCAGAACAAGCGACCTACCGTGACCCAGGTGGAAAGGAAGCAGCATTGGTCACTCTGTCTGGCAGCAAAGTGTCCTCTTCGATGAAGTCCTACAATCAATGTTCAAAACACACAATCTCCTGACACAAAACCCTAATCATTTGAGATGGGTGTAGAAGGGGTTTGTTTGAAGACATGTATCAAGGAAAAATGATACAGAATGACATTTCAGAATTGATAAATTAGGAAGCAGCCAGGCATGACCATATGGCATCTGCCCAGGATTGAAAAACAGAACCAGGAAGGAAGCATACGAAAGTACAGTTGATGATATTTGGGCTACAATATGTAACATTGCTAAAATCAACTTCTTAATTGGAGGAAACTGTCAGTTTGTTGCTACCACACTATTTTAAAAATCTTTTCAGTGCACTTTTCGGAAAGGACTTAACCAAACAAAAAGAAACCAAGACGCAAAACTAATTAACCAGAGGTGGAGAGCACAGCTTCAAATCACATCCTGAGGGGTAAAAAGAGAAAAGAGGATAAAGGAAGGACTACTGCCTCTAGCAACTGAACCTATGCTTCACATCCAGAATCAGACTCATATGGATTAGAATTAACAAAATTTAATTGCTCAATGGTTGGATATAAATACAAATCTAAAAGGCATTTGATGAAAATTCTGTTTGTTGTCAGTAGAAAACAAAAAGTGGAAACTGTTAGCCCAAAACTGACCTAACAAAGTTCTTTGCACTGAATCTGTGATTTGCAAAAATATTTTGTTGTCAATGAGCAAGACCCGGTTTCTGTCAAAATATCATAGCAAAGCAAAGCAATCACACTTATATATGGCCCCATAGCACTTAGTGCACTCTCTGGGTGGTTCACAAGTTAATTAGCATTTTGCCCCCAATATCATGCTGGGTACTCATTTAACCGACTTTGGAAGGATGGAACGCTGAGTCCTAGTCAGGATTGAACTCTCAACTTTTTGGTTACAATACAGCAGTTTAACCACTGCACCACCAAGGCTCGTAGGCCTGATAGATTATTGTATTTTCCTTTGCATACCAAATAGAAATCTCATTTCAACTGGTACAAAAGAAATACTGTATTCTGTAAGCAGCACTGGACAGGAGTTGCATTATAGTGAGAAAATTGTGAAGTAACAATGAGGCACTCGATTCTCTTTGATATAAGTGTTCACACAAGTAGAGGAGGGAAAAAAAGCCACAACCTAAAGGAACTTTGTTAAGAAAGCTTTCCTTTCTCATTTCCATATCTCATCTTGCCGTTGTTAGTCAAACTATTAAATAAAGAAGCAGGACTGCCCATACCAAGGCAACTGCTAACAAAGAAAAAGTGTCTTGGGAAAGGGGAGGTTTTGAGAAGAGAGATTAATGCTGGTGCTGTTTGTGTGTACACATGTGTGTCTGTGCGTGTGCACACACAAGAGGAAAAAGAGGGAGGGAGAGGAAGGGAAGGAAAGCTCCTTGGCCTCACTTGAGAAGCAAGAGGTGAGGGGAAAGGTGCTTTGTTAAAGCACCTCTTTATATGTGTACATGCTTGGTCTTTCTGCATCAATTCAAAACACACTTTGAACCAAAGCAAAAGGATACAATTTAAAAAACTAGAAGCGTGTCTGGTGGGTAGAAAGTACTACAGATTGGGGCTCTGGGACTTCAGGCTTATGCACATTTTCCATGGCATCATATAGTCAGTGGGGGGAAATGCAAATCAGACCACCCAAAACCCATAATGTTTCCTGCATTTTTCACCATGTAGCTGAACCCTTAGCAAGAATCTCTTTGGTAGAACTAATCCCAGAGTTTTGAAGGACTTAATGACAAAGAATAGTTAAAATACATCCAAATGCTACAATCTGATGGGCTGTAGAAAATACATTGTAAAAATAGCTTGTTTACATAAGTGCAGAATATAGGTTCTGAAACAATGGATTCAATTTACATGAAAGGAAATGCAGATGATAGCAAAATAGGAGGGGAACTAATTTTTCAGAAGACAGAAGAAGAATCCAAGATGACCTAAACTGACTAGAGAATTGGGCCAAAACAAAATCAAATAGTTTCAAATGGAAAAACTATAAACCATATACACAAATAGAAATGATAGCTTGTAGAATCGGGGCCGCTAGGACGGCCGTTGGGTCCCGGAGGAGACTGATCAAGTAATGACACGAGGCAATATGGAGCGAGATCAGATCAGTGGTTTATTGAAGGAAAAGCATCATCATATATAGATCAGAAGGCAAAACGGGATAGAATCGTCATCTGACAGAAAATTACATCACCCATTTACTCGGGTTAATGGGAAATCTCTCTCGGGGAAGTTAATTAACTCGGGCAAACACTGACAGGGGAAAACCATTGTTCGAGGCTTACACCAGAGTAAATATGGCTTCTATTTGCACCAAGGATTAGGCTTAACTGCGAGTGAGTGATTGCCTAATGGGTAACGGAGGTTAGCGATCTGCTCTCTCAGCAGAATCGCCGGTCAGGTCAGATGTGGGTGAATCAACCCTCTGATTATTAATCCAATCCCCCCCCCCCCGATTTCCATACTGGCAAGGGCCAGTGACCAGGAACCTTCTTCGCCGGTGTAACCTCTGCCAGGGGCTGATTATGCCAATTGGGCATGTGGAATCCTCATCTCCCCTTTTTCTGTTATTTAGGGACCTGACAGGCGACCCTGCGCAAGAGGGGCATCAGCTGGTGTACGGGAACGACGCTTCGGGGCTCCCCCCACGGGGGACATCTCGATAATAGTGAGGGAATACATTGCATGAAACAGCATCCTGCTATGCCTAGTATTATCACCCCCACAATCACTTGAAGCATCGTCTGGAGCCACCCCCACGGAAGCCATGACCACAAGGAACTCCACCAATCCCATGCGGAGCCCTGCTTGATGTTCTTGACTAGGGTGTGGAGGTCCGTGAGCTGGCTCTGTACCTTGCGTGTGTTGTCTGTGAGATTAAAGCAACACATGCCATGAACAGATTCGCAACCCAAATGATGTAACAACAGAAGATAGTCTATAGCTGCTCGATTGTCAAGAATGGCATGGCGAAGCTCTGCCTGCTCCTGGTTGAGCAGCGCTATCGCCGAGGAGGTATGGTTAATGGCTTTTGCTAATCCGCAAGCCAACTGACCAATTCTCCAAGCGTTGCCGACGGCTAAGCCTGGCACGCCAAGTATGCTGACTGCCAACGAGACGTATTCAGCTGGACTCAGAACCCTAATGCTGCTATCACATGAGCTGTCTAACTGGGTGGCACGAGTGTGTCGTATGGGTGAGGAAACATTTGTGCTTGGAACAATCATATCCTTAGTGGGGAGTAACAGTGTCAAACGACTGATGCAACATATAGAATCTGATACATTTGCGGGAATGTAGTTCCAAGTGTACTGATTGCACGTAAAGAACCATCCTGAAGGTAGGGTAACATGAGCATACATTGAACCAAGTGTCTCTGGTTTATCACAAGTCCAGTTGCCGCGGCCAGTGTCGAGGCAGCGGCGCTGAGTTCGGCCGACTGCGGAGCAGCCGGTCATTCGAGCACAAGTAGAGTTCGGGCCGACCGCCACTCGAGGAGTGTGGAGAGTGGCTGCATCAGCCGGCAAAGTCATAGTCAGCTGCATTCCCCAGCGAGCGTATGCTGTGAAGCTCGCAGGGAGATGCGGACCGAAAATCCGCTTCAACAGCCAGTCGCCATCCCTGGGGTGCGCGTCTAGAGTGTGGCACACTGGGATGAGGCAGGTGCTCAAAATTGAGGCAGAACCCAAGTCCTGCTTTAGGCAAAAATCAGACTGGTTGACGAGACCCGCCAACCTTTCCCATAGGTTGTAATGCATCCGGGCAGAGAGGTCTCCGGCTGGCATCAGATCATTGGCCTTTAGTGAGGCTGCCTGAATGCCTCCCCCCGCAAGTAGGGAGAGGGTCAGGATGATGGTGACTGCCATGGTGTTGGCAGTAATCAGGGAAAAAACTGCTGCTACGATGTTCTCCGGCATTGGCTCCCAATCCTCGCGCCGGACGACGTCCTCGGCCTCATGGCAAAGGATCTTGACCATCCCCCAGGTGACCTTCGGCTCCGTCCACTGTCGCCGCTTCTTCCGCCGGGTCCCCTCGGTCAGGGTGAGGTCCTCCATCTCCGGGATCGGACTCGGGTCGGCCTGGGTCCACACCATGTGGTTCCAAGTGGGGCTTAACGCACCGAGCTGGAATCCAGATAACACCTGTAGGAGACATAACTGCAGCATACCCTCTTTCCCAGGTTACGAGTGGCGCCGGGCCCCTCCAGGAAGGGTCCGGTGGCACCCGGTATCGGACCATCGGTCGCGGGAGAGCTTCTGAATGGCGGAAGTGTTTCTCCTGCGGCGTGCAATCCGAGAAAACATTAAGGTGATTGTAGGTAAACAACACCTTGTTCAGACAATGCTGTGCCTGACCCTGTGACTTGGGGAGGACTGGCGGCTCCCCCCTTTCTGTTTGTTTGTCAATGTAGGACTTGAGCGTCCGATTGACTCGTTCCACAATCGCTTGCCCCTGCGGATTGTAGGGAACGCCAAAGGTATGCTTGATGTCCCAGGTGGCCATGAAGGCGGCCAGCTGCCTAGAGCTGTAGGACGGGGCGTTATCGGTTTTCACGTGCCGTGGTTTGCCCATCGCCACGAAGCAGGAAAGGAGTTGCTGCTCCACGTGGGAAGCCGTGTCCCCTTTCTGCGCCGTTGCCCAAACGAATTGTGAAAAAGTATCAATGCAAACATGCATGTACTGCCATCTGCCAAACTGCGGAACATGCGTGACATCCATTTGCCACACCTGGTTAGCCTCTGTCCCTCATGGGTTGACCCCCCACGAGGGCCCCCCCGGCGCCCCTGCACAATGCTGGCAAGAGCGAACTATGCCTTGGGCTTGAGAAAGTGGCAGATTGAACTGTCTGGCGAGCGCTTTGGCATTTTGATGAAAGAATGCATGACTCTGAATTGGAGTAGTGAAAACACCTAACACTGAACGTTGCTGAATTTCCTTTGCAGCCGCATCCGCTCTGCTATTGCCCGCGGAAATCGGACCCGGTAGGTCTTGGTGACTTCGGATGTGGGCAATATAGAGCGCTTCCGTGCGGTTTCGCAAATGAAATTGAGCTGTGAGGAACAAACTCAGCAATTTTTTGTCTATCACGGGAGTGATGTATGCTCCCGGTAGACTGTGAAGCAAATTCCTAACATACTGACTGTCAGTAATGATGTTTAGGCGCTCTTTGGCGAAGGTGCGTAAAGCAAGGTTCACCGCTGCCAACTCTGCCCGCTGCGCGGACTTCTGTGGAAGAGTTAACAGCGTGCGCCAAGCCTGGCCTTCCTGCCAAGTCAAGACACCATATGTGCGACCCCCATCCGTAAAAACTGTCCTGGCCCCCTGAAGTGGAACCAGCGAGAGCAATTCGAACAAGCTGACTGTCTGCGTTTGAAGCGAGACAAGTCTGGGGTCTTTCGGCAAGTGGTATGCCAAGCATCCGGTGAATCCCTCCAAGGCAATTGGAAGCGAGTCACCGAGCTGCATCAACTGCTGAACCTGCTCTTTGATAAACGGGACCACGATCTTTGCTAAGCCGTGCCCTGAGATGTCCCTAGCTCTCAGCCTTCCGCGGTAAACCACCGCGGAGACCAATTCTTGGGGAGGAATGATGTTCCGGGAAGAGGTGTTCGGCAAGTACACCCATTCCACGATACTCGCCCCTTTCTCGGAATCCACTCCTAGAGCTCCGGTGAAAATGGATCCTGCCCGAACTATGTACAAGTTCAGGATCGGAGCATATGGCCCCTGAGTAATCCTGTCCACCCACCTTTGGCTGAGAATTTGGTTGACTTTCTCGAGAGCCAAGCGTGCCTCTCGAGGAATTTGTATCCGGTCTGCCGGCTGCTTACCTAATGTGAGCAGCGAGAAGAGCGGCTTCAAAAGATCCGTATCCAATCAGAAATACGGTCTGGCCCAATTAATGTTTCCTAAAACCTGCTGCAATTTTACCAGGGTGACTGAGTCCTTTAAGTTGATCTGAGGCAAAACTGGTGCTGCGAAAGAGCGGAGAAGCCGATGACCCAAGTATGATAAGGGCTCGGTTCTCTGCACTTTCTCTGGGGCAATGAGTAACCCTCTCTCCCCCAGGCTGGCCTGGAGGTCTTTAAACATTTCGCTGCCGAGTTGCGGCACTGCGACCAAGATATCATCCATGAAATGGCATACTAAGGCTGTGGGATGAAGGTTTCGAAACTTTGCCAGTGCGTTGTGAACATAAATTTGGCCCAGGGTGGGCGAATTGAGCATCCCCTGTGGCAAAAATTTTCACGCGTAACGCTGCATGGGCTCACTGTGGTTCACAACCGGCACCGTAAAGGCGAACCTTTCCCGGTCCCTGGGGTCTAAGGGAATGGTGTAAAAACAATCCTTGAGATCTACAACTAGGATCTCCCACCCCTCGGGAATCATATTCGGATTTGGGATGCCGCATTGAAGCGGACCCATTGGCTGTATACATTTATTGATCTCTCTGAGATCGTGGAGGAGTCGCCACTTCCCCGACTTCTTTTTGATGACAAAAATAGGCGAATTCCAAGGACTAGTGGACTGCTCTATATGTCCTGCGTCTAGCTGTTCTTTGACCAGTTGCTTTAGGGCGACTAATTTCTCTCCCACTACCGGCCATTGTTCCACCCAGATCGGCGTATTGGTGAGCCATTTAAGTGGCAACGCCATTACCTGAAGGTAAGAGTAGCACCGTACTGCTGCAAAATGTCTCGCCCCCAAAGGTTGATGTGCATGTCCAGAATGTGCGGCCGAATGACCGCTGTGCCGTCAGCCTTTGGAATCGTGACTTCCACCCACTCCCGGCTCCTAAACGCTTCTTCGATGCCGCCTACCCCCCACACATCAGAGACCGGCTCAATGGCCCACTCCCATGGCCACTGGCTTCGGCTGACCACGCTGACGTCAGCTCCGGTATCTAACAGCCCTGAAAATGATCTTTTATTCAAAAATACCTCAATAACTGGGCGCTGTTTCCACTCTATGTTGGTCTCCACTGTCGCTAAGACTTGGTATCCTTGCACTGCCTCACTTGCGCTCGAGCGGTCTTCTGACCTGGACTCTGAGCTGTCCCTGAGCCTTCCCTGGCTATCTGCTGGCGAGTGACAAGGAACCATAATCAGTTGCGCTAATGTGTCTCCTTTGTGAATGGTCTGGGGTAAGTGCGTCCAAAGCTGAACTTGGAGAACGCCTGAAAAATTGGAGTCAATGACTCCTGGAATTACAAGAATTCCGCGTGCTCCTGCTACACTGCGAGGCAAAACTAAACCTATGAAGCCCTTGGGCAGGGGTCCCATGTACTGGGAGTCCACCAGATAGACTGTGCCTGGCAGATCGCATGTGACCTCCGCCTGGCAAGTCAATTCTAGCCCTGTACTACCCTTGGGGCTGGCCTGTGCCTTCGCAATGCTAGGAATGTGATCGGAATCTAATCTAGCTCTGACTCGCCCAGAGCAAGGGAAGCCTCTGTTTGGACCGGGGCCAGAGACGTGCCCGCGTTCCGGTTTCCCGAATTCGGACAGTATCTGGACCAATGGTAGCCTTTCTTACACCTCGGACACGGGGTGGTTGGAGCCTTGGAACGGCCGGAATTTTGTCCGCCTCCCTTGGATCGGCACTCCCTAGCGAAGTGACCGACCTTGCCACAATTGTGACATGCCCCTTGGTTTCTGCTCTTGGGTTTCCTACCCCCTTGCACCGCTGCTGCCAACAGACCCATTTTGTAGGATTCTGTGCCAACGTCGGCGCAAGCTCTAATCATGTCCGTGAGAGTCAAGTCGGGACGATTACCCAGTGACTGCAAGATTTTACGGCAGTCTAAATTGGCATTGTCTTTGGCCAATTTCATCATGAGCTCTTGTTGGGCTTGCTCATTATTGATCTGCCTACTGATCGCTTCCTCTAAGCGATTGATAAAGTCCATGTAGGACTCCTGGGCTCCCTGTTTGACTGCGGTGTAATTTTTGGCCGCTTTGCCAGTTGCTGGAACCTTGAGAAAAGCCCTGAAGGCAGCCTCGGCTGACATTTGAAGAGTGGCAAGTGGCAAGTTGGTCTGCGCATCGATGGATTCGAAGGCACCTGAACCATATAACTGGTCAGGAAGTACTGCGCCTCCCATCCTGGCAGCCCTTGTCTGAGCCTCGAGGCGATACTCGCTGTCCCATAGCAAATACTGGCTGGGGTTGAGCATCATCCGCATGACGGCTTTCCAGTCGTGCGGGATGAACATGGTATTCTCACACACTTGCTGAAGCGTGCCCCTAGTGAAGCGACTCTGTAGCCCTGTCTCAGAAATGGCCTTCCGTATAGCCATGAGAAGCTTATACGGGACTGGTGAATGAACTACCTGCTGCGAATTGGACAAATCTGACTAAGCTCAGCTAGTTCTTCTGCTGGCAAATCCCCCTTCTTGATCTCTTCCTCAACTGTGCGCTGAAGGGCACTCTTGGTAACTTGGGAACCTGTAGCTGTCAGAGAAGCACCTGCACTCCTCATACCATGCATTCCGTCGGTGACGTCTGCAGCTGTCACCGAGGGAAAGCTCCCTACACTACTCTGCTTAAACTGTAATGACGGATAGAGCGCCATGGGCACCGATGGCTCGACTGACGCTGGGGGTTCTTTGGCCTCTACCCGGACTGGATCTATTTTCGCTAAAAGCTTCCTACATTTACTCCATGTGCGAATTATGCCCTCTGGAGCTTTCGGGGGTTGCTGAATGCAGTCTCCTATCTGATCCCAGAGCTGAAGGGATAACGTACCTACTTCTGGGTAAAGCAGGCAGTGTGTCCTCAAGAACACCAAAAGTCTCGCTAGCTCTCCACTGTGAAAGCGTGTCTGATATACCCTGGCCAGGATTTTGAATTCTTCCTCATGAATTCTTTGGCTAGCGGACGGACGTTGCCGCTGAGGACAAGTCCCCATATTATCTGCGGGGTCCTCTGAAGTTTCCTCCTCGGGACGGGTCGACGCGTCTGTAGTTTTATTTTATTTATTTATTTATAGTCACATTTGTATATGCCGCCCACTCAGGCAGAACCCGACTCAGGGCGGCATTACAACAATTCTAAAAACACATAAAAGACACTATAAAAAACCCACATCCCACCCCATTTAAAAACCCATATCCCATATAGTTCAGGCAATAGGTTTTGCGTGACGAGTGTCTGGGTAGAGCTCGGAGCATGGCCTGCTGCCACGGGCCCTCGGTGGCCTCTGCGCTGTCAGGGGTTCACAGCTGACCCTGAGCGGAACGCGTTTTTCCGTTACTGCAAGCCTGCCGCGAAAGTCGGGAGCAAGCTGTAGGATGCCTCTCTGTAATGCCTCGTCGCTGGGCCGTCTCTCCGATCGGCTGGCTTACCGACCGGACTGCCGCGCTGTCCTCCGGGATGATCGGACGCAGTTCTAGCGTAGAACTGGACCGTGTGATCGCTTACTCTCGAGTAGATCACGTCGGGGTCACCAGATGTAGAATCGGGGCCGTTAGGACGGCCGTTGGGTCCCGGAGGAGACTGATCAAGTAACGACACGAGGCAATATGGAGCGAGATCAGATCAGTGGTTTATTGAAGGAAAAGCATCATCATATATAGATCAGAAGGCAAAACGGGATAGAATCGTCATCTGACAGAAAATCACATCACCCATTTACTCGGGTTAATGGGAAATCTCTCTTGGGGAAGTTAATTAACTCGGGCAAACACTGACAGGGGAAAACCATTGTTCGAGGCTTACACCAGAGTAAATATGGCTTCTATTTGCACCAAGGATTAGGCTTAACTGCGAGTGAGTGATTGCCTAATGGGTAACGGAGGTTAGCGATCTGCTCTCTCAGCGGAATCGCCGGTCAGGTCAGATGTGGGTGAATCAACCCTCTGATTATTAATCGACCCCCCCCCCCCCCCCGATTTCCATACTGGCAAGGGCCAGTGACCAGGAACCTTCTTCGCCGGTGTAACCTCTGCCAGGGGCTGATTATGCCAATTGGGCATGCGGAATCCGCATCAGCTGGTTTGGCAGTAGTGCATGCACAAAGGATCTAGAGACTTAGTAGACCACAAGCTAGAAATGAGTCAATAATATAACGTAGCAAAAAAAAAAGCAGTTACAGCAATGTAAGCATGGGAAAATACTAGTAGAGTACCACTTCATTCTGCTCTGTCAGATCTTATGAGGAATACTGTGTTCAGATCAGTGCACCAGAGTTTAAGAAGGATATTGATAAGCTAGAACTTATCTAGGGGAAATGACCAGCTGAAAGAGCTTGAAAACAAGCCCTATAATGAATGATTGAAGGATTTAAGTATCTTTAGTCTGGGTAGAAAAAACTGAGAGGCAAAATGGTAGCCATGTTCAAACATTTGAAGAACTACCAAATGAAAGATAAAGCAAACTTGTTTCTGTAGCTTCTGAAGGTATTTGTTTGTTTGTTTGTTGCATTTTTATACTGCCTGTTTGGGAAATTTCCCACTCTGGGTGGTGTACATACAAATATCAAATAACAAAACAAATCAAAAACAGACCAACCAAATACATCCCAAAATAAAATGAAATAAAATATCTTGGATTGACCATGTGACTAGCATAGAAGTATTGCGCTGAATGGATACAAAACAAGAACTCTTTAAGACCATTAAGCAAAGAAAGCTCCAATACCTTGGCCATATCATAAGGAACCACATAAAATACAAAATACCTCAACTTGCTCTTCAAGGAAAGATCCCTGGGAAAAGAATCCCTGGACGAAGACGGACTTTATGGCTGAAGAACCTGAGAGACTGGTGTGGCATGTCCTCGGAAGAACTGTTCTGAGGAGTTAAGAATAGGAAGACTATCACCATGATGATAGCCAACATCTGGAACGGATATGGCACCTGAAGAAGAAAATAAAATACAATTACAAGAAAGGAAATTTTACCTCAACATTTAGAAGATTTTTTTTTTTTACAAAGTCAATACATCATGGAGATGACAATAGAAAAGGCTACAGTACCTTGAATGATGGAGGACTGTGCTTCTATGAAGGTTTTTAAACAGAAGCTGAATCTTTCAGGAATACTTTACATACGAAGGGATTAGGGTTGATGACACTTGAAGTCTCTTCCAACATTACGGCTTTGTGATTTTATTGTCCATTCAACACCCTTTTGTGAGATCACAACCCCATAACTATATAAGTAATTTAAAAATTAAAGTTGTTTTGCAGAATGAATAATTATATCCCTCTATAACTAACATAGTTATATTTCATTGCTAGAAAAGGGGAGTTAATTACAAGTAACTGAATATATACTGCCTAAATAGCTCAGTGGTTTAGATATTTGGCTGTAGAACCAGGCGCTGGGAGTTTGATTCCCACTGTGCTTTCAGGGAGAAGAGCCAGCCTGTGAATTCATGGACAAGCTGCACAATTCCAGGGTGCCTTCAAAAGAAGGAAATGGTAAACAATTTCTACAAAAACCTGAAAAGTCAGAATTGACCTGACAGCATACAGTTATTTGCAAGCCGTCTGAACAGTCCAGTGGTTTAGACATTTAGCTACAGAGCCAGAGGTTGGAAATTTGATTCCTACTGTGCCTTTTGAGAAGAGCATCCCTGTGTGGTCCTGGACAAGCTGATCAGTCCCAGACAGACAGACAGTTTTGTGTCTCAACATAGCTACTCTACTATGACAAATGATAGAGGATGTCCTTCTTGCCAGGATTTCACCATTCTCTGTCTAGGGCAGGAGTTCTCAACTTTTTAAAGCCGGGGGCCGGGTCATGCTCCCTCAGACAGCTTCGGGGGCCGGATGGCCATTTTGCCCTTCCTCCACCACATGGCACTTCTTGGTGTGGTGGAGGCAGTGGGGGGCCACATGTTGAGAATCCCTTAATTCCCCATAGGCTAGTATACAGCTACAGATGGTCGGTCGCCTGCTCTGAGCTAGAATAAACATGTTTCACCTCCACTGACCTTTTATACCTTAGCTTCCCTCCCCTTACAGGCCTTTTGCAGCCTCATTGTCAACATTATTCAGATAGAGTGCAGTCTCATACTAAGTTTGGGGCTAACATGTTTATTGAAATTTATATTACTAAACAAGAATATGCAAGTCCTTGCTTCCCAAAGTAAATTAACCAAAGCCTTAGTCTTTAGCTGCTTGTAACAGACTGCAATGACTGTATGCATGCTCCTCCCGCCTGTCTCTGCCAGCATGCAGAAAAGGCCTAAAGGAAGATATCAAGGCTGTGTTTGTTTCTTTAATGCAGGGGTGCTCAAACTACAGCCCATGAGCTGGATCTGGCCCGACACCAATTCATCTGGCCCATGTCACCCTCGTCACTCCCGGAAGCAGAAGTAAAATGTGCCAGTATGGGCACCCCTGGTTTAAGCAAAGAAAATGGCAGCCTAAAACCTATCTCATCCTGTTACAAAACAGATGGCAAGGTGTGTTTTACTTCCGCTTCCGGTGGGAAGAACCATGTGACCAGCCCACTGAACCACATAACCGGCCCGCTGAAGCACGTGACTTGCCCACAGCCTGAAAAGTTTGGGCACCCCTGCTTTAATGTATTATTCCCAGAAGTTGTATGAAGAGAAGAACAAGAGTCGTTATGTTTCACAGAGAGAATGTCAGAGACTCTTCCCCTGACTTTCTACTTTTACCAAAGAACCAGAACCCATTTTCAAAGCTATAATACATGTGCCCCAAGATAAATTTACAGAACTTGTGTAGTCTTCCCCTATGACTTTGGTCTAAAAATTGAGAAGCTCAGAAATTAGTGGAGTCCCTGCCGTGGGAGATTTTTAAACAGAGCTTGTCATGGCTGCTGCGGATTTCTGCACTGTTAGGAGAATGGACTCAATGCCCTCCTTGTGCCCATGTAGTCTACCGCTATGGTTCTAGGGCCGTGGCCAGGATTCTAGATGTGGGTGGGCAAATATTTTTTCAGGGTGGGCAACAATGTCGTATATATGTCCTATATATAAGTAGCCAGGAGTTTGAGGATGGGCAAACTGCTAACTCAAGGTGGGCAACACTCACCCTGGCCACCCCTGGCTAAGGCCCTGAGTGTAAGAGAGGATCCTGTCCCATTATGTGGTTGAAGTAAGTGATACCTGTCAATCAAGTTGGCTTCCAAGCATGTAAGGAGGTGTATGATCTCTTGTTCTCTGACAGCAAGATACCTTGGGGTAGACAGTGCCAATGCTCAGTTTTGGATCAGCCAAAACTACAACTTCTGTACTTTGAGACCTGATCAAGACAAGAGCACAATTTCAGATTGTAACCCTATTTTGCCAGTTTTGTACCTTGTGTGTGTGTGTGTGTGTGTGTGTGTGTGTGTGTGTGTGTGTGTGTGTGTGTGTGTGTGTGTGTGTGTGTACAAAACATCCCTTTTCACACTGCAGGTGATCATGTGCTTACTTCCCATTTTGAAATTTATGGATGGATGTAATTTATATGTCACCTTTAAGATAGTTCACAAATAATTGTGAGCTACAAATAAGGTGACATATAAATTACATCCATCCATAAATTTCAAAATGGAAAGTAAGCACACGGTCACTTATTAAAATGAGTGAATAATCACAGATTTTAAAATACCATTTTAAAAACTATATTTAAAAAAAACAACTAAACGTTTACCCAAAATTAAAAACACAATTCAAAACAATTTTTAAAACATTTTTGGGGGAAAGTGTAAAGTCTCTAAATGCAACAAATATAACATCCCTGAACTTCCACCATCCCCTACTTATTTCTTTAAGGTCTGCCTGTAAGGGAAGTTCTTTGCCTGATGATATAAGGACAAGAAAGGGAAGAAAGGGCTAGGGTCCAGCCAATAGAGATCTGGAGATGTGGAAAATGAAGCAAATATGGCCCCTGGATGCGGTCTCTGTAGGAATCGGGGCCGTAAAGCGGCCCTTGAGGTCCCGGAGGAGACTGGTCAAAGGAACGACACGAGGCAAGATGGAGCGAAGACCAGTGATTTATTGAGGGAAAATCATTAGTATATATTATGCAGAAGGCTGCGCATGGTAGGATGGTTATCTGACAGAAAATCACATCACCTATTTACTCAGGTTAATTGGGAATCTCCTTTGGGGAAGTTAATTAGTGCGGGCAAACATTGACTGGGAAAACACCATTGTGTTAGGGCTTAGGATAAGGCAATCATGACTCCTGTTTGCCTCTGGGATAAGACTGAGACTCGGAGATGAGGGATTACTCTAATGGGTGATATATTCGCTCTCTCAGCAGGCTCGCTGGTCAGGTCAAGGAATTGGGTGAATCAAACCCTATCATTTTATCCACCCCCCTTAATTTCGGTGCCCGCAGAGCCCACGGGCCAGGAGCCTTTCTCACCGAAGTGGCCTCTGCCGGGCCGTTCCGTGCCCATTGGGGCACGGGGAAACCACATCTCCCCTTTTAATTTTTCTTAAGAGCCTGACCAGCAACTCTGCGCAAGAGAGGTACCAGCTGATGAGCGGGAATGATGCTTCGGGGTTCCCTCCATGGAGGACATCTCGATAGCAGTGAGGGAATACATTGTGCAAAGCAGCAGATTGCTATGCCTAGTATAACCACCCCCGCAACCACTTCAAGTACCGTCTGAAGCCACCCCCAAGGGATCCATGACCACATCCAATTCCACAATGAACTCCACCAAGTTCCCCATGCAGACCCCTCTCTGATGCCCTGGACTATGGTGTGGAGGTCTGTGAGCTGACTCTGGATTTTACGGGAATTGTCAGTAAGGTTGAAGCAACACATGCCATGGACAGACTTGCAGCCCATATGATGTAACAACAGGGGATAATCGATAGCTGCTTGATTATCTAGTATGGCATGGCGAAGCTCTGTCTGCTCCTGGTTGAGCAGCGCTATTGCCGAGGAGGTATGGTTAATGGCTTTTGCAAAAGGCAAGCCAATTGACCAATTCATTCTCCGAGCGTAACTTATGGCTAAACCGGGCACGCTGACTGCAGCCTGGTTTTTCAGAGCTGTGGGTCTGAATCCAGACTGCTTTCTGTAGCAAGGCAAGATAACGAGATGTGTCATTGATACTGTGACCCGGGGTGATTCTAAGCTATTTCTGCAGCTTCTGGTGTTGTGCAAATGTCTTTCTAGCACCTATGGAGAGGTGTGAAGATAAACTGGGGATTACCAGCTACCGGGTGCTCAATCTTTCCAAGCAATGGGCCGGTGCAAACATGGGCCGGTCTGGCTTCCTTTGGTGGAAGCTGGCCGTTATTAACAATATACAGAAATTCAAGTGTCCCTTGCAAATCCCAACTGGAGCATTGTACAAGGCATGAATAAATAAAGAGCAACTACAGGTAATAATAGCAATAAAAAACATTCAGCTGCTTCTTGAGGCTTCATGTGCAACTTGAGTTTGGAAAAGTCCTTAGAAGTGGCACTGAGTGTGCAAAATGTTCATAGAAATGTCTTTGGAGATGTAAGTCATAAAGGAAGACGGACAGCTGATGACATCCAGGACAGTGACTGGTGCCGCTCTTTGCAATCATCCGGGTCTGATTCTGGCCTCTGGGACCTGCATGGGGAAGAGACTTGTTTGGGAGATAAAAATTCTGAAAGAGTTAGTTGGTTTTTGCACTTATAGGATAGCAATTGCTGTGCAACTATGGGACGTGGTTTCCCCCCCTTTCTGTTTGTTTGTCAACGTAGGACTTAAGCGTCCGATAGACCCGTTCCACAATCGCTTGCCCCTGTGGATTGTAAGGAATGCCAAAAGTGAGCTTAATATCCCAGGTGGCCCTGAAGGTGGCCAGCTGCCTGGAGCTATAAGCTGGGGCGTCATCGGACTTCATGTGCCAAGGTTCGCCCTTGGCCGTGGGAAAGGAGATGCTGCTCCACATGGGGAGCCGTTTCTCCCTTCTGTGCTGTTGCCCAAACAAACTGTGGGAAGGTATTAATGCAGACGTGCATGCACTGTCATTTGCCAAAATGTGGGGATGTGTGACGTCCATTTGCCACACCTGGATGGCCTCTGTCCCTCGTGGGTTGACCCCCCACGAGGGCCCCCCCGGTGCCCCTGCACGATGCTGGCAGGAGCGAACTATGCCTTGGGTTTGGGAAAGTGGCAGGTTGAACTGCCTTGCGAGCGCTTTGGCATTCTGAATTGGGAATGCATGACTCTGAATTGGAGTTGTGAGGAACAAACTTAGCAATTTTTTGTCTAACGCGGGAGTGATGTATGCTCCCGGTAGACTGTGAAGCAAATTCCTAGGCAACTGGCTGTCAGCAATTATGTTGGAGCGTTCTTTGGCAAAGGTGCGCAAAGCGAGGTTCACGGCTGCCCACTCTGCCCGCTTGCGGAAGAGTCAGGAGCGTGCGCCAAGCTTGGTCCTCTTGCCAAGTAAGAACCTGATATGTGCGATCCCCATAAGTGAAAACTGTCCTAGCCCCCTGAAGAGGGACCAGTGACATGAATCCACACAAGGTGACTGTCTGCGTTTGAGACGAGTCTGGGGTCTTATGGCAAACCTTGGCGCATGAAGCGCCAGGCTTCCCTTGGGTAAATTTCTCAAGAAGGCCATGGCGTGCGTGCACACGTTTAGAAGAGTGCCAGATGGTGGCTTAGCCTTTTGCCTGTGCTTAGACTAGCAGCAAAAAGGGAAGGGGTGGCCTAAAAATGCCTGTATCTGATTGAAGGTGTGACCTGACTGTACTCTTGACATGGTCCTAGGCAGTCCTGGCTAATGGGTGGCACTCTGCACATGCTCGGGAGCTCAGGGACTAATCCTTCCTCTGTGCTCTGGAGTTTGCGAAATGTGTCTGCTCACTAGAGAGGGTGCTGTGGGCCAGGTGCCATACTTAAAATGACCTAAGACTAATTAAAGACAAACCAACTATGACGTGCCAGCTGTAAGGAAATAATACACAAAAATGAAAAGACACACAAGTTAAACATTTCCAGCAGGGAGTTCCACTGGCGAAAGGAGGAAAGACAAGTCAGGAGTTAGCACAATGAGAATGCAACAACTCTTATCATAACGAAATCAGATTAGGTCAGGTAACTAAGACAACCGGGTCCTCCTGTTAAGAAATACCTATCAGTAATTAACTCTGGAGCCTGTGAAAGGAAGGCTGTAGAAATAAATAAATTGGTTACAATTAAGGTCTGGAGAGGAATTTTGTTCCTGTAAAAAGGTAAGCATTTTCTGAATATGCAGAGCGCAGGAATGTTTGTGTGCTTTTCCCTGTGAAAGGGGTACAATGAGTGAGTTACTTTGCACAGATTCAAGTCAAAATACCAGAACAGTATCTTTCCTAAGAGAATGAAGGAGAGTTAGAACGATTCTCAACCTGCGGCCAGATGTGGGCAAGTGGGCCAGAGCCCACGTTGCCCTGCCACTACCCCCACCAAGCCGAGAAGGGCTGTGTGGCGAGGGAAGGGCAGGATGACTAAGCAGGCAAGGCAAAGGGTTTTGTAAGGGTTTTGTACATCCTGCTTTCTCAAACCTTAAATAGTTCATGCCCATGAGCAGAGTGCAAACTGTTTAACACATATTTCACAGTGACATTACCACGCAGTTACACACAAGGGACACTTTTTCAGTCATACTGTGGTCATAGAGACAAGGCTTCTGCAATCATACACAGTTCTTGCAGTCATACATTCAGTGGTGCACCACGCATACACACATTTATTTACGCATTCGCACATTCCTCCCCTGATCTGCAGCGTTCTATCCTACACATGAGGAGATGACTTTATGCACAGATGGCTATTTACAACCACCTGGGTGCTTCTACTTAGGGGCAAGTTTCTCTGGGCTACTCCCAAGGTGAGACAAGTAGGTTCTGCCTGTGCCCTGGGGGAACTCGGGGTACTATTGCTGGGATGGTTCTTCTGGCATATCCAGGGCGATGGCTGCCTCCTTTCTAGCCTGGGCCAGATGCATGCCAGCGTGGCCATTTGGCATTAAGACAACCTTTTGAAGATCTGCCTGGTCTAGATTGGCATTCTCTTCTAAGGTGTCTCATTTTACCACACTGGAAGCAGGCGCCTTGGGGTTTTGGCACTGCTCTGCGCCTGAGTGTGGCAATGGGTCTGCTCTGGAGCCCTGCGTGGCCAGGGGCCGTGCAGATTTCCGTGAGCAGTGGGCGCTGAGCAGCCCTGCCTGAACGTGTGTCTGCCTTCAGATAGGCTGAGCACAGCAGTTGGGCGCTAGCTAATTGTGCCACTGGCAATTTCCCCGTGAATGGATCTTCCTCACCCATGCGCTGAATTTTCTTAATTGGCAGGGGACGTTTAACTGTCAGAGAAGCGCCGGGGCCTCTCATGCCATGAATTCCTTCAGTGACGTCTGCAGCTGTCACTGAGGGAATGCTCCCTACCCTGCCCTGCTTAAGCTGAAATGACGGATAGAGACTCCTTGGGGCTGATGGTTCTGACTGCGCTGGGGGTTTCTGGGTCTCTATCCGGACTGGGTCATCCTCTACTGAGAGCTTCCTACATTTGCTCCATGTGCGAATTATGCCCTCTGGAGCTTTCGGGGGTTGCTGAATGCAGTCTCCTATCTGATCCCAGAGCTCAAGGGTTAACGTACCTACTTCTGGGTAAAGCAGGCAGTGTTCCCCTAGGTACACCAAAAGTCTCGCTAGCTCTCCGCTGTGAAAACGCAACTTATTTACCCTGGCCAGGATTCTGAACTCTCCCTCACGAGTTCTTTGGCTAGCGGATGGATGCTGTCGCTGAGGACAGGTCCCCATATTACCTGCTATTGGGTCCTCGGAAGTTTCCTCCTCGGGACGAGTCGACGCGTCTGTGGCAGGCAATAGGTTCTGGCGACGACGCTTCTGGGTGGAGCTCGGAGCGTGGACTGCGGCCACGGGCCCTCGGTGGCCACTGCGCTGTCAGGGGCTCACAGCTGCCCTGAGCGGAACGCGTTTTTCCCTTTGGCGCAAGCCGCCTCGAAAGTCGGGAGCAAGTTGTAGGATGCCTCTTCTCTAATGCCTCGCCGCTTGGGCCGTCTTCCCGATCGGCTGGCTTACCGACCGGGCTGCCGCGCTGTCCTCCGGGATGATGGGACAAGGTTCTGGCGCAGAACCTGGCTGTGCTGATCGCTTACTCACGAGTAGACCGCTCGGGGGTCATTTACTCTCGAGTAGATCACGTCTCAGGGTCACCAGATGTAGGAATCGGGGCCGTAAAGCGGCCCTTGAGGTCCCGGAGGAGACTGGTCAAAGGAACAACACGAGGCAAGATGGAGCAAAGACCAGTGATTTATTGAGGGAAAATCATCAGTATATATTATGCAGAAGGCTGCGCATGGTAGGTTGGTTATCTGACAGAAAATCACATCACCTATTTACTCAGGTTAATTGGGAATCTCCTTTGGGGAAGTTAATTAGTGCGGGCAAACATTGACTGGGAAAACACCATTGTGTTAGGGCTTAGGATAAGGCAATCATGACTCCTGTTTGCCTCTGGGATAAGACTGAGACTCGGAGATGAGGGATTACTCTAATGGGTGATATATTCGCTCTCTCAGCAGGCTCGCTGGTCAGGTCAAGGAATTGGGTGAATCAAACCCTATCATTTTATCCACCCCCCTTAATTTCGGTGCCCGCAGAGCCCACGGGCCAGGAGCCTTTCTCACCGAAGTGGCCTCTGCCGGGCCGTTCCGTGCCCATTGGGGCACGGGGAAACCACAGGTCTCCAAGTTGTCCATCTCATTTAGGAGTTTGTGTGCATAAACCTGGTTCAGAGGGGTGGTTGTGCATGAGATTAGGGAAGGCATCCTGAACAGGAAGGTCACTTCTTGCACTTGGGTCACAAGAGGAAGGCGAGACGGGAGATACAACCATTTTTTTTAAAAAAAAATACTTTCACATATGTGGGGGAGGAGGACTGTGGTGGCTTAGTAATTAAGATGCTGAATATGATGACTGGAAGATTGATAGGTCAACAGTTCAAGACCCGAGTGCTGTGCGATGGAGTGAGTTCCCATCATCTGTCCCAGCTCCAGCCAACCTCAAAAGCATTAAATTGCAAGTAGATAAATAGGTACTGCTTCGGCAGGAAAGGTAACAGTGTTCCATGCGCTCCTATGTCTACTCATGGCTGCCATATGACCATGGAAATGTCTGCAGATGCAGACAGCATCTGGATCATGGGCTGTAAAGGGAGCACCAGTCCACACCCTAGAGTTGGATACGACTGACTTTCAAGCAGTCAAAATTTTTTACCGACCTTTACCTATGGGGGGGAGGATCCAAAAATTAAATCTTGAAAAATCACAAACAATGTTGTCCACCACCATCCTATGTAGAGTGGCAACTGCTTCTTGCTCCCTTGCTTCTCAGTAAATGGGCATTCATTTAATCAAAGAGAAATCCCACCTGTGTGAACTAGTCAGTGTTTATAGAAACTGGGCTGGTTTGTTTAAGGATAGATTAGGACATTTTGTTCCATGTCCAGAATATTTAAGCATTGCTAAAGACTGATTGTCTTTCATTGTGTCCTCCAAACGTCATTTCTCATGCATGAAACAAGAGGCCACAGTGTTGTCACTGGGCCTATGTTCAAAACAGAGAAACAAAGTGCATATTTTAAAATCCAAATCTACAAACAGACAATGCCACTTTTATACAATGCCCACTAAAATCTCCCTAGTTTTCCTTTCCTTTGTCATACTGACCTTGGTCAAAGTATCCTTTTTGAACATTTGCTTCCTAATTTATCCCTTACATTAGCTCCAGATGTCTTACATTGCTTATTCTCTATACTGTACTGTACTTTGTTTTCCTGGTGTTTATAACAGATTCACATTAGCTTGTATTCCTAACATATTGGACAACTTAAAACTAGAGTAAATGAAACACTATCCGATTACCTGTATAACAAATCCAGCAGAGGTCTGAGCCAGTGCACTCATCCATCACTGGAGCCAAGAGGTCTACATCTCTTCCCACAACTTCACCCCCTTGTTTTTTCTTATTAAATTCCATTCTTACACTGATTACAGCATAGAACCCAAACACTGTGACAAGCAAGCCAAATGCTTTAGGCCAGAGGTTCCCAACCTTTTCAAGCTGGGGGCCGGGTCATGCTCTCTCAGTCAGCTTTGAGGGCCAGACAGCCATTTTGCCCTGCCTGCACGATGGGGGTGGCCATTTTGCCCCAACAGCTTCAAAGAGGGTGGCCATTTTGTTTCTCAAATGCCCTTGGAGCATATCTGTCAAGTTTTGGATTTGGAAATAAGGTAAATTTCCTGGCAAATATGGGATGCTTGACAGCTATGCTTATCCTGTGTTGCCCTCCAATGGTGGCAATAGGGCATTGCAGTCTAATTAATAAGGGATGACGGCGGGAAAGAGGGTAAAATAAGGAGTTTTCCCTGCCAATAAGGGATACTTGACAGCTATGCCTTGGAGGGGTGCACCCCTGCTTTAGGCAGACATATTCTAATACAGTGGTACCTCATACAATGATTTTAATCCGTTCCACAGGGCTCGTTGTTGTACGAAACAATTGCTATACGATACATGCATCATATAGTGATTTTCCCTATGGGAATGGGATGCATCATACAATGATTTTTTTTTTTGCTAAGTGGTTTTTCCCATTGAAAAATTGTTGTATGATTTTTTCCACAGGGAAAATTGTTATGCGGGACGCCATCCCCCCAAAAAAAACAAACAAAAAAAAAACCAAAAAAAAACACTAATTGTTATGCAATTTTGTTGCTATACAGGGCGATTGTTGTATGAGGTTTCACTGTATATCCTTCTCCAAGCAGATATTCTGCAGAAGTGGTGAACTATATCTCCCTTTCCCCAGCCACCTTAGTTTGCAATGATGGGAATTGTAGTGCATCACATCTGAACAGTGCCATGTTGGAAAGGGTTATTGTAATGTATTTTAAATGATAAATTAAAAACAAGAAGTTTCTGCAAATATGCTTTAAAAAGTCATGAAGTAGATGACAGCACAAGCTGATGGATCAAAAGCAATAGCAATTAAACATACTGTATAGTGCTTGGTGCACTCTCTGGGCGGTTCACAAGTTGATTAGCATTTTGTCCCCAACATGCTCGTTAGTCATTTTACCGAGTTCGGAAAGATGGAAGGCTGAGTCAACCTTGTCTCCCCGTCAGGATCGAACCCACAATGTTTTGGCTGCAGTACAGCAGTTTAACAAATGCGCCACCAGGGATCAAAACTCAGGATCCAAACCAGACTAAAATGTGCCACCATTTCTTTCTTTAAAGATGGCATCTCACCCTAAAGAAATTTGTTTCATTATGCATCAATTCTCACCAGCCAAGTTGGTGTCAGCATTATTGTTGCTGCCCAAATACTTCGTTCTGTGGGATCCGCGCACACAATTGGCATAACTGGCCCTGACAGAACCCCGGTAAAGGGTGATCACATCGTTTCCAGGGGTTCCTGAGGGGACAGAAATTGGGGGAGCGGAATATTAGAGTTTAATTCATCAATAGCTGATGTGACAAACTGCTTGGACAATAGAGAGCTAATGACTAACGCGCTAGGCACGTAATAGGTGATCTCGCACCTGCGGATTACCTTAAGCCCTAGAGCCAATACTAGCCACTTGTTTACCCTGGATAACATGGAAGAATGTATTTCCTCTGCCGTTAATTAAGTTAGTTAATTAACTTCCCCTGTAGACTTCCCCAATTAAATTGTGTAAACATTATGTGTGAAACCTGCAGTATCGCAATGCTTTTACATGCAGCCTAAACATGATAAATACTGATGATTGGTCTTCATTAAATCACTGGTCTTCGCTCCATTTTGCCTCATGTCTCATTGCTTGACCAGTCTCCTCTGGGACCCAACAGCCGCTTCGCGGTTCCGATCCAGCTTGCGCAACCCGCTTCGCGGCCCAGATCCAACGTCGTTCCATTTTGTGCTGTTTATGTGTTGTGGGGTCATTAGCAACAGATCAGGAAATTACTGTACTGTATAGGGAAATACATTCCAATTCTGATATTGCACCTTGGAAATTAAGGACAAAACCAAAAAATACTTCCCTCTGCACCAAGGATTGACAAGAAAATAGCATTAAGTCTGAAATAGTCCTATCAAAATGTCCATAAGGTTTATAATGTCCTTAAAAGGCATCTAAGTGTTACTTTCTAGCTTTTTTGGACAGTGCATAAGCAATCACCCTAATTCAGCCTCACAGTAACTCATAAAGTAACACTCAGGATCACCTAGGGCAGTGATGGCGAACCTTGGCACTCCAGGTGTTCTTGGATTTCAATTCCCAGAAGCCCAAGTCTCTGTGAATCCACATGAATGGGTTTACATACATGCAGTAAACCCATTCGTGTGGATTCACAGAGACTTGGGCTTCTGGGAACTGAAGTCCAAGAACACGCGCAGTTAACTTGTTCGTGTGGGTTCACAAGGACCTGGGCTTCTGGGAATTGAAGTCCAAGAACAGCTGGAGTTCCAAGGTTTACCATCATGGACCTAGGGATTGTTGCAGCTGACTGGGGGATCTGAACTCTTCATATGCCCAAACCAATATGTGTAGCTGTGTCAAACAAGTGGTGCAGTCTTGTAATCATCCTTTACCGATCCTTCTAAATCTGTCTGAACTTGCAGAGTTGTAAGAGGAGATTAACTGTCCTCATCAGAATTAGCAAAACCAACTCCAAAGGCATCCTTCTAAGAGAAGCTTTGAAGGAGATGTTTGGTTTTGGAGGCCGAAGCAAATAGAATAAGGAGTAGGCCAAGTGCAACTCTCAAAGTGTATTGTTGGGCTGCATTTCCTACCATTCCTTATCATTGATTTGTTATCTACAGTTCATACAGCTGGAGACCAATGACATAGGAAGGGTTGGAAGGGTTGGAACTGTTGTTCCAAAAAACAGGTCAGGCTCAAACGAGATGAGGCAAATGCTAAAGTTGATAGCATATTTTTCCATCACTGTCCTTTAAAAGTCTGTGTCTGAGCAATCAGATATGCAGATGAAGACTGTGTTTATTCCCCACTGATCCGTAAAAAAACCTACAACCTAATTGGCAAGAGAAGGAAATGAGAAAACCTCATGACATCTTTTACACTTAAGGGAGTATAGTTTCTGATGATGTTTTAGCTTTATTGTCTCATTTGACCTTTAGATATGTTTAAGCCTTCTTAAAGTTGCTAAAATTGTTCTTTTAATTGCTTTGATGCTCCTTTCTATTCTTGAGCAAAATAAGCACCTAATTTCATTACTGTCGTTTCTTCCCATGTTTAAATGGGAAAACATAAAAAGAGAGAGAATTAGCAATTCCTTCCCAGAAGAAGAGAAACTGACATGAGATACTAATAAACGGTTAATCTAAAATACTGCACATGTGCTCAGTAGGAAAACATCGAACACCATGTACCTACTAGAAGGAATCTTTCAATTAATATTGTTGAGGGCTTTTTGCTGAATGGAGAGTACATATTATAGAAACTAAGCCATAGGGAACATGTCATATGCACTACCTTACCTTGGATACCTTGGAGTCATTATTCAGCAAGGAGACCACACAATGGTAGATATCTCTGCAATGACATTTGACACATGCAAATGGACTCAGGTCTCAAAGTCGGGTCACAAACTGCAGACCTGCCGACCTTCTAGTCCTCAAGTTCAGCATCTTAACCATTAAGCCACCGCAGTCCCATATTACTGTATATATAAAACAGTATTAATACATAACATAGCAAAACAGTTGAATGCATATAAAAATAACGGTCTGGAAAACTTGGAAAATGCTATTGTTGTCCTCCTGGCATCCCAGAAGGAACTGCGTAAAATCAGTGGCACAGGGAAACAAGAGCTCACAGTATAGATATATTGGCATATTTTGCTTTGAAAATATGATGGCATCGTCTTTTACTCCCATAAGACTGATCTGTTCCATCCGAACATAACTAAAACCCTCAAGTAGCAGACAGGAGTGCTGGAGAAGGGATTTTCTCAGCAGCAGTATGGTTTTGGAGTTTCCCTAGTGTAATATAAAGTATTTTTGGCCAGCTTTGTCTTGCATGAGCAAATTAGAGCCATTGATTTGACAAAAAAAACCCACTTTGAGTAGATAGAAGCCTCATTAGAAGTGTTTTGTTGGCAAGTCTCAACTCATCTAATAGCATTTTTGGAGTCTACTTCAGGGCAATGCAGTGGAGTCTGTCTTGAGAGTGTCTGCACTTCAAAATTTACCACTAAACTGATGGATACGATTAAACTTTATGAAAGATTCAGCTGCTGTTTCCTAAGGCAGATATGTGAATTATTCTCCAAGAGTTGTATATTTGATAGAAAGCAATATTATGGATCGTCATTAGGGGAAAGAGAAACCCAAGGAAAGGGTTACGTTCTCCCTGTCTCTTGTGTATTGAACATTATTCCCACAAGTACTCCCACCCTACTCTATTACAAACTCACACCATGCTTTTAATTAGAGGGGAATCCAATTGGGAGACTACCGTTCCAGAGGTCAAACAAAAAGTTTTTCAGTTAATAAACAGCACTTTGAGATACGAATTTTTCGTAATACGAAACATCCTGAGGAACGCATTAATTCATAACTCGAGGTTCCACTGTAGTTTGTTATAGACATGACTATATTCAGAACAATAAGCAATCCAAACTCCCAAGCATTTTGTGGTATTTCTGCCTTCTGTGTCTTAAAGTGTTTCCTGAGGAAACAACTAAAGATGATTCATTTCATCTAGCTGGAATGTGTCCTGAAGCAGTAATATTTCAACACAATTAAGGATCATAATTTTTTATAAAGGATGCAAATTCAGTTGTGAATAATGAGACAGGCTGCTCGTGTACACTGCGGGTTGCATCATTCTTTCAGCTTCAGAAGGAAGAGCCAGAGGGAAGAGGCAGAAACACTGGTAGAATAGATGACTGAATACAATAATCTTTCCTGATTTCACAGCAGTCGGCAAAGAGCTGCCTTGGGCTAAATAATCCAAAAACCCATTGAAATTTTAGAATATCATATTCTATGGATGTTGTCCTGAAACACTGTAATACAGTTGTTATGTATGTTAACTGTGCTTAAACTGTCAAGGCAATTCAAACTGCCATGTTTCCGTGCTTTCCTAAGCTGTCAAACAGCATCCCTCTTTGACAGCTACAAAATCTCACCAGACAGCGTAATCTCGCAAGATTTCGTTATGGCGGGCAAATTAGAATCTGACAGGAGCGGAATGTATCTTTTCTCATGTATCTATTATTATGCAAATAAGTAGATCAAAAATGTCCACACTCTGTTAGTCAATGGGCTTTTGTTATTATTGTTACTGTTTATCGTGTATATAAGTCCGAGTTTTGCCCCATCCAAACTGTGTTCAAACCCCACTAATAAAGAGCTGAATTTCACTACTTCATTCATCTTCGTATTCATTTCCTTGAACACTAAAACAGTGAATTGTCTTTGGCTGTTGAAGGGAAACAACCAAAAGCCATCTGTGTGATGTAGCAATATCTACAGATTCCCATGTTCAGACTGAATGTCATTTAAAAGTGGTACACTTTTGCACAGGCCAAATCAAAGCCAATCTAATTTGAAATCGAAACATTTCTGCCCCTCTAATTAAAAGTACGGTGTGAGATTGTAATAGAAAGCCTAACGTTTCTATCTTTAAATACAACCTAACATTGTTGTTTTTTGTCACACAGTCGAGTCCAAACCTATGCGACCCCGTGGACCACCGCACGCCAGACTCCTCTGTCATCTGCCATCCTCCGTAGCCTGCCAGATCTACGCCCACTGCATCAATGATGCCATCTAGCCATGTCATCCGCTGCCGCCCCCTTCTCTTTTTGCCTTTTATCTTTCCTAGCATCAGGGCCTTCTCAAGTGAGTCCCAACCTAACATTACTTAGCAGCAATTTGTCATGTATCCCATTTAACTTGTACAAGTGTAAATTGGCAATAAGATTCTGGCCAGTAAGGATTCTTCCTTCACTGCTGGAAATAATAATTTTTTTAAAAAAACAAGTGAGTGTTGCACCTTTGAAATCTTATTGCTCAAGAAAGTAGGAAGCTCATAAAGCCAAGAATGGATGAGTCTCCCCATTTTGTTTATCTCACTTTCTAATTTTTCACTTTTTACCTTCAGCTTTCCCTAAGCTCTGAGAATTTGTTCAATTAAATTTGAGTTGCTCTGAATCAGAAAATATTTTTAAAGATTTATATGTGGCTTTGTATATACCTCCTTACACACATTTTTTCTGTACAAAGTTTTATTTAAATTAATTATGTGACTAATATACACAATTAATATACAGTACAACCACCTTGGTTTAAGTTTGCTCCGGTTTACAACAGCAAATCCTATGGAAATTATGTCCGGGTTTACAAATTTTAAATGTATTTGTTTTGGTTTACAACGATCAATTCAGGACCTTTTTTATTTTCCAGTGCATCCCTATGGATGCTTCAGGTTACAATTTTTTCAGGTTACAATGGAGGCTGTTGGAACGGACTTCCGTTGTAACCTGGGGTTTTACTGTATGTAATTTTCTGATAGCAATACAGTTGTTGTTATTTTTCCTACCATACCCATTTTGTGTGCACAGTATGTACGGTAGATGTTTTTTGCACAAATTTTTTTCCTATTTGACAGCTATGCTGAAAAATTTAGGGAGATGAGGATTTTAGGTCTATTTCAGGTTTGTGTGTGTTTTCAAAATGAGAGAAATCACTTTTGGGGGCTGTAGCTTTCAGAATATCCCAGCCAACAAGGGTAAGCAGTAGAATTTCCCCTTATTAGATCTCCAGATGATGTTGTTCTACAATTCCTGGGGTCTTTGTTCTTTGGTCATACTTGAGGGGCCTTCAGAGAGTTGAAATCTAACAGCATTTGAGGGCCCATGTTTGAGAACTACTGACCCATTGGGAACCTCACATCTGCCAATATCCAAACTATAAACTTTGAGCAAAACAGGTTCCCAGTTCTTACAGCATGATACTCTTGTAATTCCAATGGAGGACCTGGGGATGGACATTTAAAGGAGAGAATTAGGAGGGTGGGAGTGGGGGTGTTAAATTCTTCCACAAGCTTCAAAATCTATCTTTAAATGCTTTCCAGATAATTTTTTAGAATATTTCTTTCTCCAACAAGGTTACAAACCCAGATGAAGTTGGCTGTGGGGAAATGCCCCTGGCATTTGCCAGGGTGTATCAGTGAAGTGAAGGAAGTGAAGAATGTGAAGAAGACCTAAAGAAACTCTTTATTAGGGTGAAAGAAGAGAGTGAAAAAGCTGGTCTGAGACTCAACATCAAAAACCCCCAAGATATATATCTCATTTCTTTTTGTTGATCTTTACATTTTGCTGTCCATTGATTTAATAACAATAGTTTATCCTGTAATAACTTTTATTTAATTTCTTTAGTTAATTTTAGGGGATAATCCAGTATGTCCGTCAGTTCCAAAATCGGAGAGTCACCCGGGCTAATATATCTTTTAACCCTTTCCAACAGTAATATAAATCTTTCAAAGTTTTATTTTTGAATTTGACCTTACTCTCTTGGGCTGTTAAAAACAAACCTCCCTTAAATTTTCTATATTCTATCCAATTGGTTTCTTCAGTCTCTATATTATCTTGTATTAACTTTTTTACTATTTGTTTTATTTGGAACGCCTTATAACGCCTAGGTTTGAATTGGCTCCAAAAAATGAAAGTGGAAAAGTGGGATAAGAAAATGAGAGCTAAAAGATATATAGAAAGAGCATTGACCCCATTTGAGGTTCTGACATATAAATTAAGAATTACAAGTTAAAGGATTAGTTGGCAAAATGTACCAGATTCTAAATAAAAATGAGGAACCACAACAAATATTAAGGAAAACTTGGGAGAAGGAATTGGCTATTGCAATTGATGAGAATGCTTGGAAATGGAATCAACGATTAATGAAATTACTATCCATTAAGGAGAAGGAGCACAACTGTAAAATTATCTGGAAATGGTATGACCCCAGTATGTTTACATCAAATTAGTAAGGGAGGGGCAAATATGTGTTGGAGATGTGGTAAAGATATTGGAACGTACCTACACATGTGGTGGGGATGTGAATAAACTTTGGAAAATGATAGAAGGTGAATTGGGGAAAATTATGGAAGCTACAGTTAAATTAAACCCAAAAACAGTAATACTGGGGGAGGTTGGTTATATTAAGTTTAGACAGCAACAAGAAAGAGTTGATAGTTATATTGTTATCAGTGGCAAGACAATTGATGGCAAGTGAATGGAAGAATAAGTTTGTAATAAGTAAAGATAGATGGTATAGAAATGTCTGGTGATTAGCACTCAATGATAAATTAACAACTGAATTGAAGATAAAAAGAGGACTAACTACAAAAAATTCATTTTGGGAAATTTGGAAGCCCTTTGTTATATTTGGACTGATGGATAAAGATGGAGTTAAGCCGTGCCGGGAAATGTGTAAATTTTGGGGGAAATAAAGAAGAACAGTGTATCATAGCAAGGTAGAACATAACAAGACTCATTTTGTACAGCACAGGGTAGGGATTATGGGGTTTGGTGTTGTGAATTGTATGTGATTTTTTTTGTTGTTTATGTGTTTTATATAATAATAAAGAAATATATGGGGGGGACCCAAGATAATGGCAACTGGCCCTATCACTCCCTGACAAATAGAAGGGGAAGCAATGGAAGCAATGACAGACTTTACCTTCTTAGGATCCAAGATCACTGCAGATGGTGAATGCAGCCATGAAATAAAAAGTTGATTAATTCTTGGGAGGCAAGCTATGAGAAACCTAGGGAACATAATAAAAAGTAGAGACATCACCCTGCCAACAAAAGTCCACATAGTCAAAGTAATGGTATACCTAGTAGTAATGTATGGTTGTGAGAGCTGGACCATAAGGAAGACTGAGCGAAGAATAGACATCTTTGAAATGTGGTGCGGGAAGAGAATCTTGGGAGTGCCCTGGACAAGAAAGAGATCAAATACTGTAAGTCAATCCTGAAGGAAATCAACCCTGACTTCTCCGTGGAAGGACAAATATTGAAGATGAAGCTAAAGTACTTTGGCCACCAAATGAGAAGAGAGGATGCTAGGAAAGATCGAGGGCAAAAGGAGAAGGGGACGGCAGAGGATGAGATGGTTAAATGGAAATGTTGATGCACTGGGTGCAGAGCTGAGCGGGCTGTGGAGAATGGTGGAGGATAGAAGTGCCTGGCATGCAATGGTCCATGGGGTTGCAAAGGGTCGGACTCTACTATGCAACTGAACAACATTAGTGAAGTCAAAGAAGATGTTGAAAGTCTTTCCAATTGTTTTTCAATCTTCTTCTAGAAATTTATGTTCTGACCACCTATTACCTCAACCTATGGGGTATTGGATTCATGAAGTTGCCAGAACAACACCTGCTTTAGCTCTCATTCACCTAGCAGGAGGAAAAAAACTGGTTTGTTGAGGAGACGATGCCCTTCTTAAATACTTATTACAGTCATTATTAGAAATGTTATCAGATTCAAGCCTTTTTTGTGCTTTAATGGGGAAAGTGAAGGACAACAAGCTGACCAAGTTAATGTTATAGAAAGCAGTACTGTACAGTATTTAAATTTAAGCAATGAATTTGGACAAAGTACGAGCTTGGTTTTGGCAGAGACTGAGTTGTACAGAAAGTTTAGGAAGAACCTCTCCTGCATTCCTAGAAGTCACTGGCACTTGCAGACAGCAGTTGCCTCATGTCAAGTGAAACACCAAGTTCTACAAAGCATGGCTTGTCAAAAGCACTAAACAGGCACAACTACATAACCACATAAGAAATATCATAGTTTGTGCAGTTTTATAAAGCTTGGTGTTGAGTAAGGCAAGCACAGAGAGGAAGTTCAGTTGAATGAGACCTATTTTTCTCTTGTGGATTTTGTTTCCTTCAAACGGCCTCTTTACTGCTCATACAGATTTGGCATGGTTTCTGTTCAGCTGCCACATGCTGTAAAACAGGTTTTAGAGTTTCAGAAGCAAACAGTCTAAACACACCCTGTCCTTCCTCATCCCTTGAAACCAGTGAATCAGTAGATTTTTTTAAAAAATGGCTTTATATAAAGCAAATTTAGCAGGTTGCCTGATATAGGCCAAAATCCTGTTGCTTAGCATAATAAATTTCACTAGCAGTTTGAAAGCAAGAAATTGCAAGTAGGTGGAAAGGTAAACAGCGTTCCGTGTGCTCCAGTGTCTAGTCATGCCTGCCACGGAAACGTCTACAGAAGCAGACAGCCCTGGCTCTTTGGCTATGAAACAGAGATGAGCACTGAACCCTAGAGTTGACTTTCGAGCGAGGGTGACCTTTACTTAACCAGAAGTTATAGTCCTAGTACATTGGTAGAACATCAGGTTAGGGAGAACTGGTTATCACAAAGTTCTGATGTGTAGAAAAGTAACGAATAGATATAAATGCAACATTACTATAATACATGCCTGCTTTATTGTCTTTTTTTTTTTGCATTTTATTATTCTGTAGAGTGGGGTTTCTCAAATTTGAGCCTCCAGATGTTCTTGGACTTCAATTCCAGAAGCCCTGTTCAGCAGGTGTGCTGCTGGTAATTGAAGTCCAAAAACACCTGGAGGCCCAAGTTTGAGAATCCCTGCTATAGATGACAGTTCAGTCTTATGAGTTCTTATGAATTCCCTGCCTATCTTACTTTACTTACACAATCAGCAAATTCTGATCAGCTGAACTCTTGCCCTTCCATAGCCAAAATTAACTCTGAGAATGGACTAGATCTGATTTGGGGAAATTTGTTCATTTCCAGATGTAGTCAGATATACAACTCCCCTCACCATGGCCTTTGCTGAGTACGGCTGAGGAAAGTTGCTGCTTTGCTGTATCTGGAGGGACACAAAGGTTCTGTCCTTGTGGAACCTCCTGCCTGTAGAGTTGCGGGAGCAGATGGAGCTACTACCTTTCAGAAAAGACATAAAAACCTGGTTGGCGGGGCAGGTGTGGGGCCCAGATGGAAGAGTGGCCCCCGCCTGTTGGCTTATAAATTAAGCCCCCATTTCTTTTAATTGTCAATGAAGACAGTTTTTTAATGTGGGTTTTTAAGAGGAATGGGGTAGGTGGGTGGGTATGTTGGGTTTTTTGTTGTTGTTGTTCAGTCGCACAGTCGGTTCCGACCCTTTGCGACCCTATGGACCATTGTTCTCCAGGCGCCTCTGTCCTCCACCATCCCCCTCAGCCCTCCCATCTCTGTGTCCATTGTGTCTGTAATACCATCTAACCATCTCATCCTTGGCCTCCCCCTTCTTCTTTTGCCTTCCACCTTTCCCAACATCAATGCCTTCTCAAGTGAATCCTCCCTTCTCATTTGATGTCCAAAGTATTTTAGCTTCATCTTTACTATTTGACCTTCCAGTGAGCAATCAGGGTTAATTTCTTCTAAGATTGACCTATTTGTTCTCCTCGCTGTCCAGGGTACCCTCAAAACCCTCCTCCAACACCACATTTCAAAGGCATCTATTCTTCTGCGTTCAGCCTTCCTAATTGTCCAGCTCTCACATCCATACATTACTACTGGGAAAACCATTGCTTTGACTATTCTAATTTTTGTTTTCAGTGTGATGTCTCTGCTTTTCACTATGTTCCCCAGGTTTCTCATTGCTTGTCTCCCAAGAATCAGTTGCCTTTTTATTTCATGGCTACAATCCCCATCTGCAGTGATCTTTGATACCAAGAAAGTGAAATCTGTCACTGCTTCTAGTGAAAAATGACCACAGACGCCAGAATAAGTTTAGAGGCTTTATTAATTGGTTGTATTGTTTTATGTGTGTTTTAACTTGTTGTGAGCCGCCCAGAGTCGGGTTTACCTGATTGGGCGGCATATAAATTTGAATATAAATAAAAATAAATAAAAAAGAGACAAAATTGTGCACAGATTCATATTTGTGCATTCTGAGATAAGAGGACCATTATCTGACTGTTCCAATTCTTCCCCTTAAGAGCAGAGCTTCACAGGGAGCTTAAAAGGATGTAAATACAACATCTAAAGAGCCCTTGGCCAATATGTACTTGTGTAGATGAAGCATTGCATAGCTCACACAAATATAACAAAGTGCTTTCTTTGAAGTCAGAGCCCTGACCTGTCAATTCCAGTATTGTCAACACTGACTGAAAAGAGGCTTCAAGCAGGTGTTCTCTTGCCTATACCGGGAGATGCTCAGGATTAAACCAGAGGTCTTCTGTGTGTAAAGCATGTGTCCTGCCACTGAATTATGGACTTATCCCTTATCTTCTGCATTCATTACAGTGTGAGAATCTGAACAACCTGCTAAGAAGAAATGTGGACTAGAAAGATCTTCATGGAAGCTACATTGGAGGAATCAGAACAGTGACAAGCCAAATAGTTGCCTCAACATTCATTTGCATCGGGGGTTCTGTATTCAGCTGTGACACACAAGGAGCCACAACTCCTCCTCTGAAACTGAATGAGAGATTCTTTCGCTGACAGCCAAAGCTGAATTGAACCACATGTGCTGAGCACTGAAATAACTGTGGTATCTCTCTGATTCGTAGCCAACTGAAACTAAGATTGCTGTCCATTTTTTCCAGCCAAACAAATGCAATGACTGTAACAAGTTTACCAGATGAAATATAGAAGTGAAACCCAAAAAAGTGCAAATAAATGTATGGTGTAACAAAGTAAGCCCCAAAATACACCCACTATTCTTTATGGAATACGTAAATCTGATTTATTTTCATCCTATTCTCTCCTCCTCCTTCTTCCTTTTTGCCACAGCCACTACTTATTTTTAAAAAGTTTTCATACTCTTACTTCCTCAAATGAGATTCTCAGGGCAACATCGTACAACAGCCTTTTCTAACCTGGTGCCATGCAGATGGCTGGAGAATGACAGGAGTTCTAGTCTCACATCTCTGGAGAAGGTGAGGTTAAGGAAGGTTCTTGTTATGGAGTCAGCCACCTTGTGAGAAAATGGCACTAGAAACCTGCAGAGAGCTTTTAATATCTGTTTCCTAATACTGCAGGACGGAAATGAGCTCCCGTCTTCATCCCAGCTCCTGCCAACCTAGCAGTTCGAAAGCAAGAAATTGCAAGTAGATAAATAGGGACCACTTCGGTGGGAAGGTAACAGCGTTCCATGCGCTCCGGTGTCTAGTCATGCCTGCCACATGACCATGGAAACGTCTGCAGAAGCAGACAGCGCTGGCTCTTCGGCTTAGAAACAGAGATGAGCACTGCACCCTAGAGTCGGATACGACTGGCTTTCGAGCAAGGGAAACCTTTACCTTTAATACAAGGACTACCAGTGGGGCCAGGTTATCCTGCTATGGTAATAGAGTTGATCATACTGCCACAACTCAACACCAATCACCAGGTGGTGGTTAACTAACCTGACCACCCTAAGGAATAACAGGCTTGGATGACAAAGTCCACAGGGAAGCCTTAGTTTGAAGGTCTCTCAAGTACACGTCTGAGAGTTTTAGAAGACAGAACCATGATACGAAAGGAGAGCAGCAATCTCAACCGTTAGTGTCCACATAATGGAGGCCTGAATTAGATAACACAGCATGTAACATTGCTCTTTCCCTCGAGAGGTGAAAGACATCTGTTTGCCATACCACACATATTCTCTCATCTCCCTACCTGGGATTTTGCATACTTTGTTTTGTGTTTGGTCATCAAAAGGTAAACATGGGATACATTTGGAAGGTTGATTGCCTAGACATGCATTCTCTTGGGAAATGTCATTGTATAGGGCCGTGGTGGCTAACCTTGGCACACCAGATGTTCTTGAACTTCAATTCCCAAAAGTCCTGATCAGCAGGAGTACTGACTTGGGCTTCTGGAAATTGAAGTCCTAGAACACCTGGAGTGCTAAGGTTAGCCATCACTTGTATAGGGGAAAGCATTCTCCTTTACACCTAATTTGACTACGATTAAGCACACAGCCACACCTGGTCACAGATTTTCTTGCTATCAGGAGAAGTATTGTACTCCTATTTAAAATTTAGTGATAGTTTCTAAATGTGAATCTATCTATCTACCGTGTTTAAATTAGTAGATAGACATTTTGTGCAAATTACTGCCATCTTTTTGTTGTTGCAGGTTTTCTTTTGTTTTCTTTTTAATGCATGGCATTTTCAACTGACTTACACAGAACATTAATGCAACTTGCTTCCACTTTTAACAAGAGGAGCAGCATCGCACTGATGTAAGAGTACCTGTAATTTTGAAAAAGGAGGGAAAAGAAGAGAAAGAACATTGCAGTCATTGTTGAGATACAGGTAATAGTAATCTTGCATGCGATGGGAGGGGCTTTATAAGCTAACACAATTCTTTTCTGGCCTGTGATGCTTGAGCCCCTACTGCCTCTTCCTGTGTTTGTTTGTTTGTTTGCTTGCTTGAGGATTCCCCGTGCCCGGTTGGGCATTAGTGGCCTCTGGCAGAGGTTAAACCAGCGAGCAGACTCCTGGCCTCTGGCCCTTGTCAGTGAGCAAGGGGGGTGAATTAATGATAGGGATTAATTCGGCCGCTTGTAGCCTGACCGGCGACTCTGCCGAGTGAGCATTTCGCTGACCTCAGTTACCCATTAGAGTAATCACTCATCTCCTAGCCAAGGTTATCCCCGGTGCAAATAGTGGCCATATTTACCCCAGCCTAAGCCCTAAACAATGGTCTCCCTCGCCCCGTGTTTGTCCAAGTTAATTAACTTCCCTTTGAGAGGTTCCCCATTAACCCGGGTACGTGGGTAAGGTAATTTTCCTGCCAGATGACGGTTTGCCACCGTTGCGCTTTTTCCCCTATAAATGATGTTGCCTTTTTCCAATAAAGTACTGATCTGATCTCGCTCCGTTTGTCTCGTGTCGTCACTTGATCAGTCTCCTCCGGGACCTTACGGCCACCCCAGTGGCCCCGATTCCTACATCTGGTGACCCCGACGTGATCTACTTGTGAGTAAGCGACCCAGGAGAGGTCTACTCGTGAGTAACGATACACGCGGTCCGGTTCTACGCTTGAACCGCGACCCGTCAGCCCGGAGGACAGCGCGGCGCTCTGGTCGGCAGCCAGCCGGTCAGAGGGACGGCCAGCGGCGAGGCATTCCAAGAGAGACATTCCTACACCTTGCTCCCGGCTTTCGGGGAGGCTTGCACTAAAGGGAAAAACACGTTCCGCTCAGGGCAGCTGTGAGCCCCTGACAGCGCAGAGGCCGCCGAGGGCCCGTGGCCGGAGGCCACGCTCCGAGCTCTACCCAGACGATCGTCGCCAAGACCTGTTACCTTGCCCCAAGACGCGTCAACCCGTCCCGAGGAGGAAACTTCAGAGGACCACTCGCAGGTAATATGGGGACTTGTTCTCAGGGACAAAGTCCGTCCGCTAGCCAAAAAACTCGTGAGGAAGAGTTTAAAATCCTGGCCAGGGTATTTCAGTTACGCTTTCACAGCAGGGAACTAGCGAGACTTTTGGCGTACCTTAGGGAACACTGCCTGCTTTACCCAGAAGCAGGTACGTTAACCCTACCGCTCTGGGATCAGATAGGAGACTGCATTCAGCAACCCCCGAAGGCCCCAGGAGGGATAGTTCGCACATGGAGGAAGTGTAGGAAACTCTTAGCTGAGATCGAACCAGTCCGGATAGAGGCAGAAGAGCCCCCGTTAAGCAAGTCATCAGCCCAGCCAGTCGAGCCGACTGCGCCCACCGCACTCTATCCGACATTCAAGTACCAGCAGAGTAGCGTAGGGAGCCTTCCCGCGGTGACAGCTGCAGACGTCACCGAGGGAATGCAAGGAATGAGAAGCGCAGGCGCTTCTCTGACAGCCTCGGCTTCCCTAGTTACCAAGAGTGCCCTTCAGCGCACAGCTGAGGAAGAACTTAGAAAGGGGGATCTGTCAGTAGAAGAGCTAGCTGAGCTCAGACAGATATGTCCAATCCGCATGGAGATGGACGCGCTCACGGGCGCACAGCAGATTGTTCATTCCCCAGTCCCGTATAAGCTTCTCATGGCTATGCGGAAGGCCATTGCAGAAACAGGGCTTCAAAGCCGTTTCACTAGGGGCACACTCCAGCAAGTGTGCGAAACCACCATGTGGATTCCTCATGATTGGAAAGCCGTCATGAGGATGATGCTAACCCCCAGCCAGTACATGATCTGGGACAGCGAGTTTCGCCTAGAGGCTCAAACTCGGGCTGCCAGGATGGGAGGCGCGGTGCTTCCTGAGCAGCTGTATTGCTCTGCTAATTTCGAGTCAATCAATGCTCAGATCAACCTGCCTCTCGCCACTCTTGAGATGTCAGCTGAGGCAGCCTTTAGGGCTTACTTTAAGATCCCAGCCACTGGCAAAGCGGCTAAAAATTACACCTCCATTAAGCAGGGAGCCCAGGAGCCCTACATGGACTTCATCAATCGCCTGGAGGAAGCAATCAGCAGGCAGATTGATAATGAGCAAGCCCAGGAAGAGCTCATGATTAAGTTAGCCAAGGACAATGCCAACTTGGACTGCCGTAGGATCTTGCAGTCCCTAGGCAATCGTCCTGACTTGACCCTATCGGACATGATTAGAGCTTGCGCCGATGTTGGCACAGAATCCTACAAGATGGGTCTGCTAGCGGCAGCGGTGCAAGGAGGGAAAAGACCTAATGGTAAGAGCAAAGGAGCATGCCATAATTGTGGCAAGATCGGTCACTTCGCTAGGGAGTGCCGATCCAAGGGAGGCGGACAAAAGTCCGGCCGTCCCAAGGCTCCGAACACCCTCTGTCCGAAGTGCAAGAAAGGCTATCATTGGGCCAGGTATTGCCAGAATTCGGGAAACCGGAGCACGGGCATGTCTCTGGCCCCAGTCCAAACAGAGGCATCCTTCACCCAGAACTCACCAGAGCTAGAGTAGAGTCCAACCCCATTCCAGACATTGTGAGGGCGCAGGCCAGCCCCAAGGGCAGCACAGGGCTAGAATTGACTTGCCAGGCGGACGTTACATGCGACCTGCCAGGCACAGTCTATCTGGTCGACTCCCAGTACATGGGACCCCTGCCCAGAGGCTTTATAGGTTTAGTTTTGCCCCGCAGTGTAGCTGGTGCACGCGGAATTTTCATAATTCCAGGAGTCATTGACTCGAATTTTTCAGGCGTTCTCCAAGTTCAGCTTTGGACACACCTGCCCCAAACCATTCACAAAGGAGACACCTTAGTGCAACTGATCATGGTTCCTTGTCACTCGGCAGCAGGCAGCCAGGGAAGGCTCAGTGACAGCTCAGAGTCCGGTTCAGCAGACCGCTCGAGCGCGAGTGAAGCAGTGCAAGGATACCAGGTCTTAGCGACAGTGGAGACCAACATTGAGTGGAAGCAGCGCCCCGTTATCGAGGTATTTTTGAACAAAAGAGCGTTCTCAGGGTTACTCGATACCGGAGCAGATGTGAGCATGATAAGCAGAAGCCAGTGGCCAAGGGAGTGGGCCACTGAGCCGGTCTCCGATGTGTGGGGGGTAGGCGGTGTTCAGGAAGCGTTTAGGAGCCGAGAGTGGGTAGAAGTCACAATCCCAAGGGCTGAAGGCACGGCGGTGATTCGACCGCACATTCTTGACGTGCACATCAACCTTTGGGGGCGAGACATTTTACAGCAGTACGGTGCCACCCTTACCTTCGGGTAATGGCGTTGCCACTTAAATGGCTCACCGATACTCCGGTCTGGGTGGAACAATGGCCGGTAGTGGGAGAGAAATTAGTTGCCCTCAAGCAGCTAGTTAAAGAACAGCTAGACGCAGGACATATAGAACAGTCCACAAGTCCTTGGAATTCGCCAATTTTTGTTATTAAGAAGAAGTCGGGGAAGTGGCGACTCCTCCACGATCTCAGAGAGATCAATAAGTGTATTCAGCCGATGGGTCCGCTTCAATGCGGCATCCCAAATCCTAACATGATTCCCGAAGGGTGGGAGATTCTCGTCGTAGATCTCAAGGATTGCTTTTATACAATCCCCTTAGACCCCAGGGACCGGGAGAGGTTTGCCTTTACGGTGCCGGTCGTGAGCCACAGTGAGCCCATGCAGCGTTACGCGTGGAAATTTTTGCCACAGGGCATGCTCAATTCGCACACTTTGTGCCAAATTTACGTTCACGACGCACTGGCAAAGTTTCGAAACCTCTACCCACAAGCCTTAGTTTGTCATTTTATGGATGATATTTTGGTAGCGTTGCCGCAACTTGGCAGCGAAGTGTTTTCAGACCTCCAGGCCAGCCTGGGGGACAAAGGTTTACTCATTGCCCCGGAGAAAGTGCAGAGAACCGAGCCCTTCTCATACTTGGGTCATCGGCTTCTCCGCTCTTTCGCAGCGCCAGTTTTGCCTCAGACCAATCTACAGGACTCAGTCACCCTCGTAGAGTTGCAGCAGGTTTTGGGAAATATCAATTGGGCAAGACCGTACTTCCGATTGGATACGGATCTTCTAAAACCGCTCTTCTCGCTGCTAACCTTAGGTAAGCAGCCGGCAGACCGGATAAAAATTTCTCGAGACGCGCGCTTGGCGCTCGAGAAAGTCAACCAAGTTCTCAGCCAGAGGTGGGTAGATAGGATCACCCAAGGGCCATATGCTCCGATCCTGAATTTGTACATCGTGCGAGCAGGATCCATGTTCACTGGGGCGTTGGGAGTAGATTCCGAAAAGGGAGCAAAGATTGTGGAATGGGTGTACTTGCCTAACACCTCTTCTCGGAACATCGTTCCGCCCCAAGAACTGGTCTCCGCGGTGATCTAGGGACATTTCTGGGCACGATTTGGCCAAGATTGTAGTCCCGTTCACCAAGGAACAAATTCAGCAGTTGGTGCAGCTAGGTGACTTGCTTCCGGTAGCTTTGGAAGGGTTCACTGGAAGCTTGACATACCACTTGCCTAAAGACCCCAGACTTGTCTCGCTTCAAACAGGAACAGTCAGCTTGTTCGAATTGCTCTCGCTGGTCCCACTTCAGGGGGCCAGAACAGTTTTTTCTGATGGTGGACGCACCTATGGTGTCCTGACCTGGCAGGAGGGCGAGGCTTGGCACACGCTACTAACTCTTCCACAGAAGTCCGCGCAGTGGGCGGAGTTGGCAGCCGTGAACCTTGCTTTGTGCGCCTTCGCCAAAGAACGTTTAAATATCATAACTGACAGTCTGTATGTTAGGAATTTACTTCACAGTCTACCGGGAGCTTACATCACTCCCGCGATAGACAAGAACTTGCTTAGTCTGTTTCTCACTGCTCAATTTCATTTGCGAAACCGCACGGAGCCGCTCTATATTGCCCACATCCGAAGTCATCAAGACCTGCCGGGTCCGATTTCCGCAGGCAATAGCAGAGCGGATGCGGCGGCGAAGGAAATTCAGCAACGTTCAGTCTTGGGAGTCTTTACTACTCCAATTCAAAGTCATGCCTTTTTTCACCAAAACGCCAAGGCACTCGCCAGACAGTTCAATCTGCCACTTTCTCAAGCCCAGGGCATAGTGCGCTCTTGCCAGCATTGTGCAGGGGCGCCGGGGGGGGGGGGCTCTTGGGGGGTCAACCCACGAGGGACAGAGGCTAATCAGGTGTGGCAGATGGATGTCACGCATGTGCCGCAGTTTGGCAGATGGCAGTACATGCACGTCTGCATTGACACTTTTTCTCAGTTCGTTTGGGCAATGGCGCAGAAAGGGGAAACTGCCTCCCATGTGGAGCAGCACCTCCTTTCCTGCATTGCGGCGATGGGCAAGCCGCGGCACGTGAAAACGGATAACGCCCCATCCTACTGCTCTAGGCAGTTGGCCACCTTCATGGCCACATGGGACATCAAGCATACATTTGGCATCCCCTACAATCCGCAAGGGCAAGCGATTGTAGAGCGGGTCAATCGGATGCTAAAGTCCTTTATTGACAAACAAACAGAAAGGGGGGAGCCACCAGCCCTCCCCAAATCACAGGGACAAGCACAGTTTTGTCTGAATAAGGTATTGTTCACATACAATCACCTCAATATTTTTTCGGATTGTACGCCGCAGGAGAGGCACTTCCGCCGCTCGGAAGCTCTCCCGCGACCTATGGTCCGGTACCGAGTGCCACCGGACCCTTCTTGGAGGGGCCCGGTGCCGCTCATAACCTGGGGAAGAGGGTATGCTGCAGTTATGTCTCCTACATGTGTCGTTTGGATTCTGGCTCGGTGCGTCAAGCCTCATTTGGAACCTCATGGCGTGGACCCAGACCGACCCGAGTCCGATCCCGGAGATGGAGGACCTCACTCTGACCGAGGAGACCTACCGGGAGAGGTGGCGGCTGCGGACCCCAGCACAGAGGATCACCTGGGGAATGGTCAAGGCCCTTTGCAATGAGGCCCGGGACGCCCTCCGACGCGAGGAGAGGGAGCCAACACCGGAGAATTTCGTTGCAGCAGTCTTTGCCCAGATTAATGTCAACTCCGTGATCTTCACCATCATCCTGGCCCTCTCCCTGCTTTTGGGGGGAGGCGCTCAGGCCGCTTCGCTTCAGGCCAACGGCCTGCTGCCTGGTGAAGACCTTTCAGCGCGGATGCACTACAATTTGTGGGCAAGGTTGGCGGGTCTCGTCAACCAGTCCGATTTTTGCCTGAAGCAGGACATTGGTTCTGCCTCGATCCTCAGCACCTGTCTCATCCCCGTGTGCCACACTCTAGACGCACGGGCCAGGGATGGCGACTGGTTGCTGAAGAAGATTTTCGGACCGCATCTCCCTGCGAGCTTTGCAGCCTATGCTCGCTGGGGGGGCTTGCGGCTCACCATGACTTTGCCGGCTGATGCAGCCACTCTTCACACCCCGCGAGTGGCGGCCAGTCCGAACTCTACTTGTGCTCGAATAGTCGGCTGCGCTGCAGTCGGCCGAACCCAGCGCCGCTGCCTCGATACCGGCAGCAGCAATTGGACTTGTGAAAACCCAGAGACAATTGGTTCATTGCCTGCTCATGTCACCCTACCCTCAGGGTGGTTCTTCACATGTAATCAGTATACCTTTAACTATATCCCTGCAAATATATCAGATTCCACATGTTGCCTTAGTCGGTTGACACTGTTGCTCCCCACTAAGGATATGGTCACCCCAAGCACAAATGTTTCACATGTTTCAGATGTTTCTGCACCCGTAAGGCACACTCGCACCGCCCAGTTAGACAGCTCATGTGATAGCAGCTTTAGAGTCCTTAGTCCAGCCGAATATGTCTCGCTGTCAGTCAGCATAGTTGGCGTGCCAGGCTTAGCCGTCGGCAACGCACGGAGAATTGGTCGCTTGGCTTGCGGCTTGGCCAAAGCCATCAACCATACCTCCACGGCGATAGCGCTCCTCAATCAGGAGCAGGCGGAACTTCGCCATGCCATTCTCGATAATTGAGCGGCTATCGACTACCTCTTATTGCTGCACCACCTGGGTTGCGAGTCTTTTCATGGTATGTGTTGCTTCAATCTTACTGACAACTCCCGGAAAATCCAAAACCAGATCACGGATCTCCACACCATAGTTGCGGGCATCACGGAGGGCTCCGCGTGGGGGGCCTGGTGGAGTTCCCTGTGGAAGTGGATGTGGTCGTGGATCCCATGGGGGTGGCTTCAAACGGTGCTTAAAGTGGTGGTGGGGGTAGTCATACTAGGCATTGCAGTCTGCTGTCTTGCTCAATGTATTCCCTCACTGATCTCGAGGTGCCGCCTCAGAAGGAAACCCCGTGACGTCACTCTTGATCAACAGCTGATGCCGCTCCTGCGCAGAGTCGCTGGTCAGGCTCTTAATATAAAAAAGTAAGGGGAGATGAGGATTCCCCGTGCCCGGTTGGGCATTAGTGGCCTCTGGCAGAGGTTAAACCAGCGAGCAGACTCCTGGCCTCTGGCCCTTGTCAGTGAGCAAGGGGGGTGAATTAATGACAGGGATTAATTCGGCCGCTTGTAGCCTGACCGGCGACTCTGCCAAGTGAGCATTTCACTGACCTCAGTTACCCATTAGAGTAATCACTCATCTCCTAGCCAAGGTTATCCCCGGTGCAAATAGTGGCCATATTTACCCCAGCCTAAGCCCTAAACAATGGTCTCCCTCGCCCCGTGTTTGTCCAAGTTAATTAACTTCCCTTTGAGAGGTTCCCCATTAACCCGGGTACGTGGGTAAGGTAATTTTCCTGCCAGATGACGGTTTGCCACCGTTGTGCTTTTTTCCCTTTAAATGATGTTGCCTTTTTCCAATAAAGTACTGATCTGATCTCGCTCCGTTTGTCTCGTGTCGTCACTTGATCAGTCTCCTCCGGGACCTTACGGCCACCCCAGTGGCCCCGATTCCTACACTTGCTTGCTTGCTTCCATTGTTTTGTTGATAGTCCCTCTTTTCCTCTGACCACTGACCAAGCAACAAGCATGGAGACACTGTTTTCTTCTTTTTATTTCATCTGACTGTTGTCATGTTACTATACATGCAAGTAAAGACACCTCTTCTTTTACTCTAAGTGCTTCTAGAGTGATTTTTATCATTCAAAGTGCTAGTCTATATGCAAAATGAATCCAATAAATGGAAGGACAGATGGACCGATCTTTTCCACTGTCTCTGTGCTGCTGTGTTTTGTATCTCATACTCTGATAACTAAGAGGAATAACTGAAATTCCACAATAATTAATACTTGTCAAAATACTGAATGAGCTCAATAATAATAACAATTTCATTGCAGAAATTATTCTGGGTTGAAAGGATTTTTGCTGGAGAAACTCTGCTTAGGGGATGCCCAAATGAGGCTCCTTTAATATCCTCAAGATCTTTTCCCCACTGAAATGGTCCCTATTTATCTACTTGTAATTTCTTGCTTTTGAACTGCTAGATTGGCAGGAGCTGGGACATCGACGGGTGCTCAAACCATCATGTGGTACCCAGGTCTCAAACTGCTGTCTTGCCAGCCTTCCAGCTAACAAGGTGAGCTTCTTACTACTGAGCCACCACAGTAATGAGTACTTTATTTCCATACTAAAAGGACTTGAGATCTCCTGTCCCTTTAGGGTGGGCCTTAGGTTGAAGACAACAGTAGTCCCTTACAGCTGTTTTCTGAAGCCCAACTTAAAATGTAAGTGGAGTAGTTCTTCTTAACCTTTTGCATTAAAAAAAACATCTGGCACCAGAAGGCTAGTGGAGAACTGACCTGTCTGCAACATAGCCTACTTGGTGTCTGTAAACGAGCCTGTTGGCTTCAAGTCTAGTGAAGGGTACAGTTTCCTCATCAGTATTAAAGAAAGTCTCACTGTCAGCCCATTTGGCTCTTCTACACAGAACTGGCTAGGGCACCACCTTCTTATTTTCTTTTTTTGTCTCTGCCAGCAAAATGTCTTGTGCTGGCCCTGAGTTCCAAGACACTTTGGGAATGTACAAACATGTCCACAGCAGAGGGAAGGAGATGAGTATCTGTCAGGAATAGCCAGAAGGCTGTCATTGATGTCCCTTAGCATTTGCCACCTGAGATAAGAGTCTCACTTTGCTTCAGAGTGTATTATGTTACATGCCACTAAGACAGTCATAACTGGCGTATAGCGAGCCTGATTGGGCTTTCAAGGTAAATGAGATATTTAAGGAATCATTTTACCAGTCTGTTCCCCCACCCCATTCCAGTGAATTTCCATGATTAAGCAGGGATTCAAACCCAGTCTGTGACTCTGTTACTCTGTCTACTAGACTCCATGGGTTATTTGCTTCACAATATAATCAGTTCTAATTGTGGGCCAGATTCAACTTATGTAGTTGCATGTAGTCGCCAAATGGTGAGTATTAGATACTGTACTGTATATACTGTACTGTATTTTTAACCTGGATATAGAGAGAAGGATCTACCACCTCTGAGACAGAGATAGATATCAAATGTTAAAAGTTCAAGCAGCACAAGAGATAATCGCACACCTCCCCTTCAGGGTATAGACAACTAAAACTGGTTTGCCCAGTTCAAGAGCAGGAGAGTGGCAATAAGGGGAGTTGAACAGAGTGATTTGCGTGACAGGCCAAATTCTTAAGAGATTTTTCTTGAGAACCCATTAAACTGTGGATTTGTTGTCCAGACAGGACAGGTGTTCCTTTGGAGCTAATTCTGTTGGTTTCTGATGTTCTATGATAATCGCTCAATCTGCACTTTTTGCAAGGAGACATTGCAAAGACCGTGGAAGTCTCCAGGGGATAATTTCAAACTTCCTGCTGATTGTCAAAGGGGAAGCATAGAACAATAGGTTATTCCACGAATTTAAGCCAGCTATACTGCAGAGAATACATGTTATATACTTGAAGCTGGTTGCAAATAATGAATTCTACCAGTGTAAAATATTAGCATAATTAAAACATATGTTGGAATATTTAACAACAGTCATCTTACATAATTTCCTTTCTTACAGTGTACTTTTAAGGTTGCTGTATTGCAGAGAAACTTTGGGGGGGGGGGTTTGAAAGGGGATGTGTGTGAGTACTGTTTGCTATATTGCTATATGGTTTAGATTTTGATCTGTAGTTTAAATACTACATAATACACTATAATGAATGTTCAAGGTCAGGGTTGCCCTTGATCGAAAGCCAGTCATATCTAACTCTAGAGCCAGTGCTGTCTGTATCTGCAGATGTTGCTGTGGTCATGTGGCAGGCATGACTAGACAACAGAGTGCATGGAACACTGTTATCTTTCCTGCTGAAGCAGTACCTATTTATCTACTTGCAATTTCTTGCTTTCGAACTGCTAGGAGGGCAGGAGCTGGGACAGAGAAGGGAACTCACTCCATCGTGCAACACTCGGGTCTTGAACTGCTGACCTGCTGACCTTCCAGTTGTCAAGTTCAGTGTCTTAAGCACTAAGCCACCACAGTCCCTTATAATGAATGTTACAGAATGACATATGGTAGTTCAGTTTGACTGTCACAATCAAATCCATATTTGACCGCTAAAAATGAGCTATGGGTTACTCCCACTGGCTGCTATCTTTCCTTGGCTTCCCCTTGTCTCCTGGTACTTTGTAGGTACCAAAGTTTGCAAATGAGCTGACCTCCTATAAAGCAGGTCTTCCTTGCACCTATTTATGTTGGACCATAGTTCTTATTCTTACAAGCCAGTAGGGCTGTAGCCATGCTGGCTGGGAATGATGGAAGGTGTTGTCCAGAACTTGGAAAAATTACTTGCGACACTAAAGTATTCAGCATGGTTACTGAACAGGCTGGCTAAAGGACTGAGGGAGCTATAGTCCAAAAAAGTAGCTCGATCCATCTCTGGTGTGGTCCAACATATTTTGAAGGCAACAAGTTGACAAAGGCTATATTAAATAGAAACCAGGGTGTATAATCTAGTGCGAAATATAATCAAGTTTTTATTTCTACTTATGACTTAGATACAAACTATTCAGTTTGGATATCATGGCAAACTAACCCCCCCCCCCCAATGGAAAAAAAGGAGTAGCATGGCTTGGAGAAGTTGCATTTCGAATGACACCTCCAGTTTCTCCTAGCCAGCATTCCAGATCCTAGGAATTAAAGTTCAAAAAATAACTTTCCAAAGCTCTGAAATAAGTCTATGTGAGGGATGCTGTACTGCCTGATTCTCCATCTCTGTCTTGATAGTCCACTCACCAACCAAGCTGGTGACTTGAGGGAGGTAAGGCAAATTGCCGATACTGTACAGCAATTACTCTCTGCTGCATAGTGACAGAGAATAATTCCCATAAATGGAGCAGTACCATGCAGCAGATCCACAGGAAAAGTGCTGTAGCAACAACCAGATCCAAGTCATTGTTTCCAATTCAACAGACCACATACTTAAGCTTTATTATCCATGAACAGACCCAACAGGAATACGTTATAGGGCTTAGTCTTCCCTGTTCAAATTGAGACTGCAGTGGGAAATGTATAGCTCAGATGGAAAAATTTGGACTATAATAATCAAAATTTCTCAGCCACGCTGGTTAAGAGGTTCTGAGAAGTGTCCTCCCCAATAAATAAATAAATAAATAAATAAATAAATAAATAAATAAATAAATAAATAAATAAACAAGCAAGCAAGCAAGCTTCTCCCAGCTGTCCTTACCATCTCCTTGGCAGAGTGCTGGAAAACCAGGAGGTGGGTGACAAGCTTCTAATCCATTGGACACATCTCAAAGCTTGACTACACATTGTAATACTCGTGCTTTTGTGCTAGGGCTACAATGCTTGAAATTGAATCAAAAATTGCCAGCTACATGACCGATAGCTGTGTATTTTTTAAACAAATCAGAAAGTGGGCTTTTTAAACACCCACATGGGGGTTGTACAATTTGAACTGATTCCAGTAATGCTTTTAAAAAAAACTTGTTTTGGCATGTGTGATCACCTGTGTCAGAGTAAATTTCGCCCATGGAGTTTGCCAAGTTTTGGGTACCAAGTTGACGTGTTTTGGAATGTGGGGTGCTCTACAGCAGGGGTTCCCAAACCTTTTGGGCCGTGGGCCGATCACGTGGTTCAGGGAGCTGGTCCCTAAGGCCCGATGCCAATTCATCTGGCCCACGAAGCCCTCATCGCTCCTGGAAGCGGAAATAAAACGCACCCGTACTTCCAATTCCAGGAGCAACGAGGGCTTCATGGGCTGGATGAATTAGCATCGGGGGCGTATCTGGCCCCTGGGCCATAGTTTAGGCACCCCTGCTCTACAGTCTGAACCCTTCTCCTGCCATCTGTTTCTAATTTAGCACTGCATCCCTTAAACACTGGAACCTAGAGACAGCAGTTTATTTTTGCTTGTTTTGCCTCATGTTCTTCAGTGGCCTTATGGCTAAGCAGTGTGGTGCAGCCTCCAGTTTTGGCCCTCTGTGCGGGTTCCGTGAGCACAATTGGCATATACGGCCCCTGGCAGAGGTTACACCAGTCGAGAAGGCTCCTGGCCACTGGCCCTTGCCAGTATGGAAATTGGGGAGCGGATTAATAATCATAGGATTGATTCACCCACATCTGACCTGACCGGCAGTTCTGCTGAGGGAAGCTGAATCGCTAACCTCCGTTGGACATTAGGCAATTACACACTTGCAGATCAGCCCAAGCCGAGTGCAAATAGTGGCCATGTTTACCCTGGTGTAAGCCACGAACAATGGATTTCCCCTGTCAGTGTTTGCCCTAGTTAATTAACTTCCCCAAGAGAGATTCCCCATTAAACCGGGTAAATGGGTGATGTGATTTTCTGTCAGATGACGATTCTACCACACACAGCCTTGAACATAATATATACTGATGATTTTCCCTCAATAAACCACTGGTCTTCGCTCCATCTTGCCTCGTGTCGTTACTCGACCAGTCTCCTCCGGGACCTCAAGGGCCGCTTCACGGCCCCAATCCAACATCTGGTGACCCCGACGTGATTCTACTCGTGAGTAAGCGATCTACGCGGTCCGGTTCTACGCTAGAACCGTGTCCGATTCATCCCGGAGGACAGCGCGGCAGCTCTGGTCGGAAAGCCATCCGGCCGGGGTGATAGCTACGCGGCGAGGCATTCCAGAGAGGCATCCTACGGCTTGCATCGCGGAAACGCGTTCCGCTCAGGGGCAGGCTGTGAAACCCTGATTCCAGCGCAGAGGCCACCGAGGGCCCGTGGCAGCAGTCCACGCTCTGAGCTCCATCCCAGAGATTCGTCACGCTGAGACCTATTGACTAAAAAGACGCGTCGAATTCGTCCCGAGAAGAAGCCCTTCGAAGGACCCGGCAGGTAATATGGGGACTTGTCCTCAGCGTCAATGTCCATCCACTAACCAGAGAATTCACTTCATGGAATTCAAGGCCCCGGCCGGGGTATATAACTTACGCCTTCACAGCGGGAAGTTAGCGGAACTCTTAGCGTACCTGGAGGCCAATTGTCCACTTTATCCAAAAGCGGGCGTGCTTGACCTCACACTTTGGGATCGGATAGGAGCCTGCATTCGGCAAGCACCAAAAGCTCCAGACAGCGTAATTGGCACATGGAGCAAATGTAGGAAGCTCTCAGCAGAGGTAGACCCAGTCTGGATAGAGACCCAGAAACCCCCAGCGCTGTCAGAACCATCAGCCCCAATGAGTCTCTATCCGTCATTTCAGCTTAAGCAGGGCAGTGTAGGGAGCATTCCCTCAGTGACAGCTGCAGACGTCACTGAAGGAATTCATGGCATGAGAAGCCCTGGCGCTTCTCTGACAGTTACAAGTTCCCTGCCAATTAAGAACTCCATTCAGCACATGGGTGAGGAAGATCCACTCACGGGGAAATTGCCAGTGGCACAATTAGCTAGCACCCAACTGCTGTGTTCAGCCTATCTGAAGGCAGACACACGTTCAGGCAGGGCTGCTCAGCGCCCACTGCTCACGGAAATCTGCACGGCCCCTGGCCACGCAGGGCTCCAGAGCAGACCCATCACCACACTCAGTCGCAGAGCAGTCCCAAAACCCCAAGGCGCCTGCTTCCAGTGTGGAAAAATGAGACACCTTAGAAGAGAATGCCAATCTAGACCAGGCAGATCTTCAAAAGGTTGTCCGGATCTTAATACCAAATGGCCACGCTGGCACTGGAAAGGAGGCAGCACCAAGATCCGCGAGTCCGGCCCTCCGGCATGCATCTGGCCCAGGCTAGAAAGGAGGCAGCCATCGCCCTGGCTATGCCAGAGGAACCATCCCAGCAATAGTACCCCGAGCTCCCCCAAGGCACAGCCAGAACCTACTTGTCTCACCTTGGAGTAGCCCAGAGAAACTCACCCCTAAATAGAAGCACCCAGATGGCTGTGATAGCCAGCTGTGTATAAGTCATCTCCTCATGTGTAAGATAGAACACTGCAGATCAGGGGAGGAATGTGCGAATGCGTAAATAAATGTGTGTATGCGTGGTGCACCACTGAATGTATGACTGCAAGAACTGTGTATGATTGCAAAAGCCTTGTCTCTATGACCACAGTATGATTGAAAAAGTGTTCCTTGTGTGTAACTGCGTGGTAATGTCACTGTGAAATATGTGTTAAACAGTTTGCACTCTGCTCATGGGCAGGAACTATTTAAGGTTTGAGAAAGCATGGTGAACAAAACCCCTTTGCCTTGCCTGCTTAGCAGCTTAAGGGCAGCGAAAGCGGGAGGGTGAGGGGGGGGGAATCCTAACCTGCAATAGGGCAGGGTGACCCCCCTTCTTCCCTTGAGACTTTTTTCTTTGTCAAAGGATTAAGCCACTCTTGGAAACCGGTTTTGCAATCCTTGCCACTCAGGAAAACAGATTTTTCTTTTCAGAAGCGCGATCTGAAAACAAAAATCACTTCTATGAGTTTTCCTCACTAAATCATAAACTATGGGGCCCCTCCCTACGTCTGTGTTCCTCAAACCGCCATCTCTGTGTTTTAAGGTTTTTGAATGTCCCTTAAGCGTCTTTAAGTCACGTATCTCACTAGGAGTGAGAGAATTGCATTGTCTTCATGTGTGTACTGTGTTATCATCTTGTAACCTCGGTTCTCAACCTTTTAAAGTCAGGGGCCAAGTTCCGGGGCCTCAGGCAGCTCTGGGGGTCCGGACAGTCATCCTGCCCTTCCTTCGCCGCACAGCCCTTCTTGGCTTGGTGGAGGTAGTGGCAGAGCAACGTGGGCCGCATCTGGCCCACTTACCCACATCTGGCCGCGGGTTGAGAATCGTTCTAACTCTCCTTCATTCTCTTAAGAAAGATATTGTTCTGGTATTTTGACTTTAATCTGTGTAAAGTAACTCACTCATTGTACCCCTTTCACAGGAAAAAGCACACAAACATTCTTGCGCTCTGTATATTCAGAAAATGCTTAATCGTTACCTTTTTGCAGGAACAAAACTCCTCTCCAGGCCTTAATAGTAACCAATTTATTCCCTTCTACAGCCTTAAATTCCTTCCTTTCACAGGGTCCAGAGTTAATTACTGGTAGGGATTTCTTAACAGGAGGACCCGGTTGTCTTAATTACCTGACCTAATCTGATTTCGTTATGATAAGAGTTGTTGCATTCTCATTGTGCTAACTTCTGCCTTGTCTTTCCTCCTTTCGCCAGTGGAACTCCCTGCTGGAAATGTTTAATTTGTGTGTCTTTTCATTTTTGTGTATTATTTCCTTACAGCTGGCACGTCATAGTTGGCTTGTCTTTAATAAGTCTTAGGTCATTTTAAGTATGGCACCTGGCCCACAGCACCCTCTCTAATGAGCAGACACATTTCGCAAACTCCAGAGCACAGAGGAAGGATTAGTCCCTGAGCTCCTGAGAATGTGCGGAGTGCCACTCATTAGCCAGGACAGCCTAGGACCATTTTAAGAATGCAGTCAGGTCACACTTTCAATCAGGTACAGGCATTTTCAGGCCACCCCTTCCTTTTTTTGCTGCTAGTCTAAGCACAGGCAAAAGACTAAGCCAGCATCTGGCACCCTTCTCACAGGAGCACAAGAATAGCTCCAGTAAACGTGTGCACGCACGCCATGGGTGGATGTGCGCAGGGGGGCCTTCATGAGAAATTTACCCAAGGGAAGCCTGGCACGTCATGCGCCAAGGTTTGCCATAAGACCCCAGACTCGTCTCGCTTCAAACGCAGACAGTCACCTTGTGTGAATTAATGTCACTGGTTCCCCTTCGGGGGGCTAGGACAGTTTTCACTTATGGGGGTCGCACATATTAGGTTCTTACTTGGCAAGAGGACCAAGCTTGGTGCACGCTCCTGACTCTTCCACAAGCGGGCAGAGTTGGCAGCCGTGAACCTCGCTTTGCGCACCTTTGCCAAAGAATGCTTCAACATAATTACTGACAGCCAGTACGTTAGGAATTTGTTTCACAGTCTACCGGGAGCATACATCACTCCCGCGACAGACAAAAACTTGCTGAGTTTGTTCCACACAACTCCTATTCAGAGTCATGCATTCTTTCGTCAGAATGCCAAAGCACTTGCAAGGCAGTTCAACCTGCCACTTTCCCAAGCCCAAGGCATAGTCCGTTCCTGTCTGCATCGTGCAGGGGCACCGGGGGGGGCCCTCGTGGGGGGTCAATCCACGAGGGACAGAGGCCATCCAGGTGTGGCAAATGGACGTCACACATGCCCCACATTTTGGCAAATGGCAGTACATGCACGTTTGCATTAATACCTTCCCACAGTTTGTTTGGGCAACAGCACAGAAGGGAGAAACGGCTCCCCATGTGGAGCAGCATCTCCTTTCCCACGGCCAAGGGCGAACCTCAGCACACGAAGTCCGATGACGCCCCAGCTTATAGCTCCAGGCAGCTGGCCACCTTCAGGGCCACCTGGGATATTAAGTGCACCTTTGGCGTTCCGTACAATCTGCAGGGGCAAGCGATTGTGGAATGGGCCTATCGGACGCTTAAGTCCTACATTGACAAACAAACAGAAAGGGGGGAACAACATCCCATAGTTGCACAGCAATTGCTATCCTATAAATGCAAAAACTAACTAACTCTTTCAGAATTTTTATCTCCCAAACAAGTCTCTTCCCCATGCAGGTCCCAAAGGCCAGAATCAGGCCCGGATGCCAAGTTCGGCCATTGCAAAGGATGGCACCAGTCACTGTCCTGGATGTCATCAGCTGTCTGTCTTCCTTTATGACTTACATCTCCAAAGACATTTCTATGAACATTTTGCATACTCAGTGCCACTTCTAAGGACCATGCTTTTCCACAAAACAAGACTTTTCCAAGAAACCCCACCAAGAAGGGAAGCCTCATCTTCAAGAAGCTGCTGGATGTTTTCTATTGCTATTATCTGTAGTTGCTCTTTATTCATTTATGCCTTGTACAATGCTCCAGTTGGGATTTGCAAGGGACACTTGAATTTCTGTATACGTAGGGTCGTATATTGTTAATAACGGCCAGCTTCCACCAAAGGAAGCCAGACCGGCCCATGTTTGCACTGGCCCATTGCTTGGAAAGATTGAGCACCCGGTAGCCGGCTATCTCCAGCCATTGTAAGTTTCACACCTCCCCATAGGTGCTAGAAAGACATTTGCACAACACCAGAAGTTGCAGAAATAGCTTAGAATCACCTTAGGTCACAGTAAGAGATCAATGACACATCTCATTATCTTGCCTTGCTACAGAAAGCAGTCTGGATTCAGACCCACAGCTCTGAAAAACCAGGCAGCAGTCAGTATATTCAGCGTGCCAGGCTTAGCCATAGGCAACGCTCGGAGAATTGGTCAATTGGCTTGCGCTCTTGCAAGAGCCATTAACCACACCTCCTCGGCAATAGCGCTGCTCAATCAGGAGCAGACAGAGCTTCGCCATGTCATACTGGATAATCAAGCAGCTATCGATTATCCCCTGTTGTTTCATCATTTGGGTTGCAAGTCTGTCCATGGCATGTGTTGCTTTAATCTCACAGACAATACCCACAAGGTACAAAGCCAGCTCACGGACCTCCACACCCTAGTTAAGAACATCAAGGAGGATGCTTCATGGGGGTGGTGGGATTCGTTGTGGTCGTGGTTCCCATGGGGTTGGCTTCAGACGACACTCAAGGTGATCGTGGGGGTGATAATACTGGGCACAGCCGCGTGTTGTTTCGTGCAATGTATCCCCTCGCTGCTATCGAGATGTCCCCCATGGAGGGAACCCCGACACGTCATTCCCACACACCAGCTGATGCCCCTCCTACGCAGGGCCGTCTGTCAGGTCCAAAAATAACAGAAAAAGGGGGGTGCGGGTTCCGCGAGCACAATTGGCATATACGGCCCCCGGCAGAGGTTACACCAGTCGAGAAGGCTCCTGGCCACTGGCCCTTGCTAGTATGGAAATTGGGGAGCGGATTAATAATCATAGGATTGATTCACCCACATCTTACCTGACCGGCAGTTCTGCTGAGGGAAGCTGAATCGCTAACCTCCATTAGACATTAGGCAATTACACACTTGCAGATCAGCCCAAGCAGAGTGCAAATAGTGGCCATGTTTACCCTGGTGTAAGCCACGAACAATGGATTTCCCCTGTCAGTGTTTGCCCTAGTTAATTAACTTCCCCAAGAGAGATTCCCCATTAACCCGGGTAAATGGGTGATGTGATTTTCTGTCAGATGACGATTCTACCACACGCAGCCTTGAACATAATATATACTGATGATTTTCCCTCAATAAACCACTGGTCTTCGCTCCATCTTGCCTCGTGTCGTTACTCGACCAGTCTCCTCCGGGACCTCAAGGGCCGCTTCACGGCCCCAATCCAACACCTCTGGGACCAGTGTTCCTCCATGGCTGCCCTTCAAAGAGACCTTTTTGGGTCAGTGGAGCCACAGTGCCCACAGTGACCCCTTTTTCAGTCAGTAGAGCCACAGCACAGCAGCTGTGGTGCTGCTAGTAGCAGCAGTTGAATATTTGCAATGAGGGCTTCTTGCATAGGACTCCAGCCAAGATCCTGACCTGTGCTTCTTGCACTGTGCTAGTCTCTTCAGCTGTAATATCAGTTTAGTTACCTCAAATATATATTTTAAAAGTTAAACATTAAAACTATTTTAAAAGGTTTGCAATAGGCTTGAGATGTTTAGTAACTTTACATCATTCACAGGTTTTCATTCAGTCTCTTTCCACCAATCCTGCAGCACCCAAATGCCAATTTTCTTATAAAGCAGCAATTTGAAATCTCACACAGTTCCCTGCACTGATATACCACACAGCATACAACCAGACTAAATGTTGTCCTGTGAGCTTGCAAACACCAGCACAAAGATCATAAGACTTTTTTAAAAAAACTGAATCAGTTCCCGATTTCAATAGTGTAGCCCACCGACCCACCTAGGCTGCTCTACAGGTTATGTATTCTTCTCCTTCAAGTGCCGTAACCGATTCTGAATATTGGCTATCATCATGACGGATCGGCCATTAAGATTGTCCTGGGACCAATATAATGCAGTAGTCTTCCATTTGCTTTCTGTATTGCATTGTGACACCCGTACTACTGATCCAGTTCCACGAGTCACTTTCTGGTTCTGAGCCCTTTTGACACGCAAAGACCTCATCAGCCCCAGGCCAGTATTGATGAAGCAGCTGCCTTCCATCAAGATGGAGTCAAGTGGGATTTAATCCACTTGGGGACCATCACCCTTCCCTGTGGACTTTGTCATCCAACCCTGTTAGTCCTCAGGATTGTCAGGTTAGTAAACCATTGCCAACACGTTTTACTTTCCACTTCCAGGAGCGATGAGGGCAACGCGGGCCGGATGAATCACAGTAAACCCATCCGTGTGGATTCACAGGGTGCTTGGGCTTTTGGGAATTTAAGTCCAAGAACATCTGGAGTGCCAAGGTTCGCCATCACAGGTCTACTCTATTATCACAACAAGATAACCTGACCAGACATACAGGGTTATGTATAGCCAAATCTTTTATTTTTTTGACATGTAGCCTGCTAGTTCTTCTTCTTCTTCCATGTCTAGGTCAGACATGAAACTGCCAAAATGAAGGGACTTTTTGCTGACTTCATTCGGCAGTTCCTTTCACCTGACCCTGTGTGAGAAAGCTTAGATGGCAACACAAGGTTGCAGTTACCAGTGTACGCCCTATTGTGGTTCAAAAATACCAAAACCTTTGAGGAGGTTCTTGCTGCGTACCCCAGCCTGCTAGTTAAAACCAACCCATTGAAACATTCCCACCAATCCTGAAAAACAGAAGATTGCTAGATCCTTTAAAAGGTTCAGTAATTAGGGTGATAAAACATGGCTCTACATAGAATTTATAGCTGCTAATGTACGATGTATCTTAACATTATCTCTCTTGAAATAGTTCTGTGCCCAGGCCTAGCAGTGCTCCTGCCTGCAGATCTCTCTCCTTCTCTCCCAGCAATCCCCATTATCTGCATTTATGTTTTGCTTGTGGTACTTGTGGGACCTTCCAGGCATTATGTGTCTGATTATATTAAGCATGCTTGAAGCTGGATATATGAGCAGTCCCATAAGTATGTGTGCTGGTATGGACATAGATAGTGGAGCCAAAGGAGCTAAGTTGAGCTGGCTTGCCCTGTATTTTAATCACTGCCAAATTTAAGCCCTTTGTCTGTTAAAGTGCATGGCTCATGAAAACGTGGCTGGTGAAGCCCCATGTTGAAAATCCGTACATGGGGGAGGGGGGCACTAACCTACTCCATACCCAGTCATTAAAGGCTTGCCAATTAGCAACAGCAGCAATTTTTAATGGTAAAAATGTTGATGCATTGGCTGTAGCACTGGCAAGCACATTTGTGGCTAAGGGCAGCACCCGTTCTGTGGTTTTATGTGACGTTGCTACATAACATGGTTGGATTTAGCTAGTTTTTATTTTGCATAGGAAGTTTTCTCAAAGCATCTATGTGTCTATAGACTGGAAACTTGCTGTTGTTTTGTCATATTTTAAAGACTAACAAGTTTTAATTGGTGAAGTTCATGGAATTTTTATGCTAAATAGAACTTGTTAATCTTTAAGGTTCCACAAGACTCTGTGCTCCTTCTGCTGCAGCAGACTATGGGTGAATTAGCAAAAAAGTATACATTTGTGTCCGTTTTGCCAGGTTCAAAAATAGATTCAAAGACTAAGATATATACTGTATGATGCAAAGCTGAGATGTGCATTAACCTGCCAAAATGCTGGTTATTTTAAATCACGCATCAGGGTTATTTAGTTTGCACCAATTCCTGAACCACTGTATTCTTGTATGTGCATGCATGTGTGGGTACATATTTGCCTTGTAAAGTTTGCAGGATTCCTTGCAGCCCCCAAATGGTGCCCCCCTGAAGGTTACAATTATAGCACTACAACAGTTCAGTAGATCATCTACTGTCATACCAATGAACATTTGCAGCATTATAACAGTTAAATATAGTTTTCATAGAATAACTTAATTGGAAGAGGCTTATTTGACCTGCATTGACCTCTGCTCAATGCAGGAATCCAGATCAAAAATCAAACAGATGGTTATCTAATTTTCTCTTGAATGCCTTCAGCATTGGAGCCCTCGCTACCTCCTGAAGTCATGGGATCCATTGTTGTACTGCTCTAACAGTTAATACATTTTCCTGGTATTAAGACTATATCTGACTGTACCTGAGGATGTTGCAACCATGAATGGCTCTGCAGCAGAGGCAGAGAAAGATGGGCGAGACTGAGGAAGCAACATATTCCCCCTCCCCTTTCAGAATGGAGGCTAACCACCTAACAGCTGAGTTGCCCTAGGGCAAGAGGGCGGGATATAAATCTAATAAAATAAAAAAATAAAACAGCTGAAAAAGCTACAGGAGAAGGGCGGGAATCAGAAGGCTATTTTGATTCAGTGTTTTTAAAAAAACATGTGGGCAAGATTTCACTAAGGCTGCACAAGCTGACACAAACACCATGTGGCCTTAACTCAATTTTTCAAAAACTGTAACCTAATTATTTTGACAGTTAAGACACACCCTTTGACAGCTAACTTTGCCACACAGCCACCTGGAAATGTCTATGTTAATCTGTTACAGCATTATTATTGTTTTGCTGATTAAGTTATATCTTATTCAGGGAGTGCTCTCCAACCCTGTGTGTGTGTGTGGGTGCACCTGTGCGGATGGGGATGCCACACAGGGAGTGCACACGTGGTGTTGTCAGCACACCATGAGCGGTGTGCATACTCATGCACTCACGTGATTTCGTTGGAGACACACCGGCAACATCACATGGGTATGTGAGCACTTGTGGTGCATGCCTGCATGCCTCCTCCTCCTCCATGGGCACTTAGTCTCTAAAAGGCTCTCCATCACTGCTCTAGGAGCTGCGGTTACCATCAATCCTTCTCATTTTGATCTCCTTCCATACATTTAAAAAAAGGTGTACATCAATTTGTACACACTTTCAGAAAGTTTGCTATCTTAAGAGTTTTTATACGGTATATAGGATATTTAAATTGCCTAGGCATCTTTCTTCTGCTCAAACCATAATCTCAAATTGTATATTACATCCTATAGAAGTGTAACCCAAAAATGTAGCGTTGCAGCTGCTATCTAATCTCAGGACATGGTGGCAAAGAAGTTCCTATACTACAGAGAAATGGGGACTCTTGGGAGTTATAGTCCAAAATCACAAATCTGCATGCTTGTGATTTCAAAGCTGCAGATGATTCATCCTGAAACATCTTCCTTTTACTGTTTTCCAGAAGTCACTTTAAAAGATTTATGACATCTATGTTTCACATAGCTCCAATACTTGGGCCATATCATGAGGAACAACATAAAGTATAGAATACTCCAACTCATTCTGCAAGAAAAGATTCCTGGGAAGAGAGGCCCTGGATGTAGATGGACTTCATGGCTTTGAACCTCAGAGACTGGTGGTGTGGCATGTCCTCAGAAGAACTGTTCCAAGGAGTTAAGAACAGGAAGACTATTGCTATGATGACAGCCAATATCTGGAATGGATGTGGCACCTGAGGAAGATGTTTCACAGTAACCAATGATATCTCCTCGTCTTGGTCTTGGAATCCCTCCAATTGCATGAGAAATCTACATCTTTCTTTCAGACTCTGTTGCCTCAGCCTTGCACTGAGCTAACCAGTGGGCACAACATATGATATAGGTAGCCTTTCTGAAAACACTCTCACCTGGCTACCAGAAATTGGCATCTGGGATTTAATAGCTTTCCCAATGTTGCTGTTAAAATGTGCCACAGAACAGAGCCCCTGTGTCAGCTAAACTGGACAGTGTGGTTGGCTTCTGAAGTCTTCACATTTGATTGGCATTCTCTATAAGCTGCAAAGTCCTATCCATCTTAATTAGCACAGCTGATGGTGACAGATAATGGGAATTGCAGTCAAATAATAAGTGAGGTGAGTCTCACATCGCCCATCTTGATATAAATTCTTAACTAGAAAGCTGGAGTACACAGAAAGAGCCTCCTCGAAGATTGTTGTATTTTTGAACCACAATCGGGCGTATCCTGGGCAATGGCAACCTTGCTGTGCTGGCTAATCTTTCTCACACTAGGTCGGGCAAAAGGAACTACAGAATGAATTCCCCAATAGGTGGCTTCATTTTGTGGTTTAAAATCTGACCTAGATAAGAAAAAAGAACTAGAAAGCCTGCTACTTAAATACAAAAAAATAATAATCTAAATAATCTTTACACATCATAAATGCAAAAAATAAAATAAATGATACTTTTACTAAACCACTAAATACAATCAAACAATCAGCACAAGCTTTTGTGGGCAAAAATCCACTTCTTCAGGCTTTTGCACTAACGTTTTATGGATAGTGCGGAAAAATGCCCCCCAAAATTAATAGCAGATGTCTGTGCCAAGTTTGCTTGAGGGTTGTTCAGACTGACTGCAGACTGTTTCTGGAGGCTCAGTCTCAAGCCCCACCTCTGTCAGCTGTTGGAATTTTCCACCCCCTTCGGTTCGGATAAATGTTTAGCCAATTACACTGTAATGACTACACGCACACAGCCTGCTTTTGAAACAGAAAGTTCTTCTTGAGCCACGGGGCTGTGGGAAAGTCGACACAAAAAACAGAGCAGCCTCCATCAGGAGGTTAGGATTAAAATTTGGTTTAATCACCAGATAGAAGAAGTCAATTAAACCAAATTGGAGCCAACTTGTTAAAACTACTTGGTGTGTGTGTGTACACGTAGCTGCTGTTTTCAGTTTGCAGTCCAGCTTGCTTGATATCAAGAATCCATGAACCCCATTTTCTATGTCCTCTTGGGTGGGGCTACCTGGGCAGTTTTTCATGGTGCTGCTGGTTGAATTACTGCCCTGCAGCCAAAGTGTTGTGAGTTTGATCCTCCTGACTGAGATCCAGGTAGACTCAGCCTTCCATCCTTCTAAGGTCAGGAAAATGAGTACCCAGCATGTTTGGGCAAAATGCTAATTAACTTGTGAACCGCCAAGAGAGTACACTAAACGCTATGGGGCAGTATATAAGTGTCATTGCTACTGCTATTCATGGTATCTCCAGAAGTTTTTTAAAAAAACACAACCACCACAACAAATAGAGTTGTGTGATCCTTACACAATTAAAAACAACATCAGGAGTTGACATCTATTGAACTCCAAACTTTTGACAGAGGATCCTGTTTTTTTTGTTGCTGTTCCCATAGCTGAAAAAACCAAAAAAGGAACTGTATGTTTTTATGTTGGGTTTGGTAATATTTGCTGTAAGCTGCCCAGAGTCACCCCGGCGATGGGGTGGCGATACAAATATAAGAAAATAAATAAATAAATAAATGTTTCAAATAACAGAGACTAACCTTTTGTCTGAAGGAGGTGGAAAATTCCAACCTTGTGGCCAGAGGTGGGGCTTGAGACTGTGCCCTCCCCCAAGGCAGTCTGTAGAGTCTGAACTCACCTCAAGCAGACTTGGCACAAACATCTGCCATTCATTTCTGAGACCACTTTCCTGCATAAGAATGCATGTACCCCTTTCCCATGTCTTCTTAGGTGCATAATGTTGGTAGGTGAGGGTAAAGGCCACCCTTGCTCGAAAACCAGTCGTATCAGACTCTAGGGTTCAGTGCTCATTTTTGATTATAGCCAAAGAGCCAGCGCTGTCTGCATCTGCAGACATTTCTGTGGACATGTGGCAGGCATGACTAGACACTGGAGTCCATGGAACTCTACTTACCTTCCCACCGAAGTGGTACCTATTTATCTACTTGCAATTTCTTGCTTTCAAACAGCTAGGTTGGCAGGAGCTGGGACAGAGACAGAAGCTCATTCCGTCCTGCAGTATTCGGGTATCGAACTGCTGACCTGCCGACCACCCACTCATCAAGTTCAGCATCTTAACCACTAAGCCACCACAGTCCCTATAATGTTGGTGCATAAGCCTAAAGAAGTGGATTTTTATCCACAGAAGACTGCTCTGGTTGTCTGATATTTTAGTGATATAATAAAAGCATCACCTTCTCTTGCATTTATATTGCTATTTAACAGGATTTCCACAATCCCAAACTCAGCTCAAGAAGATACCCAATCATTAGCTGAGAAAGCATCCATTATGTTGATTTTGTTTCATTCTCAGTACTATGCCTACTTTCTGAAAGTCTTTTAATAGATAAGGGAGAGTGTTATGTAGTGAATAGAATGTGACAAGTACTCTTTAACTGATTGTATCTGGTAATTGTATCCATTGTAGCTAATCAGAGACACATTGTAGCAAGCTTAAGAATGCTACTGCCTGTGGCAGTAGCAGCATCCAGCTCATATGATACAGATTCCCCTGAATACCTGAAGGGCGGGAAACCTTCCCGCCACACCGCACCTGGAGAAGATGGGCGTGACGATCCATGACGTCATGCGGACAGTAACCAATGAACTACCACCCAGGTTATTCAAAACGTACAGTGTGCTATAAATAGAGCTGTTTGGTCCACCATTACCTCATGTTCACTCTGACTACCATGCAATAAAGTTGTGTTTTAGCCCTTACTGCGGCTCCTTCTTTGTCTTCCGTGCAAGACACTAAAGAGAGCCTTCTCTCAGAATGGTTCTCTTCTGCCGTGTTCACATGGATTCACCTCCATACCTCTTCTTCCTTCATTTTCTTCAGACCACTCCTCTAAGCTTTTAACAAAATGATCTTCAGTAAAATCTTGGAGCCCCCTGCCTCAATCTCACTCACCCAACTTTACTGATTGTTCCATGTATACTCCACCTTTGTATACATTTGACGCTTCATGGGTGATGGCTCCGAGATCATAGTGTGTGGGTCATTTCATGGCAAGATGGGAACCACCTTAAACAAATTCACATCAGTGACATTTTTCCTGTTTCAGGGGAAAAAATGCATTCTCGGATACGAGTTGCAGTCCCCGACACCACCTTTGTCCTAATGAGGGGACAACAGTGTTTATGCTTCTCCGCCCTAGTGTCTTCCTGTAAGACAAGTCAGATTGAGTGTGTGCAACTGGCCCAATATCACCCAATGGGTTTCATGGTCAAGTGCAGATTTGAACCCAAATGTCTTTATTTTAGTCCAATATTCTAGCAATGACTCCTGGTTGGATCTCAAAATAACTCTAATTAGTACATTATGGTATCACAGGGCCTCAGTGGCTTAGTGATTAAGATGCTGGGCTTGGCGACTGGAAGATCAGGAGGTCAGTAGTTCAAGACCTGAGTGCTGCTCAACAGAGTGAGTGCCTTTAGTGTTCAAGGAATGAAGAAGCAGACAAATGAAGTAGTGAAATTCAGCTCTTTAATAGTGGGGTATGAACACAGTTTGGATGGGGCAAAACTTGGACTTATATTCACTATAAACAGTAACAGTAACAATAATACAACAAGCCCATTGGCTAACAGAGTGTGCACAGAAAATACAGTTAACATACATAACAGCGCCCATCGCTTGTCCCAGCTCCGGCCAACCCAACAGTTCAAAAACAAGAAATTGCAAATAGATAAATAGGTGCCACTTTGGTGGGGTAGGTAACAGTGTTCAGTGCACTCCAGCGCCTGCCACTTGATGAAGAGTTGGACACGACTGGCTTTGAAGCAAGAGAAATTTCTATGTTATCACACTTATCTTCCATTATGGAATTCAAGGTGGCAAACTACCACATATAAACTTGGTTAGTAGCAGTAGCAACAACAGCAAGGTACTGTAGTTATATCCACAGTGCACTCAGAACATGTGTTGGCATATTGGCCTACGGCCACAAACACAGTTCATCTCATTCTTTTGCTTTCTAATAGGCGTTGTCATAGCGTGTTAATTCATAGATAGTTGTACTGGTGGCAAATGGACATTGTTGCAGTGTGAATGGGGAGCAAATGTCCCAAACCAAGCCATCAAGACTTCTTGTGATCCTGTAACCTGATAACACAAAGCTTCATGTAAGGCAATTGCTTAAACGTTTCAGTTCCATTTAAAAATATCCTTGGGCTGAATTTGTCCGGCGTTGCCTGAAGAAATGGAAACATTCCATTTATAGCTAAGGTGCATAATCTTCTAAAAAGAAAAGCAGAACTGAAGAGGTTGCATAACATTTGTGCGCCACACTACAAAACCCCAGTTGCTTGGCAACAAGCAGGAAATGAGTTAAGAGAGCAAGACAGGCCTCAGATAAAGGAAACCCTCTTTAGGGTGGGAGGAGTGAAGAGTTAACCTCAGCCACAAAATATCCGTGCCCATATTTGAAACTTGGTGTGTGTGTAACATTCCATTTTTAGCTAAGGTGCATTATCTCCTAAAGATTATAATGCTATTACACCAATTTAAAATGATTCTAGTAAAGGTAAAAGTCACCCATGCTTGAAAGCGAGTCATATCCAACTCTAGGGTTCAGTACTATACTGTATTTTTGGACCATAAGACGCACTCCCCCCAAAAAAAGTGTGTGTGGGGGAATGAGGGTGTGTCTTATAGTCCAAATGCTGTCCAGCAAGGCTGTTGTAAAAGGATATTTTACAACAGCGGCGGCTGGCCAAAGACCTCCACCACCGCTGCCACAGCTGCTTCGGTGCAGTTTGGCTTCAGGAGAGGGGCAAGAAAAACATATGTTTGGTGGGCCATTACCACAGGTGGCCACAAGAGGGCACAAATCGCAATTTCCCATTTAAATGCATTGGAAATTAATTTCTTGTATTCTAAAACTTTTCTGTTTGTATGTTCCCTATGCATTTAAGTTGGAAACCAAACCTGTGCATAAAAAGAAAGGGTTTCATTTACCTTTCTTGTTCCTGCTCCATGTGTCCCTGCTCCATGTCGTCAAAATGGAAGGGGGAGCCATACTTCCTGGTTGCAGAGAGAGCAAAAGGCTAGGCTAGAGCATCGCTTCCTGCCTCAGTGCAATTGGCCTGCTCGCCCATTTCCCCTGCAGTGCCACCACTGGTTGGTGGTACAAATACATACAGTACTATTTGGTTCAGAATTTTTTTTGTTTTCCTGCTCTAAAAACTGGGTGTGTCTTATGGTCAGGTGTGCCTTATGGTCCAAAAATACGGTATATAGTTTTTACTGCCTTCATTGTCTCCTGGGGACCCACCTACAGCTGAGACGGAGGGCTTGGGACTGCCCACTCCACCGGCGTCCTGACCCCCACCCCACTTGCTGGGGTCTCAAAAGGAGCAGCCATGGGAGGACTTCGCTGTCTCCCGGGACCTTGCTGATGTCGAGGCATGGAGCTCCTTCCCCTGGCCTGGTGGAGGAAGGGGAAGCTCGGGCACTGGCACATCACGGCTGTAAGGACTTTGATGCTACTGAGGTCATTGACAAGGTGCGGAGCATCCCGCAGCCATAAGGCACCCCACAGCCATAAGGACTTTTGTTTGTTGCTGGCCGCCGCTTGGAATTCTGCTATATTGTATTTTTGTCCTCTTGGTGCTTGTAATATGGATTGTATTGTATTTTTGTATATTATCTTGTACTTTTTGCTTTTTTGCTCGTTATTGATATTGCATTGATTATATTGTAATGTTTTATTTTTGTACCATTGTGTATTTATTTATTTTGTATATTGTTGTTTGCCGCTTCGAGTTACTGTTGTTTGCCGCTTCGAGTCGCCTTCGGGCTGAGGGAAGCGGGATATAAATAAAATAATAATAATTGTTTTAATTATATTTGTACACCACCCTCAGATGCCAAACGGTGATGCTTCTTTCATTAAAAAAGCTGTAGTAATGAGAATTCTATAGGGGGCTGCACCAACCTTTCAAATGATACAAGTCACTTTCATTATGAAAAAAGTCTTCTGAATTATAAGAGCTGTGTGATATAGTGGATAAAGTGACCGACTTGGATGCAGAATTGGGGTCAAATCCCTGCTTGGCAACGGGACCTTTTCTCTTGGGATGACACTGGTAAAATCAGTCCTTAAATATCTCACATACCTTGAAACCCCCATTACTACTACCCTACAGTGGATGTGACATGGCATCACAAAAACAATTAGTTATTTTTATGGTTATTGTTAGTATTAAAATTATTAAGATATACTAGATACTGGGGCGGGGGGAGAGAAAAAAAAATTAAGATGATAAATTGAGTCCCAATGTAATCCCTGCTTCCTTCCATGGGCAGCAAAAAGGACTATCTATCTATCTCTGGTCTAGGATAGAACTATCTGCTGCAATTCTATCTCTTCATCTCTGCAAGGGAATGAGGCAAATAAAACTTTTCCAACACTCCTGGAATGCAAGGGATTGGGTTGGAACTTCTGCTTGTGAAGCATGGACTTTGCCATATAAGCACAAGATTAAACAGAATGTTCCTTCTAGACTTGGAAAAAGGGTTCATGGTTTTATTACGTAACATGAAGCCTCAACTAGGATGGCATTTAGGATGAGAGGCAGAAATGAAAACCTACCTTCGAGAAAATAAACTTTTCCATCTTTTTTGTGTGATTTGAGCCTTGCTTAAAACAGAAAAACTGCTACAGCATGCCATCTTGCATTCTTGACTACTTCAAAAATACCAGAATTGGAAGAAATTGGTATGTAGAGTCCAAAGGTCCAAAAGAGTCTTCCTTCAGTAGTGTTGCTTTTATAATGCCAGCCTATACTTAGCAACACTGGGAATGTTTTTAAAACCTATTATGTTTTGAACAAATAGTGCACATTCCAACATAAAGTGATATTCAACGTCAAAATAGTTGCTAGAATGCATGCAAGAGCAACATTCCCATGGCATATCAAAAACAAACATGTGAACCCAGCAGGTTTTCTTCTAACAGAAAGCAGTTTAGGCATGATGTTATAGAGTTGGGAAGTTGATGGTTGGGGGTGGGTGGGGCCTGCCTATCATATTTTTACTGAAATTCCTGCATCCTAAATTTCCTCTTCCCATGCAACAGTGTTATATCTAAACTAACTGATTACGTGGCTTTGCTCGGTCCCCCCCATACATGTGTCTGGCCACCTGTGTCAGGCCCCTGCCCAGCTCAGTTACATCACGGTGATGTCACAATCAGGTGACCTACCTGGGGTTAAGACATTAGCATCACTATGTGTTCTGCCACCTGTGTCAGGCCCCTGACCAGCTCAATTACACCATGATGTCACAATCAGGTGACCTACCTGGGGCTATTACATTAGCATCACTATGGATACTACCACTGGGACACACACACATCCTCCTGTCCAGTATACTTCCCTTTGCAGATGGGGCTTGTGACCCCCGCAGTGACTATCCAGCATGTCCAAGGTACATGTGTGCCACGTTACAGCGCGATCGGTGCAGGGGTGTAGATTTGTATTCATCACATACAAGAGGACAGCTCTGCTTTATATATATAGATATATAAAATGTGAGTTAGAATGGAGGAAATTACTGGGTCCTTTCATCCATTTTAAGGTAAAACAAAGCTGAAAGGGCACAGGGCTCTTCCTATACTTGAAACATCAGCAAAGAACACATTTGTGAAGATAGTTGTTTTAAGAAACTAGAAAATCTGTAGAAAATAAAGTCCTATTTTTTAATTATTTAGTTTAAATACAATGCTTCTCTATGTAAAATATCCAAAACATTTTTATAAAGTGATTGATTACAAAGAGCAATAAAAACTGGACTAGCATGAGAAACTACCCATAAATCAGGCTAAAATATTATGGCATTAAATTTTCATCCATGTCGTCCAGCTTGTGGGAGCGAAAACAGGTTTCAAATTGTCACGCAAACCTGTGACAAACAGTGCTGAAGGTGCCTGAACTCTTTGTCAGGAAGCATCTAAAGGCAAATGAAAAACACCACAAATGTCATAGTACAAAATTAGTTGCACGAGCTGTGGTTAAAGAACAGTGGAAGTAAACAGCAGAGAAACTCTAGTCTAGATGCATTTACTCATAAAAAGGCTTATTCTGGATGGTGGGCCAACATTCCTAACAGGAGACTGCCGTGACAGAAAAACATACGTGTTCTTTGCTGTGACTTGAAAGGGATTTAGTGCCACATTTTGGTTTTTTTCTTGTTCGTCTGTGGCAGTAGTTAATAGTCTTAACCTAAACTGTTTGGCAAAAGTGAAATTTAATCTCTTTCCCCTCAAAAGAACACTGTTGTTTTATTTTTGCCTGAGGCCACACTATTAGAACTAATTGCAAAATATATTGGCCAGAATCCTATTGATATTTATGTAAACTTTGCATAACTCGATGCAGCTGCTACCGTGTTTCCCCGATTATAAGACCTCCTCCTATAATAAGACACACACACCCTTCCCCCCTGCCTTTGAAATATAAGGCCCCACCTAAAAATAAGACCCCCTTACCTCCTGCCCGGCTCCGGATGGAGGCCATGCGGCCGTGTCGGTAGCTGGCTTTCCTTCCCACCGCGGCCCAGCTCCTCCCCACCCCCCGGCTGGGGGTGTGGTCTCCGGGTCCGGGCGGCCCACGCCCGGCTCCGGACCACGCCCGCAGCGGTAGCTGGCTTTCCTTCCCGCCGCGGCCCAGCTCCTCCTTACCCCCGGCTGGGGGTGTGGTCTCCGGGTCCGGGTGGGCCACGCCTGGCTCCGAACGGAGGCCATGCGGCCACAGCGGTAGCTGGCTTTCCTTCCCACCGCGGGCCAGCTCCTCACCCCCGGCTGGGTGTGTGGTCTCCGGGTCCGGGCGACCCACGCCCGGCTCCAGACGGAGGCCATGCAGCCGCGGGGGTAGCTGGCTTTTCTTCCCGCCGCGGCCCAGCTCCTCACCCCCGGCTGGGGGTGTGGTCTCCAGGTCCAGCCGGGGGTGAGGAGCTGGGCCGCGGCGGGAAGGAAAGCCAGCTACCGCTGCGGCCGCATAGCCTTCGTCCGGAGCCGGGTGTGGGCCACCTGGACCTGGAGACCACACTCCCAGCTGGGGGTGAGGAGCTGGCCCGCGGTGGGAAGGAAAGCCAGCTACCGCTGTGGCCGCATGGCCTCCGGCCCGGACCTGGAGACCACACCCCCAGCTGGGAAAAATAAGACATCCCCAAAAATAAGACATTGTGCTGATTTTGGAATTTTAAAAAATATAAGACAGTGTCTTATATTTGGGGAAACACGGTAACGAACTCATGAGGTATGGAGTTAAACCTCTCTATGGAGATGATTGTTAAAAGTTATCCCCTGAAAATTGTTACAACCTGTGGCTTTGTTTTGTGAATCCAAAATACTTTGTTCTAATTTCTTAATTTACCTTTCCTTATTTAGGATTTACAAACCATAAAAATGGCCCTTGATCTTGTAAGTGTAAACATTTTTGCCTTCATAAATTCAAATTGCTTTGAATTGAATTGTTATATCAGGCAGGCACATATAGTTTAATGTTTCTCAGAAATATGGGCAAATGAGAGGCTAAACATGTGCTTCAATGTTTAATGCCAACCGAGGTAGATTGCTGAAATTTTCCTACCTTTTATCAAATTAGGGCATTTTGGATCTATGGCAGAGAAGTTATCTTTCATCACAGAAAATCCTTGTGGAAACCATGCACCACAGAATTACATGTCTCATTAAAGCCTCACGTGTGTGTGATTATTTTTTACTATTGGGATAGAACTGGTTCCATTAATCCCAGTCATTAAAAAAAAATACTATTAGATTACGTAAATAACCTGACTCCCTAAAGGGGCCAACGGCTATGGGTGGATAAGCCCCTTTAGGTGGGGTGATGGTCCCCTCAGTGGAGGAAATGCCACTGGAAACCATCATATTGGACCCAATGTAAAAATAAGCGGAGGAATTCTGATTTCCAATGGTCATGGAGGTGGAAGAGGCCATGCCAGATGGACTGGCTGTGAAGGGGCACCTTGTCCATATCCTCAAGGCTGTGGCAGTCCATTGCAGTCCCGGTGTTAAATTCTGCATGTCTCATTTCATATGTGCCACAGGAGATGGCCTTGAGATCATAGTGTGTGGGTCACTTCATGGCAAGCTGGGATCCACCTTAAACAAATTCACCCCAGGGGTGAAAAAAACATATACTCGGATCAAGATGTGGCCAATGACGATTAGATTAGAAGTGAATTTGCTAAATTTCCATCATAGTACTGGCAAAGGAACAAAAGAAAGAGAATTTACATTAGAAATCAGAATGAAAAGGTCACCAGCTAGAGCCACTATCTAAAAAACAAATAGCCAGTGTATTCATGTCCCTTTTCTTGTAATCGGTTCATAGTGTGACAGTTTTAGCTTTTTGTGAATCTACAAAATTGTCTATGCTGAAAACCAATTGGGCCCCATGTCAACTTTGGTAATATCCTGCTTAATAAAAAAGTACAGCTTCCACTTTTATCATTTTTTCTAGCGAATCTTGTCTTCTTGGAATATGTCTACAACAGGGGTTCCCAACCTTTTCAAGTTGGGGGCCAGGTCATGCTCTCAGTAAGCTTCAAGGGCTGGACAGCCATTTTGCCCTGCCTGCACGATGGGGGTGGCCATTTGTCCCAACAGCTTCAAAGGGGTGGCCATTTTGTTTCTCAAATGCCCTTGGAGGGGTCGGGGGTCCACATGAAATGGTATTGTGGGCAGGATCTGGCCCGCAGACTTTAGGTTGGGGACCCTTGGTCTACAAGAACTGTAGCCTCAGTTCAGACATTTTTAAGTTCTAGTTCAGGCTTGGATTCATCTAGCACACATTTGTTTATCTTTCCAGAAATCCATGGTAGGTATAAAGTCCTCTTCCAACACATTTTGAACAAATAATCTTTTCCTTGTCTGCTTTCTTCACTGTCTAGCTTTCCCATCTTTATGTACTTAATCGGATACCATAAGATGGATGATCTTTGTCCTTGAATTTAAGTGAGACATTCTTATCCCTCAGGATAAGGGATCTTTGATGCAGTCTCTGGCTGGACTGATGACTGAACCAAACTATAGAAAATTTTCCACTTTGATTTGTCCTTATCTGTATTAATAAATTATAATTACACTATGGCAAGAACATAAATTATTGAGGGTATGCAAGAGCAAAACCAAATTAGAAGATAGAGGAAGGAGATCACTGGACAAATAACATTAAAGGAGGATATGGCTGATGAGCGTGACCACCCTTATTTCATTTGGAGGACCCTGAACAGAGTGAGGTTGGAGTCCCTAAATGCAAGACCAAAATGCTCAAGTGGGGGCTGCTGTGTGAATGTGGACAAACAGAATCCAGCTCATCTGCTGGTCTGCTAATTACTACTGGAAACATGTGCCAGTGATGATTTAATTTTGGCCAATGACAAAGCCACAAAGGTTGGCTTCATTTAGTGGTTTAAAGTTTGATCTGGACACGAAGAAATGATAATTACATACCATTAAGTCTATTCTTATTTATGGTGAAGCTTTCTAGGGTTTCCTAGCTATCGAGCATTCAGAAATGTTTTACTATTCCCTTCTTTTGTGACTTGAGTAACGCTACATAAGTTTGTTTTCTCTCCTGGAGAATCAAACTGTCTCTGTCTCTACAGCCAGGTATCCAACATTGAACCATTCAGTCAGCTTTTATCAGTATTAAAATTATGCAATTCTTCTGTATTGGTTATTTCTGTTTTATGGGCTATGCAGATGTCATCCTATTATTTGCAGAAAAATGAGTTGCAATGAATAGCAGGGAAGGTGAAAGAGGAAAATGAAAGATTATAGAGTTGAACATTAACAACATAGTTTATGCAAAACAATCACTTAGCTAAATTTAGAGTCTGCACGTCACGGGTCAGTCAAGAACTAAGATCAACCACCCTGGAGTATTAGCCTTCTTTCTCTGCCTCTTTGTACTGTGTGATGGCTGTGCTCTGGCGCAGGGCTCTTTCAAGAGAATGCTCCAGGCGTCTTTTCCCAAATGCGTGGTAAATATTTCCCCCAATCCATCTGTTCGTATCTGTTATATCGGAAATGAAAGGAAGCTACGCAATGTTACAAAAAGAACTTGTATTTCAGTGGAAACATGGTCACGTTTACACTGTTGCAAACATTGGGCATTCCATTGTACAAAACATAGCATTTTTCGCGAAGGAAGTCACCAGTATAAGGTAGGAAGTCCTCAGACGATGATCCCATTTCTTCCTTGTTGGTGGGGTCATAGCTGTTATGCACGAAATCTCCTCTACTTAAAAACAACATTCCAGAAATGGCTGAATGCATTTGTGAACAAGAAACATAAAACACTTTAAACACATTGCAATTTTTAAAAAAATCTATAGCTTGCATTTTAAAATCTACCAGCGCCTGTGTATTAACTGGGTATATCTCTATGGTAGTATCTGAACTAATTCAATGTAACAAATGAACATAAGATTTCAAAGGAAGGGGAAAAAATCCTGGTTTAACACAGATCTGAAGATATCTATCGGCACCCACAACGTGACAGTATTTGAGCTGATCTAGAAGGACAACACTCTTCAGTTTTTCTCTAATTTTCGCTCAAAGTACGTGCAAATCTTTCTCATGGGCACAGAAGCAGCTGTAATCTGTAGTGGAAGGAAAAAAGAGTACAAAGTCAGATACAATTATGAGCACTGAGAGGGCTTCTCTTTAAAGATTGGGTTCCTTCCACGTTGTAGTTCCGTGATGACGAAGCTTGGCACTCCAGATGTTCGTGGACTTCAATTCCCAGAAGCCCAAGCCCCCTGTGAATCCACAAGAATGGGTTTACTGTGATTCATCCGGCCCCGCTGCCCTCGTCGCTCCCGGAAGCAAAACGCGCATGGATGGAGGAAGGGTTAACCTGGAAGAGCCTTAACCGTATGGGCACATTTTACTTCTGCTTCTGGGAGCGACGAGGACAGCGTGGGCCGGATGAATCGCAGTAAACCCATTCGTGTGGATTCACAGGGGGCTTGGGCTTCTGGGAATTGAAGTCCAAGAACATCTGGAGTGCCAAGCTTCGCCATCATGGTTGTAGTTAAAGGGCACCCCCAAGATATAAAAAAATAAATATCAGTCAAAGGCCTGGGAGAACCCCCAAGGAACACAGAAACACAATAAAGCTGGAGAAATAAAGCCTGCGGGGATAAGTCCACAAAGAACTGAATAAACCTGTTCAGTGGGCCCATAATGGTGTCTGATGGGGTTGAGCAGAAAACCTGGAATGAGTAGGGGACAGAATGGAGTATCCCAATAGATGATACAGCTAGGTAGTACTTCTGAACAGTAGCTATTGTAATTGTTGCTGGGCAGAAACTGTTGCAAGTTTATTATTTATTTTCATTTTATTTTCTTACACACATCACAGAGAAAGAGAGAATAACAAAACATAAAGAAACATTTATTTCGTCAATCTTTCCATGCACCCACTAACCTTTGTACAGTACTAATAAACTTTATCCATCAAATATTTTCTATATCATTATGTTTCCATACCCCTCAACCTTTATCATAAAAAAGAAAATACATCTTGTTCTGGTTTTATTCCTTTCCCTTTCACCAAGACATAATCTAGAAATTCTCCCCATTATCTCTGTAAACATTCATTCATTAATCCCATTTTTACCTTCATTTTACATGTTAATTTATCATTAATAGCTATATCTTTTTATACCAACCATCGACTTCAAAATCTCAATCTACTTTCCATTTTTAAACAATATTCAGTCTCACTGCTGCCACAAATATATTATTTCTTTCCGCATTCTATCAGCATATTTCCAAAGCTGATTAATACTATTATTTTAGGACAGATTTCCAAATTTATAGACAATATTTCATTAATTTCCATAAAAACCCTTTCCCATCTTTTCATATTCTTACATTCCCACCATAAATGAGAGTATGTTCCAACTCCTTTTTTACATCTCCAACAGTCTTTTGAGTATTTTATGTAATAGCTTAAACATGCTGGAGCCATATACTATTTCCATATTTTTTTTTAAGCAATTCTCTTTAATTCTAACTGACAGAAAGAGTTTCCTCGAAGACTGTGGTATTCCTGAATCACAATTGGGTGTACCCTGGTAATAGCAACATTGTGTTCCTGGCTAATCTTTCTCACACTAGGTCAGGTGAAAAAACTGCAGAATGAACTCACCAAAAGGCGACTTCATTTTGGCAGTTTCACATCTGGCCTAGACATGGAAGAAGACTGACATATCTTTCAGAATTCTTTGTTTCCATATCTTAGCCCATTTCTCCTCTGAAACATTATCTCCTAAACCTATTTCCTAACCTGTTCTTAAACCTTGCTGTTATGCCTCAAATATAACCTGTTCTTAAACCTTGCTGTTATGTCTCAAAATGTAGATAAATAGGGACCACTTTGGTGGGAAAGTAACAGTGTTCTGTGCGCTTCGGTGTCTAGTCATGCCTGCCACATGACCACAGAAACGTCTGCAGCAGCAGACAGTGCTAGCTCTTCGGCTTTGAAACAGAGATGAGCACTGAACTCTAGAGTCGGATATGACTAGCTTTCGAGCAAGGGAAACCTTTACCTTTACTATGCCTCAAATTCTGTCGATATATTATATTTTTTCTTTCAATCTCTACTATCAGTTCCTCAAACTGTGTTAATTGTCTACAATTACCATGTTGCATTTCCCAATGTTTAGACTATTTCTTCAGCTGTAATACAGTGGAACCTCGTATAATGAATGCATCATACAACGGAAAAATCGTACAACGAAGAAAATTTGAATTAAAAAAATTACATCGTACAACAAAAATCTCTATAGGAAAAATCATACAATGGAAAATTTCTTTGTACGATTTTTTTCAGAGATTTTGTTGTATTTTTCCCATAGGGATTTTTGTTGTACGATTTTCCCATAGGGATTTTCATTATATGATGCATGCATCATACAACGAAACACCCCCCCCCCCCCCAATATAACGAAGTACCTTGTAGAACCAATTATTTTGGTTATATGAGGTTCTACCAAGATAATTTAACTCTCTCAAACATTTCTCTTATTTGTTCCCTATGGGATACTTTGATGAACCAACCTTTCAATCTTATTATACTAACTCTTTCCATTAACCCTTTTTTAGGATTCTTAAGGAATTTCTCTAGCTCTGTTATTCGAGTCAGTGGCGATATTCCTTGGCTAAATACTTCTAAATTTTTTATATCAAATTTGAAGAATGTTGCTACAAAAGAGGTTTTTATATCTTGAGTGGGCTAAGGATGAGGGCTGATGTAATCTACTGCATCTGGAAGGTGCCTTAGTTATTCTTTGAAATGTTTGAAGTGGTAGCCATTTTAGTCTGTGCAAGCATATCTGAGAATAAATAAAACAGAACAGCAAATAATAATAATAATAATAATAATAATGTTGTGGAACTTTAAAGTTAAATACTCCTGTATTTAACTGTGAGCTTTCGTGGACCAAGTCCACTTCATCAGACAATGGATAACTATGAGGAGACCCCCAAATGCAATCAGAGAATTAACAAGAAATCCTCCTCCCCACCCACAAAAGAGCTCCTATTGACTGAGCCAGGACACAAACAATACATTTTCATCAGCATCTGGAAAAGATAGCTTTTTTGAACTCTAGCCCCCAGATTCCACAATTAGCATGACTAACAATCATGCAGCTAAAGGACTCTGGAAATTATATCGAGGGGCAGGCAGGCAGGTAGGCGGAGAAGTAACATTTCTGAGATAAGACTAGTATTTATGTTTAAAAAGTTCTGAACAGAAACTGAACTGCATAAAAAGTACACAACTCTTATTTTAGTTTTGCTTTTTCCTTTAGTTTTCAAAAATTGGGGACTACACTGCCCATACCAAAATGTCCACCTCCTCCTAACACTGAATGAAATACAGTATAGGAGGCCTATCTGTTATTTTAAAAAAATGATTTCCATTTGGACTGATTGTGCAGCTTAGCTCTAATGCCTTGTATCTCCTGATGCAGCTCAGCGTGCTGTGCTGGGGAAGGAAAGGAAACTCAGATAACAATGGATTATTTGCTTCCTTGGGTGGCTTCCTGTCCTCGGCCACAAACCCATCAGGACATTAGAGGCGATGGAAGGGAAGGCAGAAAACATGAAAAATGCATAAGCCATTCTCAACCGTGGAACCAAAGCCAAAGTTAGTACAGTAGAAGAAACGACGTCATTAGGAAACTCACAAACTATTAAATGGGGAACTCAACCATCCACACTGCACACATCAGCATTGGCCCTGAGCGTCTCTGCAGCACAGTATGCCACTCCAGTATGGAGCACATCTACACACACAAAACAAGTTGACATCGCTCTTAATAAAGCCATGTGTATAGTGACAGGATGCCTCAAACTTACACCAGTTGAGAAATATACCCTCTTGTTGGTATTGCTCCACCTAAGAGCAGGAGAGAACTAAGTAACATAATGACCCGCGACACCCTCTGAACAAATATGAATCTCAAGTCTGCTGGCTCAGATCCAGGAAGAGCTTTATGGCAAGGACAAACATTCTTGAGGGTACACAACAGCAAAACTAAATCAGAAGATGGAGGAAGGAACTTGCTGGACAAGGAATAACATTAAAGGAGGATATAGCTGAAGATCTCAACTTTCCCTACTTCACTTGGAGGACCCTGAATAGGCTGAGGGTTGGAGTCCCTAAATGCTCAAGTGGGAGCTGCTAGCAGACAACAACACACGGTGTGAATGTGGAGACACACAGAATCTGGCTCATTTACTGGTCTGCCGATTGCTGCCAGAGACATGCACCAACAAGGACTGGGGTTTGGGTAATGACAAAACAAAGAAAATGTCTTCATTTTGGCAGTCTAGAGTTTGATCGGGAGACAAAAGAAGAACAACTGTGGAACAGGATAGAACAACGTTTCAAAGAATGAACTAGTCACTACTCCTGAAGATGGTCCAGTGCCTTTTCCAACCTCATCCCTCAAGTATAAGAGTGGGAAACCTTTGGCTCTACACCATAGTTTAAGACTGTGTGAGTTGAAGTCCAAAGCATCTGGAAGGCTAAAAGTCCCCCCCCCCCCCCCCCCAGCTTCACTCTCCCCAAAAAAAATAATATCAGGACGCTATTACCTTCACTTTATTGCCTTGCCTTTTGGCTTAGCATAGACCAGAGATGAGTTACAGATGCCCTTCTGGCTGTTACTGGATTGCATCTCTCAGCTTGCCCATCATAAAACATCCCAAAAGAGTTATTTATTTATTTATTCAATTTGTATAGCCGCCCCAATGGACATGCGACTCTGGGCGGCATACATAATTCCCCAACGTTTACATTATAGAAACCCTTAAAATTCCTAAAAACACTGAAAAACTACCTCCCACCCGCACCAATTAAAAATCTAGTTAAAACATGAGTGATCCTGCTTTAAATGAGGCAGTGGGTGTGTGTAGTTACTTTCTCTCCACCTCCCCACACCTGCTCTGCCATCCAGGTTTTCAGCTTTTTCCTGAAGGGCAGCAGCTCCGTCTGGAGACCCAGTTCAACTGGCAGGAGGTTCCATAGGGTTGGAGCGGATACCGAAAAGGCTCTTCTTCTAGTGCTAGAGAAGCGAGCCTCTCTAGAGGATGGTACTTTTAAGGAGCCTCTCCGGTCCACTCTAGTGGGACGGACATATAACCTAGGGGCGATGTGGTCTCTTTAGTATCCTGGCCCATTACAATGTAGGGCTATAAAGGTCATTACCAGCACCTTGAATTGCACCCGGAGGCACACTGGCAACCAATGTGCCTCTGGGTACATTGTATTTGTTATTTACAAATACAGTAGAACCCTGCATAACGAAAAAGCTCTGTTCCATGGAGCTCTTCGCTATGCATTTTTTCGCTATGCAGATCAAATGGGCGATACCCCACATAATGGGGAAAAAGTTCATTATACAGGATTTACATTAAGAGGAGTATACCACTCTTAACGAAAACCCGTATAACGAATTCCCCCCGTTATGCGGGGATCGCGCAGAGCACACAAACACTTCGTTGTACGCATTTTTCGTTATACGAAGTATTTGTTATGTGGGGTTCCACTGTACTCAGGAGTACCCAGCATGTTGGGAACAAAATACTAATTAACTTGTGAACCACCCAGAGAGTGCACTAAGCACTATGGGGCGGTACACAAGTGTGATGGCTATGCTTTTTGCTTTATATCTGAAACGTGTAAAGTCCTATATGATAACTATCAAATGTAAAACACAGAATAAAGTCAGTGTGTCATAGTGGCACACACTGCAGTCTGTAGTAAGGGTCTTCTAAATCCCCACATTTTTAAAATTAAAAAACCTAGGAGAATTGTACCTCCATGGACTGTGATTCTCATACATTGCTTTTTGGGGGATGGGGATTGAGACCAGATATGCAACCCCCCCCCACACACACACACACAAAATAAACCCACAAAACCATGACATGCTCTGCAGAAGGTGGTGTGCCTCCCAGGGGATACTAGTGTCATGAAAATGTCTCTCAGATCTTGCTTACTCCTGGGTTAGAGTGGGGGGGGGGGGGGGGGGGCTGACTGGGATTTATTATTCATAACTATGACACAACAATTAGGTCATACATAAAGGGGGAATGGCAATGCTGGAACTATACCAGCTAAAACACATTTACTTACAGACCCCAGTGTTGTTGTTGTGCCTGTCCTCCCTTCCTGTGACAACGGAGCGCTGCCGCCTGATCCCTTGGAGCTATGAGACCTGTGAGTCCGTAACTTATTCCTCAAAGCAGACAGCCAGTTCATTTTGGCAGGAAAACCATTCTCCTTGTTGGCTATTTTGCCACTGGAGGCCTTGGCAGGACACGGAAGGTTTAGGGAGCTTGCAAAAGGGGAGGAGGAAGAATCAGGCTCTCTCTGGCTTTGAGTGTCCTGTGCTAGTCCATTGACAGTTTGGAGATCTTCCTCCTGAGGTCCTGAGCTGCCACCTGCCAGTGGATCCATCCTGGATTTTTTACAAACTGGCTGAGGTTCAGCCACACAGTTGCAACTTTTCAGGCAGTTTACATGCACTTCTTTGCTGGGTTCTAGCCTTCTCTTGGCTCGCACTTCAGACCTCACATACGATGCTTTGGAGGCAGAAGCTCTTTCGGAAAGCTTTGCTTGCTTTTTCTGTGAGCTCCCCTTCCTTTCCTTCCCTGGACATGAGCTTGGAGTCTTGGTCACCCACTGCCTAATGGATAGCATCGAGGCGGATGTTGCTGGTTTGGTTGAAACGTCCGAAGTTGCTTCCTTCTGATGTCCCGCTGGAGTGTCAGGCTTGGATGTGGGGGTCTTGACTGAAGAGCATGTGGGGGTGTTAGTAGGAAGAGGAAGATCTCCTGTGTAAGTCGGAGCGCAAGTGGCAGCCTGTGGCGAAGAAACAGGAGGGCTGCCCACAGGGAGGACTTTAGCAGGGGTGTTATACTTTTGTGAAGATCCTAAAGTGGGGAAACAAAACACACAGCCCAAATTAGGACAGAAGATGGCAAGACAAATAAACCAAGAATACACTCAAAATGCAAGTAGAGTCAGTGGCTCCTTCACACTTTGCTTCTTCAGGCAAATGACAAGACAGAGACTTGGCCACCCACTCCTGCCAGTTAACAAGGGGACATCTAGCAGGTCACATGGACAACTGTCTGCCATATCTGCTTTGATTCGGATTTCTGCATTGAGCAGGGGATTGGACTCAATGGCCTAAAAGGCCGCTTCCACCTCAGTAATTCTATATGGCACATACAGCTATAGTCTAGGAAGGGGTGTAGCTCAGTGGCACAGCACATGTCTTGAATGCAAGTCCCAGTTTGGACTCCCAGTATCCTTGGGAAACTATCTCCTCAGTCTCTGGAGAGCTGCTGCTAGTCAGTGTTCACACTGCTGGGCCAAAAGGACGAAGGGCCTGATAAGGCAGCTACCTCAGTTCTATTCTAAATTCATTTTGTATCCCTCAGCAACTCATCACCAACAGACAGCTGCCTCACTGTGCCTAATGGTAGGGCCGGCCCTGTGCCACACTGCAGATGGTTCTCCTGATACTTGTACATAATTATGCTTAGGACTGCAGGCTGAAGGCTGCGTCGTACTATAAAGTGGTAGGAAAGATAAACCACTTGGAGAATGTTTGTATCTCGGCAAAGATTTGGCTTCTGGAAAGTGAAAAAGATAAGAGTGGTAACAGCTGAAATGAAGAACTCTGAAGAATGTCAGAGAAGGTCTGCCCTATTTATTTAACATATATACACCTTTCTAACATATATGTTACTCTGGGCCAGGGTTTCTCAACCTACAGCCAGTAGATCTGATCCGGCCTACGGCACCATTCCATCCGGCACACTCCCTCGCTCCCACCGCCCTTCCTGCCACAATCCCTAATGGCACTCCATAGCAGGGTGGATGTTGTGAAAAGGCTTGCAACATCTGCCCTGCTACAGAGCGCCGTTAGAGACATGGCAAACTAAGCGGAGGGGACAAGGATTGAGGCAGTGGAAGCAGAAGATGCACCCAGCTGCCCACGTCTTTCCTGGGGGCCGCTCTGGCCAAGAGCAGCTTTTCTGTCAGACGCATGCAGCTGCCCTTGTCTTTCCCGGAGGCCGCTCTGGCCGAGCGTGGGCAAGGACAGCCAGGACCCCTCCTTCACTCATGTCAGGCTGGTAAGCAGGGAGGCGGTGTGTGTGTGTGGGGGAATGTTTGGGGTGGTCCGCCAGCAGCAGTGTGAGTGTGTCTGTGGATATTTTTGGCTTGAGGTGGTCTTGCTGCCAGCGCTGGGAGTGTTGAGGGCTCGGGGTCATCCCACTGCGGGGGGGGGGGGAGGTGGCTGGGGTTGGTTGCCACTGCTGATGGTGGTGTGGCTGGCTGGCTCAGGAGTGGTCCCGTTGTCGGTGGCGACAGGGAATGGTGGGGGCTCAGGGTCGTACTGCCTCTGGCGGGGGAAATGGTGGGTGGTTCGGGGTGGTCGCCAATGGTGGTGTGGGTGGAGTGTTGGGTGGCTTGGTGTATATGGTGTATTCACAGATCCAAGGTCAGCAGGAAGCCTACTTAAGGTTTGCAACGTTAATGCACTTCTTTTTCCAGTTACAAGTTATTTCAAGGCACAGCAAATGAGGAGGTGTGACATTTACCTAAGAGAAGTACCAATTTGACAGTGTGAAATCTAGTGCACACAAGTTCAGTGCATTTTCAAGGGGGTGCCCCCTTTTATAATTATGGTAACAGGAAGGTTTTAAAAATAAAGGATTTCCAAAAAGAATGCACATGCATTATATATGGAATGAAACAGAACTAGCACATCCTCTCCTATTGTTCTTCAGATTTCCTGTTTGCCAATTTTTGTCAGCAAAATTCTTACTATCATCTCTCTGGCTAGAAAGAAGCCATTTGTGAAAGTGAAAGCTCATTTAGAGATAGTACAGATTACTATATAAGCTTGTCTTGGTCTCCATGTGGTCTCCCCATAAGGGAGCGTCTGAGCGCTGGTTTCCTTGGGGTGAGGGTGCGTGCGCCTAGTCTCCCCTCCAAGCAAGCCGGCACCCTGAGTGCCAGTTTCCTTGGGGTGAGGGTGCGCGCGCCCAGTCTCCCCCCCAAGAAAGCCGGCACTCTGAGCGTCTGAGTGCCAGTTTCCTTGGGGTGAGGGTGCGCACGGCTGGTCTCCCCACAAGGAAACCAGTGCTCTGAGCGTCTGAGCACCGGTTTCCTTGGGGTGAGGGGACGATTTACTTCCGCTTCTGTGAGTGACGAGGGTGGCATGGGCCGGATGAATCCCAGGAAACCCCTTTGTGTGGATTCACGGGGGCTTGGGCTTCTGGGAATTGAAGTCCAAGAACATCTGGAGTGCCAAAGTTCACCATCACGGATCTAAGGAAAAGGGAGTTGACTGGGGATGAAGAGGAAAGGTTGTATGTTCACAGCTCTGTTTCCTCCACGCATAACTAAAATTCCTGTTTCTCCAAACATTTGCAGTATGCAACGAGACATTTACATTAAGACGGCAAAGGATTTAAATAGGGAAGGTTTTGTTATTGTTACATAACACAGATTTGAAGCTGGAAGCCATATCTGACATTCACATGCCTTGCTTTGAGTTGTCCTAGAACAGTTGCAAACGCAAAAGCTGCTTCTCTCCAAAGGCAGCAGAACTGGCTAGAAAGGGTCAAGGTAGATTTAACACACACACACACACACACACACACACACTTGCTGCTCCTACTTCATAGTGGCTTGGAAGCATGTGAAATTTTAGCTCCTTAACTAAACTGGTCAGAGAACTTAATACCCTGAAGGGCACTTTTGTTTTCAATTTAGCAACATGGAGTCCCAGTTTTGTTTACATAAAGCCAAACATTCTTTCCCGCCAAGCAGGTGCTTCCCTTCCGCACTCTTTTGTGCATAAAAGCCGAGACAAAGACCTAAGTCAGCTCATTCTGGGCTCCATCCAGCAGTGGAAGAGGCAGACATTTGCTCATGCAACGGGCTTTTCCCTTCCTCTCTTTGCCCCTCCAAATCCGCTGCAGAGAGCTTGCTGTTCTTCTAAAACAGGGGTGCCCAAACTATGACCTGTGGGCCGAATCTGGCCCCAAACACCAATTCATCCTGCCCACGCCACACTTGTTGCTCCCGGAAGCGGAAGTGAAACGTGCTCATTTTCTGTAACTATGAACATGTCTTCAGCCGACTCCTGATCAGTTAAAATTCATCTCCACCTACAATCATGATTTTACAGTCATTTTTCATTCCCACCCTTTTCTTACATGAACCTGGAGTCAATGTTTTCCTCAAAGGACAGGTACGCCAATGCTGTGAACACCTTAGGCTCATGATGGCCAACCTTGCACTCCAGGTGTTCTTGGACTTCAATTCTCAGATGCCCAAGTCAGCACTCCTGCTCATCAGGGCTTCTGGGAATTGAAGTCCAAGAACAGCTAGAGCTCCAAGGTTGGCCATCACTGCCTTAGGCTGTCATCTGTTTTGCAACCAGTCAAAGTACACCACCCAATACAACCGGCTTCAGCTGGCCAACTAGGCACTGCAATTTGCAGCTACTAGGCTGTCACTCACCTCCTTGCAGGGAATCTGGCTGTTGGAGTGCTTTTGATTTCTTAAATATAAATGGGAAGATTAGGCTTTACCATGCTATTTCAGGGTGGCACGCACTGAATAGCAGTGTTGCTATGCATATACTGTATACATCTTTTCAACATTCTACCTCCCTCTTCACTTCAATATTATATTGTTTGTTTGGGAACTTTTCTATGTGGTTGTGACTTTATCTTTTATTATAGTATTGTATTGTGTTGTTGTATAGTATTATGTGCTGTTCTTGTAGATTGAATTTTGTATACAGTATACAAAATATACAAAAATATACAAAATATACAAAACATGGAGAACAGAAAGATATCACCTAGACAGCATCCCTAAAGAATACACGGTGGAGGTGATGAACAGATTTAATGGCTTAGACTCGGTAGACAGAGTACCAGAAGAATTATGGACGAAGATGAGGGACATCATGCAGGAAGCAGCAAAGAAAACCATACCAAAAGAAAAGAAGAGTAAGAAAGCAAAGTGGTTGTCTGACGAGGCTGTTAAAATAGCAGAGGAAAGAAGGAACGCAAAAGTCAAAGGAGAAAGGAAAAAATACAATCATTTGAACACAGAATTTCAAAGAAAGCAAGGAGAGATAACGAAAACTACCTAAAAGAACAGTGCAGAGAAATGGAGGAAAACAACAAAAGAGGCAGAACCAGAGATCTTGTCAAAAAAAATCGGGGAAATCAAGGGAACATTTAAAGCAAAAATGACCATGATAAGGGACAAAGACGGAAAGGAGCTAGCTGATGCAGAAGAAATTAAGAAAAGATGGAAAGAGTACACAGAGGAACTTTACAAAAAGGACCTCAACACTCCTGACAATCACAATGATGAAGAAATTGAACTTGAGCCAGACATCCTGGAGAGCGAAGTCATAAAGGCCCTAAAGAGCACTGCAAACAACAAAGCTAGTGGAGATGATGGTATCCCAGTTGAATTTTTCAAAGCGCTAAAAGATGACGGCGTCAAATTACTGCATTCAATATACCAGCAGATTTGGAAAACAAAACAGTGGCCACAGGATTGGAAAAGATCAGTATACGTCCCAATCCCAAAAAAGGGCAATGCCAAAGAATGTTCAAATTATCGAACAATCGCGCTCATCCCACATGCCAGCAAGGTGATGCTCAAGATAATACAGGATAGACTTCAGCAGCATGTGGAGAGAGAATTACCAGAGCTGCAGGCCGGTTTCAGAAGAGGCAGGGGGACTAGAGACCATATTGCCAACATACGTTGGATCATGGAGAAAACAAAGGAATACCAGAAACAAGTTTACTTTTGTTTTATTGACTACACTAAGGCATTTGACTGTGTGGACCACAACAAGATGTGGCAAGTAATTAAAGAGATGGGAATACCAGAGCACCTCATATGCCTCCTGAGAAATCTGTACATGAACCAAGAAGCAACAGTTAAGACAGAACAGGGAATGACAGAGTGGTTTGGAATAGGAAAAGGAGTAAGACAAGGCTGCATTTTATCACCATGCCTATTCAACCTATACACAGAGCACATAATGCGCAGTGCAGGGATGGAGGAATCACAATATGGGATTAAAATCGCTGGGAGAAACATCAACAATCTGAGATATGCAGACGATACCACCCTAATGGCAGAAAGTGAGGAAGACCTAAAGAATCTCTTGATTGGATTGAAGGAGGAGAGTGCAAAAGCTGGCTTGAGACTAAATATCAAAAAAACCAAGATAATGGCAACAGGCCCAATCAGTTCCTGGAAAATAGATGGGGAAGAAGTAGAAGCAGTGACAGATTTTACTTTCTTAGGATCAAAGATCACTGCAGATGGGGACTGTAGCCATGAAATAAAAAGGCGACTGATTCTTGGGAGACAAGCAATGAGAAACCTGGGGAACATAGTGAAAAGCAGAGACATCACATTGCAAACAAAAATTAGAATAGTCAAAGCAATGGTTTTCCCAGTAGTAATGTATGGATGTGAGAGCTGGACAATTAGGAAGGCTGAACGCAGAAGAATAGATGCCTTTGAAATGTGGTGTTGGAGGAGGGTTTTGAGAGTCCCCTGGACAGCGAGGAGAACAAATAGGTCAATCTTAGAAGAAATTAACCCTGACTGCTCATTGGAAGGCCAAATAGTAAAGATGAAGTTAAAATACTTTGGACATCAAATGACAAGGGAGGATTCACTTGAGAAGGCATTGCTGTTGGGAAAGGTAGAGGGCAAAAGAAGAAGGGGGAGGCCAAGGATGAGATGGCTAGATGGTATTGTAGACACAATGGGCACAGAGCTGGGAGGGCTGAGGGGTATGGTGGAGGACAGAGGCGCCTGGAGAACAATGGTCCATAGGGTCGCAAAGGGTCGGAACCGACTGTGCGACTGAACAACAACAACAATACAGTATTGTATTATTGTGTATTTACTGTGTATGTTGTTTAATTATGTGAGCCGCCCTGAGTCAGGTTTCCTTTATTATACAAGTGCGAAAATTAAATTAAATATAATATATAAATGTGCATTCTGGGGCAGCTGTATAATTTAGCTCAGGGGTGCCCAAACTATGGCCCGGGGGCTGTATCCAGCCCCTGATGCCAATTCATCCGGCCCACGAAGCCCTCATCGTTCCTGGAAGCTGAAGTAAAACGTGCCTTTATGGGCACGTTTTACTTCCACTTCCAGGAGCGACAAGGGCTTTGTGGGCCAGATGAATTGGCGTTGGGGGTCAGATTAGGGCCCCGGGCCATAGTGACCAGTTCCTTGAACCACGTGACCGGCCCACAGTCCCAAAAGTTTGGGCACCCCCGATTTAACGGGACACCTCAATTAATCTTGCACATCTTTACTTCGTAGGTTTCCATAATCTGAGCATAAGAAAAGATAGCTTCTGGTTAGGCTATTATTTCGCACCATGAGAGACTGTCACTGCACACTAATGCAAGCTGCCAGTTTCATACAACTGCTGCAGAAGCTGTGTTAAGACAGAGCATAAACTATATGTCTGCACTTTATCTAAAAAGTTCCCAAGCTCCAACATTTGGGGGGGGCGGGAGAGAAGACAACACAACAGAATCACTGTGAGCTTCTAAGGAAATGTTACCTATTTCATGTTGTTCGGCCACTTTCTTCTGGCAAGTCCAGCCCACCTTACTACTCTTGTCCAGCCAGTTCTCTTTGCTAGCACACCGCTTTAAACGCCAAATTTTGACAGTGTTGTCGTCTGAACATGTGGAAACCTAGAAAACAGAAGGTAAGAGTTAACTGGGAAATGTTATACGTTTTTGAATATGGAATATATTTATTACTTGGGGAGTGAAAAGATGAAGAGTTTGAAAGAGGTGCATGTCACAAATTCCCCTCCTATACTAGAAACATCACCTTCACTTGCTATTAACAGACCTTTAAAGCAAGTAATGGTACAGTTTGGCAAGACATCTTAACAAAATTATAAGTCAAAACAGATGCATTTTCAACCTAAATTTCCAGAATAGTTCACAGGATTAAAAATTAACAAGAGAGTGTAATGGGTGGGGAGAAATCCAATTATAAAAATTGGACCTTTAGTCTTTAATGTCTGGTGGCTACAAGTCTATCTTGCTGAGATGGTTTCTTGTTACTTTTATGTTTAGCTCTGTTCACTGGTTTAAGGCAAAAACGGAACACTAATAGATTAATAGAACATTATTATAAAACATTATGTAATATTTTACTATTTTAATACTGATGTAACTTAAAGCACAGCCCATAAAGAATTAAAAGCAGCCTAAAATCTGATTAAACAACCAGCATGGTTTTTTTAAAAAAGTTCATAGAATAGTTGACAGGTGAGCCTGAGGATGAAGTAAGGTCCACAAATGGGGAACCGTAACATTAAAAGCCCTCTACTTCTTTGGCATCTACTCCACCCAGATAGTGAGGGTACACCAAAGAGAACGTTCATAGCCCTAGGGAGGGGCAAAAAGTACAATGAGAAACACACTACTTGCTCGTCAGGACTGACAGAAAATCAACAAGTGTTTCCAGTCCCCATGAAGCTTTTCAGTCCTGCAACTGCTGAAGCATTTTTGCAAATCAATTTACCCACTCGATTGCTTGTTTGTGCAAAGCTACCATCTCAATGTTTAAGTTCTGTATGGAGAATCACAGTCCATTCCAAGGCACGTCTACTCAAAGCTGTTGAGTTCAGCGAGATTCACACCCATTCATGACCATAAATTATGATAGACTAGAAAGATAGATGGGACTGCAGTGGCTCAAGTTGCTAAGACGCTGACTGGGAAGCGAAAGGTCAGCAGTTCGATTCCCGAGTACTGCAGGAGGGAAATGAGCTCCCGTCTTCGTCCCAGCTCCTGCCAACCTAGCAGTTCGAAAGCAAGAAATTGCAAGTAGATAAACAGGGACCACTTCGGTGGGAAGGTAACAGCGTTCCGTGCGCTCCGGTGTCTAGTCATGCCTGCCACATGACCACGGAAACGTCTGCAGAAGCAGACAACACTGGCTCTTCGGCTTAGAAACAGAGATGAGCACTGCACCCTAGAGTCGGATACGACTGGCTTTCAAGCAAGGGAAACCTTTACCTTTACCTTTAGAAAGATAGGGGCTAAGGCAAGATCTAAACCAAGAAACATTATAGCCCATACACTTGGAGAAGTCTGACCTTGAAGCTGTTTAGACAGCTATCCATGCTTTGGAAGAAGTAATATTTTGGCTTTCATTGTGGAGCTCTAGAAGCTCCCAAAGACAAAACATAAAAGAAGAATTCAGAAGCAAACCTTGGTGAAATCAGATGGGCACCAGGCAACAGAGGTGACTTCTTGCAAATGGCCTTGAAGTAAGATGGGAGGAAGCTGGGGCTGAGACACCTAAAAAATAAGGAAAAATTCTATCAAGACTTCTAGCCATTGTTGGGTGTCTTACTGACCTGGGAACACACAATGTTCTCTGTACATTCTCAAATTTCCCCATCTTGCCACCCTCCAAAATTGTTGGACTACAGCTCTCATCATTGCCATCTGTTGGCCAGCGATTGAACACAATAAGAATCATAGACCAAAACATCTAAGACAGGGGTGCCCAAACTACGGCCCATGGGCCAGATACAGCTGATGCAATTCATCCGGCCTACACCACCCTCATCGCCCACAGAAGCAAAACACACCCATATGGTGTGTGTTTTATTACCACTTCCAGGAGCGACGAGGGTGGTGCAGACTGGATGAATTGGCGTCAGGGGCTGGATCCAGCCTACGGGCCATCGTTTAGGCACCCCTGGTTTAAGCAGAGAAAATGGCAGCCTAAAATCTATCACATCCTGTTGCAAAGCAGATTGCAAGGCACATTATACTTCCACTTCCAGTGGGAGGAACCACGTGATCAGCCCATGGCCGGAAAAGTTTTGGCACCCCTGATCTAAGAACATGCTGAGGAAGTTAGTGAAAATGGAGGAATAGTTATTTCACAGCTAGCTAGTAAGCTCTGCGCAGGGTGTGCGCTGTTATATGCTATCCAGTCACTTTCAATTTATGGAAACCCGGTATTTTTTTAATCCTCCCGAAACATCTAATACCAGCTTTGCTCAGGTCTTCCAAACTCAAGGCTGTGCCTTCCTTTATTGAATCAAATGTTATTGAATCACATTTGGCCTTCATCTTTCCCGACAATATCATTTTTCCAGTGAATCACAGAATAGGATAGTCTCAGTTTAATAACTTTTTGCTTTAAGGCTGATTTGATCTAAAACACAGTTTCTTTCTTTCTGGCAATCCACAGTATCCATACAGGACTCCTCCAAAACTAATTATCAAATGAATTTTTTTCCTGATATTCCTCCCACACGTCAGTGTTCTTCCCTGTCCAGTTTAAAAATCAGTACATAGCAAGAACATATCACAAAATGTTTTTTAAAACTTTCAGCACAAAGCAATTCTAATTCTTTATTCTCCTACAAGAATTTGAACAATTTTTTTGTATACATATATTAATTCCCCACCTTCAGGGAAGGGCAAATAAGTACGAAGAATATCAAGCACAACTTAAAAACACTGGAAATGTTATTCAGCTGTGACAAGCACCCTGGCTTCATAAACTGCATATCCTTGGCCATATACTTTAAAACACAATTTTAAAATCAAACAAATAAATAAACTTGCCAGATAGGTAGAAATGCGTTTATTTAAAAATGTGACAGAAGCTGAAGTTCTTAAATCCCTGAATTCTGCACCTTAGTACCATACTTAATTTTTAAAACCAACAGAAATCTCTCTCTCACTTGAACACACACTCTCTCTCTCATCCACACTTTACTACAGAAATAATTATGGGCATCATTAGCCCAATTCTTCCTAATCCAAGGCTACTACCTCAAAAGATCTTCACGTCTTATGATTTTAGTAGCACGGTTGTTCAGCTGCCTGGACTCGTTAATGTGTACAAAATATTTTTTCAGCAAAGGTGGAAGGGAAGAATTTAAATGAAATAATGTTGTTCAGTCGCAGTTAGTTCCGACCCCCTGCGACCCCATGGACCATCGCACACCAGGCACCCCTATCCTCCATCCTCCTCCTCAACCCACCCAACTCTGTGCTCATTGCATCAACAATACCATCTAGCCATCTCATTTTCTGCTGCCCCCTTCTTTATTTGAAGTCAGTAATATGCAAAACAAAACAGCATTGTCTACTTCTGTGATGGCGTACCTTGGCACTCCAGATGTTCTTGGACTTCAATTCCCAGAAGCCCATGCCCCCGTGAATCCACACGAATGGGTTTGCTGCGATTCACCTGGCCCACGCCCCCCTCGTTGCTCCCGGAAGCGGAAGGGCGCGCAGGCCAGATGAATCGCAGCAAACCCATTCGTGTGGATTCACGGGGGCATGGGCTTCTGGGAATTGAAGTCCAAGAACATCTGGAGTGCCAAGGTTCATCACCACAGGTCTACTTCATGCACAATTTTCTCACTGAGAAATATTCTAGAAACGTTTGGGGTTGCAACAAAGAGAAAAGAACCATAGAGTTTTCCCATCAGATTTACACTTAGCACACTAACTCCAAAGAGTTCATCGTGGCTTATGCCCTGATGCCAGGCAGACCTTCAGCCAGAGCTTATGGGTTTGGAGCTGCTTAGCTTCAGCACTGTGGTTTAGCACAAAGTTCCTTCTCTCTGCCAAACCTAGTAGTCATTTCTGTTGGTTTGAGTTACCAGCTGATCTGTCGGCACATTTAACATATTTGTATCAAGGGGACTGCGGTGGCTTAGTAGTTAAGGCGTTGAACTTGACAACTGGAAGGTTGGCAGGTCAGCAGTTCAAGGGCAGAGTACTGTGCATTGGAGTGAGCTCCTGTTGTCTGTTCCAACTCCGGCCAACCTAGCAGTTTGAAAGCAAGACATTGCAAGTAGATAAATAGGCACTGCTTTAACAGGATTCTGTGTGGCATCTACTAATGCCTGCCACATGACCACAGAAACATCTACAGACAGCACTGGCTCTTTGACTGTAAACGATGCGCCTCTAGAGTCAGATATGGCTGGCTTTTGAGCAAGGGCGACCTTTACAGAATATCAAGGCACAAAAATTGGGTGGGGAAATCAACAAAGGCTATTCCCCCCATGTGCAATTCTCTACTGGATTTCTCGTTATGTGTTGTTCATGCAAAGCTGTCTCTAGGTACAAGTACTTCATGTTGACTTAAAGCCTAATCCTGTGTTGTATGTCTATTCAAAGCTGCTGAGTTCAATGAGAATGGCTTCCAGGTAAATGGGAATGATTGCAATTTTTAAGATCACACCGACATCTTTTGACAATTCTATTTTGAGTGCTCTGAATTCAGAAGCCCTGCAGCTAGATTTGCTTGCTGTGACTCTGTGCATAATAGAACGCAAGACTTATTTTATGTGGCAGAACTTCAGATGTATGAACAGGCAGCCCTGGGTTGACTCAGCTAAGACACCATTCACAGTTGCTGGGCCAGTTCTTCAACTAATCGAAACAGAAATAGAGCTGACATTTAACGTGTTTCTTTTCCAGATGAGCAGATCTCAACCTCCCATACCTTATGTCCCACTAATTATTCCATCAAAAACCTAGGTCCTATGACAGAAGAAACCCTCTTTTTCCGAGAATGACATATATACGTTCAAAGGTACTTTGTTTTTAATAAGTTATTTTTATATGCCAACAAGTCACCGCTGACCTGCACTGACCTTACAAATGAATGAGTTGGCTAGATAGTTCAGTGTAGGAGTGCCCAAACTACGGCCTGTGGGCCTGATCCGGCCACCAACACCAATTCATCCTGCCCATGCCGCCCTTGTTGCTCCAGGAAGCAAAACACACCTGTATGGGCGCGTTTTACTTCCACATCCGGGAGCGACAAGGGTGGCATGGGCCAGATGAATTGGTGTTGGGGGCTGGATCAAGCCCGCAGGCTGTAGTTTGGGCACCCCTGGTTTAAGCAGAGAAAACGGCAGCTTAAAATCTATCTCATCCTGTTGCAAAACAGATTGCAAGGCTGTTATACTTTTGCTTTCGGTGGGAGGAACCACATGACTGGCCTGCTGAACCCCTGGTTCAGTGGTTTAGTTATCTGGCTGCAGAGCCCAAGGTTGGTAGTTCAACTCTCTGCTATGCCTCCAGAGAAAACAGTCAGCCAACCTTGAACAACCTGAACTGTCCCACGGTGTTCCCACAAGAAGGAATGGTAAACAACTTCTGTGTATTCTCTCCATAGAAAACTCCAGAAAGGGTTGCTATAAATCAGAACTGACTTAACAGCATACAGTAATACCTCATACAACGTCCAAACTTGGTTCCACAAGTTAGGACGTTGTATGAATTCCGACTTTGTATGAGGCATGCAAAATCCTAGCCGCAATGCCTCATACAATGTCCGAATTATTGCCACCAATGCTTTGTATAACGTCGTTCCCATAGAGATACATTGCACAAACTGCAGGGCAAAGTCAAAGAAACACAGGAAACTGACAGAACTTTAAGAGGGGCCTTCGGCTCAACAAACAAGATTTAGCAAGGAGCGGGCTCAACAACCACGTCGGAGCCCAATTCCAAGTCCTCAGGATCATCGCCAGAGCAGGGTAACAAATAATAATAATAATAATAATAATAATAATAATAATAATAATAATAATAATAATTTAAATACCGCAATTCTCTACCTTTGCAGTTTTGTTGTTGTTGTTCAATCGCACAGTCGATTCTGACCCTTTGCGACCCTATAGAACATTGTCCTTCAGGGATCTCTGTCCTCCGGGACACCGGATGAGCAGCCAACAAGCCTCGCCGCGACTCTCCCAGGCCCCCGCCATCGGCCCGGGGTGGGAGTCAGCTGCGGCCACCGGCCCCGCCTCCCACCGGCCCTGCCTCACCTCACCTCCACCGGGGCTTGGAGGCCCCACGGAGCTCGACCGGCAGCTGGCCGGAGGAGGTGGGGAAGAAAGAACTCACCGGAGAGGCGAGCCCATAGTGCAGCGAGTTCTTTCTTTCCCCGCCTCCAACGGACCCCACCGACGCCGGGGCTGGGAGGCCGAACGGAGCTCGACCGGCAACCGGCCGGAGGAGGTGGGGAAAGAAAGAACTCACCGCACTTGGGACTTGCCTCTCCGCGGCCCCAAAAAGCGGCTCCCCGCCTCCAACGGACCCCACCGACGGCAGGGCTGGGAGGCCGCACGGAGTTTGACCAGCAGCCGGCCGGAGGAGGCAGGGAAAGAAAGAACTCGCCGCACTTGGGGCTTGCCTCTTGGCGAGTTCTTTCTTCCCTGCCTCCTCCGGCCGGCTGAGCTCCATGGGGCCTCCAAGCCCCGGCGTCGGTGGAGGCGAGGCAGGGCTGGTGGGAGGCGGGGCCGGTGGCCGCAGCTGACTCCCACCCCAGGCCGATGGCGGGGGCCCGGGAGAGTCGCGGCGAGGCTTGTTGGCTGCTCCTCCGGCGTCCTCTTATCCCTCCGGTCAAGGCAGGGCTGAAGGAAGGCGGGGCCGGTAGCCGCAGCTGACTCCCACCCCGGGCAGATGGCGGGGGCCCGGGAGAGTCACGGCGAGGCTTGTCGGCTGTTCCTCCGGCGTCCCGGAGGTCAGAGATCCCTGGAAGACAATGTTCTATAGGGTCGCAAAGGGTCAGAATCGACTGTGCAACTGAACAACAACAACAAAAAAAACCCCTGCAAAACCCCTAATATATCATACAACGTCCGGCGACGTTGTATGAGGCACCTTTTTCCAAGAATTGGGCGACGTTGTATGGATCCGACGTTGTATGAGGTATTACTGTATAATTAATTATGAATGGGAGATCTCCAAAATGTCCCTGTCTTCAACAGCCCTGCTCAGCTCTTGTAAAATCAAGACTGTTTATTATAAGTCAATCCATCTCATATTTGGTTTTCCTCTTTTCCTGCTGCCTTCAACCCCTTCCTAGCATTATCTTATCTAAACTATATCTTTCCTTCTCATGCTGTGCTCAAAGTAGGAGCCTCAGCTTTGCAATTTGGACTGTTTTGAAAACAGTATTGCATTTATTGTTACATTCTGAAGACATTAAAATGACTGGATTGTTGGGGTAAATAATATTTACTTGTATTAATCAATCAATCAATCAATCTTATATCCCACTCTTCTAGGAAAAACTTTCCTACTCAGGGCGGCTTACAGCATAAAACTCAAAAATACAAACTGACACAGATATTAAAATTTCCATATAAACCCAAACACCCTAATAAGAAGGGTAATTTTGAATGCAACGGGGCAGAATAAAATGCTGAACAATTTGCCATTGGTAAGCTATTGCCAAAGGCCTCTTTAAAAAGAGGAGTTTCCAATTGCTTTTTAAACATATGGTGAGATGGTACCAGGTGCATTATTTTGCATTAGCAATTGAAAAGAGCTGCAGAACACAAAGATAATGTATATAGCAGTGGTGGTGAATATATGGCACACACGCCAGGGGTGTGTGTGTGGGCACTCAGAGCCCTTTTTGTTGGCACGCGCGGTTGTCCCAGCACACAGTTTTATTTTTCAGTAAGCTCTACTTCCCAAAATTCTAAGTCATTGTTAGTAATGTGACATTTGATGGGGGTTTGGACTGATGACTAAGTGAAGTCAATAGATACTTCACCATGTGTGAAAATGAAACTTACAAGGATGGACGAAAGACACAGAAGCAAAAAAGGATGCTCCAGTTGTCATGTTCTAGTTTCTTTTTGCAGTAAATGATTTTTTGTTCAGGCAGCTTGAAAACTATATACACAGGTGTTTAGCAAAATGTTGTAGATGAGTTTGTGTCACCTCGTTTAAATAGGGTTCTCTCCCTGCCCTCAGTTTAGACCAGCTTCCTGCCTATTTAACCCCCCCCCCCAAAAAAAACAACAACAACAACCTGCTGCCTCTCTCAAAATCCAGTAGCTCTGCCAAAGACGACAACATCATACAAAATAAAGCCCTTTTAAGGAGGACAGTTAAGCTCTGGATAGGAAAAATACCTGTGTTTACATTTAGCAGATTTTCCTTCTATTCTGTGTAACAAGATCTCTTAATCCCTTCTTAATGAGAGCCAGCAAAATGAAACTTATTTCTTGTTGGTTTTAAACTCGAAAGGAATAAAATTACCCAGTGTCTCTGGTTACAGTCCCTGGCACTCAGGGCAAAATACATTGCCAAACATCTGTACTAGGAAAACGTCAATCTCAGAGCTGCAACGATGACTGAGCTGAACAAAAGTGGAAAGATCTAAGTCTAGGTTAACAGGAATGATACACCTTGAGCTATGCCTCCTCCCACCCATACCTGGAATCAGTGATGCGCTGCAAAAAAAATTACTACCCCCACCATGGGCGTGGCTAACTCTGTGGGCCACACCCACTTGGCCTCCCTACGCCATGGCCTAGGGTAGGGAGGTGGGCGTGGCCGGCCAAGTGGGCGTGGCCTGGGGAATTTCCGCTACCGGTGCCTGGGCACCTGTAGTAGTTCAACACTGCATGGAACCCACCTCTTACAATAACAGTTTACATCAATTTACCAACTGAAGAAAATCCAGGGCCAGAAGATAAAGGTGACACTTGTTCGAAAGCCAGTCACATCCAACTCTAGGGTGCAGTGCTCATCTCCACTTGCAGCCAAAGAGCCAATGCTGTCTCTGTCTGAAGACATTTCCATAGTCATGTGGCATACATGACTAGATGCTGGAGTGCACAGAATGCTGTTACCTTCCCACTGAAGTAGTGCCTATTCTGTTTATCTACTTGCAATTTCTTGCTTTTGAACTGGTAGGTTGGCAGCAGCTGGAACAGAAATGGGAGCTCACTCTGTCATGCAGTACTCTGATCTCGAATTGTTGACCTGACAACCTTCCAATCGTCAAGTTCAGCATCTTAACCACTAACCTACTGCAGGTCCTAGTCCCAGAAGATAATATGTTAAAAGTAAGAACAAGCTATCTCATACATACTTTGGCACTGCCTTAGACAGTGATGGCGAACCTTGGCACTCCAGCTGTTCTTGAACTTCAATTCCCAGAAGCCCAAGTCCCTGTGAATCCACACCAATGGGTTTACTGACTTGACAGCCGTAAATGCATTTATGATAGCCATAAATGCATAAAAATGCATTTACAACAGCCACAGCCACATTTTATGGCAGTGGGAACCACCCGTCCGGCCCGCTCAACTGTCTGAGGGAGTGTGACCCAGCCCGTGGCTTTAAAGGGTTGAGAACCCCTGTCATAAACCAAGCCTGGAAAACCCACAGTTGCATAGTACTCGGGTCCTGAACCGCAGATTTGCTGACCTTCTGGTCATCACACACAGCATCCTAACCACTAAACTACCGCAGCCACACAAGTATATAAAGTGCCTCTAATCTGCTAGGGATCGGCAATCTGCAGAGAATAGCTGCTTCCTTCATTTTCAGACAAAATGTACAAGAGTGCTCAGATCGCCTCCACTTCTTGTTCAGACGAGCTTTCAGCATAGTGGGTTATATTTTAGTTTTGATACAGAAACTTGATTTAGTGGAAGACATTTCATTTCACTTGTTTTACAATGGATGGAGTTGGCCCAGAATATCTAAATAAATGTCTTTTGGTAAGAAAAACTAGCACAATAATATTTGCATTTCTTGACACATCAGCTCAACATGCCAAGAAAGATTCTCAGCAGCCAGCCAATACTTGGGATTTTATTTTTGCTTAAGGATTTGGCTGAGTCCTTGTAATAATGCAGAGGTCTTAACTCTTGGAAATTAAGCAGCCCAGATCAGGGGAGGGTGGTGAGGAGACAATTCTGACGCAAGTGCTTAGAACAGGGGTGCCCAAACGAAAGCCCACAGGCCAGATCTGGACCCCGATGCCAACTCATCTGGCCCTCACCGCCCTCGTCACTCCTGGAAGCGGAAGTAAAACGCGTCTGGGCGTGTTTTATGTCTGCTTACAGGAGTGATGAGTTGGTGTTAGGCCATAGTTTGGGCACCCCTGGTTTAAGCAGAGAAAATGGCAGCCTAAAATCTCATCCTGTTGCTTCTGGTGGGAAGAACTGGCCAGCTGAACCATGTGACTGGCCTGCAGTCCGAAAAGTTTGGGCACCCCTGCCTTAGAAACTGGGGAAAGTGCTGCATAGAGGTTGGAGAGGGAGAAATGGGTGTGGGTGTGGGGTGTGGGGAAACTGTAACAAAACCAGCAGACTCCTGGTTATGTGGATTGCTGTTAAAAATGAAGCACAAACAATCACCTTGTCATAGCTGGCAGAATAAATGTGACTGAAAGGGAATTTTAAAGCCCCTATTAAAACCAGATTAAGCCCCCCCCCACACACACACACACTCCTGACTCGTTTTTTTCCTGTATGCACAGCAAAAGTGGAGAAATTTTGTAAGCAAAACAGCCGCAAGGGTTGTCACAGCTACTTACCTTCCAGATATATGCGTTCTGGTCACTTGAACCACTGATCAGGAACTGGTCATCTGGGCTGAGGCTGGATTTAACGTAGAAACTGGAGTTCTGATGTCCACTGAAAACGGACACTGAGTTTTGTGGGGTGGGAGGAAACACAACAAACCAGACACAACTGAGGCCAAAGTTCGAAAACAGGTCAGTCATATAGCAATCACACGTATATATCACCCCATACCGTATAGTGCACTCTCTGGGCGGTTCACAAGTTAATTAGCATTTTGCTTCCAATATGCTGGGTACTCATTTTACCAATTTGGAAGGATAGAAGGCTGAGTCAATCTTGAGCCCTGGTCAGGATAGAATTTATAATGTTTTGGTTGAAGTAGAACAGTTTAACCACTGCGTCACCAGGGCTCCTATATAAGGCAGGTCAATATAGTACACTCATTCTCTGTCTGTCTGCATGCCCTCAAAAATCCAAGGGTTTAAGATAGCACAATTTTCTTAATAAAACTAGTTTACCTAGGCGGGGACTGGATCAGAAGAAACCAAGGCAGTAAGAGTGCATTGGAATATTAGAGACGAAGATGTATGAAAGAAAAATATAATTTCCCATGTTGGTTTAGCCATTCTCCCTTAACCAATTCTTATTGTGTGATAGGGAAGAGCCAGGGACTGCACTCATTAACCCACATCCCAGCAGAGTACGCTGAGGGCAGAAGACTGCCATCGGGGCTCCCAGGGGGCCATTCAACAATTACGTGATCCTTTTTTGGGGGGAAATTGACCCCCTCCCCCCATGTAATCCAACCATAATTTTCGCTTTGACCCCCCCCCCCTTAAAATTACGTGATCGGAACCAAATAGTACTGTATTTTGCACCACCAACCAGTGGTGGCGCTGCAGGGGAAATGTGCAAGCAGGCCAATTGCACTGAAGCAGAAAGTGATGCTCTAGCCTAGCCTCTTGCTCTCCCTGCAACCAGGAAGCATGGCTTTCACCGCGTGGAGCAAGGCACGAAGGTAAATAAAACATTTTCTTTTTATGCACAGGTTTGGTTTCCCACTCTTGGTTAGAAACAGCTCCAAATGGATTACCTAATTTTAACCTGACCCGCCCTGACCCCACGAAATTTTTCTGTAATTCGGATGGCAGACGCCCCCCCCTTGAGGATCACGTAATTGTTGAATGTTCCCCAGTGCCACCCACCCCTGCGGCCCGGCCCGGGACAGCCTGTGGCCCAGTACTGGTCTGTGGCCCGGTGGTTGGGGACCTATGGCTTAAGGGACAGGCGGAGTTGGAAGTACCAAACGACTGCCAACGTGATTATCTGTTACTCATTCAGTTTTCTACAAAGAGCACAGCAAAAGTTTCATATTCAGTTGTAATGCAACAAACAGGAACTTCAGTTACTAGTGCAACAAATAATGAACCTTTTCTGGTTGCTTTAGAAAAGCCTTTTGAATGCACTTGGGAGGTACCTTGACAAAAATGATCCAGGTTGAAAGTATGAAGCAACCAAACAACTATTCTAACACACAACCTTGAAGAGAAGAGTTGACAAACTGGTCTGTGTGTAGACAAGGATGACCAAGATGGTAAATGGTCTAGAAACCAAATTATCTGAGGAATGCTTAAAGGATTTGTGTATGAGCAACATGGAAAAGAGAACTGAGAGATAATATGATAGTTGCCTTCATATTATTGAAGGTATGTCACATGGAAGACAGAGCAAGCTTGTTTTCTGTTGCTTTGCCAAATTCATTGTCAGATTTTTATAATGAGAGACTGGGCAATCAACTGTCAGGAATGTTTCAGATATATATTTACCGCATTAGCAGGTTAGGCTGAATGAATCTTAAGGTTCCTTCCAAATCTACAGTTTCAGCGCTGTAACAAGGCCAAGTATGACAACAAATTTCTTTTTAAAAACTTTTCAAACTGTGAGGGGAGGATAAATGAGTGCATTTTTACTCTGCCCTCTAATAGGGGCTGGAATCCTGTTCAACAACAGCGCATTAAGCCCCACCAGAGCAATTGTGAAGATTCACAGTAATAGAAACTGACCAAGTCTGAAAGCAACAGCACATAATTAAGAAATACTTGAAATTGTTGAGAAACTGGTTTCGGCTTAGTTAGTTTTTTTCAGGCATAGGGAAGTTCAGTTAAAAGGTTTTAAATATTAAACTGGTTTACTCCTGATTTGCAACACATAGGAATAAAGAAGGCTTGAAGGAAAAGGTCGCCCTTGTTCAAAAGCCAGCTGTATCTGACTCTGGGGTGTAGTGTTCATCTCTATTTATAGCCAAAGACGATTTTGTGCTCATGTGACAGGCATAACTACACACAGGAGCACAAGGAAAACTTGCTTTTCCTGTCAAAGCGGTACCTATTTATCAACTTGCAACTTCTTGCTTTTGAACTGCTAGCTTGGCAGGAGCTGGGAGAGAGACAGGCGCTCACTCCGCTGTGCAGCACTCAGGTCTCAAACTGCTGGCCTGCCAACCTTCTAGTTGTCAAGTTCAGTGTCGCAACCACTAAGCCACCGCAGTCACCTTTAAAAAAAGGCTTACATGAATCTGGTCCCTAACAGATTATCCCTTTTGTACTAACTGCTGAGTGGTAAACTGAAACACAAATCACATTTATTCAATGGGTCTGCTCTAACTGTGACTCAAATGAATTTTAGGCAATAGTGTACGGAGGCAGACCTTGCCAATCATAACCTCTGCCCGTGGCATGTTCTAACTTTCAAGCACTTTTCAAGTAATCACACAATTTCAAATCTCTGACACAGATCAACCGCAGCAACTTTAATGGGGCTTGAGTCCCCTTAAAAATTCACATTCCATCTCTTGTGTCTATACAAATGATTATATGGATCAAAGTTCCCCTTGCTCCCAGTGATTATGTTTCAGTACATAGGTATCTATGAGTTCTCAATGACACATTTGGGGCATAGGCTAACCTCTGATTCTAAGATTTTAAAGTATTTCATCTGCAGAATATCAGAAGACATGAAGACTTTTAACCTAGGGGATATATAGAGTGCCTTTCAAACAAGTTGCCAGTTTACAGGACCACCCCCCCCCCCCATTATGCCAAAACAAATTAACTTGCTTTTCCTATGATCAGCTACCTTATATTCCTTGCAGCATAGATTCAGTTTGATTCAATGTCTCCACACTGTCATCATGACAGCCTCCTTAAATATTTTGCATTGTGCATTCTGGGAAACTTTAGCTCCTTGTTTCCTGAAACTGGTATTGTATTTCATAAGGAAGGATGTACACTAGCTGAGAGTGACATATGGTAGGTTACTCAGCTATTTTTTAAGTACTGTACTGTACTCTGCAATAACTCACCTGATCTAGAGCGCCTTGGAACTACAACTCTAAATAGTTCAGGCTCCTAGTATGCCAACTTGAAATGCCTAATGGGAAATGCTACATGCAGATGGACAGCAGTCTGAGTTAACTGTGGTGGAGGAGAGAGAAAGGGCACATTCCCAGCCTGAAGTTACAGAAGGTGTTTATTACAAACAGGAGAGAAATTCTTTTTGGGTCATATTTTTGTCCAGAAGTTATCCAATTTGCACCTCCTACACTTGAACAATAATTTGCAGCTGAGAATCTTTAATGTTCACAAGCTTGAACAATTATTTGCAAAATATGTTGGTAATCACACAGAAGTGCAAGAAAAAACAAACCCTAGTTCTCTGATAAGTACCTGAATCTGAACGAACCTGAAAAAACTTAAGACTAGGTTAGGTTTTGTTCACTTACGCATCCCTATCAATCCACGAAGAACAAGACACGGTGTGTCACATCCAGGATCTTTAGGCAGAAGCTAGCTAGAGTTGTGTGACAAAGGAAAACTCAATCTCCAATTTCCCTGTCAACACTCAATGCTGTAAGCTGTAGGCCAAGGGTGGCTAAACTTTTCGCGCCGGGAGCCTGACCACGTCCCCGGAACTGCTAAGCAGGCCTGACCAAGCCCCTGGAAGTGGACACATTTGCACACACACATCCGGAACCATTTCCAAGAGCAGTGCAGATGCATTTGTGCATGCACAAATGCACCTGCGCCATTCCTCGAAGTGGTTCCAGATGGCCCCCGTACATGCGCAAATGTGTCTTCACCATTTCCGGAAGTGGTTCTGGATGTCCTTGCGAATGCACAAATGTGTCTGCATCACTTCCGGAAGTGGTTCCAGACATGCACATTGGAGGGCGCGTTCCCCCATCCACTTCCGGAGCAGCGAGGGTGTTGCAGGCCAGATGAATTTACACCAGGGGCCAGATTTGGCCTGCAGACCGCAGTTTGGACACCCCGGCTGTAGGCAAGAACTGATTTTCTTATAATATTTATTTATTTAAATTTGTATGCTGCCCCCCTCACCCTAGGGGGACTCTGGGCGGCTCACAACAAATGCAAAACACAATAAACCATACTAAAAATAATTTTAAACCAACAACTCCAATTAATAACCATAAAAAGCCCCTTAAAAACCCTACCCACCCACCCATCAGTGCCCATAAAAAGCCCATTAAAAGACCCACCCACCCACCTATCAGTACAGGAGGGACACTTTATCTTAGAGGAGTCAATGGGCAGGGGCCACTTCCCCATCAGTCCCCCACACTTCCCCTGACAGCCAGTTTTTGAGCCCTTTCCTAAAGGGCAGCAATTTTGTCTGCAACTGAAGTTCGACTGGCAGGAGGTTCCTCAGGGTTGGAGCGGACATGGAGAAGGCCCTCCTCCTTGTGAGCCACTCTAGCTGATGGCACATTGAGGGAGCCCCTCCGGTCTGCTCTGGTTGGACAGGCAGACACTTTTGGGGCAACGCGGTCTCTTAGGATTTCTTATATCTCTGGGCATGTCAATTACGTGAAGCTACACTGAGCTGCTATTTCATAGCATCTAGTTGAGCTCTGCTCATCCATCTTTTCCAGGCTCCAAACGTAAAAAGGGCACCCTCTTTGCCCTTCCTTTCTAACATCAGTTCAGGGTATTAGGATGCTACTCTTCTGTGGTAGGATACAAATGTTCAGGTCAAGAACTCCCCCTCCAGAAACTCAGCATATTTCAGAAGCTTGGATTTAGACTCTTCAGCACTTTGAGGACTGTATCAAGAGGGCCTATGATGGAATAGTCAGTGAAACTCACTGGGCTTTGACAGTCTTTGTAAGGTAAAGGTCTCCCTTGCTCGGAAGCCACTCGTATCTGACTCTAGGGTTTGGTGCTCAACTCTGTTTATAGCCAAAAAGCCAGCATCGTCTGCATCTGCAGACGTTTCCACGGTCATGTAGCAAGCATGACTAGACACACGGAATGCTGTTTACCTTCCCACTGAAGTGGTCCCTATTCATCTACTTGCAATTTCTTGCTTTTAACTGCTAGGTTGGCAGGAGCTGGGGCAGATTCGGGAGTTCACTCCGTCATGCAGTATTTGGGTCTCAAACTGCTGACCTGCCGGCCTTCCAGTTGTCAAGTTCAGCATCTTAACCACTAAGCCACCGCAGTCCCTGACAACCTTTGTAAAAATGTACAAAATAAAAGACGATCTTCAGCGGCAGAGCCAGGGCAGCCGGAATGGATACTACGATTACAAATAAACCCACACTCATATAGCAATTAAAATGTCCTCCAAGCAAATCCGAAAACAAAGTTCACAAAAAAAAATATTATTAAAAAAAACACCTGCCACTGACAATTAACAAAGGGTAGGCGAGGGTGGATTCGTAGTTTATCTGGGCATGCTTCCAAGGCTGTCATAAACCACTTAAAACAGGAGTTGATAATATGTGGCATGTGTTCCCTTAACAGGCAGAGCTAGAGCACATACCATAATTTATGTGGCATACAAGTTCAGCCAAAAGAATAGGAAGATTGAAAACAAGGAGTAGGGGTGGAGAAGTACTGAGAAGAATGAAAATGGTAGCAAGGGGAAAGCCAAGATCCAGCAAAGCTTTGAAAAGTAACTTTTTTTTTCTAGGCTGAGGAATTATTACCAGAGAGGATGCCTGGACAACACTAGGTAAAATTAAAGGTCACCCCTGCTCAAAAAACAATTGTGTCCCACTCTAGGGTTCAGAGCTTATCTCTCTTTATAGCCAAAGAGCCAGTGTTGACTGCGTCTGCAGACGTTTCCGTGGACATGTGGCAGGCATGAGTAGACACCGAAATGCACGGAATGCTATTTGCCTTCCCACCTAAGTGGTACCTATTTATCTACTTGCAATGTCTTGCTTCCAAACTGCTAGGTTGGCAAGAGCTGGGACAGAGAAGGGAACTCACTCCATCGTGCAACACTCGGGTCTTGAACTGCTGACCTGCTGACCTTACAGTTGTCAAGTTCAGTGTCTTAAGCACTAAGCCCTACAGTCCCTTATAATGAATGTTACAGAATGACATATGGTAGTTCAGTTTGACTGTCACAATCAAATCCATGTTTGACCGCTAAAAATGAGCTATGGGTTACTCCCACTGGCTGCTATCTTTCCTTGGCTTCCTCTTGTCTCCTGGAACTTTGTAGGTACCAAAGTTTGCAAATGATCTGACCTCCTATAAAGCAGGTCTTCCTCACACCGCCGCCCCCTCCGAGCCACGCCTGGCTGGAGGGGTGAAAAGAGCCGCCGCCCCCACCTCGCAGAGAGGCCCCCGCTCGCCCCCGCAGACGCACCATCGCTCGGGGATGGAGCACACCTGCGCCCACCGCCGCCCCCTCCGAGCCACGCCTGGCTGGAGGGGTGAAAAGAGCCGCCACCACCACCGCGCAGAAAGACCCACGCTCGCCCCCGCAGCCGCACCATCGCTTGGGGATGGAGCACACCTGCGCCCACCGCCGCCCCCTCCGAGCCACGCCTGGCTGGAGGGGTGAAAAGAGCCGCCGCCACCACCGCGCAGAGGCCCCCGCTCGCCCCCGCAGACGCACCATCGCTCGGGGATGGCGCACACCTGCGCCCACCGCCGCCCCCTCCGAGCCACGCCTGGCTGGAGGGGTGAAAAGAGCCGCCGCCACCACCGCACAGAGAGGCCCCCGCTCGCCCCCGCAGACGCACCATCGCTCGGGGATGGAGCACACCTGCGCCCACCGCCGCCCCCTCCGAGCCACGCCTGGCTGGAGGGGTGAAAAGAGCCACCGCCACCACTGCGCAGGGAGACCCACGCTCGCCCCCGCAGCCGCACCATCGCTGGGAGATCGAGCACACCTGCGCCCACCGCCCCCCCTCCGAGCTACGCCTGGCTGGAGGGGTGAAAAGAGCCGCCGCCATCACCACGCAGAGAGGCCCCCGCTCACCCCTGCAGCCACATCATCGCTGGGGGATCGAGCACACCTGCGCCCGCTGCCACCAATACCCCCCCCCCCAGCCTCCTTGCGGCTGCCTCTCCCTGGCCCCCTTCACCGGCCAAGGGGATCCAAGGCACCTGGGCTGCTCTCCTCCGACCCCTGCCTCCACGGCTGGGGTCCTCATTATGCTAAAGGACTCCGTCTCTCAGATTCTATTTTTTATGTAAGCGCGGGTTCTTCTCTTACTTAATTGTGTATTTGGGGCTCTTGACTATATGTATTTTGAACATTGTATTTTGTACTTGATTATGCTTTTATTGTATTGTGTTCTGATGTAATTTCTATATCTCTATTATTGTATACTTTTTTGCTGCTGTCTGCTTTCAGATAGCATGCACCTATGTAAACCGCTCTGAGTCTCCTTCGGGCAGAGTAGAGCGGTATACAAAAATAAAGTGGAATGGAAAATGGAATTTATGTTGGACCATAATTCTTATTCTTACAAGCCAGTAGCACTCAGGTCTCAAACTGCTGACCTGCCAACCTTCCAGTCGTCAAGTTCAACATCTTAACCATTATGCCACTACTAGCATATATCTAAATGCTATATAACCTCCACATATGGCTGAAATAGAGGATGCTCCTGTTTTTCAAAGACTTGCATTTTTGCCCACTTAATCCACCCCCTGAACATCTTCCAGATGTGGTGGGTAACAGGCTTGTCTCTTCTAGCATGTATGGTCATTTCCTCCCCACTTCCTGCTCTCTTCAAGACATTTCTTTATCCGTGTCAGATGCACCACCAGCATATAATAACATACAAAGCTAAAATTAACACATCTAAAAACAAAATAGAATTTAAAAAGGGCTTGATGACATCTGCCCAATATCTGGCCACATCATTTTCTCTTGCCAACATTGAGAATTGCACTTTAAAAATGCCTTTGGAATAATAAGTAAATGTCAACAGTCCATTTGCCCTTGCCAAATTTATTTGTCCAAATGTATGGAATGACAGAATAGACTATGAGCAACTGATGATCAGAAAGTAAAAAAAAAAAATCTGTGAAAAGTTTCTGTCACCTAATTTTCTCAAAAAGAAGAAAGGTAAAGTAATTGAGCTACAAGCCTTTTAGGCTGTAAGAGAGATAGACTTGAAGCAGATGAAATGTAAATGGAAACCAGCTGCACCTGTTTTCTAGAATTATATAAGCCAGTCACTTAGCATTTGCTGCTATCTAGTGGAAGAGGTTCTGCAGGGAACTCTCAAGAAGACCAGGATTAAAAAAAGTGACAAAGAAAGAAAAGTCCTCATCTTAACGCATGGTAGAGGTTTCCCTTGCTCGAAAGCCAGTCGTATCCGACTCTAGGGTTCAGTGCTCATCTGTTTCAGAGCCCGAAATGGATGGAAAAAACTCCATTGTGACGGACATCCCCCCCCCTGCCCATTTCAGGTTCTCTGCTACTCCTGCTGCTTCTGTGAGGGTCGGGGGGACCCGATCCGCGCTATTTCCGACGTCCTCCGACCTTCTTGAGTGGTGCTGCAAGGCAAAATCTGCAGCCAATGAGCGTTTTGCCTTGCAGCACCACCCAGGAAGGTCGGGAACGTCGGAAACAGCGCGGATCGGCTCCCCCGACGCTCACAGAGGTGGCAGAGATGGCAGAGCCCAAAATGGGAGATAAAAACTCAGTCATAACGGAATTTTTTCGCCCGATCCATGCTGTTTCCGATGTCTCCCGACCTTCCTGGGCGGTGCTGCAAGGCAAAACCTGCAGCCGACAAAGGAGTTTCCCCGGCGTGGATCGGCTCCCCTGACCATCACAGAGCCAGCGGGGAGGCGGAGAGCCCGAAATAGGCGGGGGGAAATCTCCATTGTGGCGGAATTTTTTCACCCATTTCCGGTTCTCCGCCACCCGTCGCCTCTGGGAGGGTTGGGGGACCCAATCGCACTGTTTCCAACGTCCTCTGACCTTCCTGGGCAGTGCTGCACAGCAAAACCTGCAGCTGACGAAGGAGTTTTCCCCGGCGTTTTGCCTTGCAGCACTGCCCGGAAAGGTTGGGGGACATCGGAAACAGTGCGGATCGGGTCCCCTGACCCAGTAGCAGCAACGGCACGGTTCCCACTCTGGAGAAGCAGGAGGATGCAGCAGCAAAGGTAAGGATATCGCTCCATTTAAATTATATTTTTTTGTTTTTTTCTATGCCTCCCTGTGGGGATGCCTTGAGTTACAAAAAATATATATCAAGTTACGAAAAAGGCCAGGGAGCCGATTTTTTCGTAACTCAGGGTTTTACTGTATGGTACATTAAACATAGCTAATGGAGGTAGAGATGTTAGGATACTATAACATCTAGGTTACTTTGTAATGCATGCTACATTATACTTCTTTTTCTCGTCCGTATCCGAATATTGGCAATCCTCATGGCAACCCACCGTGAAGACTGTCCTGAGGCTATAATGCTGAGGCCTTTCATCTGCCTATCACATCGTGACACCCGTGACACTGATCCAATTCCGTGAGTCACTTTCTGGTCCTGAGCCCTTTTGGCACGCAGTCCCCCAGGCCAGTATTGATGAAGCTGCTGCCCTCCATCAAGATGGATTCAAATGGGACTTAATCCACTTGGGGACCACCACCCTTCCCTGTGGACTTTGCCACCCAAGTCATTAGTCCTCAGGGTTGTCAGGTTAGTTAACCACCACCTGACACTCAATGTTGAGTCGCTGGCTACACTATATGTAACTGTATATTTTTGTGCCAAGCAAAAAGATCTATGATCAAGGTGTCAAACAATTACACTATCTTTTTTTTTTACAAACTCATTCATCTGAAAGTAAATAAGGGGAAAAAATTCTACAAAAAAGCTGAAAGCATCTACATTATCAATAGAAGCTGCCCAACTTCAGATACCTGCTTTACATTTTCATAAGCTTGTTTGCTGCAACAGATTCACAAAATATAGAGCTAGAAACATGAAATTTTATGTGTTACTAATTTTCCAGCAAGAATAATTAGATTATGTTTTGACATTGGTTCTATCACTGCCCCAAGTGGGTCCACTGATAATTGTCAACAAGCTCCCCTTTCTGGCTCATCTGAGGCTCCCCCACTCCTGTAATTAATTTTTAATGTTAAGGTATGCAGATTTTATATTTGTTTCTAGATTGTAAATGGCACAGCGGTGGGTAATATTGCTATGTTTTAAAGGGCTTTTAAATTGTTTTATATTGGTTTCAACTTGTGTACACTGCCCAGTCCATTGTATTGCCGCCCAACTCTGAAGACTCTGGGCGGCTCACAGAAAATAAAAACCAATGGCAGTTTTTTTAAAAGCAATAAAAAACCATTAAAAAAACTACTGACAAAAATTTTAAAAAGATAAAAAGCTTTAAATTAAATTAAATACTTGATCACAAGCGTTAGATCAGGGGTCCTCAACCTTGAAAAGTCATGGGCCAGACCACGCCCCCTCAGACAGCTGAGCAGCCCAGACTGGTGGTTCTCCCACCGTAAACACTGCCATAAAACATGTCCACGGCTGTTGTAAACACGGGTTGCATTTATGGCTGTTGTAAACACATCTACTTCCGCTGGTTCGGGCCACATGAAATGGTGCTGCGGGCCAGACTGCTGTAGGTTGAGAACCCCTGCATTAGATTCTCTTAAGTCTGCCATGTAAATTGCACCTATGGCAACTACTTCCTCTGGTTACAAAATAAACAATTGATTTATTGCCCGCTAGGTTTCTGTCAACTGTTTTTCTTTCATTTGATCACACCGCAATGTGTATTATAATCAATATTTAGAGGGGGAAAAGTTTCAGATCTGGTGTGGTGCAGAAAAACCTTACAAACAGCATCAATTGAAAATACTGTTTACTTAACTGCATTTCCTGCATTAATACATTTGTGACACCAACATCCCTAAATGACTAAATAGGAAGCTCTATTTCTTCACGAGTAGAAGGGTTGTGCAAGGGGGAAAATGTTGGGCTAGATTAGAACTGATTCATTTCTAACCCCGTTGAAGCCATGTACATTGGTTAGCATGACTTATTTTCTGTGTCAAGTTGCAATCCTGGAGTGAAGCTCAGTAAATATAGCAAAGCTTTATTTCCAGGAAACCTGCACAGGATTGTGCTACCAGGCAAAAGGACTTGTAGTAAATAGATGTATCAGATCTTCCTAAGCATTGCAGGTATCTTATTTTATGGAAAGACAAAAATTCTGGCAATATCTTCCTTACCTGGAGTGGTCTTCAGACTTGACAAGATGAACGTGTATATATTGTCATCCGTGCAGTTAGCAAATAAGCTGGTGCCAGTGGAGTCCAAAACAAGACTAGAATATCCTAGAAGAAAGTTCTCTATTTAAGTATCATAAACGACCTTTAGAAGTTATGGAAATGTTTAGTTGAACGAGCTGGACTTAGTGTTCACAAACTCCCACAGTACAGTACTCCCATTTCATTCCCTGTCCGTTTTTCTTTTGAATCTCCCCAAGGAATTCCACATTCTGTGACATGGGATGTATTTTCTCAAAGGGAATACATGGGATGTATTTTCTCAGCTTCTGTATCCAGACTTAACTGGATTTATATAAACAGTCTCAACCAGAAGTGTAATTGCAATTCTGAAATGCAAAGCAGATATTGGCACAATTCCTCTTGCCTGCTATGCTCTTGTAATACAAATGGCACAACCTTTGAGGGCAAATTGCCTTAAATTAAGAAACTGCCATAATCATAGTCTCTATTGTGTAACTTTGTGTACCTAATATCTTCAGTGATTCTTTAACAAGGGGAAGTTTGACTCCAAAATTTACTCATAGCTACACAAGAGGGTTTCAGTTATCATTTGAGAGGTAAAGGGTAAACAAAAGGACTGAACAACTTGGATCCCTTTTGTTTTCAAGAAAATTTCATACCAAGTTTACGTGTGCAGTTCCCAGGATAATTGAAAGACCTGGATGGTATTGGGTCCTGACGATACGCGGTGTAGTTCTTGCGCAGGTCCCATATCTTGATTACTCTAAAATTGAGTCAGGATATTGCAAATCATACTTCATTCTCATTTGTAAAATGTACACCAAGAAAAATACAATGAGATGGGGAGGACACAACTATCTGTATATAATCAGTGGTAAGAATATGCCTGTCCCAGCTGTTGCCAGCCTAGCAGTTTGAAATCAAGAAATTGCAAGTAAATAGGTACTGCTTTGATGGGGAAAGTAACAGCTTTTGTTGTGCTCCGGCACCTAGTCATGCCTGCCACATGGTCACCAAAATGTCTACAGACGCATACAGCGATGGTTCTTTGGCTGTAAACGGAGATGCGCACCACACCCTAGAGTCAGAGACGACTGGTTTTTGAGCAAGGGCAGCCAAAATCTCCACTCACTCATGAGTCTCATGGCCTTTGGACTTGCCATTCTCATTCTTAAAAGGATCCTTAGAATGTGCAAATTCTTGCCACCTAAATCCAACATTCATTCGTTCACTTTATAGCTGTGAATAGTCTGCTAATTTCTTAGAAGAAAATGGAGCACCAACGTTTATGCATAGACCTGCAGAACTAGGAGAGAAAGTGGAAGAGGGGGAAAATAATAATGTCTTATGCATTGTTTTCCAGTTCAGTTGCAAATCAGAAAAATAACTCTGGGTCCATTTCTGTCTGTTTTCATCCCTACATAAGTACTTCTTCATCACTTTACTTTTGTATGCTTGCCTTATGTCAACGATGCCATTTGTACACTTTAATTCAAGCAAAAGAACACGATCCCAAATTCATCCTAGGACACTGTCCTGAAGTTAGTTTTAGGTCCTTTTCAATAAGTTATTGGCTTCACAAAGGACAAGCAATCCTAGGAAGAACCAGAACTGCTCAAGTAAAGTTTTCATTAATACTCCATCCTTCCATGTTGAGTAGCAAAGCTAATACAGGTTTGTTGAACTAATGTAAGAATGACCTCCTTACCCATCAACTGCCCCGGTTGAGATTAAGGTGTGTTCATCCTGAAGTAACACCACTGTCACACTCTGTTGGAAGTCCTTTAACAAAGGAGTGAAAAAGGTGTTATTTTCTCAGCAGGGTAATACCTGTAGCAAAGATGAGTGATATAACTTCGGTCCTATTTATCTTAAATATTTCCTAAAAACATAGTGTTGCATAAACTCTATTCCCCATCCACCAAGATAGCAATCGTTATTGGCACCCAAGGAACAGAAGCTGCATCACAGTTCTTCATTCTACAGCAGTGGCTCCCAACGTGGGGCCCACGCCACACAGGGAGACTTCAATTCCCAGAAGCCTAAGTCAGGAACTGACTTAGTCTTCTGGAAATTGAAGTTCAAAAGCCAAAGGTTGGGAAACACTGGTCTACAGGTAAGCTATATGCAGAAGAACACAAATGAATACAAGGTGATTCAGACTGCAATCTTACCCAGAACTCTAACTGAACACAGAACTGATACCTTAGCAATGACGGATGGGATAGTGCAACTAGTCATAAATATATTTCCCAAAAAGTACTAGCCCCAAGAAAGAAAAAAAATGTGCCAGTGATTTCTATGACAAAAGATGCCTCTGAAATGTCAAGATGCAAGAGCTTTTACTTGGTTGTCAAAGCTGACTAGGGTTTAGGACTTTCTTTGATAAGATGTTTGAAACATACTTGGTCTCTCCAAATTCATTTGTTTGTCTACAAAGAAATCAGCTCACAAAGAAAAACTTCATCTGTGGGGCTTATAAGTATGGGCCTGTTGCGTTTTCTTTCTAAAGATACACTCCAAAAAATAAGCATCAGTAACAAGGAAACTGCTACTTAATCTTAAGAGCCAATGGAACAGACAGCTACATCAACATAGCATTCATTTAAGCCTGGGTGCCCATCTAACTACAGGGACTGTGCTTAAGATTCAAATTTGTGAACATTTTTTTTTTGGACAGTAAAACACATGTGAAAAGACAGACTAAATCTGAGGTGAGCTAGCTCAGGGGACTAGATGTGGAGATGGGAAAAGACATGGATCAAGTCAGCTGCAAAGCATTTATGCTGCACATAGGAAGTTACAGGCTCAGTCTCTTAGGGATGACAATCAGGAAGACCGCCAGTTTAAGATTTTGCACTAAAAAATCCAGGCATGTGACTATCATGTTCTCTGAGAGTAGAGGAATGCATATGCAAAAGCAAGCAACCACATATAAAAGAAAGTCAACATGAGAGAACTTTGTGTACCAAGCTGACTGAAGATAATCATTTAGTGAAGGTGCTAAAGGATTTTACAAAACACTGATGCTTTTAGTGTTTGCTCCCATGAGAGGGTTGTTAACCTTGAAGGTCAGGTAGATGTGTTCCCTTGCATTTTCTCTGACACCAACTCAGTATTTACCTTCTACTGCTTTTCATAGGATTATAAGGGATACACTGGCCTTACACAGATGGATATTTCTAAAAGCAAAATAGTTAAATATATCCTTCAGCTGTCAAATCCTTACCACCGAAGGAGCAAGCCCTCTCGAATTCTGTTTTTTCTTCTTTAGTTTGGATGGTGTCTGTTTATCTATTATGTTGTGGGCTCCACTTATTTGTTTCACCTGTCTGTAAAATCCATCTGAAAGGCAATTTCAGAACAGTACCGTCATAATAATTTCTTACTACATCAAAGTAGTACACAGAAATTGATTAAATTCCATAGATATAACAAAATAGGTAACTCAGTAAGGAGGGAGGGATGATCAAACATTTTAAGCAGCAGTATTGTGCAGCAAAAAACAGCAAGCGTTAAAAAGAGATGGCCCAGGTCGAAGTCTCTTATACAGTTCACCAATCTGCTATGTCTAAAAATTGTGAGAAAGGAATAGTGCGGAAATAAACAGGTCTATAGCTTACCTTTCTTATTGCATCGAGTGTCCCAAACCATGATGTTTCCATCTCTTCCTCCAGTACAGAACACAGCTGTGAAATCACAAACCGGATTTCTCTTTAAAAGAGGCAAAACAAAATCCCATTCATTCATCTTCTCTATTTGGTCTGTGAGGTCCACTTGTCCATCCTGCAGTTTCCTGCAGTAATGTGGCTTTTTAAAAAGCCCCCAAATGTATGCATAGGGATGCTTTAGCAGAGTAGGAATGTCTTATGGATGAAAGGGAGGAAGCTGGTGGCAAGTAAAGCAGTTAATTCTCTATTTTCCATGCAGTGGAACTACCTACATAGTAATGGTTGTTATGTGTTATTCAGAACCGATCTCTAACAACTCTAATAGGGCTTTCAAGGTAACTGAGATATTTAAATAGTTTAACCTCTTCCACTCTCTCACTGAGACTCCATGGCTGAGCAGGGATTTTACCCAGGGCTCCTGAATGTAGTTCATCACTTTATCCACTACATCACACTGGTATGTATATATTCACTTATTTGATCTATTTATACCCATCGCTAAGCCTGGCCAGCTTATCCTGCTATGGCAATAGAATAGACCATACTACCAATGACTCAACACTGCGTGTCAGGTGGCGGTTAATTCACCTGACAACCCTGAGGACTAACGGCCTTGGAGAAGTCCACAGGGAAGGGTGATGGTCCCCAAGTGATTACATCCCACTTGAATCCATCCTGATGGAAGGCAGCAGCTTCATCAACACTGGCGTGTGGCTGAGGAAGCCTTTGCGTGCCAAAAGGGCTCAGGAACAGAAAGTGACTCACGGAGCTGGATCAGTGGTACGGGTGTCATACTGCAATGCGGAGGGCAGATGGAAGGCCACTGCATTATATTCTCACGACAGTCTTCATGGCTGATCGCCATGATGATTGCCAATATTCAGAATCAGATGCAGCACAAGGAGAAGAATTTATACCCTGCCCATCTAGGTACATGAGTTCCTGCTCTAGGCAAATTACAAATTTCAACAACACAAATAAATGAAGATAAAAATTTGTATCAAGTTTCATTGAAGTTACTCCTTGACATAAGGCACCTTTCATCCATTCTATTGTGTTTTTTTATGCCAATTAAATGAATACTGAAAGTTACTGTAGATGACAATATTAGCAATTACCTCTGTCAAATTTAGAGAAAGAAACTGACTTGAGGCTGCACTGGTGTCCTTTGCACACTCCCAGTAATTCACCAACCCTTACATCCCATAATTTTGCAGTCTGGTCTCCTGAAGCAGTAACCTTAGAGAAGACAAACACAACGATTCAACTCTTTGCACCAAAAGAGAACAAATCCAGTGGCACCCTAGAAGAGTCTACAACAGGCGTTCGCAACCATTTTACAACATGGGCCTGACCACGCCCCCCAGACAGCTGAGCAGGCTGAACCACACACCCCAGAAGCAGAAGTAAATGCGCCCGCTTCTGTATTTAGGATACCCGCAGGCACATTTATGGCTGACATAACCGCGTTTATGCATGTGCAGCACGTTTTACAGCTGTTGTAAACTTCCACTTCTGGGTGTGGCAGCAGCAGGCCACATGAAATGGTGCCGTGCGCTCAGTCTGGCCCATGGGCCATAGGTTGAAAACCCCTGGTCTACAAACTTCTTGTGTCAGAGTTTTTTTGATACAAAGATGTTTTATGAATAACATGGAGCAAACTTGCAGCATTATGCTACACTTTTCATCAGAAATACGTTGCATTCAGGTCAGTGGGATATACAACCAAGAAAGCTTGTGCAGAATTGCAGCCTTATAAGGCAGCAGATATATAGCTGGAAGGAGAGGAAGATGCTGTATTGAAAAATAATGGACATGCATCTATGTATTATACTCTTCAGGGAAGTAAAAAAGCACTGTCTGAGATGGTTGTTGTTTAGTCACAGTCAAGTCTAACCTGTTGCGACCTCATAGACCCGTGATGGCGAATCTTAGCACTCCAGATATTCTTGGACTTCAATTCCCAGAAGCCCAAGCACCCTGTGAATCCACATGAATGGGTTTACTGCGATTCATCCGGCCTGCGCTGCCCTCGTCGCTCCCGGAAGCAGAAGTAAAATGCGCCCGTACGGGCACGTTTTACTTCTGCTTCTGGGAGTGGCGAAGGCAGCGCGGGCGGATGAATCGCAGTAAACCCATTCGTGTGGATTCACAGGGTGCTTGGGCTTCTGGGAATTGAAGTCCAAGAACATCTGGAGTGCCAAGGTACGCCAACACTGTAAAATAGCACCACATGCTAGGCCCCTCTGCCTTCCGCCATCCTCCGCAGTCTGCCCTGATCTCTGCCCACTGCGTCAAAGATGTCATCTAGCCATCTCATCCTCTGCAGCCCCCTTTTCCTTTTGCCTTCAATCACTCCCAGCATCAGGTCCTTCTCCAGTGAGTTATTTCTTCTCATTTGGTGGCCAAAGTATTTGAGCTTCAGTATTTGTCTTTCCAAAGAGCAATCAGGGTTGATTTTCTTTAGGATTGACTGATTTGATCTCCCGGGGACTCTCAAGAGTCTCATCCAGCACCACAGTTCAAAGGCGTCTATTCTTCTGCGCTCAACTTTCCTTATGGTCCAGCAACAAATAGAATATTAACAATTGGAAGTGTAGAGTGTGTGATAGATTATAATCTTATTCTCTTTCTAGACATTTACTGAAAGTCTGCATGATACACGCTTGTATCATCTGTGCATCCAGGATACTCCTGTATTTGGTGTGTGACACAACTTCCTCAGAATTACAGAGTAGGAAAGGATTTTGGAAATCGTTTAGCCTAAAACCCTCTTCAATAGAAAACATGTAATCCAACATGGAACATGCCCAAGGAAGGGCTGCTCTTTTTACATACCTTACATAACTATCTCAGCAAACGAAATATAAAGAAGTCTTTCAAGCAGCTTGCATTATTCCAGACCTTCTACCTATGTCTAACAGGGATCTGTGTCCTTGCAATTTCTAATCCTTGACCAAAATTTTAAAATGGACTGTTGATTAATTAAAGAGCAATTAAAGAACTGCAGAACATCTGATGGGGTAGAATTACTTTGTCTAAAACTCAGAAACCACCCCAAACAAGCTGGAACATATACTGTATTCACATATTCATATTCACAGATCCTAGATGCACAGACTGTACAGGAAGGTGTATCATGCAGCCTTTCTGTAAATGTCTAGAAAGAGAAATAAGATTCTAATTTATCACACTTTCAACACTTCCAATTGTTAGTATCCTATTTGTTGACATATAATCTGAAACAAAACAGTGCCTTTTTTCTTTCCTTAACAGTACAATACATGGTGAAGTATAACGAGATGCAGGAAAATAATCCTTTAAATACATGACACTAACTTGCTAGTGCTCTTGCTAGAGTATAGAAAGGTAAGAAAGAGGCACTGGAGTGTGGACCTGTAGCATGCAGGGATGGAATCCTATTAATTTACTCACAATTTTGTGTTCTCTGGGCATCCATGCAAGATCAAAAACAGCATTTGAGTGAGCCTGCCACTCTGAAAACAAAAGTGCATGTGTTGGTACCAAATATAGTATCATCAATTCTATTTGGGACAGCACATCAGTTGAGGTACACAAAAAGAGCCCCCTCAAAGATTGTGGCATTTTTGAGCCATAATCAGGTGTACCTTGGGCAACAGCAGCCTTTATGCAATATAATCTCTCACCCTAAGTCAGGTGAACAAAACTGCAGAATGAATTCACCCAAAGGTTGCTTTCATTTTGGAAGTTTCACGTCTGGTCTAGACATGGAAGAAGAAACAGCTGCACATAGGTAATGATTACTAATTTCTCCAAGATAACAAAACAGTACAGGTACAATTCTTTTGTGTGTGTAGAACAATGTGCACACACAAATAACAGCTTTCTGTCCTTGAACATAAGCAGGGCGGAAGCATGACTGCACGGCAAGACTGAGAAGGAATGAAGTGGGAATTAGATTATTGGCCAAAACAGTGGTGAACAACTACAAGCCTCCAGATCTTTTGGGATTACCACTCCCATAATCTTTTACCAGAGGCTGTGGCAGTTAGGAGTGAACAGAGTTCTACATGATAGAAAATCTGGATGTCACAGACAATCAATCTTCCCATGGAGGTTAACTCTGCAGTATGTAGGATGGGGTAAGTAGATTGAAGCTCTTGAGGTATTCTTGGATTTCACCTTCCAACAAATATCCAAGCCAGGGGCACCCAAACTACGGCCCACAGGCCCTTGCATTTAATTAATCAGGCCCGCTGTGAGTACCTGGGCACTTAAAAGGACTGCCCCCCACCTGCCCCCACCGCCTGACATAACAATGTCACCTACAGTGGCGGTCAGGCTTCGCTCCTGCTGGTCCGAGCAACCTCTGCTTGTTCCCAGCACCTCAGAAGCCTTTAGCAACGTGGATTGCTGCATTGAAGAAATTTTCCGAGCCTTCTCTGTTTGAAAATCTGCGGCGAAGTAAGGGTAAATCTGGTGCGCCGCGCAGACATCAACCTTGGCACTTCCAGGGCCACAGATTTTGAAAAAGCAAGTTAGGAAAATTTCTTCAACGTGGTGATCCACGTTGCCATAGGTTTCTGAAGCGCTGGGTCCAAGCGGAGGCTGCTTGGACCAGCAGGAGCAAAGCCCAATCGCCAACGCCACTGCTGACGTCGAAACGTTTAGCAGCAGGAGCAGCCCGCCTCTGACCCCCACAGCTGCATGTTGGGGCGGGACTAGCCCGCTGACAAAAAAGCTTGGCACCACTGATCCAAGCCATCATGGCCATCTATTCACAGGGCAAGCAAAATGTGTAAGAAATGCACACCAATAGTAGATCCCTTTTAATATTTTTTTGAATACTGCAATTCCATTTATGGTTAAGAACTGTCCATTGACCAGTCAAAGGGCATACACAAATCTAATACCTTATCATAACAATTCATTACATACTGTATCTCAAATCAACATCAAACCTTCTGTTTACCATTAACAACTTGTTTGCTGCTCGCAGGGGCATGTGTATTGTATAGTCGAACAAATCCTTCTTCGTTTGCAACAGCAAGGATGTGTTCCGCATCTGGAGCTGAACAATAAAGAATTTATGTTTAGCATAATTGTTGGAACTTTGGATTACTCTGCAATGGTGAAAAGCACCTGTCTAACAGAATACTGTATACTTACAAAAGTCCAAAATTACATAACTGCAATGAAGAACAGAATAAAGATTTCAAAATAAAGTAGCAGGGTATAGTAGTGCTTAATCCATTTGTGTGATAATATTTAGCATGTGCAAGTAAAATGCCGGTAAAATTTGCAAAACAAAGATAGTCACCTACACCCAACCTCCTAATTTGCTTGAGTCCATAAAGAGAACTAGTAATTGTAAAGGGTGCAGTGATCATCTCTCTTTATAGCCAAAGAGCTAGTGTTGTCTGCGTCTGCAGACATTTCCATTGTCATGTGACAGGCATGACTAAGCACCAGACTGCACGGAACACTGTTTACCATCCTACCAAAGTGGTACCTATTTATCTACTTGCAATGTCTTGCTTTCGAACTGCTAGGTTGGCAAGAGCTGGGACAGAGATGGCAGCTCACTCCAACATGCAGCACTCGGGTCTTGAACTGCTGACATTCTAGTCAAGCATCTTAACCACTAAGCCACCGCAATCCTATTCTAAAAAGATAACTATTACGTAAACCGAATTAAATGCCAGGTTGGCTTAAACCTACCAATAGCAAATCTGACCCTTCAGATGTTAAAGAGTGGAGGACATCTTTATTAGACCCCACTAGCTTTTGTCTTTGCACAAGTCTTCACCTGGGCAGTACAGAGTTGGAGTTGTGCAGAAGAAATTTAAGCCAGTAAACCCAGTAGTGAGGAATACTGAGAATTTCCATTCAACATGAAGACTATACTTCACATACCACTCCTCTGTCAAGACACAAGAGTGATACTTAATAACCCAGAAACCAATTTTAGAAGCAAATACCAAGCAATAACCATTAAAAACAGTTTAATCAAAAACTTAAGATGGAGTTTTAATACGTAAATGGAGCTGACATTACCATCATATTAGACACTATGCTTTTTAGTACTGTATTGACCACTTCCATCACACATTGGCAATATAATGCAGCTAAATGATATGTATATACAGGCAATTATATACAGGCGGTATATAAATTTAAAAAATAAATAAATAAATAAATAAAATGTGATGATTAACATGGTTGGATCCAGCTCGTGCTGTAAGCAAACGACTCACACTCTAAGAATGGAAAAGCTTATAGATCAGGAGTTCCCAATCTACAGCCCATGTGCTGGTCCCGGCCCACAGCACCGTTTCTTGTGGCCCATGTCGCCACTGCCCTGGACATGGACACATTTACAACAGCTGCAAATGCACCTGTGGCTGTCATAAATGCATTTACAACAGCAGCGTTTATGCCAGGGGAAACCACCAGTCTGGGCTTCTCAGCTGGCCAGGATGTGTGGTCCGGCCCACGACATAAAAAGGTTGGGAACCCGTTACAGATCAAATAAAGATCAAAGTAAAGTACTCAAGGTGCAATATCCCACAATTCCGGTGACTACAGGAACAGTGTATGCATCTAGGACAGGGTGTCCAAACTATAGCCCGCAGGCCGGATTGCCACCGCTGCCAGAAGTCATGAAATCGCACTAAAAACATGCCGAAATGCTGTGAACACACAGTGAAAAATTCCAAAAATGTGGGAAGCAGCGGAGGTGGCAAAACCACACAAAAATGTGCAGTGAATTCACGCACTGCCGCCAGGAGGAACGTGACCAGCTGTCTCAGCTGTCTGAGGGTGTGTGGTCAGGACCCTGGCAGGAAAAGTTTGGGCACCTCTGACCAAGGACATAACTGGTTAAAATTGTTTGCTGGTTAAAATTGTTTGCGGGCTTATGTATTTCTTTTGCATACCCACTCTGCAATGTTGGCCTGATGAAGAGTCTTTTATATATATAAAGAGTCTTTTTATATATATAAAAGTCCTAACAAGTACAGTATTGAAAAACATGAACAACCTATTTTACATAATGCTCACCCTTAAACAACCAGGAATTAAAGCAGATGGTCATTGTCTACATCATTGGCATCCAACAACGACAAATCCTTAAGACTTCATTACCTGTTGAAAATGTGCAGCCAAAAGGAGGCACTGGCATTCCCATTTCGCCATAGGAAGGATGATTATCTTCTGTAGTACAGGAATAACATTCTAAAAGATGATGCAAGGAAAACCTTGGCAGCAAACCTAAAAAAAAATGACAAATAAAGTCTGTGAACTTAAAACAGGCTTATAGTCTTTTTCAAAAGTCAAGCAACAAAACACTACAACAAAGTTTACAAGCCTTTACTCCTGTCACTTCATAGTTATGTGTTATTCTGAACATTAGCAACTGTTTAAAGGTAAATTATAGTGGAGAAGCAACAGGTGTGTGTTTGTACGTTTACAGCATGTGTACCTGTATTGTATTACAAATGCAGTCAATGCTTCTTCCCATTTCCCATTTCTTACCATAACTGCATGTTAACTTACAAACTACTGCATGCTAAACACAGCTGAGCCTTGTCCCCAGCTACCCCCTTGATCTTTGAATCTTCCAATTTTAGTTCTAGGTCAAGAGGACATGTTTTGGCTAGGTCACACTCAAAGGCATGCACTGAAAACAGTGGAACTAACACAGCACAAAGATTTTTTGGCATGTACTGTATGTATATCTGCTGCAAAATTTGAACAAACTTCAAAGAAAGAAGATACAGTATGGCAAAGCATAACATTAGCCTTGCAACAGTTCAGTACAGAACTGTTCTGCCTGTATTACGGCTCCTTTACACTTATTTTCTCCCTAAAGAGCTGAAAAAACAGATAAAATCACTTCTAAAATACTGTAATACACTTTTCAATTTTTATTTTTTACAAAACTGAGGAAGGACAAAATAGATACTTAAGTCCTGATAAAATCAAGGCCTAACAAATAAGGAATTCAAAGGAACAGAGAATTAGTAGAATCTCTGTCTGCAGCCAGACAATGTCAGGAGTTTAGGCGTATAAATTACCAGCATAGCATGTGTTGCAGTTTTACTTATAATCGCCAGGCCGTTCTCAACCATGCAGCAACCTGAGACCACAGATTACTCCTTTCTCAGACTAAGCTATCTCATGGACTTTCCATTTAACAAAGCACACACAAAACAATGGGGAAAAACCAGAGACACCATTCAAAACTTTCTTGGAGGACGTAGGCAGTGTTTAAAACTAAGCAGGCCAGAGATAGGAAAGGCTACTCTTTTGCATTGCAGTTCCAAGAATCTCACAACTAGCCAAGCCCTCTGACTGCAGAATTTGGGGTGGTGTGGTGTGGTGTTGCCCCAAACCTCTAACGCCCCCAGCTCTGAAATACATACCATTCCCGGATTGGGGGTGTAGAAAACTCTCGTCTCCATAGCCACACAATATGGAATTACAGATAGCGTTAACTGGGAGCTTTGGAAGCGTTATTAAACTTGCATTTCCCTGCTAAGTAAATGATTGTAAAGGTGCAGGATTCTTCAATTAATGAACTCTGCTATTTTCTGCTTTGTTTGATTGAGTTATGTTTTGGATGCGATCATGCGAATAGGAAAAATAGGTTATAAATTGCTGCAAAACTCTGGATTAATGCCATCTAGGCAGGTATTATATCGATGTTTATCATTTATTTTTATTTGATTTGGATTGTTGTGTTTTTATATTGCTCTTTGGTGGCCTGCTTCTTTTATCGTTGTAAGCCGCCCAGAGTGGTGCTTGCACAAATTTGGGCGGGGTATTAAATAAATAACAAAATAAATTTACTTACAGTATTTACATTTATTTATTCTTCAAAATTCTATTGCCGCCCAACTTAGCAACGACTCTGGGCTGCCAACAACAATTAAAAGCAACATCAAACTAATTGGTAAAGGTAATTTATTTATTTATTTGCACTTACATCCCGCTCTCTTGCCCTAGGGCAACTCAAGGCGGCGCACAATCACGTAAAAATATTTTTTAAAACCATAAAAACAGCAATAAAAGACTCTTTAAAAACCATCCCATATCTAACCCTCCCCTCACTCAGTAAGAGGGACATATAACTCTAACAGAGCCAACCAGTGGGAGTCAACAAGTGTACTGTATACACTTAAAAGTAGCACAGTACTAAAAATAAGCAAACATATTTATTACTCCCAAATCAGTCAGTCTTATTTCTGTGTAAGAATACATGAGATCATGCTATAAAATAAATTAACTGCTTGAATTCCTATGTTTGAGACCATAGGTAATTTGCTTAGAAGAACTTTCATGTTTATGACTTTCAAAATAATATTTCTGTTTATCACTTTACAAAATTATATTTGTTAAATGCAACCCCATGTACATAGGTACGTTTCAGTCTGTCCAAGGGAGGGAAATCCCCATCAGTATCTATTTATCTGGAAAATAGTAGTTTTACCCCATCATATATTTTCCATATCTTATAAAATTGGAGGCAATTAATTATAGAATTGGAAGGAAACGGTTTCCCTTGCTCGAAAGCCATCCGTATCCGACTCTAGGGTTCAGTGTTCATCTGTTTCAAAAGCCGAAGAGCCAGCGCTGTCTGCTTCTGCAGACGTTTCCATGGTCATGTGGCAGGCATGACTAGACACCGGAGCGCATAGAACGTTGTTTACCTTCCCACCGAAGTGGTCCCTATTTATCTACTAGCAATTTCTTGTTTTCGAACTGCTAGGTTAGCAAGAGCTGGGACAACTAATTAAAAGCCCTTAAAACCCCATTAAAAATTCCAAATAATTTACCCACTCACTCCCATCTATATAAAATAAAGACCCAAAATTTCCTCCCTCCCCCGCCCCCTCACCAGACTGGCTGCGAAGAAGCAGTGAACGGCAGAGCATGATAACGGCAGCCGCGGCACCCAAACGAGGCTCACTCCCGCGTCCCGTCCCAGCAGAAGAATGAATTACTCCTCCTGTAACCACTCCCGCCAGACCGAAGTACGCGCCAAAGTCGCTTCGCGTGCACCCATTGGGTACTTTAGCGCGCGAAACCCCGCCCTCTCCCTGCTATTGGCTCCTCTTTTCCTACCAGACCCAAAAGGCCACGCCTACAAATCCTCCATGTGAGCAACGCACCCCTTTCTCCCGTTTCTGCCACTGCGCTTGCGTCACCATTCCTCCCACACCTTAGTTTTTTCATTGGTCGCCTTTGGGGCGAAGAAGAACGTCCTGGGAAGAGCGAGGCCAGCGCGCATGCTCACTGGGGCGCAGGCGCTACGAAGGGGGTGCTGTCTGCGCATGCGTGATAATTGCCGTTTGATTAGTAGGCGAAAAAGGAACACGCAGGGCGGGTTGTGGGGTTCGCATAAGGGCGGGGGGGAGGCAACACGTGATCCCTTTCTCCCCGAGGAAGCTTTTGTACAACATACATAGAGCACCATGTCTTCAGCTTCCAAATCTTTCCTTGCCGATGCCGGCTATGGGGAGCAAGAGCTGGACGCCAATTCTGCCCTTATGGAGCTCGATAAAGGTAAGGCGGAAGGAGAAAGAGCGCGTGCGCGCGAGCCTGCACGGGATGTGCGCATGCGCCGGTATTGCTGAGCGTTCCATGGAGGTATAAAAAACAGGAGGTGGCACTACAGGCTTCATGCTGTTAGTTTTTTGAAGCCAGTGGGCGTGGCCTGCTGCCATATTAGGTGGACCAAAACATTAGCATACTACCGTTTACGATTGCTTCTTGTGTTGGAGGAGGTGTGGATTAATCCCCTCTCCCTGGTCCCCTGGCTTGGGAGGGGTTGGGGGGACAAAAGGGGTCTGTCCTCCCAACCCTTCCAGAGCCAGGGAACCCGGCAGAGAAGGGATCCCCCCGCAGGACACCCCAACAACAGAGTGTTGGAGGGGGGGGAATCGATCACCTCTCCCGGGTCCCCTGGGTCCAGAAGAGTTGGGGGGACAGATCCCTTTTGTCCCCCCAACCCTTCCAAACCCAGGGGACCAGGGAGAGGGGAACGAATCCACACACACACCCCAACACTCCGTTTTTAACGAGAAGAAGCCGCTTGCTTTCTTCTCTTTAATATGGGGGGTGTCCAGGGAATTCCCTCTCTCCACTGGGTTCCCTGGGTTCAGGAGGGTTGGGGAGACAGATCCTTTTGTCCCCCCAAACCTCCCATACCCAAGGGACCCGGGAGAGGGGATCGATTCCACACACACCCAACACTCAATTTTACTCCCTCCCCCCCAAGTGGTTTCTTCTCTATAATAACGGAGTGTTTGGGGGGTTGCGATCCCTCTCTCCGCTGGCTCCCCTGGGTCCAGAAGGGTTGGGGGGACAGACCCCTTTTGTCCCCCCAAACCTCCCAACCCCAGGGGAGCCAGCAGAGAGGGGGATCGCAACACCCACCCTGGTCCCCTGGGTATGGGAGGTTTGGGGGGACAAAAGGGGTCTGTCTCCCCAACCCTCCTGAACCCAGAGGACCCAGCGGAGAGGGGGAATCCCCCCAACTCCCCCCCCATATTAAAGAGAAGAAAACAAGCAAGCGGTTTCTTCTCTTTAACAACGGAGTGTTGGGGGGGGGGGTTGGTGGATTCGTTCCCCATCTTCCTGGTCCCCTGGGTTTGGAAGGATTGGGGGGGACAAAGAGGTCTGTCCCCCCAACCCTTCTGGACCCGGGAGAGGTGATTGATTCCACCCCCTCCCAAACACTCCGTTTTTAAAGAGAAGAAACCACTTGCTTTCTTCTCTTTAATATGGGGGGTGTCGGGGGAATTCCCCCTCTCCACTGGGTTCCCTGGGTTCAGGAGGCTTGGGGAGACAGACCCCTTTTGTCCCCCCAATCCTCCCAAACCCAGGAGACCCGGGAGAGGTGATCGATTCTACCCCCTCCCAAACACTCCGTTTTTAAAGAGAAGAAACTGCTTGGTTTCTTCTCTTTAATAACGGGGTGTCTTGCAGGGGGATCCCCTCTCTGCTGGGTCCCCTGGCTCTGGAAGGGTTGGGGGGACAGACCCCTTTTGTCCCCCCAACCCAGGGGACCCAGGAGAGGGGATCAATCCACACACCCCTCCAACACAAGAAGCAATCGTAAATGGTAGTCTGCTAATGTTTTGGTCCACCTAATATGGCGGCAGGCCACGCCCACTGGCTTCAAAAAACTTACAGCATGAAGCCTGTAGTGCCATCTCCTGTTTTTTATACCTTCATGGATCGTTCCCTGGCAGAAGCCACGCCCCTTCGTGGGGGAGTTTGAAAGGGAGGCTGTGTGGTAGGAAGGAGCGAAGGCTTCCTAGGCCTTAGAACAGGGGTGCCGTGGGCCGTTCACGTGGTTCAGGGAGCCAGTCACTATGGCCTGGGCCCCGGATCTGGCCCCTAGTGCCAATTCATCCAGCCCACAAAGCCCTCATCACTCCTGCAAGCGGAAGTAAAACGCACCCGTATGGGTGCGTTTTACTTCTGCTACTAGGAATGACGAGGGCTTTGTGGGCCGGATGAATTGGCATCGGGGGTCAGATCTGGCCCCCAGGCTGTAATTTGGGCACCCATGCCTTAGAATGAATGGCTCTCGCTTTGCCTAAGTAGCTGTAGTCCACTAGTTTCCAATCTTTTTTTATGCCATACCAGCAGCTCTAAAATCCTGATGTCCCCCCATCCGTGACATGTAATTCTTATTATTCAACAAGTGAACTCCTAGTCATGTGGAGGAAGCTTAAAAAGCTCCTCCCTGTTAATAACTCATTCTTGAATTCCCCCCCCCCAAAAAAAAAAATCAAAGTCCACCGCCCCGGTGGGGCATGTGCTCCCACGATGGGGACCACGGCTTTAGATAAAGGTAAAGATCTCCCTTCCTCGAATGCCAGTTGTGTAAGAGTTTAGGGTGGTCATCTCCATTTACAGACAAAAAACTACCACTGTCTTCATCTGCAGACGTTTCTGTAGTCATGTGGCAGTCATGACTAGACACTGGAGTGCACGTAACACTGTTACCTTTCCTGCTGAAGTGGTACCTATTTATCTACTTGTAATTTCTTGCTTTTGAACTGCTAGGTTTGCAGGATCTGGGACAAACGAACTCACTCCGTTGCACAGCACTTGGGTCTTGAACTTCTGACCTGCTGACCTCCCAATTGTCAAGCTCATTGTGTTAACCACTGAGCCACTGCTATCACCCAGATACCACAAGCCTAAAGTTGTTTCTCTTCCATATTAGAAGATGGCCTACTTGGTGGAAGCGCAACACAAGTTTTCTTCCCTTACTTTGACACAGTCTTGGGCTTAATATTTGAGGAAAGTTACTTTTTCTGGACTACATCTTGTCAGAGGAAAGGAGAAAGGCAGACTACTGGAGCACTTTAAATACTAACAGATTTATTTCAGTGTGACTTTTCCTGGATCAAACCCAACATTTTCAGACATAGAGGGCATAAATGTGTAGTGGGTGGTGGCTGCAGGTGGTATTTAGCTTGTCTTGCACACCACCCAGATTAGCGTGCATATTCTAATTGGGCAATATAAAAATTAAATAAATATATCCCCTATATTTCTTCCATAGTGGCAAGATTCATGTCCAGATATGATACATATAATAGGCAAAGTTACAATAGTTTGTCAACACAGAAATGGAACAGTCAAGCTGTTGATTAGTCAAGCTTGACTCTCTTTCCATATGAACCTCCTTGGCTCTTAAGCTCTTCAAAGGAGATCTTCTCTCAGTCCTTATTGTCAGAGGTATGCTTGAATGGCTCAAGTGGCTAAGACGCTGACTGGGAGACGGTAGGTCAGCAGTTTGATTCCCGAGTACTGCAGGATGGAATGAGCTCCCCTCTTTGTCCCAGCTCCTGCCAACTTAGCAGTTCGAAAGCAAGAAATTGCAAGTAGATAAATAGGGACCACTTCGGTGGGAAGGTAACAATGTTCAATGCACTCCGGTGTCTAGTCATGCCTGCCACATGACCATGGAAACATCTGCAGAAGCAGACAGCGCTGGCTCTTTGAAACAGATGAGCACTGAACCCTAGAGTCGGATACGACTGGCTTTTGAGTAAGGGAAACTTTTACCTATGCTTGATGAGATCACAAAAGAGGGCCTTCCCTGTGGTGACTCTCAGATTTTGGGATTCTCAACTTTGGAAGGTTAGGTTCGCCCCCTCCCCTCTCTTTTATCCTTCCATCGACAGCTGAAGACCCAACTCTTTAGGCAAGCTTTTAAATAATCATCATTTAGTCTCTCGATACTAGTTTTTAGCTAAGTTAAGCTTCTAATTTTTTAATCATGTTTTAAATCTTTTAGTGTATTTTCATCACTGCAGTTTAATTGTTTTTAATACATGATTTACTGTGTTTCTGTTTATCTGTTTTTTAACATTGTGAGCTACCTCAAGTCCACCATCAGGTGAAAGATGGCCTATAAATGCAACAGACAAACAAGTTGCAGGGTAGCAGATCCTAGCCGGGTGACAAACTTGGTGGATTTTAATATATTTTTTATGTATATTGTTGTTGCATGCCATTCAAGTTGTTTCAGACTTTCCTTAACAGCTCTACAGGATTCTTGCAAACTGAAGTCAGTCTGTATCCTTGGTGGATGTACTTTGCCTTAAAGAAGCAGAACAGAAATGTTGCCATTGTGCTGACATGCTGAGGATGATTATGCCTCTGAAGTTCAGATTCTTTAGCACCTGTCCATGTCTCCTTCCGTGTTGAGCTGCAGCAACTACTGTAGTTCTGGTATTTGTGACAGTCCTTCTTTCCTCTTTTGTGTGCCATGAGTTTCCTCTTCCATTGTGGATACTATTGCATTACACAGCAATAGCTCAAGATTCTGCCCTCGGAGCAGAAGTTACTATCTTTGGAACTCCTTTCTTCTAAAACCATGAGTGGTGGTAATTCTTGTTCTGAAGCCAAGTTAAAACTTACATCCCCTCAGCATTAAGCTTCAGAGCCAGTTATTATTTGACATGGGTTTCTTAAAGACTTTTGTTTATTTTTGTTTTACTCTATAGCCAAATTTTGGGACTAACAGGCAAAACTTTTATTTTTTTATACTGTATATTCATTTTATATCTTTTACAAGCATTACAATAAAATGACTAAATACTTCTGTTTGTTGCTTTACAGCCTACTTCGCCTTCTTTATATCCAGTATAAAGCCTAAAATTTGTATTAATTGTGACAGGTCTCCGATCTGGCAAATTGGGAGAACAATGTGAAGCTGTTGTCCGCTTTCCCAGACTCTTTCAGAAATATCCATTCCCAATTCTAATTAATTCAGCATTCTTAAAGCTAGCTGATGTTTTCAGAGTTGGGTAAGTAAATCTTGTTTGTTTCTAATTTGTAATATTCAAACAACTTTGTTGTTAATTCAAAATACTACTAGTACTTTCCCCCATATACTATTTGAGAACTGGATACCAGGAAGACTGTTTTCTTTCACTGCGCTCCTGTCTGCTTAGTAGTAGAACATGTGAGGATCTTGTTGCAATATGTTCTACAGCAGGGGTTCTCACCCTATGGCCTGTGGGCCGAACTCAGCCCACAGCATCATTTCATGTGGCCTGCGCTGCCGCCAACAGAAGTGCATGTGTTTACGGCAGCCGTAAATGCACTTGCAGCTGTCGTAAACATGTTTATGACAGCCATGGATGTGTTTTACAGCAGCATTTATGGTGGGGGGAACCTCCAGTTCAGCCCGCTCTGCTGTCTGAGGAGGCCTACAGCTTAAAAAGGTTGAGAACCTTTTCTACAGAGGCCAGAAAGAAAGCCTTCTTGATACTCATTCCAGGCTTTAGAATTTCCTCCTTATCACTTCCTTAATAGCGCTTCAATGTATGGCAAAATCTCCCCTTTTAAGAGTGGGAAATTTCTCAACTGGGTGGTATAGAAATATAATAAATAAATCAAGCAGGCAAGCAAGCATTTTAGCCTTAAGGTCTGTTATTTGCTCTTTCCATTTATTTAACTGTGCTGTTGTTTCTATCTAGCTATTAATTTCACTTACTTTTTTCTATCTTTGTACCCCACCCCCTTTACTGTAGCTCTACTTTTAGTTGTGATGTTGTAATTGGAATGGTGTTGATAATCATTTTTGAGTCACTAAGCGTCATTGACTCTCCAAGGGAAAATGGAATGCAAATATTGCAGTTAATTGAATTAAAATATTTTTCAAAACAGAAACAACTTCCTGAGGCTCTGTGTTCTGAAAGTTACTCAGCAGAGTGAGAAGCACTTGGAAAAGATCCTGAACGTGGATGAGTTTGTAAAAAGAGTTTTTTCAGTTATTCATAGCAATGATCCTGTTGCTCGAGCAATCACACTCAGGTATGCGTCTGTAACTGAGCTAAGGACTATCCTGCTGCTGTGTATAGTAATAGAGGATTGAGATAGACTGGTAGCTTGTGTAGCCACTAGTGCTTGCTTTTATCACCAGAGGGTTTTATTTATTTGTTTGTTTGTTTGTTTGTTTGATTAGATTTCTAGCGCCACTCCACTCACTGAGGCAACTCTGGGCGGCTTACAAAAAACAATAAAAACAACAACATTTAAAAACAATTAAAATCTGAAAAATCTTCAAAGTTCTTTAAAAACCCCAAAGCCACCTTCCCAGCTGCTCAGATCCGCCAGCCCACAGTGGCTATTTCCCCAGCCGCCGCCCCCACACCTGCTGTGCCAGCCAAATCTTCACACCCCTACAGAAGGGCAAAAGCTCCGTCTAGAGACGACGTTCCATAGGCAGGAGGTTCCATAAGGCCAGAGTAGACACAGTGAAGGCCCTCTTTCTTGTGCTAGACAGGTGAGCCTCTCCAGCCAATAGAACTATAACAGAGTCCCTCCGGTCCACTCTAGTGGGACGGGCAGATATCCTTGGGGTAATGTGGTCTCTTAAATATCCTGGCCCACTACCATATAGGGCTTTAAAGGTAATCACCAGCACCTTGAATTGCACATGGAGGCACACCGGTAGCCAGTGTAGCTCCCAAAGCAGTGGTGAGGCACTGACATAATGCCCGCACCCCATCACCACCCGAGCTGCTGCATTCTGGACCAGTTGCAACCTCCGAATGGTCATCATGGGCAGCCCCATGTAGAGCGCATTGCAATAATCAAATCTGGAGGTGACCAGCGCGTGTGTGACCATGAGCAAGAAGTCAGGGTCTTTGATGAGGGTTTGCTCAATTTTGCTACTTTAATTTCTTTTGAATGAAAGATGGCAGAGATTAATGTTTCTTTCTACTTTTGTATAATGTGTTTTGCTGCTGAATTATGATCCTTCAAGGTTTGGACTTTTGGACAGTTTCTTGCCCTATTTATATTTAAAACAGGATGGGCTGAATCCAATGGTTTTTCTTCTGTGATTAGAGCAGACACAATTATTAGACTGGATTTCCTCTTCCACTGCAGTCTCATATGCCAAAACTGTTCCAGAAGATTGGTGGAATCCTTTGATGCAAATGACAGGGTGTTCAAGGGGTGCTGCAGGAAAGAAAAGGGCATAGGATACTCTAATAATTGAGGTCTATTTATGCAGTGTTGGATTTAGATCAGTGTTTCCCAACCTTTGGTTTTTGGACTTCAATCCCCAGAAGCCTAAGTCAGTTCCCCAAAACACTGATTAGCCAGTGTACTGACTTAGGCTTCTGGGAATTGAAGTCCCTTTGTGGGGTGTGGGCCCCATGTTGGGAAACACTGATTAAGACCAATGTTTGTATTACATTTGTATTAGGTGATGCCCATTTTGTTTAGCAGCTGCCTGGTCTCCCTCTGTTTTATTCTTCAGGATGTTAGGTAGTATGGCATCTATAATCCCAGAAAGGAAGAATGCGCATCACAGTATTCGCCAGAGCTTGGACTCTCATGACAATGTTGAAGTTGAAGCTGCCATTTTTGCTGCAGCTAATTTTTCAGCCCAGTCTAAGTAAGTAAAGCATACACTCCGAGTTAAGGCAGACTTTCCCGATAATCAGTTAACATTTACATTTGGTATTGTACCTTTATTATTTTGTGTACTGTTTCACTTGCATTATTCTAATAATTACCACAGGAGACCAGCCTATATTACATTCTGTTACACTAAGACTGGGAAATGATGTCTTATCTCTGATGACTAGTGTATTGTTTGTGTTATATACAAATGACTGTTTGAAATAGTTATATTTTATTGTTTAAAAAAGCTGCCTAAGATGATTTCTTCTTCTTCTGTGTCTAGGCCAGACGTGAAATTGCCAAAACGAAGCCACCTTTTGGTGAGTTCATTCTGCATTTTCTTTCGCCTGACCTACTGTGAGAAAGATTAGCCGGCAACACAAGGTTGCTGCTACCAGGGTATGCCTGATTGTGGTTCAAAAATACCATCATCTTCAAGGAGGCTGATTCTGCCTCAGATGTGAGGAGATAAATAAAGAATATTTATATATTTAAGAAGTTAATAAAAAACTATTGGATAAAAAAGGCAACAAAATGTAACTCAAGGTCTTGGGTTGCAGTCCTGTGTTCATTTATCAGAAAGTAAGTCTCCTTTATGTTGCACTATTTGTTCCTTATCCATGGTGTAGTAGGAGCCACACTTAGGCATTCTGAAAGCATGTGGATCACAGACATAATCATGGAAGTATGGTAGCTTGATCCTTTCCACTGTCATTTTCAGCATCTGAAAGCCACAGTCTGAAGAGAAGATGGTTATGTAGGCCCTCCACATGAATCAAAACCCCAGTTTTCTTTGTGTTCTAACTTTCCTAGAGAACCTGCATGGATACAACATCCTTCGCCTCATTATCATTTTTGGATGTTGAAAATGTACATTGCGTTTTATGACTTTTGAAAATATTTGTAAGAATGCCTACCATGTGCTTAATTACAACATCAAGTTACGTGTGTACTCCATATCTAGTTATGTGAGTGCTCTGTAGTAACTCTGCTCTTCAGAGTTAGGATTTCAAGATTTTTTTTAACATTAAGAAACCAACAAGGTGTGAGATTACTGCGTATTTAACTGTACTGAATTGACAGTATTATGTCCAGTTCTGGATACTATTGTTTAAGAAGGATGCCAACACAGTTCAAAAGAGGGCTACAAAGATGATCAGGAGACTGGAAACCAAACCCTGTGAGGAAAGCCTGAAAAAACTGGGCATGTTTCACCTTGAGAAAAGGAGACTATTGGGGGATATGATAGCACTTTTCAAATACTGGAAAGATAGTCATAAATAGGAAGGATAGGATCTGTTCTCAATCAACCCAGAGTGCAGAACATGCGATAATGGGCTCAAACTATAAGAAACCAGATATAGGCTGAATATCTGGAAAAAACTTCTTAAATTCGGAGTTGGGTGGCAATATAAATCAGAAAAATAAATAAATAAAATATTAGCATAGTTTATATTTTTAAGCTTAATGATTCTGCCTGACATAGTTGCTCATTGAGCTGAAAAAAGTGTAAAAATTTAATTCACACAACTGCTGCAGACAACACTTAGCTGTGGCTTTTTGCCTTCTGCTTGGCTTCGATTTGTTTACTATTTCTTTTGTGCTTTTATCATTGATTTTTTATGATGGCAATAGCCACCGTGAACAAGCTGCCATTAGTCCCTGAATGTCATAGCTAACAATGAACCAGAAAATAGTGTCAGACTACCAATTGTTTTGCAATTTGTTCAATTCTCTCACTGTTTTTTAATTTATTCATGACAGAGATTTTGCTGGCGGGATATGTAACAAAATAAGTGAAATGATTCAAGGTATGCATATTTTATCTAACAGTAAAACAACTTTGCAATTCACTCTGAAATTGTATGTGTGGGTATGTGTGTGTGTGGGGGGGGGTAATTAAAATATTTTGGGTTGTTGAGAACTTTAAAAGTACCTATCAGTTTGAAGTGGAGACTGAAGACCTGGTAGATACATTTTTCTTCATCAGCATCTGTAAGGGCATACAGGAGCTGGTTGTGAGAAGCTTACTCTTTCACCAGAGCTGCAATGTTGCAGTTTTGTATGCATTTTAAAGTAAAAACATTTGAACTCATGGAATGTCTAATTATACATGAGATCAGATTATAGATTTTCAAAGTGTGTGACAGTAATCATAACATGATGGCAAACCTTGGCACTCCAGCTGTTCTTGAACTTCAATTCCCAGAAGTCCTGATCAGCAGGAGTGCTGACTTGGGCTTCTGGTAATTGAAGTCCAAGAACACCTGGAGTGCCAAGGTTCGCCATCACGGGCATAGTAGATGCTGTTTGCGATGGCAATAGCACAATATGTAAACTACCAAAGTCTTAGTCATTACATAGTTACTGAATTTAAAGCCAGTATACAAATGTAGCTGAATGCTTGTGAAAATGTTCTGCCTTCCACACCAGACATATGATTTTTCTCATCAACACACTATATGACCACCAACCCTGGAAACTATTTTTTTTTCTTTTATATACTAGGTTTAGCTACTCCAGTAGACTTGAAGCTTAAGTTGATCCCTATTCTGCAGCATATGCATCACGATGCCAGCCTGGCTTCCAGTGCTCGCCAACTACTCCAACAACTGGTGACATCCTATCCTTCTACTAAGTTGGTTATTGTTACTTTGCACACCTTTACCTTGCTGGCTGCCTCTTCTTTGGTTGATATTCCCAAACAGGTAATGCCCATATTTTTGTTAAAGATACTTATATATGCGCTTGTATAGGTGTGTGCGCGCGTGTGTGTGTGTGCGCGTGTGTGTGCGTGCGTGTGCGTAAGCATGTGTGTGTACACATGAACACCTATATATTTATGATTATACCCAATGACATAATTTATCATGATTAAGTTAAGACAGATTGTGTAAGTTGCAGAGATACACAACTTTAGAATATCAGAGAGTAAACAAAACAAAACAGCAAAAGAAGATAAAAATGCTGTGGCACCTTAAAAACTAACTCCTGTATTTTAGAAGCATCTTTATAGTCATTTTCTAGAAACATTTCAGGTATGTTATTTATTTATTTATTTTGTATATTTATACCCCATCCTATTGGTGCGAACACCACTCAGGGTAGCTACCAACATAGAAAAAATACAATAAAATACAAAAATGATAAAAAGCCATTATAAATAAAAATGTTACTAAAACCCTTATCTAAAATACAATCTTAAAAATACATAAACCCTCCAATACCCTCCCTAACCCCTTAAGATACAGTCAAAAGAGATAGAAAACAAGAAAGAAAGAAAAACAGAGGGGGAGGGGGGAGATAAAAACAGACAAGTCAGTTGTAGGGTACTATTTATATAAGCCAGCGGGACTGGGCCGTCTCACCTGTCGGCCCCCATACCCTCTGAGGGGACCATTACCCCACCTAAAGGGGCTCATCTGTCCATAGCTGATGGCCCAATTTAGGGAATCAGGTTATTTACCGCCACCCAACACTCAGCGTTGAATCACTGGCTGTACAGTCTACTCCGTTACCATAGCGGGATGTCTGGCCAGACAAGCAATAAAATAAAAAAATTAAAATCAATTCCATATTAAATTTGCAGATACAGCTGTTACTGCAGTACTTGAAGAATGATCCAAGAGAGGCTGTTAAGAGGTTGGCTATCCAAGATTTAAAGTTACTAGCAAATAAAACTCCTCATACTTGGAGCAAAGAGAATATTCAGGTATGTAGACATTCACTTTAGTTTGGAACTGAACCATCAGGGCTTGGAGTTAAAGCATGCTTGGCTTCATGTGATTTCCTTTTAAGTGAGCAGATTTATGCTGGTCATGGACTGTAAATAAATTTGAATTTGAAGTGAGCAGATGGAGAATTGTACTCTGGATTACAATCTTCCACCTCCTTGTGCTTTAGAGGTAGGTCTTTCCTTTAAAAAATGCTACATTGCTGTTTACAGTTTGTCAGTAGGTAAATGGAACATGTGATGCAGAGCATAAAGCAACTTCCCAGCATTGTACCATAAGCTTTCTCCTCACGTGAAATATATGTTTATTTTTTTATTTCAATTTTTATGCCGCCCTCTCAGGTAAAAACCCGACTCAGGGCGGCGTACAACAGTTAAAAACATATAAAAACATGTTAAAACACCCTCATCCTCCCACTCATCCACCCTCATTACTCCCACCCCATTTAAAACCAAACTAAAAGCTAAGAAGGAGCGGGGGAAATGCAAAGACACAGAGGAGGACACAACTGGGCTAGTTGGGGATGAGCCAGCAAGCTGGGGCCATATTCCCATTAGGCCCCATACCTGCCCCACCAGCCAGGTCTTCAAACCTTTCCTGAAAGGCAGCAATTCTGTCTGTAGCCTCAATTCTGTTGGCAGGAAGTTCCATAGGGCTGGAACGGACATGGAGAAGGCCCTCCTCCATGTGCTAGAGAGGCGAGCCCCTCTAGCTGAAGGCACAACTAGGGAGCCCCTCCAGTCTGCTCTGGTTGGACGGACAGACACTATTGGGATGATGCGGTCTCTCAGGTAACCTGGCCCACTGCCATATAGGGCTTTAAAGGTCAAAACCAGCTTTAAAGGTCAAAACCACCTTGAATTGCACCCGGAGGCAAACTGGCAACCGGTGCAGCTCCTGGAGTAGTGGGGATGTGCGGGCATAGAGCCCACACCCCATCACCACCTGAGCCGCCGCATCCTGCACCAGCTGTAGCCTCCGAATGGTTGTCAAGGGCAGCCCCATGTAGAGTGCATTGCAGTAATCTAATCTGGTGGTGACCAGAGCATGATTGACCATGAGCAAGGAGTCCCGGTCCAGGAGCGGGCGCAACTGGCGAATTACTCTAAGTTGAGCAAAAGGCTCCTGACCACAGCCGCCACCTGTTCTTCCATCAGCAGCCGTGAATCCAAGAGGACCCCCAAGTTGCGCACTGGGTCTGTCTGGGGCAGAACTGCCCCATCCAAGACCAGAGATGGTAACTCTCTGGATAACCCTGGACTCCCAACCCATAGCCACTCAGTCTTGCTCGGGTTTAGCTGAAGCCCGTTGCCCCCCATCCAGACCCCAACAGCCTCCAGGCATTCGGACAGGACTTTGAACGCATCACTGGGGTCCCCACGGGCCGAGACGTACACTTGGGTGTCATCCGCATACTGATGGTACCGCACCCCATGGGAATGGATGACCTCACCCAGCGGCTTCATGTAGGAGAGAGCACCGAGCCCTGCGGCACCCCATATTTAAGGGGCATAGGACTGGATTTCTCCCTCTCCAACCACACCGACTGGGTACGGCCCTCCAGAAATGAGGAAAACCAGGACAATACTGTGCCCTGGATCCCCAATCCTTTGAGCCGTTCCAGAAGGATACAGTGGTCGACGGTATCGAAGGCCGCTGAGAGGTCAAGGAGAGCAAGGATGGTTGGATGACCGCCATCCCGCTCTCGCCTGAGATCATCCACCAGTGCGACCAATGCCATCTCTGTACCATGTCCGGGCCTGAATCCTGATTGAAAGGGGGCCAGATAATCCGCTTCCTCCAGAGCCCCCTGCAGCTGGCGCGCCACTGCCTTCTCCAGTACCTTCCCCCAAAAAAGGGAGATTGGACACTGGCCTGTAGTTTGTTACGACAGCTGGTCAAGGGTCGGTTTCTTCAGGAGGGGGCGCACCAAAGCATGTTTTAACGGTGTAGGAAACACCCCCTCCCACAAAGATGCATTTATTATAGCCCCGACCAAGCCTCCTGTCACCACCTTAGAAGCTTTCACTAACCAGGAGGGACAGGGGTCCAAAGGACATGTGGTGGCCCGCACTGCTGCAAGGAGCCTGTCCACTCAGGGGCAACCGAGTCAAACCAATCCCAAATCACACCACAAGACTGTGCTCCAGCCCCCCCCCCCCCAGACCTTCACTGCCCACGCCAGGGTTAAGCCCCGAGCGAATCCGATCGATTTTCTCCACCAGATGGTCTGCAAAATCCTCAGCCGAACCCTGCCAACTGAGCACCGGCCCCTCCCTGCCCAGGAGGGACCTGGTCACCCGAAACAGGGTGGTTGGGCGATTATCGGTGGAGGCAATAAGGGTGGTGAAGTATTGCCACCTCACCACCCCTATCTCCACTAGATAGGCCCTAATAGCGGCTCTAGCTAGTGTCCAATCAGAACCGCTCTGGGTTTTTGCCCAGCAGCTCTCTAGGCATCTCTTAGCCCGTTTGAGCTCCCGCAGTTCATCAGTGAACCACGGGGATGGCTTAACCCCCGGGCTCGGAGAGGCCGCAGTGGCGCAATTTCATCCAAGGCCGCTGTCGCCATCCTATTCCTATTTCAACACCAGACTTCCTAGAATCTAAAGCAAAAAAGTGCTTGTTGGCTGAAGGTGCAACATAAAGAGGTGTGCTACCCTTAATGAAGAAGATTCAGGCATTAGTCATAATCTGAACACTGGAATAAAGTAATTATCAACAGTCGAGAGGATTGGTCTGGTGTATACTACATCTCATGTGTTTATTTTAACCCTGTCATGGATGTCTGATGAGTGCTAGCAAGCAAACACTGTAAGTCTCGTTCAAATACAGTAATACCTTGGATAACACTAAAACTTGGTTCCACAAGTCTTAGCGTTATCCGGTTTTTAACGTTGTGCAATACATTGATTGCACAACGTAAACAAAAGCCTGGTTCCCTTTCCGAAGAGAAAAGGGAACTGGGGGTCGATCCGCCTGACTCTGGAAAGGGCAGCGGGGATTCCATGCTTGGAATCCCAACTGCCCTTTCCAAAGAGGCAGGCAGATCGAGCCAAGCCCCAAAGTTGGCAGGACTGGTCTCCGACTTTGGGATTTGGCTCTCCAGTGGTCTGAACGTCTGAGCGCCTGTTTCCTTGGGGTCAGGGCATGCGCACCCGGTCTTCCCCCAAGGAAACCGGCGGTCTGAGCATGCACGCACTCTCACCCAGAGGAAACCAGCAATCCGATGCTTGGGTCTACGGAGGCCCCCTCTCTCCCCCCCCCCCCCCGAGCAAGGGGGCCTCCAGAGATCTCTACCCCAAAGCCCGCAGGGCTGGTCTACATATAGATGTAGGAATGGAAAAAAGAAAAACCGGCCAAGCTCCTTATTTTGAGCTGTTTAATTTTTCAGTAACTTGGAAGATAGATTTCCCAGTAAATGCTATTTGGCCACTATACTGAAGATTTATGTCATAAAATGTCGATAATGTGGTTTCCTGATATATATTTTTAAAGCAAGGAGCGCTAGTGGTTGCAAGGTCTTCATTTTCCCCACGAGATTTATTCTGACTGCTCCAATTATTGCCAGCATTTTACTATCAGGAGGAAAACCCAAAACCTGAAGAAGAAAAAATGCAAAGCCCATCAAAGTGTTTTTAAAAAACCTACAGGAGATATAATAAAATATGTTTTTTAAAAAATAATCTGACTTTCCATGGGCAGAGCCTTATTTGCTATTGTATAAAAGGCCCAGGCTATGAACAGAACACTGGTTTTAGTGCCTGACACAACATGAAGGAATAAAAATGTAATTATTTTGGAGAATCTAATGCAGCATGGGAAAGAAAATGTGTTATTGACCTGCAGGGAGTAATCTGTTTGTATTTTATGGTCTAACTCTATACCATTTCACTGCTTTTTAAATAGGGATAATTTTCATTTAATTTAGATCATCCAAAATAAATCTTTTACAAAATTGGTCAGGGTATTTTAAATTTAGTAATAATAATAATTTCATGTCACATATTACTCTGGGTTGAAAAGATTTTTGCTGGAGAAACTCAGCTCAGGGGGCGCCCGAATGAGGCTCCTTTCATGTCCCCAAGTGCATTCCTCGGGTATTGAAACCTGACCTTACAATCTCCAAGCTCAGTGTATTAACCACTGAGCCACTGGAGGAGCTGTTTTAAACTTAGTATACCTGAACTTTAAACAATGATAATAATAATAATAATAATAATAATGATAACTTTTTATTTGTATCCCGCTTCCCTCAGCCCGAAGGCGACTTGAAGCAGCAAACAACAGTAACAAAAACAATACAATCCATACCATTATACAAAATAAATAAATACACAATAGTACTGTATGCAAAAAAGTCCAAGAAATACAGAAAAACCATAAATATTCAGTGGCATATCAGGATACAACAATCACCTGATAGCGACACTAAATAACAAAAATCTTCCATCCCTCACATTCCCACAATCCCTACAGAGCTGGGGCTTACAGAGCTCCCAAAGCTCAACGTCTTTGCAGAGCCCGGGCTGTGGTGCTCCCACTTCCCCATCATCCAGCCAAGCCGAGGGGAAGGAGTGCGGGGCCTCGGGTTCACCCACAGCTATTCGCCCCGCAAAGCTGTTCTCCATCTCCCCTCGAGGCCCAACTGGCCGAGAGGAAAGTCTGGGGCCAGGAAGGGGCTGGCCCTGGAACACCTGCGGCGATGGTGGGGGGCTTTTGAAGCCCACCGTGTTCCTTGCAGCTGCGGGAAGTTGGTCTGGCCGGCCGCCGGGCAGGCGGAGCTGACTCTCCTCTGGCGGTGTCGGCGTCATAAGAGATTTTATTCTGCTCATTTAATTTTTCTTAATGGTTAACTGTAAGTTTGTACTTTCAGGGTATATTATTTTCTTAAATAAATGGATGGAAGCTTTGACTTCAGATTGTCATTGACAGCTACCACTTCAAAAGTTATTTCTGATAGTTGCTTCTGTGGGCGATTCTCTACAGATGTATTCATAACCAGTGACTGCAACTTTAAGTGATGAGTTGCAGAAATGAAATAGCCATTATCACACGGTCCTGGTTAAGAAACTGGGATGGTGTAGAGCAGAGGTGGCCAACCTTGGTGCTCCACCTGTTCTTGAACTTCAATTCTCAGAAGCCCTGATCAGCAGGTGTGCTGACTTGGGCTTCTGGTAACTGAAGCCCAAGAACAGCCGAAGCACAAAGGTTGGCCACCACTGGTGTAGAGCAAGGGTAGACAAACTGTGACTCCAAATGGAATTTTGGGAGGTCTACGGAGCAGCCTAATGATCCCAATAGTGGGAGAAGGAGATCTCTAGGTCTAGGACTGTGAACCTTGGCACTTGATATGTTCTTGGACTTTAATTCACAAAGCCCAAGCACCCTGTGTATCCACACAAATGGGTTTACTGCGATTCATCCGGCCCACGCTGCCCTCGTCGCTCCCGGAAGCAGAAGTAAAACACGCCCGTACGTGTGGATTCACAGGGTGCCTGGGCTTCATGAATTGAAGTCCAAGAACATCTGGAGTGCCAAGGTTCACCATCACAAGGTCTAGAAGCATCTCCCCCGCCCCTCCCGGCAGGCTAAGAGGATTCTTTTTAAAAAGCCAAACCTAAATTCTATATGAGGATACTATTGGGCATTTCCAGGACTGATGAGCCTCATGATGGGTGTTGGGCAAAATATAAGTCCTTCAGATTCCCTAGAGTTGTCCATCCCATGGGTATGAACTATGAACAAATGAGCACCAGTTTAAATCTTGCTTTGTATCTTTAGACAACATAGTTTTCTTCAGCATCACTTTTTGGTTACTTCTACTTGCCTTGTCCAGCCAGAAGTATTACACTAATCAGAAGTAAGGAAACAGTAGCTTCCCGTTAGATCTAAATCCTGGCTTGGTGTACCTTTGAGAAATCAGGAATGGGAAGCCAAATCCTGGCTTCAAACTCTGTATTATTGGAACAGTGATATGCCTGGTAGTTTTGTTTGGAAAACTTCTGTTCCTCCACCCCCATTATTTCTCGTTAGCTTAGCTGTTCCTGATAATGGGAGAAACCATATGAGATACTGTATCTTTTTGAACATTTCATCACCATAAAACTGCTAAGAATTGTTTAATATTAATGTAAATATTATTTAATATGACTGACAAATGATTTTCAGTAGAGATGCTTTGCTAACTCAGATGTATATGTGACATATGGATAGTCAAAACATGTTCATTACATGTTGAGGATTTTTGTTATTTTTCATATGGAGAATGGTTGCCTTAGACTAAAATTGAAATTTCTCCTTGCTATTAGGCCCTTTGTGAATGTGCTCTTCAAACTCCTTATGACAGCTTAAAACTAGGCATGCTGTCTGTACTTTCCACGCTGTCAGGGACGATTGCCATCAAGCAATACTTCAGTATCACTCCAGGTATGTATTTTATTTACATAGCTGAGATCAGCCCAGTTCCAGCACACTTTAATTTTCTTTTCTCTTTGCACACATTACTATATGAGTAGAGTATTTCAACCTTCTGAATACTACAAATAAATTTTAACATATCCTTTGTCTTGGAAGGAACTGAAACCGTTCACATACTTTTTGACTAATCTTTCTCACACTAGGTCAGGCGGAAGGAACTAAAAATGAACTCACCACAAGGTGGCTTCATTTTGGCAGTTTAGAATCTGACATAGACACGAAAGAAGAAGTTGATTTTAAATATGCTAGGAAACTGCTATAATGATTGAAATTAGGGACAGAATATCTAGTTCAGTGATTTTTGCTGGAAAATTGCGATGGGCCAGTGGTTGTAGGAATGGCTGTTTGTGTAATAAAATGCATTGTTGGTGTGACTCAATTAAAAAAAAAAATTCAATACAACAGACATAGTGCACGTTACATAATCAACTTAAACATAATCATTCAAACAGTGCCCCCCTCCAAGGAGGCTCAATTTCATACTGTTCTTTCCCCCTTCCAGTATTTCCATATCATCCCTTTATGTGTGTGTATAGACAAGACCTCAGCTCTATAGTAGCATAGTTTGTCCTTGTTGACTGAGAACATGCTAGGTGCAAGGCTCACACTACTGCATCAGAGACACATTTTAAGAGTATGGGCCACAGATAACTCCTAGGCCAGTGGTGGAGAACCTATGGCACATGTGCCAGAGGAGGCACTCATAGCCTTCTCTGTGGGCATGCACACTGTCACCCCAGCAAAAAGTTTGCCCCACCCCTCTGCCCAGCAGCCCAATGGGAGTGCTTCTTCCTTCCCCATAGCACAGTTTGATCTGCCCAGCAGCCCAATGGGAGTGCTTCCTCCCTCCCCCAGCACAGAGTTCGCCCCGCCCCTCTGTGATGTGGACAGCAGCCTGTTTTGTTTGTGCATTCAGTCTCTAAAAGGTTCGCCATCACTGTCCTAGGCTGTTTGAATGGATTCTGTGTTTTGAGTCCTGATTCAGTTCAGTTAACCACTACCACCTAGCACTGCAGAATCATTTTTCTAATTTCTCTCATTTTTAAACGGTGGGAAAGAAAAGTATGTCATATAATTAACAATTTTGTACTGTTCAGAAATATCCCTTTGCTTCTCATTTAGGAGCAACAGTTACTCCAATAAAGTCCTCTGATCTCATCAAACTAGCACAGGAATGCTGTTACCATAATAACCAGCATATTGCTGCTCATGGAGTACGAGTTCTGACATATATAGCTGCCTCTTGCCAGGATAAAGGTAAGTGGGGACATATGGGTGGACTGGCGATCCTCCATGTTCTGTGTAATATGCTGTGTCTTACCTTTGGAATCAGATTGGAAATTTGTTGCTAGAGTGGAAACCCAGAGCTAAGCAATTTAATTCTTGCTGTTTTCTCTTATTAATTTTTTGTCTCAGGTGTGCTATGCATTGTTGTGCAGCCAATCCAATAGAAATTCAGTGAATTTTCATATTTCAACTTAAAAATTCTGTGTAGAAGCCTGCGATTTATAAATACTGTACACAATAAACTTGAACCTTCACCCATTCTTTCTCCCATGATTCCCTTGTTTTAGCAGTCAAGTGGCATTACAATCACTTGTGGTTGACTTATATGGGCAAATAAAGAACCTGAAATCCAGGCACCTGCACCTTGATGTTAACCTCAGACAGGGAACTAAAGAGACTCAGAACTCCTTTCAATATATCTTTTCCTTCCTAGTGCTGGGGTTTCAAGGAGCCACTGCTGCTTACATTTAGTTTCACGATCTGTGAGCTTCTAACCCAACACGGGGCACACGCCCCACAGGGGGGACTTCAATTCCCAGAAGCCTCAGTACATTGGCTGATCAGTACTTTGGGGAATTGACTTAGGCTTCTGGGAATTGAAGTCCAAAAAAACACAAAGGTTGGGAAACACTGTTGTAACCCTTAAAAAAACAACGGAAGCCTTCTCCCTCAGTGGGATTGAAGGGAAATCCCTGTTATCATGGCAGCTGAGAGACTAGCCTGCTCCATCTAATGGAAAAACTAGGCATATTTTATGGCATCATGTATTAATTACCATATTTACCTGCGTATAAGATGCACCTTTCACCCTTAAAATACACCGGGAAAATGGAGTGTGTCTTGTGTGCCAGTAAATATGGTATTCACTGTATATAGTGGTCTCTAGTGGGCCATTTTGATAATAACAGAGTGCATCTTATACTCCGATGCATCTTATATGCTGGGAAATATGGTATGCTCTTGTTTGTTTTTTCTGAGCTTGTCTCCACAGGTGTTATGCTTCCTAGCCAAAGCATTCCTACTGGCTTCTGTAATATGAGCCACCACTCTTGTAGAGTACTGTAATTATTAGGTTTTCAAATATCAATACCGTATATACTCGACTATATGTCATCCCAAATATAAATCGAGATACCTAATTTGGACCTCTAAAACTAGGAAAATAGATTGACCCGAGTATAAGTCGGGGTAGAAAATGCAGCAGCAGCTGGTAAGTTTCAATAATTAAAATACATGAAAATATGGTAAAATTAATTAATATAGACATTTGTGTGGGTATGTTTTAGAGTTTTTATGGTAGTGTTCATGCTTTTTTTAACTGTATGTTTGCATTTGCACCACTGCAGCTTCGGGACCCGAGTATCAGTCGAGCCCCCTTTTTGGACCTCATTTTGGGGGCTAAAAACTAGACTTATACTCGAGTTTATACCATACCTGTCAAGTTTCGGTAAATTTCTATCAAATAAGGGAAATTTCCTGGCCAAAACAGGAAACTGGACAGCTATGCTTATCCTGTGTTGGCCTCCAGTTTAACACCAGTCTAATTGCAGTCTAACGAATATGGGATGATGGCGAGAAAGAGTGTAAAATACGGGCGTTTGACAGAAATTTCCTGAAACTTGACAGGTATGGTATATACAGTTATTGCAATCAGCAAGTTAATAACAGTTTTAATTGCTAGTTCAATTTTAATTTTCAATTAAATCAGTGGTACTGAGTTTGAAGGACGTACTGCTGACTGTGTAGGCTCCAGATACCCAGCTTTTCTACCTGGTGGCAGTTTTATGAAGAAGAGGTCCAAAGAATGCACTGCCTTCTCATTTATGGACAAAGTGAATAGTTTTCTGAACACCTATACTAGTAAGATCATGCAGGCTCTTGCTAATAGCAATTCAGGTTAAGTCAGTGGCTGTCTTGAATCTGATGAGATTTGTATTTGTTTGATTATGAATCTGTTAAGAATTTGCTGTGCTTTTTCAGTAAAGTATTCTCTGTATTTCAGATTTACAGTATCTGTGGAAGGAAGAATAGTTTAAAAGGACTGTGTTGGCCTTCACAGTCAAGAGTAACTTAGTGCTTTGGGTGACTAGTATTTAAACTAATAAGGTTTAATATATTTTTGTTTTAGATCTTTTGTCATTGGAGCAGGATGCAGTTTTTGGCCTTGAATCAGTTCTTGTGCTTTGTAGTCAAAACAGCAGTCCATGTACCCAAGCAACCTTAAAGGTAGATTGTGGTAATGTCTCTGTATTATCTCTCATGCTAATTTGTATATGAGGTGTAAACATTTAAGATACTTGTAGTGGAAATGCTTTATTTGCTTTTTAAAGCTTTGATGATTTTGCAAACCACGTCTGTATTTTCTGCTTTCTCTTGTAGCTTCTTACCCATTAAGGAAATGATAATTGTACAGTGAATACTGAGTAAATAACATTTTCTTTCATGTAGATTGCACTTACCTGCATGGTGAAGTTGGCCAAGAGTCGTCCCCACCTGAGCCAGTCCATTGTGAAGTCCTTGTTGACACAGCTGCACAGTGCGCAGGATGCTGCCAGGATTCTCATTTGCCATTGCTTAGCAGCCATTGCCATGCAGTTACCTGTTCTGGGGGATGGGATGCTGGGAGACCTCATGGATCTGTACAAAATGATTGGACAATCTGCTTCGGATAAACAGCAAGAGCTTTTGGTAAGAATAATTAATTCAGGATCATTGATTCAGGATCATTATTCTTGACAGCAGCTGGGCTTGGGTGAATCAAACTGAAGAAATGCTAGCAGAAAAAATATCTGTAATCTGAATGTTCATGTAACAGTCATTTAGCAATCTTTATAAATGGAATAGAAAGTATGACAAAGTTGTAACATTGCATTTATTATTATTATTATTATTATTATTATTATTATTATTATTATTATTATTATTATTATTATTATTATTATTATTATTATTATTATTATTATTATTATTATTATTGCCACTTATCATCCTTGGATCTTTTCCCCATAAGGAACATTTTGTAGCTGTTTCTGATGTTTCCTTCTGTTTATGTAAGATACGTCCTGATGTCTGTGTAGGAAGAGATACGATAGCGGTAGGAGTTCAAATGCAACACAAGAAGAAACCACTAACTGCAACCGAGAATATACGAGAGAAAAGATCAAACTTCAGAGAGATAGTGAGGACATGTAGTTCAGCAACGGATGAAAGAGGAGTAATAATAAGTGACTAAAGTGATTTAGAAACAAGAATTGTAAGTGCAGTGTCACAGATGAAAGAAAACCAAATACTGTAACTTGATAAAACATCAAAGCTAGGATCCACTTGTAAGTTGGTGTTAAACAGATGTTGTTATTCGGCTAGCAAAGAATTTTTTTTAAAAAATCTTCACTCAAGGAGAAGAAAACCTGAATGTGAAATTTTGCTAAGCAACGTTACAGCCATATTCTTGATCCCTGTCCAACCATTGGGTGGCATTTATTTTACATGGGCATTCTGAATTGCCACTGTTTTTCAAACACAGTGGAAAGCCTGGACCTTTTACTATGTTGTTGACTCTTTATAGTTCTTTAAATTAAAATGGACAGGTCTTTGTTATCTTCTCCTTTATCCTGGTATTATTTCACGGCTTCTATGTTGCTTTATGGATTCTTACTTCAGTGATATCCTTCAGAATCGATAGTGAAGTGACCAAATTTGTAGATTACACCAAATTGATCAGGATGGAGAAAAAGAAAAGGGTTTATGAGGAACTCCAGAATGATCTCTGCAAAGTAATACACAGTGCAGAAAATCTTGTTTTACAGATTTGTTACTGGGCGTCTGAGCTGATGGCGACTGATCAGAGAGATCTTGGAATCATGTTAGATCAGGAGTTCTCAACCTTTAAACCCGGGGGCCAGACCACACTCCCTCAGACAGCTTCGAGGGCCAGACAGCCATTTTGCCCTTCCTCCAGCACATGGCACTTCCTGGTATAGTGGAGGTGGTGGTGGGCCACATGAAATGGTGCCATGGGCCACATCTGGCCTGTGGGCCGCAGGTTGAGAATCTCTGTGTTAGATATATCAGGGGAAAGGTTGACACATTGTGCAGCTGTGTGAAATGAGCAAATTTGTGCTAGAGATCATAATGAAAGGGATAAAAAAGCCAACACCATAACACATTTTCATAACTCTGTAATTCGAGTGTAACCACAGTTGAAATACATTTCAGATCACTAAAATGTATCTCAAAAAGGTTATTGCAGGGCTGCAAGATGTGTAGAAAAGGGCAGCCAGAACTATCAGGGGGAGCATCTCTACTATACAGAAAAATTATAAAAATTAATCTAGAAAAAGGCAAGTAAATGGAAAGAGCTCTAAAATCAGGTTGAATTTGATTTAAAATAAACTGTGAGGGACCTAAAACAGGACAATGATCTTGTCCTCATGGCCTTGTTTTAGGCTTCAAAGGAAGATGTGATTGACGCCCACAGCAAATAGGATGATAAAATAAAGAGACCTATGGCTTTTGTTGTTCTTTACTCAAGAATTTCTCTCCCATTGAATGTTTTCCCTCAGACCTGCTTTTTCATAAGCAAAGGAACATCCATCAGTAAACATTTCAGTTATTTGCAAGTTCTCAAATGTTCCCCAAATTGCTGCTCATTTTGACTATCCAGGGTCCAAAGTCCGATCACTGATACTTTCTGCCACACGATTGCTGTTTGTAATCATAACATAGCATTCTAATAAATCATAACATGTGTTAATTGTTGGGAGAATGGGGTTAGGTAGAAGGAGTTCTTGAGTCTGATGTTTCCTGTTGGCAACCTTTTTTGTTGTTCCTGAAAAGCCTCTGCATGGTCTGTTTTTTATTCAGATTTGCTTTGTTAATTTTTCCAATATTAGGTCTCTCTTGCTACTGTGATATTTGTTGCAAGTCAGAAAAGTTTATCCTCTGATGTAAAAACTGTTATCAAGCAGCAGCTGGAAAATGTTTCCAATGGCTGGACCGCTTACAGGATAGCCAGGCAAGCTTCCAGAATGGTATGTGTCATTCATGCTTATAAATCAGGTTTTCTGAGTAAGAAAAACAAATCATTTTATTTAAAATGATTTTTTTTTGGTATTTAGCTTCCTTGTATAAAAAAAAAGGTTTTGGAGATCAGCACAGAACTTCTGTGATCTAAAATGTCTGCATTTTTTTTGCTATACTAGATCTAGTCCAGTGATGATGAATCTATGGCATGTGTGCCAGAGGGGGCACTCAGAGCCTTCTCTGTGGGCATGCACAGCACAGAGTTTGCCCCGCCCCTCTGCCCAGCAGGGGAGTGCTTCCTCCCCTCAGCACCGAATTCACCCCACCCATCTTCCCAGCAACCTAATGGGAGCGTTTCCTCCCTCCCCCAGCACAAAGTTCACCCTGCCCCTGTGTTTGGGCACTCAGTCTCTAAAAGATTTGCCTCACTGTCCTAGTCCCATGATGGCAAACCTTGGTACTTCAGATGTTCTTGGACTTCAATTCCTAGAAGCCCAAGCACCCTGTGAATCCACACAAATGGATTTACTGCGATTCATCTGGCCCACACTGCCCTCATCGCTCCTGGAAGCGGAAGTAAAACACGCCCATATGGAGGAAGGGTTAACCCAGAAGAGCCTTAACTGTCCGGGTGCGTTTTACTTCCACTTCCAGGAGCAACGAGGGTAGCGTGGGCCAGATGAATTACAGTGAACCCATTTGTGTGGATTCACAGAGTGCTTGGGCTTCTGGGAATTGAAGTCCAAAAACATCTAGAGTGCCAAGGTTCACCATCACAGTCCTAGTCCATCCCAAGGGAAAGTGTTTGTACATTCCTTGTTCTGATCGTGAGGATTAACTTTTCATTCAGTACTGATTGCAGCATCAGGCACTGGACTTCCCTTTGGCTTTCATTTAGCATATCATAAATGGCATGTTGGCTGGCCAATCAGTATCCTTGTGCAATGGTGATCCCAAGGAAAGCACAGTTTAAAACAGAAGAAAAATATGTGAGGGTATGTCAAATTAAGAGCATTTTAGAGCTAAATGCCAATTAATGCTGGGAAAGTTTTTACAGCTACCTAGCAAATCAAACTTTTCAAAATGAAGCTATTAAAAAACTTGACTAGTGTCATTAGGTGCATGATGGAATACTGCAGAACATAGAAAGATGCCTCATGTATAACCAAGCTATTTGTCCATCTAGCCCAAGGGTTCCTAACCATTTTTGGGCCATGCCCCACCTAAGCATCTCTAAAATACTTATCCCACCCCCCATGACATATAATTCTTATTATTCAAAAAGTGAAGTCATACTCACATGGAGGAAGCCTAAAAGGCCATTAACTTGGTATAACTCATTCTCAAATTGTCCGCTTAAAAATCAGATTGCCTCCCTGTGGGGCATGTGCCCCCCATTGGGAACTCTGGATCTAGCCTCTTTATCATCAGACCTGACTCACGGCAGCTGTCAAATTCCCAGGTAGTAGCTGTCAAATTCCCAGGTAGTAGCCCAATCCATTTGGATGTCACCAGGTTGGAGAAGCTGGTGTATGCCATTCTGTCAACCATTGATTCAAGTATATTTCTTTTGAACACCTTTTGATGGGGTGGGTGAAAAACAATCACAAAGCAAACCAATCACACTTATATACTACCCTATAGCACTTAGTGCACTCTCTGGGCGGTTCACAAGTTAATTAGTATTTTGTCCCCAACATGCTGGGTACTCATTTTATCAACCTCGGAAGGATGGGAGACTGAGTCAACCTTGATCCCTGGCCAGGATCAAACTCGTAACCTTTTGGTTGCAGTGCAGCAGTTTAACCACCGCCCAACCAAGGTTCCTCCATTAGGAGAGTTCATTGGCTTATTTCTTGGTTATAGTCAGTCTGTATATCACAAATATGGATTGGGTTTGTTTCAGATAATGTATGTCTCCAATGCTGTTTAAGTGAAGAAATTGTTCTTCAGTTTTCATGTCTGCTTTTCTTTGCCTTCCATAGGGTAACCATGGCATGGCCAGAGAGCTCTACCAAAGCTTGCTGACTCAGGTGGCTTCTGAGCACTTCTACTTCTGGTTGAATAGCTTGAAGGAGTTCTCCCATGCAGAACAATGCTTAGCAGCACTGCAGGAGGAGAATCACAGCTCATCACTTTCTTGCATTGCCAAATCACTAAAATCTTATCACAAAGGAATAGCATCCTTAACGGTCAGTGTAAACTCTTCTTTTTCCCCCAGTAGTTAATGCAGATCTGGAAGTCAGAGCTCTTGTCCTTTCAAGTGGTTTTATGTTTGGCTTCATTTATCATGGGCCTTGTTAAAATTAGTCATGTCTCACAGCTTACCTGTTTTCCTGGTTCACAACTTGCTATGCACTAAACACTTAAGAGCAGTGGTTCCCAACCTTTTTTTTTGGTCATGCCCCACCTAAAATCCTAACAACCCTCCCCCAGGACATAAAATTCTTATTATTCAAAAAATGAATTCCTATTCACTTGAAGGAAGCCTAAAAGCCTAACAGCAAAGCAATCACTAATCGCGCTTAATGCACTCTCTGGATGGTTCAGCATTAGTGCACTTTCTAGGGGATCTGCTCTTGCTCTGATGGGATCCTAAATCTGAATAGAGATCTCACACATAAGAACATAAGAACAGCCTTGCTGGAACAGGCCACAGCCCATCCAGTCCAGCATTCAGTCTCACACAGTGGCTCACCATTTCCTTCAGGGTATTCCCAAGGAGATGCCTTCACCTGCTTAGGATTCCCTGGAAATGGCATTGAGAGATATCCTGCCTATCTCTCCAACCCAGAGGTTGTCCTTAGGTAGCCATAATTATAGCCATTGATACACTTGTCCTCCATGAACTTGTCTAATCCTTTCTTAAAGCTGTCAAGTCTGACAGCTGTCACCACTTCTTCTGGCAGGGAGTTCCATAGACCAGTAATCCTCTGGGTGAAAAAGTACTTTCTCTTATTTGTTTGAGAACTAGTACCCAAAAGTTTCATGGAGTGTCCCCTAGTTCTAGTGTTGTGCGATAGGGGAAACAGTTTTTCCTTATCTACTTTGTCCACACCGTGCATGATTTTATAAACTTCAATCAGGTCACCTCTTAGACATTCTCACAGACATTCTCTTCATCAGCAGCCATTACTCCATAACTTATTTGTACATCTTCTTTTAGTAGCTTTATGTTCTATTTTCCCTCCCTCCTAAGAGCTAAAGATGGCTCACAGAAAGGGGAAAAAAGAGACTAGAACAGGGGTTCCCAACCTACAGCCCACAGGCCAGAGTCAGCCTGTGGCACCATTTCATGTGGCCTGCCACCACCTCCACCGCACCCGGAAGTCGAACCGAGTGCGTTTACGACAGCCGTAAAAGGCTCCCCCACATGTGTAGATGCAGTTATGCTAGCTGTAAATGCTTCCGCAGCTGTCATAAACATGGAAGTGGGTGCATTTACTTTCACTTCCGGGGAGCATGGTCCTGCCCGGCCCACTCAGCTGTCCAGGGGGCATGGTGAGGCCCATGGCATAAAAAGGTTGGGAACCTCTGGGCTAGAACTCTGTTAGTTTACATGAGTATTGCTTTCTAAAGGTAGTAATCATGCAAGCGAGTCTTCCTGTTTTGTGGATTGTTCTTTGCACACTCCCAAATGCATGCCTGATCACACAAGTAGAGAACAAATGAAAAGAGACAAATTTGTGCATGATTGCCCTTCACACATTCAGTTTTCTTCCACAAAATCTTGAGCGGTAAAACATCGTTATAGTTTAAGACAGAAACAATGGTCAGTAAATACTAGGACACTGCAGAAAACAAACAATAAAACTAAGAAAGTGGGTGAAAATATTTTAAATATGCAGAAAATAGAGAAAGAATAGAACAGCAGATTGAAATTGATGTAGTAAATGTTCTTCTGTGAATGATGATTTTTCACCAGCTTCCAGGTCATTAAATCAGGAAGCAAGGGATCTACCTTAGAAAGAAGTTTCAGAACCTCAGCAGAGCCACTGAAAAGGTCTCCTTGAACCAGTGAAGCCTGCTCTGGAGTTTATTGGAATACGGAAGAAGGCCTCCAAAGGAAAAGATCAAATATCATTGTCTAAAATAGTTAAAGACTTTCAGAATCATCACCAATGCATTGAATTAGACGAGGGGTGCCTAAACTATGGTCTGTGGACCAGATCTGGCCCTGATGCCCATTTATCTGGCCCACCGCCCTCGTCACTCCTGGAAGTGGAAGTAAGACACACCCATATGGGCATGTTTTACTTCCACTTCCAGGAGTGATGAGGGTGGTGTGGGGTGGATGAATGGGCGTCGGGGGCTAGATCCAGCCCACAGGCCGTGGTTTGGGCATCCCTGGTTTAAGCAGAGAAAATGTCAGCTTAAAATCTTATCTCGTCCTTTTGCAAAACATTGCAAGGTGTGTTTTACTTCCAGTGGCCCGTAGTTTGGGCACCCCTGTTCTAAGATCTCTTATTCTGTTCTGTAAACTTGAAAAAAACAAGGATTGGGGAGCTTCATATTTCTCAAGTGATATAAATCCAACAAAAAAGCAGCTGGAGGCAGGAGACTGCTCACGGCAAAATATGATGGAATACAGCGATCGGTATCTGTTTCATCTTCGTGATGGGTGTAAAGAAATATTGTGGGATCAAAATATAGTTAAGCACAGGACATTATAACCCTTAATGAAATCCTAGAATTCTATGGGGAACTAAAATTAAATTGGGGATGGGCCAAAGTTTGCAGGAAAAAAAATATTAGGGGGGTGGGATACTTGCAGACAAAAGGCTTTTACACTTTCTGCAGCAGCAGCATTTTCTTAATGAACATCTTTGGTTCAGTTGTGCTGATGCTGATAATCAAGCTAATAAACAAGACCCCTGTGATTAACACAGCCACTCAAAAGGCAGAGTCAAAGACTCAGGAAATAATCAAATCAGTGTCTGTCCAGTGAAATGTGCAAATTATACCTTTATAGAGCTCCATAGAAAAACTTTATAAGGTAAATAAAAGATTCAACCTATGGCACATACATTGCAAAGACAAGCTAAATACAGCATTCATTTATTTGTATTATAATTCTTTTAGTGAAATTGGCACTCTCTCATTGAGCAATTAAATAATTTTCCGCCAATTTATCCAGCCCATGCTACTCTCGTCGCTCCCGGAAGCAAAAGTAAAATGCGCTCGTAAGTTACTTCCACTTTCTGGAGCAATGAGGGCAGCACAGGCCAGATGAATTTGTCAGGGGCCGGATCCAGCCTGCAGGCTGTAGTTTGGGCACCCCTAGTTTAAGCAGAGAAAATGGCAGCCTAAAATCTATCTCATCCTGTTGCAAAACATATCTGTTGTAAAACATATTGCTAGGCACCTTTTACTTCCATTTCTGGTGGGAGAAACAACGTGACCAGCCCGCTGAACCATGTGACCGGCCCATGGCCCAAAATGTTTGGGCACCCATAATCGGGCATACTCTGGTAACGGCAACCTTCTGTTGCCAGCTAATCTTTCTCACACTAGGTCAAGTAAAGGAACTGCAGAATAAACTCACCCGAAAGATACGTTCATTTTTGCATTTTCATGCGACTCATATCTGAGAATGCATTTTCCCCCTGAAGCAAAAAAAAAAGTGCTTTCACAGCCAGTCCATCTGGCATGGCCTCTTTCACCTCCATGACTGTTGGGAATCAGAGTTCCTCCTCCGCTCATTTTGCTCTTGGTCCAATATGGTGGTTTCCAGTGGCATTTTCTCCACTGAGGGGGACCATCACCCCACCTAAAGGGGCTCATCTGCCCATAGCCGTTGGCCCCTTTAGGGAGTCAGGTTAATTAACCGCCTCCTGACACTCGGCATTGAGTCGCTGGCTGTGTGGTCTACTCCATTACTGTAGTGGGATGTCTGGCCAGACATTTTTGGCAGTTTCAAGTCTGGCCTAGATACAGAAGAAGTAGTGACATGTTTACCTTTGGCCCAGATTATCAACCTCTAATCTGTGTTTACATGTTATTGTTTATTTTTCCCAGGCTGCCAGCACACCTCTTAACCCTTTGAGTTTCCAATGTGGGTTTGTTAAACTCCGAATTGACCTTCTTCAGGCTTTTTTCCAGCTTATCTGCACCTGTAATAGCCTGAAGACTAGCCCCCCACCTGCCATTGCCACAACAATTGCTATGGCTTCAGGCAGTGACCTCCAGCGATGTGGCCGCATTTCCAATCAGGCAAGTCCTCTTCTCTACTATGTATTCACTATGCAAGTACGTTCAGGCCTGGGTTGGTGTTCTAATATAAATACAGAAGCTCTTCGATTAGCTTATTGCATAGTATGATCTCTTCTGCAGTGGGATGTTGGCACATTATATACAGTGGTACCTTGGTTTACAAATGCCTTGGCTAACATAATTTTCGGTTTACGAATGAAAATCCATTGAAAATAATGCTTCAGTTTACAATTTTTTTGCAATATGAAGAAAGTTTCCCCAGGAAACTGGTGTATTACCAGAGCTGGACACTAGAGTCCACTGTCTGCAATGTAAAATACAGTGATAACTCGGTTTACTAATTTTTCGCAATACAAAATGTCCCAGAGAATGTATTAAATTTGTAAACCAAGGTACCATTGTATATTATATACCGGTAGCTCTTATTGAGGTTGATTTTTACAGTTTAGGACAGGGGTTCCCAACCTAAGGCTTACGGGCTAGAACCGGCCCATGGCACCATTTCATGTGGCTGTTGAGACAAAATGGTCGCCCCCATCGTTCAGGCAGGGCAAAATGGCCGTCTGGCCCTCAAAGCTGATTGAGAGAGCATGACACAGCCCTGGGCTTGAAAAGGTTGGGAACCCCTGGTTTAGGACCTCCTTCAAAGGCACTTAGTTTTTTTTTAGTGGTTCCTGCAGAGGCTTCTGTCTTATGTGTGAGAACAGTCTATGCAGGTGTATCAGTCAAGAAATAAAATTAAATTAAAAAGACCAAAATGTTGTGACACCTTAAAGACTAACTGCTATATTTTAATGTGAAATTTCATATATCATGTCCACTTCCTAAGGTGTAAGAGTAAGACTACATGGCAGTCATCGATACACTGACTTAATGTAAAGAGCAATATGTTGGATGTGAGTTGCAAATTGTGTGAATCTGTGGCTTCAGGAACCTCAGGCTCTCAGTAGCAACACAGATGCAAAAAGTGTGAATGGATGTGATATTTCCAACCTAACAAGATCCTAGTTTGATACCTAGTTTATTTGTTTTTTACAATGAAGCTTTGTTCTTTGAAGCTTATTCTGAAAAAGAGGTAAAGGTAAAGGTCACCCTCGCTCGAAAGCCAGTCGTATCCATATCTAGTTTAGTGCGCATTTCTGTTTATAGCAGGAGTTCTCAACCTTTTTAAGCTGGGGGCCGGGTCATGCTCCCTCAGACAGCTTCAGGAGCTGGACAGCCATTTCGCCCTTCTTCCACCATATGGCACTTCCTGGTGTGGTGGAGGCATGGGGGCCCCCAACATGAAATGGTGCCATGGGCCGCATCTAGCGCACAGGCCACAGGTTGAGAATCCCTGGTTTATAGCTAAAGAGCCAGCGTTTCTGTGGACATGTGGCAGACATACTTCAACACCGGAGTGCACAGGACACTGTTTACCTTCCCACCAAAGTGGTCCCTATTTATCTACTTGCAGTTTCTTGCTTCCAAACTGCTAGGTTGGCAGGAACTGGGACAGAGACAGGAGCTCACTCTGTCATGCTGTACCCAGGAATCGAACTCTAACCTTCCGGTCAGCGAATTCAGCGTCTTAAGCACTTGAGCCACCACAGTCCCATTTGAAAAAGAGACAGTGGTTAATTGGGAAGGACTGTAGGTTGTAAAAAATAACAGCACATATTTATTTGTTTGTTTGTTAGATTTCTTCACCGCACACTCAGCCAAGGCCGACTCAGGGCAGTTTACAATCTTAACCTATAAATCCAAGTGTTCACCGTTGGAACTGGCTATAGGTTGCTATGCGTCGCCCTTCTGACCCGCACTCACCCTTTGTGCGCACGGCCAAATTGCCTACGCAGGTCAACAAAGGATTTAAAAATCCGGCACGGGGGCCTCAGCCCCACAAACGGCAAGAAAGGGAAAGAACTTCACTTCCCAACATTCCTTGCGCTGCGCCGTGCCAGAGCCAATCAGGCTGAGAGGCTCTCGCACGGGGCAGCGTTCGGAATCGCGCCGCAGCCAATCAAAACAAAACCATTTTAAAAAAACGCAGCACAAACAGAAAGCACCAACCCATTACTACAAGCCCCAGCGTCCTGCGCGCCATGAGCATGCAGAACGCTGAGGAAAACGGCGCCCGAAAAATTAAAAAGAAAAACAACACACCGCGTCACAGCCAAACACACACCAGCCGGCTTTCTTTCCCTCACCCACGGCGCCTGGAGTTTCCCCTTTAATATCAGTGGGTGGGGGCTGCGACCCCCCTCTCCGCTGGCTTTTCTAGGGTTGGGAGGTTTGTGGGGAGAAAAGGGGAATGTTTCACAAACCCTTCTGGACTCTGGACACCAGGGAGAGAGGATCGATTCCCACCCCCCTCCTTAAAAAAACTCCGTCTTTTCTACTCTTTAAAAACGGAGTTGTTTTAAGGAGGGGGGTGGGAATCGATCACCTCTCCCTGGTGTCCAGAGACCAGAAGAGTTTGGGAAACATTCCCCTTTGCTCCCCACAAACCTCCCAACCCTAGAAAAGCCAGCGGAGAGGGGGGTCGCAAGCCCCACCCACTGATATTAAAGGGGAAACCCCGATCTACTTTCACAACTCCACACAAACAAAGCACCATAAAACAATAAAGCCCCCCTCCCTACCACCTAGCCCACCCTTCCTAACCCCCAACGACCATGCCCCCCTCCCCACCACCTAACCCACCCTTCCTAACCCCCAATGACTAGGCCCCCCTCCCCAACACGGGCCGGCAGCGTACATATTCCAACGAGTCTGCCTTGCGAAAAAAAACCCAACACATGCTATTTCAATGGGCCACCCAGCCACCGAGGCCGGCCCACAGAAATAACCACACCAAATACATAAAATTTACACAGAAAATCTCCAACAAACACACAAAAAAAACCAAGGAAAAACACAACCCCCCACCACCCACAAATCACACCAAAACCACCCATTACATATCGGAAATCACACCTTACCAAGACAGATCCAGCCTCAACGAGAAACAGAATTGAAATGGCAAAAGAACAGGAAGAAAACTCAGGAGAGGACAAACATTACGCAACAGCACCACCAAGTGGCCACAGGAAAAATGACACTCAATGAATTCGAATTACACTTACACATTTTAAAAAAAATCTTATCCAAAGTACACCTATCACCAAAAAAAAATATTTTAAAAAATGCAATTATTGGGAAAAAATATATATCAACCTTTCAACTTTTAAAAATCCAAATTTATTTAAAACAGTTTTAAAAACTACCAATGTATAAAAAAAATATTTTAAAAAAATAACATAACTCATTTAAACACACATACAACAAAAATTATCCAACACCATTTCTCATATTTTTTAAAAAACAAAAACCCCAAAAAAGCCCGGCAATGCCGGGCAACCCTTGCTAGTCATATATAAAAATGACATAGTTAAAACTAATTAAAACCACCCACCCCCTAAAAAGTGTGCAGGGACCGAAGGTACCGAAGGGGGAGGTTTTCCACTAAACCAACCACCCCACGGAGGCAACCCTTCCACCTGCACCCCATACTTGGCCTGCCAGCCAGATTTTGAGTTCTTTCCTGAAGGGCAGCAGTTCCATCTGGAGATGTAGCTCTGTTGGCAGGAGGTTCCAGAGGACCGGTGTGGAAACTGAGAAGACCCTCCTCGTTGTGCTAGAGAGGCGAGCACCTCTAGCAGATGGTACAATCAGAGAGCCTCTCTGGTCTGCTCTTGTTGGACGGACAGACATCCTTAGGGCGATGCGGTCTCTTAAGTATCCTGGCCCACTACCATATAGGGCTTTAAAGGTCAAAACCAGCACCTTGAATTGCATCTGGAGGCACACTGGTAACCAGTGCAGCTCCCGGAGTAGTGGGGAGGCGCGGGCATAACGTCCACACCCCATCACCACCCAGGCAGCTGCATTTTGGACCAGCTGTAGCCTCTGAATGGTCATCAAGGGCAGCCTCATGTAGAGTACATTACAATAATCTAGTCTGGAGGTGACCAGAGCATGAGTGACCATGAGCAAGGAGATAGCAACAATCTGTAGCATTTTACATTTAGTAATGGCTTAAGCATATTTGACTAATAATTAAGTGGTTCCAGGTGAGGCGTTAGCTGTGTTGCAAGGCAGGGTAGAGTTCAATGATTCCCAATGCTGACAGGATCTCTGAAGCAAAGCTTTGCAAGTTGACTGAAGGCAAGGAGGTCCCCAATGCAGGGGTGCTGTATTTGCTTCATCTTTTCTCATTACTGTATGTCTGAAAGTAAAAATACAAAAGGTGAACATCATAGTAACACATACCAAAGCACTGTAGCAATCTTAGTTCAGATGAGTGTGTTTTGTATCATCAGTTGTGTACTCCTTTTTGGTTTTCTGCCCACACTCCTTCCCCCCACTGCTGCTGCAGATGAAACTCTCCATGGAAGAATTCAGGAACCTGGCTGCAAGATATGGAGATCTTTATCAATCCTCTTTTGATGCAGACTCAGCAACTCTGAAGAATGTGGAGCTGTATCCTGCTGTTTAAGACTAAGGGCTTGGGGGGATTGTTCCTAAACAGCTGTGCTTTCAACCTAAACATACATTATGGGAGCTCAGGAAGTACCAATCTGTGTGTGTGTTTGCGCGCGCAAACATATCTTAGTTTAGATGAGTACATGTGCACATAATGCACCCACACACGTGCATTTTACTTCTACTTCCAGGAGGGGAGGGACAGATCTGGCCAATGGGCCGTAGTTTGGGCACCCTGCTCTATGGGGTTGAGATCCATGACTGGCTTGGCCCTTGAAGAATATCCCACTTCATTGCCCTGAGAAATCTTGAGTAGCTTTCACTGTATGTTTTAGGTCAGACATGTCCAAACTACGGCCCGTGACGTCCTCACCAAACCAGGAAGCAAATACGAACACTTCTGCACATGTGTGGAAGTGTCCGTATTCTCTTCCTGATTCAGCGCAGACATGCTTGCGCGTGCACAAAAGCATCCGTATTCACTTTCTGGTTTGGTGTGGACATGCTTGTGCATGCACAGAAGCATCTGTGCTGAACCGGGAAGTGAATACAGACGCTTCCGTGCATGCACAGAAGCATTCACGGTACACTGAAGCAGGAAGTGAATATGTATGCTTTCGCACATGTGCAGATGCGTCCGCAACGAACCAGGACGTGAATATGGATGCGCATGTGCAAACACGCCCTGTTCCGGGGGTGGTGGTGGTCTGGCCCGCTCAGCTGTTCTGGGGGCGTGGTCAGGCCCCGGCCCAAAAAGTTTGGGCACCCCTGTTTTAGGTGATTATCCATCACCAGTATGAAGCAGCATCCTATCAATTCCTGTTTCTGGTGAGTGGGAAGAAAAGAACCTGGCTGCAGTGTGTGAGTCTCGAGCATTTCCTCCAGCTTGCAAGCTCCAGCCTCACATTCTGTATGGAAGTTGTCTCCATTAGAATTCCTCCTTCGATGTCCTTTTGCAAGTTGCAAGGAATCGTCACAACTTGCACAAAGCAGTGGGGGGCTGTTTTTCACACTCGGCAGGAAACAATATGGGCATGGGAGGGAGTAGAAGTTCTTTCATTCCAAAAATCCCACCCTTAAAAAGCTTTGCTTTAACAAAACACCTGAGCTGCATAAATGAACCAATCTGAAGAAGCCAGTTGATTGAACTTGAGCTAATATTATCTTTCTCCAGTAACATAGGCCACCCACACAGATTGTAATAACGTATGACTCTACTTTTTACCATACAATGTAAAATTGTTGTCATATCTCTCACTTGTTCATCTTTAACATTATATCAGGCAGCAGCAAAGTTGCTTATTGATATCACATGCAATTGAAGCCCTGATTTTAGATCCCGAATCTGCAAGGTAAGTGTGTTGCAAAATTATTTTCTTCAGCCCCTTTTCAGTAATGTCTATTTAAATGTTTAGAAAATTAGTAAGGTGGAACCCTCAACACCTGGCAGGGTGAAAGAGGAAGCAAAGAAGAAGTAAGTAGTAGTTCAGTGCAACTGTGAAATACATGTCATGTAAAGCAATGCAAGGATTGCAATATGGGAATATATTTGGGGAGCTGTTTAGCTTATTTATTCATCTGTAACCCAAGCTGAATTTCTATGAAAGGAAATAAAGCTTGCCAATTTAATTAATATAGTCTATGCTCTTTTTTTAAAAAAAATTGCTATATTGATGGTGAATTCATTCCATAGTTCCTTTCGCCTGACCTAGTGTAAAAAAGATTAGCCAACACAAAGTTGCCATTGCCTGTATTACTCCTGATCCTAGCTCAAAAATACCACAACCTTCGAGGAGGCTCTTTCTGTGTACCCCAACAGACTGCTGATTATGACAGATATCCCTCTGCTGTGTGTTGGTTGGTACAGGAGAGTACAGTGGTACCTCACACAATGATTTTAATCCGTTCCACAGGGCTCGTTGTTGTACGAAACAATTGCTATACGATACATGCATCATATAGCGATTTTCCCTATGGGATGCATTGTACAATTATTTTTTTTGCTAAGTGGTTTTTCCCATTGAAAAATTGTTGCACATTTTTTTTCCCATAGGGAAATTTGTTATGCGGGACACCATTCCCCCCCCCTCCCCAACCTAATTGTTATGCGATTTCATTGGTATATGGGGCAATTGTTGTATGAGGTTCCATTGTATTAAGTTTGGCTGATACAAGATGATGGAAGCTATAGATCAACACAGCTATGAGCTGACATTTTAACACTTGTTCTAGACTGCGCTTAAAGTCACCATAGTTAATGATCAGCTGAAATATGAGCTGATGTTCCAGAACTCTCTATAACCATGATGGCGAACCTTGGCACTCCAGATATCCCTTCATGTGCCATGAAATTCTTGAATGTTATAGAGCTGTGATGGTGAACCTTGGCACTCCAGATGTTCTTGGACTTCAATTCCCAGAAGCCCCAGCCCCTGTGAATCCACACAAATGGGTTTATTGTGATTCATCCGGCCCACACTCGTCACTCCCAGAAGCGGAAGTAAAACGCTCCTGGCGGCAGCGGTGCATGAATTCACTATGCATTTTTGGGCATTTTTCCTGCCTCTGTCGCTTCTCTTGGGGGAGGGGTTGAGGGCGGCACATTTTTGTGCCAGTTTTTGTTTTGTTTTGGCTTGGTTTTTTGCAGTGTTCTCGCCATGTTTTGGCACAGTTTTTGCGTGATTTCAGCACTTCCAGCGACTGCGGGGCACTTCCGGTGATGGTGAAGCACTTCCAGCAATGGTGGGGCACTTTCAGCCATGGCAGCAATCCAGCCCATGGGCCAGATGATAACGGCCCACAGGCCAGATCTGGCTGGTGGGCCATAGTTAGGGTACCCCTGCATTACACTCTACATTGGAGTAGGAGAAGCTACACTGACATCTCATATACAGTAAAACCGCGCATAAAGAGTGCCTCACTTAGAGACTAACTTGCTTAAAGAGTAGAATTTTCCCTGAATGGTCACCTCACTTAACTAAAACCAACCCTTCCAAGCAGGAAGCCCAAAGCAGTGCATTAAAATACACAAGATTTTGAGGATACATTTTGTTTTTCTCTCAACATTACTAGAATTTAACTTCTTTTCTTAGCGTTCAGGAGTATGGTTCAGGAGTGGCACATGCCACAAGTGAATATGAAAGGAGAATGATGTCTGTGTTCACTCATGTACTGGAGGAAGTAGAATCCCTAAACAGAAAATATGCCCCAGTATCCTACATGGTAAGTAGTTCCTACTCTGTCACAGAGCCTTCTAAGATAATGATTGTGTATATTTTCTTGTATTAGGAAGTCAAAAAACTGAGCCTCTAGGTTTTCTTTAGCACCAGCTAACACTCTAAAATAGAAACAAAGAAATACTGCATCTTGCTAATAAAAAGTGTAGCTGGGAATTCATTTTGTATTTATGATTTATTCTACTGATGTTTAGTAGTGGCTAAAAACAAGTAAAGATTCACTTTGTAATTTATTGGCTGAAATTGTAGAAATGTAGGGAAGAACTCATGACTTTAAGCTTTAGGATTATTAACAAATGTTTATATAGTTCAGTACAATTCAGAAGGGATTGTATCAACTAAAGACTAAATATGCTAGAATATTGTAATTACTGTATTATCGTTGTTCACAACAAGAATATACTGTATTTTCATTACAGTGGTACCTTGCTTAAAGAGCATAATGCATTCCACGGGATTGCTCTTTAAGCGAGTTTGCTCTTTAAGTGAAACACCATTGTAAGTGACCGATTGTGACTTCTGGTGGTGGTGGTGGAATTACGAACCCCGATTTAGTTGTTAAGCGAGTTTTTGGTTGTTTTTAGTTGTTAAGCGAGGCGACCATTCAGAGAAAATTCTGCTCTTTAAGCAAGTTAGTCTCTAAGTGAGGCGCTCTTTATGCGAGGTTTTACTGTACAGTATAATAAAACTAAAATCTTTTGGACCTGGACTACTTGTTTTGGTGCTTAAAGGAGGTGAAAAGATTTTTCTTGGAAACCATTAGAAGTTCTGTGTTCTGCATGCAACTTTATTCCCCTTTTCCAATGCCTTGGTTATTTATTACACTTCCGATCCTGCTGTTTTAGTGGCTGTCATGCAGATTCTTTTAGCAGCCGAACATCCTATAATCTGCTTGCCATGTTCTACCTTTATGTATTACACACAAAAATAAAAATGAATATTATAAATAAATGAAATGATTGTTTTTCATAAAAACTGATCACTTATTGGGTCAGGTCATTCAGGAACACATGTATTAGTTTGTGCAAGCATAAGATACAAGGTGAGGAGTAATTCCTTGAGTCTAGATGAAGCCTCTTATTTAAGAACCTGACTTCAAAGCATCTTCATTTGAACCCTTTGAGAAGAAAGCAGGGTTTCTGGCTTATATGATGAGCAGATATATAAACTAAACTGGATTCTTACTTGGAGTCCTGTACAAAACTTCAGCAATTGAAGCGCTAGTAGCTTTTGAGCAGCAATAAAAGGATTCTTGCCCTTGTATTTTGCTTTTGACCTTCCCAGTAGCATTTTGTTGTAGTTTGAGGAATAGCATGCTGGTTATGATAGGCATCTGGTCTAATCCATCAGGCTTTTCTTGGGTTTATGTTTTCCTACCCACTTCTGTGCCTCTGTTTTGTAGCAGAGAGTATATGAGCATTCTTGTCTGGCATAGGGACAAAGCTGTTCATATTATGGCCAAATCTAATGCCAAATAATCTGTCTCTACCTCCTTCCATAGATATCTCTCTTCCATAGATATATCTAGACCAGTGTTTGCTGACCTTTGGTTTTTTTGGACTTCAATTCTCAGAAGCCTAAGTCAATTCCCCAAAGCACTGATCAGGCTTCTGGGAATTGAAGTCTGCCTGTGGGGTCTGTGCCCCACATTGGGAACCACTGATCTTAACATAGATAAAGTGGTGGAAGATACAGATATCGATTATAGATGTTTATGAAAGTTACATGCAGAATAGAGAACTTCTAATATTTATATATTTATCTCTCTACATATAGATAGAGATGTATTTCATCTCCTATACAAATACATATAGGCTATCTGTGTCCTGGCATCAGATCAGTTTCCCTTAGAGGTGAAGTGTGTCTGTTACCCTTACCATAATTTCCTGCTTATGTGATGTACCTAGGAAAAGGAGAGGGTTTAGAAAGAAGGGCAGGCTTGTGCAGTTTCCCAAATTACTTTGAACCAATTGGAGGGGCTGCTTGGTTTCTTTTCTGTACAAAGAAACCAGAGTTTTGCTGTCCCCCACCCCCACCCCCCACCTCTTTGATGTCTTCTAAGCTGATGGTGCTTATCTTGGCTTCTTCCTAAGTGCAAGCAACTTGTGGTGCTAATACCCAAAGTACAGACTGTTTCCTATCCCTGCTATAAAAAAGATTAATTTTGATCTCACTTGGCATTGTCTTGTTCCAGCATACGGCTTGTCTATGCAATGCAGTCATTGCCTTGTTGAAAGTCCCCTTATCATTCCAGAGGTATTTTTTCCAGAAGTTACAGTCAACTAGCATTAAGGTACGTTATGGCCACACGGAATTTTAACTGCTTTTAACGTTGATACATCTTATTTGCGTTGGTTGGTGGGCCAGGAGAAAGAGTCATGAGCCCTATTTGTTGCCTATGTCCATATATAAGAGATGCCATCTGCCACTTCTGTGGAATCAATGTATTGCTTTCCCTTCAGAAGTGTGTCAGCATGTTTTGCTTTCGTTGCTATTTAAATCGTGACTGCTCATCTGCACACATTTTCCAGCTGGAGCAAGCAGTGCAGCACTGACCTCATAGCCTATACTGATCCTCTAAAGTAGGGGTGTCCAAACTTTTTGGGCTGTGGCCAGGTCACATGGTTCCTCCCACCGAAAGCGGAAGTAAAACACACCTTGCAATCTGTTTTGCAACATGATGAAATAGATTTTTAGGCTGCCATTTTCTCTTCTTAAAGCAGTAGTGCCCAGACTATAGCCCATGGGCCAGATCCGGCCCCTGACACAAACTCATCTGGCCCGCCCCACCCTTGCCGCTCCTGGAAGCAGAAGTAAAATGTTCCCAAACGGGAACCCGATCTGGCCCACAGGCCATAGTTTGGGCACCCCTGCTGTAAAGCAAAGACAAGCAGCAGATGTAGCACTGTTGTATTGTTCAGGCCTAGCAAGATGCCTCTGCCATGGTTGTGCCAGCACATGGCAAGGACTTTGCCCAATGTGGTACCAACTCATGTTCTCCATGGGGCATGTAGTAGTGTTGGGAAGAGGCCTGATTTCAAAATATTAAATCTGACCATTACCCTAATGAAATCTGGACTTCATTCCTGGCTCTCTGGATTCACTGAAAGAACACAAAAATAAGAGTAAGTCTCTTGTCTTTTTTCAAAATTTATGTTAACATGAAAATCCCATTCCTATTAGATACTTTGGCCACGTGGTGTCTTGGACAATGCAGAATATCTGTATTACTGTCTTTGGGATAAATGAAGCCATGCAGATAATGGCTGATATAGTATTTGCAAGTTGTACCACTTTAGACTACTAATGTAATCAGCTATGGTGATTTTTCATAAATAAAAATTCCCAGTCCTCCGCACTGATGGTTTTGAGGCTCTTGTGTATTCCTTTTTGTTGTGGGAAATCTGAGTAGGATTTCAGCCAATTTGATTGCTTATTAACTATCTAATGAAAATTGGGATCCTGAGGTAGAGATTAAAATACGAATAGAAGAAGCAAGATCCACCTTCATAAAAGTGCGACATTTGTTATGCGGTAGAGATCTAACTCTTGCTACAAAGATCTGAATAGTGAGATGTTACATATTCCCAATGTTGCTATATGGAGTCGAAGCTTAGACATCTATATCTATAAAACAGAGGTATGGACTTGTATGTGCTCTAAAAGAACCCACACCCCTGAACAAATCTCACTGAAAATTGGCACATACCTACCTTGGGCTTGCAAGATCAGCACTGTGGGGGTCTCGAAACCCATTTGGGGGTTCATGCCCCTCAAAGTGGGACGCAAAGGGGCCACTTGCAGGAGAAAAAGCAATAAAAAAGCAGTACTGTGCACACACACCACTGCCTCCTCCTTAGAGGAGAGAGAGTTTTCCCTCAGAAAGGGCATCTACGGCATTTTCTGCTGAGGCAATCCCTCGCCTCAGCCGCCTCCTAAAATGGCAGTGCACAGCAACTGAGGTGAGAGACTGCTTCAGCAGTGTCGTTGGCAACGGCCTTTGCCTTCTCCATTTCTCCATTCCTTGCCCCCCCCCTTCTGTTTCTCCTTCTCTGGCTGCGGCTAGCCTGGCAAAGGCCGCAACTGAGTCCCACCTCCCGCTCCTCCCTGCCCGGGTCCTCGTCTGAGCCCACAAAAGCGGAGGAGGAGGAGGTGCCGCTTTGGCCATCGGAGAAGGGGGACTGAGCAGCCAACAGGGGGCCCCGGGCGCCCAGGAGCCCTGCAATGGGAACCGGGGGCCCAGCAGCAGTGACTGCAACCGCACCCTGAAGGTGGCCCGTGGGGTTGCAGCACGGAGCCTGCAGGACGCCCGCCTGCCCATGGGGCCGCCCCCTCCTCACGCCAGTCCTGGGGCAGCAGCAGCAACAGATATGACCTTGGCCTGAGGGACGCAGGTGGGGGAGGAAGGTAGGCCGGCCCGGGCGGAGAAGGCGGCAGGTGAAAAACAAAAACCCAAGCAAGGCCGGGTAATCAGCTAGTTTATAAAGCATCTGAAAAGAAGATTGAAGCTTTTGAAATGGGGATCTACAGACAGCTGCTAAGGATATCATGGGTTGACCATGTGACTAATGTAGAAGTGTTGCACCAAATACATAAAGAAAAAGAACTCTTTAAAAACATTAAACAAAGAAAGCTCCAATACCGTGGCCATATGATGAGGAACAACATAAAGTATAAAATACTCCAAATCGTTCTGCAAGGAAAGTTCCCTGGGAAGAGAGGCCCTAGACTTAGATGGACTTCATAGCTGAAGAACCTGTTGTGGCATGTCCTCAGAAGAACTGTTCTGAGGAGTTAAGAACAGGAAAGCTATCACCATAATGATAGCCAATATCCAGAGGCGGAAGAGGAGGAAGAAGAGGAACTGTAATGTGTGGATTTAAGTTTCACATCATTTGCCTCTGTATATGCAGTGTGTAACACAGACAAAGAGAATATCTCTTCCTAACTCAGCCTTCCAGATATTTAAAATGTGTATCGGATTTCATAATGGCTGTGGAAGCTGTGTATCGATGTGCTGTCTCCAAGCTTTCTAGTGCCATCTTAGTATTTCATCCAAGATTGTGTGCTCGGAGGACTGAGCAACACATCTTGAGGAGCTGTAGTAATGTTCCTTTTTAGGCACAACACACGTCAGGCCTCCTTCATGCAATCAGTTGACTGTGTCAACAACAGTTAATACTTGTTTAAATTTGCTTGTTATATGTGTACTTAATGATTGTTGGAGTCAAAAGGTAAGGGCTCTTCACAAGAGAGCTTGCAAGACTTCTGGCCCAGAGGCTTTCCTCTTTTGCCTGTCACTGAGGTACATTTTTTTACACAAACAGAGCAGATTAAGAATCCATGTTCTGTGGCTTCATTCCAGGGTGGTGATGTAACGTAACATTCGGACCTTTAAATGATATAGCAGTATGATGGGATAAAGTCATGTGCAGATTCCTCTCACAATGCTATTGTATCAGTTTTTAGAAGTGATAGAGAAAATGGTGTGAACAACTGTTCCTTGTTTGATGCTTCGAGAACACTCTTTATCCAGCCGATGATTAAGCATTCTTTGGCAGCCCTTCTTAATCCTTATTTCATCCATGGTTTAATCTGAATATATTTGCATAATTTTGCTTCAAGTTTCACTCCTTCTGCAGACTGAATGCTTGGCAAGGAACAAATGCTGTCAAAGAAAAAGAAAGTACTGTAGATGGAAGTTAGCAAGGGCACCAGGACTTTGGTTAACTGTTGTCTAAAAGGAAAGAAGTAATAATTACAATTATTTGAACACAGAATTTCAAAGAAAAGCAAGGAGAGATAAGGAAAACTATCTAAAAGAACAGTGCAAAGAAATGGAGGAAAACAACAAAAGAGGCAGGACTAGAGATCTCTTCAGAAAAATTGGGGAAATAAAGGGAACATTTAAAGCAAAAATGACCATGATAAGGGACAAAGACGGAAAAGAGCTAGCTGATGCAGAAGAGATTAAGAAAAGATGGAAAGAGTACACAGAGGAACTCTACAAAAAGGACCTCAACACCCCTGATAACCACAATGATGAAAAAATTGAACTTGAGCCAGACATTCTGGAGAGCGAAGTTATAAAGGCCCTAAAGAGCATTGCAAACAACAAAGCTAGTGGAGATGATGGTATCCCAGTGGAATTTTTCAAAGCTCTAAAAGATGATGGTGTCAAATTACTACATTCAATATGCCAGCAAATTTGGAAAACAAAACAGTGGCCACAGGATTGGAAAAGATCAGTATACGTCCCAATCCCAAAAAAGGGCAATGCCAAAGAATGCTCAAATTATCGAACAATTGCACTCATCCCACACGCCAGCAAGGTGATGCTCAAGATAATACAGGATAGACTTCAGCAACATGTGGAGAGAGAACTACCAGAGGTGCAGGCCGGTTTCAGAAGAGGTAGGGGGACTAGAGACCATATTGCCAACATACGTTGGATCATGGAGAAAACAAAGGAATACCAGAAACAAGTTTACTTTTGTTTTATCGACTACACTAAGGCATTTGACTGTGTGGACCACAACAAGATGTGGCAAGTAATTAAAGAGATGGGAATACCAGAGCACCTCACATGTCTCCTGAGATATCTGTACATGAACCAAGAAGCAACAGTTAGGACAGAACACGGAATGACAGAATGGTTTGGAATAGGAAAAGGAGTAAGACAAGGCTGCATTTTATCACCCTGTTTATTCAATCTATACACAGAGCACATAATGCGCAATGCAGGGATGGAGGAATCACAATATGGGATTAAAATTGCTGGGAGAAACATCAACAATCTGAGATATGCAGACGATACCACCCTAATGGCAGAAAGTGAGGAAGATCTAAGGAGCCTCTTGATTGGATTGAAGGAGGAGAGTGAAAAAGCTGAGCCTGAGACTCAATATCAAGAAAACCAAGATAATGGCAACAGGCCCCATCAGTTCCTGGAAAATAGATGGGGAAGAAGTAGAAGCAGTGACAGATTTTACATTCCTTGGATCAAAGATCACTGCAGATGGGGATTGCAGCCATGAAATAAAAAGGCGACTGATTCTTGGGAGACAAGCCATGAGAAACCTGGGGAACATAGTGAAAAGCAGAGATATCACACTGCAAACAAAAATTAGAATAGTCAAAGCAATGGTATTCCCAGTGGTAATGTATGGGTGTGAGAGCTGGACCATTAGGAAGGCTGAGCGCAGAAGAATAGATGCCTTTGAAATGTGGTGTTGGAGGAGAGTTTTGAGGGTACCCTGGACAGCGAGGAGAACAAATAGGTCAATCTTAGAAGAAATCAACCCTGACTGCTCATTGGAAGGTCTAATAGTAAAGACGAAGCTGAAGTACTTTGGACATCAAATGAGAAGGGAGGATTCGCTTGAGAAGGCCTTGATGTTGGGAAAGGTGGAGGGCAAAAGAAGAAGGGGGAGGCCAAAGATGAGATGGCTAGATGGGATTGTAGACACAATGGGTACAGAACTGGGAGTGCTGAGGGGGATGGTGGAGGACAGAGGCGCCTGGAGAACAATGGTCTATAGGGTCGCAAAGGGTCGGAATCGACTGTGCGACTGAACAACAACAACAACAACAATAATTTTGTAAGAAGGACCCCTGCATAATGTTAATTAGTTATCACTGGAACTCAAGGCTTTTTAAAGGAAGGCTCAATACCTTCCTTATTCCCAGAATTTTCAGACTTCTTGTAGGAGAGAGGAAGACAAACATCAGTAAATGAGGTGCAGCAAGATACAAATCTGTGGAAGGATCACAGCATTCACGATTCAGTTAAGACCCCTGTAAAGGGATAGCTCTAACTACTCTCTATTAAATGCTTGAGGAGACAAGCATAGATAGGTACTATTAACATCCCATGCATACTTTTGCATATTGACATCTTTGATTTTAGCAGCACCATAGTCAAGCCTGAGCTCGGCATAATACTTGACAGGACAATCTCTTTTAAGCAGCACTGCATGAACACGAAAGCCAAAGTTAGTACAAGGAACAATATCATCAGGAAACTCTCAAACTATAAATGGGGAACTCAACTATTCATGCTGCCTACATCAGCTTTGGCCCTAGGCGTCTCCGCTGCAGAGTATGCTTCTCCAGTATGGACTGCATCCACACATGCAAAAGAAGTTGATACCATGTGTATAGTGATAGGTTGCCTCAAACCTATACCAGTTGAGAAAATATACCCTCTTGTTGGTATCACTCCACCTAAGATAAGGAGAGAAGTAGCAGCAGATGCTGAGAGAACTAAACAAGAGAATGATCCTTGACATCCACTGAAAGGATATGAGCCTCAATAGAAATCAGAAAAACAAACAAATAAATAATAAATAAATATCCAGGAAGAGCTTTATGGCAAGAACAAACACTCTTGAGGGTACACTAGAGCAAAACCAAATTAGAAGATGGAGAAAGGAGCTCATTGGACAAGGAACAACATTAGAGAAGGATATAGTTGAGGAACTCAACCTCTCCTATGTCATTTGGAGGACTCTGAATAGGCTGAGGGTTGGAACTCCTAAATGGAAGACCAACATGCTTAAATGGGGGCTACTGGTGGACAACAACACACTGTGTGAATGATACAGAATTCAGTTCATCTACTAGACTTCTTTTGCACAAACCTGAGTCGGGCTCGCCTGAGTGGGCGGCGTATAAATTCAAAAATTAAATTAAATTTAAATTAGTCTGCCGATTACTGCTAGAAACATGCACTACTGAAGACTTAAGTTTGGCTAACAACAAAGCCAAGAAAGTGGTTTCATTTTTGCACTTCAGGGTTTGATTGGGGCACTAAAGAAGAAGGTAGGAGGTTGTTGAGTGCATATCTGTATTGGCACTACTTGTATCTCTTATGGACCACTTTGGAAAGATAAAAATGACACTACTTCTGTAACAAAAATATCAGGTTCTGTATGCAAATACGTAATTGGATTTATTTACATTTGTATCTCTAATGCCATCCCAAAGTAGTTTTTATTAGTAACATCAGTTATCTTAAATGAAATGTAATTTCATAATTCCTTAGTAAATTTCTTTCTTTGTCTGTTTCAGCTTGCTCTGTCACCATCACCACGCAATCCTGCTGAGCCTATTGTCGTTCAGAATAACCAGCAGCTGGCCTTGAAGGTAGAAGGTGTGGTTCAGCATGGCTCCAAACCAGGCCTTTTTCGCAAAATCCAGTCCATCTGTCTAAATGTCTCTTCAACACTGCAGAGCAAATCGGCACAAGACTACAAGGTAAGAAACCTGCAGAACAACAAACTGTGAACAGATATGTTTCTCAAGAGCCCTGGAGCTCAGACCTCCTGTCCTTTTTTAGCTAACAAGAATGTTTTTCACCCTATTTCTATATGTCCATTTTTATGAGAGTGACTGCTTCTGAGTACTTGATACTCAATGCTGTTGTTACTTCACATTTTGTGGCCACTTTGCTTCTTTTGGTCTATATCATGGGTTCTCAACCTTTTCAAGTCTGGGGCCGGGTCATGCTCCCCCAAACAGTTGAGGGGACTGGACTGGTTGTCCCCTCCCCCACCGTTTACAGTTGTTGTAAACGCAGAGTCATTTATGGCTGCCGAAAATGCATTTACGATGGCTGTAAATGAGTCCGCGACCAATTCCGCTGCCAGCGGGGGCCAGATTATTTGGTGCTGTAAACCATAGGTTAAGAATTCTTAGTCTATATCCATGATGGTGAACCTTGACACTCTAGATGTTCGTGTACTTCAATTCCCAGAAGCCCAAGCACCCTGTGAACCCACACGAATGGGTTTACGACGATTCATCCGGCCCACGCTGCCCTCGTCGCTCCCGGAAGCGGAAGTAAAACGCGCCCGGATGGGCGCCCAGATGGGCGCGTTTTACTTCCGCTTCTGGGAGCGATGAGGGCAGTGCAAGCCGGATGAATCACAGTAAACCCATTCGTGTAGATTCATGGGGGCTTCTGGAAATTGAAGTACAAGAACATCTCGAGTGCCAAGGTTCACCATCACGGGTCTATATGAAGATCGAATCCCATGGCAAATTTTCCATCCCTGGCATTATTGTTTACTTAGGAGAATGTATGCATCTTCACTTGTTATCCTGGCAATTCATTGAACTGTCTTAATATTACAGTTGGCTAAGAAGTCACAGCTGTTTGGCAGCAAGGAACAAATCTGTTCAAGTAAGGGAATGCTCATCTTCTGGAATGGCCAGTCACTAGTTTCTAAGCCTTGAGCTTTTTATGCGAACAGCTGAGCAGCTTGTAATGATTCAAAAAGACTGGTAAATAGCTTAGTGTGCCTTTGCAGACATGCCAAAATTTAGCAGCTAAAGGAAAGTAGAGGGCATCAGTTTGCCCTACCTTTGTAGGTCAAGGAATATGTCCCCTGTCTGTTCTGTAAGGACAAAAGTGAGGCACTGGATTCTCCTTAGATGCCATAGCATAAAATGTCATCCTGATTCTTCTTTTCCCCCCTCAGATGCCCACTGACAGCCTGACAAATGAGATGGAGCAGATGGTTGAGCCTCACAATGATTATTTCAGTACACAGTTCCTTTTGAATTTCATCGTTGTTGGCACCCACAGCATCACAGTGGAGTCTTCTGTTAAAGATCTCAATGGCATTATATGGAAAACAGGGCCAAAAACCACTCTGCTGATTAAGTCGCTCGAGGATCCCTACTCACAGCAAATTCGACTTCAGCAGCAGCAAGGACAGCAGGCACCCCAGGCACCCCAGCCCCAACCTCAGCGCACTGCATATTCCCGTTTTTAACACTGCTCTTCTTCAAGAGAGCAAATCAAAGAAATTAGAAGTGAGGGTTGTCATCCAATTATTGAGGCCATGTACCTTTATGCTTCTGAGTTCCAATGGCTAAACACTTTAGTGACCTCTGTAGATAAAAATGCCTGAGAGACTTTAGCTAGAAAATGAGATAATGCTTAACAAGGAAAAATACATTTCAGACTAGTTGCCGTAGGATACCCCCACACACCCCACACCCAGAACATAAATAAATTTGTTTTGTTAATGAGAAATTGGAAAGCCATAGCCTAAAAATGCACGGTCAAAAAACAAAGAATACATATTTAAAATATATTACGTTCCTAAAAGTAAGAAATTATAAAAGAAAATGACTTTCTTAGCCTGAAGGCATGCTAAAATGACATACACACAAAAATTATTCTAATTGCTCACCCAGCTATACCAGCATTAATCACTAGAGGAAAAACCATGTCCTCTGCTGCTGTTACAGCAACATATGTGTGGCACAGTTTTGTTTGAAATTATGTTGTGTTGGTGATTGTGTGTCCCCTAACTTTCCATATTTATATTTCTTTATGATGCTTATATTCTCATTTCAACTTTTAACATTTGCTTCTGCTGTGGGATCTAGGAACATACAGAGGTTTGGTGTACAAAGGAAAAAGTTTTAATAGGCGTTTATATTGCATTTATATCTCTAGTTACTACAAGGGCTTGGAACTCAAAATCTGGCAGGCTGCCACTGTGAGGGTAAATGTCATGCTTTTGACTAAAACTTGCCAAAGTCTAGAAGGCAAAGGCTCTGTAACAATAAGCCTTTGATGTGCCACGGTATTGTAACACCAGGGCCCTGTAACACTAGAAGCTATAAGATCTGTAAACTCCACTTCCATATTTACACACTGCAACATAAACACATTCATTTGTTAGATTATTATGGTCAGTGACGTTGCTTGGCTGGAGCTAGCTAAAGTAAACCCCCGACTTACATATGCCTCGAGTTACATAAAATTCGACTCACATAATGATTTTGTGCTAAAACCATGTCTCAATTTATACGATTTCCTATGGGTTTGCTTCAAGTTACGTAAAAAATCATTTCCCTATGGGTTTGCTTCAATTTACATAAAAATTTCATTTTTCCTATGGGTTTGCTTTGAGTTACGTAAAAAACCGATTTAAGCAAAAGCCTATGGAACGGACTTTTTACGTAAGTAGGGGTTTTACTGTAATTGCTTTGCAGAGACTGTAGTAAAGTTCAAATACTCTTTCTACACACCCTTAATTGTTTTAACAATATATGCACAACATTTCACACCTTTACAGTCCCTCCAAGAATGAGGACCCTCCTGGACTTTCCACTTGTTTGCTACGACATTGTGAATTTAAGATTAATAATTGAAAAGGAGTTAATGCATTTGCATGTTGAAGTTTAAATGGTTGGTGCATTTTGCCATTTGCAGGAAAAATGGTAACAGTAATGATCTAGAGGGGAAAAAATGCACTGTTAAAGCTCAAGCTATTGCATTTATTCAAAAAATAAAAGCACTTATATTCAGTGTTCTTCAAAATAAATTCCTTATATTCAGTGTAACTGTAGTCCAATAATTTCCTCAATGGGAGTTCAAAATGAAAGTCTCTTGTAGTCAAATATAGAACAATCCAACACGTACATTTATCATACTTCAAAAGATGAATTTCTCGCACTTCAAACCCATTCCAGTAAATGGTTTTCGAGAAAATTCTTCATCAGGAAGATTAACATTTATCTACAACAAATATAAAAACATCTTAATCATGAATAATGATTATGACTATAAACAGTGGCGTGAAACTATCTGCATGTAATACAATCGTGCAGCTAGCTTTCCCTTTTCGCGTCAATGGCCTCATCCGGTTACTCTTTCAGTGCCTAGTGATGTTATTGAGTGGAGAGTTTGCCGCATATTTAACCACACATGCACTCATGTGTTAAAGGAGAATAATTAGCAACAATAATGTTAAAGAGCTATACACCCAAACTGTAATTCTCATGACAATCCCATATCCCCATAGTCTAAAGCAATCCATTCACAGAAAACATGATAGGTCTGTATTCTGATTAAGTCCTCTCGGAGCCAGCAATCTTAACAAATGAATGTAAAAGGCTTCTCTTTTGCGCAAAACTTTCTCTAAGTTGTTTACAAAAAAACGCTGAGGACGAACTACCTCCAGAACTGTGAATCTCAAATCTTCATGAGAATGGTTCATGTCCAGAAAATGTGAAATCAACGGAGCAGAAAGGTTCTGAGTTTGAATCTGTGATTTATGCTCGGCCACACGAGTGCGGACCGCTCTGCTGGTCTGGCCCACATAAACCATGTCACATGGGCAAAGAATTAAATATACAACTCCTGCGGTGCCACAATTGGAGAAGGTGCGCAAAACCTGATGAAATCCCAGATGAGGGAGGAAAATTTATTTTGTGTCCCATGTATGCTTGCAGTAAATGCAGTGTTGACATCTGTAATGTCCAGTAAGCAATTCTTTAGTTGGAAAGCTCATGAGGCAATCACTTCTTGACACAATATTGCCTAAAGTTTTGGTGCGACAGAAACCAATTCTTGGCCGGGACTCACAACCCTTAATATCTGAAAGGAGGTGCCAATGGCGCATGGCTGTGACAGTGAGGTATACAGAATACAGTATCACTAAACATATATTAATCATTATTTATAATGTATATCTACACACATATTAGGACCTACATATTTCATACAGTTATGTATCCTCTTGTATTCTCCCCCCCCCCCCAACACACAACAGTTGATAATAACAAGGAATGGAATTGCTGTGAAATACTCCTGGACTGGGGATAAGTCTTGAAATCATATGTAGGTGTGTGTTTGGAAGCACATGACTAGTTTGAGGGGTTCCTCTGCAGCACATGAACTCGCCCCGTTCAAAAGGGAAGGAGAAGAACAGCTGTGTCCAGAGAGCAGCTTCCCTCAGGGGTGACTTCTTTTGACAGTAATCCTAAACCCCCTCATGCTCTGTGGAGGTTTCTCCTTGGGGAAGAAAATCTGTTTGACAACTCACTAGGGACTTCCATAGGCTTGGTTAAAAATAGACATGTTTTTGCCACATTTTTTTGTGGATCTGACCTTACCAGTCTATTTTTATGTGTAAAACTGCAAGAAATATTTTTGATCGCATTACTAGTTAACTGTGATATGTTTTAGGAAGCTATTGTGAATTTGTTGTTGGCTCATCTTTCATGTCCCGCTCAAACCCTGGGGATGCCAAAAGCCATTTTCTTCACTTTATCGCTGGCCAAACTCAAGTCCTCATCAGTGCATGTTTCTGGTAGTAATTAGCAGGCTCGCAAATGAGCCAGATTCGATATTGCTCCACGTTCACACAGCGTGTTGTTATCCACCAGCAGCCCCCACTTGAGCATGTTGGTCTTACATTTAGGCACTCCATCCCTCAGCTTGTTCAGGGTCCTCCAAGTGACGTAGGGAAGGTTGAGTTCCTCAGTCGTATCCTCATTTAACATTTCTTGTTCAGTGCGCTCCTTCCTCCATCTTCTAATTTGGTTTTGCTCTTGCATACCCTCAAGACTTTGTTCTCACCATAAAGCTTGTTGTTAACACCTTTTTGTTGTTGTTGTTGTTCAGTCGCACAGTTGATTCAACCCTTTGCGACCCTATGGACCATCGTTCTCCAGGCGCCTCTGTCCTCCACCATCCCCCTCAGTCCTCCCAGTTCTGTGCCCATTGTGTCTACAATACCATCTATCCATCTCATCCTTGGCCTCCCCCTTCTTCTTTTGCCCTCCACCTTTCCCAACATCACGGCCTTCTCAAGTGAATCCTCCCTTCTCATTTGATGCCCAAAGTACTTTAGTCTCATCTTTACTATTTGACCTTCCAATGAGCAGTCAGTGTTGATCTCTTCCAAGATTGACCTATTTGTTCTCCTCGCTGTCCAGGGCACCCTCAAAACTCTCCTCCAACACCACATTTCAAAGGCATCTATTCTTCTGCGTTCAGCTTTCCTAATTGTCCAGCTCTCACATCCGTACATTACTACTGGGAATACCATTGCTTTGACTATTCTAATTTTTGTTTTCAAGGTGATGTCTCTGCTTTTCACTATGTTCCCCAGGTTTCTCATGGCTTGTCTCCCAAGAATCAGTCGCCTTTTTATTTCATGGCTGCAATCCCCATCTGCAGTGATCTTAGATCCTAAGAATGTAAAATCTGTCACTGCTTCTACTTCTTCCCCATCTATTTTCCAGGAACTGATCGGGCCTGTTGCCATTATCTTGGTTTTCTTGATATTGAGTCTCAAGCCAGCTTTTGCACTCTCTTCCTTCAAACCGATCAAGAGATTCTTTAGGTCTTCCTCACTTTCTGCCATTAAGGTGGTGTCGTCTGCATATCTCAGATTGTTGATGTTTCTCCCAGCAATTTTGATCCCATATTGTGATTCCTCCATCCCTGCATTGCGCATTATGTGCTCTGTGTATAAATTGAATAAGCAGGGTGACAAAATGCAGCCTTGTCTTACTCCTTTTCCTATTCCAAACCACTCTGTCATTCCGTGTTCTGTCCTAACTGTTGCTTCTTGGTTCATGTACAGATTTCTCAGGAGGCATATGAGGTGCTCTGGTATTCCCATCTCTTTAATCACTTGCCACATCTTGTTGTGATCCACACAATCAAATGCCTTAGTGTAGTCAATAAAGCAAAAGTAAACTTGTTTCTGGTATTCCTTTGTTTTCTCCATGATCCAACGTATGTTGGCAATGTGGTCTCTAGTCCCCCTGCCTCTTCTGAAACCAGCCTGCACCTCTGGTAATTCTCTTTCCACATGCTGCTGAAGTCTATCCTGTATTATCTTGAGCATCACCTTGCTGGCGTGTGGGATGAGCGCAATTGTTCGATAATTTGAGCATTCTTTGGCATTGCCCTTTTTTGGGATTGGAACATATACTGATCTTTTCCAGTCCTGTGGCCACTGTTTTGTTTTCCAAATCTGCTGGCATATTGAATGCAGTAATTTGATGCCATCATCTTTTAGAGCTTTGAAAAATTCAACTGGGATACCATCATCTCCACTAGCTTTGTTGTTTGCAGTGCTCTTTAGGGCCTTTCTGACTTCACTCTCCAGGATGTCTGGCTCAGGTTCAAATTCTTCATCATTGTGACTATCAGGAGTGTTGAGTTCCTTTTTGTAGAGTTCCTCTGTGTACTCTTTCCATCTTTTCTTAATTTCTTCTGCATCAGCTAGCTCCTTTCCGTCTTTGTCCCTTATCATGGTCATTTTTCCTTTAAATGTTCCCTTGATTTCCTGGATTTTTTTGAAAAGGTCTCTGGTTCTGCCTCTTTTGTTGTTTTCCTCCATTTCTTTGCACTGTTCTTTTAGGTAGTTTTCCTTATCTCTACTTGCTTTTCTATGAAATTCTGTGTTCAAAAGATTGTATTTTTTCCTTTCTCCTTTGACTTTTGCGTTCCTTCTTTTCTCTGCTATTTTAAGAGCCTCATCAGACAACCACTTTGCTTTCTTACTCTTCTTTTCTTTTGGTATGGTTTTCTTTGCTGCTTCCTGCATGCTGTCCCTCATCTCTGTCCATAATTCTTCTGGCACTCTATTGAGTCTAAGCCATTGAATCTGTTCATCACCTCCACCGTGTATTCTTTAGGGATGCTGTCTAGGTGATATCTTTCTGGTCTCCGTGTTTTCCCTATTTTCTTTAGTCTAAGCCTGAATTTTGCAATCAGTAGGTTGTGATCTGAGCCACAGTCTGCTCCAGGTCTTGTTTTTGCTGACTGTATGGAGGTTCTCCATCTTTGACTGCAGAGTATGTAGTCAATCTGGTTTCGGTGTTGGCCATCTGGTGATGTCCATGTGTAAAGTCGCCTCTTGTGTTGCTGGAAGAGGGTGTTTGCTATGACCAGTGCGTTCTCTTGGCAGAACTCTATCAATCTTTGCCCTGCTTCATTCTGTGTTCCAAGACCGAACTTGCCTGTTATTCCCTCCACTTTTTGATTGCCTACTTTGGCATTCCAGTCTCCTAAAATAATTTGGACATCATTTCTTGGTGTTTGTTCTATGAGGTGTTGTAAGTCCTCATAGAACTGGTCCACTGTGGCTTCATCTGCACCCGTGGTTGGTGCGTATATTTGGATCACAGTAACATTGAAGGGTTTGCCCTGAAATCTTACTGACATCATTCTGTCATTTTTGAGGTTGTATCCCATTACTGCTCTTCTCACTCTTTTATTGACAGTTATGGCTACTCCATGTCTTCTAAGGTTTTCTTGTCCACAGTAGTAGATATGATGGTTTCCAGAGCTGAATTCGCCCATCCCTGTCCATTTTAACTCACTGATTCCCAAGATGTCAATGCTTATTCTTTCCATCTCATTTTTACCACTTCTAGTTTACCTTGGTTCATTGATCTCACATTCCATGTCCCTATGCAGTATTGCTCCTTACAACATTGCATTCCTCCTCCCTCCTTCCTGTCCCTCCCCTTCCTCCACTCTGTGGCGTTAAGCATCCTGTATCACCTAGCCTGCTCCTTTGTTTTGCCTTTTGTTTTGGTCAATAGGGTTCTCTTGGCAAGCTTTGTGGCGTGGTTTGCCGGTTTCTACGCCATTTTTTTTCTCGCATCATACATCATATCACAGTTTTAAAAGTTTAAAACAGTTTAAACAACATTATCATGCATAATTATCACACTCTAAAACACAGTCTCTATGTTAATTGCTATATTAAGTCAGTGTAAAGTCTCTATGTCAGTTGCTATATTAATTCAACTACATTTTTCACATCAGCTACTTATCCTTGTGTCCTCACTCCCCAGGTGGGGTTGTTGTCTCTGGGCCCCTTGCTCCAGGGACATCGCAGTGGTGAGCAGTGGATGTTTTCCCCCATGGGTCAGCTGTTCCTCTTCCTCTGCCTCTGGCGGCGGCGGTGGATGGTGATTTTTCCCGCCGCCTGCCTGGTCTTCCTCACCCCCAGCTGGGGTGGTCTCGCGGCTGCTCCTGGCCGCGGGCAGCCTCCTCGTGGCGGCGGCGGTGGAGGATTGCGACCTCTCCCGCCGCCTGCCTGGTCTTCCTCACCCCCGGCTGGGGTGGTTTCGCGGCTGCTCCTGGCCACGGGTAGCCTGCTCGCGGCAGTGGCGGTGGAGGATCGCGACCTCTCCCGCCGCCTGCCTGGTCTTCCTCACCCCTGGCTGGGGTGGTCTCGCGGCTGCTCCTGGCCGCGGGCAGCCTCCTCGCGGTGGCAGTGGTGGAGGATCGCGACCTCTCCCGCCGCCTGCCTGGTCTTCCTCACCCCCGGCTGGGGTGGTCTCGCGGCTGCTCCTGGCCGCGGGCAGCCTCCTCGCCTTACAATACATTTATTGTTGGTAAAGCCTTAGGGGCCTCTTCTTGAATGCACACCTTAATGTGGTGAAGGTGCTTGAGTGTGTCAGCAAAGCTGAGAGGAATGTCATCAGGAGGCCAGACTCCATTACGAAGCTGGGCATCTAGCAAGGCAACCCAAGGTAGAATGGTCATAACTGTGAAAAAAGACTAAAAAGACTCTTACCCTCTTCAAGTCAGCTACTGGGCGGTAGCAGAAGGTGACATTGGCAGTGACACTCAAGCTAATTTTTGTTAGTACTACACAGCAATGACAATCGTAAACCTCTGTGTACTTTTCTTGCCATGAAAACCCTGTAGACAGTTCAAAAATGAAACAAGAGATATGTTGGAAAATGAAACTTCCAGGTTAGAAACCACTCAATCAGCTACTAGTGAAAGAATAAAGGGCACTTTTACCTTTACCTTACAAATAGCTCTATTGCGAATGACACAACTAGGTTAAATCTGAAAGGATATCAAGAGACTGACATGCACAGACAGGAAAAGAAAGTCCAGTGATCACAAAACTTACAATTGGAACCTGGAATGTGAGAGATATGAACCAAGGTAAACTGGAAACCATAAAGCAAGAAGTAGAAAGTACATTGCAGTATTTAGTATCAATGAAATAAATTGGGCTGAAGTAGGAGATTTTTAGTCAAACAACTATAAAGTTCTACTCTGGAAATGATAATGGGGTGGTTCCAATATTGAGGCAAGATGTAGCACAGGCAGTTAAGGGCTTAAATGCAAGATCTAATTGAATAATATTAATCAGATTCCATGGAAAACTTACACACCATGTTATTGAATGAAAAAGCTGTATTCTCTCTGCCAAAACAAGATAAGCAGCAGATTGTGGCATTGATCATGAACTGTTCAACATTGGAATAAAGATCAAAGAGAACACTAAAAGAATTTAGATCTATACAGAACAGATAAAAGGATCACAGATTCCTTTAAAGAAGAATCCTATGATGAGGAACCTGCAGTTTGAGGAAGTAAAGTGCAAGCTGCTCTGAAAGCACAAGGAAGAAATAAATCACCAGTAGTAGATGAAATACCAATAGAACTACTTCAAACCACAGAGACTGAATCTGTCAAAATCTTATGACTATGGCAACAAATCTGGAAAACAAAACAATGGCCCACAGATTGGAAACATTCAATATACATTTGAATCCCCAAAAAAGAAAATGGTGCATTAAATTTAGGACCATTGCTTCATTTTCCATGAAAACAAAGTCAAGCAAAAGGATTTTACTTTATATGAAGTTTTAAAAAAATGCCTGATGTTCAAGCTGGATTCTGAAAAGGCAGAGGCATTCAAGACTTGTTGGAGAAAATCAGGCCTAAATTGTCTCTGAAACCAAAAATGACGAAACTGAGACTGCCTTAATTTGGGCACATGAAGAGAGAAGATTCCCTGGAAAAGACAATAATGCTGAGAAAGGTTGAAGGCAGCAGGAAAAGAAGAAGACGAAATACAATACAGATTGATTCCGAAAAGGAAGCCACAGCCTCTGGTTTATAAGAAGTGAGCAAAGCTGTTGAGGACAGGACATTTTGGAGATTGCTCCTTTATAGCACGGGTCCCCAACCTTTTTTGATCCACGAACTGGTTTCATGCTAAACATTTTTTCCATGGGATTGTTAGTGGGGGTGGTGAGATTGGATGGTGCAATTGCATAATAAAATACGATAAAGTGCATAATATATCTCACTGCATACAGGCAGGAGGAGGAGCCCCACTGTAGCTCAAAAACAAGGAGGAGGGACCCAGCCGCCTGCCAGCCACACCATTTGACTTGTGTGGGATCCGCGCACACAATTGGTATACTGGCCCTGACAGAACCCCGGTAAAAGGTGATCACATCGTTACCAGGGGTTCCTGAGGGGACAGAAATTGGGGGAGCGGAATATTAGATAGAGTTTAATTCATCAATAGCTGATCTGACAAACTGCTCGGACAATAGGAAGCTAATGACTAACTCGCTAGGTGCGTAATAGGCAATCTCGCACCTGCGGATTACCTTAAGCCCTAGAACCAATACCAGCCACATGTTTACCCCGGATAACAAGGAACAATGCATTTCGCCTGCCGTTGATTAAGTTAGTTAATTAACTTCCCCTGTAGACTTCCCCAATTAACTTGTGTAAACACGGAGTGTGAGTTCTGCAGATCACAATGCTTTTACATGCAGCCTGTACATGATAAATACTATTGATTTGCCTTCATTAAATCACTGGTCTTCGCTCCATCTTGCCTCGTGTCTCATTGCTTGACCAGTCTCCTCCGGGACCCAACAGCCACTTCGCGGTGCCGATCCAGCTTGCGCAACCCGCACAGTGGGTGGAATTAGCAGCTGTGAACCTCGCTTTGCGCACCTTTGCCAAAGAATGCTTAAACATAATTACTGACAGCCAGTATGTTAGGAATTTGCTTCACAGTCTACCGGGAGCGTGCATCACTCCCGCGATAGACAAAAACTTGTTGAGTCTTTTCCTCACAACTCAATTTCATTTGCGGAACCGCACCGAAGCACTCTATATAGCCCACATCAGAAGTCACCAGGACTTGCCTGGTCCAATTTCCGCGGGCAATAGCAGAGCGGCCGCGGCCGCAAAGGAAATTCAGCAACGGTCAGTTTTGGGAGTCTTCACGACTCCAATTCAATGTCATGCATTCTTCCATCAAAATGCCAAAGCACTCGCAAGGCAGTTCAACCTGCCACTTTCCCAAGCCCAGGGCATAGTCCGTTCCTGTCCACATTGTGCAGGGGCGGTAGGGGGGCCCTCGTGGGGGGTCAACCCATGAGGGACAGAGGCCAACCAGGTGTGGCAGATGGATGTCACACACGTTCCACATTTTGGCAGATGGCAGTACATGCACGTTTGCATTGACACTTTTTCACAGTTCGTTTGGGCTACAGCACAGAAGGGAGAAACGGCTTCCCATGTGGAGCAGCATCTCCTTTCTTGCTTCGCGGCCATGGGCAAACCACGGCATGTAAAATCTGACAATGCTCCAGCTTATAGCTCCAGGCAGCTGGCCACCTTCATGGCCACCTGGGATATTAAGCACACCTTTGGAGTTCCGTACAATCCGCAAGGGCAAGCGATTGTGCAACGGGTCAATCAGACGCTTAAGTCCTACATTGACAAACAAACAGAAAGGGGGGAACCACCAGCCCTCCCCAAAAATCAGGGTCAGGCACAACATTGTCTGAACAAGGTATTGTTTATGTACAATCACCTTAATGTTTTTTCGGATTACACTCTGCAGAAGAAGCACTTCTGTCACATGGAGGCTCTCCCGCGGCCGATGGTGCTACCAGATCCTTCCTGGAAGGGCCCGGCGCCACTCATAACATGGGGAAGAGGGTATGCTGCAATTATGTCTCCTACAGGCATTATCTGGATTCCAGCCCAGTGTGTCAAGCCTCACTTTGAGTCCAATGACATGGACCCAGGCGCTCCCGGACCCGATCAGGGAGATGGAGGAATTAACCCTGACGGGGAGAGCTAAGTGGAGGAGGTGGCGACAGCAGATGACAGCACCAAAGATCACCTGGAGGATGGCCAAGTCCTTGTGCCAGGAGGAGGCGGACACCGTTCGGTGGGAGGACAAGGAGCTGACACCGGAGAACATCTTGATTGCAGCCTTTTCCCTGATTACAGCTAATTCCATGATGACCACCATCATCTTGATCCTTTCCCTGTTTGTGGGGGGAGGCATTCAAGCAGCTTCACTGGAAGCCAACAACCTGATGCCAGGTGGAGATCTCTCTGCCTGGCTGCAGTACAACGTTTGGGAAAGATTGGCAAACCTCGTCAATCAGTCCGATTTTTGCCTGAGGCAGACCACTGCTTCTGCCTCTATTCTGAGCACATCAGGAACAGTGACTGGTTGGTGAAGCGGATATTTGGTCCGTTTTACAAGACTGCCTTTTCCACGTATGCGCACTGGGGAACCCAAGTCATGAAAGTCTTACCGAATGATGCGGCCACTCTCTACACTCCCCAAATGGCGGTCAGCCCGAACTCAACTTGTGCTTGTATGATCAGCTGTTCCGCGGTCGAAGGGCCACAGCGCCGTTGCCTCGACCCCGGCAGCAACAATTGGACTTGTAATAACCCAGAGACTATTAACTCAATGTATGCTCATGTTACTTTGCCTTCAGGATGGTTTTTTACATGTAACCAGTATACCTGGAACTACATTCCTGCAAATGTATCTGATTCCCTTTGCTGTATCAGTCGTTTGACATTGTTGCTTCCCACTAGAGACATGATTGCCCCAAGCACGAATGTACCTCGCCACATACGGCACGCTCGTGCCACCCAGTTAGACAGTTCATGTGATAGTAACATCAGGATCCTGAGTAAAGCTGAGTATGTTTCATTAGCAGTCAGCTTGTTTGGCGTGCCAGGCTTAGCCGTAGGCAACGCTCGGAGAATTGGTCAATTGGCTTGCGCTTTGCCGCCCTGAGTCGGGTTCTGCCTGAGTGGGCGGCATATATAAATACGACTAAATAAATAAATAAATAAATAAACCACACATCCTCGGCGATAGCGCTGCTTAATCAAGAGCAGACGGAGCTTCGCCATGCCATACTGGATAATCGAGCAGCTATCGATTACTTCTTACTGTTACATCATTTGGGTTGCGAGTCTGTCCATGGCATGTGTTGTTTCAACCTCACAGACAACTTGCGCAAGGTACAGAGTCAACTCACAGACCTCCATGTCTTGGTTAAAAATATCAAGGAAGATGCCATGTGGGCGTGGTGGGATTCGTTATGGTCTTGGTTCCCATCGGGTTGGCTACAAATGACACTCAAGGTAGTTGTGGGGGTGACAATACTGGGAATAGCTGTAGGTTGTTTCATGCAATGTATTCCCTCACTGATGTCAAGGTGTCCCCCATGGAGAGAACCCCGGAATGTCCTCACCCCACGTCAGCTGCTGCCACTCCTACGCCGAGCCGTCTGTCAGGTCCAATTAAACAAATAAAGGGGGAGTGTGGGATCCGCGCACACAATTGGTATACTGGCCCTGACAGAACCCTGGTAAAAGGTGATCACATCGTTACCAGGGGTTCCTGAGGGGACAGAAATTGGGGGGAGCGGAATATTAGATAAGTGTTTAATTCATCAATAGCTAATCTGACAAACTGCTCAGACAATAGGAAGCTAATGACTAACTCGCTAGGTGCGTAATAGGCAATCTCGCGCCTGCGGATTACCTTAAGCCCTAGAACCAATACCAGCCACATGTTTACCCCGGATAACACGGAACAATGTATTTCCCCTGCCGTTGATTAAGTTAGTTAATTAACTTCCCCTGTAGACTTCCCCAATTAACTTGTGTAAACACTGAGTGTGAGTTTTGCAGATCGCAATGCTTTTACATGCAGCCTGTACATGATAAATACTATTGATTTGCCTTCATTAAATCACTGGTCTTCGCTCCATCTTGCCTCATGTCTCATTGCTTGACCAGTCTCCTCCAGGACCAAACAGCCGCTTCGCGGTGCCGATCCAGCTTGTGCAACCCGCTTCGCAGCCCAGATCCAACAGATTTGGGTAGTGAGATATCACACTGACTGCACACAAGTGGGAGGCAGAACCCTGCCATTGTTAATGTGGAGCCCCACCACCACCACCTGCTTATCTGCTGTGTGTGAAGCCTATGCTTTCACTCCATTCGCCGGGCAAGTCCGGCACAGCACGTTGAGGACAGAAGGCTGCCATCGGGCCTTCCAGTATCTCGCACACACACACCGCAGCCCGGTTCAGGATAGCCCATGGCCCGGTACTGGTCTGCCACTCGGTGTTTGGGGACCCCTGCTTTATAGGATCAATAGTTTAATGTGAGTCCCCCAATTTTTCCTTTCCTTGTTTGCCCTCTTTAGGAAAATGTGGGAAGGATGAAAAGAGCAACAAAACCTATGGCATATCACCACAGATGCTCAGAGGAACAAAAGTAGCTGCCTTCAACTGATTCAGACCATGAGTCCATCCTCTTTAATACTGGCAGCTCTGCCTGGCAGCCCTAACATTTTCAGGCAAGCTTCTGTCCTCGCCCTGTTTGGAGATGTCAAGGACAGGACCCTACACATTGAAATCATCTTCTGTACTAATAAGCTTCTGCCTCTTTTGTGATGCATTTCCTGGTTTTGGAAGTACCATCTGCACTGATTATCCTTGGCTCCATCTTCCTGAGTCGGGTTCTGCCTGAGCGGGCGGCATATACAAATTTGACTAATAAATAAATAAATAAATAAATTGTTTGGACAAACAAGGATCAGTCAATCCTGCTGTTGTTTGTCTCACAGGGATCAGCCTGACAGGTAGACAGACAGGCCATTTATTTGGGCAGAAAGACATTTTTATTTCTCATTGCTTGATTGCTTAGCAGACCAAATCACACCAAATTTGGGGACCACCTCAATAGAGCACTCACTGGGCGGTTTACAGGTACTGTAATTAGCATTTTGCCCCTAACGTGGGGTACTCATTTTCAAAGCAATCATACTTTATATATCGCTCCATAGCACTTAGTGCACTCTCTGGGTGGTTCACAAGTTAATTAGAATTGGGCCCCCAACACGTTGAGTACTAATTTTACCAAGGAAGGCTGAGTCAACCTGGATCCCTGTCAGGATCAAAATCACAACGTTTTGGCTGTAGTACAGCAGTTTAACCACTGTGCTACCATTGCTGTAGGTCACAGGTAAACTTCTATCTAGGTATTTTTCTGGGTGAAGGTCCAAGTGTGGTTTGAATCATATCTTTCACAGCAGTCTCCCAGAAACTGATTTACAATTCCCATCATCTCCCAGCCAGCAAAGCAAAACTGGTTGTGGAGATAATAGACTTTGGGTTGTGGAGATAATAGACTTTGTAGATCAACCCATCCAAGCAGCACTATTTTGGGGAAGGCTGGCTTCCTCTGCACAAGACTTTCAATTACAAAGAAAGAAAATATGTATTTTCCCAGGATAAATCCCAACAAATTTATTCTGACTATTCTCTCCTGCCAACCTAGCAGTTCTAAAGCAAGAAATTGCAAGTAGATAAATAGGGACCAATTTGGTAGGAAGGTAACAGCATTCTGTGCGCTCCGGTGTCTAGTCATGCCTGCCACATGACCATGGAAACATCTGCAGAAGCAGACAATGCAGGCTCTTCAGCTTTGAAACAGAGATGAGTACTGAACCCTAGAGTTGGATACGACTGGCTTTCGAGCAAGGGAAACCTTTACCTTTATTATCTCATGTATAATCTACCTGCAAAAAGGCTGCAGTTGATTTAAGGACCTACTTAAATGTTCCTTCCCTTCATATTTTAAATTTGTGGGTGAGATGTGTGCCCTGCTGCTACTGTTTTGAAAGTGAAATTTTTATTATATAACATATTCTGAGGTTATTTGCTTCATGACAATGAAATGAGGTTATGCACTAAATGAGAGCTGCAAAGAGATTTGCAAATAAGCAGTCATTCAGAACAAATACATATGCTCATTGCCCAGAAGAGGAATATTAAAAGAGAACATTTAGCATATAGCAGCTTTCAGTTTTCATCCATTGTGTTATCCAAGATTTGCAGAAGTACAAAAATGTGTGAAGTGAGGTGGGAGGAAAGGAACAAAGGAACAAACAAAACTGGAAGGAGCCCAAGACAGATGGAGCTGTGATCAAGGGCCATAAAATATCCAAAGTACTGTATTATTTTTTATTTTTATTTTTTTTGGGGGGGAGAGAATCTAAACTGGGATGGGATGAAAGGAAAGGAGTGTTCAGGAAAAGAGAATAGTAGGAAGTTGGAACCCTGAGCAAAAGCCCTGCAGGACAATTGTTAACTTCTTCCTTTTTACTGATTTTTCTGCTGCTTAGCCACAATAGACCTGTTAGTGACAGCTAAGGGTCAGGTCTAGATCAAGGCAGATACATTTCTAAGATCTGGATCTTCCACCTGCGGATTCCCCATGCCCATCTGGCATGGAACAGCCCTGCGGAGGCTGCTTGGGTGAGAAGGCTCCTGGCGGTGGCTTCTGCGGGCAGCTAAATTAAGGGGGGTGAATAAATGATAGGGTTTGATTCACCCAATTACATGACCTGACCGACGATTCTGCAAGGTAGGCAGATCACTAACTCCAGTGACTGATTAGGTAAACACTCATCTCCTGGCCAAGGAAATCTCCTGTGCAAACAGTGGGTATGTTTGCCCCTGTCTAAGCCCTAAACAATGGTCTCCCTCGTCCCGTGTTTGTCCGAGATAATTAACTTCTCTTTTGGTAGGTTCCCCAATTAACCTGAGTAAACAGGTGATGTGATTGACTTTCGGGTGATGGTTTTTTCTACCTGCCTTCTGATCTATAAAAGGTGTATGTATTTTCCCAATAAACCACTGATCTGATCTCGCTCCTGTTGCCTCGTGTTGTCATTGATCAGTCTCCTCCGGGACCTAAGGCCACCCCAGTGGCCACGATTGCAACAGCTGGTGACCCCGACGTGATTCTACTCGTGAGTAAGAGACCCCGGAGAGGTCTACTCGTGAGTAGCGATCCACGCGGTCCGGTTCTGCGCTAGAACCGCGACCCGTCATCCCGGAGGACAGCGCGGCGCTCCGGCCAGCAGCCAGCCGATCGGAGAAGTGGCCTGCGGCGAGGCATTCCAGAGAGACATTCCTACAGCTTGCTCCCCGCTTTCGAGGAGATTTGCCATAGAGGGAAACGCGTTCCGCTCAGGGCAGCTGTGAGCCCCTGACATCGCAGAGGCCGTCGAAGGGCCCGTGGCAGAAGGTCCACGCTCCGAGGTCTACCCCAGACACCCGACGCCCAAACCTGTTGCCTGCAAAGACGCGTCGACTCGTCCCGAGGAGGAATCTTCCGAGGACCCAATCGCAGGTAATATGGGGACTTGTTCTCATAGACCAAGTCCGTCCGCTAGCCAAAGAACTCGTGAGGAAGAGTTCAGAATCCTGGCCAGGGTTTTTAAATTACGCTTTCACAGCAGGGAATTAGCGAGACTTTTGGCGTATCTCAGGGAACACTGCCTACTTTACCCAGAAGTAGGTACGTTAACCGTGCCGCTCTGGGATCAGATAGGAGACTGCATTCAGCAACCCCCGAAAGCTCCAGGAGGGATAGTTCGTACTTGGAGGAAGTGTAGGAGACTCTTGGCTGAGATCGAGCCAGTCCGGGTAGAGGCCAAAGAACCCCCGTTAGTCGAGCCATCAGGCAAGCCAGTCGAACCGACTGCGCCCACGGCACTCTATCCGTCAATTAGCTATCGGCAGAGTAGCGTAGGGAGCCTTCCCGCGGTGACAGCTGCAGACGTCACCGAAGGAACGCAAGGAATGAGAAGCGCAGGCGCTTCTCTACAGCTCCGGGTTCCCTAGTCGTGAAGAGTGCCCTTCAGCGCACAGCTGAGATAGAACTCAAGAAGGGGGAATTGTCAGTTGAACAGCTAGCTGAACTTAGACAGATTTGTCCAATCCGCATGGAGATGGACGCGCTCACGGGCGCACAGCAGATAGTACACTCCCCAGTCCCGTACAAGCTTCTCATGGCTTTACGGAAGGCAATATCAGAAACAGGGCTCCAAAGTCGTTTTACTAGGGGCACGCTTCAGCAAGTGTGCGAAACCACCATGTGGATTCCTCATGACTGGAAAGCCGTCATGAGGATGATGCTAACCCCCAGCCAGTACATGATTTGGGACAGCGAGTTTCGCCTAGAGGCTCAGACTCGAGCTGCCAGGATGGGAGGCGCGGTAATTCCTGACCAGCTGTATGGTTCAGGTGCCTTTGAGCCCATCAACGCTCAAATTAACTTGCCTCTCGCCACTCTAGAAATGTCAGCCGAAGCTGCCTATAGGGCATACTTCAAGGTCCCAGCGTCTGGCAAAACGGCCAAGAATTACACCGCTATTAAGCAGGGAGCCCAGGAGCCCTACATGGACTTCATCAATCGCCTGGAGGAAGCAATTAGCAGGCAGATTGATAATGAGCAAGCCCAACAAGAGCTTATGATTAAGCTAGCAAAGGACAACGCCAACTTGGACTGCCGTAAAATCCTGCAGTCCCTGGGCAATCGCCCTGACTTGACCTTAACGGACATGATCCGAGCATGCTCCGACGTTGGCACAGACTCCTACAAGATGGGTCTGCTAGCGGCAGCGGTGCAGGGGGGGAAAAGACATCAGGGCAATGGCAAGATCAAGGGAGCATGCCACACTTGTGGCAAGGCCGGACACTTCGCTAGGGAGTGCCGATCCAAGGGAGGCGGACAAAAGTCCGGCCGTCCCAAGGCTCCGAACACCCCCTGCCCGAAGTGCAAGAAAGGCTATCATTGGGCCAGGTATTGCCCGAGTTCGGGAAACTGGAATCCGGGCACGTCTCTGGCCCCAGTCCAAACAGAGGCTTCCTTCACCCAGATCCAGAACTCCCCAGAACTAGATTAGGTTCCAGGCACATTCCAGGCACTGCGAGGGCACAGGCCAGCCCCAAGGGTAGCACAGGGCTAGAATTGGCTTGCCAGGCGGACGTTACATGCGATCTGCCGGGCACAGTCTATCTAGTCGACTCTCAGTATATGGGACCCCTACCCAAAGGCTTTATAGGTTTAGTTTTGCCCCGTAGTGTAGCTGGAGTACGTGGAATTTTTATAATTCCAGGAGTCATTGACTCGAATTTTTCAGGCATTCTCCAGGTCCAGCTTTGGACACACCTGCCCCAAACAATCCACAAGGGAGACACCCTAGCGCAACTGATCATGGTTCCTTGTCACTCGCCAGCAGGCAGCCAGAGAAGGCTCAGTGACAGCTCAGAGTCCGGTTCAGCAGACCGCTTGAGCGCGAGTGAGGCAGTGCAAGGATACCAGGTCTTAGCGACAGTGGAGACCAACATTGAGTGGAAGCAGCGCCCCGTTATCGAGGTATTTTTGAACAAAAGAGTGTTCTCAGGGTTACTCGATACCGGAGCGGATGTGACCGTGATAAGCAGAAGCCAGTGGCCGAGGGAGTGGGCCATTGAGCCGGTCTCCGATGTGTGGGGGGTAGGCGGAGTTCAGGAAGCGTTTAGAAGCCGAGAGTGGGTAGAAGTCACAATCCCAAGGGCTGACGGCACGGCGGTGATTCGGCCGCACATTCTTGACGTGCATGTCAATCTTTGGGGGCGAGACATTCTACAGCAGTACGGTGCCACCCTTACCTTCGGGTAATGGTGTTGCCACTTAAATGGCTCACCAATACTCCGGTCTGGGTCGAACAATGGCCGGTAGTGGGAGAGAAGTTAGTTGCCCTCAAGCAGCTAGTTAAGGAACAGCTAGACGCAGGACATATAGAACAGTCCACGAGTCCTTGGAATTCGCCAATTTTTGTTATTAAGAAGAAGTCGGGGAAGTGGCGACTCCTCCACGATCTCAGAGAGATCAATAAATGCATTCAGCCAATGGGTCCGCTTCAATGCGGCATCCCGAATCCTAACATGATTCCCGAGGGGTGGGAGATTCTAGTCGTAGATCTCAAGGATTGCTTTTATACAATCCCCTTAGACCCCAGGGACCGGGAAAGGTTCGCCTTTACAGTGCCGGTTGTGAACCACAGTGAACCCACGCAGCGTTACGCGTGGAAATATTTGCCACAGGGCATGCTCAATTCGCCCACCCTGTGCCAAATATATGTTCACGACGCACTGGCAAAGTTCCGAAGCCTTTACCCTAAAGCTATTGTTTGTCACTTTATGGATGATATCTTAGTAGCGTTGCCGCAACTTGGCAGCGAAGTGTTTTCAGACCTCCAGGCCAGCCTGGGGGACAAAGGTTTACTCATTGCCCCGGAAAAGGTGCAGAGAACCGAGCCCTTCTCATACTTGGGCCATCGGCTTCTCCGTTCCTTTGCCGCACCGGTTTTGCCTCAGATAAATTTACAAGATTCAGTCACCCTGGTAGAATTACAGCAGGTTTTAGGGAATATCAATTGGGCCAGACCGTACTTCCGATTGGATACGGATCTTCTGAAACCGCTCTTCTCGCTGCTAACCTTAGGTAAGCAGCCGGCAGACCGGATAAAAATTTCTCGAGACGCGCGCTTGGCGCTCGAGAAAGTGAACCAAGTTCTCAGCCAGAGGTGGGTGGATAGGATCGCCCAGGGGCCATATGCCCCGATCCTGAATTTGTACATCGTACGGTCGGGATCCATGTTCACTGGGGCGCTAGGAGTAGACTCAGAGAAGGGAGCGAAAATAGTGAAGTGCGTGTACTTGCCTAACACTTCTTCACGGAACATCGTTCCGCCCCAGGTCTCCGCGGTGATTTACCGCGGAAGGCTGAGAGCTAGGGACATTTCTGGGCACGATTTAGCTAAGATCACCAAGGAACAAATTCATCAGTTAATGCAGCTAGGTGACTCGCTTCCGATAGCTTTGGAAGGTTTCACTGGAAGTTTAGCGTACCACTTGCCCAAAGACCCCAGACTTGTCTCACTCCAGACAGGAACAGTCAGCTTGTTCGAATTGCTTTCACTGGTCCCACTTCAGGGGGCCAAGACAGTTTTTACTGATGGAGGTCGCACGTATGGTGTCTTGACCTGGCAGGAGGGCGAAGCTTGGCGCACGCTGTTAACTCTTCCACAGAAGTCCGCGCAGCGGGCAGAGTTGGCAGCCGTGAACCTTGCCTTGCGCACCTTCGCCCAGGAACGTTTAAATATCATTACTGACAGCCTGTATGTTAGGAATTTACTCCACAGTCTGCCGGGAGCTTACATTACTCCCGCGATAGACAAGAACTTGCTTAGTCTGTTCCTCACTGCTCAATTTCATTTGCGAAACCGCACGGAGCCGCTCTATATTGCCCATATCCGAAGTCACCAAGACCTACCGGGTCCGATTTCCGCGGGCAATAGCAGAGCGGACGCGGCCGCAAAGGAAATTCAGCAACGTTCAGTTTTGGGAGTTTTTACTACTCCAATCCAAAGTCATGCCTTTTTTCACCAAAATGCCAAAGCACTCGCCAGACAGTTCAATCTGCCACTTTCTCAAGCCCAAGGTATAGTCCGCTCTTGCCAGCATTGTGCAGGGGCACCGGGGGGGCCCTCGTGGGGGGTTAACCCACGGGGGACAGAAGCTAATCAGGTGTGGCAGATGGATGTCACACATGTGCCGCAGTTTGGCAGATGGCAGTACATGCACGTCTGCATTGACACTTTTTCTCAGTTCGTTTGGGCAACGGCGCAGAAAGGGGAAACTGCCTCCCACGTGGAGCAGCACCTCCTCTCCTGCATCGCGGCGATGGGCAAGCCGCGGCACGTGAAAACGGATAACGCCCCGTCCTACTGCTCCAGGCAGTTGGCCGCCTTCATGGCCACATGGGACATCAAGCATACATTTGGCATTCCCTACAATCCGCAAGGGCAAGCGATTGTAGAGCGGGTCAATCGGACGCTAAAGTCCTATATTGACAAACAAACAGAAAGGGGGGAGCCACCAGCCCTCCCCAAATCACAGGGACAGGCACAGTTTTGCCTGAATAAGGTATTGTTCACATACAACCACCTTAATGTTTTTTCGGATTGTACGCCGCAGGAGAAGCACTTCCGCCGTTCGGAAGCTCTCCCGCGACCTATGGTCCGGTACCGAGTGCCACCAGACCCTTCTTGGAGGGGCCCGGTGCCGCTCATAACCTGGGGAAGAGGGTATGCTGCAGTTATGTCTCCTACAGGTGTCGTTTGGATCCCGGCTCGGTGCGTCAAGCCTCATTTGGAACCACATGGCGTGGACCCAGGCCGACCCGAGTCCGATCCCGGAGATGGAGGATCTCGCCCTGACCGAGGGGACCCGCCGGGAGAGACAGCGGTCGCAGACGACAGCACCGAAGATCACCTGGGGGATGGTCAAGGCCCTCTGCCATGATGCCCAGGATGCCATCCAGCGCGAGGGGGAGGAACTGACACCAGAGAGCTTTGCGGTTGCGATTTTCGCCCGGATTCACGCCAACACCATGGCAGTCACCATCATCCTGGCCCTCTCCCTGCTTTTGGGGGGAGGCGTTCAGGCCGCTTCACTTCAGGCCAACGGCCTGCCGCCTGGTGAAGACCTTTCAACGCGGATGCACTACAATTTGTGGACAAGGTTGGCGGGTTTCGTCAACCAGTCCGATTTTTGCCTGAAGCAGGACATTGATTCTGCCTCGATCCTCAGCACCTGTCTCATCCCCGTGTGTCAAACTCTGGACGCACGGGCCAGGGATGGCGACTGGTTGCTGAAGAAGATCTTCGGACCGCATCTCCCTGCGAGCTTTGCAGCCTACGCTCGCTGGGGGGGCTTGCGGCTCACCATGACTTTGCCGGCTGATGCAACCACTCTTCACACCCCGCGAGTGGTGGCCAGCCCGAACTCTACTTGTGCTCAAATAGTCGGCTGCGCTGCAGTCGACCGAACCCAGCGCCGCTGCCTCGATACCGGCAGCAGCAATTGGACTTGTGAAAACCCAGAGACAATTGGTTCGTTGCCTGCTCATGTCACCCTACCCTCGGGGTGGTTCTTCACGTGTAATCAGTATACCTTTAACTATATTCCGGCAAATATCTCAGATTCCACATGTTGTCTCAGTCGATTGACATTGTTGCTCCCCACCAAGGATATGGTCACCCCAAGCACAAATGTTTCACATGTTTCTGATGTTTCTGCACCCGTAAGGCACACTCGCACCACCCAGTTAGACAGCTCATGTGATAGCAGCTTTAGAGTCCTTAGTCCAGCCGAATATGTCTCGCTGTCAGTCAGCATCGTTGGCGTGCCAGGCTTGGCCGTCGGCAACGCACGGAGAATTGGTCGCTTGGCTTGCGGCTTGGCCAAAGCCATCAACCGTACCTCCACAGCGATAGCGCTCCTCAATCAGGAGCAGGCAGAGCTTCGCCATGCCATTCTCGATAATCGAGCGGCTATCAACTATCTCTTATTGCTGCACCACCTGGGTTGTGAGTCTTTTCATGGTATGTGTTGCTTCAACCTTACTGACAACTCCCAGAAAATCCAGAACCAGATCACGGACCTCCACACCATAGTTGCGGGCATCACGGAGGGCTCCGCGTGGGGGGCCTGGTGGAGCTCCCTGTGGAAGTGGATGTGGTCGTGGATCCCATGGGGGTGGCTTCAGACGGTACTTAAAGTGGTGGTGGGGGTAGTCTTACTGGGCATAGCAGTTTGCTGTCTTGCTCAATGCATTCCCTCACTGATCTCAAGGTGCTGCCTCAGAAGGGAACCCCATGACGTCACTCTCGATCAACAGCTGATGCCGCTGCTGCGCAAAATCGCTGGTCAGGCTCTTAATATTAAAAAGTAAGGGGAGATGCGGATTCCCCATGCCCATCTGGCATGGAACAGCCCTGCGGAGGCTGCTTGGGTGAGAAGGCTCCTGGCGGTGGCTTCTGCGGGCAGCTAAATTAAGGGGGGTGAATAAATGATAGGGTTTGATTCACCCAATTACATGACCTGACCGACGATTCTGCAAGGTAGGCAGATCACTAACTCCAGTGACTGATTAGGTAAACACTCATCTCCTGGCCAAGGAAATCTCCTGTGCAAACAGTGGGTATGTTTGCCCCTGTCTAAGCCCTAAACAATGGTCTCCCTCGTCCCGTGTTTGTCCGAGATAATTAACTTCCCTTTTGGTAGGTTCCCCAATTAACCTGAGTAAACAGGTGATGTGATTGACTTTCGGGTGATGGTTTTTTCTACCTGCCTTCTGATCTATAAAAGGTGTATGTATTTTCCCAATAAACCACTGATCTGATCTCGCTCCTGTTGCCTCGTGTTGTCATTGATCAGTCTCCTCCAGGACCTAAGGCCACCCCAGTGGCCACGATTCCAACATCCACCTTCAGCACCAAATTGAGAAGATTTTTTTAAAGGAAAAATCAAAAGTGGAAATGATTGGAATCTACTTCTTTTATTTATTTTGCCGATTCTTCTTCAAGTGCCGTATCCGATTCCAAATATTGACTATTATCATGGCGATCATCCATGAAGATTTTCCTGGGAACAATATAATGCAGTGGCCTTCCATTTGCCTTCTGCATCGCAGTGTGACACCTGCACCACTGATCCAGTTCTGTGAGTCACGTTCTGGTCCTGAGCCCTTTTGGCACACAAAATCCTCCTCAGCCCCTGGCCTGTAGTGAGGGAGCTGCTGCCCTCCATCAAGACGGATTCAAGTGGGATTTAATCCATTTGGGAACCATCACCCTTCCCTGTGGACTTTGGACCCGTTAGTCCTCACTCAGAGTGGTCAGGTTAGTTAACCACTGCCTGATGATCAACGTTGAGTTGCTGGCAGTATGGTCTACTCCAGGTGTGCCCAAACTTCCCATCAGGGGCCTGACCATGCCCCCTCAAACAGCTGAGAAGGCTGGTCATGTTGTTCCTTCCGGCGGCAGCGGTGGTGGTGCGTGAATTCTCTGTGTGTTTTGGGGTATTTTCCCCACCCCGCCCAGTGGCACAATCAGGGGGGACAAGTAGGACTCCTGTCCCGGAGATGACGGGGGCCTGTCTGCGCCAGGAAACATACGATGTGCGCATGCGCAAGCAGACCATGCATGGGCAGAAAACCACAGGGGTGTGGCGGTGCCGGGAAACCACCAATGTACGCATGCACAAACAGACCACACATGCGCAAAAACCACGGGGGGGGGGGGCATGACCCAAATGGGGTGGTGGTGTACCGGGTCCAGAAATTTCTGATGTCAGCCCTGACCCCGCCACTTCCCATGGAGGAGGAAGCGAAGACGAAACATTTTTGTGCCAGTTTTTGAATTTTTGGGCACGTGTTTGCCATGTTTCCGCACAATTTCGGCACTTTCAGTGGTGGGGCACTTCTGGTGGTGGCAGCAGTCCAGCCTGCAGGCCATAGTTTGGGCACCCCTGGTCTACTCTATTACCATAGCAGGATAACCTGACCAGACTTAATTTTGCTGTTTCGGGGACCCAAATAATAAATAAGGCACAAATATGGTGGGCTCTGTCCCTTATTTTCATGACTGTGTTGAGAAGAATATTTTTTTAAATAAGCAGGGAGGGAGATCATACAGACCCTGGAGAAACATGGAGCTGAGCCACTCCAGTTTTCCTACCTCAGTCTAAAACATAGACTTCAATGTTGTGAAGTCTAACATGCTATTAGTCACGCTGGGCAAGTCTGAGACATCAGGGCAGCTAAAGCTCCCTCATTCCTGTTTTACATCTAATGGGTGTACAGCATTTGTTCAATGTTTCCAGGTCCCTGGGTGCTCTGTGCCACTCCAGCTGCTGACACAGCCCACGTCAGAGATTTGCCCTCGGCACAATATCAGATAAATGCGATTCGTGCAATAATAAGCCATTAAGGAGAAGACAGGACAGCTCATCATTTCTGCAGCAATAAACGCTTCCAGTTCAGTAAGCTAGCATGCTCATAACATGCTGAATTTTCTTCATGTAATTCTGGCAAGCAGAACCTAAACTGGAATTTTCTATCTAATGCTGAAAAGGAAATTCCTCTCAACAGACTAGGCTTGTGAGAAGACTGATATTGCAAGTCAATCTACAAAAAGGTAGTTGCCTTGTTTTGGTGTCTTGCACGGAAGACAAAGAAGGAGCCGCAGTGGGGGCTAAAACACAGGTTTATTTCATGATGGTCAGGATGAACATGTGGTAATGGCAGAGGTACACCTCATTTTATACTACAGTAATACATTTGAATATAGTTGAAAGGGCGCTTTGAGCTCCTTGAAAGCTTTCTCTTGCCTATCCCCCCACCACCAAACCGCCTCTTTCTTAAGTAGCGCGTGCAGTGGCTCCGCAACGGATGCCTTCCTTGGTACGAAAGAATGGTAAAAATTTAGGAGCCCTAGGAATGACTGCAGCTCCGGTTTCGCGGTGGGGCGAGGGGTGTATTGCACAGCTGCAACCTTGGACTCGGAGGGCTTGATGCCCTCCGGGGTTATCTTGAACCCGAGAAACTCAACCTCCCTCGCAAAGAAAACACATTTGTCCCTTCTCAGTCGAAGTCCCGCTTTCTCGAATATTGAAAGGACCCTGTCTAGCCTTCTCGCTAGTTCTGATTCGCTCCCCGCTGTTATCAAAATGTCGTCAAAATATGGGAGCACGCCTGGAAGCCCCTTTAAAAGGCGTTCCACAAGGGACTGGAAGATCCCAGGGGCCGAATTTACCTTAAATGCGCGTTACCTTAAATGCCCCTTTGTGCGTAACGATGGTTTGCGCAGCGGCAGCAGCTGGGGTTACTGTGAGCTGCTGATATGCCTGCACCAGGTCTAGCTTGGCGAAACACCTCCCCCCATGCAACGTGGCCAGTAAGTGGCTAACCACTGGCACCGGATTTGCATTTGGCCGAATGGCCTTGTTAATTGTACATTTGTAGTCAGCGCAAATCCTGACCTCCCCGTTGGATTTTAAGGCTGTAACAATTGGAGTCTCCCACTCCACTGAATCAACTGGAACCAAAATCCCCTGCCCCACCAATTTGTCCAGTTCCGCCTCAATCTTGTACTTGAGGGCGAAGGGCACTCTTCTTGGCTTGAGACGTATGGGCCGGATTTCTGGGTCCAACTCAAAAGAAACTGGGGCCCCCCTGTAAGTCCCGAGCCCCTTCTTGAAAACGTCCAGGTGCGCATCGCACACGTCCCGCATTGGGTCAGTCTCTATGGCATTAATGCCGGACAGTTCAATTCCCAGGGGAGCAAACTACTGGGTTCCCAAAAGGCAACATCTTCCCCCCTTGAGAACCACTAAGGGCAGTTTCTCTGTGTACTTTTTGAACTTCACCGTGAAGTTTCCCACCCCCAACACTGGGATCCCATAGCCCTGCACGTCCCGTAAGTGTGACTTCATGGCCCGCAACTTGGGCCGCGCATTTGGGGGAATGCACATGAACTCCTTCTGGGACAGGATGGAGTAGGACGACCCCGGGTCTACTTCCATCCTCACTGGAACCCCTTGCAACAGTACCTCTACGTAGAAGCGCTGGTGCTCCAGGCCCACGCGGTTCACGCCTTCCGCACCATCGCTGGCTGAGACCTTTCCGATGCCGGCTGCCTTTCGTTGGTGTGCTTGAGGATGTCTCGATGCGCCCTTGTCCTCGGTTCGCCCGCGCCTGCAGACTCTGGCGATGTGGCCCTTCCGGCCGCAGTTGTGGCACTCGGCCTTCCGGAATGGGCATCTCATCCGGTCGTGAGATGCCCCACAGCCATCGCAACGGCGGCCTTCTCGCTTGCTGGTCTGGTGCCTCTCCCCGTGTTTCTTTACCTTCTGGACGTCGTCGTCCTCGCTGGAGCAGGAGTCCGCCATCGTGGGCGACTCCTCGGAGGTTGCTGGGGTGCCTGCGGGCGACCAGGGTGCCCGCCAGGCCGTTTTCGCTGACGTCCGCTGGGCCGCTTGCACGGGTGACTTGGCCCTCTCAGGTGCGGCCCCTCGGGACTTGAACACTCTGACCCCGCTCCTGGCCACCTCGGCTGCTTGGGCCTCCCGCAATACCTCGTTGAACGTGAGGCGATGGTCGTGGGTCATCAACTTCCTCTGGACCTCCTCGTCCCTCAGGCCACACAGCATGCAGTCTCGGAGGGCCATGTCCAGGTCCTCCCATTGGCAATTGACCACCTCGAGCCTGAGGGCCGCCGCGTAGGCGGACACGGACTCCCCTGGGCGCTGGTCCCGCCTGTGGAACGCGACCCGGGCCGGGAAGATTGAAACGGGAGGCTGGAAGTGCTCACTCAGTAGCGCCAGGATGCGGTCGATGGGCACCACGTCTACCTTCTGGGGAGCCACCAGGTTCATCAGGATACACAGCATGGCCAGCCCCACCTGGGCGAGGAAGTGCGAGTGCATCTTCCCGTCGTTGTTGATGCCTGCAGCATCCATCGCGTGCCGAAACTGGCACTCGTACAGTTCCCATTGTTCTGGATCGCTGATATCAAACCGGTGAGGTTTGACCTTGGGACATGCTATGGATCCCACCTTCGTCGCCAATTTGGTGTCTTGCACGGAAGACAAAGAAGGAGCCGCAGTGGGGGCTAAAACACAGGTTTATTTCATGATGGTCAGGATAAACATGTGGTAATGGCGGAGGTACAGCTCATTTTATACTACAGTAATACATTTGAATATAGTTGCACTGTAGCTCATTGGCTGCTACCGGCGTGACGTCATTTTGAGTCATGGCCATCTTCTCCAGGTGATCCTAGCGCGGGAAAGGTTCCCGCGGCTGCCGGTGATTTGGGGAATGTGAACCATGTGAGCTGAACGCTCGCAGCTGCCCTCTATGGGCAGCTTACTCGCGTTCCTTAAACAGCTGGGTTACATTGTAATCATTGTCAGGTTACATTCATACATTCTTAAAGTAATACTGTTACATACACAACACTTGTGGTATATAATAACCCAAGATGAAGCAGTCTTGAGTGTTGAGGAGTGAGGACTAAGGCTGTGGCTACACTAGCAGCAGGGAGTGAACTATTGTTGGTCATTTTGGAATGGTCAGGGTTGATTGCAACAATCTAATCAAGCCCTCCTGTTCACATAGAAATTGCTCCTACAGTCTTTGTTTCCTTGTAATCCTGGTTGAGAAAGTGCCTGCAGCTGAAGATGCCACCATGGTTAGTCCTGTTAAGATGAGACATCTGTGAGTAGGTAGATGTGCTTTTTTATGCCTGTAGATTTGTTTGTTTGTTCAATTTGTATAGCCGCCCCAATCAACGTGCGACTCTGGGCGGCATACATAAAATCCCCAACGTTTAAACTCTAGACACCCTTAAAATTCCTAAAAATACTATAAAACTACCTCCCACCTGCACCAATTAAAAATCTAGTTAAAAACTTTTAAAAGCATGAGTGATTTTCTTCTAAATGAGCCAGGGGGGGGGGGGTTTGCTCCCTCTCCATCTCCCCACACCTGCCCTGCCTGCCAGGTTTTCAGTATCTTTCCTGAAGGGCAGCAGCTCTGTCTGGAGACACAGTTCAACTGGCAGGAGGTTCCATAGGGCCGGAGCGGATACCAAAAAGGTATCTTCATGTGGCCTGCCGCTACCCTCACCACTACAGACGAGTCTCTCTAGCAGTTGATACTTTTAAAGAGCCCCTGTTTTAAAGAGCTCCAGTTGATACTTTTAAAGAGCTCTAGTGGAATGGGCAGATGTCTTTGGGGTGATGCGGTCTCTTAACTATCCTGGCCCACTACCATGTAGGGCTTTAAAGGTAATTACCAGCACCTTGAATTGCACCCGGAGGCACACTGGCAACCAATGTAGCTCCTGTAGCAGGGTTGAGGCATGGGTATAGGAAGAGCACCCCAAATGGCATATCACTCCTCCCTGTAAGCAGTGCTTTGGCAACCGATCTGGCTTGCACTGAAATGCGCAGTCAGGAAAGGCTCTGAATACTGCTGACCCAGAATCTTCACAGCCTGAGACAGTCACTCCATTCTTCCTGATGGTAAGACCACCCTTGGTTGTAAATGACAGCATCCCGTGACTAGTCTCCAGTCCTTAGGATGACCCTAGCTGATCATAATGGCAGGTCTTTGCTTAAAAAACAGATTCAACACTTGTGATTCGAAACTGACGTCCTTCTTAAAAGACGGAAACCTTGGTATTTGATGTTCAGATACTGACTGTTGCCCTGTCCCAGGGGAATGTCTTGCAGCATGTGACGAAGGCCTCCTGATCCTCGTTAGTGCCATGATCATTTCACTACTGGAAAAGGATGCCAACTCTTATTCTAAATTTAATTTGCTCTGAGAGCTTGTTATCTTTGGCTTATTTCCCATGCAGCCTTCCTCTTCTAATTCCCAAGCAAAGGCTGTTCAGAAGCAAGGTCAAAGGAGGTTCCTCTGCCACTTGGAATCTTTCCTTAGACCAGGGATGGCCAACCTATGGCCTGTGGGGCAGACCTGGCCTGTGGCCATTTCATGTGGCCTGCCGCTACCCTCGCCACTACCAGAAGCAGAAGTAGATGCATTTACAACAGCTGTAAAATGCACCCACACATGCATAAACGCACCCACACCTGCCATGAATGCTGCCATAAATGCACCCATGGCGGGAGGAACCACATGACCGGCCAACTCAGCTGTCCGGGGGGCCTGATGCAGCCCATGGCACGAAAAGGTTGGGAACCCCTGCCTTAGACAAAGAAAGCACCAAGTTAGGGGTAGAATTGGCTTGTTTTGTGACATACCAAATTATGAAAGTATTTAAGTAAAATAAAACATATAAGATAAATGCTATGTCCGATGATCACAGGTAGACTTTTAATGTTGTTTTACTAATGGAACATAGGAGGGGTTTAAAGCATATCTTTCTGATTAGTTATATCCCTTTCTTTATAAAGTTCATGAGTTAAAGAACTAAATGGTTCCTTAAATCAAGAGTTCTCCACTCAAAAGGGATATGCTATTTATAGAGCCAACATGGTTTAGTTTTAATCTGTCAAATTTGCAGGTCTTAGCATCAGGTCACCCAAACTGAAAAAAATTGTGTATTGTCATTGTTGAATGGTATCTTATGAGTGATTACTAAAATCTATTCTTCAGTTTTCCGCTGACATATTTGCATAACGTAATTTTCAGAGCAGAAATCTTGACAGCAAGTTTCTTTCTCCTCTAAAATAGATCGTCAAAAGATTGCAGAGTAAAAGAAAGCTATATTATTGTTCACAATGGAACTTGGATAAGGTAGGATGACTTTACCACTAATGAAATAAATGCTTGCTTGATGACTCAAAAATTTATTCACTTGTTTCTCAGAAACAATTTAAGATACAGAGGCTAGATGGGTCTAAAGTTTAAAAAAATATAATCTGATTCATATGAAACAAAAGCTTGAGAACAAAGAGAGATTTATATTCCATTCAAGAATACAAATGCAAGAACAAAGCAATACGTTTATTGGATCACTAACAAATCAAAAATTATGAGAGCTTTCATGATTCATAATCACTTGTTCAGGCATGTAGCAATTTCTTGTGGATAATGCACAAAGTTTATCAATGTGAGTCCCAAAAGTCCATAGCAGATGTTGCACAAGCCTTGTTTCTTAGACGTAACTTGGGGAAAAAATAGCAGGCTGCATCATATAGCTGTTGGTTGGCTATCATCTCCCATTCCACAAAAATTGGAAATCAGGTATACACATAATGCCCCACAACACATGACCTTCCTTTGAAACAGCAAGTTTCTGTTAGGCTGGAGAACAGGGCAACACAAAGACCTAGTCTGGCCAGGTTATTTTGCTATGGTAATAGACCAGTGGTTCCCAATGTGGGGCACAGGCCCCACAGAGGGACTTCAATTCCCTGAAGCCTAAGTCAGTACTTTGGCTGATCAGTGCTTTGGGGAACTGACTTAGGCTTCTGGGATTTGAAGTCCAAAAACCAAAGTTTGGGAATTTGGGAAACACTGGAGTAAACCATACATACTGCCAGCGACTCAATGCCGATCATTGCTTCTATGAAGTTTTTCATGTTGTTAATTTTATTTCGTTTCCTTCTCCTCCTCCCCACTTTTTTTTTTTTGGACTCTGATGGTTCTATCCTTTAGTTTTTGAAGAATTAGGGGGTGAGGGAAGAGGAATGAGAGAAGACATAGACTGAGCAAGTATGTTGTCTAGAAGTGCATTTCCAAAACTAGATGAACACACAGACATTCAGTTTGATTGCAAAGAAGAAGTGCAGGAAACAAATATGTTTGGGAATTTTTCATTTCTTTGTAGTATATTTCTTTGGCTCAACTTCTTTTAGCACCCTCTTCTTGGAGCCAGCCTTAAGCCTGAAACATTTGTTCCTTCAGGGACAAACTGCTACAAACAATTTCCTGTTTGAAAACAGGATCTGGAGTCATAAGAAGAGTAGACTGACCTAACTGTCAGATCCAACTTTCAACTTTGGTGTCAAATGCTATGCTAGCAAGAGAGTCAACAGCTGTTCCAGATAAACACCAAGTAGTCCATTTCTGTGATAACAGTAAGGCTTGATTGGATCGTTTTAGTCAAGCCCCACCATTATAAAGCCAATATTGGAAAGGGGCCTAATAAGCATGCCACTTCTAGATATACACAAATAAATCACTTCCTCTGCTTGACAGAGGAAAAGAGAAATGGGGGAAAAATTCTGGGTAGGACTATCGCTGATGTGATACGTCAGTTATGAAGGGGGAAAAATATTTTCTTTGCCTTACTGGGTTTCTTGACCAGCAAGGCAAAGACAACACTTTTTTTAAAAAAACTTGACATTTCACATCAGAAAACAATTTTTCTTACACAGAAAACAATTTTTTTTCATTTTCTAATCCCTCTGCCAAGCAAAAGAAATGATTAATTTGCCAATATGTAGAAGCAGCACACTTATTAAATCATTTCTTGATGTCGACAAATTGACACGGTGGTGATGTAGGGGAAGACACATCAAGAAAATGGGTTTCTCTGAAATGATTATTAATCATTCCAAATAAACAGTAGGCTCCAACCCCAAACAAATCTGGGATGGATTTGTGCCCATTAGGAATGAGTTGGAAGGTTCTAATAAGAACATCATTTTCGTGTTCAGGGAATGAAGAAGCAGACAAGTGAAGTAGTGAAATTCAGCTCTTTATTAGTGGGGTTTGAACACACTTTGGATGGGGCAAAACTCGGACTTATATACACTATAAACAGTAATAGTAACAATAATACAACAAGCCCATTGGCTAACAGAGTGTGCACATTTTCGATCCACTTATTTGCATAAGAATAGATACATGAGAAAAGATACATTCCGCTCCTACAACAAGCCCATTGGCGAACAGAGTGTGCACATTTTCGATCCACTTATTTGCATAAGAATAGATACATGAGAAAAGATACATTCCGCTCCTGTCAGAAAACACAGTTAACATACATAACATTCTTCCCACATAGGTAAAAACAAAATCCTTTAACCAGGATGGCGGTCTAGTTTCCCTTCTGGGTTGGACGCTTGGCTGAACCGGCTCAGGGGCTCGTAGGATGGACGACCCGACTGGAGTGAGGGATTGACTAGAGGGGGAGGATTGTAAACCCAAATTTAAGCCCCGTTTGTCAGATGGAGGAGCAGGGGATTGCTCAAACCCAAAATCTAATTCTGTGGATGAATAAGACAACTCAGGGTCCCTCCTGTGTGTACTAAGAGTGGAGGGCGACCCCAAACAAAATTGGTCATCATCAATAAAGGAATCCAGAGTGTTAGTCTGGGACAGTGTAGGGGTACACCTGGCCGGAATAGGGAAGCATTCCACAAATTCCCGTTGAAATCGGTTCCTAGAAGACACTTCTGGGTCAATGTTGGCTGGCTGCTGACTATTACCTCTGCCCCCTGGGTTTAAATGGTTGGGGGCCAACCCTAGCGTTGAGTGTCTGTATTCGTCTTGTGGGTCCAGTACTCTGGGTCTCAATTGATCCGCATGCCTTCTCCAGATCAGATCAGTGGCTGTTTTGATTCTGTAAGAAACAAGACCAGTCTGATTGATCACAAACCCAGGCACCCACGTAGGACCACCAGCTGCATAATTGCGGCAATGTACAGGGTTTCCGGACGAGAAACCCTTCTGGTGTTGGATTGCTATATTTGTGCCTTTGACCTCTACCCTAGAGGGATCCAATCTGTCCAGCAAGGATGACAGTTTCCTTCGCTGGAGCAATTCAGCAGGGGACAGCCCTGAGGCAAGGAGGGTGAGCCTATATGTGAAAAGAAACTGGCATAACTTGAGCTCCAAATCCCCTTCACATATGCCGAAGCGCGTGTTTAGTTGTGCGCACCTGCCGCTCTACCTGGCCATTGGTGGCTGGGTGGAATGGGGCGGCAGTGATGTGCCTAATTGCATTCCTTTCCATGAAGGATTGGAATTCTGCAAATGTGAACATGGACGCGTTGTCAGACACCAGCACATCTGGAAGTCCAAATGCTGCAAACAGCCTTCTTAGGTGCATTATCGTGGTGGCTGAAGTGGTATGAGGCACCCTAATCACTTCCAGCCACTTAGAGAATGAATCCACAACCAACAAAAATAGGACACCCCTAAATGGACCTGCAAAATCTATGTGCAACCTGAACCACGGGCCCTGAGCAGAATCCCATTCCCGAGAGGGAAGGTGGGATTGCTCCGGGTGAAGGAAACTGTCATTCTTGCTGGACAGATTGGATCCCTCTAGGGTAGAGGACAAAGGCACAAATATAGCAATCCAACACCAGAAGGGTGGTCCGGAGACCTTGTACATTGCCGCAATTATGCAGCTGGTGGTCCTACGTGGGTGCCCGGGTTTGTGATCAATCAGACTGGTCCTGCTTCTTACAGAATCAAAACAGCCACTGGTCTGATCTGGAGGAGGCACGCGGATCAATTGAGACCCAGAGTACTAGACCCACAAGATGAATACAGACACTCAACGCTACGGTTGGCCCCCACCCGTTTAAACCCAGGAGGCAGAGGTAACAGTCAGCAGCCAGCTAACATTGACCCAGAAGTGTCTTCTAGGAACCGATTTCAAGGGAAATTTGTGGAATACTCCCCTATTTCGGCCAGGTGTACCCCTACACTGTCCCAGCCTAGCACTCTGGATTCCTTTATTGATTATGACCAATTTTGTTTGGAGTCGCCATCCACTCTTAGTACACTCAGGAGGGACCCTGAGTTGTCTTATTCATCCACAGAATTAGATTTTGGGTTTGAGCAATCTCCTGCTCCTCCATCTGACAAACGGGGCTTTAATTTGGGTTTACAATCCTCCCCCTCTAGTCAATCCCTCACTCCCGTCGGGTCGCCTATCCTACGAGCCCCTGAGCCAGCTCAGCCAAGCGTCCAACCCAGAAGAGAAACTAGACTGCCATCCTGGTTAAAGGATTTTGTTTTTACCTACGGGGGAAGAATGTTATGTATGTTAACTGTGTTTTCTGACAGGAGCGGAATGTATCTTTTCTCATGTATCTATTCTTATGCAAATAAGTGGATCGAAAATGTGCACACTCTGTTAGCCAATGGGCTTGTTGTATTATTGTTACTGTTACTGTTTATAGTGTATATAAGTCCGGGTTTTGCCCCATTCAAACTGTGTTCAAACCCCACTGATAAAGAGCTTAATTTCACTACTTCACTCGTCTGCTTCTTCATTCCCTGAACACAAAACATTCCCTTCTCCTTGGAGCATAATGGGACTGCGCAATTTCCACAAAGCTACACCGGCTGGCTCTTCTTTCAGCAGGCATAGCAAGGAATTGAACTCCAAGCAAATATTTAAATCACAGATCTATCCAACCAAGCAGCCAACTTACCTATGTACATATCATCTGCAAACAATCATGTGTAGTTGCGGACTGAAATCATCACAGGAATCATAATGCTAAATTCCACCCTTTGCCGGAACAAACCAAAGCACAGCTAAACCATGCCTTGAGGGACAAAAAAAGCATAGAAGGTCACTCTAAATATCACTTTACTAACCAAGACAATGGTGATATTGTGTAGAGGGTGGAAAATATTTCTATTACATCAGTGCCCAACAAATGTTCAATTTGAAAGTGTGTGTGTGGTGTGTTCAATTTGCCCTGTTAAACTATAGTAATTTTCTATACAAATAAATTAGCATATGTCATGGTGTGTGTGTGTGTGTGTGTGTGTGTGTGTGTAAGAAGCTCTTCTTTTTTGATGATGTGTAAGTAGGTAATTGTGGAGGAAGGCAACGTAAAGGCTTTCTTCTTCCCTACTAGGCTTATGGACAGAGGAACTATACAATGAAAGTGATCGTCATTTGAGCTCCTAGGCCAGAAACAGGAGACTTCCGATTTCTACTACATTTGGCTCATTATCTGGTACAGTCACTGGTACATTCTATCTTGCTGACAGATAATTTGTCAAACTCAGCAGCTAGGACACATACAAAAGATTGGGAAGAATGTCATATTTCCCAGGTGATCAGTTCCCTTTTGCAGAGTTCATATCAGGCAAAAAGATATGTCTGCTCCTGTGGTTTTGCCATGATGACAAAACAGTGTGAAGATGAATGCCACAGCTCAGCTTTTTTTGTTTTGCTTCATAACTCACAATCAAGTACATAATTTATGCCCTTAGGACAGTCTTGGGACTCAGATTCATGACTCATTTGTAGTACCATTATGCAATTTTAAAGCCTCTAAAAGACATCAGTGACAAACCTGGTGTATAGGTTACAGGCATCTGAGATGCTTAATGGCAACAGAATCACTCAATCAGTGCTAAAGGAAACCAGAGAAGCAGGTTGATTGCATATACTGGTCAAAAAATAGCAGTGTATTCTGAGGCTAAACAGTCAAACATTCTGATGTATAGCCAATCACACTTCTAGATCATTCTCCAAGCAGTCTGGCCACATTCCTCTCCTGGGAAAGAGGGTGTTAAAGGGAAGAGACAATGAGCCAATCAGCTTCAAGTATATTTGCATACATCATAAAGAGGATATTTCCATGGTTTTCTCTTAAACACAGAGTTTTTAAAAATGAAATTGAGGTACACAAGGCTAAGACAGTAGACAATTAACTGATATAAGTGTACAAAACAGTTCCATGAAAAATCACCATAATATGAAATGCTGTTGCAGCAGAAAATGGGGAAAGAGATTTAAAATAGAGTTATCACAATAAGGCTGGCCTGCTGCTTTCTTCCCCGTGAGGGGCAGCAGTAGTACTAAAGGGAATGCCTAGGGGGTGGTTCTTCCTCCACCTGGGGGAGCCCACCACTTCTTCCTGGTTCTGGTTGTTCCTCCTCTTCTAGGCTCTTGGATGTGCCTGTAATTGGGGGAGGAGGGGATTTGACCTGGTGGAGTGGGGGTGGGTATGTGGCTCAAAATGTCCCTTATTTTCATTTCTAAAACTTGACAGGTATGGATCAAAACTGCAGTGTAAAAAAATCAGTGTCTTTGAAAACTATTTCACTTTTCTTCAGATGCTTGAAATTAACTGCTCATGTTTCTATATCTATATCTATCTATATATCACTGATGTGCTAACTGGGAGCCTCACATGTAGAAATGAACTTCTGAAAAGTTCCCAAGCACTAAAGTCAAGTCCCTGAAGAGAAATAAATCATGTCTTCAGTAAAAATTCTGGCACAAGGAAAATACTGGGGAATCTTGGCTATTCCCTTTTGGTTAACATAATATGAGATCGAGAAAGCAACAGGAGAGCATTCCATAGGTTCAGACAACCGTTGAAAAGGACCAATTTCTAGTGACAGTCTTTCACACTTTTTCGGTGTAGATGTCCTGAGTCCCACCAACTGAGAATATCATGAGAAGTACTCCAGCAGGTATCAATACTGGGGAATTTTGGATATTCCCTTTTGGTTAGCAAAACCAGAGTTTAAGGCTTTATCACAGGAGTTCTCAACCTTTTAAAGTCGGGGACCGAGTCACACTCCCTCTGACAGCTTTGGGGGCCAGACGGCCATTTTGTCCTTCCTTTACCACATGGCACTTCTTGGTGTGGTGGAGGCAGTGGGTGGGGGGACATGAAATGGGGCCAAGGGCTGCATCCGGCCCATGGGTCACAGGTTGAGAATCCTTGCTTTATCAGTTAGTACCAAAATCTTGGATTAGGTACAGAACCTTACAGGTAGCTGACTAAGAAGCACAAGTATTGTGGAAACATGATCAAATCTAAAAACACTGCCACCAGCCTTTTGCGCCTGCTGCAGCTTCCATATCTTCTTTGAAGGTAGCCCCAGTTAGAGTGTATTACAATAATCAAGCCTTGAGATTACCAATATATGAACCAGTGTGAAGAAGCACTCTAACAGCCCTTTCTCAGAACAATAAAAGTCAGAGAAAAGTGATTAGGCCAGGAAGGTGAGATCAAGGGAAACATTGGGCTAGGATGCAATGCTGAATTTCATATTTATGTCCACAAAAGATAACAGAACACCTGCTTCACAGAAGACAAATAATACCAGACTCTCACAGACAACAATCCAACACTATTCAGGAGTGCATAAACCCAGTCAAAATGCACCCAAGGCAAAACATGATCATACTTTGAAGCAGAAGCATACATATAATCATACATAGCAAACCATGCATTAAGCTAAAAAACAACACAACCAGCACATACCACAAGCTAAACACACATGTAGACACAGATTGCCAGCCACCAATTTTGCTCAGAATTCTTCTTGTCTCAAGGAAAGCCCTGCTTTTAAAGACGTCCTTTCTGTGAGGAGCTGTTCAGTCCATGCCTGATTTAAAGATAATAGAACCATAAAGAGGAAGATCAAGGTCCCAAAACAGGGTCTGCCATCATGTAGCCTCCATGACATCCCCCCTCCTCAAGATGCATGCTTTTAGAAATCATAAAAAACCAGTGATGCACTTATCGCCCATTTTTCTGGCTTTGGAGTTGTTATTTCCCCCTCAGATTTAAACTTAGTTGAATGTATTCACCAATTAAACATAGTTTGCTGCTTTTATTTTTGATTTAGTCATGGTTCTGTGCCTTATTTGCCTTAATTAAATAAGGAAGTCTTCTATCTCAATGTTAACTTCCTGAAATACAATTTCCTTTTTTGTTAATTGGTAGCTGGTGGTTGAGAGACAGCGTAGGCATCAAAGAACCATAGCTCAGCTGTACTTCTGGTGTTCAGTGAATCTCTTCTCCACACCAACCTTTGGCAAGATGCAGCCCCTGAGCTGCTGGAAAACATGAAATTAACCAACAACTCTCCCTAGAACCATGATGGTGAACCTTGGCACTCCAGGTGCTTGTGGAATTCAATTTCCAGAAGCCCAAGTCTCTGTGAACCCACAGGAATGGGATCCATGTGAATGGGTTTACTGTGCATACTGCGTACATTCAGTAAACCCATTCATGTGGATTTACAGAGACTTGGGCTTCTGGGAATTGAAGTCCAAGAACACCTGGAGTGCCAAGGTTCACCATTACAGCCCTAGAAGTATCTGCTCAGCCACAGGCAGCCATGCCATCCGTTTATAGTCTGTTTGACTATTTGTGTTTAAAATATTCACATCCTTTCTAGTTTGTGACCTGCACATATAAATTAGCATTTAATACAAATCAGCCCTCTCTTTTATCCTTTGGTGATAAATGTCCTCCTTTTGGTGATAGCTAACATGGCCAGGTAGCATGATGCCTCAGGTTGCTCTCCCCATATACCTACTAGGACTAAAGGATATTTCCTTCCCCACATGGAACAAAAACATCAGGAAGTTGGCAAACTATAAATAGGAGCTTAACCATCCACACTGCATACATTAGCTTTGGCCCTGAGCGTCTCTGCAGCAGAGTATACTGCTCCAGTATAGAGCACATCCACACATGCAAAAGAAGTTGACACTGCTGTTAATGAAACAATGTGCATAGTGACAGGTTGCCTCAAATCTACACCAGTTGAGAAGATATATCCTCTTGTTGGTATCACTCTACCTAAGATAAGGAGAGAAGTAGCAGCAGACGCTGAGAGAATGAAGCAAGAGGATGACCCTCTACATCCTTTGAAGGAATATGTGCCTGAAGTCCGTTGGATCAGATCCAGAAAGAACTTTATGGCAAGAACAAACATTTTTGAGGGTATACAAGAGCAAAATCAAATTAGAAGCTATAGGAAGGAGCTCATTGGACAAGGAATAACATTAAAGGATGATATGGCTGAGGAATTCAACCTCCCCTACATTACTTGGATGACCTTGAATAGGCTGAGGGCCCGAGTCCCTAAATGTAAGACCAATGTGCTCAAGTGGGGGCTGCTGGCAGACATCAACACGTGCTGTGAATGTAGAGATATATAGAATCTGGCTCATTTGCTAGCCTGCCGATTACTGCCAGAAACATGCACTGATAACTTAAGTTTGGCCAGCGACAAAGCCAAGAAAGTGGCTTCATTTTGGCAGTCTAGGGTTTGATCAGGACACAAAAGAAGATGTAACTGCTTCTTTGCAGGCTCACTGTGCATGCTTCAAAATGGAGCACAGGCTACAGCTGCCCAGTGTTTCTATTTTCTAAGGATGGCTCTGAGCCCTCATATTAGACACCCCAGGGAATCCTACAGGAAGGTTCAGAGATGGACCAAACCTCTGGTTGAGAGAGAGCCCATGCATGTCATCCTCCAATAGCAGTTACCACAAGGGACATGAGTACAGATCACCATTGCCTCGTACCATCTCCCTTTCAAGAAAGGAAAGTGACGAAAGGCTGTATAGACCTCAGGGTATTTTTAGGTCCATTGTTGCTGGAGGCTTTTGACTTTGAAGCCAGCTATAATTGACTAAAACTTAACATAAGAGGCTTTACAACATAAATTCTATGTTAAATAATTCTCTTCCTCTAAGTAAAGCAAGTCTTGCTCACAGCATAGATGAGTCATTGGGAGGAGACATACAACCAACAGCCACCAAGAAATACAGGCTGCCCATTTCTTAAGTCACCTTTAAGAAGCATGCCTGGTATAAACACCTGAACTAATGAGCATCTAATGAGCCTGTTCCAACCGTTAACTTGGAGAAGAGAAAGGAGAAGGAGTGACAGCCACATCCTGTGCTTAATGACTGCAGGGATGCTGAATTATTTCCTTTTTTATTGCCAAGGGTACTACAACATGTAATAGCAGCATGGATTGCATATGGAGATGCCTACATGCAAAGCTGAAATTTCTTATACTGTGCAAAGTGAACATTCCTATCAAGATACAGGCCCATCTCAGATGGATATCGTTTCAGCTGTATAACTGTTGGTCTCTGACGACTGTTCTCCCGGTATTTTGCCTATTGCAATTTCTTCTAGGACCTCACCTTTGGTTAGATCAGGGATTCTCAACCTATGGCTTGTGAGCCAAATGTGGCCCATGGCACCATTTCATGCCCACCCACCCCCGCCTCCACTACACCAGGAAGGGCCATGTGGTGGAGGAAGGGTAAAATGGCCTCAATTTTAAAGAACAGTGTGTCCATGAAATTTAAATGATAATGATGATGATAGAAAATCTCTTTTAACAGTTGATATAATTTTGTATTTTAATTGTAGTCTTTTAAAACGTTATTCCAAGCCACTTTCAAATCTATTGTTGAGCAACAGGTGGGGCATAAAATCCAGAGATGACAATATCTGTATTGCACTTACATTACCTCATCATCATCATCGACTGTAACTCATATCTGAGAATGTATTTTTTTCCTGAAGCAGGAAAAATGTCACTGGTGTGAATTTGTTTAAGGTGACCCACACACTATGATATTGGAGCCATCTCCTGCGGCACATATGAGACACGACATGCAGGATTTAACACTGGGACTGCAATGGACTGCCGCAGCCTTGAGGATATTAACAAGGTGCGCCTTCACAGCCAGTCCATCTGACATGGCCTCTTCCACCTCCATGACTGTTGGGAATCAGAGTTCCTCCTCTGCTCATTTTGCCTTTGGGCCCAATATGATGGTTTCCAGTGGTATTTCCTCCACTGGGGGGGGACCATCACCCCACCTAAAGGGACATATCCGCCAGTAGCCGGTGGCCCCTTTAGGGAGTCAGGTTAGTTAACTGCCACCTTACGTTACCTACTGCTGCATAAAGTGTAGACAGAATTATTGGTTGGCGTGAGAAAAGAAGTAAAGCAGGACTGCCCTTCTTCACCTGGGAGAATATAATATCGTTCTCTGCAGAGCAGCAATGCTATTAAATGAAAGGGAGTAATAGCGACAAATGCCTTTTAAAATGCTATTCACACTATGGTGTGCAGCCTTCTATCATGGGTATAGTATTTATAGGCAGGGCCTGGCACTTTGTTCCTGGAGCTGGGGAAAGAGTCACTTGAGGCAATGATTATGTGCTGGCAGGTATTGCAACAGATAACATCGCCTTCCTCAAAAAAATTCTGGACGCAGACCAAACCTACATACCTGGTAAACTGCCATTCCGGTTTCCGACAGAGGAGATCAGCAAAGTCCTTGAGTGTTTACAGAGAGCTAAGGAGTCATTCATGAAAACTCTTAAGAGTAAAAATAAATCAGTCCATGTTGTTGGCAGAACTCTTTCACAACTGCAAGGATTAACGGAAGATAGCTAGAACAATGGAAGTGATTGTTTAATTGCTTGGACGATCATGATGCCCTTGTAGAGCTTGCAAAATTTATTTGGGGCTTCCAGAGTCTAGGAATTAGTAGTAAAAAAAAGAGGGATTTTTCTCAAGCAATGCCATTTTCTACTACTGTGCATTGAACTCAAGATCAGTTGCCTGTTCTATGAGATTGATGGGACTAAACCACTACTAGCTGGCATTTTTAATTAAGGAGGCTTAACCTGTCTGGCCAAGTTTTCCTGCTATGGTAATAGTGTTATGTATGGAATGCTACGCCTTTAAGATGGAATGTAACAATGTAACCCAATGTATTGCAACAGTTACAATGAGCTACCGCTGCCTCTAGATGGTATCGAGAGGCAGCTGATAGCGATTAACCCACATGATACAAGTTACCCAATTACAGCCAGCCGCGGGAGATATTCCCGCCACAGGTAAACCTGATGAAGAATGCCGTGCGTCACAATGACGTCACGAGTACAGTGACCAATGAACAACCGTGTAACCAGTTTCAAATGTACCATGCTGTATAAAAGGAGCTGTGCCTCCGCCATTACCTCATGTTCAGATTGCTTACCCTACAATAAAGATGTGTTTGGCCTTATGAATGCTACCTACTGTGTATCAATCTGCAAACATCAAATTGGTGACGAAGGTGGGATATGGCTCCCCGAAGTTATAAGCTATCCAAGTTTGATATCAATGATGCAGAATCATGGGAGCTGTATGAGTGCCAGTTCAGGCTCGCCATGGATGCCGAGGGCATCGAGGATGAGGAGAAGATGCGGTCTTGCCTCCTTGCACAGATAGGCCTCCCGGCACTAAGGCTCCTGCTCAACTTACTCGCACCAAGGAAGGTCGATGTGGTCCCGCTCGCGCAAATCTTAACGGCTCTACAAGAACACTTTCAGCCGGCTGTGTCTATTTTTCCGGCCAGGGTCGCCTTCCACAGGAGAGACCAAGAGCTGGGTGAGTCGGTGGCTGATTACGCGGCGGCCCTCAGGTCGGCGGCCACCCCTTGTGAGAACCTGGAAATATCCCTGAGAGACCGGCTGCTGTGCGGTCTGCGGGATGAAGAAGTTCAGCGAAGGTTGATGGTCCGAGAGCACTTTTCACTTCAGGCCATCCTGCAGAAGGCTCAGGCAGCTGAAGTGGCGAGGTCCAGGATCAGAACCTTCCGAGCAAAGAATGCTGCATTGGAGGGGCCACGGGCGGCATGGCGCTTGCCCCAACCTCCAGTGAGCCCCCCATCATCTTTGGAGGCCTCTGCTCCAGCAGCTTCCTGCTCCAGCGAGGATGACGATTTCCAAAAGGTTCGGAAGAAGACGATTCAGTCAAGCACCAGTAGCAAAGAGGGCCGCTGATGCGATGGCTGTGGAGCATTCCACGACCGAAAGAAGTGTCCTTTTTGGAAAGCTAAGTGATACAGTTGCGGACGGCGAGGCCACATCGCCAAGGTGTGCAGGCGGCGGCGGAGAGGAGACCAAAAGCCAGTGGACCAGCCACGATGGAGGGACGACGGCATCGGGAAGGTCTCCGCCGCCGCCGCGACAGTAAACCGCGTGTTTCTGGCGCACCGACGTTTCTTTGTTGAGGTACTGTTGCAAGGGGTCCCGGTTAGAATAGAGGTGGACTCAGGTTCGTCCTACTCCATTATCTCCCAAAAGGAATTTTTGCGCATTCCCCCCAATGCACGCCCAAAACTTAAGGCCCTCAAGTCAAACTTACGGGATGTGCAAGGCTACGGAATTCCAGTCTTGGGGGTGGGGGACTTTATGGTCAAATTCAAAGGATTCATGGAAAAACTGCCCCTAGTGGTCCTCAAACAAGGGTCCTGTTGCCTCCTGGGGACTCAATGGTTCGCCCCCCTGGGAATCGAACTGTCTGGCATTAATGCCGTAGAGACTGACCCTGTGCGGGACGTGTGCGACGCACACTCAGCCATTTTTGAGAAGGGCCTCGGGAAGTACAGGGGGCTCCCAGTCTCGTTCGACCTGGACCCAGAAATTTGACCCATCAGGCTCAAGCCGTGGAGAGTGCCATTTGCCCTCAAGGACAAAATCGAGGCGGAACTGGACAAACTGGTGGGTCAGGGGATTTTGGTCCCGGTGGACTCTGCGGAGTGGGAAACTCCTATTGTTACGGCAATGAAAGCAAATGGGGAAGTCCGCATTTGCGCCGACTATAAGTGTACAATTAACAAGGCGATTCGCCCTAATGTGTACCCAGTGCCGGTAGTGAGCCATTTGCTAGCCACGTTACATGGGGGTAAATGTTTTGCCAAACTAGACCTAGCGCAAGCCTACCAGCAGCTCACAGTCACGCCTGCTGCCGCAGCTGTGCAAACCATTGTAACGCACAAAGGTGCCTTTAAGGTAACACGCCTACAGTTTGGCGTGAACTCAGCCCCCGGGATTTTCCAATCATTGGTAGAACGCCTCCTCAAGGGTCTCCCCGGGGTCCTCCCCTCCTTTGATGACGTATTGATAACAGCGGGGAGTGAGGGGGAACTTGCCAAAAGACTGGATAAAGTCCTAGCTGTGTTCGAGAGAACGGGGCTGAGATTGAGAGGTGATAAATGTGTGTTCCTAGTGAGGGAGGTTGAATTCCTAGGATTTAAGATAACCCCCAATGGCGTTAAGCCCTCCGATTCAAAGATTGTGGCTGTTCGAAATGCCCCTCGCCCCACCATGAAACCAGAGCTGCAGTCCTTCCTAGGGCTCCTAAATTTCTATCACTCCTTCTTCAATCAATCAATCAATCAATCAGTTTAATTTATATCCCGCCTTTCTCGGCCAAAGGCCAACTCAAGGCGGCTAACAGCATATACAAATAGCAACAAAATAATAATACAGAGATACAATAAATTTACAATAGCAAGCATTACAAGTAAGCATGGTATCAAAATACAAAAACTACATAATTACATTATAAACTACAGTAAAAAAACAGTATAATACAACAACAAACCCAGCATGGAAAAACCCCATGTCCACTGGAGAAAGTCACAGGAGCTACCACTCCCCCTGGCAGCAAAGGCAGCCACGGCAGTTCAGATTGTCCCAAGGGCTGCAACAGCTGCAAAGACGCAGGCAAGAGCCTTAAGGACAGCATCAGCTCCAGCCGAGACAAAAAGGGGGGTTAACTCGTTCATTGTGGTCGAGAGCCCCGCCGGGGTCGGTGGTGGATGGAGCGGGTTTTGAGGGTGGTGACGAGCCCTCCAGGTGCCGCTCATTCGTTGCCGGCCGGCCGCCGGTCGAGAGCCCCACCTCTGGCCCGACTGGCCAAAGGAGGGGGAAGCGGGAGTCCCAGAGCCATGGCAGCACAGTCTTTTGAAGGCGCCCACCACCCTCCCGCAGGTGGAATCACTCCCCTCTGGCCCAACTGGCCGAAGGAGGGGGGAGGGGGAGTCCCAGAGCCATGGTGGTGCAGGCTTTTGAAGGCGCCCACCACCCTCCCGCAGGTGGAATCACTCCCCTCTGGCCCGACTGGCCGAAGGAGGGGGAGGGCGAGTCCCGGAGCCATGGTGGTGCAGGCTTTTGAAGGCACCCACCGCCCTCCCGCAGGTGGAATCACTCCCCTCTGGCCCAACTGGCCGAAGGAGGGGGGAGGAAAGCATCCTTAGCGGAGCCCCTGCATCGGCTATTAAAGAAAGACACGGTTTGGTGGTGAGGGGACAGCCAGGAGAAGGCATTCAAAGAGTTGAAACAGCTCCTCTCCTCTGAGGCAATCTTAACCCATTTTGACCCCAAGAAGCCCGTGGTATTAGTTTGTGATGCTTCACCAGTGGGGGTGGGGGCGGTGCTGTGCCACATGTTGGAAAACGGGCAGGAAGCCCCGGTGGCCTTTTACTCCAGGTCGCTTTCAAAGGCAGAGCACAATTATGTGCAAACAGATAGAGAGGCTTTCGCTATAGTCGCTGGAACCAAGAAATTCCACGGCTTCCTCTACAGTCGGGGGTTCACCATTGTCACCGACCACAAGCCTCTACTGGGTATTTTCACCACGAACAAGCCCACACCCCAGATTCTGTCCCCAAGGATGCTTCTGTGGGCAATTTTTTAAAATGCTTACCAGTACACGCTGGTCCACCGCCCGGGCAAAGAGATCAGGCACACTGATGCACTTTCCCAGTCGCCCCTCCCAGAGATAGGGGAAACCGAATGCGAGGTGGAGGGAGATTACCAGGTGTTGCTGATCGAATCCCTCGACTAACCGCCCATAAGGCCCACAGACCTCGCCAAGGCTACGGTGAAAGACAAGGTTCTGTCCCAAGTAATCTTATGGGTAATGAAGGGCTGGCCCACGACAGCCGAGGAGTTCCAAGCGTTTTTCCAAAAAAGGGTTGAACTTTCGTTAGAGAGGGGTTGCCTCCTCTGGGGCCAACGGGTGGTCATTCCCAAGGCACTACGCACAAGAGTGCTCAAGTTGCTGCATACCAGCCACCCGGGAATCGTGCGCTCAAAGGCTTTGGCCAGGAGCTACTTCTGGTGGCCCCAGATAGATGCTGATATTGAACATTTGGTGGGCACGTGTGAGAGTTGCCAGAGTTCTCGACCTGAGGAGTCCTGACTTCCTCACAGAGAATGGGACACAGCCCGCGGACCATGGTCTCGATTACATATTGATTTTTCTGGTCCGTTTCAAGGCTCTATGTTCCTCCTCATGGTCGACTCCTTCTCTAAGTGGTTAGAGGTTATCCCTATGTCCAACACCTCCTCAGCCGCAATAATGAAGCACTTGCGCAAGGTGTTCAGTTATTTCGGACTGCCCGATGTATTTGTCTCTGACAACACCAGTACCTTCACGTCCGCCGAATTCCAGGCATTCCTAGAGAGAAATGCTATTCGGCACATCACCTCAGCCCCTTTCCATCCCGCTACTAATGGGCAGGTTGAACGCCAAGTGCGTACCACCAAAGAAGCACTTCGGCGAATGGGTCCCGGGGATTTGAACCTGCAACTGTGCCAGTTCCTCATCTGTTACCGGGCGTCTCCCCTGGCATCCAGACTCTCACCTGCTGAGATCCTAATGCGTAGGAGACCAGTAACCCTTTTTGATCAGTTGGATCCAACCAGGGTAGAGGAGAAAGGGAGGAATATAGAGATGGGAAACACAAAGGTATTTGCAGTAGGGGACCCGGTGCATTGCAGAAACTATGCGGCCAATGGCCCAGAGTGGGTCCCAGGAGTTGTGATCAAACAGACCGGGCCAATATCATACAAAGTAGAAACCAGTGCGGATTTACTATGGAGATGACATGCTGACCAACTCAGATGACGAGTCACGGATGCCCAGGGGGAGGCCAGCCTGGTTGATACAAACAACCGGGGGGGGGGGGGGGGGGGGACAGCCCGGGTGAGTCAACGTTAGGGTCCATCCCCACCTGTTTATTCCAAGGGGGAGACACGGGGTACTCCCGACAAGGGGACTCCCACAGAGAGACAGAGTACCTCCTTCCCCACAGCAGGGGTGCACGTACAAATCCATGCCCTTTGTACCCATGGGGGGGGGGAGAGCCCAATGAGTTAATGCTTGATTTTCGGGACCGGGGGGAGTTTGCGGAGTGGTCCTCCACCCGTCCGAGTGAGAAACGGAGTTTTAATTTAGTCCTGAATACCCCCAGTCCTCTGGCCTTCAAGTTCACCCCTTCCCAAGACGCGGCACAAACACCCATGGAACCGCCCGCTGCACAGAGTGACAGCCAGGACTTTGCATTAAGGTATTCTTCTTCGCTCCTTTGCATTAAGGTATTCTTCTTCGCTCCCGAGTTTTGTGCTAGGAAGGTCCCCGGCCACTGCTGGGACAAAGCAGGGGTTCAAGTCGCAGCTGTTGTTCCTTTCTCGCCCCCAAGTTTGTGAGTAGAGCAGTGTTCCCAACATACAGTTAACGAGTCTCATTTTCCCATTGCAGGACGAGGGTCTGTGGAACACAGAGCCCCTGGTTCACCTGAACTCAGCCAATCTGCCGTGCGGCCCAAGTGAACATGCGGGAAACCACAATGGTTAAGGGACTTCGTCCCATCCTAGGGGGGAGGAGTGTTATGTATGGAATGCTACGCCTTTAAGATGGAATGTAACAATGTAACCCAATGTATTGCAACCGTTACAATGAGCTACCTCTGCCTCTAGATGGTATCGAGAGGCAGCTGATAGCGATTAACCCACATGATACAAGTTACCCAATTACAGCGAGCCACGGGAGATATTCCTGCCACAGGTAAACCTGATGAAGAATGCTGTGCTGATGAAGAATGACGTCACGAGTACAGTGACCAATGAACAACCGTGTAACCAGTTTCAAATGTACCATGCTGTATAAAAGGAGCTGCGCCTCCGCCATTACCTCATGTTCAGATTGCTTACCCTACAATAAAGATGTGTTTGGCCTTATGAATGCTGCCTACTGCGTATCAATCTGCAAACATCAAATATAGGGAGACCATACTGCCAGCGCCTCAATGCCAAGTGTCAGGTGGCATTTAACTAACCTGACAACCCTGCTAAAAGATTTGGGTGGCAAAGTCCACAGGGAAGGGTGATGGTCCCCAAATGGATTAAATCCCACTTGAATCCATCTTGCTGGAGGGCAGCAGCTTCATCAATACTGGCCTTGAACGCTTTCTCCTGCCTATCTCCCCACCGCCAAACCGCATCTTTCTTAAGTAGCCCGTGCAGTGGCTCTGCAACAGATGCCTTCCTTGGCAAGAAGGAATGGTAAAAATTCAGGAGCCCTAGGAATGACTGCAGCTCTGGCTTCGCGGTGGGGCGAGGGGCGTTTTGCACAGCCGCAACCTTGGACTCGGATGGCTTGCACGGGTGACTTGGCCCTCTCTGGTGCAGCCCCCCGGGACTTGAAGACTCTGACCCTGCTCCTCACCGCCTCAGCTGCCTGGGCCTTGCAGTACCTTATTGAACGTGAGGCGATGGTCGCGGGTCATCAACTTCCTCTGGACCTCCTTGTCCCTCAGGCCACACAGCATGCAGTCTTAAAGGGCTATGTCCAGGTCCTCCCATTGGCAGTGAATGGCCGCCAGCCTGAGGGCCGCCGCGTAGGCGGACACGGATTCTCCCAGGCGCTGGTCCCGCCTGTGGAATGCGACCCAGGCCAGAAAAATGGAGACGGGCGGCTGGAAGTGATCCCTCAGTGTTGTGAGGATGCGGTCAATGGGCACCGCGTCGACTTTCCGGGGAGCCAGCAGGTTCATCAGGATGCGCAGCATGGCCAGGCCCACCTGGGCTAGGAAGTGCAAGCGCACCTTCCCTTCGTCGTCGATGCCTGCAGCATCCATCGCGTGCCAAAACTGGCACTCATACAGCTCCCATTGCTTGGGATCGCTGATGTCGAACTGGTGAGGCTTGATCTTGGGATACGCCATGAATCCCACCTTCATCGCCAATTTAGTGTCTTGCACGGAAGACAAAGAAGGAGCCGCAGTGAGGGCTAAAACACAGCTTTATTGCATAATGGTCAGGATGAACATGTGGTAATGGCGGAGGTACAGCTCATTTTATACTGCAACAATACATTTGAAAAGGGTTGCACGGTAGCTCATTGGCTGCTACCTGTGTGACGTCATTCTGAGACACGCCCTTCTTCTCCAGGTGTTCCTTGCACGGGAATGTTCCCGCGGCTGCCGGTGATTGGGGGAATTTGAACCCTGTGAGCTGAACGCTCGCAGCTGCCCTCTATGGGTAGCTGGCTCGCGTTCCTTTAACAGCTGGGTTACATTGTAATCATTGTCAGGTTACATTCATACATTCTTAAAGTGATACAGTTACATACACAACAAGTAACAAATACTCTTTCAGTGGTCCAAAGAGTATGTCCTAACTGTGAATAAAGCTCATTTCTTTCTGCTAAGGAAGAGCTTTTACTCAACACTGTATGTCACATCTTTGGATTTTGTAATGTACAACAGAGACACACAAATCTTGATCTTGCAATACCAGTGATACCTCATACAACGTCCAAACTTGGTTCCACAAGTTTGGACATTACACAGATTTGGACTTTGTATGAAGCATGCAAAATCCTAGCCGCGATGCCTCATACAACGTGCAAATCCTTGCCGTGATGCCTCGTACAACGTCATTTCCATAGAGATACATTGTACTGTAACAGCACAGATTTCAGAGCAAAGTCAAGGAACCAGACAGGAAAATGACAGAACTTTAAGAAATCATTGTCTAAAGGCTAAATACATTACAAAAACATGTCAAACAAACCTGATTTTAGGGGGAGAAACCATACAACATTGTTTAGCTTTTAAAATCTTTTGAAAACTTTATGAAGTGCAGGTTTAAAAGTTAAAAAAACAACTCTACAGTGCACAACCATTACAAACTACCCCGAATTCAGGGCAACAGAACAAGGAACATTTCTAAACTTTGGAAAACTTTGTAAAGTGCAACTTAAAGGATAAATAAAGTGCAAGAACAATCTAAACCACAGAATAAACAGTGAACAATTGCAATAAACAATTGCAAAACTCTAGCATGAACAGTAAACAGCAGCAAACACCAAACAATTGCCCCCCCAAAAAATTGCCCCCCGCAAAGAGACCACAGAGGGAAAAACATGGAACATGCAATCTGTTTTTAAAAACCACAGCAGCAAACACCAAACAATTGCCCCCCCCCCCCCCCACAAACAGACCCACAGAGGGAAAAACATGGAGCATAGAATTTTTTAAAAAAAAAACCAGCAGAAAACACCAAACAATTGACCACCCCACCAAAAAATTGCCCCCCCTGTCCACCTCCCCACCCCAAGCCAATCGGAAACAGAAAACGTCATTTACCTACCTTTCGACTACGCCAAAGAATGGTCCAAGAACCTAAAGAATGCTGCAAAAATCCCAGGAATGCTTCCAAAAATTCTGATGAAAAAATTTCAAAAAATCCAAAATTGAAAACCCCAATGCCTCATACAAAGTTGCAGCGACTTTGTATGAGGCAACTTTTTTCAAGGAATTAGGCGACGTTGTATTCATTCGACATTGCACGAAGCGGATGTTGTATGAGGTATCACTTTTGGTAAAACAGAAAGGAAAACCAACCAACCAGTCTTATGGTCCCTATACAAAATGCAAAAACAAGAATAAGTAAGACTTTGCTATAGTCTACAAAACAAACTGATCTTGTGAAATTCTCATTGTGTTTTCAAATAAATAGTGTTGGTAACAATACTACTGCACATAACCTGCCATTCCTGTACTAAGGATGATGGAAGTTGTGTTTCAAAAACAGCTGGATGACTTATGTGAAAAGCTCTTTAAAGCTCAAGATTTTCAATACTCTGGCCTTTCTTCTGATTTATATAAAAAAATTACCCATGAAAGTTCATATTGTTTTCAGAAATGGATATGGATTTTATTGTATAGTACTTTGGGTCAAAATTGAAAGGAGGGGAACAAAATATCAGTACATAAATAATAATTTAACAATTATCTCTAGGTAAATAGTTTTAACAAGATAACCCTGGAAAATATTTAACAGACCTGGGATAAATCCTGATCCCTTTTTCTTAATCTCTAACAGGCCTCCACTACCCAACAGAAAGCCATGATTATGGGGCTTCCACAAAACAGAGACATGTCGGGTTTGGATTTAATCAGCATACAAATGAGTGCTGTTGCACCATGTTCTAATCTCTCTGTGTGTGTCTTTTACAGATTAGCAAGATGGAGCTTGTACTTGGCCAGCGGTACAATTAACTTACTTTAAACATGTGTTTTGTACTTGTCTTGGGTAACTGAAGAAAATTGATTGTCCCTTGAAAGCTCTGAGCCACATGTCACTGATATTAGTGAGAATCTTTCATATTATTGGCTTCGGTGAGTTTGGACATGCACATCAGATGAATCTGGCAGTGACCTTCTAATTATGGATTGATTGGTCCATGTAGTCTTATACAGACAGACTTTTCAGCACCTCACTTTACTCTTTATTATCACAGCAACCTAAAGGTGTACATGTCTAAGACGCATTTAATACTATTCATGTCTTAAATCACTTTCCCCTCCTCTTTTCTGCACTGTGTGGGGATTAAAGTCTTGGCACACCATTCTACATCAATCATTTCCTCCTCAAGGGCACTTTGTGGCCAAAGATGTGGAATGTGGACAGAGAAATACAAATCGTAATATTAAGATTCTTTGAAGCTGTGAATTAAGGACTTTGAGGGGGGGATCCAGAGCTCATCTCAAACAGAATAAGCCAAAGGGCCATAATTTCAGGCCAGTTCACAGTAATAAATACTAACATCCAAAGGAGTTCTTTCTGTAAAACATAAACTTCAGAGTGTATGTTTTACAGAATTGCCTAATTGCACCACCAGGCAGAAGGGGAGGGGTGGCTTGACAAATATTTAACTCCTTTCCTAACAGACTGGGATCTGGGATTGATAGAAAGAGTGGCCTGACCAAGGTATCACAATAGTTCATGACTAGACCAGCATCTGCACTTTGCTCCTTTGCAAGCTAATCTTTATTCACTGTGCAATGCTGCTTATAGTGTCTAGATTTCACTGCAAAACAAAGCAGTAATTCTTTAATGTCACTGGGTGGGAAATCACTGATTAAGGGGAACGTTGCTAGAAGGGATTCTAGATAAAAAGATGTGGTCAGGATGACACGGAAGGAGCAGGAAGAACTTCTTCCATGTCTAGGTCAGACGTGAAACGGCCAAAATGAAGGCACCTTTTGATGAGTTCATTCTGCAGTTCCTTTCGCCTGACCTAGTGCGAAAAAGATTAGCCAGCAAGACAAGGTTGCCATTACCAGGTTACGCTCAATTATGGTTCAAAAATAACATAATCTTCAAGGAGGCTCTTTCTGTGTACCCCACAGAAACCCTGTTCATTCTCAAAAGGCAGTTTGACAGAAAGGTCAAACTGCCTTTTGACAATGAACAGGGTGTTAGACAACGATGGGGGACCACTTGTGACCATAGTGCTTATAAGAGGTTTGCTAAAGGCCCATAGGTTTTTACAGGAAAGGAAGAGAGAGAGTTCCTGCCATTTATTTAGTCCCATTCCTGCCATCTTTCCCATCTTCGCACTCGCTGCCTTCCGCACCTTTCAGATGCCCTTGTCCTCGCTGGCCTCTGAGGAGGAGGAGGAGGAGGGTGATGCTGGGGATCGATGGTCCCGCCAGGCCGCTTGAACTGGAGTCAATGCCCCATCGGACGGTGGAGCCCTTGACTTGAACAGCTTGATTCCGGCCCTCGTGGCTTTGTCCGCCTGTGCTTCCTTTAGGACATCTTGGAAGGATAGCTGGGCCCCCTGGTTCATGAGTTTCCGTTGGGTCTCCTCGTCCCGCAAACCACAGAGCAGGCGGTCCCTCAGGGCAATTTCCAGGTTTTCCCAGTTGCATGGGCCGGCGGCCAGGCAGAGGGCCGCTGCAAAATCCACCACGGACTCTCCGGGCGCCTGCTCTCTTCTCCAGAATGCAGCCCGAGCCGTGAAGATCGAGACCGTTGGCTGGAAGTGCCCCCATAACGCGGTCAGGAAATGCTTGACTGGGACCTCCTCTACCTTTCTCGGTGCCACCAGGTCCACCAGGAGTTTCATGGCTGGGTACCCTAGCATCATGAGGAGGTGGAACTGTTTCTTCCCCTCGTCCGTGATGTCGGCAACCATCAGTGCACTGCGGAAGTGCATCTCGAAAAGCTCCCATTGCTCTGGGTGCTTGATGTCAAAACGTTGCGGTGGTGTCTTGATCCCGTGGGAAGCCATATCCCATCCTCGTCGCCAATTTGGTGTTCAGGGGACCAAGACAACTGAAGCAGCTGTAGTCTGGCTTAACACATCTTTATTACACGAAGTACAGTACGAACACGAGGTAATGGTGGCAATACAACTCTTTTTATACAGTCACTATACATTTGAATTTGGGTGCATGGTAGCCTATTGGCTACTGTTGGCGTGACGTTATCCGGAGTCCCGCCCTTCTTGTCCAGGTGTGTCCGTGGCGGGAAGGTTTCCCGCGGCTGTGCATGATTGGGGAATTTGTACCATGTGAGTTGAATGCTCGCTGCTCCCATCTCTGGTAGCAAGCTCACATTCCAATAGCAGCTGGATACAATGTGTTCTTTACAATTGGCTTAAGTATACATTTCCTGTAGAACCGGTTACATTTAACTTAAAGGCACAGTGTAGCAGTTACATTCCATATTATTCCATACACAACAGGTGTGCAGTATTCTTAGTGCATGGTTTAGACCAGGGGTGCCCACACTATGGCCTGGTGGCCGGATCCAGCCTCCGACACCAATTCATCCGGCCCACGAAGCCCTCATCGCTCCTGGAGGCGGACGTCTTACTTCCGCTTCCTGGAGCAACAAGGGCTTTACAGGCTGGATGAATTGGTGTCAGGGGCTGGATCCAGCCCCCGGGCCATAGTGACCAGCTCCCTGAACCATGTGACAGACCCGCAGCCCAAAAAGTTTGGGCACCCCTGGTTTTGACTGAGAGGACTGCAAGAAGGGAAGAAAAGGATTAAACACTTCTCTCCCAAGTCATTGATTTAATAAACAATATTTAGTTTGGGTCTGAGACATGAACAAAACACCAGGTAAAGGGCTATTAATGGACAAATACGGTCCTAAAACAGAATTAACAGGCATATTCATTATAGTTTTGGTGTCTTGCACAGAAGACAAGCAGGAGCCACAGTAAGGGCTAAAACTGACTTTATTGCATTGTAGTCAGAGTGAACATGAGATACAGGTGGACCCAAACAGCCTTATTTATAGTACATTTTGAATAGCCCGGGTGATAGTTCATTGGTTACTGTCCGCGTGACGTCATGGGACGTCACGCCCATCTTCTCCAGATGCAGTGCGGCAGTAGTTTCCTGCCCTTCAGGTATTCAGGTGAATGAGTATCCTGTGGCTAACGCTGCTATTGCAGGAGCAGCATTGTTCTTAACAGCTTGTTACAATGAGTCAATGATTGCTTACAATAGATACAATTGTCGGATACAATCCGTTAAAGGGGTACTTGCCACAAACCAATCAGTACATAACAATAGTGAAGCAGAAATGCTTACATCAAGATGAAGTAGGAATTCAATGCTGTAACAGACCTTAGAAATAAATATACTTCTTTATTGTATGTGGATACTGAAACATGGAAATAACCAATTGGACATTGTTAAGTCATCTTGTGTACAAAAGCTGGCCTGAAACTCAATATAAAAAAAACAAGATCATGGCATCCGGCCACATCACCCACTGGCAAATAGAAGGAGAATAAATGGAAGCAGTGACAGACTTTACCTTCTTGGGATCTAAGATTACTGCAGATGGTGACTGCAGGCATAAGATAAAAAGATGCTTACTCCTTGGGAGGCAAGCTATGGCAAACCTAGGCAGCATAATAAAAAGTAGAAACATCACCCTGCCAACAAAAGTCCACATAGTTAAAGTGATGGTCTTCCCAAGAGTAATGTGTGGCTGTGAGAGCTAGACCATAAGCAAGGCTGAGGACTGAAGAATAGAGGTGCTGGAGAAGACTTTTGAGCAGGGGTTCCCAACCCTTTCAAGCCGGGGGCCAGGTCACGCTCTCTCAGTAAGCTTTGAAGGTCAGACAGCCATTTTGCCCTGCCTGCATGATGGGGGTGGCCATTTTGTCCCAACAGCTTTAAAGGGGTGGCCATTTTGTTTCTCAAATGCCCTTGGAGGGGTGGGGGCTCACATGAAATGGTTCTGAAGGCCAGATCCGGCTTACGAGTCTTAGATTGGGAACCCCTGCTCTTGAGAGTCTCCTGGATTGCAAGGAGACCAAATCAATCCATCCTAAAGGAAATCAAACTGACTGCTCCTTGGAAGGACAAATATTGAAGCTGAAGCTCAAGTACTTTGGCCGCCAAATGAGAAGAGAGGACTCACTGGAAAAGGTCCTGATGCTGGGAAAGATCAAGGGCAATAGGAGAAGGGGGCAGCAGAGGATGAGATGGCTAGATGGCATTGTTGACACAGTGGGCATAGATCTGGGTGGACTACAGAGGATGGCAGATGACGGAGAAACCTGGCATGCTGTGGTCCAAGGGGTCACAAAGAAATGGACTCGACTGTGCAACTGAACAACAGCATCCCATTAATTTTCCTAATTTCAAAGCTATCCTCAATATGTTGTGCTAAATGTACAATTTGTGCTGTACAGTTCTTCTCAAGTATAACTTTAACCTTTTGTGGGATGAGGAATGGTTCCTCCACAACTCAATCTCAGTATGAACCCCATACTGGACTGCAAAGGCCAAGCTTCTGCCATTTGTCAGCATTTCTTGCTAAGCTTCTCTCATGACATACTTTCTTTTGAACCTTGAGTAGAGTCACAGCTGTAGAGCTCAGGAACCACTGTCTATTCTGCCCATTCTTTAGATAACTCCTGCATATTCAGTGATCCACGAAGCCGAACATCACCAAACAGCTACATAGTGTGGTCTACCTTGTACCTGACAACTCTTTCACATGGCTTTGCATGTCAGATAAGTAGCAAAAGCAAAACATTTCTCAAACCTGTGATGGTCCATACAGTAAAACCCCTACTTATGAAAAAAGTCCATTCTATAGGCTTTTGCTTAAATCAGTTTTTTATGTAACTCGAAGCAAACCAATAGAAAAAAAAATTTTTTTTACATAACTCAAAGCAAACCCATAGGAAAAATGAAATTTTTATGTAAATCGAAGCAAACCCATAGGGAAATGAATTTTTACATAAATCGAAACAAACCCATAGGAAAAAGAATCTTTATGTAACTTGAAGCAAACCCATAGGAAATTGTGTAAATCGGGATATGGTTTTAGCACAAAATCATAATGTAAGTCGAATTTTATGTAACTCAGGGCATTTCTAAGTCGAATTTTACTGTACTTCATTTGGTGGATGTTGTGTCTGAACCCCGGAAGGATTACTCGGAGAGAGCTGGCTTAAACAACAACAACATGGTTTATTGCAAAGAGCAAAAGAACAGAGAGCCAGGTGCAAACGCAACAGCTTTATACAGAACATAGTTGCAACATTTACCCAAGACTTCTGGGGAAGCGGGAAACATTAGCGAATCAGCTTTCAGAGAATTGGCGCCTCTTTTTGCAAAGCACGCCTAGGCAATATTTACTTGAATACACAACAGTGGATCAATTTAAGTTTGATTTATATTTCAATATAATCAGTTCTTCTGCTCTCCATTGCCTTTCTTCAAAGTTTCTCCTTTGCAGTGTAACTCCAGCAGAATTCAATGTTGCTTTAAGTGTCATGAGTGATTGGTCCATTATTAAAATTAATTGCTCCACTCTATGTTTTGGCAAGAACTGTGTGCTAATAAAAACTTTAATGTCATGTCTGTTTTAACGCATCTCTAACCAACCATCTTGCTGATGCAGCCTTCATCAGTCTGCAGTAAAAACAGCATAACAAAGTGTAATTCTTAGTTTTAATGAGAAATTTAATATCCATTTCTCCTAAATAATTCAGCAACCACTACTAGTATACAAAAGTTGACATAAGACACAATGGATTGATTCTGGAAATAATGGATGGTTGCTATATCTACTATTGTTGCTGCTGATCCAAAATGTGAAGTACCGTATTTATTCGTGTATAATGCGCAAAATTTTATACCAAAAAAAGAAATCAAAGTTTGGGTGCGCGTTATAAATGAGGACTGGTGTCCCACCCCCGTCGCGAGCCTCTTTTACTTCCTTTTTAGAATTGGGTCGGCTGTCTATTGAAGGGGAGGCGGGGGTGTGGCTTTGAAGAAATTGACGGGATCTGATTGGGTGGTGCGGGAGACGAGGCGTGGCCCGGAGGTAGCTCGCAGTTCGAGCGAGGCTCCTGGGGGTCGGAAGTGCTCGTTTCGGATTGCATTTTCTTTACCCTGCAACAGGTGGGTCTGATTATCCCCCCCTCCCTCAATGTTTTAAGGCGTGCTCTTATGAACAACGTTTTTTTGTCAATTACAATGCGTGGTGTGAAACAAAATTTTATACCGAGGTTTCATGGAAAATTAGGGGTGCGCGTTATACACGAGTGCGCGTTATACACGAATAAATACGGTAGAAGAAAAAAGTTGAAGAATATTTTATCTTGCTCCTATCATAATTTATATGGTACAAAAGGGCCTGCTATTTACTACTACTAGAACAGCACTGATCCTGAAGCTGTGAATATAAACCAACAAATGCATTTTTCTAATCTGCACACAAATAGCTCTCCTAAGTGTTTTTATTTACAACTAGCATATTTTGCCCGGCGGTGCCGGGCTTTTTAAAATTGTGTTGGATAGTAAAGGGTTTCATTTTTTTGCTTGAACCAATGGTGCTGGGCTGTTTTAAATGGTGTTGTAAGGTTTTGTGATTTTTTTTGCTTCGAGGTGCTGCGTCCGCCTGCGGTGGACTTGCGCTCCCAGTGTGGTGTAGGAATCGGGGCCGCAGAGGGCCGCAGGTCCCAGAGGAGACTGATCAAGAAACGATACGAGGCAGTATGGAGCGAGATCAGATCAGTCCTTTATTGAGGGAAAACTTCAGCATATATAGAAGGAAAAGCGCAACGGTGGCAAAACCGTCATCTGACAGAAATCACATCACCTATTTGCTCAGGTTAATGAGGAATCTCTCTAAGGGAAGTTAATTAACACGGACAAACATTGACAGGGAAAACACCATTGTCTGGAGCTTAGACGGGGGTAAACATGGCTTCTGTTTGCATCTGGGATAAGATTGAGACTCGGAGATGAGGGATTACTCTAATGGGTAACAGAGTTAGATATTCGCTCTCTCAGCAGATCCGCTGGTCAGGTCAAGGAATTGGGTGAATCAAACCCTATCATTTATTCACCCCCCTCAATTTCTCTGCCCGCAGAAACCACGAGCCAGGAGTTTTCTCTACCGTAGTGGCCTCTGCCAGGGCCGTTCCATGCCCACCGGGCATGGGGAATCCATAGTGTGGTGTGTGTTTTTTTTTGGCTTTTTTTTTTTTTGCGTGCCGGCGTCCTCAGTGCCAGGCTCTTTAAATTGGTTTTTGAAGGTTTTTGTTTTCTGTTTATGCAAATTTTATTTTATTTTAATTTAATATTATTTAGTTCAAAATTTAATTTTGGTTTTTTAAATCTTTATTTTTAAGCATTTTTATTTTTGGTTTTGGTTTTTTTGAGTGAAAAGTGATTTCTGGTTTTTTTGGTATTTTTTTATAACTTATTTGATTAATTTTTGAATTAATCTTATTAGTTTCAATATTTTTGAATGTTTTTTCTCTTTTGGCCTCTGGGTGGGGGTGGTGAGCTTTTCTGCCTCTCTACAATTGTTCTCTTCTGTCCTCTGGGTGTCGCTTCCGGTTTTTTTTTTAGTTTTCTCATATGAGTTCCGGTCTTCATGGATAGAAGACGTGTTTTGGTAAGCTCTCTTGTTTTTTTTTGGGGGGGGGTGTTTGGGATTTTTTTTGGGGGGGTTCTGTGTGTTTTTTCTTGTTTGTTTTTGGCTGTTTCTGTGTTTTATTTTTGGATTTTTGTGTGTTTTTGTTTTGTGTTTACTTTTTCAGGGGGGGTGGCTTTCTTTCCCGTGGGCCATGCTGGCTGGCCCGTGGGAAGGAAGGGCATTGGCGGGGGGTGGGGGCTTTCTTTTCCACAGGCCATCCTGGCTGGCCCGTGGGAAGGAAGGGCAATGGCGGGTGGTGGTGGTGGCTTTCCTTCCCACGGGCCATGCTGGCTGGCCCGTGGGAAGGAAGGGCAATGGCGGGGGTGGTGCTTTCTTTGTTTTCTTCTCCACGGGCCATGCTGGCTGGCCCGTGGGGAAGAAGGGCAGCGGCGGCAGGGGTTTTCTTTTTTCCCCCACGGGCCATGCTGGCTGGCCCTTGGGGAAGAAGGGCAGCGGCGGCGGGGGGGGGGGTTCTTTTTTTCCCCCTGCGGGCCATGCTGGCTGGCTAGTGGGGAAGAAGGGCAGCGGCAGCGGGCGTTTTTTTTCCACACACAGGCCGCCTCAGTGTTCGGCACGCTAATGGCGCGCAGGACGCTGGGGCTTGTAGTTTTGCCTGTTTGCTTACTGTGGCGGTTTTTTTCCTGCGGCTTTTTTTGATTGGACGCGGCGCGTTTCCGAATGTTCCCTTTGCCGCACCGCTCAGCCTGATTGGCTCTGGCGCGGCATGGTGCAAGAAACGTTGGGAATTGAAGTTCCCTTTTTTTGTTTGCGACTGGGGGGCTCCTGCCCCCGGGTCGAAAATTTCAACCCAACAGTTACCTGCGAACCGGGTTCGGGTGAGTGAACGGAGGCCCATTACGGGCTAGTGGGGCCTGGTGCAACATCCTTTGTCACCATTTTATAGGTATAGATGGTGCTTTGACATCAACCTGCACCTGCACAGATAATTTTAAAGAAGACATTAAGCAAATCCATAAGACATAAGACTATAAATGGGTACTAGTCCTAGATGTCACCTTCAAAATAACTCCATATATTATTTCTTGGAGAACTACAGTAGGGGTATGATTACATTGGAAAGCTGAAACAGAAGTGCTGCAGTTTGATTTGCAGCCTCAGCTATGACTGAAATTGTAATAAGTGCTCACACTGAGCTTGAGGATTAAATTGTAAATTCAGTACCCACACTGGTGATGCAACTGACATTCCAATTGAACCCACAGGCCCTTCTTTCCTTCTGCAATTCTGCCTCCACCCATCTTTCCTTTAGGTGATCCCAGCTCCTTTGTTTTTTAAAATTAAATAGAAGAGAATAGTACTACACCACTGTTGTGTCCAAATGCTTTATTGCTTTAATTCTGAATCACCATTAAGTCTTTGCTGTAAGAGTGATAGGGTGATCTAGCACTATTCTCATATTTTTAATAAAAAGAAAGAGGAGGATGATTAAGACGGAAAAAACAATGCGGGAGCATTTTACCATGGTCCTGAACATCACATCCAGCTTTTTACATCACTGAAATACCAACTACAGACATGTTTTCCATTTAATAAATGAATGAATGAATAAATAAATAAATAAATAAATAAACTGCACACAAATAAGAATCTTTTGAATTGCTCCAATATGAAAAAAGTAGGTGTTTTCCATAAGCACATAAAAATACTGATTTGAGAGGTGGAAAATACAGATAGATTTGATTCAGCCTTTGCATCATGCGGATGGCAAAAAATAATAATCTAATTCACCTGTTTTAGAAGTGGAGCAGGTCTATATTGATGAGCTGCTTTGAGCTAAGGGCATACCGTTAAAAACTCCTCAAAGAAAAATCCCTTCTCTGCCCCAGCAGGATATAATTCTTTATATTAAATAATATAATATATGATTTTAGTATGATCTTGGGTCATGCTAATCATCATCCCTTCAGGTCTAAATACACTTGATGATGAAGTCACCTGCAAGTAAGAGAGCTAAATCCTTTATGTTACTTCTGGACTTCTGTGGACATCTCATTGACTACTAAGGGAAACTGGATTATGGGCTAGGTAGATTTAAGACGCTGACTGGGAGGCGGAAGGTCAGCAGTTCGATTCCTGAGTACTGCAGGACAGAATGAGCTCCCGTCTTTGTCCCAGCTCCTGCCAACCTAGCAGTTCGACAGCAAGAAATTGCAAGTAGATAAATAGGGACCACTTTGGTGGGAAGGTAACAGCGTTCCATGCATTCTGGTGTCTTGACTCTAGTCATAATGGAGGAAGGCAGATGGGTGTAATCAAGGAGAAGGGGGAGGAGAAAGCACCCGAACAGAAGGGCAATAAAAAATGTATGCTCTTTAATATATATCCGCGTAGGATTCCAGTTTAGAAAGGAGCAAGGGACAACTACAAACTCAACGGAAGTAACATTCAGGACTGGTAATATATAAGTAAGCAAAAGGTCATGTAAAATTCGTTGATGTAGAACCAGATACAAAGAACAAATCTATCAAAGCATATGACCCACACCTATAAACAACATTATAAACGTGGTGATGTACCATGCTAAACATATATAAGGTTGATTATAATGGTTCATAATGGTTCAAAATGTACGTCATCATGAATGAAAATTACTGGTCTGATCAAGGTTCTCGAAATTGATGAATATCAGGCTCAGCGGCAAAAGAATCCGTGCGGATAAACTCTTGTTAATCTCGAAGGACAAGCAGAACATCAGAGTCAATATCCCTCCGGTAAAACAACAGACAACATACACAACAGACAACAATGTCATATACTGTATATATGTCATATATATAAGCAGCTGGGAGTTTGAGGGTGGGCAAACTGCTATCTCAGGGTAGACAAAGCCCACCCTGGGCAGTCCCTGGCTACGGCCCTGCTTTTCCCTTGCCTTGTGTGTGGTCCTGATCGAGAAACTGCCTGCACTTCATAGAAGAGCAAAGGGAAAAAAAATAAGTGATTCAGTGCAATAGAGTTGATCTAGCAGAGTAGAATTATAATTTCTTTTCACCTACTCTCCTGCAGTGCTCAGTTTGTTGGCATTGTAAAGTTGCTTGATTAATTTAAAGTTGCTTGCTGCAGTTGTCAGGAATCGAACCAGTCTTTCTAGTCTTCAAGCATAGTGCCTTAACCACTATGCCACCAGAGGAGCTATTAGTTCTTTTAGGAAAAATTTACTTTGCTCAGTAGAACTTATTCTTTAAGTATTTTTGCACCCTTAATCAAGGAACTAACTGTCTAGAATTGGTCAGCACAAACATTAGCTTTTAACCTGTATAAACATTAGCTTTTAACCTGTACTTGTCTAAATGAACAACTGATTCATATTTAACCTTTATTTCTTGAATATTATGTTAAATTGTTTTTACCTTAATCACTCCATACCCTGATATTACTGTGGTACTTAGCAAGGAAATTAATCACAAAGTGTAATTCAGAATGATTTCTATACAGCTCGATTAATCAGATGTAACTTCTATTGAGCTTAGTGGGCCTTACTCTTGGCAAAGAATGTATAGGATTGGAAATGTAATTTCTTCTATTTGATTTTTAGATTCTTTGTTTTAAAAGTAGGTAAGAAAAGCCAAGATCTTTGCTACAGAGTGAAAGTATTAATTAAGAATAGGAATAATTCAGTAGTATCAACTTCAAAGAGGTACTCCTATAATTATTCTTAGCGTTGGCAGACAAGACAACATGCAATTAAAAATCTCTCATCTTACCAAAGGTTTGCATGACACTGCATGTTCATCTCTGTAAACTTAGAATAATTATAAATGTTTGAGACCAGAGGATCTTATGTGTTATTTTGCAAGCAAGTCAGTTCTGATTCCAGTAGGGTTTCCAAGACATGGGAAATATTTAACTAGTAATTTTACCAATGCCACTTCCCAGTGGTTTTCTATGGCCTAAAAGAGATTTGGACCCAGGTCTTGCAAGTCCTAGTCCAAAGACTATCCACTATGCTAAACTGACTGTATTAGGTTGCCCTTGCTCAAAAGCCAGTCATATCCAACTCTAGGGTTCAGTGCTCATCTCTGTTTATAGCCAAAGAGCCAGCGTTCTCTGCATCTGCAGACATTTCCGTGGTCATGTGACAAGCATTCTTTTTTTTTTTTAATTGTGTTGCTTTAAGGCCCCATTAAAGTCTTCCTATTTCCCCCCTGTACTTTTGGAATTTTTGAGATTTCTCCATGTCTACTTCACTCTTCTGCATGAATAGTAATGTTTGGGCACATAGCAACCAGCACTTGGAGAAATTAATTTATGGTTGAGCTCATAAAGCTTACAAATATTAAGACCTCACAGATTTCTAAACTGCTTTCTTCTTTGTATCATGTTATCTGTGACTAGTCTATTTACCTTCTCTAGAGTTATTCATTCAGCAAATTATATGTAAAGAGAATATGGAGCAATGCTCTAAGGACTACTCCCTTGCTTTAAGATGTATAGTATAGTCAGTGTAGCATAGTGGATAAGAGTGTTATAACAAAGAGTCTATTGCAGTGTTTCTCAACCTTGGGTCCCCAGATGTTCTTGGACTTTATTTTCCAGGAGCCCAAGTCAGTACACCTGCTGATTAGGACTTCTGGGAATTGAAGGCCAAGAACATTTGGGTACCCAAGGTTGAGAAACTCTGGTCTATTGGATCAGACTAAAATCTAAAGGTAAACATTTCACTTGCTCAAAAGCCAGTCGTATGTGACTATAAGGTTCAGTGCTCATCTCTGTTTCAAAGCCGAAGAGCCAGCGCTGTCTGCTTCTGCAGACGTTTCCGTGGTCATGTGGCAGGCATGACTAGAGTCAAGGAGAAGGGGGAGGAGAAAGCACTCGAACGGAAGGGAAATAAAAAGTGTATGCTCTTTAATATATATCCGCATAGAATTCCAGTTTAGAAAGGAGCAAGGGGCAACTGCAAACTCAACAGAAGTAACATTCAGGACTGGTAATATATAAGTAAGCAAAAGGTCATGTAAAATTCGCTGATGTAGAACCAGATACAAAGAACAAATCTATCAAAGCATATGACCCACACCTATAAACAACAGTATAAACATGGTGATGTATCATACTAAACATATATAAGGTTTTTACATCCGGACGACTTTGTCAGGGAGGAAGAGTTTGATTTTGTGTTTCAGAACCAGGGGTGTTTTTCGGAGTGGTCCCCCACCCGTCCGAGCGAAGAGCGGGGTTTTTCGTTAGTCCCAGTAGCCCCTGGTTTCTCGACATTAGAGTTCACCCCTACCCCACATTTCCAGTCAAGGGCCGCCCAGTCAGGGCTGGCGCAAACGCGAAACCCCATTTCCCTACGTTTTCAGTCAGGGGCTGCACAACCACGGCAAACCGCTAACGAGTCCATCCCTCCTATTGCAGGGCAAGAACCAAGAGAGCAGAGAAGCGCAAGGGCCCCCGAGCCAAGCATAGCAGCCACACGCCCCAAACGCACATACAGGAAACCACATTGGTTGAGGGACTTCGTCCCATCCTAGGAAGGAGAGATGTTGTGTATGGAATAATATGGAATGTAACTGCTACGCTGTGCCTTTAAGTTAAATGTAACGGGTTCTACAGGAAATGTATACTTAAGCCATTTGTAAAGAACACATTGTATCCAGCTGCTATTGGAATGTGAGCTTGCTACCAGAGATGGCAGCAGCGAGCATTCAACTCACATGGTACAAATTCCCCAATCATGCACAGCCGCGGGAAGCTTTTCCACCATGGACACACCTGGACAAGAAGGGCAGGACTCTGGATGACGTCACGCCAACAGTAGCCAATAGGCTACCGTGCACCCAAATTCAAATGTATAGTGACTGTATAAAAAGAGTTGTATTGCCATCATTACCTCGTGTTCGTACTGTACTTCGTGTAATAAAGATGTGTTAAGCCAGACTACGGCTGCTTCAGTTGTCTTGGTCCCCTGAACACCAAATTGTCCATCCTGAAACAATATTCACCCACCCACATCTAGAATCCTGCCTATGGCCCTAGGGAAAAGTTACTTGAGTGACGCAGTACATCAGCAATGGTCTACATAGGTCAAAATAATAATTTCACTTACCCTGCCCCTCTACAGTAGTTGACAGTAGAAGGGGATAGAAGGTTGCTTGAAGTTGATATGCCATTTGAATGTGAGGATTGTATCAAAAGACATTATCGCCTCTCCTTCATACTTCAAGTGGATCCCACTTAGACCATACTAGTCCTCATCAAACAAGCCAGTGTAGTTGCATCCTAAAAAAGCTAAACTGAGGCAATTGCTCTTTGGAAATATAGTATCATGGAAAGTCATGACTCACTAGCAAAGACAATAACGTTAGGAAAAGAGCGGAACCTAATGTGATCCATGAAATAAAAAGACAACTGATTCTGGGGAGACAAGCTTAGCTATGAGAAACCTGGGGAACATAGTGAAAAGTAGAGATATCACCTTGAAAACAAAAATTTGCAGTCAAAGCAATGGTATTCCTGGTGGTAATGTATGGCTGTGAGAGTTGGACCATTAGGAATGCTGAGCACAGAAGAATAGATGCCTTTGAGATGTGGTGTTGGCGGAGAGTCCTGAGAGTCCCCTGGACAGCAAAGAGAACAAATACCTTTTTGTCTGCTGTCGTCGCGGCCGCTCTCTCAGATCTGCTGCGAGGTGCTGTCTCAGCCTGACTCTTGCTGTCACCATCGGCCTCCCCAGCGACTAGTCAGTGGGTAGCCATCGCAGCCCGGTACCTCCATCCTCCCATGGGTTGTGTCAGGCGGAAAAAAGGTTCCATTTGGGCGGGTGGGCAGAGGACTCATTTGGGGGGGGGGGTGGAGGCCTCCGGAAGGCAGCAGCCCAGTCCCGTCCTCTGTCCGCCCCCCGTTGTGGGTTTTCCCTCCCCCACGCGGCATGCCTCAGGAGTGCAGAGGAGCCATGCCATGGTAGCTGCCCGCCAACAGTAGTCGCTGGGGTGGGGGTGGCCATAATTACTGCCATCCATACTGGCGGCTAGGCCATGCACCACCTGGAATGCCAGGCAGACTTTGGCACATGCGTGGAATTTCACGCATGTGCAACAGCCTGGAACGCCAGGTAGGGTTAGGCGCATGCTTGGATTCTCGCGCATGCGCAGTCACCTCTCCTGGCCATTTTTGCCACCTGGGGGGCGGGCATTGCAGCCCCTTTTCAGGGGCAAGGACTCCAAGGCGGGCTGCCGGTTACCCACGCCAGCCACCCCAGACGTTGAAGGTAGGCGTGCACGCAGTTTCAGCGCAATCGGTGGAGGAGTGTCGCTTTGTATTAGGGAGCCCTGTGATGTCACAGAGCCTCAGATCTGGTCAGCTGGGAATTGGTTGAACTGTGGTGAAGACATCACAATCCCCCTGGTTGGTTTTCCCCCCTTGCTTTTGCTCCTGTCGGTGGGGGCGTCCTCTTTGTGGATTGATTTAGGAGGCGTACCCCTCCCCATGTGGCTTGTCACCCCCACAGTGACCGTCTCTTCGGCCAAAGGTACATGTGTGCCGAGTTTCAGCATGATCAGTGCAGGGGTGTGGATTTGTATAAGGAACATACAGTGCCAGACCTTGATTTTAGATAGATAGATAGATAGATTAGATAGATAGATAGATAGATCAACCCTGACTGCTCATTGGAAGGGTATATAGTAAAGATGAAGCTTAAGTACTTTGGACATCATATCAGAAGGGAGGATTCACTTGAGATGGCCTTGATGCTGAGAAAGGTGGAAGGCAAAATAAGGGGAGATGGCTAGATAGTATTGTAGACACAGTGGGCACAGAGCTGGGCAGGCTGAGGAGGATGGTGGAGGTCAGAGGTGCCTGGAGGACAATGGTCCATAGGGTCGCAAAGGGTCGGAATTGACTGTGCAACTGAACAACAAATGTGCCAGGAGCAATCTCATCCATAAACTTACAAATACCACATGGGGAGTGCAGCCTAATGCTCTTCATATATCTGCCCTTGCCCGGTGTTTTCTGCAGCAGAGTATGCTGCTGCCCCAGTCTGGAGAAACTGTGCCCATGCATCAGGTTAATGTGGCTCTTTATGAAACAGGCTATACACAGTAGTTACAGGATATTTGCAACCAATGTCTGCTAATAAAATCTTCTCATACATGGGTATAACACCTCCAGACAAGTAGTAGCAGAAGTTGAGAAGAAAATGAAAGACGCAGACCCAAAGCATCCAATGTTTGGACTTCAGGGCTGCAGTGGTTAAGCTGCTCGTTTTGTTAGCTGGAAGGCCGGCAAATTGGCAGTTTGAGACCCAGGTACTGCATGATGGACTGAGTGCCCGTCTCTGTCCCAGCTCCTGCCAACCTAGCAGATTGAAAGCAAGAAATTGCAAGTAGATAAATAGGGACCACTTTAGTGGGAAAAGATGTTGGGGACATGAAAGGAGCCTCATTCGGGCGTCCCTTGAGCTGAGTTTCTCCAGCAAAAATCCTTTCAACCCGGAATAATTTCTGACACAAAATTATTATTAGGGATGAAGTCAATTATTATTATTAGGGATGAAGTCAAGGAAGAGCTTCCTAAAAACAATGACACCAATTCCATCTACAGCTGAGGTTCCTCAAAATGAACTATGAAAAATAATTTTACCTGGAGAATTATGGGCGATGAAGAAGCTTCCAGGTTACATCCAATATGTCCTTACATCCAATATGGGACATGGAAGATGCTGAATAGACAGAAAACTGGGGTGACATCATGTAAAACAAACCTAAAGAGGTGGGTCCACATTGATGATGATGAACAATGTGAATGTGGTGAGATACAAGACTTTGAACATCTACTAACCTGTGGTAACCTGTCCGAATGATGTGATACCAAATATTTGTTTGAAGCAAACGACAGTTCTATTTGAACTGATTACTGGAAAAGTAGAGTGTGAATATGTAACCATGTTGTTTATGTATGCATACATTTTTAGATAACAAGTATTTTTCTTTAATTATGGTTTCGGACTTGTTAAACGAATGAATGGTGGTTTTACCACTTTCATACTCCCAATTAGTTTACTTGACAGAGCAGCAGAATCAAACCCAGGATTCCTGATTCCAAGTTACTATTTTTTCCACTTCACCACATTGTATACCCTATTATAATATACTAGTTAGTATATATTATTATATTCAATGATTTCATAACCTACTCTAATTTCTGAAGTTTCAGGCAAGGCAGCCCATGATTTATGGTGGGGAAGGCTCACTCTGAAATGATGAGAGGAGGCAACTCTCACATTAGATGGTTAGTCAGCCCAGAGGCACAGAGCAAGAAAATAGTCTTGGGAGATCATACACCTACCATGGACATACATACACTAACAATATGATAATTAGTTCAAATGCACTACTCAACTTGACATAAGCTTTTGTGGCTTTAATGTGACAATCAGACCCATTGTATTTTCTGGGGATCCCAAAGTGTCTTTTTCTATTACTCCTCTTAAACCATGGGTGGCCAATCTTTTTGTGTCTCGAGCCTGACCATGCCCCCAGTCAGCTTAGCGGGTGGACCATGATCCCGGAAGTGGGCATATTTATGACAGCCACGGATGCATTTGCGCATGTGTAGGCACACACACGTGCATGCATAAATATGTGTGCTTCCTCTTCTGGGTGCGGGGGAGAAGGCGACAAGCCTAATGGGATAGTTGTGGGCCGGTGCCGGTCTGTGGGCCACAGGTTGAGAATCCATCTTAAGCAGCCTTCTCTCAAACACTCATCCTGTTTGGCTTACTTAAGGTAACGGTCACCCTTGCTCAAAAGCCAGTCATATCTGACTCTAGGAGAAAGTGCTCATCTCCGTTTAAAGACAAAGAGCCAGTGCTGTCTGCGTCTGGAGGTGTTTTGTTGTCATGTGGCAGGCATGATTAGACGCTGGAGTGCATGGAATACTGTTAACTCTCCTGCTGAAGCATTACCTATATATCTATTTGCAATTTCTTGATTTCAAACTGCCAGGTTGGCAGGAGCTAGGACAGATGACAGGTGTTTACTCCATCACTCAGCACTTGGGTCTTGACCTGCTGACCTTCTAGTCATCAGTCAGCATCTTAACCACTAAACCACCATGGTCACCCTTTGGCTTACTGCTTTCCCTCTGAAGTCTAGTTCTACTTGTCTCCTAACTTGGGCCCTTTTAGATAAGGGATTCTCAACCTGCGGCCCACGGCATACCTGTCAAGTTTTGGTTGTGGAAATAAGTAAATTTTCTGGGCGCGGGACGATGGTGGGAAAGAGGGGTGAATTACGGTATTTCCCAGCCAAAGCGGGATACTTGACAGCTATGGCCCACGGTCCCATTTCATGTGGCCCCACACCACCTCCACACTTGGAAGTGTCATATGGTGGAGGAAGGGCAAAATGGCTGTCCGGCCCCCGAAGCTGTCTGAGGGTACATGACCTGGCCCCTGCCTTAAAAGTTTGAGAACTCCTACTTTAGCCAAGGGGTGCCCAAACCTTTTGGTCTGTGGGCCGGTCACGTGGTTCAGGGGGCCGGTCACTATGGCCCACGGACCTCGGAAGCGGAATGCACCATTTGGGCACGTTTTACTTCTGCTTCCGGAGTGACAACTTCTCGGGCAGGATGAATTGGCATGGGGGCGGGGGGGGGGGCTGGATCCCGTGGGCCATAGTTTGAGCATGCCGGCTTTAGACCCATGTCCTGGGTCTGTTTCCCCCCATTTTCCCATACGGCCTAACACCAAACCAGCCTTTCCCCCCCCTCCTCACTCGAGGCCACAACGGGTTGCCATTTGCAGGCCGCGGGTTTGCTTTTTTGGTTTCATGTTTCCCCTCGGGCTCCTCTCCTGCCTCCGAGTCCTGTCGCCCAAACTCGCCCCTATTCCCCTTTCATCCCGAGGGACTTAGGGAAAAAAGGAGGGCGAGTCCTTTTCGAGCGCCCTGAAGCGCCGTTTCGGGCAAATGGCGCCTTCCTTCCCCACATCCCCAGCCAGGAGGCGCCTATTTCGCTTTTTGCTTGTCTATTATTACTTCGAGGAGGATGCAAAGTGCAAACACCCCCCGCCCCATTTTTAACGGCCACGGTTCCTCCTATTGCATCTTCCTGATTTGTGCATTTATTGCATTTCAATCTATTGCATTTCCTCTCCGCCACACCGGAGCCATTCTTATTAACCGGCGCTCCCTCCGGAGGAAAAGGCGGCGGCTCAAGCCTGCCTGCCATGCCTTCTTCTTCCTCGCTCTTTCCGGGAAGGAGGAGGCGGCCTGCTGAGGCCCTGCCCGCCGGGGGCTTGGCTGACTGGCGGGGCTGAGAGAGTGACGGACGACGCCTGCCTGGGCCCGTTAGAGGAGGGGAGGGAGCTGTGGGCGGCCCGGTGGGAGCGCGGCGCTTGCTGCAGCAGGCAGGGGGGGGGGACCCGCGCCGCCCCTCCTCGAGAGCCGGCGGGAGGCGCCGGGCGCCGGGCCGCAGCCGGAGAAGCAAGAGGCGGCGGCGGCGAGCAGAAGCGGTCGCGTCGCGGCGCAACCTCTTCCCGTCACTGGGAGTGGTGGGCAGCCCGGCAGCAGCACACGCGCAGGGCCCTGGGAGGGAGCCACGCTCGCCCCTGCCTCCGCCGCCGCCGCCATGAATCCGACCAGCGTCTTAGGACCGGCTCGAGAAAGCCAGCCAGGCGGCCGGAGGTACGGAAACGACATTCTTCTTCTTGTGCCGTATCCGATTCCGAATATTGGCGATCCTCATGGCGATTAGCCATGAAGACTGTCCTGCGAATATATAATGCAGCAGTGGCCTTTCATCTGCCGTCTGCATCATCGCAGTATGACACCGGTACCCCCTGACTTCCAGTTCTGGTCCCCTCAGCTCAGCCTTTATTGGCAGCACACAAAGTCTTCATCAGCCCCAGGTCGGTATGGATAAAGCTGCTGCTTTCCATCAAGATGGATTCAAGTGGGGTTTAATCCACTTGGGCCATCACCCTTCCTTGTGGACTTCGGCACCCAAAGCCGCTAGTCCTCAGGGTGGTCAGTCAGGTGAGTGAACCGCCACTTGATCGGCGTTGAGTCACTGGCACAGTAGATGGTCTACTCCCGTGATGGCGAGCCTTGGCACTCCAGATGTTCTTGGACTTCAATTCCTAGAAGCCCCAGCCCCCCTGTGAATCCACATGAATGGGTTTACTGCGATTCCTCCCGACCGCGCTGCCCTCGTCGCTCCCGGAAGCGGAAGTAAAACGCGCCGTACGGAGCCTTTTACCGGCGCATTTTACTTCCACTTCCGGGAGCGACGAGGGCAGCGTGGGGCCCCGTTCGTGTGGATTCACAGGGGGCATTAGGGTTTCTGGGAATTGAAGTCCAAGAACATCTGGAGTGCCAAGGTTCGCCATCACGGGTCTACTCCGTTACCATAGCAGGATAACCTGGCCAGACCACCCTGCTGCCCGCCCCTTCACTGACATGCCTGCACGGGAGGAAAGGGCGCGAAGCGAAGGGGACTCGGGGAGGACTGGAGGGAGGAAGCGAGAGGCGCCTTTGGACTGCAGGAAGAGAGAGACTAGAGAGACGCTGTGCCGCTGCTGGTCTCTCCGGCTGCGGGAAAGGCTACTCCCTGCCGAGGGCAAGAAGAGGACAGTCTCGGCCGGGTTCCCTTTGCAGCCCTGGAGAGGAGGAGGATCCCCCAGGCAGGCGGCGAGGAGGTCGGAAAGGGTGGGTGGGGGGGCGCCTCATCTCCCATTGGTGCTGCCTTGAGTTCCTCCTTTGATGCTGCTGATGATGATGACGAGGGTCTCCCCTGTTGCCCTTGAGAAGGTTTCTCGTGCACCCCGAGGCAGAAAATAGGGTCACCCCTGGCTGCTTTCTTATTCTCCCAGTGTAGCAGTTATCAATTACACTTACAGGCGAAATTAGGAAAATTAGAATATTGTGCAAATGTTCATTCATTTCACTTAAAAAGTGAAACAAATATATGAGATAGACTCACTACATGCAAAGTGAGATATGTCATGCCTTAATTTGTTATAATTGAGATCATGTGATGATTATGGGGTACATGAGATGGTTTTTTTGGGGGGATTTTCATAAACTGTAAGTGCAGTTTATAACAACTTTGTTGTTATTCCGCTTTGAGTCGCCTTTGGGGTGAGAAAATGCGGTATACAAATAAAAAGTGATGATGATAATGATTATAACAAAGTAAAGCTTGAACTATCTCGCTTTGCATGTAATGAGTCTAATATATTTGTTTCACATTTTAAGTTGCATTACTGAACTGAATGAACATTTGCATGATATTCTAATTTTATGAGTTTCACCTCCCCCCATAGTGCTTAGTGAACTCTCTGGGAGCTTTACAGGTAACTAATATTCTGCCACCCCCACCCCCCAATGTTGGATACTCATTTTTACCGACCTCTGAAGGATGGAAGGCTGAGTCAACCTTGGACCATCAGGATTGAACTCACAATGTTTGGGCTGCAGTACTGCAGTTTAACCAGCATTTGGTTTAGACTAAAAGATTGTGTCTGTGTTTGTGTGTCTGTGTGTGTGTGTCGGTTGTTAATTCCTTCCCCCACCCAGATTGGAGCGAAGCACCTGTCTTTCTAAAGGGTTTCGCTCCAAATCGAATTGGAAGTGGAGGGACAGAATCACCCCATGAGTGCCCTTGAGAATCTTGTCCTTGGAGGTGCTGGTTACCGTTTTATAAAAAAAAGGCTTCCTAACGCCATTTTGGGCTTCAGAAGTACCCTGTTGCTGCCCTTGAGAGATGCATCAAATTAGAAAAGGAGTTAGAAGGAGGGATGTGGGTTATGGTCCTGAGAGTTTTATTTGTCATTAGCCTAAGGGATCAAAGATGAATGGGACTCCAGATCAGTTGTAAATCAAGAATGGGAGAATCTCTCATTTTGCCCTTGAATGCATCCTCCTCATTTTGCATACGATTGGAGGTGACTGGGGTACTTGTGGAAGCGCTAGTCACCTCCTCCCAACCACAGGTGAAAATTGGACCTAAGAGTCACTGTTGATGTCAATCCTGACGGGGATCAAGGTTGACTCAGCCTTCTATCCTTCCAAAGTTGGTAAAATGAGTACCCAGCATGTTGGGGAGACAATCCTAATTACTGTATTCTATAAACTGCCCAGAGTGTGCACAACATGCTATATCAGTGTGATTGCTATTGATGCTGTGACACTTCTTTAGTGGGGGATGCCTCCCTCTTTTCCTGTCTTTGCCCCTTTTCCTAAAGGCATCCCTTCCCCCTCCTTTAAAAAACAAACCTGTAGCTTGGCTGTTCCTCCCTTGAACTCTGAGAACATCCCAAGAGTGCATCTCCCCCCCTCCAAAATCACCTCAGGTGGGGAAGATGCTGGAGAGCCCCAAAGGGGGGAATCCTTGAGGTGTGGGGTCTCTCTTGGAGTGGGGAGATGTCCAAACTTCCCCCTTTTCCCTGCTGCCCCTACAAGCCTTCCCTGTGTGTCCCCCCAGGTAGAGCTGCCTGTGTGTGAAGAAAGAACCAACTCTGCCATCATCATCCTCTTCTCCCCACCATCATCTTCTCTTCCCTCCTTCCCCTTCTATCATCATCATCATCATCATCATTTCCCTCCTTCCTCATCTTCTCCCCCCCCCCCTTTTCCTTCTCCACTTCTCCTTCCTCCTCTTCCTCCTCCTTCATCGCTCTGTTCCCAAAATAGGCAGCCGAGGAGGAGGAGGAGGAGGCCGGCATGGCTGTAGGCGAGCTCAGGCGGCTCTCCGCTTCCCCTCCTTCTCCTCCCGCCGCCTGCCTGCTCCTGCAGCCCCAACAGGTGCGGGGCTCGGGCGCTGTGGCCTGCCTATCTCGGGGCGGCCCGGCCCCGGCCTCCCTCCTTTTCCACGCCGCCGCCGCCCCACCTTAATGGAAGGGCGTGAGGGAAAAAGGGAGCGCAACCTTCGCCGGGACAGGAGGCGGGTGGCGGCCGCCGCCGAGCTCGCCCCCTTCTCCTCCCACGGGCGCGGTAGGCCCTGACACGCCGTCCCTGGTGGCGGGGATCGATTTGGAGGAAGCCCTCCAGCCCTGGAGGTTGGCTTGGCGCGGCGGCGGCGGCGGCTTCTCCTCCCCCCCTCCCGCCCCCGCCGCTCATGGAGCTGGTCTTTCTTTCCCTCAGGAAGCGGCGCGGGGAATAGGGAGCGGCACTGGGCGCTCCCCAGCCCGTTATTTTGGGGCCGGGCCAGCCACCTCTGTGTCCATGAGCCGTAAGAGAGCCGCCGCCATCGCCTTCCCCCGGAGCCGCCCGCCCGCCCGCCCGCCGCCGGGCCCAGGCAGGCCCTCGTCCCTGCTGCGTCCTTTCCTCGGCTGCGCAGCAGAAGGTGAGTGAGTGAGTGAGTGATTCATTCCCTCCCTCCCTCCCTCCCTCCCTCCCTCCAGGGTCGCCTTCCTTCGGGGAATGGTCCAGGCAGGGTCCCTCTGCTTTTCTCCTCCCTTTCTGCAGGCTCTCCATACTTGGCCTCCCTTCCATTCCCCTTCTCTCCCAGGGTCAGCCAGAGCCATGCAGATAGACTGTGTGCAGGTGAAACTCGGAAAATGAGAATATCGTGCAAATGTTCATTCAGTCCAGTAATGCAACTTAAAAGGCGAAATAAATCTATGAGATAGACTCATTACATGCAAAGCAAGATAGTTCAAGCCTTACTTTGTTACAATATTGATGCTTATGGCTTACAGCTTATGAAAACCCCAACCCCACAATCTCATGTAGCCCATAATCATCACATAATCTCATGTACGCTGTATGATCGTCACAATTATAACGAATTAAGGCATGCCATATTTTGCTTTGCATATAGTGAGTCTATCTCATATATTTGTTTCACCTTTTAAGTGAAATTAATAAACATTTGCACGATACTCTAATTTTCCGAGTTTCACTCTGTGTGTGTGTGTGTGTGTGTGTGTGTGTGTGTGTAAGTAAAGCCACAATGTTTGTTTTGCATCCATTTACTAACCAGTTCCCAACTTGGTGGTTAAGATGCTGAACTTGTCAGGTCAGTAGTAGAGTGCTGCACGCCGGAGTGAGCTCCCATCTCTGTCCCCAGCTCCTGCCAACCTAGCAGTTCGCAAGCAAGACATTGCAAGTAGATAAAGAGGTGCCACTTTGGTGAGAAGGTAAACCACGTTCCGTGCATGCTGGTGTCTAGTTATGCTTGCCACATGACCATGGAAATGTCTGCTGATGCAGACAAGCGCTGGCTCTTAGGCTGTAAACAGAGATGGGCACTGAACCCTAGAATCGGATACAGCTGGCTTTCGAGCAAGGGCAACCTTTACCTTACTATCCAGTATCCTTTATTAACTGATCAGTCATCTGACCATATCAGGTTAAAATGTGATAAAATACATTAGATAAGACATAATTACAAAACCAGAATAAAAACATTAAAAGTAGAATGATACAACCACAATAAAATGAGATAAAAATGTACTCAATAAAATCCATCACCTTTGCATGCAAGGTGCATTTATCTGATCAATAAAGCATCTTCTATTTTGAATGGCCCTCTTATGAATTTATCTACTAACCATAAGGGGCCGTGGTGGCTTAGTGGTTAAGATGTCGATCTTGATGACCGGAAGGTCAGCAGGTAGGCAGTTCGAGACCCAAATGTTGCATGATGGAGTGAGCTCCCATTGTCTGTCCCAGCTCCTGCCAGCCTTCGAAAACAAGAACTAGCAAGTAGATAAATAGGTACAGCTTTGGCATGAAAGGTAACAGTGTTCCATGCACTCCAGCATCTAGTCATGCCTGCCACATGTCCACAGAAACATCTGTAGTCTCTTTGGTGGTAAATTGAGATGAGCACTGTCTCCCTAGAGTCGGACACAACTGACTTACCAGGAAGCGAAGCCTTTACCTTTACTAATCATTTGGAACTCAACAGGGCCAAACGTCACAGAAAATATGAATACCAATCAGAGATCTTCTTTTATTACTTGTTGTAAAAATCCACACTGATTTGTATACTTATATGTTACACTAGCCAACCATTGTGTGCTTCTGTACCTGATGTGTATAAGTTGGTGCCATAAAGTCTCACTTTTATGTCTGACCGAGTGGACTTGAGCCTCAAAAGCTAACGTTAAAATACAGCAGTTAGTCTTTATGGTGCCACAGTGTTTTTTTGTATTTTTGTTTTCTTTATTCTCTGATAGACTATATTTTACTGAAAAATCCATCTCACTGAGTTTACTGTGATTTCCTCCCAACACACGTGGCTCTCCAGCCTCTCTCATTCTCCTTCTGTTTACATTTGTTGCCAGGAAATAGTTTCACCACACTTCTTTCTCTTCTTCCTTTATCTCTATTTTTGGGCTCTTAGTTATTGTCTAATATTTTATTTCATTCTTTACTCCTCATATGTTGAAGGTTAGACAGTCAGTTTCACTTATTCTGATGTCTGTTTTTGAGGTTTGCATCATGTTTATTGTAGGCAAAGTTCTGTCAGTACAGCTATCTCCCATTGGTGGTTGAAGAAAAGTTAGAAGTTCACCGTATTAAGTGTGTAATCTACGATAAACTGTCAGTCTGTTTGTGGGAGAAAGTACAGAAGTTTATTCCTCAAACATTTTTGTTTGTGCGGTAATTACATACAGTTGTCATCTTATGAAACAGAACGTTATTTCCTTTGCATGCCTGCCGTACAAGACTAAGTGATGACTTATACAACATACAATAATCTAAATATATATGTCTTCTTTAAAAAAAACTTGGGTTCATTAGGTAGGATCTTGTGATTTTCTAACCTTCATAAATACATACTACCAGTTATTTGTTAATATCTGTGTTAGCTATGTACAGTTTAAAAAAATAAGATTAATACTTACACACAATCTGTGTAGCCCAGGAGTTCTCAACCTTTTAAAGGTGACGCTCCCTCAGACAGCTTCAGGCCAGGGGCCGGACGGCTATTTTGCCCTTCCTCCACCACATGGTACTTCCTGGTGTGGTGGAGGCAGTGGGGGGGACGGGGGACGGGACGGGACATGAAATGGTGCCACGGACCGCAGGTTGAGAATTCCTGGTATAGCCTATCTAGACCTTTGGCAACTCATTTGTTGTTTCTGAATGGAAAAAGCAGATATGATTCCATGGAGAATATTTATGAAAGCATGCCATATAGAGGGGAAATATACACTAAAGCAGGGATTCTCAACCTGCAGCCCACAGGCCGGGTGTGGCCCGCGGCATCATTTCATGTGGGCCCCCATTGCATCCACCGCACTAGGAAGTGCCATGTGGTGGAGGAAGGGCAAAATAGCCATCCAGCCCCTGAAGCTGTTTGAGGAAGCGTGACCCGGCCCCCGGCTTTAAAAGGTTGAGAACTCCTGCACCAAAGTGACTCATCAGTTGCAAAGTATGCAATGTTTTATTTGAGGTGAAACTTTTTTGGCCTTTGCTAAAGTAAGAAGTTGTGGATTTTGTGTTGAACAATGTTTCTCTTTCTTATTTTGTAGGAAAAGACATCAGACTGCTGTGTGAAGAGAATGGCTGTAACCATAGAACAGGCCCAAAGGGCGGGCTATATATTTTTGAAAGCACTGTTAAGATTTGGCTTCATGGTTACTAATAACCTTGTTGCTATTCCGTCCTACGTTCTGTATTTAATAGTACTGCAACCCCTCCGATTGTTGGACAGTAAACGATTCTGGTATATTGAAGGAGTATTATTTAAATGGCTACTGGCAATGGTCGCATCCTGGGGCTGGTGGGCAGGATATACAGGTAAGAACAATTTACTGTTTTTTATTAAACAAACATGAATGAAAGAATAAAGTTTTATGTTGAAATTCACACTTCGGCGATACCATTATTAGGTAAATTCCATAAAGTTTACAAGCTTTTCAGTTTTCTGGAACAGTTGTTTGAATGTGTATGATACGAGTGGTGTCATTTTTGTTGGTAGCATAACACAACAAGGATTTATGTCTGCATATGTATTGTTTAAAGCAACATGGGAAAAATTCAAGGCATCCAACAAAAGCAGTTCTGAAGAATAAGCTCTCAGAATAAGGAGAAATCTGTGAAAGAATAAATTTGAAATGTAAAGGCCAGTGTCTAGCCCAGTATTTGCATTTATATGGCTTTCAAACTGCAGAAGCTGCCACATCAGTCTGACAGGGTGACAGTCATATGTTAACAGGCACACAACTAGGACCTCTATAGTTCTTTGTGTCAGCTTCTGTCATTGAAGTTATTACACATAAATATTGAACAGGATAGTGGCCAACAGGGTGATTATCATAATATAGCAAGATACAGAAATAAAAAACATGAAGTAAACTCCTAGAGTGATTTATACCTCTTGAAGGTATGGTTAGACAAAACTGGTTTTTTGTTTGATGTCTGAAGGAAAACAGATGGCCTCTTCTCAGAAGAGAGGAAGATTTGTTGAAATCAGTAGGATTCATTATGTTTTGTCCTCATGTCTATACGGTCCCTAAATTCAGGGGCAGCGTGTTTTTATTTGTGGTATTACATTATACAGTATTCCATACACACTGAAAAAAGGGATGTGTTTGCTCTTTGGTCCTTTTATCCTCTATAGGAGAACCAGAATCTTTTTCAGATCAAATCAACTGCACCACAACTTTGATGCAAGCAGTTTGACATTTACAGACTGTAAATGTGAAGAGATATCTAGGACCTTCTTGAGCAAATGGAACCTGGCTGTTTAGAACGGGAATCACTGGTTGCACAAGGGCATTGCTCATGCAACCAGGAGATCCTACATTATTGGCTGTTTTTATGTTGTTCTGGCACCAAAGAGAATTCTAGCCTAGCATATATTCTGGGTTGCAGCGGACTGGTGCTTTTTGTTTGTTAGTTATGGATTAGTGGAATATTGGGAGCTGGGTTTTGTGTTTGCAGTATAGTAAATGTCCAAAATCTGATAAATGTTGATATTCAATCATGAGTTAAATGCATATACAGTACTAGTATATTGATTTCTTCAGATGTTCCATTTCCAAATTTCAGTCATTGGCTAAAAATGTCTTCAGACAGTAGCTGAAATCCTGTGCCCACAGAAAGATGGTGATGTTACTGGTATTTCAGTAGTGGAAGAGCTCCTCTCCTCTCTCATTGTCTTTGTGAATAATCTGTTTCATTACCTAGAAGTAGTGGGAGTCATAGGGGCAGAAGGAGGACGTCTTCACTTACTAAAAAAATCTGTTGCTTGTAATATCTGTCTGTGATAATTGTCAGTAATTTGAGACTTTCTTCTTCCATCTTAGATAAAAAATTAAGATATACTAATGAATTCTGGCAGTCTGTAACATTAATATATTGTATGTCTGTAAAATGGAGTAATATTTTCTCAACATAGTTCAGTTCATAAGTGTATCAATTGCATTGTTGATAGCTAAATTGAAACCACTGCGTTTGCATCTAGTAAATATTTTTAAAGTACTGTACTCTTTAAAGTTCCTGGTAACCTCGTTTGTTCTTTGGAGGGAAACATTTTAGACTCTAAACTGTGCTCAAACTATGGCCTGTGGGCCGGATACGGCCCCTGAAACCATTCCATTAGGCCCACGACCCCCTCACCAAACCAGGAAGTGAATATGGACGCTTCTACGCATGCATGAAAATGGCCATATTTACTTCCTGTTTCAGCGTGGATATCCTCGTGCATGTGCAGAAGCATCCGTATTTACTTCCTGGTTTGGCGCCGACGTGCTCATGTATGTGCAGAAGCATCCGCACTAAACCAGGAAGTAAATATGGCCGCTTTCATGCATACACAGAAGTGAAAGCTCCGAAACTCGAAATAAATATGGACACACATGCACAAACATGCCATGTTCTGGGGACGTGGTCTGGCCTGCTCAGCTGTTCCAAGGGCGTGGTCAGGCCCCCGGCCCAAAAACATTAGACACTCCTGTTTTAGAGGCATATGGTACAGAGCAAAAAACCTTGCCTCCCCTCAGTTATGCATCTCCCTTATATAGTGAAATATCTCCTGGTTTTATGGTAAAAATCCGTTATTCTTGATCTCATTTTATTTTTAATAGTAAGCTATTTATTTCACTGTTCATCTTCTAAGTCTACTCCAAGCCATACATTTGTATGGATGATGTAATTTGTAGCTTGGTGTTGTTGTTGGCTTTTTGGTATGTGGTGGGGAAGGGGATAATATAATTAGTAATGCCACATTTATGTCTGGAAATTATACTTTTTAGAAGTATCCTGCATCAAAAGGTGTTTATCTACTACAATTTTGCAAGTTTATCTATAGATGTTAGGCATGTTAATATAGTCATATAATGTAACTAAAAATAAAGAAAGAGCAATGCTGGTCCTTGAGGAGGAGGAAAATGTCATCTCAGGATTCCTTCCTTCCTTCCTTCCTTCTCTGCCTTTCTGGTGCATGCACTACTCAGGGAAGCTTACAAACATAAAAATAACAACAAATAAAGCAATTAAATAAAACAAACTAATAACATGAAAGTGTAATACCAAAAAACATTAAAGAAAAAAAATGGGGATCTGTATATCAGTATATAAAAATATCATATGAATATAGTCCCCATCCAATCAGCACAATAAAAACATCAATAGAGGAAGCAGTAGCAGCAGATAGCCTAGGCTTGAGGGCAAATCACATTGTAGCCCAAAAGAAATCTGCTGAAATCTGTAAAATAAGTAATCTGCTGAAATAAGTAAGCCTTCAGAGACTTATGGAACACTAGCACCAATGAGGCTGATCTTCTCCACTGGCAATTTATTCCGGAGGATGGGGGCTATGGTGGAGAAAGCTTTCAGTTTGGTCACTACTTTCTTCCTCTCGCTAGGTTTGACCACTCAGAGTTTAAACATCTGGGTGCTCCAGGTATAATTTCTAAGGAAGAGGCGCTCTCTTAGATAACATGGTTCCACACTGTTCAGGGCTTTATAGGTTAGCATCAACACCTTGAATATGGCAGAGTGTAATGGGTAATCATTGCAGACTAGCCAATACAGTGGAACCTCAGTTAACATGAAAATTGCATAACAAAAGGAAATCCATAAAAAATAGTGGCTTGATTTATGGAATTTTTTTCAGAACAGATTAATTGGTTTTCAGTGTATTCCTATGGGAAACTGCATTTCGGTTAATCTGTTTTGGTTTTCAGTGCATTCCTATAGGAAATTCAGTTAAAGGAATTTTTGCTGTAAGAAACGTCCCGGAGAACGCACTAATTGCGTTAACCAAGGTTCCACTGTACTAGCCTGATATGGTCAAATCAACCAGTACCAACCAGGCAGCTACATTTTGTACTCACTATACCAGCCTCAAGGGTAATTGATTCTGGAGATTCCCAGTCCGTAGGCCGATGCTATCAGAGATCTCATGTTGAGGAATGAGTCGAGCTGGACTATGTGTCGTAGGTGGAAAAATATGGATTTGACTGCCGAGGACACCTGATTTTTCCAGTGTCAGAGACTTGTCAATCTGCAAGATCAGATTACTTACTCTCTCCCTCAAGGGGAGAATAATGTCTCCCAACCTTAGGGGAAACCTCACAATCTGAGATTGGTTATGCCCTACCAGCATTAGCTCCGCCTTATCCGAATTCAGTTTCAGCCTATTATTCCTCATCCACAGGGTTGGACAGCTCCTCCCCAAGCTGTGCTCTCTGGACATGCCCCTCAGGAGTCAGGAAGCACCGAAGCCAGGCCAAAGCTAGGCCTCCTATACCTATCCTGGTGAGTCTGTCCAGGAGTATACCCTGGTCAATGGAATCTGAGAGGTCCAAGAGAACCAACAGGGAAGGCTTACCCCTGTTGGCTTCTCTTAGAAGGTCATCCAGCAGCGTGACCAATTCTGTCTCTCTGAACCCAGACTGATGTGGATCTAGGCATTTGGTAGCTTCCAGGAACATCTTCATTAAATTGCTAAACTCTGACCACAGCACCATTGATTCCATATCCGGGGAACTGGAAAAGAAGAAGAGGAAGAAAGGATAGAACACATAGAACCTGCACAATACTTTTAAGAAGGAGTCAAAGACAACTGTGCCCATTACACTTTTAAAAGTTCCTCACTGTCTTCTTGGTGGCTTCCTTAGGAAACCAACTGGAGCTTTCTCCTAGCAGCTAAAAAAAAAAAAAAAAGGGGGGGGGGTTAATAAAAATAAAAGGCAATGCTCAGCTTGGCAGACTGATTCTAGCTAGTGACCTTCTGAACTGCTGGTGCCATCTAATTTGTAACCAAGCCTTGCTATCTGTGTTTCTCCATTTACATGAGATCTTGAGAAAAATCAGAGAAGCACAAATATCACAAACTAGGACAAATTCTTATGTGGGACACCATCTCCCCCCCCCAAAAAAAACTAATTGTTATGTGATTTTGTTGCTATATTGGGTGATTGTTGTATGAGGTTCCACTGTACTTTGAATTCTTTGAGAATTTTATTTAAGTTACTAGCATATTTTGCCCGGCAGTGCCGGGTTTTTTAAAATTGTGTTGGATAGTAAAGGTTTTTTTTTCTTGAACCAATGAGGCTGTGTTTTTTTAAATGGTGGCGTAATTTTTTTTGATTGTTTGGCTTTGAGGCACTGCGTCCGCCTGCGGCGGACTTGCGCTCCCAGTGGTTTTTTTGTGTGTTTGTGTGTTGGCTTCCTCTGTGCCGTGCTGTTTAAATTTGTTTTTTAAGGTTTTGCCGGGCAAAATCTGCTACTTTTAAAGAAGAATGTGTTTCTTTGTGAATTTTTGCAAATATTTTTACTTCGGATAATTATTTTAAAAAATGTGTAAATATATGTTTTTTTAAATTGAATGTATTTTACAGTGTTTTTTATTGAATATTAATATTTTTATCTGTGAATTATTTTTGATTTTTTTGGATATTTTTGAATGTTTTTGGAATTGATTACCCTATTTTTGGGGATTTATTGAATATTTGGGAATATTTTGGATGTTTTTTTCTCCTTTGGCCACTGGGTGGTGGTGTTGAGTAATTTTTTCGTTTTGCTTGTTCCGGTAAGTCTCTTCTTCTCCTCATTTCAGTTCCGGTTTTCATCGGGTGAAGACGTGTATTGGTAAGTTCTTTCCATTTTTTTTAGGGGGGGGTTGTTTTGGGTTGGGGGGCGTTCTGTTTGGGTTTTGGGTGGGGGTTTGTGTGTGTGTTTTTTTGATTGTTTTGGGGGTTTGGTTGGGGGTTTCTTTGTGTGTATTTTTGACTGTTTTTGGTTTTTTGGGTTTGAGGTGGGGGTTTCTGTGTGTGTGTGTGTGTGTTTTTGGTATGTTTTTTGGTTTTTTTGAATGTTTTTGATTTGTTTTTTGGGTATTTTCGTGGGCCAGTCTTGATGGCTGGCCCGTGGAAATACCATCGCCGTTTCATGTGGCGTTTGGGGGGGGTGGTGTTTTGCCGTGGCCCAGGCTGGGTTGCGGTTTGACTGTGTTTTGGGTGGGTGTTTGGCTTGCCGCTTCATGCGGCTTTTGGGGAGGGTATTGTTGTGGCCCTGGCTGGGTTTGGGTTTGTTTGTTTGGGGGGTGGGGGTTTGTTTGCCTGCCCTTTTTTGATTTGTTTTTGGTTGCTGCCGCCACGGCGTTTTTGGCAGCAGTTGGGTGGGGGGTGTTTGTATTTTTTTACAGCGAGTTTGTCTCGCTGGGCTCGCTGTGTCTTTGGCGGGGCAGCGTGGGGGAGAAGGTGTCCCTCTCTTCCCCGTTGCTTCGTGCAAGATGGCCGGTGGGTTTGCGTTTTATTTTGATTTTGGGGTTTGTTTATTTGTGTTTTCTGGGCGCTTCGTCCGCCTGTGGCGGACTTGCGCTCACAGTTTGGGTTTGTGTTTATTTTTCGCGCGCCGGCTTCTTTGGCGGACTTGCGCTCACGGTTTGGGTTTGTTTTTATTTTTTGTGCGCCGGCTTCTTCAGCGTTTTGCACGCCCATGGCGCGCAGGACGCTGGGGAATGTAGTTTTGGCTGCGCGGGTTTGCTTGCTGCGGCGGTTTGTCTCTTGCGGCTTTTTTTTCATTGGCCGCGGTGCGTTTCCGAACGTTCCTTTTGCCGCGCCGCTCAGCCTGATTGGCTCTGGCGCGGCGTGGCGAAAGGAACTTTGGGAATTTTTTTGTTTGCGACTGGGGGGCTCCTGCCCCCGGGTCAAAAATTTCAACCCGACAGTTACCTGCGAACCCCGTTCGGGCGAGTGAACGGAGGCTCGGACGGGGCTAGTGGGGCCTGGTGCAACATCCTTTGTCACATTCCAACGGTTAACGCACCATTTTATAGGTATAGATAAGTTTCTTGTGTATTTTCCCCCAATTTTATTCCATTTTTAAAATATTAACAGTTCATCATCAATCTTCTAACTCCTGAACTTGCTTTTGGTATCCTCTGCTGTCAAGTATATTTTTATATTCTGTTTCTTTATTGGCCATCTGGCAGTGTTCATGCGCATAATTATCTGTTCAGTTGCCTGAAGCATGTGTTTGCAATAAACATATAATTAGCTTCATAGGATTCTATGAGCCACTTTTTTGCGTCATTACTAGCTCTTAGGCCAGATTTTCCAAAGATGTTGAATTCTGCTTCATTCCATACTTTTGCATTTCAGTTACATATGATTACCTACACATCTTGTATGGTGAATGTCTTCTTGGACTTCTGCATAAAAGCTTGAGTTTTTCAGCTTCTGTAGTTGGACTTGAATAATGGTTATGTTGATAAGTTTCCCATAAGTCTGATATTTGTTTGTTTACTTAATTTATATCTTGCCCATTTAACCATACTCTTCAGTTGTATTTTTATTGTAGCCCTATTGCTTGAGACATGTATAACTTCACTGCTAGAGCCACACCATTTCTCCTGAATTTGTTTCCAGAGTAAAATACTGATTGCAGTTGGTTCATTAGCAACTGTGCTATTTCTGCTTTGATCTTTCCCATTAACAGAAGGCCTTCAGCTTCCAGCTCTTCTTTTATCTCAGATTGTCTCATCATAGAGTTTTTGAGGTATAAATCTAAAGGCTTGCTATTTTGATCTTTCGAACTTTAGCTCCCAGAATTTTTCATCCTGGGAGTTCCACCTGACAGACCCACACCTTCAGACACCTATATGTGTCTCACCTGGAGGAAGTCCTAACTGAAAGTCTTCAGGGCATAGATTCTTGTTCAAATATGGACTTATCTGGTCCTTGTGGGAGCTTCTCATCAAAGCACCAGGAAGGTTTCCTTTTTGAACAAGAAGCTAGACCAGGGGTGGCCAAACTACTGCTCATGGGCCGGGTCCAGCCCATGGTGCCGAACCATCCGGCCTGCACCGGAAGCGGAAGTAAAACATGCCCATGCATGAGTAAATGCTGCCGTAAATGCACCCGTGGCTGTTGCAAATGCATTTACAACAGCCGTGGACTCATTTTATGGCAGGAGGAAACACGTGACCAGCCTGTTCAACCACATGACCTGCCCACAGCGCAAAAAGTTTGGGAACTTCTGAGCTAGACCATTATGACTTTCAGTCTCATATTTCAGCTTTGACTATTCTGCCTAAGATAGCACTGGTAAGAGGTGAGACTAATCACCTGACAGTATTGATGTTGGCTTCCTTATCACAGTTCAACCTATCATGACATTAAGGCGTGGATCCAAGAGAATATAATTTATCATTGACAGTTAATATGTTCTTTTATACTTCTGCCTTAACTGATTCTAAATATGCACTTTTGAAAAATACCTCTATGAATATATATGCGTTATCAAAAGATTTTTTTTGCTAAGTTTTTTTTTACATTTACAGTACTTAATTTATTCCAAACACAACCTTCTTTCCTTATCATTCAATTGCTATATGTGTTTTTCTTCCAGCATTCGTGGTTTCTTCTGATGGTGGAGCCCGGGTATGGGGAAATGGGGTATGGGCAACAAACTACAAAAAGATAAGGAAGTAAGCTCATGTGCTGGGAATGAATGCAGGGAGTTGGCTTAGCTATCTTGTGTGTATCTGTTACCTTCTGCTGGGAAAACACATTTCTTTATGTTGAATTTTGACTCTTATATTTATGGTGAAATATTTCATTAACTGGATGGTATCATTTAACTTACTTGCATGGGAGTGGGAGTGGAATCCTTGTCCCTCTTTCTCTTCTTGGATTGTTGGTGTTTTTAAAACTATAATTTGTGTGTGTTTATACACATAGAGATTATATGTTTATGCATATGTATATGCATGGGACTTCAGTGGTTTAGTGGTTAAGATGCTGAACTTGACAACTGAAAGGTCAGCATGTTAATAGTTTGAGACCCGAGTGCTGCATGACGTTATGAACTCCCGTCATCTGTCCCAGCTCCTGCCAGCCTAGCAATTTTAAACCAAGAAATTGCAAGTAGATAAATAGGTACTGCTTTGGTGGGAAGGTAACAGTGTTCTGTGCGCTCCAGTGTCTAGTCATTCCTGCCACGTGACCATGGAAACGTCGTATACGCCTGGCTTTTGAGCAAGGGCAACCTTTACCTTTCCCCTTTATGTATATGCATACTCCTTTCTGAGTCTTATTATATAATAGACTAGCATACAGTATTGGTGCCTGGCCTTGCCGGGCAGCTTCTTGGGTGTGTGTATGGGTTTTGTGTGTGTGTGTGTTTTTTTTTTTTGCTAGGGGTAGTTTGGGTGGTGGTGTTTTGAATTTGTTGTTTTTGACTTTCTTTGAATTTGTTTATTTATTGTATTGTTTATTTTGTTTTAATTATTTTTGATTGTTTTTACTCTTGTGGCCTCTAGGTGGGGCTGTGCTTAAGAGTACTGTGTTTAGTGTTTTTTAAATTGTTTTTGATTGTTTTTACTCTTACGGCCTGAAGGTGGTGCTGTGGTAAGAGTTTTTGTTTTTTTTTTAAAAAAATTCAGTCAGCATGGAGGGAAGACGTCTCTGAAAGTGCTCCTGTTTTTTGTTTTTTTTTGTGGGTGGGAGGGTTTTATGTTTGTGTGTGAGTGTGAGTGTGTATGGGGGGATGGGTTAGGAGGGTTTAACGTGGCCTTGCCTTGCTGGCCAGGCTATGTTAAATCCTTGCGTTGGGGAGGGGTGTGGGGTTATTTATTAATTTATTGATTTATTTGGGTTTTATTTTTTTACAAGGGGGCCGGATTGTGCCTTGCCATAGCCTGGGTTGGGGGGAAAAGAGGGGGTAACCCTCTCCCCCCAAGCTACGGGGCGGCTTGTGCTAGGCTCCGAGGCTGTGGGGGAAACATCTTTTTCCCTGCTGCCTCACCGAAGCATGGGTATCCTCTTTCCCCACCCCCCATGCTACGGTAGCATCTTGTGCCGGCCTCCAAGGCTGTGGGGGAAAATGCTTTTTCTCCTGCTGTCTGTGAGAACCCTGGGGGTGGAGGAAGAGGGGGCGGTTGTGGGAGACGGAGACCGAGAACGGTGCTCCGTGCTTGGCCTTTGTCTCCCATTGTTAAGGTGTTTGTCTTCCTTGGAAGATGGGGGCCGAATCTTTTGGCCTCCATCCTCCTAGGAAGATGAATCGGTTCCCTCTGGGAAACACTTTCCCTCCCGTTGTGGCCTTCTGCGTAGGGAGAAGCACCGGCTTCTCCTTTGTCCCTGCGGGCGTCGAGGCCACGTCGCCCACAGAGATGAAGGACAGGCCAATGCTTCTCCCTACATAGAAGGCCACGACGGGAGGGAATGACTTTCAAAGACCCAGCTGGAGCCGGCAACAGGTACATAGGGTCGGTGGAGGTTAGGGAGGGGGGGGGGGGCTAGGTGGTGGAGCAGGGGAGGCGGCGTGGTTACCGGGGTCGTGCCTCCCCCCCAACCCTCATCGACCGCACTCATCTTTTCCCGGCTCCGGCTAGGTCTTTGAAAGACTTCCCCGGGCCGGCGCGGTTTGTCTTTTAAAACTGCCGCGCCGCGCTTTCCCAGCCTCCTTTGCGCTCGCATCCCTCAGCCTGATTGGCTGAGGGGTTTGCAGCACAGAGGACTCTGGGACTTGTAGTTCTTTTTTTTGGTTGCGTTCGTGGGGCTGCTGCCCCACTGGCGACCACCGGAACCCTGCGGCATTGGGAAGGCGGGGGTTACGGTGAGTGTGGAGGGCTAGGTTGGGGATGGTTGGGCCAGGTGCGGGAGCCTTTGAACGAATCCAACGGTTAATGCCACTTTTTATAGGTATAGATACTAGTAGTGATTTTAAGGGAGTCATTAGTACACTTAGCAGAAGATTAAGAATACAGAAAATCTTCACATGAAACCAAATTCAACTCTAATTGGGCATCTCTCAGTAGGCTAGGAATATGCTTGCTGAGTGGGCACCAAATGGTTACTGTTTGGCCTGTTACCTGGTTGTCCTGCATCCTGGCATTATTGTTATCTGCAAGATGCCCATGCACCTCCCCTCCTCTCACATTTGATGTGTTCAGCTCACTCACACTGTAAAAATCCTTTCATTACTCCCACTGTGGCATGTCTCCTTTTTTGCTGGATAGAAGGACCTTGCTTCCTTTTGGTTCTGGCTGCCTGTCACAGAATGCACATACACATCAATTCAACAGTTGATGATCTGAAATCAGGGATTTTAAGCCCCAATTTCACCAAACTGCTTTTGGCCAGTCAAGATGCACCCTCAGTCCATCTCCTTTCCATGACTCAGTCTGAAAATCCCTCTTCAGGGTTTGTCTGTGGCTCTCTAAGCTTTCCTCAGACCACATACTTCGGTCTTAATGTAAAGTCACCTATCTAGATTTGGAATCAGGCTTTCTTATCAGTGTGTTTTTAATCTGTTCTGTCTGATTTTGTTGCTCCAGAGAATAGAAACACCAAGTGGAATCAAATGTTGGTAGGAAACACTATTGCAGGTACTTTGGGATTCTTGATGGGGTCTTCCACAAATAAGTGGGTGGGAAGACAAATGAAATGAACAGGTGCTCTTTGGTAACGGATAGTAATGAGCAACATGGAACTTAGTGTAGTATAGTAGGGAGTTGTAGTTATATTTTTTGCCATTTTAATTGTGAAGCACCATTGACTGGGTCACTAAAGGGCCTCCGAGTAAATGGACTTGTGATAAATTTTAAAATGTATAAAAAGGAATACAGCCTGAGAAACTATCTATTCAGATTTCTTTTTTCATTTCTGAACCGTCTATGTATTTTTAGACCAAAACTGTTGATGTGGAGTGAAAAGAATATTCTTTTTGATTAATAAAATTTATCAGATCACCATGATTCTTAAAATAACCTGTGCAGCATAGTTTGCAGAAGGGTCTAGGGATGAACGTATCCACCGGCCAGGAGGATAAGAGCCCCCATGGCCACTGGAGGCTGAAGACTCCGCCACCCCGCCGCACCCTCCTGGCCCTTTCCACCAGCCAGGAGGATAAGAGCCCCTGTGACCACTGGAGGCTGAAGACGCTGTCGTGCCGCTGCACCCTCCTGGCCCTTCCCACCGGCCAGAAGGATAAGAGCCCCTGTAGCCACGGGAGGCTGAAGACGCTGTCATGCCGCCGCGCCCTCCTGGCCCTTCCCACCAGCCTGGAGATTAAGAGCCCCGTGGCTACGGGAGGCTGAAGACACCACCGCGCCCTCTTTGGCCCTTTCCATCCTCCAGGAGGAGGACAAGAGCGGTGACTTTTGACTTTTGTTTTTGTTGTTGTCTGACTTTCTGTGGGACTTCTCATATGAGTGCTGTGGGACTTCGCAAACGTGTTGCTGTGGGACTTCTCAAATGAGCCACCCTGAGTCGGGTTTGCCTGATTGGGTGGCATAGAAATTTGATCTATCTATCTATCTATCTATCTATCTATCAATCAATCAATCAATCAATCAATAAGGTTGTTTTCTCTTTTTGTAATGCTTTTTGATACTGTGATACTTTTTGGTACTGTGACATGTGTTGACTTGTGATGATGATATGTTGAAATGTTTTTGTATTATGATAATGTAGTACCTTGTAATTGTAACTGTATATTTTATATCTTTGTTAGCCACCCAGAATCGCTTTGGGAGTGGGGCGGCATACAAGTCGAATAATAATAATAATAATAATAATAATAATAATAATAATAATAATAATAATAATAATAATAATAATAATAATAATAATAATAATAATAATAACAACAATAACAACAACAAAACAACAACAACAACAACAACAACAATAATAATAATAATAATAATAATAATAATAATAATAATAATAATAATAATAATAATAATAATAATAATAATAATAATAATAATAATAGCCTCCGCTATTGAAAAACCTTCAAAAAGTACTTTCCATTATTGATAGCATGAATAGCAGGTGAGCCTCAAGAACTAATGGGAAATGGTGCAGTTGTATATCCATGACAACCCTGTCTTTCATTCTGCAGTTCTTTCATTGTTATTTGAATAGTTTCTGATTAATCATTGTGGGTGGGAAATGTTACAGTTGGAAAAAGTATAAATTGTATGTGGCTTTCTTCAAACAATTCATACAAGAAAATGAAAGACATTGCCATAGTTATGGTCTATTCAAAATATGTTGTCATGATAAGCGGGCTTTTTCTCAGAATCTTATCTATAGTTAACATCCTACACTTTGCTTAATAAAGTATATAATAGGGTAGTTGGAAAGGAAATTAACAGGGAGAGAAATGCAAAAATGTATTTATGATTTATTTACTGCAGTGCTGGTTGCAAAACTACTGTCTGGAAATGGTAGTCTATTATTTTCAAATTACCAATTTATGAAGAGACACTTATTTCTTTTACTAAAACGGCATAGTAATAATAGAGCTGGTGTGGTATCGTGGAGAGAGAGAGAGAGAGAGAGAGAGAGAGAGAGAGTGTGTGTGTGTGTGTGTGTGTGTGTGTGTGTGTGTGTGTGTGTGTTGGTGGTGGTGGTGGTGGTGGTAAAGCCCCTCCTTAAATATCTCACATACCTGAAAGCCCTATTAGAGTTGCCATAGGCTGGATGCTATTTTACATTACATAACACATTTAATAATAAATTACCTAAGGATTTTTCTTCTGTGCTGTAATTATCCTAGGCTGAAGTGGAGTTCATGTGCAGTATTCTAGGTAATATAGCTGTTATAATTGTCATTGTCAAATGACTATTATAATTAATGGATTGTTTCTGGTTTTGGAATAAAATGACCCTTTGAGCCTAAATGAGGTCCAAGTGTGCCAATCATGTTGGCTAGAAGGCACTGTTGGTTATTTTAGATCAAAAGGTTTTTAAATATATATACAGTGGAACCTCATACAACAATCGTTCCTTACAGCAACGAAATCATATAACAACTAGTTGTGTTGTTGTTTTTTGGGTGGATGGTGTCACACATAACAATTTTCCCTATGGAAAAAAAATCATACAACAATTTTTCAATGGGGAAAACCACTTTGTGGGAAAAAAGTTGTACGATGCATCCCATAGGGGAAATCGCTATATGATGCATGCATCGTATAGCAATTGTTTCGTACAACAACAAGCCCTGTGGAACGGATTAAAATAGTTGTATGAGGTACCACTGTATATCAAATGCATCGTTTGAGTGTTGTCTTCAACCTGGCACTTACAATGGAATATTGGTAGCTGCTGTGGCCCATTCTGCCTTAATTTATTTTAGGCTTATCTTGTGCCTGTACCTGGATAGGAGGTCCCTTGGAACTTTGGTTCATTTGTAGTCTCAAATATCAACTATTGTAGTGCATTTTACATGGGTTTCCCTTGAAACTGATAATAGAAGCTTCAGCAGGTGCAAAATCCAGTGGCCAGGTTGATTACCAGAGTAGGTATATATGATCCTTATCACTCCAATCCTGGCTTGCCTGCATTGGCTCCCTATCCACTTCCATGAAGATAAAAAAGTATTGAACATACAAATCCATGAACAGTTTGGGACTTTGTTACTTCTCACAGTGTGTCTTGTAAAGTTCTTGTTGGCCATGCATCTCCTGGTGATAGCACCCTAGGAGGCCAAAAAGAAAACTAGGAATAGGGTTTTCTCAACTGTGCTCCCATCATGGTGGAACAATCTTCCACAGGTGATGCACATTGTGCCCTCCCTCCAGACTTTCAAGAAGCTCTTATGTAGTGGAGAGTTTGTGGGTCACAGTTTACTCATGTCTGAGCTGGATGGAGGAGGGGGGGGAATGAACACGGCATGCTGTGGTTCAGTGGCATAAAGAACAACCGATGGCCCATTGAGGGTTGTGATTATGATTAGAAATATATCTACAAGTTATAAGTGCAAAATTCTTCATAATCACATTAGCACACTGGTTAAACTGCTGTACTGCAGCCAAAAGGTTGTGAGTTCGATCTTGACCAGGGTACAAGTTTGACTCAGCTTTCCATCCTTCCGAGGTCATTAAAATGAGTACCCAGCATGTTGGGGGCAAAATGCTAATGAATTTGTGAACTACCCAGAGAGTGCACTTAGCACTATAGGTCGATATATAAGTGTAAGTGTGATTGCTTTAATTCCAGAAGTTATATAACTTTGAAAGTGGGCTGTGGTAGTATGAATGTGTGCAAACTGAATTTTTGTAGTTAGCATCTTTTTATTTAATAAAGCTTAAGATAATTGCATGTAACCTGTTGCTCAGCTCTGCCTGCAAGCAGGAATGATGTAATCAGTGGCAGCAGATTGCTGTTGATTAAAGACTCCCCCCCCCCCTCGAATTTATTGTGTGCATAGCTCAAAAACAATGTGAGGAAGTTGCAGGCATCCTGAAATCACAAAAAGGAAATCAGTAAAGTAATTGCTACTGTCAATGATATAATTCGCATTGGGAGAGTGGAGACTGATTGCCAGAATTTGGCCACTATAATTAACCATCTAGTTATTGATGTTTTGAAAATGACTGTTCAAATCATCGTTTTTCTTCTTAGAAGTAATCTGGTCTCTGTGGAATAGGGTACCGTATTTTTCGCCATATAAGACGCTCCGGCATATAAGACGCACCCAATTTTAAAGGAGGAAAATCTAGAAAAAAAAGATTCTGAACCAAATACTGTACTAAAATATTTTATATCAACTGTATAAAGTAAACAGCAGTTTAAGAACAATTTTATGTCAACCATGTAACATATTAAGAACAATCTTTACTCTCATTAACAGTCAGTAAAGTCAGTAAACAGTGAAAGTAACAAAAATCATTCTGTAATGTTTTTATTCGAACCCCAAGAATTCCTCTTCTTCGCTGCTATCAGAAATGAGGAAGGACAGATCCTCGCAGTCATTGTCATCACTTTCTTCCTCACTGGTGTCAAATAAGACGTCGTCTTCTGTTCCGTCCAAGGCATTACTAATGCCACACTTCTTGAAGGATTTTACAACAATGTCCTCCTTCACGGAGTCCCATGACCTTTTAACCCATTCACACACTTGTGTGATAGTGGGCCTCTTCATCCGCCCAGTAGGCGTCAGATCATGGTTCCCAGCTGCCATCCAGGTGTTCCACTCCTCACGCATCAGAACTTTGAATGGCTTGTTAATGGAAACGTCCAGAGGTTGCAGCTGGCTAGTGAGGCCACCAGGAATCACAGCTATTTGGGTTTTAACTTCCTTAAAGTTCTTTTTAGTATTTTCCGTAATGTGCGCTCTAAACTGGTCAAGCACCAACAAGGAAGATTTCTTCAGAAGACCGCCAGGACGTTTGGACCACACTTTGTCAATCCACAGCCTCATGCCATTTTCGTCCATCCACCCTTTATCGTGAACATGCACGACGACTCCCCGTGGGATTGTTTCTTTTGGGAACGTTTTCCTTTTAAAAATCAACATCGGAGGCAGTTTGGTACCATCGGCACAGCAGGACAGCACAACCGTGTAGTGGGTTTTCTCATGACCTGAGGTTTTTACGGTTATGGTTTTTGCTCCTTTGTTATCTACGGTTCTGTTAGATGGCACATCAAACGTTAGCGGGACTTCATCCATGTTCCCGATCTGGCTAATTTCAAAGTTATTCTTCTTCCTCGCATCAATAACAAACTTGTGAAAAGAAAGAATCTTTGATTCGTATTCCTTAGGCATTTTTTGTGCAATTCTGGTTTTGGTGCGCATAGAAAGGCCAGATCTCTTCATAAATCTATAGCACCACGATGGTGATCCGGTGAAATCCCGAATGCCTTTCTCCACAGCAATACGTCTGGCCTCATAGATTATTATTTTTGTTGAGACAGAAAGTCCATTTTGCCTGTGATGTGCGATCCACTCCTTCACTTCCACCTCTAACTCTGGCCACTTTGCAGTTGGTCCACGTAAGGTGTGCTTGCCTTTATCCAACTTTTGGAGCTGATCCTCCTGTTTCCTCCACTCTCTTATCATTTTCTCAGTTGGAGGTGGCCCGAAGTGTCTCTCCGCTGCTCTATTCCCATGCTCCTTAGCAAATTTAATTACTTCCAGCTTGAAAGCAACTTTATATGCCATTCTCTTCTGCTTAGACATCTTGAGGAGATGGTACTATAATTTTTCTGCAAGAAATGTAACACCCTCATATTTAATCTGGTGCTCTCTAACCCCCCATATTTCATCTGGTGGTTTCATGCCAACCTAGCAGTTCGAAAGCAAGAAATTGCAAGTAGATAAATAGGGACCACTTCGGTGGGAAGGTAACAGCATTCCATGCGCTCCGGTATCTAGTCATGCCTGCCACATGACCACGGAAATGTCTGCAGAAGCAGACAGCGCTGGCTCTTCGGCTTAGAAACAGAGATGAGCACTGCACCCTAGAGTCGGATACGACTGGCTTTCGAGCAAGGGAAACCTTTACCTTTACTTTCATACCCACTCATATTTCATCTGGTGGTCTCTTACCCCCCCATATTTCATCTGGTGGTTTCATGCCAACCTAGCAGTTTGAAAGCAAGAAATTGCAAGTAGATTAATAGGGACCACTTCGGTGGGAAGGTAACAGCGTTCCGTGCGCTCCGGTGTCTAATCATGCCTGCCACATGACCACGGAAATGTCTGCAGAAGCAGACAGCGCTGGCTCTTCGGCTTAGAAACAGAGATGAGCACTGCACCCTAGAGTCGGATACGACTGGCTTTCGAGCAAGGGAAACCTTTACCTTTACTTTCATACCCACTCATATTTCATCTGGTGCTCTCTAATCCCCATATTTAATCTGGTGGTCTCATAACCCCCTCATATGCCATCTGGTTTGAGTGAATGCTGCTGGAGAGAATGTTGTGGGATAGACTGCAGCCTTGGTTTACAGACTGTTACACTGACCACAAAGGGTAACATACATGTGTCATGAGAACAGCTATATGGGGAGAAGGCCAATGGCAAATTTATAATCATATGGGGGGACAGGAACAGCCATACTGCAACTTTAAATCATCAGTAAAATCAGCCAATGCTTGGCTTTAAATGTTCATTATGCTCTAAGCTCTCCTAGACCCTAGGTGTGTGTGTGTGCATGTGTATGCACATTTTACATTTCATTTACCCTGTAGTTGGTCCGCCTGATCACTTTCTCACATACACCATACACGTTGTCTGTGATCTACCCAGAAGGCACATTATGACGTAGGGAGGGCGGTGTGTCTTCTCCCCGTGATTCGGGGGCGGAGCTTGTGGAGCCATTCTTCTGCCCATCAATCATGGGCATCCAATAGACTAGTGGGGGAGGAGCAAGACCGGCAGTATGAGGTAGGGAGGGCGGTATCTTCTCCCCGGGATTCGGGGGCGGAGCTTTGGTGGATCAATCCTTCTGCCCATCAATCACGGGCATCCAATCAACTAGGAGCGGGGCGGGGCAGAGTACGGACAGCAGTAAGCATTGGCTGGAGGAGGTGGAACGAGGAGGCAGACATGCGGAGATTTCAGGGCAGCATGGATTGATCGGGTGCCCGGGAGATATGCAGAGAAGCGGCGAAATTGTGCCCACACTGCCCAGCAAGGAGTGAGACTGCTCGGGGAGACATGAGGAGACGCAGCCTGCGCTGATGGATGGAGGTACCGGCAGTAAGCTCAGCATGATGCCCGTGCAGCACATGGTTAGACTGTCGGGAGGGGGGCATGGCGCGCTATAGGAGGGAGAGGGAAGCCCGAACACACACAGCATGGCCGTGCAGGGAGGGTCACAGAAGTCACCACAGCCCGCAGTACGTGCCCCAAATCCAGCCCGCAGCACACACTGCATAAGGAGAGGACTGCGAGCAAGCGCCACACAAAGTTGGGGGCAGTTTTAATGCATGTAAAATGTGTATTTGCCGTATAAGGCGCACCAACTTTTTCCCCCCAGTTTTGGGGAAGAAAAAGTGCGTCTTATATGGCAAAAAATACGGTAGTTTCGCGAATCACTATTTCTTTTGTGAACCTCTTTGTGCAGAAGTTATTTTCCAAAAAAATCCGACATTTTAATTACATATCCTAGACTATTTTGTTGCATTAATTAAGGAATAAAAATACTGTTTGGCAAGAAAAAAGAACATCAGAGGTCTTACATTGATTTCGGATGTGGATGTCATTAAATTATTCATTTCAACAAGCAGTTGGCTGTCAACAATTGTTCTTCTAAATTTGTTGTAAAATTCGATACAAGTAGGGGCATGAAAGTGGGTCAGATTTTAATTGAAACCGGCTGACTTGGCATTGCAAGGCAGTCTGTCTGGGAATCAACACCATCTGCCCTGTTATCCCAGAAAGACTGCAAAATCCATACCCTAAGTACACTGCTGGTTTTTTAAGAACCCAGTCCAAAATGAGCCTTCAGGGCTGTGGCTAGAAAGAGACAGAGGACTGCAGTGCTACTGTTTGGCCCTTTTGATTCTGCATGTGCTCTTAAGCAGAGCTGCTGCTGAGGAGAGCCAAACAAAGGAAGTGAGCACTGGTAAGTTTTGCAGTTGGAGTAGAGCTGCTTTAGAGGCCTCCACTAATTTAAATTGATAATTTAAACTGCTGAGAGCCACCTCTGTTCAAAAAGAGGAAGCAGTTAGAAGCTTCCAGAAGCAGGGGGCAGAGCCACACCAGGCCCTTCCCTGAACTGTGACTCATAGGGGCGGAGCCACACTAGCCTTTAAAAGCTCTGAGCTCTTTCAGGGTCAGCCCTTTTGATTCTGCATGTGCTCTTAAGCAGAGCTGCTGCTGAAGAGAGCCAAACAAAGGAAGTGAGCACTGGTAAGTTTTGCAGTTGGAGTAGAGCTGCTTTAGAGGCCTCCACTAATTTAAATTGATAATTTAAACTGCTGAGAGCCACCTCTGTTCAAACAGAGGAAGCAGTTAGAAGCTTCCAGAAGCAGGGGGCAGAGCCACACCAGGCCCTTCCCTGAACTGTGACTTATAGGGGCGGAACCACACTAGCCTTTAAAAGCTCTGAGCTCTTTCAGGGTCAGCCCTTTTGAATCTGCATGTGCTCTTAAGCAGAGCTGCTGCTGAGGAGAGCCAAACAAAGGAAGTGAGCACTGGTAAGTTTTGCAGTTGGAGTAGAGCTGCTTTAGAGGCCCGCGCGCCTAACGGTGTGTGAGATTTCAAACTAGGAACAAAGGAAGAATATAGTCTTACTAGGTAGAAAGGTAGTAAACGTGTACATTTTTGAGGCCCAGAATACTGCACTTGTTAAAATGGATTCTGAGGGAACAGCAGTAGTTACCTGCAATACTTGTGCCATGTTTGTGTTCTTGCCAAAGCCTATGGAGAACTACACTTGCAGCAAGTGCAAGCTGGTTGCACTACTAGAAGAGAAGGTCCAGCAGCTAGAGGCCCACATATCTAACCATCAACAAATTAAGGAGCTTGAGCTGTTCTTGGACAGAGCGGAGCATACGATGCTGGACAAAGAAGAGACAGGGCACAGTTCTGAGGGAGAAGGCCCTTCACTAACTCAGGAGGGAGATGTTTGGAGGAATGTGACTCAAAGGAGGAGAAGAGTAGGGGATCACTCTGAGAGTCTGAAATTACAGAATAAATTTGAGGCTCTTTCCCTCATCACACCTGATGAGGAACACACAGAGGAACAACTGGTTCCACCTGATGATCTCTCCTTCATCACACTTGATGAGATCCAGGAAGATAAACAACAGGAACAAACTGAGGTTCTCTCCCTTAATATGGTTGATGAGGTGCATGTAGATGAACAGATTGCAGGAGAGAGGCTCCTTGTACTAGGCGATTCAATAATTAGAAATACTGAGAAATGGATTTGTGATGCATATGATAACCATATGGTGACTTGCCTGCCAGGTGCAAAAATTGCAGACATCACAAGAAATCTAGATAGATTGTTAGAGAGAACTGGGAACGAGCCAGTTGTCATGGTACATGTTGGTACCAATGATGTTGGGAAGGCCAAGCGGTCTGTCCTGGAAGCCAAATTCAGGTTGTTAGGAAGAAGATTGAAGTCCCGGACTTCCAAGGTAGCTTTTTCAGAAGTGCTGCCTGTCCCTCGCGCAGGACCTACCAGGCAGGCAGAGCTCAGAAGCTCAATGCGTGGATGAGGCGGTGGTGTCGAGAGGAGGGCTTCAGATTTGTCAGGAACTGGAGAACATTTTGGGACAAGCCAAATCGGTTCAGGAGGGATGGGTTGCATTTGAACCATGATGGCACTCAACATCAAAAAGGCTGCAGAGCAGCTTTTAAACTGATAACTGGGGGAAAGCCGACAGGAGCTGGGCAGCATCCGGTTCGGGAAAGTGTGTACTTGAGTAGTGAGGAGGATGCAAAAATTACTGAGCAGAGCAAGGAGCTAGTCACCAGCACTCTAGCAGAAGGATGCAAGAGGCAGTCTGACAATGCAACTGGACTCAAAAGACTGTATCAGGAAAGCATATATAAATGCTTGTATACAAATGCCAGAAGCCTCCAGAACAAAATAGGGGAGCTAGAATACTTAGCAATAGATAAGAATATTGATATTATTGGTATCACTGAAACCTGGTGGACGGATGATAACCAATGGGATACAGTTATCCCAGGCTACAAACTGTACAGGAAGGATAGGAAGGGGCAAACAGGAGGTGGTGTAGCCTTGTATGTCAAAGAAGTGATAAAATCGTATGAATTGGAATATCTAGGTGATTTGGAGTCACCATTAGAAGCTCTGTGGATAAGAGTACCAGGCCACAAGGATGGTCTAACAGTAGGCATATACTATCGGCCTCCGACCCAAACTCTTGAGGGAGACTGGCAGTTGGAGAATGTTGTAAAGGAGGCAGGCATTCAAGAAGGGAAGCCTGGTTATAATGGGGGACTTCAATTACCCTCACATAGACTGGGTGAACTGTTGTTCAGCACATGATAAAGAGAGAAAGTTCCTAGATATGCTAAATGATTGTTCCCTGGGACAGATGGTTGAAGACCCAACTAGAGGTACAAGAATCCTTGACTTGATCCTGAGTAATACTCAGGTTCTGGTGCAAGATGTTAATGTGACTGATCCAATAGGGAACAGTGACCACAACTCAATTATGTTTAACTTGATCATAGACTGCAAGTCACTGATAAAATCTAACACAGAGACCTTAAATTTTCAAAAAGGAAATTTCCCAAAGATGAGGAAACTAGTAAAAAAGAAGCTGAAAGGGAAAATTGTGAGAGTCCAAACACTCCAAGAGGCATGGAGGCTGTTTACAAAACAATAACAGAGGCCCAATTGGAATGCATACCCAAAAGGAAAAAGGGCACTTCCAGGTCCAAGAGGACTCCGATGTGGCTTACAGGAGCTGTTCGGGAAGTGATTAAGAGCAAGAAAAGCTCATTTAGAAGATGGAAGGCTTGTCCGAATGAGGACAACAGGCAGAAACATAAATTCTGACAGAACAAATGCAAGGCAACAATCAGGAAAGCAAAGCAAGACTTTGAGGAGCATATAGCTAAAAATACTCAGAGAAATAACAAAGACTTCTTTAAGTACATTAGAAGTAAGAACCCTACTAGGAAGGCCATTGGACCATTAAATGACAGTGGAAGGCAAGGGGTTATTAAAGAGGAAACAGAGATTGCAGAGAGACTCAATGAATTCTTTGCTTCAGTATTCACTGAAGAAGACAGAGACCACATGCCCAAAACAGAGCCTATCTTCGTAGGGATGGAAACCGAAGAATTAAGCCAGATAAAAATAACCAGGGATGAGGTCCTTGCATGTCTTGTTAAACTAAACACTAACAAATCACCAGGACCAGATGGCATCCATCCACGAGTTCTCAGGGAACTTAAAGATGAAATTGCTGATCTCCTAGCCAAAATATATAATCTTTCCCTCAAATCAGGCTTTGTGCCTGATGACTGGAAGGTAGCGAATGTAACACTAGTTTTCAAAAAAGGATCCAGGGGTGATCCAGGGAATTACCGACCTGTCAGTTTGACATGTGTCCCAGGTAAAGTAATGGAAACCATCCTAAAAGATAGAATTAATAGGCACATTGAAGAGAAGGCGCTGCTAAAAGAGAGCCAACATGGCTTTTACAAGGGCAAATCATGCCTCACTAATCTGTTGGAATTTTTTGAGAGTGTCAACAAGCATGTGGATAAGGGGGATCCAGTTGACATTGTTTATCTGGACTTTCAGAAGGCTTTTGACAAGGTCCCACACCAAAGGCTCTTGAATAAACTTACCAGTCATGGAATAAAGGTACAGGTCTTGTCCTGGATCAGCAACTGGCTAAGGGACAGGAAACAGAGGGTAGCACTAAATGGACACTTCTCCAAGTGGAGGGAAGTAAAGAGTGGGGTCCCCCAAGGTTCAGTACTGGGACTCCTGCTTTTCAACCTCTTCATAAATGATCTAGAGGTAGGAGTAAAAAGCAAGGTAGCCAAATTTGCTGACGACACTAAATTATACAGGGTAGTGAAAACTGTGAGAGATTGTGAGGAGCTCCAGAGGGATCTGTGGGCAAAACAGTGGCAAATGAGCTTCAACATTAGTAAGTGCAGAGTGATGCATGTTGGGGCAAAAAACCCCAATTACATTTATAAACTGATGGGTTCTGAACTCTCTGAGACAAACCAGGAAAGGGACCGTGGTGTCCTGGTGGACAGCTCAATGAAGGTGTCAACCCAGTGTGCCTCAGCAGTGAAAAAAGCAAACTCAATGCTAGGGATCATTAGGAAGGGTATAGAAAATAAGTCAGCAAGTGTCATTTTGCCTCTTTATAAATCTATGGTGAGGCCCCATCTGGAATACTGTGTACAGTTCTGTTCGCCATACCTCCAGAAGGATATTATGGAGTTGGAAAAAGTGCAGAGGAGGGCAACCAAAATGATTAGGGGACTGGAACACCTTCCTTACCATCTGAGGCTGCTCCTCTTCACTCTTGAACGACGGCATCTAAGAGGTGACCTGATTGAAGTTTATAAAATCATGCACGGTGTGGACAAAGTAGATAAGGAAAAACTGTTTTCCCTATCGCATAACACTAGAACTAGGGGACACTCCATGAAACCTTTGGGTACTAGTTCTCAAACAAATAAGAGAAAGTACTTTTTCACCCAGAGGATTACTGGTCTATGGAACTCCCTGCCAGAAGAAGTGGTGACAGCTGTCAGTCTTGACAGCTTTAAGAAAGGATTAGACAAGTTCATGGAGGACAAGGGTATCAATGGCTATAATTATGGATACTTAAGGACAACCTCGGGGTTGGAGAGATAGGCAGGATATCTCTCAATGCCATTTCCAGGGAATCCTAAGCAGGTGAAGGCATCTCCTTGGGAATACTCTGAAGGAAATGGTGAGCCACTGTTTGGACTGGACTGGATGGGCTGTGGCCTGTTCCAGCAAGGCTGTTCTTATGTTCTTATGTAACTTTGGTTCAGGGAAGGTATGAATGCATCTGGAAGGAAGGATGGACAGACTTGTAAGGTTAGGTGCAATACCATACTCATTGTAGAGAGCAGCAGGAGGAGGGTGATTTCCTCTTTTGAGTTGAGGATACCAACTCAAAGATAGAGGGGATAGGATGGAGTAGAGGAAAATGTCACCTGACTGAAATTGTGACGGGAAGGAGTAGAGAGCAGGGTGCCGCTACTAAATCGAATTCTTTCAGGCAATCCTAATACAGTTTTGAAAATGGCAGAAATTCTTTTCTTTGCAAATAATCACTTACCTAGTTGCTTAACTAAATCAAAGTACCTTATATTCAGGGGGAAATGAGTAGTTTTGTTTTCATACAATACTGAACCAGGTCAGGATTTACACTCCTATTGTTAAGTTACTTCAGGTTGCCTCTGACTGATGGCAACCTATGAATGAGTGACCTCCAAAATGTCCTCTTGTCTTCAACAGCTCTGCTTTGCTCTTGTAAACTCAAGCCTATGGCTTCCATTTATAAAATCAATCCATATCAATTTGGGCTTCCTTATTTTCTGCTGTCTTCTACCGTTCCAGCAAATCTAATCTTCTTATGTGCCCAAAGTATTACAGTCTCAGTTTCATCATTTTTGTCTCCAGAGATAATTCAGGCATGATTTGCTCTAGGGCTTACTTATTCATCTTCCTACTGGTCAAGGTTATCCATAAAGTTCTCTTGCAGCACCATATAACAAAGAATATTTTTTTTAACTGTCAGCTTTCTTTACTGTCTAGCTTTCACCACCCATACATGGCGATTGAAAATACAAGAATGTGGATTATCTTAATCTTGGTCTCCAATGACACATCCTTAATGCTTGATCAGTGGTTTCCAACCTTTTTTTGGCCATGCCCTACCTAGGCATCTTTAAAATCCTGATTTCCCCCATGACATTTAATTCTTATTATCTAAAAAGTGAATTAACAAGCTTGCAAAAAAAAAATCACTAATTACTCATTCTTGAATTGCTCCCCTTAAAAATTGAATTGCCCCCCTTTGGGGCATGTGCCCCAAGTTGGGAACCGTGGCTCTTGATCTTCTCTAATTTCTTCATTGCTGCACAGTCTCAGTCTTCTTTTGATTACATAGCTGCAGTCTCCATTTGAATTGATGATTGAACCAAGGTATACAAAAGCGTTAACCATTTCAATGTCTTCATTATCAACATTAAAGTTGTAGGGTTCTTTTGTAGTTATAATTTTTGTCCTCGTAATGTCCAACACACTCTCCTAATGATATTCACCATCCATGTGCCTTTACAGGGTTCATTTATGTTCTTTATGTTCAACCTTGAATCCTGCACTCTAGGATTCTCAAAGGAAAACAGGAATCACATCCTCTGTAGTTCAGCATTCATTTCCCAGAGTTACTTCCTAGATATTTATGGAAAACCACAAGCTGAATAAAAACATAATAGCACCCACCTACTTCTCTTCCTCAGCAATTAATATTAAAAGATATAAGGCAGGCATTCTCAACCTACGGCCTGTGCTGCCTATCTCACTCCCAGAAGCGGAAGTAAAACATGCCCATGCATGGGCAAAACACATTTATGGCAGCATTCTGCGCATGCATGGGTACATGCCATGGTCAGGCCCACAACCTGAAAACATTGAGAACCCCTAATGTAAGGCCTTTAATACTGGAGATGATATACAGGCAATCAAGACTAGTATCCTTTGATGGCCTTTTTCTTCATTCCATTCCAAATATTGGCTATCATCATGGCAAAAGTCTTCCTGTTCTCAACTCCTCCTTATTCAGTGTCATTGGATTGTACCTTTCTAATATTATGAGAAGAGGAAAAAACTTGTTATCTTCTTTCTCTACACAATGTATACAACTTTTTCATGCCCTCCTTGCTGTGTTCTCTCTAAGTGAACATTGTAACTGCTGTCCACAATTGAATGCCAAAATCTGTTTAATCACTCAGAGGTTAGTGCATAGTCTATACAGGTGAAACTCGGAAAATAAGAATGTTGTGCAAATGTCCATTCAGTTCAGTAATGCAATTTAAAAGGTGAAACAAATATATGAGAGACTCATTACATGCAAAGCAAGTTAGTTAATGCCTTACTTATGGTTTACAGTTTATGAAAACCCCAAACCCATAATCTCATGTACCCCATAATCATCACATAATCTCATGTACGCTGTATGCCATGATCATCACAATTATAACGAATTAAGGCATGACATATCTCGCTTTGCATGTAGTGAGTCTATCTCACATATTTGTTTCACCTTTTAAGTGAAATGAATGGACATTTACATGATATTCTAATTTTCCAAATTTTATCTGTATGTCTTGGGTAAGATATTTAGATATAAACAATCCATATTTATGTTTGTGAGGCAGTTCTCTGTTTTGAAAGGGCCTTGCAGTGTAACCACATGTGCTGCACCCTTTCCTTCAATTTATACCAACCACCTTGAATTCTGTATTTGCAGTCACTACCAATTTTGTGCTGTGTGCGCATTTGAGCAATATAACTTTCCCATTCTGCTGATAAGGAATTATATTGGAAGACAAATTTCTTTCAGTTTGGTAGAGATCTAGTAATTTATCTTTATTAGTTTCCCCATCAGCATTGCATTTTGAACTGGTTGCTATTGAAGCTTAAATTTTTTTTTTAATGTTATAGAACTCTGTCTGAAATAGCTGCTCTGTTCCTTCAGTCTTTTCTTATATGGCTTGATTTCTAGTCCTCTGATCATCCTTGTTGCTCTTCTCTTTACCTGCTCTAGTTTGTTTTTTTTCTTCCTTTAAGTGCAGTGCCCAGAATTGGACCCAGTACTCTAGAAGTGGTCTAACTAGTGCTGAATAGAGGGGGACTAGTACGTCATGGGGTTTCAAGACTATGCTTCCGTTAATGTTTATTTATTTATTTATTTATTTATTACACTTATATACTGCCCATCTGGGTGATATTCCCACTCTTGGCGGTGTACAAATTCCAGTCTCATGACACTCTGAGATTTTACTCCAAGGAGTTTAAGTAAATATTGGAATGATGATAATTTTGTGGGCTCTGAGAACAAACTCTTCGATCACCTGTCTGAAAAAGCAAATTAAGGGAGGGAAACCTTTTAAAATTGTGAAAAAAGAAGATCTAAAAATGGATATTATGGCTTCAATTTTTTTTAAAAACTGCAAGTGTAGCAAAAACTCTGCTATGAACCACAGAGACCGGCAAGGCACGCCACAAAGTTTGCCAAGAGAACCCTATGGACCAAAACAAAAGGCAAAACAAGGGGATGCTCAGCACAGCAGATCTGAAAAGGGGGAGGGATACGAAAGGGAGAGGAGAAATACAGTGTTGCAGGGAACAATACTGCATAGGGACATGGAATGTGAGGTCTATGAATCAAGGAAAACTGGAAGTGGTAAAAAATGAGATGGAAAGAATAAGCATTGACATCTTGGGCATCAGTGAGCTAAAATGGACAGGGATGAGTGAATTCAGCTCTGGAAACCATCATATCTACTACTGTGGGCAAGAAAACCTTAGAAGAAATGGAGTAGCCATAATTGTCAATAAAAGAGTGAGAAAAGCAGTAATGGGATACAATCTCAAAAATGACAGAATGATGTCAGTCAGATTTCAAGGCAAACCTTTCAATGTCACTGTGATCCAAATATACGCACCAACCACTGGTGCAGATGAAGCCACAATGGACCAGTTCTATGAGGACTTACAACACCTCATAGAACAGACACCAAGAAATGATGTCCAAATTATATTAGGAGACTGGAATGCCAAAGTAGGAAATCAAAAAGTGGAGGGAATAACAGGCAAATTTGGTCTTGGAACACAGAATGAAGCAGGGCAAAGATTGATAGAGTTCTGCCAAGAGAACGCACTGGTCATAGCAAACACTCTCTTCCAGCAACACAAGAGGCGACTTTACACATGGACATCACCAGATGGCCAACACCGAAACCAGATTGACTACATACTCTGCAGCCAAAGATGGAGAACCTCCATACAGTCAGCAAAAACAAGACCTGTAGCAGACTGTGGCTCAGATCACAACCTACTGATCGCAAAATTCAGGCTTAGACTAAAGAAAATAGGGAAAACATGGAGACCAGAAAGATATCACCTAGACAGCATCCCTAAAGAATACACGGTGGAGGTGATGAACAGATTTAATGGCTTAGACTCGGTAGACAGAGTACCAGAAGAATTATGGACGGAGATGAGGGACATCATGCAGGAAGCAGCAAAGAAAACCATACCAAAAGAACAGAAGAGTAAGAAAGCAAAGTGGTTGTCTGATGAGGCTCTTAAAATAGCAGAGGAAAGAAGGAACGCAAAAGTCAAAGGAGAAAGGAAAAACTACAATCATTTGAACACAGAATTTCAAAGAAAAGCAAGGAGAGATAAGGAAAACTACCTAAAAGAACAGTGCAGAGAAATGGAGGAAAACAACAAAAGAGGCAGAACCAGAGATCTTTTCAAAAAAATCGGGGAAATCAAGGGAACATTTAAAGCAAAAATGACCATGATAAGGGACAAAGACGGAAAGGAGCTAGCTGATGCAGAAGAAATTAAGAAAAGATGGAAAGAGTACACAGAGGAACTTTACAAAAAGGACCTCAACACTCCTGATAATCACAATGATGAAGAAATTGAACTTGAGCCAGACATCCTGGAGAGCGAAGTCATAAAGGCCCTAAAGAGCACTGCAAACAACAAAGCTAGTGGAGATGATGGTATCCCAGTTGAATTTTTCAAAGCGCTAAAAGATGATGGCGTCAAATTACTGCATTCAATATGTCAGCAGATTTGGAAAACAAAACAGTGGCCACAGGATTGGAAAAGATCAGTATACGTCCCAATCCCAAAAAAGGGCAATGCCAAAGAATGTTCAAATTATCGAACAATCGTGCTCATCCCACATGCCAGCAAGGTGATGCTCAAGATAATACAGGATAGACTTCAGCAGCATGTGGAGAGAGAATTACCAGAGGTGCAGGCTGGTTTCAGAAGAGGCAGGGGGACTAGAGACCACATCGTCAACATACGTTGGATCATGGAGAAAACAAAGGAATACCAGAAACAAGTTTACTTTTGTTTTATTGACTACACTAAGGCATTTGACTGTGTGGACCACAACAAGATGTGGCAAGTAATTAAAGAGATGGGAATACCAGAGCACCTCATATGCCTCCTGAGAAATCTGTACATGAACCAAGAAGCAACAGTTAGGACAGAACATGGAATAACAGAGTGGTTTGGAATAGGAAAAGGAGTAAGACAAGGCTGCATTTTGTCACCATGCTTGTTCAACCTATACACAGAGCACATAATGCGCAGTGCAGGGATGGAGGAATCACAATATGGGATTAAAATTGCTGGGAGAAACATCAATAATCTGAGATATGCAGACAATACCACCCTAATGGCAGAAAATGAGGAAGACCTAAAGAATCTCTTGATTGGGTTGAAGGAGGAGAGTGCAAAAGCTGGCTTGAGACTCAATATCAAGAAAACCAAGATAATGGCAACAGGCCCAATCAGTTCCTGGAAAATAGACGGGGAAGAGGTAGAAGCAGTGACAGATTTTACTTTCTTAGGATCAAAGATCACTGCAGATGGGGATTGTAGCCATGAAATAAAAAGGCGACTGATTCTTGGGAGACAAGTGATGAGAAACCTGGGGAACATAGTGAAAAGCAGAGACATCACATTGCAAACAAAAATTAGAATAGTCAAGGCAATGGTTTTCCCAGTAGTAATGTATGGATGTGAGAGCTGGACAATTAGGAAGGCTGAACGCAGAAGAATAGATGCCTTTGAAATGTGGTGTTGGAGGAGAGTTTTGAGAGTCCCCTGGACAGCGAGGAGAACAAATAGGTCAATCTTAGAAGAAATTAACCCTGACTGCTCATTGGAAGGTCAAATAGTAAAGATGAAGCTAAAATACTTTGGACATCAAATGAGAAGGGAGGATTCACTTGAGAAGGCATTGATGTTGGGAAAGGTGGAGGGCAAAAGAAGAAGGGGGAGGCCAAGGATGAGATGGCTAGATGGTATTGTAGACACAATGGGCACAGAGCTGGGAGGACTGAGGGGGATGGTGGAGGACAGAGGCGCCTGGAGGAAAATGGTCCATGGGGTCGCAAAGGGTCGGAGTCGACTGTGCGACTGAACAACAACATGAACCACAGAAAGCAAAGACTCATGTAATCAATACATTTTATAATCACCAACTAAGAATCCCCAGCTGTATATAGCAATCACAGGCTTTTTTTTGCTGTGACTACACTTTGTCTGCAGGACACAAGCTGTTCTCTTCATCAAACAGGATTTCTTAATCATTGTCAATGTATTTTGTTCTTCAAGATACAGAACTCACATAAACAACTTATTGAGATTGGGAAAAAAATCATGTGCAGTAACTATCAAAATACAAAATGAACCTTAAGAAAATAGAAGGCAGCATGGAAACTATCATGCAACAATTTTCCAGCAAATAATGGCACGATCATTGGATGATAAATCAGGTGATCTTCTTTAAAATAAGCATTTCCTAATTATTTTAAAACAGTTTTACTGCTGCACTTATTGTTGCCTTACTGCTGAATTTTAAAGGTGTAGTAATAAGTATGTGGCTCTTGACAGTTTCCAGTAATGTACTAACAATGGCTGTTTCTCTGATATATCTCATTCTTAAAATGAATGTAGTCTAAGTAAGATCAAACAGAAGTAGAATGTCAGCATTTCTTTGAAACTGGCACTCCTGTCAGTAATGATCTTTAGTTAGTCAAACACAGTTTCCTAGACATCTACTGCAAATCTTTTGTAGTCAGGTGTCTATCCTGTGCAATCAAAATACTGTAGTTTAAAATACTGTATTGGATATCTTCATTATTTTTGTGAGGCAGCACTTTTATACACTTACAATGAACTCAGTTATCACTTCCCTAGGCTACAATCCATACGGAAAAACAGAAAAGCTTTCCAGCAAATTTAAGTTGCTGGTTCCTGCTAGTAAAAAAACAAAATCAATAGTTTAAATTCCGATGTTCTTTCCAAGTGTCAACCTGTTGCAAATGAGTTATCTGATTTTTCAGCTAGGAAGACATCTACTTATTTTTTTTAAAAATAAACTTATCTAGAAAAAGCAGCATGTCACAGTGTGTAGCACTGTGATGTGGAAGGCAAATGGAAGGCCTCTGCATTATGTTGTTCCCAGAACAGTCTTCATGGCTCGTTGCCATGAGGATAGCCAATACTGTATTCGGAATCAGATAGGGCACTTAAAGAAGAAGTGGATAAAAAGCAGATTGCTTGAGATAATTTTTAATGAAAGTGAAAGGAGAATGTACCAATACAGAGCTGCAGCTAGCTGAACATTAAGACAAAAATCATGACTACAGAAGAATCCAACAACTTCAAGGTTGACAACTAAGAAATAGTAATAGTGAAAATTTTTGTATATCTAGGATCAAAAATCAACCTAAATGAGGACCGCAGCCAAGGTATCAGGAGAAGACTGAGACTTGAAAGGGCAGCAATGAAATAAATAAAGAGATCATCAAGTATAAGGACATATCACAGGAAACCAAGACCAAAACCGTCCACGTGATTATATTCCCAATTGCCATGTACAGGCATGAAACCTGGACATTAAAGAAAACTGAGAGGAAAAAAATTGATTCTCTGAAATAGGGTGTGCAGGAGAGTTTTACAAATACCATTTAATCCTTTTTAGTACTTTATATACCTGCGTATAAGTTGTCCGGAATATAAGTCGAGGTACCTAATTTGGACCTCTAAAACTAGGAAAATAGATTGACCTGAGTATAAGTTGGGGGTAAAAAATGCAGCAGCTGCTAGTGAGCTTCAATAATAAAAATACAGTACATGAAAATACAGTAAAATCAATTAATTTAGACATTTATGTGAGCATGTTTTTTTAGTATTTACAGTAGTTACTGCCTTTTTAAACTGTATTTGCAACCCCTAACCAGTGGTGGCACTGCAGGGAAAGTAGGCAGGCAGGCCAATTGTACTGAAGCAGGAAGCGATGCTCTAGCCTAGGCTCTTGCTCTCCCTGCAAGCACGAAACATGGCTTTCCCCCTCCATCTTGGCCACATGGAGCAGGAACAAAGTCAGGAAAGTGAGTGAAATCCTTTCGTTTTATGCACAGTTTTGGTTTCCCACAGAACTGCATTGAAAAGAAACAAACAGAAAAGCTTCAGAATAAAAAAAAATTAATTTCCAATGCATTTAAATGGGAAGTCGCAATTTACACCCTCTCGTGGCCACCTGTGGTAATGGCTCGTCAGTCATATGTTTCCCTTCCACCCCTCATCAGAACTGGAAGCCATTAAACCCCCGAATCAGACCAAATCCAGTGCGGTTTGGGGGACCCTCGTGGTTGTTGACCCTTGTATAAGTCGAGTCACCTTTTAGACCTCATTTTAGGGGCTAAAAAAATTCGACTTACTCAAGTATATAGTGTAAAAAGGGGACAAGGCTCCTCTTCTGCACTGCCTAACAGAGAAACGTTTATTATAGTGTCAAGGCAGGCATAAACCAACCCTTCTCTTTAGCCTGTCTATGACCTTTTGGCCTAAAAAGGGCTGTTTCTTCTTCAGAGGTTATACTGCTTTTGCAGACAGCGTTTTGAGATGCGCTGACCTCTCTCCTTCCAGAAATATCTGGCAATTAAAATGGCGATGCTGGACTTATAGGAATGTCCAGTATTCCCAAATAACTGTTTTATGCCTCCTCCCTTTTTATGACACTTTCAGAGTCCAGCTAACCAGGGGTTAGATAAAAATTACCTCACCAGGAAGAGACTCCAGCAAAATTTGATAACGCTCCTTTGCAAAGAATGAAACCTTTAATGAAATCTTCTCCTCTGGAATTCACTCCTCCTAACAAAAACATAAAAGAATAGAAATGGCTAAGCTAGCTAAGTAGATAAAAAGTTGGGCTCTGATGAGCCCCCATAAATATTAGACTGGCAGTCTAACATTTAAGGCATATTTGGGGGGGGGGATGGGCAGAGTCACCCCAGGCTGTGGGGTGTCTGCTGCTGAGGAACTAAATGTCAGTTTCTATATGTTTTCCCCCACTCACACCTCCCCTCTCAAGTATGTGAAAATTGCCCAAATATGACGTGAGGAGACAAATGGCTGACACCTGGACATCCAGCTGCGTGTTATGCACCTGAATATTATGTGAGATGGTTATCTTAGATTCCATCTTGGTATCTTCATGTGATAGAGCAAACTGTCAGATTCCCAGACTAAGTGTCCTTGGAACTGGCCTCGATGAGAACATGGGAGTGTGGGGCTCTAACTAACACCTGGGCATGCAGCAATCTACAATTGGCATTACCTCATAAGCACTAATTGGTTAAACATTGCAAGCGCGGCGCCAAAATGGCAACCGCGCTCTTTGCGGCCCCCCCATCGGACGAAGGCATCCGGGTAGTTAGGGGGCGTGGCCAGCTCCCTTATAAAAGGGGTGGCCATGAGGCAGCCGAGCTGCCATTTTGCGAAGCGACGGAGCGGAGAAGTTTTTCCCCTCTTGCCTCCGACGCTTTTACCTTTACCGGGAAGCTTCTTGGCTGCTGAATTTTCTCGTTTTCGGCTTCCCGTCGTTTGGCTGAGATGCCCTCGAAGAAGAAGGCGGCTGCGAGCGCGGTTCGTGCGATGCGGAGGCGCAATCCGGGTCGGAGGACCGCGGCTGCGCCTCCCCAGCAGCCGCCTTTGCCTGCACTCACCGGGACCGGTGGGATGGGGTTAATCCCCCCTTAGCCGGAGACCGGGGGCCCGCGCACGGGCCCAGTAGGGGCTGCAGCCCTCGGCCCGCAGGCGGTGGACACCGCTCCTGGTGTTGCCCATTCCGCTGGGCCTTCCTCCATAGGGGCGCAGCTCGCTCAGGGGGCTTCCAGCCTTGGGGGTGGTGTGGTCCCCTTCCCTGGCAGGTTGCTCGATCGGCCCTACCGGGCCCGGGTTTGGGGTCGTGGCCCTATTCGGGCCCTGGGGTACAGGGACCTGTACCCATGCCTGTAGTGGGCAGGCCGGCTGGCCCTTTGCCCCATGTCAGCGTGGAGGCTCTACTGGCCCGCGCTGCGGCCCTTGAGGCATCCCTGGCCCGGGCTAGCCAACCTGGGGCCCCTTTTGGGGTACAGTTCGATACGTCGTCTGCTGGGCAGCAGCAGGCGACGGGACGGGTCGAGCTGCTTGAGGCGCGTGGCACGACCTCGGCCACTGCCTCGCAGCTCCCCAACCAACAGGCCGGTGCGGGTCAGGCCCCGTCGACGAGCTCCACGGCGGTCGTGAGCTCCGACGCCCCCAGTGGGCCGGAACCCCCGGTGGGGGCGGCCCATGGGGGTGCAGCATGTGAGTATGTGGTCCAAGCTAGTGCACCTACACACGTGGCCACGTTGGGGGGGGGCTTTTCAATGGCCTTGGCCTCGCGCGGGTGGTGCGGTGGTCCAGCCGATGACACCCCACCCGGCGACGTCAACTACCACCCAGGGCCCCGTGGTGGGGGGTGTTTCTTATCCTGTGGGGAATGTTTTGGGGGTGGCTGGGTTAGTCCAGCCCCCTTTCCAGATGCCCCCAGTTTCTGCTGTACCTGTGTCGGCCTCGCCGACAGCGGGGTATTCCTTACCACTGGGAGACCATTTGGCCCAGACCACCAAAGAGAAGATCTGGCGGGGGGAGTATGTGGATATCTTCTCCCTCCTCAACAGAGAGCCCACCAGGGAAGAGAGGGGGGGCAGGATGAGAAGGATAAGGAGCAGGCACGTCGTCGCAAGCCACCATGTACGTGGGCCAACTGGTTGCCGGCCTATCTCATATATATGGCGGTATACCTCAGGGCCCGGCCGGGTTTGGCGATTCCGATGGTCCAGTATTTGGACAACATTTATAGGGCGATGGTTGACTTTCCGGGCCCGTCGCGGTTGGCTTATGACGAGGAATTCCGTATGCGGATTCCTCTGCACCCCGAGATGAGGTGGGACGAGCCCTGCCAGAGGCTTTGGCTTCTGTACATGACTCCCACGTGCCCCGCGCCTGGGGAGAGATACCATTGTGGACATGCGGTCCAGCGTGCGGCCCCAGCACAGGTCCCCCGCCAGGTGGCGGGGCAGGGGGTTCCAGCCCGCCTGCTGTGCTGGACTTTCTCGTACAATGGTTCCTGTAATAGGAAGAATTGCAAATACAGACATGAGTGTCCCGCCTGTGCTGGCCCCCATGCGGCCTCTGCATGTCCCAGGCCTGGAGGGATGCGGGGCAGAGGGAGGGGCGGACAGGGGGCTGGCAAGACTGCCTCAGGTTGAGCTGGTTCACCGAAAGGCTCCCTCCCCGATTAATGTGTACATTTTGGAGTGTTGCCTTGCATTGTACCCGAGGGGGGCAGATGCAGTTTCCCTGCTTTGGGGTTTTCGACTGGGGTTCCGTATTCCTTTCATGGGTAGTAGGTTCCCCCAAGACGCCCCCAACCTTTTGTGCCTCAGGGGAAGGGAGGAGGTGGCTGCTGCCAGCATTGCTGAGGAGGTTAATGCGGGCGGGGTCGCTGGCCCTGTCCCTGCACCCCCGTTCCGGGGAGCATATTATTTCGATGATGCCATGCCTTTTGGCTGTTCCATTTCGGGCTCGGCATTCGAGCGTTTCACCACCTTCCTAGAATGGGCTTTGGTCCGCAGGTCAGGGTCCCGGTCTGTAGCCCATTCCCTGGATGATTTTATTCGGGGCTGAACGGGGCTGGGACACGTGCACACGTCTCCTCAACACATTTCAGACGCTAATGGAGGAACTTGGTGTCCCTTTAGCGCCCGAAAAGACCGAGGGCTCGTCTACACAGCTAGTATTCCTGGGGGTGGAGATTGACACGGTAGCCCAGGCTTCTAGGTTGCAGCGGGATAAGGTGTCGAGGCTAGTGGCCCTTATCTCGGACTTGCTGGCTAAGCGCATGGCATCACTGAGGGAACTGCAGGTGCTACATGGTCACCTCAATTTCGCTTGCAGGGTTGTCGCACCGGGCAGGGCATTTGCTCGGCGCTTGTGCTACGCCATGGCAGGATTATCCAGGCCCCATCATAGGGTCAGACTTACCCGGGGTATCAGGGCAGACGTGCTTGTCTGGCTCCAGTTCCTGAGGGAGTTCAATGGGGTGTCATTTTGGGGGTCTGAGCCCCGGGCTTCCCCTCGCTTTCAGATATAGTCCGATGCCTCGGGATCCCTGGGTTATGGGATGTACTTCAATTGGAAGTGGGCCTATGGTGGGTGGCCACCAGCCTGGGCAGGCACGGGTCGCCTGCGTGGTCTCACGTATCTGGAATTTTCCCTATCCTGGGGGCTTTGATGCTATGGGGCAAGGAGTGGGCCAACTTGGTCGTCCATTTATGGTGTGACAATGCGGCCGTTGTACACATTGTCACCTCACAGACTTCTACATCGCCCAGGGTCATGGACCTAGTGCGCCAGTTTCTGTTGCGCAGCCTGCGCCTCATCGTCCTCTTCTGGGCCAGGCGTGTCCCGGGGGTCAATAATGATATTGCTGACGCTTTGTCCCGCCTGCAGATCTCCCGGTTCCGTGCCTTGGCCCTGGATGCGGGGGAATTTCCCTCGCCACTCCCGGACGAGATATGGACCATTGGCAAGGAGAGGTGAACCGGGCGATTGGCTTGTCCCTAGCGCCACGCACGCGTAAGGCGTATCACCACGCATTCATTTCTTCAGAGCATTCTGTCCCCAATTCCGGCTGCCAGGAACCTGGCCGATACCAGTGATCCATGTACTGCGGTTCATGGTTGACCTGCATGCCCAGGGCCTTGCATCTCGCACCATAGCATCTAGGCTGTCGGCGTTGGCTTTTATGGCCAAGGTGGGAGGTCGTGTGGACAGTACCACTGACTTCCGGGTGAGACATGTTTTGGAGGGGTGGGTGCGGGAGCGTGGGCGTAGCCCGGACGACCGCCACCCGATTTCCCCAGGGGTTTTTACCCGATTGGCCCGGGGCTGCCCTGGCCTCTGTTTTGATAGATATGAGGCAGCCCATTTCATGCGGCTACAACGGTGGCCTTTTTTGGAGCGCTCCGCATCAGCGAGCTTGAGATGCTGTCTAAGGCGGATGCAAGTCGTAGGGCACTGGAACTCGAAGATGTCTGTCTGGACAATATTGGGCTCAGTTGGGGATATGCTCCTCTAACATGAATCAGCACGGCGTAGGCAGTGGAGTAGACTGCTACGATGTTCTTTGGCAGACATCTGTCCGGTTGGTGCCCTACAGGATCTCCTTGCACTGTGTGGCACGCACCATGGCCCGTTTTTCTGTCACCAAGGTGGGTCTTCCCTTACTAAATTTCAATTTTGGAGGGTGCCGGGAAGGCACTAGACAGTGTTGGCCTCTCTGGGGCTCGCTGCGGCACCCATTCGTTCAGGATAGGGGTGGCTTCTACTGCAGCTGTTTTTGGGTACTCCGGGGCTGAAATACGCCGCATGGGAGGGTGGGGATCACAATGTTTTCAGTTTTGTGTTCGCCCTCTTCAACCGTGAGTACCAGTTTAGTCACTGCAATGTTTCTCCCCCCCCTTTTTTTCCTTGACAGACCCTGGGTGTCGTTTTACACCGGTGACAGTATGGCTGGTGGGCCATAGCCATGTGCATGGGGCAGCGCGTTACGCTGCACAGGGCAGCGCGTTACGCTGCACAGGGCAGCGTGTTACGCTGCACAGGGCAGCGCGTTACGCTGCGGCGACAGAGTGGGGACCCCGACTGGGACTGGGTGCATCCGCACGTCTCAGGTGGTATGGTAAGCGCGGCATGTTATGGCGGGAACTGTTGCCATTCCTTTTCTACATCAGGGATGCTGACTCACCCGATGTCCTGGTTATGTACCTTGGGGGCGATGGCTTGGGACAGGTCACTGGCCTATCGCGGAAGCTTGCGGTTTGCAGTGACCTGCCCTACTCACATTATGTGTGGCCTGCCACGTCTCTCAATTGGTCGGACACGATACCGCGGTACGCTTACAAGGGGGCGTTCGGCCTCGGGGCTCTTGACTGAGCCGACGCTCCGTGAACGGGGCTATTGCCCGGTTCCTTTTCAACAAGGGCGGGGGACGCGTCATTAGCCTCCCCGCCATCAGTCTGCAAAATTACGAGCTTTACTCAGGGGAGGGGGCCCATCTGTCGCAGGGAGGTATGGACCTCTGGTTAGTGGACTGGCTAGCAGGCCTGTCGACCAAGCTGACAGTCTTGGGGGGGGGGGGGCGGTGAGCCTTTTGGGAAGCCTCCCCGTGTGGCAGGTATCACTGGTAAGGTAAACATTTATGACCCACAGGTATCCGGCAGGTTCGCAATTGACTGGACAACACTAGACAGGCATAAGTTGGTTAAACGTTGTCCGGTCAACGACGAACCAGGCGACGGGGTGATGGCTACAGCTAGACAGCATGCATCACCCCGTGATTTCATGGATACGCGTCAGAGGGTAGGGTCATTAGTTAGATATTGACTACGGTCAACAATTTGTTTGTTGTCAACAAACAAATTGATACAAATAGATACATTGTAACAATTGCTGTTGGCAATTTTGGGTGGTACCTTACCAGTGTTACTTCGGCCTGCTTGCCTTAAGAATTATGATTGGTCAATTACCAATAGAAATTTATAATTCGGACTAGGGCATGAATCAATAAATGTGGCCCAATGCCGTTATCCACTTTTACCAGTGTCTGAGTCCTTTATTGGGGGGTGCGCCTGCAATGCAAGCGCGGCGCCAAAATGGCAGCCGCGCTCTTTGTGGCCCCCCCCCCATCGGACGAAGGCATCCGGGTAGTTAGGGGGTGTGGCCAGCTGCCTTATAAAAGGGGTGGCCATGAGGCAGCCAAGCTGCCATTTTGCGAAGCGACGGAGCGGAGAAGTTTTTCCCCTCCACCCCCTCCCTAGTTAACAGTGTGATATTTTGGTCGCTTCGGGGCTGGGTGGGAATTTTTGGCTGGGACCCACTATTGGCTCTCGGGTCCTGGTTTTTTCGCCCATCCCACACTGTTGCTATGGTTTGATATAGGGGTTTCTGTTGCTGCTGTTGACTTTGGTCACATGGGCGGGTATCACTGGTAAGGTAAACATTTATGACCCACAGGTATCCGGCAGGTTCGCAATTGACTGGACAACACTAGACAGGCATAAGTTGGTTAAACGTTGTCCGGTCAACGACGAACCAGGCGACGGGGTGATGGCTACAGCTAGACAGCATACATCACCCCGTGATTTCACGGATACGCGTCAGAGGGTGGGGTCATTAGTTAGATATTGACTACGGTCAACAATTTGTTTGTTGTCAACAAACAAATTGATACAAATAGATACATTGTAACAATTGCTGTTGGCAATTTTGGGTGGTACCTTACCAGTGTTACTTCGGCCTGCTTGCCTTAAGAATTATGATTGGTCAATTACCAATAGAAATTTATAATTCGGACTAGGGCATGAATCAATAAATGTGGCCCAATGTCGTTATCCACTTTTACCAGTGTCTGAGTCCTTTATTGGGGGGTGCGCCTGCAATGCAAGCGCGGCGCCAAAATGGCAGCCGCGCTCTTTGCGGCCCCCCCCCCATCGGACGAAGGCATCCGGGTAGTTAGGGGGTGTGGCCAGCTGCCTTATAAAAGGGGTGGCCATGAGGCAGCCAAGCTGCCATTTTGCGAAGCGACGGAGCGGAGAAGTTTTTCCCCTCCACCCCCTCCCTAGTTAACAGTGTGATATTTTGGTCGCTTCGGGGCCGGGTGGGAATTTTTGGCTGGGACCCACTATTGGCTCTCGGGTCCTGGTTTTTTCGCCCATCCCACACTGTTGCTATGGTTTGATATAGGGGTTTCTGTTGCTGCTGTTGACTTTGGTCACATGGGCGGGTATCACTGGTAAGGTAAACATTTATGACCCACAGGTATCCGGCAGGTTCGCAATTGACTGGACAACACTAGACAGGCATAAGTTGGTTAAACGTTGTCCGGTCAACGACGAACCAGGCGACGGGGTGATGGCTACAGCTAGACAGCATACATCACCCCGTGATTTCACGGATACGCGTCAGAGGGTGGGGTCATTAGTTAGATATTGACTACGGTCAACAATTTGTTTGTTGTCAACAAACAAATTGATACAAATAGATACATTGTAACAATTGCCGTTGGCAATTTTGGGTGGTACCTTACCAGTGTTACTTCGGCCTGCTTGCCTTAAGAATTATGATTGGTCAATTACCAATAGAAATTTATTTAATTTAATTTAATAGTCATATTTATATAATTCGGACTAGGGCATGAATCAATAAATGTGGCCCAATGCCGTTATCCACTTTTACCAGTGTCTGAGTCCTTTATTGGGGGATGCGCCTGCAATCCTCTACTTCACACAGAAATAAATGAAAATTAATGGCATCCTTTGAATTCCCATTACATATAGGGTAAGTCTTGTCTTTTCACAATATGTTCAAAATATCACAACCTCAGTTTAGTCATTTTAGTTTCAAAAGATAATTCAGGCTAACATTGGTTTATAACCCACTTATTCATTTTTGTCATGGTCCATGGTGTTAGGAGAATAGATATTTTTCCAGTGGCATCCATTAAACCAGGGGTTCTCAACCCTTTAAAGCCACAGGCTGGACAACACCCCTTCAGACTGTTGTTGGGCCAGACCAACCCGGTGGCAGCAGCAGTGGGGGAGAGTGGGGGGGATCAGGGTGATGGAGTGGTGGCAGCGGCAATGGGACCACCCCGAGCGCCCACCACTCTCCCCCCCCCATGCCGCTTCTCTGCTTACCAGCCTGGAGGAGCTGAATGGAGGAGACCAGCCTGTCCTTCTCACCTGCACTCGGCCAGAGTGCCCCCCGGGAGAGATGCGGGCAGCTGCGGGCATCCTCTGTTTCTCCTGCCACCGCCTTAATCCTTGTCTCCTCCGCTTGGCTTGGCATGTCCCTAATGGCAATCAGGAGCAGGGCAGATGTTCTAAGTCTGCGTATAAATTGAACAGATCTCTAAGACTTTACTTACAATCAAAAAAAGGTTAGGACCTCAGATTACTGACATAATTGTTATACTGTAGATTTTTAAAATCTTTGTTCAATATTTCTGTATAATTGGACAAGTTCACCGTAAGAGGACTGACGGGATTCTTGTCCAATTGTTTTATCTGAAAGAGGCATTTTGTACCATTAATGTGATTTTTATTTCAATCATCTAATAATTATTATAAAGAAACAGAAAACAGTTTTATGCAAAGGTAGTAGATTGGTATATTTCTCCTTGATATAGGATTCATGTGGAATGGTGTGTGTGTGTGTGTGTGTGTGTGTGTGTGTGTGTGTATGTGTGTGTGTGTGTGTGTGTGTGTGAGAGAGAGAGAGAGAGAGAGAGAGAGAGATATCACAACAATTCAGATAAGGAAGCTACAAATTAAGGAATAGAATGGGAGGGAAAAACCCAGCTCCAGGCTTCTCATTTCCAAGGTTTTTGTTACCAGAGGTGTAAGATTTCTCCATTGTTCTTCACCTAATTTGAGGCATGCTTCACTTTTAGGGTAGACATAGATCAGAGGTCAGAAACTCTTACTCCACCAAATGTTGCTTAGGAAATTTTCCCATCAGGTTCAGCCAAACCACACTTTACATTTTTGTAAAACCATGTTTACAAACCACACTTTTCATTTTTCTTCCTTAAGTGTTATGTTTAGGGAAGACCTTATTCTGAAAGAGTTGTGTACAGTAGTCTGCTGAACCTTGTTATCTTGATGGAGTCATTGATCCCTGTTTTGTTATCTTCATATTCAGAAATGGTTAAAAAGGAAAAAAAAGCTGAATGAACAGTCAAACAAGCTTAGGTAGTGTCTTGAGAACAAGAAAGAATCAAAAGGAAAATATGTTGGGAAGGAACAAAAGAGAATGTTAAAGCCCTATATGGCGGTGGGCCAGGATACCTAAGAGACTGCATCGCCCCAAGAGTGTCTGCCCGTCTAACCAGAGCGGACCGGAGGGGCTCCCTAGTTGTTACATCAGTTAGAGGGGCTAGCCTAGAAATCTGAAAATTAAATTAAATTTAAATTAAAGTCATTGTTAGTGGCAAGTAGGTGAATTAGTTGAGGAATGAAAGATATTGGTAGGGAGAGAGTTTGCCATACCTTGATTTAGATATGTATATATCCATGATGGCGAACCTTGGCAATCCAGCTGTTCTTGGACTTCAATTTCCAGAAGCCAGAGTCCCTGAGAATCCACACGAATGGATTTACTGTGCAAATGCATATCTATTCTGGGATCTCTTCTAGCAAAATGGTCATTACCTCAGACATCTACATGTGTAGTATCTGCCAGAATATGTATAAAATTTGTCTCTCTGTTGATCAAACCCGTGCAATACAAGGGAGAAGAGTATATGCTCAAATATTGCCATTGACCTCAATAGACTTGACTTGAGTTGAGTTTTGATTGGATACATATATCATCCATTCTTTTTCTCTGACTTGCTCCTATAGCATGTGATATGAATCCATTTTTTTTTAGTCATCTGGGTATCTGCTGCTAATTTTACATGTGTCTGCAGGCATTGCTAGTTTCATCCCAGTTTCTTTCATATACTGACATCTCATTTTATAAACCAAGTTCCTAAAGGCAAAATATTACTTGAGTGAAGGAGGTTGAAGAAAATAATTTTCCCCAGTATTTTTCCCTGTGATAGAACAGTTGATATCTTGGGGAAATGATAAAAGACCTATGTACTATATTTTAAGTATGTTAATACCATATTTCCAAGCAACTGTCCCAAAAGGCAAAGTCTTCTTCTTGATTGTTGCTAGTGATTTTTGTAATATTTTCACTATATTCTGGTCGGTGTTTTCTCACATATCAGTCTATATTTCATATTATGTTTGTATAATAAGTAGCATGTGGATTGTGATTCTACAGAAATGTACAATATTAAATCCTTTAAAAATAAATGGGATGAGATATAACTATGTACAGAATACACAATATGTTTGTTAATCTTGATGTTTCAGCTTGATTCTTAATTATTTCTGAAGAGCTGTATCCTAAGATCTAGAACAAAGACTGTTTGGTTTTTAAGATGTTGTTGGGCTGCCTCACCAATTAGCCCCAAACTAGTAGAGAAACATGATAGGATAACTGATCTATCATCATCTGGAGGACCACATGTTCACCATTCCTGTCTTTGATTTCATTGTTACTAGTAGAATTGGCTTTTAAATATACTTTGACCTGTTAAATGTTGCCTATTTCTCACCCAACCACCTGCCCCAGTTCCAGAGATCCCTAGTACTGTAATCTTTTTCATCATAGGGAAGACTTTTCATCATAGGGAAGACACTTTAATGGAGGAATGTTTGCTCCTGCTGGCAGTAGGTAGGATAGCAAAAGTTTAATTTCCCAGGGAAACCCAAGGATGAGTAAAGGTAAAGGTTTCCCTTGCTCAAAAGCCAGTCGTATCTGACTCTAGGGTTCAGTGCTCATCTCTGTTTCAAAGCTGAAGAGCCAGCGCTGTCAGCTTCTGCAGACGTTTCTGTGGTCATGTGGCAGGCATGACTAGACACCGGTGTGCATGGGACACTGTTTACCTTCCCACTGAAGTGGTTCCTGTTTATCTACTTGCAATTTCTTGCTTTCGAACTGATAGATTGGCAGGAGCTGGGACAAAGATGGGAGCTCATTCTGTCCTGCAGTATTTGGGAATCAAACTCCTGACCTCCCTTCCAGTCGGCATCTTATGTCTTGCAGGTTGAATGGCATAAAATTGTCCAGCAGGGTTCCTTCCTGTGTGTGTGCACTGTAGTTTTATATGGAATATTGTTGGCAGGTTAAACTACTAGACATGTTCAGTTTCCTCCACATGATGTAACCCTTCTTACTGGTAACACAGCAAGCACAATTTAAATAAAAGAATAAAAGCTCTATTGACAGTACTTATGAAAACAAACATGGTTAAATGATGTTACCTTGAAAGTTAACTTCTCTTGGTATAAAGCAGATCAAACTCAAGAATTAAGGATTGTAAAGGCTGATTATTTTGTTTTTAAATTTATTATGTAGAACTGAGAAGAACAGTCTGGCCAGATTATCCTACTATGGTAATCAGGTACTCAGTAGGCAGGGGTTCCCAAACTTTTGCGCTGCGGGCCAGTCACGTGGTTGAGCAGGTCGGTCATGTGGTTCCTCCCACTGTAAACGCTTCTATGAAACATGCCTGTGGCTGTCCTAAACACGTTTATGACAGCCGTGGTGCATTTACGGCAGTGTTTATGGCATGCGCCGGCGACTTATGGCTGTCACAAACATGTCCGCTTCTGGTAGCTGCGAGGGTGGCAGTGGGCCACATGAAATGGTGCTGTGGGCCGGGTCTGGCCCATGGGCCATAGTTTGACCACCCCTGCAGTAGAACAAACTGCTAGTGACTCAACGCCAGTTGTCAAGCAGCGGTTAAGTAACCAGACAACCCTGAGGTGTAATGGCCTTGAGTGCCGAAGTCCACAGGGAAGGGTGATGGTCTCCAAGTGATTACATCTCCCTTGATTCCATCTTGATGGAGGACAGCAGCTTCATCAGTACTGGCCTGGAGCTGATGAGGACTTTGTGTGCCCAAAGGGCTCAGGACTAGAAATGACTTACAGAACTGGATCAGTGGTATAGGTGTCACACTGCGATGTGGAAGGCAAATGCATTATATTGTTCCCAGGACAATGCATTATATTGTTTCCAGGACAATCTTCATGGCTGATCGCCATGGTAGCCAATATTCGGAATCGGATATGGCACTTGAAGAAAAAGACCTGAGAAGAGATTATACATATAATTTCCCAACAATTAACATTAAGAGAAATTGCTCTGAAACCCTCTGCCTATGTTTGTAATAAAATGTTGAACTTTACTCATGGAATTTAAGCATGGGAGGAAGGATGAAAGTCCAGGTAGACAGAAATAGCATAAAATTGTCCAAGGCAGAATGATTAACATTTATTACATGATGTAGTAAAACTAGGTTTCCATTGCAATTGAGATCAATAGATACTGGAGTCTGTCCTGCTAATGAGTTGAGGAAATCATTTTCAACTCTGGCAACTTTAAAAGATTCAGGGCTGAGTTGAGTGGCATTGGGAAATCATGTTGTCACACTGAGATACCCAGTAAGATGTAGTGGCTAGAGTAGTGGTTTCAAACCTTAGAGTCCTTGACGTTCTTGGACTAAAATTCCTAGATACTTTCACCATTGGCTATGCTGGCCAGGATTTCTAGGAGCTATAGTCAAAGAACATCTGAAGCCCCAAAATTGGGTCTCACTGGGACAGATTAATGGACTACGAATCAGGAGATCTATGTGTGAAAACATTGCTGAACCATTGAAACTTTAGTAGGGAGGAAGTAAAACTGAGAAATAATAACATGCCATCAATAAATTCTGATGTTTGACAACCCTTACATGATTTTCTAAAAAGCAAATGCATAAAAGTGGTTTACCATTCCTTTCTTCTGGGAGCACCCTGGAAGTGTTTTACTTGCCAATGGCTACACAGTGGTACTGCCCCTCCTCAACACAGGAAACTTTTAATTATTAAAAAAGCAAACCCATTGGAAGATCCAAATCTCATCAAGTTCAGCTCTCAGTTTTGAGGTCAGAAAGCAACTTGCATATTGCTAGCAGAAAGAATGGTTAAAGGTGCATTATTAGGTTTGGTGAGAGGCTGTGTTGGTCTGTTTGATTTGCTTGATAGTTTGCATAATTAATAATATAGTATACTCTCCCACCCCTTTGAGTGTGGGGTAGATCTACTCTGTTGTAGACCCTGTAGGATGTATAAACCATTGACTTCCATTGATGATATTTGTTGTCTGACCTAAGCTCTGGAGATGAAACTTTTTTAAAAAAAGTTAAAATTGGAGATAATTGAGCAAATGCTAAACATAGCTGTCAAGTATCCCGTTTTGGCTGGGAAATTACCGTATTTTACCCCTCTTTCCCGCCACCCATATTTTCATATAAATCTCCCGTATTATTATAATATTATTTGTATATTTTATATTTTTGGGAAAGAGGGTGTTAAAAGGGGAGAGACAATGAGCCAATCGGCTTCAAGTATATTTGCATACAACATAAAGAGGATATTTCAGTGGTCAATGTCTTAAACACAGATTTTTTAAAAATGAAATTGAGGTACACAAGTCTAAGACAGTAGACAATTAACTGATATAAGTGTAAAAAACAGTTCCATAAAAAAATCACCATATTATGAAATTATGTGGGAGCAAATGGGGAAAGGGGTTTACAATTACAGTATTTACCTCCTTCCTGGCTCTGGTGGCTCCTCCTCTTCTAGGCTCTTGGATGTGCCTGGATTGTGGGGAGGAGGGGGCGTGGCTTGGTGGGGAGGAGGCATGGCCCAAAATTTCCCTTATTTTCTAATCCAAAACTTGACAAGTATGATGCTAAAACTCAGGAATGGTGGAATTCAGAGGTGGGCTGTACATCATACACAGAGCATATGTGATCATCACCTTTTTTGGAACTCACTGAGCCTGTCCTCCCCTTATAAAAAAAGCTTTTTAGTTTGGTTTGTTAAAACTTCTTGAGAGAAGCTCAGTTCTTCCTTGATTTTTGAAAAGGTGAAAAGGGTGAAGTCACACTGAATTAAACTTCTGGCCACTTCCTGTTTCATTAAGAGTGATGGCGCAACCACAGTGGGTCAGGAGAAGAGTTGGCCTCTATGCTCTCTAAAGTTGCTCACCCCTGCCATGAATTGTATATCCAGCTAGAATATGGAGTGGCTGTAGGTAAGGCCGTAAGTATTAGTGGTCCAGTCCTGCTGTTCAATTTTTGGATAGTGTAATGTAGTGCCATGAAGGACTGTGGTAGCTTAGTTGTTAAGACACTGAGCTTGACGACTGTCAGGTTGGCAGGTCAGCAGTTTAAGACCCGAGTGAGTGCATGACAGAGTGGTGCATGACAGAGTGAGCTTCTGTCTCTGTCCCAGCTCCTGCCAACCTAGCAGTTTGAAAGCAAGAAATTGCAAGTACTGTAGGTACCACTTCGGTGGGAAGGTAAACAGTGTTCCGTGCACTCTGGTATCTAGTCATGCTTGCCACATGTCCACAGAAACGTTTGCAGATGCAGACAGCGTCGGCTCTTTGGCTATAAACAGAGATGAGCACTGAACCCTAGAATCAGATACAATTGGCTTTCAAGCAAGGACAACTTTTACCTTTATTCTAATGTAGTGCCAAGGTGACAGCACACAAAAAGCGACCAGGAGATGAGACATGCTGTAGAATGAATGAATGAATGAATGAATGAATGAATGATTTTAATTTATACCCCGCCCTACTGGTGCAGGGACCACTCAGGGCGACTTACAATGTAAAGACAAAAAGTAACAGAATATCACATAATATCAAGTATCACAAATATTAAAAACAATATCACATAATATCAAATACAATATCAGATACAATATCACGTACAATATCACATAATATCAAATAACAATATCACAAAATAAATACAATATCACAAATATAAAATATCACAAATATAAAATATATCAAATATTGTACAACAAGGTTCACACCCCTCAACAATTCATGAGACCCAACGGAGCCTGGGGCCAATGTCCCTGGAGCAGGGGCAGTTTTACATAGTGATGGAAAGAATGTAAATGTTTCCCATAGAACCTTTTTTGTTAGATGGGTTAAAATAATAATAATAAATAAATATAATAAGATCACCAGCTCTACCATCATTTGTTATTTTAAGTTCTTCATGATCTTTGGGCTCTGTTCTTAAAACCAACCAGGAAGCCCTTATTGTAATGCCTTGCTTATATTCATTTGTTTTCTACTCTTGTCTCATTTTCTTATCTCCAGTGGATTTGAGATTTCAATTCCATCAGATCACCATATCACTATACAAGTTAGTCATGAAAACATTAATATGTTCAGGTTAAGTATCAGCTCAATTGTTCAATATTTAAATATTTGTTGTGTGATGAATTTGGATTAAATGTCATAGGGAATCTAGAATTCAGTAGAGATAAAACTTTTTGTTGTTGTTCAGTTGCACAGTCAAGTCCAACCCTTTGCGACCCTATGGCCCACAGAACGCTAGGCTTCTCTGTCATCTGCCATCCTCTGTAGTCTGCCGAGATCTATGCCCACTGAGCCAACAATGCCACCTAGCCATCATCCTCTGCCACCCCTTCTCCCTTTGCCTTCGATCTTTCCCAGCATCAGGGCCTTCTCCAGTGAGTCCTCTCTTTTCATTTGGTGGCCAAACCACTTGAGCTTCAGCTACAGTATTTGTCCTTCCAAGGAGCAGTCAGGGTTGATTTCCTTTAGGATTGACTGATTTGACATCTTTGCAGTCGAGGGTACAGTGGTACCTCGGTTAATGTAATTAATGCGTTCTCCGTGATGTTTCTTACAGTGAAAATTACTTTAACTGAATTTCCCATAGGAATGCATTGAAAACTAATTAATCTGTTCCGAAAAAAATTCTGTAAATCGAGCCACTATTTTCTATGGATTTCCTTTTGTTATGCGATTTTTATGTTAACTGAGCCATTTATTGACCATGGTTCCACTGTACTCTCAAGAGTCTCCTCCAGCACCACAGTTCAGAGGCCTCTATCCTTCTGTGCTCAGCCTTCCTTATGGTCCAGCTCTCACAGCCATACATTTACTACTAGGAAGACCATTGCTTAACTAAGTGGACTTTTGTTGGCAGGGTGATGTTTCTACTTTTTATTATGCTGCCTAGGTTTGCCATAGCTTGCCTCTCAAGGAGTGAGAGTGTTGCAATTTAATGTCAGTTCTAGCTGGTGCTAGCTCTTCTAAATGTAAGAATAAATGTAGACTGCAAACTTGTCATTTGGAGATATATAAGTGATATTGTTTAAAAACAACATTTTCCATTGTGTTTAAGGAAATAACTTTGCTTAAGTGGTTTTTTTCTCTCTTTTTAAAATAGTTATGGAATGGGGAGATGATGTTACAACAATCACAGAAGATGAAGCTGTGATGCTGGTGAACCATCAATCAACAGGGGATGTTTGCACTCTAATGATGTGCCTTCAGGACAAAGGCACGGTATGCTGTATTTGTGTATGCTATTGTTTATATCATTGCTTAAGTTGAAAATTGCATATCATAATAACAGGAATAGAGTAACATTCATTAGTCATTCAAATACAGCAAATGCTCTTTTCTTTTTTTGTACTGGAGAATAATATCTGTCAAATCATACACATTTCGTTGTCCTACATTCATTATAAAAGCATAGTTGACAAAAAGGTAGTTATGCACTTCCTATTATCTTCAATTTTGATAATGAGATCTGGTCAGCAGACAATATTTCTCATAGTCTTTACTCATGAGGATGTTTCTAGCTGAAGATTGATTAGACCTTAAAGCCTTGGAATACTAAATGTAGTCTTTAATTTTAGTTTAACTAAGTGGAAGACCATAATATTGCATATTTATTTTAAAATAAGTCTGGCCTTGTTTAAAAATAAAAGGCACATAGCAAGAAATAAATTGTTCTGAAGAACAGTATTGAAATGGAAATGTTATGCACTATACAATATATGGGTGAAATAGTTTAATAGGTGTCTTGAATAAAAATTGGCTCCTCTGTCGGTAAATGAAACCAATAGACACAATTGGGACTGTCTTCGTACATAGTCAGACTTTTGCACCATCTAGCCTGCAGATGGAACTTCAGGCCAAAAGTCAAATTCTACCCACTGGACCCAGGTAAATATCTCCTTTGCTTGAAAGCCAGTCGTATCCATCTGTAGGGTGCGGTGTTCATCTCTGTTTACAGCCAAAGAGCCAGCACTGTCTGCATCTGCTGACTTTTCTGTGGTCATGTGGCAGGCATGACTACATGCCAGAGTGCCAGAGCAGTACCTATTTATCTACCGGTACTTGCAATTTCTTGCTTTCAAACTGCTAGGTTGGCAGGAGTTGGGACAGACGATGGGAGCTCACTCCATCACACAGCACTCAGGTCTCAAACTGCTGACCTGATGACCTTCCAGTTGTCAAGTTCAGCATCTTAACCACTAAGTCATCACAGTCCCAGGCGACCTGAGCTACAAGACAATATTATCCTGTCCCTAAAGCTTCTGTCCACTGCAAAAGATGAGATGATGATAAGGCCACTTTTCTCATTTTGCGTAAATAAAAAAGAGGTGTGTCTCAAAATGCTGTTGGATTCAGCTTCTCTTTTCTGTCTTTTCCACACGGTGAATGTAAAGGAAAAGGATAGCTAGTTGTGTATTGAGCCAGGGGTCCAAAGTTCAGAACTAGGCCAGCATCTGGAAGCACCTGATGAGTCTTCTTCACTCTTCTGTCAACATGGCATGGTGGGGAAATACATGAAGAGTAAAGTGAAATGTCAACTGAGTGAAGGTGCCCATATAGGATGCTAGGTAGAGGAGCATTCAGTTGTCTGACACCTACATCAAGGAGCTGGGTTCTTCATGTATAAAATGAAACCAGCATCTGGCCTGTGGGAAAGGTCCAGGGGGTTATCCTGCCCCTCAGATATTCCTCGCAGTTAATTTAGCCCAATATTGTCTACTTTGACTGGCAGCTTTCCAGGATTTTGTGCATCTTTTAGCCAAAGAATGCTGAAAGAGGAACCTGGAAGTCTCTGCAGGCTGAGTAATGTGCGCTCCCACTCAGCTGCAGGATGAGACTATTAAACATCAAGCCTACACATACTTGGTTGTTCTAAAACGACAGAAATTATGTTGGTCCCCAAAGTAAATTGGGTACAGTGTTATGTAATCTCCTGAATTTTACTTTGTAGATTGTATTATGGTATTTTGCAGCAAGGGGTGACTTTTTCTAAGTAGACAAAAACAGAACACATTCAAAATTACTTTAATAACTGGAATAGTCTAATCCTATATGTCAGTTTTAATGTTGCATTTTGATGTATTTTCTCATAACAGACATTTAGTTAATGTATCAATTATACCATGCAATCCATACACCTGTATGTACATGTTTTCACAAATATACATACTGTTACTGTACACATGTTTCTGTATTTTATATAATTAATACATAATTATTGGGAAGGCCAATAGTAGGAAAAAATAAAAGATCTGTTAGCTTTTGAAAATGAACAGTTGCACGTTGATTAGTTTACTAGGTTAAGGAGAACCCTGAAACTTTATCTAAAAGAATTTTTGTTTTCTTCTTTGCTTCCTCTTTTACGTGATCTCATGTTGAGGGAAGTTTCAGTTTGAGAGTCTATTTAAATTGTGTGAATTCTCTACATAAAAGCAACCTACATATAAAAAGTATTTTTATGTAGACAAAAAGTGTAAATATACTTGTCTGTATTTGTTGGTATGTATATTCATTCATTCAGGGGAGCTGATACTGGCTGTTTTTTCTCAGCACAAGTATTCACATTAAAACAGTCGAGTGTCTCATCGAAAAATACATTATATTGTTAACTTTATGCTTTTATTCTCTGGCAGTGCTTTTAGAGGGGAAATTAGTAGCCAAAATCCTATAAGCCTAACCCAAATTGTGTCACTTCTAGAGGTCCATTGCCTCAAGATTAAAAAATCACTGTTGCAGTCAGTATACAACATGTCATGTTTGTGCTGATTTCTTAATTTGAGACAATGCATCTCCAGAGGTCACTTCCTTTGTGCTTTGTAGGTGTAACTAACAGGTTTTAGGCTGATAATTGTTTAAAGATGATATTGTTAAACCATGATATTTTCTAGACATAAAGATAATTTGAAAAAACAATGGCAGGATGAAGTTAAAGCACAAAGAGACAAAAATCCATCCAACAAAAAGTCCTTTACTGCAGGAAAATAGTGCCTCACTGGCTGAGAGAAAACGAAGCTCTCCAGTTTACAGCTTTTCGAAAATCTTCCAGTGGTTTTCTACAATGATACAATAAGTAATATTTTACACTGATATAAGGACTAATAATATATACATATTTACAAGCATGTTACACTCAAAAATTGTACAGCATGTTACAATCAATGGATAAGCTTACCTCTGATATAGGTTTTTTTTCAAGAAGTGTAAATATTCTTAATTTTATTCGCATCAGGCTTTTATGGTAGAGTATTATTCGCCCTAGACGTTACTTAAAGTAGTCAAAATGATTGCTTATATTCTTACTCCACCATACCCAGGTGCAATCATGCTAGAGAACACTGAAAGTTCTTAAAGATACAATGAGGATATTACATATAAGATGTAACCTAAGACGACAGTTAACAATATTATAAGAAACAGCTGAGATCCTGATCAAAGTTTAATCCAGAGTTTAATTTTTAAATTAAATCTTAAATTGGATGCCTGCTCCTTTTAACGCAGCACAATTTAATAATACAGTTTATTAATACATAATTGTTTGAGCATGAAATAAAAAAAATTCCACTGGAAAAAATTACTCTTTAACACTCTGGTCAGCATCGTGTTCATTTATATGGTTGGGAAAAGACAGTTTGTTTCTGTCACCCTTCATCAGGCCCCTCTTCACACATCTAGTCTCACACTGATTATAAAAGCAAGTGTGCTACTTTTTGCACAACCAGTCATAAGAACAGCCTTGCTGGAACAGGCCACAGCCCACCCAGTCCAGCATTCTGTCTCACACAGTGGCTCACCATTTCCTTCAGGGTATTCCCAAGGAGATGCCTTCACCTGCTTAGGATTCCCTGGAAATGGCATTGAGAAATATCCTGCCTATCTCTCCAACCTGGAGGTTGTCCTTAAGTATCCATAATTATAGCCATTGATACCCTTGTCCTCCATGAACTTGTCTAATCCTTTCTTAAAGCTGTCAAGATTGACAGCTGTCACCACTTCTTCTGGCAGGGAGTTCCATAGACCAGTAATCCTCTGGGTGAAAAAGTACTTTCTCTTATTTGTTTGAGAACTAGTACCCAAAAGTTTCATGGAGTGTCCCCTAGTTCTGGTGTTATGCGATAGGGAAAACAGTTTTTCCTTATCTACTTTGTCCACACCGTGCATGATTTTATAAACTTCAATCAGGTCACCTCTTAGATGCCGTCGTTCAAGAGAGAAAAGGCCCAACCGTTGCAGCCTCAGATGGTAAGGAAGGCATTCCAGTCCCCTAATCATTTTGGTTGCCCTCCTCTGCACTTTTTCCAACTCCATAATATCCTTCTGGAGGTAAGGCGACCAGAACTGTACACAGTATTCCAGATGGGGCCTCACCTTAGATTTATAAAGAGGCAAAATGACACTTGCTGACTTATTTTCTATACCCTTCCAAATGATCCCTAGCGTTGAGTTTGCTTTTTTCACTGCTGAGGCACACTGGGTTGACACCTTCATTAAGCTGTCCACCAGGACACCAAGGTCCCTTTCCTGGTTTGTCGCAGAGAGTTCAGAACCCATCAGTTTATAAATGTAATTGGGTTTTTTTTGCCCCAACATGCATCACTCTGCACTTACTAATGTTGAAGCTCATTTGCCACTGTTTTGCCCACTCCCCCAGTGCCAAGAGATCCCTCTGGAGCTCCTCACAATCTCTCACAGTTTTCACTACCCTGTATAATTTAGTGTCATCAGCAAATTTGGCTACCTTGCTATTTACTCTAGATCATTTATGAAGAGGTTGAAAAGCAGGGGTCCCAGTACTGAACCTTGGGGGACCCCACTCTTTACTTCCCTCCACTTGGAGAAGTGTCCATTTAGTGCTACCCTCTGTTTCCTGTCCCTTAGCCAGTTGCTGATCCAGGACAAGACCTGTCCCTTTATTCCATGACTGGTAAGTTTATTCAAGAGCCTTTGGTGTGGGACCTTGTCAAAAGCCTTCTGAAAGTCCAGATAAACAATGTCAACTGGATCCCCCTTATCCACATGCTTGTTGACACTCTCAAAAAATTCCAACAGATTAGTGAGGCATGATTTGCCCTTGTAAAAGCCATGTTGGCTCTCCTTTAGCAGCGCCTTCTCTTCTATGTGCCTATTAATTCTATCTTTTAGGATGGTTTCCATCACTTTACCTGGGACACATGTCAAACTGACAGGTCGGTAATTTCCTGGATCACTCCGGATCCTTTTTTGAAGATTGTTGTTACATTCGCTACCTTCCAGTCATCAGGCACAAAGCCTGATTTGAGGGAAATATTATATATTTTGGCTAGGAGATCAGCAATCTCATCTTTAAGTTCCCTGAGAACTCGTGGATGGATGCCATCTGGTTCTGGTGATTTGTTAGTGTTTAGTTTAACAAGACATGCAAGGACCTCCTCCCTGGTTATTTCTATGTCATGTGATGATAAGGCCTGCTAGTTGGGAAGAATTGCTGCATGGTTGCATTTTATATTCGGTGATTTTTTTTAGTAAAGGAAATAGATTTCTGCCCACTTTTTATGTTTGTTGGGAAATAAACATCCTTATATGCAAATTATAATGTTAAATACAGTGACCTGTTTCTGAAATAATTTTTCTTCGTGCGCAGAAGCAGAGTTAACTAACAAGTTTTTATCTGAACTTTTCCAGGTTGTTCGACAGATGATGTGGCTGATGGATCATATTTTTAAATACACAAACTTTGGAATTGTGTCTTTAATTCATGGAGATTTCTTTATAAGACAGGTAATAGTTGAAATATATTAGTTTTTCATATTTGACTTTGTGATTTTATTTATTTATTTATTTATTTATTTATTTATTTATTAGTCATATTTATATATGCTAGGATTAGTGTATAATTTGCTAGGATTAGTGTATAATTTTTCTTTCTCCATTGGATCTTAGCACTGAAAAAATGGTTACTCACTCAAAAGGTTGTTTGAAAACAATAGAATGTGAGAAGGGGAAATTGGGGAGAGGGACACTTGGAAAGCAGGACAACAGCTATGGTGACATCATGTTTTGGTATTAGTAGCAAAGCTGGCTGGATAACAGAATGCAGAGCCTTAGGCAAGCCACACAGTCCCAGGATGCTCCCAGAAGGAGGGAATTATAAGCCGCTTCTGAGTATTTTCTGCGAAGTTATATGTAGCAGCCGTAGCATAGTAAAGCGGGGCAGGGTTTTAAGGCAAATCCTAGTTTGAATGCAAGTTCTCCCAAGCTTTCTCCGTGTTTAGCCCAGCCAATGAATACACGTGCACTAAATACTTAGAAAAAGGACAAAATCACTCACAATTAGGTCAGAGAAATATACATGTACAGTATTCAGGATTCTTGGTGAGATTGTTTTAGAAAGAAGTCAAGTTAAAGTCTTTAGATCTTTTAAGTCTTTTAGGCCTGCCATGTGGCCTGCAAAATGGACGAGTTCAAATAGACAACTTTTTTCTTCGAAAAGAAAAAAATGAGAGAGAAGGCCAGAACATGCAAAGCCTTAATACATGCAAATAGATCAAATGACCCCTAAAGACGGGAAGACAGGATATCTTTCCAATTGGTTCTATTCTGGGGGAGAGGGCCGACCTGGCATGCATCACTGAGACCTGGCTGAGACCAGAGGATGGGGTGCCTCTATCAGAGATGTGTCCGGACGAGTTCAGTGTTTGGCACCAGCCTAGGGATGTGGGCAAGGGTGGTGGTGTTGCCATTATTGGTTCTCCTTTGTGTCTGTGAATTCACACTCTGGGTTCTGCGCCTGTGCAGGAGCCATTTCGGAGCTTCAAAGCTAATTGGATAAAAGCTTCATGTCCACACGCCTTCGGCTCCATTTCGCACTGTTTCCCTCAGTTCTCTTTTTTCTGCTGACACAGCAGGAGCCTTTAGAGAGAGCTCTCAAAAAAGTTTAGGCCTTCTTTTTAGATAGCCAGTTTCCAAACAATTTTTTTCGGGTCCGGGGGGATCATCTCCTCTCGGGCCGTTCTCACTATCCTCTGAGTTTTCAATTTTCCGCTCGCTCAGGTTTTCTGAAACAATTTTTCCCGCCCAAGGAGGGTTCAACCCCTTATTGGGCCTTTCCTTCTTTCTTCGCTCTGCCATTACATGGCCTCTTCTGCCGCCTTCAAGTGCTGCCCTTCATGGAACACCAAATTTCTCTTCTCTGCTTGGGAGAAAGCCATCTGTTCTGTTTGCCAGGGTTTTACTAAGTTGGCTTTGAAGAACCATCTCAACAGATTCAAGGTACATCTAATGGCGTCGGCCTTATCACCGCATCCTTCAGCATCACAACAGACTCAGGATGATGAATCTCCTACCTCCCATCAGACCACTACGGCAGAGCTTTTCTGCAAGAAAAGAAAGCTCAAAAAGGGGAGGAGAAGAAGGTGAAATCTCATCATTCTCTCCCACCAACACCACGTCCAGCTAGCTCTCCGTCTCCCACGTCCTCTGCAATTTTTGTTCAGGCTACATCCTCAGAGGAACCATTTTCCTCTCCAGCTCCAACTATTTCTCCGGAGAAGCCTCTCCCAGCACCACCTCAAGAGTCGCCCCCTACTCCTCCACCTCGTGCCGCTTCTCTCAGACCACCTCAAGGAAATCCATGCCGGCAGGGTGTCCGCCTTGAAGCTCCGACTCCATCTCAACCACCGCAACCATTTCAGGTGAGCCTTCTTACCCCTCTGTTTGAATCTTTGGCCAAACAGATTGGAGACAAAATTATGGAGCTTGTACCAGGACCTTCCCAACCTTCTAGGGAACCAGACCATGGCAAGCGCACCTCCCGTGCTTCCAGAGAACCTTTTCTCATACTGCCAAGACAGTTTGGAAAAAGCCTGTATATGCTCACTCCATTTCTACGTGAGTTGACGGATTTTACAAAATACTGTCTCCAACTCCACCCCATGCCAAACTCGAGAGTTATTAAGGCCTCACAAGGAAAGACCCCAGACAGCGGTTTTCCTATTCCTGCATCGAAAGCAGGAAAAAAGTTGGATTCCCTTGGCCGCAAAGTCTATGCCAACGCATCCCTGTCTCTAATGGCCGTTAATTACTCTGCTGCAATAGGATCCTATACATTCAAACTCTGGACCAAGGCGCAGGACTTTTCTTCCAAACTATCTGCGGAGTTGTGATCTGAATTTCATGAACTTTGTAAAGATGGGATACAAGTTGGCCAGCAGCAAATCAGGACTGCTTGCCACATCTGTGATTCAACGGCCAAGAACATTGCCTCTGTTATTCATCTCCGCAGATACTCTTGGCTAAGGTCTGCCGACATGCACGATGAGGTGAAGAATCTGGTGAAAGAGATGCCCTTTGATGGTAATGGACTTTTTTCTTCCGAAACTGACACAGTTTTAAACGAGCTGCACCAAGATAAGACCACAGCGAACAGACTCCGACTGGGTCTCAACAATACATACCAACAAAAGCCTAGATATTGCCAAACATATCAACTAGCTAACCAGGCCTACCAGACTATTTTTCCCGTCCTTATGGGAAACAACAAGACTACCATAGGCAGGGATACTACAAACCACGACGCCAACAATCTTGCCCTCCATTCCAACAACAAAAATCTGCCAAACGTTTCGAAAAAAGCAGCATGCTTGACTCTTCAGAGACCGCAGATCCTCAGATCACCCTCCGTTATTCACTACTCCGAACTTTCTTTGCAACCTGACAGACCATCACCACCGACAGGTGGGTCTTAACTATCTTAAAATCTGGTTACACCATCGAATTCAAGAAACATCCTCGAGTCGGATGCCTCCACACCACGACCTCCTCGTCCACCCTACAGGAGGAAGTTGCAACGCTTCTCGAGAAGGGAGCCATAGAACCTGTCAACTTTACCAGCTTGCCCGACAGTTTCTACTCAAGATATTTCGTAGTCAACAAGAAAGACAGAGGATTGCGACCGATCTTAGATCTTCGCCGGCTGAACAAGTACATCCAGCAAAGAAAGTTCCGAATGGTTACCCTCCAAACCATTCTCCCACTCATCAACAAGGAAGACTGGTTTGTTGTCATAGATCTGAACGCTGCTTACTTTCATATCCCTAGTCACCCTTCACATCGAAAATTCCTCCGTTTCAAGATCCAGAAACAAATATATCAGTACATCTGCCTACCGTTCATACTGTACACTGTTCTGCAGGTCTTAACCAAATGCATGGCCCCAGTAGCAGCCTACCTTCATCAACACATGGTGAAGGTCTTCCCCTACATAGACGATTGGCTGGTTTGTTCTCTGTCAGATGATTAGGCAAGAAAAGACTTAACATTTACTGTGCACCTTATGGAGGATCTCTGGCTCAGAGTCAATACAAAAAAGTCCTGCCTTGTCCCATGCAGGACAATAGACTACATAGGAGCAGTTCTGGACTCCGTCACCACAAGGGCATTTGCTCCAGCACAGCGTCTGGAGAACATTGCAAACATGGTTTCTCTCTTTCAGACTCGAGCAATTGTCAAGGTAAAACATGCTCAAAGACTGCTCGGACTCATGGCCTCCACGACGGCTGTCATTCCACATGCCCATCTCAAAATGAGGTCACTCCAGTCATGGCTCATGGTTCAGTTCAATACACAATGCGATCACCAAAGCAAACGCTTAGCCCCAACCGTGGAGCTCAAGCAGCAACTCATGTGGTGGACCCTTCCAGAATACGTAGAGATGGAGAGGTCTTTCTACTATCCGGTACCATCTGTACAGATCGTCACAGACGCAAGCAACCTCGGCTGGGGTGCATGCTTAGGAAACCTGTACGTAAACAACGTGGTCACCACGGGAAAGGAGACACCATATAAATTACCTGGAACTTTTGGCAGTTTGGAAAGCAATGAAGACCTTTCAATCTCTGATAGCAGGCCTAATGGTGCGAATAACTTCAGACAACACAACAGCGATCGCCTATCTCAACAAACAAGGAGGGACCAGATCTCAAAACCTCCTTTACCTTGCAGTCAAGATTTGGGAGTGGTGTCTATTACACCACATCTTCCCCATCGCCATCCACATTGAGGGAAAGCAAAACATAATAGCGGACTTTCTCAGCAGAAAGACCACATTGATGCATGAATGGGAGCTGGATCTGCCAGGGTTCCTGGAAATATGCAAGAAGTGGGGGACTCCGGACATAGACCTCTTTGCCACCCAGAGCAACTCCAAATGTGAGAAGTATTGCTCGAGAGCAGGCATGGGGAGACTGTCAGAAGGAGACGTGTTCATGACTCCGTGAAACTACGAACTCGTATATGCCTTCCCTCCATTTCCTCTGATTCAGAAGGTACTTCTGCGGTTTCAACAGCAAAGAGCCAGGGGAATCTTGATCGCCCCAGCTTGGCCAAGACAACCCTGGTTCACGACGCTCAAGGAAAGAGCAATAGACTCAATAACTCTTCCAACGATACCGTCGCTCCTCCAGCTAGAGAAGGGACTACTTCACCACTCCGATCTGCCCAATCTTAATCTAACAGCATGGTTCATAATACCAACAAAAGCAGAAAGGATTCAACCACGAAATCATATGCTGCGAAGTTTGTTAAGTTTCATGAGTTTGCCAGAAAGGACAGGACCTGTTAACTGCATCCTCAGAATTTCTTATGACCTACCTGCTCTACTTGGCAGACAAGAACCTTTCGATTTCGTCCATTAGAGTCCATCTCGCTGCTATCGTTGCACATTCTCTACCTACATGGTGCCTTGCATCCGCCTTTAGAGACAGAACCATGAAACGGTTCCTTCTCGGACTGAAGAACTCGTTTCCACAAGTCAAAGTACCTCCACCACAATGGTCGTTGACCATAGTGCTCAGTACTTTGATGAAATCTCCCTTCGAACCTTTAGCGACTGAGGATCTTAGACTTCTGTCATGGAAAACAGCATTCCTTGTAGCAATCACTTCTGCCAGGAAGGCTAGTGAGCTAACAGCCCTCCTTGCAACCCACTGTTGTTGTTGCTGCTGCTGCTGCTGCTGCTGCTGCTGCTGCTGCTGCTGCTGCTGTTGTTATTATTGTCATTATTATCATTATTATCATTATTATCATTATTCGAGTTCTATATGGACAGAGTAGTTCTCCATCCGGATGTTAGTATCTTTTGTTCGCTTTTTGCTGATGTTGTGCCAGTACTCCTCAACCTTGTATCCCTTGTCTCCAACCATTAAAAAAAGATTTGATCTGAGTTTAAACAATTTTCTTTAGAGCACTTAGGAGACCAATTATTTTTAAAAAAGAGAGAATGAGAGAGATGGAAATTGTCAACAACAGTTTCCGCTGTTGAAACTCAGTGCAAACGAAGCTTTCTTCCCCTGTTCGCTACTTATATCTGACAACCTGGCTAGTTAGTTACAGCAAATGCACTTGGGGAAGTCTAGTGTCCATAGGTGTGAGTCATAGTGAATCAATTCATATTTTTCCTGTTCTTTAGTTGCATCCTTAGCTCTGTTTCAGGTGTAGAATTCTTGCTTGAACTGGGCTTGACAGCTTTTTGGGTCTTTTTTAGCTATGCAGTTTCATGATGCTATGATTCTGTGCAACTTTACTTAGCCAACTTTGTTTGTTATTTATATTAGGGGAAAGCTTACCGTGACCAGCAACTTGTGCTTCTCCAGAACCATCTAGAAAAATATTACAGGAGCCGTGATCGCAAGTGGATTGTATTGTTTCCAGAAGGCGGTTTTCTTCGGAAAAGAAGAGAAACAAGTCAAGCATTTGCCAAGAAAAACAATTTGCCATTTCTCACATATGTTACATTGCCAAGACTTGGGGCCACACAAATTATACTGAAAAATCTGGTACCTCAGCAAGAAAATGGAACTCTGGCAGGTGGAGATGCAACAGAAGCAGGTATAGATAATTGCAAAAGTTAGGATTCAAGGGCTAGCCAACTGGGATCATAAAATGAGTGGCATGTGTTATTCTGTAGTATACACTAAAAACCCTATTTAAGTAAAAAGTCCGTTCCGTAGGCTTTTGCTTAAATTGGTTTTTTATGTAACTCAAAGCAAACCCATAGGAAAAAAAATTTTTTTACGTAACTCATGTCAAATCCATTTGAAAAATGAAATTTTTATGTAAATCGAAGCAAACCCATAGGGAAATGATTTTTTATGTAACTCGAAGCAAATCCATAGGGAAAATAATCTTTATGTAACTCGAAGCAAACTCATCGGAAATCGTGTAAATCAGGACATATTTCCTTCAGGCCTTTTCCTAGTTGTTTGTTGTGCTGTTTGTTGTTGTTGATCTGAGAGAGCTGGTTGTTCTTGGATCATCTAACACAGGGGTGTCTAAACGATGGCCCATGGGCTGGGACTGGCCCACGGGCTTGATTGCCATCGGGACTGGAAATGCCCCGCCGATGCCAGAAGTGCCAATATTGTGGCAAAAACATGGCAAAATATGGTGAAAATTTTTAAAAACGGCGCGAAAATGTTTCCATCCCGCTCCCTTCTCCATGGGAAGTGGCAGGGGAAGGGGAAAAGCATGAAAATGTGTGGTGCGGTGCGTTCATGCGCCACTAGGAGGATGTGGTGTGACTGGCTCGCTCAGCTGTTTACATATACCCCGAGTTACATAAAATTCAACTTACATAATTTTGTGCTAAAACCATGTCCCGATTTACACGATTTCCTATGGTTTTGCTTCGAGTTACATAAAGATTCTTTTTCCTATTGGTTTGCTTCGAGTTACATAAAAATTTCATTTTTCCTATGGGTTTGCTTCGAGTTACGTAAAAATATTTTTTCCTATGGGTTTGCTTCGAGTTACATAAAAAAACGATTTAAGCAAATGCCTACGGAACTGACTTTTTTTAAGTAGTTTTTTTTTTACTGTATATAGCTTTTTCATCTATAATGTTAGAAAATCTCATGTTCTTTACTATTTTAAAACAGTTTTAATGGAGACATTTTCTTCTCCTGACTCAAAGTCATGATGCCCACTATGGAGCCTGTGGGCTGGAAAACGCAAACCACTAGCTTCATAGTGTGGAAATTAGTTCTTTTAAAATATTGGTTTCCATTACAATCTTTAGAAGAAAGTGGTTGCTATTATTGGTTTTTCCACCATTAGTTGTCTATAGTATATATTTAATAGCACTGTAGATATGTTATCTGCAGCTCTGTTATGGTGCTTCATATGAACAGATTGCTTTTAAGTATAATATTTGACAAGCAAAAGATTGTGTGGAGCAGGGAAAGGTGCTCAGAAACGCTGCTCTGTTGTTTTTAATAATTATAATTTTCAAGATGAATATTTGCACAAAATAAAAGAAAAGGGAGGAGAAAAGGAAATGCAGCTAGGCATAATAAAGTATTATGTGCTTCTATAAAAATCTAAAATGTTGGGACCATAATGGGGGGATTGTAGAAGTAGAATATTGAGTGGCTGGGCCACAGCTTGGAGAAATGGAAATTGTGCCCTTTCTTGCCACCTCTAAATTATCTGCTTGTCTAACCTTCCTCCCCACTTTAATTAGACTGAAGTCCTCTTTTACATTCTCTGAAAGTCTAGCAGAAGGGAGAAACTAGAGCATAATGGCAGAAGAGGTGGAAGCTTTAAATTGACCCAGAACTTCTTGACATTGTCTTTATTTTTAGCACATACTGCCAGAAGGAATTCTTATTGATATATGATTTAGCTCTTTGATAGAATTTCATAAGAGACAAACCACAGTTTTTAGTTTTTACATGCAAGCTTTTTTTGTGTCCCTTATGTGGTCTTCTTCTTTTGTGTCCCAATCAAACCATGGACTGCAAAAATGAAGCCACTTTCTTTGCTGTATCATTGCCCAAACCCAAATCCTCATTGGTGCATGCCTCTGGCAGCAAGTGGCAGACCAGTAAATGAGCTGGGTTCTGTATCTATCCACATTCACACCATGTGTTGTTGTCCACCAGCAGCCCCTACTTGAGCATGTTGTTCATGCATTTAGGGACTCCAACCCTCAGCCTACTCAGGGTCCTCCAAGTGATGTGGGGAGATTGAGATCCTCAGTTATATCCTCCTTTAATATTACTCCTTGTCCAGAGAAGCTCCTTCCTCCATCTTTAATTTGGTTTTGCTCTTGTGTACCCTCAAGAATGTTTATTCTTGCCATAGAGCTCTTACTGGATCTGAGTCGACAGACCTGAGACTCATATCCATTCAGAGGGTGTTGAGGGTCGTCCTCTTATGTGGTTATTATGTTAGATCTATTGCAAACAGATTTTGAATAGGCTTCTCTCTTTTTAGAGGTAGAGATAAATCTTTATTGTCATTGTCCCCTTGCGTGAACAACGAAATTTCTCGGTTGCTATATATCAACTTGAATAAGGCATATCCCATAATTTAAAACAGCTACAGAAACACCAATTAAGACAGTACCATACAATACAATTTAAAAATTTAAAATTAAAAGATGACTTCAGAGTCCAGAGTTTCAATTTAAGGCCAAAATTGCTCTGGAGAAGAAACTGTTCTTGAGACGGCTATATCTCCATCCTGATGGCAGAAGCTCAAAGAAGCAGTGGCCAGGATGCGATGGGTCTCCTACTATATCTAATGCTTTCCTGTGGCACCTCATGGTGTAAATTTGTTCTAAAGTGGAGAGTGGACAGCCGATAATTTATTTATTTATTTATTTTATTTTTCACGCTTATATACCGCCCACTCAGGTACAACCCAACTCAGGGCGGTTTACATAGCGGACAGTAAATACATAAAAGACACATGATAAAAAAGTTAAAAGTTAAAAAAACAAAAACCACCCCTAAAAGGTGCGCAAGAACCGAAGGGACCTTGGGGGGGTGCGCAAGAACCGAAGGGACCAACCACCCAACGGTACCCCCATCCCCACTCGCACCCCAAACTTGGCCCGCCAGCCAGGTCTTTAGTTCCTTCCTAAAGGGCAACAACTCCGTCTGGAGACGCAGTTCCACAGGCAGGAGGTTCCAAAGGGCTGGTGCGGACACGGAGAAGGCCCTCCTCCTTGTGCCAGAGAGGCGAGCCCCCCTGGCTGATGGCACAATTAGAGAGCCCCTCCGGTCCGCTCTGGTTGGATGGACAGACGTCCTTAGGGCGATGCGGTCTCTAAGATACCCTGGCCCACTACCATGTAGGGCTTTAAAGGTCAAAACCAGCACCTTGAATTGCACCCGGAGACAAACTGGTAACCAGTGCAGCCCCCGAAGCAGTGGTGAGGCATGGGCATAACGTCCACACCCCATCACCACCCGGGCCGCGGCATTCTGGACCAGCTGCAGCCTCCGAATGGTCATCAAGGGCAGCCCCATGTAGAGCGCATTACAGTAGTCTAGTCTGGAGGTCACCAGAGCGTGAGTGACCATGAGCAAAGAGTCCCGGTCCAGGAGTGGGCGCAACTGGCGAATCACCCGAAGTTGGGCGAAGGCCCTCCTGGCCACAGCCGCCACCTGTTCTTCTAGCAGCAGCCGTGAATCCAGGAGGACCCCCAAGTTGCGCACCGGGTTGGTCTGGGGCAAAACAGCCCCATCCAAAACCAAAGATGGTAGCTCCAGGGATAACACAGGACCCCCTATCCATAGCCACTCAGTCTTGCTAGGATTCAGCTGAAGCCCATTTGCCCCCATCCAGACCCCAACAGCCTCCAGACAGCTGGAAAGGACTTTGACTGCATCACTGGGGTCCCCACGGGCCGAGATGTACAACTGTGTGTCATCCGCGTACTGGTGGTACCGCACCCCGTGGGAATGGATGATCTCACCCAGCGGCTTCATGTAGATGTTAAATAGGAGAGGAGAGAGTACCGAGCCCTGAGGCACCCCATATTTTAGGGGCCTAGGACTGGACTTCTCGCTCTCCAACCACACCGACTGGGTCCGGCCCCTCAGAAATGAGGAAAACCAGGACCACACCGTACCCTGGATCCCCAATCCTCGGAGCCGTTCCAGAAGGATACCATGGTCAACGGTATCGAAGGCCACTGAGAGGTCAAGAAGAGCAAGGACGGACGGATGACTGCCATCCCGCTCTCGCCAGAGATCATCCAATGATGGCTCTATTACCTGTGGAATTTTGTCCTTTGCAATTTTGGTATTTTGATGTTGTATGCTTTGATTATTGATTATATTGTTGTTTAACGAACTGTATTGAATATATTGTAATGTATTGTGATATATTGTATTTTTTGTGGGATTGTTATGCTGTATTACTGTGTTGTATTCCTATTTTGTAAACCGCATTGAGTCGGTCCTTGGGCTGAGAATTGCGGTATATAAATTTAAAAATAAATAAATAAAATAAATAAATAAAATCAGCGCGACCAATGCAGTCTCAGTACCATATCCAGGCCTGAATCCTGACTGGAATGGGTCCGCTGTTGCTTCTAATGATGATTTTTTAGTTGCTTCTAACAATGATTGTTGCATATTTCAAGTTGGTCCTTCCGCCTCTTTTGAGCATTGTTTAGTTACTTTTCTGTGTCCTGCTGAGGCAAGGTTTTTTGAAGTACTGTACTGTATATATGGGGTGTAGTGGCTAGTAGGATTACGTTGTAGCATTTGCAGTGTGTTTGTGTGTTTAAAGTACAAGAAGAGTGTGCCAGTTTGTTCATATTTGGGTAAAAAGTATTTTATGTTATTATGCAGATATGCAGCAAATGAAATTATTTCCTTAAAATATAAGATAAGTGAATGGAGTTAAATCTGCAGAGGTATGAATGTGTGCAGAAAGAGCCTTAGTCACTTTGCTGACAAGTGTTTTGTTATTGTGTCATAAGGTTTCTTGCTTGAAACCTTGATACTGATGTCTGATGGTGCCCCATTATTTGTACTACTGTTGCTTGGTAGTTTTATTGGTTTTATTATTTCTTTAAAAGCAGGGATTCTCGACCTGCAGCCCACGGGCCGAATACAGCCCACAGCACCATTTCATATGTCCCCCACCGCCTCCACCACACCAGGAAGTGCCATGTGGTGGAGGAAGGGCAAAATAGCCATCTGGCCCTTGAAGCAGTCTGAGGGAGTGTGACTTGGGCCCCGGCTTTAAAATGTTGAGAACTCCTGTTTTAAAGACCTTTCTTCTGTGACTGTGTTGTTTCATAATTCACTACAGACCCCTCACTGCTGTTGTTTGTGGGGAAAGTTATCCATTTTGTCAACTGGGCAACTTATCACAAAGTATCTTGATTTCTTGTGTTCAATTCTGGTCATCAATCTATTTCAAGGTGTTGTGTCTTGTGGATGACATTCATGGTCTCTATATATAATATCTTGTTGGATGACATTCATTTCTATGCATATGTAGTTGCATAAAACCATGTTCAGGAACCTTCTAAGCCAGGGATCCACGCCCTCGTTCCTGCCGTCACTTCTACCTCCTCAATTTTGCCATACCCCAGGAAAGATATTATTTTGGAGCTGGAGCAACTCTTTTATCAGATAATGTTACCATCTTTGGGGCTTTTTAGCCTTAAAGAAAAGTTAATAAGTTGTTGTTGGCTACTACTTGCATCTGAGTATACATTTTTCCTGGAAGTCATTTTCACAGTTGATAGATGTGTCTCTGGTGACTCAATAAAAGTGAATAAGTAGACACATGATAAAAGTATACCGTATATACTTGAGTATAAGCTGATTTTTTCAGCAAAAAAATGTTCTGAAAAAAAGCAGGCTCGGCTTATACTCAAGTCATCTGCTCTATTTTCTGGCATCTGCTCTTTTGAAACCATCTGATGCTTTGATTTATAGAGCTGATGAGCACTGGCAGAATGTGTGTATCCCTTTGAATGTTAACCACTTCCTGACAGCTGAACCTAGATAACCGTCCTGGTCAGGAAGTGGTTAGATCTGGATCGTGGCTATAGCCATGATCTTATTTTTTTTTCCTGCCAGCGATGGGCTTTCATGTAGAAGAACCGGCCTTGATAATTTCTATAGCAGGCAAAACATCCCCTGCCCTGGCTCTCGCAGCACTTAACGGGGCTCTCCTGTGCCTCTCCTGTGCCTCTCCTGTTAGAAATGGATAACCTTGGACCAAAATGAAAACACTGGTCATACAAGGCTGGTTTATTTTGATTATTGAAACTCACTAGTAGCTGCTGCATTTCCCACCCTAGGCTTATACTTGAATCAATCAGTTTTCCTGGTTTCTCAGGTAAAATTAGGTACCTCGGCTTATATTTGGATTGGCTTATACTCAAGTATATACAGTACACATATGCATGTTGTGGAAAAAATAAGTAGGATAAAACTTTGCTCCCTCTCTTCATAACTGGAAGCTGTGCCGTCCATTGTTGGAACATTCAGAATACTGTAGTTGAAAGGAATCATGCCTTCATACCAAGGGTACTATTCGCTATGTCAATATAACAATGGCTACAAACATGGATGGTTTTAAAGGGAGATTAAATATATTCATGAAGGATACGACAATCAATAGCTACTCATTATGGACATTATTTGTTGGAGAGTATCAGAAGCATACCTGTTAAGTTTTGGATTTGAAAATAAGGGAATTTTGGTCACACCCCTCTGTGGGCTTGGCCAAATCTGTGGACGTGGCCAAATATAACCATGTTACTTGCAGGGCTCTAGTCATGCCTGCCAAATGGCCATGAAAATGTCTGCAAACACAGACAGCACTGGCTCTTTGGCTGTAAATGGAGATGAGCACTGCACCCTAGAGTTGGATACGACTGGAAGATTTTACTTTCTTAGGATCAAAGATCGCTGCTGATGGTGATTGCAGCCGTGAAATAAAAAGGCGATTGATGCTTGGGAAACAAGCTATGAGAAACCTGGAGAACATAGTTAAAAGTAGAGGCATCACCTTGAAAACAAAAAATTGCATAGTCAAAGCAATGGTATTCCTGGCGGTAATGTATGGGTGCGAGAGCTGGACCATTAGGAAAGCTGAGCGCAGAAAAATAGATGCCTTTGAAATGTGGTGTTAGAAATAGGTCGATCCTAGAAGAAACCAACCACGACTGTTCATTAAAGGTCAAATAGTAAAGATGATGCTAAAGTACTTTGGACATCAAATGAGAAGAGAGGATTCACTTGAGAAAACCTTGATGCTGGGAAAGGTAGAGGACAAAAGAAGGGGATGGCCAAAAATAAGATGGCTAGATGGTATTGTAGATGCAATGGGTACAAAGCTGTGTGGGCCAAATAACCCTTTTCCCATCTTCTTGGGGGACTTTTGTTTTGTTTCTTTCTTGTTTACTCATTTTTAATTTTAAAAAAATTCTGGGAAGCAAAGAGCAGAATAGTAAACCAGCCCCCTAGGGTGAAGTAGCCCAGCACATGGCTAGACACCCCCCCCAAAAAAATTAGGGTGGAGGAGCAAGAGATTAATTCCCCCAAATTAACCAATCTATTTGTTCCTCACTGCAACCAGTTGAAGCACCAACACCTGAGAATGTCGGATCCAGCTTAAGGAAGGGAATTAGTAAAGAAGTAAAAAGCAACCTCTGTAGTTTCCAAGCCTCCCAGCAGTCGAGGAGTTAATCTCCATATATGAAATATCGCTCACCTAGAGTAGACTCCCGTCCCATGGTGGCTCCGACCAGCAGCAGCAAAAACAAAGCCTCCATGACCATGTGGCAGGGAACGGAAATGAAAGAGAAACTACAGAAGCACCACCACCACCACCACCACCTTCTCTCTCTCCTTCCACAAGCGGAAAGCCACAGCGACCTCTAGTGGCAGGAAGAACATAATGCAGCTTCGCCTGTGAGGGCTCCGGTCAGGATTTGTTTTTTAAAAATAAGGGATATTACGGGGAAATTAATAGAACAGGAGGGGGCGGGAAATAAGTGGTTTTAAATTTAATTTAATTTAATAGTCATGTTTATATATGCCGCCCACTCAGGTAGAACCAGACTCAGGGCGGCATTACAACAAGTTCTAAAAACACATAAAAACACTTTAAAAGACCCATATCCCACCCACTTTAAAAGACCCATATCCCACCCACCCATCCCACCCACTATAAAAAGAAGAGAAAGTTCTTAATTGTTTACATAAGCCAGCAAGCGGGGACTGTTTTCCCATTAGGGCCCCACACCTGACCTGCCAGCCAGGTCTTCAATCCTTTCCTGAAGGGCAGCAATTCTCTTTGAAGTCTTAGTTCAGTTGGCAGGAGGTTCCAGAGGGTTGGTGCGGACACGGAGAAGGTCCTCCTTCGGGTGCTGGATAGATGTGCACCCCTAGCTGATGGCACTATTAGAGAGCCTCTCCGGTCAGCTCTGGTTGGACAGGCAGACACTCTTGGGACAATTCCGTCTCTAAGGTATCCTGGCCCACTGCCATATAGGGCTTTAAAGGTCAAAACCAGCACCTTGAATTGCACCCGGAGACAAACTGGTAACCAGTGCAGCTCCTGAAGTAGCGGTGAGGCATGGGCATATCGCCCGCATCCCATCACCACCTGGGCTGCCGCATTCTGGACCAGCTGCAGCCTCCGAATGGTCATCAAGGGCAGCCCCATTATTACAATAATCTAGTCGGGAAGTGACCAGAGCGTGGGTGACCATAAGCAAGGAGCCCCGGTCCAGGAGCGTGCACAACTGGCGAATCACCCGAAGTTGGGCAAAAGCCCTCCTGGCCACAGCCGCTACCTGTTCTTGTAGCAGCAGCCGCGAGTCCAGAAGGACCCCCACGTTGAGCACTGGGTCTGTCTGGGGCAAAACAGCCCCATCCAGTACCAAAGATGGTAGCTCCCTGGATAACACGGGCCCCCCTACCCACAGCCACTCTGTCTTGCTGGGATTCAGCTGAAGTCCATTGGCCCCCATCCAGACCCCAATGGCCTCCAGGCATCCGGATAGGATTTCAACAGCATCACTGGGGTCCCCACGGGTTGAGATGTACAACTGGGTGTCATCCGCGTACTGATGGTACCGCACCCCGTGGGAACGAATGATCTCACCCAGGGGCTTCATGTAGATGTTAAATAGGAGAGGAGAGAGCACCGAGCCGTGAGGCACCCCATTTTGAGGAGCCTAGGGCATGACCTCTCACTCTCTAACCACACCGACTGGGTACGGCCCTCCAGAAAAGAGGAAAACCAGGACAACACGGTGCCCTGGATCCCCAGTCCTTTGAGCCGTTCCAGAAGGATACTGTGGTCGACGGTATCGAAGGCCGCTGAGAGGTCAAGAAGAGCAAGGGCGGATGGATAACCCCCGTCCTGCTCCCGCCAGAGATCATCCATCAGTGCGACCAATGCCGTCTCCGTACCATACCCGGGCCTGAATCCTGACTGAAAGGGGTCTAGATAATCCGCTTCCTCCAGGACACTCTGCAGCTGGCGTGCCACCGCCTTCTCCAAAACCTTACCCAGAAAGGGCAGGTTGGAAACCGGCCTGTAGTTGTTAAGGACAGCTGGGTCAAGGGATATTTTCTTCAGGAGGGGGCGCACCAAAGCATGTTTTAGTGGTGCAGGAAATACCCCCTCCCGTAACGAAGCATTTATTATCGCCCCGACCCAGCCACCTGTCACCACCTTGGAGGCTTTCACCAACCAGGTGGGACAGGGGTCCAAAGGACATGTAGTGGCACGCACAGCTGCAAGGAGCCTGTCCACTTCATCAGAGACAACAGGATCAAACCGATCCCAGATCGTACAGCAAGACTGTGCTCCGGTGCCCCCCCCAACCCTCCCCATCCACAAGATGACCAAGTCCTGTAACCTCAGATCACTCTGCCACTGCTCCGACAAGAAAACTAAGTCTGGCATGTGACCACTGCCCCTGGTCGGATCCCGAACTACCTGAGTCAGGCCCATGGCTACCATGGAAGCCATGAACTCCCTTGCCACCTCAGAAGCCATCCCCAATGAAGGCAAATTGAAGTCCCCCAGAACCATAAGCCTCGGGAACTCCAATGCCAGCATCGAGGCGGCTTCGAGGAGCTCAGGCAGGGCATCCCTTACCCTGCAAGGGGGCAGGTACAGAAGTAAGATCCCCTACTGACCCTTGGGGCCCAACCGTAGAAGCAGGGCCTCACAACCAGACACTTGTGGAGCAGTGGCCCTAGCAATTCCCCAAAACTCCCTGGCAACAATGGCAACACCACTGCCCCTCCCCTCACCTCTAGGCTGGTGCCAAATACAGAACCCAGCTGGACACATGTTCGAAAGAGGTACTCCATCCTCAGGTGTCAGCCAGGTTTCGGTGATGCATGCCAGGTCGGCCCGCTCTCCCTGGATAGAATCTTGGATCAGGAGGGCCTTATTACAGACTGATCTGGCATTCACCAGCAGCAGCCTAAGGGCGGGGTCACTCTGGATCTGCTGCTCAGGGCCCAGAGATGTACCTGCAGGGCCGGAATGAGGGACCGCACTTAAACATCGGACCCGCATTCCCCGAGTGCGGCCCGCCCCACGGTACCCGCCATACCGCCCCATGCCCGTCACAACACCTATATGGATCCCTGGAACCCCCCTAGACGGAATGCTGCCCCTCCTTCCTGGCTGGCAGGACCAACTCTCTCTTTCCACCCCACCCACAATCCCCCCCTGGTTCCAGCAACAAGCATGGTAGGGCGCCCCAAAGCAAGTCGCCTCCTTTTCTCACCCCCACGCAGGAGGACAAAGCCAGGTCCAGTGGCAAGGGCAACGGGGCCATTGAAGGCACATCTGGCCACCCAGTCGATGATGGATGACTCAGGCAGCCAGTTATCTCACCCTGCCCCCAACCTCCGCCAATCCGAACCCACAAAGGAGAAGGACGCTGAGGCTGGTGGGTGAGGAATGCCAGTCCCTTTATGCCTGCGGCCTGGGCAGGTGTTCCGTTCGAGGCTGGCGGCAGCAGCACAGGGTCCCTTCTCCTCCTCCTCCAACTCCATGGAGGAGGAGGAGGACGCCGAGGCTGGTGGGCAAGAAACACCAGTCCCTTTATGCCTGCTGCCTGCCAGTAGCGTGGGCTCCCGGAACAAACAAGGAGCGCTGGCGAGCCCTGGCGTCGGCGTCTCCTTTTTCTCCCCCCCAAGTGAGGAGGGCGGAGGCAGAAGCGATGGCTCCCACCTGCCTCAAATCCCGGGAGCCGGTGGCATGTGTTCCTCGTACCAGAGCCAAAGAGGAGTATTGGGCTCCCCCTGGTGGAGGAGCAAGCACCCCCTAGGCCAGGGATCAGCAAACTTGGCTCTCCAGATTTTCTTGGACACCTGCTGAGAATTGAAGTCCAAGAACATTTGGAGAGCCAAGTTTGATTACCCCTGTCCTAGGCACTCCCCTTAGCATGACTGCTTACCCTCACGGGGAACAAGGCAGCAGGACAGCCTTACTGTAATGATTCTATTTTAAATCTCTTTCCCCACGCTCTGCTGCGACAGCATTTCATATTGCGATTTTTCATGGAACTGTTTTTTACACTTACTGTACATCAGTTAATTGTCTACTGTCTTAGCCTTGTGCGCCTCAATTTCATTTTAAAAAACTCTGTGTTTAAGAGAAAACCACGGAAATATCCTCTTTATGTTATATGCAAATATACTTAAAGCCGATTGGCTCATTGTCTTTTCTCTCTCCTGGGAAAGAGACAATGAGCCAATCCACCTGGAGGAGCCCACCACTCCTCCCGGTTCTGGTGGCTCCTCCTCTTCTAGGCTCTTGGATGTGCTTGGATTTTGGGGAGGAGGGGGTTGGCCTGGTGGAGTGGGGGTGGGCGCATGGCCTGGTGGGGAGAGGGGTGTGGCCCAAAATTTCCTTTATTTTCATTTCCAAAACTTGACAGGTATGATAGATATGCTGGTGGAAGGGAAATGATGCTCACAGTGACAGATAACTACAGCTTAATGAATAAATAAAACCTGATCACATGGTAATCCAAGCTACTGCTGCACAATGAGGAATCCAAATGAGGACTCATTAATTAATGGCAATTTGTGACCGCAGGTTATGCCATTTTCTTCTGCCAGTATAACTATGCAATAGGATTTTGGCCAAAATAATAATAATTTAAGAAGCCATTTAATATGGAAAAACAAAATACTGTACTCACTTTTTAGTTGGAAATTTCAACACTCATAGTAACATTTGGAGCTATGAACACAATGACAAAAATGGCAAAGCTGTTATAAAATGGACATATCCCATTCAGTGTGGTTTATATAAGATCCTAAACTACCCACTTTATTTAACTGTGGCACATGCCATCTGCCAGACTGGCAGATGGCAGATAGCTCGCAATAAAAACCTATTTTTGTTATCGAGACAAAAGCTCAATATTAAGAGCACAGGTGATCCAATCCTAAACATTCAGCACAGGCCCATTCTATGTCCGATCTACTCAACCATCCAACTTCAATCTATACTATTCCATAGGAGGTATAATTTCAAAAAGTGCTAGATGCAGCTGTGCTTCTGACTGCCATTCAGTCAGAGAACTATAATCCATTTGTAACTTCCATTTAGAATGTTCTTTTTTCTCCATTCCAACAGTGTTGAACCAGCTACATGCCAGGTCTCACTGTGGAAACAGACACACAATAAACTAGCAGCTATTGTGTGAGTAGCCAAAGTTCTTCCTTTGTTTTGAGAGATAACCTGAAGCTGCGGATGAGAATTCTACTGAAGTAGTTTCTGTGAGGTGGTATAATATAACAACATATGACATACAGTATATAGCAGCATGTAACAACCTGTTAGTTATGGTGTATAATGTCCCAGAAACCCTTGACAAAAATTCAAACCTTTGAGATGGGTGTCCAGCATATGTATATACTTTATCTCTACTGTCTCTCTCTTGTAATTTTTCTGTTCCGGAATGGCATCTTTCAAGTCTTGTGCACAGTGTCCAGGTAGATTGAAATGGTTTGAAACAGGTGTCTGTTACCATTTCTGATCTCTGATTTATGTCCATTAACTGTCCTATTTGTTCTATGAAGGGCAGAGGAACAAGTAAAACTGCCCTTAATGTGTGTGGCATTGTTGGGTCCAGTAATACTGTTGCCAGAGTAAACGTGGGGGCATAGCTGACATCTGGAGATTGCAGCAGGATTTAGTTCCCATTTCTCTTTCACTGTTGTATAGTCTATTGCACGGGCGCCCAAACTACAGTCCGCAGGCCCAATTAGGCCCCTGCATGTCATTAATGTGGCCCGCAGTGAGAACCCGGGCTCACCGTGGACCGCCTCTCCACCCGCCCCCACCGCCTGATATCAGCAGTGGTGGCAGCGATCGGCTTTGTCCTGGCTGCTCTGAGCAGCCTCTTGCTTGGTCCTATCCCCTCTGCAGCCTTTGCCAAAGCCGATCACCATGTTAGGAAAATCTTCGGAGCCTCCTCTGTTTCAAAATCCACAGCACTGGAAGGGTAAACCTGGCGCGCTGCGGTGACGTCATCCCGGGTGCGCCAGGGGGTTCTCCTAGTGCCACGGGTTTTGAAACAGGAGGCTCCGAAGATTTTCCTAACACGGCGATCGGCTTTGGCAAAGGCTGTAGAGGGGATGGGACCAAGTAAGAGGCTGCTTGGAGCAGCCAGGACAAAGCGTGATCGCTGCCACCACTGCTGACGTCAACAGCTGTGTGTCGGGGGTGGGACCGGCCTGCAAAAAAAAGTTTGGGCACCACTGGTCTATTGTGTGTCAATAGTTGCTTGAGATTGAGGGGTTGTCTGAAAGCAAGTAAAGGTCTGTCACCAAGGGCTTTGGAGAGTGAAGCATTCTTGTCCAAGATGGGTTGGGGATCTTTCATTAAGTGTGTGTGAGGTTTTAGTTGTGGGCTGAAAGTGACAACCACTGGTAGAGCAGTATCTGTTGACCTTACAATGGCATATGACATTGTCCACTATGGATTGCTGTTCAAAAAGCTATCTCCTTACTAAAGATCATGGACTAACAGAAATGATTACTATTCTACTTCAAAACTAAATGTTCTTTGCTCCCCCCCCCTCCGGTCGGACACAGCAGCAGTCGGGGCAGAGTGACCCCTGCGGTGCCGGACGCTGGGAATTCCACCACCGCCAGCGTCCTGAGCCCCGCCTCCGCCCTTGCCCAGGACTCAAATGGGCTCGGTGGCGGTGGCTGCAGCAGGACTTGCGCTGCCCCCCTCCCTCAGACTTTTTTGGGGGGGCAGAATGGGGGCCAGAATGTTCTATAGTGCAATATGAGTTTTGCATTACTGTGTTATTCTATACTGTGATATGGGGTTTTGTATTATTATGCTTATTGCTTATTATTATGTGAGATGTTATTGTACTCTATAATATTTTGTAATGTATCTTTATTTAATATGTTGTGTTGTAACTATAATTGTACTTTTGATATTTTGTAACTGTATTTATTTTTGCTGTGAACCACCTCGAGTCGCACTTGTGCTGGGTGAGGCGGTATACAAATTTAATAATAATTTTAAAAAATTCAAGGATGGCACTATTGCTGGAGAAATCAAAGGAACAGCATCTCACAGGGTAGTGTCTTGGCACCACTACTTTTTAATATTTACACAAATGATCAACCATTGTTCCCATTTTGTCAGGATAAATTTGTCTTGGTGGTCTAGGGGGAAATATTTGAGTCCATCGACAATCAGCTAACATGTGCATTAGAAGATCTTTCATTATCCTATAAAAACAACCAGATGACATCAAACACTTCAAAAACACAGGTCTCTCCTTTCTACTTGAAGAACAGAGAAGCAGAGGGAAACTCTGAGTTTGCTGGGATGGCAAGATTTTGGAACATTGCCCTATGCCAGTGTATTTGGGCATCACTCTGGATCAAACCCTGCCCTATTAAAAATATTGCCTAAACACGAAGCAGAAATTTACCACCAGAAATAAGAAACTTAGGAAACTGATTGGTTCTGGCAGTAGTGTATCCACAAACAGTAAGAATGACAGCCCTGTCCTGTCCTACAGCAGAATATCCTAGCGACGTATAGTATAAATCAGTAGCTGTCAGACAAATGGCTGTAGCTCTTAATGAATCACACAGGATTATGACTGGCTTCATTTGAATACTAGACATGAGTAAAACTCTGATCAAGCATAGCATACAAGCAGTGATTTGGAACTTGAGAAAGACAAAACTCTTGTGTGTTTTTGTTACTTTTGCATATAGGCCTGCCGATAGCTTAGAAGAGGCTTGGCCCATTTCATATTGTGACGCCTCCACATTACTGGGGCGGGTGGGGGGGATACTTTACTGTAAAAATGCTAAAGGTTTCTTAAATTGAGAAACACAGCCCAAGGGCTAAAATGGACGACCATTTATCTTTGGGTATGTTGAACCTCCCTGGGAGGTGAGAGTTGTGACAGATAGTCTTGCTGAGCCCCCCTCCCTATAGAATCCATCTGTATATTATGATATATGATAAATATAATCTATTGAAATGTACCGGTAATTGTAGAAGAGAACTATGTTGCTTGTGACTGCAAAAGATCTTATTTCCCATTCCATTATTTTTCTTCTATAATTATCTTTCCTAGAAAGTAAACCAAAAGGTCTTCAATGGGTGATAGATACAACTATTGCCTATCCCAAAGCTGAACCCATAGATGTACAGACATGGATTCTTGGCTATAGACGACCAACAGTTACCCATGTACATTACAGGTAGGATATAACCCTTTTTAAAAGTTCTTAAATTACTTTAAATTAAAGCCTGTAAAATGAAAATATATCTTTAAAATATGACAATATTGAATATGAAAATATCAAAACTATTTTTCCCTTTTTATACAAGCAAATAATTCTTGTTATGGAGATTGGGGTGTGTTTGTAAACTGGCTGGTAATATTTTCCTGCTCAGTGGGCCAGTGCAAAGGTTGTGGGAAATCAAAATCAAGAATAGCCTTTCAAATTCAAAGTAGCACTTCTTCTGTGCTCAAATCAATCACTTATGGTCTGAAGGAAGTCCTCCTACCTTGCTTAAGGACTGACACGAGTCTTTACTTATCATTTCCCATTCATCTAGAAGCCTCGTCCATGTACAGCCCGTGGAATGTTTGATCACTGTTAAACATGTCTTACTCAGTTGTGCACCAGGTGTTTCTGCAGGCAGAATTTCATATTCTGAATTTAGGTTAAAATCTGGATTGCAATGCTAATTTGAAATCTTTGCTGGAGGTCCTGAACTCTGTTGACTAAATGTACTAAATACTACTGTGCTCTGACTACTTATTTAGTTAGCAAGACTATAGTAATTATCCTGTGTTCAAATGAAGTCTTATTGTAATATGCTTCATGTGAGGCTTTCCCTAGAAATGTCATTTGATGCAAACTACTGCAGCTGGATATTGACTAGTGCAAAGCAGGTTATATAAATGATGGAACTATGTCAGTCATTTCTGAACTCAGTTCAAAATTCTGGTAGTAATCTTGATTGATTCCATCTGCAAGGATGGCTTATAGTCCTAAATCATGTGGTGCAGCTCCTTCCAAACATTTGTCACTGAGTGCTCAGGTCAATATTTGAGGATCTGCTCCAGATTTTTCAGTAATCAGTGGCAAAACAATGCCTGCTAGAATGCCTACTCTTTGTTAGTGACACCCATTCAGTGGGATGCAATTCCAGATTGGACCTATCTTGTATCCTTTCAGAGATTTCTCTAAAATGTTGTTCTCCAGAAGGTGATGACAAGAACATAAAATAGGTAATTGCAGAGTGTGGGGGCAGGCTGAACCTGTTTTTGAAAAATGTCTATGTTAGACTGCCTCACCAAGCGAGAGGCCCGCTGCACATCAGCCTTACATAAGAGAAGCCAAAAGGTATTTACAGTACTTGAGAGAGTTGACTAATGAGAATGAAGAACAGCTACATTCTTAACCTTTGATATCTTCTAGGCATTTGGAGGATAAAATGTCATGGCAAGTTCGTGGAAAAAGGGAAATGATGTGAATATAAATGGGTTGATGAAATAAGTAAGATTATACAGCACTGGTGGGAATGTTTGCATTCAATAGTTCACTTCTGTGTCATTCTGAAGCTACTGTTCTCTGATCAACTGTCCTATTAAAGATAATATGTAAAGAACGGTTGGCTTTATACAGTACTGTATGTGTGTTTCTTTAAGTAAGGTAAAGGGAAAGGTTGCCCTTGCTCGAAAGCCAGTCGTTGCCAACTCTAGGGTCCAGTGCTCATCTTTATTTATAGCCAAAGAGCCAGTGCTTCTGTGTCTGCAGATGTTTCCATGGACGTGTGGCAGGCATGACTAGACACCAGAGTATACGGAACGCTGTTTACCTTCCCACCGAAGTGGTACCTATTTAGTAAAATTAAAGGTCACCCTTGCTCGAAAGCCAGTCATATCCGAATCTAGGGTTCAGTGCTCATCTCTGTTTATAGCCGAAGAGCCACCACTGTCTGCGTTTGCAGTCATTTCCATTGACATGTGGCAGGCAAGACTAGACGGAGTGCACGGAACGCTATTTACCTTCCCACCAAAGTGGTACCTATTTAGTAAAATTAAAGGTCACCCTTGCTCGAAAGCCAGTCATATCCGAATCTAGGGTTCAGTGCTCATCTCTGTTTATAGCCGAAGAGCCACCACTGTCTGCGTTTGCAGTCATTTCCATTGACATGTGGCAGGCAAGACTAGACGGAGTGCACGGAACGCTATTTACCTTCCCACCAAAGTGGTACCTATTTATCTACTTGCATTTTCTTGCTTTCAAACTGCTAAGTTGGCAGGAGCTGGGACAGAGATGGGCGCTCATTCCATCATGCAGTACTCAGGTTTTGAACTGCTGACCTTTTGCCTCCCAGTCAGCGTCTTAACCACTTGAGCCACTGCAATTTTGTTGCTTTTGAACTGCTAGTTTGGCAGGAGCTGGGACAGAGACGGAAGCTCACTCCATCTTGCAGCACTCAACTCTTGACCTGCCAGTCTTCCAGTCATGAAGTTCAGCGTCTTAACCACTAAGCCACCGCAGTCCCTTGTTTCTTTGAGCAGTTTGTCCAAAAAGTTGCCACAGAAAGGAAAAATGGAAATTGTAGCTAAATGTACCTTTATGTACAAAATATTCTCTACATGTTGGCTACCTCTTTCTATACACACATGAAATCTCCCCCACTCATGGAGAAAAGTTTCTGGGTATCTGTTATGCAATTCTTCCTATGTATGGCGACTATTGGGACACCCTGTATTTTAGCAAAACAAAACAAGAAAACATTACAGTGCTGTATACTATAAAATAATTAAGGCAAAAGGTTCAGTGCTTTAGTGACAACACAAAGGTGTGCATTTCCTTTGCCTTTGCTTTGATGACTGACCTTACCTGTTATGGCAGATGTGCTGTTGCTGTAGCACTCGAAAAACTCCTGCTTGGTGCAAAAGTGTCCCAAAATATTCAAGAAAATAATTGGTATTGAGAATGTGGGCCACAAATGTATGTTAGTGTTATAATTTTCAGGTAAGTGGCATGCATTTGGTAAATCAGTTAGAATTCAAGATAGAAAGCACATGACCATATGAACAAAATGCATGTAGTGATGATGCCATGGGGCAGCTGCTATTTTCTTATCTGATCTGCCTTGAAAACAGTACAGTGTTCCCCCAAACAAGGATTTTAATTCATACCTACATGCAAGTTGTTGTACAATAAAATTGTTGTACAAGACACACATACACGTGACTCCTCCGCAAGCCAGCCACGTTTGTGGCCAGAGTTGGAGGGGGAATCCCCCCCCCAACTCTGGCCACAAAGGCAATATTGCGGTGCCGGTCAGTGCAGACAAATGAAGCCTTGTTTCTCTGCACTGACCAGTGGAACCTGCTGCTTTAGGGGGTCGGAGTTGGGGGGGAATTCCCCCCCCCCAACTCAGGCCTCAAAGGCAGCATCGTGGTGTCGGTCAGTACAGACAAACAAACTTTGGTTTTGCTGCACTGACTGCGGGGCTGCCTGCTGCCTGGAAACACACTTCCCAGGGAAAAGGCAGCCACATGCTGCCTGTTCACAAAAGGGCTTTGGGGCGGCGGGGGAATGCCCCCCCCCCATGCCACCCTGAATGCCACCTGACTGCTGAAAAACATTGCATCGTACAATGACTAAAACTGTACGATGCAAAAAATTTTTTAATAAAAAGGCAGTCATTGTACGATTTAGTCACTGCGATGCCATTGTCTGTAATGCTACGTTTCCTGTTTGGTTCTAGACAGTGCTACCATTTCCAGTGAGTAGTGGTCTTACTTAAGTACCTGTCTTATGTCCTGGGCTGTATTCACTTGGGAATGGGCACTTTGCTACCTTGAAAATAGAATGCTTTGCTTGGGTACTTAACGGTAGTAGGAAAAAACAACACCTGTTCAGGATGAGATTGGCTCATTAAATCTGCCTTGACTATTGACGGTTATAGGTGTGACAAATGAAGCATAGAGCCTGCTCATTAACTCATGGCTTTGCTGCACTGTTGTCTCATGTCTCTCGTGTTTCTTTACCTCTGTTACTTTGATTCTGGGGTTTGCTCAGCTTAATTCTCAAACTCCAGTATCCAGAGAAAGAGATTAAATTATTTTTTGTTATTTTCTTTGTGTGGATCAGTCTCTCTGCACTACTACATATCTATCTCCTTTGAAATGGTTTATATGCGGGCTATTCTAATAAATATTAATAACAATGCTAGTGCAGTGATACCTAGAGATATAAAATTAATTCATTCCTCAAAGTTTTTCGTTTCTTGAAAAAATTGTATCTTGAAACATGGTTTCTCATAGGAATGCATTAAAAATCAAATAATGGGTTCCGGAGCTCAGAAAACGTATTTTTTTCTGTTCAAAACTCTTTCTAAAGTGACAAAAACATAGTGAACAATTCCAAAGTCTACTTTAGAAAGAGTTTTGAACAGATAAAAGACTTCTTCCCACACACACTTTTTTCTGAGCTCTGGAAGGTTTTCAATGCATTTCAATGCATATTTGGCACATTTCCGGCAGTACCCTCTAGTGGACAGCTCTGATAATTGCAGGACTAGTCCTGACAATCAACTGTTGAGGGCAAGGGGGAATTTTGGGCACTTCCTTGTTGTGGGGAAAGCTTCTGACGGTGCTAAAACATGCTGGAAAATTTCAAAAATGGAGCGGAAATGCTCCGAACTAACTCCTTCTGCCATGGGAAGCGTTGGAAGACTCAAAAAAAAAATCATATCTCGAAAAAAAATTCCCCCAAGATTTCCTTTCATATTGCAAGTTTTTCGTAAGTAGAGGCGTTCATATCTTGAGGATTTACTGTGCATTGATGGCTCTAGGCTCACTGTAACTGTGTAAAAGTTTTGTCTGATACAATGGGATGTTAACTTTGATCTCCGGGGTATCCTGTAAGAGCTGAGATTCACTGCCCCGTATCTAGACAGAGGTGGTGGCAGCGAAGTTGGTGGGTTGTTGTTTGATTCTAGGACCTAGGTGTGCTGGGGCTAAGGAGTTTGGAACTGAAAGAAGAAGAGATTGGTTTTAGAAAACTTTTTTGTTTCTTCTTTGCCACACCTCAGGCAACCTTGACATCTGCTTATTTTTAAGATGGGCAGGCACTTGGTTGGGTAGGTAGAGTGAGTGTGTGAGTAAGCAGAGTAGCGTAGAGTAGGAGACAAATGATTCTGCATTATTTCGAGTATGCATTTGAAATGTATTATTGGAGTATCGAAGCAATGTTAATTTGTTGCTGCAAAAGCAACAATCCTGTGGCATCTTAAAACTAACATTCTAAGCTTTCAAGGAAAATAGCTTGCTTCAGATATATGTACAGTACTTCTGTTTTGAGACCCAAACAGTGAAGTGGGCTGCAGCCCATAAAAGCCTATAGAGTACCAGTGATGGCAAACTTTGGCACTCCAGGTGTTCTTGAATCCACATGAATGGGTTTACTGCACATACTCATTCGTCTGGATTCACAGAGACTTGGGCTTCTGGAAATTGAAGTTCAAGAACACCTGGAGTGCCAAGGTTCGCCATCACGGGCCTATACCAAATAAAACAAATGCCAAGTAAAAGAGCTGTTACCCAAATTTAGGCGAATACAAAGAAAGACATGTATTAAGTGACTTTTGAGTTATTCTCTGAGCCCATGGGAATTCCAGTGTAAGCAAGATATAAAAATGCACCATGTATAGCTTTACAATAAAGGCTATTCCATAATAGGCCAATACATGGAGCCAGAGATCCTATATTGTCAGGAAACAAACCTAAACCATGAAGGACAAGTGATGCAGTTTTTTATTTGGAGGAAGTCTTGGTGTTAATACTACCACAAAACAAATGACAAAATAATCTCTCCTAAAGAGAGCTGCTATTTTTGTGCCAGCTACTCTACAGAAAACCAGAGCAAGTTATTTTGATGATGAAAAGCATGTTCTGGTTTACAACTCTTCAGGTGATGTTGTTGTTCGGTCGCACAGTCGATTCCGACCCTTTGTGACCCTATGGACCATCGTCCTCCAGGCACCTCTGTCCTCCACCATCCTGCTCAGCCCACCCAGCTCTGTGCCCACTGCGTCCACGATGCCATCTAGCCATCTCATCTTTGGTCATCCTTTTTCTTTTGCACTCCACCTTTCCCAGCATCAAGGCCTTCTGAAGTGAATCCTCTCTTCTCATTTGATGTCCAAAGTACTTTAGCTTCATCTTTACTATTTGACTTTCTAAGGAGCAGTCAGGGTTGATTTCTTCCAGTATTGACCTATTTGTTCTCTTAGCTGTCCAGGGGACTCTCAAAACAAAACTCTCCTCCAACACCACATTTCAAAGGCATCTATTCTTCTGCGCTCTGCTTTCCTAATGGTCCAGCTCTCACACTCATACATTACCACCGGGAAAACCATTGCTTTGACTACGCGGATTTTTGTTTTCAAGGTGATATCTCTACTTTTCACTATGTTCCCCAGGTTTCTCATAGCTTGTCTCCCCAGAAGTAGTCTTTTTATTTCATGGCTGCAGTCACCATCTGCAGTGATCTTAGATCCTAAGAAAGTAAAATCTGTCACTGCTTCTACTTCTTCCCCATCTGTTTCCCAGGAACTGATGGGGCCTGTTACCATTATCTTGGTTTTCTTGATATTGAGTCTCAAGCCAGCTTTTGCACTCTCCTCCTTCAGCCCAATCAAGAGATTCTTTAGGTCTTTCTCATTTTCTGCCATTAAGGTGGTATCGTATGCATATCTCAAATTGTTGATGTTTCTCCCAGCAATTTTGATTCCATATTGTGATTCCTCCATCCCTGCATTGCACATTATGTGCTCTGTGTATAAGTTGAATAAGCAGGGTGACAAAATGCAGCCTTGTCTTACTCCTTTTCCTATTCCAAACCACTCTGTCTTTCCGTGTTCTGTCCTAACTGTTGCTTCTTGTTTCATGTACAAATTTCTCATGAGGCATATGAGGTGTTCTGGTATTCCCCTCTCTTTAATTACTTGCCACATTTTGTTGTGGTCCACACAGTCAAATGCCTTGGTGTAGTCAATAAAACAGAAGTAGACTTGGGTCTGATATTCCTTTGTTTTCTCCATGATCCAACGTATGTTGGCAATGTGGTCTCTGGTCCCCCTGCCTCTTCTGAACCCAGCCTGCACCTCTGGTAGTTCTCTCTCCACGTGCTGCTGAAGTCTATCCTGTATTATCTTGAGCATCACCTTGCTGGCGTGTGGGATGAGTGCAATTGTTTGATAATTTGAACATTCTTTGGCATTGCCCTTTTTTGGGATTGGAACATACTGTATACTGATCTTTTCCAATCCTGTAGCCAATGTTTTGTTTTCCAAACTGCTGGCATATTGAATGAAATAATTTGATTTCATCATCTTTTAGGGCTTTGAAAAATTCAACTGGGATACCATCATTTCCTCTAGCTTTGTTGTTTGCAGTGCTCTTTAGGACCTTTCTGACTTCACTCTCCAGGATGTCTGGCTCAAGTTCCATTTCCTCATCATTGTTATTCTCAGGAGTGTTGAGGTCCTTTTTGTAGAGTTCCTCTGTGTACTCTTTCCATCTTTTCTTAATCTCTTCTGCGTCAGCTAACTCCTTTCCGTCTTTGTCCCTTAGCATGGTCATTTTTGCTTTAAATGTTCCCTTGATTTCCCCAATTTTTTTGAAAAGATCTCTAGTCCTGCCTCTTTTGTTGTTTTTCTCCATTTGTTTGCACTGTTCTTTTAAGTAGTTTTCCTTATCTCTCCTTGCTTTTCTTTGAAATTCTGTGTTCAAGTGATTGTATTTTTTCTTTCTCCTTTGACTTTTGTGTTCCTTCTTTCCTCTGCTATTTTATGGGCCTCATCAGACAACCACTTTGCTTTCTTACGCTTCTTTTCTTTTGGTATGGTTTTCTTTGCTGCTTCCTGCATGATGTCCTGCATCTCTGTCCATAATTCTTCTGGCGCACTGTCTATCAAGTCCAAGCCATTAAATTTGTTTCTCACCCCACCGTGTATTCATTAGGTATGTTGTCTAGGTCATATCTGTCTGGTCTAATTGTTTTTCCTATTTTCTTTAGTCTAAGCCTGAATTTTGCAATCAGTAGATTGTGATCTGAGCCACAGTCTGCTCCTGGTCTTGTTTTTGCTGACTGTATGGATGTTCTCCATCTTTGGCTGCAGAGTACGTAATCTAATGTTGGCCATCTGGTGATGTCCATGTGTAGAGTCGCCTCTTGTGTTGCTGGAAGAGTGTGTTTGCTATGACTAGTGCATTCTCTTGGCAGAACTCTATCAATCGTTTCCCTGCTTCATTCTGTGTTCCAAGACCAAACTTGCCTGTTATTCCATTTACTTTTTGATTTCCTACTTTGGCATTCCAGTCACCTATGATAATGTGTACATCATTTCTTGGTGTCTGTTCTATGAAGTGTTGTAGGTCCTCATAGAACTGGTCGACTGTGGCTTCATCTGCACCAGTGGTCGGTGCGTAGACTTGAATTACTGTGATATTGAAAGGTTTGCCTTGGATTCTGACTGACATCATTCTATCATTTTTGAGATTATATCCCATTACTACTTTTCTCACTCTTTTATTGACAATTACGGCCACTCCGTTTTTTCTGAGGTTTTCTTGTCCACAATAGTAGATACGATGGTTTCCAGAGCTGAATTCGTCCATCCCTGTCCATTTTTACTCGCTGGTTCCCAAGATGTCAATGCTTATTCTTTCAATCTCATTTTTAACCACTTCCAGTTTTCCTTGATTCATAGATCTCACATTCCATGTCCCTATACAGTATTGTTCCCTGCAACACTGTATTTCTCCTCCCCCTTTCGTATCCCTCCCCCTTTTCAGATCTGCTGTGCTGAGCATCCCCTTGTTTTGCCTTTTGTTTTGGTCCATAGGGTTCTCTTGGCAAACTTTGTGGCGTGGTTTGGTGGTTTCTACGCCAGTATCTTCCCATCATACATGTCATCACAGTTTAAAACAAAGTTTTAAACATTTTAAAGACAAAGTGTTATCATGCATATTATCACAGTTTAAAACGCAGTATCAGAGTAAAAGTTGAGCTAATGTCAAGTCTCTAGTGTAAGTTATATCAAGTCTCTACTGTATCAATTCACTATGTAAATCAGTTTCTTGTAAAGTTGCTATGTCAGTTGCTATGTATTTCCTTAATCATTTCAAAACTAGTCATCAAACTTGGTATGATAAGAAAAACCTTAGTATGAAAAGAACAGTCTAAAATATGTCTAAAATATGTACCATGTAGGTCTAGATTTAGGTAATTTCTGCAACAAACTCCCAGGACAGTGATGGCGAACCTTGGCAATCCATGCGTTCTTGGACTTCAAATACCAGAAGCCCAAGTAAGCACTCATGCTGATCAGGGCTTCTGGGAATTGAAGTTCAAGAACACCTGGAGTGCCAAGATTAGTCATCATTGTCCTAGGATACTAAAATGTCTCATCTGCCTCAGTGAGGTTAAATTGTTAGAAGGATTACTTCCTTTTATTAATAGGATATGAGTTAAAACAATAGAAGTTTGTTAAAAACAGAAGACATAATGCTGGTCTCTTAACTTACATTGAAGCAGATGGAACATTTTAGTACTCCAGTAATGTTTAGCACTATTGTGTTGTGGAAGTAAGCCAGAACTAAATCGACAAGATAAAAGCAATCTGTTGCAGTCATCTTTAATGCGAGTCAAGGAATTAATAAGGTTGATGTAGATACAGTATTAGATAATTTAATATTTCTGTAATTAGATTTTTGCCTTGAGTAAAGATTAAATAGAGAATATCTTTATAGAATATAGAACACAGTCATTGTATTGATGTCTTCTTGCAACTTTGATTATCAATTTTACGCTATAGATCCTTGGGGTTCTAAATCACAGCTCAAACATAATTTTTCACCTTTTTCAGAATTCAGAGAAGTGTTTGACCAGAGATTTAGGTCATCTTAATGTTTTAAAAATCTAGAGGTTTATGAAATAATTAAGTTATCTTTTACTGCAGTACAGCCAGGTAGCTAATGTGGTTGTGCTTGATCTAGTTTAGGAATAATAACATTTTGGAGTTCGGGTTTAGGATTCCAAAACTGAATTGACTTCTGTTTACTTGGAATTGAATCTTGACGATGGTTTAAAATTGTAGTCTGTGTCAGTTTGGCTTCCTGTTGGTAGCACAGAATGATTCAGAGACTTAGGTTAAAATCTAGTAACTAAGAGACATAGGTTGGAATCAGTGGGGGGTTTGTGAGCCAACAATGGTGTAATTTCTACTGGTTCAGTGGTCCCACTCTAGTTCTGACTTACCACTGGATTTCAACATTAATATTTTGGAAAGAGTGTTGCAAAAAGAATATTCTTGAAACTTAAATAAGTAAATAAATGCTAACATATATTCCAAATCTTGAATCCAGTTCTTAAAGTGGATGGGTGTTTACAAGATTCTTCACTTCAAGAATGAGGAATTATTTAATACATCTAATTAACTTATCTCTTCTTCTTTAAAATACAGGATTTTTCCAATTAAAGATGTACCAGTTGAGCCCGAAGCCCTTAGTGCTTGGCTCTATCAGCGGTTCATTGAAAAAGAGGATCTCTTGTCACACTTTTACAAAACAGGTAAAATGTTTCTAAGTAAACAGTAAGCTTCCACCAACCCCACCAAGATTCCTCATGTTTTAAGCATGTGTTATTCATAGTGTAAAAATAGGAAATTCCAAAGCTCAGCCGTCAGCTTATGCTTTAAATCTTTAGCTTCAGGAAGGAATGAGCTCCCGTCGTTGTCCCAGCTCCTGCCAACCTAGCAGTTCAAAAGCAAGACATTGCAAGTAGATAAATAGGGACCACTTTGGTGGGAAGGTAAGAGCGTTCCATGTGCTCTGGTGTAGTCATGCCTGCCACATGACCACGGAAACATCTACAGAAGCAAACAACGCTGGCTCTTCGGCTTTGAAACAGAGATGAGCACTGAACCATAGAGTCGGATACGACTGGCTTTCGAGCAAGGGAAACCTTTACCTTACCTTAGCACATATAATAGAAAGGGACTGCAGTGGCTTAATGCTTAAGATGCTGATCTTGATGACCAGAAGGTTGGTAGGTCAGATGTTCAAGAGCCGAGTGCTGCACAATGGAGTGAACTTCTGTTTCTGTCCCAGCTTCTGCCAACCTTGCAGTTCAAAAGCAAGAAAATGCAAGTAGATAAATAGGCACTGCTTTGATGGGAAAGGTAACAGCATTCCGTGCGCTCCGGTGTCTAGTCATGCCTGTCACATGACCATGGAAATGTCTGCACATGCAGACAGTACTGGCTCTTTGGTTGTAAACGATGAGCACCATACCTTAGAGCCACTAGTGGCTTTCGAGCAAGGGAGACCTTTACTTTTTAAATGTATAATCCAGATGAGTTTTATCTCTGCATTTTGTTTATTTGGTTGCTATGTGAAATAATAAAAATTATTTGATATTTTAAAAAATCATCATTGATGATATCAGGGATTCTCAACCTGCGGCCCACAGCACCATTTCATGTGGTTCCCCACTGCCTCCACCACACCAGGAAGTGCCATGTGGTGGAGGAAGTGCAAAATGGCCTTCCGGCTCCCGAAGCTGTCTGAGGGAGTATGATCTGGCTCCTGGCTCAAAAAGGTTGAGACCTCCTGCTGTAGATAAATAATGTCATTATTTATTTATTTATTTATTTATTTAAGATTTATATACTGCCCTATTCAATGGAATCTGGCCGGTGTACACAAGTTAAAACCAATATAAAACAATTTAAATAAAAACTTAAAAACAAAGCAATATTAATCCCCCCCACTGTGCCATTTACTATCTAACTACTTTTATGATAACTACTATCCGTAGTTATCATAAAATGAGAACCAGTGTTACATTTGAGTACTTGTTATAATCATAGTCTGAGAAGTATTTCCTGAAGTATTTTAAACATGTAACTAAAAGATTGCTATTTGTCTTTCAGGAGCATTCCCTCCACTTCCGGGACAGACAGAAGTTGTTTCTCGGGAAATGACCCTTAACAATTTGTGGCTAGTCCTCGTACAGTGCTTTGCATTTTTGTCAGGTGGTTTGTGGTACTGCGTTCTTCAGTATTTTTACCAATACCTATTTTAAAAGGTGAATGGATAGCACCTGAATACGTGATTGAGAAACTTGATACTTTAAAGAATGCATCACGTTATATGTGCAAATGTGAATATACATAGAGAAAGGAGTATACTGGATGGACTTTCTTCCCTTTGTGGGTGGATTTTAAACTCTGGTAGAAGAGAGGATCAGTAATACAGTGACCTAATGATGTACTTTAAGAACTCTATATTTTTGGAAGGTATGTCTCCCCACACAACTACATCAGCAAATTCAGCATTTGAACAGGAGATGCAATTATACAACCATCACAAGTAACCATCTGTAGCAAGAATGATTTCACTACAGGTAGTATTCGGTATTGTAGTTGAAACGTGGAATCTTCAGCAACTTTCTCTCCAGTAGTCAATACTACAAGTCTTGTGATAGAGACCCCTCATCGGCACAAACTTGAGTTCTGTTGTAATGAATCATGCTGGATCTGTTTCACTTATTCTGCAGAACTGGTTATGATATTGTGACTGCCCCATGGTACCTGTTTAGTAGAGACATTTTAAAAAGTATCTTATATCCGTGAAATCTTTTATTGGAAACCTAGCAAAAGAAACTAATCTGTGACAAGGTGTTACAGTGTCATGAAGTATTGAAAGAATTGTGCATACCTCATAGACCCCTCTATTTTTACTGTATTTTCTGTTCTAAAATCTCTAACACGTGTTCTTTTTGTAAGGGTATTTCAAAAATGGCACATGACTTGATCTGCTTCCCATTGTGGTTAAATTAGTCATTTCAAACTGATGATATCCCCCTTCCCTCCCTGTCTCTCTGGAGAAATGCACTTTTGAAAATGCAGTAGAGTGGTGGCAAGGAACAAGGTTTGAAAGAAGTACAAATGTGAAGTATAGATGTTGTTTCTAATGGCTTGAATTCTTCAGAGCTGCTAGTTTAGAATAGCCTGTGGATTTTCATTTCTTAAGTTGTGTGAGTTGCCCCAGGCAAGCCAAGTTGGCTTTGTACCTTTATAGGGGCCTTTATTTTCATCAGATGCAACAACACTTACAATATCTGTAAGAGGGTTTATATACATACATGCCAAGCATCTCAGTGCTCTGCTTATAGGGGGAAAAGAGGGAGTTAGCATAGTAACAAAACAATATATCTAGTCATTGGATAAAACAAATAGGAAAATGCTTTACCATCTTGACCTATTGCAACAAATCTCTAAACCATGAAGGGCATTACTACGTCTGCCATCTTGCAGAAAGATATCCTGTTAATGAAAGGGAATTCAAGAGTTAGACTGGCACTATAGCAGAATGTCAGGTAGCAGCATTCTAGTTTTATGATGTTGAAGGAAAGGTTTCTGTGTTTCTCATTTATCACTCTTTGAATGTTTGGCATTATGTCTGTATGACTGGCTATATAAATATATATATATAAAATAATCATTATTAGAAAACAGTTCCTAATTTACACATACAGACCTAAATACTAAATCTTGCAGAATGTTATCTTTTATGAACTGTATTTTTTGTATGAGAAAAGCCAAGTCAAGAGTAATTGCCTCTGGATCTCCCCGTCTCATGAGAACAAGTTTTGGTGAACAGCTAACAAAATAAAAGCATAAAAACATAAGATTATACTTCTTCCACTTTTGTTTTCAGGGGGTAATTGGAAATAGATGAAGAAGTGCCCCCCTTAAGTTATGTGCATAAAAGGTCATCTAATTAAGTATGCCAGTTATTGTAAGTGTGAAATACATTTCAGGATAAATGATAACTTCTTCACTGTTATGTTTCATTGATATAATATCACCACAGATATACCTGTGGGTTGTAAACTTGTCATTCAACTTTGGTTGCAAAATGTTGTTTCTAAGCCTAGTTTTTTGACACATGAGCAGTTGAATACTAACATAAGGGGGGGGGAGACTCCAACTTAATTAAAGTACTTTGTACAAAGGAGGCTATTAAAGGTCAGATTTCTTTTATTTTAAAGCCCACTTTGTTGACTTGGAACTAGCAAGAAGAGTGCTCCATTTGCTACACAGGAGGAAGCCGTTTCAAAAGTTCATTTCTGGTCATTTGTGATCTGTGGCTGTAAATCAGCTCCTGTCAAATTGCAGTCCTTTTGGAGTGGGATGGAAAGCAGCAGTTCCTTCAGTTTCAGCTTATTTGAAAATATAGCCTACTTTGTGAAGAATAAGTGTTCTGAAAAGGATGATTTTGGTATAAATGTAGGTAGTACAGTTTTCTTCATTAGCCATATGCTTGAATAAATCTCTTTTACCTGCAGATGTTGTTCAGTGTGATCTAGGATTATGCTTTAACAAAGAGTAGCCATAGCGTTAGTGTTACTTGACCACTTACTTCAGTTTGTCCCAGCTTGCTTCAACAAATGTAAACTTTAAGGCATAGATAGCCATTGAATGATTCCTGCTGAAATGAAAGAAATTAACTTTGTTAGTCATTAATTTTATTAATTTCAGTGAAACACACTTTCATACAAATGTTTGTATGGAAGTTATATCCATTTTTTCCTCTCTCATGTCTGCCCTGGAGTGTTTGTAGAAAGTTAGGTCTTATGTCTCATTTATGGCTGACCAGGAGAAACTGTGAACACTTTAAAATAAATGCATCCTCCTCTCCTCATCTTTGAATACAATTTTCAGATCAAAAGTCCAAATTCAGAATATATTCTTAGAAACACGGAATAATAAAAATTAAATTAGTTAATTTTTCTCCTCAGTGAGGGTATTAGTACAAAGAGCTTTAATCCTGCAGTCCAATGCCAGTATTTCCCAATCTTTTGTTTTTGGACTTTAATTCCCAGAAGCCTAAGTCAATTTCCCAAAGCACTGATCGGCCAATGTACAGTATTGACTTAGGCTTCTTGGAATTGAAGTCCAAAAACCAAAGGTTGGGAAACACTGCTGTAGAGTGTGGCATTATACCTTCTGACAAAATGCCAAACTTTTGGAGCTAATATTGACTTAGCTTTTTCTTGTCAAATATTTCGTAGCTAGCAATTAGCCCTACATTTGATACAATCCTTACTGGTCAAAAGTGATTGGCATTGCCATGGATCCACTGACTCATTATGTTTGTTATGGTACTGCAAATGTCTGATAACGTTATTATTTTTAGTAAAATTCCCTGAATCCTTCACTAGCATGGGCAGTGGATGTGCTGAATGGGGAACTCAAGAAGCCATTCTGCTGAGGAGGAGAGAGTGGAGTTAGTATACTGTACTCTGAATGACCATTTTAATATCCTGTGCATCACCTAATTATACTTGGATGACAACATAACACTTCTGTTTCTTAATCCAGATAGCAATTATTTTTTCCAGATAGTTGTGGTAACTCTACATACTTTACCGTAGGCATGCATTGCAAGAGATGGTGTGTGAGTATAGCATGCAGGAATGGTCATGGATGCAGGAATAATTGACAGCAAGAAAGGGGTAGATAATTGATGTTGAATTATTCTAATGGTGTGCCTCATTATTCTTGTGAAAATATACACTGGGGAACCAATTTATCCCCTTGCTTCAATCTATCACAAGAGGGTTGGAGAACACATGATGTTCCAGGTGCTATTGGACTGCAGATCTTGACTTCTAGTAAGCGCAGCCAGCAGTGAGGAATGATGGATACTGCAGTCTATCATCAAAACAACCACTGTGTGTCCCAATGTGTGTTTAGGCATGGACCAGTTGGTAAAAATTACTGATGCAGGTTTTGGCTAATTAGCAAAAAAAAACATCATAGAGATCAAGAGCTGCTTGGTAGTGGAACAGACTGTGTTGAAAGATACTGAGCTTTCTTTGGTGGGATGTATCTAAACACAGAGTGGACAATCATCCATTAGGGATGCTATAGTTGTGTCCTGTGTTGCAGATACTGCACTGACCCGTGGGTTGAACTTGATGACCTCCAAGTGACTCCGTGAATGCAGAGGAGCATTTCTCAGAAACCTTTTTATAGTGTGAAGGCTTTAATGCTGAAATACCCAAATAAAGCCTCAGTAACCAGTAGCAACAGTCTACTCTTAGCATATTTCCATGTATGATCCACATACTAAACATTTACTTGTTCTGAACAGTATCTGTGTAAAATAATGTGCCCAGTAGGACTTTAGGAACTTTACCTTTAGCAGTTTTGAACTTTACAATTTTAGGAAGTAAAATGTTTTAAAATGAAACAGTTGCACTTCGTGCTGTGGAAGGATATACACAGAATCCAATGCAACGAAAGTTACTTTGGGGAAATTAGCTATAATATTTGAGGAATTGCTTCTTTCTCAGCTTTATTATGGTTTTTTTAAAAAAAATTAAGTGGAATCTGTTTAAAATCTTGCATTTTTATAGTCATAGCATTAGTTGATGGAAAATAGCCACTTAAGATTTTCAAAATATAGTCTTAACAATACAGATTCACTGCCGTGCAGGCGATGTGTGCCATCACACAAATCCCATCCAACTCCCAGAGTTGCTGTAAATAAGAAACCAGTGTTGGAAAACTAAAGTCTTAACTCCTTATGTCAGTTATTCCTTAGTGTAAAACTTCATCTAGAGGTCAACTGCAATCAAGCAGTCCTTTTAATCATTTCAACATGGGAATGTTTAGATAATTTTTTTAAATTCAAAGAAACAGAAACCAAAGCTACTCCAGTATCCTGTCAGCAATATACAGTAACCATTTTATAAATGGACTATTCGATGCAGACAGAATGCTCTTTTGGGAATGTTCTGGAGATAGAATAAATTCCATAATCCTTAGGTGTTTGCTACTTCCATTTTCCCAATCCTTTCCACAGAGGTAAAACAGATTTGAACACCTTAGTAAATTTAAATATAATTTGTTGATTATTTTTTAAAAAATAAACAAAAGAAGAGATAAAGAATTATCATGATGGTAGAGGAACACAGAATACGGTATGAAGTATTTTGGCTTTGCTCAAAAGTAGTAGTTGGTTTTGAAAATACTTCAAACAGTTGCCAAATTCCACAGCAACTCCATTAGCACAGGTAGCTTACGATTGGTTCATGGATTGGTTCATGCATGATTACTCAGTAATAGTCAACACATAGCTTAATATGTGGGATGCTTTTATTGAAAAGTAGTGCAGTTTTTGCTGATATGAAGCCTCTCTTATCTTGCTAGTGGTTTGGTGAACTGAGCCAATTCAATAATGCAGTTCATGGTGCTGGGGAGATGTAATCCATTTGTCTCAACATTGTGCAGTCAATAGGAACACTCCAGTATAGCTTACTGGAATGGAATGTCTTTTATATGTTTTACAGAAATTAGTGGCTTTTGCTTACCAACTGTGCTTGGCTGTTTCTGACCCAAGTTTTGACAAACTTCATCTTAACTGCTTAGTGTGCTGGCTCACTCCATCTGCTTATGGGAAATCATCAGCACACTGAACATTTGTTTGGTACTCATTAGGCAGTCTTGAACAAAATGTTACACATTCTTGGGGTCAAAACTGGTGAAGGTTTAGGAGTCCCAAAACCACAGGTTGGCATGACAGCAATGGTTTTGAGCAAGATGCTTAGCAATTCATTATGGCTTTTACTTTCAGCCAAAATCACGCATAAAAGTGGCAATGGTCATTGTGTAGCCCTTCAGGTATTTTTGGATGATATTTGCCAGCACAGTATGCTGGAGGTTGTGGAGAGCCATAAATTTTCAGTTTTTGCAATGAAGGAAGTGTGAAGCTGTACCTGCAGTTACTGTAGGGAAATAATTGGCTGAAAGTGTAGAGTTACTCTCAGTAGGAGGAGGTTTGAAAAAGAGAATTAATAGCCTTGCATGGTTATCGGAACTACTTGTGAACTATTGTCATTTCTTTTGTGTAAAACTTGCATTGCACAAAACCTGTCCATTAAATCCTACAAATTATCTGGCTGGTTGGGCTATTGTAGTTTGGTCTATGCATCTTATTCTTTATGTTTTTTAGATTTCCAGTACAACTGTATATTGAAGGACTATTGGGTTGAAATTAATTTGTTGTACTATGAAGTTGATGTTGGGGTTTTAGATATCATATTCTTTACTTCGACTGTTCAAACTCACTCTTTACCTTTTTCTTCTTCCCTTCAACCCCTTTCATTTTATGCAATATATGATCAGAATGAATCATAGTGTGATTCTGTTAAAGGGCTGGCCATATTTGGATTTATGTTTCATTCTTCCTTTCACATTTGTTTTCTCATCAGTATAAATAACCAGTTAATGTTCTTCTGCTAAAAGTTCAATGCGGATACCAAAAATGGTTTACTCAGCACAAATAAATAAATGGTATCTTTTATGTCATCAGTTTTAAATTTGCTATTTTTCAAGTTTCTGTGTTCATGTTACAATTATTAACTCAATGTTTGAAAGGGACAAAATTGTATTCATTTTATTTTGCTTACCATAAAACATCAAATGAACTCTTGCTAAATTTTTGTCTGAGTTGGCTGAATAAGTGGCTTGTTTGTATTACTTCCAATACACTGTTAAATATACAGTCCTGTTTGTGGTGTTCAGAAACACTGTAAAGCAGCTTTCGTCATCATGGTGCCCTGCAGATGTTTTTGACTCTTTACTCCCATCATTTCTGACCAGGTGTGGGAAGGCTGGCATAGAGAGTCATCATTCTAGGTAAGAAGTAATTGGATTGCCTTCTCTTTTAACATAGAGTTTCTGTAATAAGGTTTTTTAAAAACAGCTAAATACCCATTAAAGTTGCAAAGCATTCAGATATACATACTTAAAAGATACTGTAAAAGATACCTATTTCCAAGATTGGTTTCAATATGAAAAAAATTCAACAGCAAGCATCTTTCCTGAAAACGATGGCACAAGACGTTCTCTGCTTCTTTTTTCTTGATTACGGTATACAATCACTTTAGACTGAAATAACTTCTATCTGAAAGAAAGAAAGAGGGCCATTCATTTAATGGTCCCACAACAGAGCTGTCTCTAATCACACTTAAGACATAGTTCAAATTAACAGCAACCCCACAACCACTGTGGCTTTATGGCCCAGCAGGATTAGTGTGGAGGCACCAGTGTGGCACATTTGTTTTGAGTTGCCGCACTGCTGCAAATTCTAGTTGTGTGAATGTTTCCCAGGTAGGCATCTCAGTTCACAGGAACACCACCAGAAGCCGGCAAGTCTGGTAGCACCCCGAACCCTCCAAAAGTGCTTGCACAGAGTCATCATTAGTTAAGAGTTGTTTTAAACTTGTTAGTGCTTTAACAAGGGACTATAAAAGGTAAACGGAAACGAATGGAACTCTTAGAAGCAGACTGACACACCTAGCACAATCCCAAGAATTGTGCCGCAGTTAATGTCTACATCTTTGTTTTCTGTCTGGATTTTGTTTGGCTTTGGGTTTGTGTGCTCTGTGTTAAAAATTAGTGTTACTGTATCTTTTTTCCAAAGTTAAAAAAAAAGAGGGTGGAGGAGCCTGGAAGCTGAAGATTAAGGCACTAAAAAGATCCAGTGCTGAGCAACCCTGTTCTGCACATATTTGATAAAAGCCATTCTTTTTAATTCCTAATATAAACAATGTTTGTTTGTAAAGTTTCTTCCTGCTGGGAAAATATGTATTTTTAAAAAGGAAAAAAATTCTCTTGGCTATAAGAATGTCAGCTGTATGAGCAGGTGTGACCATATCATAACATGCTGATTGGATATAAATCAATAAAATTTATACCTCTCAGGACTCCTTATGCTTTGTCTTTCAAAGAATTCATTAGCACGACCTGTGAATTCTGTGGCTGAAAGTTGTTGAGTTTCTCAGTTGACACAGTAACACACTGAGATGATTTGAATGACCTACAAAGTAGAAATGTGACATATTTGAACATGGGAAATTATGCAATGAACTTTGACCAGAAATAAACTATTACATAATTTTCATACCCCCAATATCAGAATGACATTGTTTGAAGTCAATTTTATAACTTCTGAGTACATCAAGAGGACTTTAAACTGATTTGGAAGTGGAGCCAGACGCAAGCTCAGAGGGGAAGATAGATGGATGCTTACGAATGCCAAACAACTCTCACGAGACCCAATAATAATCTTCATTCTTCTTCTTTCGTGTCCCAATCAAACCCTAGACTGTTGTTGGCCAAATTTAAGTCCTCGTTGGTGCATGTTTCTGGCAGTAATGAGCTGGATTCTGTATCTCTCCACATTCATGCTGCGTGTTGTTGTCTGCCAGCAGCCCCCACTTGAGCATGTTGGTCTTACATTTAGGGATTCCAGCAGCTCCCCTGGTTCCTTAGTGGTTAAGGTGATGTGCTGGAGACTGGAAGGTCGGGTTTCGATACCCGAGAGCTGCTCTTGGGGATATGAAAGGAGCCTCATTCAGGTGTCCCCTAAAAATCCTTTCAACCCAGAATAATTCCTGACATGAAATTATTATTTAGGGACTCTGACCCTCAGCCTATTCAAAGTCCTCCAAGTGATGTAGGGGAGGTTGAGTTCCTCAGCTATATCCTCCTTGCCCAGTGAGCTCCTTCTTCCCTCTTTTAATTTAGTTTTGCTCTTGTGAACCCACAAGACTGTTCTTGATATAAAGCTCTTCCTAGATCTGAACTGGCAGACTTGAGGCTCATATCTATTCAGAGGATGTTGAGGGTCATTCTCTTGCTTTGTTCTCTCGGCATCCACTGCTACTTCTCTCCTGATCTTAAGTGGAGGAATACCAACAAGAGGGCATATTTTCTCAACTGATGTAGGTTTGAGGCATCCTGTCACTATACGCATGGCTTTGTTAATAGCAATGTCAACTTGTTTTTGCGTGTATGAATGTGCTCTATTCTGGAACAGCATACCCTGCTGTGGAGACACTCATGGCCAAAACTGATGTGCACAGCTTTTTAATCTTCATTAAAATGCAGGAAGGAAAGCAGACCACTAATCAATATATGACTGCCAAGATTGGGGAAATCAAAAATTTAAAGTCTTAGTTTAGGGAGGGTAACCATGAGTTGATAATGGATAACTCAAATTTGGTGGGATGTCTGGAATCAGATTGGGCCCAACGCTAAATGAGTAGAGGAGGAACCACTTCACTATTCTGATTCTGATTCCCAATGGTCATGGAGGCGGAAAAGGCCATGCCAGATAAACTGGCTGTGAAGGCACACTTTGTTAATATCCTCAAGGTTGCGTCAGTCCATTGCAGTCCCAGTGTTAAATCCTGAATCTCATTTCATACGTGCTGCAGGAGATGGCTCCATGGTCACAGTGTGTGGGTCACTTCATGGCAAGCTGTGATCCACCTTAAACAAATTCATGCCAGTGGCATTTTTTCTGAAAATGATTTCCAGGAAAAATGTATACTGTACTCAAGATACGAGTAGCAGATGGCGATGACTGGAATACAGCAATTGAAAAAAATATATTCAAGAAGAACAGAAAGAATAAAATAAGAGGTGTAGTTGCAATTTATCTCAAAATTTATATTCCTACACAGAAATTCAAGAGGATGAGCTTGGGTGTCCCACTGAGAACATTTGAATTAATATAGTTGGGATAAAAATTAAATGAACATGGTAGTTGGAGTCTACTGACCACCCAATCAAGGAGAAGATGCAGATACCTTTGAAAAACAAATTGCAAGGATTTCAAAACGACATGATGTAATGGGAGATTCCAGCTACAGTATTCTAATATCTGTTGGGAAGCAAATTCAGCAAAATATGCCCCTTCCAAAATAATAATAATAATCCAGGCTTATGTTGCTGATTATTTTTTCCTACAAGGAAGAAACTAGAGGATTAGCTATCCTTGATTTCATTCTAACCAATAGAAATGATTTAGTGGACACAATGCCAGTGAGGGGGACTCTGGGGGAAAGTAACCATGTTTAACTCAAGTTCTTGATTTCAAAAGAAACAACAGCAGATTGTATCCATACATGTATGCTGGATTTTAGGGAAGCCAATTTTAATGAACTCAGAAAAATGATGGGTAAGGTCGCATAGCAGGAGATCCTAATAGGGAAAGGACTCCAAAATGGGTGAGAGTTTCTCAAAAATAATATTCTAAATACATCATTATAAACCATTCCAAGAAGAAAATTAGGCAGAAGACAACAAAAAGGTGCTGTGGCTTTACATAAAGCTCAGAGACTCACTGAAAACAAGGATATATATAAGACTAGCAGGGGTGCCCGACTTTGCCCAGTTGGGGTTGGGGGGGGCGCTGTCCTACCTCCCGGGGTTGCATTGCTCGGGTGCTCCTCCTGGGCTGACCTCGGTCCACTGGACTCCTGCCCTGCCCTGCCAGCTGGCCTTCCTGGCCAAGGGGCAGGGCCCTGTGATGTCACATTGGCTGACCACTCCCAAGGGCTGACCAGATCTGGGCAAGACATCACCAAGGGGCATGACATCACAAAGCCCCAGATCTGGTCAGCCCTTGTGATTGGTTGAGGACTAAAGGATCAATTTGGGGGGCATAACCCCCCCCCCCTTGGCCTTCGGGACCCCAACAGTGACCTGCTCACATTTGCAGGGTATGTGTGTGCCGAATTTCACGGGGTTTGGTCAAGGGGTGTGGCAGCCCATTCAGGATACTGCACCCACACCACTGCTTTTAGGTGTAAGATATGGATGGATGGAAGGCTAGGCCAGAAAGGAAGAGTACAAGCAAATAGAAAAGAATGACAGGGATGGTGTTAGGAAGGATAAAAGTTGAGATTTAGCTGAGGTTAGCAAGAGATGCTGAAAACAACAACAAAGTTTTCTTCAGGTATGTGTGTAGCAAAGGAGAAAAATAGTTGCTCAACTACTTGACTGGAATGGGAAAATGATAATAAATGACAAAGAAAAGGTAGAAATGCTCAATTCCTACCATAGCTCAGTCTTTTCACAAAAAACAGTTTATGAACCTCCAGGCAAATAAGAACAACCGGAGGGGATACAATTACAGGCAAAGATTGGTAAATAGATTGTAAATGAATACATTATAAGTTTGAAAGAGTTCAAATCTCCATGTCTAAATGAACTGCATCCAAGAGTATTGAAGGAACTTTCTGAATAATTCTCACTGTTGGTTATTTTCTTAAAATCATGGAGGATGGGCAAAGTGCCAGATGGTTGGAAGAGGGCTGATATTGTCGCTTTCTTCAAAAAGGGCCTTGGAATTACACCTTGATATCAATCCCAGGGAACACTTGAGCAAGTTATGGGGCTTTTTTTGCCCCAGACAGACCTGATGCGTAATCTGGGGGTCCTCCTGGACTCGCGACTCCTGCTCAATGAGCAGATGGCAGTCGTGGCCAGGAATGCTTTTGCACAACTCTGCATCATTCACCAGTTAAGCCCACTCCTGGACCAGGACTCCTTACGTGTGGCCACTCACACACTGGTCACCTCCAGACTGGATTATTGTAATGCGCTCTACATGGGGCTGCCCTTGATGACCATTCAGAGGCTTCAACTGGTTCAAAATGCGGCTGCCTGAATGGTGATGGGGTGTGGGTGTTATGCCCATGCCTCACCCCTGCTGCAGAAGCTGCAATGGCTACTGATGTGCCTCTGGGTGCAATTCAAGGTGCTGGTGATAACCTTTAAAGCCCTACATGGTAGTGAGCCAGGGTACTTAAGAGACTGTGTCACCCCAAGGATATCTGCCCATTCCACTAGAGCAGACTGGAGGGGCTCTCTAATTGTGCCATCAGCTAGAGAGGCTTGCCTCTCTTGCATGAGAAGGAGGGCCTTCTCTGTATCTGCTCCGGCCCTGTGGAACCTCCTGCCAACTGAGCTTCATCTCCAGGCAGAGCTTTTATCCTTTCATAAAAACCTCAATACCTGACTGGCGCAATGGGGGTGGGGTCAGCTGGGGAGATAGCCACTCCAGGCTTGCTCGTATGAGTGCCACCTGGACTCCCAGCTTTCAGTGTTTTAGTGTTAGTTTTAGAAATTTTGAGGATGTGGCACTGGGGAGGGTATTTTAGATTTTTAACAATTTAATAGTTTAACGTCTTTTATCCTATTATTCTGTAGAGTTTTTAACTGGTGTTTTTATGTGTAAGCTGCCCTGAGTTGCCTCGGTGAGAGGGCGGCAGAAAAATGTGATTAAATAAATAAATCTATACCTATAAAATGGTGCGCTAACCGTTGGAATGTGACAAAGGATGTTGCACCAGGCCCCACTAGCCCCGTCCGAGCCTCCGTGCACTCGCCCGAACGGAGTTCGCAGGTAACTGTCGGGTTGAAATTTTTGGCCGGGGGGCAGGAGACCCCCAGACGCAAACAAAAAAAGGGAACTTCAATTCCCAACGTTCCGGGCGCCGCGCCGCACCAGAGCCAATCAGGCTGAGCGGCGCGGGAAAAAGGAACGTTCGCAAACGCGCCGCAGCCAATCAAAAATAAGCTGCAGAAAAATATTCACTGTGGGTTGGCGAAAAGCAGACGTGGAACTTCATGTTCCAGCATCCTTTGCGCCTCTACAATGTCAGCTAAGAGAGCTGAACGTCACGAGCAAAGAGAATGAGGAATCAATCATTTTTTTAAAAAAATACCTGTCTGCGCCACACCACAAGAAACTGTAAACTCAATGAAAGCACGAGACAGAAGAAAGGCATTTCCGCCGATCAACTGACGAAATACATGTACTCCGAACACGTAATGTCAGGAATTAAACAAAATAAACAAATCACCACATAAATAATGACACAAAAAAAATAAACTACAAATCCCAGCCTCCAAAGCAATTTAAAAAAACAGCCAATCACGGCGACCAGGGGGAACGCGTCAAATGCGTCACACGTTGGCCAAAGCGCAAAAAACGAAACCCCATAAAAGGAGCTACATCACAAACCCCACACAGTTAGGCGCAGACAAATACGCAAGGCTTACAGAGAACAGTCGATGTTCTATTGAAGAAAATTAACTAGAACCAATAAACAACTTGGAAAGGCAATCAAATTAAAAGTATTACACAGACAACCAAATTAGATCTCACCGTTATTAACAAACAAAATAAATATCCAACCAAATAAGGCAAAAGAGCGCATGAGGAATGAACGAAAAATACTACGTAAACTATTCCAGCGCAGCATCAAAGAAAACAAAGACAACGTAAAATACGAATAATATTATATGTATTTAACAATAAACAAAATAATATGTAACAGTTACTGAACCATCAACATGAGCCACAATATTGACTGAGGAAATTACGGAGAACACTGCAGTTACTATTTCACCTTAGCAGTAAAGAAAATAATATCTAACAGTTATTGAAGAGAATTCCACATCAAAAATAGCAATAAATACACATTTAGCTACAGTACCAAAAATTCTAGACTAATTACAAATAGAAATCACCATTACGGAGAACACTGCAATTACTATTCCACCTTAAGTAAAGAACATTTTATTTATTTTATTTATTTATTGTTAAATTTTTATACCGCCCACTCAGCCAAAGCCGACTCCGGGCAGTTCACAACAGTGGGTAAAAACAGATAAAAACAAATAAAACAGATAAAAACCAGCAATAAGAACCCACCCCTAAAAAGAGAGGGGTGCAGGAACTGGAGAAACCATAGGGATGGCATCCTCCCCTATATTAACCACCCAACGGAAGCCACCCCTCCACCTGCACCCCAAACGTGGCCCGCCAGCCAGGTTTTTAGTTCTTTTCTAAAGGGCAACAACTCCGTCTGGAGACGCAGTTCCACAGGCAGGAGGTTCCAAAGGGCCAGTGCGGACACCGAGAAGGCTCTCCTCCTTGTGCCAGAGAGGCGAGCCCCCCTGGCCGATGGCACTATTAGAGAGCCCCTCCGGTCCGCTCTGGTTGGACGGACAGACGTCCTTAGGGCGATGCGATCTGTAAGGTAACCTGGCCCACTACCATATAGGGCTTTAAAGGTCAAAACCAGCACCTTGAATTGCACCCGGAGGCAAACGGGTAACCAGTGCAGCTCCCGCAGCAGTGGTGAGGCATGGGCATAACGTCCACACCCCATCACCACCCGGGCCGCCGCATTCTGGACCAGCTGCAGCCTCCGAATGGTCATCAACATAATATCTTACAGTTATTGAAGAGAATTCCACATCAAAAACAGCAATAAATACACATTTAGCTACAGGACCACAAAATTCTAGACACAGGACAATTAGAAATCACCACAGAGCTCACCATTACAGTAACACAAACCAAATACTTAGGAATAAGGCATTAAAAATAATTACTTAAAAAAATTACCTCAGAAAATATTACAAATACATTGTAAGTCAGGATGCCAAAAAAAGAGGGAATATAGGGCAAAGAACACGCCAAAAAAAGAAACGTAAACTAGACAAAGCACAACAAACAACAGAAGAAAGGGAAGAAGAACTTCAAAAACGAAAAAAGAAATATGCTGAAAAAACAGGATAGACATCTTCTCAGGCACACAAGGACATGTTAAGAGAACGTTGAGAAATTGACAGTACATCAAGGGCAATTGAAACCCCAAAGAGACATGAAATGAGATTACAACAGAATAAAAAGACAAGAGACAAACGAAAAGAGAGAAGTAAAGCTAAGAAATTAACATTACAAATGGCTGCCTTCTCCTATGATCCAGAAATTAATTATTCAGAACATGCCAATTTACAAATTGGCAATCTAGACATGATTTGCCAATTCTTCCAAGCCCGAAAATTCAAAACAGAAACAAAAATCACTATGTTGTAAAGATGGAAAGATTAGAATTCAGCAGCAAATGCCACCACAACAACTAATAGAGTATACCAGGGGAGAAACACCAGATTCAAAACATTTCTTAAAAAAAAAATCGAAAATACAACTCCTGTTTTCAAATGACATCATTTGGTGCCACAGCCATTATACAACACAAAGGATTAAATCCAACATTCACCATTCAAGGACAGATTTACCACAACATTGGTTCACTACTACCACAACCAGAAGAAGAACCAAAGTTCTTACAAATTTATTTCATGGGGGATGAGGAAAAAGAAACAACACAACGATGTACATACATTGAAGGAACAAAACAACATATTGTTTTAAAAATACAAAGAATGTTACATGAACACAATAATTTAATCCGCACTCTCAAAAATGCAATGCAAAACATGCCAGGCAATGAATACCAAATTGTTATTGCTGCAGACAAAACTCCAACAGGAGAACATATTCGGAGATATAATGCTCCAGAAACAAATTAAGTGGCAGCACTAATTCAGGGGACACTTTCCACCCAAGAGATATTGTACTAAAAAGACATGACAAAAAACTGCAACGCATCTCCGAAACACATCGCTCCTATGATGCTCTTCAGTATCCCATTCTGTTCCCATATGGTGAAGATGATTATCATTTTAATTTGAGGCGCATTGATCCCAAAACAGGCAAAGAAACTGAGAAAAAATAACAGCCATAGACTACTACTCCTACATTCTAATGATTAGAAATGAGAAACAAAATCACATACTCCATTGCAGAAAACTTTTAAATCAGTTTGTGGTGGATATGTATGCGAAAATAGAGAGTGAAAGACTACTTTTCATTAGAAATAATCAAAAAACACTAAGAGCAGAACAATATATACATTTAAAAGATGCAGTCCAACAAGATGGAAATCTGGCAAATGTGGGAAAACTACTCATCCTACCAGCAACATATACAGGAAGCCCAAGGCATATGCATGAGTATACTCAGGACGCTATGACCTATGTTAGGAAACATGGAAGACCAGATTTATTCATAACATTCACATGTAACCCAACATGGCCTGACATAAAAAATCACCTCAGAAATGACGAAACATCTAATGACCGACATGTCATAATTGCCAGAATATTTAGACTAAACAAACACAATTAATTAATCTTATCATAAAAAATCAGTTGTTTGGAGAATGTAATTGTTTTATGTTCACGATAGAATGGCAAAAACGTGGGTTGCCACATGCTCACAACTTAATCTGGCTAAACAACAAAATACATCCAACAGAAATAGACAAAATAATATCTGCTGAAATACCCAATGAAAACGAAGACGTGGAACTACATGCCATTGTGAAGAAAAACATGATTCATGGTCCATGTGGCCTTCTGAATCCGCAAGCACCATGCATGAAAGATAAAAGCTGCACCAAATAATACCCGAAAGCATTGTTAAAAGAAACACAAACTGCAGAAGATGGATATCCACAATACAGAAGACGTGCTGTGGAGGATGGAGGACACACCACAAAATTAAAAATTAAAACACAAGGAGAAGTAGTAATTGACAACACCTGGGTAGTCCCATACTGTCCACTACTTTCAAAAATATTCAACGCACACATTAATGTGGAATATTGCAACAGTGTTAAATCAATAAAATATGTGTGCAAGTATATCAACAAAGGCAGCGACATGGCCATTTATGATGTTAGAAACATGAACAAGAATGATGAGATCTTACAGTACCAATGTGGCAGGTACATAAGCACAAATGAGGGTTTCTGGCGCATTCTAGGTTTCAACATACATGATAGACATCCTGCAGTCCTTCATCTAAGTGTACATCTAGAAAATGGCCAAAGAGTATATTTCACTCCTGAATCAGCCACAAGTGTCACAGAAAATCCTCAGGAAACAACTTTAACTGCCTTTTTCAAATTGTGCCAGAAAGATCCATTTGTAAAAACTATCCTATACCATGATGTGGCAACATATTACACTTGGAATAAAAGTAATAAACAATTCTGCCAAAGAAAAACTGGAAAATATCTACCAGAACATGACATTTACAAAAGTGATGCCATAGGAAGACTGTATACTGTGCATCCAAATAATAGTGAATGCTTCTATCTAAGAATGCTGCTCCATACAATACCTGGACCAACATCTTTTCAAGAACTAAAAACTGTGGATGGAAAAGTCATGGAAACATACAGAGAAGTTTGTCAACACATGGGATTATTAGAAGCGAATCAACATTGGGAAATAACTTTGGAAGAAGCATCAATATTTTCAATGCCACACCAAATGAGAACCTTAATAGCTATAATATTCACTTCATGTAATCCATCAAAACCAAAACATCTGTGGGAACAATTTAAAAACCCACTGAGTGAAGATAAGCTAATCAAAGCCAGAAAGGAAAATCCAACTTTAAACATTGACTATGGAGAACACATATACAACATGGCATTAATAGAAATTGAAGACCAATGCATACGCATGGCAAATAAAACACTAGAAGCAGTTGGCTTACCCAAACCAAATCGCACGGAAGGAGATGCATTAAATGCAGATTATATAAGGGAGACAAACTATGACATAGAAAGATTACAGGAATACATAAATGTAAACAAACCAATGCTGAATGATGAACAGAAATCTGCCTATCACAAAATAATGACAAAACTAGAAACAGAAGAGGGAGGAATAATTTTCCTACAAGCGACTGGAGGAACGGGAAAAACCTTCCTGACAAACCTAATACTAGCAGAAATACGCTTACAAAGAAATGTGACATTAGCTGTAGCATCTTCTGGTATCGCAGCCACATTAATGGAAGGCAGGAGAACTGCTCATTCTGCAGTACAAATACCAGTTGACATAGCAACACAGGAAAATCCAACATGTAATATAACAAAAGGTAATGCCCGTGCAAAAATACTGAAGGAAGCAAAAATTATTGTATGGGATGAATGTACGATGTCACATATAAAGTCAATTCAGGATTACACATGACTTTAACAGATATTCGAGAAAATAAAAAAAAAATCACTTTGTGGTGATTTTAGGCAGACCCTACCAGTCATTGCAAAATCCACTCCAGCAGACCAAATCAACACATGCATAAATCAATCCTATCTATGGAAAAATGTGGAAAAAATAAGATTAACAGAAAATAGTACACCAAAATGAAAATACAGAAAGGTTTATAAACCCTCCTTAAGATAGGAGATGGTAAAGTGACAAAAAATGAGGAAAACAACATAGAATTTCCTGACTTTTTTGTACCACATTAACAACTACATCTGAACTTATAGATGCCATATATACCAACATAAATGAAAATTATCAGCATCACAAATGGCTCACACAAAGAGCAATATTGGCAGCAAGGAATGATGATGTCAACTTAATAAATCAAGAAATTCTAGACAACTTACCTGGGCAACCAACAGTATACAAATCAATAGATACTGTAGTGGATAAAGATGATGCTGTAAACTTCCCAACAGAATTCTTAAATTCACTAGAAATGCCAGGAATGCCATCACATCATCTATTACTAAAAGAAGGTGCACCAATAATTCTACTAAGAAATTTAAACCCCCCAAACCTATGTAATGGGACCCGGCTCTGTGTTAAAAACCTAATGCCAAATGTAATAGGAGCCATCATTATTACAGGAAAAGGATCAGGAGAATCAGTATACATTCCATGCATTCCATTGATTCCAAGTGACCAAACTATACCATTCAGAAGACTACAATTCCCAATTCGCAATTACCATAAATAAATCGCAAGGACAGACACTGCAACATTGTGGAGTTCATTTGTCAAAACCATGTTTCTCGCATGGACAGTTATATGTTGCCTGCTCTAGAGTGGTTTCAGAAGATAATTTATTCATACTAGCAACAAACAACCAAACCAAAAACATTGTATACCAACAAGTGTTGCAAAAATGAAAGAAGAATCCATCGACGCTCCTTACTATCATTTCAAAAACAAACCTACAATTGCAGAAACAAGCGGACCAAACTACAAACAGAGTCTGAACCAAAATTCTTCCCCCCTTCCCCGAAACTGACGCAAATTACTACAAGCGACCACAAAAATACGATGAAAACGCAACGCACAAACACACAAACCGAACGCTTGCAAACTCACGCAAGAACGAAACCTTCACATAAATAAACATCCATAAAGCACAGAATTATTGCACACAAAAAAGAAAGAATTGCTTAAGAACATTCAAGCTTACCGAATGACGAACACAGAAACCACCAGGAGCCTTCGCCGATAGCCCGAAAGAGCGAAAAAGATAGAGGAATCCCGGAGCTGCAGAAAGATCCTTAGGCAAAGGACAGCCTTCGAAACCAGACTACTCCACAAAGAGCGAACACTAACAAAAAAACTAAACTTCCCAAATCACGTGAGAACGAAAGGAAAAAAACCAGACCATATAAGGAAAGAGAAAGAACCAGAAGGACTGAGGAGAGCGTGGCAAAGAAACGGAGGGAACGAAACCCAAAAATAGTGAGCCAAACAAATCCAAAAAACAATTACGTTGAGAAAATTAAAATAATAAAATGGGGAAAAAATAAACAGAACACTAACCGGAAGAGGAAAGAAAATAATGGACCAGACACAAGAGAGACAGCACACCAAAATGATCCAAAAATATATAATGGAGCACACAGAGCAAGGTACAAAATTAGATAAGAATCAAATACTAACCAACTATAGGTTAATTCACCAAAAACCCAAACAATACAAAAAAGAAATCTTACCCTGGAAAATAAGCATAAATGAGACAAAGACAAGAATTGAAACACCCCCCCAAACTAATGAGAATGAGAGAAAACAAGATCAGAAACAGAACAAGGAAATGCAAGAAATAATAGACAAAATTAATAAGAAAACTAATACACCAATAGACCACAGTTACACAAAAATTAAAATAAGTGACCTGGACAACCAAATTACAAAGGAGAAAATGAAAGATGACAAACAAAGACCAAACATAAACATGGAAAATGAACCTGTGGTAAGAAGAAAAATGACACAAACAAAATCCATAGGTGACAAAGAGAAATCCATAGGTGACAAAGCGAAAAACACAAAAACCCAAAATGGACTATTACAACAAATAATTGAAAAATAAACAACAAACAAATCCCAGGCAAGGAGAAAAGGACAAATAGGACACAAAGATATCAGGAAGAAGAAAACAAAAACAAACAAACAGAAGACTACATACCAACAAAAGAAATAACAAACATGAACTTGGAAGATAATCCTGTTGTGAGAAGAAAGGTAAAACAAACAAAATCAAGAGGTTACAAAGAGACAAATACAAACAACTCAAATGAACAATTACAACAAATAATTGATAAAATAAACAACAAACAAATTCCAGAAAATGAGGGGGGGAAATACAGAACACCCAGAAATCGAGATGAAGAATACAAGAAAAACAAAGAAACAGAAGACAACATACCAAACAGGCCAAATCCAAACATTCCAATGCAATTCATTATCCAAAGACAGATACTTATGATGTTAAACCCCTCCATGCAACTCAACCTGTCATTGGCTCTCCTTATGTTAAATCATCTAATCACACAACAAAACAATGAAACTCTTCAATTAACAGGTAAATAAAATAAACCATAGAAAACAATAATCAATTAAGGTAACACAAATATTCAAAATATTATTTCTATTTTTCAGATACAACAAATTCAACAATGGAGAATGAAAGTAACAACAACCCAGAACAACAAAAAACAATATTAAAGGTAAGAAACAATTATCTATTAACACACACCATAAACAATCATAAATAAAAACACAAAAAAGGCATAAGAAACAAATAACTAAAATACATTTATAATTTTTCTCCATAGAATAAAACCAAAACAAGAAAACAAAACAAAAAGTAAGTACCTTTCAAATATAAGACAGAAATATATTTATATGTATATCTATAGCTATATATTTTTTTACAGATCAAAGAACAATAATCAACAAAAGACACAAGAACAACTTGAAAAAAAGAATAGACTTTACATTGCAAAAACTGAACACAAAAATTTTCAGTTAAAAAACAAGAGAAAAGTTTTTTTAGCATTTTAAAAATTACACTAACTGAAAATGTTTACTAACATTACTTAGCCAAAAATTAAAAATATTAAAACTTTTACTAACAATCAAAAAGCACAAAACTGTAACACAAATGTAAAAATTTAAGCAAAAGTTTAAGAAAAAAAGTTAAGAAATATAAAAGTTAAACCAAGTGTACTTACCAAATTTTGAAAAAACACAAGTTTATAAAAGTTAGTTTCAAAAAAACCTGTTCATTTGTGTTAAAAATAAAAGAAAAATATCTTTAATTAAAAAAATGTTCACTGTGTAATTTATTTTTTAACAAATTATGGGGTACAACCACCACCACCCCAAAAAAACCCAATACAATTTAAAAGAGCCCGGCACCGCCGGGCAAAATCTGCTAGTAAGTTATAAAATGGTCACTCTGCAAGCACCTTGAAAACAATGCAGTAATAATCAGAAGACAACATAGGTTTATCAAGAACAAATCCTGCCAGATTATGTAAAGAACTCAGATGGTTGATGCGAATAACTCATGATCAAAATTCATTTAAAGTCTTTATTTGGGGAAAGAAGCATCCATGCTGGGTTCCGAGAGGTCTCGGAGGGAGGTTAAAGGGTAGGATGGAGGTGAAGCGGGAAACACATTTGTATATATACATGAGATACGTTATAGGAGCATTGCATTCTGGTACATGTAGTTGAGACAGTTTGATATTACATCTGACAAAACCCCTTCTAATATCACACTGACGAAAAAAAATAAAAAAAATACAAGTACAAGATCAACAGCTGCCTATAACGTCAAACATAACTTTCTGAATAAATGTGTGTGTTGGGCTAAGGGAAGCGGTTTGGTCAATATGTCTGCTGTTTGGTCTTTGGTAGCACAGTGTATTACATCAATGAAACCTTCCCTAGACATCTGCCTAACGTGTTTGTGTTTGATGTCTATGTGTCTGGATCTGTGACCCACAGCCTCTGCTTTGGATATTTCAATAGCTGCATTGTTATCTTCATGGATGGGGATGGGATGAGATGGCTTCTTCCAGATCTCAGAGATTAGGTCGTTGAACCAGACAAGGTCGTTGGCAGCCATAGATAGGCATACGTATTCCGCCTCTGCGGTAGATGTAGCTACTATTTTCTGCTTGCCAGTGTACCAATATATTGGGCTGTTGTTCAGGAGGATTAGATAACCAGAGGTGCTTGTTCTTGTTTCTATGTCCCCGGCCCAATCTGCGTCAGTATAGCATGATAGTTCAGGCCCGTCAGTTATCTCCGGGGTCAACAGCAGGCTTGCATCAATTGTGCACTTCATGTACCTCAACAGTATCTTAACGGCATTCCAGTGATGGACCTTTGGATTGCTCTGGTGTTGTGAAAGCAGGTTCACGGCCAAAGTTATGTCAGGCCTAGTCCAACTAGCAATGTGCAGTAATGACCCAATGGTCGATCTGTACAGTGTGTTTTCCTCAAACGCTTCTCCATCATTGTATGTGTTTTTCTGGAAGTCTGTCTGCATGGGCGTCCCACAAGGGTTGGCATCTGCCATGTTACAGTTTCCCAGCAGCTCCACTATCTTTTCCTTTTGGGACATCGCGAAGCCATTTTGGATTTTGGATATCTGCACGCCTAGGTACTTATCTATCTTCCCTAGGATCTTTAGTGAGAAATGTTCCTGGAGACTTCTGGTGAACTCTTCACATTTGGACTTGCTCTTTCCAAAGTATAACAGGTCATCTACATATACCAACAGTTTCTCTATCTCATCCTGAGACTTCCTTATGGAAACACATTTATCTGATGTGGTGGCAATGAAGCCTATCTGTTCCAGAACCTTGGATAAGCACTCATACCACCTCTTCCTGGATTGTTTGAGTCCATACAGGCTTTTATGGAGGAGCCAGGTTTCCCCTTCATTCTTCCTGAAGCCAGGGGGTGCTCTCACATAGATCTCCTTGTCCAATTGAGCATGCAGGTATGTGGTCTGCACATCAAATTGGTACACATGTTCTTTCGACACAGATGCCATCACCAACGCGGCCTCTGGTCTCACTGTTGGTGAATATGTGTCGGTGTAGTCGTCTGGGTACTTTTGGGCAAACCCCTGTGCCACAAGTCTGGCTTTGTACAGAGTTTGGTCATTTTCTAGTGGCTTAACCTTGAACACCCATTTCGTTCCAATTGTCTTCTGGTGCTCTGGTACCTTTGCGGTTGTATACACGTTTAGGTCTCTGAGGCTCTTCATCTCCTTTTCCATGGCGGCCTCCTACTTCTCTCTTTCCTTTTGTGGCAGTAGGAGGATGTCTTCGTATTTCTTGGGTGCGGTTAAGTTGTGATCAATGGTCATCACGAAATCCCCTAGCCTCTTGGGTGTTAGGTTTCTGGTTGACCTTACTGGCCTCTGCCGTTGAGTGTCAGAAGTCCCGGGTTCGTCCTCGCACTCGGTGGGGATTTGATTTGTCCTTGACCCATTGAGGTTATGGCCTGAGGTCTCTCTTTGACTGCTACTGATTGTTTGCTCTGCGGTCAGTGTTTCATTTGAGTGTAGTCTACTCCAGTTGGCATTCTCATGGAAGCTTGCCGATCTGGATACTACTAATTTGAGGATAGGGTCCAGGAACCCGTAGGCCTTTGAACCTGGTTCCTATCCCAGGAACCTTAACCTCCTTGATATTTTGTCCCCTTTTCTCCTCAACTGTTTTGGGATATGCACATCAGCAAAGACTCCAAAAACGTGAAGGTGAGACAATCTGGGTTTTCGGCCGTACATGATCTCATACGATGTTTTTCCTATGACACTGGACCACAGTCTATTCAAGGTATAGTTGGAATATAGTAGTGCTTCTCCCCAGTATGAGAAGCTCAGTCCGGCATCTTCCAGTACACATCTGACCATGGTCTGGAGCACCCCGTTCCTCCACTCAGCAACCCCATTTTAAAATGCCGAGAATGGGGCGGTCTTGTAGTGTATAATTTCTTTGTCATTGATCCAGTCCTCAAATTCCTTTGAGAGGAATTCTGATCCCCGATCCGTCATTATCCATTTTATTTTGATGTTGTACTGCATTTCTGTCCTTCTATAGAATTCTTTGAACTTGGAGAGCATCTCTCCTTTGGTCTTGAGCATGTACATGAAACCGTACCTGCTGAAGTCATTGACGATTGTCAAGAAGAACCTCTTTTGGCCTAGGGAACTTTTCAGGGGACTGACGAGGTCCATGTATATTAACTCAAAAAGGTGGTCGGCCTTTCTATTGGATGTTTTCGGCCTTGGAGAGGTCTTTGATTTGGCACACTTGCACACAGAACACTCTAGGTAGCTATCACAATGCTTTGCCTTGAGGCCTTCAGAGCACTCTAGCATTTTCTTTATAATGGGGAAGCCTATATGCCCCAGTTTTCAATGCAGTAGATGTGCACAATCATCATGTATGGGTTTGCCTATCGATAGGCGAGGTGTCCCATGGGTCATGCTGGTGACCCCTTCTGTGAGTCTGTCATGGGGGTCTTCCCCTTCAATTTCCCCATCATCGACTATGTCTATGGCAACCGGGGCATCCCCTTCTGTGTTGACGTCTTCTGCTCGGTCGATGATGTTGATGCTGACATTATCGCTCTCCCCCATGGGCAACAAGTATGGTAATCCTCCAGTGATTACTACATTCCCAATCTTCTTTCCATTTCTTTTGATTGAAGCTTCCTTTCCCTGGAAGGTTATTTCTGACCCTGTGTCTTCACAGAATCTGATGGCTGCTAAAATGTTGTAAGGGACTTCGGGGACATAAAGTACCCCTTCAATTTCCCCTATCCCAGGTATGTACACATTGCCTTGACCAGCCACTCTTGCGTGCCCTTGGTTTGCAACTTTTACTTGGGATGATATTTCCATGAAGGAGCTGAACAGTCTTTTGTTACAGGATGTGTGAGTGGAGGCCCCGGAGTCAATTAGCCACCGTTGGTCATCCGGGGTGATGTGGGTACCTGCTTCCTTGTGCCTGACTCCGTTCATTGAGTTGAGCCTATCTCCTCCCATCTCTTTTCGGTTCCTGTGGTCCCCCCTGGGGCTGGGTGACCTCCACCTCCTTGGGTCGGTATCTCCCCTTGGTCTGGGTGGTGTTCTGCCTTGGGACCTCCGTCCTAGGCTGGTCGTGTCGCCATAGTGTGTGTATGTATGTTCGGGAAATTCCCTGCTCTTGTTGGTCCTAGGACAATCTCTCTGGAAGTGGTGTTTTGACCCACACAAGTGGCATCCGGTTGGCTGGTTTACCTGCTCTGCAAATTCGACCCTTCTAGTGCTCCTGCCTTCCCTGTGAAGCAGGGCTCTGTCCCTCCTGAGGCTGTCCTCAGATATGAGTTTCCCAGAGATGTATTCAAGAGAAAGTTTGTCATTTCCCATATTATCAAAATGGCTCAGGAGGTGGTCCCAGCTTGAGTCTAGAGAGTTGAATATGATATTAATCAGGGACTCATCCGTAATTGTTTCACCCCTGAGCATTAATTCTGACCTCATGTTTGTCAATCTTAGTAAATGGTCACTCATGAGCACATCTGCTCTTAATTTTGCTGAGTAAAAATCTCGAGCCAACAAACTGGTCCCACTCCTATTTTTGCAATAAAACAGTTTACACAGTTTATCCCAAACCTCGGATATGGTCATGCCATTTGGTATGCTACTATAGATTGCGGGGTCAATGGAACATAACAACAAAACAAATGCCTTATGGTGGATGCGATCTATTTCTAGGGTCAATGGTTTTTCAGGTGGGCTCTTAATTAGGAAAAGGGCACTCTCTTTCAAAAGAATTACCTGAAAGTGTTGAATCCAGTCCATTAGGTTTTTTCCAGATGTCCATAGTATTGGAAAGTTGCTTTGTTGATTGGAGCCAGTGCTGGTCAGCTGCTGTAGCTGGTGTCCAAGGATGGGGTTGAACTGACAGTAAGGTTCAGGGATGCAGTTTGTTAGTTTCAAAAGGTTAGCTTGCCTTTCTTCTCTAAGGCTGAAGGGGGAGCTCTCTTGTCTGAAGATATGTCCATCTTCAACTTGCCTGTAGAGGGAGTGTTGGTATGGCTGTGCATGCGTGAGGCTCATTCTGCGCTGGTTTCCGTCGGGAAAGGATCTCTGCGCCGCTTGTCTCACCAGTGGAGTTTCGAAGCTTGGTGGAGGATCGGCGTCTTCTTCCCTGGTGCTGCCCAGGGGTGCTCCGAAGGACGGCCATTGCCGCTGGTATGCCGGAGGAGGGTAGATCATCGTGGAGTCACCCCAGAAGGTCGCCGGTGTCCTTGGGTCAGTCTCCGGAGCCGCACGGCAGGTTGTCCGGAGGTGGTCTCCTGTGGTGATGGTCTGCATCGGCGCCTGGTCCTGGTAGGTCTCGCGGTCTTTACTCTCGTGGGGGGAGTTCAGCTTCATGTCCATCTCTCTGAGGGCGGTGGTAACCGTTTCGATCGCCTTGCGGAACTCTTCTTTGGATGGGGGTTGTCAGATTTCACCCTTGTGCCCTCCCCATTGCTCTTTGCATGGTTTTGGTGTGGGGGTCCCCTGGTTCTTTGTTTCTGTGGCTTGGGGGCCGGCATCTTGGTTTTCCCATTTTCCCACCCTGGGATTCGAACCCTCAGCTGCTATTTGTTGTTGGTTGGCCATATTGGCCGCATTTGAAAACAGTGCCGGGGTATTGTTTCCCGCCGTCTCTAGGTATGGGACGTTAGCATGTGGGCTTACCGCTTTGGAGGGCTGGAGTTTGTCTTCTTCTCCCATCATCGCCAGCAGTTTGGAGATGGAGACCATTCTCCCATTCGACCGGTTGATGATCTTGAGCAAGGTGGACCTTGGGATGCTCTCATCGCCGGTACCTTTGTCATTTGTTCTTTTGGGAATGGCTCCGGTGTCCGCTTTTGGTTGCTTCTCCTGTTGGTTTTCAACCGGGTCACTGGCGGTTCCGATGGGGATGATTTGTGGTTTTGCCTTTGGTGCTCCTGCGTGGAGCTTTCTTGTTCTGGGCATCTTCTCTGGATTTTAGATCTTATTCTTGAGTTAAATTCGCAACCATCCTCAATGCTACCACTTTGTAGAGAACTCTGATGGTTGATGCAAATAACTCATGATCAAAATTCATTTAAAGTCTTTATTTGGGGAAAGAGGTATCCATGCTGGGTTCCAAGAGGTCTTGGAGGGAGGTTAAAGGGTAGGATGGAGGTGAAGCGGGAAACACATTTGCATATATACATGAGATACATCATAGGAGCATTGCATTCTGGTATATGTAGTTGAGACAGTTTGATATTACATCTGACAGATTATTCTTATTTTACTTTTGTTTTGGTTCAAGTAATCCTGCGGGTAGATGGTAGAAACCCTATGATGTAATAAATCTCAACTTCAGCAAAGCTTTTGACAAAGTGGTTAACAAAATAACAAGGTTTGGGCTGGACAGAACAACTGCCAGGTGGATACACAGTTACAGAATTGTACTCAAATGCTTATCAATGACTCCTCAAACTGGGAGGAGGCAACCACAAGGCTCATTCCTGGGTCCATTGATGTTTATCATTTTTGTTATGACTTGGATGGGAGGATACATATAGTGCTTATCGGATTTGCAGATGACACAAAATTGGGTGGAGTAGCTAATACTTGGAAGTTAGAAACAAAATTCAAAGAGATTTTGATAAGATCAAACACTGAACTTAAAAACAGAATGGAATTTAACATGGATATATATGTATAGTTCTACATCTGGGGAAAGAAAAAACAACACAAATATACAGTTAAAAATGGGATACTTGGCTAAATAATACTATGAGTGAGAAGGATCTTGGAATTGTTGCAGTTCACAAACTAAATATAATCCAATAGTGCAATGTGGCCAGTGCTATTTAGGCTGTATATAGTTTCCATATCCTGTTAAGTAATAGTTACCCTCTATTTGGCACTGGTTAGGTCTCATCTTGAATACTTTGTACAGTTCTGGATACTGCAGAAGGAGGCTGACAAACGAACAAGTTCAGAAGAGGCCAACAAGAATGCTCATTGAACTGGAAACAAAGCTTTATGAGGAAAGACTGAAAGAACCAAGCATATTTAGCATTGAGAAAAGGAAACTTGAGTGGGATATAGTAGCACTTTTCAAATACTTGAAAGAGAGGGGGGGCATAAAAGTTTCATAACTGTTACAGCAGTACAACAATGGAACCAATTATCTTTGGAGACATTCAAAAGAAAATTAGGCAACTATCTGATGTATTTTGATTTGGGTTTCTGCACTGAACAGGAAATTGGCCTCAATTGTCTTATATGCCACTTCCAACTCCATTATTTATCATTCTGTAATGTGTCTGTCTGAAGGACTTAAGTGGAAAAGATACTCTGGCAGTGCAATGGTTGAACTGCTGTACTAAAGCCAAAACTACAGACATTGTGAGTTCGCTCCTGATGGGTATCAAGGTTGACTCAGCCTTCCTTCTGAGGTTGGTAAAATGAGTACCTAGCATGTGGGGGGGGGGGAGAGAAAGCTATTTACCTTGTAACCCACCCAGAGAGCACTATGGGTATATAAGTATAAATGCTATTGCTATTTGGCATGCACTGCATATCCAACAGCATGCAAATATGATACAAGCCTTCCAGAAAATTTTCAAATGTGCCAAGGAAACTTATATAAGAAATGACCATCTGTATTATATGCCTCATAAAACTGAAAACTGCAATTGTGTAAATCATAATCTCTTCTCGTTCTGCTGTATCTGAATCCGAATATTGGCAATCCTCATGGCTATAATTCAGTGACCCTTCAACTGTCCTTCCCTGTGGACTTCAGTGCCCAAGGCTGTGAGTCCTCAGGGTTGTCAGGTTAACTACAACCTGACAATCTGCATTGAGTCACTGGCAGTATGATCTCAACCTTTTAAAGCCGGGGACCAGGTCATGCTCCCTCAGATAGCTTTGGGGGCTGGATGGCCATTTTGCCCTTCCTCCACCACATGGCACTTCCTGGTGTGGTGGAGGCAGTGGGGGACCACATGAGATGGTGCAGTGAGCCGCATCTGGGCTTCAGGTTGAGAATCCCTTGTCTACTCTATTACCACAGATTATCATAATCCCACATAAAATAAATGTGGATGGGTTCAAAAAGAGGGACATGTTGCATTCTATGCTAGGCATGAACCTGAATCCATTGGCCTAAAGAAGAGAGACTTTAACAAATGACTCTTTCCCCATTTCTAGTTCTATTTCCTCTTTTATTATTTATTAACCACATGTTGTCTCCCTTTAACCAAAACATTTCCCAGGACAACATCTCAATACCAGCAAGTTCCACAGGATAGCCAGTTAGTCTATTGCATGAAAAACAGAGTTGTATGGTACCTAAAAACTAACACACTTTATTTGGCATATGCTGTCTTGGACTTGAGACAACTTCATCAGGAGGATAGAAGTATAATCTCAGTACATTTACAATGTAAGCATTATGTTTTAAAAAGCAGTAAAACATGTCAAGATTAAAATCAAAATTGAAAACAATTTTTGAACACTTTAAAAATTGTCAGATTGGGGGGCGTGGCTAAAATGAGCTGAGAGTAAGACGTGTTTCATCTCGGCTCGCGCAGAAATGGGGAGAGAAAGTGAATTTTAAAGCAAACTTATCCGACGGGCTGTCTTAAAAATATAAAATCCAGTTTTCCGAGGTGCTATGGACAACAAAGAGGTGCGGCACGGGCTTGAAGTCCGAAAATTAAGTGGTAAATGAGGCGGTAAGTGAGGCGCGGCAAAAGTCGGGCCAAACAAGCCGCTTTGGATTCGGACGGGAGCTCAGCGCTTGGAAATAGTAGTATAGCAGAGGACTTGAATGGAGGATAAGCGCAAGGAAATCAAGGATTCAATTTAAACTTCGGAGCAGTGGCGGCGGAGGTGAGATCCCCCCGTATCAGCGGGTAGTAAAGTGTAAATGAGCACTGAGGTTTCGACTTGAGAGGGGGAAGAAGGAACAATGGCGGAGGGTCAGTTTAAAATCAAAACCTAGGAGAAGAAGAAGGGGGAGGAAAAGCGACTTGGGTGGTGAAGAAAATGGAGAACAATGGGGTCTGAGGCCAACGAGTGACCAGTAAACTACAAGAAAAGGGAAAGTCAGAGAGGTTTTAAGAACTATTTGAATTTGGTTTGCATTGCATAAACAGAGAAAGCGGTCACTTGGGGCGATGTAGAAAGTGAAGGATTTCACTTGGATATCGCCATTGCTGGTTTGGAACTGCGGTTAGTGCAGCCGGTTTAGATACTTTTCATGGGGCGAATTGGATTATAGTTTTGGGCTATTTTTTTGGCAGTTTTGGGCTCAAAGAAACCTATTTCCTGGTCTACAACATTCTTGGTCTGTTAATTGTGGATTAGTGGCTTTTCCACCCTCATTCTTTTTTCTTCGGAACTCTTTCTTCACACTGGGACTTTGGATACATTGTAAACGGAACTCTGAGTTGAAACATTATAACAATTGGATGTGTGTGGTTTCCATCAAAGGGGCCAGCTAGTAAGCTTGGATTATAAAGCTGCTTGGAATTGGATATTATAATAAAGAAGAAGATCTTGAGTGGATTATAAGGCACATTGGCTGCATTGTGGATTGTAAATTTTTATTTTTTTACCCGTTTTCCTTTACCTCTCGTCATCTTGGGAAAGTGAAGTTGGGTTTTTGGGATCTTTTCTTCCATCTTTTCACCTTTGTTTTGGATATATAGTGGTTGGAAATTTCAAGAGATTGTGGTATGAGAGTGTGGGAGTTCTGGAGCAGTTTCTTTTCTTTTTTTAAATAATTTTTATTAAATTTTCAAAAATAATACAAACAATAAAAGAACATCAAAATTACAAATATAAAGAAACTTACGTATATAAAATTAAAATTACATATATATGTAAAATTTGAACACAGAATTTCAAAGAAAAGCAAGGAGAGATAAGGAAAACTATCTAAAAGAACAGTGCAAAGAAATGGAAGAAAACAACAAAAGAGGCAGAACCAGAGATCTTTTCAAAAAAATCCGGGAAATCAAGGGAACATTTAAAGCAAAAATGAACATGATAAGGGACAAAGACGGAAAGGAGCTAGCTGATGCAGAAGAAATTAAGAAAAGATGGAAAGAGTACACAGAGGAACTCTACAAAAAGGAACTCAACACTCCTGATAGTCACAATGATGAAGAAATTGAACCTGAGCCAGACATCCTGGAGAGTGAAGTCAGAAAGGCCCTAAAGAGCACTGCAAACAACAAAGCTAGTGGAGATGATGGTATCCCAGTTGAATTTTTCAAAGCTCTAAAAGATGATGGTATCAAATTACTGCATTCAATATGCCAGCAGATTTGGAAAACAAAACAGTGGCCACAGGACTGGAAAAGATCAGTATATGTTCCAATCCCAAAAAAGGGCAATGCCAAAGAATGTTCAAATTATCGAACAATTGCGCTCATCCCACACGCCAGCAAGGTGATGCTCAAGATAATACAGGATAGACTTCAGCAGCATGTGGAAAGAGAATTACCAGCGGTGCAGGCTGGTTTCAGAAGAGGCAGGGGGACTAGAGACCACATTGCCAACATACGTTGGATCATGGAGAAAACAAAGGAATACCAGAAACAAGTTTATTTTTGCTTTATTGACTACACTAAGGCATTTGATTGTGTGGATCACAACAAGATGTGGCAAGTGATTAAAGAGATGGGAATACCAGAGCACCTCATATGCCTCCTGAGAAATCTGTACATGAACCAAGAAGCAACAGTTAGGACAGAACACGGAATGACAGAGTGGTTTGGAATAGGAAAAGGAGTAAGACAAGGCTGCATTCTGTCACCCTGCTTATTCAACTTATACACAGAGCACATAATGCGCAATGCAGGGATGGAGGAATCACAATATGGGATCAAAATTGCTGGGAGAAACATCAACAATCTGAGATATGCAGACGACACCACCCTAATGGCAGAAAGTGAGGAAGACCTAAAGAATCCCATGATCGGTGTGAAGGAAGAGAGTGCAAAAGCTGGCTTGAGACTTAAAATCAAGAAAACCAAGATAATGGCAACAGGCCCGATCAGTTCCTGGAAAATAGACGGGGAAGAAGTAGAAGCAGTGACAGATTTTACCTTCTTAGGATCTAAGATCACTGCAGATGGAGATTGCAGCCATGAAATAAAGAGGCGGCTGATTCTAGGGAGACAAGCCATGAGAAACCTGGGGAACATAGTGAAAAGCAGAGACATCACCTTGAAAACAAAAATTAGAATAGTCAAAGCAATGGTATTCCCAGTGGTAATGTACGGATGTGAGAGCTGGACAATTAGGAAAGCTGAACGCAGAAGAATAGATGCCTTTGAAATGTGGTGTTGGAGGAGAGTTTTGAGGGTACCTTGGACAGCGAGGAGAACAAATAGGTCAATCTTAGAAGAAATCAACACTGACTGCTCATTGGAAGGTCAAATAGTAAAGATGAGGCTAAAGTACTTTGGGCATCAAATGAGAAGGGAGGATTCACTTGAGAAGGCCGTGATGTTGGGAAAGGTGGAGGGCAAAAGAAGAAGGGGGAGGCCAAGGATGAGATGGATAGATGGTATTGTAGACACAATGGGCACAGAACTGGGAGGACTGAGGGGGATGGTGGAGGACAGAGGCGCCTGGAGAACGATGGTCCATAGGGTCGCAAAGGGTCGGAATCGACTGTGCGACTGAACAACAACAACACGTAAAATTAAACATCAACAAATCGAAACCACATTGTTTATAATATATGCTATTTCAAATCAAACCAATAAGGTATGGTTTCTATGCCTCATTTTCCAATAATGTTTTCTAATATAAAGACAAAACAAAGAACAACAACAAGATAAATAAAAATAAAATACTAATCACCCAGTGTTATTTACAATGGACTGGAGAGCTTGGAGATATTCATTGAGATTTCCCACAAAAAATCTTGTGATCAGGTACAGGTCTTTGCAGATCATTCCCCCTCAGTGAGTAATCCACAAAAGCTTGCCAAACCTTCCAGAATCTATTCTCTTTAACAAATCCCTTTCTAAAATTTATTTCCCATGTCAACTTATCATTCAATGCTAAGCCCCACATTTCCTTATACCACTCCTCAATATTCAAATCTGCCTCATTTTTCCATTTCCTAGCGATACACTGTCTTCCCGTTGACAACATTATTTCCAATAACTCCTTTTTATTATTACTCAAGTTTATATTTTCCACTTCTGTCAACATAATCGTGCTAAGACCCAATTTAATTTTCTCCCCCATAATTTCGGTTATCTCGTATTCAATTTTCTTCCAAAAATTTTTTACCACAGTACATCTCCACCACATGTGTTCATAAGTTCCCGTTTCCTTCTTACAACGCCAACACATTTTATCTTTTTTCTTATCTATCTGATGTAACCTCATTGGAGTCAAATACCATTTCCACAGCATTTTATAATTATGTTCCTTTACTCTAACCAACATAGTTCTCATGATTCTTTTCCTCCATTTATTTTTCCAATTCTGTTCTTCTATTTTTATATTCAAATCTTGTTCCCAGCTTAATCTTAGTTCTTCTTGTGGATTACCTACCTTATTTATCATTCTATATATTTTACCAACCAGTCCCTTTATACCACTTTGTCCCCTTCTTATTTTCCAAATCAGTTCTTCAAACTCAGTCCTGTCTCTTTCTAATCCAACTTCATTCAAATATTTACTATTCCAGCAATTAACCATCCATATCTGAAACCAATTCAGTTTCAACTGTCCATACAAATTTATTTTCCTCTCTCTGTCTTTACAGGCCCGTATCCAGTTTCTCAGCAGGAATACCTCATTCTTATCAAGTACTTCTTTGACCCTTTTATCAATTTTTATTGGAAAATTTGCTGTATCCTCCAACTCTATAATAGGGGAAATGTCCGGTACCAAGTCGCTTTTTACTTTTTTCCATACCCCCAAAGTTGCCTTCATCATTCTATTTTTAGTGACCATTTTACTCATATTACCTTCTAAAAAGACCACTTTTCCAATATGTTTAAAATCTTTCATTTCTACTTCTTCCCAGATTGCCTTTTCATTAGCCAGGATCCTCACTATGTTTTTAATTTGGAAAGCTCGATAATATGCCACCAGGTTTGGAATTCCTAATCCCCCTTCCTTCTGGGATAAATACCAAAAAAATTTAACCAATCGGGGCCTTTTCCCCCCATTGCCGCCCTGAGTCGGGTTCTGCCTGAGTGGGCGGCATTTACAAATGTGAATGATAAATAAATAAATAAATAAATTACAAAAATTGTTAATCAATTTTTGAAACTCCTTAATTTCTTTATCATTCAATTGGATTGGAAGAGCATCAAATAAAAAATTAATTCTTGGTAACAACATCATTTTACATATTGCAATTCTTCCAAACCATGACAATTTCAATTTTTGCAATTGTTGTATTCTATCTTTAATTTCCTTTTTCAACTTTACGTAATTCAATTTCTTAAATTCATCGAATTTATTCAAAATATTAATCCCCAAATATTTCAAATCATCCTTCATTCGTAAATTACATTTTTCCTTTATCCTTTTCTGTTCTTCTTTACCCATATTACACAGTATCATTTCAGATTTATCCCAGTTTATTCTCAAACCCGTTATATCCTCAAAATTTTTCAGCTGCAGTTGTATTCTATCCAATGCCTTTCCAGGGTGTTTAACTGTTATTAAAGTATCATCGGCATATAAACTTATCTTGTTACCTAGAATCCCTTCTATCTCCTTGTCTTCCCTTACCTCCTTCACCAACATCTCCATTGCCAAAATAAATAAGATTGGAGACAAAGGACAACCCTGCCTTGTACCTGCTTCTAGCTTTACCTCCTTTGTAACTACATCATTTACCCTTACTACTGCCTTCCCTTGCTGGTATAATTGTCCAATTATCTTCTTAAATTTATCACCAAATCCATAACATTTAATTATCTCGTTAATTGTTACCCATTGTAAAGAATCAAATGCCTTGAAAATATCCAAAGATAATAGTCTGACTTTCTCTTTTGTTTGTCCTACCTTATCAATTAAATTTATAACTCTTCTTATCAAATCTGACATATGTCTACCCTTCATAAATCCCACCTGGTCCTCATTTATATAAGTGCCCATAAAACTATTCAACCTATTAGCTAGTATCGCTGTGAAGATCTTGCCATCTTGATTTATTAATGAAATTGGTCTGTATGATTCAACTTTTTCTAGATCTTTTCCTGGCTTTGGCAACAGAATGATTATCGTCCTATACCATGAAGTCGGGATTTGCCCTCCTTCCAATATATAGTTATATAACTTATACAATTTTGGAAACACTATATCTTTAAACTCCTTGTAAAACTCGGCTGGTAATCCGTCCTCTCCAGGTGCTTTATCTGTTCTTAAACTAGCTATAACCTCTTTTATGTCCTTTTCTGTTATTCGTTCTTCCATCCTGTTCCTATGTTCCTGTGATATCTTACTATTTATTTGTTTCTCCAATTGTTTTTTCAATTTTGGAATATCTATGTTCTTTTTCACATATAATTCCTGATAGAAATCTTTAACAATTTTACATTTATCTCCAATCTTATTACATCTTATTCCGTCCTTATTGACCAAAGTTCCAATTTCTCTTTTTTCTTCTTTTCTTTTGCGGCCCTTGCTAACAATTTTGAATTTTTATTGCTAAATTCAAAATATTCTCTTTTTAAATACAACAAGTCTCGTTTTACTTTTTCTATGTCCTTACCTATCAGTTCAGTCTTCAATCTTTGTATAGTATCAAAAACCTTCTTATCCTTTGTCCTTGTATGTTTTTCTTGAAGCTGTTTTATTTCCTTCTCAATTTTATCTTGTTCCACTTTGAATTACTTATTTCTAAAACTAGCCAACTTTATACTCTCCCCTCTAAATACCGACTTCATGGTATCCCAAACTACATTAAAACTCACCTCCTCCGTATCATTCCATTGCCAACTTTCCTTCCAATCCTCAGATATTTGTTCCTTACATTTATGGTCTTTATATAATTTAGGGTCGTATCTCCAATTCCTCCTTGTTTTTCTTATATTTTCAGTCCCCACTTCTAACAACACTTTCGCATGATCCGATTCTTTGAATATTCCCACTTCTACCTCATCTACCTTTCCAATCATATTTTCTGTTACGAACATGTAATCTATTCTAGAGTATGAGTTATGAACGTGCGATAAATAAGTATAAACCCTTTCCAATCCTTTAAGATCTCTCCACGTGTCCTTCAATCCTATATCTTCCATCCATTTATCCAAAAAATTTTTTTAACCCCTTTTCCACTTGTTAAAATATTTGTACAATCTAAATTGGACCTAATTAGATTAGAGTCCCCAGCTACTATCATTCTTGTTGTTTTTTATTTTACCAATATTTTATACTTTTTCTACAAAAAGTCCTCTTGATGATCATTTGGGGTGTATATATTCACAAAAGCCATTCCCTCATCGTCAATCTTCCCTTTTACTATCAAGAATCTTCCCTCAGGGTCGGAGATACTACATGTCATCTCAAAGCCCATCCTAGTCGAAATTAAAGTAGCCACACCCCTTGCCTTTGAGGTACCAAATGATTTCTCATAGTATTGCATGCCTTTCAAAAAGATCTTATTCACATCTTGAGATTTTTGCTGGGTCTCCTGCAAAAAGACTACAATCCGGCCTGTCCTTTCTTAAAGCTAATTCTATTCTTTTCCTCTTAACTTGAGATCCTGTACCTTTCACATTCCAGGATATTACTTTAATACTCCTCATAATTTACCAAAAAACGATCTTCTGTCATCTCCGATCTCTCCAGTGAATGTGCAACCTCTATTCCCATAGCTAAAACTAAAACTAACACAACAAACATTCTACTCTACCCTCCCCACCCTTTTCCTTTACAATATTAAAGAAAAATCCGCCTTTGCCAACCAAAGAGAGGAGGGGGTAACGTGGAAGATGTAACTGCAAGCCTCAAACTGCCCATGCACACTCTCATTAATACAATTCCTTTTTTTAAACACTTTTATACATACAATCCCAAGACCTCCCTAACACCACACAGCCACTCCTTAAATTCCTCCATCCTTATCAGCCTTCCTTTGCCACATTATCAATTTTGGACCCCTCCTCCCTCCCCCCTGTTGCCCCCTTCTGCTCCTGACCTCCATATTCTCTTCTTATGCCTCGTGATTCCAATAAATCCTTGTTGCCAATCCCTCTCTTGAAGACAAATCTAACATTTCAATTGTACTAAGATAATATAGTGCATCAGTGTCAGCATCAATTGTATGCATTTTTTGTCGTGAAAAAATCTTAATTGCTGTGGGAACCTCCAATTGTATTTTATCCCACGTGCAATCAACAACTTGGTCACAGGCTTCATTTTATAATGCCACACATGTTCATCCACAGCAATATCGTTGTATACTTCCACATCATTTCCATCAATTTTTAAAGCGCCAGATCCAGCTTGTTTTAAAAAAGCCATCACCTTTAATTTATCGCCCCAATTTGCAAATTTAACCAAGACATTCCTTTGAACACTCCTCCCTCTTCTCGATCCCAGTCTATAAACACTTGCAATGTCTTCATTGACATAATCTTTCCCCGTTTTCAAATTATTCAGCCAATCAATTATTCTGTCTTTCAGATGGTCTGGCGTTTTCTCCGGTAAATTGCGTATTACAATATTCTGTTTCCTCATCATCACTTCCACCATGTCTATCCTTCTCCCTTGTTCTTCTACCTTTATTTTGATTTCCTTATCTTCCTCTTGCAACCCCTTCACTTCAGCCTGCATCAATTTCACATCCTTTTGCATCAAATTAACACTTGTTTCCAACTTCTGAAAAGTAAAATCAACTTTGTGGGCAAAATCCTGAAACATTGTGTACATTTTATCTTGTTTCACCATAATTTCATTTTTGTCTTCCCCTCTTAGTTCCTTCATTTCCCGAAAACCCTTCACATTTGCATCCTCCATCTTATCTAATCTCTTAAACAATTTACCCATCTCAACCATTAATTGTGTTTGGTCCAATAATGCTGATTCCGATGATATAGATGATGGGGGTGTATCCTCAGTTTCATTTTTCTCCTTCTCCTTCCTCTTAGGCTTCACCACCTCCTCTTCCTTTGTCGCCTTTCCCTTCACAAATTTATCCATTGTAATTTCAACCAATTCTTTCAATATAATCAAACTTTTATTATCTTCCAATTCCAGCTCTTGGCCTTTCCCAATTCACTTATGTTTGGAGCCTTATTTGTGGGTTAATATCTTATAACCAAATTTTTAGTAACTTTGTAATCCAATCTGCATTTACGTCTTCAGCAAAAATTATGCCCAACCTCAAATCCTGTGTGCCAAATCTTCAAATCCCACTCAATTTATAATCCAAATGTCCACTTACTTGGTTTCCACCAAATCCAGATTCTCAATCAGATTTTAATGTCAATTAGTTCAGGCTTTCAGCCCCTATATTAGTCCCTTTACTTTATGCCCAGACAGTGCAGATCAGCTTCTGTATAGCAAACCATTAATAAAATTGTAATCCAAGAAAAAATGCTCCTAAACTGCGTTGCTGCTTTGCTGCTTTACTGTTATCCGATGAAAAAAAAGGGTTGATAATTTCAAAAGCCCAAATCTTGATTGAAGATTTTCATATATTAACCAAAACAATAACAATGCGTCAAAAAGCGGGGAAAAGACGGCCCAAAAACAATTGAAATAACCAGTAACTGTATGTCCAAAATCTTGATGGAGGAAGGCAAAACAAATTGAAACCAAAAAACCAAGAAGAACAAAGGTAACAGGGAAAGGAGAGTCAGGTACCCCAAATAAGCAAAAAAGAAAGAGAAAAAAAGAACATAAAGGGGCAAAAAAGTCCGAGGGGTCTGAAAAATTAATTACAAAAAAAATTGTTCTGCAAAGGGAGGAGGGAAATCCAAGGTATTTAAAGAGTTTATGTTACTCTGAACTTAACTGCTTGGTCCACGAAGTAAAATTACAACTGTGCCATTAGTCCCCAGCCTCGGCTGTGGCTTCCAAGGGGGCCCCGCCTCCCTTCTCCTCTGAGCACTCCAACCTCCGTACTTCTTCTGTTCTTACACCTCCCGTCCTTCAGCAACCCTCTCCGTTCCTTCGCTTCTCCTTCTTTATCTTTCTCCTCTCCTTCTCTCCTTTCCTTTCAGACTCTCCACAACACTCCAAAAAATCGCTCCAGAAACCGTCTCCAGTTGTTTCCCTCCCGTCTTCAGTCACTCTAACTTTCGATTTCCTTCTTCATCGCCGCCATTAATCTCCTTTCACAAACTTTCTCTCTTCCACTCTCCCTCTTAGCTCCTCCTCGCTCCTTTACACACTTGCTTTTCCTTCGTTTTCACTCTCCTTCTCACCCCCTCAGCCGCGCCAGCCACCACTTCCAAATTCGTTTCTTTATATTCAACAACTCACATTTTCATTGTTTCTCCCGATCTCCTGGCAGTCCCGTTCGCCGTGACTCAGCTGGTGAGGCCGCCGCTTGCGCCGCTAGCCTCCCAGCCAAAACGCTCCCGAACTCCGACCTTCCGGATCAAGCCTTTTCAGTTACGAGGTCTATAAACTTTCTTCTTGCCAGTCTTTGAAAATTTGTAGTTCTCTATGTTTATTTTCTCATTGAGAAGCGCGAGCTCCGAGGAAAGTGTGTTAATGCATCAGCATCTTAGCCACGCCCCCTGGAGCAGTTTCAAGGAAAGGGTTCAGCAAGAACTAAGAGTGTTGCAGCATTAAAGCTTTTGGTTGAAGTCACAAGGGGAAAAGCAAAGGAGGAGGAACCGGTGGTGAAATCTAAGAAGAAGGATAAAGCACCAGCTGAGGAGGCTCCTCCATCATCATCACCATCACCTGAACCTTATGATCAGACTCAAATAATGGTTGAATTTGGTAAATTGTTCCAGAAATTTGAGAAGATGGAAGAGGCGAGAGTGAAGGATAAAAATGAAATTTTGAAAAAACAGGACAAAGTGGTTACAACAGTTATGGATTTCTCCAAAAAAGTAGATTTAAGCTTACAAAAAATAGAGGGAAACGTTAAGTTGATGCAAAATTAGGTGAAATCTATGAAAGGGATACAGGAGGAAATGAAGGAGAATAAGATGCAAGTGGATGAGCATGAAAAAAGGATTGATGTCATGGAAGAATTGATGAGAAAACAAAACATTGCGATATGCCATATAATGGAAAGAATGCCAGACCAGCTAAGAGAGAGAATTGTTCATTGGTTAAATAATTTGAAAATGGGGAAGGATTTTGTACAGGAGGATATTGTAAGTGCATACAGAGTGGGGCCGATAAGGGGTAAAGGTGCTCAAAGAAATGTCTTGGTTAAATTTGCAAATTGGGGAGACAAGCTAAAAGTAATGGCATTTTTAAAACAAGCTGGTTCTGGCGCTCTGAAAATTGATGGGTCTGACGTGGAAGTATATAATGACATTTCTATTAAGGAACGTGTTTGGAGGTATAAGATGAAACCAGTAACTAAATTGTTGATGAAAAAAGGTGTAAGATATAATTGGCAATTTCCACAACAGTTAAGATTCTTCTATGAAAAAAAATGCAGGTGATTGATGCAGGGACTGATGCACTGGAATATTTGAGTTTACTTGATTTGGTCAAGGTGGGTTCAAATGAGTGGTTAGCTTTAAGAAAAAAACTACTGGACTCGGGAGCTATAAGAAGAGATTATGAGGGAGCAGATGAGGGTGGAGCCACAGGAGGAGGGCAATAAGGAGAAGCAGAGGATGAATTATCATTAATTGTGGTCGAGGAAGAGTCAAGTAAAGGGTAGAAAGAAAAAGGATCGTATGTATGAATTTTTATATGAGATAATGTTCTTATAAATTTGTTTTTATAATGGGGATGGTGTGCTTGAGCATTAATTACCACGTATATCTTGCATGTTCCCCCCTTTGGAGGACAAAGGCAGCGCTTTTTTGATGAAGAAAATGGGGAGGTTGACATTGTGTATGTTTTTGTTTGATGTTTTATTTTAATTATTGTGGGTTAGAGGTAGCACGCCTAATGGAGAGCTCAGAAGAGGTAGATGAGGGTGCTAAATCAAAACATGAGAAGTATTAAAGTTTTAACATGGAATGTAAAGGTACAGGATCTGTGCTTAAGAGGCGGAGGATAGAATCAGCATTGAGGAAGGACAGACAGGACATAGTCTTTCTACAGGAAACTCATCAAAAATCTCAGAATACAAACAAAATTTTCTTAGGTTGGATGCAACATTATGAAAAGGCATTTGGTACATCAAAAGCAAGAGGAGTCACAGTTTTGATATCTACTAGATTGGGATTCGAGATAACAAAAAGTATCTCGGACCCAGAAGGTAGATATTTGATAGTGAAAGGGAAGATAGATGATGAGGAAATAACTTTGATGAATATATATGCTCCAAATGAACATCAAGCGGAATTTTTAGAAAAAATCTGTAAAATTGTGGTAATAGAAAAATCGGTAAAGATGATAGTGGCAGGCGACTTTAATTTAATAAGATCAAATTTGGACTGTACAAATATAACAAGGTGTGGAACAGGTATTAAAGGGAAGATTTTGGATAATTGGATGGCTGTATTAGGCCTAAAGGATTCTTGGAGAGAGATTGTCAGAAAGGGCTTATTCTTATTTTTCACATGTTCATAACTCCTACTCTAGAATAGACTATGTATTTGTAACTGAAAATATGGTTAAAAATATGGAAGGGATTGAAATTGGAATTTTTAAGGAATCAGATCATGCTAAAGTGGTTTTGGAATTGAGTTTACAAAAAGAAACTAGAAGGAGGAGGAAATGGAGATATGATGTTAATTTATTCAAAGATCAAAAGTGTAAAGAACAAATTTATAGAGAGTTGGATGGAAAGCTGGCAATGGAATGACAATGAGGAGGTAAATTTTAATATGGTCTGGGATGCCATGACGTCAGTTTTTAGAGGTGAAAGTATAAAGTTGGCAAGTAACAGATATAAAAAGTACAAGCTAGCACAGGATGAAAGTGAAAAGGAGATAAAGCAGTTATAGGAGGAACATTCAAAGAGGAAGGATGAGAAGATATTTGTTAAATTACAAAGATTGAAGGCTTAATTGGTTGGTAAAGATATAGAAAAGGTAAAAAGAGATTTGATCTATTTAAAAAGAGAGTACTTTGAAAATAGCAATAAAAATTCAAGATTATTGGCAAAAGCAGCAAAAGACAAAAAGGAAGAAAGAGAAATTGGAGTTTTGGTTAATAATTAAGGGATAAGATGTAATAAGATTGGAGATAAATGTAAAATTGTGAAGGAATTTTATCAAGCTTTGTATGCAAAAAAAAGAGATAGATGTGGAGAAGCTTAAAAAGCAATTAGAGAGACAAATAACGACAGGAATAAAACAGGAACATAGGGATAAAATGGAAGAACAAGTCTCAGAAAAGGAGGTAAAGGAGGTAATTGCGGGTTTGAAGTTGGGGAAAGCCCCGGGAGAGGATGGATTGCCGGCTGATTTTTATAGGAATTTAAAGATGTGGTACCAAAGTTGGTAAAATTATATAACTCTATATTGGATGGTGGACAAATCCCGACTTCATGGTATAGGACTACGATTGTACTGTTGCCAAAACCGGGAAAGAATTTAGAGAAAGTGGAATCCTACAGACCAATCTCTCTTATAAATCAGGATGCTAAGATCTTCACAGCAATATTGGCTAATCGTTTAAACAAATTTATGGGTGATTATATACATTTAGACCAAGTGGGATTTTTAAAAGAGAGTCATATGGCAGATTTGACTAGAAGAGTTTTAGATTTAATAGATAATGTGAATCAAACAAAGGAAAAAGTGGGATTAATATCTTTGGACATTTTTAAGGCATTTGACTCTCTACAATGGACCTCGATTAAGGAAATAATTAAAAGCTATGGGTTTGGTGATAAATTTAGAAGGGTAATTGATCTATTATACCAGAAAGGAATAGCTAGTGTTAAAGTAAATGATGAGGTTACAGACGAGGTAAAATTAGAGACGGGTACTAGACAGGGGTGTCCCTTGTCCCCTATATTGTTTATCATGGCAATGGAGATATTGGCAAAAGCTATAAGAGAGGATGGAAAAATAGAAGGGATAATGGGGAATAAAATAAGTATGTATGCAGATGATACATTGATAATTGCAAAACATCCTGAGAGGGTTATGAATAGAATTAGAATACAATTTAAGGACTTCGAGGATATTATGGGTTTGAAGATCAATTGGGATAAATTGGAAATGATGTTGTGTAATATGGGAGAAGAGGAGAGGAGGAAGATAAAGGGAATGAGTAATATCCAAATTAAAGATAAGTTGAAATATTTGGGTATAATTATATCAAATAGATTGGAAGAGCTTAAAGAACTGAATTACGATAGTTTGAAAATGGAAATTAAGACAAGAATACAAAGTTTTCAAAAGTTGAAATTGTCATGGTTTGGGAGAATTGCACTCAGCAAAATGATGCTGTTACCTAGAATTAATTTTTTATTTGATGCACTAGCAATTCAATTGAAGGACAAGGAAATTAACGAGTTTCAAAAGTTGCTTAATAACTTTTGTAATGGGGGGGGGGAGTCTAGACTACCAAAAAAATTATGGTATTTACCTCAAAAAGAAGGAGGGTTAGGGATGCTGAATTTAGTGGCATATTACTGTGCTTTTCAAATTAAGAATGTTGTGAAGATCTTGGCAAGAGAAAAAGTAATTTGGGAGGAGATTGAGATGAAAGATTATAGGAATATAGATAAAATGATCATTTTGGTAGGAAGAATGGGAAAGATAGTTACTAATAATGCAATGATGAGGGGATTGATGAATGTGTGTAAAAGATTAAAGAAGGATCTGGCCCCAAATATCTCTCCAATTTTGGAACTGGCAGATATGGCAAGTTTTCCGTTGAAAATAGATAAAGAAATAACAGAAATATTGGATAAAAATGAAGTTTTCCTGGTGAAAGACTGGTTACGGTTCTGTGGAGATGAAGGTAGGAAGAAAACGCTGTTTGAACAACTGAAAATGAATTGGTTTCAGATACTGAGGGTTAATAATTAGAATGGTAAATATTTGAGAGAATTTGATATAGATAGAGAAAAGACAGAATTTGAAGAATTGGTTTTAAAAATTAGAAAAGGTGATAGAAATATTAAGGGTTTAGTTAGCAAATTGTATAGTTTAATAAATAGGGATGGTAATCCACAGGAGGATTTGAAACAAAGGTGGCAACAGGATTTGAATATAAGGATAGAAAAAGATGCATGGAGAAATAAATGGGAAAAGAGGATAATGAGAACTATGTTGGTTGGAATTAAAGAGCATAATTATAAAATGTTGTGGAGGTGGTAGCTGACACCAGTGAGGTTACACCAGACTGATAATAAAAAGGATAAATTATGTTGGAGATGTAAAGACACAATAGGAACTGATGAACACATGTGGTGGAGTTGTAAGGTGATAAAGGATTTTTGGATAAGAATTGAGGAAGAGATTAGTGAAATAATGGGGGGAAAAATCAAACTGGAGTCAGACACCACCATGTTAACAAATGTGGAACATATTAATTTAAATAGGGATGAGAAAGAATTACTCGAAATAATGCTTACAATGGGCAGACAATGTATTGCAAGAAATTGGAAAAATGACATAATCATACAGACGGAGGAGTGGTATAAAGAAATGTGGAATTTAGCATTGAATGATAAATTAACATGGGAAATAAAAGGAAAAAAGGGCGTTATGAGAGAGAATAGATTTTGGAATATTTGGAAACCTTTTGTGGATCACTCACTAATGGACGTTGAAACTAACAGACCTGTACCCAAACAAATGAGTTTCTGGATATAAAATATGAGTCACTCTGAGTTCTCCAGGGCATTGTAAATAAGCACTGGGTGTGAATTAAGTATTATGTTGTTCTTGTTGCTATGGAGTTGCAGCACAACGAGTATTGAATTTCATAAAAGTGTATATGATTTAGTAATGTTAGTAGTTATGTTTGTGAAATCTAAAGATACTTAAAAAGTGTATTAGGAGAGGCTGTAATTTTTTTGGATGTTTTCTGTGTTTACTTTGTATGTAGGTTTATTTTTGTATTTTTATATGTATTGTTTTATATTTGTATTGTTTTATATTTGTAATTGTTTAAAAAAAGAAAAAAAGCAAAAAAATTGACAGATTAATACAGGGGTGCCCAAACTATGGTCAGATCCAGCCTCCAACACCAATTCATCTGGCCCGCAAAGCCCTTGTCACTCCTGGAAGTGGAAGCAACGAGGGCTTCATGGGCTGGATGAATTGGTGTTGGAGGCCGGATCTGGCACCCAGGCCCTAGTGACCGGCTCCCTGAACCACATGACTAGCCTGTGGCCCAAAGTTTGGGCACCCCTGGATTAATAAAACAATCACTCCTGAAACCCTAACTGCTTAAAAGCCTGCCTGAAGAGGAAAGTCTCAGCCTGGCAATGAAAGGACAAAATGGAGGAGGATAATCTGTCTGAGACCTATGTATGTACCTCCTTGTTGTTGTGCCGTATCCGATTCTGAATATTGGTGATCATCATGGCAATCACCCATGAAGACTGTCCTGCGAATATAATGCCATGGCCTTTCATTGGCCTTCTGCATTGCAGCGTGACACCCATACCACTGATCTAGCTCCACGAATCACTTTCTGGTCCTGAGCATACCTGTCAACCCGCGGCTCCGGAAAAACAGGACCTGCGCACATCGCTTGTGTGCAGGTCGCGTTCCACGCATGCGTGGAAAGGTTTTACCCCTTCCGTGCATGCGCAGAAGCGCTACGCCGCTTGCGCAGCCCTTATGCAAGCGACGTAGTGCTTCCGCGCATGCATGGAAGGGGTAAAACCTTTCTGCGCATGCGCAGAAAGCGTTTCCCCCGCTGCCAAATTACGGGGTTTTGGCAGTGGGGGCTGGGTTATGACGTCAATCGACGTCAATTTACGGGGTAATCCCGGCCAAATCAGGAAGGTTGACAGGTATGGTCCTGAGCCCTTTTGGCACGCAAAGTCCTCCTAGGCCCAGGCCAGTATTGATGACGCTGCTGCCCTCCATCAAGATGGATTCAAGTGAGATTTAATCCACTTGGGGACCATCACCCTTCCCTGTAGACTTCGGCACCCATGGCTGTTAGTGCTCAGGGTTGTCAAGTTAGTTAACCACTGCATGACGCTCGGTGTTGAGTCACTGGCAGTATGGTCTACTCTATTACCATAGTTGCGGTGAGTCGGCTGGGGTGTTACAATAGTAATGGAAAAGAAAAACACTCCCAAGAGACGAGTCGCTAGCAGCGTTGGGTAGATTTAAATGCAATGTATGATTGCGATATAATAACTCAGAATTCCTGTATCTCTTATTCCATTCATAAGTAGACAAATGTTCAAATCAGCTACATGTATAGCTTAATCCCAAGCTGTTAGTGCAAAAAGAGTGACTTGCGTCTTTAAATAAGTGTAGACTTCTGTGGTATGTCTTTAAACAAGTGTAGACTTTAATGCTGCGATGTCCTTCCGGTAATCGGACATTTCGTGTCACTTTATCAAGCGTCTACAACATAAAATATATATAGATTGTATTTGCATGTCTATATCAATATATGTATACTTATTCATAATTATAGTATTAAACTTTTGTCTGATGTAGATTTACAAACAATTCTATAACGAAATAGAGCGTCCTATACATTAATTGGCAAGTAAATACTCTAAATACATCTGTGACAATGAATTTAAGCATCTATAAAATTGCAAAATTGCATATGGTTCCGCGACAGAATGAAATGCAAATCTATTATAGAAGTAGGAATACATACCTAAATGTGTATATATCTCGCGTTACGCACCTCCTAAAGTCTTATATCGTGTGCCCGCGTTAACTGTATGTGAAACTCTATTCTTTATATAACCCTATTTACACCCACTCAGGTGTGACTAGTTAGTACTCTAACTGAACTACTTGCTAGAAACATGTGTGAAGAATAATTTCACAATATAACAGATTCCTATTCTAGGTAAGTTATCACAGTTATCACAGTCTTTAAAGGGGACCTGTTGCTGATCTGGATAGCAATTATGAACATATTGCCAATAGGTTCTTGTTTATAAAAACGACGAAAGTTCCCATTCTGTATTCAATCCGTATGGTGTCAATGTATTAAATCGATGTATATAAAAGGCTTCTCTTTGTAAAAGAATCTTTTCAATATTCTGAATATGATATTTGTTAGGTGCAATGGTTTCTAATACGGTAATCTTGAGATCTCCCAAATTGTGTTGTTTATTGACAAAATGATTTACAAGAGGAGCAGTCATATTACGATTTCTAATGTGCGATAGGTGTTCGCCCAAGCGTATTTTGAGGGGACGACGTGATTGTCCCACGTAGCCCAGCTGACATGGACAGGTTATCAGATATACGATGTCCTTGGAGTTGCAATTAGAGAACGAAGTTGGTTCCAGAGTGTAGTTACTCGAAGGTAATTTGATGATTTTGGAGCATAACATGTGAGCGCAATATTTGCAGTGTCCGCAGCGATGATGGCCCTGGAAGGAAATTGATCGCCTCCTGTTTGACGAGGAAATGTCTGCTCGGGAAAGGAGATTGGCAAACGTCTGAGTTTTTCTAAATCCTATCAATGGTTTTTGTTGACATCCCGGTATCGTGTCCAAAATATGCCAGTGCCTGTTTATGATATTTTTGATTTGATTTGCTAGTGGGGTGTAATCTAGAGACCAAAATAATCTTTGTTGTGATTTTGCTGAATCCATGCGTCTTTCAAATAAGGAACTTCTTGTGCGTGAATCAGCTTTAATCTGTGCTCTTGCGATTATATGTTCTGGATATCCTCTCTTAATAAGAGTAGTCGAAATCTCTTTAGCTGCAACTTTATAATCAAGATCTTTTGTGGAGTTCCTTTTGGCTCTGAGAAGCAAACTATACGGTGTATTTGTTTTTAGGTGATGTGGATGATATGATTTATATTGTAAATATGCGAAACGGTCTGTTGGCTTATGATATAATTTCGTCTTAATAAGGTTATTTTCAATATATACCGTAAGGTCCAGGAAGGCTAAAGATTTGCGATCCATCGTGTATGTGAATTTAAGCTGATCGTGAAGACTATTCATCCAAGTGCAAAAATTGTCTATGATGGTGTGGTCTTTGAAAATGAAAAATAAATCATCTATGTACCTTTTATAGCAAATGATATTAGTAAAAAAAGGATTAATGCGTGGGTCTAAAATAAAGGTATTATCAAAGTTGCACATGAAAATATTGGCTACTGATGGGGCAAAATTTGAGCCCATAAAAACTCCTTGTGTTTGAAGAAAGAAAGAGTTATCAAACCTAAAAAAGTTATGCTCAAAGCATGTATCTATGAGATCTAATAAAAAAATGTGCAGGTGGCTGATTAATAGAGCGTGTTTCTAATGCGTGGGCGATGAGAGTACGAGCTTCTCCCAACGGGATGTTAGTGTACAGAGAGGTAATATCCATAGTGAGTAATACTGCTTCAGTCGGCACCTGGAAGTTTTCTAACATTTGGATGAAGTGAGTAGAGTCCTTTACATAAGATGTGGAGTTACTGGCAAACTTATGTATGTGGTGATCGATGTATGTTGCTACAGGTTCCAATAAGGATTCGTTCGCCGAGATAATTGGTCTGCAAGGGATGACTGTATCGGAAGTCCGAATTTTATGTACTTTTGGCAGAAGATAAAACATAGGCACTCTTGGAAATTTGTTAAGTAGATAGCGGAATGTGTTGTCAGTGATATAGTCTTTTGCCAATCCTTCTTGCAGAATTGTCGTAAGAATGTTCGTGATATGGGCGGTGGGATTCTGGTCTAACTTACGGTAACAGTCTGTATTAGATAATTGAGACCATGCTGCCTTGAGGTAATCTTCCTTGTTGAGGAGTACAATTCCACCCCCTTTATTGGCTGCTTTTATTACGATGTTGGGATCGGTCCCCAGGTTTTTTAATAGTAACATGTCTTCCTTGGACAGATTAAAGTCTTTTTTAGATCTTGCTTCAGCAATTGCAAGATCCCGGGTAACTATCCTATTAAAAACTTCAATAGTTTTTAGTCAATAAACAACACAATTTGGGAGATCTCAAGATTACCGTATTAGAAACCATTGCACCTAACAAATATCATATTCAGAATATTGAAAAGATTCTTTTACAAAGAGAAGCCTTTTATATACATCGATTTAATACATTGACACCATACGGATTGAATACAGAATGGGAACTTTCGTCGTTTTTATAAACAAGAACCTATTGGCAATATGTTCATAATTGCTATCCAGATCAGCAACAGGTCCCCTTTAAAAACTGTGATAACTGTGATAACTTACCTAGAATAGGAATCTGTTATATTGTGAAATTATTCTTCACACATGTTACTAGCAAGTAGCTCAGTTAGAGTACTAACTAGTCACACCTGAGTGGGTGTAAATAGGGTTATATAAAGAATAGAGTTTTACATACAGTTAACGCGGGCACACGATATAAGACTTTAGGAGGTGCGTAACGCGAGATATATACACATTTAGGTATGTATTCCTACTTCTATAATAGATTTGCGTTTCATTCTGTCGCGGAACCATATGCAATTTTGCAATTTTATAGATGCTTAAATTCATTGTCACAGATGTATTTAGAGTATTTACTTGCCAATTAATGTATAGGACGCTCTATTTCGTTATAGAATTGTTTGTAAATCTACAGCAGACAAAAGTTTAATACTATAATTATGAATAAGTATACATATATTGATATAGACATGCAAATACAATCTATATATATATTATGTTGTAGACGCTTGATAAAGTGACACAAAATGTCCGATTACCGGAAGGACATCGCAGCATTAAAGTCTACACTTGTTTAAAGACATACCACAGAAGTCTACACTTATTTAAAGATGCAAGTCACTCTTTTTGGACTAACAGCTTGGGATTAAGCTATACATGCAGCTGATTTGAACATTTGTCTACTTATGAATGGAATAAGAGATACAGGAATTCTGAGTTATTATATCGCAATCATACATTGCATTTAAATCTACCCAACGCTGCTAGCGACTCTTCTCTTGGGAGTGTTTTTCTTTTCCATTACTACTCTATTACCATAGCAGGTTAACCTGGCCAGACTTATGTCTAGTACGGGTTATTGAATTTCAATAGACTATTGCAATTTCTCTTCCCTACCCACCTAGTCCGGCCTGCTGCTACACAGCGAACCTAGGTGGGCAAAGCTAAGGAAGACCTTGACCCTAGCTTTACCCAAACAGGTCCATGAAATGCAAGCTTGGTCAGCATGTGTTCATCCAGGATCAAATTCTGGATGTTAGCTATCTTACCTTTCACTGACCTGGCATTTAGCAAAATTACTTTCAACCCAGGGGGTCTCTCATCAAGGCTATCCAAGCTATTTGATATGGGAAACAATTTGATGGGACAACCAGCCCTCCTCTCACGACATCATTCATGTCCCCCAGTTCTATATTTCTCCTGCCCTCTGTAATTGAAATGGTTGTTCCCTCCTCCCCCATAACATCCCTCCTCATTTGAAAGCATATCACTCCTTGATAGACAAAGACCTAGCAACAGGAGACAAAATCAGGCAAGCCCCAGACACATTAAATAAGTCCCTGCTTCCTTATTCCTCTCTCTCTAAACAAAACAAAACAAAAGCCACACACACACACAACACTTCATATATACTCAATCCCCAAACAATGATAAAACCATGGGATGAGGATATTATGAGAGAAAAGAGAGATGGCAGCAGAACAGCTGCTTCACAATCCATCTGCAGGGATATCTTGGCCCTGAGGAGAAGTAGAAGGTGACTAGGCTGAAATTCAACAGGAGAAGTAGAGGGACACAGCAACAGATATTCCTCTAGCAGGAACATTGGCCTCAGAGGTGCCTATCAACAGTCAGCATATGGAAAGGTCACTGATGAAACAAAAACAAATCTTTATTTTTATTTATTTTATTTTAAATTCAAATTTCTATGCTGCCCAATCAGGTAAACCCGACTCTGGGTGGCTCACAACAAGTTAAAAATACATAAAAAACAATTAAACCATTAAAACCCCAACATACCCACCCACCTATCCCATTCATCTTTAAAAACTACCCACATTAAAACTGCCTGCATTGACAATTAAAATAAATGGGGGCTTATTTTATAAGCCAACAGGCGGGGACCATCCTTCCATCTGGGCCCCACACCTGTCCCGCCAACCAGGTTTTTAGGTCTTTTCTGAAAGGTAACAGCTCCGTCTGCTCCCGCAACTCTACAGGTAGGAGGTTCCACAAGGCCGGTGCGGACACGGAAAAGGCCCTCCTTCGTGTACCAGAGAGACGAGCCCCTCTGGCAGATGGGACAATTAGGGAGCCCCTCTGGTCTGCTCTGGTTGGACGGGCGGACACTCTTGGGATGATGCGGTCTCTAAGGTATCCTGGCCCACTACCATGAAGGGCTTTAAAGGTCAAAACCAGCACCTTGAACTGCACCCGGAGGCAAACTGGTAACCAGTGCAGCTCCTGAAGTAATGGTGAGGCATGGCCATAACGCCCGTGCCCCATCACCACCTGGGCTGCTGCATTCTGGACCAACTGCAACCTCTGAATGGTTGTCAAGGGCAGCCCCATGTAGAGCGCATTGCAATAATCTAGCCTGGAGGTGACCAGAGCATGTGTGACCCTGAGCAGGGAGACCCGGTCCAGGAGTGAACGCAACTGATGGATGACGTGAAGCTGTGAGAAAGCCCTCCTGGCCACGGCTGCCACCTGATCTGCAAGTAGCAGCCCCGAATCCAGGAGGACCCCTAAGTTGCGTACCGGGTCTGTCTGAGGCAAAACAGCCCCATCCAAGACCAAAGTTGGCAGCTCCCTGGATAACACGGGACACCCCCCCCCCCCAATTCAAAGCCACTCAGTCTTGGAGGGATTCAATTGTAGCCCATTGTCCCCCATCCAGACCCCAAATGCTTCCAGACATCTGGATAGGACATTGACTGAACACCTGCCTGCTATGGTGTGCTGAATGAATACAGTTCTGTATAATTCTGTAAGTACATTTATATTTTGAGCTCCAGCATGGTATAGTTACTGAAGAGTCAAAATAGAACATCTGGGTTCAAATACCTTCATTGAAAAACATAGGTTGGGAGGGTGAGGTGACAAGAGTAAGACAGTCCTTGATCATTTATTTATTAATTATATTTATACCCCACCCATCTAGGAGATTTTCGTACTCTGGGCAGCTAACAGCACAAACTCACACATTAAAAACAGTCACACATTTAAAATACACACATATATACACATATATGTATGATCATCTCATATATCTTAAAATGTAATAGTGTTGCCAAATCAGGAGTGACTTAATGACAAAATATGATACAATATTTTAAAAAAGTGCACACAACTATAGCCAGCTGGATAGCTCAGGGAGTTAAGTATCTGGCTGCAGAGCCAGAACTTGAGAGTTTGATTCTCTACTGCCCATCCCAGAAAAGTCAGTCTATGCAGACTTGGTGTTGTGTATGAAGGTATATGCCTTTAAGAGAACTGTAACAAGAAGAATGTAACCTCAATTGAATACAATGTAACTCAATGTAAGTCAGCTGGATAGAACGCGATTCACCTGCCACTAGATGGCAGTGACTCGCGTCCACATGGTATCAATCACCCAATCACAGCCTACCATGGGAAACATTCCCGCCACAGGTAAACCAGGTAAAGAATGAGGGGCATCACCATGACGTCATGAATACAGGAACCAATGGGGAACCATGTGGCTAGATTCAAATGTAGAACTCTGTATAAAAGGAGCTGCGCCTCCGCCATTACCTCATGTTCAGATTGCATAGCTTGCAATAAAGATGTGTTTGGCCCCATAACTGCTGCCTACTGCGTATCAATCTGCAATCATCAAACTTGGACAAGCTGCACATTCTCAGGTTGCCCCCAGAAGAATGGAAGGCCGGTAAACCACTATTGAGTACCCTCTACATCTACATAGAAAATCCTGAAAAGGATCACCATAAGTAGCATATGTGATGATTGTGATGATGATGATGATGATGATGATGCAACTATTATTCTCTAGGCATCATGGAGCTAAAGTTCTAAGTATTTTTTCTATAGGGTTTCCTTTAAAACATTCTGCTATATTTCTCGTCTAAATATAAGTACAGTAAGAGGAAGAATTCAAATGCCTTGGATTCCACAACACTTCTTGTTCAAATGTCATATCCAATTCCGAATATTGGCTACCATCATGGCGATTAGCCATGAAGATTGTCCTGGGAACAATATAATGCAGTAGTTTTCTATTTGCCTTCTACATCGCAGCATGATACCCATGCCACTGATCCAATTCCACAAGTCACTTTCTGGTCCTGTGCCCTTTTTACACACAAAGTCCTCATTGATCCAAGGTCAGTATTGTTAAAGCTGCTGCCCTCCATCAAGATGGATTGAAATCGAACCACATTCTAGACGAGAATTCATATTACAGTGGTACCTCATACAATGATTTTAATCCATTCCATGAGACTTGTTGTTGTACAAAACAATTGCTGTACAATGCATACACTGTATAGTGATTTTCCCTATGGGATGCATTATACAACAATGTTTTTTGCTAAGTATTTTTCCCATTGAAAAATTGTTGTATAATTTTTTCCATAGGGAAAATTGTTATGCAGGATGCCATTCCCCCAAAAAACCTAATTGTTAAGTGATTTCATTGCTATTCGGGGTTGTTGTTGTATGAGGTTCCACTGTAAATGGATTCAGTAAAGTTCAGCTTCTTAAACTAGGAACAAATCGATTAACCTGTCTCTTGGTGTTTTAGTCCTGATAAGCAAGACTCCCATGAGATCTCAGCTGAATTATAACAATATTCAGTGTAACAGAATTAATATAATAAATTAACATCCCCTGTGCCTTGTTGGTAAGAACATTTGGATCTTAGAAACATGCCTTCCAGATGGCTTCAGGGTATTGCAGCTCTCTGACCTTTTATTTTGTGAAAATTATAATGCTAACATGTTCCCTACAAGTACTACTTGTGAAGGAGTTAGATACAAGGACTATTTTTAATGTATGAAATGTTACATCTTTACCATAGATAGCAGGGGAGAAGAATACAGTTGGCAAAATCAGTGCTCTTATTTGTGCATTGCTTCAATCTGAAGGACAAAACACAAGGCGCTACAAGCCTTTAGGTCCTTGATGACTAGCCTTGGCACTCCAGGTGTTCTTGAACTTCAATTCCCAGAAGCCCTGATCAGCAGGAGTGCTGACTTGGATTTCTGGTAATTGATGTCCAAGAACACCTGGAGTGCCAAGGTTAGCCATCACTGCAGTTAAAGGTAAAGGTCGCCCTTGCTTAAAAGCCAGTTGTATCTGACTCTATGGTTCAGTGCTCATCTCTGTTTATAGCCAAAGAGCCAGCTCTGTCAGCATCTGCAGACGTTTCCATGGACATGTGGCAGGCATGACTGGACACCAGAGTGCACTGAATGCTGTTTACCTTCCCACTGAAGTGGTACCTACTGTATTTATCTACTTACAATTTCTTGCTTTTAAACTGCTAAGTTGTTGGGAGCTAGGACAGAGACACGAGCTCACTCCATCATCAGGGCCATAGCCAGGATTCTAGATGTGGGTGGGCGAATATTTTTTCCAGGATGGGCAACAATGTCATATATGTGTGTCATATATATAATCAGCTGGGAGTTTGAAGGTGGGCAAACTGCTAACTCAGGGTGGGCAATGCCCACCCTGACCACCCCCTGACTACGGACCTGTCCATCATGCAGCACTCGGTCTTGAACTGCTGACCTTCCAGTTGTCAAGTTCTGTGTCTTAACCACCAAATTCAGTTGTTAGTCCCAACCAGCCAGGAGGACCCTGAACAAGCTGAGAGTAGGAGTCCCTAAATGTAAGACCAACATGCTCAAATGGGGACCGCTGGCGGATGACACACTACGAGAATGTGGAGAGATACAGAATCTGGCTCATTTGCTGGTCTGCTGATTACTACTGGAAACAGGTACCGATGAGGATTTAAGTTTGGCCATTACAAAGGCAAGATGGTGGCTTAATTTTGGAAGCTTAAAGTTTGATCTGGACATGAAAGAAGAAGATCTGAACAGTCTCAACTAGTGGAAGAACTGACCTGGGATGAGGAACCTGTCACAGCTGGGAGGACATTTTCATGATTGTTTAGGGAACAAACTATTGCTTTGCATTCAAGCAATAGGATAGTGGCCCTGGTTTATTTTTTTTATATGTGTTGCTTACTAGAGAGGGGGGGGGGGGGGGGAATGTAGGCATTTTACCAGAATGACTTGCAATTTTATTTTATTGGTGTTAATTGAGTCACTTGATTCTCAAACTGCTTAACAAATACAAAAAAAAATGCTTTTCAACTCCAGGGAACTATTTTGTCTTGCACAATGTGGTAAAGATGTTTCCTGATCTCTAAGGATCCCCCAGGCATTGAATTCCTAATGTACATGAGTATGAAAAGTCCCCAGCTGATTAACTTCACAAGTGTTCACTAATTCACTTTCCACAGTGCCCTCCACCCCTTTTATGTAATCTGTTAATCTTGATATTTTGAGAGGCCAGACAACTAATATGCTGCTCTGCTAAGTGTGATGACTAAATTAATTAACCATACTCCATGGAATATGGAAATGGATGAAGAATTCATTAACCAGCAATTGGAACTCTGGCTTTGAGTTCAATTTTTATTCAGCACAGAAGATGAGCAGCACTTCTGATACATCAAACTGTATGGCAGAGTTACTGACAAAGTGGACCCAAGATATTTTGCTATACGAGGGTAAAGAGTTAGCTAAAGTGGTTGCATTAGCAACAGAGTAGAATAGTTTCCCATGGCCCAGGAGAATCCAAAGATGCCGATGACGCATTGCAGCGCCCCTCCCGCCCCCTACATTTGGTGGGGTGGGGTAAAGGGAACCTTCCCGTTGCCTGGGAGGCTCCGAGGATGATGCATTGCTGTGCCCTCCCCGCCACTAGGGGGGGGGGATAAAACATGCTACTGCCACGTTTACCGCACCCTCCCACCTCTTCCGGGATGAAGGGTCACAGGGAGTAGTGGTGTTCTTGGACTGATTACAGATGGGTGTTGTGATGTAGGGATTTTGTATTCTTATGTGATGTGATTTTGTATTTTTATGTATATATTGATTTTTTTATTATGGATTCATTATTGTATTATTGATTGTATTGATTTATATATTTACTTGTAAATATATACTTTACTTTATTAAAGTAAAGTAAATATATACTTTATATATATATACTTTACTTTATTGTGACTGTTTAAACCGCTTTGAGTCACCCGCAGGTTGAGTAAAGCAGTATAGAAATTAAACTTGAAATGAAATGAAATGAAATAGCTGGGGAGTTCAGGATGGTCAGCAAACTGCCCTACTCCTGAGGTCATTGTCTCATTCTGCCTAACAATAGGATAGGTAGAGGGAATAAGGGTGGCAGCGGCGGCAAAAGTGGCAGACGCACACGGCTGCTCAGGTCTTTGGGGCATGATCCGGCCCCCAGCTTTAAAAGGTTGAGAACCCCTGCATTAGAGCATTCCTTGTTCGCAAGAGGCATCCAGGCAATGAAACTATCTAGCCCAACCCTCTGGTCTCGTTCAACCTAATGCTTCTATTAGCACTATCACTGCCTATCATCATGCTCTTATTGGGAAAATGAAAGCAGCAAATGTAAGACATCTGCAATTCTACACAGGCTCAATAGCAACTTATTTCTAACCATATATAGCATGGTGCTATTAAATTTGTTTCACCCCACCCCAGCTTGTTTCTCCAGCTAGCCAGCCAGAAATAGGAACTGAAAAAAGGGAAGGAGAGAAACAAAACCAACATAAGAAAAGCAAGCTGTGGTGTGTTCATCTCTGAGATAATATGTGGCTAAAGCAACAAACAGTGTCAAAGGATGATGTGCAAATGTGGCCACTGATTCTTTCAGTAAAGACATTTTACCTTCTCTAATCTCTGATCAAGTATTATATTTCGTTCATGATTTTATTTATGTAATAGTTGTTTGATGTTATCTGTCTTTTTCCATGTTGGATTATTCAATGTTTGTGCGCTGCCCAGAATGGTGTTTGCAACAATTGGGAGGAATACAAGGTACAGTACAGTATATGAAAGAGCCTCTCAATGAGGTTCCTTGATAACTGCCTGTGACTGTCCAGGAATTTTGACAAGAGGGTTTCCAGCTGTATCTCGAAAGGTTAGGAGCTAATCTTATTTCTTACTAGCTAACTACCCGGCTTCACCCAAATACGATGTTCACGGGCCAGAGACACCTCACCCGAAGACACCACGCCCGCCTCCTCCTTACATAGGTGGGAGTGGGGGGTCCACTCACCTATGTTGGGCGTGGCGTCGCCTCTTGCATCCTCGCCTCATCCTGGGCCGTGCCTTGCATTCTCCCTCGTCTCGTCGTCCTCCTCCATCTCGCCCACATCGTCCTCCACCCTATCCCCCCTCCCTGCCTGGCACCATCAGCTTACCTGACAGCTTCCGTAGGTCGCAGGCATGTTTCTGTAAAAACAACCCCCCCCCCCCCATATTTTACACTCTTTCCCGCCATCATCCCGTATCAGTTAGACTGCAATTAGACTGGAGTTAGACTGGAGGCCAGCACAGGATAAGCATAGCTGTCCAGTTTCCTGTTTTGTCCAGGAAATTTCCCTTATTTGACAGAAATTTCCCAAAACTTGACAGGTATGCACAGGCCGTTCCCCCTCCTCTGCACGCTATGGCCCCGTTGTATCCACCTTTGCTCTGATGCCTCCGCGGCCAATGTTCCTGTGGCTTTCCCCCTTCCCCTCATGGACTGACTGCGCATGCACCTACAGGGTATTCTGGGAGATGTAGTTCCCTAGCTCCCCTGTGTGTGCGCAGTTCTTTTGTCCCTCGGTGGCCAATGGTCCTGTTGCTTTCCCCCTTTCCCTCATGGACTGATTGCACCCGCACCTACAGGGTGTTATGGGAAATGTAGCTCCCTGTCTCCCCTGTGCATGCACAGTTCTTTTGTCCCATTTTTTGTGGCACACGTCCCACCTTTGCCCATGTGACCCCAACAGTGACTGTCTCCCATGGCCAAGGTATGTGTGTGCTACGTTTCAGTGGCCTATGTCCAGGGGTGTGGGAGCTCATTCCAGACATACGAATGTACACCTCTGTTTTATAAAAAGCACTGGGTCAACCACAGTCATTTATGTCTTCTGTTATATCATATCAAATAACTCTTGACTTATAGTCATTTAATCAAAGTTTTGGGATGTGTGAGATATTCAACGGTTGGTTACCCCCAGTGAATTTCCATAGCCCAGCAGAGTCCAATTTTCTATCCAGTATACCACACTGACTCTCATGGTGATTTGAGCCTCCTGAGATACTGGGAAAAGGAGAAGCCATATAACTTAATCTTAAAATATGCATCCTACTGAAATGATATTAAAACTTGAGTCATGATGTTCAAATATAAAAGTACAAATTGTAAACGATTCTTGGCTTCATTCTTTATTAGTTGGAGAGCGAGAGATCCAGCCCTAGGCTTCTCCAGTAAATAGATAGATAGATAAATCTTTAGATAGATAGATAAATCTTTATTGTCATTGTCCTGCACAGAACAACGAGATTGGGAGAAAAAAACACTTAACAACCCAACAAAACCTAAACAAAATACAACTATACAAAATTATCAACATACTCCCACCCCACATATACACATTTAACCCCTAAAAAGCTCTAAAACTCAAAAAACTCTAACACTCTAAAAACTATATACAGAAACTCCCCCATAGACTGCATTGCACTGCATTCAAAGCCAGAACCGCTTTTGGGTAGAAACTATTTCTCAAGTGGCTGGTCCTAGTCTTTATGACCCTATACCTTCTTCTAGAAGGCAGAAGCTGAAAGTGATCATTTCCGGGGTGCGTACTATCTTGCACAATCTCTACAGCTTTCTTATAAAACCTGGTGGCATAGATTTGATCTAGAGTGGGAAGAGTATGCCCGATTATCCGCTCCGCAGTCTTTATGACCCTGGACAGCACTGTTCTTTCCCTAGCTGTACAACTCCCAAACCATACACACAGACCATAGGTTAACACACTCTCTATGGTACAGTGGTAGAATGCCAACAACAGATCCTTTGAAAGATTGTTCTTCCTGAGGATTCTCAAGAAGTATAACCTTTGCTGTGCTCTCTTGATCAGATCTTTGGTGTTTGCTCCCCTTGTTAGATCATCCCTCAGCTCCATTCCCAGAAATCGAAACACCGAGACCTGTTCCACACAATTCCCTTCAATAATAAGTGGCTGGATGTTCAATTTGCATTTTCTAAAGTCCACAATGATCTCAATATGGGTTTCCTCAGGGCTCGGTGCTTTCGCCTCTCCTATTTAACATTTAAATGAAGCTGCTGGGTGAGATCATCCGTTCCCACAGGGTGCGGTACCATCAGTATGCGGATGACACTCAGTTGTACACCTCGGCCCGTAGGGACCCAAGTGTTGCTGTCAATGCCCTGTCTGGGTGTCTCCAGGCTGTGGGGGTCTGGATGGAGGCCAACGGGTTACAGCTGAATCCAAGCAAGACTGTGGGTTTGGGTTCCCGCATTGTTATGTCTTGAATGAATGTTGCAAGGTTCCCCTTAACAGAATGTATCCAGTCAATGTATCCTATTGTATCTAATCAGAGACACATTGTAACCAGCTGTATAAGGATGCGAGCTAAGTGGCCACAGGTGGCAGTAGCGAGCATCCGGCTCACATGGTATGAACTCACCAGATACCTGCAGTGCGGGAAACCTTCCTGCCACACAGCACCTGGACAAGATGGGCGTGACGAACGATGACGTCACGCGGACAGTAGCCAATGAGCTACTGTGAAACCACATTCAAATGTACAGTGACCGTATAAATAGAGCTGTATCTCCACGATTACCACATGTTCACCCTGACCATCATGCAATAAAGCTGTGTTTAGCCCTACGTGCAGCTCCTTCTTTGTCTTCCTTGCAAGACACCAATTTAGCGACGAGGATGGGATGGCGTCCCGAAAAGTGAGCATCGCGCCCTTCGACACCACAAAGCCAGAGAAATGGGAACTCTACGAACAGCAGTCCCTATATGCAAAGGACCTCGAGGGCATCAAGGAAGAAACCCAGCGCCGGGCATCCCTGCTGGCCGAGTGCGGCCTGGAAACGCTAGAACTGGCAACAAACCTCTTGACGCCGAGGCCGCTCAGGGAGGTACCCCTAGATGAGATCCTCACCGAGCTGAGGAAGCACTTTCGCCCGAAAGTGCCAGTGTTCCCAGGAAGGCTGGCTTTTCAGCAGCAGTGCCAGCGGGCCGGTGAGTCCGTGGCCGACTTCGTTGCAGCCCTGAGGGTGGCTGCCATGCCTTGCCGGTGGGGAGCATCCCTGAGCGAGGCGCTGCGAGACAGGCTCCTGCTGGGCGTGCGAGATGAGGGGGCCAGGAAAAAACTGCTGGCCAAGAACGAGAGCATCTCCTTCGAGCATGTCCTGCATATTGCCCAAGCCACCGAGTCAGTGCAACAAGGCGAACGGGTGTACTGGGCCAGGACCGCTGCGGTTGGGGCCCCCCCGCCAGCGGTCCCAGTCCACAACTGTTCCTTCAATGGAGAGCAGGGGCCCTCCGAGTCCACCACGTCCACCTCCGACTTCAACGAGGACGACGACGTGCAGTGGGTGCAGAGGAGGCCTGAGGTTCGAGACCGCACCAGAGAGGACCGCCGCTGTGACGGATGCAGGGCATCCCATGACCGGAGCTGATGCCCATTCCGGAAGGCGGAGTGCCACAACTGCGGGCGGCGCAGGCACATTGCAAAGGTCTGCAGGCGGTCGAGACGACGGCAAGGGCCAGGCAGAACGGCCCCAATGGAAAGCCGACGGGGTCGGCAGAATCTTCGACGACGACGATGAGCCTCAGGAGCACTGCTTATCTCGATGAGTTCCTGACAACCACAACCAGGTGGTTCACAGTGTGCCTTTGAGGCACCCCCATTTCTTTGTTGAGGTACTGATACAAGGGGTCCCAGTAAGGATGGAGATTGACTCGGGGTCGTCGTACTCCATCATCCCCCACCGGGAATTTTTGCGCATTCCCCCCAAGTCATGCCCCAAACTGAAGGCCTTAAAGACTAACTTGCGGGACATTCAGGGCAAGAGTATCCCAGTGTTGGGGGTGGGAGAGTTCAAGGTGCAGTTCAAGAGGCACTCCACGCAGTTGCCCCTGGTAATCTTAAAGGAAGGGTCCTGCTGCCTCCTGGGTACACAGTGGTTTGGCCCTCTGGGGGTTTTCATTGGAGGCATACACGCCGTGCAGGCTGACCCAATCACGGAGGTGTGTAACGCACATGCTGCCGTCTTCAAGAAGAGGCTAGGGAAGTTCAAGGGCCCCCCAGTTTCATTCGACATGGACCCTGACATCTGGCCCATCAGACTGAAGCCAAGGAAAGTGCCTTTCACACTAAAGGACAAAATTGATACTGAACTGGACAAACTGGTGGGTCAGGGGATTTTGGTACCAGTGGATTCCGCCGAGTGGGAAACCCCCATTGTTACGGTGCTTAAGACTAATGGGGAGGTCAGAATCTGCGCTGACTACAAGTGCACGATTAACAAGGCAATTCGCCCAAATGCGTACCTGGTGCCGGTAGTAAGTCACCTGTTAGCAACCTTACATGGGGGGAGGTGTTTCACCAAGCTAGACTTAGCACATGCCTATCAACAATTAACGGTGACCCCAGCTGCAGCCGCCGCTCAAACCATTGTTACTCATAAGGGAGCCTTTAAAGTGACACGGCTCCAATTCGGCGTAAATTTGGCTCCAGGAATCTTTCAGTCCCTCGTGGAAAGGTTGTTGAAAGGGCTCCCAGGTGTTTTCCCTTACTTTGACGACGTTTTGATAACGGCGGGAGGGGAGCAGGAATTGGCCGAGAGGTTAGACCGGGTACTAACCGTGTTCCAAAAAGCGGGACTCAGGTTGAGAAAGGATAAGTGTGTGTTTTTCGCCGAAGAGGTAGAGTTTCTGGGTTTCTGGATAACCCCTGAGGGAATCAAACCAGCAGAGTCAAAGGTGTCGGCAGTGCAGGATGCTCCTCGCCCCACCACCAAGGCCGAGCTACAGTCCTTCCTAGGGCTCCTAAACTTTTACCACTCTTTCCTGCCAGGAAAGGCATTGGTAGCGGAGCCGCTACACAAACTACTCAAGAAAGATGTGCCTTGGTGGTGGTGGGACAGCCAGGAATGGGCATTCCGAGGGCTCAAGCAGCTTCTGTCCTCCGAGGCTGTCTTGACCCACTTCGATCCCAAGAAGCCCGTCATGTTAGTCTGTGATACCTCACCAGTGGGGGTGGGGGCAGTCCTCTGCCATGTGCTAGAGAGCGGGCGAGAACCCCCAGTGGCGTTCTATTCGAGATCCCTATCCAAGGCAGAGTGCAATTATGCGCAAACAGACAGGGAAGCCCTGGCGATTGTTGCAGGAACCAAAAAGTTTCATGACTTCCTTTATGACAGACCATTCACAGTCATGACTGACCATAAGCCCCTGCTAGGGATTTTTACCACAGACAAGCCAACCCCGCAGATCTTGTCTCCAAGGATGCTGCGATGGGCCATTTTCCTCAACGCGTATCAGTATGCATTGACCTACCATCCCAGCAAGGAGATCAGCCATGCCGACGCCCTTTCCAGGTCACCCCTCCCACAGGCTAGAGACCCAGAGTGCGAGGTAGAGCAGGACCACCAAGTGCTCCTGATCGAGGCCCTAGAGTCGCCACCAATACTGCCAGCGGAGATTGCCAAGGCTACGGCGAAGGACAAGTCATTGGCCCTAGTCAGTTCATAGGTACAAAAAGGGTGGCCGGCAACCTCCCCTATGGAGGAATTCAAGGAGGAATTCAAGGTAGGAGGAGAGACGAACTCTCCTTAGAAAGGGGCTGCCTACTCTGGGGCAGCGGGTAATAATCCCCGAAGTTCTGAGGTCTCGGGTGCTCAAGATGCTGCATATCAGCCACCCAGGGATTGTGCGCTCCAAAGCGCTAGCTAGAAGTTACGTCTGGTGGCCCAAGTTGGGCGCAGACATAGAACACATGATTGGCACTTGCGAGAGCTGCCAGAGTGCCCGGCCCGAGGAGTCCCGACTTCTGCACAGAGAATGGGACACAGCCCAGGGACCGTGGTCACGTCTGCACGTAGATTTCGTGGGTCCCTTTAGGGGCACCCTTTTCCTTATAATAGTGGACGCTTAATCTAAATGGTTGGAGGTAATGCCGATGGCCAGTACATCGTCAGCTGCGACGATCAAACAATTACGGAAGGTATTCAGCTGTTTCGGGTTACCTGACGTACTGGTGAGCGATAACGCCTCAACTTTCACGTCAGCTGAGTTCCAGGGTTTCATAGAGATTAACAAAATTTGCCACATAACTGCGCCCCCTTTTCACCCTGCTACAAATGGTCAAGCGGAACGCCTGGTGCGAACAACTAAGGACGCACTGCGTAGGATGGGCCCCGGGGAGTTAAACTTGCAACTTTGCCAATTCCGTCTAAGGTATCACGTAACCCCCTTAGTGTCGGGTCTGTCGCCCGCTGAAATACTTATGCGGAGGAAACCTGCCACGATCCTCTCGAGATTAGACCCAAACAGGATGGAGGACATGGGTAGAAATATAGAAATGGGGGGCACCAAGAGTTTTGGGATCGGCGAGGCAGTACATTGCCGTAACTACGTGGCCAGCGGACCAAACTGGGTGCCTGGAGTAGTGGTCGGGCAAACGGGGCCAGTCTCCTACAATGTCGAGACTAGCACAGGACTCCTCTGGAGGAGGCATGCCGACCAGCTCAGGGGTAGAGTAGTAGAAAGGCAAGACTTGAGTGACCAAGCAGAGCATTCAGTGTTAGGGTTCTCCCCCACCCACTTATCCCAAGGGGGAGATGCAGACCACAGGGGGGAGGGAAATGACACAAACCCACATCCTTTCGACCCCCCGGGTAACAGGAACAATTTGGAAGAGGCGGATTTCGAGGAGTTTTTAGACTTTGAGTTAGGAAACCGGGGGGATTTTTCAGAGTGGACCCCCACACATCCAAGCGAAGAGCAGGGTTTTTCTTTAGTCCCTGGAGTCCCCGGTTTCACATCCCTGGAGTTTACTCCCACACCTAGACCTCCCCGGCTCGGAATTCGCAGCCAGTTGCTAATGAGTTCACCTCTCCCATTGCAGGACGAGGACAGAGTAATCAAGAGCATGCAGGGACCCCAGGTCAAAGTATGGCTGCCACTCGCCCAAAACGAACATGCGGGAAGCCTCAGTGGCTGAAGGACTTTGTCCTTACCTAGGGGGGAGGGGTGTTATGTATTGAATGAATGTTGCAAGGTTCCCCTTAACAGAATGTATCCAGTCAATGTATCCTATTGTATCTAATCAGAGACACATTGTAACCAGCTGTATAAGGATGCGAGCTAAGTGGCCACAGGTGGCAGTAGCGAGCATCTAGCTCACATGGTATGAATTCACCAGATACCTGCAGTGCAGGAAACCTTCCCGCCACACAGCACCTGGACAAGATGGGTGTGACGAACGATGACGTCATGCGGACAGTAGCCAATGAGCTACCGTGTAACCACATTCAAATGTACAGTGATCATATAAATAGAGCTGTATCTGCGCCATTACCACATGTTCACCCTGACCATCATGCAATAAAGCTGTGTTTAGCCCTACGTGTGGCTCCTTCTTTGTCTTCCTTGCAAGACACCAAATGCGTTATCCCAGGAGCTGCCATCCTTGGTCTTGGATGGGGCTATTTTACTCCAGACAGACCCAGTATGCAACTTGGGGGTTCTCCTGGACGCGCGTCTGCTGCTAGAAGAACAGGTGGCAGCTGTGGCCAGGAGGGCCTTTGCACAACTGCATTTAATTTGCCAGTAGCACCCGCTCCTGGATAGGGATTCCTTGCTCATGGTCACACATGCGCTAGTTACCTCCAGACTTGATTATTGTAACGTGCTCTACATGGGGTTGCCCTTGATGATCATTCAGAGGCTGCACAGACCATTCGGAGCCTGTCCAGAACACGGCGGCCGGGCAGTGATGTGGTGCGGGCGCTATGTCCATGCCTTGCCTCTGCTTTGGGAGTTGCATTGGTTACCAGTTTGTCTCCGGGTGCAATTCAAGGTGCTGGTAATGACCTTTAAAGCCCTTCATGGTAGTGGGCCAGGTTACCTAAGAGACCGCATCGCCCTAAGGGAGTCTGCCCGTCCTACCAGGGCGGATGGGAGGGGCTCTCTCAATGTTTCATTGGCTAGAGGGGCTCGTCTCTCTAGCACAAGTGGAAGGGCCTTCTCCGTGCCCGCCCCAACGCTATGGAACCTCCTTCCAGCAGACCTACGGCTGCAGACAGAATTGCTGCCCTTTAGGAAAGGAATGAAAACCTGGCTGGCAGGCCAAGTATGGGGGGCCGACGGGGTGCTGACTCTTGCTCGTTGGCTCTGTTAGAAGCATATGTCCCTTTTTACTGTTGGGCGGGAAGGGAGGGTCTTTTAATTGTGAGATGGTTTTAAATTGTTTTTATGGAAGTTTTTTAAAGGGGATTTTATAGTTTTTATGTGTAAGTGCGCCGCCCTGAGTTGCCCTAGGGCAAGAGGACGTGATATAAATCCAAATAAATAAATGAAATAGTGGTGCTAAAAAAAAACCAAGTTCCACTGGTTTAATTGGGATTGGATTATTGTAGATAGATACTGGATGAGATTAAATGATGTGAAAGGCGAGATTGTATACCTGAAAGCAATAAAGGAGATGAGAAAGAAAAATACTAATAAAAGAATAATAAACACAAATACTTGCATAACAATTATTTTAAAAAAGCACCTTTTTTACTTTGCCTCTCTAGGCTTCCAAATCTTTTCCTTATGCAGTTTGGAACACTACTGTGTTTTGTTTGATTTTTGCATGCCTCCCCACCCACACCCCATCACTTTCTATTTTTTCATTCAAGTTTGAGCAGTCAAGCTTCAAAAGACTCTGGAAGAAAGCTTTAATATTTCAATCACCATCTGTTGTGTTCTAAGGGTTTTACCTTCCACATGGATTACAATGTATCCGAACCAATGTAACCTTGCCTATAGCAACAATGTAACCTTCAGCTGTATCATATGAACCCTGAATGAGGACGCGAGCTAATGTCCACCAGCTGGCAGCAGCGAGCGTCCAAGCTCTCTTGGTCCGATCTCATCAAAGGCAGCAGCGCGGGAAGCTTTCCCGCCACTACCTACACCTGGACAAGAAGGGCGTGACTCGCAATGACGTCACGCAGGCAGTAGCCAATGGGCTACAATGGCACCACGTTCAAATGTATTACCACTGTATATAAAGAGCTATCGATCCGCCATTACCTCATGTTCCCTCTGTCCACGATGCAATAAACCTGAGTTAACCCAGCCCGAGGCTGTGTCCTGTGTCTTGGTTTTCATACACCAAATTGGCGACGAAGGTGGGATTAATGGATTCCCAAAGTGCCAGGACACAGAGCGGGTTCAATATTACCAAGCCGCAAGACTGGACCATCTTTAACATGGATTTCAAGGCGGCATTGGTGGAACTCAAAGTCAAAGACGACGAGGAAAGGAAGAGGGCCATCCTCACCCGAATGCTGGGTGTAGAGACCAAGCGGACGCTGGTGGGCATGATCGAACCGAAGACGTTGGACGACTTCAAAACCGACGACATACTGAAGTTGCTGCGTGAGCGTTTCCAACCCTCGAAGGCAATGTTTCCGGCTAGGAGTGCGTTTTGGAGGCGAGTCCAAGCGCCGGATGAGTCGGTAGAGGCGTTCGTGGAGGCCCTGAGGGTAGCCGCCGTTCCCTGCAAGTGGGACAACCTGGAGATGATCATGAGGGACGTCGTGCTGTGTGGCCTGAAGGACAAGGAAGTGCAGCGCCGCCTGATGAACAGGGAGCCGCCACCCACGTTGGCCGAGGTCGTAGAGACCGCGGAATCCGCGGAGTCCACGAATGCGGGAGTGGACGAAATACACGAGTGGCGTGAGTGGCGTCCTAGGGCCAGCAAAGCGGAAAGCTCGGTGCGTGGCAAGTCAGGACAGCCGGTGCACGCGACTCGACGAACCTCGAGGTCCTCTACAGATGGCAGCGACGGCGAAGAGGTACAGAAGGTCCGGAAAGGGGGGCGCCGCTGCGATGGTTGCGGGGCGGCCCACGAGCGTGCGAAGTGCCCTTTCAGGAAAGCCGAATGTTACAGCTGTGGCCGGCGCGGGCACATCGCCAGGGCATGCAGAAATCGGAAAGAGGACCGGAGGCAGTCGAAAGACCGTTCGGCCAGACCGGACCGTCCAGCGAGACCCCAAGATGGCGCCCGACCCACGAGGAAGCAGGACGGCGTGGGCCGCGTCTCGGACGGCAGTGAGGACAACACTGTGTTCAGCGTGTCCGCGGGACAAAACCATTACTTCATTGAGGTAATAGTACAAGGGGCCCCCGTTAGGATGGAGATTGACTCGGGGTCCTATTATTCCATAATTCCCCAGAAAGAGTTCTTGAAGATCGACCCCCAAGCGCGGCCCAAGCTTAAGACTCTGAGGTCCACGCTACGAGACGTACAAGGGAACAGCATTCCAGTGCTGGGGGTCGGGAAATTTCGGGTTCACTATAAAAGACATTCCGCAGAACTCCCGTTAGTCGTTCTCAAAGGGGGGAATTGTAGCCTCCTAGGGACGCAGTGGTTTCAGCCCTTGGGTTTGTTCATAGGGGGGGTGCATGCCGTGGGCGCGGATCCGATACAAGCGGTGTGTGACGCGCACCCCACCGTGTTTGAAAAAGGACTTGGAAAGTTCAAGGGACCCCCTGTAGCCTTCGACCTAGACCCGGAGGTCCGCCCGATAAGACTCAAACCGCGCAGGGTGCCTTTCGCACTAAAGGACAAAATAGAGGCGGAACTGGACAAATTGGTGGGCCAGGGGATTCTTATTCCTGTTGATTCCGCGGAGTGGGAAACTCCAATCGTAACAGCACTGAAGGCTAACGGGGAGGTGCGCATTTGCGCTGATTATAAGTGTACAATTAACAAGGCGATTCGCCCTAATGCATATCCGGTGCCAGTGGTCAGCCACCTTTTGGCCAGGCTAAATGGGGGAAAGTGTTTCGCTAAGCTCGATCTGGCACAAGCCTATCAGCAACTCCCCGTAACTCCCGCCACGGCCGCGGCACAAACGATAGTCACACATAAAGGAGCGTTCCAGGTGTCGCGTTTACAGTTCGGCGTGAACTCGGCACCCGGCCTTTTTCAGTCGCTTGTGGAACGCCTCCTGAAGGGGCTGGAGGGGGTGTTGCCTTATTTTGATGACGTATTGATAACAGGGGGGAGTGAGGCCGAACTGGCAAAGAGATTGGATAAAGTGCTAACTGTGTTCGAGAAAGCGGGGCTGAGACTGAGGAAGGACAAATGTGTTTTTTTCGAAACCGAGGTCGAATTTTTAGGGTTTCGGATCACACCCGAGGGTATTAAGCCGTCCAAATCCAAGGTAGCAGCCATTAAGAAGGCCCCTCGCCCCACATCCAAAACCGAACTTCAGTCATTCCTGGGGCTCCTCAATTTCTACCATACATTCCTTCCGCGGAAAGCCTCCGTGGCTGAACCGCTTCATCGGTTACTTAAGAAGGAGGAGACATGGATGTGGGGTGACGAGCACGAGAAGGCGTTCAACGAACTTAAGCAACTTTTAACATCGGACGCAATCCTTACACACTTCGACCCCAAACGGCCGGTGGTCTTAGTCTGTGATGCATCACCGGTGGGGGTGGGGGCGGTGCTTTGCCACGTGTTGGATGACGGTCGGGAGGCCCCAGTGGCGTTTTACTCAAGGTCCCTGTCCCAAGCAGAGCGAAATTACGCACAAACCGACAGGGAGGCATTGGCAATAGTAGCGGGGACCAAAAAGTTTCACGATTTTCTGTATGGCCGCCCATTCAAAATCGTGACGGATCACAAGCCCCTGTTAGGAATTTTCACGGCAGGCAAGCCCACGCCGCAGATACTGTCCCCGAGAATGTTGCGATGGGCCATTTTTCTTAACGCGTACCAACACGAGTTGGAGTACCGGCCTGGAAAGGAGATCAGCCATGCTGATGCGCTGTCGAGATCCCCTTTGCCCTTGACGGACGACCAAAAAGCCAGAATAGGAAGAGACCGCCAGGTGTTGCTAATCGAAGTTTTAGACGAACCCCCAATAGTACCGGCCGATATAGCCAGGGCGACAGGTAAGGACAGGACGCTAGAGAAAGTCAGCTCATGGGTGCAGAAAGGGTGGCCAGCATCGTCCCCAAGCAAGGAATTCGACCCATTCTTTCGGAAGAAGCTAGAGTTGTCCCTAGAAAGGGGGTGCCTGTTGTGGGGCCAACGGGTGGTGGTCCCAACACCCATGCGGCCGAGGGTTCTCAAACTGCTGCACGTCAGCCACCCGGGCATCGTTCGCTCAAAAGCGCTGGCCCGCAGTTACTTTTGGTGGCCACAGCTGGACGAGGACATTGAGCACATGGTCGGCACTTGTGAGGCGTGCCAGGGGTCCCGACCAGAGGCGGCCCGGCTTCCGCATAGGGAATGGGACACAGCAAGGGGGCCATGGTCCAGAGTGCACGTAGATTTCGCTGGCCCTTTCCGAGGAACCATGTTTCTCCTGGTGGTGGATGCATTCTCAAAGTGGCTGGAGGTCATTCCGGTAAAGAGCACATCCTCCACCACTACAATTAACCAACTACGGAGAGTCTTTTCAACGTTCGGGTTACCCGACACTTTAGTCAGCGATAACGCGAGTTGCTTCACCTCCTCAGAGTTCGGGGCCTTCATGGAGGCGAATGCCATTCGGCATGTCACGTCCGCGCCGTTTCACCCGGCCACGAATGGCCAAGTGGAACGGTTGGTGCGTACAACGAAGGAGGCGCTTCGGCGCATGGGCCCCGGGGACCTGAACCACCAAGTATGTCAGTTCTTACTAGCGTATAGGGTGACCCCCTTAGCGTCAGGTTACTCGCCGGCAGAGCTATTGATGCGGCGGAAACTGACTACACTCCTGTCCAGGCTGGACCCCACAAGAATTGAGGATAAGGGAAAAAACGTGGGGCTGGCAGTCTCGAAAGGGTTCGCCGCCGGCGACCCTGTCCATTGCAGGAACTATGCCAGCGCGGGGCCAGCCTGGGTGCCGGGGACGGTTGTAGAACAGATGGGGCCAGTGTCGTACCGAGTCGAAACCCACACCGGTCTCCTCTGGAGGAGACACGCAGACCAACTGAGGCACCGAGTCAGTGGGCCAGTCAGTGAGGATCCCCAACAAGATTCAGCGTTAGGGTTCTCCCCCACCCGCGTAACCCAAGGGGGAGACAGCAGCGGACAACAGTCCCAAGCAAGGGGGGAAGGAAGAAGCAGCGGCCCCGGCTCATATCCTTTTGATAAACCAGTTCCGTCAGAGGCCGGGGAAGGGGGAGAGGAGTTCGCGACCGCTGCCCCCGAATGGACTTTAGATTTTGATTTAGCGAGCCGGGGGGGTTTTCAGGAGTGTTCCCCCACCCATCCAAGCGAGAAGAGGGGGTTTTCGTTAGCCCCCAGTGCCCCCGGTTCCTCCCTAAATAAGAGCACACCTCCCAACAACGCCGCAGAGCCGCGGCAAGTCACTAACGAGTCTCCCTCTCAAATTACAGGACAGGAAACCAGGGGACAAAGAGAAGGTAGCAAACCCGGGGAGAGGCAGCCCGCATCGAGACCCCAGCATGTTCGAAACAAGCCATCTTGGCTGAGAGATTTTGTCTCCTAGGAGGGGGAGTGTCTGGAAGCATGGGCTCGAGACGTTGTCTCGTCCTAGGGGGGAGGGATGTTGTGTTCTAAGGGTTTTACCTTCCACATGGATTACAATGTATCCGAACCAATGTAACCTTGCCTATAGCAACAATGTAACCTTCAGCTGTATCATATGAACCCTGAATGAGGACGCGAGCTAATGTCCACCAGCTGGCAGCAGCGAGCGTCCAAGCTCTCTTGGTCCGATCTCATCAAAGGCAGCAGCGCGGGAAGCTTTCCCGCCACTACCTACACCTGGACAAGAAGGGCGTGACTCGCAATGACGTCACGCAGGCAGTAGCCAATGGGCTACAATGGCACCACGTTCAAATGTATTACCACTGTATATAAAGAGCTATCGATCCGCCATTACCTCATGTTCCCTCTGTCCACGATGCAATAAACCTGAGTTAACCCAGCCCGAGGCTGTGTCCTGTGTCTTGGTTTTCATACACCAAACCATCTAAAAGGAAAATACATTTTCTGGGCTTTTTTTGCCTTGGCTGCGATTTGTTTGTTTATGTTGTTTTGCCAAATCAAGTAATGGTTACCCTTACTTGAAAGCCAGTCTTATCCAACTCTAGGGTTCAGTGCTCATCTCTGTTTACAGCCAAGAGCCAGTGCTGTCTGCATCTCCAGACGTTTCCGTGGACACGTGGCAGGCATGCCTCGACACTGGAGTGCACAGAATGCTGTTTACCTTCCCACCGATGTGATACCTACTTATCTATTTGCAATTTCCTGCTTTCAAACTGCTAGGTTGGCAAGAGCTCGGACAGAGGCAGGAGTTCATTCCATCATGCAGAACTCGGGTCTTGAACTGCTGACCTGCCAACCTTCCAGTCATCAAGTTCAGCATCTTAACCACTTCAGCCACCGCAGTTCCTGTACTCTCCCTAGTGCTTGATAAATTAGTGTCAACTCATGTTAGGCTAGATCTGTCCTCCTAATTAGCATGTACGGTACAGCATAAGTTTCTGGTATAAAGGTTTCATATACTGTATATGAGAAAATATTTTTTCTAGAAATGCTATTTATCTTATATGACCATTACAAAAGATGTACTAATGAAGAGAGAGAATTCAGAGTGAACTAGTACCTTTGGCAGCAACTTTGTGTGCAGACTTTATACAATGATGATGCTCAGCCTCAAACTGTAAAAAAATCCTGCATATCAGGCTGCTAAAGGCCCACGAACAGGCTAGTCTTTCGTCTGACAATTCATTTGTACCTTAATAACAAGTTTATTTACAGTACATGACCAGAAACAAAATACATACCAATGTACAAATACACAAATTGGCTACTAAAAGTTCCAGGCCATATGGTTCAAAAGTATTTAACAAATATTTTAAAAAGATTTATGCATAAAGCTTTTCACAGCATAGACAATGTGATTGCTTTCTAGTCCCTGCCTATCAAGAGGCCCCTGAATACACATCTGTAACAGCCATCTGGTAAGTTGGCAATCTCACTGAAAGCAATTCTGCAGTATAAGAAGAAAACAAGTTACAAATCAGGTACAAACCCTTATAGTAGTAATTATTTGGTTTTGAAGCTGAAGCCTCAGTTCCAAATGCTTAAAGTGTAAGCTGACATGGTCAAATGGACATCCTAGCCCTGCAGCAACTTAGACTTTTTGGTGATTTTAGTGGTATGGAATCTTTTAAAAGAACACACACAAAACCTAAATACTGCACTATTTGGATGCTATGTAAAAAGTCAGTGAACAAAGCAAGAGAGTTTTGTTTTAAATCCCAACATCTAAATCGGATTGTTAGTAAAGACTAACTAGAATTTATATAATATTTATATAATCAATGGGAATTTATATAATAAGTATCAATTCAACATAAATGTATAAAGTTCAGGTCACCTAATGATTTTTCTCCAGTCTTCAGTAGCAGTTGGATTCAGCTGCTATGGCAAAGCCTTTCTCAGTCACATTGAACTCAGTGAGACTTTTAAATAATCAAAGACCAGATTGTGTTTCATAGGAGATGGGTATATACCATATCTGCTGGTGTATGAGATGCATCAGAGTATAAGACACATCCTGTTATTACCAAAATAGCCCACTATATGCAGTATAAGACACAGCATTTTTTAAGGGGGGGAGTGGGTCTTATACACCAACAGATACGGTATATTCAAAATTAGAAATATTGTTTCATGCAGCCTAACATGTTATAAACATTTGTTTGAAGGGATTTTAATGGTCAATATTACAATTCTTAGCTGTAAGTGATTATGACGAGTACTACTGGTGATTTGTCTTTTTAATTTCTTCCATATGTTGCTTTGAAGAGGTGTAAAAGCAGTCAGGAGTTGTATTTCATTTTATTGTAGCTATGAATTTTAAAACTAGTTTTACTCAAGCAGCAGTTAAAGCCACGACAAATTGTTGCAGTCCACCTCTGCAGCTCCAGAGCAGCGTTAGGGAAGCTTATTATGACTTTTACTCCTCGGCCCTTCTTCCTTATTTATTCATTTACAATATCCCACTAGGATATAAGGTGTCTTGCAATAAAATTAAAAGCAGGTACAAAGTTAAAATGTACAAATAATAGGTGAAAAAATTATAATGCTGAAAACGATAGTGAATTTTAAAAGCAATTTATATTAAAACCCTAATTTAATAAGACTTTTTCTCAGTAGACATTCAATTCCTCAAGACATAAAAAGTGGATCAAATCCTTCCTAGATCAATAAAATTTCAAAAACAGGTGAATTTTTTAAAATAGTAGCTGTTTTAGTTGTGTTTCAAGCATACCAGAGTAAACAAAACAAAACCATTGTAGCACTTTAAAGACTTGTGGATCAAGCTAACATTAAAATACAGCAGTTAGTCTTTAAAGTACTGTACTTCAATGTTTTTGTTTTGTTTACTCTCTGATATGCTAAAAAAGGTGAGTTTCCTATTATGCAAGACTATTAATCAGGTTGGACCCTCAAGAATATGGAGCGATAGAGGATGGTGATTTGATAGATTCAAAGCCGCCTCCAAAATGTAAAGTTTCAACCATCATTAATAGTAACACATTGCATTGATGCATCTCTATAGTGACAAAGCAGTGATCTCCCAAAGGCAAAAATATACCTTCAGAGAACCTCCTCTTTGTTGAAAGAGCAGCTTTTACATTACACCTCACGGCAGGGGTGCATAATATTTAACTCTCTAGATGTTCTGCACTACAAGTCCCAGCAACTTCAGTCTATATGGCCAATGATAAAGGACTATAGGAGTTGTAGTCCAAAAAGTAAATGTACCATAGGTTTTGCAAGAAACTGTAGTAAACCTGTTACAGTTCTACACAAAGGCAAATTGGGGGGGGGGGGGGGGGGGGGACCAACAATTAAAATGATTGTTTATATTTCCTATCTAGCAATGGCGAACAAAAACCACTAAAGGTGGTAAATTAACAGAGCTTAGTTAAAAAGAGAGAACAATTTCTATTACTGTGGATGCATTTACCGTGTTCTTGTACACCTTTAATTTTTTTTCTACAGGAAAGTTTTTTTGTGTTACTTCTTCTTCCATGTCTAGGTCAGACGTGAAGCTGCCAAAATGAAGGCACCTTTTGGTAAGTTCATAACAGACATGACAATGGATTTTATAATAGATTTCTCTAAGTTACCACAAAATACTTGCTATATTTCTACCGAGTATTTTAGATGACAGTGTGCCACTTAGTGGAAAATTTATATCACAGCACCTAACAAAGACTGAAGAGGCTTCATTTTTAAAAAGAGACCTACTCTTCAGTTCACCAAACACTGAACCCAGACACCATTCCTTTTAAATACTGTTTGTTTGTCTTTCCAGGATTCACATTTATTTGGAACACCCAAAGGGAATCAAAAATTTAAATAAATTAGGATAAGGAAAAACTCTTTTGCTGACATTTAGGCAAGTGGTTACAAGTTGACACTTCCAATTTGCTCAAGTGTTTGGACCATTATTCCAATTTCTGTGGGTGAAAACGCACTTATATCTTCTTCTTTACTCTCTCTTTTACCCCCTTGGGTGTTGAGGGAGATGAAAAGTTCTTGTTCTGGCACCTCTAGCGGCCTCCACCGGCACCATTTGGTGTTCTTGTAATATTTCTTTGATGTTATCTCTCCACCTTCCTCTGGGTCTGCCTCATGCTCTTTGTCCTTCTCTTTCCACATATGCCTTGTATGGTATGGAATTGGCAAATGGGCAAACCACTTTATTTGCTATCTCTGCATGTAGTTCCAAGATGGCTTCTATTCAAATTCTTTCCCTTATACAGTACTATAATTCCTGATTTTATCCCTTCTGTTTGCCCCATTGGCCTTTCACAAACATCTCATTTCCATGGTGACCAAATTTTGTTTGATTTGTTGCAAGTGTCCATGTTTGGCACTGGTAACATAAGGTGTGAATGAATGTGCTTTGTTTGAGGTGTTTCTTTGTGCTGGTATTACTACCTTATGCTGTAAGTAAGAGCAGAGCTGTCCCAATATTTGGTGTGTCTTACTACACTGTATGTCAGTGGTGGCGAACCTATGGCACACATGCCAGAGGGGGGCACTCAGAACCCTCTTTGTAGACACATGCACACAACCCCCCCATGTTTGCCACAGCCCTCTGCCCAGCAACCCAATGGGAGCACTTCCTCCCTCCCCCCCCCCCGCCACAGGGCTCTCCCCACCCCTCTGTGGCACCAACGGCAGCCTGTTGAGTTTGGGCACACTCGGTCTCTAAAAGGTTCGGCATCACTGCCGTATATTAATCTCTTCGTCCATTTTACCATTTTCAGTGAATGTTGTTCCTTCTCACTTATATAAATTACAGTATTTAAAATTTTAGGACATTTCAAAAACGCAGAACACTGCTAGTTTTATTCTGTATCAATCTAATAAGTTGTTATAAGGCAAATCTTCAAATATACTAAATGAAGCCTCAGTTGAACTGTAATATCCCAGATGGGTGATCTAAACATGTAATAAACAAACAAAACCTCATCCTCTATAACCGTGATGACGAACCTTGGCACTCCAGGTGTTCATGGACTTCAATTCCCGTAAGTCCAAGCACCCTGTGAACCCACATTGTGAATTCCGCACCATATGGGCGCGTTTTACTTCCGCTTCCGGGAGCGACGAGGGCAGCGCAAGCCAGATAAATCACAGGAAACCCATTCGTGTGGATTCACAGGGGGCTTGGGCTTCTGGGAATTGAAGTCCAAGAACATCTGGAGTGCCAAGGTTCGCCATCACGGCTCTATAATTATGCACTCTCCGTCTATTGAAGTGTAAGCCTCGATAGTTTTATTACAAATAGGAACACCGTCCTACTCCCGTACCAAACCCGGAAGGGCACGACAGCGGAAACTCGCTAGTGGTCGCTAGCCTTCTACAAAGAAGCGGAAATGACGTCCACCGACTCCGAGGCACTTTTTAAAACAAGCCTCTCCTTTTCCCGCCTCCCGCTTTATGACGTTTTTTGATTGGCAGTTCCCCATTGAAGCTATTGGGGAGGCGGGGCCGTTGGCAGGAATCCTGGATCTCCGAAGGCGAGTTCCTCGCGCCACACCGGAGCGCTCCCAGGGCGGCGGTTGCCAAGCAGCCGTTGCGCAGCGCGTGGCGCTGGCCGCCCCGAGAGCCAATCGGAGGGCCGCGAGCGGGTAAAGATGGGCGGGGCCGCGAAGAAGCCACCAATGTGCGCCGGGAGCGGCGTGTTTTAAACGTCCGGCGTGGTGGGGTCTCCTGCCGCGTGTTTACAGTTTTAGCAGTCAGTACTGGGGGGTCTTCCGTGCAGCTCTCAGGACGATGCCGAGCCGCCCCGAGGATTACGATGTGATGCTCACCATCGGCGCCGGATCTTACGGCCGGTGCCAGAAAGTGCGGCGGAAGGCGGACGGCATGGTAAGCAGGGCAGCGCTTGCAAGCGGAGAGTCCTTTGCCCACCCACCCCCGGGGGCGAGGAAAGGGGTCGCGTCTGGAGCGGAGTTTACCCCCCTTTTCTTCCCCTCCTAATGGACTAGGGTGACTCAGTGGTTAAGAAGCTTGCCTTGTTAAGCTGGAAGTCTGGCAAGTCGGCAGTTCGACACCCGGGCACTGCACGACGGAATATCAGGTCCCAGCTCCTGCCAACCTAGCAGTTCGAAAGCAAGACATTGCAAGTAGAGAAATAGGGACCACTTCGGTGGGAAGGTAAACAGCGCTCCGGTGTCTAGTCATGCCTGCCACATGACCACGGAAACGTCTGCAGAAGCATACAGCGCTGGCTCTTTGGCTTTGAAGCAGAGATGAACACTGCACCCTAGAGTCGTATACCACTGGCTTTCGAGCAAGGGTGACCTTTACTATTATTATTATACCGCCAACCCTAATATAACTGATAGTTCAAACCGCGTCAGGGCTGGCTGTGTCATTTCTTAGCAATTAGCAGCAGCAATTACACTAATCTTCTGCCCCTCATAGTGCACTCTAAGAACGGTCCACAAGTTAATTAGCATTTTTTGCACCCCAATATGCTGAACATTCATTTGTGGGCCTCCTGCCTTCCTCCCAAGTCAGGACTGCCGACGACATGGGCGAAGAAATTAAGGCAGGTGTGTAAATCGGGTTCACCTGTGACTGAACGCAAACTGGACCACGCATTGGATCAGCCTCAAACTATTTTTAAAACATAAAAAAATTGAAGCGTACACGCGCCGCGTACACACACACAAGTTTTAAAAACTGTAGTACCCCCTCACTAAGAAAACACTTCTTTTGAGTCCAGACAGCCCCACTGACTCTGCTTCTGGGATTGGGTTGAATTGTATACTGTATGTGTTTAATCTCATAGAAAAATAAAATTATTCTTAAAGAATAACATTAAAAGGAGAAAATTGCTAAGGAACGTCACTTAGTGGATCCTAAATAGCTAAGGGTCAAAATCCCTCAATGTAATACCAACATGTTCAAGTTGGGTCTGTTGGTGGACAACAACATGTGCTGTGAATGTGGAGAAATAGAGAATCTGGCTCATTTGCTGGTCTGCTGACTACTACTAGAAACATGTACACATGAGGATTTAATTTTCACCAACAACAGAGTCAAGAAGGTGGCTTCATTTTGCCAGCTCAAATTTGAGCTGGACATGAAAGAAGAGATAGAACTGATTATGTCTCGGTTCTTGAGAATGACTATGTCTCTCATGGATGGTACACTAATTACCTTACAAACTGCCCAGAGAATGCACTAAGCACTATTGGGTGGCATATAAGTGTTATTGCTATGCTGCTTAGGAATGCTGTACATGCCTATGAGCTTTAAAAAGTTGGGAGAATATTGCCCTAGATCAGGGGTGGCCAATCTATGGCCCATGGGCCGGCCCATGGCACCATTTCTTGTGGCCCACGCCACCACTGCACCAGAAGCAGGAGCAGATGCATTTACTACAGCTATGAACAGGTTTTACGGCACTGTTGACAGTGAGGGGAACCATGTGACCTGCCCGCTCAGCTGTCTGGGAGGCATGGTTAGGCCCATGGCATAAAAAGGTTGGGAACCCCTGTCCTAGATTGTGTGGAAGACTAGGTTAATTCTGTTCCTATTCTCTATTGCTGAACTCCTGATATGGAAGTGTCTGATTTCAAGCCAGGATATGGGGATGAACAAGTATAAGCTTCTAAATTGTTCTGTCACATGTTAGGATTCTGCCTACCTTGTAAGGAAGTTATGGTTGACTGTGTTCTAATTTTAGTCATTTTTCTATTGATATACCTGGGTAGAGTGAAATACATGTAGAGCTAATTCCTCCCGCTCAGGTCTTTATGGCATAACAGAGTTGACATACTTGGTGATAAGGTAATCCCAACCAATCTCACTACAATCTCTTAGAAGGATATAAAAGTTTGTGTATGTTCCTGTGCTCCTCTAGGCTAGGGAATTTACAGCAAGAGACAGAACTCTAATTGTCACATTAGTAGCCATTGTATTAGTAAAATGAGATATGAAATCTTTGGGTGTTGAACCAGCAGATTCATGAGATTGAGGTTGTTGCAGGTAGGAAATGAGATATAACTTGATTACAGTATTCTTAATTTAAAGTACTATATCAGCCATGATAGATCAAGATTTCCCCCCAACCATAGCAAAGAACTTGCCACTTAACCAAATCCCTTTATACATATGTTGTCTAAAAACAGTTTATTCATTTTTGCAGGTTTTGGTCTGGAAGGAACTTGACTATGGATCTATGACAGAATCTGAGAAACAAATGCTTTGTTCAGAAGTAAACCTGCTCCGTGAGCTAAAACATCCTAATATTGTCCGTTATTATGATCGTATAATTGACAGGACAAATACAACGCTTTATATTGTGATGGAGTACTGTGAAGGTGGAGACTTGGCCACTCTAATTGCAAAATGTACAAAAGAAAGGCATGTGAATGTTCTCTTGATTTATAAATTTTGTTGGGGGGGGGGCTCGAATTGGGGTTGAAAGTGTTGAATTATAAACACTTAATGCATGCTTATACTGCCGTTGGCTACAAACAGTTCTGCAAATGTGCAGAGGATGCAAAGGTGTTACTGGCAGGCCTGTGATGGCTATTTTGGACACAGGGACATGTCCCGGTGTGTCACAGGGTCTGGCACCCCCCCAGAGGTGGGCAGAAGTATGACACTAGGTGGCTACACAATGGTGCAAGTCGATTTCCGCCCAAGCTGGAACCTTTGAGGCAGCAGGGTGCTGTTTCCATGGGACGGGTATTGCCGTGCAACAAACAGGCCACACCCCCGCCATGGCTGGATGGTGCATGGTGATGCACCAGCTCTGTCTCCCTGCCATGGCCTCGTTCACTCCACACCCAACTCCATAGGCTCCCCCCGGTCCACCACCCTTTTTGCATAGCCAGAACGCCCCAATTACTGGTGGTGGATAATTTGTTTGAGACATTTTTATATGACAAACTTATTTTTACTACATAGTGGGATGGAAGATCATGCAGACAAATGTGGTACATCAATATCTTTGTAGTAAGCAGTTAAAAGACCATTCAAACTACATGCTAGTTTGCAGCACATGTCTTATTACTGAATGGCTTCTTAAGGGGCTGCATACTTAATGTGGCAATTTTTGTCTCAATTAAATGGCTGGTTGTTGTCACTTCTTGTAACCATCAGAAGAAATAGGCCAGTGGATTTTAAAATTTAAACATGCCTGTTAAGTGTAGTGAAATGAGGGATTTTTAGCCCAACAGTTAAAATAAGTAAAATATAGGAAACCTTAGCCTTTTCTTTCAAACTTAACAAAACCTAGGCTGTATTTTTCATAGTCCAAAGACCTTGAATGAAGGGCTCCAATCTTCAATATGCTGACTTATACCTACAAAAACCAACTTGCGGTGTTATCTTAAAGAAACAGTGCCCTTTATTGATAATTAGCTATCATTTTAATGTTGGCATTTGCATAATTTTGGATTATGAAATATAAAGCATTTTTACCCTTTTCTCTGGCTTAAAAAGGGCCCATAGGAGCTTTAATACAGTCAAAACTAAGCATACGAATTTAATTAGTTCCTCAAGATTGGGTGTATCTTGAAAAATTATTATCTTGAATTCCCCATAGGAATACACTGAATGCAATTTCCCATAGGAATGCATTGAATTTCTTATCTCAAAAAATCCTATTAAAATTTGTATCTCGAGTGATTTTTTCTGAGATTTCCAGATGTATCTCGAGTTTTTCTTAAGTTGAGCTGGTCTTATCTCGAGGTTTGACTGTAGATTGATAGTAAGGAAATTCTTGTCTTTAGTTTAGAGCAGCCTAAAAAACAACACAAAAAGGCAAAAGAAATGGGGAGGGAGAAGGAAAAAGCGGAGCTTGTGTATTAGTTCTTAATAATGAATGCAGAATTTTAAAAATAATCAGGTTTCTTCCAGGAGAGTATGCCATATTTGTGGGGGGTGGGAGGCAAAAGAGCATTCCAATTTTTAAAGATCTAAAAAACATAATTTGTGCTGCACTGTAATTATTTTGGCCCTCTATGTCCCCTGTATTTGGTGGCGGGGAGACTTTAAAAAGAATCAGTCTTACAAGTTTTGATCTGGTGTTGCTGGTTTTTCCAGAATTAGTAGATCTTTGCTACTTAAGGAAAGGCATTAAGCTTCAAGAATAGTTACTACTAGGGCAATGAAGGGGGTAGACAGAAAGAGCCTCCCCGAAGATTGTGGTAGTTCTGAACCCCAATTGGACCTTCCTTTGGCTATGGCCACCTTGTGCCAGCTAATCTTTCTCACATTAGGTCAGGCAAAGGAACTGCAGAATGAACTCACCAAAAGGTGGCTTCGTTTTGGCAGTTCACATCTGGCCTAGACACAGAAGAAGAAGGGCAATGGAGAAAATAGAATAAGAACCATCTGCAACTCTACTCAAGCTTATCTATGTGAATAATCCCGACTCCCAGCTTGAAGACTCCCTGCTTCCTTGGAGAGCGCTGCATGATAATTCAAAAAAGGAAAACAGCAGTTATTTTTCTTCTTCCAACTGCATTACTAATACTGGAAACAACTGAAGAACAAACTCACCAAAGAGCGCCTTCATTTTGGCAGTTTCACGTCTGGCCTAGACACGGAAGAAGCAGCAGCAACCTGTCATGTCTGGAAACAGATTATAGATAAGAATGGGAGATGCTTCAGTTGATTCTAATCTTTTTGCATAATGCTGTACCACTGAGACAAGAGATTGAATAAGATAACAACCAGTGGGGATGTCTTTTGCATTAATCTTCTTGTACTCTCCATGCCATTGAGTCAGGACCCTGCCTTTCCCAAGCCTGTGCATGCCACGGATGAATGAGAAGGCAGAATTTCCTTCTAAATTGCAGGACAGGGTTAGGGAAGATTAGAAATGTCTGCTCTTTCTTCTACTTCCAATAAAAAAATATATCTGCCTATCTTCCAAGTCCAGGTGGTAGAATGTTAATTAGGACAACAAGGCTTTAACAAATCATCCAAGCTAGTGTTTATTACGATTTAACTTTTTTGTTTGTACCTTAGAGATACAGGTCGGGTTTATGCAATGGGAAGCTAGATCAAGGTTGCAGTACATGTGCATGTATAAACTGCACACTACCATAGGATGCCTGTTGACATAGGCAGGCCAGCCTTTATCTCATGTCGATAGTAGGTATTGCTTATGCTATAGCTACCTCTGTATAGACGATGTTTTACGTTCTCCCTAAGGTTGAGCATTAGCCTTTACAAGATAAATTAAAAGGATATACATTACATTGAGTAGTTGTGAAATGGAATAAAATGTGTTTACTGTTACCAGGAGCAAGAACAGATCTTGCCCTATTTGCAAAATCCAGGACGGGGTTAGGTATTTTGTCACTCTACAGCTCTAGCGTGTCATCTAGATAGATGAAGGGTGTGTGTGTGTGTGTGTGTGTAGAGTTGCTCTTTCTACTGCTGTTCCTTAGTCTTCAGCCCCTCTTTGTGTTGTTGAGCCTGTACCTCATGACATATTCTTCTTGGACCATAGATCCAAAGCCTTGTATTTCTTGCTTTTGTGCTGGATGACACCTCCTCAAAGCAAGTTATGCAACATCGTAAAAACTAGTTTGTTTTATTTTGTGTACACTTTCACCAGCGACAGCCTGTATCTAATGAAGTGGTTATTGTTAATAAATTTTATATTGGAGATATATTTGCAGTAATCCATTGTGGCTAGAGGGAATCCTAGAGTACAGTACTTACCCTAAAGATACATCAAACAACCCATCTCTTTCTTTTTTGAAAGGCATTATCTGGATGAGAACTTTGTGCTTAGAGTCCTTACTCAGCTGAGCTTGGCCTTGAAGGAGTGTCACAGACGAAGTGACGGGGGTCATACAGTGCTGCATCGAGACCTGAAGCCGGCAAATATTTTCCTTGATGGCAAGAAGAATGTGAAGCTTGGTGATTTTGGCTTGGCCAGGATTCTTCATCATGACACCAGTTTTGCAAAAACGTTTGTTGGTACACCATACTACATGTCTCCAGTAAGTGTCAAGAATATTGCTTCTGAACAATTTTTATTACCTTCTAGTGAACTTGGATCTAAATGAATGTGTATGTAGCTAGTCAATAAAACAACAATGTATATATGTTAGTTTATAAAACAAAACTATATAAAATAAAATCATTTGATATGAACTGAAATATCTGGAAATGATTCAATAAAACCTCTCTGGGATTGTAAAAGTTGTATTTATAAAGTTGTATTTGATTATTCCTACTGACACAGTTTCTGTCAATGGAATAAGAAGGTGGGTACCTTCTCCTTTGTGTCTTCAATAATTCTGGCAGTTTCAGAAGAGGCACTATAGAGCAGGGGCTGGCAACCTTTTTAAGTTGGGGGCTGGGTCACACGCCCTCAGTTGAGGGGGCTGGCCTGGTGGTCCCCCCTGGTAAATACTGCCGTAAATGTGTCCGTGGCTGTTGTGAACAGGTTTATGACAGCCGTAAACATGTCTGCAGCTGCTGTAAATGCGTCCGTTGCAGTTTCCAGCGGCAGTGGCGGTTGAAGCGAGGGCAGGGGCCTGATGATTTGGCACCACAGGCCGGATTTGGCTCACGGGCTGTAGGTTGCTGACCCCTGCTATAGAGGGAAGGGGAAGAAGCGAAAGTCCATGTGTGCAAGTGAAAGGCTACTCATGTCATGTTGCATTTTGCCAAAAGTTTTGCTTCAAATTTATTTTTATTCTTTTTTTTATATAATTTTTTATTTATTTTCAAAAGAAAAAACAAACATACAAAAAAACAATACATCATAACAATAATACATAAAACTCATAAAAAATAACCACATACATGATAGTTGAACTGATTATTTGTCATGGTACACACACAATTAGATATCCACATTGTAGGTTAGTACTATAACCATAACCTTCATAAAAGCTATCAATATTACAATTGTTTGTTAACAACCATCAAACAACCATCAAACTCCTTCTTTTCAAATTACAAGTCACCCAGTGAATATTTACATTGCCCCGGAGAGTTTAGTCTCTGTATTATCTCCAAAATCTACTTTGAGATGGTACAGGTCTAAAACTATCCCTACCCATAAGAGAGTGATCGACAAAAGGCTTCCAAATACTCCAAAATCTATTTTCCTTCAATTTATCCCTTTTTACTTTTATGTCAATTTGTCATTCAATGCTAAATTCCACATTTCCTTGTACCACTCTCCTGTCTGTATAGTTACATCATTTTTCCAATTTCTAGCGATACATTGTCTACCAGTAGTTAACATTATTTCTAATAGCTCTTTTTCCACCTTATTCAAACACATACCTTCCACATCTGTTAGCAAAATGGTACCTGACACCAGCTTAATTTTCTTACCCATTATTTCCCCTATCTCTCCTTCTATTCTTCTCCAAAATTCATTTATCATTTTACAACTCCACCACATATGCTCATAAGTTCCAACAGTATCTTTACATCTCCAACATAAATTATCCCTTTTATTATCAATCTGGTGCAACCTCAGTGGTGTCAAGTACCATTGCCACAACATTTTATAGTTATGTTCCTTAATTCTTACTGACATTGTTCTCATTATCCTCTTTTTCCACTTATTTCTCCATTCATCATTTCCTAGCTTTATATTCAAGTCCTGTTCCCACTTCAATTTCAAATCTTCCTGTGGATCACTACCCTTGTTTATTAAAATATAAAGTTTACTTACTAGACCCTTGATACTTTTCTCACCTTTTCTAATCTTTAAAACCAATTTGTTTTTATTCTAATGCTCACAAATAACTACATCAATATGACAGCACCTCCCACTTTCTTCACAATATGAAAAATTATGACTAAATGAAGGCTGTGAAAATAAATGTTTGTGTACATGTAAGCTTCCTAAAGACAGATAGCTTAAACCTTATCTGCAACATTAAACTGTCCCAGTTTATCTGAGGTTATATCTATGTGTGGTTCCTAATAGTATGAAACAATGCATTTTTAAAAACGGACAAATACTGCACTGGAAGATGTTCCTTTCAGCCTTATTTGGAAAGACATCCTGTCCTCTTAAAAAGGTAACTAAAGTAGTGGATGCTTTTATTGGAATTCCAAGAAGGCTTTCATTTCCAGAAATTTTGGTACAGTATATTTAAGCCCAAAGTCATGTGGAATAGAGGTCTAATGATATAATGAGGAATAAGCCTGAGCTAACTCAGATATGTCTGTCATATAAACCTCTTTACAATAAGTTGGAATCACCCATTGTCATAGTTGAACTAGCCCCATTGAAATCAGTTTGATGGACATTAGTAATGGATTTCAGAAGGCTACTATTATTTTCATTTCAGTCCTATCGTATATCTGAATGTTTCTAATAAAGAATTACGGTACTTAGAATTAAGTAGTACTCCAGAATGTACGCTTTTTACTAACATCATTTTTCAATGGATATATTTTTCTAATTGTCTACATGGGTAATACAGTCTAAATTTATCTCTCTTTTTTTTTAAAGGAACAAATAAATCGTATGTCCTACAATGAAAAATCTGACATCTGGTCCCTAGGATGTCTGCTATATGAGTTGTGTGCATTGTCGTAAGTACAGTATTCCCCAAAACTTTGCAGTTCCAATTTTGAAGTGGTAATTAACTGGTTATTGGTGTAATCTTTCCGAATCAAGCAATTGGAATTGGCTACTAACCAAGTACCATAACTTTCCAGAAATGTGATTTTTTAAAATAGAAGCACTGTAAATTCCAGGTAGATGTTGGAGCTGAAGAACATTTTTAATTTTTTCACAGACCTCCATTTACAGCTTTTAACCAAAAAGAGTTAGCAGAAAAGATAAGGGAAGGGAAGTTCAGAAGAATCCCCTATCGTTATTCAGATCAACTGAATGAACTCATCACAAAGATGCTGAACAGAAAGGTAAGGGTGGTTTTTCAAAGACAGAAAAGGGAGCCGTGAAATACAAGGGAACCATTTTTTGAAGCTGTTGCGGAGCATTGTTGGTGTAACTCCTCTAAATTAACTTTAACCTTGTATGTGGCACAAATAATTATAATCAAACAAAATCCAGGTAATTGTTTTGGATTGGAGGTAGCATACATCTACCTTGGGACTGTGGTGGCTTAGTAGTTAAGACACTGAACTTGATGACTGAGAAGTTGACAGGTCAGTGTTTGAGTGCTGCAAAATGGGGTGAGCTCCCATCTCTGTCCCTGCTCCTGCCAACCTAGCAGTTCTAAAGCAAGAAATTGCAAGTAGATAAATAGGTACCCATGGGGTCGCAAAAAGTCGGAGTTGACTGTGCAACTGAACAACAACAAATAGGTACCTCTTCAGTGGGAAGGTAAAAGTGTTCCATGTACTCCAACGTCTAGTCATGCCAGCTACATGTCCACGGAAATGTCCAGACGCAGACAGCACTGGCTCCTTTGGCTGTAAATGGAGACGAGCACCATACCCTAGAGTCAGATACGACTGGCCTTTGAGCAAGGGCGACCTTTACCTTACATCAGCATTTCCCAAACGATGTTCCGTGGAACACCAGTAGACTTCAATTCCCAGAAGTAGACTTCAGTTTCCAGTACATTGGCTGATCAGTGCTTTGGAGAATAGATGTAGGCTTCTGGGAATTGAAGTCCCAAAATCAAAGATTGGGAGACACTGCCTTACATTATCTTAACTGGTTTCTGAAATGTCTTTTGCTTATCCTACGCTGCAAGACTCTTTTAAGTGTAGCTCATTGGATATTATGCATCTTTTTGGTTTCAAGGATTATTGTCGTCCTTCAGTTGAAGAAATTCTGCAGAACCCTTTGATAGTTGACTTGGTATCTAAAGAGCAAGGGAGAATCCTGGACATAAAAGGGCGACGATCTGGAGAGCAAGAGAAAATAGCAACTCCATTGAATGAGCTGAAATTGAAAGAGCAACAGCTACAGGAGAGAGAGAGAGCCATAAAAGAGAGAGAGCACAGACTAGAACGTAAGAACTTGTGCCACAGGGTGGTGTGTTGAGCAGTAATGCACTGCAGCAGGTTTAGTCAGGTTCTGCAGAACCGGTAGAGGAAATTCCCCCAGGCCATGCCCACTTGGTTGGCTATGCCCACCTCCATAGCCCATAATGCAGGATGTTTGGACATGCCCACAGATTTGGCCAGCCTAGAGTAGGTAGTGAAATCTTGTGCAGTGCATCACTGGTGTTGAGGGAATACCAGTTCACCCCACAGGCATACGGTTTAGGGATGAAATGTATCTCCTTGAACTTTGACTGCATCTTGGAAATGCATAATGTGATAGCTGAATTGGATTGGTAAAGACCAACGGCAAATAATCCATGTGAGGAATATCTGCAAATAAATAGTGTTGGTTTGGTAATAATGTGTTTGATGTTCTTTGACAGTAGTCATGCATTTAAAAATGAATTTCAATACATGCAAACACCTAAGCTTGTGCCCATTCTTCATGAAGGACACATTTGATTAGCTTGCTATAACTACATAAAATACTACTTACCTTGGGAAGCATCCAGACAATGCAGTAAGCGCTATAAGGTGGTATATAAGTGGAATTGCTATTGCTATGCCGTACCTGACAAATAAGATTAGAATACCATCCATAGCAACAGAGAGATTTGACACTTTATGTCAGGGATTCTCAACCTTTTCCAGCTGCGGCCAGACCATGCCCCCTCAGACAACTGAGTGGTCTGGATACTTGGTTCTCCCTGCTGTAAATGCTGCTGCAAAATGTGTCTGCGGCTGTCGTAAGCACGTTTATGACACCTGCAGTTGCATTTACAGTGTGTTTTCAGCTGTTTCTGCCATTTTTTGGGTGATTGTGGTGGCAGCGGCAGCGAGGGTGATGTGTTCTCATCTGTTTTTGCTGCTTCTGGTGGTGGGAGCAAGGGCGGTGGGCCACATGAAATGGTGCCACAGGCCAGGTCTGGCCCACAGGTCGTAGGTTGTATATCCCTGCTTTATGTGGTTGTTAAGTAGTTTCCCCTATGGACTTAGTAACCAGTTACTGGGCAAAATGAAGAGCTTTTGTCCATGCCAAGGAAAATGTAATGGATGTTAACAACAGTCTGATAAAAGCATTTTTCTTTTGTTCCAGAGAGAGAAAGAGAGTTATGTGTTCGAGAGCGACTGGCAGAAGACAAATTTGTTAGGTCTGTTCTTAAATGGTAGACCATCTTATTTTGATATGTAATGTGTCACCTTAAAGACTATGCTTGTCTCCTAAAGCTTATTTTATCAGATGCAATGGGGCATGGTCCTCAGCTGTGGATATGTATCTACAAGATGTAAAAGTTGTTAAATGTACAGGTCATCCGATATATCCGTGGTGGATATGTTCCAAGTCGTCCTGTGGATATATGAAACCATAGAAAGCAGTGGAATTTTATTACAGCATGCATACCTGAGCCATTCAAGGGTTGTGTGCTGTAGATTTCTCTGGCAATTTTTCACATGCTGTCACATGCTGTCGTGCAGCTCCCCTGGTGGCTTAGTGGTTAACATGCTGAGCTGGAGGCAGGAAGGTCAGGTTTCAATACCCGAGACCTGCACTTGGGGGCATGAAAGGAGCCTTATTCGGGTGTCCCCTGAGCGGTGTTTCTCCAGCAAAAATCCTTTCAACCCAGAGTAATCTCTGACACAAAATTATTATTATTACATGCTGTCATGAAATGACTGCGGAAGCATAATCTATTTCTTCTCAACATTACATTGTAAATAATGGCCTCTAGTGGCCAGCTCTAGTAATATGCCTTGGAAATGCATATTGTGTATTTCAGGGATATTTTACCGAATATTTTTGTGACTATGGATATGGGGGCAGCATGTATTCTAAAGCTGTTTAACTTTTACATAATTCCTTTGCACCATGTGTGTATACAGGTGAAACTCGGAAAATTATAATATCGTGCAAATGTTCATTCAGTTCTGTAATGCAACTTGAAAGGTGAAACAAATATATGAGATAGACTCATTACATGCAAAGCGAGATAGTTCATGCCTTATGAAAACCCCAATCTCATATACCTCATAATCATCACATAATCTCATGTACGCTGTACGGCATGATCATCACAATTATAACAAATTAAGGCATGACATCTCTCACTTTGCATGTAGTGAGTCTATCTCATCTATTTGTTTCACCTTTTAAGTGAAATGAATGGACATTTGCACGATATTCTAATTTTACGAGTTTCACCTGTATGCCCTTAACAACTGGATATTAACTTCCCTGTCTGCTAAGGTAGTGGGCTGTATTCGACAAAAGTTTATGCCACAATAAAAATTGTTACTCTTTAAGGTGCCACAAGAGTCTGTATTGCTGCAGCCAGCTAACAAGATAACTCCTCTGGAAATACTTTGATTAGAGGCATTGCTCTTTGCTAACTGGTTCTTTTCTAAACAGGGCTGAGAACTTGATGAAGAATTACAACTTATTCAAGGACAAGAGGCTATTGACGCCAGCCACTAGTCCAGGTAGGAGAAGATTTGGGAACTTCCTACTGGACTATTAAATCGGGACTGCAGCTGTTCTGAGCCTTATTACTAGTGACTATGTTTACAAGAGATGTCCATGCAGGTTTTTTGGTCATTCCAGGACATTAAATATCGACAACCTGGAATTGGTTTTAATATACAGTATAGCTATAAGAAAGGACCAGATCATGTGCAGAAAGAAGATGCTCACTGTGATGGCATCTGTATAGGTCTATTAGTTACCTAGTAGTAACTATTGGATACCTTAAGAGTGATAAAACTCCTCATCCATATGGCAGTTCATGGCATGAGAAAAGTATTTTGTTTGTCAGTATGGTGTGAATGTAGTTTTGGCTCATTTGAGTTTTGTTTGTTTGTCCTGCTTGGCTGTACACTGCCACACAGCTGAGACATATCATGACTTCTGTGAAAGAGTTCTACTAATCATCTCTCTTTTTCCAGTATCAGACCTATGTGTATACACCTGTACTTCAGTCTTTTTTTACATGTTTACATTTTTGAGCAAATTTTGCTGTTGACTTTATAGCCTTGTAGGGGCTATCATGACCATATAATAAAATATATTTTATTATTTATTACATTTGATTTAAAGCCTTTGGTAATGGTGACATAATTGTCATTATAACTTCACTCCTGAAGTCATTTAGAATGTGCTATTGTCTTGTTTGGGTCTTTACCTATATTATGAAGTTTTTAATAAAGACTAAACAAAAATAGGCTAAAGGGTAGCAGCTTTATTAGGATCATATATATATTCACAAATGCAGAGGGTGCCAAAAATGTATACACATTTTAAGAAAGGGAAAATGTGTTAAGATTGTAATACTCAGTATATAGGGATACAGTGGAACCCTGGATAACGACAAAACTTTTTTCCACAAGTTGTGTTGTTATCCGGATTTTGACGTTATGCGATCCCTATGGGAGATGCCCCAGATAACAACAAAAAACATTATCAGGTGCATCGCTACCAAATGCCCGCATAATGGCATTTTTTGGAATTTTTTCGTCGTTATTCAGTGCATCATGTGGTGCAAGACAATCGTGTCGTTATGCTGTTTTGATGATATCCGAATGTGTCGTTATCCTGGGTACCACTGTAACAAAGGATGAATACAAGTCATGTTTGACTTCTGCAATTATAAGAGGTGCTCAAAGTGGCTACCATCAGCATCTAGACACTTATGTGGTGAGCATGTAACCCATGGTTCCCAACATAGGGCCCACACCTAAGTCAGTACATTGGCTAATCAGCACATTAGGGAATTGACTTAAGATTCTGGGAATTGAGTTCCAAAAACCAAAGGTTGGGAAATACTGGTGTAAACTGTTCCAACACTATAGCAGAAGAAGCAGGACTTCTTGATGTGCGAGGCTTCCCAGATCTTCCCTTGTATACAGTCATACACACTAGCATGTGTCTCAAACTTATCACAAATGTGTGCACTTGTTAGGCATGTTGCATACTCATGCCTCCATTGTCATTGTACTTCCACAACGTTCTTGAATTTCAGAAGCCACTTCAAATTGGTCTTATGCTCTTCGAATGACAACTGTACTTCTGCCATTTTCTTTTACTGTCTTGCCTGTTGCATGGTGAGGCTAGCGTTCATTCTTTTGAGCGAAAGTCATACTACACATTGCTACCATAATTCAATTCAACTTAGAAAAGTAACACATAGATAACATCTCTTAAAACGTGTATACATTATTAAATACACTGTAATATTTGTTATAGACTGACAAATTATTTCCAACTTACGGCAACCCTTGTAAAGTTAGAATTGGATGTGAGCCATCAAAGGAGTGGTTAACCACTGACCTTTGCCAGTGAGCATTCATGGCCAAAATAGTTTGAACTCGGGTGTATTCCAAAATTGTATCCACTGCATCACAAATGCTTTTATATGCTATTCTATCTTGCTTTAGGGGCAGTGGTTAAGAAGCTCACCTTGTTAGCTGGAAGGCCAGCAAGTTGGCAGTATGAGACTCGGGTACTGCATGATGGTTTGAGCACCTGTCTCTGTCCCAGCTCCTGCCAACCTAGCAGTTCGAAAGCAAGAAATTGCAAGTAGATAAATAGGGACCACTTTGGTGGGGAAAGATCTTGGGGACACAAAAGGAGCCTCACTTGGGCATTGCTTGAGTGGAGATACTCCAGCAAAAATCCTTTCAACCCAGAATAATTTCTGACACTAGGATACAGCTGATTACTAAGTTGGGATACTATGGCCAGATTTCTGTTGTCAATTTACACTTAAGTAAGGGAAATCATTAAGTCTTCGCAGCAAATTGCTGCTTCCCAACAAGGTGCTGATTGTATTCCCTGGTGTGAATCTGGCCAGGAATTCAAACAGTTACCTGCTTGGTTTTTTTTTTAATACTGTTATACATTGGCAGTAAGGTTCTGGCCAAAATTCTTACCTCTTGACATATGTTCAGCCAATGCAACTTTTGAATTCTATAATGCTAGTACAGTGGTACCCCGTAAAATGAAAAGTTCGTATAACGAAACATTCTGGCGCTATTGGCAATACCCTGCATAACAAACAAAAATTTCGTTATATGTGGTATACCCTGTATAATGCACATTTCCCCCATTATACAGGGTATACCCCATACAACGACAAATGTTCGTTATGCGGGGTATTGGCAATATGATTCGCATAACAAAAAAATTGTACACCGAAGAGCTCCGTGGAACAGCTTTTTCGTTATATGGGGTACTACTGTATTATGTAAGTTAGTGCTGCTCAACCTTGATCTGTCAGATATTTTCAGCTTCAGCTACCAATATTCCTAATGCAAACTGGAGTTTCTAAGAGTTGAAGTTGAAACCAGCTGGAAGAATCAAGATAAACAACTTCTATAAGAAGTTCCAGTTCTTCTCTGTAAGAAAGTTTTCACAAAGAAAGTCCTTGCAATGAAAGAGTTTTTAAAAAATACATTTTAGTTTATAGTGCTCTTAATTGCCTTAAATACCACATTATATTTATGTTTAATAATATGAGAAGCTGTTTTATATCAAGTCATATGGTCGATCCATATTTTCTAGTCCAAATTTGCCTAGTAATGACTCTTCAAAATTACATGCTGGAATTTTTCCAACCATACCTGGAGATACCAAGAATTGTACCTAAGGCCTTCCGCAATGATGTAATAATACATTTTAAGTCAACTGCTTGTCATGATGGTCTTAAGAGCCATATGAGTCAAAAAATGCAAGATGATCAGTCCATATCAATGAAAGAATAATTTGTTTTGTAAAGTTAATGATTTTTCATGTCCCATTGAAGATCAGATCATTCTCAAACATAAGGTGGGTCGGCTACTGTGAGGATTGCATTTGCATCTAAGGTGGGTGGCAGATGGTTATAGTTTCTACTACTTTGACCTTGTAAGCCCTGGTTCCATTGGTCTTCTGCCTCCAGGGCACGTATTCTGTCACTGAACTGTAGAGCCCTTCAAATGGAGAAATAGCAAAACACTACATTAGAAAGAGTTTCTGGAAGAAAACTTCTTCACTCTTTAGAGCAGAATGAAATTTATCACAACAATTCTGTTAATTAAATTTAAGTTGATGTACATCGTAACTGAACTGCCACAAGACATCAGTGTGTAAGGGATTGCTCTTGCACACCAATTGCCTATCTTAGTGTATGGCAGCAAATGCCCATGCTGACTTCTTAACATGTAGCCATTTGCAGCTGGAATTGATGTTGATGAAATTATCCTGGTATAATTGTTCATTTGGTTTCTGGTCGTCAAGCATTAAATGGCATAATGTGCCCCCCCCCCCCCCCCCGTGAGCTTTAATGCTGGTTTTCTTGTGCTTAGGGGTTTAGTTTTCTTCGCCACTATTCTCTCTTAGAAATATTTGGGCAGAGGATAAATAGACAAGTCTACCATTTTGAGCTGGAAATAAAGACTAAGGAAGATTTTCCTTCTCTTCGGCACCTGCTCTGGCTTCTTTATTTTCCAATAGGAATCCAGGTCATTCGTTATTAACACCTAAAACAAGATAAGCTGTCTAGTGTTAAGTCAAGCTGTCATGTAGCCCAGTTATGTTAACTTTGATAGCAGTGCTCCAGGCATCCTAGCAGTACATTTTCCAACCTGGAGAAGATGTGAATGAAACCTGATACTGTGCTGTAACACAGAGCTGTAGCCCTTCTCTGATATAGTACTTGGTATTCCTTGCTGGCCTCCCATCTGACACCTTCAATTGACCAAGCTTAGCTTTCAAAACCAATCAGGGATGATCTGTTCAGAATGGAATGCTGGTCACAGTTTATGGCCTTTTCACAACCAAAGCCTGAGGCTGACCTTTTATTCCTCAGTTTCATGTGTCTTCCTCCCCAACCCCCAATGTCCTTCCCCTTCTTAAATATAAACGAAGAGGCAACACTAGTAATATTGCTACCAGCAATATTTGTCAGGTTGCACCACATCAGGAGACAAGCAGCAATAATGTTGAATCTGGATTGGTGGGGGAGCTTTTAGCTAGAGGCCATCGATGGTCTAGCCCAGGGCTCAGCAGACCTGGCTCTCCAAGGTGCTCTTGGACTTCAGTTACCAGAAGCCCAAGTCACTACACCTGCTGATCAGGGCTTCTGGGAATTGAAGTCCAAGAAGAACTGGGGAGCCAAGTTTGCTGACCTCTGCTCTAACTCTTCTACACCTGGTCCCACTTTGTTCTCACCATTAGTAAGCACTGGATTTCTTTCCTTTGGCCAATCCAATCCATTTCTCAGAAGGAAAAACTGAGGCACATGGCAACCTCTGTTCCTTCTTCAAGAATAATGGCATCTGACCAGGCAGGACCAAAAGCTCCAGCAACTATTACTGTGCTATTCATTTGTCATGAGCCGTGGCATATGCCCAACAGTGCTGGTGGCCTATCAGTAGCTGCAGCCCATGTGCAAGAAATCTGCTTCCAAAGATATCTGGTGATGAGATGCTGTATTACTGTATCTAAGTATTTCTTCAAACAATACTTATTTTGCAACCTGATTACACTTATTGTGCCTGGGGGGGGACCAGATGTTTTTGTTATATAACATGAATTGTGGATTAATAAAGTCAACGTTAACTGGACAGTACTGTTCTTATGTGGAAGAAAGTGCTAGGAGTTCCCAGGTTTTGGCTAGGTGTTCTAGAAGTGCAACAGTATCTGTTCCGCCACACAGATTTAAGCCAGTTGGGATCTATGTTCAGCCACAAGATGAACATGTCAAGATGAAGCAGATTCTGCCTATGCACATATCTTGAGTTGCTGGGGGGGGGGGGGGGAGGATAAAAATGGAACACAGCATTTTCTTGACCTGCCAATGCATGGTAGCACAAGCCGCAGCTTCCAGGGAGAAAATTCACCCTCTGCTTGCCCAGTTGCAACACCGCACTGCTGGCAGGTCTTTCTACTCAGTGGAAAATCAATCGAATAATGCTGTTATCTCTCTACATTTGTATACCCTTGAGTATAGGTCTAGCTGGCAAACACACAACTTAAAATAGTAGAAGGCAACAACAAGAAAGCTCAAATAATTACTAAATCTGCTGGGAGCATCAGGATAGCACATTGATCAGCAGTGGGCAACTTGTGGCCTAAGAGATGATGTTGAATTACCGTGCCTAGCTGCCATAGCCAGTGCTGAAGGATGATGGGATTGGCAGTCCAGCAGTTCCTAATCTGGTATAAATTAGAACTGCACACATTCCAGTATCCTATGCATAAACCGTCACCTCTTAGTACCATGGTCTTTATATGAGTATTCATGTGTTGCACTTTTGGCAGTAGCTGTAAACTGCTCTGTGCTCCCAAGTGGATTTAGTTTTACAACATGTGAACAGGTACCGAAGCCAAATTCTCCTGAGTAAGTGCAGACTGTGTGAATGCACCTTAGTTAGGCCCGCTTGCCCCAGGAATGCCACAAAAGGAAACCAATGAGGTCATTACATCTCTGTAAAACAATTTCTTAGAAGGAGTGTAAGAGTCATGTGAACTTCCACACGATCTGCAGGATATTATTCTCCCGGAGGGATGGAAATTTACGGGCTGTGCTGGGAACCGGAATGTAAAATGAGCAGGGGAAAGGAGAATACACAAACGTTCAGAGGGACAGAAACAGTATTTGAAAATATATTTTTCTGTTGTTGTTTTTTAAGATAACGAGGTGCTGCCAGTCCTTTCTACAAGAAAAAAGAAGGTCCAGTTTGGGGATGAAAGTAAAGAAAATGCCCCCTCTGGGGACAGCCTGGAGGACTTTTCCCTCACAAAAGAAAAAGATTGTAACCTAAAGAAGCGTCTCTATGCTGCAAACCTGCGTGCCCAAGCCCTGTGTGAACTGGAGAAACATTATCAACTGAAAAGTCGCCAGCTCCTGGGCATGCGCTGAAAGCATGCGTCTTTGCATACTCTGTGTATAGATGTTTTTATACTGTTGTTTTAAGTGTCTTGTAGTGTTTATAGTGAAAAGCTAAGCAAGATGATTTTATTGTATAGTAGTAGTATATATTTGGCTGTCTTCTTGAGAATTTTTTTATTCTTACCTAATTGGCTTTTTAATGTTGGGGTGAAGAACCAATGTTGCTGTAAGACTCAACATTAACAGAAGAATTGGATGTATAGTTTTGTCATGATTATGACGTGGTTTTAAGAGTATAGCAATGCACATAACATTTTAAAAACTTAATCTGCACTATCAAAAAAGGGCTAGTAGACCTTTCTGCTTTCTTTTCCCCTGTACTTCTTGAAAAGCTATTTGGAAAACTAATTTCCCGAGAATGAGCCCTGCTGATTGCATTGATGTTAGGGTGCTCTTTGCTCTATGTGCATAATGTTGTAACTATCTCTATATTTGTCCTTTTCCTGTGAGTTATTAGAGAATGTAGATTGCTACTGCTAGCAGTCATGAAAAATAGATGTATTGATTAATAGAAAAATTGAATGTGTAAAATAAGATTGGAATTGAACTTATCTTTGTCCCTGCCAATGTCTCCTGTCCCAATTTGATTAGATGGAATTTGTTAAAAAAATCAAAAACTTGGCTGAAAAACTGTGGGGGAAATCCCAAGAAGATTGTAATGGTTAAAGGCTGATCTCTCAACAGAAACTTTATACATTATGTAAAAATTTAAGTCAGGGAAACAGCTTGTTGTTTAAAGGTGACTGACTGTACAGATGTTAGCGTATATTTATGTGTGTGTAAATTCTCACATCTGAAGGAAACTCATAAATATCCCATTCATGGAGATGAATAAACTCCAGGAATACACACTTGCATTGTTTGTATGGACCCCTGCTTCACAGCATGTGATAAATGTATGAAGCCATGCTTATTCTGAACAAGTTTCTGTCTGGTTTTCAGATCCAGAGCTTTGGCTTTAAGATCCATAGATAGGACTTGTCGTCTTGTTCTTTGCATCTCCCAGTTCTCCAGTGGCCTGAAGATGGCACAACTGTGCTGGAATTTCTTGTGAATCAGCTACAGCTTAGGTCTGAAATAGCAAACGTTGGCACTCCAGGTGTTCTTGGACTTCAGTTCCCAGAATCCCAAGTACCTGTGAATCCACACGAATGGGTTTACTCTGTGTATGCACAATAAACCTATTCGTGTGGATTTACAGAGACTTAGGATTCTGGGAACTGAAGTCCAAGAACACCTGGAGTGCCAAGGTTAGCTATCATAGGCTTAGATATTCATGGATTTGGGATTAACTTCTACATTACAAATACATTTACTTTTGTCAAGTCTGTTAAACAATTTAACAACTCCTCCCACATTTTTGTAGAGCTTTTATATGTTTTTAAAAAAATAAATGCTACCTATTTCCACAAAATAGATACATCTAAGTCAGCTACAGATCATAAAAGTTTATGCCAAATAAAATCCATTAGTCCTTACGGTATCACATGGCTATTTGTTTTTGTCATTCTCTATAGATTATCATCTATCCCTGACATTTTTGCAAAAATAAAGTTTTGAAGTAAAAAAGCAGACATAGAAAGCATTATTTCCCAGAATTAATGTGTCTGTGCTTCCTAGAATTCCCCTACCAGCACAACAGTTGGGTATCTAATAAATTGCAGTTTTGTCCAAAACATCAAACATGCCAGAAGCAAAAGTACATGTACTATAGGTAGTTTCAAAAGCCATTTGTTTAGCATAGAGAGGATACTGTTACAGAGAACCAATTTAATTTTAAACAAAAGACATGATGGATGAGAATGAATGTTAAAGAACTTTGATAAAACAAATCTTAAGCATGATGCTTGGCTTTCTGTTCTAGCCACCAGTGATACCTTGCTACAAGAGCACAGCGGTCATATGTCAGTCATAGTTTCCCATTTATGCTCTTTTGGGAAAATCCTTTTCTTTCCTCACATGCCCATGAAAATGCATGATCTATTGATATTTTCCATAGTACTGTCATTCTGGGTAAGTCAGTTCAAATGCATGCTTAGCTTTTTTTGTAGATAAGGGTGAGATTTGTTATGTGTATAGATGTGCCATCCTCTCTTAAAGTACTTGGTGGGGTGGACAGCAAAGTAAAAGACCTAATTATAATCAATTAAACTACAAAACTAAATTATATCCACAGATCCTGGGGGAATGAATATATTTTTAGTTGTCTTAAGCCAGGGATTCTCAACCTGCGGCCTGTGGGCTGGATGTGGCCCGTGGCATTATTCCATGTCTCTCCCCCCCCCCCCCATCGCCTCCACCACACCAGGAAGTGCCATGTGGCGGAGGAAAGGCAAAATTGTCATTCGGCTCCTGAAGCTGTCAGGGAGCATGACCTGGCCCCTGGCTTTAAAAGGTTGAGAACTGTCTTAAGCTATGTTTTATGGAGGCAATCCATCTTAAAGGGAAGCAATTTAAGCCTCTTTCTGAAGTAGCAAAAGTGCCATTCCAGAATTACAATTATTGGTATATTTTGGAAAACAACCAAATGAAACTTGATGTCAGAGGTTAAGCTAGAATGATACATATTTCTGAAGCGGTGCTTCCCAAAGCGATGAAGGATATGATTCCATGTAATTTTATTCACTTGTATATCTTTCACTTAACATATTTTTTTCCATGACTGAACTTTAGAAGGTAAATAGTGGCTACATTTGCAAATTGAGTTGGTGAAGCAAATTACCTGCGCAAATCCTATTGTGACAGATGAAACATTAATCCTTAAAGTTATGCACTAGATAACCCCTCGTTTGATACTGTCTTAGCTGTCCCACATGTTTGTTAATTTTCTTTTAAAAAAATACTTTACAGTATTTTCAACAAGTAACGTATAACATCTGAGAAACAAACTAGTCCACTTCAGTAAGAAGTGTACTTGAGAAGTCCTTGATTGATTTTGATTCATTCTGCTTTTCCTTTGTAATTGTAGTAACTGCCATGCCTGTTGGTAAACTGTTAAGAGTTAATGTGAACTTATTTCAAGGAAAAGCAAATTTTGTGTCACCATTTTCTGGTCACATTTTTCACTATAATCTGTGAAACCTGGGGGCCACATGCCAAACAGATGGCACTGGCACCTGCAAACTGTCCACGAGGACAGCACGTCCCATCCCCATGGGAACACAGGTGCTTTCCCATTAGATAACCACATTCCAAAGCACCTTTTCACAATAAAAGGAGCCCAATCTGAGCACTCGGGGCATTTCTGGAGCAAGGGTGAAACCCTTGTCTCTGAACACCATGAACTTGATTTCAGCGGGAGCTTTTGTCCGACAGCTCCTCAACATGACTCTTCGGGGCTAACGCTCAACCATGAGGGGCAGAACCGCCCCAAACCAAGAAGCTTGAGCCTGCTAGGGAGCTAGCAAGATTTGATTTTACTTATTTGTTTAATTAGCTTGTGTTTTATGTAGTGTAGATTAATTTAAGATCTGTATCCAGTATTGTGTTTCTTTCAATAAATCTTCAAAAGCCAGTCATGTTTTGCCTGCCTTTGTAAAGGAGAAGGAAACCCAGCAGAGCAGAAGTGGCTCCACTTGTCCTCATTGCTTCAACACCGGAAGCCTTCCAGAAGTCAGTGAGAGGGATTGCTCTGTCAGTTAAGGGGAGGAGGAGGAGTAGCAAGTCATAAGCTGTGTGTCATAGGCATCAGCACTAAGAAGCCTAGCTTCTGCCAAGTGATCAATATTACCTGCCATATGCAGAAGGCTACTCTGTCCCTGTACCCCCAGTGAATCGGGCTAGGGTGAGGAGTGCTCATTAAGGCATAGCAGGATGCTGGATCGAAGGTCCGCCCTGCCAGGTGTTCCCAAAAGAAATATTCTGGGTGCCCTATGTAGCCTTTGTGAGGTATTTTCCTCCTCCTACAACTCTGATAGTGGCGAGTGACAACGCGTTGTTAAGCAGAAATGACGCTATTTGAACACGTCGTTAATTGAAGGTCCACTGGCTTTTTCCAGCTCAGGATGTTGATAAGAACAGATATTCCAAAGCTAGGAAATAAGTCAAAACATGGCTTCTCTGAGCCACCTGCAAGATAAGAACTGCAGGAGGAATTCAGAGGCATTTGCAAAGAAGCAAAGCCACAATTCTAAGGCAGTTTAAGAGCAAAGAGACTCCGTGTTGAATAACTTGGGCCTCTGTCTGTCACATGATTCAAATATATTATGCTGGAAAAAAATTAACGTGAAACAACTATTTTTTTTAAAAAAAATGTTGATGTTCCCTAAATCCAACTCTAATTATATGTATAAAAGAGAACAGCAAACATACTTCTGGCTCTTTGTTTGTTTCAGATTTTGTTATCAGTAATCCTGTTTTGAGTTAATTAAATGTAGTAATTTTTATTAGGATTTTCAGTTTTAGACTTTGAAAATAAACACCCCTTTGTGTGTAAAAAAAACAATGGTATAATTTGATTTTTTAAAAATTCTCCTTTAGAAACTCATTCAAATTTTGTGTCACCATTTTCTGGTCACATTTTTCACTATAATCTGTGAAACCTAATCGCACAGATGTTAATGATGACTAGAAGCATGATGTATACCTATCTACTCAGAGGGAAGTCTCATTGAATTTAACCAGCCTTACATCCAGGAAAACACAGAACTTTGCAAAATTACTTTTGGGGCCAAATTTCTCAGTGCCCCAGCAAGTGTTGATGGGGGATTCAGAGTTGTGGTCTGAAAAATTCCTAAAATCCTGTAAATTTAAGTCTAATAGTGTGCATATTTGGAAGTAAGTACCATTGTACTAAATAATATTTACCTCTGAGCAACCTTCCATACCCAGGGTTGTGTAGATATCCATTATGATGTAGTGAATATGGATGAAGCCTCAAAAGACCTGGCTTTGAATCCCTACTCAGCCATGGAAACTAACTACATGGTAGTCAGCACTGATAAAACTACTCCTTAAATATCTCATTTACTTTCAAAGCTCCATTAGAGTTCTGTAAGTTCTGATTTGACAGACAGCAAAAACAACATTAACAACACACACACGCACAACCTTTCACAGGACTAGTATGCTGTTATGTATGCATGTACAATGTCTCTTTAAATGTATGAATGTAACAAGCCTAAATCACAATGTATCTCAGCTGCTAAGGAACGCGAGCAAGCCGCCCATAGGGGGCAGCTGCGAGCGTTCAGTCTCACATGGTTCACATTCCCCAAATCACGAACAGCCGCGGGAGATTCCCGCATGTCAAAGAACCACAGAGGAACTACAGAAGAAGAACCTCAGGAGAGAGGCGTGACCGGGGTGAGGTCACGCCGGTAGCAGCCAATAAGCTACCGTGCAGCCAGATTCAAATGTATTGTGTTACTGTATATAATGAGATGTACCTCCGCCATTACCACATGTTCTTACAGATCATCAATCAATAAACCTGTGTTAGTCCTTCCTGCGACTCCTTCTTTGTCTCCCGTGCAAGACACTAAATTGGCGACGAAGGTGGGATGATGGCGAATCCCAAGGTCAAGCCGTACCAGTTCGATGTCAGCGAGCCCGAGCAGTGGGAACTCTACGAGTGCCAGTTTCGGCACACGATGGAAGCCACCGGCGTCGACGACGACGCGCTGATGCGCTCGCACTTCCTGTCCCAGGTGGGACCGGCCGCGATGCGCATCCTGATGACCCTCGTGGCCCCCCAAAAGGTGGACGAAGTGCCCATCGACCGCATCTTGGAGGCGCTGCGAGAGCACTTCCAACCGCCGGTCTCAATCTTCCCAGCCCGGGTCGCGTTCCACCGGCGAGACCAGCGCCCAGGCGAGTCCGTGACCGCCTACGCGGCGGCCCTCCGGCTGGCAGCGGTGCACTGCCAATGGGACGACCTGGACCAGGCCCTCCGAGACCGCATGTTGTGTGGTTTGAGGGACGAGGAACTACAGAGGTGCCTGATGACCCGCGACAGCCGCCTCACGTTCAACGAGGTGCTGCGGGAGGCCCAAGCGGCCGAGGAGGCCAGGAGCGGGGTCAGGCTGTTCAAGTCCCGAGGGGCCGCGGCCGAGAGGGCCAAGTCACCAGTGCAAGCGGCCCGGCGGACACCAACAAAGACTGCCTGGCGGGCCCCCAAGCCGCCCGCCGGCTCACCAGCGATGTCCGAGGAATCGTATACGACGACAGACCCCTGTTCCAGCGAGGACGACGACGTCCAGCGGATTCGGAAGCGCGGGGAGAAGCGTGAGACCCGCGACAGGAAAGACCGCCATTGCGACGGTTGTGGGGCGTCCCATGACCGCACGAGGTGCCCGTTCCGCAAGGCCGAGTGCCACAACTGCGGCCGGAAGGGGCACATCGCCAGAGTTTGCAGGCGCGGACGGACCGAGGACAGGAGCAGCCCAAGTCACCCCCGGGGACACCAGCGTAAGGCGACCGGCACGAGGAAGGTCGCGACCGGTTCCGACGAGGAAGGCGTCAACCGCGTGGGACTGGAGCACCGGCGTTTCTTCGTTGAGGTACAGTTACAGGGGCTCCCCGTGAGGATGGAGATAGACTCGGGGTCATCCTATTCCATCCTATCCCAGAGAGAGTATATGCGCATTCCCCCAGAGGCGCGGCCCAAACTGCGGGCCCTAAAGTCGAACTTGCGGGACGTGCAGGGAAAAGGGATCCCAGTGTTGGGGGTGGGAAAGTTCAAAGTGAAATTTAAGAACTATTCCGAGAGACTGCCCCTAGTCGTCCTTAAGGGGGGAAGGTGCTGCCTCCTGGGAACACAGTGGTTTGCTCCCCTGGGAATCGAACTGTCCGGCATTAACGCCATCGAGACTGACCCAATGCGGGACGTGTGCAATGCACACCCGGACGTTTTCAAAAAGGGCCTCGGAAAGTACCGGGGGCCCCCAGTCTCTTTTGAACTAGACCCAGCGATCCGGCCCATCCGCCTCAAGCCAAGGAGAGTGCCTTTCGCACTAAAGGACAAGATCGAGGCGGAACTGGACAAACTGGTGGGGCAGGGGATTTTGGTTCCCGTCGATTCGGCGGAATGGGAGACGCCGATTGTTACGGCCCTTAAATCAAACGGGGAGGTCAGGATATGTGCGGATTATAAATGTACGATTAATAAGGCCATTCGGCCAAATGCATACCCGGTGCCTGTGGTCAGCCATCTACTGGCCACATTACATGGGGGGAGGTGCTTCGCCAAGCTAGACTTAGCGCAGGCTTATCAACAGCTCTCGGTAACCCCAGCTGCCGCCGCCGCACAGACGATTGTAACCCATAAAGGAGCCTTTAAAGTGACGCGCCTCCAGTTTGGCGTGAATTCGGCTCCCGGGATCTTCCAAGCCCTCGTGGAACGCCTATTAAAGGGGCTTCCAGGTGTCCTCCCCTACTTTGATGATGTCCTGATAACAGCGGGGAGTGAGGCAGAGCTAGCCACGAGGTTAGATGGGGTCCTCTCAGTCTTCGAGAAAGCGGGGCTCCGTCTTCGAAAAGACAAATGCGTATTTTTCGCAAGAGAAGTCGAATTCCTCGGGTTTAAGGTAACCTCGGAGGGAATTCGCCCCTCAGAGTCCAAAGTCGCAGCTGTAAAGAATGCCCCCCGCCCCACCGCAAAGCCAGAGTTGCAGTCTTTCCTGGGGCTCCTCAATTTTTATCATTCATTCCTGCCAAGGAAGGCATCGGTCGCGGAGCCACTGCACGCCCTACTAAAGAAGGACGCGGCTTGGCGGTGGGGGGACAGGCAGGAGAAAGCATTTAAAGAGTTAAAGTCACTCCTTTCCTCGAATGCTGTCCTGACCCATTTCGATCCGAGGAAACCAGTAGTTCTAGTATGTGATGCATCCCCGGTGGGGGTGGGGGCGGTTCTGTGCCACGTGCTAGAGAGCGGGCGGGAGGCCCCGGTGGCGTACTATTCAAGGTCCCTTTCTAAGGCTGAGCGCAATTACGCGCAAACGGATAGGGAGGCCCTAGCCATAATTGCGGGAACGAAAAAGTTCCATGACTTCTTGTATGGCCGCGAGTTTACGGTGGTGACTGATCACAAGCCGTTGCTGGGAATCTTCACCACCGGCAAACCGACCCCCCAAATTTTATCCCCCAGGATGTTGCGTTGGGCTATATTCCTCAACGCTTACCAGTACGAGCTGATTTACCGCCCAGGGAAAGAGATCTCCCATGCAGATGCACTATCCCGATCCCCTCTCCCTAGCCTAGGAGACCCCACATGCGAGGTGGAACAGGACCACCAAGTCCTGCTGATCGAGGCCCTCGACTCACCCCCCATTGTCCCGGCCGACCTCGCCAAGGCGACGGCGGCCGACAAGACCTTAGCCCAAGTCAGCTCCTGGGTTAGAAAAGGGTGGCCCACTACTCCCCCAGGTGAGGAATTCCAGCCGTTTGGCAGACGCAGAGTGGAGCTTTCCCTGGAAAGGGGCTGTTTACTCTGGGGACAGCGGGTAGTCATTCCCGAGAAGCTGAGGGCGAGGGTGCTGAGGCTACTGCACACCAGCCACCCGGGGATCGTGCGCTCCAAGGCCCTAGCTAGGAGTTTTGTGTGGTGGCCCAAAATAGACGCAGATATAGAACGGTTAGTGGGCACGTGCGAGAGCTGCCAGAGCTCTCGGCCCGAGGAATCCAAGCTACCCCATAGAGAGTGGGACACGGCCCGCGGCCCATGGTCCCGAATCCACGTGGATTTCGCTGGCCCCTTCCGCGGGTCCTTGTTCCTCCTAGTCGTTGACTCCTACTCCAAGTGGTTGGAGGTAATTCCCATGAACAGCACTTCCTCTGCCGCAACCATTAAACAGTTGCGCAAGCTGTTCGCCTGCTTCGGCCTGCCCGACGTTCTTGTAAGCGATAACGCTAGCACCTTCACGTCGGCAGAGTTCAAGACATTTATGGAGAGGAACGCCGTCAGACACATAACCGCTGCCCCGTTTCACCCCGCCACAAACGGTCAGGTAGAGCGCCAGGTGCGCACTACGAAAGACGCACTGCGGCGCATGGGTCCCGGTGAGTTGAACCTGCAATTGTGCCAGTTCCTCATCTGCTACAGGACAACCCCCTTAGCCTCAGGTTTTTCCCCAGCCGAACTCCTCATGAGGAGGCGTCCGGCAACCCTTTTTGACCGGATGGATCCGTCCAGGGTGGAGGATGAAGGGAGGAACATAAGCATGGGGGGAGGGAGCCCCAAAAGTTTTGCGATAGGGGACCCGGTCCACTGCAGAAACTACGCGACCTCGGGACCAGCGTGGGTTCCGGGCACAATCGTGGAGCAAACGGGGCCGGTATCCTACAGGGTCGAAACCAGCTCAGGGCTTCTTTGGAGAAGGCACGCCGACCAACTCAGAAGGCGAGTCACAGGGGAAGGGGCGTCAGCGTTAGGGTCCTCCCCCACCCGCATTACCCAAGGGGGAGACACGGAGGAACCCGCGGATACAAACGCATATCCTGGGTTCTCATCCACAGAGGAGGATACTTTGAAAGAGAGGGATCAGTTTAGTAATGATTTTGATTTTCCGTACCAGGGGGAGTTAGCGGAGTGGTTCCCCACCCGTCCTAGCGAGAAGAGGGGTTTCAGTTCAGCCCCTGGTACCTCCAGCCCCCCCGGTTCCTGTATCCTAGAGTACTCCATAGCCCCGGCCCCTAAAAAGAAAGCAGCTGGCGGGAGCTCACCCGCCCCCGCCACTAGTTCCCAAACTCCCGAACAGACAACAGGAGGTAGCGGGACCGCGAGGGCATCCTCGTCGGTCCCGAGGTTTGTGCTAGGAGGGTCCCCAGGGTCCTCAGGAAATAAACAGGGGTTCACTTCCCAGTTGTTCATTCCTTTCCCGTCCCCCAAAACAAGGGCATCGCAAGCGCCCCACGAAACCACTAACGAGTCTCCATTTTCCGTTGCAGGACGAGACTCCACAGATCCAGGAGTCACAGGCTCCCCTGTATTAGGTCAGGCGGCCGCACGCCCCCGGCGCACTTGCGGCAAGCCACAATGGTTGAGGGACTTCGTCCCATCCTAGGGGGGAGGGATGTTATGTATGCATGTACAATGTCTCTTTAAATGTATGAATGTAACAAGCCTAAATCACAATGTATCTCAGCTGCTAAGGAACGCGAGCAAGCCGCCCATAGGGGGCAGCTGCGAGCGTTCAGTCTCACATGGTTCACATTCCCCAAATCACGAACAGCCGCGGGAGATTCCCGCATGTCAAAGAACCACAGAGGAACTACAGAAGAAGAACCTCAGGAGAGAGGCGTGACCGGGGCGAGGTCACGCCGGTAGCAGCCAATAAGCTACCGTGCAGCCAGATTCAAATGTATTGTGTTACTGTATATAATGAGATGTACCTCCGCCATTACCACATGTTCTTACAGATCATCAATCAATAAACCTGTGTTAGTCCTTCCTGCGACTCCTTCTTTGTCTCCCGTGCAAGACACTAAATATGCTCTGGTCTCAATAGAACTTGCTATGTGTGTTTATGTCTTGCCTTATACCAAAGTAAATTCCAAAGTCTTCTGTTTCCCAGTATGCAAAGGATTACAGCTTTTTAAAAGAAGGATATTTCCTTGAGGGTGCCCTTTGCAAATTACCTTTTTAAAGCCATAGAATGTCTAATGCATCAGCAGAGGCAGATCCAGGTTGAAGCAATTGCCACCCATCAAAAAATGTTTGTGATTTCTGAGACATTCTCAAAAATGAAATGCTACAACAGGCCATTATATGCTGTAATTTCCCATACCAACTTCCTGCTATGGTAATAGAGTAGACCATACTGCCAGCGACTCAACACCAAGTGTCAGGTGGCAGTTAACTAACCTGAAAATCTTGGGGACTAACGACCTTGGGTGCTGAAGGGAAGGGTGTATTAAATCCCACTTGAACCCATCTTGATGGAGGGCAGCAGCTTCATCAATATTGGTTTGTGGCTGATGAGAACTTTGCGTGTCAAAAGGGCTCAGGACCAGAAAGTGACTTGCAGAACAGAATCAGTGGTACAGGGGTCATCCATAGTTTGAGGCCACCTCAGAGAGAAAAAATAAGTACAGTGGTACCTCATACAATGATTTTAATCCATTCCATGGGGCTTGTTGTACGAAACAATTGCTATATGATACATGCATCGTATAGTGATTTTCTCTATGTACGATTTTTTTCCCACAAGGAAAATTGTTATGCGGGACGCCATTTCCCCCAAAAAACCTAATTGTTATGTGATTTCGTTGCTATTTGGGGTGATTGTTGTATGAGGTTCCACTGTACTTGCTGTCTAGGTAATCCACACCATTGTCAATTTTTGCACGGCATTCTCAATAGATGCCAGATCTGAAAGATTACCTCATTAAGAAATGTGTAATGTCACAATGTTTATTTTGCATCCATCTTCTAACCATTTACAACTTCACAGAACCAAACATCATCACAGAAATAAATCTGAAAATCAATTCTCTTCAGTCACCACCAGGTGTAAAAAGCTAATTAATCTGTAAACGTATCTGTTATACTAACCTATTTCTGTGTATCCCCACCTGATATGTATAAATTAATGCCACGAAGCCTCACACCTATGTCTGATGAAGTGGGCTTGATCCATGAAGCTAATATTAAAAAATACAGTGGTTAGTCTTTACGGTGCTACATTTTTTCTTTTGTTTTATTTAGCAATAGCAATAACACTTATATACTCTCTGATATGCCATTAAAAAGAAAAAGTTAAATGTAACCCCATAATAATAATAATAATAAAAATGATTCATCAGCCATGTACAGTAATCCTATTGTATACAGTAGTACCTTGGATAAAGTCCGGTTCAGATTAAGTTGCGGTTTTCATGCACACATGATGCATTGCATAAAGTCCAAAACCACTAAAAATGGATGTTATCCAAGGTATTTGGTATGGAACCTCGGATAAAGTCCATTTTTTGGACATTATCTGGTGCATCGCCCATTTGATTTGGATAAAGTCCAAACTAGTGGAACAGAGTTTGGACTTTATCCGAGGTTCTACTGAATTTACTTCTTGTGCCATATCTGATTCCGAATATTGGCTATTATTATGGTGATCATCCATGAAGTTTGTCCTGGGAGCAATATAATGCAGTGGCCTTCCATTTGCCTTCCTCATTGCGGCGTGTCACCTATACCACTGATCCAATTTCATGAGTCACTTTCTGGTCCTGAGCCCTTTTGGCACACAAAGTCCCAGGTCTCCACTTGAGACCATCAGCCTTCTCTGTGGACTTCACCACCCAAGGCCTTTAGTCTTCAGGGTTGTCAGGTTAGTTATTGAGTCGCTGGTTAGTTAACTGACAATTAGCATTGAGTTGCTGGCTGCATGGTCTCCTCCAGTGATGGTGAACCTCGGCTCTCCTGCAGTTCTTGAATTTCAGTTCCCAGAAGCCCTGATCAGCAGGAGTGCTGACTTGGGCTTTTGGTAACTGAAGTTCAAGAACACCTGAAGTGCCAAGGTTTGCCATCACAGGTCTACTTTATTACCACAGCAGGATAACCTGGCCATACTGAAAATTATTTTATAGGAGGATCAAAAATATACCTGGCCAGTATATATACTGCAAAGTATGGAAAAAACCTCACCACCTTCAAAAGCAATCATGCAAGCCAGCCTACCTTTGCTGGCTGGAGAATGTGCTTTTTAGTCAATATCCTAGAATGGAATTAGTTCCACAGAGGTGGTGGTGGCTCTTGGCATGCCTGCATTGCTGGATGGCTGGTGTATTTATTTCTCGGCTTCCTCAGGACAGAGAAGCATTTGCTTGGCAGATAGGAAGCCATAAAGGAAAACTCACTTCACAAGTTCCTTATGTATGTAGTTTTGGCCACTGAGCTTCATGAGATCTTGTTGTTCTGTGCTGAACCTTACAGAGCATTCAGGGTAAGTGAGATATTGAAGAATGGCTTCGTTTAGATATTTGGCTGTAGAGCCAAAGGTTGGGAATGCAATTCGGTGTAACCCACCAGAAGAGCCAGCCTTTGCAGCCCTGGGAAAGCAATACAATCCTGGGACACTCACCAGAAGAAGAAGATAGTGTGCCATCAAGCCAATTCTGACTTATGGTGACCCTTTCCAGGGTTTTTCAGGTAGAGTAGATGCATAAATGGTTTACTGTTCCCTTCTTCTGGGGATGCCCTGGGACTGTAGCTTGCCCATGACCACACAAAGGGTGGCTCTCCTTCCAGGAGACAAAGTGAGTTGAGCTCCCAACTTCTGTCTCTGCAGCCAGATACCTAAACCACTGAGTTATCCAGCCAGAAGAAGGCAATGATAAGCTACGTCTGATTAATTATCATTGCCTTCTTCTGGCTGCTCTGTACCTAGAAAACCTTGAAGATGTCAAGTCAAAATCAACTTGATGGCACATAATTATATTTACCTATTTCACTATCTAATGAATTTTGAAGTCTTAGTTAGAATTGGAACCTAGGTCTCTTCAGTGCTTGTCTATCACTCTATCCACTACATCATACTGGGTCTACTAATGTTAATGGAGCTTTACTATGAGATCATTTAGTTTATGAGGAATAAAGACTTTTAGTGTGCCTATATGCATCATTTCCAAATGGTTTCTTCCTTGTTCTATCTCAGGAGTTCTCAACCTTTTTAAGCCAGAGGCTGGGTCACACTCCCTCAGACAGCTTCAGGGGCCGGATGGCCATTTATCCCTTCCTCCACCACATGGCACTTCCTGGTGTGGTGAAGGCAGGGGGGGCCACATGAAATGGTGCTGCAGGCTGCATCCAGTCCATGGGGCGCAGGTTGAGAATCCCTGTCCTATTTATTAAAGAAGCCATTGTGTAGCACTTCTGTTTCCTTCTACTACAGATTCTTTTGTGTCTTTGTGTGTGGTAAGAAGAAAAATTAAGAAATTTTGGGAAGACATGAGGTTATGAATGGAAGACGGCATTGGATCCTTTGTACAATCCTCTGTTTGACACAGGGCATTTGTACAATCAAAGTTCTTTCTGGAAGTTCCTCTAGTTGTACCGTGTTCTATAGAGGTATTTGTTGCAATATTAATTTTGGGACTACATTTCCCATGAACCCATTAACACTGGCCTTGCTGGCTATGGCTGATGGCAGAGATGGTTTTGCTACAAATGGAAGGCCATAGTATTCCAACCTTGGTTCAGGTCACTTAAAAATGTTGTCATCGATTAAACATTAATTTTTACAACTGCAGAACACCTGATAGCCATGTATACTCTATACTGCTTTGTCATATAATCTTCTTTTCAGCTCAGGAAGTTACTAATGACAAAGTTTTGTCTGTGTCTGACACAGTATGGTGCAGAAGGATAAAGGGCACCCATAGGAATGTCTTTGACCTAATCCTAGTTATGATCTCTGCAGGGTCATTTTCTGTAACTATCATCAACAGGTTCATGTCACAAAAATATGGATCCAAGTTTGAAGAGGATGGAATTTAGAGGACTCGTGATTTCAGGGCTGCCCACTGGCTGTGGCTGTACAAAGGCATGTTAAGTCTGCAGTACTACTTGCTCCTCCTCAACCCCAAATGAAACAGAATGAAAACCGATTGATAAGACTAGCACCAACTGTGACCTTCCCATGATTTTAGCTGTTTCTGCACATTTATCGTCTCCCATCCAAGATTCAGTCATGTCCCTTAAGAAATTTAGTGCACTGCAAACTTAAGATTTTCCACACTAGCATCATTTCAGAGGAAATTAATTTAATTGCTGCTGATTCCAAGCACAGTAATTGGATTTTTTTTTTAAATAGCAGCTGTGCTAGTCTGTGTTTCAAGCATATCAGAGAGTAAACAAAACAAAAAGATGGTAGCACTTTAAAGACTAACTGCTGTACCGTATTTTAATGTTAGCTTTCGTGGCTCAAGTCCATTTTGTCAGACATAGGAGTGTAATTGAATTGTTTCTCTGTCATTGTTTTGCTGCTAGAATACTTAGGGTGGACATATTTCCATATACAGGTATTTTTTGCTATTACAAATATAAGTATAGAATTCCTTATTACTAATTTGTTGATGAAATAGACTTGCTTATGTTATTTATTTATGTTATCTGCTCCATTCTATTATTCTCTTTTGACCAGGGCTTCTTCTCTGGATGCTACAGAGAACTTGTTCTGCCCCATCATTTCTTTATAATTAATAGCAGTTGAATCTAAATTCAGGAATATGCAACAGGGATTGTCAAGATAATTGCAGCCACATTATATGAAGTACAGTACTGGGGTTTTGGGATCTATAAGTAGTCAGAGTGGCTTTGTTCGTTTCTGCATGTTGGTTTATGTTGTTGATCCTTTCCTCCTTAGGTTGCTACCCATTTTCAAGGAAATAGTCCCCCACCCTTGCTCTCCCTTCTTCTGTAGGTTGCTCCTGTGTTTGAGCTTCAGCATGTTTGCACACATGGAAACTAGTGCTTCGTGCTTCTATAATTAGCTGTACCTTTTATTTGGTTTTATCCTGAATGGAAAACAAACATAACCTTTTCCTTTTATCTTACCATGAGCACCCTGAGTCATTGTTCCTAATTCATAGACACAGATACTTACTGTATTAGTTGCCTGCACTCTCACAATACAATGAACACAAACTGCTATTACCTTTCCTGCCTCCAAATTCCCATATAATGCTATACCGAAGGACTGAGGGATCTTGCTAAATGGGAGAGGCTGCATTACTTGGTTTAGTGTCTTGTACAGAAGACAAGCAGGAGCCGCAGTAAGGGCTAAAACCGACTTTATTGCATTGTGGTCAAGGTGAACATGGGATACAGGTGGACCAAACAGCCTTATTTATAGTACATTTTGAATAGCCCGGGTGATAGTTCATTGGTTACTGTCCGCGTGACATCATGAGACGTCATGCCCATCTTCTCCAGATGCAGTGCGGCAGTAGTTGCCTGCCCTTCAGGTATTCAGGTGAATGAGTGTCCTGTGGCTAACGCTGCTACTGCAGGAGCAGCATTGTTCTTAACAGCTTGTTACAATGAGTCAATGATTGCTTACAATAGATACAATTGTCGGATACAATCCGTTAAAGGGGTACTTGTCCCAAACCATTCAGTACATAACATTTGGGGAATGGGGAAATCATTAAATATTGAGTGGGAGTACTTTCTGTACATAGAAGCCAAATCTTGTGTCTGCTCCATAAAAGAAATAGTCAACTTTATCTTACTAGTTAAATATTCACATGCTGCCAACAATCTGGCAAATAGCCTGGGAAATGAATGAGAATAAGAGGGGGAAATTGAAATATAATCAATGGAACATTGTTCTTTCTCAGGCTCCTTTTGTGACCTGCATGACCATTGCTAGCCTGCAGATTCAGGGCACTGTAGTCCACAAGAAGTATATTCCTGAGATCTTCATACCTCAGGACAGGAAAGGTGAAAAGTGAAGTCAAAGGAATGGATTAACATATACCCACTCTAATTCACATTTTATGTAAGCCTCCATAACTGACTAGTAGAATCTCTGCAGGAGTCCAGGCAGGATTCTTCTCCAGACTTACCTGGAAATACCATGGACTGAACTTTTTTTTTTTTTTTTGGTATAACACACATGTTCACCATTGCTGAGTTACAATAGGTCTCCTTTGCTCGAAAGACAGTCCTATCCAATTCTAGGGGGTTGTGCTCACCTCCGTTTACAGCCAATGAGCTAGTACTGTCTGTGTCTCTAGACGTTTCCATGGTCGTGTGGAAGGTATGACTAGACACAGAAGCACATGGAATGCTGTTACCTTCCCACCAAAGTGATACTTATTTTTACCACAATGGCACAATTAGACACCGGAGCGCACGGAACACAGTTACCTTTCTCACCGAAGTTGTACCTGTTTATCTACTTGCAATTTCTTGCTTTCAAACTGCTAGGTTGACAGGAGGGGGGGCAGGGTCTTCGAGTTCAGTATCTAAGCCACCACAGTCCCTTTGAGTTACAATACCTGCAAACTAATACCGGTATGTCAGGTTATCCAAGGCCAACTGATTTCTAGTGGCTTTTTAAGAAATGTTGCATTTTTTATTTTGCAGGATAAAGAAAAGAAGGCACTGATGACTTTCTAGAACTCTGTTAGACCTTAAAGAAGGCTCTTATTCTCAGTAAAACAAACTAGAACTCACTCATCCTCAAAAGCAGTTCAGAAATTATTTTTGAGCTTCCCTTCTTACCACCTCCTTGTTTGAAAAAAGGCTTAAAGGAAATCTCTTTTGTTTTATCTGATCCTGGCCTTCTCTTAGGTAGCAGCACAGCTTCCACTGGAGTTAATCATATCCCAAAAGATTACCAGAAAAATAGCTTGTTTGATTATTTGTCTATGAGATTTCAGATTAACTAGACAGACAGCATAGTTCTTTTGGTCTCTTTAGATAGAGCATCAAAAAATATTTTTGTTAGTTAAAGGTAAAGATAAATGTTTCCCTTGCTCGAAAGCCAGTTGTACCAGACTCTAGGGTTCAGTGCTCATCTCTGTTTCAAACTCAAAGAGCCAGCGCAGACATTTCCATGCTCATGTGGCAGGCATGACTAGACACTGGAGCACACGGAACACTGTTTACCTTCCCACCAAAGTGTTCCCTATTTATCTACTTGCAATTTCTTGCTTTCGAACTGCTAGGTTGGCAGGAGCTGGGACAAAGATGGGAGCTCATTCCATCCTGCAGTACTCGGGAATCGAACTGCTGACCTCCCGCCTTCCAGTCAGCATCTTAGCCACTTGAGCCACTGCAGCTACTTAATAGAACCTGATAGTATAAAAAGAGGACTCAACCCAACAAGGTGTTTTAAAAACAAGACTATTATTATGCCCCTTACCTTTCCCTTCTTCATGGGAAAAGGTGGTTAGCAATTTTCCATATGTGGTCTTTACCTTTGCTTTTATCATTGTTTCCTGCAGCTATTTCAGTATGCATTACACCATGACCCAGAATGTTTACAATGTCATTTATAGTTGCGCGTCATCACAGTCACAAAAATGCAGGTGACTAGTTACCACTGACATTTAAATAACTGGTTCTGGCACACAGGTTGTTAATTCTTCCTCTGAACCTGCTGCTGTATGTAAGGCATCTTCTGCCCACGTCCTCCGTTTTATTTCCTTCTATGAACAGACAGAAGCTACTTGATGGAAGTAAAGTCCACAGTCTTCTCAAGTAATGGGTCAAATCATATGAACAGATGGCATGGCTTTAGGTGCTGAAATCATGTGAATGTTGCAGAGAAATGTTTCTGGGAGACCTTTGAGCCTAAGCATGCACTGTTGTAAAAGAGCTTTGTTTACCCATGTTTACCACCCAGTGGCCAACCAGAAAGCCCTAGTGGCACAGTGGTTAAAACTGCTGTACTACAACAAAAACATTGTAAGTTCGATCCTGACCAGGGATCAAGGCTGACTCAGCCTTCCATCCTTCCGAGGTGGGTAAAATGAGTACCCAGTAAAATGCCAATTAACTTGTGAACCGATGTAGGAATCGGGGCCGTGAAGCGGCCCTTGGGGTCCCGGAGGAGACTGGTCAAAGGAACGACACGAGGCAAGATGGAGCGAAGACCAGTGATTTATTGAGGGAAAATCATCAGTATATATTATGTTCAAGGTTGCGCATGGTAGAATGGTCATCTGACAGAAAATCACATCACCCATTTACCCGGGTTAATTGAGAACCTCTCTTGGGGAAGTTAATTAACTAAGGCAAACATTGACAGAGGAAAACTATTGTCTGAGGCTAAGACTGGGGTAAATATGGCCCCTATTTGCACTGGGGATTACGCTCTCCTTGGAGATGAGTGATTACCTTAATGGGTAACGGAGTTAGATATTCGCTCTCTCAGCAGAACCGCTGGTCAGGTCAAGGAATTGGGTGAATCAAACCCTATCATTAATCCACCCCCCTTAATTTCTCTGCCCGCAGAGCCCACGGCCGGGAGCCTTCTCACCAAAGTGGCCTCTGCAAGGGCCGTTTCCATGCCAGATGGGCATGGGGAATCCGCATCTCCCCTTTCTGTTTTACTTAAGAGCCTGACCGGCAATTCTGCGCAAGAGAGGCATCAGCTGTTGAGCGGGAATGACGCTTCGGGGTTCCCTCCATGAGGGACATCTCGATAGCAGTGAGGGAATACATTGCACGAAACAACACACTGTTGTGCCCAGTATTACCACCCCCACAATCACTTTGAGTGTCGTCTGAAGCCGTCCCCATGGGAACCATGGCCACAAGGAGTCCTACCACCCCCATGAAGAATCCTCCTTGATGTTCTTAACTAGGGTGTGGAGGTCCGTGAGCTGGCTCTGTATCTTGTGGGTATTGTCTGTGAGATTTAAGCAACACATGCTGTGGACAGACTCGCAACCCAAATGATGTAACAACAGGGGATAATCGATAGCTGCTTGATTATCCAGTATGGCATGGCGAAGCTCTGCCTGCTCCTGATTGAGCAGCGCTATTGCTGAGGAGGTGTGGTTGATGGCTTTTGCTAATCCGCAAGCCAATTGACCAATTCTCCGAGCGTTGCCTATGGCTAAGCTGGGCACGCTGACTGCAGCCTGGTTTTTCAGAGCTGTGGGTCTGAATCCAGACTGCTTTCTGTAGCAAGGCAAGATCATTGATCTCTTACTGTGACCTGGGGTGATTCTAAGCTATCTCTGCAACTTCTGGTGTTGTGCAAATGTCTTTCTAACACCTATGGGGAGGTGTGAAAATAAACTGGGGATTACCGGCTACCGGGTGCTCAATCTTTCCAAGCAATGGGCCGGTGCAAAACATGGGCCGGTCTGGCTTCCTTAGGTGGAAGCTGGCCGTTATTAACAATATACAGAAATTCAAGTGTCCCTTGCAAATCCCAACTGGAGCATTGTACAAGGCATGAATAAATAAAGAGCAACTACAGATAGCAATCAGCTTCTTGAGGATGAGGCTTCCCTTCTTGGTGGGGTTTCATGTGTAACTTGAGCTTGGAAAAGTCTTGTTTTGGGGAAAAGCATGGTCCTCAGAAGTAGCACTGAGTATGCAAAATGTTCATAGAAATGTCTTTGGAGATGTAAGTCATAAAGGAAGACGGACAGCTGATGACATCCAGGACAGTGACTGGCAGTGACTTTGCAATAGCCGAACGGCATCCGGGCCTGATTCTGGCCTCTGGGACCTGCATGGGGAAGAGACTTGTTTGGGAGATAAAAATTCTGAAAGAGTTAGTTAGTTTTTGCACTTATAGGATAGCCATTGCTGTGCAACTATGGGATGTTGTTCCCCCCCTTTTTGTTTGTTTGTCAATGCAGGACTTAAGCGTCCGATAGACCCATTCCACAATCGCTTGCCCCTGCGGATTGTAAGGAACGCCAAAAGTGTGCTTAATATCCCAGGTGGCCCTGAAGGTGGCCAGCTGCCTGGAGCTATAAACTGGGGCATCATCGAACTTCGTGTGCCGAGGTTCGCCCTTGGCCGTGGGAAAGGAGATGCTGCTCCACATGGGGAGCCGTTACTCCCTTCTGTGCTGTTACCCAAACAAACTGTGGGATGGTATTAATGCAAACGTCCATGTACTGCCATTTGTCAAAATGTGGGGATGTGTGATGTCCATTTGCCACACCTGAATGGCCTCTGTCCCTTGTAGGTTGATCCCCCACGAGGGCCCCCGCGGTGCCCCTGCACGATGCAGGCAGGGACGGACTATGCCTTGGGCTTGGGAAAGTGGCAGATTGAACTGCCTTGCGAGCGCCTTGGCATTTTGGTGAAAGAATGCATGACTCTGAATTGGAGTAGTGAAGAACAAACTTAGCAAATTTTTGTCTGTCGCGGGAGTGATGTATGCTCCCGGTAGACTGTGAAGCAAATTCCTAGGAAACTGGCTGTCAGCAATTATGTTGGAGCGTTCTTTGGCAAAGGTGCGCAAAGCGAGGTTCACGGCTGCCAACTCTGCCCTCTTGCGGAAGAGTCAGGAGCGTGCGCCAAGCTTGGTCCTCTTGCCAAGGAAGAACCTAATATGTGCGACCCCCATAAGTGAAAACTGTCCTAGCCCCCCGAAGAGGAACCAGTGACATTAATTCACACAAGGTGACTGTCTGCGTTTGAAGCGGGACGAGTCTGGGGTCTAATGGCAAACCTTGGCGCATGAAGCGCCAGGCTTCCCTTGGGTAAATTTCTCAAGAAGGCCCCCCTGCGCACATCCGCCCATGGCGTGCGTGCACATGTTTAGAAGAGTGCCAGATGGTGGCTTAGCCTTTTGCCTGTGCTTAGACTAGCAGCAAAAAGGGAAGGGGTGGCCTAAAAATGCCTGTATCTGATTGAAAGGTGTGACCTGACTGCGCTCTTAAAATGGTCCTAGGCAGTCCTGGCTAATGGGTGGCACTCTGCACATGCTCAGGAGCTTAGGGACTAATCCTTCCTCTGTGCTCTGGAGTTTGCAAAATGTGTCTGCTTACTAGAGAGGGTGCTGTGGGCCAGGTGCCATACTTAAAATGACCCACTAAGACTTATTAAAAACAAGCCAACTATGACGTGCCAGCTGTAAGGAAATAATACACAAAAAATGAAAAGACACACAAGTTAAACATTTCCAGCAGGGAGTTCCACTGGCAAAAGGAGGAAAGGAGGAAAGACAAGTCAGAAGTTAGCACAATGAGAATGCATCAACTCTTATCATGACGAAATCAGATTAGGTCAGGTAACTAAGACAACCGGGTCCTCCTGTTAAGAAATCCCTATCAGTAATTAACTCTGGAGCCTGTGAAATGAAGGAGTGTAAGGCTGTAGAAATAAATAAATTGGTTACTATTAAGGCCTGGAGAGGAATTTTGTTCCTGTAAAAAAGGTAAGCATTTTCTGAATGTACAGAGCGCAAGAATGTTTGCATGCTTTTTCCTGTGAAAGGGGTACAATGAGTGAGTTACTTTGCACAGATTAAAGTCAAAATACCAGAACAGTATCTTTCCTCAGAGAATGAAGGAGAGTTAGAACGATTCTCAACCTGCGGCCAGATGTGGGCAAGTGGGCCAGAAGCGGCCCACGTTGCTCTGCCACTACCCCCACCAAGCCAAGAAGGGCTGTGTGGCGAAGGAGGGGCAGGATGACTGTCCGGATCCCCAGAGCTGCCTGAGGCCCCGGAACTTGGCCCCTGACTTTAAAAGGTTGAGAACCGAGGTTACAAGATGATAACACAGTACACACATGAAGAGAATGCAATTCTCTCACTCCTAGTGAGATACGTGACTTCAAGACGTTAAGAGACATTCAAAAAACCTTAAAACACAGAGATGGGGGTTTGAGGAACACAGACGTAGGGAGGGGCCCCATAGCTTATGATCTAGTGAGGAAAACTCATAGAAGTGATTTTTGTTTTCAGATCGCGCTTCTGAAAAGAAAAATCTGTTTTCCTGAGTGGCAAGGATTGCAAAACCGATTTCCAAGAGTGGCTAAATCCTTTGACAAAGAGAAAGAGTCTCAAGGGAAGAAGGGGGAACCACCCTGCCCTATTGCAGGTTAGGATTCCCCCCCCCCCTCCTGCCTAAGCTGCTAAGCAGGCAAGGCAAAGGGTTTTGTTCACCATGCTTTCTCAAACTTTAAATAGCTCCTGCCCATGAACAGAGTGCAAACTGTTTAACACATATTTCACAGTGACATTACCACGCAGTTACACACAAGGAACACTTTTTCAGTCATACTGTGGTCATAGAGACAAGGCTTTTGCAATCAAACACAGTTCTTGCAGTCATACATTCAGTGGTGCACCACGCATACACACATCTATTTACGCATTCGCACATTCCTCCCCTGATCTGCAGCGTTCTATCCTACACATGAGGAGATGACTTATACACAGCTGGCTATTTACAACCATCTGGGTGCTTCTACTTAGGGGCGAGTTTCTCTGGGCTACTCCCAAGGTGAGACAAGTAGGTTCTGCCTGTGCCCTGGGGGAACTCGGGGTACTATTTCTGGGATGGTTCTTCTGGCATAGCCAGGGCGATGGCTGCCTCCTTTCTAGCCTGGGCCAGATGCATGCCAGAGTGGCCATTTGGCGTTAAGACAACCTTTTGAGAATCTGCCTGGTCTAGATTGGCTTTCTCTTCTAAGGTGTCTCATTTTGCCACACTGGAAGCAGGCGCCTTGGGGTTTTGGCACTGCTCTGCGCCTGAGTGTGGTAATGGGTCTGCTCTGGAGCCCTGCGTGGCCAGGGGCCATGCAGATTTCCGTGAGCAGCGGGCGCTGAGCAGCCCTGCCTGAACGTGTGTCTGCCTTCAGATAGGCTGAGCACAGCAGTTGGGCGCTAGCTAATTGTGCCACTGGCAATTTCCCCGTGAATGGATCTTCCTCACCCCTGCGCTGAATGGAGTTCTTAATTGGCAGGGGACTTTTAACTGTCAGAGAAGCGCCAAGGCCTCTCATGCCATGAATTCCTTCAGTGATGTCTGCAGCTGCCACTGAGGGAATGCTCCCTACACTGCCCTGCTTAAGCTGAAATGACGGATAGAGACTCCTTGGGGCTGATGGTTCTGACTGCGCTGGGGGTTTCTGGGTCTCTATCCGGACTGGGTCATCCTCTACTGAGAGTTTCCTACATTTGCTCCATGTGCGAGTTATGCCCTCTGGAGCTTTCGGAGGTTGCTGAATGCAGTCTCCTATCTGATCCCAAAGCTTAAGGGTTAACGTACCTACTTCTGGGTAAAGTAGGCAGTGTTCCCTTAGGTACGCCAAAAGTCTCGGTAGCTCTCAGCTGTGAAACCTTAACTGAAATACCCTGGCCAGGATTCTGAACTCCTGCTCGTGAGTTCTTTGGCTAGCGGACGGACCTTGTTGCTGAGGACAAGTCCCCATATTACCTGCGAAGGGTCCTTCGAAGTTTCCTCCTCGGGACGAGTCGACGCGTCTTTGGGCAAGGTAATAGGTTCTGGCGACGATTCTCTGGGTAGAGCTCGGAGTGTGGACTGCTGCCACGGGCCCTCGGTGGCCTCTGCGCTGTCAGGGGTTCACAGCTGACCCTGCGGAACGCGTTTTTCCGTAACCTGCAAGCCGCCGCGAAAGTCGGGAGCAAACTGTAGGAAGCCTCTTCGGTAATGCCTCGCCGCTTAGGCCGTCTTCCCGACCGGCTGGTTTACCGGCCGGGCTGCCGCGCTGTCCTCCGGGACGATTGGACGCGGTTCAAGCACAGAACCGGACCATGTGATCGCTTACTCATGGGTAAGATCACGTCTCGGGGTCACCAGATGTAGGAATCGGGGCCGTGAAGCGGCCCTTCGGGTCCCGGAGGAGACTGGTCAAAGGAACGACACGAGGCAAGATGGAGCGAAGACCAGTGCTTTATTGAGGGAAAATCATCAGTATATATTATGTTCAAGGTTGCGCATGGTAGAATGGTCATCTGACAGAAAATCACATCACCCATTTACCCGGGTTAATTGAGAACCTCTCTTGGGGAAGTTAATTAACTAAGGCAAACATTGACAGAGGAAAACTATTGTCTGAGGCTAAGACTGGGGTAAATATGGCCCCTATTTGCACCGGGGATTACGCTCTCCTTGGAGATGAGTGATTACCTTAATGGGTAACGGAGTTAGATATTCGCTCTCTCAGCAGAACCGCTGGTCAGGTCAAGGAATTGGGTGAATCAAACCCTATCATTAATCCACCCCCCTTAATTTCTCTGCCCGCAGAGCCCACAGCCGGGAGCCTTCTCACCAAAGTGGCCTCTGCAAGGGCCGTTTCCATGCCAGATGGGCATGGGGAATCCGCAACCACCCAGAGAGTGCAATAAGTACTATGGGGTGGTATTTGCTTTGCTTAAAACAAAGTAAATTAATTTGCAGACTTTAGGAGGTGTGAACAACCCAATCGGCATCACCAACTTTTATTGATATGCTATTTGTAACTTACTGCTTGACCCAAAGCAGAGGGTAAACTATACTATATCATTAAGAGCAGCATTGCTGCCACTGCTTAAGCAGTAATCCATGTTGGTTGGTTGCAATAAAGCAAACAATGTTTCCTGAGACATCTTAAAGAATAATAAATTTCTTATGGCAAAAGCTTCTGTGGAATGGAGCCCACATCATCAGAGATTACCAGGTCATGTATGTTTATAGAGAAGTAAATAAAATATAAAGCATGTAGGATGTGGCTATTATATTGAAACCGAAACAGTTCAAAATTTATTACAGTGATTGTTCACAACCACGTTGGCATTAGTAAATTAGTAAATTAACACCTGCAGTAAGATAACCCCCATAAGTATTATGAGATGATGATGGTGGTAGTAGTCAAAGGTATTTTGGATATCTGAAAATTGCCACTGCCCAGTACTGATTGACTGGCTCCAATGACATTATAGAGCTGTGATGGTGAACCTTGAAACTCCAGATGTTCTTGGACTTCAATTCCAAGAAGCCCAAGCCCCTGTGACTCCAAACGAATGGGTTTACTGCGATTCATCTGGCCCACACCGCCCTCATCGCTCCCGAAAGCGGAAATAAAACGCCCGGGAGACACAAGGGCAGTGTAGGCTGAATAAATCACAGTAAACCCATTCGTGTGGATTCACAGGGGGCTTGGGCTTCTGGCGAACCAAGGTTCACAATCACAGTTATAGAGCATACATGAGGTCACTATCTTGTTGTGTTAGCACAATCACAGAAAGGAGACTATAGAAGCATTCTTTCCCTTTGGATAACTACCCTTTGCATGTTCACATAGCTTGTGGGACTGAGTGCACAAGGGGTAGCATGATTGTTTGCACAACAGGGGACCTGTCAATGCAAGGAAAACACTTACACAATGCCCTTACAGTCAGAAAAGGATATTGGTTGTGATAAATGAATGGATATTGAATGGGATATCTCCTGAGAGGGGCAGGAGGGAGTGATAGTTGGTCATGGGAATTTTGTCATTTGATTGTTGAAAGAGGGAGAGAAAATAAGATGAAGTATACAGGGGATTATCTGGGTGGGAAGGAATTTAAGAGATTACCAGTTCTAATCTCATTCACCCCAGAATTTATTTATTTATATTTATATACCGCCCCAATCAATAGACTCTGGGTGGTGCACACAGTCCAGTGAACACCTCACTGGCTGCTCAGCAAAACTTAAAAACAATATAAAACAGTTAAAAGCCCTTCAATAAAACCAATTACAAGAGGGGGGACCTCAGATGAGCCAAAAAGGAGAGCTTGTTGGCAATCCGTGCCCCCAGACCCGTTCCGCTAACCACATTTTCAACTAGGCCTGGAGGCATAATTCTACCGGGAGGAGGTTCCATAATGTGGGGGCTCCTCAGCAGACCTCTGCCATCCAGAGCCAGATCCCCCCTACCAAGGAGGGACCTAGTCACCCAGAACAGGGCCACCAGGTGATTATCTGCTGACGCAATATGCCGTTTCGCCGCCCATATCGCCATGCGGTAGGCTCTAATAGAGGTTCTAGCTCGTGTTCGGTCCAAGATGCTCTGGCATCTCCTCCAGCAGTGATCTTCACATGTTTAAGCTCTCTTAGGTCCTCAGAGAACCAAGGGGTGGCCTGAGGCCCCGTGTGCAGAGAGTCCGTAGCGGCACGATGACGTCCAAGGCTGTAGCAACCCCCTCGTTCCAGTTTACTATGAAATTTCTTCCATTGTACCTAAGATACACCACAACATTTCTTTTCACTAAATGAAGCCCATACTTGAAGGTTCTGAACTCGTGTCCTGACACCAGAGTTGGAATAGTTACTTTCTTGACAAAAGGTTTGAAAATTATCTAACCACTGGAATTGGGGGGGGGAGCCGTTGTTTACTGGAAACAGTAGTCCAAATTAAGTTTTCCAAGCACTACATGACTAAACACAAATATTTACATGATGGTGTAAATAGTTATGCCCATTTGAGTTGATATATGGGGTAAGACACAAGAAAGCAGGGTAGAGTAGTGTTTGATTCACTTGGATGTACTCTTACTTCAGTGTCAAATTCTGAAGGCCAGGCTGGGAGTCAATGGTGGCTCGTTATGTTTTCTAACTGTATATATTTAACTGTCCAGATTTTTTTTGCCGATTAAGAAATTCTTTCCAAACACCTGAGAGTAAGTAGGTAGATTCAGTCTGACATTCACAAGCTAGTGTTCTAGTGACCTGATGGATACCATACACTAACTGATGGCCTTAATCGCTTTGTCAAACTCCTGAGCATTTGGAGAATTTCCATGCAGGATAGCTAATTACTGCACAAAGAGATGCTGGTAACAACAAACAAAGCTACAAGAAGGATGATGGATTGTTGCACAAGAATGGGAGCTAATTAAATAGAACAATTTCCTGGGTGGCAAAACAAAGACATTATACCTGGATAATGAGCTGGGCTGGAGCTTTTATTCAAGTGTTTCCTCATAATTTTATAATTTGTTGAACTGTATGCACTTAAACAGGAACAAGACTGTGTAGTGTCTCAATAAAAATCAATTATGATTTCAAGAAAGAATGTTGCAATGGAGTTCCATAACAAAAGTCCTGTCAAAATTTCAGGATGGCCCTAGCTTTGAGGAAAGTAAAACAGGAAAAGAAAAGAATCTCTTCTTTGCTCCCTCTTATCTCCTCCTGTTTCTGGGAGGAAGTTTTCAAATTTTCTTTAAGTGATGCAGTGCATTAGCACTGTCCTAATAATATAGTTTTTTTAAAAAAACTGTTTACTTCCTCTGCCCCTCCACCGAATGGAGGAAAAGTTTAATTTCCCAAAATACTGAAGTGGCTGTCTTCTTAAACCACATGAAAGCATGGGCAATATAAAGAAGAAATCAAATTTAAATCGAGGGTTTTGGTGTACTGGAACCAAAACAATAGAAGCAGCCGGAGTCTGGCTCAACAGATCTTTATTTGCACACCGGTAGACTGAACATGTGGTAATGGCAGAGGAAAAGCTCCTTTTATATTGCAACAATACATTTGAACCTGGTTACACAGTAGCGTATTGGCTGCTACCTGCGTGACGTCATCCTGAGTCACGTCCCTCTTCTCCAGATGTTCATTGCGCAGGAAGGTTCCTGCGGCTGCCGGTAATTGGGGAATTTGTACCATGTGAGCTGAACGCTTGCAGCTGCCCTCACGTTCCATTAAAACAGCTGAGATACATTGGATACATTGTGATCATTGTCAGGTTACATTCGGACATTGCAGTAATACATTCATTCTTAAAGAGATACAGTTTCATACACAACACTCCTCCCCTCTAGGATGGTATGAAGTCCCTCAACCATTGTGGCTTCCCGCATATGCGCTTGGGGCGAACAACTGCTTGGGTGAGCTCCGGGGAACTAGGGGCACCGAGTTCCACAGACTCTCATCCTGCAACGGAAGTGGGGGACTCATTAGTCGTCTGGCGGGGACTCTGTGGCAGCCTTGCGTTTGGAGAGGGAAACGGGAGGTGTAACTGGGATGTGAACCCCTGCCTATCACTCGTGGCACCTGGCAACCCCCCTAGCACGAATCTCGGAATCGATGAGGAGACCCTTGCTGTCTCGCCCTGATTTCTTGTACCTGCAACTGGCGTACCTGCACTACCCCCTGCTGCCTGGGTCGGGGGTCTTGGTGATGGGGTAAACTCTAGAACAAAAGGACTGGGAGGACTGGAAATACCAGGGGCTGAACTAAAACCCCTCTTCTTGCTCGGACGGGTGGGGGACCACTCCGCAACACCCCCCTGGTATGGTAACATAAAGTTAAAATCTCTTTCACTGGTAACTCGCCTTCTAAGCTGGTCAGCGTGCCTTCTCCACAGCAGCCCTGTACTTGTTTCAACCCTGTAAGACACTCGCCCCGTTTGCTCAATGACTGTTCCTGGAACCCACATTGGTCCCAAGGTTGCATAATTCCTACAATGCACCGGGTCCCCTACCACAAAACTTTTGGAGCTCTCTATCTCTATATTCCTTCCCCCATCCTCCACCCTGGTTGGATCCAACCGATCAAAAAGTGTTACCGGCTTCCTCCGCATGAGGAGCTCAGCCGGTGAAAGTCCTGAAGCCATGGAAGTTGCCCTATAACAAATGAGGAATTCACACAGCTGGAGGTTCAATTCACCGGGACCCATGCGCCGCAGCGCGTCTTTCATAGTGCGCACTTGGCGCTTTACCTGACCGTTGTGGTGGGGTGAAACAGGGCAGAGATAATGTGCCTGATGGCATTCCTCTCGATAAATGCCTTGAATTCTGCGGACATGAAAGTACTAGCATTATCGCTCACAAGCACGTCCGGCAGGCTGAAGAAACTGAACACCCTGTGCAATTGTTTAATGGTTGCGGCAGATGAGGTGTTGGACATGGGAATGACCTCTAACCACTTGGAATACGAGTCTACTATCAGGAGGAAAAGGGAACCCCGGAAAGGGCCAGCGAAGTCGATGTGCACCCGGGACCATGGTCCACGGGCCATGTCCCATTCCCTGTGGGGCAGTCGGGACTCCTCGGGCTGAGAGCTCTGGCAGCTCTCACACGTGCCCACCAAATGCTTGATATCCGCATCTATCTGGGGCCACCAGAAGTAGCTGCTGGCTAGTGCTTTGGAACGCACTATTCTGGTGGCTGGTATGCAGTAGCCTCAGCACCTTTGTTTGTAACTTCTCTGGGATGACCACCCACTGGCCCCAGAGGAGGCAGCCCCTTTCTTTCTTTTTTTTTGTTAATAAATATTTTTATTGATTAATTTTCAAAAAAAAAGGGAAAGCTCTACTTTGCGACTGAAAAATGGTTTGAATTCCTCCTTGGGGGGAGTTGTGGGCCACCCTTTTCTAACCCAGGAACTGACTTGGGACAGGATTTTGTTGGCCGTCGTAGCTTTGGCGAGGTCTGCGGGGACTATGGGGGGTGAGTCGAGAGACTCGATCAGCAGGACCTTGGTGATCCTGCTCCACCTCGCATTTGGGGTCTCCTAAATTAGGGAGGGGAGATCGGGACAGTGCATCTGCATGGGAGATCTCCTTCCCTGGGTGATGGACCAGTTTGTACTGGTAGGCATTGAGGAAAATTGCCCAACGCAGCATTCTGGGGGATAGGATTTGTGGGGTAGGCTTGCCTGTAGTAAAACTTCTCAAAAGGGACTTATGCTCGGTCACGACTGTGAACTCGCGGCCATACAGGAAATCATGGAACTTCTTTGTTCCTGTGATTATGGCCAGAGCCTCTCTATCTGTTTGCGCGTAATTGCGCTCCGCCTTTGAAAGTGACCTGGAATAGAAGCAACCGGGGCTTCCCGCCCGCACTCTAACACGTGGCACAGCACGGCCCACACCCCCACTGGTGATGCATCACAGACCAAGGTTACAGGTTTCCTTGGATCAAAATGGGTCAGAACGGCGTCTAAGGACAAGAGCCCCTTGAGCTCCTTGAACGCTTTCTCTTGCCATCCCCCCACTGCCATACCGCGTCTTTCTTAAGTAACCCATGCAGTGGCTCCGCAACAGATGCCTTCCTTGGAAAAAAGGAATGGTAAAAGTTCAGGAGCCCTAAAAATGACTGCAGCTCCGGTTTCGTGGTGGGGCGAGGTGCGTTTTGCACTGCTTCAACATTGGACTTGGATGGCTTGATACCCTCTGGGGTTATTTTGAATCCGAGAAATTCAACCTCCCTCGCAAAAACAAACAAACACATTTATCCCTTTTTAATCTCAGACTCGCTTTCTCGAATACGGTTAGGACCTTGTCCAGTCTTTTTGCTAGTTCCGATTCGCTCCCCGCTGTTATCAAAACATCGTCAAAATATGGGAGTATACTTGGAAACCCCTTTAAGAGGCGTTCTACGAGAGCTTGGAAAAGTCTGGGGGCCGAATTCACGCCAAACTGTAGGTGCTGTTACCTTGAATGCCCCCTTGTGTGTGATGATAGTTTGCGCAGCGGCAGCAGCTGGGGTTACAGTGAGCTGCTGGTACACCTGCGCCAAGTCTAGCTTTGCGAAACACTTACCCCCGTGCAAGGTAGCTAGTAAGTGACTGACTACCAGCACCGGGTAAGCGTTTGGCCGAATGGCCTTATTAATAGTACATTTGTAGTCAGCGTAAATCCTAACGTCCCCATTGGATTTTAAAGCTGTAACAATCGGAGTTTCCCACTCCACAGAATCCACTGGGACTAAAATCCCCTGCCCCACCAACTTGTCCAATTCTGCCTCAATCTTGTCCTTGAGGGCGAAGGGGATTTTTCTTGGCTTGAGTCAAATGGGCCGGATTTCTGGGTCCAACTCAGACGAGACCGGGGACCCCCTATAAATCCCGAGCCCCTTCTTAAAAATCACAGGGTGCGCATCACACATGTCCCGAATTGGGTCAGTCTCGATGGCGTTTATGGTGGACAGTTCAATTCCCAGGGGAGCAAACCACTGGGTTTCCAAAAGGCAACAGGACCCCTCCTTGAGAACTACTAGGGGCAGTTTTTCCGTGAACCTTTTAAACTTCACCATGAAGTTCCCCATCCCCAACACTGGGATCCCATAACCCTGCACGTCCCATAAGTTTGATTTCATGGCCCGCAACTTGGGGCGCGCATTTGGGGGAATGCGCAGGAACTCCCTCTGGGAAAGGATAGAGTAGGACGACCCTGAGTCTATTTCCATCCTAACCGGGACCCTTTGTATCAATACCTCTACAAAGAAACGCCGGTGCTCCAGGCTCACGTGGTTTACGGCCACCGCGTCGGCGGCGGCCGAGAACTTCCCAATTCCGGCTGCCTTGCGTTGGGGTGTGTGAGGGTGTCTCAATGAACCCTTGTCCTCCGCATGCCAGCGCCTGCAGACCCTGGTGATGTGACCTCTCCGCCCGCAGTTGTGGCACTCGGCCTTCCGGAATGGGCACCTCTTTCGGTTGTGAGATGCCCTGCAGCCATCGCAATGGTGGTTTCCTCTCTCGCTGGCTCGGCTCTCTTCTCCGTGCCTCTTTACCCTCTGTACATCGTCGTCCTCGCTGGAGCAGGAGTCCGCAGTCGTGGACGACTCCTTGGAGGCTGCCGGTGGGCAGCTGGCGGCTGGTGGCTTGCGCCGAAGTCCGCTGGGCTGCTTGCATGGGTGACTTGGCCCTCTCAGGTACAGCCCCTCGAAACTTGAAGACTTTGACCCCGCTCCTTGCCGGACACGGTTTCTCCCGGGCGCTGGTCCCGTCTGTGGAACGCGACCCGGGCCGGAAAAATGGAGACCGGCGGCTGGAAGTGTTCTCTCAACGTTGTGAGGATGCGGTCAATGGGTACCGCGTCGACCCTCCGGGGAGCCAGCAGGTTCATCAGGATGCGCAGCGTGCCCGGCCCAACCTGGGCTAGGAAGTGCGACCGTATCTTCCATTCGTCGTCGATGCCTGCAGCATCCATTGCATGCCGAAACTGGCACTCGTACAGCTCCCATTGCTCAGGATCGCTGATGTCGAATTTGTGTGGCTTGATCTTGGGATACGCCATCATCCCACCTTCGTCGCCAATTTGGTGTACTGGAACCAAAACAATAGAAGCAGCCGGAGTCTGGCTCAACACATCTTTATTTGCACACCGGTAGACTGAACATGTGGTAATGGCGGAGGTACAGCTCCTTTTATAATGCAACAATACATTTGAACCTGGTTACATGGTAGCGTATTGGCTGCTACCTGCGTGACGTCATCCTGAGTCATGCCCTTCTTCTCCAGATGTTCCTTGCGCGGGAAGGTTCCCGCGGCTGCCGGTAATTGGGGAATTTGTACCATGTGAGCTGAACGCTCGCAGCTGCCCTCTATGGGTAGCTAGCTCGCGTTCCATTAAAACAGCTGAGATACATTGGATACATTGTGATCATTGTCAGGTTACATTTGGACATTGCAGTAATACATTCATTCTTAAAGAGATACAGTTTCATACACAACAAGGGTCAATAAACCAAAACTGTTCCAAGTAAGATGGAAATCCTACTGTTGGGAACATTGTCAGATAGGTTAGAGTAGAGTTTCTTAAAATTTGGTTTTTGGACTTCAATTCCTAGAAGCCTAAGTTAATTCCCCAAAGCATTGATCAGCCAATATACTGACTTAGGCTTCTAGGAATTGTTGTTGTCATTGCATGTTGTTATTGTGTTTTTACTGCTAGAGAGAGGAGTTTCTGTCCTATCTTTGTTTACAGCCAAAGAATCAGCACTGTTTGCATTTGGAGACATTTTCATGGACATGTGGCAGACATGCCTAGATACCAGAGTGCACAGAACACTGTTTACCTTCCTACCAAAGTGGTACTAATTTACCTACTTGCAATTTCTTGCTTTCAAATTGCAAGGTTGGTAGGAACAGGAATAGAGATGGGAGTTCATTTTGACCTGCAGTACTCAGGTCTCGAACTGCTGACCTGCCGACCTTACAGTCATCAAGGTCAGCATCTTAACCACTTGAGCCATCACAGTCCCTTTTTAAAAGTGCAATGTATATTGTTTTTAAGTGCAATTTCTATTGGATGAGCAGTTTTTATATATATATATATATATATATATATATAGGATCTTTTGGAGCTCACTTACTCGTAGGGTCGCCATGAGTCAGGGACTGTGGTGGCTCAAGTGGTTAAGATGCTGAACTCGCTGACTGGAAAGTCGGAGATCGATTCCCAGGTACTGCATGATGGAATGAACTCCTAACAGTTTGAAAGCAAGAAATTGCAAGTAGATAAATAGAGACCACTTCGGTGGGAAGGTAAACAGTGTTGCCATGCGCTCCTGTGTTTAGGCATGCCTGCCACATGTCCGCGGAAACGTCCACAGATGCAGACAGCACTGGCTTTTTGGCTATAAACAGAGGTGAACACTGAAGGTAAAGGGGTGACCTTTACCTTTACATGAGTCAGATGTGATTTGATGACATACAACAATAGCAATGCAAATTCAATAGTCTGTCATGTTAGTTCAAAAAAGATAGGAATTCGAAAGCTCAGACAAAGGGTTTAAGGATATCTAATCTTGCCTTTGTCTCTGAGTGAGAATACTTTATTTTCTGTGTGATTCAATCTGTAGCATGAGCTCCTTCCTTAGATTAAGCAGGTTCTCTCTCTGTATAGAGGGCTTGATTCAAGAACTAAAGACTCTGTGCCCTGGGGTGATGGCACCAAAAAGCTGTTCTACATTCATTTCTAAGATGTGTACCTGGCAAGATATCATCTATGCCTGAAGAAGAGATTTTGGATCTTAAAAGCTCACAATGTTTTAATTTTCAGTGATCCAATAAAGGTATCGCCTTCCTCCTGCATTTTTCTTGCATTTTTCTATTCCCTCAGGTGTTTTTCTGATTTTTAATCTTTCCAGCAATCTCTGGTGGTTTTAATTAAATATTTTCCAGTTTGGTATTTCCATTTTTGGTATTTATTTTATTGCATGTTGGTTATTTTGTACTGTACATTATTAAGAAACTTTTTTTTAAAAAAAAGATAAATAAATGAATAGTCCAATTATGATCTCTGGTGAAATTACTTTCTTGAATGATGATTCCAAAATCCCCCAGCCAACATGAAATTCTGGAAGTTGTAGTAAAAAAAAATTACATTTAGCCGGAAAGCTAAACTGATTTATGACATCTCAGTTGATCTGCAATTTTGTTTCAAGGATAGTAAGGAATAGTATTTTTGCCTATTAAAAATGCAGTCATAGCAAAAAAATAATAATATTTATTTATTTGTGGATTTATATCCTGCCCTCCTGATGTAGGACATCACTCAGGGTGGCTAACAACAACCAAAAAAAACAATACTACAAACAATTTAAGACAACAATCAGCTAAAAACAACAGCTAAAAACAGTAGTTAGACCCTCTCCTTGCTAAAAATAAGAGTTAAAAATACGTAAAACTAAACAGATTACCGTTAAAAAACTACTCTCACCCTCCCCCCTCACAATAAAATAGCAACAGAGAAAGAAAAGAAAAACAGGATCCCACAGACAAGCTAAACGAGCCAGCGGGCTTGTGTGGTAGAACCAAGCATGCCCCACACCCGCTGGCATAGCCAGGTCTTCAGCATGTTTCTGAATGGGAGAAGATCCAACTGGAGTCGCAGTTCTAGTGGCATAAGGTTCCACAGGACTGGGGCAGACACGGAGAAGGCTCTCTGCCTGGCCCCAATAAGATGAACTTCTTTTGTGGAAGGGACCAGCACTGAGCCCCTCCTGTCTGCCCTTGTAGGACGGGCTGAAAACCTTGGGGAGACGCGGTCTCTTAAGTATCCTGGTTCAATACCATGGAGATGTAACCACCATCTTTTTTACTGGCCAGTTCAATTAAAAAAGAGAGAGAAAGTTTATCAATCACCAAGATTGTGTCACACAGTCTGGCAATGCAGCCATTGTTCCAAACAAAAGACTGACGACAGCATTATTGTTTCTGAGTTAATCAGTGGTTGGCTGTTCCCTCTGAACCAGTGTTTCCCAACCTTTGGTTTTTCAATTCCCCAAAGCACTGATCCACCAATGTTCTGATTTAGGCTTCTGGGAATTGAAGTCCCCATGTGGGGTGTGTGCCCCATATTGGGAACCACTGTGTCTGAACCAAAGATATTTACTAAACTGAGTGGAGATACACAAATTAGAAGGGCTGCATCCATTTTGGAAAACAAGATGAAAAATTAGAACTCCAAATAATTTTGATCAATTTATCTGATTGTTGACAGGAAGATAATAAACAACTAGCTACAACATGTTTAAGTCTTTGGACCAAAGCTTGGAAAGGTTACCTTTTTGGACTATCCCTTCCATCCATAATAATCTAATCACTAATCAGGAACAATCTTTCTAGATCAAACTAAAAATCTACCTAGACCAGCTGCTTCCATAATAAGAAACTAGAAGTACAGATTATTATAGCTGATCATTCAAGGTAAAATAAATGGGAAAGGACATGCAGGAAGGAGAACAACTTGTCAGCTGAAGAACATGGGAGGCAGGTTTAGGTTCATTACAACAGTTGTATCCGATGTCAAGAGACCCCATATGTTTCTTCTGCTTCTGCTTCTTCTAGTATTATGTACAGAAGAGTAGGAGTAGTGATGCTGGGTGTGGGAAGGGCAATTAAAATTCTCAAAAGAGAATTTTTGAAGGAGCCAATGGCAAAATGTACCACCACTGGGCAGCAGCATCTATTCTAGTATCATGTATCATTTTCAGTGTCAGGAATGTTTGCTGACATAGTTGCCAAAGCTGACATAATGGTGGCATGTTAAAAAAATGTCCACACCCAAAATGAGCTCAGCAATAATTAAACATGCTGAGGGTTTTCCAGTAACATCCCAGTCCCTCAACATGCCTTGAAGGTAATGATGGAACTACTGAGTTTCAGTACCACAGACCTCAGGTTTGCGTACCAGTTACACATTTCTGGAGGGGGAAAACCCCAAACATTTCTAGGAAAAAACCCCAAGGGAACTGCAGCCTGTTAGTGCAATTGGTGACTGGATGAAGCCTAATGCATGGTTGTTCCTTAACTACTGAAGAGATGTTCTGCTTACAATAGCATACATGCTTGGCATTTGCAAAGGCCCAGGTTTTAATCCCTCACTTCTCCACTTAAGGACTTTGGTCACATGGCTTGGGAAAATTCACGTTTGAGCTTTTGGACACTTGCTGCTAACTTCATGCAAGAAGGCTCTATATAAAGCTTTGTAACATATGGGGCATTCCAATCTTATATAGGGCAGCGGAGGAGGACAAGGTGTCCTGAATTACACTGTAGAGCAGGGAAGGGGAATACCACCAAATATGGCCAATGTCATCCTATAGAAAATATATACACCCCCCTTCCCTAGAAGTAAGATTGGATTTTTTTAATAAACAAAAACCAGCCTAACAGCTCCAGAAATGTTACTTTTTTGGGCAACAGTTCCCCAAACCCATGCTGACTGAGGGTTTGGGGGAGTTTTAGTTCCAAAATGTGATGTTTTCAAGCTTCTTCTTCTTCCATGTCTAGGCCAGATGTAAACTGCCAAAATGAAGCCACCTTTTGGTGAGTTCATTCTGCAGTTTCTTTCACCTGTCCTCGTGTGAGAAAGATTAGCCGGCACAAGGAGGCCATTCCCCGGGGTACATCTGATTGTGGTTCCAAAATACCTCAGTCTTCGAGGGGACTCTTTCTGTGTACCCCACTCATAAAGTTAACTGGAGCATTGATAGTCAACCTCATTGCCATTTGTATTTTAGGCCTACATGAAGACTTAAATTTGACTGTGAAAAGAAAATTTGATAGGTTGTAGGATGTGTGCCAAGGCAGTAAAAGAAAAACCCCATTTGTGCATTGACAGGTGTGTCAGAAGTATGATGAAAAGGTGCATATGCTAGAGACATGCACTTGCCCCTTTTAAACTTGCTCTGGCCTCAGGCCTTCTACCAAATCTGTAATTTGACTTAGCAGTAGTTGTTATTTAAGCTCAGCCCACTTGCTGACCTTCAGTCTGACCTATTTAAACTTAGGCAGGCCATAGCAAAGCCTTTTGAGAAATGCTAGTTTTATTTCTACTGAATTCTGAATTCTCTTTGACAGTGATGGCTAACCTTGGCACCTCAGGTGTTCTTGGATTTCAGTTACCAGAAGCCCAAGTCAGCACTCCTGCTGATCAGGGCTTCTGGGAATTGAAGTTCCAGAACAGCTGGAGTGCCAAGGTTTGACGTCACTGCCCTATGACATTTAATCCAAATTCATCACACATCAGATATGTGTTTTAGAAAAATTAAGCTTATATATATAGGCCTTTGTACACTCTTTCTTCTTGGCATATATTTTAAAATCATTGTCCCTATTTCAATTGCAGTTCTGATTTCTCAGTTACATTATACCTCCACTTTGTCTGCATAGATTTTTAGAGGATTCATTGTATTGCACACTTTGTAAACCCTCTGGCATGAGTTTATGAAGGCCTGTGCTGTACTTTGTAACTATTTTATCAACACATCTTTGCTGGGAGTTTGTGTCTGCTCTAAAAATACACAGCGATATTCTACTGTTTTGTTTTTTTCTTTGTTTTCTGGGGACATTTGCTTGAATTTAACCAGGGTAATGGGCTCCCTCTTTCCACCACACTATATAGTACTTCAGGCATCATCTCTTTAGTACAGGAATGCTCCCTAGTCCCTCAGGATCAGACTATATTATACAATTAGCACATAATTAGAAACAAAGTTTCCTTAACTGCAGAAAGATGTATATTCATCCTAGTGTGTGCTTTGTATCTCACATTCCAGTAAACATAAGTTTTCTTTGCAAGTTTGCATTCTTAGTCTTATAGGTTTCCCTTACTCGAAAGCCAGTCATTTCCAACTCTAGAGTTCAGTGCTCATCTCTGCTTCAAAGCCGAAGAGCCAGCACTGTCTGCTTCTGCAGACATTTCCATGGTCATGTGACAGGCATAACTAGATACCGGAGCGCACGGAGCGCTGTTTACCTTCCCACTGAAGTGGTCCCTATTTATCTACTTGCAATTTCTTGCTTTCGAACTGCTAGGTTGGCAGGAGCTGGGACAAGGACAGGAGCTCATTCTGTCTTGCAGTACTCGGGAATCGAACTGCTGACCACCCACCTTCCAGTCAGGGTCTTAGCCACTTGAGCCACTGCATCTCAGAGGAAATCACATTCTGAGACTTTCGTGTTCAGGGAATGAAGAAGCAGACGAGTGAAGTAGTGAAATTCAGCTCTTTATTAGTGGGGTTTGAACACAGTTTGGATGGGGCAAAACTTGGACTTATATACACTATAAACAGTGACAGTAACAATAATACAACAAGCTCATTGGCTAACAGAGTGTGCACATTTTCGATCCACTTATTTGCATAAGAATAGACAAATGAGAAAAGATACATTCTGCTCCTGTCAGAAAACACAGTTAGCATACATAACAGAGACGCAAAAGGCAGGCTACTGGCAGATTAAACACATTTTTCTTAGTGTCTGTTTTAACTTTAAGTCTCCACATAACTAATGGAAGAGGTTGGCCACAGCTAGCAGGTACTGTACTCTTAAGTGTCATAGTTAATGTACAAAAATAACCTCTGGCTTTACATTTTCTTCCTTCTCTAAGCTATTATACCATCTGTATAATAGGAAAAACAAACCTCAATGTATACCATGCTGCCATTGTTTACTAATGCAAGAATAGGTGATACCTTTATCAGAGCACTACTATCACCTACTCATGTATTTGTCTAATTTTAAATACCACAATAGTTTCCCCACTATTGTTTGCTAATGAATTCTCAAACGAATTTCAGAGCATTGTATTCATTTTAACAACCATAGAGAATAGCGCTCTCTCTCTTTTTTGTTCATAACATATAGCCATTATGCCTCTTTTATTCCAGACTGCCATGTTCTAAAACGAGGCCTATTTTTGGAGACTTGCCATCTGCCAGGTTGGATATGGCAGCAGTACACATGCAAATATCAGACTTGAGATTGTTGCTACTTGAGAGTCAGGCTGAAGTAACGTTGCTTCTCTCCTCTCTCTGTGTTCCCCCTCTGTGAGACAAAACAAGACAGCGGTTCCCACAGCAGGTGGCTTAAGAAGGATTTAATATAATTCAACAAGTAAGCTATATTATTATTATTTCACCACACATGCCAAGACAATGTTTTGTATACCCTTATCTGTATTTATTAAGGCTAATTCCATACTGAAAGAACTTTTAGACCAATCTATTCCCATTATTTTTAAAATTAAAACATAGTTTTTCTTCCTTGAGTCACTGACATATGGGGTTTCCACTTAATTTTATACTAGAAATTGGTGCTGAAGCTAGTTGGCCTGATTGAACCTTGCCACTCTGCTAACGAAACAGTTGCCATGAAACAAAGCGATGCGAACTTTTCCATGTTGGAAAATGGAGTGTTTTTTCAGAAACTTTGAAGGTACCCTGAGAAATTCGGGGTTGTTTTTGTATTGCAGTGTTTTATCTAAGGTGGTTTATCTATGTCATGGGATAGAAATGGGGCCTGTATTTTTTGAATCTGTAATGGAGATTTCTGTGTGCTGTTCACCCGGAAAAAGGTGGCAGTGTTGCATTATGGGTTGTCACTGGGCGGAAACTGCATGCTAGTCATAACACTCTTAACCTGGGGAAAAAGAAACTTAAACTTGTGATAGACATCTAATACTGTATAGTCATTGGCTGAAATCCTTTAGGAGAATGGCCAGAGGGTGGAACTTGTTGGAGGAGATAAAAACCAGACGGAGGGGGCAGGATGCTTTCTTAGGTGCTCCATGTTGTCTAAGTCTATGGGGGTGCTGAGTTTTCTAAACTAGAGGGTGAGGCCCTTTAGGGCTTCAAAGCTTAGTCAGGTTTCATTGTTTTTAACATGCTTTCTGAACTAAAGATGTTTCAACCTGTTGTGTATGTAACAGTATTACTTTAAGAATGTATGAATGTAACCTGACAATGATTACAATGTAACCCAGCTGTTTAAGGAACGCAAGCTAGCTGCCCATAGAGGGCAGCTGCGAGCGTTCAGCTCACATGGTTCAAATTCCCCCAATCACTGGCAGCCGCGGGAACCTTCCCGTGCAAGGATCACCTGGAGAAGATGGGCGTGACTCAGAATGACGTCACGCAGGTAGCAGCCAATGAGCTACCGTGCAACCCTTTTCAAATGTATTACTGCAGTATAAAATGAGCTGTACCTCCGCCATTACCACATGTTCATCCTGACCATCATGCAATAAAGCTGTGTTTTAGCCCTCACTGCGGCTCCTTCTTTGTCTTCCGTGCAAGACACTAAACAACCTCAAGTGGCTAAGATGCTGACTGGGATGCGGAAGGTCAGCAGTTCGATTCCCGAGTACTGCAGGACGGAATGAGCTCCCGTCTTTGTCCCAGCTCCTGCCAACCTAGCAGTTCGAAAGCAAGAAATTGCAAGTAGATAAATAGGGACCACTTCAGTGGGAAGGTAACAGCGTTCCATGCACTCTGATGTCTAATCATGCCTGCCACATGACCATGGAAACGTCTGCGGAAGCAGACAGTGCTGGCTCTTTGGCTTTGAAACAGAGATGAGCACTGCACCCTTTTGGTGTCTGGGACCAAAACAATAGAAGCAGCCGGAGTCTGGCTCAACACATCTTTATTTGCACACCGGTAGACTGAACATGTGGTAACGGCGGAGGTACAGCTCCTTTTATAATGCAACAATAATTTGAACCTGGTTACACGGTAGCGTATTGGCTGCTACCTGCGTGACATCATCCTGAGTCACGCCCCTCTTCTCCAGATGTTCCTTGCGCGGGAAGGATCCCGTGGCTGCCGGTAATTGGGGAATTTGTACCATGTGAGCTGAATGCTCGCAACTGCCCTCTATGGGTAGCTAGCTCGCGTTCCATTAAACAGCTGAGATACATTGGATACATTGTGATCGTTGTCAGGTTACATTCAGACATTGCAGTAATACATTCATTCTTAAAGCTATACAGTTTCATACACAACAACCCTAGAGTCGGATACAACTGGCGTTCGAGCAAGGGAAACCTTTACCTTAACTAGAATTATTTTGCTTCCTGAAACTTTGTTTATGTAACTTAATTTTGCTACAATATACTTTTAAAAGACATGAAGATGACTGGAGTTATTTATTTTTCTACACGCTATCTTACTGACAGCCGGGACTATGGTCAGGACATGTGAGAAGACAAGATAAAATCCTGGTTTGCTTAGCCATAGGGGGTCAATTCAGGGGCATTCCCACTTACTTGTTTATATCTCACCTTTCCTACAGGCGGTTCAAGGTGATATGTGTGGCTCTCCTGTACCCTCCTTTTTCTTCACAACAATCCTAAATTGTGATAAAATACAGTGATACCACTGGCAGGTTTTATAGCTCAGTCTGAACCAGAAGTTTTGTCCTCTGATTTACAGTGTAACATAGCGCAGAAGAATAGACACCTTTGAACTGGGGTGCCGGAGAAGACTCTTGAGAGTCCCCTGGACTGCAAGGAGATCAAATCAATCCATCCTAAAGGATGGCCACCAAATGAGAAGAGAGGACTTACTTGAGAAGGCCCTGATGCTGGGAAAGATCGAAGGCAAAAAGAAAAGGGGCGGCAGAGGATGAGATGGCTAGATGGCATCATTGATGAAGTGGGCACAGATCTGGGCAGACTACAGAGAATAGCAGATGACAGTGGTGCTTGGCGGGCAGTGTTCCATGGGGTCACAAAGGGTCAGACTCAACTGCGACTGAACAACAACAACAAAATTCTAAATGTTACACAACAGTATATACCCTAACGAAGCCCAGTATAATATGGGGCATGCCATGACAACAGTCAGAACAACAAGCTGCCATAGATACCAGGTATTATCTTGGCTCAGGACTCCTTAAAAAAACAACCATGTACAAGTGATGACTGGATTTTGAACCAACATTAAAAATTTCCACAATACCCTGCTGTAATGTCATATTGGGGGGTATAGTGGTACCTCATACAATGATTTTAATCTGTTCCATGGGGCTCATTGTTGGACGAAAAAATTGCTATACGATGAATGCAACATATAATTATTTTCCCTACGGGATGCATCATACAACGGGTTTTTTCGCTAGCCGGTTTTTCCCATTGAAAAATCATTGTATGGTTTTTTTCCATAGGGGAAATTGTTATGCGATTTCATTGCTATACGAGGTGATTGTTGTATGAGGTTCCACTGTATTAGTAAAGGTAAAGGCCTCCCTTGTTCAAAGGCCAGTCATGTCCCACTCTAGGGGGTGGTGCACATCTCCATTTACAGCCAAACAGCAGATGCTGTCTGCATTTGCTGATGTTTCCATGGCCATGTAGCAGGCATGACTACATGCGGAAGAGCACGGAATGCTGTTACCTTTCTTGATAAAGGGGTACCTATTTATCTACTTGCAATTTCTTGCTTTCAAACTGCTAGGTTTTCAGGAGCTGGGTCAGATGACGGTAGTTCACTCTGTCCACACAGTATGGCTGACTTGCGTATCTTCCAGTTTTCAAGCTTGGCATCTTAATCACTAAGCCACCACGGCCCTCAATCAGGGGCACTAGGGACATTTTTAAAAGGCAGCTGCCAGAATGAGTGGAAACTGTTGAGACCTCTCTGTTGCCAACACCACATGGTAGGCATAACAATTTGAGCAAGTGGCCACAGGTAGGCAATTTATTTAGCCACCTTGTCCCAATCTGGTTTTGCCCTAGCCCTGGCCATCTATGTTTGCTGGGGTCAATTACTGTATGTTTAAAACAAAGAACTCATTTTGTCTTATGAAGATTTGGAGTTCTGACATCAACGTTTTGCCTGTTGAAGGCTCAGTATTTTGATTTCAACATTTCCCCTTTTGAAGGATAAGATGGTGGTGGTGGGAACCATTCATTTGCATTACAATTCTTCAGATTTTAGCAAGGCTGGGAGGGGGGGGTCTCCATTCTGACCCCCAATAAAATGTATTTTTCCCCTGACTATGTCCTTTGTGGATGGCAGGACAAAAGGCACAGCAGCTCAAGGTGGCAGCAGGCAGAATCAAAGGCAAAAGTGAGCATTTATACAACTCCTCAGGTACACATACATACACATAGAAGCAAGCAACCATTTATACTTATACTCCCTACCCAACCCATTCATTTCACAGATCAGCTGAGGAGCACACAAGTATTTCTCATCCCCATATTGGAGATATTTCTGAGCTTGAATGGGGGCAGTGTCCCACTTTCCCCAATGGAAAAGCATGGCCTGGCACAGACCAGTGCTAACCTCAGGCACATTGCTGTTTGCGACAGAACAGCAAATGGCATTGTTCTCATATGCACAAAGTGAGGCAGAAAGTACCCGAAGCCATCCAGGTTATTTTGATAGATGAGGTGGAACATCCCACATGTACCAGAAATACACCAGTAGGTGTATTCAGTAAACATCAGACATGTACACATGCATCTATGTCTGTTTATTCATTCATTTATTTATTTGGAATCGACCCTACCATTGGGTATAGTGAGGAGATAACCTCAGGCAACACACTTTTGTGGTATTATTAAGGGCTGCAAATTGTCTATTTTTAAAGTTATGATGACTATGTTTTCCTCCAAGGAAAGGGGAGAAACTTTTCTGAGACATTTTCCTCCCTTCCCCCCCTCCCCCCTACAGGTGCCAAAACAAATACTGTTATCTCTTAATGGAACAACTGTTCTTAAGTACAGTGAACACCAGAGATGAAACACATCTACATACTGTGAAATCTGCCTGTGACAATAGCCCTTCTCATTCCCCACTGTTTGCACTTTGGCACAAATGTAAAGCAGAGATGGGGATCAATTCTTTTTTTATTTATCTTTCTAGTCTGTTGTTGTCTGTTGACTTTCTTATTTTTTAACTAGTTTTTTTTAAAAAAAATAATGTCAGAAGCACAGAAAGGTGCTTTCTGGGTTGAAAGGATTTTTTCTGGAGGAACTCCACCCAGGGGACACCCGAATGAGGCTCCTTTCATGTCCCCAAGATCTTTTCCCACTGAAGTGGTCCCTATTTTTCTACTTGCAATTTCTTGCTTTAGAACTGCTAGATTGGCAGAAGCTGGGACAGAGACGGGAGCTCATTCCGTCATGCAGTACTTGGGTCTTGAACTGTTGACTTGCTGACCTTCCAGCTAACAAGGTGGGCTTCTTACCCACTGGGTGAGCTTCTTAACCACTAGGTTTAATTTATAGATATGATATGATTTGTTTGTTTGTTCCTTATGAGTAGAAAATGGCTCGAATTTTTGTTTGTAAACTAAATAGAGCACTGGGGTTCACTAGATGGGGGAGGGTGTGGATTCCCCATGCCCCAATGGCATGGAACGGCCCGCGCAGAGGCCACTTCGGGAGAACGCTCCTGGTCCGTGGGCTCTGCGGGCAGAGAAATTAAGGGGGGAGGATTAATAATAGGGTTTGATTCACCCAATTAATGACCTGACCAACGGTTCCGCTGAGAAGGCATTTCTCCAGACTCTGTTATCCATTAAGGCAATCACTCATCTCCGAGTTTATCCTAACCCTTGTTGCAAATAGTAGCCATGTTTACCCCAGTCTAAACCCTAGACAATGGTGTTTCCCATGTCAATGTTTGCCCACGTTAATTAACTTCCCCAAGAGAGATTCCCAATTAACCCGAGTAAACAGGTGATGTGATTTTCTGTCAGATGACGGTTTTTTCCTGCCTTGCCTTCTGATCTATAAATGTAGATACTTTTCCTTCAATAAACCACTGATCTGATCTCGCTCCATACTGCCTCGTATCGTTTCTTGATCAGTCTCCTCCGGGACCTACGGCCGTCCTAACGGCCCCGATTCCTACATCTGGTGACCCCAAGACGTGATCTTACCCGTGAGTAAGCGATCACACGGTCCGGTTCTGCGCTTGAACCGCGTCCGATCGTCCCGGAGGACAGAGCGGCAGCCCGGCCGGTAAACCAGCCGGTCGGGAAGACGGCCTAAGCGGCGAGGCATTACCGGAGAGGCTTCCTACAGTTTGCTCCCGACTTTCGCGGCGGCTTGCAGGTTACGGAAAAACGCGTTCCGCAGGGTCAGCTGTGAACCCCTGACAGCGCAGAGGCCACCGAGGGCCCGTGGTAGGGGACCACGCTCCGAGCTCTACCCAGAGAATCGTCGCCAGAGCCTATTACCTTGCCCAAAGACGCGTCGACTCGTCCCGAGGAGGAAACTTCGGAGGACCCACGCAGGTAATATGGGGACTTGTCCTCAGCGACAAGGTCCGTCCGCTAGCCAAAGAACTCGTGAAGAAGAGTTCAGAATCCTGGCCAGGGTGTTTCAGTTAAGGTTTCACAGTCAAGAGCTACCGAGACTTTTGGCGTACCTAAGGGAACACTGCCTGCTTTACCCAGAAGTAGGTACGTTAACCCTTAAGCTTTGGGATCAGATAGGAGACTGCATTCAGCAACCCCCGAAAGCTCCAGGAGGCGTAATTTGCACTTGGAACAAATGTAGGAAACTCTTAGCGGAGATAGAACCAGTCCGGGTAGAGGCCAAAGAACCCCCAGTGCCAGCCGAACCATCGGCGCCCACGGCGCTCTATCCGTCATTACAGTTCAGGCAGAGTAGCGTAGGGAGCTTTCCCTCGGTGACAGCTGCAGACGTCACCGACGGAATGCAAGGAATGGGGAGCGCAGGCGCTTCTCTGACAGCCCCAGGTTCCCTAGCTACCAAGAGTGCCCTTCAGCGCACAGTTGAGGAAGAACTCAAGAAGGGGGAATTGCCAGCAGAAGAGCTAGCTGAGCTTAGTCAGATTTGTCCAATTCGCATGGAAATGGATGCCCTCACAGGGGCCCAGCAGATAGTCCACTCACCAGTCCCGTATAAGCTTCTCATGGCTATACGGAAGGCCATTTCAGAGACAGGACTCCAAAGTTGCTTTACTAGGGGCACGCTTCAGCAAGTGTGCGAGAACACCATGTTCATCCCGCACGACTGGAAAGCCGTCATGCGGATGATGCTCAACCCTAGCCAGTATCTGATTTGGGACAGCGAGTTTCGCCTTGAGGCTCAGACTAGGGCTGCCAGGATGGGAGGCGCAGTACTTCCTGACCAGTTATATGGTTCAGGTGCCTTCGAATCCATCAATGCGCAGATCAACTTGCCACTCGCCACTCTTCAGATGTCAGCCGAGGCTGCCTTTAGGGCTTTTTTCAAGGTTCCAGCAACTGGCAAAGCGGCTAAGAATTATACCGCAATTAAGCAGGGAGCCCAGGAGCCCTACATGGACTTCATCAATCGCTTAGAGGAAGTGATCAGTAGGCAGATAGATAATGAGGAAGCCCAACAAGAGCTCATGATAAAGTTAGCCAAGGACAACGCCAATTTAGACTGCCGTAAAATCTTGCAGTCACTGGGCAATCGTCCCGACTTGACACTCACGGACATGATTAGAGCTTGCGCCGACGTTGGCACAGAATCCTACAAGATGGGATTGCTAGCGGCAGCGGTGCAAGGGGGTAAGAGACCCAAAGGTAAAAATCAAGGTGCATGTCACAATTGTGGCAAGGTCGGTCACTTCGCTAGGGAGTGCCGATCCAAGGGAGGCGGACAAAATTCCGGCCGTTCCAAGGCTCCAAACACCCCGTGTCCGAAGTGCAAGAAAGGCTACCATTGGGCCAGAAATTGTCCGAGTTCGGGAAACTGGAACACGGGCATGTCTCTGGCCCCGGTCCAAACAGAGGCTTCTTTCGCTCAGAGCTCGCCAGAGCTAGACTAGATTCCAGTCACCTTCCAGGCGCTGCGAGGGCCCAGGCCAGCCCCAAGGGTAGTTCAGGGCTAGAATTGACTTGTCAGGCAGACGTCACATGCGACCTGCCAGGCACAGTCTATCTGGTGGACTCCCAGTATATGGGTCCACTGCCCAAGGGCTTTATAGGTTTAGTTTTGCCCCGCAGTGTAGCAGGAGCACGCGGAATTCTTGTAATTCCAGGAGTCATTGACTCCAATTTTTTAGGCATTCTCCAAGTTCAGCTTTGGACGCACTTACCCCAGACAATTCACAAAGGAGACACATTAGCGCAACTGATCATGATTCCTTGTCACTCGCCAGCAGATAGCCAGGGAAGGCTCAGGGACAGCTCAGAGTCCCGGTCAGAGGACCGCTTGAGCGCCAGTGAGGCAGTACAAGGATACCAGGTCTTAGCGACAGTGGAGACCAACATTGAGTGGAAACAGCGCCCGGTTATTGAGGTATTTCTGAATAATAGATCATTTTCAGGATTGTTAGATACCGGAGCTGATGTGAGCGTGATAAGCAGAAGCCAGTGGCCAAGGGAGTGGGCCATTGAGCCGGTCTCCGATGTGTGTGGGGTAGGCGGCATTCAGGAAGCGTTTAGGAGCCGGGAGTGGGTGACAGTCACAATCCCAACGGCTGACGGCACAGCGGTAATTCGGCCACACATTCTTGATGTGCACATCAACCTTTGGGGGCGAGACATTTTACAGCAGTACGGTGCTACGCTTACCTTCGGGTAATGGCGTTGCCACTTAAATGGCTCACCGATACGCCGGTCTGGGTGGAACAATGGCCGGTAGTGGGAGAGAAATTAGTCACCCTAAAGCAACTGGTTAAAGAGCAGCTAGACGCAGGACATATAGAGCAGTCTACTAGTCCTTGGAATTCGCCAATTTTTGTCATTAAAAAGAAGTCGGGGAAGTGGCGACACCTCCACGATCTCAGAGAGATCAATAAATGCATACAGCCAATGGGTCCGCTTCAGTGCGGCATCCCAAATCCTAATATGATTCCCAAGGGGTGGGAGATCCTAGTTGTAGATCTCAAGGATTGTTTTTACACGATTCCCTTAGACCCCAGGGACCAGGAAAGGTTTGCCTTTACGGTGCCGGTTGTGAACCACAGTGAGCCCACGCAGCGTTACGCGTGGAATTTTTTGCCACAGGGCATGCTCAATTCACCCACCCTGTGCCAAATTTATGTTCACAACGCACTGGCAAAGTTTCGAAACCTTCACCCCAAAGCGTTAGTTTGTCATTTCATGGACGACATCTTGGTCGCAGTGCCGCAACTCGGCAGCAAAATGTTTTCAGACCTCCAGGTCAGCCTGGGGGAGAAAGGTTTACTCATTGCCCCGGAGAAAGTGCAGAGAACCGAGCCCTTCTCATACTTGGGTCATCGGCTTCTCCGCTCTTTAGCAGCACCAGTTTTGCCCCAAATCAACTTGAAGGATTCAGTCACCTTGGTGGAATTGCAGCAGGTTTTAGGGAACATTAATTGGGCCAGACCGTATTTCCGATTGGATACGGATCTCTTGAAACTGCTCTTCTTGCTGCTCACATTAGGTAAGCAGCCGGCAGACCGGATACAAATTTCTCGAGAAGCGCGCTCGGCTCTCGAGAAAGTCAACCAAATTCTCAGCCAAAGATGGGTGGACAGGATTGCTCAGGGGCCATATGCTCCGATCCTGAACTTATATATCGTTCGGGCAGGATCCATGTTCACTGGAGCCTTAGGAGTGGACTCCGAGAAAGGGGCGAGTATCGTGGAATGGGTGTACTTGCCGAACACCTCTTCCCGAAACATCGTTCCTCCCCAAGAATTGGTCTCCGCGGTGGTCTACCGCGGAAGGCTGAGAGCTAGGGACATTTCAGGGCACGACTTAGCCAAAATTGTAGTCCCGTTCACCAAAGAACAGATTCAGCAGTTGATGCAGCTCGGTGACTCGCTTCCAATTGCTCTGGAAGGATTCACCGGATGCTTGGCATACCACTTGCCAAAGGACCCCAGACTTGTCTCGCTTCAAACGCAGACAGTCAGCTTGTTCGAATTGCTCTCGCTGGTTCCGCTTCAGGGGGCCAGGACAGTCTTTACAGATGGGGGTCTCACATATGGTGTCTTGACTTGGCAGGAAGGCCAGGCTTGGCGCACGCTGTTAACTCTTCCACAGAAGTCTGCGCAGCGGGCGGAGTTGGCAGCGGTGAACCTTGCTTTGCGCACCTTCGCCAAAGAGCGCCTAAACATCATTACTGATAGTCAGTATGTCAGGAATTTGCTTCACAGTCTACCGGGAGCATACATTACTCCCGCGATAGACAAAAATTTACTTAGTCTGTTTCTCACTGCTCAATTTCATTTGCGAAACCGCACGGAGCCGCTCTATATTGCCCACATCCGAAGTCACCAAGACCTACCGGGTCCGATTTCCACGGGCAATAGCAGAGCGGATGCGGCGGCAAAGGAAATTCAGCAACGTTCAGTGTTAGGTGTTTTCACTACGCCAATTCAGAGTCATGCTTTCTTTCACCAAAATGCCAAAGCGCTTGCCAGACAGTTCAATCTGCCACTTTCTCAAGCCCAAGGCATAGTTCGCTCTTGCCAGCATTGTGCAGGGGCACCGGGGGGGGGGGGGGCTCATGGGGGGTCAACCCACGAGGGACAGAGGCTAACCAGGTGTGGCAAATGGATGTTACGCATGTTCCGCAGTTTGGCAGATGGCAGTACATGCATGTTTGCACTGATACCTTTTCTCAATTCGTTTGGGCAACGGCGCAGAAAGGGGAGACTGCTTCCCACATGGAGCAGCACCTCCTTTCCTGCATCGCGGCAATGGGCAAGCCGCGGCACGTGAAAACCGATAACGCCCCGTCCTACAGCTCCAGGCAGCTGGCGGCCTTCATGGCCACCTGGGACATTCAGCATACTTTTGGCGTTCCTTACAATCCACAGGGGCAAGCGATTGTGGAACGGGTCAATCGGACGCTCAAGTCCTATATTGACAAACAAACAGAAAGGGGGGAGCCACCAGCCCTCCCCAAGTCACAGGCTCAGGCACAGCATTGTCTGAATAAGGTATTGTTCACATACAATCACCTTAATGTTTTTTCGGATTGCACACCGCAGGAGAAGCACTTCCGCCGTTCGTAAGCTCTCCCGCGACCGATGGTCCGATACCGGGTGCCACCGGACCCTTCCTGGAGGGGCCCGGCGCCACTCGTAACCTGGGGAAGAGGGTATGCTGCAGTTATGTCTCCTACAGGTGTCGTTTGGATTCCAGCTCGGTGTGTCAAGCCTCACTTGGAACCACATGGCGTGGACCCAGGCCGACCCGAGTCCGATCCCGGAGATGGAGGACCTCACTCTGACCGAGAGGACCCGTTGGAAGAAGCGGCCACAGATGACAGCACCGAAGATCACCTGGGGGATGGTCAAGGCTCTTTGCAATGAGGCCCAGGACGTCATCCGGCACGAGGAGAGGGAGCCAACGCCGGAGAACATCGTAGCTACAGTCTTTTCCCTGATTACTGCCAACACCGTGGCAGTCACCATCATCCTGATCCTCTCCCTACTTGCGGGGGGAGGCGTTCAGGCTGCCTCACTGAAGGCCAACGATTTGATGCCAGGAGGAGACCTTTCCGCCCGGATGTATTACAACATATGGGAAAGGTTGGTGGGTCTCGTCAACTAGTCCGATTTTTGCCTGAAGCAGGACATTGGTTCTGCCTCAATCCTGAGCACCTGCCTCATCCCAGTGTGCCACACTCCAGTTGCGCACCCCAGGGATGGCGACTGGCTAGTGAAACGGATTTTCAGCCCGTACAACCCAGCGGCTTCTACAGAATACGCCCGTTGGGAGATGTGGCTCACCATGACTTTGTCGGCTGATGCAGCCACTCTCCACACTCCTCGAGTGGCGGTCAGCCCGAACTCTACTTGTGCTCGAATGACCGGCTGCTCCGCAGTCGGCCGAACCCGGCGCCGCTGCCTCAACGTTGGCAGTGGCAATTGGACTTGTAATAACCCAGTGACACTTGGTTCAATGTATGCTCATGTTACCCTACCATCTGGTTGGTTCTTTACGTGTAATCAGTACACTTGGAACTACATTCCTGCAAATGTATCAGATGCTGTATGTTGCATTAGTCGTTTGACATTGTTACTCCCTACTAAGGATATGGTCACCCCAAGCACAAATGTTACAAGTGTTTCAGCACCCATACGACACACTCGCACCACCCAGTTAGACAGCTCATGTGAGAGCAGCTTTAGAGTGATGAGTTCAGCCGAATATCTCTCGTTGGCAGTCAGTATTTTTGGCGTGCCAGGCTTAGCCGTCGGCAACGCTCGGAGGATTGGTCGACTGGCTTGCGGACTAGCTAAAGCCATTAACCATACCTCCTCGGCGATAGCGCTGCTCAACCAAGAGCAGGCAGAGCTTCGCCATGCCATACTTGACAATAGAGCGGCTATAGACTATCTCTTATTGCTACATCACCTGGGTTGCGAATCTTTTCATGGTATGTGTTGCTTTAATCTCACTGATAACTCCCGTAAGGTTCAGAGTCAGCTCACAGACCTCCACACCATAGTCGAAGGCATCAGGGAGGGTTCTGCATGGGGAGCTTGGTGGAGTTCATTGTGGAACTGGATGTGGTCGTGGATCCCATGGGGATGGCTTCAGACGGTACTCAAAGTGATTGTGGGGGTGATTATACTAGGCATAGCAGTGTGCTGCTTCGCGCAATGTATTCCCTCGCTGATATCAAGGTGCCGCTCCCGGAGGGAACCCCGAAGCACCATTCCCGCTCATCAGCTGGTGCCCCTCTTGTGCAGAGTCGCCGGTCAGGCTCTTAAGTAAAACGAAAAGGGGAGATGTGGATTCCCCATGCCCCAATGGCATGGAACGGCCCGCGCAGAGGCCACTTCGGGAGAATGCTCCTGGCCCGTGGGCTCTGCGGGCAGAGAAATTAAGGGGGGAGGATTAATAATAGGGTTTGATTCACCCAATTAATGACCTGACCAACGGTTCCGCTGAGAAGGCATTTCTCCAGACTCTGTTATCCATTAAGGCAATCACTCATCTCCGAGTTTATCCTAATCCTTGGTGCAAATAGTAGCCATGTTTACCCCAGTCTAAACCCTAGACAATGGTGTTTCCCCTGTCAATGTTTGCCCACGTTAATTAACTTCCCCAAGAGAGATTCCCAATTAACCCGAGTAAACAGGTGATGTGATTTTCTGTCAGATGACGGTTTTTTCCTGCCTTGCCTTCTGATCTATAAATGTAGATACTTTTCCTTCAATAAACCACTGATCTGATCTCGCTCCATACTGCCTCGTATCGTTTCTTGATCAGTCTCCTCCTGGACCTACGGCCGTCCTAAAGGCCCAATTCCTACAGGAGGGGATAGAAATTTAACAAAACAAACAAGCTTACTTACTTATTTTTACCACAACGGAGCACACGGAACACAGTTACCTTTCTTACCGAAGCGGTACCTGTATATCTACTTGCAATTTCTTGCTTTCAAACTGCTAGGTTGGCAGGAGCTGGGACAGAAAAGCAAGATGCAAACATTGGGAGATAAATAAAATAAGATAATAAAAATAAAATAAAACTCTCACTGCCCCACCAGAAGCATGACCAGAACACAAACATTTATCCTACCTGACTTGAAGAAGGGACCTAACTGCAGGCTGATTTGCTGTGGATGAAGAGTAAGGTAAAGGTCACCCTTGCTTGAAATCCAGTCATATCTGGCTCTAGGGTTCAGTGCTCATCTCTGTTTATAGATGAAGAGCCAGTGCTATCTGTGTTTGCAGATGTTTCCATGGACATGTGGCAGGCATGCCTAGACACTGGAGCGCACGGAACACTGTTTATCTTTCCACTGAAGTGGTACCTATTTATCTACTTGCAATTTCTTGCTTTAAAACTGCTAGGATGAAGAGTAGCCACTCCATAGGCTCGTAGAATAGATGGTTTGCAGACAAGGATAAGGGCTGTACATCATCTCAAAATTTCAGGAGCTGTGCTCTCCCTCCACCCCCAGTCACAAGCTTTCCTTGGTTCATGGTAAGGTAAATGATAAAATATTTTTTTTTATTGTTCCAGGAAATCCTTTTAAGATAAAAAGAATAAAAACTACTTGAGCACAGGACTTCCTTGATCTGACTTTTAAACTTGTGTGATTGTGCCAAAGGTTACTTTGAAGGCACCTTCTCACAGCTGGATTCCTTTTTCAGAAGAAAGGGTTCAAAGTAAACTATTTCCTTGTGGAAGTGATCTTAAGGAAGGAACTTAAAGGCAACAATCTGCAACTGGTCATTTATTTAAAAGCAAAAGACCAAGAAAGGCCAAGATGCCCAATTCCAGCTAGCTATTTTTCTGGCCTCCCCTCCCCTCCATTACATTAGACACAATACTGCTACACTTACTCTGACAGTTCTCATACTTAAAACCTATGCACACAGATTTTAAGATTCAATCTAATCAAAATTGGGCGGCAATATAAATCAGAAAAATAAATAAATAAAAATAAATAAATAAAATGCTTGCATAGGAGTAAGTCCAATTTAGTTCAGTGGGGGTTCCCCCCTAAGTAGACATGTAGGAGGTGGCACTTTAAATAACGATGATAATTAAAGGTAAAAGGTCTCCTTTGCTCAAAAGCCAGTTGTATTCAACTCTAGGGGGGAGTTGCTCATCTCTGTTTACAGGCAAAGAGCGAGCACTGTCTATCTGCAGACATTTCTGTGATCATGTGGAAGGCATGACTAGACACCAGAGTGCACAGAACACTGTTACCTTTCCCACCAAAATGGTACCTATTTATCTACTTGCAATTTCTTGATTTCAAACTGCTAGGTTGGCAGGAACTGGGGCAGAGGATGGGAGCTCACTCCATCACACATCACTCAGGTCTTGAACTGCTATCCTGGCAACCTTCCAGTCGTCAAGTTCAGCATCTTAACCGCTAAGCTATCGCATTCCCCAATGATGATAATTAGTTAAAGGTTTCCCTTGTTCGAAAGCCAGTCGTATCTGACTCTAGAGTTCAGTGCTCATCTCTGCTTCAAAGCCGAAGAGCCAGCACTGCCTGCTTCTGTAGACGTTTCCATGGTCATGTGGCAGGCATGACTAGATACCGGAGCGCACAGAATGCTGTTTACCTTCCCACTGAAGTGGTCCCTATTTATCTACTTGCAGTTTCTTGCTTTCAAACTGCTAGGTTGGCAGGAGCTGGGACAAAGACGGGAGCTCATTCTGTCCTGCAGTACTCAGGAATCAAACTGCTGACCTCCTGCCTTCCAGTCAGCATCTTAGCCACTTGAGCCACCCAGTTGATAATTACATGTTGCCAAATCAATTCTGACTTATGGCAACCCTTTCCAGGTTTTTCCAGGTAGAGAATATATACAGGTGGTTTACCATTCCCTTATTCTGGGGGTGACCTGGAACTGTGCCACTTGTCCATGATTGCACAGGCTGGCATAGTGGGAAATTGAACTTCCTGCATCTGTCTAAATCACTGAGTTATCCAGCCAGCTAATTGCATTCTATCAAGTCAAGTCTGTCTCTTCCCTTGTGGCAAACACTAGAGACTTAAATTTGCAACCTTTGGCTCCAGTCTCTGATCCATTCAACCAAAGGTACTTTAAGTTCATGTTAATTATTTTCTAAGTGCAAAAACAAGTGGAGGAATTTGCAGTGATATATTCTTTTCTAAAGACAGAAGTGTACAATCTTAGCATATACACTTCAGTATAGGAATTCAATTTATTTGAGCAGTGTTTGTGGCTACTGAGGAGACATCAGCTCCATACATGTCTAATTTTGGATTTGGAAATAAGGGAAATTTTGGGCACGCACCTCTGTGGGTGTGGCCAAATCTGTGGGCATGGCCAAATATAGCCATGTGACTTGCTGGGCTCTAGTCATGCCTGCCAAATGGCCATGAAAATGTCTGCAAACACAGACAGCACTGGCTCTTTGGCTGTAAATGGAGATGAGCACTGCACCCTAGAGTTGGATACGACTGGCAGATTTTACTTTCTTAGGATCAAAGATCTCTGCAGATGGTGATTGCAGCTGTGAAATAAAAAGGTGACTAATGCTTGGGAACATAGTTAAAAGTAGAGGCATCACCTTGCAAACAAAAAATTGCATAGTCAAAGCAATGGTATTCCCGGTGGTAATGTATGGGTGTGAGAGCTGGACCATTAGGAAAGCTGAGCACAGAAAAATAGATGCCTTTGAAATGTGGTGTTAGAAATAGGTCGATCCTAGAAGAAATCAACCATGACTGCTCATTAAAGGTCAAATAGTAAAGATGACACTAAAGTACTTTGGACATCAAATGAGAAGAGAGGATTCACTTGAGAAGGCCTTGATACTGGAAAAGGTGGAGGACAAAAGAAGGGGGTGGCCAAAAATAAGATGGCTAGATGGTATTGTAGATGCAATGAGCACAAAGCTGTGTGGGCCAAATAACCCTTTCCTCATTTTCCTCGGGGACTTTTCTTTTCTTTTCTTTCTTGTTTACTCAGTGGCTTAAGTGACTAAGATGCTGACTGGTAGGCAGAAGGTCAGCAGTTCGATTCCCAAGCACTGCAGGACAGAATGAGCTCCCGTCTTTGTCCCAGCTCCTGCCATCCTAGCAGTTCGAAAGCAAGAAATTGCAAGTAGATAAATAGGGACCACTTTGGCGGGAATGTAACAGCGTTCCATTCACTCTGGTGTCTAGCCATGGCTGCCACATGACCACGGAAACGTCTGCAGAGTCGGATATGACTGGCTTTCGAGCAAGGGAAACCTTTACCGTACTCGTTTTTAATTAATTTGCTCTCTCTCTCTCATATAGTGATCAAGCAACCTCCCCCCCTCCCAAGCTAACTCTAGAACAGAAACGAAATCCTCCAGCCAGGAGACAGGGCAGAAACAGCTCAATAAACCATGAGAGTGAGAGACCAAGAGCTGATTTGCCCCTGCATATATGAAATATCGCTCACCCAGAGTAGACTCCCCATGCGTCCCATGGTGGCTCCAGCCTCCAACCAGCTCAACAGCAAAAACAAGCGAAGCCTCCATTGACCATGTGGCCGGGAAGGGAAATGAGAAACTACAGAAGGCCCCTCCCACCACTTTCTCTCTCTCCTTTCACAAGCGAAAAGCCACAGACAGCGACCTCTGGTGGCAGGTAAAACATACTGCAGCTTCGCCTGTGAGGGCTCCAGTCAGGATTTTTTTTTAAACAAAATAAGGGATATTAAGGGAAAATTAATAAAATGGGAAGGGGCGGGAAGAGGGGTAAAAAATAAGGGGTTTCCCCCGGGGAAAATTGGATAGTTGACAGGTATGATCAGCTCTCTAAAGATAGGTAGAAACCTGCAGTAAGTTCAGAGAAAGAAGGAAGGAACCCTAAGAATACCAATCTGCATATAATGCTAGACAAGACCAGAGGGGGATATACTTCTTCTACTTTTACATCTTCTACTTCTTCTTTGATGTTATCTCTCCACCTTCCTCTGGGTCTGCCTCGTGTTCCTTGTCCTTCTCCTGTTTTCACATAAGCCTTGTATGGTATGGAATTCCAAGACATTCTCCCCAAATGGGCAAACCACTTTATTTGTCATCTCTGTATGTAGTTCAAGCTTGGTTCTATTCCAATTCTTACCATTATAATCTCATTCCTGATTTTATCCCATGTAGTCACTCCAGTGGCCTTCCTCAGACATTTCATTTCCACGATGACCCACTTTTGTTTATGTTTTGTTTTAAGCATCCAGGACATCCTTGGTACTGGGCCATCCTAGGTCAGGCAAAAGGAACTGCAGAATGAACTCACCAAAAGTATCTTTAATTTGGCAGTTTCACCTCTGGCCTAGACATGGAAGAAGAATAGTCCTTCTGAATAAACATTTTGTTAAATAGTTTCCATGAGTTTTACAACCTACAGCTCTAGGTTGGGGAGAAATAATTATCATTTGCTGTCAGGTCTGTTTTGCCTTAGGAAGACCTTTCCCAAGGTTTTCTAGGTATAAACTCTTCAGAAATGGTTTACCAATTCTAGCCTTCTGATGGTGCTCTGGAACCATGCAGCTTGGCCAAGACCAGACAGGTGGCAGGACATGAAATCCCATCAGCCAGACATGTTCCAGGTGATCTTAGCTGGTTCATCTGCCAAGAGGGACAGCAGATGGTGTGGCTCCACAGCCAGGTACTCCAGCCCTCAGAGCTATTTCAGCTCTCTGGGAGAAAAGCAAGATGTAAAATAAAATAAAATAAAACCTTAAGAAAAATTTTGTTCAATGGATGAAAACGAGACCATTCAGTCCAAAATGGAGAGTGTTGGCATTAGAAGAGGCCCTTCCCCAACACAACTACCAACTCCAAAGCCTCACCCTGCTACCTATCTGGAACTGTAGTGGGTGGCAGAGTGGCTCGGCTCCTCTTTTTGAATGATTCTGCCTAAAAATATTTATTTTATTTATTTATTACCTTTTTATACTGCCCATCTGGGATATTTCCCACTCTGAGTGGTTTACAAACAAACAGCAGCAAAATAACATAAACAACAAATGGCATCTGAGGGCAAGCAAACTCAAAACTGACCAACTAGCTATTGTTAAAAATAGCCTCTGTTCATGTAAAAAACTACTCCGTCAGTGAAATGGCTGAACTGAAATTTGTTCCCAATGTGCTCCTTAACTTGATGCATTCAGGAAGGATACAGTGGAACCCCGACATACAAACGGTTTGACTTACAAAAAACTCAAGGTACAAATAGAAATCCTGGCAAAAAAAATTCGACATACAAATTTTTAATAGGAAAAATTCAACTTGCAAAAAAAATACAGTGACATCTAGTGGCCTCTTCTGGTAATGCAATGTGTTTTCGACATACAATTTTTTCGACATACAAATAACCTTGTGGAACAGAAAAAAATCGTTTGTAGAGGTTTTATTGTATTTTTCATCATGAGCCAGAATTTAAAAGTATGCTACCCCACTGTGGTTTCAGTTTGCGATTTTTGCCTCATTTCACATGAATAGATTCTAACACAACCATCTCTTCTCCTCAGCTTAGTAGCACTCCCAAGCAAATAGAAAAACAGCAAACAGCCTGTTATGGCAGGAACCCAGCAGAATGCTTTAGATCGATCCTCTCCAAATTCTTAAGACCACAGACTAAACTTTAGTCTAAGCACACATTTGAGGAGACCTTTTAAAAAATATAATGTAGAAAAGGATAGCATACTTCAGGTTTTCAGAATCTATTTTGTTTTGAACCAGAACCCCAAAGTCTCCTGTCTCCAAATTGCACCAAGTGTGAGCAACAGACATTGAGAACAGAAGGTTTTGCATCTTAGGACTTTTGCTGACTCCTGCCACTTATTCTGCTGTGTCATCATTTTGTTGTTGAGCTACTAAGGTTCAAAAACTTTGCTCATTCGTTCGTTTTCGTGTCAGAGATTACTCTGGGTTGAAAGGATTTTTGCAGGCTCCCTTCATGTCCCCCATCTTTGCTGATCTACTTTGGATCATTCAAAAACTTACAGAAGATTTAGATTTACCATCTGTCTGCTCTTGTTATACTTGACCTGTGATAGAGCCACAAGTTATAGTGATGCCTTAGAAAAAAATTAAAGGTTATTTGAAAGACATTTCTATATGTATTTTCAGTGTACATCTGGTCTCATCATAGAGTTTTATTATGGACTGTCGGGGAAAATTTTGTTTTATGGGTGAAAAGAATAATTTGAAATATAAGTCGAAGGCGACTTGATGGCATGTAACAACCATCACAACCACGTAATATGTCTTTTTAAAAAACATTCTTTTTCTTCTTCTGCCTTATCTGAATCCAAATACTGTATTGGCAATCATCATGGTGATCAGCCACGAAGACTTTCCTGAGGATATAATACAGTGGCCTTTCATCAGCCTTCTGCATTGCAGCATGACATCCGTACCATACGCTGATCCAGTTCTGCAAGTCACTTTCTGGTCCTGAGCCCTTTTGACACGCAAAGTCCTCAGCTTTAGGGTAGTATTGATGAAGCTGCTGCTCTCCATCAAGATGGGATTTATTTAATCCTCTTGGGAACCATTACCCTTCTCTGTGGACTTCAGCACCCAAGACCATTAGTCCTCAGGGTTGTCAGATTAGTTAACCACCTCCTGACACTCGGTGTTGAGTCTCTGGCAGTATGGTCTACTCCAGGGGTGGCCAACTTTTTTATGCCACTGGCCTGACCATGCCCCCAGAAGTGGAAGCAGGTGCATTTATTGCTGTCATAAATGCACCCACCTCCGCATATACGACAACCATGGGCATGTTTGCGCATGCGGATCACATTTTACAACTGATGCAAACATGCCTGCTTCCACTTCCAGGTGTGGCGGAGGCAGCACCAGGCCAGATGGGATGATGTCATGAGCCAGATCCAGCCCATGGGCCATAGGTTGGGAACCCCTGGTCTACTCTATTACCATAGCAGGATAACCTGGTCAGACTTAGAATTTTCGGAACAATATTTTCCCCATAGATTATTTGCTTATTTGAGCAGAATTCTGTAAAAGCTCAGGTGTAATGATTAGCCTCTTTGATGTCAGGAAAGTTTCAATAAGCTGTTCATTGACTCTTAGAGATAGCATAGCTCTATCACACCCAAAGGCTTGCATATAAAGATATCCTCTACAATAGAAAACTAATCTTGCTTCCTTCATTGAGGAATGTGTCTCAAAGATATAAAATGAAAGGTTGAAGGCCTGCCTTACAGATACATGTTCTTTTCCACTTTTGGGAATTTTATTATTCCTCTCTTCTTAGTCTTCATTTTGGAAAGGATTAGCAATGCTGGAAGGGATTGTCTTTTAACATAGTTTCCGGGATGCAATATGACATGGACACCTAACCTAACCAACATCTGGGCCGTACATAAATCGGGATGTCAGTATCAGAGAACACTGAGGCAGTAATTTTTGGACTGGAAAGCCAGAGAGTTGGTAGCATCATTATTATGGTGGGTGTGTTAATTCCATGACATGTGGTGCCTTATTAGAGAGAGAGAGAAAGAAAGAAATAGAGAAACCAGCCAGAAGCCAACCCATAGTAATGTGTTATTACACAAATAATAGGGCTGTTCAAGCCATCTTCATTAGGTTTTAACTCAGTTCTAATAAAACATCAGTATTTTATTTGGCTTGGTTGTGTCCTGGTTTCATGTGGTCAGTTTTTCTTGTTCCACAGGCCTCTTGCAAGATCCAAGTTGTAATTGTGTAGATCCATTGTATTTTCAACGTCCAGCTTGATCTTGTGATTTCAGATGTTTTCTCACCGAAATCAGAAAAATATTTTTTTTAAAAAATATGATTTACAGAATGCCAAAGCTAGTTTGCTGAAGCCACACTAGCAGTAAAATTCTGGGCATTGTAGTGCATTTCCGCCTTCCCCAACCTCTGGCAAATGGTCTGTGTTTTTCATCATTGGTGAACAGACAGTATCTTCCATGGTACCGGAAAGTGGCTAGCTTATAAAATGCATGACAGGTAACAGGCCAGATAATTCACCCCTTCAATGAACTTCTACCATCTCTCAGCATCAGTTATCTGAAAAGACTGCTTCACTCTATCCAGAGCTTGGATATAATGGATTAGAACTAACAACACTACACACAACAGATTACTTTTGGTAATAATTCTGAGGGTCTAACTGTGTTACTTATGTAATGGTCTCTTTCAAACAGTAAGGCACCTTTGTTTTTAAGGCAGGTTGCCCCTTTAAAAAATAATGAGGGATGGAAAGAGTAATATGATGAGTTATTGTAAAATCCATGCTATGACAACAGTACCTAGTTAGCTTTTAGACATTGTTAATTAGTTGCACGGGACCGGCTTAGTGGTTAAGATGCTGAACTTGACAACTGGAAGGTCAGCAGGGCAGCAGTCCAAGAGCCGAGTGCTGCACGACAGCGTGAGCTCCCGTCACATGCCCCAGCTCCTGCCAACCTACAGTTAGAAAGCAAGAAATTGCAAGTAAATAAATAGATACTGCTTCAGCGGGAAAGGTAACAGTGTTCTGCGTACTCCGGTGTCTAGTCATGCCTGCCACATGACCATGGAAATGTCTGCATATGTAGACAACATTGGTTCTTGGGCTGTAAACAGAGATGAGAACTGTACCCTAGAGTTGGAAACAACTGTCTGTCAAGCAAGGGAGGCCTTTACTTTTACCTAATTAGTTGCACAGCATGTTACTGCTTAAAAGTAACTCTCCAAGCTTTGACTCTGTCTAACAGTAAGACCAGCAGTCCAACAAAAGCACCTGGTTGGTTGCTATGGAAAAATTAAAGCTGGACTTGAGAGGACTTTGATCTGACTGAGCAGACTTTTCTTATGTTGTTATGCTTCCCCACCAGTCATCCTGCATGCCTTTGCCCATCCTGCTAACTTCATGCTGATGACAGGCAAACACTACTTACTTGTCGTTTATACATTTGTGCCAACTTGGAGATTGGCCACCAACTGGTGATGTTTGCTAATTTAAACGGCATAGGCAAGACGCCAATACAGCAATAGGTAATACAGGTAGCTGCCACAGGTAGGCCTTACTCTGCCTTACTAAGCGCCTTGCTTCTTAACCTGGAAACTAGTTCGCTGATTCATACAGGAATGTGCCAATAGTATCACAGACTGCCCTGGGAAACACCACAGAATTTCCTGGGATGTTTTGGAATTATGACTCCCAGATCTCCCAGTTGGCAGGGCCAGCTTTTCAGGCTTGGATTTATGGTTAACAATTTTGAGTTAAGAAATAAAAGCAAATTTCAACAGAAGCTTCTGGTGGATGGGGTGTAGAGCTTAGCAAAACAGCCAGCTGTTTTTCTCTTACCCTTATACGGTGAAGTACAATCAGAGTCCCTGTTCTGTCATTCATAGCTGATGCATCAATGCACCAACCAGGAGCAAAGGAGCAAATTTATTCTCTAGCCCAAAGCCGTACAGGTCCTTACATGAAAATTGTCTTATATTTGTTTTCCTCCAACCCTGATTTATCAAAGATCACCATTTGAGAATCACAAAAGGGCAGCAAGGAATGTGCATTTATTGCTAAAGATGAAAAGAAGAGCTCTCCTTGACAGGCTTTGGGTAATCTGCACTGCACATTGTTTGGGGTAGGTTCGTGATGGTGAACTTTGGCATTCCAGGTGTTCTTGAACTTCAATACCCAGAAATCTCTGTGTGAATCCACATGAAGGGGTTTACTGCGCGATAAATCCATTCGTGTGGATTCACAGAGACATTGGCTTCTGGGAATTGAGGTTCAAGAACACCTGGAGTGCCAAGGTTCGCCATCATGGGGACCATACTCTGCCTATCAGCCTCAACAGAATAGAGCTGACCAAAGTGTTTCTCTAATATAAAGGTGCCCAGTTTGCACATACATACATACACAATTTATTTCAGCCATTGACCAGCATATGTTTGCACATAAAATTTCAATCATAAATTAATAGTTACGTTTCTGATTTCCAATTTTGGAAATGTCACATGAAGAATTTTGATCCCCTATAAAACAATCTAGCACCACAGGAATAGGAGTGTTGCTGGCCACAAACCTTGCAGAGCTTCAGTTGATGCTGGATTGAGTTAGAGCTTCAAGCATAGAATATGGTTTGGATCTCAATGCCAAGAAAAATAAACATCTTGCTATAAGCCGAACACCAAATCACAACAATCTAATGGCAGGAACACAAGAAATTGAAAGAGTGGATAACATTGTATTTGAGGAGTACAGTATGTTAAATGAAAATTGGGATCCCGAGGTAGAGACTAAAATAAGAATAGATAAAGCAAGATCCACCTTCATAAAAATGTGACATTTGTTATGCACATACCTGTCAAGCACGGCTCCGGACAATATGGGACCTGTGCAGAAGCCTTCTATGCAGAAGCCTTCTACGCATGCGCAGAAGGCTTCTGTGCATCTCCTTCTGCGCAGAAGCCTTCTGCACAGGTCCCATATTGTCTGGAGCTGTAGAAGGGTTCTGCGCAGAAGAGGATGCACAGTAACTACTTTCCCCCGCTGTCAAATTACAGGATGGTGGCGGCTCCAGGCAGGAAAGGAGAAAAAGCAGTGCTGGATTACGGGAAATCCTGGCCAATACGGGATACTTGACAGGTATGGTTATGCAGTAGAGATCTAACTCTCGCTAGAAGGATCCAAATAGTGAGATGTTACGTGTTCTCAGTGTTGCTATATTGAGTCAAAGCTTGGACATTGACAAAAGCTTCTGAAAAGAAAATCGAACCTTTTGAAATGTGGGCCTACAGACGGATGCTAAGGATAATGTTGCACCAGACGGATAAAGAACAAGAATCATTAAACAAAGAAAGCTTCAAAACTTTGGGCATATCATGAGGAACAACATAATTTATGGAATACTCCAACTTGTTATACAAGGGAAGATCCTTGGGAAGATGGACTTTGTGGCTAAAGAACATGAGAGACTGGCATGGCACGTCCTCGGAAGAACTGTTCTATGAAGTTAAGAACAGGAAGACTATGGCCATGACGATAGTCAATATTTTGAACGGCTATGGCACTTGAAGAAGAAGAGGAGGAGGAGGAGGAATACCTATGAGTACCTCACAGTACCTATGAGCTGACAAAGTCATCCATCATCCACAACCCAAGTACCACATGACTCAAGCTGTGGAAAACTTGGCAGATCTGGTTAAAGTTGGTACCGTATTTGCCAGCGTATGATGCATCGGAGTATAAGACACACCCTGTTATTACTAAAATAGCCCACTATAGGCCACTATATACAGTACACGGAGCACTCTATTTTTTCAGTGTATTTTAAAGGGGGAAAGTGGCTCTTCTACATCAGCAAATATGGTAATTACTTGATAGTTTATCATAATCAGAGAACACAGATAGACAGTAAATAATGACTGTCAGCTAAGGATGAACTAAGGAAGAAGCAGCCCAAGTCAACCATCTGTTTGAGAAAGAACATCATCCAGGTTAAGAATATCACCCAGGTTTACATCACTCAGGTTAAGTCCTCAGACCCAGTCAAATCCAAAACATTTCGATTGGAATTGCTTGCCATTCGGAAGGCATTGCGCTCCTTTGAGATGATGCTGTTGGGCAAGGCGGTCCAAATTGCATCGGACAACACCACCGCGATTGCATACCTCAACAAACAGGGGGAACAAGGTCCACAACGTTGCTGTACCTGGCGGTGCAACTATGGGAGTGGTGTCTGGAGCGACACATCTTTCCCATAGGGGTCCACATTCAGGGCAAGTTGAATGTGCTGGCAGACCGGCTGAGTCGCCTCACCACGACGACTCACGAATGGGAACTGGATGATGAGGTTTTTCAGTCCATTTGCAGGTCGTGGGGGAGCCCGAGCCTCGATCTGTTTGCATTGGAGTCCAACTACAAGTGTCTTCGGTACTGCTCCAGGGCGGGCATCGGACAGAACTCCGAGGGTGACGCCGTCATGAAACGGTGAGATCAGGACTACCTTTACGCCTTTCCACCGTTTCCTCTGGTTCAGAAAGTCCTCACGAGGATGCGCCAGCAATGGGCACACACGATCCTCATCGCACCGGCTTGGCCTCGGCAACCGTGGTTTCTGCTTCTGCTGGAACTCTCCTCGCAGTCGCTCACACTGCTGGACTCTCCCTCTCTCCTCCACATAGCTCAGGGATGTCTCCTCCATTCAGACTTGCCCAGTCTTCACCTCACCGTGAGGCGGATAACCCCAGATTGTCAAGGATTCTGGAGTTAGCTCGACACCATCTACCCGGAAATCATATGCCTCCAAGTATCAGTGGTTCCATGGCTTCCTGGACTCTCATTGCAAGTGTGTCCAAGAGGCAAGCCTCACTGACATCATGGAATATCTTCTCCATTTGGCAGAAATTGGTCTCAGCCTTGCATCCATCAGGGTCCATTTGGCGGCTGTGGTGGCCCACTCCCTGCTTGGATCTCCTGCTTCAGGTGCTTTCTGTGACCAAACGGTGAAGCGTTTTCTCAAAGGATTATGGAACGCCTTCCCTCCTGTTAAGACTCCGACCTCACAGTGGTCTTTGTCTACAGTTTTGACAGCCCTTACCAAAGCTCCTTTTGAACCTCTGGCGACGGCGGACCTGCACCTTCTTACTTGGAAGACAGTATTTCTAGTTGCCAGATGAGCTGGTGAGCTGACTGCTCTTCGGGTTGATGCCCCGTACATGAAATTCTACAACGACCGCGTGGTGCTGCACGCAGACATTACTTTCTTACCGAAAGTTGTTTCTCAGTTTCATTTGGCTCAGGCCATATCATTACCGAATTTCTTTCCAAACCCCGTTAATGCTCAAGAAAGGATATGGCACACTCTTGACATCAAACGGGCTTTATTATTCTACACCAGCAGGACCAGAGAGTTTTGCAAGTCTCAGCATCTCTTTGTTGCTTATGGGGGCAAGTCCAAAGGTGAACCCATCTCGTCACAGAGGTTCTCAAAATGGATTACATCAAACATTTATCTTGCTTATGAGGCTGCTTCTCTTCCACCCCCTCCTCACATCAGGGCACACTCAACCAGAGTGGTTGCCACCTCCTCGGCATTTCTGGAGGGCACTCCGCTGGAGGACATTTGTAAGGCTGCCACCTGGTCCAGACCTTCCACATTTGTCCAGCACTACCGGATGGACACCAGAGCCACTGCGGATGCCAGACTTGGTCGTGTTGTCCTTGCCAGAGGGCTCCAGGCGCATCACCCTTGAGGGTCCATCCTGCCTGACTGACATACTTCATCGTGGATTCATCTCATCTGGCTGCCCACTGACCAAGTAAGTGTGAGCTTGCTAATCTTCCAATAGTGGGGATTCACAAACTATACGAAGGAGAAAGTTAGGTTGCACTTACCAGTGATAACTTTCGTTCTTCGAGTGTATAATTTGTGAATACACACTACCCACCCTACCTCCCCTCTTGAGCTGCACGGATGAGATCTTTTGGTTTATCCTGTGCTTGGCTTAAGTATGGAACTGAGGTAAAATGGCGGACTGGCGCCTAAGGGTGGGTGGTATGGTGGGCGGTCTTACTGCCAAAATGTTTAGCCAATAAGCTTTAAAGCCTCCAGTCCAGGGTCTGCGCAGGCGCATAACCCAATAGTGTTTATTCACAAACTATACACTCGAAGAACGAAAGTTATCACTGGTAAGTGCAACCTAACTTTTCACCTCAAGGGAAGTGGAATCTTTATTTAGCTACATTCTTGTCTATCCTTAGTTACAACTCAAGGGAGGTAGAATACGTTTTGTCTCTCCATCCCTACAGGCAAAAGGTTGCCAGTAACACAGTGAATTTGCCAGGTCAGCTAATTTTTCTGGCATATGAGATAGAAAATCCCACAAACTACTATTTTCTATCCCTAAAAATAAAAAGATACAATACTAACAAAGAAAATTGTTCCATGACTCCCCAAAACTGTTACCTCAGATTGCTCTCCCCACCCTCCTCCTCCTCCTTTACCTTTTCTCTTACCCCTTCAGTTGTTGAGGGAGATGCTCGACCCACCTCTAGGGGCCTCCACTGACATTATTTGGTATTCTTATATTTCTTTGATATTGTTGCCTCTCAAAGTCCAACCCCACATCCACGTCAACAGAGGCGGTAACAGGCCAAAGTAAGGGATTGCTAGGGATGGGCGAAGTATGGCATGACCTTGCGCTGCAGGACTGCTATGGCAGCCATGAAGGCCATCCCGGGTCACACTGAAACAATCTGGCAAAAGAAGCTTGGGTGAAGTTGCAACAGGCCCAGAAAGCCAGCAATGGATGACCTATTGCTAAAATAATCCACACGAGATACAAAAATATTTATTAAGTTTTAAATTGTTGTACAGTATACTGTTTCATAAACTGCCTTGTGAAAAGGATGCCTTAAATTCTAAATGCAGTTAATAAATGATAGTGGTTGTCTTATTTTGTGTTAAAATCAATGTCTTGATTTTGAACACTAAAGTTGAGTGCTTTTTTGTGAGCCTCAAGCGGATTTCCGACTTTTGATATATTCACCACTTGGCCAGTGTGGTTTCATTATTATTTTGTGATTAGGCCAGACGTGAAATGGTAAAATGAAACCACCATTTAGTGAGTTCATTCTGCAGTTCCTTTCACCTGACCTAGTGGGAGAAAGATTAGCCGGCAACCCAAGTTTTGCTATTACCAGGGTATGGCCAACTGTGGTTCAAAAATACCACAATTTTCGGGGTGGCTCTTTATGTGTACCCCAATGATACCAGTAATAAGGAACAAGCCATCATCAGAATGACGATAGACAAGAATATACTTGTTTAAAGATAATCATATATAGAATCAACCACATAATATATGGATATAATCACCCATAATTAGAGTGACACAATAATGTTAATAATGGAGCAGGGAAACAAGGAAATAGAAAAGGGAACTGAAAAAGAGGCTGACAAACAGGATCAAACAACAGATACCAGTGTTTGTTTTTTATCAGGAGATGTGAGAGCTGTGATAACTCAGACAGTTCCTATGTTGTCCTTAAGCAGAGAGAGAAAAGGTCACAAGGTGCACACTTGGGCACAATACTTTGTACTGAAAGGGATTTCCTAGCTAAGACAATGCTGACACAATAGGAAATAGCTGGAAGTGGAGCCAGCATATCACACAATCCTATCTTAATCAGAATTCATTTTTATATGTCAGAATTAGCCATAATTATGTGGGTTTCTCCATGCGACTCTTACAGCTGGTTGAAAAGACAAGATAATTAATCTTTATCTACTAACACTCATTTAATGGTATTTAATGCCAATACCACAGAATTTTAAAAGTGCCAGACTTTTAGAACAATCCTAGATTGGTGTTGTTGATTTTATTTATTAAGTTCAGATAAGATTCTATAGTTCCTGTTATGTATGCATATCAATGTACTGTAAAGCTATCAAGATAAAAATGTATCCATCACAATTACAATGTATCTCAGCTGAAAGGAACGCGAGCAAGCAACCCCTTGGGGCAGCTGCGAGCGTTCAGCCTCACATGGTTCACATTGCTCAATCACGGACAGCCGCGGGAAATGCCTCCGCATTCAGCAGAATGAAGATACTTGCATTCAGCAGAATGAAGATACTCGCATTCAGCAGGAAGAAGATACAACTGCGAGAGTAAGGCGTGCCTGGGCGAGGCCACGCCGACAGTAGCCAATGAGCTACCGTGCTGCAAGATTCAAATGTATAGTCCTCAGTATATAATGAGATGTACCACCACCATTACCCCCATGTTCCCCCGGATCATCATGCAATAAACCTGTGTTAAGCCAACCACTTCGGCTGTTCACTGTCTTTGGTCCCATACACTAAAGTTCCTAAGAAAGTTTCCCAGTGGCCACAGGATAGGTCGGCTTCCTTCCTCTGAGGGCAGGCTAGTACTGGTCTTGGAAACTGTATTTCACCCCCTGGAGAAAATTACTAAGGAGGTTGATCTTACTTCTACCTTACTTCTCATGTGTGAGTGTTCCAACATCAAGCTAAGAGTTACGCAAGTAAACTAGGTGGTATTCTCTGGGCATACTGGGACAGAGTTTGACTCTACAAGACCTCAACCCTTCTCAGTGTCCAGATATATTCTAAAATGGAGGAAAACCTACACCATCCCTTCTGTATGTAGTGCAGAGGTTCTCAATCTACAGCCTGTGGGCTGGATCTGGCCTGTGGCACCAAATAATCTGCCCCCCCCTCACTCCAACCGCCGCTGCCAGAATCGGCCCCAGCCGTAAATGACTCCATGGCCTTTGTTAACATGTTTATGACAGCTGTAAATGGCGGCCGGGGGGGGGGACAACCAGTCCACCCCCCTCAACTGTTTGAGGGAGCATGACCTGGCCCCTGACTTGAAAAGGCTGAGAACCTCTGATGTAGTGCATTTTCCTCCCATCGATGTCTATGGAAGGAAAAAACTTCAAGGAAGAAAGAGGAGAACAGAAACTGAGAAGGCAAAATTTTTATCCTTTGTCTGTTCTACTTGCCAGGTTTGGGTTGGATATCATGGAGGTACTAATCTTGGCACTGCAATGGTTTAGTGGTTCACTGACCTTGATGACTGGAAGATCGGCAGATCAGCAGTTCGAGACCCAAGTGCTGCATGACAGAGTGAGCTCCTGTTTCTGTCCTAGCTCCTGGCAACCTAGCAGTTCAAAAGCAAGAAATTGCAAGTCAATAAATAGGTAACACTTCAGGGGTAGGTAAGTAGTGTTCCATGCCTGCCACATGTCCACAGAAATGTCTGCATATGCAGACAATGCTGGCTCTTTGCCTATAAACAGAGATGAGTGCTGAACCCTAAAGTCGGATACAACTGGCTTTCGGGCAAGGGCAACCTTTACTAGTTTAGAAGCTTTTGAACTTGTTGTCGAAACTGCCAGGCTTGCTCTGTCCATAATTTTGGTTTCATTTATTTTCATTTTCTTCTTAAGAACTGGCTGGCTAGCTATGAAAAAGATTCATGAAGTTTAATTCATCTTTAAACTTCCATCTAAATGGGAATTGCTTTCCTGCCTCTCTACATTTTCCTGTGTTCACAAAGTTCTGTACACATCACAACTTCTTTGATTGCTTCGGGTGTGATCAAAGTTAAGCTACCTTTCTGGGAAAGCATTTTTATATGTCAGAACTACCCATATATGGGTTTCTCTGCGTGACTCTTACAACTGATTGAAAATACAAGATAATTAATCTTTATCTACTAACACTCATTTCCCCACGTTCTATTCTATTAACTGCTATTTTATAACTACAGGCTGCAATTAAAATGGATTCCTCAGTCAGAAGAAAAAGAAATACATACATTTTCACAATACAGGAAAACCCCGACTTACAAATTCCTCAAGTTACATAAAATTCCACTTACATAATGATTTTATGCTAAAACCATGTCCCAATTTACATGATTTCCTATGGGTTTGCTTCGAGTTACATAAAGATTATTTTTTCTATGGGTTTGCTTCGGGTTGCGTAAAAATTCATGTCCCTATGGGTTTGCTTCGATTTACATAAAATTTCATTTTTCCTATGGGTTTGCTTCGAGTTACGTAAAAAAATAATTTTTCCTATGGGTTTGCTTCAAGTTACAAAAAAATTGATTTAAGCAAAAGCCTACAGAACTGATTTTTTTTGTAAGTAGGGGTTTTACTGTACACAGTATTGAATTCTTGCTATTCAAGCAATGATAATTGAAATTTATGGTAGAAGGTAGTTAAGATTCAAGTGGACCAACTCAAAATTATGCAAGTCAGGCTCTAATGAAGATTTAGGAAACTATAATATGATTACATCATCTCAAAACATGGCTATTACTACTGAAGTATTGACATACAAAAAACAAATCACTATATGGTAGTGGGCCAGGTTACCTCAGAGACCGCATCGCCCTAAGGACGTCTGTCCGTCCAACCAGAACGGACCGGAGGGGCTCTCTAATAGTGCCATCGGCCAGGGGGGCTCACCTCTCTGACACAAGGAGGAGAGCCTTCTCTGTGTCCGCACCGGCCCTTTGGAACCTCCTGCCAGTAGAACTGCATCTCCAGACGGAGTTGTTGCCCTTTAGAAAAGAACTAAAAACCTGGCTGGCAGGCCAAGTTTGGGGTGCAGGTGGAGGGGTGGCTTCCGCTGGGTGGTTAATATAGGGGAGGATGCCTGCCCCATGGTTTCTTCGGTTCCTGCACCCCTCTCTTTTTAGGGGTGGGTTTTTATTGCTGGTTTTTATCTGTTTTTATCTGTTTTTACCCACTGTGTGAACCGCCCGTAGTCGGCTTTGGCTGAGTGGGCGGTATAGAAATTTAACAATAAATAAATAAATAATGTATTTTCACGTATTCATCTAAAATATTTTTAGCAATGGTGATGGTGTCCTGCTGTTGAAAAATCTACTATACCGAAAATCTACCTTTTGGTTAGCTAGTATATATATTCAAAATATATTAACATTAACAAGTGGGACCCATGATAACATAATGCATTATAGAGTGTTCTTAGTCAAAATTTGAGCAGTTCAGTCTTTGAGAATAAACTATTCTATTTCTCCTGGCCAGGATTTCCATTTTTCTTTCTAGAACATGCAGGATTCTGCAGATACTGAATCCATCTTGATGGAGGGCAGCAGCTTCAACAATACCAGCCTGGGGCTGATGAAGACTTTGTGTGCTAAAAGGGCTCAGGACCAGAAAGTGACTTGTAGAATTGGATCAGTGGTACAGGAGTCATGCTGCGATGCAGAAGGCAGATGAAAGGCCACTGCATTATATTCTCAGGACAGTCTTCATGGCTGACCGTCATGAGGATTGCCAATAACCAGATACGGATACTGAAGAGCAATAATAATAATGGGTTTTTCCATATTTGCAGTTTGTGGATCCCTGTTTTGGCTGCATGGGAATCATTCATAGTTAGCTGTAAGTATTATTTTAACAATATAATTCATATTACAAATCAAATAAATCAATTATTTATACTATACATTAAAGTGAGCAACTAAGTAATTAATGAAGTTGAATTCATTATAGTAAAAAGTCTACTAGAATAACATTGTTAGAACACAGATGAAATAGAATGTTAGTAAATAAATAATCACATTTCTACTATAGATTTATGTTGGCATAAAGGTAATGGCATAGATCCGTAATGGTGAATCTTGGCACTCCAGCTGTTCTTGGTCTTCAATTCCCAGAAGCCCAAGTCCCTGTGAATCCACATGAATGGGTTTACTGTGTATACATGCAGTAAAAGTATTAGCTTTCCTCCAACCTGCGGTCCAAATTAGATGTCATGGGGAGTATGCCTTGCACATTATATAAATAGCTTTAGTTGTAATATCTGATGATGTTCAGATTCAGAATCCTAGCAGGTATGAATAGGGAATTAACCCTCTGCTTGAGACCAAAGGAAAACGGTGGAAGCTACACTGAGAGTAGATGTCCCGCTGGTGTTGATGTTGTTAAAAGTCTAGGACACTGATGCTATGTCCTATTGCCAAGTGAAGCCTGGTACCATCATAAAAGAGAAAAGATGCTGTCTATGTTAATTTCTGCCTGGAATTAACCAGTATTACAGTAGTTGTTACTCCAGGGTCAGAATATATTGGATGATTTCACAGCTTCTCTGCCTTTTGCTTTAGTTTAAGATTGGGGGGGGGAGGGGGAGCTGCGCTGGCTTAGTGGTCAAGATGCTGAACTTGACAACTGGGAGGTCAGCAGGTCACCAGTTTGAGACTCAAGTGCTGCACGATGGAGTGAGCTCCTGTCATATGCCCCAGCTCTTGCCATCCTAGCAGTTCGAAAGCAAAGAATTGGAAGTAGATAAATAGATACTACGTCAGTGGGAAGCTAACAGCATTTCATGCACCCCGGTGTCTAGTCATGTCTGCCATAGGACCATGGAAACATATGTAGACACAGACAGCCCTGGCTCTTTGGTTGTAAATGGAAATGAGCACTGCACGATAGAGTCAGATACCAGCGGCTTTCGAGCAAGGGCAATCTTTACTAAGATTCTATGGAAGATGAAATGTTGCATATTCACCAAGCCAATTTTAATTTTAATCTCTAAACAGTTCAAATCACCAACTTCTTAATGTCCAATAGATGAAACAAATAATTTGAAATTGAAAACACAGGATTAAATATCTGCTCATCAGCACTGATCTGTCACTAGTATTTGTGCGTCTTTGATGCCAGAGACTCTGACTCACTTCAGCATTTTTTTAATGCAAGGAAAATAATTTCCATTCACAGGTTGTTAATTTGCTATTCACAGAGCAATTACTGCAATTACCAGGGATAAAAAGATGATTGTTTTCTCCCCTCCCTTGAAGGAATTCATTATTTTTAGAATTTTTCCTTCTGCTGAATCATTATCACTTGCTTTTTCAAAGCACAGATGATTCTGTGGAAAGATAAAAATAAAGATGATTTATGGATGGTAGCCAAAAGCTATTGCACCCCAAATCCCTTGTCATTAGTCCACATTGGGCCAAATTTTGCATCACTAACCAGGACCCCTCTCTCTGGCAGGCAACAGGGAGAAACAAAGAGACCACAAGTCCTCACAGGGCATAATGACAACCCTCCCCAAGATCTCTCATGTTAAACCTGGCATTCATGGGGCGAGCAATGTTAAGATTATTTTTAAAGACACATTACAGTTAAAAGCTGGAAGAGGAAGACTAAAAGTAACAAAGAATGGGAAGATGGATGGCTACACCCCTCAATGAAGGCCAAGATGTCGTCTGTAAACTCAAAATTGCTGGAGTTTTGGGGAGGGTCCCTGAGCTATAGTAGTCACTGTGCATTATTTTAAGCTGCAAAGCAACATAGCATGTACCACCTCGACTTTGCCTTTTTCTCTCTTTTTAAATTTAAAATTTGTTCCACTAAAGGATTGAATGTGCATAGTACATACAAATGCATGTCTGCATTCTTGCAGTAAAGTAGAATTTTTTCCTATAAGGATGGGATGTGGCCGTGCATGTCCGGAATGCGTGTCCGTACACGTCCAGCCAATCCCGTAATGAGCCGGCCACACTTACCTTAAGTCCCGACGATCACTCCCGCAAGGGTCTGGAAGCCGAGAGTGGGGCCAACATCCCACGAACCCGAACAAAAAAAAACCCCTATGCTTCCCAGCATCCTCCGTGCCGTGGCACGCCTCAGCCAATCAGGCAGGAGGATGCAAGCGCAGAGGAGGCGGTACAGCCGGTACGCGTGTAAAAAATAAATGGCTGATGCACGAGCGCCTATTACCACAGGCCTCTGGCTGGCCACAGACTCATCGCTCCGACCCGCCCTCAAGACCACCAGAGGCCTCAGGACCGGAGGCCAGAGAGGTGCCGACAGCAGGTGGCCTAGCCAAAAACCGATGCATCCACCAGACTGGCACAGGCCTCGCCACCACCAGGGGCTGGGCCGAGCCACAAAATGACACCTCACAGAGGAGGCACAACAGCAAGATCAGGCCTGGCCAGGTATATCGGGTGGCAGACAGGAACTGAATGGGGGGGGGGGGTAAGAGCGGGCCCACAAAACATTCATGTCCCCAGCCCACAAAACGAAAGGGGGAGCGTGTGCCCACACATCCCCCCCAACTCTCTCCAGCCCTCTCACCAACTACCGGCATGTTATGGGTCACCCGTCCGCCATGCCCTACAGCCTCGCAAGAGCTCCAGGGAACGACCCGGCCAGTCGTCCACTGCACCAGCCAGCTGGGGATTTGCCGCCTGCCCACCTCCTCCAATGGCAACCTCCTAGGCCATGCTGTGCTCAGGCTGCAAGAGAGCTGGCACAAAGAGCTATACCCCTTCCGAAGACACAGAGAGAGAGAGAGAGAGAGAGAGAGAGAAAACAATAAAAAAGAGAGAAAAAAACACACACAGAGAGAAATAAAGATAGACAAAAAAGAAAGAGCGCCTGGATTCCCCCCTCCCCAAAAGTCCCCGGCCCTATCATCACTTACCGGACCGGTAAGACTCGCACATTCCCACCCCGCAGCATCACCAGGGCTACAGGGCACGACACGGGGGCAGTCTTCCACTATGCTGCCTGGCTGGAGATTTACAGCCTCCTCCAATGGAGATGGCACAAAGAGCAATGCCCCACCCAGAGATAAAAAGACAGATAGAGATAGATAAAGCAAAAAATAAACAGAGAGAAACAGATAAAGAGAGAAAAACAGAGAGAGAGAGAAAAAAGAGACCAAACAACGATCCCAACGGGAATGTCAGCTTGTGCGTGCAAGTGTCACCTCAATGCACCCCCCAATACACCCACCTACCCACCCACACACACAGCCACAGGTTGGGGACTCGGAGCAAAAAAAAAAGCCACAAAACCCACAAAACCGGCCTGGCCGAAGGCGGGCACTTCTTCTAGAAATGCAAAGGCACCAGCCAGCGATCCATCAGGGAGAGCGCCTCCCCTAATGGATTGTTGGCTGCCGCCTTTGTATTGCCCCCTCCATTGTTGCGTGTCAGCTCTCGAAACAGCGGAGGGAGTAATACAAAGATGGCAGCCAGCGATCCGTCAGGGGTGGAGCTCTCCGTGACGGATCACTGGCTGGCGCCTATGCATTCCGCTCAGCTGTTTCATGTCAACCTTCATGTCAACAGCTGAAGGGGAAATGCAAAGGCGCCAGCCAGCGATTCGTCAGGGAGAGCACCACCCCTGATGGATCACTGGCTGCCATCTTTCCATTACCCCTTCAGCTGTGTCGAAGGGCTGGCAGTCACCCCACCACCAACACAGAATCCAAATCTGCCCAGCAAGGCCAGACAAAAATGCTAGTATATCTTAAGCACATCAGGACTAGCTTGCTCTCACATCTCCTCTGGTTTCTCTTACCCTGTTGATATGGTGGGGTCACTCCAAATTTTTTTACTGCCTACTCTGTGGGAGGGGTCAAATTTGTAGGTGTGACCAAACATCCTGCATTATGGGCTATGGAGGTGGGTGTGGCCTGGGGGAATTTCTGCTACCAGTTCTGCAGAACCTGACAGAACCTGCTGCAGTGCATCACTGGGTCACTCCCAAAGTTCATAATAGCGATCTCTATTGCTTCTCTTTTTCTTGTATTCTCTGAGCTACAGGTGGACAAATAATTCTGATAGTGCTGTTGGGTGCAAATTGCTAATTAACTTGTGAATTGCCCAGAGAGTGCACTAAGCGCTATGGAACAGTATATAAGTGTGATTGCTTTGCTATTATCCAATTTGGGTTTCTTAGTGGTTAAGATGCTGAGCTTGATGACCGGAAGGTCAGCATGTCAGCAGTTTAAGACCTGAGTACTGCATGGCTGGGTGAGCTCCTGTTGTCGGTCCCACCTCCTGCCAACCTACCAACTTGAAAGTAAGAAACTGCAGGGAAATACAATAGGTACTACTTCGGTGGGAAAAGTAACAGTGTTCCATTCACTCTGGTGTCTAGTCATGCCTGCTACATGACCACAGAAATGTCTACAGATGTAGACAGCACTGGCTCTTTGGCTGTTAAACTGAGATGAGCACCGCCCCCTAGAGTTGGAGACGACTGGCTTTCAAGCAAAGGAATCACAGAAATTGGGCCTTTCCTAGCAACCAGGAAACACACAAAACAGTGTATGGACACTGGCAATAACTGGGTTGGAATATTTAAAAAGAGGCACAGAGCAGGGCAGTGCAAGTCCCAATTTGTGTGCTTATTGAAAAATGGGCCAGCTAGGAAAACAGCACACGTGTCTAAACAGAATTCAGTGTTATTTTAGATTATGAAACTTTTATTATTGTGTGACTAGGTTTGCCAGTTCAACTGCATCTCATTGCAGAATTTCATGACCTGAGACCATGGATATGTCTCTTAGGATAGCAAACAGTATCAGCAACTGCAAAACACATCTTTCTCAGCAACTGCTAAAACATGTCACAGAAAGACTATATAGAGATTCTATAATGAATTTAAAAATTAACATGTATATCCCAGTGGCACCCAAAGGAATGAAAAAGACAAACACATTTTTGAGTCTTTTCCAGACTGAATGCTCTGAACTTATGAGAATGAAACTCTACAGCTAAGGTTATCAGCTTTCATTCTCTGAGATTTCAGGTCCAAATCGGAGAGGACAGAACCCTAATGCCTCAGTGTCAAAGGCTGGCAACTCTGAAGATCTTGGATTGAATAACGATACAGTGGAACTCCGGATAACAACAGCACTGGATAAGGACAAATTTGCATAATGATGCATTCATTATGCACCATGTGATGCTCCTCATAAGGATGAAAACAATGCCAAAAAACGTCCTTATGCGGGGCATTTGGTACCGATGCTCTGGATAATGACATTTTTTGAATTTTTTTTTATCCTTATGTGGAGCATCTCCCATAGGGACCGCATAGCGTCAAAATCCGGGTAACAGCACAACTTGTGGAACCAAGTTTTGCCGTTATCCGGAGTTCCACTGTGCTGTATTTAGAAACCAATCACCCAATATTTCCAGTATTCAGACAGGAAACAAAAGTGACAAATCCCTGTTCCAGAATCAAATGAGCAAGGAAGGGAAAGTATATCCATTTCTCAATTAAAAGTTTAGCAAAGTTAATTTCTGAAATATAGTTCCCAGGGTCCCTGGCCCCTGGGATTTCTGGGAGCTATAGTCCAGAAAGGAAACTTTTCAAGCCCCTTTTCCTACTATGCACGAAGTAAGTCTGTATGTTTTAACAATCCTGTGCATTTAACAATCCTGTGCATTTAACAATCCTGTGCATTTCCACAGTTCAGAAATAATTATACATTTAATTTTATCCTCAGTTAGCTCAAGCATTTGTATTTAATATTTAGAGTACGTCCATTAAATGGGGATTTTGTGAGTCAATGCTTCCAATAAGTTCCATTAATTTAAATAAGTCCCCTCTAAGTGCAACTTCCTATGCTAAAATAAGTTACAGTTAGAGTATGCCCATTTGAATCAATGAAATTTATGAGGGAGTTGAGTCACCAAATGACCATTGATTCAACAGGCTGCTCTAGTGCAATTTACTGCCCTAAGCAACAAGATTTTGGCCACTATTATTTCATTTGAGAAAGCCATGGCTCAGGCAGGGTGACCTCAAAGAATGACTGTAGTAAAATGCTGAAGTGAGATTCTTTAACATATACAGCCATATTACTTGCAGTTTGAACAACGATTTATGATTACTCTTTCACACTAATGAAATGAGTTTCCCACCTCATTGTGTATATAGTTATCTTTATGGTATGATTTGAAATCAGGGTGTGCTATGTAATCTTCTTATCTTCAGTTCTCATTTTGATAATATGGTTCAGCCTCCTTAACACATTGGCACATGTGTATGTACTAGAGTATGTAGACTCTTGTTCTATAGCAGCTTATAACTTTCTATATTGTCTTGAAGGGACAAAACATAATTTCTTGCATGTCTTCTTTCCTCTTTAAGACATTCATGCTACTAATCATGCAACTCCAGAATGTCATATGATTAACAGCCTGCTCAGCTCTTGCAAACTCAAGCCTGTGGATTTCTTTGTGGAACCAATCGTCTTAAATTTGGGTTTCCTCTTTTCCTAGCCTTCAGCTTTCAATCCTTTCCTAGCATTATTGCCTTTTCCAGCATGATTTGTCTTCTCATTAGGTAGCCAAAGTACAATTTCATCATATTTTTGCAACTAGGGAATGTTCAAATTTAATTAAATCTAGGACACAGTTATTTGTGTTTCTTGTGGTTCATGGTATCCACAAAGCTTTCCTTCAGTACCATCTTTCGAACAAGTCAGGTTTTTTCAGGGCTTTCTTCACTGTTCATCTTTCACAGCCATATACAGTGGTACCTCACTTAAAGTGCATAATGAGTTCTATGGGACTGCCCTTTAAGCAAGTTTGCTCTTTAAGCAAAACACCACTGTAAGTGACCAATTGTGACTTCTGGAGGGAGGGATTACGAACCCCGATTTAGTTGTTAAGCAAGTTTTTGATTGGTTTTAATTGTTAAGCGAGGCAACCATTCAGAGAAAATTCTGCTCTTTAAGCGAGTTAGTCTCTAAGTGAGATGCTTTTTATGCAAGGTTTTAATGTACAGTAAAACCTCGCATAAAGAGCGTCTCGCTTAGAGACTAACTAGCAAGAGCCAGTTGTACAACAGTCAGTCTCTGGCTCTATATAAAGGCAATCTTTCATGCCAAGATACTAAAACAGTTTGCTCTGGGATAATTCAATTAAAATCAATGAGGCAACTCACAAGTCAGATTTTTTTAAAGGTTCTAGCTGTTGTATAATCTGTTTCCTCTCAAAGGCTGCTTTTCAATACTGTGGGAGTAATATTTGCCTCAAAGAAAATTCTATTTTAAAATGGATATTTTGGATTTCCTAACCATGAGGTATATTACATTGAAATTCATTGGGGATATCTAATGTGTTGAAACTGTCAGAGGGAAAGGATTTTGAGAAAAAGGCAGCTGAAAAACTGACAATGAAAACGTGACTGAGCTAGAGGCTGAAGCGCTGACAACTCAAAAAAGCAATTCACAATTCGATTATTGGCTGCTCTCATGAAATATAATTTCAAGTTATTAAGTTGATTTCAAGTTTATTAATTTAAAAAAATCATAAAAATAAAATTGGCCTTCCCTTTTCAAATCAGCAAAGCCATGAAAGTTATGTTCAAGTTTAAAAAACTACAAGAAGAAAGAAAAAGAGACAGGGTTTTTAAACAGTTGGTCTTGTTTAATGGCAACAATAATAAATCTAAGAATTTATATGACAAGCTGGCCATAAAATACAGAAAACTCATGTGGCTGTTGTGACGATAACTAAGTTAATTCAACCATTAAATGACTATAGCGGTTTCTTTCTGTGCAATGTGGGAGCCTACTAGACTCCTGCACACTTTGCAGATCCTTTTTATTTAGAACTAGTATATTTTGCCCGGTGGTGCCGGGCTTTTTAAAATTGTGTTGGATAGTAAAGGGTTTCGTTTTTTTCTTGAACCAATGGTGCTGGGCTGTTTTAAATGGTGTTGTAAGGTTTTGTGATTTTGTGGCTTCAAGGCGCTGCGTCCGCCTGCGGCAGACTTGCGCTCCCAGTGGTTTTTTTGTTTGTTTGTTTGTTGTTTTTTGCATGCTGGCTTCCTCAGTGCCGGGCTCTTTTAATTGGTTTTTGAACGTTTTTGTTTTATGTTTCTGCAAATTTTATTTTATTTTAATTTATTTAATTTAATATTATTTAGTTTATAATTTAATTATGGTTTTTAAAATGTTTATTTTTACGCATTTTTATTTTTTGTTTTGGTTTTTTGGAGTGAAAAGTGATTTCAGTTTTTTTGGTAATTTTTGAGATTAGTGTGTTTATTTTTGAATGTTTTTATAACTTATTTGATTAATTTTGGAATTAATCTTATTAATTTTAATATTTTTGAATGTTTTTTTTCTTTTGGCCTCTGGGTGGGGGTGGTGAGCTTTTCTGTCTCTCTTCAATTGTTGCCTCTCTACAATTGTTCTCTTCTGTCCTCTGGGTGTTGCTTCCGGTAAGTTTTCTCTTCCTTTTCTCATTTGAGTTCCGGTCCTCATAGATGGAAGACGTCTTTTGGTAAGTTCTCTGGGGGGGTTTTGGGTGGGGGTGGGGGGCGGTTTTTTTTGGGAGGGGGTGTCTGTGTGTTTTTTCTTGTTTCTTTTTGATTGTTTTTGTGATTCTTTTTTGGATTTTTGTGTGGTTTTGAATGTTTTTGGTTTGTGTTTATTTTTTCAGTGTGTGTGTGGGGGGTGGCTTTCTTTCCCACAGGCCATGCTGGCTGGCCCGTGGGAAGGAAGGGCAATGGCGGGGAGGCTTTCTTTCCCACAGGCCATGCTGGCTGGCCCGTGGGAAGGAAGGGCATCGGCATTGGGGGGTTTCCTTTTTTCCCCATAGGCCATGCTGGCTGGCCCGTGGGGAAGAAGGGCAGTTGCGGGGGGGGGGGGGGGGGGTCTTGTATTTTTTGTGCGCCGGCTGGCCCTTCGAATGGAAGGGCAGCGGTGGTGGGGGGGTTATTTTTTTTCCCCACAGGCCATGCTGGCTGGCCCGTGGGGAAGAATGGCAGCGGCGGCGGGCGTTTTTTTTAAGTTTTATTTTTCACGTGCCAGCCGCCTCAGCGTTTTGTGCACTAATGGCACGCAGGACGCTGGGGCTTGTAGTTTTGGCTGCGCGTTTTTGCTTACTGCAGCGGTTTTTCCCTTGCGGCTTTTTTTTGATTGGCCGTGGCGCGTTTCCGAACGTTCCTTTTGCCGCGCCGCTCAGCCTGATTGGCTCTGGCATGGCGCGGCACGGCGCGGCGCGGCGCAAGGAACGTTGGGAATTGAAGTTCCCTTTTTTTGTTTGCAACTGGGGGGCTCCTGCCCCCGGGTCAAAAATTTCAACCCGACAGTTACCTGCGAACCAGGTTCGAGTGAGTGAATGGAGGCCCATTACGGGCTAGTGGGGCCTGGTGCAACATCCTTTGTCACATTCCAACGGTTAACGCACCATTTTATAGGTATAGATGTCTTTCATAAAGATTCTTGAGAGCCAAACATTCTATAGTCACTCTCATAATATCATGCGCAGCACATCTATTTATTTATTTTATTTACATGATTTCTACCCCGCCTTCCTCATCCTGGGATGATCCAAGGAAGCTTACATCATAATTAAAAACATACATAGATTAAAACAGTTAAACCCTCCACACACAATACCCTTCCTAACCCATTAAGAGAAAAACACACACAATTTAAAAACTCATAAAAAGATTAAAATGAGAAAATAGAGGGGAGAAGGAAAAAAATAAAAGATAAAAAGATATGAAAGGGGAGAAGGCGGGAGGGAGGGGAAAAATAAAAACAGATAGTTATGTTATGTTATGTTATGTTATGTTATGTTATGTTATGTTATAGGAACAGGCCAGGTTTATATCAGCCAGCGGGACTGGGCCGTCACAGCTGTTGTGCCTCACATCCGCTGGCACAACCAAGTCTTAAGTGCCTTCCTAAAGAGGAGTAGCTCTGTCTGGAGGTGCAATTCAGGTGGTAAGAGGTTCCACAGGGCCGGGGCAGTCACAGAAAAGGCTCTTCTCCTGGTCCCAGTCATGTGTGCTTCTCTTGAGGGAGGGACCACCAATGAGCCTCTCCGGTCTGCCCTTATAGGATGGGTGGAATACATTGGGGTGACGCGGCCCCTTAAGTATCCCGGTCCACTGCCATGTAGGGCTTTAAAGGTCAAAAGCAGCACCTTGGGTGTGTGTGTGTGTGTGGCCAAGATGGAGACGGAGTAACATCCATTGTAATTCTCCGCGCACATAATGCGAGAGTGAAAGTGGTTTTTTCTCCTAAATTGGAAAGAGTTTCACTCTAAAAAGTGGGTTCATGCCGGTCTCGCTGTGGAGCTTCAAAATTGGTTTCTCTTCCCTTTCTGAGGAGTCAGAGTCCACGGAGCGGCGACGGGTGGCGAGGTAGGAGGTCGAAGCTGGGCCAAGCCAGCTGTGCTGCGGGTGGTCAAGACTATGGAGAAGGGGGTCGGAGAAAGTGGAAAAACTGAACAATAAACATCAAAGAGGCATAAGGCGACCAGACGAACGGAACTGGGATGGAAGGAGAGTCCTCCGGCAGCCGAGGCTTGGAGAGAGGAGCGAGAGGAATGTAAGTTCATGAGAGAGAGAGAGTTCGGAAGTTCGAGGGATAATGGCGGCGTTCGCAGAAAGTGAAAGTTAAGAGAGTATGCTGAAGAAGAAGGAGGCACGGAGTAGGAGCTGAGTGTTTGCGTGAGCGAGGCTTGAGGGTACGTGGAGATGGTGCGTGGATGAAAAGAAAGAACAGGAAAAAGAACGTTTTTGGTGAATTGTTGTTTTGAGGACGGAAGAGCCCGTGAACTCAGGAGGAGGAGGAGGCTTTGGCTGCGGGGGCTCTCGGAGCCTGTAAGTTTTTGGGTTTTTCTCTTTCCAGGAACATTTAATGGGATATACTTTTTGGTTTTTTTAATGGACATAAATGTTTTGGTGCCTTCCTGCACCATTGATTGCAGGAGTCCTCTGATTCTGTACGTACTGTGTTTGCCTCCGCTCCTGTTATAGGCCAATTCCCTCCCTCTTCCTGGTCTTTTGGGATACATTGTCTCAGTGAAGAAGTCGCTGGTTACTAACTTGCACCTTAGCAATTGAAGATTTTTGGATATATTAAACTGTGGTTTTGTAAACTGAATATTGAGGATCGCTGGCTTCAATCAAATTTATGGATTACTTGGCTAATTAAGATTTTAAATTGAGAGTAGGTGACTCCAATCAAGAGGAGGGGATATAACATTTGGCTGGTAAAGGTCCTCAAGAGTTTATCAGCTGTTTGCGACTTGGAGTATTTGATACTGGAACTGGAAGGGATCTTTGAATTATAGTAGTGCTGGATCAACATCAGGAACAGAGGCCTAGAAGAGTCAAAACTGCTGCTGTTTCAAAGCTTTTGGGAGATGCCACCATGGATAAGTTTTTAAAGGGGAAGGATAAAGAGGAGGAACTGGTGGTAAAAGCTAAGAAGAGGGATAAACCCGCAGCAGTGGAAGTGCCATCAGCAACATTGTCAGCATCATCATCCCCTGAACCATCGGCATTTGATCAATCACAGATAATGGCAGAATTTAGTAAAATGTTTCAGAAGAAGGATAGTATGGAACAGGCAAGAGTGAAGGATAGAGGTGAAATTTTGGGAAGACAGGATAAATTAGCTGCAATGTTTTTTGATTTTTCTAAAAAAAGTGGAAACAAGCTTGCAGAAATTGAAGGGAAGTGTTAGTACAATGAAAAGTGATATAAAGGGCATGGAAGGAAAAATAAAAGAGGTTAAGAAAGAGGGGAGGGAGACAAAGAAGAAAGTGGATCTACAGGAAATAAGAATTGACAAGATGGAGGAGGTGATGAGGAAACAAATATTGTGATACATCAGATGCCGGAAAGAACGCCAGACAATTTAAGGGACAGAATAGTTGATTGGCTAAATGGTCTGAAAATGGGGAAAGATTTTGTTAATGAAGACATTGTAAGTGCTTATAGAGTGGGGCCAAGGAAGGGGAAAGTAATTCAAAGAAATATTTTGGTTAAATTTGCAAATTGGGGGGATAAATTGAAGGTAATGGCTTTTCTGAAGCAAGCAGGGTCTGGTGTTCTAAAAATTGATGGGTTTGATGTAGAGGTTTATAATGATATTTCAATCACTGAACGCAGCTGGAGATACAAGATGAAACCTGTTACAAAACTCTTGATTAGGAAAGGGATAAAATATAATTGGCGATTTCCACAACAATTAAGATTTTTTTCATGATAAAAAGATGCAAGTTATTGATGCTGAGACTGATGCTCTGGAACTTTTGAGCTTGAGTGATCTGGTTAAAGTGAGCTCAAATGAATGGTTGGCTCTGAGAAAAGAGTTGCTGGCTTCGGGCGCGATAAGAAGAGAATTTAATGGTACAGAGGAGGGTGGTGCAGCAGGAGGAGAACAACCTGGTACAGCTGAGGAGGCGCTGGCAACGGTAGCGGGGGAGGAGGATGGAAATGGTTAAAAGAGTTAAGTAGTTAATTTAGAATCATATAAGGTGCGCTAGCGGGGGAGGAGGATGGAAATGGTTAAAAGAGTTAAGTAGTTAATTTAGAATCATATAAGGTGCGCTAGTGGGAATGACGTAATCTGGCATGTTCCCCCCTCTCTTTGGAAGACGAAGGTGATTTTTCTGTGAGGAAAGTGAGGAGGGTAAAGATGAATGTCTTTTGTTTTTTGTTTTTTAGCAGTACTTTTTCTTGTGGTTGTGTGGTGTATTGTAGTCTATTAGGTAGCACGCTCATTGGAGGACTCGGATGTGATAGAAATGGTGGTGATATAATTAACAATGAGGGTAGTTAAAGTGTTAACATGGAATGTAAAAGGTACAGGATCTGTGATTAAGAGGAAGAGATTAGAATCAGCTCTGAGGAAAGATAGACCAGATATACTTTTTTTACAGGAAAACCATCAAAATTCTCAAAATTCGAATAGAATTTTTTAAGATGGATGCAGCACTATGAGAAATCATACCGCACGTCTAAAGCTAGAGGAGTTGCAATCTTAATTTCTTCTAGATTGGGGTTTGAGATAACAAAATCCATTGCAGATCCAGAAGGCAGATATTTGATAGTAAAAGGGAAATTGGATGATGAAGAGATAATTTTGGTTAATATATATGCCCCAAATGACCATCAATATGAATTTTTAGAGGATGATTGTGGCTGGAGATTTTAATTTAGTAAGATTGAATTTAGACTGTACAAATATTTCAAGGTGTGGAAAAGGAATTAAAGGACAGATTTTAGATAATTGGATGGCGGCTTTGGGTCTGAAAGACTCATGGAGAGAACTTAAGGGGCCAGAAAGGGTATATTCATATTTTTCACATGTTTACAAGTCATACTCCCGAATAGACTATGTATTTGTAACTGAAAAGATGGACAAAAACTTGGAAGAGACAGAAATTGGAATCTTTAAGGAGTCTGACCATGCTAAAGTTGTTCTGGAGCTGAGATTACAAAGTGAAAGTAGAGGGAGAAGGAGCTGGAGATATGATGCTAATTTATTTAAAGATCAAAGGGTCAAGGCTCAAATCAGGAAAAACTGAAAGGAAATTTGGCAATTGAACGACAATGATGAAGTAAGTTTTAATATGGTCTGGGATGCCATGAAGTCGGTCTTTAGAGGAGAATGTATTAAAGTGGCAAGTAATAGATATAAAGTGTATAAATCAGCACAGGTTAAAATTGAAGAGGAGATAAAGCAGTTACAGGAGGAACATTCGACAAAGGACAGTAAGGTTTTTGCAAATTTACAAAGATTAAAAGCTGAAATGGTAGGTAAAGATATAGAAAAGGTTAAAAGAAATTTGGTGTATTTGAAAAGAGAATACTTTGAATTTAGTAATAAAAATTCAAAATTATTAGCAAAAGCAGCAAAAGATAAGCGTGAAAAAAAGGAAATTGGAGTTTTGATTGATAAACAAGGGGTAGGATGTAATAAGTATAAGGATAAATGTAAGATTGTGAAGGATTTTTATCAAGCTTTGTATGCAAAAAAAGAAATAGATGTGGAAAAGCTTAAACAACAATTAGAGAAACAAATAGTTAATGGAATAAAACAGGAACATAAAGACAGAATGGAGGATCAAGTGTCGGAAAAGGAGGTAAGGGAGGTGATTGGGGGCTTGAAGCTGGGGAAGGCCCCAGGAGAAGATGGATTGTCGGCTGACTTTTACAAGGAATTTAAAGATATAGTGGTACCAAAGTTAGTAAAATTATACAATTTTATATTGGATGGAGGTCAAATTCCGACTTCATGGCATAGGACCACAATTGTGTTATTGCCAAAACCTGGTAAAAATTTAGAAAAAGTAGAATCCTATAGACCTATCTCATTGATAAATCAAGATGCCAAGATTTTCACAGCAATATTGGCTAACCGCTTAAATAATTTCATGGGTAATTATGTAAATGCAGACCAAATAGGTTTTTTGAAGGGGCGACATATGGCTGACCTGACCAGAAGAGTTGTGGATTTAATAGATGTTGTGAGTCAAACAAAAGAAAAAGTGGGACTAATATCATTGGATATATTTAAAGCATTTGATTCATTGCAATGGATTTCAATTAAGGAAATAATTAAATATTATGGATTTGGCGACAAATTTAGAAGAGTAATAGATCAATTATATTATCAAGGATCAGCAATGGTTAGAGTTAATGATGATTTCACAGATGAGATAAAGTTGGAGGCAGGTACGAGGCAGGGTTGTCCCTTATCACCAATTCTGTTTATTATGGCAATAGAGATTTTAGCAAAATCTATATGAGATGATAGAAATATAGAGGGGATTATGGAAAATAAAATAAGTATGTATGCAGATGATACAATGATAATTGTAAGACATCCGGAGAGGGCAATGGAGAAAAATAGATTACAACTACAGGATTTTGAGGATATTACTGGCCTCAAGATAAATTGGGATAAATCAGAAATGATATTGTGTAATGCAGGAGAAGAAGATAAGAAGAAGATAATTGGGAGGAGCAATATTCAAATTAAAGATAAATTGAAATACTTGGGAATAGTTGTATCTAACAGATTGGAGGACCTTAAAAGATTGAACTATGATAATTTAAAGATGGAGATTAAAAATAAAATACAATCATTTCAAAAATTGAAATTGTCATAGTTTGGGAGAATAGCGCTTATTAAAATGATGGTCCTACCTAAAATTAATTTTATATTTGATGCATTAGCAATTCAACTGAAGGATAAAGAAATTAATGATTTTCAAAAAATGATTAACAATTTTTGTAATGGTGGAAAGAGGCCAAAGATTTCTAAAAAAATATGGTATCTGCCTCAGAAGGAAGGTGGTCTGGGAATACCAAATTTGAGAGGATATTATCGAGCGTTTCAAATTAAGAATGAGGTGAAGATCTTGGCAAGAGAAAAAGTAATATGGGAGGAAATTGAGATGAAGGACTATAGACATATAGGCAAAATGGTCTTTTTGGGGGATAACATGGGAAAATTAGAAACCAAAAGTATCATGATGAAGGGATTAATGAGGGTTTGGAAGAATGCTAAAAAGGTTCTGGCCCCGAATTTCTCTCCAATTATGGAACTTACAGATATGATGGGTTTCCCAATTAAGATAGATAATGTAGTAAAAGACATTTTGGATAAGAATGAAATTTTTTTATTGAAAGATTGGTTACGGGCTTGTAGTAAAGCTAATAGTAGAACTATCCTCTTCGAACAATTAAAATTGAATTGGTTACACATAATGAAAATTAACAAGTGGAATGATAGGTATATGAGAGAATACGATAGGGAAAGAGACAAGACGGAATTTGAGGGTTTGGTTTTGAAAATTAGGAAGGGAGAAAGAAGTATTAAGGGCTTAGTTAGTAAATTATACACCTTATTAAACAAAGAGGGAGACCCACAGGAGGATCTGATTTCAATTTGGGAGGAGGAGTTGAAAACAAAGATAGATAAGGTCACATGGAAAAATAAATGGAAGAAGTGAATAATGAGAACTATGTCAGTTAGGATAAAAGAGCATAATTATAAAATGTTATGGAGGTGGTATTTGACCCCAGGGAGGTTACACCAGATGGATAACAAAAAAGACAGGATGTGTTGGAGATGTAAAGACACAGTGGGATCTTATGAACATATGTGGTGGAGTTGTAAGGTGGTAAATGATTTTTGGAAAAGAATCGAAAAATAAATGAGCGAAATAATGAGTAAGAGAATTAAGCTGGGGTCAGGTACCACCATGTTAACAAATGTGGAATGTATTTGTCAAGATAAAGATGTGAGAGAATTATTAGAAATAATGCTTACAACGGGTAGACAATGCATTGCCAGAAATTGGAAAAATGATATAATTATACAGACTGAAGAGTGGTATAAAGAAATGTGGAATTTAGCATTGAATGACGAATTGACGTGGGAAATAAAAGTAAAAAGAGATAATTTGAAAGAGAATAGATTTTGGAATATTTGGAGACCTTTTGTGGATTATGCAGTCAAGGAAGATAAAAGTAACAGACCTTAACTTTTGGATGTAATACACTGTGGCTCCTGAAGTCCTCCAGGGCGTTGTATTAGCACAGGGTGTTTTATAAATATGTTTTTTTTCTTTTGCTTGGTCTCCTATCCTGAAGAGTAATTATATGTAATATGTTAGTTTGGAAAATGTCCTAGGATAGGTGTTATTTTTACTTTTCTTCGTAAGTTCACTCTTTCTTTTGTTTGTATCTACTCTTTATTTCTATTTCAGGTATGTTAATATAGTTTCTATTTTATGTATCCTGCTTGTTTTGTATGTGTGATTAAAATCAATAAAAATATTTTTTTTAAAAACCAGCACCTTGAATTGCACCTGGAGACACACCGGTAACCAGTGCAGCTCCCAGAGCAGCAGTGACGCATGAGCATAACGCCCTCGCCCCATCACCACCCGGGCAGCTGCATTCTGGACTAGCTGCAGCCTCCGAATGGTCGTCAAGGGCAGCCCCATGTAGAACACATTAAAGTAATCCAATCTGGAGATGACCAGAGCATGAGTGACCATAAGCAAGGTGTTCTGGTCCTGGAGTGGGCGTAATTGGTAGATGACACAAAGTTGTGCAAAGGCCCTCCTGGCCACGACTGCCACCTGCTCTTTGAGCAGTAGTCGTGAGTCCAGGAGGACCCCCAAGTTACGCACCAGATCTGTCTGGGGCAAAGATGCCCCATCCAGAACCAAAGCTGATAGCTCCCGGGATAACACGGGGCTCTGAACCCACAGTCACTCAGTCTTGCCGGGATTCAGCTGAAGCCCGTTGTCCCCCATCCAGACCTGAATAGCCTCCAGACACCTGGTTAGGACTTTGACTGCATCACTTGGGTCCCCACGAGCCACGATGTACAATTGAGTGTCATCAGCGTACTGATGGTACCTCACCCCATGGGAACGAATTATCTTACCCAGCGGTTTCAAGTAGATGTTAAATAATAGAGGCGAGAGTACTGAGCCCTGAGGCACCATGCATAGGAGCAGCCTAAGGCTGGATGACTCACTCTCTAAAAACACTGACTGGTTCCGGTCCCTGAGAAATGAGGAAAACCAGGACAACACAGTGCCCTGGGCCCCCATTCCTCGGAGCCGGCCCAGAAGGATATCGTGGTCGGCGGTATCGAAAGCTGCTGAGAAGTCAAGAAGAGCAAGAACAGAGGGGTTGCCCCTATCTTGCTCCCACCAGAGATCATCCATAAGTGCGGCCAATGCAGTCTTGGTACCATAACCGGGCCTGAATCCTGACTGAAACGGGTCCAGATAATCTGTATCATCCAGAACCCCCTGGAGCTGCTGTGCCACTACTCTTTCCAAAACCTTCCCCAAAAAGGGAAGGTTGGAGATTGGTCTAAAGTTTGAAATAACTGTGGGGTCAAGCGACGGCTTTTTCAGAAAGGGGCGCAACAGCGCATGCTTAAAAGCTGCCGGGAACACCTTTAGGTGGACTAACACAGGTTTATTCATTGATGATCAGGCTGAACATGTGGTAATGGCGGAGGTACATCACATTATATACAGTAGCACAATACATTTGAATCTTGTTGCACGGTAGCTCATTGGCTGCTACCGGCGTGACGTCGTCCCAGTCACGCCCACTATCTGCAGGTAGTGATAGTGCGGGAAAGGTTCCCGCGGCTGTTGGTGATTTGGGGAATGTATAGGCAGCTAACTCGTGTTCCTTTAACAGCTGGGTTACAATGTAATTGTGGTCAGGTTACATTCATGCATTTCTTAAAGTAACATTGTACATACATAACATCCCTCCCCCTTAGGATGGGACGAAGTCCCTCAACCATTGTGGCTTGCCGCATGTGCGCCTGGGGCGTGCGGCCGCTTGACTTAACACAGGGGAGCCAGAGGCTCCTGGTTCCGCGGAGTCCTGTCCTGCAATGAAAAGGGGGACTCATTAGTGGCTCGATGGGGACTCTGCGGTAACCTTGCATTGGGGGACGGGAATGGAACGAACAGTTGGGACGTGAACCCCTGTCTACCGTTTGAGGAGTTTGGGGTCCCCCCTAGTACGAATCTCGGGACCGACGAAGAGGCCCTCGTGGCCTCACCACCCCCCGTTACCTGCCCGGGAGTTCTAGAGACTGTGGTGGGCGGACTCCCCCCTGTTGCCTGTCTTGGGGGTGTTTGTCTCCGGGGAGCTGGAGCTATGGTATATTCTAAAACAAAAGGACTGGGGGGACTGGAAGTACCAGGGGCTGAACTGAAACCCCTCTTCTCGCTAGGACGGGTGGGGGACCACTCCGCAACACCCCCCTGGTACTGCAACTCATAATCAAATTCATCCCTCTCCTCCAAGGTATCCTCCTCTGCGGCTGAGAACCGAGGATATGCATTTGTATCTGCAGGTGCCGCCGTGTCTCCCCCTTGGGTAACGCGGGTGGGGGAGGACCCTAACGCTGATTCCCCCTCACTGGTGACTCGCCTTCTGAGCTGGTCGGCGTGCCTTCTCCAGAGTAGACCTGAGCTAGTCTCGACCCTGTAGGATACCGGCCCCGTTTGCTCAACAATCGTTCCTGGAACCCATGCTGGCCCCGAGGCCACGTAGTTCCTGCAGTGAACCGGGTCCCCTACCGCAAAACTTTTGGAGCTTTCTACCCCTACATTTATATTTCTCCCTTCATCCTCCACCCTGGACGGATCCATCCGGTCAAAAAGTGTTACCGGACACCTCCTCATGAGGAGCTCGGCTGGGGAGGATCCTGAAGCTAGGGGGTTGTCCTGTAGCAGATGAGGAACTGGCACAGGTGAAGGTTCAACTCACCAGGACCCATGCGCCGCAGTGCGTCTTTCGTAGTGCGCACTTGGCGCTCTACCTGACCGTTTGTGGCGGGGTGAAACGGGGCAGTGGTAATGTGCCTGATGGCGTTTCTCTCAATAAACGTCTTGAACTCTGCAGATGTGAAGGTACTAGCGTTATCGCTAACAAGGACGTCTGGCAGGCCGAAACAGGCAAAAAGCTTGCGCAACTGTTTAATGGTTGCGGCAGAGGACGTGCTGTTCATGGGGATTACCTCCAACCACTTGGAGTAGGAGTCGACTACCAGCAGAAACATGGACCCTCGGAAAGGGCCAGCGAAGTCGACATGAATCCGGGACCATGGCCCGCGGGCCGTGTCCCATTCCCTATGGGGCAACCGGGACTCCTCGGGCCGAGAGCTCTGGCAGCTCTCACACGTGCCCACTAAACATTCTATATCTGCGTCTATCTGGGGCCACCAAAAGAAACTCCTGGCCAGAGCCTTGGAGCGCACGATCCCGGGGTGACTGGCATGCAGTAGCTTCAGCACCTTGGCCCTTAGCTTGTCTGGGATAACTACCCACTGGCCCCAGAGTAAGCAGCCCCTTTCCAGGGAAAGCTCTACTCTGCGCCTGAAAAATGGCTTGAATTGCTCTCGGGGGGAGTAGTGGGCCACCCTTTCCTAACCCAGGAACTAACTTGGGCCAGTATCTTGTCGGCCGCCGTGGCCTTGGCGAGGTCGGCCGGGACAATGGGGGGTGAGTCGAGAGACTCGATCAGCAGGACTTGGTGGTCCTGCTCTACCTCGCACGTGGGGTCCCCTAAACTAGGGAGGGGAGATCGGGACAGTGCGTCCGCATGGGAGATCTCCTTCCCTGGGCGATAGACCAGCTCATACTGGTAGGCGTTGAGGAAGATGGCCCAACGCAGCATCCTGGGGGATAGAATTTGCGGGGTGGGTTTGCCGGTAGTGAAGATCCCCAGCAGTGGCTTATGATCAGTCACTACCGTAAACTCGCGGCCGTATAGGAAATCGTGGAACTTCTTCGTTCCCGCAATTATGGCCAGGGCCTCCCTATCTGTTTGCGCGTAATTGCGCTCGGCCTTTGAGAGGGACCTTGAGTAGTATGCCACCGGGGCTTCCCGCCCGCTCTCCAACACGTGGCACAAAACTGCCCCCACCCCCACTGGGGACGCATCGCAGACTAAAACCACTGGTTTTTTCGGATCGAAGTGGGTCAGGACAGCATCCGAGGATAGGAGTGACTTAAGCTCCTTGAACGCTTTCTCCTGCCTGTCCCCTCACCGCCAAGCCGTGTCCTTCTTGAGTAATGCGTGCAGTGGCTCCACGACCGATGCCTTCCGAGGCAGGAAGGAATGATAGAAATTTAGGAGCCCTAGAAATGACTGTAGCTCCGGTTTCACGGTGGGGCGAGGGGCGTTTCTCATGGCCGCAACCTTGGACTCAGAGGGTTTGATTCCGTCCGGGGTTACCTTAAAACCTAGAAACTCAACCTCCCTTGCAAAGAATACACATTTGTCCCTCCTCAGTCGGAGTCCTGCCCTCTTGAACACTGAGAGGACCCTATCTAGCCTTTTTGCTAACTCTAATTCGCTCCCCGCCGTTATCACCACATCATCGAAGTATGGGAGGATGCCTGGAAGCCCCTTTAAAAGGCATTCCACGAGGGACTGGAAAATTCCGGGGGCCGAATTCACACCAAACTGAAGGCGCGTTACCTTAAACGCCCCCTTGTGCGTCACGATTGTTTGCGCGGCGGCAGCAGCCGGGGTTACCGAGAGCTGCTGGTATGTCTGCGCCAGATCCAGCTTGGCAAAACACCTCCCCCCATGTAACGTGGCCAGCAAGTGGCTGACCACGGGCACTGGATATGCATTTGGCCGAATGGCCTTATTGATCGTACATTTATAGTCCGCACAAATCCTGACCTCCCCGTTTGATTTAAGGGCTGTAACAATCGGCGTTTCCCACTCCGCCGAGTCAACTGGGACCAAAATCCCCTGCCCCACCAACTTGTCCAGTTCCGCCTCAATCTTGTCCTTGAGGGCGAAGGGCACTCTCCTTGGCTTGAGGCGGATGGGCCGGATTTCTGGGTCCAGCTCAAAGGAAACCGGGGGCCCCTTGTATTTCCCGAGCCCCTTCTTGAAAACGTCCGGGTGTGCGTTGCACACGTCCCGCATTGGGTCAGTCTCGATGGCGTTAATGCCGGACAGTTCGATTCCCAGGGGGGCAAACCACTGCGTTCCCAAAAGGCAGCACCTCCCCCCTTTGAGGACCACTAGGGGCAGTTTCTCGGAGAAGTTCTTGAACTTCACCTTGAAGTTCCCCACCCCCAACACCGGGATCCCATTTCCCTGCACGTCCCGTAGGTGAGATCTCATGGCCCGCAGTTTGGGCCGCTTCTCTGGGGGAATACGCATAAACTCTTTTTGGGACAGGATGGAATAAGATGACCCCGAGTCTATCTCCATCCTCACTGGGACCCCCTGCAACAGTACCTCTATGAAAAACCGCCGGTGCTCCAGGCCCACGCGGTTCACGCCTTCCTCGCTGTAGCTGGCTGAGACCTTCCTGGTGCCGGCAGCCTTTCGTTGGTGCGTCTGGGAATGGCTGGAACTGCCCTTGTCCTCGACTCGTCCGCGCCTGCATACTCGGGCGATGTGTCCCTTTCGGCCGCAGTTGTGACACTCGGCCTTTCGAAACGGGCACCTTGTGTGGTCGTGGGACGCCCCACAACCGTCGCAGCGGCGGTCCTGCCGTTCGCGGGTCTGCCGCTTCTCACCTCGCTTCTTGATCCTCTGGACGTCATCGTCCTCGCTGGAGTAGGGGTCCGCAGTCGTGGACGACTCCTCCGACGACGTTGGTGTGCCGGCGGGCGGCTTGGGGGCCCGCCAGGCTGTCTTCGCTGGTGTTCGCCGGGCCGCTTGTACTGGTGACTTGGCCCTCTCGGACGTGGCCCCTTGGGACTTGAACAGTCTGACCCCGCTCCTGGCCTCCTCGGCTGCTTGGGCCTCCCGCAGTACCTCGTTGAACATGAGGCGGTGGTCGCGGATCATCAGCCTCCTCTGGAGCTCCTCGTCCCTCAAACCACACAACATGCGGTCTTGAAGGGCCTGGTCCAGGTCATCCCACTGGCAGTGCACTGCTGCAAGCCTCAGGGCCGCCGCGTAGGCGGACACGGATTCGCCCGGTTTCTGGTCTCGCCTGTGGAATGCGACCCGGGCGGGGAAGATCGAGACGGGCGGCTGGAAATGCTCGCCCAACCTCTCCAGGATGCGGTCGATGGGCACCTTGTCCACCTTCTTGGGGGCTAACAAGGACGTCTGGCAGGCCGAAACAGGCAAAAAGCTTGCGCAACTGTTTAATGGTTGCGGCAGAGGACGTGCTGTTCATGGGGATTACCTCCAACCACTTGGAGTAGGAGTCGACTACCAGCAGAAACATGGACCCTCGGAAAGGGCCAGCGAAGTCGACATGAATCCGGGACCATGGCCCGCGGGCCGTGTCCCATTCCCTATGGGGCAACTGGGACTCCTCGGGCCGAGAGCTCTGGCAGCTCTCACACGTGCCCACTAAACATTCTATATCTGCGTCTATCTGGGGCCACCAAAAGAAACTCCTGGCCAGAGCCTTGGAGCGCATGATCCCGGGGTGACTGGCATGCAGTAGCTTCAGCACCTTGGCCCTTAGCTTGTCTGGGATAACTACCCGCTGGCCCCAGAGTAAGCAGCCCCTTTCCAGGGAAAGCTCTACTCTGCGCCTGAAAAATGGCTTGAATTGCTCCTCGGGGGGAGTAGTGGGCCACCCTTTCCTAACCCAGGAACTAACTTGGGCCAGTATCTTGTCGGCCGCCGTGGCCTTGGCGAGGTCGGCCGGGACAATGGGGGGTGAGTCGAGAGACTCGATCAGCAGGACTTGGTGGTCCTGCTCTACCTCGCACGTGGGGTCCCCTAAACTAGGGAGGGGAGATCGGGACAGTGCGTCCGCATGGGAGATCTCCTTCCCTGGGCGATAGACCAGCTCATACTGGTAGGCGTTGAGGAAGATGGCCCAACGCAGCATCCTGGGGGATAGAATTTGCGGGGTGGGTTTGCCGGTAGTGAAGATCCCCAGCAGTGGCTTATGATCAGTCACTACCGTAAACTCGCGGCCGTATAGGAAATCGTGGAACTTCTTCGTTCCCGCAATTATGGCCAGGGCCTCCCTATCTGTTTGCGCGTAATTGCGCTCGGCCTTTGAGAGGGACCTTGAGTAGTATGCCACCGGGGCTTCCCGCCCGCTCTCCAACACGTGGCACAAAACTGCCCCCACCCCCACTGGGGACGCATCGCAGACTAAAACCACTGGTTTTTTCGGATCGAAGTGGGTCAGGACAGCATCCGAGGATAGGAGTGACTTAAGCTCCTTGAACGCTTTCTCCTGCCTGTCCCCTCACCGCCAAGCCGTGTCCTTCTTGAGTAACGCGTGCAGTGGCTCCACGACCGATGCCTTCCGAGGCAGGAAGGAATGATAGAAATTTAGGAGCCCTAGAAATGACTGTAGCTCCGGTTTCACGGTGGGGCGAGGGGCGTTTCTCATGGCCGCAACCTTGGACTCAGAGGGTTTGATTCCGTCCGGGGTTACCTTAAAACCTAGAAACTCAACCTCCCTTGCAAAGAATACACATTTGTCCCTCCTCAGTCGGAGTCCTGCCCTCTTGAACACTGAGAGGACCCTATCTAGCCTTTTTGCTAACTCTAATTCGCTCCCCGCCGTTATCACCACATCATCGAAGTATGGGAGGATGCCTGGAAGCCCCTTTAAAAGGCATTCCACGAGGGACTGGAAAATTCCGGGGGCCGAATTCACACCAAACTGAAGGCGCGTTACCTTAAACGCCCCCTTGTGCGTCACGATTGTTTGCGCGGCGGCAGCAGCCGGGGTTACCGAGAGCTGCTGGTATGTCTGCGCCAGATCCAGCTTGGCAAAACACCTCCCCCCATGTAACGTGGCCAGCAAGTGGCTGACCACGGGCACTGGATATGCATTTGGCCGAATGGCCTTATTGATCGTACATTTATAGTCCGCACAAATCCTGACCTCCCCGTTTGATTTAAGGGCTGTAACAATCGGCGTTTCCCACTCCGCCGAGTCAACTGGGACCAAAATCCCCTGCCCCACCAACTTGTCCAGTTCCGCCTCAATCTTGTCCTTGAGGGCGAAGGGCACTCTCCTTGGCTTGAGGCGGATGGGCCGGATTTCTGGGTCCAGCTCAAAGGAAACCGGGGGCCCCTTGTATTTCCCGAGCCCCTTCTTGAAAACGTCCGGGTGTGCGTTGCACACGTCCCGCATTGGGTCAGTCTCGATGGCGTTAATGCCGGACAGTTCGATTCCCAGGGGGGCAAACCACTGCGTTCCCAAAAGGCAGCACCTCCCCCCTTTGAGGACCACTAGGGGCAGTTTCTCGGAGAAGTTCTTGAACTTCACCTTGAAGTTCCCCACCCCCAACACCGGGATCCCATTTCCCTGCACGTCCCGTAGGTGAGATCTCATGGCCCGCAGTTTGGGCCGCTTCTCTGGGGGAATACGCATAAACTCTTTTTGGGACAGGATGGAATAAGATGACCCCGAGTCTATCTCCATCCTCACTGGGACCCCCTGCAACAGTACCTCTATGAAAAACCGCCGGTGCTCCAGGCCCACGCGGTTCACGCCTTCCTCGCTGTAGCTGGCTGAGACCTTCCTGGTGCCGGCAGCCTTTCGTTGGTGCGTCTGGGAATGGCTGGAACTGCCCTTGTCCTCGACTCGTCCGCGCCTGCATACTCGGGCGATGTGTCCCTTTCGGCCGCAGTTGTGACACTCGGCCTTTCGAAACGGGCACCTTGTGCGGTCGTGGGACGCCCCACAACCGTCGCAGCGGCGGTCCTGCCGTTCACGGGTCTGCCGCTTCTCACCTCGCTTCTTGATCCTCTGGACGTCATCGTCCTCGCTGGAGTAGGGGTCCGCAGTCGTGGACGACTCCTCGGACGACGTTGGTGTGCCGGCGGGCGGCTTGGGGGCCCGCCAGGCTGTCTTCGCTGGTGTTCGCCGGGCCGCTTGTACTGGTGACTTGGCCCTCTCGGACGTGGCCCCTCGGGACTTGAACAGTCTGACCCCGCTCCTGGCCTCCTCGGCTGCTTGGGCCTCCCGCAGTACCTCGTTGAACATGAGGCGGTGGTCGCGGATCATCAGCCTCCTCTGGAGCTCCTCGTCCCTCAAACCACACAACATGCGGTCTTGAAGGGCCTGGTCCAGGTCATCCCACTGGCAGTGCACTGCTGCAAGCCTCAGGGCCGCCGCGTAGGCGGACACGGATTCGCCCGGTTTCTGGTCTCGCCTGTGGAACGCGACCCGGGCGGGGAAGATCGAGACGGGCGGCTGGAAATGCTCGCCCAACCTCTCCAGGATGCGGTCGATGGGCACCTTGTCCACCTTCTTGGGGGCCACTAGGGTCATCAGGATACGCAGCGTGGCCGGTCCCACCTGGGCCAGGAAGTGGGAGTGCATTTTCGCGTCGTCGTCGATGCCCGCGGCTTCCATTGCGTGCCGAAACTGGCACTCGTAGAGCTCCCATTGTTCGGGCTCGCTGACATCGAACTGGTAAGGCTTGACCTTGGGATTCGCCATCGATCCCATCCTCGTCGCCAATTTAGTGTCTTGCACGGAAGACAAAGAAGGAGTCGCAGGAAGGACTAACACAGGTTTATTCATTGATGATCAGGCTGAACATGTGGTAATGGCGGAGGTACATCACATTATATACAGTAGCACAATACATTTGAATCTTGTTGCACGGTAGCTCATTGGCTGCTACCGGCGTGACGTCGTCCCAGTCACGCCCACTATCTGCAGGTAGTGATATTGCGGGAAAGGTTCCCGCGGCTGTTGGTGATTTGGGGAATGTGAACCATGTGAGTTGAACGCTCGCAGCTGCCCTCTATAGGCAGCTAACTCGCGTTCCTTTAACAGCTGGGTTACAATGTAATTGTGGTCAGGTTACATTCATGCATTTCTTAAAGTAACATTGTACATACATAACAACACCCCTCCCATAAAGATGCATTTACCATCGCACCAACTCAGCTGCCCGTTGTAGCCTTGGCCGTTTTAACCAGCCAGGCTAGGCAGCAATCCAATAAGCAAGTGGTATCACGTACAGCTCCAAGGAGCCTGTCCCTTTCATCAGGGGCAACAGGATCAAACCGATCCCAAATAACATGGCTAGACTCTGCTACAGCTCTCTCCAGGTGATCCAGCTCCACGTCAGGCTTGAATCCTGAGCAGATGCGAGCAATTTTCTCTGTGAGATGGTCAGCAAAATCGTCAGCCGAGCCCTGCCAACCAGGTCCCAGCCCCCCCCCTCTGCCCAGGAGGGACCTGGTGACCCGAAACAGGGCTGCTGGATGATTATCTGCAGAGGCGATGAGAGTGGTGAAGTATTGGTGCTTCACCACTCTCATCACCATGAGGTAGGCTCTAATAGCAGCTCTAACTCGTGTTTGGTGACACTCACTCCTGGTCTTCATAGGTGAGTCCAGGCTGGGTGAATTGTCATGTCTCGTCCAGTATCTGTGCTGTCAAATTGGATGCTCTGAAATCTTTCCTTATGAGAAGACACCCAGCCATAAGCTGGATAGACAGGCATAGCTTGTGAATACAATAAACTTTTTTTTACAAATTACTCCCATAAAAAGCCAGGTGCTATAAATTATGCTGCTGTCCATGTGAGGATATGACCTGTCCTATCTAAGAGGCTTAAATATTTAGTTAGTTGAGTTATTGTCTCTTGATATTTGTGAAATCTTTGATTAGCAGGTGAAATAGCTATAAAACCAGCAAAATATAAAGAATATTTGCTCATTTTTTGCTATACTGCCTAGGTATAGCAGCACCCGAGAGCTACAAGTTGATGCTAATAGCACCAGGGAGTTACAAGTTATCCTTTCCATGTCTAAGACTTCAGGAGTGAGCATTTTCCACCATCACTTTCCTGGATAAAGTGTCAAATTCCCACCTAGCCATGGAAACTCAGAGATGCCAATAATAAACCACTGTTTGAATATTTCAAATATCTTGAAAATCCAATTAGATCACCATAAATTGGAACGAATTTGACATCACATAACAATTACTATTAGGTATCACTGCCTTTTAATTTTTTTGCTGTGTGTTATGTATTTAGTCTCTGCATAGATCCTTTTCAACCAGATAATTACAAAGCATTTTACAGTACTTTGGAAATGATCAACCCAGAAAAAAGGAGGTGGCTTTAATAGTGAGGTGTGATGTAGCACAAACAGCTATGGTATGCAACATGAAGTCTATCAATTAGAATTTATGGAAAGCTATCAACATAATCATTCCAAGTTTATGTGCAGTCTAAGATGCTGAAGAAATTGAAATTTTATGAAAACACCAGCAGGAAATTGTTCAAACATCAAAACAGGATGTGTTGTTAATCACAGGTGACTGGAATATAGAAGCAGGAAATAAAGCCGTACCAAATGTTATTGTATAGGTTTAGCTGAGAAGTTATAAAAAAGCAGGGGAGCATCTCATGGAATTCTATGAACCCAGCAATCTGTTTATTGCAAATACATGTTCAAGCAATAGAAAAAGCAGTTATGTATATGGACAACACCAGATGGTCAATAAAGTAATCAATCACACCATGTAATTGGAAATAGAAGATGCAAACACTCTGTTGTCTCAGTAAAAACAAGACCAGGAGAAGACTGTGGCACAGATCTTGGACTGTTAGTGTCAAACATTAAAATAGATTTGAACTTCTCCTTCAGGTGCCTTATCCATTCTGAATATTGGCTATCATGGCAATAGTCTTTCTGTTCTTAACTCCTCCGAACAGTTCTTCAGAGGACATGCCACACCAGTCTCTTAGGTTCTTCAGCCATGAAGTCTGTCTACATCAAGGGCCTCTCTTCCGAGGGATCTTAGTTGGAGTACTCTATATTACATGTTGTTCCTCATGATATGGCCAAGGTATTGGAGCTTTTTTTTGCTTAATGGTCTGAAACAGCTCTTGTTCTTTATCCATCTGGTGCATCACTTCTACATTAGTCACATGGTCAACTCAATATATCCTTAGCATCCATCTGTAGATCCACATTTCAAAAGATTTGATTTTCTATTCAGATACTTTAGTCAATGTCCAAGCTTTGACTCCATATAGCAACACTGGGAACACATAACATCTCACTATTCGGATCTTTGTAGCCAGAGTTAGATCTCTACTATATAATAAATGTTGCATTTTTATGAAAATGGATCTTGGTTTTTCTATTTGTATTTTAATCTCTACCTTGGGATCCCAATTTTCATTTAATATACTCCCCAAATAGACAATTTTATCCACTCTTTCAATTTCTCGTGTTCCTGCCATCAAAGCAAACCAAAGCAATCACACTTATATACTGCCCCATAGCACTTAGTATACTCTCTGGACGGTTCACAAGTTAATTAGCATTTAGCCTCCAACCATACCTGTCAAGTATCCTGGATTGGACGGGAAATCCCGTATTTTGGTGCACATTCCTCTCCTTTCCCGGCGCCATCCCATATTTAGAATGGTGGGGAAAGGGGTTACTGTGCACGAGCGCATGTGCAGAACCCATCTGCGCATGCACAAGCGTGTTCTGCGCATGCGCAAAGGGGTTCTTCGCAAGCGCAAATGAGTTTTTCCTGTGCATGCGCACCCGGGCCAGAGCAGTTCCTGTATTTTCCAGAGCACAAAGGAGTTTTTCCTACGCATGTGCACCTGGGCCGGAGCAGTTCCCATATTTTCTGGAGCGGCGCTTGACAGGTATGCCCCCAACATGCTGGGTACTCATTTGACCGACCTTGGAAGGATGGAAGGGTGAGTGATCCCTCAGTGATCCCTGAGTCAACCTTGATCGTAACCTTTTTGTTGCAGTATATCAGCTTAACTACTGCGCCACCAGGGCTCTGTGACAACAGGAGAAAAAAAGACTAATAAAACAACAGAAATCAAGATTGTCTTAATTTATCTTGGCTATATAAATTAGATTTCTAATAACTGGTGTGGGTGATGTCCATATGGCATGTGTCTTGCTTCAGAAGGACAGATGGCCATATGAAACAGAATGCTTATTGCTGGAAGTCCTAGAGTACTATGACTATGCAAATACCTCCTTTGTTAAATGGAGGGCTCGTGATGCCAGGGACAGATCATGCACTATGACGGGGTGGCTCCTCACCCCCAAACCTGACAGGGACCTGTACTAGTCATGAACTACCTGTGTATAACATTAAAGAGAATAAAAGTAGGCACTTGTAGTTTAAGATACCAGGATGATTTGTGTGGACATTCTAACTCCTACTGAATGTGGGGCTAGGGGTACATTTAGGATTTGTGTAATAGGTTGGCACAAATCCTTGATTATGTCAGGAAAACAAATACCCAATAAGTAACACTGCCTTTTTAAATTTCCATTTGTTGTGCAAGTATGAGCAGCACAGAAAAGAAAGGCTGCAACCTTGTCTTTCAACAGTTGCAATACATATAGTGCGATAACAAAGATATTTAAGGCAACTTAAAGGCTAGAGGTGGGACTGCAGCAGCTTAGTGGTTAAGATGCTGAACTTGATGACTGGAAGGTCAGAAGGTCAGCAGCTTGAGATGCTAGCGATGCGTGACAAGAGTGAGCTCCCATCTCTGTCCCAGCTCCTACCAACCTAGCAGTTTGAAAGCACGAAATTGCAAGTAGATAAATAGGTACCACTTTATCAGGAAAGGTAACAGTGTTCCGTGTGCTCTGGCGTCTGATCATGGCGGCCGCATGACCATAGCTGCCAAGTATCCCTTATTCGCCAGGAAACCCCCTTATTTTACCCTCTTTCCCGCCGTCATCCCTTATTAATTAGACTGCAATGCCCTATTGCCGTCATTGGAGGGCAGCACAGGATAAGCATAACTGTCAAGTATCCCGTATTTGCCAGGAAATTTCCCTTATTTCCAAATCCAAAACTTGACAGGTATGCGCATGACCACAGAAACATGGCTCTTTGGCTGTAAACGGAGATAAGCATCATCCCCTAGAGTCAGACACTACTGAGAGGATAGGGGTGCCTGGCATGTGATGGTCCATGGGGTCGCAAAGGGTCAGAATCAACTATGCGACTGTACACAAAGCTGTGTTTGTGCAAGCCTATCAGAGTAAACAAAACAAAAAATGCTTGTGGTGCTCTGACATGAATAAAGATGTCATTAATTTATACATATCAGATACAGAGGCACACAAGGGTTTAACATAACTATTATACTAGTATAACCATTATACTAACAGACCAGTTTACCTCTGTACCTGATATGTATAAATTAATGCCATGAAGTCTTCATTGTAACCATTATACTAACCAACCCTTGTGTGCCTCCGTACCTGATGTGTATAAATTAATGCCATGAAGTCTTCATTATAACCATTTTACTAACAAACCCTTGTGTTAATCTGTGCCTGATGATGTGTATAAATTAGTACAATGAAGTCTCATTCTTCTGACAAAGTGGACTTGATCCACGAAAGCTAACAGTAAAATACAGCAGTTAGTCTTTAAGGTGCCACAACATTTTTTGTGTTTTATTGTTTTGTGTTTTCTCTCTCTCAAAAAAAAAAAAATGGGGGGGCGGGGGCGGGGTAGCAAGTTATGACTGAATCTTTGAGGCCGGGGTTTGCACTCAGGTGTCTGTGGGATTTCCTGCCCAATACAGCAGAAGGACGTGGCCGGCTTTGTCCGCTGGACACCCGGACTCGGGTCCCACTGGTTGCTCTGCCTCAGACAGCCCAAAGTCTTGGGTCAGCCAGCCCTGGCACGTTGGTCACGCTGCCTCGGACCCTTCGCACCCGACACGGGCGGGGCCGCTGTCCGCGTAGGCGACACTGAGGCGAAAGGGGAAGCTTGTGCCGGGTGTAAAAAAGGCGACGCGGGGTGAGGAGAGACGCGGCGCCTTCCACCTCGGGGCCGTGTGGAAAAACGGGGGCGAAGGGGAGAGACTGAGAGAGAGAGAGAGAGAAGCCACGCCCACAACGCTCGGTCCTTCTTTCACCACAACCACCTTTTGCACCAGTCCCTGAAAAAAAAAAAGAAGGTGGGTGGTGGTGGGTGGGAGAAAACTCTCGAAGGCGGGGCTAGCAAACGCAAGCGGCTGATTGGTTGCTGCGCCTCGTGACGGAATCCCTCTGCCCAATCCAAGCTGCCGCCGCCGCCTCTCGGAGCCGCCCACTCCCGTCTTCCAAGAGCACACCAAGCCACTCTCCCTCGTGGGCGTGGCCAAGAGGGGTTGGGGGGGGCAATCGCGCGGGGGGGGGGAGGAGGAGGAAGAGGGTGTGAGGCATGTCCCCGCCCGGTTGCCGGGGCTGCAGCCAATGAGAGAAGCCGCGGGGGGCGGGGCCAGCGGGCGGCTCTTCGGGCCGGGTTCCGTGTGGAAAAAAAAGAGAGGGTGTTTCGGGGGGTTCGGGTGCAAAGTTTAGTTTCAAACCGTCTGCAAAGAGGCGGTATAGGGGCGACTCTCTGGGCGCCGCCGGTGGAGCCTCTCCCTCCCTCCTTCTCACTCTCTTCGGCCGGGTGGGGGGGATAAAAACCTCCCGAACGAAGGAAGGCAACCACAGCAGCCACAGCAGCGACAACAATCGGAGAGCCGCAGAACCGCGCGGGGCTTATTGCGCCCGTTGCCTTGGAGCTCCGCCGCCGCCGCCGGCGCTGCTGCTGAGTGCTGTCGCCAGTGCCGGCCGGCCGGCGGCCGTGCCCGGCTGTGCCGGTGGTGGGTCCCTCCGCGGGCAGAGTGGACCGGGGCGGGGCTGGGCTGGTGGCGGCGGCGCTTGGCTGGCCTTCTTCCCCCCCGGCGCCTCCATCGCCTCCTCTCCCTCCCTCCCACTCCGGAGACCGGCGCTAGTGGGCCGCCGCCACCACCACCACCAGGATGGGCGCGGAGGGCTCTGGGCGCCGGACGCGGCTGACGTGCATGCTGGCCATGACCTTCGCCTTCTTCGTGGTGGAGGTGGTGGTGAGCCGCACGACCTCCTCGCTGGCCATGCTCTCGGACTCCTTCCACATGCTCTCGGACGTGATGGCGCTGGTGGTGGCGCTGGTGGCCGTGCGCTTCGCCCAGGTCACCCACCCGACCAAGACCAACACCTACGGCTGGGTGCGGGCCGAGGTGATGGGCGCCCTGGTCAACGCCGTCTTCCTCACCGCCCTCTGCTTCACCATCCTGCTGGAGGCCATCGAGCGCTTCACGGAGCCCCACGAGATCACGGAGCCCCTGGTGGTCATCGGGGTGGGCGCCGGCGGGCTGCTGATCAACCTCCTGGGGCTATGCCTCTTCCACCAGCACGGGGGCGGGGGCGGGCACGGGCACTCGCACGGGCCACAGAAGCCCTCGCCGGACCCGGGCCTCCTCGAGCAGCGGAAGAGCCGCCACCGCTCCGCCACCGAAGCCAAGCAACAGAAGCACCGCGCCGGCCACGGGGACCGGTCGCCGCCCGATCGCCGGCAACGGAAGGAGGAGACCAGCGTCCTGATGGACAGGATCTCCGCCTCCAACGGGGTCAGCGTGAAGAAGCAAGGTGAGCCGAAGGGGAAAGCCAAGGAAGCCCCAGCTCGGTCGGGGGTCTTCCTGGAGGGACTCTTTTCCGGTGTGTGTCTCCCCCCCCCTCCCCCATGAGATGCACCAGGTACCTTTTGTGTGCCTCAGGTGGGCAGGTATACAGTCTGATACCTGGGCCAGAGAGGGTCGGGTCGGGTCAGGTTGAAAGGCATCGCCTGGAAAGGTCTAATGAGCGAAGGGCTGAGGGTAGCACTTCTTCCACTCCTCAAGTCCTGGGGATCAACGTGGCCCATGTGTTGGAACAATGGGTCTGAAGAGCCTTCACCTTGCTCATCATGAGACCAATGGGGGAATTCTGTATCCCAAGTGCTTGTCTCCCTATGCTGATTGTTCTCTCTCATTTTACTGGGCAACTGGGTGGGTTTGGTCTTTACAGGTCTGTCCTTAAAATGGGATTGGAAAATGCTGTCCCCGAGTTAATCTTTTTTGGCACTCATCATTGGAATAGAATAGAATCCTTTATTGGCCAGGTGTGCTAGCACACCAGGAATTTGTCTTTGGTACATATGCTCTCTATATACATGAAAAATTAAATTACATTTACTAGATCACCTTCTACACTTAATAATAGGGTTGATAGACTCCTCAACATGCGTGTCCTGGCCCACCATTTGAGAATTTCTGCCATGCAAGTATATGGCTTCACTTCTTCTTTCATGTCCTGATCAAACCCTGGACTGTCCAAATGAAGCTTTGCTGTTGGTCAAACTTAAGTCCTTATTGGTACATGTTTCTGGTAGTAATCATCAGACTAGCAGATGAGCTTGATCCTGTACCTCAGTGTATTCACCCAGTGTGTTGTTTGCCAGCAGACTTGAGTATGCTTATCTTACATTTAGGGACTCCAACCCTCAGCCTATTCAGGGTCTTTCAAGTGACATAGGGAAGGTTTGAGTTCCTCAACCATATCCTACTTTAATGTTATTAATAATAATAATTTTGTGTCAGAAATTGTGTAACTTACACTGAGAATCTCATTATTATCCAAACAGAGTCTGGAGTGTGTATGGCTTCTTCATCATGCCATGAAAGAGAAGCTAAGTAGTCGTGCTTTAATTACTTTGCTGCTTCTCAATAACAAAGTTAGTAATCAAAATAACTTCACATAGTTTCTCTTTGTAAGAGATGGCCACAAGAACATGTATGTCATAGGCTCACACATCCAGTTAAAGCCATGAGATATCATTTATATGTTTAACTCATGTTTTGTATGGATATCTTAGATTATGCACTAGGGTCACTTTTCATCTGTTCAGGTTTTGTGGCAATGGGGTTTCCAACATACATCTTGGGGGAAAACATCCTTGCATTGTCTGAAACCATCATGTCACCAGCAACATTTATGAAAAATCAGTGGTATTCTGCTCATAGGTTAGTGACCAACTTATGGCTCTCCTTAGCTTGTTGGATTGCAACTCCAGTCTACCCTAGTTAGCATAGCCAATAGAAAGGGATGCTTGGAGTTTCTGTACTGGAACCTTGGAAAGTCATAACATGTTTCCAAATTGTAGGAGGTGCAAGGTGTGCTTCTTTCATGTCCAGATCAAACCATGGACTGCCAAAATGAAGCCACTTTCTTGGCTTTGTTGTTGGCCAAAATTAAATCCTCATCAGTAAATGTTTCCAGTAGTAATTGACAGACCAGCAAATGAACCAGGATTTGTACCTCTACATTCACTTACAGTAGTATGTTGTTGTCCACCACCAGCCCCCATTTGAGAATGTTGGCCTTCCATTTAGGGACTCCGACCCTCAGCCTATTCAGGGTCCTCCAAATGACAAGGGAGGCCAAGTTCCTCATCCATATCCTCCTTTAATGTCATACCTTGTTCAGTGAGTTCCTTCCTCCATCTTCTAATTTGATTTTGCTCTTGCGTAACCTCAAGATTGTTTGTTCTTTCTATAAAGCTCTTCCTGGATTTGAGTTGGCAGACTTCATGCCCATGTTGGGAACCACTGATCTAGTGTGTGAAAGATTAGCCAGCAAAACAAGATTGGTGTTGACTGGGATATGTCCAGTTGCAGTTCAAAAATGTACCTACAATCTTCAAGGAAGTTTTTTCTTTGTACCTCTAAGGCAGTGGTTCACAACATGGGGCCCATGCCCTAAAGGGTGACTTTAATTCCCAGAAGCCTAAGTCAGTACACTGGCTGATCAGTGCTTTGGGAAATTGACTTAGGCTTTTGGGAATTTAAGTCCAAAAACTAAATGTTGGGAAAGGTATGTAAGGCATGTAAAATGGTATACCGTGTATACTCGAGTATAAGCCAAGTTTTCTAGCTCTAAAAATGAGCCCCAAAAAGGATATTCGGCTTATATTTGGGTCAGTGACCACAAGGGTCCCAAGACCATGCTGGATTGAGACATGCCAACAATGTAATTAATTTTACCATATTTCCATGTATTTTGATTATTGAAACTCACTAGCAGCTGCTGTATTTCCCACCCTTGGCTTATACTCGGGTCAATCTATTTTTCTGGGTTTTCAGGTCAAAATTAGGTATTTCGGCTTATACTCGGGTTGGTTTATATTCGAGTATATATGGTAATTCGATTACATATTAAAGGACACCACACAATTCTAAGGAACAACTAATAAGTACCTAGGTGCTTTCTAGATTACTTCTTTGTGGAAGAGAGTGAATTCATAGATTTTCTACTCAAGTCTCCTCATATTTATTGTAATTCCACAAAAAACATCTGTAAGTAGGATTCTAAATGGGATTCTATTGACACCCTATTACCCATATCAGCTATAATCCTAGAAATGGATGTACAGTAGAACCTCAGATAAAGTCCAAACTCCATTCCACAAGTTTGGACTTTATCTGATTTTGGACTTTATCCAAATCAAATGGGCGATGCATCGGATAACGTCCAAAAATGGACTTTATCTGAGGTTCCTATACCAAGTACCTCGGATAACGTCCATTTTTAGCGGTTTTGGACTTTATGCGATGCATCACGTGTGCATGAAAACCGCAACTTTATCTGAATCGGACTTTATCCGAGGTGCCAATGTACTCTGTCTTCTTTCAGAACAGACATGAAAAGCAATGCTATTTGACTGTGAGCTATAATTCTTCTGCAGATGAGAAATACGTGGGAATCTGCTGATGCAGTCTCAATATCAAACCCAGTATAGTTTTCTAGGATCATAGCAGAATAAGAATTGAGTGATGTCAAGATCTACATTGATCAAGCAATGGTATCAACACTCTTTCATTCTGGTTCAGTATCCTTGTTTAACTCTATTGTCAATTGAACCTTTGTCACTGGCCATCTGATTTAAAAAAAATCAAGTATGAGCTTATCTGCCCAGCTGTTTTTCAGTTTCAGGCTACTGAGCCACATAATTGGACCTTTCAGAACCCCTATGCCACAGATTAAAAACTCCAGGCCTATTACATCTGTGCTAGTAAATTTAATTTTATGTTTTAATAAGTAGCAGTTCACAGATGAATGGCAAAGTCCCTTTGTAGGCAGAGCCTACAGTGAACTGAATAATAGCACATCTTGTTAACATAGCCCTGCTGTTCCCTACTTATGTGTTCTATCCTTAGAGGTGTTCTTCAAGGGTTGTATTGGCCCTGGGACCTACATTTACCGATCTTTTCAATGTAACCATCAGTAACTGCCACCTGAAGGAGGAGTCAAAGGGGTTCATTAAATGCTGATTGCTATACCTGTTTTAATTCCCCTTTTGTATTTCTCAAATTAGTTCATTGTGTTTTGTGATTAGTCTTCAAGACATGAGCATACTGTATTTGGATGAATTATCAGTTACAGTAGAATGGTACTGGATGATGCCAATTCCGCATAACAATGCGTTCGTTATGCACCACGTGATGCTCCGCATAACGGCAAAAGAACGCCAAAATACGTCGTTATGCGGGGCATTTGGTATCGATGCTCCGGATAACAACAACTTTTTTGTCCTTATCCAGAGCATCTCCCATAGGGACCGCATAGCGTCAAAATCCAGATAGCGCTGGCCTCCGTGGAATGGAGTTTTGTCGTTATCCGGAGTTCCACTGTATTTTAAACATGTAGTTTGGTTTAAAGTCTGTGGTGATATCTTTCCCATAGATTGAGAGGTGTCATTAACTGTGTAAATTGTCATTTAATCTCTTTTATAGCCTTGCTTTCCAGCCCAGGCTGGATAGGACCAACCTGAAATTTGTTAAAATTAATCCAAGTCTAAATCTGTCCTGAGTAAAGGTATTAAGGAGCCAAGCTTAAGAAGACCCTTGCTGCTTAACACACAGAATGACATAGTGAAGTGTAACATAACCATGTTGTGTTTGCAAAAATGAGGTAGTAGCTGGTTGACTCACAGTTCCCAAACTTGGTGTTATTGGACTTCATGACAGAAACTCTGCTGCTCTTGCTTAAGGCTACATATAGGCCTGCTCTTTATTTTTATTTAATTGCAAAAATGGGCAGAGGGCTTCTTAAGCAGTTGTAAGGTGATGCTGAGGCCTGAAAGTTTTTGATTCAAGTATTGTCTTAGACTTTTTTTTTTTGCTAAGTTGTTGACTTGTTTTTAGGATGCTACCACTGGAATATATATACAGTACAGTATATAGATAATTGAACTTGGTGAAACAAACACAGGAGTGGCGCTGCTTCAGGTTCTACCAGTTATATTGGTGGATGTTGCTCACGTAGGATGTTGCTCACAGTATTTTTCATATGTATCCCCAACCCTCTTTTGATACTAATTGATACTTCATCTATAGTAGCCAGTCCCTTTGTATAGTTTTGCCATGTGAGAAAAATTAACTACTCATGCCAGAAAGTTATAGTGCTCAAAATTCTTCATTAGTAACATGCCACAAACTATGGGCTTGGTCCACAACTGCTTCCTATGTCTGGAAATGCTTTCGTGTATGTGTGTCCATGGACATTTTCTGATCCAACCGTGGAGTTTTGATTGTAGAAAGAGTGGGGGAGGTAACACACCTACATCGACATTTTCCTAACAGCCCATTATAGCGTCACCTCCATATCTGCCCCCCCCCAGAGTTAAAACAGAATAGGTGGGGATGTTGGTGTCTTCAGGTAGAAAAACAAGTGACCCCCCCTTGCTTGTTCCACTGAAATCACTAAGTGGAATTGGAAGCAAACCATGGGCCCAACCTTAATATCTGCAACCATAGTTTAAACTAAAGAACTCTTCGGTCAGCATTTAGAAGAAACATGAGGGCTGCTTAATTGTTTTAATAAAATGCAAAAAAAGAGTAACAGTTTCATCCAAAGGAATGCTTGCATTAACAACAGTTCAATTAGTTGTACTTGCCTTCACACTTGCTTGTAGACACCTTTGCAGCTTCTTTGCCAGGCTCTCAGTCTGGTCATCTTCTTGTTCTGCCATATCCGAATCCGAATATTGGCAATCATCATGGGGATCAGCCATGAAGACTGTCCTGAGAATATAATGGCATGGCCTTTCATCTGCCTTCCATATCATAGCATGACCCCCGTACCACTGATCCAGTTCCACAAGTCACTTTCTGGTCCTGAGCCCTTTTGGCACGGAGAGTCCTCATCAGCCCCAGGCCAGTATTGATGAAGCTGCTGCCCTCCATCAAGATGGATTCAAGTAGGATTTAATCCACTTGAGGACCATCAACCTTCCCTATAGACTTCTGCACCCAAGACCATTAGTCTTCAGGGTTGTCAGGTTACTTAACCCACTGCCTGACACTCGATGTTGAGTTTTGGCAGTATGGTCTACTCTATTACTATAGCAGGATAACCTGGCCAGAAAAGACAGGTCTGGTCATGCAAACATGTTTAAACTGCTCTGTATATCATTTGCGATAACTTGCTTGCAGTAACCTATTTTAACTTAAGTGTTTTACAGAATGGAACTTTCTTGCAAGTATTATTTTTTTGAATGCCCAAAGAGTCTTAGGTCCCTACTCCTCACTCTCTCCTTCCTAATTCTTCCTCCCTTATCACTTCATCTCCACCCATGCTTACATTAATTCAAACTGTAGAAGAGCTAAAGGAGGACTTTTACATTTTGACAAAAAACAACAACCCTGCCTGTGAACCTAGAAGTCCATTTTCAGATTTTATCTGAAGGCAAAACCAGAACTTTCCCCCACAATATGGATGTAATAGTGACCTACATTTACACAATTGTATGCAATGTTATTAACTATTGGTCTTTAGTTTCTAGTTTGGAGCTGCCGGTAGGTTGTAATATTACCTCGTAGGTAATTAAGGTCGCCTCTCTGGCACACGAAGGAGGGCCTTTTCTGTGTCCGCACCAGCCTTGTGGAACCTCCTGCCAGTAGAGGAGTGGGAGCAGTCGGATCTGCTGCCTTTCCGAAAAGAATTAAAAACCTGGTTGGCGGGGCAGGTGTGGGGCCCGGATGGAAGAGTGGCCCCCGCCTGTTGGCTTATAAAATGAAGCCTCCCCATCTTTTTAATGCGGGCAGTTTTAATGTGGTTAGTTTTTAATAGGTGGGTGAGTATGTTGGGGTTTTAATTGTTATTAATATGTATGTTTTAATCCTGTTGTGAGCCGCCCTGAGTCGGGTTCACCTAATTGGGCGGCATAGAAATTTGAGTTATAAATAAATAAATAAACACTCTGTTGTTATTTTATTCTCTTTTAATTAGATTTTTAAAATTAGCAGCCGAGGAGAAAGAAGGCCATGTGCTCAAAAATAATACTAAAACTAAGTTCCACATCACAAGTTGCTGTTAAAGTTGAGTCTGAAACAGCTGGTGTCGCGTTGGGGCGGGGGGGGGGGGGAACTGGATTGAGATTGTCTTATAAGTCATTACTCTTAGCATATATACACTGTTGATTTCAAAATTGTTCAAAGAGAATGAGAACATTTGTTCTCACAAATGTTGCATTGTGCAGTTATTACTAACAATCTGATGATTCACAATCTAGCCTTCCTATTTACATAAAAATCTTGTTCTCACTTTTGCAGGTGATGGACCAAAACACAGGCAAATGGAACCCCATCCCAATGGGAATGTTGATAATCTTACCTCTCTAGAGGCAGATGTGGAGGAAGATACTAGTTCTCAACTCAACATGCGTGGGGTATTTCTTCATGTCCTTGGAGATGCCTTGGGTTCAGTTATTGTTGTAGTGAATGCCTTAATATTTTACACTTATTGGAAACCCTGTCCAATAGATGGGCCTTGTATTAACCCATGTATCGACAACCATTGTGCAAAAAATGGTACTGAGATACCCAACAGCCAGAACGCAAGTCAACTGGAGAACATTCACGTGGCTGGGCCCTGCTGGCTTCTATATTTAGACCCTGCACTGTGTCTGATAATGGTTTGCATTTTGCTTTACACAACCTACCCACTTCTCAAAGAATCTGCCCTTATCCTTTTGCAAACTGTTCCCAAGCAGATTGATATTTGCTCTTTGGATGAGAAACTCCGCAAAGTGAAAGAGGTTGAAGCTGTCCATGAATTGCATGTTTGGCAGCTTGCAGGAAACAGGATCATTGGTACTGCTCATATTAAATGTAAGGACCCAGAAACATACATGAAGGTGGCTAAGCGTATTAAAGAAATATTTCATGATGAAGGGATCCATGCAACCACCATTCAACCTGAATTCACCATTGTGGATTCGGATATGAGTTTTGAGACTATGGCCAAATGTGAATTACCCTGCAGAACCCAGTGTGCATTGAAGCAGTGTTGTGGGGGTGTGGAAAAGAGTACTGTAAATACACAAGAAAAGCCCCCTCCAATTAGTATTTCATGCACTGAAGTAGTTGTTGACTCTCCACATCAAAAAACCCGGAGGACTAAAAAAGAACACATACCTGCTGTAAAATTACACACAAGTCATAACCGTCACAAACAATTTGAATCGGCTTTGTAATTCCCAAAGTTGTGCAAGTAAAGTCTGGGTTTGACCACATGTTGACCGTGGAAAGAGAAACTGGCATTAAAAGACATGGACATTACAAAATAATGTAATTGTTGAAGTCCCTGTTCTTGTCACAACATTTAAATCTTAGCTGCCTATTGGAAAGAACTTCATGGTGCCGTCCTGACACGACATGTGCTTGTGTTAACTTTTCATTGAGTAGCACAGAAAAGTTTGCCAAAGCTGCAATAACTTTGCTCAGCCAGTTTTGGCTGAATTTTAAAGTTGAAAAAAAAAATGATTTCCAACAACATATCTCCCAGATTGGAAGCCATTTTATGCTGGGCTTCATTTTAGGATTACTATTTCTGCACACTGAGGGGTGTGTGTGTGTGTGTGTGTGTGTGTGTGTGTGTGTGTTAAAATTTTGCAAACCAATGGGGAAAGAAACCAAAGTTGGCATTTAAAAAGCAGTAGAACACTCCCCTCCCCCAATCATTTTAGACTTCCTTCTGAAATGAACAAAGTGGTATTTCAATTAGGTATAATCTAATTAGTGGTAGCATCTTAAATCATATCCAGTTCTGTTGGAAAAACAACAACAGATTTTGTATTAAACCTGTAATGTCTTGAAACTAACTAACTGATTTGCAAATATGATTAATACAAAATAGGAATACAAACTTGCCCTGAGCAGTAAAACTAAATTCTCAGATTTACCCTTGTTGTATATATATTTTAGAATAGAACCAAAACTTTAACATATAGCTAATGCTGGGACTACCAAACCAGAGTAAGTTGCCATTTTAGCAGGGTCACCTGTGGCTTGCTGGAATGGATGCATAACTACTGAACATGTTCTTTTTTGTTCTGATTTTTTTAAAAAAAACTTTTGAAGAAGTTAGAATGCATCAGCGTATGTTACTTAAGTCATTAATATATATATATTTTCTTTTTGAAGTATTAATACCCCATTTACAGCCATTTTTCTCATAAAGTAAAGCATAGCTGAAACATTTTCTTTGTAACAATTCATTCAGCTGCCTCTAGAGCAGCCTGTTGGATTGATTCAGGCATTGCAATCAACAATTGGCTTGTCATGATGGCAAAGAGCTGCAGTCAGCCTGCACATTTCCTTCTCCCATAGCCATGAGAAAAGAAGTGGAAGTTTTTATTACAGTGTCTTTTTTTTAATTAGAATTCAACTTTGTATCCTAAACCTAAGCTATGGTTAATCATAACTATGGTTTGATGTGAGCCCAGGGATTTAGTCCTATCATGGTTATCTATGGATTGGCATGTCCCAACTGGTTAATGTTTCTTTTTACCTAATTCTGTTTCCATGTAATGAAGATATGTGGTAGAACAAAATTCTACCCCAGTTCAATTTTATCTCTTGTATTACATTTTAAAAACCCGTTGAAGCAAGCTTTGCAGTAAATTACGGAAGGAAATGGCTTTTCATTTCTGCCATTCATTTGTGGGATTATTTGCTAATTGGTCTCAAGACACTTGCCAAAATCTATTTAAAATAAAGTAGCATTTTCCTATCAATATATGGGAGTAATCTAGCACGAAATCCAAGCTGAAATGTGTCTGAAGTGAACCATGGGTTTTGTGTTCATATCACTTTCCCAGTGTATTAAAATTAGGGCTAATTCTTAACTTTTTAGGTGCGGCATCAATGTGAATCAGTTTCTGAAGTATTTCTGAGTGTCTTTTTTGGCAGGCTTTGTTGATTACAAAATTGTTTACAAACTGCATAATTTCTACCCCAGTACAGTCATTGTAGCTAACTGATACTATAAGAAAAACGAGACCTTTTACGTTAGCTCATGATTTTATATTCTTCTCTACTTCTAGGAATTTATCTTGCCCTGTTAAAATGCAGGCTCTTTGATCACAAATGCCTTACTCAATAGTAGTTGAGCATTGTTTCATCCCTGTCAAAAGTACAAAGAAAACTTCACTAATTTGTACTTCTTGTTATTAGCATGTCCTTCTAGAACAGGGGTAGCCAAATTTTCGAGCTGCCGGATGGTCACATTCCTCTCACCAGAAGCGTAAGAAAAACATGTTTATGACAGCCATGGGTGCATTTACGGCAGCGTTTTGCGCATGCGTGGACATGTCTTAATTCTGCTTCCGGGAGAATCACAGGCTGGATCCGCTCTGCGGGCCATAATTTGGCCACCCCTGTCCTTGAGGCAAAAGACAGCAATAGCTTCCATCCTCCCTCTGCTCAGCAATTTTGCATTTAGGCCTTATTTCTACAGAACCAATCCATATGTTTCAACACACTCTGAAGTATGATAAAGATGTACTTAAAGACTGGTCTGGCAATTTCTTCTGTGTCCCTTTGACTGCAATGGCAACTGGTTGATTAATATTCCCAAATTGTCTCCCACACATTACTGCAAGCATACAATACCTGTGCTGCACAATTTTGTTTTGAAAGTTTCCGCTGCTTTTCTGCTATTTGGACAAATCTAGATAGAACATTGCTATTCCACTAGGAAAGAACAGGTAGAAGAAAACTTTAAATGCTCTGAATATGAGCTAGCTTACAAACTAAAAATTAATTTCTTGCCTCCCATATGGTACATTTTCGATAAAGACAGTGTCACTTTTAATCTTCTCCAATCATTGATGGGAGAGTAGCAGGTGTATACTTTGGGGTAGGTAAATTGGTTTGTGTGTTTGTGTGTGTTTTTAAACTTTCTAAATCACAACCTTCAACACTCACTTTGAGTTTGCACTGTAGTGATAAGGGAGAAAAGCAGTTGAGTATATGGCATATACCAGTTCTCAACCTTTTAAAGTTGAGGGCCGGATCACGCTCCCTCAGACAGCTTCGGGGGCTGGATGGCTATTTCCCTCTTCCACCACACGGCACTTCCAAGTGTGGTGCAGGCAGTGGGGGGCCACATGAAATGGTGCTGCGGGCCATATCTGGCTTGTGAGCCACAGGTTGAGAATCCCTGGCATATACAATCCTGATTTTCTTTATTATGCAATGCCTTGTAACTTTTACGACTGAATATTGTGTTCATTTCTAGTTTTGCAAGTACGTTTTTAGTAATGGTTACAAGGTAATTTCCTACAAATTTTTGGAAAGCTGAGCATCTTAAATACCTCTGAAGTAGAAGCGGCGGCATGTTTTTGTCCTTGGAATAAGTATTCATGCCAGTTTTGCAAACTTCTATATGATAACATTTTTCCGCCAGCCCTCCTTAATGCTGGTTTTGTTGAGAAGAGTGTTTCCAGTTAGACCACAAGCAAGATATCACACGATGTTCATTAGATGCTTTTGTGGTGAGTTCTTCAGAATGGGTGCAGACTGGCAATCTGAATGTATTTCACTGTAGTTTTGCAGCAAATGTTGCCTTTTGGCTTTCTGGGAGATTTCATTGAGACATCATAGCATAAATTTGTGTAGCCACCCCACCTCACACATTCCAATGTATGCTGCAAAAAGGCACAGGTGAGCAAGTGTTAAATCTTCTGAACAGTAACATGAAACTGCTTCAAGAGACTGAACCCTTCCTTAGGTCTGGCTGCTTGTTGCGTTAATCACTATGTGTTAAACTGGCCCATAAATGAGGCGAGAAGCCTTTACACCAGTGTTTCCCAACCTTTGGTTTTTGGACTTCAATTCCCAGACACCTCAGTCAGTACACTGGGGATTTGACTTAGGCTTCTGGGATTTGAAGTCCAAAACCCAAAGATTGGGAAACACTGCTCTACACGGTGCTTAAGAAGGCAACCTGATGTTCTGGAGAATGATGCAAAACCATTAGCAGCTCTAGAAGCAGGCAATGTTCAGGATCGCTTCTAAGGTTCGCTTTCTGTCCCCCCCTCTCTTAGTCTGTGGGTATCTGCAGGTCTTGCTACTTACAAACAGTAGTGGCAGTTTGGAGCCCATTTCAGATCGAGCTTTCTGCAAAGGCCTAGCTAGGCACAGTCTCAGTTCAGTTAATAGGAAACTGTTCTGAATGCACTTTCTGATTTTTCTCAGTGATGGGGGAGCTACTTTTAAGTGTATGTATGTGTGTGTGTGTGAAAGGAGTATTATATATTTAAGGTATTGAGTACAATATTTAAATATGCTGCTTTAATTTCTTAACAGCATTGATGTAGCCTTCTGGGACTCTGGCTTATGTTTACAGAATAATTCTTTAATATTACAATAAATATTCTCTTTTGTTTCTATTTGGCACCACCTTTTCTGCTCTTGATGGCCTGAAAGGAACTAATGTTTATGTGCCTGAAATACGCGTTTGATTCCTCTCTCTCTCTCTCTCTCTCTATCTCAAGCCAAATGCAGCCTTACGAACAGGATTTATTCCTCTGGGTCATTTTGGGGTTTCTGTCATTAAATTGCACATATTAAGAACACTTCCATGTCTTATAGATTTGTGAGTCTGGGGGTTCCTCCCTCCCACTCTATGTGTCTATTTTTAAGTGTTCTCAAACTTAGTCTCCAAACCCATAGGTTCTGTGGTAGCTAGAAAGGCTTCTCCGCCTACTTTATTTGGGTTGTGTTTGAAACCAATGTTTTGCAGATGGAATTGGCATATCTGTATCTGGTTACATCATACCAGTGACAATGGGCTTCTGTTAAACCAGTGATGCTACTGTGTTTCTTTGGATATAAACTACATTCTGATAAGGAAATAAATGTTGTTATATAAACCATGAAATGAGGAAGGGTTCTTTGTTTCACTGTTTAACCACACCTTCCTTAGCTGACATAGCTTTGGAAGCTCCAGCATCCATGGAACATAGTTTGGGAAACTGATTTAGAGGATGAGGTTTTGCTAAAAGCAGTCAGTTCAGCTTGAAGGGAACACGGGGCTAGCTTGATTAAATAGGAGGTTTGGCATACAAGATACCACCTCTCAAGCACCAATCTAGCTAGAGGAGTTAGGTTTGCACAAATGTCTTTTGTGCACATGTTCTTAGCCCGTGTGTACCCATGGCGGTGGAAGAGGTGGCTGGAGCGAGGGCGTGAGATGGATGATTTAGTGCCATGGGCTGTCAGTTGAGAATCTCTGTTATATACTATTCAGGGAAGCTAGAGACATGAAGTCACCTTTGCTAGGTATTCACAAACTTTTGATCATATAAGGCAGGGGTTCACAATCTACGGCCCACAGGCTGCACCCACATGAAAGCACGCCGCCCTCGCTACAACCCCCGCCGCCAGAAGTGGTGAAAACAGCTGAAAATGCACCATAAATGCACCTGCGGCTGTCGTAAACGCATTTACGACAGCCACAGGTGCATTTTACAGCAGTATTTATGGCAGGGGAACCATTGTCCGACCCACTCAGGCATCTGATAAGCGTGGCCCGGTTAATGGCAGGAAAACGTTGAGAACCCCTGGTATAAGGGATGATGGATCAAAGATAGTGGTCCAAATATAGCACTTGAAATGTGTAAAAGAAAGAAAAATCTTTAAAAATTAGCAAAGCTGGAGATTAGTTTTAGTTTATTCATCTGAAGTTACTGATACTGTATCTAATTCAATTTTTACATGGAACTTTTCACTGACTTGAACCTTGGACTGAAGATGGAAATAAGCCTTTCATGCAGAATAATGAGTCAGCAATTGGAAGAAACAATCCCAAAGTCTTTAGTAAGGTAAAGGTTTCCCTTGCTTGAAGGCCAGTCATATCCGACTCTAGGGTGCAGTGCTCATCTCTGTTTCTAAGCCGAAGAGCCAGCGCTGTCTGCTACTGCAGACATTTCCGTGGTCATGTGGCAGGCATGACTAGAGTGCCCGGAACGCTGTTACCTTCCCACCGTAGCAGTCCCTATTTATCTACTTGCAATTTCTTGCTTTCGAACTGCTAGGTTGGCAGGAGCTGGGATGAAGACGGGAGCTCATTTCCGTCCTGCAGTACTCGGGAATCGAACTGCTGACCTTCCACTTCCCAGTCAGCATCTTAGCGACTTTCACCCAGTTTAAAAATTGGGTAAGTCTTCTAGAGTAGGCTCATAAATCAGTCTCCTCCAGATGGGTGTTATCCAGATGTTTTCAACAGCACCTCTGTCATGTATGGAAGCTATAATCCCATACATTAGGGTTGAGGTTAATGGCCGTAAATACTTTGTTGCACATCAAAGAGGACAGAATGGATCTGCTCTAAAGGTAAGTTGAAGCTAAACTAATGGAACTCAGTTTTGTCCAGAGAGAAAAATAGAATGAACTTTCAGATACATCAAAGCAAAAGAATTTTTTAAAAATGCTGTTATGCAAGTTTCTGGCATACTTTGTCCAGAAAGGAAGGATCAAATAGCTAGTGAGGTAAAAGAGCAATCAAGAAACAAACTCAGATTGGAAGATTTTGTTCTTGTCTTTGCAAGTGAGAATTGGTTCAAGATGTCTAAAATCTTTGCTCACATTTTCAAGAGCGTCTGCTGGCAAATGTATCCATTGTTAAAACTAATATAACCTAGGGCAGGGGTGCCCAAACTATGGCCCATGGGGCAGATCCGGCCCTGATGCCAATTCATCTGGCCTGCGCTGCCCTTGGCACTCCCAGAAGCAGAAGTAAAACATGCCCAGAAGGACGTGTTTTACTTCCGCTTCTAGGAGCGCTGAGGGCAGTGTGGGCCAGATGAATTGGCATTGGGGGCCAGATCCAGCCCACAGGCCATAGTTTGGGCACACCTGCTTTAAGCAGGGAAAATGGCAGCCTAAAATCTATCTCATCCTGTTGCAAAACAGATTGCAAGGCGGGTTTTGCTTCCAGTGGGAGGAACCAAATGACCAGCCCGCTGAACCATGTGACCAGCCCATGGCCCAAAAATTTTGGGCAACCCTGGCATAGGGCAACTTTTCCCATTTCACCATAAGCCCGTCTTTCCCCAAATGTCTGTCATCTTACTCTAGCTAGAATTCTTTTTGCAGCTATTATAGATCAGGATGTTCATCTGCATATTGGTGGGTAGCAAAGACCTTGACTTGATTCCATGTGGAAGAGTACAATGATAGGCTTTGGCACATTCTTATAAATTGGTACCTGAGTCCAAGCAATATGTTTTGTGTGTTCCTTCCTAAATGAAGATGTGCAAACATTATGTTAACAATATGGCCTTTCTATGTATATACAATACAGTACAGTACTTTGCAGTATTAGGTCACCACTAGGTGATTTGGGCAAAATTATGTGAGTGACTAGTGTGGGTAGCATAACTCAGCCCCTGAGCTACCTAGACACACCTAAAGTAGAGAGAGTCTTCTGCTGGCTCTCTTCTCAACACTCTCCAAGTTTGGTGAAGTTTGGAGTTAGGGTGCCCAAGTTATGACCAACCCCCCATCACTCATTGAATTTTCCCCAAACCAGCTGGTAGTGGCCTAAGAATTTTGCACAGTACTGTATATTAACTTACAGCAGCAGGGGTTCTCAACCCTTTTAAGCCAGGGGTCAGGTCACGCTCCCTCAGACAGCTTCGGGGGCTGGACAGCCATTTTGCCCTTCCTCCACCACATGGCACCTCCTGGTGTGGTGGTGGTGCCCTCCCCCACATGAAATGGCACCATGGGCCGCAGGTTGAGAATCTCTGACTTACAGCATCTGTGTCAAATCTACCAACACTGCTCCCAGCTTCATGGTTGAGCATTTGGAAATCATTCAAATATGTAGCTGTTCCATAAAGGTGCTAGTATAATTATAATAGTATAACTCTCTGTGGATCACATGGATACTATAAAATGAGTCTGGGTTACTTTGTTTATTTATACTGTACAGTGGTACCACATACAATGATTTCAATCCATTCCACGGGGCTCATTGTACAAAACAATTTCTATACGATTCTTGCATCATATAGCAATTTTCCCTATGGGATGCATCGTACAATGATTTTTTCGCTAAGTGGTTTTCCCATTGAAAAATTGTTGTACAATTTTTTCCATAGGGAAAATTGTTATGCGGGATGCCATTTCCACCCAAAACCTAATTGTTATGCGATTTTATTGCTATACGGGGCAATTGTTGTATGAGGTTTCACTGTATTTATATTTGTGTCCAGTCCTATTTCTAAAAATCTTAGGGCAAGATTGTAGTTAGTGGGGTTTTTCAAATGATCTGAGGGATGCTTTTGACTTCTATTGCCTGAATTACAGTCCTTCGTGTGTCAATCTGAAGGATTTTTGAAATACAGGATACAAGTTTTTTTTCTTCATAAAAGACCCAGAAACAGCTTTTCAAATCAAGCCCAAAATATAGCATAACTATTTGGGCTATGTGAAGTAGTTCTTTGGAGCTAAACCCATGAGCTATGAGATGCTGTGTATGCCTTTAGTATAAGGCATACTAACCCTAACCCACACATTTTTGCTTGTTGGCCACAGGTCTGCACAGATGCTTAGCATGCAGGTACAAAGTCTAAAGGCTGTGCTGTAAGGCAGAGTCAGCAATCCTGCTCTTAAGCCTGTGCCGAACTTTGTCAACCTTGAGCAGAATGTCTTTGAACAAGATAGGAAGTGAGGCTTCTGTAAACTTTAACAGGTATAAATGCAGACAGTCCAGGTGTGCTAAGGAAGCACTTGTTTTCACAGCACACAAAAATGTCTACACACACAAAAAAAGGTTGGGTACAGGAATATTCATAGCTTTGAAAAAGTGTCTATATTAAAGAGCAGGGGTGGGTTTAATCTACAGGTCCCTAAATCTACAATTTGTATTCATGCAAATAGCAGTTATTATTAAGAACAGATGTTTTCTTTGAGGCTGTGGAAGAAAGTTCACAACTCTTAGTGTGGGACTGATCCAGGGTAGGAACATGTGTGATTCCTTTAAGTAAAATAAAAACAAAAGGTTGTCGAGTTGCATTGCACTTATTACACTGTGAGGTTTTGCCCTAAGACAGAGACTTCGGCTCCAATTTCCTGCAGCTGGGTGAAGTTGGGCCAAGTACCGTATTTCAGTTTAACCTACCTCACAGAGTTGTGAGTAAGGATAAAGTTATTAGTAGCTACAAGTCATATTAGGTACATTTTCCCCAGGATCAGATACTAGAAAAGCACAACAGCAAGAGAGGGCTGTTTTCCTAGGTTTCTCACTGGCCACTGGGAGACCAGGATATTAGACTAGATAGGACTTTGGCCTATCTATCTCTCATGAGTGTAAGATGAGAGGAGAAGTAAGAATACTAGAGTGAGTTACTTAATGAAAAGCCACATATAAATAGAATGAATAAAAACTCAAGCTGAATTAAGGTAAATATATAGGTTCCTTTTAAGTCAGGCAAAAATTTGAAAAACAAACACATGCAGTCCTTATGTAACAAAATGGAGATCAATTTTATGTCATCAGTTACACAAAAACTCAACAAAAGTTAATTAAGTAAAGTTAAGTTTTCAATACCTGTCTTATAGTAAACTTGCTGATTACCTAGTCTTGCTCGGGTTTTTCCCCCAGTTGTCAAGTTCAGCGTCTTAACCACTAAGCCACATACAAACCCACACCTCTGTTTTATGGATATAGATTGTATGGGTGCCTCTCGGAGATTTCTGTTGAGCATGAAGTAAAATTCACTCTACATTTTAGCAACTGAGATATCTGGCCAATGAGTCCCATTGTGGTGATTGGATTTTTACTCCCAGGCCAAACCCATTGCAAGGGACATCTCTATTGTGTTGCTGACTTTCTTGTATTGTATGCCTGGTTTTTGAGGATTTCTTTCTCGAGCATGAGGTAATTCACTCATTTTAAGCAACTGAGATATGTGCCCAGCGAATCTCATTGAGTTGAGTTGAGCTTTACTTCAAGGCCAAACACATTGCAAAGGGGCGTACACTTCCACTATGAGAGGAACAATATTATAAAAGGGTGAGGGGATGAAGGGGGCAATCCTAAAGTGACCAGCCTTGCCCTTCAACCGTCGCCCTCTTCCCTGGGCTCAAACAAAAGACTCCAGCGGACCGTTCCATTGTACCACCCCACGGGAGTGCCACTATTCCATTTTGTCCCCCATTTCCCTCCGGGAAAGGATCCCCCTTGCCCTCTTTCCTCCCTCTTCTGAGGGCTCCAAAAAGGGCTCCGGCGGTTTGTTTTTTCCTCCCCAGCCGCTGGAGGAGAGCAGTGTATTCCATTGTACCACCCCACAGGGGTGCCACTATCCCATTTTCTCCCCCATTTCCCTCCGGGAAAGGATCCCCCCCCCCTTGCCCTCTTTCCTCCCTCTTCTGAGGGCTCCAAAAAGGGCTCCAGTGGTTTGTTTTTTCCTCCCAGCCGCTGGAGGAGAGCACTCTATTCCATCTTACCACCCCACAGGGGTGCCACTATCCCATTTTCTCCCTCATTCCCCTCCCTTCTCTGTTCCACAATATCTCAACACCATCCTGATACTTTAACAATAACCGTCGAAGGAAAGAATAAAAACAGGTTTCTTTTCTTTTAAAATACTTTTTTTATTCTTCAGCTCTGGGAAAGGATCCCCCCTTTTTAGTGGTGGTACACCCCCCACAGTGCTGATCTCGCAAGCCCAAGGTAGGTGTGTGTCAATTTTCAGCGAGATTGGTCCAGAGGTGTGGGTTCCTTTAGAGCACATACAAGACCACACCTCTGTTTTATAGATATAGATTCCCTCCCCCCCAGCAAACTGTTTTCCTACCAACCAAACTGTTTTCCTACCTTATTGGGAAACATTGCAATTTGGATTTCTTGTGGTGCCCAGCAACCACATAGCAGACTGAAAAATACACACCGGTTCTGATCTGCAGCCAAGTTCCTATTGAAGAGCTTCTATATTTTGGGGCTGGACTGGACTGATTGCCCAGGTGGTGGAAGGCTTACCTTAGGAGAAGTCACTCCCATTAAACTACCTTTTCCTGTGCAATCAGGCATATACCTTTGCAGCTGTTTGACCACACCCTGACACTATTTTCTATCTCTTCCTTGTGTGTTACTATCAGCTTGTTAATGACATTCATGCCAAGGTTTCCTGTCAAGGCAACAAACAGCAAAGTACAGGTTTAAACATGAAAGCCTTAATGATAACAATATAAAAGCTGTTCAATTAAAAACAGCAATAAAAGAGAAAGCCAGTATTTGCACAGTTTAAATCCCTTCCACAACAGACTAGGCCCAGAAATAGACATTAACTGTTTGCTCTTGTTATGTGCTGACAGGTCCTCTTGGACTTATGGCAACTCTATGAATGAAAAATCTCCAGAATGTCCTGTCCTCAACAGCTCTGTTCAACTACTGCAAATTATAACCTGTGAGTTCCTTGCGGAATCAGTCCATCTCTCAATTGGCCTTCCTCATTCCTGTTGCCTTCCATCTTTTCTAGCATTATTGTTTTTTCCTCCCTCGACACCCAAAGGGATAAAAGATAAAGTAAAGAAGATTGTTTGGGGGTTGTTGTTTTTTTGCCTTCACATGATGTGCTGAAAGGAGCACAGTCTGAATTTTACCACTTTTGCCTCCAGAGACAGTTTAGGCTTTACTTGATCTAGGACCCCAAGAGTATCTGCAAAACTTTCCTCCAGCACAACATTTCAAATAAATAATCCCCCCCCCCAACACACACACACATCAGTTTTCTTTACTGCCTACTTTTTGCTCCCATACATGGTGATCAGGAATACAATGGTATGGATGATCTTGGTTTTTTCTCTCCTGTGAAACATCCTTATAGTTGATAATCTTTTCTAATTCCTTCATTGATACCCTTCCAAGTCTCAGTTTTCTTCTAACATCTTGGCTGTGGTGCCCATTTGGTGACTGAGCCTAGATATACAAAATCTTCCACTATCTCAATGTCTTCATTGTCAATGTTCAAGTTATGTAGTTCTTCTTAAGTAATAATTTTTGTCTTCTTAATGCTCAACTGGCAGTCCTGCTTTGACACTTTCTTCTTTTGCTTTCATTAAAAGTGGTGGTGCAGAGGTTAAACTGCTGTCCTGCAACCAAAGGTTTGTGAGTTTGATCCTGACCAGGACTCAAGGTTGACTTAGCCTTCCATCCTTCTGAGGTTGGTAAAATGAGTACCCAGCATGTTGGGGGCAATATGCTAATTAACATGAGCCACCCAGAGGGTACACTAAGTGCTATGAGGTGGTATATAAGTGTGATTACTTTGCTTTTAAGTCATTGCTGTTTTCTACCAATAAGATGGTGCCATCTGTGTATCCTCCACCATTTTTCACTCTTCCTTCATCTGCATCTAGTCCTACTTATATGTTCTATATACAAATTGAACAGATAAGGGGAAACCATTCTCTCTCTCTCTCCAAATTCTGTCCTAATGGGAGCTTCTTGTCCAGAATATAGTTTATACATCAGGACAACCAGGTTGTTGCTGTTCTCTTCTATTTCATTACACTGGTTATTGTAGTAGTTCTTTTTTGTGAAAAGCTGCTTTCAGAATTCTGACCATATTACTCTTGCCTTTCATTTTTGCCTCTAGCCTATCCTTCGCAATTCTAAGTGTTTCTTCTGACGTTCATTCCAGCTTTTCCTTTGATTAAGGAGTTCTCTTTTTGCGTTCTTCCCTCATAATCTCTCTAGTTTCAATCCATAGTTCATCTGGTTCATGGTTAATTAAGCTTAGTAATGCAAATCTATACCCTATGTGGACTTTAAATTCATCAAGAATGTTATTTAAATTATATTTTGGGACTATGATTCCCTTGATGTCTTTTACTGCATTACTCTAACATTGGATAGTAAATGCTCATGGTCAAATCAATACCACAATCTACTCCTGGCCTCTCTCTCTCTCTTTTGACATACAGAATACAGGTTCTCTTCTTTTACTTCCAATTATGCAATCTATTTGATTTTCTTATTCACTATTTGATGACATCCACATGTGAACGTCATTTTGGTTGCTTCAAACATGCATTTGCAATAAACCAATAGTTGGCCTTGCAGAACTCTATTAGTGTTCATCTATTTCATTTCTATCCCATAGGTTAAATTTTCAGAGAAGAACTCTGAGTGAGGAAACAGCCAATTTAAAAAACCCTCTGGGCAGCATCTGCAGTTAAATTAAATATTTTTTAGATATTGCAAAAATGGCAGGGAGGGGGACAGGGGAGTTTGAGGTGTGGTTTCACCACAGGGATGTAAAATTGAATTTCTGGCCAGAAGCAGAAACAACATAGAGACTATATGTCAATCCTCCTCCTCCTCCTCCTCCTCTCTCTCTCTCTCTCTCTCTCTCTCTCTCTCTCTCTGTGTGTGTTAGAGATTGACATGAGATCTCTGTAGAAGTACAAATTATTAAACTGAGATTTATGTAGCTTTTGTTATTCCAAAACTATAATGCTTGATGTCTCTGTTGCTAACTCAGGTTACTAGAAAATCATTCATTTAAAAATTCCAGCTCAACTCAAGCACTTCTGCATTTTAAAAAATGTTGTTTAAAGGAAATAAAGAAAATAAGCATTAGACTATAATTAGGAAAGAATTGTTGGGTTTTGTGTTTTCACACCTAAAAGCAGGGCAGGTTTCAGAATTAGAATTCCCCAAGAATTCCCCTTTATTCAAGTAGGCTAGCCAAATGATCAGTCAGACAATAGTAAAATTAAACATATTTATGTACAAAGATTGTGCTCTGAAATCTTGACATGAAGGCATAATTGGAACAGTATCCCAACATTGGAAGCATTCAGGAGAGAATTGGACAACCATCTGTCAGATCTGCTTTGATTTGGATTCCTGCATTGAGGAATGTGGAATCCTCAATGGCCTAAAGTAGGGGTGCCCAAACTATGGCCCAGGGGCTGAATCCGGCCCCTGACACCAATTCATTTGGCCCACGAAGCCCTTGTTGCTCCTGGAAGCGGAAATAAAACGCGCTGATACGGGCGTGTTTTACTTTCACTTCCAGGAGTGATGAGGGCTTTGTGGGTCGGATGAATTGGCATCAGGGGACTGCCTGATCAGGCCCCTGAGCCATAGTGACCAGCTCCCTGAACCACGTGACCGGCCTGCGGCCCAAAAAATTTGGGCACCCCTGGCCTAAAAGGCCCCTTTCAAATCAGTTATTTTATGATTCTGTTGTTAGGGATGAAAAGATGGACCATTTAGTCTAATAAATGGTGAAAAATTAACTCAGAGTGAAGAAGGTTAAGCACCTTAAAAGGTGGTAAGTCAAGAGGCCTTTTGATTGGCTGATTTAGAACGAGAAAACAAACAAGTTAGTTTTCCTCAATATGTTCTTTTCTTCTTCTAAGAGGGGAATGCGACCAACCATAACAGTGGTACCTCATACAACGATTTTAATCCATTCCACGGGGCTTGTTGTTGTACAAAACAATTGCCAAATGATGCATGCATCGTATAGCGATTTTTCCTATGGGATGCATCATACGTTGTTGTTGTTTTTTTTCTAAATGGTTTTTCCCATTGAAAAATTGTTGTACGATTTTTTCCATAGGGGAAATTGTTATGCGATTTCATTGCTATATGGGAAAATTGTTGTATGAGGTTCCACTGTATTAGTAATTTAGTCTGTGCATAACATGCCGGGCTGCTGCATATTTCAAAAGGAATTGTCCTATATCTTCAGGGTAAAGTAGAGAATGAAAAAAATATTTTTTAAAATTATAGGTCTTAGAATTTCCCAGGAATGGCCAGTAGCCATGCTAGTGAAGGAATTTTGGGAGTTATACCCCCAAAAGTTGCTTTTCAGACTTGGTCTGAAGAGAGGGCCTCAGGACATGAGTAGGCTAATTGCTAAATATTCATTGTCTGAAATCCATTAGCAATTGGTGAGTCATCTTCTCCCTAAATGCCATTACTCCAGTGACAAATTATAGAAAACTTTAATCTACAATAATTGCCTCAGACATCGCATTTAAGCGTCATGATAAGGCAGCAAATGGTTACTTACTTCATTGATGATAATTCATTGTGTGTTTATTGCCAGAGATGGACAGAGGTGCTTCTGGGGTCTTCAGCCTTGTGGATCAAAATAAAGGAAACTGGTCACCTTGTTTTAACTAAGTGGGGTCAGACCAGTGGGAATGCCATTTTGTTTTTCCTTAATTCAGGTGGTATTAAATTTTACATACTTAATCTTAGACTGTTACATAAAAATGAAGGATAAATACCCCTAAATAACAGTCATAAGCAGAGTCTTCTTTTTTCATGTCCCGGCCGAACCCTGGACTGCCAAAATTAGGCTACTTTCTTGTCTTTCTCATTGGCCAAACTTAAGACCTCATCAGCGCATGTTTCTGGTAGTAATGGGCAGACCAGAAAATGGATTCTGTATCTCTCAACATTCACACCATGTGCTGTTGTCTGCCAGTAGCCCCTACTTGAGCATGTTGGTCTTACATTTAGGGACTCCAACCCTCAGCCTATTCAGGGTTGTAGGAATCGGGGCCGCTAGGACGGCCATTGGGTCCCGGAGGAGACTGATCAAGTAACGACACGAGGCAATATGGAGCGAGATCAGATCAGTGGTTTATTGAAGGAAAAGCATCATCATATATAGATCAGAAGGCAATGCAGGAAAGAATCGTCATCTGACAGAAAATCACATCACCCATTTACTCGGGTTAATGGGAAATCTCTCTTGGGGAAGTTAATTAACTCGGGCAAGCACTGACAGGGGAAAACCATTGTCTGAGGCTTACACTAGGGTAAATATGGCTTCTATTTGCACCAAAGATTAGGCTGATCTGTGAGTCAGTAATTGCTTAATGGGTAACGGAGGTTAGAGATTTATTCTCTCAGCAGAACCGTTGGTCAGGTCAGGTGTGGGTGAATAAACCCTTATGATTAATCCACCCCCCTTAATTTCTGTGCCCGCAGAGCCCATGGGCCAGGAGCTTTCTCGACTGAAGTGGCCTCTGCGAGGGCCGTTCCATGCCAACTGGGCATGGGGAATCCGCATCTCCCCTTTCTCTATTGTTTAGAAACCTGACAAGCGACTCTGCGCAAGAGTGGCATCAGCTGATGAGCGGGAATGACGCTTTGGGGTTCCCCCCATGAAAGACACCTTGATAACAGTGAGGGAATGCATTGCATGAAACAGCATCCTGCTATGCCTAGCACTATCACCCCCACAATCACTTGGAGCGTCATCTGGAGCCACCCCCACGGGAGCCACGACCACAAGGAACTCCACCAATCCCATATCGAACCCTGCTTAATGTTCTTGACTAGGGTGTGGAGGTCCGTGAGCTGGCTCTGGACCTTGCGTGAGTTGTCAGTGAGATTAAAGCAACACATGCTGTGGACAGATTCGCAACCCAAATGATGTAACAACAAAAGATAGTCTATAGCTGCTCGATTGTCAAGAATGGCATGGCGAAGCTCTGCCTGCTCCTGGTTGAGCAGCGCTATCGCTGAGGAGGTATGGTTAATGGCTTTTGCTAATCCGCAAGCCAATTGACCAATTCTCCGAGCGTTGCCGACGGCTAAGCCTGGCACGCCAAGTATGCTGACTGCCAACGAGACGTATTCAGCTGGACTAAGAACCCTAATGTTGCTATCACATGAGCTGTCTAACTGGGTGGCACGAGCGTGTCGTATGGGTGCGGAAACATTTGAAACATTTGTGCTTGGGGTGATCATATCCTTAGTGGGGAGTAACAGTGTCAAACGACTGATACAACATATAGCATCTGATACATTTGCGGGTATGTAGTTCCAAGTGTACTGATTACATGTAATGAACCATCCTGAAGGTAGGGTAACATGAGCATACATTGAACCAAGTGTCTCTGGTTTATCACAAGTCCAATTGCTGCTGCCAGTGTCGAGGCGGCGGCGCTGAGTTCGGCCGACTGCAGCGCAGCCGACCATTCGAGCACAAGTAGAGTTCGGACTGACCGCCACTCGAGGAGTGTGGAGAGTGGCTGCATCAGCCGGCAAAGTCATCGTCAGCCGCATTTCCCAGCGGGCATATTCCGAGGAACTTGCTGGGTTGTACGGGCTGAAAATCCGTTTCACTAGCCAGTCGCCATCCCTGGGGTGCGCAACTGGAGTGTGGCACACTGGGATGAGGCAGGTGCTCAGGATTGAGGCAGAACCAATGTCCTGCTTCAGGTAAAAATCGGACTGGTTGACGAGACCCGCCAACCTTTCCCATATGTTGTAATGCATCCGGGCGGAAAGGTCTCCGCCTGGCATCAAATCGTTGGCCTTCAGTGAGGCAGCCTGAACGCCTCCCCCCGCAAGTAGGGAGAGGATCAGGATGATGGTGACTGCCACGGTGTTGGCAGTAATCAGGGAAAAGACTGTAGCTACGATGTTCTCCTGGGCCTCATTGCAAAGAGCCTTGACCATCCCCCAGGTGATCTTCGGTGCTGTCATCTGTGGCCGCTTCTTCCGACGGGTCCTCTCGGTCAGAGTGAGGTCCTCCATCTCCGGGATCGGACTCGGGTCGGCCTGGGTCCACGCCATGTGGTTCCAAGTGAGGCTTGACACACCAAGCTGGAATCCAAACGACACCTGTAGGAGACATAACTGCAGCATACCCTCTTCCCCAGGTTACGAGTGGCGCCGGGCCCCTCCAGGAAGGGTCCGGTGGCACCCGGTATCGGACCATCGGTTGCAGGAGAGCTTCCGAACGGCGGAAGTGCTTCTCCTGCGGTGTGCAATCCGAAAAAACATTAAGGTGATTGTATGTGAACAATATCTTATTCAGACAATGCTGTGCCTGACCCTGTGACTTGGGGAGGGCTGGTGGCTCCCCCCTTTCTGTTTGTTTGTCAATATAGGACTTGAGCGTCCGATTGACTCGTTCCACAATTGCTTGCCCCTGCGGATTGTAAGGAACGCCAAAAGTATGCTGAATGTCCCAGGTGGCCATGAAGGCGGCCAGCTGCCTGGAGCTGTAGGACGGTGCGTTATCGGTTTTCACGTGCCGCGGTTTGCCCATTGCCGCGAAGCAGGAAAGGAGGTGCTGCTCCACATGGGAAGCAGTCTCCCCTTTCTGCGCTGTTGCCCAAACGAATTGTGAAAAGATATCAATGCAAACGTGCATGTACTGCCACCTGCCAAATTGCGGAATGTGCGTGACATCCATTTGCCACACCTGGTTAGCCTCTGTCCCTCGTGGGTTGACCCCCCCACGAGGGCCCCCCCCGGTGCCCCTGCACAATGCTGGCAAGAGCGAACAATGCCTTGGGCTTGAGAAAGTGGCAGATTGAACTGTCTGGCGAGCGCTTTGGCATTTTGATGAAAGAATGCATGACTCTGAATTGGAGTAGTGAATACACCTAACACTGAACGTTGCTGAATTTCCTTTGCCGCCGCATCCGCTCTGCTATTGCCCGTGGAAATCGGACCCGGCAGGTCTTGGTGACTTCGGATGTGGGCAATATAGAGCGCTTCCGTGCGGTTTCGCAAATGAAATTGAGCTGTGAGGAACAAACTCAGCAAGTTTTTGTCTATCGCGGGAGTGATGTATGCTCCCGGTAGACTGTGAAGCAAATTCCTAACATACTGACTGTCAGTAATGATGTTTAGGCGCTCTTTGGCGAAGGTGCGCAAGGCAAGGTTCACCGCTGCCAACTCTGCCCGCTGTGCGGACTTCTGTGGAAGAGTTAACAGCGTGCGCCAAGCCTGGCCTTCCTGCCAAGTTAAGACACCATATGTGCGACCCCCATCCGTAAAAACTGTCCTGGCCCCCTGAAGCGGAACCAGCGAGAGCAATTCGAACAAGCTGACTGTCTGCGTTTGAAGCGAGACAAGTCTGGGGTCTTTTGGCAAGTGGTATGCCAAGCATCCGGTGAATCCTTCCAAAGCAATTGGAAGCGAGTCACCGAGCTGCATCAATTGCTGAACCTGCTCTTTGGTGAATGGGACCACGATCTTTGCTAAGTCGTGCCCTGAAATGTCCCTAGCTCTCAGCCTTCCGCGGTAAACCACCGCGGAGACCAACTCTTGGGGAGGAACGATGTTTCGGGAAGAGGTGTTCGGCAAATACAGCCATTCCACGATACTCGCCCCTTTCTCGGAGTCCACTCCTAGGGCTCCGGTGAACATGGATCCTGCCCGAACGATGTACAAGTTCAGGATCGGAGCATATGGCCCCTGAGCAATCCTGTCCACCCACCTTTGGCTGAGAATTTGGTTGACTTTCTCGAGAGCCAAGCGTGCCTCTCGAGAAATTTGTATCCGGTCTGCCGGCTGCTTACCTAATGTGAGCAGCGAGAAGAGCGGCTTCAAAAGATCCGTATCCAATCGGAAATACGGTCTGGCCCAATTAATGTTTCCTAAAACCTGCTGCAATTCTACCAGGATGACTGAGTCCTTCAAGTTGATTTGGGGCAAAACTGGTGCTACGAAAGAGCGGAGAAGCCGATGACCCAAGTATGAGAAGGGCTCAGTTCTCTGCACTTTCTCTGGGGCAATGAGTAACCCTTTATCCCCCAGGCTGGCCTGGAAGTCTGTAAACATTTCGCTGCCGAGTTGCTGCACCGCGACCAAGATATCATCCATGAAATGGCAAACTAAAGCTGTGGGATGAAGGTTTCGAAACTTTGCCAGTGTGTTGTGAACATAAATTTGGCACAGGGTGGGCGAATTGAGCATGCCCTGTGGCAAAAATTTCCACGCGTAACGCTGCGTGGGCTCGCTGTGATTCACAACCGGCACCGTAAAGGCGAACCTTTCCCTGTCCCTGGGGTCTAAGGGAATGGTGTAAAAGCAATCCTTGAGATCTACAACTAGGATGTCCCACCCCTCGGGAATCATATTAGGATTTGGGATGCCGCATTGAAGCGGACCCATTGGCTGTATGCATTTATTGATCTCTCTGAGATCGTGGAGGAGTCGACACTTCCCCGACTTCTTTTTAATGACAAAAATAGGCGAATTCCAAGGACTAGTGGACTGCTCTATGTGTCCTGCGTCTAGCTGTTCTTTAACCAGTTGTTTTAGGGCGACTAATTTCTCTCCCACTACCGGCCATTGTTCCACCCAGACCGGCGTATTGGTGAGCCATTTAAGTGGCAACGCCATTACACGAAGGTAAGCGTAGCACCGTACTGCTGTAAAATGTCTCGCCCCCAAAGGTTGATATGCACGTCCAGAATGTGCGGCCGAATGACCGCTGTGCCGTCAGCCTTTGGAATCGTGACTTCCACCCACTCCCGGCTCCTAAACGCTTCTTGGATGCCACCTACCCCCCACACATCTGAGACCGGCTCAATGGCCCACTCCCGTGGCCACTGGCCTCGGCTGATCACACTCACATCAGCTCCGGTATCTAATAACCCTGAAAATGATCTTTTATTCAGAAATACCTCAATAACTGGGCGCTGTTTCCACTCAATGTTGGTCTCCACTGTTGCTAAGACCTGGTATCCTTGCACTGCCTCACTGGCGCTCGAGCGGTCTGCTGAACCGGACTCTGAGCTGTCCCTGAGCCTTCCCTGGCTATTTGCTGGCGAGTGACAAGGAACCATAATCAGTGGCGCTAATGTGTCTCCTTTGTGAATTGTCTGGGGTAAGTGCGTCCAAAGCTGAACTTGGAGAACGCCTGAAAAATTGGAGTCAACGACTCCCGGAATTACAAGAATTCCGCGTGCTCCTGCTACACTGCGAGGTAAAACTAAACCTATAAAGCCCTTGGGCAGGGGTCCCATGTACTGGGAGTCCACTAGATAGACTGTGCCTGGCAGGTCGCATGTAACGTCCGCCTGGCAAGTCAATTCTAGCCCTGTACTACCCTTGGGGCTGGCCTGTGCCTTCGCAATGCTCGGAATGTGATCGGAATCTAGTCTAGCTCTGACGCGCTCAGAGCAAGGGAAGCCTCTGTTTGGACTGAGGCCAAAGACGTGCCCGCGTTCCGGTTTCCCGAATTCGGACAGTATCTGGACCAATGGTAGCCTTTCTTACACTTCGGACATGGGGTGTTTGGAGCCTTGGAACGGCCGGAATTTTGTCCGCCTCCCTTGGATCGGCACTCCCTAGCGAAGTGACCGACCTTGCCACAATTGTGACATGCCCCTTGATTTTTATTCTTAGGTCTTCTACCCCCTTGCACCGCTGCTGTTAGCAAACCCATTTTATAGGATTCTGTGCTAACGTCGGCGCAAGCTCTAATCATGTCCGTGAGAGTCAAGTCGGGACGATTACCCAGTGACTGCAAGATTTTACGGCAGTCTAAATTGGCATTGTCTTTGGCCAATTTCATCATGAGCTCTTGTTGGGCTTGCTCATTATCGATCTGCCTACTGATCGCTTCCTCTAAGCGATTGATAAAATCCATGTAGGGCTCCTGGGCTCCCTGTTTGACTGCGGTGTAATTTTTGGCCGCTTTGCCAGTTGCTGGAACCTTGAGAAAAGCCTTGAAGGCAGCCTCGGCTGACATCTGAAGAGTGGCTAGTGGCAAGTTGGTCTGCACATCGATGGATTCGAAGGCACCTGAACCATATAACTGGTCAGGAAGTACTGCGCCTCCCATCCTGGCAGCCCTTGTCTGAGCCTCGAGGCGATACTCGCTGTCCCATAGCAAATACTGGCTGGGGTTGAGCATCATCCGCATGACGGCTTTCCAGTCGTGCGGGATGAACATGGTATTCTCGCACACTTGCTGAAGCGTGCCCCTAGTGAAGCGACTCTGGAGTCCTGTCTCTGTGATGGCCTTCCGTATAGCCATGAGAAGCTTATACGGGACTGGTGAATGAACTACCTGCTGGGCCCCTGTGAGGGCATCCATTTCCAAGCGAATTGGACAAATCTGACTAAGCTCAGCTAGTTCTTCTGCTGGTAATTCCCCCTTCTTGATTTCTTCCTCAATTGTGCGCTGAAGGGCACTCTTGGTCTGGGAGCCTGTAGCTGTCAGAGAAGCGCCTGCGCTCCTCATTCCATGCATTCCGCCGGTGACGTCTGCAGCTGTCACCGAGGGAAAGCTCCTTACACTACTCTGCTTAAACTGCAATGACGGATAGAGCGCCGTGGGCACCGATGGCTCGACTGGCGCTGGGGGTTCTTTGACCTCTACCTGGACTGGGTCTATCTCCGCTAAGAGCTTCCTACATTTACTCCATGTGCGAATTACGCCCTCTGGAGCTTTCGGGGGTTGCTGAATGCAGTCTCCTATCTGATCCCAAAGCTGAAGGGTTAACGTACCTACTTCTGGGTAAAGCAGGCAGTGTTCCCTTAGATACACCAAAAGTCTCGGTAGCTCTCTGCTGTGAAATCGTAACTGAAATACCCTGGCCAGGATTTCGAACTCTTCCTCATGAGTTCTTTGGCTAGCGGACGGACGTTGTCGCTGAGGACAAGTCCCCATATTACCTGCGGGGTTCTCCGAAGATTCCTCCTCGGGACGAGTCGACGCGTCTGTTGGGCCAGGTAATAGGTTCTGGCGACGATTCTCTGGGTAGAGCTTGGAGGGTGGTCTGTTGCCACGGGCCCTCGGTGGCCTCTGCGCTGTCAGGGGTTCACAGCTGACCCTGAGCGGAACGCGTTTTTCCGTAACTGCAAGCCACCGCGAAAGTCGGGAGCAAGCTGTAGGATGCCTCTTCTGTAATGCCTCGCTGCAGGGCCGTCTTCCTGACCGACTGGCTTACCGGCCAGGCTGCCGCGCTGTCCTCCGGGACGATCAGACGCGGTTCTCGTGTAGAACCGGACCATGTGATCGCTTACTCTCGAGTAGACCACGTCGCTTACTCTCAAGTAGATCACGTCGGGGTCACCAGGTGTAGGAATCAGGGCCGCTAGGATGGCCGTTGGGTCCCGGAGGAGACTGATCAAGTAACGACGCGAGGCAATATGGAGCGAGATCAGATCAGTGGTTTATTGAAGGAAAAGCATCATCATATATAGATCAGAAGGCAATGCAGGAAAGAATCGTCATCTGACAGAAAATCACATCACCCATTTACTCGGGTTAATGGGAAATCTCTCTTGGGGAAGTTAATTAACTCGGGCAAACACTGACAGGGGAAAACCATTGTCTGAGGCTTACACTAGGGTAAATATGGCTTCTATTTGCACCAAAGATTAGGCTGATCTGTGAGTCAGTAATTGCTTAATGGGTAACGGAGGTTAGAGATTTGCTCTCTCAGCAGAACCGTCGGTCAGGTCAGGTGTGGGTGAATAAACCCTTATGATTAATCCACCCCCCTTAATTTCTGTGCCCGCAGAGCCCACGGGCCAGGAGCTTTCTCGACTGAAGTGGCCTCTGCGAGGGCTGTTCCATGCCAACTGGGCATGGGGAATCCGTACAGGGTCCTCCAAGTGATGTAGGTAATGTTGAGTTCCTCAGCTATACCCTCCTTTAATGTTGTTCCTTGCCCAGTGAGCTCCTTCCTCCATCTTCTAATTTGGTTTTGCTCTTGTATTTACTTTTTTTTGGGGGGGGGGGAGTACTCTCAAGAATGTTTGTTCTTGCCTTAAAGCTTTTCCTGGATCTGAGCCAGCAGACTTGAGGCTCAAATTCATTCAGAGGATGTCGAGGGTCATTCTCTTGCTTAGTTCTCTAGGTATCTGCTGCTACTTCTCTTCTGATCTTAGGTGGAGTGATACCAAAAAGAGGGTATATTTTCTCAACTGGTGTAGGTTTGAGGTATGTCACTATACACATGGCTTCATTAACAGCAATGTCACTTGTTTTGCATGTGTGGATGTGCTCCATACTGGAGCAGCATGCTCTTCTGTAGAGACACTAAGGGCCAAAGCTGATGTACCTAGTAGCATGAGTGGTTGAGTTCTCCATTTGTAGTTTGCAAGTTTCCTGATGCTGTTGTTCCTTGTGCTAAGTTTGGCTTTAGTAATCAGGCAGTGCTGCTTAAAAGAAAGCATCCTGTCAGGTGTCACACTGAGGTTTTTTTGTGCTGGGCAATGCTGTAATCGGTTCCCTTGCCACGTAACATCCAACTCAATCCTTGTCTCTCGGTTTTGAAGGTTTTTTTTTAATTATTATTATTAGTTTTATTTATATCCCACTTCCCTCAGCTCGAAGGCGACTCGAAGCGGCAAACAACAGTAACCGTTACAATACAATAAGTATACAATATACAAAATAAATAAATACACAATGATACAAAAATAAAACATTACAATATAATCAATGCAATATCAATAACAGGAGCAAAAAAGCAAAAAGTACATTATAATATAAAAAAATACAAGACAATCCATATTACAAGCACCAAGAGGACAAAAATACAATATAGCAGAATTCCGAGCAGTAGCCAGCAACAAACAAAAGTCCTTATGGCTGCGGGGTGCTCCGCACCTTGGCAACGACCTCAGCAGCAGCAAAGTCCTTACAGTTGTAATGTGCTGGCGCCCGAGCTTCACCTCCCTCTGCCAGGCCTGGGGAAGGAGCTCGAAATCAGCAAGGTCCCGGGAGACAGCAAAGTCCTCCTGGCTGTGGCTACTCCTTTTGAGAGACCCTGGCAAGGGGGAGTGGGTGGGGGCCAGGACACCGGTGGAGTGGGCAGTCCCAAGCCCTCCATCTCAGCTGCAGGTGGGTCCCAGGAGAAAGCGAAGTTCGGCTGCTCCTTTTGAGACCCCAGCAAGGGGGGTGGGTGGGGGCCAGGACGCCGGTGGAGTGGGCAGTCCCAAGCCCTCCATCTCAGCTGCAGGTGGGTCCCAGGAGACAGCGAAGTCCTCCCGCGGCTGCTCCTTTTGAGAACATTTGAGTCTTGCTTGGATTAGGCTTCAAATGGTTGTTGTAATACTGTTCTAATTCTTCAAGTGCTCCAGTAAGTTTTCCAGCTACCTCATCATAGCTTGTTACTTGAACAACCATTGCTGTGTCGTCCACATATAGATGAACAATTTTGTATTGTCAGGAACTGGTTGATCATTTGTATATATATTATTCAGTGTTGGGGAAAATACACTTCCTTGGGGGAGTCCATTCTTATGCAACCTCCATCTGCTGTTCTTTCCATTTATTGTCACATAGAATCTCTGGTTCTTGAGGAAGCTGCCAATGACCCTAGTAAACTTGTTACCTTTGGTAAGATTATTTATTTTATGGATCAGAATCCTATGATTGACAGTGTGTATGCTGCAGCTAGATTAATGAAAGCCACTTCTGTAATCAACTTTCTTTCAAAGCCATTCTCAATGTGTTGTGTAAGGTTAAGAATTTGACCACAACATGACATGCCCGGCATGAAGCCTGCTTGCTCCTTCATAATCTTCAGAAATACGATTGTGAATTATCTGTTCAAATGCCTTATAAAGGTGGCAAAGGAGTGACATTGGTCGGTAGCTTTTTGGGTCATCTGGGTCTTTGCTGGGTTTTAGTAAAGCAACAATTCTAGATGAGCAGAGTGATCCTAATAAATTGAGATAAACATGTCATATCAATGAAAGGTAAAAGATGTCTCTTTGTTGTGCCCCTAGAACATACCTGTCAAGTATCCCGTTTTGGCTGGGATTTCCCGTAATTCACCGATCTTTCCCCCTCTTTCCCGCCGCCATCTCCTAATTGGAATGGACAGGAAAGGGGTTACTGCGCATACTTGAATGCGTGAAGGGGTTTCTGTGCATGCACAAAGGGGTTTATGTGCATGCACGAAGGGGTTTCTGTGCATGCGTAAAGGGTTTCTCTGCATTGCACATGCATGAAGGGGTTACTGCGCATGCGTGAATGGGTTACTGCGCATGTGCAAATGGGTTACTGCACATGCGTGCGCCAGCGCCCAGAAACCTTCTTTAGTGTATGAGAACCAAGACACAGGAACAGCCGAAGGATTGGCTTAACACATCTTTATTGCATGGTGGTCCGGGGGAACATGTGGTAATGGTGGACGAACAGCTCAATATATACAGTGGCTATACATTTGAATGTGGCTCCACGATAGCCCATTGGCTACCGCCCGCGTGACGTCATCCCTGGTCACGCCCTTCTTGTCCAGGTGAGGTAGTGGCAGGAATCTTCCCGCGCTGGAGTTCTTGAGTAATTGGGACCATATGAGCTGAACGCTCGCTATTGCCACCTAGTGGTTACTAGCTCGCGTCCTATTACAGAAGGTTACAGTGTTACAGTTGATGGGTGTTACATTGTTGCAAAGGCATAGTATTAGGAACACAACATCCCTCCCCCCTAGGATGAGACGAAGTCTCTCATCCAAGATGGCTTATTGCAAACGCGTTTTGGGCGTGATGCTGGCTGGCTTGTCCCGGGGGCGCTACTGCTTCTCTGTCCCCTGGTCTCTTGTCCTGCAACGGGAGAGGGAGACTCGTTAGTGACTTGCCGCGGTTCTGCGGCTTTTGGGGAAGGGACAAACTCCATTGTGGAAAAACCGGGGGCACTGGGGGCTAACGAAAAACCCCGCTTCTCACTTGGATGGGTGGGGGACCACTCCGAACCCCCCCCCGGTTTTGTAACTGAAACTCGAAATCATCTACTGGGTCATTGGGGGCATCCCTCAGGCTATCTATGAGGACAGACTCCTTCCCCTCCCCCCTAGGTGGGGACCACTGGTCCCCCTCTCCTCCCCCTTGGGCTGAACGGGTGGGGGAGAACCCTAACGTTGAATCCTTCTCCGCGCCGTCCGCGCTTTGGCTGCCCGGGACCCGGCGCCGGAGTTGGTCTGCGTGCCGTCTCCAGAGTAGACCCGCACTGGTCTCTACACAATACGACACGGGACCCGTCTGCCCAACGATGACGCCCGGAACCCAGGCTGGCCCCGCGCTAGCGTAGTTCCTGCAATGCACCGGGGCACCTACTTCGAAACTCTTAGTGTCCGCTAACCCGATGTTCCTCCCAGTGTCCTCCACCCTCGTTGGGTCTAGCCTGGTCAGAATCGTAGTCAGCTTCCTACGCATTAAGAGCTCCGCGGGCGAGTACCCTGAAGCTAGGGGGGTCACCCTGTAGCCCAGCAAGAACTGACACACTTGCAGGTTGAGATCCCCGGGGCCCATGTGCCTCAGCGCGTCCTTGGTGGTGCGCACGAGGCGCTCTACCTGGCCGTTTGTTGCCGGGTGGAAAGGGGCGGAGGTGATGTGCCGAATGGCGTTGATCTCGGTGAATGCCCTGAACTCAGCGGACGTGAAACAACTAGCGTTATCGCTAATTAGGGTGTCAGGTATACCGAACGTGCTAAAGACCCTACGCAAGTGCTTTACTGTCGTTGCTGAGGAGGTGCTCGTAACTGGGATTACCTCCAACCACTTGGAGTAAGCGTCCACCACGAGGAGAAAAAGTGTCCCTCTAAATGGGCCCGCAAAATCAATGTGCACACGGGACCACGGCCCCTTTGCCGCATCCCATTCCCTGTGCGGCAGACGCGCTTCTTCGGGTCGGGAGCATTGGCAGCTCTCGCAAGTGCCCACCATGTGCTCGATGTCGGCGTCTAATTGGGGCCACCAGAAGTAGCTCCTGGCCAGAGCCTTGGAGCGGACAATTCCAGGGTGGCTGACGTGCAGCAGTTTGAGCACCCTAGGCCTCAGGGATTCGGGGACTACCACCCGCTGGCCCCATAGAAGGCACCCCCTCTCTATGGACAACTCTAGCCTCTTCCTGAAAAACAGGGCGAACTCAGCCGCCGGGGAGGACGCTGGCCACCCTTTCTGCACCCAGGAGCTGACTAGAGCTAGCGTTTTGTCCTTGCCGGTCGCCTTGGCGATGTCTGCGGGTACAATGGGGGGCACTTGGCGGTCTTGTTCTTCCTCGCCCACGATGCTGCTAGTGTGGGGGAGGGGAGACCTCGACAGGGCGTCCGCATGGCTTATTTCCTTTCCTGGGCGGTACACCAACGCGTGCTGATACGCGTTTAAGAAGATGGCCCACCTTAACATCCTAGGGGACAGGATCTGAGGCGTGGGCTTGTCTGCAGTGAAAATGCCTAGCAGGGGCTTGTGGTCGGTCACTATGGTGAAGGGGCGGCCATACAGGAAATCGTGGAACTTTTTGGTCCCCGCGATTATTGCTAGCGCCTCCCTGTCTGTTTGGGCGTAGTTTTGCTCTGCTTGGGACAGGGATCTGGAGTAGAATGCTACCGGGGCCTCTCTCCCGTTTTCCAGCACGTGGCACAGCACCGCCCCCACCCCCACTGGGGACGCATCACATATCAGAACCACCGGTCTCTTGGGGTCAAAGTGGGTTAGAATGGCATCAGATGCTAGGAGTTGTTTCAGTTCGATGAATGCCCTCTCCTGGCTCTCGCCCCACTTCCACGCCTCGTCCTTCTTGAGTTGCTTGTGAAGCGGCTCTGCTACCGATGCCTTCCGAGGCAGGAAGGAGTGGTAGAAGTTTAAGAGCCCTAGGAACGACTGCAATTCAGGCTTGGAGGTGGGGCGAGGGGCATTTTGAATGGCGGCTATCTTAGATTTGGAGGGTTTGATTCCCGCAGGGGTTACCCTGAAACCCAAGAACTCAACCTCTTTTGCGAAGAAGACGCATTTGTCTTTTCGCAACCTCAACCCCGCCTTTTCAAACACCGCCAGCACTTTGTCTAGCCTTTCAGCCAACTCCGCCTAACTCCCCCCCGTTATCAATACGTCATCAAAGTATGGCAAGACCCCATCTAGCCCTTTTAAGAGGCTTCCACGAGCGACTGGAAAATGCCCGGCGCCGAGTTCACGCCAAACTGTAGGCGCGTCACCTGGAACGCCCCCTTATGAGTGACTATTGTTTGTGCAGCACCTGCAGCTGGGGTTACTGAGAGTTGCTGATAGGCTTGCGCCAGGTCAAGTTTTGCGAAACACTTCCCCCCATGTAACCTGGCCAACAGGTGGCTGACTACCGGCACCGGATACGCATTTGGGCGGATCGCCTTGTTAATGGTGCACTTATAATCAGCGCATATGCGAACCTCCCCGTTGGCCTTTAGCGCAGTTACAATCGGAGTTTCCCACTCCGTGGAATCAACAGGAACAAGAATCCCCTGGCCCACCAATTTGTCCAGTTCCGCCTCTATCTTGTCCTTTAGTGCGAAAGGCACTCTGCGCGGCTTGAGTCTTATTGGGCGGACCTCCGGGTCCAGGTCGAATGCTACTGGGGGTCCCTTGAATTTTCCGAGTCCTTTCTTGAATACTTCGGGGTGCGCGTCACACACCTCCTGTATTGGGTCAGTCCCAACGGCATGCACCCCCCCAATGAACAAACCCAGGGGCTTAAACCATTGAGTCCCGAGGAGGCTGCAACTTCCCCCCTTGAGAACAACCAGGGGCAGTTCCGCGGCGTGTTGCTTGTATTGGACCTTGAATTTTCCAACCCCCAACACCGGAATGCTATTTCCCTGTACGTCCCGCAGCGTGGACCTCAACGCTTCGAGCTTAGGGCGCACGTGGGGGGAAATTCCCAAGAACTCCCGCTGGGACATGATTGAGTAGGAGGAACCCGAGTCTATCTCCATCCTAACAGGGGCCCCTTGCACCAGTACCTCAACAAAGTAACGGGGGTGTCCCAAGGACACGCTGTACACTGGGGCGTCGTCGCTGCTGTCGTCGGAGATGCGACCCACGCCGTCCTGCTTCCTCGCGGGCCGGGCGCCCTCCTTGGTCCTCAGCGAGCGGTCTGACGAGCTTTTCTGGTCCTTGCGCCGCCGTCTGCAGACCTTGGCGATGTGCCCCCGGCGTCCGCAGTTGTGGCACTCGGCCTTCCGGAATGGGCACTTAATGCGGTCGTGGGCCGCTCCACAGCCGTCGCAGCGTCGGCCTTCCTTCCGAACCCTCCGGACGTCCTCGTCGTCGCTGCTCTCCGTGGAAGATTTCGGCGTTCGTCTGGCCGCATGCACCGAGCCCGCTGCCTTGTCGGACTGTGGGGGCCTTTCTCTGAACCCCTTGACTCCGGCCCTCATGGCTTCCGCGGCCTGCGCCGCCTTCACGACCTCGCGCAGCGTCGGGGGTGGCTCCTGGTTCGTCAACTTTCGCTGAACCTCCTCGTCCCACAGGCCACACAGCATGCGGTCCCTGAGGGTGATTTCCAGATTTTCCCACTTGCATGGGCCGGCGGCCAACCGCAGGGCCGCTGCAAAGGCGGCAATGGACTCACCAGGCGCTTGAACTCTCTTCCAGAACGCGTCTCGAGCCGAAAACATCGAAACCGGGGGCTGGAAATGGTCGCGCATCGCTTTCAGGAGCTGTTTGACCGACAACTCGCTCACCTTCTTCGGTGATACCAGGTCCACCAATACTCTCTTGGCAGAGTTCCCGAGCATCCTGGTGAGGATGGCCCTCTTCTTTCCTTCGTCCGTAATGTCGGACACCACCAACGCGTCTTGGAAGTCCATTTCGAAAAGCTCCCAATCTTCCGGCTTGTTGATGTCGAAACCGGCATGTGTCTTGATCTCGTGGGGATCCATTATCCCACCTTCATCGCCAATTTAGTGTATGAGAACCAAGACACAGGAACAGCCGAAGGATTGGCTTAACACATCTTTATTGCATGGTGGTCCGGGGGAACACGTGGTAATGGTGGACGAACAGCTCAATATATACAGTGGCTATACATTTGAATGTGGCTCCACGATAGCCCATTGACTACCGCCCACGTGACGTCATCCCTGGTCACGCCCTTCTTGTCCAGGTGAGGTAGTGGCAGGAATCTTCCCGCGCTGGAGTTCTTGAGTAATTGGGACCATATGAGCTGAACGCTCGCTATTGCCACCTAGTGGTTACTAGCTCGCGTCCTATTACAGAAGGTTACAGTGTTACAGTTGATGGGTGTTACATTGTTGCAAAGGCATAGTATTAGGAACACAACACCTTCCCTTATTTTCATTGCCGCAACTTGACAGGTATGCCCTAGAAATGGATGGGGCATTATTTTCTCCCCCGTTATGAGTGTTCTCCTGGAGTTTATATGAGCCACAGCTTGCAGAGCTTGGAAACAATACCTTATTAGATTATACATTTCAGGACCTTCCAGCCACCACGGCCATGCTGCTTAAGGATTCTGGGACTTTAGTGTATGGGACCAAAGACACCAGGACAGCCGAAGAGCTGGCTTAACACAACTTTATTACATGCTGGTCAGAGGGAACATGAGGTAATGGCGGACGAACAGCTCAATATATACAGTGGCCATACATTTGAATGTGGCTCCTTGACAGTCTATTGGCTACTGTCCGCGTGATGTCATTGTAGGTCACGCCCTTCTTGTCCAGGTGAAGGTGATGGCGGGAATCTTCCCGCGCTGTTGTTTTTAGGTGAGTTTGGACCAATGAGCTTGGACGCTCGCTATTGCCATCTGGTGGTCACTAGCTCGCGTCCTATTAGGGTTACAGTGATGCAGCTGATGGTTATCATGTTACAAGTAGAAGGATACATTGGTTACACATGAATAGGTACATTGTATAAGGGTACAGTGTTTGAGAACACAACATCCCTCCCCCCTAGGATGAGACGAAGTCTCTCAGCCAAGATGGCTTATTGCAATTGCGTTTGGGCCGCGATGTGGCCTGGTCCGCCCTGGGGGCGCTACCACTTCCGTGTTCCCCGGTCCCTTGTCCTGTAATGGGAGAGGGAGACTTGTTAGAGGCTTGCTGCGGTTTTGCAGCTTTAGGGGAACGGACAAACTCCATTGTGGGCAGACCGGGGGCACTAGGGGCTAACGTAAAGCCCCTCTTCTCGCTTGGATGGGTGGGGGACCACTCCGAAACCCCCCCGGCTCTGAAACTCAAAATCAAACTCTGCTGTGGGATCCCGCGGGATATCTACGAGGACAAATTCCTTCTCCTCCCCCCTTGGTGGGGACTCTGGGCCCCCCTCTCCTCCCCCTTGGGCTAAACGGGTGGGGGAGAACCCTAACGCTGAATTCGGCTCCGCGCTTTCAGCGCCCTGCTTTCCCGGGACCCGGTTCCGTAGCTGGTCCGCGTGCCACCACCAGAGTAGACCTGTGTTGGTCTCCACGCGGTATGACACGGGACCGGTCTGCTCCACGACCACCCCCGGTACCCAGGCTGGCCCCGCACTGGCGTAGTTCCTGCAGTGCACGGGGGCGCCTACGCTAAAACTCTTTGTGGCCTCTAGCCCGATGATCCTCCCCTTGTCCTCTACTCTCGTGGGGTCTAGCCTAGTGAGAATGGTGGCCAGTTTCCTGCGCATTAAGAGCTCCGCGGGGGAATATCCTGACGCCAACGGGGTCACCCTGTACCCTAGCAGAAACTGACACACTTGCAGGTTGAGGTCCCCGGGGCCCATGCGCCGCAGCGCGTCCTTCGTGGTGCGGACGAGGCACTCCACTTGGCCATTGGTGGCCGGATGGAAAGGGGCGGAGGTGATGTGCCGGATGTGAAGCAACTAGCGTTATCGCTAATTAGAGTGTCGGGTATGCCGAACGTGGAAAAAATTCTCCACAAATGCTTTATTGTCGTGGCCGAGGAGGTGCTCGTGACTGGGATGACCTCCAACCACTTGGAGAAAGCGTCCACAACAAGGAGAAACAGAGTTCCTCGGAACGGGCCCGCGAAATCTATGTGTATCCGGGACCATGGCCCCTTAGCCGCATCCCACTCCCTGTGGGGAAGACGGGCCTCTTCCGGTCTGGAGCATTGGCAACTCTCACAAGTGCCGACCATGTGCTCGATGTCGGCGTCTAACTGGGGCCACCAAAAGTAACTACGGGCCAGCGCTTTGGAGTGCACAATTCCGGGGTGGCTGACGTGCAGCAGTTTAAGCACCCGCGGCCGGAGGGATGTGGGAATCACCACCCGCTGCCCCCACAAGAGACACCCCCTCTCTAGGGACAGCTCCAACTTTTTCCTGAAAAATGGAGCGAATTCTTCCGCTGGGGAAGACGCTGGCCACCCTTTCTGTACCCAGGAGCTAACCGCCGCCAACGTCCTGTCTCTGCTTGTCGCTTTAGCGATATCGGCGGGTACTATGGGGGGCGAATCTAAGACTTCTATCATGAGCACCTGGAGGTCCGGCTCCTCCCCGCCCATGTGGCTGTGTGTCTGGGGGAGGGGGGACCTCGACAGGGCGTCCGCATGGCTGATTTCTCTCCCGGGCCGGTACACCAACGCGTGCTGGTAGGCGTTGAGAAAAATGGCCCACCTAAGCATCCTCGGGGACAGGATCTGTGGCGTGGGCTTATCTGCAGTAAAAATGCCTAGCAGGGGCTTGTGGTCAGTCACGATGGTGAAAGGGCGGCCATAAAGAAAATCGTGAAATTTTTTGGTCCCTGCAATTATCGCCAGCGCTTCCCTGTCTGTCTGGGCGTAATTCCTCTCCGCTTGGGACAGGGACCTGGAGTAAAACGCTATTGGGGCCTCCCTCCTGTTTTCCAACACGTGGCATAACACTGCCCCCACCCCCACCGGGGATGCATCACAGATCAGTACTACCGGCCGTTTGGGGTCGAAATGGGTCAGAATGGCGTCAGACGCCAGGAGTTGTTTCAGTTCCGTGAATGCCCTCTCCTGGTCATCGCCCCACTTCCATGCCGCATCTTTCTTGAGCAACTTGTGAAGCGGCTCAGCCACCGCAGCCTTCCGTGGAAGGAAGGAGTGGTAGAAATTTAAGAGCCCTAGGAACGACTGCAACTCGGGCTTGGATGTGGGGCGAGGGGCTTTCTTGATGGCGGCCACCTTGGATTTGGACGGTTTGATCCCCTCGGGTGTTACTCGGAACCCTAAGAACTCAACCTCCTTCGCGAAGAAGACGCATTTGTCTTTTCGCAACCTCAACCCCGCCTGTTCGAATGCCGCCAGGACCTTGTTTAGCCTTTCCGCCAACTCAACCTCACTTCCCCCCGTTATCAACACATCATCAAAATATGGCAAAACGCCATCCAGCCCTTTGAGGAGGCGTTCCTCGAGCGACTGGAAAATCCCCGGCGCCGAGTTCACGCCGAATTGGAGGCGCGTCACCTGGAACGCCCCCTTATGTGTGACTATGGTCTGTGCAGCAGCTGCGGCAGGGGTTACCATGAGTTGCTGATAGGCCTGTGCCAGTTCAAGTTTAGCGAAACACTTTCCCCCATGTAACCTGGCTAGCAAATGGCTGACCACCGGCACCGGATATGCATTAGGGCGGATTGCCTTATTAATGGTGCACTTATAATCGGCGCAAATGCGAACCTCCCCATTGGCCTTCAATGCCGTGACAATTGGAGTTTCCCACTCCGCAGAATCAACAGGAACAAGAATCCCCTGGCCCACTAATTTGTCCAGTTCCGCCTCTATTTTGTCCTTTAGTGCAAAAGGCACTCTGCGCGGTTTGAGTCTTATTGGGCGGACCTCTGGGTCCAGGTCGAAAGTTACTGGGGGTCCATTGAATTTCCCAAGTCCCTTTTTGAAGACTTCGGGGTGCGCATCGCACACCTCCTGTATTGGGTCAGACCCAACGGCGTGCACCCCCCCAATAAACAGGCCCAGGGGCCGAAACCATTGAGTCCCGAGGAGGCTGCAATTACCCCCCTTAAGAACGACTAGGGGGAGTTCCGCGGCGTGCCGCTTATACTGGACCTGGAATTTCCCAACCCCCAACACCGGGATACTGTTCCCTTGCACGTCCCGAAGCGAGGACCTCAATGCTTTGAGCTTGGGCCGCACACGGGGGGCAATTCTCAAAAACTCCCTCTGGGAAATGATAGAATATGAGGAGCCAGAGTCAATCTCCATCCTAACAGGGGCCTCTTGCACCAGTACCTCAACAAAGTAACGGGGGTGTCCCATGGACACGCTGAAAACTGGGGCGTCGTCGTCGCTGTCGTCGGAGATGCGGCCCACGCCGTCCTGCTTCCTCGTGGGCCGGGCGCCATCCTTGAGTCTCGTCGGGCGGTCTGGCCTCGCTGCGCGGTCGGGCGAGCTCCTCCGGTCCTTGCGCCGTTGTCTGCAGACTTTGGCGATGTGCCCGCGTCGTCCACAGTTGTGGCACTCGGCTTTTCTGAAAGGACACCTGGCGCGGTCGTGAGCCGCCCCGCAGCCGTCGCAGCGCCGGCCCTCCTTCCGGACCCTCCAGACGTCCTCGTCGCCGCTGCTTTCGGCGGACGATTTCGAAATTCGCCGGGCTGCGTGCACCGAACTCTCTGTTTTGTCGGCCTTCGGCCGCCAGTCCTGGAGCTCTTGCACCCCAGCCTTCGTGGCTTCCGCGGCCTGTGCCGCTTTCAGGACCTCCTGCAACGTGGGGGGCGGCTCCTGATTCATCAACGTGCGCTGAATCTCGGCGTCCTTCAGGCCACATAGCACGCAGTCCCTGAGGGTGACTTCCAAGTTCTCCCATTTGCATGGGCCGGCAGCCAGACGCAGGGCCGCTACAAAGGCGGCGACCGACTCTCCAGGCGCTTGGACTCGCCTCCAAAACGCGCTCCGAGCGGGAAACATCGCCACCGAGGGCCGGAAATGGTCTCGCAACACCTTCAGGAGCTCTTTTGCCTTGAATTCAGCCGCCTTTTTGGGTGCGATGAGGTCAATCAATACCCTCTTGCCGTCGTGCCCAAGCATTCTGGTGAGGATGGCTCTTTTCTTCGCCTCGTCCGTCACCTCGAACTCCACCAGCGCGCCTTGGAAGTCCATTTCGAAGAGTTCCCAATCTTGCGGTTTCTTGATGTCGAAACCGGCGTATGTCTTGGTCCCGTGGGCAGCCATGATCCCACCTTCGTCGCCAATTTAGTGTATGGGACCAAAGACACCAGGACAGCCGAAGAGCTGGCTTAACACAACTTTATTACATGCTGGTCAGAGGGAACATGAGGTAATGGCGGACGAGCAGCTCAATATATACAGTGGCCATACATTTGAATGTGGCTCCTTGACAGTCTATTGGCTACTGTCCGCGTGATGTCATTGTAGGTCACGCCCTTCTTGTCCAGGTGAAGGTGATGGCGGGAATCTTCCCGCGCTGTTGTTTTTAGGTGAGTTTGGACCAATGAGCTTGGACGCTCGCTATTGCCATCTGGTGGTCACTAGCTCGCGTCCTATTAGCGTTACAGTGATGCAGCTGATGGTTACCATGTTACAAGTAGAAGGATACATTGGTTACACATGAATAGGTACATTGTATAAGGGTACAGTGTTTGAGAACACAACAGGGACCTAGTACAATAATAACATCTCCACATTCTGCACATGTTCATGTATTCATCTTGTTTATAAATGCCAAAGTTTTTTTTCACTTAAGAGGGAAGAGCTGTCATTTTGTCTGTCTCTAAATTCTGGATTATGTTTACAATGAAAATAATCAGCTGGGTGTATTAATTCCTGGCTACTTTCATCACGGTACTTTAATTGCAGTATGAGATGTTTTAAGAACCATCTTTGGTATTTCCTGTTTTGTGAGTGTATTTTCTGGTTTGTTTATTTGCTTTTTAAAAAGAAAGGATGCATTTTTTTCTTTCTTTTTCTTTTGGTTTCCAAAGTTTAAGACTACAGAAAAACTCTCCTGGGAGCAAGCCCCATTGAATGGAATCTATTTTATTGCATCTTGCAGTGAGGGAGATGGGCAGTGGTGGGCATCAGCAGGTTCGCACCAGTTCGCCAGAACTAGTAGCAGAAATTCTGGCTGGCCCTGCCCATCCAAGTTTTGAAATAAAGTAGTCCTAATTTGGGTGCAATGCAGGGCTTTTCCCCTGGCCACGCCCACCATACCACGCCTACAGTGTGGTAGTAATTTTTTTTGGAGCCCACCACTGGAGATAGGATAGTATCCCCTATCGCACCTGGGAACAGGGATCAGCTCTTTGATTTTTTTGGACTGCAATTACTAGAATTCTCCACAAAACACACCTAAAGATGTCTACAGGCTTTGCTTCCTGTTCTTAAATAAGGATGAAATCTACCATGGTGCTTCCTGGGAGTTCTAGTTCTCTCCTTTACAGCCCAATGGGCAGTATGGAACCACTGCACCATCTTTATTTTCTTCACTTTGACAACAAGAAGCAAAGGTGAGAAAAAGGGCTGCAGTTTCACAGGCAGATCTTGCTATAGGTGAGTGAAATGTAGGATACCAGCACACCATCCCTTTTGGTGTAGTCTAGCACAATCTAAATAGGGTCACTAGAGGTTAAGGGGGAGCATCACTATGCTACTTGGCATGACCTTCATGTACCAATGTCATGTTGACCTCAAGCAACCCTATTCCCAGTATTGTGAAGTGCAAAATGAGCCACTTCAGGATAACAACAAATTAAGCACTTCCCTTGTTCCTCTACAAATGGGCAAGAGAAGAGAAGTTATTTATTTATAATTCACATTTATAGCCAGCCACTCATCATGGCAACTCAGGACGGCTTATGAATTAGTGCAACAAATAACAGTAAAATAACGATAGACAACAGAAAAGACAAACAAAATAAAATAGTCACAGTCCTCCCCACCGGACCATTGTTGGGATCCGGGTCAGTGGCAAAGTCCCTCCCAGAGGTTGATGGGGGTATGGGGTCAGTGATTGACGGTGGCATCCTCATCTGCCCACACAGCCGGGGTGGCGTCTTCGGCCATCCACATGGCCGGGGCAACGTCTTTAGTCGTCTGCTCTGCCAGGTCGGCCCTTTATCCCCCCCAGACAGCTGGTGGGAGTCTGGGGTAGGCGGTGGCATCCTCATCCGCCCACACAGCCAGGGCAGTGTCTTATAAGAAATTATAATTTCTTTTTACTCTGCTAGACTGTCACTGGTACACTGAGTCACGTAGACAATTTTTTTTAAAAATGTTTTCTTTGTCTTGTGTGTAGTGCTGATTGAGAAAGTGCACATATACACGGGTTTCAATCAGAGTACTTCACACAAAGGCAAAGAAAAAAACATTTTAAAATTTAATCTAAATGATTCAACGCATCAGCGATGGTCTAGCAAAATTAAATGCTCTGGGTGTGCAATTGATCCACCACATTCTTCCCTTGGTGTCTTCCATCAGTGACAATTTGCCAATATCCATCAGTGGCTCACTGATTAAGCCAATTCATAATACCAAAAATTGATACTGGCAGGCACCTTTGCCAGCTGCAAGGCTTGATAGTGTCTAATCCCAGTGATGACATTTACGAAAATGGACTACATAAAGCCCACCAACCCACACCAAAATAATAGAGCCCCTTGACAATGGCTAAGCAAGGGGTGGTTTGGGACTCCTTGGTGAAGGGTTGGCCCTCTCTTGCACTTACTTATGTCATATGATCGCCAGGAAAAAAAGAGTGAACCAGCCCTGTCCTGCAGCATATCAAGTCACAAATGTCCTCTGATTGAGCCTGCAGGTATCTGTCAGTGTGTGCCTGTGAGCTGAAACTCCAAAATAATTTTATGTGAATTCTGAGGATTGCAGTCCAAAAATATTAAAATGCTCACCCCTGCTTGAGATTAATAGGATGCCTGAGAAATTGTAAAGTTGACAGCCGAGACAGCACAATGTAATCCTACAATAGGAAAAAAAACTTCTGAGAAGTTATTACTGCTCCACAGTATCCTGTACCTTTCACCTGTGGTAAATGTCTCCCTCTAATGAGTCCAGAGCTGGGAACACTTACTCAGAGCCTGGAAAAACTACTTTTTCTGGATGACACCCCCAGAATCCCAAGCTAGCAAGGCTGAATGTTTTGGAAGCTGTCCATTCAAAAAGTTTTTTTCTCTCCAAGTTCTACAGTTAGTGTATGCTGCTGAGAAGTGTATTGATTAGATCAAAGTTTTGGTTTGGTACTTGTTCTATCTGTCTTATATAATTAGAATAAAATAATTTCCCCATGAATGAAAACTGAGATGACCTGACTTGTGTGCTGGAAGAAAATGTGACAGCAGGCAGCAGAGATGAGCAATACAGAATCTTCTGTTTTAGTAGATATTGTACAAGAGAGGAACTCTGTTGTTTCAAATATTACAAAATCCCCGAGCTCATGTGACTTTCTGGCTGCGTTTCCTGGTTGAGCTTGAGGACAAGCTGACAGCTGTGTTTGTTTTAAGGAATATAGGCTGGATTGTGCAAGCAGGCCAGCCTGATACGTGAACGCCTAGAAATATAAATCTGTGCTTTTGAAATTTCTGATACCTGGAGTATATGTTTTAAATTTAAACATGAAAGCATATTTCACTTACACCAAAATATTGTTTGCTTGCCAACTAAAGGGGACCCTAATCTCTACAACCAAAGATTTTGCATGAGTCAGTTTCCCTACTGACTGGTAGGAGCCAAATGCAGATTAGCGGAGCACAGAGAAAGCCCTATGTTTAATCTGTACCATCTCCTGTTATTGGATCAAGAAGTAGATGATTTTGAGGGGAATCTTCTGGTCAGGTCATACAGTACTAGTCTAGTCTGGTCTGGAATATGGCAGTTTATGATGTTTTTGACCATGTCTGTTGTCCTGCAGATACTATGGGAACCCAGTTCCCATCAGACCTCATTAGCATAGATAAAGGCTAAGGATAACGATGGGAATGGTAGTCTATCAACATCTATTGGGCCTCAGGTTCCTCACCCTTAGATATGGCAATCACGGGGTGTGGATAAAATCTAAGAAAATTCGCTATGCTTCCCTCAGTCTAAGGGCCAACAGTACTAAAAGAGAAGAAATCTTGATTTTGTGCATGAGGTGTCTTTAGAGCCTGGACGCTCATTCCTGCCTATTCCCAGTTGGGATCAGAGCTCACTGACTCAACAAGAGGCTATTTTTATGTGTGTATTGCTTGCTTGCTTCCCAACCCTTGCCTGCCCTGCCTCTGTGATATCACAAAGCTTCCGGTGACATCATAAGAGCACACCCTTTGTCTCAGGTTGTTGCCTTGAAATCTGAAAGAATGAGGTGCTGCTGACCATTTAGAGTCTAGGGGTGAGACTATGATGGCTTATTGGTTAAGATGGTGAACTTGATGACTGGAAGGTCGCAGTTTGTGACCTGAGTGCTGCACGATAGAGTGAGCTACCGTCATCAGTTCCAGCTCCTACTAGTCTAGCAGTTTGAAATCAAAAATTGCAAGTACTGTAGATAAATAGGTACCACTTTGGTGGGAAAGATAACACTGTTCTATGCATTTCAGGATTTATTCCTACTTACTACATGAACACAGAAACCTCTGCAGATGCAGACAGTACTATCTCTTTGGCTATAAACGGAGATGAGAACCACACCCTAGATTTGAACTTGACTGGCTTTTGAGCAAGAGCAACTTTTACCATTTAGAGGGGTAGATGGGGCCTGGGAACCACAAAATGACCATAGCTCAGTCCCACACTTTCTCATCTTGACCTGTCTCACAGAATTTTGTTGACAGGATAATGAAGGGGAGGAGGCAGGGAGAAAGCCATACATGTTGTCTTCAGCTCACTGGGGAGACTAAGATATAAATGTAAACAGTATGCTGTGAAGAATAATCTTTACCTATAAGAAGAGATGTTAACCGTTGGAATGTAACAAAGGCTCCTGTACCCGTCCCTACTATCCTGTATCGAGCCGCCTGCACTTGCCTTTACCCGGCCCCCACATCGCCGCAAGGGTCTGGCAGTCACCAGTGGGGTAGTTGCCCCATGTATGCAAACAAAACAATTCAACTTCAATTCCCAACGTCCTCTGCTCTGCGCTGCCTCTCAGCCAATCAGGCTGACAGGCGCGAGCAAAGAGAACATTGGGAACGGCGCCGTGCCCAATAGAAACTGAGCTGCAGAAAAAAAGCTGCCGCACGAACGCAAACAAAACAAACAAAACTCCAAGCCCCAGCATCCTACACGCCGTGAGCACTTCAGCCAATCAGGCTGAAGGGCGCGAGCATGCAGAACGCTGAAAAAGCCAGCGCATGAAAAATAAAATAAAAAAATGCTGGCCTCCCACAACGGGAGCGCAAGGCCGACGCAGGTGAATGCAGTGCCTCATGGCCTTGCCAAAAAAAAAAAAAAACAACACAAAAAACCTCAGCGAGACCACCGCTGGCCTTCTTTCCCAGAGCAACGGGAAGAAGAGGGACTCCCTCTCCTCCCCGCTATCCCGCCAAAGACATGGCGAGACCACCGCCAGCCTCAAGGTAAGTTGAGCCAGGGTGGGGAAAAAACAGTAGCAGGCAGCAGTTTGTCAGGGGAAGCACACTCCCTGGCGGATGACTGAATTCTGCCTTTCTACTACCTACACTGCTATTTTGAGAACTAGCACGAAACAGCGGTGGAGGTAATAGAAAAGCAGCAGCCAGCAATCCGCAAGGAAGAGCACCACCCCTTACGGACCCAAAAAACAAACAAAAACCCCCATCAAGAAACACTTTGGGGGGTTTAAGTAGAAACTCTCTATTTAAACCCCACAACCCAACACCACAAAATCAAAACAAAAAATAAAAAGAACAAACAATCAAGAGAACTCACCAAGCACGTCCTCCCTCCATGCGTTCCGGAACTAAAGTGAACACAGAGAGAAATAAAATTGCAGTAATCTAAATAACAGCCCCACCTAGAGGCCCGAAGAGAAAAAACAAGTCAAAAAATATGTAACACAACACTCTTACTAACAGCCCCACCTACAGGCCCGAAGAGTAAAAACAAGTCAAAAAATATGCAATGCAGCACTCTTACTAACAGCCCCACCTAGAGGCCAGAAGAGTAAAAACAAGTCAAAAAATAAGAAATAAATCAAAATGACAAATAAATCAAATAAAATAGATCTAAAAAAGTCACAAACCACAAATGCAAAACACCCCCACCAAACCACCCCTAACCAAAAACAAAAAAACAAAACACAAATAAAAACTTCCCGGCTGGCCGGGCACAAATATGCTAGTATATAATATATTTAACAAGTTGTCTGCCTTTCTTTTTCATTGCAAATGCAGCATACACTAAATTCAAGTTTAATATTTTTCTTTTAATATTTTTCTTTTTAGCAGCAGGCTTGGCATAAACAATTTGGCAGAATGACTGGAGGGTGGTGTGTGTGGAAGGAAGGAATCAATTCTGTTTCTACCAAGAGAACCTTTTTTAAGTTTGCTTTATAACCATGCCAAGGGAAATGGAAAACCCAGTTTCCCTCAGCTTACTATTCAGAGGTAAGGTTAAAATTAGGTTTGGCTAGATGGCTAAATTGGAGCAGCCTGGAGTATGATAAATAGGGTTGCATAAAGTTTTATAGAGGTGTAATATGCTGTTTGATGGTATCCTTGTGTCCACATTACACATGTGCCTCCTTTTAAAGAGAAACAAAGAAAACAAACAAACAAAAAGCCCTCCTCTTTTCTCTCCTCTTCCTGGGAGAAAGCTTTCAAACTCTCCCCAATCTCCTTGTTCTGTGCAGGACAATGACAATAAAGATTTACCTATCTATCTCTTTCTCTAAATGCTTCCCTCATAAGTTTTTTAAAAGCTAAATTTGCTTCCTCCTCTCCCCTTTCACAGAAGAGCAAAGGATATTTTTAATTTCCTACTACAGTATTGTTAAGTGATTGAGCTTATGCTGTCTGCATAAGCCACTTACTGATATTGGGAAACTGAAAGCAGATGGAAATTTGAAAGCAATAAGCTCTACTTTCATTTGATCCCAGCAATCATGAACTGGAGTCAGACTAGAATTGAACAATCCTTCTTGCACTTAAAAAGCAGACACACTTGACAGGGAGACAAAAAAAGTCTGGATAGGAATGCTCTGAGGACAGGCTGGTCCATGCTGGCACTTATGTCATCTGGTCAGTCAGGAAAGGAGTGAAGCAGACCATCCCCACAGTGGATCAAACTGTGGGATAAATGCCAGTATAGTCACACCTTCTATTCTCTAAACCCATATAAATTGTCCACTTTGCACCTATGATTAAATTAAAAAATTACAAGCGTAGTCCTTAATGATACATTGAGTGTTATATGTAATTACACCCTAAGATTCTTGACTTAACAGTTTTGTAGGGCCTTCCAGGATGTTAATGTGCCTTACTTGACTTGTCTTCAAATGTGGTGAACAGGTCATGCTTCTGCTCATTCCTCAAATGAAGGAATCATAGCACCAAATTTATACCCTGAGCATGCCACTGAGTTGCAATGGCAATTATTTTTGAGAGCAAATATTTCTGTTGGTCCCGAGTGAAAACTTTAATAATTCACTTGCCATGTCAAGACAGAAACCTGACCCTAGAAGAGGCTGATTGGTATCAAACAAAGGCTGGAGCAATAACATATTTAGAGGTATGGGAGGTGTCTTCCTTCATAAAAGGGCAGGCACACAGACACTTTTGATGGTTATCATTAATATGTTTCTCAGAACGTATTAATCATCTTCCCTGGCACACAGTGTGAAACCAAATAATACAGAATGAGATTGTCATTCCAGAGCATGGACTCTATTTTACTCTTGCAATCCTAACAATCAGGGTGATCATATTATATTATACTAGCAGGGGTGCCCGGGTTTTGCCCGGGGCCCTTTGGGGGGGGGGTGTCACCTACTGGGGTGATGTGTGCTACTGGGGTGGCAGTGCTGGCGGGGTTCTAGCGCTGCTCCCCACCATTGTGCCTTTGATGCTGCCTGGGATTTGGCCTTGCTCGGCGTGCTGATGCCGTCTTTGCTGTGGCCTGACCTGCCGGTTCTGATGTGCAGCAGCATTTGCAGTGGCTTTGCCGGCCACCTCCTTGGGGTGCTACGGTCTCTGGGCCATGCCACCCTTACCATCTCTGCTGCACCTGGCACTGTTTGGGGGTGGGTGGGGGTGGCTTACCTTCAGGTGTGGTGGGTGCTCCCGGGGTGGTGGCACCAGCGCAGCCCCTGCACCACCCCCTCCCAGTGTGCCTTTGCCACTGCTTGGTCCGGGCCGGGCCGGGCCAGGCCCCCACCGCCTACGTCCCAGCCTCGCTTGATGTGTTGTTGCCGTCCCCACTGCTGCCAGGCCTGCCACCTCTGGAGCTCCGCGGCGGTCACAGCAGCCATGCCTGTCACCTTTTCAGGCTGCTGTGGCTTCCTGGGCGCACTGCCCCCGCTGGCAGCTGGCTCGTCGGTTTTCGTCCTCATGCCCGGCAGTGCTGGGGTGACCGTGCTCTGTGACCAGGGGGTCCAATGCTACCCTTGCCCGCGTTCTGCCCTGGCTGTGGTCATTTGTTTTTTGGGTGCATGGCTGCTGTCCCGCCTTTCCAGCCCGATCTCCACGATTGGCTGGGCATGGCGTGGTGGCCGCTGGGGGTTGTAGTATATTTGTTCTTTCCATTTTGTGGGGCTCAGGCCTCTCATGGCAGTCCAGACCCCCACACTGACAAACCAGAATGCTAAAAGTATGTGTGTGCCAAATTTCAGGGGGCTGGGTGCAGGGGTGTGGAAACGCATGAGGGACATACGCACACACACACACACACACACACATCTCTCTTTTATTTATATAGATTACTAGCAGAGGTTGCCCGGCATTGCCGGGCTGTTTTAAATGGTGTTTGAAGGTTTTTTGTTATTAATGTTTGTAAAGAAGAGGTTAGGCTGTTATAAACTGTGATCAGTTTTGTTTGGTGTTTTGGTTTTGTGGATTAAAACAAAAACAAAGGATGATATACTTTTTTAAAAAAATATTTAACCAAATAATGTTTTAGTATGTATTTTTTTAATAGTTGTACTAGGTAATAAGTTTAAAAATGTGAAAGTACATGTTTTTTTACAATAAATGTTTTTAAACTGTGTTTAGATGTTTTTAGTTTTTATTTGATTTAAAATTCAGCACAGGATTTTTGAATAGTTTTTATTTTATTTTATTGACATATGTTTGTAATTTGTGTAAAATTGTGATTTTGTGTTATGTTTTTTACTTGTTTTTACTCTTGGGGCCTTTTGTGTGGGGCTGTTGTGTCTTTTTGAATTGTTTTTACTATTGCGGCCAGCAGGTGGGGCTGGTAGGGGTTATCTTGTATTTTGACTGTTTTTTCTCTTGTGGCCTTTGGGTGGAGCTTCTTCCAGTAAGTAGTCTCTTTATTCATTTCTTTTCTGGTCGTCATGGAGTGAGGTCGTATGCTGGTGAGTTGGCTGTTTTTCTTTATTGTGTGTGTGTGGGGTGGTGGTGGTGTTGGATTTTGTGGTGTTTGGCTGCATGCTGTGTGTGTTTGGAAATTTTTGTTTTTGTTTACTTTGTATTGTTTTTTGGTATTATTTTTGGTTGTTTTTGTGTATTGTTGGATGTTTTTGATTGGGTTTTTTGTGTTTTTTGTTTTAAGGAATTTTAATTTAAATAATTTATTTATTTTTAAAAGTGTTTTTGTTGTTGTGGCTTGGGGGGGTTCAGAGAGGGGGTTTCCCCCCCAAACACTCCGTTTTTAAAGAGAAGTAACCGCTTGGTTTCTTCTCTTTAATAACGGGGTGTCCTACGGGGGGATCCCCTCTCTGCCATGTCCCCTGGCTCTGGAAGGGTTGGGGGGACAGACCCCTTTTGTCCCCCCAAACCTTCCAGACTCATGGGACCCAGGAGAGGGGATCGAATCTAGCCCACCCTCTGATATTAAAAGGGAAATCTCAAGTGGGGTTTCCCCTTTAATATCAGTGGGGGGGGGTTTGTGATCCCCCTCTCCGCTGGCTTCCTTGGGTTTGGGAGGGTTGGGGGGACAAAAGGGGTCTGTCTCCCCAACCCTTCCAGACCAGGAGAGCCATAGGAGAGGGGGAATCCCCCCAAAAAACTCTGTTTTTAAAGAGAAGTAACCGCTTGGTTTCTTCTCTTTAATATGGTGTGTGTGTGTGTGTGTGTGTGTGTGTGTGTGTGTGTGTGTGTGTAGGGGAATCCCCTCTCTGCCGGGTCCCCTGGGGTCAGGAGGGTTGGGGAGACAGACCCCTTTTGTCCCCCCAACCCTCCCAACCCCAGGGGAGCCAGTAGAGAGGAGGAGCGCAATCCCCCCCCCAGTGATATTAAAGGGGAAACTCCGATCGGGAGCTTCAGGCGCCATTGGGAAGGGGGGCTTTGGTTCCCGTGGCTTGGCCTTGCTGAAAGTGAAACCCTTTTGCGGTAAGTAAAGTCAGCGGACGGAGCGCTGTCCGATGGCTTTGCTTACCTGGGAATGGGTTCACTTTCAAGGGGGGCAGTGCTTTCCCCCTCTTGACCCCCCTGTTTTTGTTACTTTTTTCTGTGAGGTGCTGTGTCCGGCTGCAGCAGACTTGCGCTCCCGGTGTGTTTTTTATTTTTTGTTTCCCTTTTTCGCGTTTGTGGGGCTCTTGCCCCACTGGCGCATTTCTCAATCCTTTGTTGACCTGCAGACCCAGTTTGGGTGTGTGCACGAATGGTGGGTGCAGGCTAGTAGGGCCTGGCTTAGAATCCTATGTGAAGTTCCAACAGTTAATGCTTGATTTTATAGGTATAGATATTATATTATATGTTTATTTGATTTGAACCCTCCGGCCGAGCGGGGCCAGGAGGGAGGCGACGGCGCCCACAGTTGTGCTGGCTCCCATCCCCGCACCAGTGGAGTGGGTGGAGAGGAGAGCAGCAGGGGGTCCTCCTCCGTGGCTACGGGTGTCACTTGAACCCTCCGGCCAGATTATATTATATTATATTATATTATATTATATTATATTATATTATATTATATTATATTATATTATATTATATTATATTATATTATATTATATTATATTATATTATATTATATTATATTATATTATTCCCAGCACTAATCACCATAAGGATAGCAAATGTTTGGAATTGGGTACGGCACTTAAAGAAGGAGGAGAAGGATTAGCATATGCAGTGTTGCTGCAAATTGATGCTATATTTCAGTGACGGCAAACCTTGGCACTCCAGGTGTTCTTGGACTTCAATTCCCAGAAGTCCAAGTTAGCACTCCTGCTGCTCAGGGCTTCTGGGAATTTAAGTTCAAGAACAGCTGGAGTGCCAAGGTTCGCTATCACTGCTATATTCTGTCTTTTCTTTAGAGTGTACATTTTCTCTCTATTGGTAATGCATGAGTGGCCATCCCAAATGACAGCCTTCTGAGCTGTACAAGAAATCTAATACCACTCCTGGATCAAAACAAGATACAGAAAAAAAGCTTGGCTGGAGAAACAGGCTCTGCGAAGTCCTGACAATAATGTAGTGACACCCAGTATCACCAAAACAATTAGTGAACTGACTAATGGTGCCGTGGAGAAAGCCAAGCAATTTTACTATTCTCATTTTACACAAGATGGCATAGGTAAATTTAAGATGAAAGCTCACAAAAAATTGTGAACAGGTAAATCTGCTTTTGGTGATGTAGCATTTCATACCAGTGCATGCAAAAGCTTCCCTGTGACTTCATCTGAAAGAATTCTTTGCATATGGAAAACATCTATGTTAGAGAGGATACATGTGTCCTTTCCTCCCTCCTGGCATGATAGTTTTCTATGTTCAGGGTAATGCGGTTGATGTGGCCTGATATTGGGCAGATGTCTAGCCCTTTTTAATTCTATTTTGTTTTTAGATGTGTTAATTTTAGCTTTGTATGTTATTATATGCTGGTGGCGCATCTGTCACAAATAAAGAAAGAACAGCATTTCCTCTTGCCAACATAAGGTCCTCTTCAATGCACGTTGAGGGGCATTGTGTGGATTGTATCATATGGGAGATAGCTTGTTCTTCTCCACATTCACACAAGCTGTCATCTACAGGGAAATCTCATTTTCTCAGATTAGCCCTTGATGTTCCTACCCCGGCACGCAGTCTGTTTAATGCTTTCCACACAGGCCATGGTTGTTCTTGGCCAGGTAGTAGAGAGTCATGTGGTTCTGCCCAGTTATCTGGTAGCTCCTTGCTTGCCTTCTATAGTTCAAAGGTAGTTTGTGGGGGTGGGTTGTTCGGGGGGGGGAGGAGTTTTGAGGAAACTATGCCTTGATTTCAGTCTCTGCTTTGGTGGTTGATGATCAAATGGTAGGTGTGTTTCTGAGAATCTTGCTTTGAACCACTCTTTCTGAGCAGCACTTTCTTGATGGAATTTTGTTGGAGGAATGCCAGCTAAGTAATGCACTTTTTGTTAGATGTAATATTACACTGCCCTGAACTACATATACCACAATGCATTGCCTGTGTAACCCTATTCCTCTGACCTCACCTAACCCTATTAAAGGACCCTCGCTTACCAGCTGACCCTTTCCCTATCCTGACCCTTGAGACCACCACTGACCGCCATGAGGGCAGTGGAAATAAAAGACTTTAAAGACAAATAATCGAATCTGGAGTTATTGGGCCGAACCATCTGAAACTCTCTAACAAAATGGTAGCAGAGGCTGTGGTTTGCCCATAATTAACTCCAGAACAAACAAAGATGACCAAAAAGAAGACCCGAATGAACAAGGTGGGGGCCAAGACATGGGCCAGACCCACAGGACCCAAAGGAGGACCCGAAACTCCAGAACCAGTGACCGTACAATCCCAATCAGTAACAGAAAAAGCTAACTCTGACCGGACCATCGCGGAGATGGACCCAGATGGCCAGATGGAGGCCAGGACCGGCGGTGCACCCACCAAAGGGGACAACCAGGGTGCAATCCCGGTAACCAAAATCTACAAGGCGATAGAGCAAGCAGGAAAAAGAATGATTTCCATGGCAGAGCTACTGGCCTTGATGAATAGCGGAGGTGAACCCCTCACCAACGGAGCGGTAAGCTCTACCCTGGGAACCTCCATGGTGGGAACCCCAAGCACCATGCCGGTTTTGAATCTAACCAAGATGGCCGACCAATCACAAGCGGCGGCCCTAGATTCAAACACACAGGCGAGAAACTCCATTAAGCTAGCAATGCTCAAAGATGACCCGCGTGCCCCGGCCACACGAAGAAGAGAAAAAGCCCTGGGATCCAGGGGTGGACACGCGGACCCTGGGAACATGGGCTATGCCAACCCTCAGCGCCCAGGAGTCGGAAGGGGAGTGGGAAGCCCCAAGCAGACGATGAGCACCCGAAAGAGATGTCGCCGATGACCTGACTACTCCACCCAAAGGGCAGAGGCCCTCCCCACAACAAGAAGCTGAAGGGGACACGATCTTCCCCCGGAGGCAAACTACCACAAGCAAAAAGAATGCAGCCGGTCCCCCAAAGCAAGCCACCACAAAATTTCCCCAACGAGAAGCCGAAGGGGACACAACCTCTCCCCAAAGGCAAACTACCGCAACTGAAGGGAACGCGACCACCACACAAAAACAGACCACCGTGGGAGGCCCAGCCGCGGACACAAGGGACACAAATGCTGCAAAACCCACACCCGCACAGAAGAACTGGAGACGCGCGCTGAAGAAAAGCGAAAAATGGAAACCTACCATGACCCAGCACTCACCCAGCCTGGCTGCAGGGGAAACTCGGATGATGATGTCAGCTTCCATACGAGGCACCGGTCTGAAGATGCAGAACCCTGGTGGCACGGGACTCCTTTGACCCGGCAGAGAAGGCAGCCCCTTCGCGGTGACATCCCAGGATCCACCGACGAAGAGGGCAGCTCCAGCGATGAAGATGGCCCCCCAGCGATGCTCCAGTCCGGACAAGCAGGACATCTGGAGCAGAGGTCTGCTCACCTCAACGGCCAGCGAAGAATGAGGCTCGCGCAGGCGCAGATGAGGCAGGAGAGCTCCACCTACCGGAAGGAAGAAGAACAACTCACTGAAGCAACAACGAGCTCCTCCCCTGGCAAAGAGGAGGAAGGACAGTCACAGCAGGTCACTCAAACACCAGGAGACAAGCGAGCTCCTCCTGCAGGCAACCAGAAAAAGAACAAGCGAGACTTCAAATGTGACAGTCTGTGTCCACATCCCTTATTGTCAATTCGAGGACAGGACAGGACACCAGAACTACCCAAGCAACAGAAACAACACCGGCCAGCAGAACCAACTGCCAACCAACTTCCCAACCCTCTGCATGACTGGAAAGAACCTCATTGACTGGGCTCAGCAATTTCAGGTAATCAGGCTTTGCATCTGATCCAAAACCTGCCAAAGAGACCATGGACCCTAGAGGTGGACAGACTGCATCACAGGGTATTCTGTTTACTTTTGGGTTCCATCGACACTGCTATGTATGGGAGCATCCCAAACAGGTTAACTGTTTATGATGTCTGGGGGAAACTATACAATATGTTTTATTGCAGAAACAGGAGTACGACCTGCTTGCTATTAAGAGAGTTGTTCGCATACAAACTCAGGGAGGGAACAACCATGAGCGAACACTTAATGAAATTAAACAACATGAAATCTGATCTCATAAGAAGGGGCAAGAACATCACAGAACAGCACCTGATTAGCATTATTTACAACTCTCTTGATTCAAGGTGGGACTACTTCCTGAGTCAATTGGACAATATGGGCAGTGAAAATGCCACATTAGAATACATCACTAGGAAGCTCATAGCTGAGGATAATCTTAGGAGGGAAAGAGCTATCATGCGCAGAGAAGGCAGGCCACATAAGAAGGTTAGTTTCACTGAGCAAGCAAGCTCAACCCCAGAGCGTTACACATGCGGATCTAGAAGACACATTAGAAGGGACTGTCCAAGATACAACAAGGATAAGAGGGCCACAGAGCACAACGCCTCATGTGATAGAACATGCCACAAAGGCATGGGTCACAGGATGAATACCCACACAGGCACAGAGATGACAAGATTAGAGATGACAGACAGTGGAGATCACCCAGTCCAGGAAGAGAGCCTAGGCCACAGAGAGAACAAGGGAAACACAAGTCAGACTCCATAAATGTAGTCAAACACAGCAAAGGGGCTAGACACCATAGGGCAGACAGACCCACAGACGCTCATCTGCAACACTGGCTGATTTATTTATTTTTATTTTATTTATTTATTTATTTAGTATGTTTATATACCACTTTACTAGTCTATTGACCACTCAAAGTCCCCAGCCGGTGACAGTTCTTTATCCCTCTCAGGCAGGGAGGGGCTGGCCCCAAAACAGCTGTGCCGGCAGTGGAGTCCTTGATTCTGGGGCCACCACCCACACATCATGCCACAAGGAGATAGTCAGTTCCTTTAAAGAAGACTCCTTCAGGATCAAGGTTGCCAACCAGGAGCATGCAAAGGTAGCTGGCAGGGGCAATGTACACATCCCTGGAATAGGAATGGCCTGGAATGTGCTTTATGTTCCAGGAATTCCGTATAATGTGCTAGCCACCACCAAACTCACAGTGGATCCAAACCTGAGAGTAATTTTTGGAAACAAAAAGGCATCCATTGAAAGAAGGGGAGAAGAAATAGGGAGCATGGAGTTCATAGGCAGCCTACCATATTTCATAGCCAAGGAAGCTGACAAGAGACAAGTCACAATAGGACTACTTGATGGCAACGATGGCGAGGTAATGTAAGAGTGCACCCCAGATGATCCCAGGGAACACGGAGATGAGGACTCAGAAGGGGAGAAGGATGACCCCCCCCAATTCTAGGAAAAATGAAGGGGTCAATGAGACAAAGCAAAGGACACCAAGGATATCCATAGGAAAACCCACACATGATGAGTGTGCCCACCTACTACACAGGAAATTGGGACACATAGAATTCCCAATAGTCAAGAAAATGCCGGAATGCTCTGAAGGGTTAAAGGTCAAGAACTGCAAGAACTACCTGGAGTGCTCTGTATGCAAGAGTTCCAAGTCCAAGACCGACCCACGACCAAAAACGTCCACCAGAAGATCAGACCATCCATTCCAGCTAGTGCACCTCAATCTCGTTGGGCCACTCAAAAGGTCCCTAGGCCAGAAGAGATTCTTCCTGACAATAGTTGTTGACTTCAGCAGGTACGGCTTCGCGTACACCCTCAAGAGCAAGGACGAGACCTTCAACAAATTCAAGGAATTCTACAAGAGGGTACAAACACAACACAACACAAACATAAAGCAGCTGATGACGGACAGAGGCTCAGAATTTCTGTCCAAAGAGTTTGAGAACTGGATAATTGAGAAAGGGATGCTGCACTTCAAGACCGCACCATTCTATTAGTAGGATAAATTTGTTTGAGCAATTAAAAATGATTTGGTTTCAGAGATTGAAGATTAATAAATGGAATAGCAAATATTTGAGAGAATATGATTTGGAAAGAGAAAAGACGGAATTGGAAGATCTGATTCTAAAAATTAGAAAGGGAGATAAAAATACTAAGGGATTAGTCAGGAAATTGTATACAATATTAATAGGGAAGGTGATCCACAAGAGGATTTGGAATTAAGGTGGGAGCAAGAGTTCAATATAAAGATAGAAAAGGATACATGGAGAAATAAATGGAAAAAGAGGATTATGAGAACTGTCAGTTAGAATAAAAGAACACAATTATAAAATGTTATGGAGATGGTATCTGACTCCAGTGAAGTTGTACCAAATGGATAATAAAAAAGATAAAATATGTTGGAGATGTAAGGATACAATTGGAACGTATGAGCACATGTGGTGGGGTTATAACGTGGTAAAAGATTTTTGGAAAAGAATTAAAAAAGAGATTGGAGAATTACTGGGTAAGACAATTAAACTGGATTCAGGTACCACTCTGTTAACAAATGTGGATGGTATTAATTTAAATAAGGATGAGAAAGAATTATTAGAAATAATGCTTACGACGGCTAGACAATGTATTGCTAGAAACTGGAGAAATGATGTAACTATACAAACTGAAGAATGGTATAAAGAAATGTGGAATTTAGCAGTGAACGATAAATTGACTTGGGATATTAAGAAAAAAAGGGATAATTTAACAGTGAATAGATTTTGGAATATTTGGAAACCTTTTGTGAATTTTGGAAATAAAATAATGAGATATTCTGAGCTCTCCAGGGCAATGTAAATAGACACTGGGTGATGATTATTTATAATTGTATTATTGTATTTTTTCTTTTGTTTTTCCCATCCTATCCATAATTGCATATTATGACTTTATGGGGAAATGAGTATTGGAACATTAGTTAATGTTAGAGAATAACCATTAAGTCAAAATTTAAAAGATTTATTATTATTATTTTTTAGGATGGTGTTAAGATTTTGATTTTAAAAAGATAGGTATAAAAATGTATTAGGATAGGTGTATATATATATATATATATATATATATATATATATATATATATATATATATATATATATATATATATATATATATATTCTTTTTTTCATTGTTTGTGTATATTGATTTTTTTGTTTCTTTAGTATGTTGTTTTTTCTCTTGTATTGTGTTTTGTATTTTATTTGTTAAAAAATTTAATAAAAAGTATTATTATCTTAACCTATAAATCCAAGGGTTAACCATTGGAACTTGCTATAGGTTCCTACGGCTGGCCCTACTTGCCTGCACTCACCCTTCGTGCACACGTGCGGACTGGGTCCGCAGGTCAACGAAGGATCGAGTAAAGCGGCAGTGGGGCAACAGCCCCACAAACGCAAAAAAGGGAAACAACTTCATTTCCCAACGTTCTTTGCGCCGCACTACGCCACAGCCAATCAGGCTGAGAGGCAGGAGCACAAAGAACCTGGGGAAACACGGCGCGGCCAATCAAAACCAAGCCGCACGAAAAAAACGGAGCACAAAGGGAAAGCACAAATGGAAAAATACAATCCCCAGGGTCCTGCGCGCCGTGAGTGAGCAGGACTCTGGGAAAGCCGGCGTGGCCAAAATAAAAATAAAAAATGCACAGCCACACAGCCCCGGTAACGAAAGCACACACACCCGCCGCTGGGCTTCCTTACCGTGGGCCGCCCAGGGAGGCCAGCCCCTGGTGAGGAAAGCCCACCCACCCACCCCGCCGCTGGGCTTCCTTACCGCGGGCCGCCCAGGGAAGCCAGCCCCCGGTAAAGAAAGCCCACACACACCCCGACGCTGGGATCCCCCCCAAACAAAAACAAAAACGGCGTGGGGATTTTTGCAGTCCGGCCACCAAGGCCGAGCCGCAAAGCCCCCACCCCCACCAAAACAAACCCAACAAACACAATGTGGGGATTCTCACGGGCCGGCGGCGTGGATATTCCAATGTGGCCGGCCCGCGAAAATATCCCAACCCCAACCACGCATGAGCCAGCGATGGTATTTCCACGGGCCAGCCATCGACACTGGCCCGCGAAAATACCCCCAACCTACCACCACATGGTATTTCAATGGGCCAGCCAGCCACCGAGGCCGACCCACAGAAATACCCACACCAAAATCACAAACAAGAACATTCAACAAAAATCAAAAACAACAATAAACATAAAAATTAGAAATAAAAACATCCACAAACAAACAAAAATAAACAAGGACAAACACAACCCCCCACCCCCCACAAATCCCAACACCACCACCCCTAACAGAAAAGAGCACACACATTACACGTCCAGCCTCAACGAGGTCCAGAACTGAAATGACAAAAGAACAGGAAGAATACACAGCCCAGGACACAGTTAAAATTAAAAAATTATGCAACAGCACCACCCAGTGGCCACAGGAAAAATGACACTCAATAAATTCAAATTAATCTCCAAGAGTTTAAAAAAGGGAAATTAGTTTTAAAAACATTCAAAAATATCCAAACAAAAAAATTATTCAAACATAAATAAATAAGAACACACTAAAAGAAAAACCAAACATCTAAACACAGTCAAAACCATTGAATTTAAAAAAACATACACTTACACATTTTTAAAAAATTCTTATCCAAGGTACACCTATTACCAAAAACCACATAGTAACACATTATTTTTAAAAATGCCATTATTGAAAAAAAATTATATCAACCTTTCCTCTTTTTAAAATCCAAAATTTTTTATAACAGTTTAAAACACTACCTACGTATATCATCCAACACCATTTTTCATATTTTTTAAAACACACACACAAAAAAAACCTTGCTAGTTATTTTTAAAAAAGACCTCACCATTCTCAGCCTTCAAAAATGGAGTTGCTGAATGAAGAAATGGAGTACTCCAGACCATGATCCGGTGTGCAATTGAAGATGCAGGCCTGAGCTTCTCATATTGGGGGGAAGCGCTGCTGTACTCTAACTACACACTGAACAGATTGTGGTCCAGCATCATTGGAAGGATGCCCTATGAAGCCATGTATAATCGGAAACCCAAACTGGCCCACCTTCATGTCTTCGGAGTGCTTGCAGACATGCACATACCAAGACAGCTGAGAAAAAAGGGGGACAGGGTAACGAGAAGACTAAGGTTCCTAGGGTACGAACCAGGTTCAAAGGCATACTGATTCCTAGACCACAAACCTGAAGATAGTGGTTTCCAGGTCAGCCACGTTTCATGAGCACGCAAACTGGAGCAAAATACATGCAAATGAAATATTGACAAGTGATCCAGAATATGAAGAAGCCAGAGCACCACTGCCCAATGCAGAGCCCAGCGGGCCAGAAGATGCAACACATGATGAAATTGGAGGACAGCAACCATGCCTGAGTGCTGCAGACGTTGGGGATGCCAAATTGCCAAACCCTCCCGAAGCAGCACCTAGAAGGTCAATCAGGTCAACCAAAAACTGAGCCCCCCCGAGAGCTGGAGGATTATGTACTAGGCATAGACGCCCACCCTGAGATGCCCACAAGTTATGACGACATAACCAAGCTACCACCTGAGGAGCAGGACAAGTGGAGAGCGGCAATGGAGAAGGAGATGGAAAGCCTCAAGGCCCTTAATGTATACACTCCTGCAACAGTCCCTGAGGGGCAAAAGACAGTGGGGACGAAATGGGTATTCAAGGTCAAACAACTAGAGGATAAGCAGACACTGTACAAGGCCTGACTAGTGGCCCAATGTTTCACCCAAAGATACCCAGATGATTACGAAGACACCTATTCCCCAACGGTGAAACCAGAAAGCATCAAGGCCACCCTGGTGATGGCAACCATACTTGGAGAACAAGTGTACCAGTTTGATGTACAGATAGCGTACCTACACGCACAACTAGATAAAGAAATATACATCAAGGCACCACCCAGCTTTGGACGTAACAGCAGAGAGACATGGCTGCTCAACAAGAGCCTCTATGACCTCAAACAGTCTGGCAGGAGATGGTATGAATGTCTGGCTGAGGCAATGGGACAATTGAACTTTTTCCCAGTTAAGGACGACAAATGTGTATTCCTAAGAAGATCACCGGAGGGGGTTGAAAAGGTCTTGGTTTATGTTGATGACCTGTTGTATTTTGGAAAAAGCAAGTCCAGATGTGACGAGTTCACCCAAGGCCTACAAAGCGAGTTCTCCCTGAAGAGCCTGGGAGAGGTGAACAAATACCTAGGGGTACAAGTTTCAAAAATACCAAACGGCTTCACCGTCTCCCAAAAAGAAAAGATAGTCGAACTCCTTGACAAGTGCAACATGTCTGATGCCCATCCATGTGGGACGCCCATGCAAATGGACTTCATGGAAAATGCCCATGAGGAGGGAGAACATTTTGAAGACACCAGCCTCTACAGATCCACCATTGGATCACTGCTGCACATCGCCAACTGGACCAGGCCAGACATCATGCTGGCGGTGAACCTTCTTTCACGTCATTCCAGTGATCCAAAGACCCATCATTGAATAGCTATCAAAAGGCTACTGAGGTACCTGAAGGGTACCATGGACACAAAGCTGCTGCTCACCCCTCAAGTAGGTGATGGAATCAATCTTTCATGCTATGCAGATGCTGACTGGGCCAGATGCACAAAGACCAGGAGGAGCACACCTGGCTACATAGTATTGTTAAACGGCAGCCCTATATATTGGCGCACTGAGAAGCAAAAACTGGTCTCCACCTCCACGGCGGAAGCAGAATACATTTGTTTGTCCAACGCTGCAAACGATCTAATCTGGATAAGTGAACTGATCTCCCTTATCTGGGAGAAGCCCAATCTCCCCATCATCATCCACAAAGATAACAAGGCAGCCATAGACATAGCAAAGACTGAATCTGTAGGGCAGAAATCCAGACACATAGATATCAAGAACAGGAATGTAAGGGAGCTCATGGGAGAGGGCTTTGTAGATCTGATACACTGTGAGACCAAGGAAAAGATAGCGGACATCCTGACCAAGCCGCTCCCATTATCTCAACATGGTTACCTGTTCGATAGCCTATGTCTTAGTGAGTGGGAAAACATCGACCTTACCCATAATGCGTTCAGTTCGTATGATATTAGAAGGGGTTTTATTAGATGTAATATCATAGTGCCCTGAACTACATATACCACAATGCATTACCTATGTAACCCTATTCCTCTAACCTCACCTAACCCTATTAAAGGACCCTTGCTTACCAGCTGACCCTTTCCCTATCCTGACCCTTGAGACCACCACTGACCGCCATGCGGGCAGTGGAAATAAAAGACTTTAAAGACAAATAATCGAATCTGGAGTTATTGGGCCGAACCATCTGAAACTCTAACACTTTTTGTATTGGAGTTTGTTTTAAACATCCTGTGACCAATCTTACTGTTTTGCATGTTTTGATCTGCACCACACTGGAGTACCACAGAGGTTCTTAATGTGTGTGGATGGGCACCCCGTCTTGTTCCAGTTGTTTTCCTTAGAATATTGTTCCTGGCAAAAACCTTCTGTTTCATATTTAGTCAGTGGGTCTTGAAAGTGAGAGTTTGATCCAGGGCAACTCCCAGGTATTTGGGGGTGGTGCAGTGTTTGAGCCTGGTGCCATTCCAAGTCACCTGCAGGCTTCTTGATGCCTCACAGTTTTTCAAATGAAAAACACAGAGTTGAGTTATTAGGCAGTTTGGCTTCAGTTGGTTATCCCTATCAAATATAGCCATTAAATTCAAAGCCTCAGTCAGTTTTTTCACAACAGCCTCAACGGTTGCACACTGTGCGGCAATTGCCAGGTCGTCAGGGTAAAGAAAGCTCCTAATGGCTTCCAGCAATGGTTGATCATTAATAAATTTGTTAAACAGTGTGGGGGCTCACACACTGCCCTGCAGTTCCATGCATTAGACCATGGATGTAGGAAGTCTTACAATCTTGAGGGATAGATTCCCTAGAGCATTTCTGGACATCATCAATAAACTTATCATATGATGTGGGGTCTGGATCAATATCTACCACTCTTCCATCCAAGGCCGCTGAAAACTTAAGCCAGTCAGCCTTTTTAAAGTTGTACCTTCTTTGGTATGTCACAACTTGTGGTCAAACACCAGCTGTAATCACAAATAGAATGGGGCGGTGTTGGTTACTGTATTTGGTATTGGCTCCCCTACTGACTTTAAGCATTGATGTGCTAATTCTCACTTATGAAAATGAGGTCTGGGTTATAACCTCTCCTCCATCTGCCACTATTAAAAGATGCTGGTAGTTTGCTGCCATGGATGAGTGACAGTTGATAGGATTCTGCCCATCCTACAACAGCTTCTCCACTTTCATCATTGTCTTCATAGCCCCACAAGTTGTTGTGGCTATTAAAGTCACCTATTATGACCTTACAGATTTATTCTGAAAGTTTGGTGGTTCAGCAAAGGACAATTTTATAGGTGGTGGTTGTGGTTTATAGACAGATGTCACTGTGCAGTCACTGAGCTCTGTTGTTATTACTTCAACATTGTTCTCCTCTGCCGCTGCTGTCGACAGAATCTGGAGATCTGTTCTGGCAAACACTGCACTTCTGTATTGCCGATGGCATCGTTTGGCAATTAATCACATTCCAGGAACTTTAGGGCTATGTTGGTTTTCATCCCTGGGTGTTTCTTGCATGCATAGTAGGTCACATTTATGTTTATTGCAAAGTTCCTGAAGCAAACTTTGTTTAACTGAGGATATTCCCTCAAGGTTGACTGATATCACTGTCCATTTGGGCCCTGAGAAGGGCCATTGGTTAAAATATTTCTTTGTAGTCATTTCTACTCAAGAAGGTGCTTCTGGATTGAGAGGATTAGCCAGTGAGAAATCACTGTTACCCAGGGGATGCCCAACCACTGAAATAACAAGCTTTGAGGAGGCTCCTTTCATGTCCCCCGTCTTATAGATGTAATAATATGAATATGGTGTAGTGGAGTGATTGTTGATCTGTGACTTGTGAGGTTGAGGTTCGGGTCCCCACTTCATTATGCAATTTATTGGATGACTCTGAGCTAGTCCCTTTCTGTGTTTCAAAAGGTAACTTGTGGGTTCATCATTAACACCCCCTACCAAGTGTCATTGATACAAGTGTCGGGTATTCTGCCAGTATGACCTCCCAATGGTGAGAGGCTTCTAAAATCTCGTGGGAGATGATGCTTCAACCTGCCATGTCAAACTAGACATGTTTAGTGTATGAGAACCAAGACACAGGAAACAGCCATGGGCTGGTTTAACTCAGGTTTATTGCATGGTGGACAGAGGGAACATGAGGTAATGGCGGATGCAAAGCTCTATATATACAGTGATAAACATTCGAATGTGGCTCCACGATAGCCGGTTGGCTATTGTCTGCGTGACATCATTGCTGGTCACGCCCTTCTTGTCCAGGTGTAGGTAGTGGCGGGAAACTCCGCGCTGTGGCTATTGATGAGTATGGACCAAGAGAGCTTGGACGCTCGCTGCTGCCCACTGGTGGTTATTAGCTCGCGTCCTAATACAGGGTTTATGGTGATACAGCTGACGACTATATTGTTACTTGTAGGAAAGGTTACATTGTTAAGATACATTGTTATCACATGAATAAGGTTACACTATTAGAACACAACACTCCTCCCCCCTAGGATGAGACGAAGTCTCTCAGCCAAGATGGCTTATTTCGAACACGCTGGGGTCTCGGTGCGGGCTGCCCTGCCCCGGTTTTGCTACCTTCTCCTTGTCCCCTGGCTTCCTGTCCTGTAATTGGAGAGGGAGACTTGTTAGTGACTTGCCGCGGTTCTGCGGCTTTTTTGGGAGGTGTGTGCTTTATTTGGGAAGAACCGGGGGCACTGGGGGCTAACGAAAAACCCCTCTTCTCGCTTGGATGGGTGGGGGAACACTCCCAAAAACCCCCCCGGCTCGGCAACGCAAAATCAAATTCGGGGGCAGCAGTCGCAAACTCCTCACCCTCTTCCCCGGAATCGGATAGGGCTGGCGTGTCAAAAGGATCTGAGTCGGAACCGCTGCTTCCCCCCTTGTTTGGGACTGTTGCCCTTCGTTGTCTCCTCCTTGGGCTAAACGGGTGGAGGAGAACCCTAACGCTGAGGCATTTTCCATGCCGTCCGTGGATTGCTTCCTGGGAACCCGGCTCCTGAGCTGATCTGCATGCCGCCTCCAGAGTAAACCGGTGCTCGTTTCCACCCGATATGACACTGGTCCCGTCTGTTCTACAACTCTCCCCGGTACCCAGGCTGGCCCCGTGCTGGCGTAGTTCCTGCAATGCACAGGATCACCGGCGGCGAAACCTTTCGACACCGCTACCCCTACGTTCTTCCCTTTGTCCTCGACCCTCGTTGGGTCTAACCTGGTCAGAATTGTGGTCAGCTTTCTCCGCATCAGCAGCTCTGCCGGCGAATATCCGGATGCTAAGGGGGTCACCCTATACGCTAATAAAAACTGACATACTTGGTGATTCAGGTCCCCCGAGCCCATGCGCCTCAGCGCATCCTTTGTTGTCCGCACCAACCGCTCCACTTGGCCATTCGTGGCCGGGTGAAACGGCGCGGATGTGACGTGCCGAATGGCGTTTGCCTCCATGAATGCCCTGAACTCAGCGGACGTGAAACAACTAGCGTTATCGCTGACCAGAGTGTCGGGTAAACCGAACGTGGAAAAGACTCTCCTTAGATGGTTAATTGTAGTGGTGGAGGACGTGCTCTTTACCGGCATCACCTCCAGCCACTTGGAGTACGCATCCACTACCAGGAGAAAAAGGGTTCCTCGGAACGGGCCAGCAAAATCTATGTGCACTCTGGACCACGGCCCCCTTGCCGCGTCCCATTCCCTATGCGGGAGTCGAGCCGCCTCTGGTCGGGAGCCCTGGCATGCCTCACAAGTGCCGATCATGTGCTCTATGTCTGCGTCCAGCTGGGGCCACCAGAAGTAACTCCGGGCCAGCGCCTTGGAACGGACGATCCCCGGGTGGCTGACGTGCAACAGTTTGAGTACCCTCGGTCGCAGGGATGTAGGGACTACCACCCGTTGGCCCCACAAAAGGCACCCCCTCTCTATGGACAACTCTATTTTCTTCCGAAAAAATGGGTCGAATTCCGTACTTGGGGAGGACGCCGGCCACCCCTTCTGTACCCATGAGCTTACTTTCTCTAGCGTTCTGTCCCTGCCTGTCGCCCTGGCAATGTCGGCTGGTACTATTGGGGGTGACTCTAGGACCTCTATCAACAATACCTGGTGGTCTCTCTCTACCCCTGCCTTTTGGTCACCCGACAAGGGCAGAGGAGACCGTGAGAGTGCGTCTGCATGGCTGATCTCCTTTCCGGGCCGGTATTCCAACTCATGTTGGTATGCATTGAGGAAGATAGCCCACCTCAGCATTCTCGGGGACAGGATCTGTGGCGTGGGCTTATTTGCAGTGAAAATTCCTAACAGAGGCTTGTGATTGGTCACGATCGTAAACGGGCGACCATACAGAAAATCGTGAAATTTTTTGGTTCCCGCTACTATCGCTAATGCCTCCCTGTCGGTCTGTGCGTAATTCCGTTCTGCTTTCGACAGGGACCTTGAATAAAACGCTATCGGGGCCTCCCTTCCGTCGTCCAACGCGTGGCAAAGCACCGCCCCCACCCCCACCGGGGACGCATCACAAACTAAGACCACTGGCCGTTTGGGGTCGAAATGAGTTAGGATTGCCTCGGATGTTAGGAGTTGCTTTAACTCTTTAAAAGCCCTCTCTTGCTCGTCACCCCACAGCCATGTTTCCTCCTTTTTAAGCAACCGGTGGAGCGGTTCGGCCACAGACGCCTTCCGTGGAAGGAAGGTATGGTAAAAAATTAGGAGCCCCAGGAATGACTGTAGTTCGGTTTTGGATGTGGGGCGAGGAGCCTGCTTGATGGCGGCTACTTTGGATTTGGACGGCTTAATTCCCTCGGGTGTGACACGGAACCCTAAAAACTCAACCTCTGTTTCGAAAAATACGCATTTGTCTTTTCTCAGTCGCAGCCCCGCTTTCTCGAACACAGTCAGTACTTTATCCAATCTCTTTGCCAGTTCGGCCTCACTCCCCCCTGTTATCAATACGTCATCAAAATAACACAACACTCCCTCCAGCCCCTTCAGGAGGCGTTCCACAATCGACTGAAAAAGGCCGGGTGCCGAGTTCACGCCGAACTGTAAACGCGACACCTGGAACGCCCCTTTATGTGTAACTATAGTTTGTGCCGCTGCCGTGGCGGGAGTTACAGGGAGTTGCTGGTAGGCTTGTGCTAAATCGAGCTTAGCGAAACATTTTCCCCCATTCAGCCTGGCCAGAAGGTGGCTGACCACCGGCACCGGGTATGCATTAGGGCAGATTGCCTTGTTAATTGTACACTTATAATCAGCGCAAATGCGCACCTCCCCATTAGCTTTTAGTGCTGTAACAATTGGAGTTTCCCACTCCGCGGAATCAACAGGAACAAGAATCCCCTGGTCCACCAGTTTGTCCAGTTCCGCCTCTATTTTGTCCTTTAGTGCGAACGGCACCCTGCGTGGTTTGAGTCTTATCGGGCGGACCTCCGGGTCTAGGTCGAAGGCTACAGGGGGTCCCTTGAACTTTCCCAGTCCTTTTTTAAAAACGGCGGAGTGCGCGTCGCACACCGCTTTTATTGGATCCGCACCCACAGCATGCACCCCCCCTATGAACAAACCCAAAGGCTGAAACCACTGAGTCCCGAGGAGGCTACAATTTCCCCCTTTGAGAACAACTAGAGGGAGTTCCGCAGAATGTTTCTTAAAACGGACCCGAAATTTCCCGACCCCCAACACCGGAATGCTGTTCCCCTGCACGTCTCGTAGCGTGGACCTCAACGTTTTAAGTTTGGGCCGCACGTGGGGGTCGATTTTCAAGAACTCTCTCTGGGGAATTATAGAATAGGAGGACCCCGAGTCAATTTCCATCCTAATAGGGGCCCCTTGTACTAGTACCTCGACGAAGTAATGGGGTTGTCCCACGGACACACTGAACACGGGGGCGTCGTCCTCGCTGTCGTCCGAGATGCGGCCCACGCCGTCCTGCTTCCTCGTGGTCCGGGCGCCATCTTTGGACCTCGGTGGACGGTCCGGTCTGGCCGAACGGTCTTGTGAGTGCCTCCGGCCCTCTTTCCGATTTCTGCACGCCTTGGCGATGTGCCCCCGACGACCGCAGTTGTAACACTCGGCTTTTCTGAATGGGCACTTCGCGCGCTCATGGGCCGCTCCGCAACCATCGCAGCGGCGCCCTCCTTTTCGGACCTTCTGGACCTCCTCGCCGTCGCTGCCTTCCGTAGACGACTTCGAGGTTCGTCGGGTTGCGTGCACCGACTGTCCGGACTTGCCGTGCACCGAATTTTCCGCTTTGCCGGCCCTAGGACGCCACTCACGCCACTGGTGCATTTCGTCTACCCCAGCATTCGTGGATTCCGCGGATTCCGCGGCCTCCACAACCTCTGCCAGCGTGGGTGGCGGCTCCTTGTTCATCAGGCTGCGCTGCACTTCCTTGTCCCTCAGGCCACACAGAACGCCGTCCCTTAGGGCCATCTCTAGGTTGTCCCATCTGCAGGGGGCGGCGGCTATTCTCATGGCTGTTACGAAGGTCTCAACCGACTCATCCGGCGCTTGGACTCGCCTCCAAAACGCGCTCCGAGCGGGAAACATTGCCCTCGAGGGTCGGAACCGGTCACGCAGCAGTTTCATAATGTCCTCGGTTTTGAAGTCACTCATCTTCTTCGGTGCAATAATGCTCACCAGCGTTCGCTTGGTTTCTATCCCAAGCATTCTGGTGAGGATGGCCCTCTTCCTTTCCTCGTCGTCTTTGACTTTGAGTTCCACCAGTGCCGCCTGGAAGTCCATCTCAAAGAGTTCCCAGTCTTGCGGTTTGGTAATGTTGAAACCGCTCTGTGCCCTGGCTCCTTGGGGATCCATCATCCCACCTTCGTCGCCAATTTAGTGTATGAGAACCAAGACACAGGAAACAGCCATGGGCTGGTTTAACTCAGGTTTATTGCATGGTGGACAGAGGGAACATGAGGTAATGGCGGATGCAAAGCTCTATATATACAGTGATAAACATTCGAATGTGGCTCCACGATAGCCGGTTGGCTATTGTCTGCGTGACATCATTGCTGGTCACGCCCTTCTTGTCCAGGTGTAGGTAGTGGCGGGAAACTCCGCGCTGTGGCTATTGATGAGTATGGACCAAGAGAGCTTGGACGCTCGCTGCTGCCCACTGGTGGTTATTAGCTCGCGTCCTAATACAGGGTTTATGGTGATACAGCTGACGACTATATTGTTACTTGTAGGAAAGGTTACATTGTTAAGATACATTGTTATCACATGAATAAGGTTACACTATTAGAACACAACACATTAGAACACAACAACATGTGAAGTACGGATCAACCAAGTAACACAGTAACTAAATCCATTTGTGGATTTCATAGTTGAGAGCAGAACTACTCTCCTTTAAGACGACTGGTGAATTCTAATCTCCTTCCAACTGCAGCTGAGTTGTTAACATACTTATCTTTCAGAGTTGGTTTATGCCAGCATTTGCCATGGTTCCAATTCTTTTGATCACTGATTTACACAGAGCTGTTTAGCACCAGTGCTGGGTATCTCTCTTGCTCACTTTTGTAACTTCATATTTTTCTCTGAGTGGTACTTCCTTTTCTTTTGTCTTAAAAAAGGGCAAGGATTCATACACCAATTAACATTCGAAACTGATAGTGAAGAAATCTAGATGGCTCTTTACCCACTTCTAGTCCATTTCATTAGATGTGTGTGCATTTTGCTTCTAAAGTGACCAGAATCCCATTTTAGTGAGCTGCATTATTACTAGATATGTAAATGTAAACATGGAGTGGGGAAGCTGATCACATTGCAAGAAAGGGACTTTCCCATCACTCCTTTGATAGAACAAAAACTAAAACATGTGTAGTGCAGCTCTCCAAGATTTATATTGATAATTTCAAAAGAAAAACAATCAGCTGAATCCAAACCCTTTGAAAACATTTGTATGAAGTGAAAGGTAATTCCCTGGGTATGGATAATAATAATTTTTTAAAAAATAATTAGTAAAATGCAAATATATTCTTTCTTAGTTCAAGAGGCAAACAACTTCTTCACATACAAATTTTCTGACATAAAACATTCTAGGTTCTCAAGACAGACTTCCTAATAAAATCTAGAACAGACTACTTTTCCTAATGGAAAAAAATATCAGGAAACTGAGTCTAAAACAGATGTCTTTCTCTCCTCCTCAAACTCTCACCTCTAACATTTTCTGCTTCAGAACAGTCAGACCAAACCTCTCCACTACTTTCTAATCCCAACAACCAGCAAGCATTCAGTCTGACTGCCTTTCAACTAGAGAACTATCATCAATTTGTAACTTCCATTCTGGAATGTTTTCGTGCCTGCATTCCAAGAGGGTTCCAGACCAATGACATTCCAGATCTCACTCTGGAAATAACATCCACATTTAGATTATACTAGCAGGGGAACCCAGCTTCACCGGGGGGTCCGATCTGGGCGCGCTAATGCTCCCAGGAGCGTTCTGGTGGTCATGCCCCCTCCACCTGTGGAAATATTGTTGCATCATTTTCATGTTTTAAAAATGATTGGTGGATAACAAGCACAATTGAATGGTGAATGACAAGAACCGTTGATGTTATATGTATTCATAAACTATTGGAAATTGTGTCATTCGGATGCTAGATGGCGGTAGAGAGCAATTCCACTTATATGTGAAAGGGTGGGGCCTTTCACTGAGGAGAGAAATTTTGACAGTTAGGAATTGACAGTTGGAAATGACCATTGGAACTGACAGTTGGAAACTGACATTCTGGCAGTTAGGACCTGACCTGTGATCAAGGTGGTCACACAGACTATGTGCTCTCTTAATCTGTGGTAAATGCTGGTGGCAAACTCTGTAGATAGTTGATATACTTTATAATTTATATAATTACAACTTAATAAAGTCTAATATTTTTTCAGCAGGGTCAGTCCCAGATCCTTATATATAATTTTTCCTCGCTAAGGCTCACAGGTGCGTTCTGGTGGTTGTCGCCCCCCCCCTGTCAGCCAGTGGTGTTTTCTGTGTCTGAGTGTCCACACCCCACCTAGGGCTCCAGGAACTAACTGGGCTCAAGGAGGCACCCGAGAATGCCCCCCCCCCACTGCAGTCCCTGCCTGGCGCCCATCGTACCCCACTACGGCACCCACTCTTATGTTGTGAAGGTAGTCTGTTTGCTCGTGCGGCAGGTGCCTCTGATGCCTCTGGCCGTTGGTGTTGTGCGGGCTCTGTGGTTCCGCTGTCTCGGCCCACATGGGCCAACGTGCTCTTCGGTCAGCGCAGGCTGCGGTCAGAGGCTTGGCCACCTCCCTTGGCCCGATCCTCCAACTGTTGGGGGTGCATGGGTGCTGTGCTGCTTGTGTCTGGGGCACCCATCATGCAGCGTAGGCTGCAGGCAGAGGCCCATTCAGCTCCCTTGGCCCAAGGGACAACATGGCAACTCAGGCATTTTTGGAGGTTGGCACAGTGCGCACGCAGTGCTGTCTGTGCATGCAGCCAATGCTTCTTGCAGATCTGTGCATATGCGTAGTCCCATTCTCTGGATTTGTGGGGCCCACACCCCACCCACGGCTCTGGTTCCCTGGCACAATCCTGCTTGAACGCCCAAGGTAGGCTTGTGGCTGTCCTCAGGGGGTTGCTTTGTTGGTTCGCAGGAGGAACAGTATGGCAACCAGGGCGTCTGTGGCGGTTGGCATGGTGCGTGCGCAGTTGTTTCTGTGTGTGCGACCGTTACTAAGGTCGGACCCGTGTGCATGCACAGTTCATTTTTCTAGATTTGTGGGGCCCACGCTCCACCCATGGCCCCAGTTCCCTGACACAAACCTGCTGGGGTGCCCAAGGTAGGCATGTGCCGGCTTTCAGGGGGCTGTGTCGAGGGGTGCGGGAACGCAGCCTGGACATATACACACACAGACCTTTCTTTTATATATATAGATTTCACATTTTGAAGAAGATCCTTTTAGTGAACATACAATAAAAGCTGGGTGAAATAGCATCTTGACTCTTGCAGAAACATAACACACTGGATAGACACTATAAAAGAACTTGACACAACAAGAAGCAACTAGAAAGCTTGAAGACTACTGAAAAGACTGAACAATTGTCCAACCAAAAGGACACTGTATAAAAATATAACTCCAACCCATATAGTACACCAACTGATCCTGGCAGCAAAGACCAATCAACACATAATAAAAATGAAACATCATATCCAAAGTAAATCCAATGGGTCACAAAGGGTCAGAATCGACTGTGCGACTGAGGAACAACAACAAAGAGAAAGCCATGAGAAGATGTAGGAATGGCAAAGTGGTGGGACTCAATGATATTTGGATTGAACAAATAACCCATTTTGGGCAAAATGCAAAGGATCTGCTCTATCAACTCTTTAATAGCTGCTCGATGAGGAAACAAACTAAAAAAATTAACATGGCAGAAGATGAAAGAAATCACTATACTGAACCCAGGCAAAGATTCATCAAATCTCAAAAGCTACAAGCCAATCTCCCCTTTAAATTATTTAGAGCCCATAAAGTTGAATCTCTTTTAATTCCATAATTGGCAAATATTAGAATTGGCAAGAGCTGAATGGCTCAAATCTTATGTCTAACCCAGCATATAGAATACTAGCTTTTTTTGCTCGGCTCTGCCGGGCAGTTTTTTTGTGTGTTTGGTGGTAGTTTGTTGTTGTTGTTGTTGTTTTGGAGGTACACACCACACAAACACACACACAATACACACACACAACACAACCACACACACACACAACACAACCACACACACACAACCACACACACAACACAACCACACAACCACACTGTTACACTCACATACTCAATACACATACAACACAACCACACACACAAACACACACACAAACAAACAATACACACACACTCTGCACACTGCACACAGCACAACCACACACACACACTTAATACACACACATACACAACACAACCACAACCAAAACACCCACACACACTCATTACACACATACACAACACAACCTTACACACACACACACACACACACACACACACACACACATTACACACACACAACACAACCACACACACAATACACACACACGCCGAAGCTGTGTGAGAAGAGTAGGGGCTACCCCTCCCCCCAAAGCTTTGCCAAGGAGAGACACACACACATACACACAACACAACCACACACACACAATACACACACAGCACATACAACTCAACCACACACACACACACAATACATACACACATACACAACTCAACCACACACACACATACACAACACAACACAACCACACACACAACACAACACAACCACACACACACTACACACAAACACACACTACACAACCACACACAAACACACACACAACACTTACAACCACACACAACACTCACAACCACACACACACACACAACCACACAACACACACACACCACACATGACTGGTGCTGTGTGTGTGGCCTCGCCGAGGCATCGGGGGGAGCCACACACAACACAACCACAACACAACACAACCACACACACACATAATACGCACACAATCCAACCACACACACAACCCCCACACACACACACATGTAGTGTTTGTGTAGATCAAGGAGACGCGGAGGCTTGATTTCATCCATAGGCATAGGCCAACATTAAAAGCAGTCCGGCTGGACTTTATTAGAAGCAGGACAAAGACATTCCAGAGAGAGCATGTAAGATACTTTCATTGGTTATCTGCGATAACAGGAGACTACTTAATTGGTTAACTATCGGCATGTCTTCCTCGTGCTCACCTTGCTCTAATTGGACAGAAGCTGTGTGATAGCTATGTGCCATCCCTGAACAGTGCAGGGAGGGGGAAAAGCCTTGAGTGAGAAGCCCTAAGTGGGCCTCTTTTAACTGTGCAATACAGATGAGGTAAAGGAGACAATTATACACGATTTATGACCAATGAGTCACAGTGATTGTGCTGTGAAACCCCACATCTTCCCCCTTCTGTTTTTAAGAAGCTTATAAGCATAATAAATTTAACCCTTGCATTTGCGAGCCGGAAGCGTCCTTGCAGGCTGGCAACGAAGGTATGCATAGAATAAGCAACAAACAGTTATCAGAATTCACAAATGCACAAGCAAGCTTTAAGGCAACAAGTGTTTGTAGAGAGGTTAGCAGGAATATAGTTCCAAAGTTAAAAGGAAGGTCCTCCCCCGGTGTCGACCCCAGGAGGAAAACAGTGAGGCTTTGACTTACAGTTACAATAGGAACATAGAGATTAGAAACAGCATCAAAACTCATTTACATGTGTATGCTAACAGCTACAATAGGACTGAAAACTTTCCCATGTACTTCTAAAGGAATCTTGAAATATGCAGTAACATAACACAAAATATAACATAAGCAAAATATAAACAAACAAATACAGGTCATTCCCCAAGCAAGAGAATAAGCAGGATATTTAAGCATGAACAAAATATGAACAGTTCTCTTCTTCCTTACAAGAAGGAGGTTGCATTCTAGAAAGCAATTCTCACTCCCCAATTAAGGCATTATATTTTCTCTTCTCTCACTGGTGTAAAAGTGAGAGAGGCATTAATAACTTTTACTACAAAGCATGGTAAATCAGCACAAATATCATTAAAGCATTTCACACAAAGCATGAGCAGGTAAAACAGAACAAAGCATGATCATACAGTTGAACCATTTACCCAATTTAAAAAAGGTTTTCAGGTTTAATAATGCAAACAAAGCCAATTCTTCTTAGAGTCACACAAACTTTCTAGTCCAATTAAAAATGTCCAAATTGAAAGATCAAACGTTGATTGAAGCTCAGATTACAATTTAAAACACGATCTCCTCTCCAGTTCAGTTTATTTTAAAACAAACACTTCTTCTTGGCATGGCAGGGTGAAAGTAAGCCATAAACTACTTCTCACTGAATTCACAAGACAACCAGACAACCCCCACCCCCCTCTCAGCCTTTCAGGCAAACACACATTCCTTCATGCTCCGGCCGTCCCCATCTGTACTAAGGCAGGCCGATAAGGTGAAAATCACAGGAAATTTCCATTCGCTTTCTCTGCAATCCGGACGCCTGAAACTTGGAACAGCCCATTCGGATCTCTTTGATGGAGGGGTGGATAGCTCAAAATCAGCCAAAAACTCCTTGTACTTTTGCAGCAGTCTGTTGTCCATCGCGGCAGAATTGACCCCCCTCCTCCTTTGGTTTTCTGTCATCTGCAGTAGCTGATCCTCAACTTTATGACAAGCTCCATCTGTTAGCTGGTACTTGCAGGAAAACCCCTCTTTAGGCTGGGGTTTTGTGCGTTCCTCCTCTGGGCAATCCTCCCATTTTTTGGCCATACGTGAGGAAGCAATTTTACTATTCAGCTTCTCCGGCTTTTGTGAAGAGGGTTGCTTCACGGGGGGGCTGAGATCCCCCAAGCTGCTCTTTGAAACAGACTCTTTGCTTTCTGGCACTCTGCATGCATTGCTAGCGTCAATCTGTGATGAGGTTCCCACCATTTGTTCCTCATCAGCTGGCATTTGTGGCTTCTCAGACTCGGCAAGAGCCTCTCTGTTCACTGGACCAGCAGCAACAGTTTCCATATCTAACACATCTGGAGCTAAAGCAGCAGAGAACAGGTCTTTTGTAGGGCTAAAAGGACTTGCTTGCTGCAAGGCAGGATTTAATGCCCCATCTCCATTTCCACCCCCATCTCTATCAGGGGGCTCCTGCTGTTGTGTCCCATATGATGGAGGGACAGTCAGACTCCATATCTTGGCTGGGGGCAAAATCTGTGGCAATTGTAAAGTAAACTCCTGGGAGAACAAAAGATTTTTTGGAGTAAAGTCTTGCCCTTCTTTGGCTTTTGCTCTTTGCCCATCATCCCATTTGAGTGGTCCAATTTCTGGGTGCCAGGGACATTGGCATTTGACTCCCTTAGTGAAGCCTTCTATACTATTAAGCGTGATGTCTGGACATCCGCTCTCCTTGATGGATCTCTGCAATTCATTTGCATGGGTTCTTGGCCCTGAAGAAACTTCCCCCCCCATACTCACAATCGGGAGCTCGAAAGCTGAGAGACGCGTCAGGGGGCTATTCCAGCCGATGAGTAGGGGGTTTGGGATCCGGTAATCACGTCGGGGTCACCAGATGTAGTGTTTGTGTAGATCAAGGAGACGCGGAGGCTTGATTTCATCCATAGGCATAGGCCAACATTAAAAGCAGTCCGGCTGGACTTTATTAGAAGCAGGACAAAGACATTCCAGAGAGAGCATGTAAGATACTTTCATTGGTTATCTGCGATAACAGGAGACTACTTAATTGGTTAACTATCGGCATGTCTTCCTCGTGCTCACCTTGCTCTAATTGGACAGAAGCTGTGTGATAGCTATGTGCCATCCCTGAACAGTGCAGGGAGGGGGAAAAGCCTTGAGTGAGAAGCCCTAAGTGGGCCTCTTTTAACTGTGCAATACAGATGAGGTAAAGGAGACAATTATACACGATTTATGACCAATGAGTCACAGTGATTGTGCTGTGAAACCCCACACAGACACACTCACACACATACTGTGTGTGTTGTGCCATGGGAGAAGAATGGCAGTTTATTAACAGCCAGGCCTAAAAATGGAATGTTGGAGAGAGCTGATGTGCATGTTGGACTGTGATTGGTTGGGATAAAATCTAGCCAGGCTGATTGCTTGTGCAGTGTGGAGGATGCTGAGAACTGTAGTTCTTTTTTCTGTTCATGTTCGTGGGGTGGGTGCCCCACCCGCGGCTGCAAGACCCTTGCGGCTATGGTCGGTCAGTCTAAAGGGAAGTGTAGGCGGCTCGGTATGGGATAGTAGGGACAGGTGCGTGCGTTTATGCCGGATTCCAACGGTTAATGCCCCTTCTTATAGGTAAAGATAGTTTTGAAACATAAAATAACTGGAGCAGCATTTGTTGACCTTATATTGGCATATGATACTGTCCTCCATCAATTGTTGCTCAAAAAACTCCACTTCCTGACAAAACAGAAATGCTCATAATTTTACTTCAAAACAGAAGATTCTTTGTGGAATTTCATGGGAAACACAGTCACCGGAGAAATCAGAGGAATGGTCTCCCACAGGGTAGCTTGCTGGCACCATTATTGACCAACCAATATTCCCATATGTCAAGAATTCCATCTATGCTGACAAACTTGGTTAGTGCAAGAGGAAAGCTTTGAGCCCAATAAGCACCTGCCAGTCTCTGCATTAGAATATCTTTCCTTGGATTACAAAAAAACAACCAACTGATACCATGTTCTCTAAAAACACAGGCTTTCTACTAAAAGAACAGGGACACATAAAGGAAACTCTGAGCTAGCTGTGAAGGCAAGATTTTGGAACATTGCCCTAAATCAGTGATGGTGAACCTTTTAGAGACCGAGTGCCCAAACTCAACAGGCTGCTGCAGAGGAGCAGGGTGAACTATGTGCTGGGGGGAGGGAAGAAGCGCTCCCATTGGGCGGCTGGGCAGAGGGACAGGGTGAACCCTGTGCTGGGGGATGGAGGAAGCACTCCAATTGGGCAGCTAGACAGAGGTGCAGGGTGAACTCTGTGGTGGGGTGATGGCATACGTGCCCCCAAAGAGGGCTCTGAGTGTCCCCTCTGGCACATGTGCCAAAGGTTCGCCACCACTGCCCTAAACCTTGAGCATCACTGTGGATCAAAATCCGACCTACAAAAATCACCAATCAGAAAGTTGTCACCAGAAACAGCATTCTTAGGAAGCTGTCTGGTTCAGACCGAGGTGAGCACATCCATGAACAATAAGAACAGAAGCTCTGTCTCTGAGCTGTTCAACAGCAAAATACACTAGTGCAGTACGGTATAAATCAACACATTCCAAACAACTAGATGTAGCTCTTAATGAATCATGTAGGACTATGACTAGCTACCTGAAACCTAGCCCCACTGAAGAATCTATTATTTGGTTCCCATTGCCCCTCTGGAAATACACTGTGAAGTGCTAGAAATAATGAATGAAATAAAGTAATATAGCATAAAACCGCTCTACTTCATGGATACATACCCGCCTGCCCCAGTCAATGGCTCAAATAAAGGAAAAGTTTTCTGCACACCTCTTAAACTCCAAATATCAAACCAGAAGAGACTAGGCTAAATATACAGAGAGCAAAACAAGACACCTTACCATAGGGGTGATTACCAAAGAATGTCTCCTACTAGGACAAGATTATTGCTGGACCATCTGGAAGTAACTTAATAGATATCAAATAAAAGTAGGAAGATCAAAGAATAATTACATACAAAGGGGCTACTTGGATACAGGACCAATCTTCTGTTAATATGGAGAAATAGAAGCAACACAACATCTTTGTACATGCAATTTATGCCCTAATTCCATGTGTACAAAAGAAGATCTTAGTAAATGGCCAAGATAATGCTATCCAAGTAGTCTAGTTCTGGTCAAAAATATTCTAATCATTTTAACATTTCTCCCCAAGTTGTATCTGCATTTCATATGTATATGTCCATAATTTTAGATTGTGCAACACTCTTAATCAAATGCATTCAATCATATTGCCGCCAATCCTACCAGCACTCAGCTGATGCATGTACACTTTACAGGCATTCCAAGCTGTTCACATAGCAAAGCTGGTGTTATTTTACTTGTGTGTGTATTTGTACATGGAACTTTAAGAAAGGGTGGAATCACCGCACAATGCATTTCCTTGTAGTAAACTACTGACATGGGAGGGGTTTAACCCTTTGTCTTGGCAATGGTCCTGGTTGGATTCACTTGAGGTGCCTTCTGTTTGCGGTACGATTTTGCAATGGGTTCTTACCAGTACCACAGTGAGTAGGTGGAAAATTTGCCTTTCAAGTCTAGAGATCCTAGAATCCTTTAGCTGGCATGACTATTGCTAAATTAGGCCAGTGATTCTGGGAGCTATAGTCCTTCCCTAGCCAAAGATTCCTAAGCTACAACATAAAAAGATATATGTTTATTGAGCACTGCACATAGTTAATATCAGTGTTTTTACGTTATTTAATCAGCACAATCTACAAATAGCAAATAACAAAAGAACATTGTAATCAAAAGGCACACTGTCTTTGTTATTCCTTTGCCAGGGACTTTATATAATTTCCGAGTTTCACAAGATTTGGAAACTTATTTCTTCTCCACCAATTTCTGATCCAGATTAAATATATTGATTTCTCACCTCTGTATTTTGACCTACATATTCAGGGACCTCCCCTTCTTTACTTTAAAGCGGGGGTTCCCAACCTTTTCAAGCTGGGGGCCGGGTCACTCTCTCTCTGTTAGGTTTGAGGGCCGGAAAGCCATTTTGCCCTGCCTGCACGGTGGGGGCAGGCCATTTTGTCCCAACAGCTTCAAAGGGGTGGCCATTTTGTTTCTCGAATGCCCTTGGAGGGGTGGGGGCCACATGGAATGGTGCCATGGGGGGAAGGCGATTCCTTCCCTCTGGGAGACGAAGGTGCGGCCTTCGTCTCCCCGAGGGAGGTGGTTTGCTTCTCTCTTGGTTGCCTGGGGACGAAAGCTTTGGCCCTTGCCAACCAAGAGAGAAGTGAATCCCCTCCGTGGAAGGCCGCGCCTTCGCCACCCGGACAGAAGGAATTGCCTTCCCCCATCTCTCTCTCTCTACTCTCTCTCTTCCCCCTCTCTCTTTCTCCCCCATCTCACTCTCCCCTTCTCTCTTTCTCCCCCTCTCTATTCTCCCTCTCTCTCTTTCCCCACTCTCACTCTCTTCCCCCTTTCTCTCTCTCTCTCTTTTCCCCCTCTCTCCCCCTATCTCAAACCCCTCTCTCTCTTCAAACCCCTCTCTCTTCCCCCTCTCTTTTTTCTCTCTCTCTTTCTTCACCCCCTCTCTCTCCCCTGTCTCTCTGTGTGTGTGCGCCCTGCCGCCACCGCCCGGGTGCTCCTTTTCTCTCCTGAGCCTCTGTGGCTGCCATGACCCCAAGGGTGGGGAGGAGGAGGAGGAAGCACCCAGGCTGGGCTCGGCAGGGAGGCACTGCCTTTGCTGCCAGTGTGGCCCCGGGGATGGGGAGGAGGAGGAGGAGGAAGCACCACATAACAGATAAGTTTACAAATCAGTGTGGCTTTTTACAACTGGTAATAACTGCAGTGGCTCAAGTGGTTAAGCCACTGAACTTGATGACTGGAAGATCAGCAGGTCAGCAGTTCGAGACCCAAGTACTGCACATTGGAATGAACTACCATCTCAGTCCCAGCTCCTGCCAACCTAGCAGTTTGAAAGCAAGAACTTGCAAGTAGATAAATAGGGACCACTTTGGTGGGAAGGTAAAGTGTTCCATGCACTCCAGTGTCTAGTCATGCCTGCCACATGACCACAGAAAACAGCACTGGCTCTTTGGCCATAAACAGAGATGAGCACTGAACCCTAGAGTTGGATATGACTGGCTTTTGAGCAAGAGCAACCTTTACCTTTATCTAATAACAGAAGATCCCTGATTGGTACTCAAATGTACTGTGAAGTTTGGCCCTGTTTAATTGCAAGTGGTTAGTAAAGGTAAAGGTCCCCTTGCTCAAAAGCTAGTTGTATCTGACTCTAGGGTGCAGTGCTCACCTCCATTTACAGCGAAAGAGCTAGTGCTGTCTGTGTTTGCAGATGTTTTCATGGTCATGTGGCAGGCATGACTAGATCACCCACCCAGTCAAATGGCCACAACCACAGAGTAGGCCATGCCCACAAAGTAGGCCACACCTACCATGTGTTAGTAAAATTTTTGGTGCCCACCACTGCTAGAATCTATCTGCTAGAATAGAATTGATCAAAACCCACCAAATTAGGTAGTTGACTAATTTTTACTCAAATACATTATTATTATTATTATTATTATTATTATTATTATTATTATTATTATTATTATTATTATTATTATTATTATTATTATTATTATTATTATTATTCGACTTGTATGCCACCCCACTCGCAAAGCGACTTTAGGCGGCTAACAAAGATACAAAATATACAGTTACAATTACAATTACAAGGTACCACAATATAATACAAAAACATTTCAACATAGCATCATCACAAATCATCACAAATCATCACAAGTCACAGTATCAAAAAGCATTACAAAAAGAGAAAACAGCTTCATTTGAGAAGTCCCACAGCAAAACATTTGCGAAGTCCCACAGCACTCATGAAAAGTCCCACAGAAAGTCCGACAACAACAAAAACAAAAGTTAAAAGTAACTGCTCTTGTCCTCCTCCTAGAGGATGGAAAGGGCCAAGGAGGCTGCGACAGCGTGGCGGCGTCTTCAGCCTCCTGTGGCCACAGGGGCTCTTATCCTCCTAGTCAGTGGAATGGGCCAGGAGGGCACAGTGGCGTGGTGGCGTTTTCAGCCTCCCATGGCCACGGGGGCTCTTATCCTCCTGGCCGGTTTTGATGTCTACAGATTGATACGCGGTAGGCAGCATTCAGGGGGCCAAACACATCTTTATTGCAAGGTATGCAATCTGAACATGCGGTAATGGTAGAGGCGCAGCTCGTTTTAGACTGTACAGTACATTTGAATTCCGCTCCAAGAGCACGCATTGGCTGTGGTATCAGTTACATCATTGGGACATACTGCATACCTTATAAGGTTTACCTGTGGCAGGAATGTTTCCCGTGTTACAGTGTGATTGGGTGATCTGGACCATGTGAGCTGAGCTATTGCAGCTGCCATCTACCGGCAGCTGAATCGCTTGTAATCGCAGCTGGTTTACATCGAGTTACATTGTTACACAGAGACTCCTTTACAAGGTTACATTCTTAAAGGTACAATGTTACATACACAACACCGGTGGAAAGGGCCGGGAGGGCACGGCGCGTCTTCAGCCTCCCGTGGCCATGGGGGCTCTTATCACCCTGGCCATTGGAAAGGGCTAGGAGGGCGCGGCGGCGCGGCGGCCTAATTCAATTCTAAATAGGAAGGTTGAATACTATACCTATTTTAAGAAGTTCATTTTGAAAATGAATATGCTAACACTTCTTATAAAAGTTTTCTTTCACTTTTGTGACTGGGGTGCAGTAGTTAGAATGTTGGACTGTTGGACTGTGGCTTAGAAGATCTATTTTAAGTCCCTGTGTGGGTGTTATGTGCTGCAAAGTTGTATCCTCCTTATAGTGACCTGTTGTGTATGTAACTTTAATAGTGCTTAAAACAGTTTGTAATTATTATTGCGGGATCAGGGTGATCCTCCATTTTGTCTTCTTCTTGGTACTAAGTTATCGCGGCACTTGCTTTCCCGCCCTTTCTAATGAGATACACGAAGTCTCCTGTTGTGTATGGAATGTAACTGCTGCATTATTCCGATGTCCAGCACCACATCAGCCGCAACTGTAAAGCAATTGCGCAAGGTGTTCAGCTGTTTCGGCCTGCCGGATGTGCTTGTGAGCAACAATGCCAGTACCTTCACATCTTTGGAATTTCATTCATTGAGAGGAATGCCATTCGGCACATTACCTCCGCCCCCTTTCATCCCGCAACAAACGGCCAGGTAGAATGCCAGGTGCGAACCACGAAAGACGCCCTATGGCGTATGGGCCCCGGGGATTTAAACCTGCAACTGTGCCAGTTTCTGCTGTGCTACAGGTCGACCCCTTTGGCATCGGGACTCTCGCCTGCTGAGCTCCTCATGCACAGGAAGCCGGTAACACTTCTTAACCGGCGGGATCCAACCAGCATGGAGGACAAAGGGAGGAACATAGAAATGGGAAACACCAAAAGTTTTGAGATAGGAGAGCCCGTACATTGCAGGAATTCCGTGGCCGCAGGGCCAACTTGGGTCCCAGGAGTAGTCATTGAGCAGACAGGGCCAGTTTCTTACTGTGTAGAAACCAGTGCGGGTCTACTCTGGAGAAGGCATGCTGACCAACTCAGGTGACGGGTTACCAACAGGCAGGGCTCAGACACTCAGTCACAGAATTCAACGTTAGGGTCCTCCCCCACCCGCTTACCCCAAGGGGGAAACACAGGGCACCCCCCATGTACAAATGCAGATCCTTTGTTTCCACCTGCGGGGGAGGAGAATACTTTGGAAGAGAGGAATGAGTATGAGTGCGTGGAAGAGTTTGACTTTGATTTTTGAAACCGGGGGGGGGGGTTGCGGAGTGGTCCCCCACCCGTCCGAACGAGAAGAGGGGTTTTGGTTTAATCCCAGGTGCCCCCAGTTTCTCAGGGTTGGAATTCACCCCCACCTCCCCACATTCCCAGTCAGGGGCTGCACAGCCACAACCACGCACCCCCGTTTCCCCACGCTCCCAGCCAGGGGCTGCGCAACCGCGGCAAGCTGCTAATGAATCTAACTCTCCCATTGCAGGGCAAGAGCCGAGCGAACAGAGAAGCGCTAGTGCCCCCGAACCAAGCCCAGCAGCCACACGCCTCAAGCGCACATGAGGAAAACCATATTGGATGAAGGACTTTGTCCCATCCTAGGGGGGAGGGGTGTTGTGTATGTAATGTAACTGCTGAATTATACCTTTAAGATGGATGTAACTACTTCAGGAAAGAATGTATCCTTAAGCAATCTGCAATAGAACACAATGTATTTCAGCTGTATGAGAATGTGAGCTGGCTACCAGAGAGGGAAGCAGCGAGCATTCAGCTCACATGGTACAAATTCCCCAACCATCTCCAGCCGCAGGAAATATTCCCGCCATGGACACACCTGGACAAGAAGGGCGTGACTCCGGATGACAACACACTGACAGTAGCCAATAGGCTACCATGTAGACACATTAAAAATGTATAGTTACTGTATAAAAGGAGCTGTATAAAAGGAGCTGTATCACCGCCATTACCTCGTGTTCGTACTGTATGCCATGCAATAAAGATGTGTTAAGCCTTGTACAGCTGCTTCCATTGTCTTGATTCCCTGAACACCAAATCTCCCCAGTCTCCGGTCACCCCATGATCACCCCATTTCTCTCCCAACTAATCCTGTTGCTTCCCGCCCGAATGTATCCATTGTATATTGTATATAAAGCACTGCTGCACCATTGCTGTTCATGTTCGGTTTGCTTACAATAAAGTTGTGTTTGACCCTGTTATGCTGCCTGCTTCTCTTCAATTCCTGAACATCAAATGGATCTAATAGTTTTCAAGGTACAGTATGTGAGATTTTTTAACTGTGGTTTCACTAATGACATTCCTCAATGAGTTTCTGCAGACTAATAGGGATTTGACCTGTGCTCTCCAGAGTTCAAGTCCGTCACTCTGTCGGCCATATTACACCATAAAACTTTAAACTTGTGCTTTTCAAACTAGATTTTTTTTCCCCTCAGGTAAAAATATAAGTGTTTTTTATATAGAAACTGGAGATGATATAGACCAGTGATGGCCAACCTTGGCATGCCAGATGTTCTTGGACTTCAATTCCCCAAAGTCCTGATCAGCAGGAGTGCTGACTTGGGTTTCTGGGAACCGAAGCCCAAGAACAGCTGAAGTGCCAAGTTTGGCCATCACTGATATAGAACAAAAGATACAGTGGATAATGGCTGAAATCTTCTTGCTTTACAGAGAAAATGTATAACTTTCATTCCAGTCGTAGCTGACAAATAAAAAGTAATTGCCACAATTTTTGGGTGCATGTGTGCATGCTGGCCAGGTATGTATACGCATGCCCACAAGAATTGCGTGAGGGACTTTTTATTTGCCAATCAGGAGTTGCTTGAAAATTACAAAGTTTCTCATGCTAAGTGACAAGATTATAGTCAATACTGTATGTTTATCACATTTTTTGGCTGATGAATTCACCCAATCAGAGAAAAATCTCTGATTTAAAACTATAACGTATATAACATATAATTTTCTGTCTAGTTGATTCTGAGTTATGGTGACTTTTTTTGAGTTTTCTAGGTATAGGGTACTCTGAAATGCTTTAACAATCCATTCTCCTGTCTGTCATAGTGTTATGTATGTACAATGTTGCTTTAAGAAATGTATGAATGTAACCTGACCACAATTACAATGTAGCACAGCTGTTAAAGGAACGCGAGTTAGCTGCCCATAGAGGGCAGCTGCGAGCGTTCAACTCACATGGTTCTCATTCCTCAAATCACCGGCAGCCGCGGGAACTCTCCCGCACTATCAAACAACTACAGAAGAGGGGCGTGACCTGGGACGACGTCACGCCGGTAGCAACCAATGAGCTACCGTGCAGCAAGATTCAAATGTATTGTACTACTGTATATAATGTGAGGTACCTCCGCCATTACCACATGTTCATCCTGATCATCAACCAATAAACCTGTGTTAGTCCTTACTGCGACTCCTTCTTTGTCTTCCGTGCAAGACACTAAATTGGCGACGAAGGTGGGATCGATGGCGAATCCCAAGGTCAAGCCATACCAGTTCGATGTCAGCGAGCCCGAACAATGGGAGCTCTACGAGTGCCAGTTTCGGCACGCGATGGAAGCCGCGGGCATCGACGACGACGCGAAAATGCGCTCCCACTTCCTGGCCCAGGTGGGACCGGCCACGCTGCGTATCCTGATGACCCTGGTGGCCCCCCGGAAGGTGGACGAGGTGCCCATCGACCACATCCTGGAGAGGTTGGGCGAGCATTTCCAGCCGCCCGTCTCGATTTTCCCAGCCCGGGTCGCGTTCCACAGGCGAGACCAGCAACCGGGCGAATCCGTGTCCGCCTACGCGGTGGCCCTCAGGCTTGCAGCGGTGCACTGCCAGTGGGATGACCTGGACCAGGCCCTCCGAGACCGCATGTTGTGTGGTCTGAGGGACGAGGAGCTCCAGAGGAAGCTGATGACCCGCAACTACCGCCTCACATTCAACGAGGTACTGCGGGAGGCCCAAGCGGCCGAGGCGGCCAGAAGCGGGGTCAGAGTATTCAAGTCCCGAGGGGCCACGTCCGAAAGGGCCAAGTCACCAGTGCAGGCGGCCCGGCGGACATTGGCAAAGACGGCCTGGCGGGCCCCCAAGCCGCCCACCGGCACACCAACGTCGTCCGAGGAGTCGTCCACGACGGCGGACCCCTGCTCCAGCGAGGACGACGACGTCCAGAGGATCAAGAAACGAGGAGAGAAGCGGCAGACCCGCGAGCGGCAGGACCGCCGCTGCGACGGTTGTGGGGCGTCCCACGACCGCACGAGGTGTCCGTTCCGAAAGGCCGAGTGTCACAACTGCGGCCGAAAAGGACACATCGCCCGAGTATGCAGGCGTGGACGAGTCGAGGACAAGGGCAGTTCCAGCCATTCCCAGACGCACCAACGAAAGGCTGCCGGCACCAGGAAGGTCTCAGCCAGCTACAGCGAGGAAGGCGTGAACCGCGTGGGCCTGGAGCACCGGCGGTTTTTCGTAGAGGTACTGTTGCAGGGGGTCCCAGTGAGGATGGAGATAGACTCGGGGTCATCTTACTCCATCCTGTCCCAAAAAGAGTTCATGCGTATTCCCCCAGATAAGCGGCCCAAACTGCGGGCCATGAAGTCACACCTATGGGACGTGCAGGGAAATGGGATCCCAGTGTTGGGGGTGGGGAACTTCAAGGTGAAGTTCAAGAACTACTCCGAGAAACTGCCCCTAGTGGTCCTCAAGGGGGGGAGGTGCTGCCTTTTGGGAACTCAGTGGTTTGCTCCCCTGGGAATCGAACTGTCCGGCATTAACGCCATCGAGACTGACCCAATGCGGGACGTGTGCAATGCACACCCGGACATTTTCAAGAAGGGGCTCGGGAAATACAAGGGGCCCCCGGTTTCCTTTGAGCTGGACCCAGAAATCCGGCCCATCCGCCTCAAGCCAAGGAGAGTGCCCTTCACCCTCAAGGACAAGATCGAGGCCGAACTGGAGAAATTGGTGGGGCAGGGGATTTTGGTTCCAGTTGACTCGGCGGAGTGGGAAACGCCGATTGTCACAGCCCTCAAGTCAAACAGGGAGGTCAGGATTTGTGCGGACTATAAATGTACGATAAATAAGGCCATTCGGCCAAATGCATACCCGGTGCCCGTGGTCAGCCATTTGCTGGCCACGTTACATGGGGGGAGGTGTTTTGCCAAGCTAGATCTGGCGCAGGCATATCAGCAGCTCTCTGTAACCCCGGCTGCTGCCGCCGCGCAAACGATCGTGACGCACAAGGGGGCATTTAAGGTAACGCGCCTTCAGTTTGACGTGAATTCGGCCCCCGGAATTTTCCAGTCCCTCGTGGAACGCCTTTTAAAGGGGCTTCAAGGCGTCCTCCCATACTTCGACGACGTGTTGATAACGGCGGGGAGCGAATTAGAGTTAGCAAAGAGGCTAGATGGGGTCCTCTCAGTGTTTGAGAGACCAGGACTCCGACTGAGGAGGGACAAATGTGTATTCTTTGCGAGGGAGGTTGAGTTTCTAGGTTTTAAGGTAACCCCGGATGGAATCAAACCCTCTGAGTCCAAGGTTGCGGCCATGAGAAACGCCCCTCGCCCCACCGCGAAACCGGAGCTACAGTCATTTCTAGGGCTCCTAAATTTCTATCATTCCTTCCTGCCTCGGAAGGCATCGGTCGCGGAGCCACTGCACGCGTTACTCAAGAAGGACGCAGCTTGGCGGTGGGGGGACAGGCAGGAGAAAGCGTTCAAGGAGCTTAAGTCACTCCTATCCTCGGATGCTGTCCTGACCCACTTCGATCCAAAAAAACCAGTGGTTTTAGTCTGTGATGCGTCCCCAGTGGGGGTGGGGGCAGTTTTGTGCCACGTGTTGGAGAGCGGGCGGGAAGCCCCGGTGGCATACTACTCAAGGTCCCTCTCAAAGGCCGAGCGCAATTACGCGCAAACAGATAGGGAGGCCCTGGCCATAATTGCGGGAACGAAGAAGTTCCACGATTTCCTATACGGCCGCGAGTTTACGGTAGTGACTGATCACAAGCCACTGCTGGGGATCTTCACTACCGGCAAACCCACCCCGCAAATTCTATCCCCCAGGATGCTGCGTTGGGCCATCTTCCTCAACGCCTACCAGTATGAGCTGGTCTATCGCCCAGGGAAGGAGATCTCCCATGCGGACGCACTGTCCCGATCTCCCCTCCCTAGTTTAGGGGACCCCACGTGCGAGGTAGAGCAGGACCACCAAGTCCTGCTGATCGAGTCTCTCGACTCACCCCCCATTGTCCCGGCCGACCTCACCAAGGCCACGGCGGCCGACAAGATACTGGCCCAAGTTAGTTCCTGGGTTAGGAAAGGGTGGCCCAATACTCCCCCCGAGGAGCAATTCAAGCCATTTTTCAGGTGCAGAGTAGAGCTTTCCCTGGAAAGGAGCTGCTTACTCTGGGGCCAGCAGGTAGTTATCCCAGACAAGCTAAGGGCCAAGGTGCTGAAGCTACTGCATACCAGTCACCCCGGGATCATGCGCTCCAAGGCTCTGGCCAGGAGTTTCTTTTGGTGGCCCCAGATAGTCGCAGATATAGAACGTTTAGTGGGCATGTGTGAGAGCTGCCAGAGCTCTCGGCCCGAGGAGTCCCGGTTGCCCCATAGAGAATGGGACACGGCCCGCGGGCCATGGTCCCGGATTCATGTCGACTTCGCTGGCCCTTTCCGCGGGTCCATGTTTCTGCTGGTAGTCGACTCCTACTCCAAGTGGTTGGAGGTAATCCACATGAACAGCACTTCCTCTGCGGCAACCATTAAACAGTTGCGCAAGCTTTTTGCCTGTTTCGGCCTGCCAGACGTCCTTGTTAGCGATAACGCTAGTACCTTCACGTCTGCAGAGTTCAAGACATTTATTGAGAGAAACGCCATCAGGCACATTACCGCTGCCCCGTTTCACCCCGCCACAAACGGTCAGGTAGAGCGCCAAGTGCGCACTACGAAAGACGCACTGCGGCGCATGGGTCCCGGTGAGTTGAACCTTCACCTGTGCCAGTTCCTCATCTGCTACAGGACAACCCCCCTAGCTTCAGGATCCTCCCCAACCGAGCTCCTCATGAGGAGGCGTCCAGTAACACTTTTTGACCGGATGGATCCGTCCAGGGTGGAGGATGAAGGGAGCAATATAAATGTAGGGGTAGAAAGCTCCAAAAGTTTTGCGGTAGGGGACCCGGTTCACTGCAGGAACTACGCGGCCTCGGGGCCAGCATGGGTTCCAGGAACGATTGTTGAGCAAACGGGGCCGGTATCCTACAGGGTCGAGACTAGCTCAGGTCTACTCTGGAGAAGGCACGCCGACCAGCTCAGAAGGCGAGTCACCAGTGAGGGGGAATCAGCGTTAGGGTCCTCCCCCACCCGCATTACCCAAGGGGGAGACACGGCGGCACCCGCGGATACAAATGCATATCCTCGGTTCTCAGCCGCAGAGGAGGATACCTTGGAGGAGAGGGATGAATTTGATTATGAGTTGCAGTACCAGGGGGGTGTCGCGGAGTGGTCCCCCACCCGTCCTAGCGAGAAGAGGGGTTTCAGTTCAGCCCCTGGTACTTCCAGTCCCCCCAGTCGTTTTGTTTTAGAATATACCATAGCTCCAGCTCCCCGGAGACAAACACCCCCAAGACAGGCAACAGGGGGGAGTCCGCCCACCACAGTCTCTAGAACTCCCGGGCAGGTAACGGGGGGTGGCGAGGCCACGAGGGCCTCTTCGTCGGTCCCGAGATTCGTACTAGGGGGGACCCCAAACTCCTCAAACAGTAGACAGGGGTTCACGTCCCAACTGTTCGTTCCATTCCCGTCCCCCAATGCAAGGTTACCACAGAGTCCCCATCGAGCCACTAATGAGTCCCCCCTTTTCATTGCAGGACAGGACTCCGCAGAACCAGGAGCCTCCGGCTCCCCTGTGTTAAGTCAAGCGGCCGCACGCCCCAGGCCACAATGGTTGAGGGACTTCGTCCCATCCTAGGGGGGAGGGATGTTATGTATGTACAATGTTGCTTTAAGAAATGTATGAATGTAACCTGACCACAATTACAATGTAGCACAGCTGTTAAAGGAACGCGAGTTAGCTGCCCATAGAGGGCAGCTGCGAGCGTTCAACTCACATGGTTCTCATTCCTCAAATCACCGGCAGCCGCGGGAACTCTCCTGCACTATCAAACAACTACAGAAGAGGGGCGTGACCTGGGACGACGTCACGCCGGTAGCAACCAATGAGCTACCGTGCAGCAAGATTCAAATGTATTGTACTACTGTATATAATGTGAGGTACCTCCGCCATTACCACATGTTCATCCTGATCATCAACCAATAAACCTGTGTTAGTCCTTACTGCGACTCCTTCTTTGTCTTCCGTGCAAGACACTAAACATAGTATATGATTTTCTTCATTTACATAACTTCATTTAGTGTGCTTTATTTTATGATAAACATATTTAATTTGAAAATCTGGCTGCTGGGCTTTTCTTTTGTCTTGGAATGAAACCCATTATGGGGAAGAGAACAGGTTGTTTTTTGGGAATGCATGTGACCCTTAAATTTAGTTTGACACCAAAGAAAAACTTTGTATCATGTACAATAATAGCAAAAACAGTACAGTGGCAGACAAAATATTAATGTATTGGTATTAACATGACAGGGACTGCGGTGGCTTAGTGGTTAAGATGCTGAACTTGATGACTGAAAGGTTGGCAGGTCAGCAGTTCGAGACCCAAGTACTACACGATGGAGTGAGCTCCCATCTCTGCCCCAGCTCTTGCCAATTTAGCAGTTCAAAAGCAAGAAATTGCGAGTAGATAAATAGGTGCCACCTTCGGTAGGAAGGTAAACAACATTCCATGCAGTCTGGTGTTTAGTTATGCTTGCCATATGTCCATGGAAATGTCTGCAGACACAGACAGCACTGGCCCTTTGGCTATAAACAGAGATAAGCACTGAACTCTAGAGTCGGATACGATTGGCTTTTGAGCAAAGGTGACCTTTACCTTTACCTATTAACATGGCATTTCATTTTGTTTTTATACTAGCCTGTTGTACACCCCAATGTTTATGTCTATATCCTTCTGGACAAACCTTCACCAACAAGGAGAATTACGCAAGCGAGAGATCAGTGACGCAACCACTTCACAATGCGAGTGTGACCAATTTGTAGCAAATTGTAGCACTGGCAAAGGGCCCTGAAGTGTATGCTCAACAATAGTTGAAGTCATGACTCTCACTGATCAGATCAGAGTGTACCATTTTGACAGAAGAGGCACTTGTTGGTTGACTGTTTACCTGATTCAGGTCAAGTCAGTGAGAGGCTAGTTTGTACACTGCAAGACAATTCTAAGGCTGTTTCTGCAGAAGGAAGTTCCACTAAGTCCAACAGAGGTGACTCCAAGGTAAACATGCTTAGGAATGCAGCATAAGGGAGTGTTTGAAAGCAGGCATTTGATACCTGAATGGGGAATAAAGTTGCTTCAGGTGGATCTAACCATTTGAAAGACAATACTATTCCAGGTTTCCCAGGATAATAGCATTACTCTCTACTGCCTGGCCAAGAACAACCATAGCCTGTGTGGAAAGCTTTAAATAAACTGCATGCAGGGTAGGAAGATCAAGGGCTAATCTGAGAAAGTGGGGTTTCCCTATAGATGACAGCCTGTGTGAATTTCCTATATAATACAACACACATGATGCCCCTCAATGTGCACTGAGGAGGACCTTATATTGGCAAGAGGAAATGCTGTTGATGTGGCCTGATATTGGGCAGATGTCATCTAGCCCATTTTAATTCTATTTTGTTTTTAGATGTGTTAATTTTAGCTTTGTGTGTTATTAAATGTTGGTGGTGTATCTGACACGAATAAAGAAAAGCAGAAATGGGAGAACAGACATTGGAAAATGAGCACCCCTGTCAACACTGTACAATATAACTGAAGTAGTTACAATCTCAGAAAAATAAGGTTTGTGTTAGGGTCTACAAATGGACCCACAACTTTGAAGGCTGTGTTTAAGGTCTCCAAATCTATTGGACTTCGCTATTCCTCACACAGAAACACATTTCCTCCATACAGAAAGACAAACAGCAACTCCTGCAAGCCTTCAGAAACAGTGACCTGGCTTTTAAGTAGATTATATACACACAACCACTTTTTAGTAGCTCCATATTTACATTTTTCACTTCCACTTTTGTTTTGTCACTTTGTCTTTCTTCTTCTTTGTTTATTTTGTTTTGCAATCCACATAGCTTCTGGAGAGTTATGGGGCTTGAAAGTGTGCTTGTAGATCCATTAAAAGTTGCCAAGCTTACTCTGTGATAGAGGAATTAAGACTCAAAAGAAAGAATATATTAATTTTCAATTCCATAAATATGTATCTGCCAAATCAACATTGGAATGACAGATGTATGCTTCTAGTGAAATAATACAGCATGGTAAGTTTAAAAAAAAATGAAAATTTTAACAGCAACAATTTTTTAAAAAATGATCAAGCTGTGAAGTATGATGGCTATTTTTCCCTCCCTCTCTACAGAAGAGTTTACATGTGTCAGTGAAGCTGAAAGCTATCTCATCAGGAGGCCAGACTCCATTATGAACTTGGATTCCTAGCAGAGTCACCCAAGGCGAAATGGTCACAGCTGAGACTGGATTAAGCTGCATCCACCCTTCTAAGGATAACAGTTGCATTAGCACAGGGATGCCCAAACTTTTTGGACTGTGGGCCAATCACATGGCTCAGTGGGCTGGTCCCATGGTTCAGCAGGCCAGTCACGTGGTTCCTCCAACCGGAAGTGGAAGCAAAACACTCCTTGCAATCTGGGTTTTACTTCCACTTCTGGGAGCGATGAGGGCAATGCAGGCTGGATGAATGGGCATTGGGAGCCAGATCTGACCCATGGGCCATAGTTTGGGCACCCCTGCATTAGCAGAAGACAATCAATAGTTCCAAATGAGGAAGAGGGTGGTAGCTACTGGATAACAGTGATAGCAGGTGACAATGGCAGATGAGGCAATGGCACTGACATTCCAGTTAACTTTTTTTAGTACCGTGAAGCAGGTAGGAATGGTAAAGCCCCATGATCTTTCCTTACCATGAAAACCCTATGATGAGACAATCCAAAATGGAACAAGAGATAGTGCGCATCATATAATGATGGACATTATCATCATACAAAGCACCTGAAGGACACTAAACTGGGAAATCCTGATCTATAGCAAGGAACAGCAAGTCTCCAGGCTTACAAGAGCAAGGTCTTCCCATTGTGTCTAGAGATAGTAAGAAATGAGCCTGAGACATTTAACTTGCAAAGCACATGCTCTACCATTGAGCTTCAGCCACCAGGAAGTAGCACAAGCTTCCTTTCCCCAATGTTCATGCACCTTGATAAATAGTATTGCTGAATGTTTTGTCTTCACCAAATGGCTTTGTACATGTGTGGGTGAGGGACAGCACGAGATTCAGTGCCCTGTCTTGCTCTGTGCCTCAGTCTATTCCAGACATTAGCATGATGAGCCTCAAAACAGAGGCCTTTGTTTTCCTTTGAGCCCTTAAGTGGTGCCAAGTACCTCCTTGAATGAAATCCAATATTTGCTGAACGTTTATCTGCTGCATTTCTGGAGGGTTGCCCAGAGTGTTTGTGTATGCTTAGAGGGAAGAATAGCCCTGGAGCGGTAGAGTTTGTACCTACCGTATATTAACCAAAGGGGAATGAAAACTGCAGAGCGATTGAGCTGTCCCAAAAGAATGAGCAGAACTCTTTTATTCTAACTAATATCTTGATCTCTGAGATACAATTAGGAGTGTCTTTCTGTTGTTTTTGTTATTGCCTCAGATGATTTCAATTTATGCAACACTGTTTGTTCAGGGCAACCGCCAACTGATCTTGACAAAGCTGAACATGAAATTCCACTTGGTAAACTTTGTCATTTAAAGAAGGCCCTTTTTTCTGAAGTTCTGTTTTTTTAATGGCTTTCCTTACTTCCAAAGATAGCAATTCTTTGAACTTTATGGGCATCAAAGTCACACAGTCTGGCCGTATCAGAAAGGCCACAAGGAATGTAACAAGTTTTAAACGCTTCTTAATCAAGCCAAATAACTAGTTAAATAGTTATCTGCTGCATGTTGGTTTGGGCACTGGATGTACCTCTTGGGAGAGATCCTTGAGACCACAGTTGCCTCACAGAGGTGCAGGGGGACAGTCCTTTCACACTACAAAAAGCACCCCACCAAAATGTAATCTTAACCTATAAAACCAAGGGTTAACCATTGGAACTTTCTATAGGTTCCTAAGCCTTGCCCTAATGACCCACACCCACCATTCGTGCACACGGCCGAACTGGGTCCGCAGGTCAATGAAGGATTGAGAAAACCGGCAGTGGGGCAACAGCCCCACAAATGCGAAAAAAGGGAAACAACTTCATTTCCCAAAGTTATTTGTGCCGTGCCGTGCCACAGCCAATCAGGCTGAGAGGTGCGACCACAAAGAACATTGAGAAACACGCCGCAGCCAATCAAAATCAAGCCACAGAAAAAAATGCACCACAACAACAAATCACAAACCCATAAGTACAAGCCCCAGAGTCCTGTGCGACATGAGCATGCAGAACGCTGAGGAAGCCGGCGCCCGAAAAATTTAAAAAAACCTCACCACCTCACAGCCACGCAAACACCAACCGCCCTTCTTTCCCTCACCAACGGCGCCTGAAGGTCCCGACTAGAGTTTCCCCTTTAATATCAGTAGGTGGGGGGTTGCGATCCCCCTCTCCGCTGGCTCCCCTAGGGTTGGGAGGTTTGTGGGGACAAAAGGGATCTGTCCCCCCAACACTTCTGGACCCAGGAGACCAGGGAAAGTGGATCGATTCCCCCCCTCCTTAAAAAAACTCCGTCTTTAAAGAGAAGAAACCAAGCGGTGTCTTCTCTTTAAAAATGGAGGGGGTTTTTAGGAGGGGGGAAATCGAACCCCTCTCCCTGGTCTCCTGGGTCCAGAAGGGTTGGGGGGACAGATCCTTTTGTCCCCACAAACCTCCCAACCCCAGGGGAGCCAGCGGAGAGGGGGCTCTCAACCCCCCACCCACTGATATTAAAGGGGAAACCCCGATCTACTTTCACGACTCCACACAATCAAAGCACCATAACACAATAAAGCCCCCCTCCCCAACGCCTGCAGTCTGGCCAGCGAAGCCGGGCCACGGAAATAACCACCCCATGCCGCATAAAGCGGCGTTGGAATTCCCGTGGTCCGGCCAGCCAGGCCGGCCCACGGAAATAAACCAAACCCCCCCCAAAGCCACAACAACAAAAAATTATGAAAATAAATAAATAAATATCAAAAAACACCTTAAAACACAATCAAAAACATCCAAAAATACACAAAAACAACACCCAAAAACAATACAAAGTAAACAAAAACACAATCAAAAACAAAACAAACAGTCAAAAAAATACAAAACCCAACCCCACCCCACCCCACCCCACCCACAAAATACAGAAAACAAGCCAACTCACCAACACATGTCCTACCTGCACAACGACTGGAAACGAAATGAATAAAGAAAGAGACTACTTCTCGGAAGAAGCTCCACCCAGAGGTCAGGAGAGAAAAAACAGTCAAAATACAAGAAAACCCCTACCAGCACCACCTGCTGGCCACAATAGTAAAAACAATTCAAAAACACACAACAGCCCCAAACAAAAGGCCACAACAGTAAAAACAAATCAAAACAATAACACAAAATCACAATTTTACACAAAAGGTCACAATAATAACAAGTCAAAAAAATTACACGAAAACACAATTTAACACAAATCACAAACATATGTCAATAAAATAAAATAATTATTAAAATCCTGTGCTGAGTTCTAACTCAAATAAAAACCCAAAACAACTAAACACATTTTAAAAACATTGAATGTAAAAAACCTTTACTTTCACATTATTAAAATTATTATCTACGGTACAACTATTTAAAAAAAAACTAAAACATTATTCAGTTACATAAAACAGCCAGCCAAGCCAAAAAAATTTTGTATAAATAAACATTTTTAAAATTACAGACTATGCAATTTTTAACAAGCATTAACACAATTTAACCTTCCAACACAGTTTAAAACAGCCCGGCAATGCCGGGCAACCTCTGCTAGTACAGTATATAAATACATGAGGCAGAAGAAACATGGTTACAAGGAAGCCAGCAAGCATTCTCATATAATTGCCCCACATTCATGTATTGTTTCTGCACAAATAAATGTTTTGCTGTCATTCAGAAGAAGGACTGGAATATAATCCCTATGTGGAATTCCTCTACATACACCTTTGATTAAATGCATGGCTTTTTTAAAAACCAGGAGAGGAGCTGTAATTCTTTCTTCCCGAGCCACAAATTAGGGGGAAAAATCTAATTAACTTTATGCTCAGTCAGCAATACATCATGCTTCTGTGAATGCCTGCGACCTTGAACCCTATACACGCTTACTTGAGAGTATGTTTAATTCAAAGTGACTTACTTCTCAAGAAACATGTCCTGCTTTTTAATCAGATCCTTTACAAAATTTGATAGTTTACTTAAAAAGATAAACCAGAAGTTGACAGTGACACCCTCAACCCTAAAAAAAAGCCCTTCTCTTGCTTTGTTCTTTGACCTTTAATAGCAGAAATCAATAGGATAAAAGTTATTATGGCATGAAGATCTGAAGACATAAGGAGGTCGTGGTATGTTTTTGTTTACTGTACAGCAATATTATCCCTGGGAGGCAGGGTATATTATCCTGACAGGGTTTTACTGTATTCTGCAATCTCCTAGTTTCAAATATAGTTTTCAGGACATCCTGACATTACCACATTCCATTCCTAACCCACTCCCCTGAATTGCCTGGGATGTTAGCTTTAAAAATTTATTCATTTTGTCAATTGTTAATGAAGCTTGAAAAGTATTTCATTATCTTCTAGATTAATAGTAAAACCTATGGTATCCTATTTCTTCTTGTACTTAAGACATCTTGTATGATGTTTAAGGTATGCACAGAAGAGTGCACTAAGCGTTATCGGGCGGTATATAGATATAATTATTATTGCTATTGTTTCCCTTTCATCTTCAGCTATCCATTTTTACTGCTATTGTTGCCATGCATACTATTGGACTGAACTGTTGTCCCCACTTTTTGACTCTTTTTGGTGTACATGAATGTGACATTTTCACAGAACACACAATGTTCTAGGCCAGGGATGGAAAACCAGTGGCCATAAGGCCACATATGGTCTTCTACACTCTTAAATTTGGCCTTTTGACTGAATCCAGATTTTACAGAACAAATCCTATTAGTTTTATTATACATTTTTGTTTGTTTTCTATATTTTTATTTTATTTTAGTAATTTTAAAATTAACAAATAGTTTTCATTTTTTTAAAAAAAAATCATTACATAGTAGTTAGATTTTTACAAAATAATGTACATTTTTACATATATCTAATTGAAGTTTCTTGAATATGGCCTTATATGATTACTTGCTTTGGATACTTTGGAGTCGCTATTCAGTGAGGAATCCTTGTATTGGTAGACGTCTTGGCGACAACATTCTGCACAACTTCTGTCCATAACAATCTGTTCCCAGTAGTTCTTCTCTGTGCTGGTCCAACATTTTTCTTGAGAAAATCTTCCCATCTGAGATGTGGTCTTCCTCTGAGTCTTTTGTGATTTCTCGGATACAAATTCGTTATTCTGGTGCTCTATTTATTGTCATTTATGCACGCAATATGGCCAGCCCACTTTAATTTGTTCATCAGGTACTCTATTACTACTTCTTTTAACCATGATCTTTGCCTGATATCCTCATTTTTCACTTTATTGCGAAGTGAGATCTCTCCATTACTCGTTGTGTTATTTGCAGCCATTTTTCTTCTGCAGCTGTTAAAGCCTATGTTTTGCTGCCATATGTCATTGCTTTCAAGACCATAGAATTGAAAAAAATTGCCTTTGTTTCTGGTTTAGCTTTTGACTTCAAGATGGCTGACACTTCTCTGAATTCATTGTCATGGTTCACTTAGCCAGTGAGTGACATGATATCCAAATGGCTAAAAAAACCACATGCCAAACCGTATATGATTACAGCTCAATTAAAGTGGCCTTATTTGATTGCAGTTAAATTAATGCAGGCTTGTGAAAGGAAAAAATTTCCCTACCCTATGGTTTCCCCATGCCCATCAGGGCATGGAAACGGCTCTGGCAGAGGCCACTTCGGGAGAAGACTCCTTGAGCCGTGGGCTCTGCGAGCAGACAAATTAAGGGGGGTGGATAAAATGATAGGGTTTGATTCACCCAATTCCTCTGACCTGACCAACGAGCCTGCTGAGAAGGCGAATACCTAACCTGGCTAAATCACTCATCTCCGTGTCTCTGTGTTATCCCCGGCACAAACAGATGCCATGTTTGCCCCTGCCTAATCCCTGAACAATGGGACTCCTAAGTCCATGTTTGCCCCAGTTAATTAACTTCCCTTTGAGGTGTTCCCCATTAACCCGGGTACGTGGGTGAGGTAATGTTCCTGTCAGATGACAGCTTGCCACCGTTGCTCTTTTTTCCCTATAAATGATGTTGCCTTTTCTCAATAAAGTACTGATCTGATCTCGCTCCGTTTGCCTCGTGTCGTCACTTGATCAGTCTCCTCCGGGACGTAAACGGCCACCCCAGTGGCCCCGATTCCTTCATCTGGTGACCCCGACGTGATTTACTCGTGAGTAAGAGGACCCTGGAGAGGTCTACTCGCGAGTAACGATCCACGCGGTCCGGTTCTACGCTTGAACCGCGACCTGTCAGCCCGGAGGACAGCGCGGCGCTCTGGTCGGCAGCCAGCCGGTCAGAGGGACGGCCAGCGGCGAGGCATTCCAAGAGACATTCCTACAGCTTGCTTCCAGCTTTCGGGGAGGCTTGCACCAAAGGGAAAAACGCGTTCCGCTCAGGGCAGCTGTGAGCCCCTGACAGCGCAGAGGCCGCCAAGGGCCCGTGGCAGAAGGCCACGCTCCGAGCTCTACCCAGACGATCGTCGCCAAGACCTGTTACCTTGCCCCCAGACGCGTCGACCTGTTCCGAGGAAGGAAACTTCAGAGGACCACTCGCAGGTAATATGGGGACTTGTTCTCATAGACCAAGTCCGTCCGCTAGCCAAAAAACTCATGAGGAAGAGTTTAAAATCCTGGCCAGGGTATTTCAGTTACGATTTCACAGCAGGGAACTAGCGAGACTTTTGGCGTACCTCAGGGAACACTGCCTACTTTACCCAGAAGTAGGTACGTTAACCCTACCGCTCTGGGATCAGATAGGAGACTGCATTCGGCAACCCCCCAAAGCTCCAGGGAAGATATTTCGCACATGGAGGAAGTGTAGGGAACTCTTAGCTGAGATCGAACCAGTCCGGATAGAGACACAAGAACCCCCATTAGATAAGTCAGATAAGTCATCAGCCCAGCCAGTCGAGCCGACTGCGCCCACAGCACTCTATCCGACGTTCAAATACCAGCAGAGTAGCGCAGGGAGCCTTCCCGCGGTGACAGCTGCAGACGTCACCGAGGGAATGCAAGGAATGAGTAGCGCAGGCGCTTCTCTGACAGCTTCGGCTTCCCTAGTTACCAAAAGTGCCCTTCAGCGCACAGCTGAGGAGGAACTCAGAAAGGGGGATTTACCTATAGAGGAGCTAGCAGAGCTCAGTCAGATTTGTCCCATCCGCATGGAGATGGACGCGCTCACGGGCGCACAGCGGATTGTTCATTCCCCAGTTCCGTATAAGCTTCTCATGGCTATGCGGAAGGCAATTGCAGAAACAGGGCTTCAAAGCCGTTTCACAAGAGGCACGCTTCAGCAGGTGTGCGAGACCACCATGTGGATTCCTCACGACTGGAAAGCCGTCATGAGGATGATGCTGACCCCTAGCCAGTACATGATCTGGGACAGCGAGTTTCGCCTAGAGGCTCAAGCTCGAGCTGCCAGGATGGGAGGCGCAGTGCTTCCTGAGCAGCTGTATGGCTCGGGTAACTACGAGTCAATCAATGCTCAGATCAACTTGCCTCTCGCCACTCTTGAGATGTCAGCCGAGGCAGCCTACAGGGCTTACTTTAAGGTCCCAGCCACTGGCAAAGCGGCGAAAAATTACACCTCCATTAAGCAGGGAGCCCAGGAGCCCTACATGGACTTCATCAATCGCCTGGAAGAAGCAATTAGCAGGCAGATTGATAATGAGCAAGCCCAGCAAGAGCTCATGATTAAGTTAGCCAAGGACAACGCCAACTTGGACTGCCGCAGAATCTTGCAGTCCCTAGGCAATCGTCCTGACTTGACCCTATCGGACATGATTAGAGCTTGCGCCGACGTTGGCACAGAATCCTATAAGATGGGTCTGCTAGCGGCAGCGGTGCAAGGAGGGAAAAGACCTAATGGTAAGATCAAGGGAGCGTGCCACAATTGTGGCAAGATCGGCCACTTCGCTAGGGAGTGCCGATCCAAGGGAGGCGGACAAAAGTCCGGCCATTCCAAGGCTCCGAACACCCTCTGTCCGAAGTGTAAGAAAGGCTACCATTGGGCCAGATATTGCCAGAATTCGGGAAACCGGAACGCGGGCATGTCTCTGGCCCCAGTCCAAACAGAGGCTTCCCTCACCCGGAACTCACCCGAGCTAGAGTAAATTCCAATCCCATTCCAGACACTGCGAGGGCGCAGGCCAGCCCCAAGGGTAGCACAGGGCTAGAATTGACTTGCCAGGCGGACGTTACATGCGACCTGCCAGGCACAGTCTATCTGGTCGATTCCCAGTACATGGGACCCCTGCCCAGAGGCTTTTTAGGTTTAGTTTTGCCCCGTAGTGCAGCTGGTGCACGTGGAATTTTCATAATTCCAGGAGTCATTGACTCGAATTTTTCAGGCGTTCTCCAAGTTCAGCTTTGGACACACCTGCCCCAAACCATTCACAAGGGAGACACCTTAGCGCAACTGATCATGGTTCCTTGTCACTTGCCCACAGAGAGCCAGGGAGGGCTCAGTGACAGCTCAGAGTCCGGTTCAGCTGACCGCTTGAGCGTAAGCGAGGCAGTGCAAGGATACCAGGTCTTAGCGACAGTGGAGACCAACATTGAGTGGAAACAGCACCCCGTTATCGAGGTATTTTTGAACAAAAGAGTGTTCTCAGGGTTACTCGATACCGGAGCAGATGTGAGTGTGATAAGCAGGAGTCAGTGGCCGCGAGATTGGGCCATTGAGCCGGTCTCCGATGTGTGGGGGGTAGGCGGTGTTCAGGAAGCGTTTAGGAGCCGGGAGTGGGTAGAAGTCACAATCCCAAGGGCTGAGGGCACGGCGGTAATCCGGCCGCACATTCTTGACGTGCACATCAACCTTTGGGGGCGAGACATTCTCCAACAGTACGGTGCCACCCTTACCTTCGGGTAATGGCGTTGCCACTTAAATGGCTCACCGACACCCCGGTCTGGGTAGAACAATGGCCGGTAGTGGGAGAGAAATTAGTTGCTCTCAAGCAGCTAGTGAAAGAACAGCTAGACGCAGGACATATAGAACAGTCCACGAGTCCCTGGAATTCGCCAATTTTTGTTATTAAGAAGAAGTCGGGGAAGTGGCGACTCCTCCACGATCTCAGAGAGATCAATAAATGTATTCAGCCGATGGGTCCGCTTCAATGCGGCATCCCTAATCCTAATATGATTCCCGAGGGGTGGGAGATTCTAGTCGTAGATCTCAAGGATTGTTTTTATACAATCCCCTTAGACCCCAGGGACCGGGAGAGGTTTGCCTTTACGGTGCCGGTCGTGAACCACAGTGAACCCACGCTCCGTTACGCGTGGAAATTTTTGCCACAGGGCATGCTCAATTCGCCCACTCTGTGCCAAATTTACGTTCACGACGCACTGGCAAGGTTTCGAAACCTCTACCCACAAGCCATGGTTTGTCACTTTATGGATGATATTTTAGTAGCGTTGCCACAACTTGGTAGCACAGTGTTTTCAGACCTCCAGGCTAGCCTGGGGGACAAGGGTTTACTCATTGCCCCGGAAAAGGTGCAGAAGACCGAGCCCTTCTCATACTTGGGCCATCGGCTTCTCCGCTCTTTTGCAGCGCCAGTTTTGCCTCAGATTAATCTACAGGACTCAGTCACCCTCGTAGAATTACAGCAGATTTTAGGAAACATTAATTGGGCCAGACCGTACTTCCGATTGGATACGGATCTTCTGAAACCGCTCTTCTCGCTGCTAACCTTAGGTAAGCAGCCGGCAGACCGGATAAAAATCTCTCGAGACGCGCGCTTGGCGCTCGAGAGAGTGAACCAAGTTCTCAGCCAGAGGTGGGTGGATAGGATCGCCCAGGGGCCATATGCCCCGATCCTGAATTTGTACATCGTACGGTCAGGATCCATGTTCACTGGGGCGCTAGGAGTAGACTCAGAGAAGGGAGCGAAAATTGTGGAATGGGTCTACTTGCCTAACACATCTTCACGGAACATCGTTCCGCCCCAAGAGCTGGTTTCCGCGGTGATTTACCGCGGCAGGCTGAGAGCTAGGGACATTTCAGGAAATGATTTGGCCAAAATTGTGGTTCCGTTCACCAAGGAACAAATTCATCAGTTGATGCAGCTAGGTGACTCGCTCCCGATAGCTTTGGAAGGTTTCACCGGTAGTTTAGCATATCATTTGCCCAAAGACCCCAGACTCGTCTCGCTGCAAACAGGAACAGTCAACTTGTTCGAATTGCTCTCGCTGGCCCCGCTTCAGGGGGCCAGAACAGTTTTCTCTGATGGCGGTCGCACCTATGGTGTCCTGACCTGGCAGGAGGGCGAAGCTTGGCACACGCTGTTAACTCTTCCACAGAAGTCCGCGCAGCGGGCGGAGTTGGCAGCCGTGAACCTTGCCTTGCGCACCTTCGCCAAAGAACGGTTGAATATCATAACTGACAGTCTGTATGTAAGGAATTTGCTTCACAGTCTACCGGGGGCTTACATTACTCCCGCGATAGACAAAAATTTGCTTAGTCTGTTTCTCACCGCTCAATTTCATTTGCGAAACCGCACGGAGCCGCTCTATATTGCCCACATCCGAAGTCACCAAGACCTACCGGGTCCGATTTCCGCGGGCAACAGCAGAGCGGATGCGGCCGCAAAGGAAATTCAGCAACGTTCAGTTTTGGGAGTTTTTACTACTCCAATCCAAAATCATGCCTTTTTTCACCAAAACGCCAAAGCACTGGCCAGGCAGTTCAATCTGCCACTTTCTCAAGCCCAAGGCATAGTTCGCTCTTGCCAGCATTGTGCAGGGGCACCGGGGGGGCCCTCGTGGGGGGTCAACCCACGAGGGACAGAGGCCAACCAGGTGTGGCAGATGGATGTCACACATGTGCCGCAGTTTGGCAGGTGGCAATACATGCATGTCTGCATAGACACTTTTTCACAGTTCGTTTGGGCCACGGCACAGAAAGGGGAAACTGCGACCCATGTGGAGCAGCACCTCCTTTCCTGCATAGCTGCCATGGGCAAACCACGGCACGTGAAAACGGACAACGCGCCCTCCTACAGCTCTAGGCAATTGGCCGCCTTCATGGCCACATGGGACATCAAGCATACATTTGGGATTCCCTACAATCCGCAAGGGCAAGCGATTGTAGAGCGGGTCAATCGGACGCTAAAGTCCTATATTGACAAACAAACAGAAAGGGGGGAGCCGCCAGCCCTCCCCAAGTCACAGGGAGAAGCTCAGTTCTGTCTCAACAAGGTATTGTTCACTTACAATCACCTTAATGTTTTTTCGGATTGTACGCCGCAGGAGAGGCACTTCCGCCGTTCGGAGGCTCTCCCGCGACCTATGGTCCGGTACCGAGTGCCACCAGACCCTTCTTGGAGGGGCCCGGTGCCGCTCATAACCTGGGGAAGAGGGTATGCTGCAGTTATGTCTCCTACAGGTGTCGTTTGGATTCCAGCTCGGTGCGTCAAACCTCATTTGGAGCCTCATGGCGTGGACCCAGACCGACCCGAGTCCGATCCCGGAGATGGAGGGTCTCACACTGACCGACAGGACCCGCCGGAGGAGACGGCCACCGACGGCGCCGAGGATCACCTGGGGGATGGTCAAGGCTCTTTGCAGTGAGGCTAAGGATGCCCTCCAACGCGAGGAGAAGGAGCCGACACCGGAGAACCTCGTAGCAGCAGTCTTTGCCCAGATTAATGCCAACTCCATGGCAGTCACCATCATCCTGGCCCTTTCCCTACTTTTGGGGGGAGGCGTTCAGGCTGCCCCAATCCAGGCCAACGGCTTGCCGCCTGGAGAAGATCTTTCTGCACGAATGCAGTACAACTTGTGGGAAAGGTTGGCGGGTCTCGTCAACCAGTCCGATTTTTGCCTGAAGCAGGACATTGGTTCTGCCTCGATCCTCAGCACCTGTCTCATCCCCGTGTGCCACACTCTGAACGCACGCACCAAGGATGGCGACTGGTTGTTGAAGGCGTTCTTTGGCCCACACACTCCCACCGCCTTCTCAGCATACGCATGCTGGGGGGGATTGCAACTTGCACCAACCTTGCCGGCTGACGCAGACACTCTTCATACCCCTCGAGTGGCGGTCAGCCCGGACGCTGCTTGTACCCGAATGACCGGCTGCACCTCAGGCGGTCCGACTCGGCGCCGCTGCCTTGATCCCGGCAGCGGCAACTGGACTTGTAATAAACCAGAGACACTCATTTCGCTGTACGCTCATGTCACCCTACCTTCAGGGTGGTTTTTCACCTGCAACCAGTTCACATGGAACTATATCCCTGCGAATCTGTCGGACTCAATGTGTTGTATCAGCCGTTTGACACTGTTACTTCCTACCAAGGACATGATTGCCCCAAGTGCAAATGACACAAATGTACCAAATGTTGATATTTCCCCACTCATACGACACACACGCACAACCCAGTTAGACAGCTCTTGTGACAGCAGCTTTAGGGTAATGAGTCCCGCTGAGTATGTATCACTAGCAGTCAGCCTTGTCGGCGTGCCAGGCTTGGCCGTCGGCAACGCACGGAGGATTGGCCGCTTGGCTTGCGGTTTGGCTAAAGCCATTAACCACACCTCCACGGCGATAGCGCTCCTCAATCAGGAGCAGGCAGAACTTCGCCATGCCGTTCTTGACAATCGAGCGGCTATCGACTACCTCCTCTTGCTGCACCACCTGGGTTGCGAATCTTTTCATGGAATGTGTTGTTTCAATCTCACCGATAACTCCCGTAAAATCCAAAGCCAGATCACGGATCTCCACACCATAGTTGCAGGCATTACAGAAGGCTCCGCGTGGGGAGCCTGGTGGAGCTCCCTGTGGAATTGGATGTGGTCATGGATCCCCTGGGGGTGGCTGCAAACGGTGCTTAAGGTAGTGGTGGGGATAGTCATACTAGGCATCACGATTTGTTGCCTTGCTCAGTGCATTCCCTCGCTGATCTCTAAGTGCCGCCCCGAAGAGAAACTCCGTGACGTCACTCACGCTCAACAGCTGATGCCACTCTTACGCAGGCTCGCCGGTCAGGCTCTTAAATAAAACAGAAAGGGGAAATATGGTTTCCCCATGCCCATCAGGGCATGGAAACGGCTCTGGCAGAGGCCACTTCGGGAGAAGACTCCTTGAGCCGTGGGCTCTGCGAGCAGACAAATTAAGGGGGGTGGATAAAATGATAGGGTTTGATTCACCCAATTCCTCTGACCTGACCAACGAGCCTGCTGAGAAGGCGAATACCTAACCTGGCTAAATCACTCATCTCCGTGTCTCTGTGTTATCCCCGGCACAAACAGATGCCATGTTTGCCCCTGCCTAATCCCTGAACAATGGGACTCCTAAGTCCATGTTTGCCCCAGTTAATTAACTTCCCTTTGAGGTGTTCCCCATTAACCCGGGTACGTGGGTGAGGTAATGTTCCTGTCAGATGACAGCTTGCCACCGTTGCTCTTTTTTCCCTATAAATGATGTTGCCTTTTCTCAATAAAGTACTGATCTGATCTCGCTCCGTTTGCCTCGTGTCGTCACTTGATCAGTCTCCTCCGGGACGTAAACGGCCACCCCAGTGGCCCCGATTCCTTCACTACCCCTGTTCTAAGCAGATCAGCAGTTTGACATGGTTTAAGGCTCCTGTGTTATTTTGTGTCCTTCAAAGAGTGTGCAATTAAGCTCTGCTTTGCATGCACTTTCTATTTGTTCAACAGGGAATCCACTAACTACATGTGGAAGCCTTATTTGTGGTTGGGTGATTTCCAGTTTGCATATTGCCGGAGCTGATGTGACACACTCCAGTTGTGGCATGCTTATAGTGTATACTTGTGAACAGGATACTGGCCTTATTGTGTTGCATTAATTATGCTAATTGTTGCTTTTTGGAAGAAAACAAAGGTAGTTTTGCCAACAAGACCTCCTGATAAAGTTTCCTAGTTCTTAAAAAGTTATTTAAAACTGCAGGAAACCAGGATAGCAATGATGAAAACAATGAAACAAAACTCATTAGTCATTATGCCAAAAATGCAATAAGCGAAGGCCTCATTATATTAAAAGCAAACTATGCAATCATTTCTTCTCAATCAGAAACCAACAATAAAAACAATTGATTAAATAGCATGTTGTTCTTAATGCCTCATTTCCAAGATAATCTGTGCTGTGTTTCTTGACTACTACTTACCCTTTATTTTTTTTACCTGAAAAAAAATCCATTAAAGAAAATAAAAACACACAAGGTGCTTTTCACTGGTAGTGCCAGGAGTCATCTACCTGAAGCATCCACTAATTTGTCAATAGTTGCTCACTGAATTATAGAGCGAGCATACCTCCTACATCAATGTCCAACTGTGAGGAAAAAAAGGTTCTCAGAAAGGGTTTATGATCATGCCTGAGCATCATTATTTTCATGTTATGCTTGTGAGTTTCCCTTCACTAACTGGTTGGCTAAAGTGTGATGAGAACACTGCCAGTAGGTGGCCAAGACTGTGTGGCCTTTGGTCTTTAAAACTTGCTTTGTATGTCGAAGCATTATTTTTCTATGGATCTCATTTTGTATCGCAAAAATTCTATTAGCCGAGTCATTCGTAACCCAGGGTTCCACTGTATATTGGCACTGGGAAATGTTCTTAATCAGCTTTTAAAGAATGGTGATGCTTTGGGAAATAAAGTAAAACTCCGGGTTATGGAATTAGTCAATTCTAGAAAGTTTTACGTAAAGTGGTTATTAATTAATTTTCTCTCTCTCTCTGCACATCGATCGATCGTTCTCCCCAGCTGGTGAGCGGCATAATGCAAAAGATGAAGCTAAGCTCCCTACCTTTTCTGGAGCTTCATCTTGAGGGTTGGCATCAGGCACACCTCTCTGTCTGGGAGGGTAACAAACAGGAGTGGTTTGTCAAGCCACCTAGGAGGCCCGCATCCTGGGCTCTCTTGCTAAAGAAGCCACTGGTGGGCGAGGGGAGCTCCCCTCACCTGATGGCGGCTTCCTCACCCCAAACCCCACCTCAGACTCCTCCCAAAGAGAGGACTCTTCATGCCATCCAGAGACTCCAAAATGGCATGGGGCTGCCATTTTAAACACTCCCAGACACAATATATTCTGGGGAAACCTGTTCCATCACACATATTTTTCCCGTAAATCGGGACATGATTTCCCCAGAATTTCTTTCCGTAAGTCAAGTTTTTCATTAACAAAGTTGTCCATAACCCAGGGTTTACTGTAGCTTTATGTCTGTTTTTTTAGTGTATTGGACCAAAGACACCAGGACAGCCGAAGAGCTGGCTTAACACAACTTTATTACATGCTGGTCAGAGGGAACATGTGGTAATGGTGGACGAACAGCTCAATATATACAGTGGCTATACATTTGAATGTGGCTCCTTGACAGTCTATTGGCTACTGTCCGCGTGACGTCATTTCAGGTCACGCCCTTCTTGTCCAGGTGAAGGTGATGGCGGGAATCTTCCCGCGCTGTTGCTCTTAGGTGAGTCTTGGACCAATGAGCTTGGACGCTCGCTATTGCCATCTAGTGGTCACTAGCTCGCGTCCTATTAGGGTTACAGAGATGCAGCTGAGGTTACAATGTTACACATGGAAAAGGTTATATTGGATACACATGGATAGGTACATTGTTTAAAGGCACATGCTTTAGAACACAACATCCCTCCCCCCTAGGATGAGACGAAGTCTCTTAACCAAGATGGTTTCTTGCACTCGCGTTTGGGCCGCGATGTGGGTTTGCCCCCCCCGGGGGCCGCTACTGCTTCCTTGTTCCCTGGACCCTTGTCCTGTAATGGGAGAGGGAGACTTGTTAGTGGCTTGCTGCGGTTTTGCAGCTTTAGAGGAAATGGTAGATTCCGTTGTGGGCGAACCGGGGGCACCAGGGGCTAACGTAAAACCCCTCTTCTCGCTTGGATGGGTGGGGGACCACTCCAAACCCCCCCGGCTCTGAAACTCAAAATCAAACTCTGCTGGGTGATCCCGCGGGGTATCTATGAGGACAAATTCCTTTTCCTCCCCCCTCGGTGGGGACGCATGACCCCCCTCTCCTCCCCCTTGGGCTAAACGGGTGGGGGAGAACCCTAACACTGAATCCCTGTCTGTGCTTTCCGAGCCCTGCCTCTCTGGGACCCGGCTCCGGAGCTGGTCCGCATGTCGCCGCCACAGTAGACCCGTGCTGGTCTCCACGCAGTATGATACGGGACCGGTCTGCTCCACGACAACCCCCGGCACCCAGGCTGGCCCTGCGCTGGCGTAGTTCCTGCAATGCACGGGGGCACATACGCTGAAACTCTTTGTGGCCTCTATCCCGATGTTCCTCCCCTTGTCTTCTACTCTCGTGGGGTCTAGCCTAGTGAGGATGGTGGTCAGTTTCCTGCGCATTAAGAGCTCCACGGGGGAGTATCCTGACGCCAACGGGGTCACCCTGTACCCTAGCAGAAACTGACACACTTGCAGGTTGAGATCCCTGGGGCCCATGCGCCGCAGCGCGTCCTTCGTGGTGCGGACGAGGCGCTCCACTTGGCCATTGGTGGCCGGGTGAAAAGGGGCGGAGGTGATGTGCCGGATGGCGTTAATCTCTGTGAATGCCCTGAACTCAGCGGACGTGAAGCAACTAGCGTTATCGCTAATTAGGGTGTCGGGTATGCCGAACGTAGAAAAAATTCTCTGCAAATGCTTTATTGTCGCGGCCGAGGAGGTGCTCGTGACTGGGATGACCTCCAACCACTTGGAGAAAGCGTCCACAACAAGGAGAAACAGAGTTCCTCGGAACGGGCCCGCGAAATCTATGTGTATCCGGGACCACGGCCCCTTAGCCGCGTCCCACTCCCTGTGGGGAAGACGGGCCTCCTCTGGTCTGGAGCATTGGCAACTCTCACAAGTGCCGACCATGTGCTCGATGTCGGCGTCTAACTGGGGCCACCAAAAGTAGCTCCGGGCCAACGCTTTGGAGCGCACAATTCCGGGGTGGCTGACGTGCAGCAGTTTAAGCACCCGCGGCCGAAGGGATGTGGGAATCACCACCCGCTGCCCCCACAAGAGACACCCCCTCTCTAGGGACAGCTCCAACTTTTTCCTGAAAAATGGGGCGAATTCTTCCGCTGGGGAAGACGCTGGCCACCCTTTCTGTACCCAGGAGCTAACCGCCGCCAACGTCCTATCTCTGCTTGTCGCTTTAGCGATATCGGCGGGTACTATGGGGGGTGAATCTGAGACTTCAATCATGAGCACCTGGCGGTCCGGCTCCTCCTCGCCCACGTGGCTGTGTGTCTGGGGGAGGGGGGGACCTCGACAGGGCGTCCGCATGGCTGATCTCTCTCCCGGGCCGGTACACCAACGCGTGCTGGTAGGCGTTGAGAAAAATGGCCCACCTGAGCATCCTTGGGGACAGGATCTGTGGCGTGGGCTTATCTGCGGTGAAAATGCCTAGCAGGGGCTTGTGGTCAGTCACGATGGTGAAGGGGCGGCCATATAGAAAATCGTGAAATTTTTTGGTCCCTGCAATTATCGCCAGCGCTTCCCTGTCTGTCTGGGCGTAATTCCTCTCCGCTTGGGACAGGGACCTGGAGTAAAACGCTATTGGGGCCTCCCTCCCGTTTTCCAACACGTGGCATAACACTGCCCCCACCCCCACCGGGGATGCATCACAGATCAGTACCACTGGCTGTTTGGGGTTGAAATGGGTCAGAATGGCGTCTGACGCCAGGAGTTGTTTCAGTTCTGTGAATGCTCTCTCCTGGTCATCGCCCCACTTCCATGCCGCATCTTTCTTGAGCAACTTGTGAAGCGGCTCAGCCACCGCAGCCTTCCGAGGAAGGAAGGAGTGGTAGAAATTTAAGAGCCCTAGGAACGACTGCAACTCGGGCTTGGAGGTGGGGCGAGGGGCTTTCTTGATGGCGGCCACCTTGGATTTGGACGGTTTGATCCCCTCGGGTGTTACTCGGAACCCTAAGAACTCAACCTCCTTCGCGAAGAAGACGCATTTGTCTTTTCGCAACCTCAACCCCGCCTGTTCGAATGCCTCCAGGACCTTGTTTAGCCTTTCAGCCAACTCAACCTCACTGCCCCCCGTTATCAAAACATCATCAAAATATGGCAAAACGCCGTCCAGCCCTTTGAGGAGGCATTCCACGAGCGACTGGAAAATTCCAGGCGCCGAGTTCACGCCGAATTGGAGGCGCGTCACCTGGAACGCCCCCTTATGCGTGACTATGGTCTGTGCAGCAGCTGCGGCAGGGGTTACCATGAGTTGCTGATAAGCCTGTGCCAGGTCGAGCTTAGCGAAACACTTTCCCCCATGTAACCTGGCTAGCAAATGGCTGACCACCGGCACCGGATACGCATTAGGGTGGATTGCCTTATTAATGGTGCACTTATAATCGGCGCAAATGCGAACCTCCCCATTGGCCTTCAATGCCGTGACAATTGGAGTTTCCCACTCCGCAGAATCAACAGGAACAAGAATCCCCTGGCCCACTAATTTGTCCAGTTCCGCCTCTATTTTGTCCTTTAGTGCAAAAGGCACTCTGCGCGGTTTGAGTCTTATTGGGCGGACCTCCGGGTCCAGGTCGAAAGTTACTGGGGGTCCATTGAATTTCCCAAGTCCCTTTTTGAAGACTTCAGGGTGCGCGTCGCACACCCTCTGTATTGGATCAGTCCCAACGGCGTGCACCCCCCCAATGAACAGACCCAGGGGCTGGAACCATTGAGTCCCGAGGAGGCTGCAATTACCCCCCTTGAGAATGACTAGGGGGAGTTCCGCGGCGTGCCGCTTATACTGGACCTGGAATTTCCCAACCCCCAACACCGGGATACTGTTCCCTTGCACGTCCCGCAGCGTGGACCTCAACGCTTTGAGCTTGGGCCGTACGCGGGGGGCAATTCTCAAAAACTCCCTCTGGGAAATGAGGGAATATGAGGAGCCAGAGTCAATCTCCATCCTAACAGGGGCCCCTTGCACCAGTACCTCAACAAAGTAGCGGGGGTGTCCCAAGGACACGCTGAAAACTGGAGCATCGTCGTCGCTGTCGTCGGAGATGCGGCCCACGCCGTCCTGCTTCCTCGTGGGCCGGGCGCCATCCTTGATTCTCGTCGAGCGGTCTGGCCTCGCCGCGTGGTCAGGCGAGCTCCCCCGGTCCTTGCGCCGTTGTCTGCATACTTTGGCGATGTGCCCGCGTCGTCCACAGTTGTGGCACTCGGCTTTTCTGAAAGGACACCTGGCACGGTCGTGAGCCGCTCCGCAGCCGTCGCAGTGCCGGCCCTCCTTCCGGACCCTCCGGACGTCCTCGTCGTCGCTGTTTTCGGCGGACGATTTCGAAATTCGCCGGGCTGCGTGCACCGAACTCTCTGTTTTGTCGGCCTTCGGACGCCAGTCCTGGAGCTCCTGTACCCCGGCCTTCGTGGCTTCCACGGCCTGTGCCGCTTTCAGGACCTCCTGCAATGTGGGGGGTGGCTCCTGATTCATCAGCGTGCGCTGGATTTCGGCATCCTTCACACCGCATAGCACGCAGTTCCTGAGGGTGACTTCCAAGTTCTCCCATTTGCATGGGCCGGCAGCCAGACGCAGGGCCGCTACGAAGGCGGCAACCGACTCACCAGGCGCTTGGACTCGCCTCCAAAACGCGCTCTGAGCGGGAAACATCGCTACCGAGGGCCGGAAATGGTCTCGCAACACCTTCAGGAGCTCTTTCGCCTTGAATTCAGCCGCCTTTTTGGGTGCGATGAGGTCAATCAATACCCTCTTGGCGTCGTGCCCGAGCATTCTGGTGAGGATGGCTCTCTTCTTTGCCTCGTCCGTCACCTCGAACTCCACCAGCGCGCCTTGGAAGTCCATTTCGAAAAGTTCCCAGTCTTGCGGTTTCTTGATGTCGAAACCGGCGTATGTCTTGGTCCCGTGGGCAGCCATTATCCCACCTTCGTCGCCAATTTAGTGTATTGGACCAAAGACACCAGGACAGCCGAAGAGCTGGCTTAACACAACTTTATTACATGCTGGTCAGAGGGAACATGTGGTAATGGCGGACGAACAGCTCAATATATACAGTGGCTATACATTTGAATGTGGCTCCTTGACAGTCTATTGGCTACTGTCCGCGTGACGTCATTTCAGGTCACGCCCTTCTTGTCCAGGTGAAGGTGATGGCGGGAATCTTCCCGCGCTGTTGCTCTTAGGTGAGTCTTGGACCAATGAGCTTGGACGCTCGCTATTGCCATCTAGTGGTCACTAGCTCGCGTCCTATTTGGTTTACAGAGATGCAGCTGAGGTTACAATGTTACACATGGAAAAGGTTATATTGGATACACATGGATAGGTACATTGTTTAAAGGCACATGCTTTAGAACACAACAGTTTTAAACAATGTTTTTAAATCTATTTTATCTTGTTTCTTTGGAAGTCTAGGTGTGCAGGAAAGCAGTAAGTAAATGGTGCTGCTACATTGGCCTTTGATCTAATCTAGAATTGACCGTCTTATGTTTTATCATCAGGATGGGTCTAGAAAGGGTCTAGAAATCTAGGCTCCAGAGGATCTAGTCTTTGTGTGTACCTCCTAGAGACCAAAGCATAGAATTTACCCTGGTGTTCTTTAGTTTCAGACTCATGCAAACAGCTCTCCTTGCAAAATAGCATCCAGCACCTGTTATTGGCCATAAAGGAGGTGTAATTCCTTAACTCTGACATGGATTGCCTTGGTTTGGATGGACAATGGAGTTGCTCTGAAAGGGTTTGTGATAGTGGTGTATCAAGTTACAATAATACCTCAGATAATGCTAAAACTTGGTTCCACACGTCTTAGCGTTATCCGATTTTTAGCGTTATCCGATGCATGCATTGGATAACGCTTAAAAAGGTGTGCCTGGCCGCTTCCCTTCCGAGATGCCCGGTGGGTGAGTGCAGAGACACCATCCAGCCCTCCAGGAAGGGAACGGGCCAAGTACCTGGTTGCTTCCCTTCCCGGAGGGTGTCTCTGCACTCACTTGCTGGCCCTCTGGGAAGGGAACCAGCCAAGCAAAAGGCAGCAGCCGAATGGAATGCCCATTCAGGGCCACTGCCTTCCGGAGAAGTCAAGGCGGACCTTCCGCCTTCCCTTCCCTTCCCCGGAAGGCAGCTGACATATAGGCGCTCCGTTCAGCTGCTACCTTCCGGAGAAGGCAAGGCAGAAGGCCTGCCTTGCCTTCTTTGGAAGGCAGCTACCGAATGGAGCGCCTATATGCCGGCTGCCTTTCACCTGCCGGCCCTCAGGGAAAGGAAGCGGCCAAGTGCTTGGCCGCTTCCCTTCCTGGAGGGCCAAACATGGATGCATCGGATAACGCTAAAATAGCATTATACGATGCAAATTTTTCCCAAAAAATGTGCATCGTTATCTGATTTTAGCATTATCCGATGCATTCGTTATCTGAGGTATTACTGTACAAGCAAAAGAAGATGGAATCCGTTAGACAGCAAAAAGAATTGGCAATCTGTCTTTAAAACTAGGAGAGGATTTTCTTCTTTTGTGTCCTGATCAAACCCTGGCCTGCCAAAATGAAGCCACTTTCTTGGCTTTGTCATTGGTCGAACATAAGTCTTCAGCGGTGCTTGTTTCTGGCAGTAATTGGTATACTTAAGTGGTTGAGACACTGAACTCACTGACTGGAAGGTCAGAATTCGATGCCAGAGTACTGCATGATGGAGGGAGCTCCCATCTCTGTCCTAGCTCCTGTCAACTTAGCAGTTCAAAAGCAAGAAATTGCAAGTAGATAAATAGGGACCACTTCGGTAGGAAGGTAAACAGCATTCTGTGCACTCCCGTGTTGAGGCATGCCTACCACATGTCCACGGAAACATCTGCAGATGCAGACAGCACTGGCTCTTTGGCTATAAACAGAGATGAGCACTTTGGTGTCTTGCACGGAAGACAAAGAAGGAGCTGCAGTAAGGGCTAAAACACAACTTTATTGCATGGTAGTCAGAGTGAACATGAGGTAAAGGTGGACCAAACAGCTCTATTTATAGTACACTGTACATTTTGAATAACCCGGGTGATAGTTCATTGGTTACTGTCCGCGTGATGTCATGGATCGTCACACCCATCTTCTCCAGGTGCGGTGCGACGGGGAGGTTTCCCGCCCTTCAGGTATTCAGGGGAATCTGTATCCTGTGAGCTGATACTGCTATTGGCATGAGCAGCATTATTCTTAACAGCTTGCTACAATGTGTCATTGATTACTTACAATGGATACAATTGTCGGATACAATCAGTTAAAGGGTACTTGTCGCAATCTATTCAGTACATAACATCCCTCCCCCCTAGGTGAGGACGAAGTCCTTTAGCCATTGAGGCTTTCCGCACGTTCACTTTGGGCGAGGGGTGGCCGCACTTCGGGCTGGAGTCCCTGCACTTGAGGAGGGTGACTCGTTAGCGATTGGCTGTGAGTCGTGAGCCGGGGATTGGGAAGGTCTAGGTGTGGGAGTAAACTCCAGGGATGTGAGACCGGGGTCTCCAGGGACTAAAGAAAAACCCCGCTCTTCGCTTGGATGGGTGGGGGGCCACTCCGAAAAATCCCCCCGGTCTCCTAACTCAAAATCTAACAAGTCCTCGAAATCCCTCTCCTCTGAATTGTTCCTGTTACCCGGCGGGTCAAAAGGATGCGGGTTTGTATCATCTCCCTCCCCCTGTGGTCTGTGTCTCCCCCTTGGGATAAACGGGTGGGGGAGAACCCTAACACTGACTGCTCCATTTGGTCACTCACATCTTGCCTTCCCACTACTCTACCTCTGAGCTGGTCGGCGTGCCTCCTCCAGAGGAGTCCTGTGCCTTTCTTGACATTGTAGGAGACTGGCCCCATCTGTCCAACCACTATTCCAGGTACCCAAGTGGGGCCGCCAGCCGCATAGTTCCGGCAGTGTACCGGCTGGCCGATCTCGAAACTCTTGGTGCCCCCGGCTTCTATGTTTCTACCCGTATCCTCCACCCTGGTTGGGTCTAATCTCGAGAGAATTGTGGCGGGTTTCCTTCGCATGAGGAGCTCGGCAGGGGAGATCCCTGACGCTAAAGGGGTTACACGGTATCTTAATAGGAACTGGCAGAGCTGCAAGTTCAATTCCCCAGGGCCCATCCTAAGCATTGCATCCTTCGTTGTTCGCACCAGGCGTTCCGCTTGACCATTTGTAGCGGGGTGAAATGGGGCCGCAGTTATGTGGCAAATTTTGTTAATCTCTATGAAACCCTGAAACTCTGCTGACGTGAAAGTTGTGGTGTTGTTGCTCACAAGTACATCAGGTAAACCAAAGCAGCTGAATACCCTGCGTAATTGCTTAATCGTTGCAGCTGACGATGTACTGGCCATGGGAATTACCTCCAACCACTTGGAGTAGGAGTCCACTATTATAAGGAAAAGGGTACCTCTGAAAGGACCCGCGAAGTCCACGTGTAGACGGGACCATGGACCACAGGCCATGTCCCATTCTCTGTGCGGCAGTCGGGACTCCTCGGGCCGGGTGCTCTGGCAGCTCTCGCAAGTGCCAACCATGTGTTCTATATCTGAGTCCAGTTTGGACCACCAGACGTAACTCCTCGCTAGCGCCTTAGAGCGCACGATCCCCGGGTGACTGATATGCAGCATCTTGAGCACCCGGGACCTCAGAACTTCGGGGATTACTACCCGCTGCCCCCAGAGTAGGCAGCCCCTTTCTAGGGAGAGCTCGTCTCTCCGCCTACCATAAATCCAAATTCCTCCGTAGGGGAAGTTGCCGGCCAGCCTTTCTGTACCCATGAACTGACTAAGGCTAATGACTTGTCTTTCGCTGTAGCCTTGGCGATCTCAGCTGGCAGAATTGGAGGCGACTCTAGGGCCTCAATCAGGAGCACCTGGTGGTCCTGTTCTACCTCACACTCGGGGTCCCCTGTCTGTGGGAGGGGTGATCTAGAAAGGGCATCAGGGTGGCTGATCTCCTTGCCAGGGCGGTAGGTCAACGCGGTCTGGTACGCGTTGAGAAAGATCGCCCATCGCAGCATCCTTGAGGACAAGATCTGCGGGGTTGGCTTATCTGTAGTGAAAATCCCTAAGAGGGGCTTATGGTTGGTCACGACTTTGAATGGCCTGCCATAGAGAAAATTGTGGAACTTCTTGGTTCCTGCAACAATCTCTAGGGCTTCCCTGTCTGTTTGCGCGTAGTTGCGCTCTGCCTTGGACAGGGATCTCGAATAGTATGCCACTGGGGCTTCTTGCCCGCTCTCTAGCACGTGGCAGAGGACTGCCCCCACCCCCACCGGTGAGGCATCGCAGACTAGCACAACTGGTTTCTTTGGGTCGAAGTGGGTCAAGACAGCCTCGGAAGAAAGAAGCTGTTTGAGCCGCCGGAACGCCTGTTCCTGGCTGTCCCCCCACCGCCAAGCCACATCCTTTTTGAGCAATCTATGCAGTGGTTCCGCTACCAATGCCTTTCCCGGGAGGAAAGAGTGATAGAAATTTAGGAGTCCTAGGAAGGACTGCCGTTCGGCCTTGGTGGTGGGGCGAGGGGCATCTTTCACTGATGCTACCTTGGACTCTGCTGGTTTTATCCCCTCAGGGGTTATTTGGAAACCCAGAAACTCTACCTCTTTCAGCAAAAAATACACACTTGTCCTTTCTTAACCTGAGCCCCGCTCTCTCGAACACCGTTAGTACCCGGTCTAACCTCTTGGCCAATTCCTGTTCCCCTCCCGCTGTTATCAGAATGTCATCAAAGTAGGGGAAAACACCTGGGAGCCCCTTCAACAATCTCTCTACGAGGGACTGAAAGATCCCCGGAGCCGAATTTACGCCGAATTGGAGGCGCGTCACTTTAAAAGCTCCCTTGTGGGTAACAATTGTCTGAGCGGCGGCTGTCGCTGGGGTTACCGACAATTGCTGGTATGCCTGGGCCAAGTCTAGTTTGGCGAAACACCTCCCCCCATGCAAGGTTGCTAACAGGTGGCTTACCACCAGCACTGGGTACGTGTTTGGGCGAATTGCCTTGTTAATCGTGCACTTGTAGTCAGCGCAGATTCTGACCTCCCCATTAGCCTTAAGTGCCGTAACAATGGGGGTTTCCCACTCGGCGGAGTCCACCGGTACCAAAATCCCCTGACCCACCAGTTTGTCCAGTTCAGTCTCTATTTTGTCCTTTAGTGCGAAAGGCCCTCTTCTTGGCTTCATCCTGATGGGTCAGATGTTGGGGTCCAATTTGAAGGAAACTGGGGGCCCTTTGAACTTCCCTAGCCCCTTCTCAAAAATGGCCGGGTGTGCATTACACACCTCCGTGATCAGGTCAGCCTGCACGGCGTGTATGCCTCTGATGAAAACTCCCAGGGGCCCGAACCATTGTGTACCTAGGAGGCAGCAGGACCCTTCCTTTAGGACTACTAGGAGCAACTGTGCAGAGCGCCTTTTAAATTGAACCTTGAATTCTCCCACCCCCAACACTGGTATACTCTTGCCCTGAACATCCCGCAAATTAGTCTTAAGGGCCTTCAGCTTGGGGCGTGACTTTGGGGGAATGCGTAGAAATTCTCTGTGGGAGACGATGGAGTACGATGACCCCGAATCGATCTCCATCCTTATTGGGACCCCTTGCACCAGTACCTCCACAAAAAACCGGGGCCGCCGCAACTGCACGCTGTGGACTGCCTGGTCGCGGTTGTCGGGAATCCGTTGAGACACGTGGTGCTCCTAGGGCTCATCGTCGATGAGGATGTGCCCGACCCCGTCTGCCTTTCATTGGGGCCATTCTGCCTGGCCCTTGCCATCATCTCGACACCGCCTGCAGACCTTTGCGATGTGCCCATGCCGCCTGCAGTTGTGGCACTCCGCCTTCCGGAATGGGCATTGGCTCCGGTCATGGGATGCCCCGCATCCGTCACAGCGGCAGTCCTCTCTGGCATGGTCTCGCCTCTCGGGTCTCCTCTGCACCCGCTGCACGTCCTCGTCCTCGCTGAAGTCGGAGGTGGATGTGGTGGACTCGGAGGGCCCCTGCTCGTCATGGGAGGAACAGCTGTGGACTGGGACCGCTGGCGGGGGGCCCTGGCACACCCGTTCGCCTTGTTGCACTGACTCGGCGGCTTGGGCGATGCGCAGGACATGCTTGAACGAGATGCTCTCGTCTTTGGCCAGGAGTTTTTTCCTGGCCCCCTCATCTCGCAGGCCCAGCAGGAGCCTGTCTCTCAGCGCCTCACTCAGGGACGCTCCCCACCGGCAAGGCATGGCAGCCACCCGCAGGGCTGCCACGAAGTCTGCCACGGACTCGCTGGCCCACTGGCACTGCTGCTGAAATGCCAACCTTGCCGGAAACACGGACACTTTTGGGTGAAAGTGCTTCCTCAACTCGGCGAGGATCTCATCCAGGGGCACGGCCCTGAGCGGTCTTGGCGTTAGGAGGTTGGTGGCCAGTTCCAAAGTCTCTAGGCCGCACTGGGCCAGTAGGAATGCCCGGCGCTGGGCTTCCTCCTCGATGCCTTCAAGGTCCATCGAGTAGAGGAACTGCTGTTCGTAGAGTTCCCATTTTTCTGGCTTCATGGTATCGAAGGGCACGATGTTCACTTTTCGGGACGCCATCCCACCTTCGTCGCCAATTTGGTGTCTTGCACAGAAGACAAAAAAGGAGCCGCAGTAAGGGCTAAAACACAACTTTATTGCATGGTAGTCAGAGTGAACATGAGGTAAAGGTGGACCAAACAGCTCTATTTATAGTACACTGTACATTTTGAATAACCCGGGTGATAGTTCATTGGTTACTGTCCGCGTGACGTCATGGATCATCACGCCCATCTTCTCCAGGTGCGGTGCGGCGGGGAGGTTTCCCGCCCTTCAGGTATTCAGGGGAATCTGTATCCTGTGAGCTGATACTGCTATTGGCATGAGCAGCATTATTCTTAACAGCTTGCTACAATGTGTCATTGATTACTTACAATGGATACAATTGTCGGATACAATCAGTTAAAGGGTACTTGTCGCAATCTATTCAGTACATAACAAGCACTGAACCCTAGAATTGGATATGACTGGCTTTCAAGCAAAGGTGACCTTTACCTTTACCCTAAATGAGCCGAATTCTGTATCTTGCCAACATTAACTCCAGCATATTGCTGTCCACCAGCAGTCTCAACTTGAGCATGTTGGTCTTGCATTTAGGCACTCCAATCCTGAGCTTAATCAGGGTCCTCCAAATGACGTAGGGGAGGTTGAGTTCCTCAGCTATATCCATACCTGTCAAGCGCGGCTCCGGAGATTACAGAACTTGCGCAGAACGTTTCTGCGCAGGTCCGTTCTATGCATGCGTAAAAGCCTTCTGCACAGAACCCTTCTCATGTGTAAAAGGGTTCTATGTATGCGTAGAAAGGACCTGCGCAGAAGGGATGAGCAGTAACTACTCCCCCCCCCCACTGCCAAATTACGGGATAGCAGAAGCTCCTGGCGGGAAATGGAGAAAATCGGCGTGGAATTATGGGGCAATCCCAGCCAATACGGGGTACTTGACAGGTATGGCTATATCGTCCTTTAATGATGTTCCTTGCTTAGTGAGCTCCTTCCTCCATCTTTTAATTTGGTTTTGTTCTTGTATACCCTCAAGAATATTTGTTCTTGCCATAAAGCTCTTCCTGGATTTTTGTTGTCTCCAATTAACTAATAATACTTCTTTCTTCAGTTGGCTCCTTGCCCAAGCAGGACAGGGAGGGAGCTTATTATGCATTTGTGTGTGTGTGCAGTGTGAGAGGAGTTCTTTATTGGTTGAGCAATAATTGACCTCCTTGTTTCTTTATGTAATGATGGAATGAAGCATTTTGGATGCTGATCGCCAAGCAAGGAGAAAATGAAACCGAAAAAAATCCTGGACCTGGAAAAGCCCTCTGTTGGCATCAGTTTCAGTGGGAGGACAACAGCACCATTCCAATTTATACCACAAGATGTCACAACTGCTTATACTAAAACCAAGGAAGGCTGTGACAGGGACCTTCTTCCATCCTTTTGAGGCATGGAAGGCAGTCCTGAAGACAACTTTTGTAGCTATGTGCCCTACAACAAACCAAACTGTACACAGGGAGAGAGAGGGGAGAGAGAGAGGGAGAGAGTGATCAGCAGGAGTGCTGACTTTGACTTCTGGTTATTGAAGTTCCAGAACACCTGGAGAGCCAATGTTCACCATCATGGTTCTATGTAGACCAACAGTTTGAAATGGTTAAGGCTCCTGTGTTATTTTTGTGTGCTTCAAAACAAGCAAGCAAGCAAAATGCTCAAAAAAACTAAAGAAACCCTTTTGTTGTCCATTAGAGGTCACCATTCAAGCATGACTGTCTAGCTCAGGGGTGCCCAAACTACAGCCTATGGGCCATCATCATCTGGCCCACGGGCCGGATTGCCAGCGACACCAAAAGTGCTCCGACATCACCGGAAGTGCCAAAATCGGTGCATTTTTGCACTGAAACACCCGAAACCACACCAAAAACACACCAATTTTTTTTAAAACAGGAGCATAAAAATGCTCCTCCAATGCTCCATCCTCCAAAGGAAGCATTGGAGGAAGGGAAAATGCCCGGGAATGTGGCACGATTTCACACGCCACTGCCACAGCCGGTGCTGCTGCCAGGAGGGACCAAGTGAATGGCCCACACAGCTGACTGAAGGAGTGTGGTCAGGCCCCTGACGGGAAAAGTTTGGGCAACCCTGGTCTAGCTAGACTGCTTCTTCTTTTTCTTCTGCTGTATCTGAATCTGAATATAGGCAATTAATATGGCAAACAGTCGTGAAGACTGTCTTGAGAAAATAATGCAGTGGCCTTTCATCTGCCTTTCCCATTATAGCATGATCCAATTCCACGAGTCACTTTCTGGTCCTGAGCCCTTTTGGCACCCAAAGTCCTCCTCAGCCCCAGGCCAGTATTGATCAAGCTGCTACCCTACACAGAGCTGTAGCCAGAGGGGGGCCGGGGGGAACCCTCCTGAGCTAACAGCCCCCACCCACCCACCCCATGATGCCAGTGTTATATATGTACATGTGATGTTGTTGTCCCCGCTTGAAATGTTTTTGCCTCTCCTGAAATTTTTTTCACACACCCCCAAAATCTAGAATCCTGGCTACAGCCCTGGCCCTATATCAAGATGGATTCATGTAGGATTTAATCCACTTGGGGACCATCACCCTTCCCTGTAGACCTCTGTACCAAGGCTGTTAGTCCTCAGGGTTGTCAGGTTAGTTAACCGCTGGCTGACACTCTGCGTTGAGTTGCTGGCAGTATGGTCTACTCTATTACCATAGCAGGATAACTTGGCCAGACTGTAAGCTAGACTGCTAGAGGCAAATATGATGAAATTGAGGGTGTCATACTGTGGATTCCCCATGCCCCAATGGCATGGAACGGCCCGCGCAGAGGCCACTTCGGTGAGAACGCTCCTGGCCCGTGGGCTCTGCGGGCAGAGAAATTAAGGGGGGTGGATTGATAATAGGGTTTGATTCACCCAATTATGACCTGACCGACGGTTCCGCTGAGGAGGCATTTCTCTAGCCTCTGTTACCCATTAAGGTAATCACTCATCTCCGAGTTTAGCGTAATCCCTGGTGCAAATAGTGGCCATATTTACCCCGGTCTAAGCCCTAGACAATGGTGTTTCCCCTGTCAATGTTTGCCCACGTTAATTAACTTCCCCTAGAGAGATTCCCCATTAACCCGAGTAAATAGGTGATGTGATTTTCTGTCAGATGACGGTTTTTTCTGCCTTGCCTTCTGATCTATAAATGTAGATGCTTTTCCTTCAATAAACCACTGATCTGATCTCGCTCCATACTGCCTCATATCGTTTCTTGATCAGTCTCCTCCGGGACCTAACGGCCGTCCTAGCGGCCCCAATTCCTACATCATACTTTGCACACATTGTGAGAGTACAAAAGTACAAGAAAAGACAATAATGGAAGGCAGTAGTAAAATGGAAGACAGTAGTAAAAGAGGAAGGCCAAATGTGAGATAGATTTGGCTTCACAAAGAAACCACAGCCTTGAGTTTGCAAGAACTGAGCACGGCTGTTGAGAACAGGACATTTTGTAGGTCACTCATTCATAGGATTGTCATAAGGCAGGGATGGCTTGGTGGTCACCATGGTCAAGAGCACAATGACTTGGTTTACTTCTTGTAGAGTTTGTAAGCAAGGCTATTACTTTTCTTCTGGCCGTGTTGTGCTTGTTTACATTATCTTACTGTGTATACGGATGGAATCTAGTAGACAAGTTTTCTCCTAAACTTTACTAGGCTTTTACTAGGAAATTTCACCAGGCTGAGCTTTAATATTGTTGAAGTACTCTCTTTTACACAAGTACTGGACACATGGGAACACTGTTCTTTTTTTCCATCTGCAACTCTATATGATGAAAGATTATTGGTAACTTTGCCCAGCATGCTAAAAAGGAAGTCAGTTCCAAGATGGTATGTCTCTCACTGAGGATATGTATGGATCATGCATGTATTTATTTTCATTCCTACATTATCTTTCCTTCATGGGACTTGAAATGGATTACATAGAATTCTCAGACAAGTCTCCAGTCCATCTACTCACCAGACCATAACTAGCTAAGATATGACACGATTACTGTATTGTGTGACAGTGGTTAAGAAACTCACCTTGTTATCTGGAAGGCTGGCAAGCCGGCAGTCCAAGACCTGGGTACTGCATGACAGATTGAGTGCCCATCTCTGTCCGAGCTCTTGTGGACATGAAAGGAGCCTCATTTGGATGTCCCCTAAGTGGAGTTTCTTTTACAAAAAACCTTTCAACCGAGAATAATTTCTGACACAAAACACTACTACTACTACTACTACTACTACTACTACTAATAATAATAATAATAATAATAATAATAATAATAATAATAATAATAATAATAATAATAATAATAATAATAATAATAATAATAATAATAATAATCTAGAATGTGGGACTAGATCTCATGAGCCTAAGCTATAGGATTCGTCCATGATGGTTAAGAGCAGTTTAAGGAATGAATCACTTTATTTAGCAGGTTGGTGGATGCGGTGTTATGTGGGTGCATTCTGAGACCACAAGGTAGCAAAGAAGCAAATGGCTGGTTGGAATGAATAATACTGTTATACCCTAACATGGGTCACAAACAGACATTAGAGGTAGCTGGAAAAGAGACATTCTTAAGCATTGTGAGCATCTGAGTGTTATTTCATAGCACTTTTCACCTCCAAGATGATGCAGATTAATTTGCTTTGTTTGATGATTGGGTTTTAGGAATTAAGCATGTGATTCTTATGATATCTGATCTCACATGGAAAGACTGTACTATTCTCTGCAACATTAATGTGCATTAGTCTCTAACTACATGGTATCTGATTCCGTGAGTTCTGTTGATGATTATGGTGTCCACATTTTTTGTTAACTCCACATGGAATCAGAGAGTAATTTCTGGAAACATGACAGGAAACAGAAAATCTAACATGTTTGGATGATGAGGACCTGGCTGCTATAGCCACAGCCTGAATATGGTAGTTTTACTCAGCATGATGTCCAGATTTTCTGGAGTTGCCCCCCCCCCCCCGGGATATCATCTGATGAGAACAACAGGAGCTAGACATCATCTGCTCGGAACAGTCTATTGAGCAGATTCTGTAACTTACACCCACCAGCATAAATCTTATCTGTGAATTGTCACGCTAAGAAATCAGTGTAAACATTTGCTGTCACGCCCTAGTCATGGGACTCAGTATGCCACATCAAATGCCTATGTTGACTTGATCACAAAAAATACACCACCTTATAATATTAAGCAAACCAGTGAGGCAATAATTTGAGCTCTTTCAAATTATCCATGAGACTAGACAACCAAGTCAGATTCAATCATGTCGCTGTGACATCTTGTGATCAGTTCACGGCTTATTTTAGAAATAAAGTTGAAGCTATCCATCAGGATCTTGATTCCTCCAAGATTTTGGTAGATCTGGTTGAGATGTCCTATGTGTTTTCTTGCCCAGTTCTACTGGATCAGTTTTGATCTGTAATGCCTGATGAGGTTGACAAGGTGCTTGCTTGCTGCAGGGCCAATTCTTTTCTTTTTGATCCTTGCACATCTTGGCTATTAAAATCAGCAAGTATGTTAATGGCTGAATGGGCCACTCACATCATTAATTCCTCTCTGTAGGAAAGTTGTGTACCTTCCTTTGGAAGTAGACAATTTTTCAGCTTATTCTTAAAAAAAAAAAAACACAATTTAACAACAGATGATCTAAGCAATTATAAGCCCGCCACAAAGATTCCATTTATGTCATGTTGATCAAGAGGGTCATGGCTAACTAGTTGCAGATGTTATTGAAGGAGACCAGTTCCTCTGATCCATTCTAGTCTGAGTTCAGGCTGCAACATGGTAATGAGAAATCATTGGTCATGCTGCAAGATGATGTGTTAAGGGAGATCAGTTGTGGTGCTCCTTGATCTCTCTGGAGACTTCAGTACTTTCAACCATGATATCCTTCTGGAGAGAGAGTGAACATATGCTGGGCTGAAGAAGAATCCCTCCCCCCATACCTGCACTGGTTGCCTGTCTGCTTCCATGCTGGGTTCAAGGTTTTGGTATTAATCTATTCAATCCTAAATGGTTTGGGACCTCATTATCTGTTTCAGTGTCTCTTTTTAAAGTTCTGCTCCCATTCCTATCTGGTTCTCAAAGACTCTACATTTGTGAGTACTTACCCCACAAGAGGTCCATAAGCCATCAAATAGAAATCAGGTATTTTCCACCACGGGCCCTTTCCTGTGGAATGCCCTTCAACAGGAGATGCATCAGACCCTGTCCCATTAGAGCAGGAGTTCTCAACCTTTTTAAGTCAGGGACCAGGTCACGCTCCCTCAGACAGTTTCGGGGTCCAGACAGCCCTTTCGCCCTTCCTCCACCACATGGCACTTCCTGAAGTGGTAGAGGCAGTGGGGGCAACATGAAATGGTGCCACGGGCCGCATCCGCAGGTTGATAATCCCTGCTTTAGAGTGAGAGTAGGTATCCTTCAGATGTTAGGAACAAAAATCCCATAAAGGTGATTGCAAGAAGCAGATACAATGTTAACTTTCCTCTCTTTTTTTAAAAAAAATGTTGACAGATGATAGAGAGGTGATTTGAATCAACACTATATTTGATAGGACTGTTTTTTAAAAATCTTCTCGGGAAAGAGAAGATGTGCTCACTTAGGGGGAATATTCTGGTTTACCTGCCATACCCGATCCCACTGAAGACATCACTTGAGACACCTGCTACACACCAGACAGATACAGGTAATCATATGTGCTAAAACCAGAAGCAAAGCAATGTGCAGGGACTGACCAGAAAACAGTCATAGCCCCTGCTGGCCAAACAAAATACACTGAATGGCCATGAAAAAGGGCCGGGCTTACTTGCATTTACCAATAGGTTGTGTAGTCCATAAGGGCTGCAGTGGCTTAGTGGTTAAGACGTTGAGCTTGACAACTGGAAGGTCAGCAGGTCAGCAGTTCGATACCTGATTACTGTGTGATAGAGTCAGCTCCCATTGTATTTCCCAGCTCCTGCCAACCTAACAGTTCAAAAGCAAGAAATTGCAAGTAGTTAAATAGGTACTACTTTGGTGGGAAAGTAACAACATTCTGTATGCTTTGGCATCTAGTCATGCCTGCTACATAATGTCTGCAGACACAGACAGCACTGGGTCTTTGGCTGTAAAGATTGATGACCACACACTCTAGAGTCAACACGGCTGGTTTTCAAACAAGCGAGACCTTTACCTTTATTTTGTAATCCATGGGAAATAACTTAGGTGATTGCTGCAGAAACCACAGGATAAACTGTAGCATGAACTACCAATCTGGTGAGTCCCTACTCTTCAATTTGTGGGCAAGAGGCATTATGTCATTCGCTTCAAGAGCTGGCTCAAACTCTGTGACTGGGAAAGATATGGAGTCAACACTTCAATGTGCATGAAATAAAACATTCTTCCAGATAACTATGAATCAGAGCATTTTATGCTCTTTGAATACTAATCTGCAAACCTTTCGACTGTGGCAAAAACCTGAACTCTAATTTTATGAGGCAAAAATTAGAAGAAAAGTTACTACTGAAAATGGGTAGCAATATGTAATAGATTAATTATAGTACAGTATATCATTTTAATGCTATAAAAGAAGATTTTTTTTTAAAAAAAATTTTTTTACTTCTCTTTTAGTTAATAATAATTAAAAAGAAATCTTGCAGAAGACTGGGAGTTCTCTAACCCTAATCCTGATATTACGTAAAACACATCTTTCCGTCTTTGTTTCTCTTGGCATGCTGACAAGAGCACATTCCCCCACCCCATCCCCACCCCATACTTAATGCAGCTATTTCATTTACTCAGCTCATGGTAATCCATCTGCTTACATGTACGTGTTAATCTACATGTGCTTGCCTGGGTTTTTGCTGCTGTCTTCATTCCTCCTGCCTCCTCAAAAACTCACACAATGTTAGAATTGTTGTTGCTTTTACACTACATGCAAAGTGGAAGACACTCTTTTCTGCCATTGTAACAACTATCGGCAACAAATGGACCTGAAATGAAATGAAGTCTTATTTCTGAAGATGAATTTCTTTGTCATTGTTTGTAAGGTTCTCTCTCTCTCTTTCTCTACCCCTTTCTTTTGCTGGGCTCTGCTCTTGCACTATGCAGGAGCATCCAGCACACATGGGCTAGGCCAGAATTTGGAGAAATTACTTTTGGGAGGGAGCTGAACAAGTCCCAGAATCCACTATTCAGCATAGTCATGTTAATTTTGGATGCCTGGGGTTGTAGGCCAACACAGTAAGATTTCCTAGCTCTGGGATGCTTCTATACCTTTTGTACTCCTCCCCCACCAATACTAGCTTCTTTGTTCACATTGCCAAGTTGTTTATAAATTCAGAGTATCAATTTAAAGCAGGGATGGGCCATGCATAATTTAATCACCAAGCACATGTTTTCCTTTAATCCCAGCTTTAGGCCCTTGTAACCTTCAGTTAAAACCTTTAATTAGCAGCAGAGTTAAGACTGTGGGTAGGTGGGCAGGTAGTGTGCTCTCGTTTAAAATGTACAAACACTTCTGGTGTGGGACCTTTGAGTGTTTTTCACTTCTTGTAATAGGCAAAGGAATAGTTTTTAGAGTGAGGGACAAGGAAGATACAAGAAACTGCTGGAGTCTAGTTTGGAGATACAGGAAGGTTAAGGAGTATAGTGGAACAAGCGCAGAAGGGTCAGGAGTATTGTGATGGCCAACAATTTGAATGATCTGGAAAGATAAATTCACATATGACAAGGCTATCACATATGATAAGGCCTACTGCTCATCATAGAGGTATATTATCTCCAGTAGAGCTCTGCTTTGATTTTTAAAATATGAGAAAGTTGCTGTTGTAGACTCCCATTTATGGTATCTGATTTGCCACTGAATGTTAGAATATAGTGGCATTTGGCATGATTCAGGAAAGCTATTTTTCTCTTTTTATTTTAGATGGTGAGAAGAAAAGGCCGGGCTTACTTGTGTCCACATCTTGTTATATTCACAAATAAGGTGGTTAAAATTGTGAAAATGTTTATAATTTTCCAAAGCGTATAGTAATTATAAACAGTGGTGGGCTGGCCCATCAGGCTACCGGGACTCAGCCCAGGGCACCCTCCAGGACTCCAGGACTATGAGCCCCCACCCCACCCCCCGCCCTTGGGTGCCAATTCAAAGAGCCGAGCCGAGCTGCAATGCCCGGAACAATCGAGCAAACGAGTGGGACTCCGTGTTCCTCTGCCTGCCTTCCTCCTCCTGTGCTGCCAAAGATAAGATTACAAAAGCAGTTCCATTGATAGTGGAGCTGCCGTGGCTTAGAGGTTGTAATTTTGCCTTGTAAGCAGGAGGTTGTTGGTTTGAATCCCCAGAGGGGAGTTGAAATTAGAAGGCAGGTGGGAACATATGTATTTTGTTAGGGTTAGACGCCCTCATCACTCCCTGTCCAGCACCCTTTTACCATAGTCAGCACGCCCCTGATTATAAGTAATGAGACCATTGATGAAGAAGGTTATAACTGTTGTCATTGGCAACATGAACATCATTCTTTTGATTCTTAGGTTGTTGGACTTGTAGAAGAAAGCAGATCTGGCAACAAGTGAAGGAAGAAAACAAAAGGTAAGCTTGTTGAAGAACCAAACTGTAGGAATGCATCTGGATTCTGTCAGGCTGTCTCTGACACATTTTGTAAACATAAGCCTCTTTGCTCACTGAGAGACAGCGCTCCTTATCTCTCTTTCTTTGGGTTCTGACACTTCTGATTGGTTGTTTGGCCTTAGGTTTTGTCTCTGTTAGGTTTCGTTTCTGCTATACAATGCTTGCTAGTTTCGTTTCTCGCTCTCTCTGCCTAAATAAAGAAAAAGGCTTCAGTATCGTTTGACCAGCTGAAGAGAGCAGGCGTGTTTTTGTGTGTCTCTGTTTTCTCCCTACTCAAAGCCTAATGAAGCAGGACTTCATGGGACTGATTGCTATCTTAAAGATCTGAGGATATAAACTGCTGCTAATGAGGCTGACTGAATAAAGAAGATATCTTTACATGAAGCAGAATTCCAACAACTGGTGCCCCGTCGTGAGGCCAATTGAATGAAATTCAAAGGAATGCTTTGAACTCTGCTTCAACAATTAACACCTAATTAACACCTCATCGACCGGGAAGGTCTCACTCACTCACGACCGGGAAGGTCATAAATCGAGCTCGAGATTCATCCAATTCTACATTGGATCCCACACAGGGTGAGTGAAAAAAGGAATGAGAAAAATATAATTTTTTTTTTATCATGGGGTGTTTGCTTTCTTCGCAAATGCATGAACTTTGTAAAGATATCTCAGATCTTTTGCATGACAATGGGCGAAAAGTTGATGAGCAGGAGATACGAAAGCTAGCTAAAGCGATAGCAAAATACTGTCCTTGGTTTAAATATGAAGGTCTGGACTTAAAAGAGTGGAAACAGATCGGGAATGAATTGCAGAAGCATAAAGGGATTTCTAGATCAATATTATTTACTTGGGAGGAAGTGAGAGGCTGCCTTCAAAGGCTTACTCCAAAAAATATTTTATTGTCTCAAAGACTTGATGGCCCCCTCACACAGCTTTTGCCTTCAGAAAAAGGGGGGGCCATGGCAACTGCCCTTCCATCATATGAGAAACAACAGCCTCCTGATGGGGGTGGAGGTGGAAATGGAGATGGGACATTATATCCTGCCTTGCAATTATGTCCTGACTTGCAACAATCAAGTGCTTTTAGCCCTACAAAAGACCTGTTCTCTGCTGCAATATTGCCAGCCGAGCATAAAAAACAGCAAGTGCCGGCTGATGGGGAACAAATGGCGGGGAACTCATCACAGATTGAAGTTGTTGATGCATGCAGAGTGGCAGAAAGCAAGGACTGTGGTTCAAAGAGCAGCTTAGGGGATCTCAGCCCCCCCGTGAATCAACCCTCATCACAAAAGCAGGAGAAGCTGAGTAGTAAATTTGATACCTCACGTTTGGGCAGGAAGATCCTGCAGAAATGGAAGGATGGCCCAAAGGAGGAACGCACAAAACCCAAGACAAAAAAGGGGTGCAAGTACAAACTAACAGATGCAGGTTGTCATAAGGTTGAGAATCATATGCTGGAGATGAAAGAAATACAGAGAAAGAGGGGGGTGAATATTTCCTGTATGGATAGCAGGCTGTGGCAAAAATACAAGGAGGAAGAAGACATACAGTTTTTTGCTGATTTTGAACTGCCCAACCCACAAACAAAGAGATACAGAGTGAGCTGTCCCACGTTTCAAGCATCAGGATTGCAGGGAAAGCAACTTGGACTTCCCTGTGATTTTCTTCTGTGTGAAAATTACTTGCAACTTCTGGAGAAGTCTTTGTGCCTTCACACCTCTTCGGCCTGCCTTACTGCAGATGGGTGTGGCTGGAGCATGAAGGAATGTGTGTCTGCCTGAAAAGCTGAAAAGGGGGGGGTTGTGTGGGATTGTCTTGTGAAGTCAGTGAGACTTAATTTATGGCTTAATTTCAACTTGCCAAAGTTTGTGTGGATTTTAAAGAAGAATTATAAAACCTGACAGCCTTTTTAAGAAATTGTCTACCTGCTCATGCTAATGAGATTTGTACTGTATTGGTTTACCATGCTATGCTGGTTTAAGTTATTGAATGCCTCTTTCACTTTACATCTAGTGGGAGAAGAAGAAATTTAATGCCTTACTCATGTAATTGGGTAGTAAGAATTGCTTTCTAGAATGCCATAGAGGCCTCCTTCATGTAAGGAAGATCATCAACTCATGGTTATAGATTTGAAGGACTGTTTTTATACAATCTTGCTAGCGCCACAAGACAGAGAAAAATTTGCATTTACATTGCCAGTATACAATAATGAACATCCTACTCAACGGTTTGAATGGTGTGTCTTGCCTATGGGTATGGCCAACTCGCCGACTCTATGCCAACATTTTGTGAACAAGGCTTTGGAACCTTTCAGGCAACGCCATCCAGAGGTTAAAGTCTATCATTACACAGATGACATTTTATTGCATGGTCCACAAGTCACGGAGAAACACCTGCAGGACCTAGCAGACATTTTGCAACAAGCGGGCTTGATCATAGCTCCTGAAAAAGTGCAGCGGATGTATCCATTCCAATATCTGGGACATAGGCTCTCAGCTACAGCTTCAACTCCGCTATTGCCAACAATAGCTATTCCAGAGCAGTTCACTCTTGTACAATTGCAACAATTGCTAGGGAACATAAATTGGGCTCGTCCTTTCTTGGCCCTGAGCACGGAGGAACTATCACCACTCTTTGCTGCTCTTTCTGGACACACTTCTCCAGCGGACATCATTCCCTGCACAACGGAGATGCGTACAGCTCTTCAACGCCTCAACGAAAAGCTGCATACCATCGCTGTGGATCGGGTGCCCTCAGGCACCATTGCGCTGGCATGCGCTCTTCTTCCTACACCGAGGCTGCCCACTGCTGTTTTGTTCGCGCCTGTCAACGCTCAGAAGGTGGCCATCATGGAATGGCTGCACTTGGCGCACACTCCCTCGAAAAACTGTTATCGCCTGCCTGATGCGATTGCTGATCTTTTCCTCAAATGCCGTACTAGGGCAAAGCATTTGACTGGCTATGACATTGACTTTGTTTGTTTTCCTTTTTCACAGGATCAGCTAACCGCCTTGCTACAGCATTCTGAGGCATTTCAGGTGGCCATGGCGGACTTTGTGGGACAAGTTAAATTTAACCCCCCAAGGATAAGCGGTTTACCTTGCTGAATCTCACTTCTTACTCCCTGTCATCCCCGCTTTGCATGCAACCTATCTTGCATGCCATTACTCTTTTCTCAGATGGCTCCCCCTCCCGTGGAGTCCTTACATGGCAGGGTCCTACTGGGGAATGGGAGGTTGTTTTTACAGGACCTCAAGCATCGGCCCAGCGGTCGGAACTGGCAGCGGTCATACTTGCTTTCTCTACGTTTTCTGATGTGCCTTTTAACCTGATTGTGGATACTCAATATGTTTACCGCCTTGTTTTTACCTTAGCTCAAGCTTATTTGTCTCCATCGATGGATAGGGATCTTTTTGCTTTATTCCAACAGCTTCAAGGTTTTCTTACTAACCGTACGGTCCCTTTCTTCATTGCCCACATACGCTCTCACACAAGGATTCCAGGTTATTTGACGGAGGGCAATGCACGAGCAGATTCTGCTCTCCGAGACTCTGCTGAGGTTTTTTCTCTCTTTGACAACCCCATTGACAGTCATGCAATGTTTCATCAATCTGCTAAGGTTTTGCATAAACAGTTTTCCATTCCTATGTCACAGGCTAGAGACATTGTGTCGTCCTGTGCTTCCTGTACGAAGTCTCCTATATTCCTGCCATTTGATGCTGTTAATCCTCGAGGAACAGAAGCTAATCAGCTATGGCAGATGGATGTCACGCAAGTACCTGCTTTGGCTCCGCTTTCTAAGTTACATGTGACTGTTGATACCTTCTCTGGATTTATATGGGCTACACCCTTACGGGGTGAAACATCCAGACATGTTATACAACATTGCATTCGTTCGTTTGCGGCAATGGGTAAACCTAAAAGCCTTAAGACAGACAATGGGTCATCATATGTTTCTTCTGCCTTTCAGGACTTTTGCCGTCAGTGGGACATTAAGCTAACCCATGGAATACCCTATAACTCGACTGGACAGGCGATTGTTGAAAGAGCCCACCTGACATTCAAAAATTTGTTACACAAGCAAGTGGGAGATAGAGGGGTTCCTGTGGCTGAAATACCTACAGCTGTTGCTAAAGTACTGTATACTCTTAATTTTCTTCTTGCTCCCCATAATAGGTCACACTCTCCAGTCGAATTGCATTTCAGGACCGAGGAGTGTCTTCCTAAGCCATTGGTTGTTTATCGGCAGCAACCCGATCCTGAGTGGAAGGGTCCTGTACCTCTAATCACCTGGGGACGAGGATACGCAGCGGTTTCTACAACCTCAGGACCTGTGTGGATTCCTGCTCGAGCGATCCGCCCATGGAGAGAGAAGAAGGTTACTCAGCTCCAGGATGGTGGTTCACCAGTAAACTAAATGTGCTGACATTTGTTCTTTTCTTTCTTACTGTGCTTCCAGCTGTAAGAACAATGCCTCATGGGGGCAACCCCAACTTTTGGATTCGTCATGCTAACTATATGTTTGAGGTTCATGGTAAGAATGCAACGTTATACTATGAGCATCCACTGGCAGTGTCGCAAATGGCCTTTCTTCCGGCATTGTTCAACACACCTGAGCTGGTTATTGGACATTTGCAACATCTTGATAGGTCTACACTCTTCTCCAATCCTCCAGAACAATTTAACAACACCCGTTGGCGAAGCATGACATTCAAGAAATACACTAAAGGACTTTGTTTCTGCTGTCATAGTTCTGGAGTCTGGAATAGTAAATGGAAGTACTGGACTCAAGCACAAAGGGTTTTGCAGAATGTAGGCAATTATACGGGTTGTGACGTTTATTTTTGGTTATGGGGTAGTTATAACAGTTCTTATAAGCTTAATTATACCTTGTTTAACACTACTATTGAAGATATATATGATGTGTTTCCTATGTTTACTCCTGATTATTCTGCTATAGATAGTGGTTAAATTTGCAATGGATGGCAAATCAAGGATCCTAACATGTGGTTCTTTTTTAATGGAGTTGCCACGAATTTCCATCCAGGTCAATATCAATGTGCAGCATTGGGTTATTTTATCTGAATAATACTATTGAGAAAGAACTTCAGAATTTACAGGAGAGCATTACTAACAATGTACGCACTGATGTTAATCTCTTTGATTGGGTGACTTCTTGGTTGCCTGATTTATCTGTCCTTAGACAAGTTTTCTTTTATGGGTTTATTATTATTATCTGCTTTATACCTTTGTATTTTTGCATTACTTGTATTCCTAATCTTATTTCTGTTTGTAACACATGTCCACTGCGTAGAAGGGAGACATCGAGTTTTGCACGACGGCAATTGTACTCAATGAGGTATCACCCTCCGGAACAAAGTACCAGGAGTCAGGAGGGGTACGATGTTCAGGAGGACAGTGATGGTGTATATGGAGGAATAGTTATGGAGTATGATGACATGCAGGGGTATGATTAGCCGTCCCTCTCTCAAATTTAAATGAAAAAGGAGGACATGTAGGAATGCATCTGGATTCTGTCAGGCTGTCTCTGACACATTTTGTAAACATAAGCCTCTTTGCTCACTGAGAGACAACGCTCCTTATCTCTCTTTCTTTGGGTTCTGACACTTCTGATTGGTTGTTTGGCCTTAGGTTTTGTCTCTGTTAGGTTTCGTTTCTGCTATACAATGCTTGCTAGTTTCGTTTCTCGCTCTCTCTGCCTAAATAAAGAAAAAGGCTTCAGTATCGTTTGACCAGCTGAAGAGAGCAGGCATGTTTTTGTGTGTCTCTGTTTTCTCCCTACTCAAAGCCTAATGAAGCAGGACTTCATGGGACTGATTGCTATCTTAAAGATCTGAGGATATAAACTGCTGCTAATGAGGCTGACTGAATAAAGAAGATATCTTTACATGAAGCAGAATTCCAACACCAAACATTGTTGCTGTTGTGTGCTAGTAAATCACGTATGGTGACCCTATTAGGAGGGTCAATGTATGTAAGATGTTGAAGGAATAGTGTGCCACTGGAATCTCCCAGGGAATTTCTGTGGCTGAGCAAGACTTTGAACTTAGGTGTCTTGAGTTGTAGTTTGACACTCTGTACACAACACCACATTGGCTGTTTGACAGCAGTTAGAACTGTAATGCATGATGAGATCTCCTCCCAAAAGGAATGTTGCAAGACCATTGTTGATTCTGTTTCAGAAGAATAACATGAATCCAGAGCTAGGCCCTTATACACCTCCCTTGGAATAATAATAATTTCTTCTTTCATGTCCCGATCAAACCCTGGCCTGCCGAAATGAAGCTACTTTCTTGGCTTTGTCGTTGGCCAAACTTAAGTCCTCATCGGTGCAGTGATGCTGTTGAAATCCTATCCGGATGCCTGGAGGCCATTGGGGTCTGGATGGGGGCCAATGGGCTTCAGCTGAATCCCAGCACGACAAAGTGGCTGTGGATAAGGGGCCCCGTGTTATCCAGGGAGTTACCATCTTTGGTACTGGATGGGCTGTTTTGCCCCAGACAGACCCAGTGCGCAACTTGGGGGTCCTTCTGGACTCGCGGTTGCTGCTAGAAGAACAGGTAGCAGCTGTGGCCAGGAGGGCTTTTGCCCAACTTCGGGTGATTCGCCAGTTGCACACGCTCCTGGACCGGGGCTCCTTGCTTATGATCACCCATGCTCTGGTCACTTCCCGACTAGATTATTGTAATGCGCTCTACATGGGGCTGCCCTTGACGACCATTCGGAGGCTGCAGCTGGTCCAGAATACGGCAGCCCGGGTGGTGATGGGATGCGGACGATATGCCCGCGCCTCACCGCTACTTCCGGAGCTGCACTGGTTACCAGTTTGTCTCCGGGTGCAATTCAAGGTGCTGGTTTTGACCTTTAAAGCCCTATATGGCAGTGGGCCAGGATACCTTAGAGACCGCATCGTCCCAAGAGTGTCTGCCCGTCCAACCAGAGTGGACCGGAGGGGCTCTCTAATGGTGCCATCAGTTAGGGGTGCACATCTATCCAGCACCCGAAGGAGGGCCTTCTCCGTGGCCGCACCAACTCTCTGGAACCTCCTGCCAACAGATCTAAGACTTCAAAGAGAATTGCTGCCCTTCAGGAAAGGATTGAAGACCTGGCTGGCAGAGCAGGTGTGGGGCCCGAATGGGAACACGGTCCCCGCCTGCTGGCTTATGTAAACAATTAAGAACTCTCTCTTCTTCTTTTTATAGTGGGTGGGATGGGTGGGTGGGATATGGGTCTTTTAAAGTGGGTGGGATATGGGTCTTTTAAAGTGTTTTAAGAGTGGGTGGCATATATAAATATGACTATTAAATTAAATTAAATTAATTAAATGTATCTGGCAGTAATTGGCAGACCAGTAAATGAGATGGATCTGAATCTTCCCACATTCATACCATGCCAGCAGACCCCACTTGAGCATGTTGGTCTTATTTTTAGGGACTCTGACCCTTAGCCTATTCATGATCCTCCAAGAGATGTAGGGGAGGTTGATTTCCTCAGCTATATCCTCCTTTAATTATGTTCCTTTCCCAGTGAGCTACTTCCTCCATCTTTTAATTTGGTTTTGCTCTAGTGTACCCTCAAGACCATAAAGAAAGCTGAGCACAGAAGAATAGATGCCTTTGAAATGTGGTGTTAGAGGAGAATTTTGAGAGTCCCCTGGACAGCAAAGAGAACAAATAGGTCAATCTTAAAATAAATCAACCCTGACTGATCCTTGGAAGGTCAAATATTGAAAATGAAGTACTTTGGACATCAAATAAGAAGAGAGGATTCACTTGAGAAAGCCTTGATGCTGGGAAAGATCAAGGGCAAAAAAGAAGGAGGCAGCAGAGAATGAAATGGCTAGATGGTATTGTTGATGCAGTGGGCACAAAACTGGGCGGGTTGAGTAGGATGGTGGAGGATAGGGGTGCCTGGCATGCAATGGTCCATGGGATCACAAAGGGTTGGACTTGACTATGTGACTGAACAACAATAACTCCCAAGAATGTTTGTTCTTCTCATAAAGCTCTTCCCAGATCTGAGCCTGCAGATTTGAGGCTCATATCCATTCAGAGGATGTCAAAGGTCATTCTCTTGCTTAGTTCTTTGGCGTCCATTGCTACTTCTCTCCTGATCTTAGATGGAGCGATACTCACAAGAGGGTATATTTTCTCAAGTAATGTAGGTTTGAGGCATCCTGTCACTATATGCATACAATAACCTCTCACAGCCTTTGATTCACCAAAGAGCTTTTGTTCCCTAGCTCACTCTTTCTTTCACTCCTCTACAGTGTCATATTTGCATTCAGGCTCATTTTGTTATATATATATAAAAAATTTTGGATTCAGCTCTGATTTCTTTTTGACAATGAACCAGTCCTTTCATGTTAGCAGACTCTTTCACTCTCTCTCAGTATGTGTGTGTGTTAGAAACATTTTATTCAAATTATAGAGACTTTGAGGGGAAAAGAAGATCATTTGTTTTCACTTTTTGGATGGTGGAGAGGTATCTCATGAAGTTTTCAAGATGTCTTCTTGTGTCAAGAGAAATGAAAGAGACGAAAATGAAGAATTTAATCATTTTTTCCTATCCAAGTAAGCAGACATACTGTATCATCCATATTTATCATTCAGGTTGGCCCAAGGCATTTTGATGCAATACACTTTTAGTATTTGAGACCCAAGACAATAGAAACAGCCGAAAGCTTGGCTTAACACATCTTTATTGCATGATGGTCAGGGGGAACATGTGGTAATGGCGGACGGACAGCTCAATATATACTGTGGCTATACATTTGAATGTGGCTCCTCGGTAGCCCATTGGCTACTGTCTGCGTGACGTCACTCTCCGTCACGCCCTTCTTGTCCAGGTGAGGTAGTGGCGGGAATCTCCCCGCGGCTGTAGGTATTTGGGGAATTGGAACCATGTGAGCTAGGCGCTCGCTATTGCCCCTAGTGGTCACTAGCTCGCGTCCTCATACGGAAGGTTACAGTGTTACAACTGGTGATTGTTACATCCACTCATTCGAGTGTTACAATACTTAAAGGCACAATACTCCAAACACAACATCCCTCCCCCCTAGGATGAGACGAAGTCTCTCATCCAATATGGTTTATTGCAAGAGCGTTTTGGGCGCAAGGCTGGCTGGCTTGTCCCGGGGGCGCTATCACTTCTGTGTTCTCTGGTCTCTTGTCCTGCAATGGGAGAGGGAGACTCGTTAGCGACTCGCTGAGGTTCTGCGGTTTTCGGGGTAGGGGTAAACTCCATTGTGGGAAAATCGGGGACATTGGGGGCTAAAGAAAAACCCTGCTTCTCGCTTGGACGGGTGGGGGACCACTCCGAAAAAAACCCCCCGGTTTTGTAACTCAAAGTCAAAATCATCTTCTGGGATATCTGTGGGGGCATCCTCCAGGATATCTGCGGGGACAAACTTATCCCCTTCCCCCCTTGGTGGGGACCACTGGCCCCCTTCTCCTCCCCTTGGGCTGAACGGGTGGGGGACAACCCTAACGTTGAGTCCGCCTTGGTTACCGGGAACCTGGCGCCGAAGTTGGTCTGCGTGCCGCCTCCAGAGTAGACCTGTGCTTGTCTCTACGCAGTATGACACAGGTCCTGTTTGCCCAATGACTACTCCCGGAACCCAGGCTGGCCCTGCGCTAGCGTAGTTTCTGCAATGGACCGGGGCGCCTATTTTGAAACCCTTTGTGCCCGCTACCCCGATGTTCCTCCCAGTGTCTTCCACTCTTGTGGGGTCTAGCCTGGTCAGTATCGTAGTCAGCTTCCTGCGCATTAGGAGCTCTGCGGGCGAATACCCTGATGCCAGGGGGGTCACCCTATACCCAAGCAAGAATTGGCATAACTGTAGGTTCAGGTCTCCGGGGCCCATGCGCCTCAGCGCGTCTTTGGTGGTACGCACGAGGCGTTCAACCTGGCCGTTTGTCGCCGGGTGAAAAGGTGCAGAGGTGATGTGCCGGATGGCGTTAATGTCAATGAACGCCTGAAATTCGGCGGACGTGAAACAACTAGCGTTATCGCTCACAAGTGTATCAGGTATACCGAACAAACTGAACACCTTGCGCAACTGTTTAATGGTTGCGGCTGAAGAGGTGTTTGCCACTGGGATAACCTCTAACCACTTGGAATAAGCATCCACTATAAGGAGAAAGAGCGAACCTCTGAAAGGGCCTGCGAAGTCAATGTGCACGCGGGACCACGGCCCCTTTGCCGCGTCCCATTCCCTGTGCGGAAGTCGGGCCTCCTCGGGCCGGGAGCTTTGGCAACTCTCGCAAGTGCCCACCATGTGCTCAATGTCAGCGTCCAACTGCGGCCACCAGAAATAGCTCCTGGCCAATGCCTTTGAGCGGACAATCCCTGGATGGCTGACGTGCAGCAGCTTGAGCACTCTTGATCTCAGGGATTCAGGGACGACCACCCGCTGGCCCCACAGGAGGCAACCCCTCTCCATGGACAGTTCCAACCTTTTCCTAAAGAACGAGGCAAATTCTGCCGCTGGGGAAGACGTTGGCCACCCTTTTTGCACCCATGAACTAACCAGGGCCAACGTCTTATCTCTACCCGTCGCCTTGGCGATCTCCGCGGGCACTATGGGGGGTGAATCCAGGACCTCTATCATGAGCACTTGGTGGTCTTGTTCCACCTCACACATGGGGCCGCCCACGTGGGGCAGGGGTGACCTCGATAGGGCGTCCGCATGGCTTATGTCCTTTCCGGGGTGGTAAACCAGCACGTTCTGGTACGCGTTTAAAAGAATGGCCCACCTCAGCATTCTAGGGGACAGGATCTGCGGTGTGGGCTTGTCTGTGGTGAAAATGCCTAGCAGGGGCTTGTGGTCAGTCACGATGGTGAAGGGGCGGCCATATAGGAAGTCGTGAAACTTCTTCGTCCCAGCAATTATCGCTAGTGCCTCCCTGTCTGTCTGTGCATAGTTGCACTCTGCCTTAGACAGGGACCTGGAGTAGAACGCCACCGGGGCTTGCCGCCCGCTTTCCAACACGTGGCACAGGACTGCCCCCACCCCCACTGGAGAAGCATCGCATACCAAAACCACTGGTTTCTTGGGGTCGAAATGGGTTAATATGGCGTCTGAGGATAAGAGTTGTTTCAGCTCATTGAATGCCCTCTCCTGACTCTCGCCCTATCGCCACGCCTCGTCTTTTTTTAACAATTTATGAAGCGGCTCCACCACCGATGCCTTCCTAGGCAGGAAGGAATGGTAGAAGTTTAGGAGTCCCAGGAACGATTGCAACTCTGGCTTGGAGGTCGGGCGAGGAGCATTTTGAACGGCGGCCACCTTTGATTCAGAGGGTTTTATGCCAGCAGGGGTTACCCGGAAACCCAGGAACTCAACCTCTTTTGCGAAGAAGACACATTTGTCTTTCCGCAGCCTCAACCCCGCTTTTTCAAATACCATCAGTACTTTGTCTAGCCTTTCAGCCAATTCTGACTCACTCCCCCCTGTTATCAATACGTCGTCAAAATATGGCAAGACCCCCTCCAGACCCTTCAAAAGACTCTCCACTAATGATTGGAAAATGCCTGGCACCGAGTTCACGCCAAACTGTAGGCACGTCACCAGAAACGCCCCTTTGTGGGTGACTATCGTCTGCGCAGCAGCTGCAGCTGGGGTTACCGAGAGTTGCTGATAAGCCTGCGCCAGGTCTAGCTTCGCAAAGCACTTTCCCCCATGTAACCTGGCCAACAGGTGGCTGACTACCGGCACCGGATACGCATTTGGGCGTATCGCCTTATTAATGGTACATTTGTAATCAGCGCAAATTCGAACCTCCCCATTGGCCTTTAGCGCTGTTACAATCGGAGTTTCCCACTCCGCAGAATCAACAGGAACTAGGATCCTCTGGCCCACCAATTTGTCCAGTTCCGCCTCTATTTTGTCCTTAAGTGCAAAAGGCACCCTTTGCGGTTTGAGTCTTATTGGGCGGATCTCCGGGTCCAGGTCGAACGCAACTGGGGCCCCCTTGAATTTTCTGAGTCCCTTCTTGAACACTTCGGGATGCGCATTACACACCTCCTGTATTGGGTCAGTCCCAATGGTATGCACCCCCCCAATGAACAAACCCAGGGGCTTAAACCATTGTGTCCCGAGGAGGCAACAGTCCCCCCCTTCGAGAACAACCAGGGGGAGTTCCGAGGCGTGTTGCTTGTATTGGACCTTGAATTTTCCCACCCCCAACACCGGAATGCTATTTCCCTGTACGTCCCGCAGCGTAGACCTCAGTGCTTTGAGCTTGGGCCGCACATTGGGGGAAATTCCCAAAAACTCTCTCTGGGAAATGATGGAATATGAGGAACCCGAGTCTATCTCCATCTTAACGGGGACCCCTTGCACCAGTACCTCTACAAAATAACGTGGGTGTCCCAAGGACACGCTGTGGACTGCCGTATCTTCGTCGCTGTCGTCAGAGATGCGGCCCACGCCGTCCTGCTTCCTCGAGGGCCAGTTGCCCTCCTGCTTCTTCAGTGAGCGGTCTGTCGAGCCTTTCCGGTCTTTGCGCCGTCGCCTGCAAACCTTGGCTATGTGGCCTCGGCGCCCGCAGTTGTGGCACTCCGCCTTCCTGAACGGACACTTACTGCGGTCATGGGACGCCCCGCAGCTGTCGCAATGCCGGCCGTCCTTCCGCACCTTCCGGACGTCCTCGTCCTCGCTGCTCTCCATGGAGGAGTGTGGTGCCCGCCTGGCCGCTTGCACTGAGCCTGCTGCCTTGTCGGGTTGTGGGGGCCTTGTCCTGAACCCCTTAACCCTGGCCCTCGTGGCTTCTGCCGCCTGCGCCTCCTTCACGACCTCTTGCAACGTTGGGGGCGGCTCCTTGTTCATCAGCTTTCGCTGGACCTCCTCGTCCCACAGGCCACACAGCATGCGGTCCCTGAGGGCGATTTCCAGGTTCTCCCACTTGCATGGGCCGGCGGCCAAACGGAAGGCCGCTGCAAAGGCAGCCACGGACTTACCAGGCGACTGGACTCTCTTCCAGAATGCGTCCCGGGCCGAAAACATTGAGACCAAGGGCTGGAAATGGTCCCGCATCACTTTCAGGAGCTGCTTGACCGGAACCTCGCCCACCTTCCTTGGAGACACCAGGTCCACCAAAACCTTCATGGCCGGGAACCCGAGCATCCTGATGAGGATGGCCCTTTTCTTCCCCTCGTCCGAGATGTCGGACACCATCAGTGTGCTTTGGAAATCCATCTCGAACAGTTCCCATTCTTCCGGTTTGTTGATGTTGAAACCGGCCTGTGTTGTCTTGATTTCGTGGGGATCCATGATCCCATCCTCGTCACCAATTTAGTGTTTGAGAACCAAGACAATAGAAACAGCCGAAAGCTTGGCTTAACACATCTTTATTGCATGGTGGTCAGGGGGAACATGTGGTAATGGCGGACGGACAGCTCAATATATACTGTGGCTATACATTTGAATGTGGCTCCTCGGTAGCTCATTGGCTACTGTCTGCGTGACGTCACTCTCCGTCACGCCCTTCTTGTCCAGGTGAGGTAGTGGCGGGAATCTTCCCGCGGCTGTAGGTATTTGGGGAATTGGAACCATGTGAGCTAGGCGCCCGCTATTGCCCCTAGTGGTCACTAGCTCATGCTCTCATACGGAAGGTTACAGTGTTACAGCTGGTGATTGTTACATCCACTCATTCGAGTGTTACAATACTTAAAGGCACAATACTCCAAACACAACAACACTAAACAAGAATTGTACTCCAGTGTTTCTTTGGTTATTAAAATGATTTCTATTGTGTTTCTTATGAAATAATGCTCAACACTTCTTGATAACATCTTTTAAAAAAGTAATCATTACAATGAAAAAGCAGATGAATCTCCTATGATATTGCAAGAGATCCTGGGGTACACATATTTATTGATAAGTCGCTTTTATATCTTTAAAATTCAAATATACAAAGCTGGCTTATACTAAATCAAATGATTAGTCTACCCTTTGACTTGATATTAACAATGACTTACAGTGTCCATGACATCAAGCAAGAACCTTTGCTACACCTATGTAATGAGAATAGAACATTGGAAGAGCTTTGCCGGATCAGGGTGAATCAGGAGTTCTCAACCTTTTCAAGTTGGGGGCCGGGTCACGCTCACTCAAACAGTTGGCGAGCTGGACTGGTGCTCCAGCCGCTGCCATTGGAATCGGCCATGGACTCATTTATGGCTGTTGTAAATGTGCTTACAACAGCTGTAAATGAGTCCATGGCTGTAGTAAATGTTTACGATGGTCATACATGAGTCCACTGCTGATTCCACTGGTGGCGGCTATAGCGAGAGCAGGAGTCAGATTATTTGGTGCCATGGGCCAGATCTGGGGCGTGGGTCATAGGTTGAGAACCCCTGGGCTGAATGCTTGTCTAATCCTGCATCCTGTTTCCCATTGTGGTCAACCAGATACCCATAGAAAGCCTTTGAGAAGAACACTGGGGTGGGCGTCCTCTCAGGCTGTCGTTCCCTAGCAATGGGTGTCCAGAGACTTGCTGCCTCTGATCTTGAGGGTAATAAAAAGCCACCTCTTATAGAAGTCCTTCATGCTTTCTCACTTTACAGATGTTGGCAAGATCCTTGTTTTAAGAAGCAGCGCAAGGAATGACCACAATCCCAAAGGAAAACATAACCTCTCAATATGCTAAGAATTCAAATAGACAGACCAAGCAAACTGTAGGGCAATGCTGTTAAACATAGCTTTTCCAGGCATGTTCTATATGTACTCCCAAAAGAGTTGATGGTGAAAGAGAATACTTAACTGGATTATAGTCGATCAAAGGCAACCTCAGGCAACACAGCCTGTGCTTGGTTTCCCACCACACTCCACATCAGTATTGTATAGAACCGTTATCTGGGGATTATTGAACAATCTCTGTAATAATATCACCTGAAAAGTCATGCCTGACCAACAAATCTCTCCAGCTCTGAAAGGCATTTCAGAGACATAACTCAATTCCATCCCCTGCTAATCCTTTTGAGTAAATCTCTTGATTTTCTAAGTCTATCATGTGTACCCTCCAGTACTTTATTTGGAAGTTGCCTTCAGAAAATAATAACAGTCAGGATTATATTTGAAATGTCAGGCTTAAATTTATGCAACATGATTCCTCAAATATACAGTGTCAAGGTTGGTGCATCATCTGTACTGATAACTTGGGATCACTCTACGGTTCTGAAAAATCCAAAGCTATGACATTTCTGCTGACTAATCCTCCACCTGCTTAAATATCAGACCACGTAGACAATTCAGATATGGTTTAGCACTTTTAAATTACATCTTAATAAATGAAGCTTATGATTCATTCTGTTGTTGAAATCAATGGGACTAAATGTTTGAGTAATGGCAGTGACCGTCAAGCTAATCTTTGTTAGTAGTGGACAGAAGGTGGTAATAGTAAACCCCTGTTGAACGTTTCTTACCTTGAAAACTCTATAATGAGAATATTCAAGATGAATATAGTGAGATAGTGCTAGAAGATGGGATTCCCAATGCAGAAGGCACTTACTCAGCTACTGAAGAAGGGTGGTGGTGGAGTACAAATAGCCCTTTCTCTCATGAGACAACTAGAGCAAAGCTGAAAGGACAGCTAGTGGCTCACATGCACAGAGGGAAAGTCTTACGCAGAACAGATGATGCAGATGATGCATGGAATGTGAAAGTATGAATCAAGATAAACTGGAAACTATAAAGAAAGAAATTAAATTTATAAACATTGCAATGTTTGTCATCAATGCACTAAAATGGATTGGAATGGGATATTTTCAGTGAGATAATTACTCTGCAAATGAGAAACTATGGAGAAACTGAATGGCTCTGATACTGAGGCAAAATGTAGCATAGACAGTTAGGAGGTTTAATGAAAGTCTCACCAAATAATCTCAACATTATTGTTGGAAAACCTATCAACATAGCTATTATTAAAATCTTTGCTCCAACTACAGATGCTAAAGAATATGAAATTGAAAACTTTAAAGAAAGCATCCAGGAAGAAACTGATCACACACCAGAACAAGACATGTTTATAACCATGGGCAACTGGAACACAAAAGTAGGGAACAAAGTAGAACCAAATGCAGTTGGAAATTTTCGTCTAGAGCAGAAACAAAGAAGGAAAGCAACTCATAGAATTCTGCAAATCAACAATCTGTTTATTGAAAATAAATGTTTCAAGCAGCCAAAGAGATGACTGTACACTTGGACATCGTCAGATGGACAATATAAAAATCGAATAGACTATGTAACTGAAAGTAAGAGGTGAAAAGAAGACCAAGAGCAGAATGTAATGCTGATCATGAGCAGTTAGTATCTAACATCTGAGTAAAGCTAGAAAAGAAAATTAAAAGAATCCTAATGCCAACATTTAAACAACATTTAATACAACTTAAACAACATTTCTGATGAATTTAAAGTTTACATAAGGAACATATTGGCATTACTAAACTCAATTGAACACAAAACACAAGAACTGTGGATTGAAATGATAGATATTAGAGAAGAATGCAAAAAGGTAATTCCCGTAGTAAAAAAGAAGAGAAAATATTAAATGATGATAAAAGAAACACTTGTGAAGGACAGGTGACAAACTAAAGTGAAAGTGAAGTGAAAGCTGTTCTGAAAACACTGGAAATAAATAAATCATCAGGTAGATCGAATTATTTCAGGCCACAGAGACTGAATCTTGCAAAAAACCTAACTAGAATCTTCTTTTCTACTTCCTCTTTTACTACTATGGGTTTTGAGGGAGATGCAAGTTCTGGTTCTGGAATTTCTAGTGGCTTCCAACGATATTATTTGGTATTCTTGTAATATGTCTCTAATATTATCTCCCCCACCTTCCTATGGATCTGCCTTGTTCTCTTTGTCCTCCTCTTCTTTTCATCTATGCCTTATAGGGTATAGAATTCCAAGACATTATTAGATTATTATTAGATTATGTAAAAGTGTAGTTAGAAGCAGACATGGGGATTCCCTCTGTGCCAGAACCTCCATCCCCCCCTTCTAATTGTAACTAAGGTGACAACTGTGAGTAAACTTCATTTCTTTCTTCTCAAGATGCATCTACCTGTAGGGTGACTATTTTTTACTTTTAAAAAGGCTTGAATAAATGTGTCCCCAGGGAAAGTTGGTGAGACTGGCTAAATCTCTCCACACTTTTTTTTTTTTTTGCCTTGTGCTCTGCTAAAAAAAACAGGCAGCCATATTCCTAATATAACCTAATTAAAAAACAAAAACCTCAGCAGGTGCCAGTCAAAATGTAATACACATGAAAAAACCATTCCTGCTGTAATCCTGATAAGAGTTTCCAGAGCTGAACCATGTCATCTCAGTGCTGAATCCTCTTTTGTCAGAAGTAGGCCAGAGTCTCTTTAGTGTATGAGAACCAAGACAAAGGAACAGCCGAAGGATTGTCTTAACACATCTTTATTGTATGGTGGTCAGGGGGAACATGCGGTAATGGCGGATGAGCAGCTCAATATATACGGTGGTTATACATTTGAATGTGGCTCCACGATAACCCATTGGCTACCGTTGGCGTGACGTCATTTCTGGTCACGCCCTTCTTGTCCAGGTGAGGTAGTGGCGGGAATCTTCACGCGCTGTGGTTCCTTGGGGAATTGGGACCTGTGAGCTGGGCGCTCGCTATTGCCACCAGGTGGTCATTAGCTCGCATCCTGATTGTAACGGGTTACATTGATATATGTTAAAGGCACAGTATTGAGAACACAAAGCATAGTATTGAGAATACATGATATATATGTTAAGGGCATATCTCAATATCATTTCCAGGGAATCCTAAGCAGGCATCTGCTTGGGAATACCCTGAAGGAAATGGTGAGCCACTGTGTGAGACAGAATGCTGGACTGGATGGGCTGTGGCCTGTTCCAGCAAGGCTGTTCTTATGTTCTTATGTTCTTATGTTCTTAATTGAGAACACAACATCCCTCCCCCCTAGGATGAGACGAAGTCTCTCATCCAAGATGGCTTATTGCAAACGCGCTTTGGGCGTGCTGCTGGCTGGCTTGTCCCTGCTCCTTGTCCTGCAACGGGAGAGGGAGACTCGTTAGTGTCTTGCTGCGGCTCTGCGGCTTGTGGGGAAGGGACAGAAAAACTGGGGGCACTAGGGACTAACGGAAAACCCCGTTTCTCGCTTGGATGGGTGGGGGACCACTCCGGAAAACCCCCCCGGTTTTGTAAATGAAAATCAGAAGCATCCCCTAGGGGGGCATTAGAAGGATCCCGCAGGATATTTATGAGGACAGATTCGGCCTCCTTTCCCTCCCCGCTAGGTGGGGACCACCGGCCCCCCTCTCCTCCCCCTTGGGCTAAACGGGTGGGGGAGAACCCTAACGTTGAATCCTTATCTGCGCCGTCCGCGCGTCGTTCAGCCGGGACCCGGCCCCGGAGCTGGTCCGCGTGCCGCCTCCATAGTAGACCCTCACTGGTCTCCACACAATACGACACGGGACCCGTCTGCCCTATGATGACGCCCGGGACCCAGGCTGGCCCCGCGCTAGCGTAGTTCCTGCAATGCACCGGAGCACCCACTTCGAAACTCTTCGTGACCTCTAACCCGATGTTTCTCCCTTTGTCCTCCACCCTCGTTGGGTCTAGTCTGGTCAAGATCGTGGTCAGCTTCCTACGCATTAAGAGCTCTGCGGGTGAGTACCCTGACGCTAGGGGGGTGACCCTGTACCCTAGCAGGAACTGACACACCTGTAGGTTGAGATCCCCGGGGCCCATGCGCCACAGCACGTCCTTGGTGGTGCGCACGAGGCGCTCAACCTGGCCGTTCGTTGCCGGGTGGAAAGGGGCGGAGGTGATGTGCCGAATGGCGTTGATCTCTGTGAACGCCCTGAATTCAGCGGACGTGAAGCAACTAGCGTTATCGCTAATTAGGGTGTCGGGTATACCGAACGTGCTAAAGACCCTCCACAAATGCTTCACCGTCGTTGCTGAAGAGGTGCTCGTAACTGGGATTACCTCCAACCACTTGGAGTAAGCATCCACCACGAGGAGAAAAAGTGTCCCCCTAAATGGCCCCGCAAAATCGATGTGCACCCGCGACCATGGCCCCTTTGCCGCGTCCCATTCCCTGTGCGGCAGACGCGCCTCTTCGGGTCGGGAGCATTGGCACCTCTCGCAAATGCCCACCATGTGCTCGATGTCGGCATCCAACTGGGGCCACCAGAAATAGCTCCTGGCCAGAGCCTTGGAGCGCACAATCCCAGGATGGCTGACGTGCAGCAGTTTGAGCACCCTAGGCCTCAGGGATTCAGGGACTACCACCCGCTGGCCCCACAGAAGGCACCCCCTCTCTATGGACAACTCTAACCTCTTCCTGAAAAAGGGGGCGAACTCTGCCGCCTGGGAGGACGCTGGCCATCCTTTCTGCACCCAGGAGCTGACTAAAGCAAGCGTTTTGTCCCTGCCAGTCGCCTTGGCGATGTCTGCGGGTACAATGGGGGGCGAGTCTAAGACCTCTATCAGGAGTACCGGGCGGTCTCGCTCTTCCTCACCCATGACGCTGCTAGCGTTGGGGAGGGGAGACCTCGACAGGGCGTCCGCGTGGCTTATCTCTTTTCCCGGATGGTACACTAACGCGTGCTGATACGTGTTCAAGAAAATGGCCCACCGTAACATCCTAGGGGACAGGATTTGAGGGGTGGGTTTGTCTGCAGTGAAAATGCCGAGCAGGGGCTTGTGATCGGTCACTATGGTGAAAGGGCGGCCATAGAGGAAATCGTGGAACTTTTTGGTCCCCGCGATGATTGCTGTTTGGGCGTAGTTTCGTTCCGCTTGGGACAGGGATCTGGAGTAGAATGCTACCGGGGCCTCTCTCCCGTTCTCCAACACGTGGCACAGCACCACTCCCACCCCCACTGGGGACGCATCACATATTAGAACCACTGGCCTCTTTGGGTCAAAATGGGTGAGAATGGCGTCAGACGTTAGGAGTTGTTTCAGGTCACTGAATGCCTTCTCCTGGCTCTCACCCCACGTCCACGCCTCATCCTTCTTAAGTAGCTTGTGGAGTGGCTCTGCTACCGATGCCTTCCGCGGCAGGAAGGAGTGGTAAAAGTTTAAGAGCCCTAGGAACGACTGCAATTCGGGCTTGGAGGTGGGGCGAGGGGCATTTCGAATGGCGGCTACCTTTGATTTGGATGGTTTGATTCCCTCGGGGGTCACCCGGAAACCTAAGAACTCAACCTCTTTGGCGAAGAAAACGCATTTGTCTCTCCGCAACCTCAACCCCGCCTTTTCGAACACCGCCAGCACTTTGTCCAACCGTTCAGCCAACTCCTCCTCACTCCCCCCGTTATCAACACGTCATCAAAGTATGGCAAGACCCCCTCCAGTCCCTTTAAGAGGCGTTCCACGAGCGACTGGAAAATACCCGGCGCCGAGTTCACGCCGAACTGTAGGCGCGTCACCTGGAACGCCCCCTTATGAGTGACTATCGTTTGCGCAGCAGCTGCAGCTGGGGTTACTGAGAGTTGCTGATAGGCTTGCGCTAGGTCAAGTTTGGCGAAACACTTTCCCCCATGCAACCTGGCCAACAGGTGGCTGACTACCGGCACCAGATACGCATTTGGGCGGATCGCCTTATTGATGGTGCACTTATAATCAGCGCAAATGCGAACCTCCCCGTTGGCCTTTAGCGCAGTTACAATCGGAGTTTCCCACTCCGCGGAATCAACAGGAACAAGAATCCCCTGGCCCACCAATTTGTCCAGTTCCGCCTCTATCTTGTCCTTTAGTGCGAAAGGCACTCTGCGTGGCTTGAGTCTGATAGGGCGGACCTCCGGGTCCAGGTCGAACGCTACTGGGGGTCCCTTGAATTTTCCGAGTCCTTTCTTGAAAACTTCGGGGTGCGCGTCACACACCTCCTGTATTGGGTCAGTCCCGACGGCATGCACCCCCCCAATGAACAAACCCAGGGGCTTAAACCATTGAGTCCCGAGGAGGCTACAGCTTCCCCCCTTTAGAACAACCAGGGGAAGTTCCGCGGCGTGTTGCTTGTATTGGACCTTGAATTTTCCAACCCCCAACACCGGAATGCTATTTCCCTGCACGTCCCGCAGCGTGGACCTCAATGCTTTGAGCTTAGGCCGCACGTGGGGGGAGATTCCCAAGAACTCCCGCTGGGACATAATTGAGTAGGAAGAACCCGAGTCTATCTCCATCCTAACAGGGGCCCCTTGTACCAGTACCTCGACAAAATAACGTGGGTGTCCCAAGGACACGCTGTACACGGGGGCCTCGTCGCTGCTGTCGTCGGAGATGCGGCCTACGCCGTCCTGCTTCCTCACGGGCCGGGCGCCCTCCTTGGTCTTCGGCGGCCGGTCTGACGGGCCTTTCTGGTCTCTGCGCCGCCGTCTGCAGACCTTGGCGATGTGTCCCCGGCGTCCGCAGTTGTGGCACTCGGCCTTCCGGAACGGGCACTTGATGCGGTCATGGGCTGCTCCACAGCCGTCGCAGCGTCGGCCGTCCTTCCGCACCTTCCGGACGTCCTCGTCGTCGCTACTCTCCGTGGACGATTTTGGCGTGCGCCTGGCCACCTGCACCGAGCCCGCTGCCTTGTCGGGCTGTGGGGGCCTTTCTCTGAACCCCTTGACTCCAGCCCTCATGGCCTCCGCGGCCTAGGCCGCCTTCACGACCTCGCGTAGCGTCGGGGGCGGCTCCTGGTTCATAAGTTTCCGCTGCACCTCTTCGTCCCATAGGCTGCACAGCAAACGGTCCCTGAGGGTGATTTCCAGATTTTCCCACTTGCAAGGGCCGGCGGCCAACCGCAGGGCCGCTGCAAAAGCGGCGATGGACTCACCAGGCGCTTGAACTCTCTTCCAGAACGCGTCTCGAGCCGAAAACATCGAGACCGTGGGCTGGAAATGGTCGCGCATCACCTTCAGGAGTTGTTTGGCCGTTAGCTCGCTCACTTTCTTCGGTGCTACTAGGTCCACCAATACTCGTTTGGCGGCATTTCCCAGCATCCGAGTGAGGATGGCCCTCTTCTTTCCCTCGTCCGTAATGTCGGACACCACCAGCGTATCTTGGAAGTCCATTTCGAAGAGCTCCCAGTCTTCCGGCTTGTTGATGTCGAAACCGGCATGTGTCTTGGTCTCGTGGGAAGCCATATCCCACCTTCGTCGCCAATTTAGTGTATGAGAACCAAGACAAAGGAACAGCCGAAGGATTGGCTTAACACATCTTTATTGTATGGTGGTCAGGGGGAACATGCGGTAATGGCGGACGAGCAGCTCAATATATACGGTGGTTATACATTTGAATGTGGCTCCACGATAACCCATTGGCTACCGTTGGCGTGACGTCATTTCTGGTCACGCCCTTCTTGTCCAGGTGAGGTAGTGGCGGGAATCTTCACGCGCTGTGGTTCCTTGGGGAATTGGGACCTGTGAGCTGGGCGCTCGCTATTGCCACCAGGTGGTCATTAGCTCGCGTCCTGATTGTAACGGGTTACATTGATATATGTTAAAGGCACAGTATTGAGAACACAAAGCATAGTATTGAGAATACATGATATATATGTTAAAGGCACATTAATTGAGAACACAACAGTCTCTCAACCAGATGCAACTTCCATCATCGCTGGCCAACTGTTGTGTCCATGCATTATTTCTAATAACCGCTTAATAGCGCTGTAATGTCTGTGGTGGAATTGTGCGCCTTTTGCAAAGGCACCATTTTCAAATGCCTATCAAAATAGCTGATTCGTCAGTACAAACTTTCCCGCTTCTCTGGAAGCCCGGCGAAATGTATCAACCTGTGTAACTGCCTTTCTCACTGTATATAAGCTGGCCACCTTGTACATGTTCCTCAGTCTGGTATTATGAGCTGAATAATAAATCACTGTGTTTGACCCAATCCTGCTGGTCAGAATACTTCTTAAGAATACTTCTCAACACCAACATAGCCAGTAAAGCATCTGAAGAACTGAGAAAGAAGGGCTGATCCAGGCACTCATTCTAACAGACGTCCTTGCAAGCTAACATGAGGATGACAAGAACATGACAGGGAGCAAATAAGCCCATCCTTCGGATTCATCTTGAAGCAGCGATTGACGTGTGACGGTAAGCTCTGCTAAGAGGGAATTACAGTCTTCAACCCACTGTGGTCATAAATGCTTGTGTTATGTATAGGTCTTTTGGGGCTAAATAAAGACGATTGTCATGTTATTTGCACAAAAACAAGACCTGGAAATTAATCCACCTTGGAATGACTTTAACAGACATTTATTTATTTATGTATTTATTTAGACTTATATCGCCACCTGCTCACCATGGTGACTAAGGGCGACTTACAGTCAACAAAAACAACAATCACAGTACAAAATCAAGTTGCAACATTATAACTAAAATCAGTACACTTAAACAGCTAAAATACACCTTATTAAAACATCAAAGCAGGGAAGTACTTAATTTAGAATTCAATCCAAACTACAGAAACATAAAAAGTATGATAAAATACATAAAAGCCCTCAGACACCAGCTATTTTATTTCATTTTACTTATTTTATTTTACTCTGGTATTTATATATATGCATTTTTTTAAAACATGTGATTATTTTTAATGTGTGAGTTTGTGTTATTATCCACCCAAAGTAGGAAAATCTCCTAGATGGGCGGGGTATAAATATAATAAATAAATACATTTTGCTTACCTTCTCAAAATGCAGGTGTTTATAGCCTTAAAAAGGTACATCTCTAAAATACCAAAGGTCTTGGAGAGAGAGAGTTAGCCTGAAACATAGTATAATAACACACACAGGATTTTTTTTCTAATTACACACCCAGCCAAGCCAGTATGATTCTACGGAGAAAAAACCATGTCTTCGACATCTATTGCTACTGTTTTTGCCACTACATGATGGCTGTGTTGTTGATGTCCAGTGTGTTTGATGTGGTTTTGTTATGAACTTGTGTTGTGTTCTGTTGCCATTTATGAGTCTCTTAACTCCCTATACCAGTGGTTCCCAAACGTTTTTGGCCATGCCTAAGCATACCTGTCAAGCGCGGCTCCCAAAATATGGGAAATTTCTGCATGGGTGCGAGCACACAGAACCCATTTGCACATGCAGAACCCATTTGTGCATGCACAGAACACATTTGTGCATGTGCAGAACATGTTTGTGCATGCGCAAATGGGTTCTTCACATGTGCACGTGCAGTAACCCCTTTCCCCACTATTCAAAATGCAGGATGGTGGCGGGAAAGGGGAGGAACGAGCGCCAGAATATGGGAAATCCCAGCCAATACGGGATACTTGACAGGTATGCACCTAAGCATCTCTAAAATCTCCCCGCCCCCCGACTTAAAAAAGTGAACTCCTAGTCATGTATAGAAAGCCGAAAAGGCCATTAACTTGGTCTAAACAAGCTTCCAAAGAACATGGCATCCATGAAAGAGAAAAATAAAAGAATGAAAGGACAATTGAAGTACTGAGGAAGAAATCACTAAGAGATCACTCATTCTCAAATTGCCCTCCTTAATAACCAAATTACCCCTCTGTGGAGCATGTGCCCCACATTGGGAACCATGGCCCTATACTTATATTTCTTCATATGTTTATTGTTTCAACTTTCAACATTCTTTTCTGCAAAGGGCTGTAGGTACAAGAGTGTTTGGTGCATCAAATAATTTTTTAGAATAGGACTCTTTATTGTCCCTGCACTTTTTTATAATTGAGAATCTGGTAGGCTGCTACTATGATAATACAGGTAAATGGCATTGTTTTGACTAACATCTTGCAAAGTTCTGGTGCACCAATGCATAACACAACTTCAGTTTTGGAGAACAGAGTCCTAGAAAACCAGAATATTGTAGCTGCAGAGAATGCAAGTTGTAAGAGCTGGATCCTTTGTTTATGTTTTGTTATCACTTGTAAAACATGTTTGACTGTCACAAATGCTATCATACAGTGATCTTGCTCAGCTGGAGAGCTAGGTAATTGTTTTGCAATGACTTTAGCAAAAAGTTGTTCAAAATATCAATTTTGAAAACACTTTCATTTTCAGGTCTACTTTTTGTACACCCCTTTAACTATTTTAGCACTCTAGTCATGCAACATATCACACCTTGAGAAAATGCCCCTCGTAAGTGTATCTGTTTCCCACCAGGAGCTATTCCAATTGTGCTTGGAAAATTGAATGTTGCAGCTAGAGCTGTCCAAGATCCTTAATTGTGCACCTGACAAGAAAAACCATCAAATGCACATTTAAGGAACTTGGACTGCTCTAGCTGCAGCATTCATATTCATTGTCACCAAGGAGAACACAAATATGCCTAACATTTTGATATGCTAATTCTTATAAGACTTTGCAAATTAGATGGAGGTATTGAAAGTACTGTATATGAATAGCTAAACTTGCTTTCTTATTATAAGAAAGTAATTAAAAATAGAATACAACTCACCATAGCAACACAGACTGTCATCAGATGACCTGTCTGCTTCCTCAGAGTTAGTTTCTGAACAAGCAGATTTTGTTCTGCAGAAAGAAACATTCTGTAGTTCACAAGAGAGAATGGAGAAATACTGTATCCATAAACATGGCCATGAGGACGCATGTCAGACTTTTCATGTTACAGCCAAGGCAAAGAGGCAGCATGTTGGATACTTTTTCCTTGAACAAGACAAGGTCAATATTGCCCTGATCTTGCCATGGTGGATTCTGAGATTCTGGGTCTAGAAAATGAACTTTTGCAGGCTCTGAGGCAAATTGCAGTACTGTATAACCTTAATTACAATCCTGTCCTAGGTGGTAGAGCAATGCTAGTTAGAAATTAGGAGTCATCAAGTTGATTTTGACTTGATGGAACATACTTTTTAGGACCTTCTAGAATACTGAATATTCAGAAGTGGTTTCCCATTGCTTTCTTAGGGGCGGGGGGTGTTGTGTTCTGGGACTGTGCTGCTTGTCCAAGGATACACAGGCTGGTTCTTCTCCTGAGAAGCACAGTGGGGAATCATATTCACAATCTCTGGCTCTACAGGCAAATATCCAACTTATTTAGAGTTGTCATAATTCTCTCCCACAAAACCAGGACAGAAGTATTACTTGACAAAAATGGGTGGGTTATCTACAAAATAGCCTTTTTTAAAACAAACATAATATAACAACAGCTATAAAACACTTTCATATTAAATATATCAATACATAAATGCCATCTGTTGTACTTCTGAGAAGTTGTGTCGTGGTCAACTCTTAATGTCCTCAGTTCCAGGATACACACTGGTCACATTTATTAAGCAGTGGTGTGAGGCGAGGATATTAAGATTTGTCTTCAGGTGTACTCCAACTCCAGGTATACTTCAACTTCAATGTGACAGCAAATCACTCGTTTGATGGCGAGAGTTCAAATTTATTTTAACAATCAGTAAGTTTTAAAAATCTGGAACTTTAACATGATTTTTATTGAGCTGGCAGGGACAATTTTTCCAATCTTGAATCCGGGACAATCCCAGTTTTCCGGGACGTATAGCAACCCTAAACTTGTTGAACCATCCAGCCATTTTAAGCTAGGTTGAAATGCTTTAGAAATAGAGTGGTGTGACATTTTCTCCTGGGTCCTGTCAGCACTTTGGAGCACTCCTGGGTACAGCATTCATTCATTCATTATTTATTTATTTGTTGCACTTATATCTGGGCAGCTAACACATTTTTTTTAAAAAAAATCTATACAATAAGCAATTAGCAAAAAAGAGTAAATAAACTGAATAAATTATAAATAACAACAAAACAAACATGATGCCCCCCACAATTCTCCACCACATGATGGCTGCAAACTTGGGTAACCCTGTCACATTGACCACTGTCTGAGCTTCATTGGTCTATCAGTACCTCTAGTTATTAAAAACTGGTAGTGCCAAAGCCAGCATGGAATGGGGGAAAGAGTCATTAAGAGAAACTGACTGAGGTCTTCTCCCAAATGTGTAGCATTCCACTTTTTCAGCGACAAAAGGGAAGTGAAACTATTTTGCCAGCCCTCCTGAAGATTTTTCTTGCCCACAGGGCATGACCATAATTGGATATGATGGCAGTATATCTTATTATCCAAAGAAGGGGTTGATAAGGCAACACATCTGGATCTCCCTCATTTAAAGGCACTTTTTTCAAGTTCAATATAAGGAAGTGGCAACCTGGCATTTCAAACACTGCTCAAGCTCCGAAAATAGTCTTGCAATCTTCTGCAAGTTTTGAAGAACTTGCGCGGGGGGGGGGGGGGAGAGATACAGATACCACATAACTTTTCAGCCACAGTAGAAGCCATACACAGAGAGAAACATCAAATTTCTGTGCTTCACCTCTGTTATATTAGCCCCTAGTGGTGGTGCCCCCCCCCCCCCCATGTGTTAACTAGCTATTATTCTACCAACTTGGAATAATGCGGCTAAAAATGAAACATGAAATTATGCTGCCATTTTTCTGTCGCTCACTCCTGGCATTAAGATGTCAATTTTTTGTTTAAAAAAGTTCTTAATTTGCATTAAAATACCTTCTCCTCAAATTGGTATCACTTCAAAGATATGTTAACAGGTGCTAAACAACAGCAGGTTTCTATTTATAGTCTTTTACATGTGCTTTACATTCAAAAGGCATCCTAGTTGACAGGGTTTAACTTTAACCCATTTCCCCTACGTTGACCAAAAATGTGGAGTGGAGTGGGAGATGTTAACAGTGAAACAACACAGCAATGTTATTTGCAACACAGCATCAAGAATGTTGCAGAGAGGAAGGGGGAAGTTGAAGGGGGAAGTTGAAGGGGATGGGTAGATGACAGTAAAGTGATTTAACATTCCACTTCACACTCACTCATCCTTTGGGTGTGTTGCCAAAGAAAAGTAGACAGAATCTTGTTACAGATTATTGTAATCTAAACATGTTGTTTAGCTTTTGGCTTGGAAGTAATGTATTGGTGCTAAAGTGCTGTTGGTGAAACTGCTTGTCCTTCTGTTCACAGCAAAAGTAGCAAAGCGATGCATCCATTGAAACACTGCTTTCAAGATGTTATTTTTAGCATTGAGATTCACTTTTGAAATGTTATTTTTAATAGGTAAGATGGACTTGTTTGCTCACCCTCCTGTTTCATGCAACAGTAACTATTTTATCAGTAATGCAGTCATACTTAATATATTAATTCTGGGCCCTAGTTTAGCCAAAAGACATGACCAGACTGAAGCAAACAGGGATTATCCAGGCCAAAATATGATACAGGTAGCCTAAGGTGCCACAATTGTTAAGGTTTAAGCCAGGGGTGCCCAAACTATGGCCTGAGGGCCGGATCCAGCCTGACGCCAATTCATCCAGCCCACGAAGCCCTTGTCACTCCTGGAAGTGGAAGTAAAACATGCTCGTACGGGCGCATTTTACTTCCACTTCCAGGAGTGACGAGGGCTTTGTGGGCCAGATGAATTGCCATCAGGGCCAGATCTGGCCCCCAAGCCATAGTGACTGACTCCCTGAATCACATGACTGGCCTGTAGCCCAAAAAGTTTGGACACCCTTGGTCTAAGCTAATTGGGAAAATCTTCTCTAGACCAGTGTTTCCCAATCTTTGGTTTTTGGACTTCATTTCCCAGAAGCCTAAGTCAATTCCTCAAAGCACTGATCAGCCAATGTACTGATTTAGGCTTCTGGGAATTGAAGTCCCCCTGTGGGGCATGTGCCCCACATTAGGAACCACTGCTCTAGGGTAAGAGTTCTCAGGCTGAGATTTCAGTTCCCAGAAGCTCCACCCAGCTTGATCAATAACTCTGAAAGCTGGAGACTGCAGCTTGGGAATCACTAGTTTAAGGGGGATGTGGTTTTCTTCCCACCTTTTGATACAAGAGAATCTAGATTTTTACAACAGAGTGAGCCAGGGCAGGCTCTGTCATTAGTCAGAATAAGACGATAGCCTCAGGTGGCAGACATTGGAAGGCAATAGCAGCAGCCTCTTAGCTGTTTTTCTTGAACTCCCCGGCTGCTTAACTCTGGTCAATTCCCCAAAACACTGTGTCAATCTCCCAAAGTTGTGTCTTGTTCACACCACATGGCAAGTTCAGAAGAAGACCAGGCTGATGCGTCTGATATGCTAATGTAATCTCTATGGAGTATATCATTTTGCCTGGGGAGGTGGAGAATTTTTAAGGAAGAGGCTATGCTTGTAGAAACTTAGTAAGAGAGGGCTGGGAAGGAAAGCCCCCTCTATTCCCCTGGAGCAGAAATTAGTTCCTTGTCACATTGATGGTGGTAAAGGAATTTCAATATATATGTGTGAAGGAGGAATAGAAAAGCAAGCTCTTGTATAAGTATGTATTTGCATCTATCTTTGTGTTTTATTTGAGCACTGTAAGATTTTACTTTTGGTTGACTTTGTGCTTTGGATTGTATATGAGGCATTCTGAGAGACAGCAATATGCTGATCTTGAGGTCAGAAACAGTCATTAGAGCTGTTAATGTAGCAGAAATCATGTTTGTGAAATCAGACAAGGAAGAAATCAGTGTTGAGCTGTTCCCAGTGCCCACCGGTGCCTGGGCACCGGAAGCGAAAATTTCCCCAGGCCACGCCCACTTAGCCAGGCACACCCACCTCCCTACCCCAGGCCATGGCGTAGGGAGGCCAAGTGGGCATGGCCCACAGAGTTAGCCACACCCACAGTTAGCCACGCCCATTGTGGGGGTAGTAAATTTTTTTGCAGAGCAACACTGGAAGGAACCCAATGCTTAAGTCCTGATGACCATTTAGCAAAGCCAAAAAAACCACTCTGCATAGTCCTGGAGGTGAGGTGAGCTCATGGTATTATACTCAGACATTCCCATTAGTTGAGAATTTTCTACTTCCAGTCACAGGCTATCACTATCATCTGTTTCTGGGCCAATTTCAGGGTAAAAGAGGAATTAAAGGAGAATAAGATATACTGTACTCTATTTTTTGAGACTTTTCTCCAAATATATCCTATATTAGTGCCTTGTTGATATATGGAACTTGGAGATATAGTACTAGTGTCAAAACTTAAATTTCTTGGGAAGTTAATTGTGTTCACAATAGTGATTTTAAAAGACTGCCCCGCTGAACTGAGAAAGCCGTACTCAAGAGATCATTATTCTATCACCAGTGTTTAAGGATCCACTGTCAGCCATTTTAACTTCTATAATGTGGAATGCAGAACAAACACACCTAGTGTTTCAGATAACAGTCTCTTGGATGGACCTTGACATTTAGATTTTTTGAAAAACTGAGATTAAGCCTGTCTTCTTGAAATTAAATTCAATGCAGAAGTGGCCACATAAGCTAACAAGAGCCAAGAACATGCCTGGGCAAGTGGTGGCACAGGTGTTTCCTGATAATTAATATCTGAATCAAAAACTGTTATTAGCAAGCTCTGTCTTAATAACACAGCATTAGAGGCCAATTGCAAAGGAAAATATGACTCTCAGGAGAGGTAATGCAGGGGTAAAGTGGGAAATCAGAAGTCTGAATGTGCTGATTGGAATGCTATTTTAGCCGAGGTGTGATCAAAATCACCTTGGAAACTCTACCTGTATTCACTTATTAAGGATATGTGTGGAGACCTTCATTTTTTGTTACTGCATTGGATACTGGACTTTGTCTGTCTGAGGAGGAAGAAGTTGATGCGCGCACGTTGGTTGTCGGAATACTGAGAATGAGGATTCTGGCTCATGTAAAGAAGCTACCCAGAGAGAACAGGCAGCCTTCTCTTCTTCAGACTGATGTGTTTCCATGCTCAGTGTGGTGATGGACAAAAAATGGGTTGTGTCCTCTGTGTGTCAATGGGAGGGCAGGAGTAACATGCTTCCATCAATCTGCCTGGGTTCCATAATGCATCCCCAGCAACTGAATAGGTCTTCTGTCTCATTGGTTTAAACCAGGGGTGCCCAAACTACGGCCCGTGGGCAAAATTAGGCCCATGCATATCATTAATGCGGCCCACAGTGAGTACCCGTGCTCACCGCAGATTTAGTGTCTTGCACGGAAGACAAAGAAGGAGTCGCAGGAAGGACTAACACAGGTTTATTCATTGATGCTCAGCACGAACATGTGGTAATGGGGGAGATACATCTCATTATATACCATAACACAATACATTTGAATCTTGTTGCACGGTAGCTTATTGGCTGCTACCGGCGTGGCCTCGCCCAGGTCACGCCTCTCTTCTGCAGTTGTTTTCTCTTCTGCAGTTGTTTTCTGTAGCTCCTGATCATGTGGGGAATTTCCCGCGGCTGTTCGTGATTTGGGCAATGTGGACCATGTGAGACTGAACGCTCGCAGCTGCCCTCTATGGGCGGCTTGCTCGCGTTCCTTAACAGCTGAGATACATTGTGATTGTGGACTGGTTACATTCATATATTTAAAGTAACATTGTACATGCATACATAACAGCAGATCACCCCTCTACCCGCCCCCACCGCCTGACGTCAGCAGCAGTGGCAGCGGTGATCACGCTTTGTCTTGACTGCTCCGAGCAGCCTCCGGCTCAGTCCCATCCCCTCTGCAGCCTTTGCCAAAGCCGATCACCAAGTTGGGGAAATTTTCGGAGTTGTTGTGTATGCATGCAGTTCAGCTGTTCGCCATTAGCGCAGCTAAGGTAACTCACGTGGTTCCAATTCATCCAATAATGAACTAGCGCGGGAAACCTTCCCGCCACAGGTGAACTATGTCTGGTATGCAGTATGTCAGAAAGACGTCACTGACATTGTAACCAATGGGCGCCTTCGGACGAGATTCAAATCAGGTAACATATATAAAGAGGCAAGACTCCGCCATTGCCTCATGTACAGATTGACCATGCTGAAATAAAGTTGTGTTTAGCCCATCTGCTGGCTCGTGTGCAATCAATCTGCCTACATCAAAGGAGTCTCCACCATTTGAAAATCCACGACGCTAGGAGAGCCCCATGGCACACCCGGGATGACATCACTGCAGCACACCAGGTTTACCCTTCCAGTGCCACAGATTTTGAAACAGAGAAGGCTCTGAAAACTTCCCCAAAGCGGCGATTGGCTTTGGCAAAGGCTGCAGAAGGGATGGGACCAAACCAGAGGCTGCTTGGAGCAGCCTGGACAAAGTGCGATCACCACCACTGCTGCTGCTGCTGAAGTCAAAACTGTCAGCAGCGGGAGCAGCCTGCGGGGAAAAAAACTTTGGGCACCACTGGTTGGACATACCTTTTTCTGTAGAATTCAGTGTATTTGTTCCCATCTTAGGTAGCCTTGGGCAAGCTTCACTGTCCTGCATGCTTCCAGAAGAAGAGGATGGCAAACCACTTCTGAATACTCTGTTCCCAAACAAGGGATAAGTCAGAATTAATTTGATGGCACATATCACCATTAAGGTGGCTATATAGGTCAGTAGAACACTATCTGCCTCTGGGAGTTTAATTCACCTCCATCTTCCAAAGAGAAGAGTCAGGCTTTGTAACCTTGGGCCAGCTGCACAGTCTTAGGTGCCCTCAGAAGAGGAGAATAGTAAACCACTTTGTAGTACTGTACTCAAAACCCAGAAAATTCTGGGAAGGTCGTCATAAATTGGAATCTACTTGATAGTGCATAATTATTTTTCCTTTAACAAATGTTGGCTCCCCTTCTCCTTGTTTTTCTTGTCTAATGCACTCAGCACAACTTTTTAAATCAAAACAAAGGCACTGCCCATAAATTCACTGGATTCCATCTGCTACTTTCCATATTGGCCACTTTTAAGTAAGATGGAATTCTCTATGGAATTAGTCCTACTGGGTTCTTACATTTTACCAACTGTGCCTTGTGTTGGTGATGAATTTGGAATATATTCTTACTTCTGTCGTAAGAAATTTAGTTACCAGGTCAGCAACGCCCTATCTTCTGGAATTTCATGTCCAAAACCTGATACAGTATTATGGAAGAGATTCTTATAAAGCAACAGGGGCAGGTGCTTGTCACATATGTATAAACTCTTGTGAAACAGTTGCAAAATTATGTGCATGTGTGTGTGTAGGCAGACATTTCTATTTGCATAAGCGCAAGAGTGACACACAGATTTCCTTCATTGTTTCCCAGACACACACCATCTCCTCTTTGCTGAACCAGGGACCACTGACACAAGATGGAAGTAAGGAGGAGATGGATACTCAAGTTTTAATGCTACCACACATAAGTCAAACTTACTCATGGTACCACCTTTACCTGAGATTTGTTTCCTCACATGGATGGTCAGGGAAGTGTTGGAATTTCTGGAGACTTCAGCTTGGTTGTTGTTGTTTTTAGTTCCAGTCTATCCTGCTATGGTAATAGAGTAGACCATACTGCAGGCAACTCAACTGTCGAGTGTCAGGCAGCGGTTAACTAACCTGACCATCCTGAGGAATAACAGGCTTGAATGACAAAGTCCACAGGGAAGGGTGATGGTCCCCAATTTGATTAAATCCCACTTGAATCCATCATAATGGAGAGCAGCTGCTTGATCAATGCTGGCCTGGGACTGAGGAGGACTTTGTGTGCCAAAAGGACGTAGGACCAGAAAGTGACTTGTGGAACTGGATCAATGGTGCAGATCTCATGCTGTGATGCGGACTATCAGTGTTCATGGCTGATTGCAATGAGGATTGCCACTATTTTGATTCGGATACAGAAGATGAAGAAGAAGAGGAAGAGGAAGAAGAAGAATGTGGGGTGTGTGTAATGCTGAAGGCGCCTTTCATCTAGCAGTAATGACGGAGGCCATTTGCAGTGTTGTTGTGTATTGAATGTAGTGTATTGAATGTATTTGTAACCACACGAATTGGTACAGGTAACACTGTAACCTTCTGTATGAGGACGCGAGCTAGTGGCCACCGGGGGCAATAGCGAGCGCCCAGCTCACATGGTTCACATTACTCAAATGCCTTCAGCTGCGCGGGAAAGATTCCCGCGCTCACCTCACCTGGACAAGAAAGGCGTGACCAAGGATGACGTCACTTGGACAGCAGCCAATGCCTGTCGACGAGCCATATTCAACTGGATAGCCACCGTATAAAAAGAGCTGTTTGTCCGCCATTACCACATGTTCATGCTGTACTCCATGCAATAAAGATGTGATAGGATAGTTTACAGCCGCCTCCATTGTCTTGATTCCCAAACACTAAATTGGCGACGAAGGTGGGATTATGGATTCCCACGGGGACAAGACAAGATCACAGCAACCAGTTTTCGACGTGTCCCATCCCGAGCGATGGGACTGGTTTGAAATGCATTTTAAGAGTACGGTGGCGTATGCCGGCATCACCGACGCTGGAAAGAAGAAGGGTCTTCTCATCACGATGCTCGGTTTCCACGCCGTGCAAGCGCTGATGGATCTGGTGGCACCACGAGAGGTGGACCAGGTTTCGGTAACGGAGATACTGGCGGTTCTGCGGAACCACTTCAAGCCCAAGGTGTCCTTCTTCTCCGCCAGGGCAGCCTTCCTGAGGAGGGACCAAAAACCGGGTGAGTCAGTATCCGAGTATGCAGCGGCCCTCCGTTTGTTGGCAACCCCATGCGAATGGCGGGAGATTCTAGACGTGGCCCTAAGGGACAGGATGCTCTGCGGGATGAGAGACGGGGAGACTCAGAGGAAGCTCATGAACCGAGGCCACGACCTCACTTTTAAAGAGGTACTGCAAGAGGCCCTGGCAGCTGAATCCACGTGGGCCGGGTACAAGCTTCTCAAGGCAAAGCCCCCACCAGTCGAGGCAGCTGCATCCGCCGTCCAGGCAGCCTGGAGGGCGACCCCTGCCCCACGCTCGCCCACATCCTCAGAGGCTTCTGCCACCCCAGCCTCCAGCGAAGATGAGGGGGTCTGGAAGGTCAGGAAAGGGCTGAGCGAGAAGAAAGGGAAGGGGGGTCGGCGCTGTGATGGTTGCGGAGCGTCCCACGAGAGGAGCAAGTGTCCATTCAGGAAGGCTGAGTGCCACAACTGTGGGCGGAAGGGCCACATCGCCAGGGTCTGCAAGCAACGCCGGGAAGAGAGTAAGCGCCCCATGGGGAGCCGGGATGGCGTCGGGAGAGTCTGCGATGGCGGCGACGACCCAGAGGGGAACCACGTGTGCCTGCGAGTGCACGCGGAAGACGACGTGGCCGTCCACAGCGTGCCTCTAGGGCAACCACGTTTTTATGCTGAGGTACTGTTGCAAGGGGTCCCTGTTAAGATGGAGATAGACTCGGGGTCTGTATACTCCCTCATTTCCCATAAGGAATTTTTGCGGATTCCCCCCAAGGAGCGACCCAAACTCAAGGAGATGGGGGTGAACTTAAGAGATGTGCAGGGAAATGTAATTCCAGTATTGGGGATTGGGGACTTCGAGACACGGTACAAGGGACTCCGAAGGAAACTCCCCCTGGTAGTCTTAAGAGAGGGGGGGTGTAATCTCCTGGGAACACAATGGTTCAAACCCCTGGACATCTTCATAGGCGGCGTCCATGCCATCGGGGGGAATGAGATTCAGGCAGTGTGCGACGCACACGCAGAGGTATTCAAGAAGGGACTCGGGAAGTACAAGGGGCCCCCAGTTTCTTTCGACCTGGACCCGGAGGTCCGCCCAATTAGACTCAAGCCACGTCGGGTCCCATTCGCCCTAAAGGACAAAATTGAGGCGGAACTGGACAAATTAGTGGGGCAAGGGATTTTAGTGCCGGTGGACTCTGCAGAGTGGGAGACTCCTATTGTTACAGTGTTGAAAGCAAATGGGGAGGTGCGAATTTGCGCTGACTACAAGTGTACAATTAACAAGGCGATCCGCCCTAATGCCTATCCGGTGCCGGTAGTTAGCCATCTGCTAGCTACTTTACATGGGGGAAAAGTTTTCGATAAACTAGATCTGGCGCAGGCGTACCAGCAGCTTCCAGTAACCCCAGCCACAGCTGCTGCGCAGACCATTGTAACTCACAAGGGGGCATTCAAGGTGACGCGCCTACAGTTTGGTGTGAACTCGGCGCCGGGAATATTTCAGTCTCTTGTGGAACGTTTGTTAAAGAAATTACTGGGGGTCTTGCCATTTTTCGATGACATATTGATATCTGGGGAGAGCGAATCAGAACTGGCCCAGAGACTAGATAGGGCCCTTACAGCTTTCGAATCCGCGGGGTTGAGGCTGCGGAGGGACAAATGTGTGTTTCTGGCCAGGGAGGTGGAGTTTCTGGGGTTCCGTATAACCTCTGAGGGGGTGAAACCCGCTGAGTCCAAAGTCTCAGCTATTCAAAACGCCCCTCGCCCCACCGCGAAACTGGAGCTGCAGTCTTTCCTGGGGCTGCTGAATTTTTACCATTCCTTCCTGCCCAGGAAAGCGATGATTGCAGAGCCCCTGCATGGGTTGCTGAAGAAGGATGCGGTTTGGCGGTGGGGAGAGAAGCAGGAGCGGGCTTTCAGGGAACTCAAGCAGCTCCTCTCCTCGGAGGCTATTCTAACCCACTTCGACCCAAAGAAGCCGGTAGTCTTGGTCTGCGACGCCTCACCAGTGGGGGTGGGGGCGGTCCTGTGCCACGTGCTAGAGGGGGGGCGAGAAGCCCCAGTTGCATTCTACTCGAGATCATTGTCCAAGGCAGAACGAAATTACGCCCAAACAGATAGGGAGGCACTTGCCATTGTCGCAGGTACAAAGAAGTTCCATGATTTTTTTGTACGGTCGCCCATTCACCATTATAACCGATCGCAAGCCCCTGTTGGGTATCTTCACCTCAGACAAGCCCACTCCACAGATCCTCTCCCCCAGGATGCTTAGGTGGGCGATTTTTCTGAATGCATACAGGGGTTCATTAGAGTACCGCCCCGGGAAAGAGATAAGCCACGCAGACACCCTCTCAAGGTCTCCTCTGCCCCACCTGGGGGACCCAAAGTGTGAGGTAGAACAGGATAACCAAGTCCTCCTCATAGAAGCCCTAGATGCACCCCCCATTTTGCCCAAGGAAATTGCTGCCGCAACGGCCAAGGATAAAACTTTGGCCCTTGTGAGATCCTGGGTACAGAAGGGGTGGCCCACAGCTCCCCCCGCAGACGAGTTTGCTGCATTTTTCAGGAAGAGGGTTGAGTTGTCCGCAGAAAGGGGTGTCTGTTGTGGGGGGAGAGGGTGGTGGTCCCACAAGCATTAAGAGCGAGGGTGCTACGGCTTTTACATGTCAGTCACCCAGGGATTGTGCGCTCTAAGGCGCTGGCCAGAAGCTACTTCTGGTGGCCTCAGCTAGACGCAGACATTGAACACATGGTGAACACCTGCGAAAGTTGCCAGAGCTCTCGGCCTGAGGAGTCCCGCCTCCCACACAGAGAATGGGACACAGCTAGGGGGCCGTGGTCCCGCCTCCACATTAGCTCGCCTCCACATAGACTTCGCCGGGCCATTCAGGGGTTCATTTTTTCTGCTTGTGGTGGACGCATACTCCAAGTGGTTAGAGGTAATTCCAATGCGCAACACCTCATCAGCTGGGACCATAAAACAACTGCGCAAACTGATATGCACCTTCGGGATACCTGACGTCATTATTAGTGACAATGCGAGTTGTTTCATGTCAGCCGAGTTCCAGGCATTCTTAGAGTCCAACGCCATTCGGCACATTACCTCAGCCCCCTTTCACCCTGCAACAAATGGTCAGGCGGAACGTCTGGTGCGCACAATGAAAGAAGGGCTGCGGCGCATGGGTCCCGGGGATCTGGACCGGCAGCTCTGCCAGTTTCTGTTGGCATATCGAGTGACGCCATTGGCGTCGGGATTCTCTCCCGCGGAACTCCTCATGGAAAGGAAGTTACACTCATTATTAACTAGATTGGATCCCACCCGGGTCAAGGATAGAGGAAGAAACATTGAGCACAGCCCCACCAAAAACTTCCAGATAGGAGAGCCTTTTCATTGCAGAAACTACGCCACCACAGGGCCAGCATGGGTGCCGGGGGTAGTCATTAATCAAACAGGACCAGTCTCATTCTGTGTCGAGACCAACACGGGTCTCCTCTGGAGGAGGCACGCTGACCAACTTAGGCACCGAGTGATTGGGGGGCCGGACAGAGGGGGTCAACAGCAAAGTTCAGCGTTAGGGTCCTCCTCCACCCATTTGTCCCAAGGGGGAGAAAACGAAGGGCAACAGTCCCAAACAAGGGGGGGAGCTTAGGTTCAAACTCATATCCTTTTCATACGCCAGTTTTATCCAGTCCCTTGAAAGAGAGGAACGAGTTTGCCCCTGTAGTTCTACCCAGTCCCTCGAAGGAGGGGAATGAGTTTGCCACTGTTGCCCCTGAATTAGATTTTGAGTTACCAAACCGGGGGGGGGGGGGTTCGGAGTGTTCCCCCACCCGTCCAAGCGAAGAGCGGGGTTTTTCTTTAGCCCCTAGTGCCCCCGGTTTGTCCACATCCGCATCAGAAAACCTTCCTCCCCCTTCTCCTGCCCATCCCAAAGCTGAAAGCCCGCGGCGATTCACTAACAAGTCATCCTCTCCAATTGCAGGACAAGAACCAGGAGGACACAGACGAGGGGGCATGGCCGAGTCAAGCATAACGGCCGCACGGCCAAAACGCACATGCGGGAAACCAGTTTGGTTAAGGGACTTTGTCCTATCTTAGGGGGGAGGGATGTTGTGTATTGAATGTAGTGTATTGAATGTATTTGTAACCACACGAATGGGTACAGGTAACACTGTAACCTTCTGTATGAGGACGCGAGCTAGTGGCCACCGGGGGCAATAGCGAGCACCCAGCTCACATGGTTCACATTACTCAAATGCCTTCAGCTGCGCGGGCAAGATTCCCACGCTCACCTCACCTGGACAAGAAAGGCGTGACCAAGGATGACGTCACTTGGACAGCAGCCAATGCCTGTCGACGAGCCATATTCAACTGGATAGCCACCGTATAAAAAGAGCTGTTTGTCCGCCTGTTGTGTTCTGTACTGTACCTTTTACAATGTATCCATTCACGTGTATCCAATGTAACCATGCTTGTGTAACATTATAACCAGCAGCTGCTTAACTGTAGCCCTTGCAATAGGACGCGAGCTAATGACCACCTGGTGGCAATAGCGAGCGTTCAAGCTCTCCTGGCCCAGACTCACCAGCAAACAACAGCGCGGGAAGATTCCCGCCATCACCTACACCTGGACAAGAAGGGCGTGACCGTCCATGACGTCACGCGGACAGTAACCAATAGACTGTCGAGGAGCCACATTCAAATGTATAGCCACTGTATATATTGAGCTGCCCATCCGCCATTGCCTCATGTTCCCCCTGGATCATCATGCAATAAACCTGTGTTAAGCCAACCCTTCGGCTGTTCATTGTCTTTGGTCCCATATACTAAATTGGCGACGAAGGTGGGATTATGGCTGCCCACGGGACCAAGACATGCGCCAGTTTCGAAATCAGGAGACCGGCAGACTGGGACATCTTCGAGATGGATTTCCAGGGAGCCCTGGTGGAATCCGAAGTCACGGATGAGGCAAAGAAAAGGGCCATCTTCACCCGGATGCTGGGGCCGGACACCAAGAGGGTCTTGGTGGACCTGATCGCGCCGAGGAGGGCGAGTGAATTCAAGGTGAAAGAGCTCATGCACATGCTGCGTGAGTACTTCCGGCCCTCGACGGCGATGTTCCCCGCTCGGAGCGCGTTTTGGAGGCGAGTCCAAGCGCCCGGGGAGACGGTCGCCGACTTCGCAGCGGCCCTGCGACTGGGGGCCGGCCCATGCAAATGGGAGAACGCAGAAATCACACTAAGAGACTGCGTACTGTGCGGCCTGAGCGATGCCGAAACTCAGCGTACATTGATGAACCGCGAGCCACCCCCTACATTGCAGGAGGTCCTGAAGGAGGCACAAGCCGCGGAAGCTACGAAGGCCGGGGTCCAGGAGCTACAGGACTGGCGGCCAAAGATGGGCAAGGCAGAGACTTCGGTGCACGTTTCGGTGGACGCGGCCCGGCGAGTTTTGAAGTCGTCCGCGGAGAGCAGCGACGACGAGGACGTCCGGAAGGTCCGGAAAGAAGGCCGGCGTTGCGACGGCTGCGGAGCGAACCACGACCGTGCCAAATGCCCCTTCAGAAAGGCCGAGTGTCACAACTGCGGCCGCCGCGGGCACATCGCCAAGGTCTGCAGGAAACGGTGCAAGGCCCGGAAGAGCTCGAGAGACCACGCGACGAGACCCAAGGACGGCAACCAGGCCACGAGGAAGCGAGACGGCATGGGCCGCATCGCCGACGACAGCGAGGACGACGCACCGGTGTTCAGCGTGTCCACGGGACACCCCCGTTATTTTGTTGAGGTACTAGTACAAGGGGCCCCCATTAGGATGGAAATTGACTCGGGTTCCTCATATTCCATCATTCCCCAGAAGGAGTTTCTGAAAATTGCCCCCCACGTGCGGCCCAAACTCAAAGCTTTGAGGTCCACGCTACGGGACGTGCAAGGGAACTGCATTCCGGTGTTGGGGGTTGGGAATTTTCAGGTCCAATTTAAGAAACACGCCGCGACTCTCCCCCTAGTTGTTCTCAAAGGGGGGAATTGCAGCCTCCTCGGGACTCAATGGTTCCAGCCCCTGGGTTTGTTCATTGGGGGGGTGCACGCCGTTGCCGTTGGGACTGACCCGATTCAGGAGGTGTGCGACGCGCACCCCGAAGTCTTCAAGAAGGGACTTGGGAAATTTAAGGGACCCCCAGTAGCCTTCGACCTAGACCCTGAGGTCCGCCAAATAAGACTCAAACCGCGCCGGGTGCCATTCGCGCTCAAGGACAAAATAGAGGCGGAACTGGACAAATTGGTGGGCCAGGGGATTCTTGTTCCTGTTGATTCTGCGGAGTGGGAAACTCCAATTGTAACAGCACTAAAGGCCAACGGGGAGGTGCGCATATGCGCTGATTACAAGTGCACCATCAACAAGGCCATTCGCCCTAATGCGTATCAGGTGCCGGTAGTCAGCCATTTGCTGGCCAGGTTACATGGGGGAAAGTGTTTCGCTAAGCTCGACTTAGCACAAGCCTACCAGCAGCTCTCGGTGACCCCAGCTGCCGCTGCTGCACAAACTATAGTCACCCATAAGGGGGCGTTCCAGGTGACACGCCTTCAATTCGGCGTAAACTCGGCGCCTGGAATTTTCCAGTCACTCGTGGAACGCCTCCTGAAGGGGCTCGAGGGGGTGTTGCCTTATTTTGATGACATATTGATAACGGGGGGGGAGTCAGGCCGAATTGGCAAAGAGGTTGGGCAAGGTCCTGGCGATATTCGAAAAGGCGGGGTTGAGGCTGCGAAAAGACAAATGTGTCTTCTTCGCGACCGAGGTCGAATTCCTAGGGTTCCGTGTCACTCCTGAGGGAATAAGGCCGTCCAAGTCTAAGGTAGCCACCATCAAGCAAGCCCCTCGCCCCACCTCCAAGCCCGAGTTGCAGTCGTTCCTAGGGCTGCTGAACTTTTATCACTCCTTCCTTCCCTGGAAAGCAGCCGTGGCCGAGCCGTTGCACAGGCTGCTTAAAAAGGACGAGGCATGGAAGTGGGGCGACCAGCAAGAGAGGGCATTTAGTGAGCTAAAGCAGCTTCTGGCGTCTGACGCCATCCTCACCCATTTCAACCCCAAGCGGCCAGTGGTCCTGATCTGTGATGCATCCCCGGTGGGGGTTGGGGGCGGTGCTGTGCCACGTGCTGGAAAACGGGAGGGAGGCCCCGATAGCGTTCTATTCCAGGTCCCTGTCCCAAGCGGAGAGAAACTACGCCCAGACAGACAGGGAAGCATTAGCGATAATTGCGGGAACAAAAAAGTTCCACGACTTCCTGTATGGCCGCCCCTTCACAATCGTAACCGATCACAAGCCCCTGCTAGGCATCTTTACCGCAGATAAGCCCACGCCACAGATCCTGTCCCCTAGGATGCTTAGGTGGGCCATTTTTCTCAACGCGTATCAGCACGCGTTAGTGTACAGGCCCGGGAGGGAGATCAGCCATGCGGACGCTCTATCGAGGTCCCCCCTTCCCCAGGAGAACAGCCACGTGGGCGGGGAGGAGCCAGACCATCAGGTGCTGATGATAGAAGTCCTCGACTCGCCCCCAATACTGCCCGCCGACATCGCCAAGGCGACCGGCAAGGACAACATTTTAGCAAGGGTTAGCTCCTGGGTGCAGAAAGGGTGGCCAGCGTCCTCCCCGGCAGCGGAGTTCGACCCATTTTTCCGAAAGAAGTTAGAGTTGTCCCTTGAGAGGGGGTGCCTTCTGTGGGGCCAGCGAGTAGTGATCCCGGCGTCCTTACGGCCGAGGGTACTCAAACTCCTGCACGTCAGTCACCCTGGGATTGTGCGCTCCAAAGCCCTGGCATGGAGCTATTTCTGGTGGCCCCAGCTAGACGCCGACATCGAGCACATGGTCGGCACTTGTGAGCCCTGCCAAAGTTCCAGGCCAGAAGAAGCCCGCCTGCCTCACAGGGAATGGGACGCGGCGAAGGGGCCGTGGTCCCGAGTTCATGTAGACTTTGCTGGCCCGTTCCGTGGGACGCTGTTTCTCCTTGTGGTGGATGCCTTCTCCAAGTGGTTGGAGGTCATTCCGGTTACAAGCACGTCCACGGCCACAACCATAAAGCATTTGCGGAGGGTTTTTTCCACGTTCGGTTTACCCGACACCCTCGTAAGTGACAACGCAAGTTGTTTCACGTCCTCTGAGTTCAGGGCATTCACAGAAATCAACGCCATTGGCACATCACCTCCGCTCCTTTTCACCCTGCCACAAACGGCCAAGTAGAGCGCCTTGTGCGCATGGGGCCCGGGGACCTAAACCATCAAGTGTGCCAGTTTCTGCTAGGTTACCGAGTGACTCCCCTAGCGTCAGGATACTCCCCCGCAGAGCTGCTGATGCGCAGGAAGCTGACCACCATACTAACTAGGCTAGACCCCACGAGAGTAGAGGACAAGGGGAAGAACATTGGGATGGAGGACACAAAGAGTTTCGACGTGGGCGCCCCCGTGTATTGCAGGAATTATGGCAGCGCGGGTCCGGCCTGGGTGCCGGGCGTCATCCTAGAGCGGACCGGCCCCGTCTCGTACCGCGTCGAGACCGGCACAGGTCTACTCTGGAGGCGGCACGCAGACCAGCTCCGGCGCAGGATCCCCGGCGAACAGGGCACGGACCGCGGGACACAAGACTCAGCGTTAGGGTTCTCCCCCACCCGTTCAGCCCAAGGGGGAGGAAAGGGGGGCCATGGGTCCCCACCAAGGGGGGAGGAAAGGGAATCTGTCCTCGTAGACATCCTGCGGGATCGGTCAGCAGAGAGAAGGGAAGCCGATCTCATAGATATCCCGTGGGATCTCCCCACTAATACGGATACCTCAACAGAGTTAGATTTTGATTTTCAGAACCGGGGAAGTTTTGCGGAGTGGTCCCCCACCCGTCCAAGCGAGAAGAGGGGTTTTTCGTTAGCCCCGAGTGTCTCCGGTCTGCCCACAATGGAGTTTTTCCCTTCCCCCAAAACCGCCAAACCACGGCAAGCCTCTAACAAGTCTCCCTCTCCCGTTTCAGGACAAGGGACCAGGGAACGAGGAAGCAGTAGCGCCCCTGGGGCAGGTCAGCCCACATCGCGGCCCAAACGCGTGTGCAATAAGCCATCTTGGCTGAGGGACTTCGTCCCATCCTAGGGGGGAGGGATGTTGTGTTCTGTACTGTACCTTTTACAATGTATCCATTCACGTGTATCCAATGTAACCATGCTTGTGTAACATTATAACCAGCAGCTGCTTAACTGTAGCCCTTGCAATAGGACGCGAGCTAATGACCACCTGGTGGCAATAGCGAGCGTTCAAGCTCTCCTGGCCCAGACTCACCAGCAAACAACAGCGCGGGAAGATTCCCGCCATCACCTACACCTGGACAAGAAGGGCGTGACCGTCCGTGACGTCACGCGGACAGTAACCAATAAACTGTCGAGGAGCCACATTCAAATGTATAGCCACTGTATATATTGAGCTGCCCATCCGCCATTGCCTCATGTTCCCCCTGGATCATCATGCAATAAACCTGTGTTAAGCCAACCCTTCGGCTGTTCATTGTCTTTGGTCCCATATACTAAACCGCCATTACCACATGTTCATGCTGTACTCCATGCAATAAAGATGTGATAGGCTAGTTTACAGCCGCCTCCATTGTCTTGATTCCCAAACACTAAAAGTGTGTGAACCTGAAGATAGTAGCCTTGAAGTCAGAGTTCACCCCCTTTTTTTCACACCCGTTCCTCTCCTCATCTTTCCCACTCTTTTTCTAATATCTTCTCTTCTCCTTTCCTTCCAATACTACTGAGAAAAAAAGAGATAGCTCTTGCAAGACATCTGAACTTCTGGTTTGGAAAATACTTTTGAAATTAGTCTGAAGTCCACATGCTATTGGGCTGCAGCCCACCCATAGGCAGCCCAAGAGACGTGAGTTGCCTGCCTTTCTCTTACCAAGAGACCAAGAGTATCAGAGAGTAAAGAGCGGGATTCCAGTGATCACTTACTGCAGAGCTGACTCTTTGGGACTTTGAAACCATCAAATGTGAAAAGCTACACATTCAACACAGTTTCTATAACAATTTACATATCATGAAAGTCAACGACTCTTTTGAAAGATACTTTGATGGATTGTTAAGAATTCTCCTAGAATTTTTTTGCTCGCCTGCACAGAACTACAGTTTATTCGATTCCCCGAGGAGATGTAATGACAGTAAAAACCAATTTAACTTAGCAGCGTAGACACTCCCACAGTGTTTCAAGGGTCATTTGAATATGGCTGGGGAGTAGGCGTCTAAATTCTATACCAGGAAAAGAAGGTAGTGCTATATTACATATCTTTTCCATGTGGGGGTTCCAGATACAGTTTGCAAAAATTAATGTTTTGGATTAAAATACCCAGAATCTCCCTGCTAGCTGTGCTGGTCGGAGGTGCTCTGAGCAGTGCTCCAATCATGTAACTTTTGCTAAGCTTTTCAGAGTTACAGTCTGTTAAGCACAGATTTCCTTTACCAAGTAATATCTAAAATACACCAGCTGAGAGAGAGTTCACTTCTTTTCCTTCTTTTATCAGTCCACTTTCCAAGTTTTTCCCTTGCAGTTTAAAGTTACAAAGTATGCTTTATTCCAGGTAAGCTATATTATTTTAAAATGCCCAAGTATTTGTTTAGTGACGCAGCCATATACAGCTGTCCACTGGTATCATCTAAGTAATCACTGATCTTGCTGCTATTTATGGCTTAAGCATCACTCCAATTTAACTGGACTCACCAGTTCCAGCAGTATTACAGTGTTTAGGGATTAATGCTAGTCCCTCATTTAACTCTTTGCAGTGACTGACAGCCAAGGTAAGAAAAATGTGGCTATAATGAAAAACTAACAATTCTCTTAAAAACAACTACTAACTATTACCAATGGAACATTTCATGATGAGTATAATAATATGAATGTTATGGACATGGAATACTTTAATGTACTATATAAATAATGCTGAGCTTGACAGTTGGCAAGTCGGCAGTTTGAGACCCGAGTGCTGCATGATTGAGTGAGCACCTATCATCTGTCCCAGCTCCTGCCAACCTAGCAGTTAGAAAGCAAGAGATTGCAAGTAGATAACTAGGTACTGCTTTGGCAGGAAAGGTAATATTCTATGTGCTCTGGTGTTCAAGTCATGCCTGCCACATGACTACGGAAATGTCTGCAGACACAGACAATGTCTGCAGACCACAAGATACTGGGCTGCGGCCCACCCATAGGCAGCCCAAGAGACATGAGTTGCTCTTTGGCTGTATTAGGAGATGAGTGCTGCACCCTAGAGTCAGACATGAGTGACTTTCGAGCAAGGGTGACCTTTAACTTACTGTATTAATGCACCAGCAGGGACTGCAGTGGCTCAAGTAGGTAAAAGGCTGACTGGGAAGCGGAAGGTCAGCAGTTCAATTCCTGAGTACTGCAGGACGGAATGAGCTCCCGTCTTTGTCCCAGCTCCTGCCAACCTAGCAGTTCGAAAGCAAGAAATTGCAAGTAGATAAATAGGGACCACTTCGGTGGGAAGGTAACAGTGTTCCATGCACTCCGGTGTCTAGTCATGCCTGCCACATGACCACGGAAACGTCTGCAGAAGCAGACAGCGCTGGGCTCTTCGGCTTGGAAACAGAGATGAGCACTGCACCCTAGAGTCGGATACGACTGGCTTTCGAGCAAGGGAAACCTTTACCTTTACCTAGCACAACTAAACACAGAAACTGTGGCATTTGAGTGCTAAATTATTATGTAGGCTTCCATAGAAGAACCTGGATCACTCCCAGGGTGTATCTTTGTAGTTGCTTTATATTCTCTATCTGAAGTCTAATATGCATTTTTAAAGTCCAGTGGGACAACCAGTTTCTACAAACAGGTGATGGGCAGAGAATTTCAAGACAAACAGAGTTGGAAACGATGGCTATCAATACCTAGTGAGCAAAGTTGGGCAGATTTCAGGCTTGCAATATTTATTATTATTATTTTCTTTAATGGAAGCAATTCTGAGCCCAGGAGCTTGTTCTGAGGACCTGAGCTGAATGTATCTTAAGGTGCTATCTCTGTGGGTTTATACCACATGTGAGGAAAGGTGCACAGGTACACTTCAGCCCCATCATTTGACCATTGTTTTCCTCATTCAAGATGACATGGCTGAAGAGTAAACCTGGACGTATCTGTGGAGGCTCTATATGTGACATAGAGCTCCACTGATTCTGGATCACATGTAGAACCTTCACAGATACAATTAGGTCTTCTCTTCATAAGCATTACTTTCCATTAAGAAATGCAACAACAGAAAGAGGTGGCATTAGAGTGTTCCTTTCTTTGTCCTTTACAGCCCATTCATCATAAAATCACTTCTCATTCCCTTCATCCTGGCCTCATTTCAGTTTGAGCTGAAGCTGCTATTTGGCAGATGAAATGACTGTCTCAGGCAATGGATTGTTGGTGTCATTAATTTTTTTTTCTGCCAGTAACTAGATGTGTTTGCTTGTTTCGTATTTTGTGTTTGTCTTTTTAAAGGCTTTTTCTATTATTGATTTTTGGTTTGGTTATAGCTTTGTTCTAAAAATGCAATAAGGTTTTTTTAAAAGTTAGGAAATCATTAATTACTGATTTGATACTGCATTTTAGTGTCAGGGGAAAAAGTTGGTGGGCTTTTCTACTTGAAGTTTCACATTCACTCGCTTACTAAGGCTTAGTTGTTAGATACCTGGAGTCACTTTCTGCTCTTCCTGAGATATCCAAAAGCCCTGAGTGGCTGGCCCAGGTATCAGCAGCATAATTTGTGCAGCAGGCTGAGAACGTTGCTGTTTCTCGTATCATGGAGTTGAGAGTGGGAAACTCTTACCAACCTATTGTGAACCACTTCTTCTATTTCTTCTTTTGTGTTCAGATCAAATTGTAGACTGCCAAAATGAAGCCACCCTCTTTACTTTGTTGTTGGTCAAAAACAAATCTTCATCAGGCACCATTCGGCAGACCAGCATATGTGCCAAGTTCTGTTTCTCTCCACATTCACATAGTGTGTCGTATCTGCCAGTAGCCTCCACTTGAACATGTTGGTCTTGCATTTTAAAACTCCAAGCCTCAGCCTATTCAGGGTCCTCCAAGTGACGTAGGTGAGGCTAAGTTCCTCTGCTATATCCTCCTTTAATGTTATTCCTTGTTCATTTCATTTTTTCATTTCATTTCAACTTTAATTTCTATACCGCTTTACTCACCCAGCGGGCAACTCAAAGCGGTGTACATAGTAACAATAAGATAGTACAATAATACAGGTAAACATAACACAATAAATCAACAATACAATAATAAAGCAATAATGTCATCAAATTACAAGATTACAAGTCAGAAAAAAACATAATATAAGTAAAGGGGGAAAAGCAAATAAATTACACTAGAACTCTCCACAATATGGCAATTTCTACAATGTTAAAGATACAAAATTACAAAGTCTAATACAGATCCTGACACAATACAATTTATCATTTAATACCAACTAGTACCCTCGGCTACTACAAGTCTAAGACGGAGCCCCTAAAAATGTCTCATCTGAAAAGAAAGGGGGTGTCCCACCACATGGCAGCTGTACTCAGGGAACAGCTGTGCTCCCACCCACCCCTGACCAAGGTGAGTCAGGGTGGGGAGCCAGCGGTATTGCAGTGGCTTGGCGGTGGCGGCGGCTCTTGTAGCCCTGCGGCGGGATCTCGGGGCAGCTGCGGCATGCTCCCACCCACCCCTGACTAAGGCGAGTCAGGGTGGGGAGCCGGCGGTGTTGCGGCGGCTCAGCGGCGGCGGCTCTTGTAGTCCCACGGTGGGAACTCGGGGCAGCTGCAGCATGCTCCCAGCCACCCCTGACCAAGCCGAGTCAGGGTGGGGAGCTTGCGGTGTTGCGGCGGCTCAGCGGTGGCAGCGGCTCTTGTAGCCCCGTGGCGGGAACTCAGGGCAGCTACGGCATGCTCCCACCCACCCCTGACCAAGGCGAGTCAGGGTGGGGAGCCGGCGGGCATCTTCCTCCATTGTTCAGCGAGCATCTTCCTCCATTTTCTAATTTGGTTTTGCTCTTGCATGCCCTCAAACATATTTGTTCTTACCATAAATCTCTTCTTTGATCTGAGCCGGTGGACTTGAGGTGAATCACTCAGATACCCTGTAATAGACCCAAATCCACCTTCTGATTGTAGCTGTGTTAATATTGTCAAGATCAGAAGTACTGTATAACAAAAGTATCACACACTATAGAACACTGCCTTGTAGTTTGAGTCTGTGGCAGTCCATCATAGACAACATTTGTCCCTGAAAGATTTAAATACCAGTGTGAATCAGATATTCATCACAATCATATCAAAGTTCATCTTAGTATCAAGACAAAAGTCATTTACTTGATTGTGTCTGGCTAATCAAGCACGTAGCTTTGAAACTCATCCCATCACTCTTCGGAGGATAAAAATAAACCATTGTTTTCATACCTGGTGAAGTAGACAAAGAAAAATGAATCCAGGCAACAATGACTTTTTAAATTCTATATGCTTTATTTATTTATCCACATTGCTTCTATACATAATAATAAAAGGGAAAACATGTAACTTCTCTAGAATTAAAAAAAAAGTTGCCTCTAAATATCATTCTTACATCTATAAGCAGCATTGCAGGTACAAATACTGAAAAGAATTTGAAGTCTGGACTTAAGTTGTAGGCAGACATTTAAGTCAGACAAAAATATTTCAATTATAAGCTGTTAGCTTAAAAAAAATGGCCTTAAAAGCACATTTGTACAAAAAGAAAGTAAAAATCAATAAGCATACAAATACATTTGTTAGCTTTTTAGCATGTTTTGAACACACATGTGAAAAATATTAATTTTTCTGCATGCTCACCCATCCATCTGTCAGTCAAAATCTATGGAGGAAAACCCATGATTTCTGTGTGTTGCCTCAGTGCTGATCTTTCTCTGCAGCTATTGTTATCTTTTCCCCTCTCAACCTTTTCCCTCAGCTTGGGTTGATTCTGTTGTAACGTGGCTAGCTTTGCTGACTTCTTGCTACCTACCTGGCTGGCATCTTGCTTATACATTATTATACCAGACATTTTATAGGCATAGATATTTATCAAGCCTTATCTTTGTTTGCATTTATTTCCTACTTTAGTAGAATCCAATACTAGAAAGCTAATGCAAAATTTCATAGACTCTGCTAACCAAGCAAATACTTGCTGATAAGAGGAAAACAAAAACATTCTTCCATATCTTTATTTGCTCTAAGTTGGTAGGCTCAATGTATTTTCCCACTGATTCTGCTTTGGTAGCAAACTCTATGCATTATCTATTGGATCTCCTCCAGTTGCAGACCCAAAGGACCCAATCTGCTACCTAGGCAGATTATGTGGAATTAGATAGGATTTTATCAATCATTTTGGTGTGGCCTACAGTGGATTTTCAGTACATTGTTATTTAAGTAGTTAATTCCTCCCCCCCCCCATTTCCCCCCTTCATTTTCAAGATTCATTCTCCCTGTCCTGATGTAACCTCTATCAAACAGTTCATAACTGTTCAATCTTCCATATTATAAAATACATTTTTTCATTTCAAGGGTTACAAATTTTGTACTTATTTCAAAAATATTTTATGTATGCCAAATCCAAACTATGACAGTTCCCTCCCCCAATCAGATGAATATGGGGATACCTTTTTTGCAGGTTTTCTCTATTGCTCCATAGTCCTTGGAGAATACACAGACTAAAATCCTGTTATTAAGTGTAGTAAGTCATACTAAAGTAAGCCCATTTGAATAAATGGAGTTAAAGAGGAGTTGATTCACAAAATTCCCACTGAATTAATGGGCCTACTCTAATGCAACTTATTGTGCAATGTTTCAGTCATAATTTCATTGCTATAACTTTACCAAAAAAAATTAGGAACTTTCACAACTGTCAATGGGTATCTTAACAGGCTATCTGGAAAAGGAAAGGAAAATTGTGCAATCTCCTGAAGGAAGGATCCCTGGAGCCTTCCCTTACATAGATACGTTTCTTAGCAACTATTTGTAATCCCCACATTCTTTGAGTGTGGAACAAATAATTTTCTCACTTTTTCAGAACTGCCTAGAAACCTGGTTCATGCTATCTCATCCAGTTAAATGGATTTAAGGACAGAAGCAAAATGAAAAATGTGTATTGACTTACATAATTTATTTTCTTAAAATGCAATGAAACCTGCTGCCTTGAATGGCTTTTTCAAAGGAGTAGATGAATTTGTAGAGGACAAACCTATTGACATGATAAGTGAAAATGGGATCTGGATGTATACCTGATGTGGGCATCTTAACTGTTAGAGCAGTACAACAATAGAACAAATTACCTTGGGAGGTGTCGAGTGCTCCCCTACTCTCCCCTCTTGAAAGGCATTCAAGAGAAAATTGGATAACCATCTATCAGATCTGTTTTGATTTGGATTCCTGCATTGAGCAGAAAGTTGGGCTTGATGGTCTCATAGGCCCCTTCCAACTCAGTTATTCTATGATTCTTTGATCTGGAGACCAACAGTGTTTGCTTCTAATTGTTAAGCCCTGCTTAGGATCTTTCTTCAGCGCATCAAGTTGTCAATTATTGGAGGCAACTTTACTGTAAATGGGTTTTAACTTTTATTCTTTGAAATCCATGAGATTCAGGAAGTGTCATTAACCCTAGTCAGTAATCTTAAAGGAGATTTTCTGAAATTCTAGCTTAATTTTGGAATTCACCCAATATTGTGCTATGTAAGTGTTTTACTCATAGTCCTCAGTGGCTTAAACCACAGAGTCAAATTTTGGATACTTCAATTTTTAAACTCCTATTTTTATTCCATCTAGCCTGATGAAATGCTCTGGAGAACTTGGAAGCTTGCACACTTCTGTGAAATTATAGTTGATACTGTATATTTGTTGATTGTAGATATTGTTTTATTCTCATGGATTAGCATGGCCACCATTATACTCTAACTGGTCCAGTGATGTATGGGAGGAGAAAGGCCAAGTTTATGCTTCAATACTATGAAGGATCTTTCAGTTGATCTCCACAAGCTTTAGGACAATTCTAAGAATTGCCATTAATTATCCCAGCAATTTCCTTACTGCTCTCTACTAAATCCTTTTACTAAGTGCTTGTTCACATAGCAAAGGCACTCATCACTATTTAATCGTACTTTGTAACAGGTCATATTTGTTACAAAAATGCAATTTTGAATAGCTAATCAAGAGAGACAAGGATTTAAAAGCTTTTATGGCTGTATATGACTAGCTAAATGGATGACACTATTCTTCCAATTAGTAATTGTGGTCTTTGCCATGGTCGATCAATTGGCGCAATAAACTTATTGATTGAGTGACTTATTGATTGATAGTAATTGTTGGAGTTTTTGTCTAATGCAGTGGTTCCCAACCTGATGCGTTTGCAAATTACTTTTGGCCATGCCCCACCTAAACAACTCTACAATTCTGTTGCCCCCTTCTTGTGACATATATTTTTTATTATTCAAAAAGTGAACACCTATTCACATTGAGGAAGCCTAAAAGGAAATTAACCTGGTCTAAGCCAGGGGTCAGCAATATTTTACAGTCAAGGGGGGGGGGGGTTGTTACACTCCCTCAGACAGTTGAGGGGGCTGGACTGATGGTCCATAAATGCTGCCATAAATGCATCCATGGCTGTCGTAAACACATCTTCAGCTGCCATAAATGCATCTGTGGCTGCTTCCAGTGGTGGCGACAGCAGCGACAGTGGCAGCGGCGGTTGGAGCGAGGGCAGGGGCTGGATGATTTGGTGCCACAGGCTGTAGGTTGCTGACCCCTGGACTAAACTCATTCTCAAATTGCCCCACTTTAGGGCATGTGCCCCATGTTGGGAATCATGGGTCCAAAGCAAGTAGCAGGTACAATTACATTGACAGAATTGGGAAGAAATAGACTAAAAAGTGGATTGTACTTTTAAAAGTTGATCTTTAGGAGCATTTGATGGAAAATATTCAAATTTTATGCTATTTTCCTATTGATTGGAAGGTTTTTTAAAAATAATGTGCAGCATAGCAATTATTATAATTAGCTGATTTTTCACAATTGCAACATTTTTATTTATTATTTATTTATTTTTCACGCTTATATACCGCCCACTCAGGTACAACCCAACTCAGGGCGGTTTACATAACGGACAGTAAATACATAAAAGACACATGATAAAAAAGTTAAAAGTTAAAAAATTTTTTAAAAAAACCACCCCTAAAAGGTGCGCAAGAACCTGTAGTAGTAATGGGCTATACTCCAAACACTGTTAACGAATAACAATAACAAAATACTTTAGAAGAAGCATATTTCTCCTGTTTGTTATTAAAATGTTTAAACTGAGACAATTTTACCGAATTCTGAAAACAGCACTTCATGTTTTCTCGCTAATTGATTCAGAAAGAAAGTTCTTAAACTGTTTTCATTTTTAAAAAAAATAAGGAGACACTATTAGAAGTTCTTTATTCTTTGGTTACCTAAGAAAGGAGTCTTCATGGAACACAACATTCTCAAGCAACTCTTCAGGCAGCCACACGTAAATGGTTGTGAATAATAATCACACATTGTTCACTAATTGTACACTTTTGTGAGTCACGGGCTTATCACGGTGAATTAAATGTTTTTCAGATGTCTTGTTGCTGTTCAGTCCCATAGTCAGGTCCAACCCTTTGCAACCTCATGGACCATCACACGCCAGGCACCCCTATCCTCTGCCATCCTCCTCATCCCGCCCAACTCTGTCCCCATTGTGTCTACAATACCATCTAGCCATCTCATTCTCTGCTGCCCTCTTCTTCTTTTGCCCTCAACCTTTCCCAACATCAGGGCTTTCTCAAGTGAATCCTCTCTTCTTATTTGATGTCCAAAGTACTTTAGCTTCAAATCGTCAGTATTTGACCTTCCAAGGAGCTGTCGGGGTTGATTTCCTTTAAGATCGACCTATTTGTCCTTTTTGCTGTCCAGGGTACTCTCAAAATTCTCCTCCAGCACCACCTCTCAAAGGCATCTATTCTTCTGTGCTCAGCTTTCCTTATGGTCCAGCTCTCACAACCATACATTACTACCAGAAATACCATTGCTTTGACTATGTGGACTTTTGTTTGCAAGGTGTTGTCTCTTCTTTTAATTATGTTCCTCAGGTTTCTCATAGCTTGCCTCCCAAGAATTAGTCACCTTTTTATTTCACGGCTGCAATCACCATCTGCAGTGATCTTGGATCCTAAGATTGTAAAGTCTGTCACTGCTTTTACTTCTTCCCCCTCTATTCTCCAGGGAGTGATAGGGCCTGTTTTCATTATCTTGGTTTTCTTTATGTTGAGTCTCAAGCCAGCTTTTGCCTAATATAGCTCAAATTTGAAATCTTTTTTCTTGGGTTTATTAGGGCTGAGCTAATAATTTCTGATTATTTGGCAATCTGGAGAGCTTCAGTTATCTGCCACCAAGTTAGCATTTAATTAGAAACCCAGCAAGCCGATGCCAGACAGTCTGCAGGCTGCCCATAATTATAAAATGCTATATTACAAGGCAACAGTAGCAGCCTGCCATACTAAATTTAAAGGCCTATGATGAAGGTGCATTTCCTCTTTAATTAGAAATAGAAGACTACAAATCCTTTGGTTAGTTTAGTTGGTCATAATTATGTTTTTTTAAAAACCTATGTACAAATAAATTAATTAATACATAGCTTTTACCTTTACTTTACCTTTAAATAGATTAATAATTCCATTTTTTTAACCTTTCCAGACATTTTCTATTATATGAACACACTGGAGAATTTCCACTAGAGCAGTAGACTGTTGAGGCAAAACCAAGACACCCATGGTATCTTAAACATGGCCATATTTTATTTGGCACAAGCCTTTGTGGGCTGGTAGCCACCATGGAATTGAGGTTTTTAAAATGCTTGTGTACAGATGAAATGAATTTAAAGGGAATGCATGGATTAACAGCTTTCTGAAGGGAAATGTCTCTATAATTTCTTTTGCTACTTTTAAGCCTAACCTGTGTGTGGTGATTGTACAGTAGTTCAACAAATTAAGCTGTATATTCTGTACTGAGTTTTCATGGCTCATTCTAGCTTTTAACACTCTAAATGCTCTTCTGCTTGGTTAACTTAAGAATAGGCTGTCCTGATATAGTCCTGCCACTTATAAGATCTACCCCCCAAACGCCTTATTAATATACCTTCCCCCAGACTCTGAGGCAGGTGAGGATCAAAGACATGGTCTTTCTACTAGCAGTTCTGTGGTAGCAGCTTAAAAATACTGTCCTATGCATTTGAGTTTTCACTGGTTTTCTTTGCAGTGTTTGTTAGACAAATGTTTAATGTGTTGTTTTTAATTTTGGAGGACTTCTAAAAGTACAATTTCTGCTGCTGCTCTTAGTGTTCCTCCAAATAAATTGTTTTCCAAAATGTACCTGAGTAGTCTCTGGAATTCATTCTCCCCCCCTCCCTCTCCCCTTCCTGGCTATGTTTTCTCAGTATATAAACTGTGACAAATAGTGACCGGAACTGTGACAAAATGTCTCTCCTACTAGGCAAGGTTTATTTCTTTTCCCGGATCAATTCTAGGTGGAATTTAACACTATAGCACTTTCCAGATCTTTTCAGAGGATGGACATGATTGGAAACATTCAATTTCAAATTATTTCAGTAAGAAAGGTGGTTTTAAAAAACACATTTACTAAATCGCGAGTGACAAAGAAGAGAGAGAGACAAACAGCACTAATTATCTCCACTTTCTTCCTGTTACTTAATCCTGAGGATGGGGTACACAGAAAGAGCCTCCTTGAAGATTGTGGTATTTTTGAACCACAATTAGGTGTGCCCTGGTATTGTAATGGCATCCTTGTGCTGCTGGCTAATCTTTCTCACACTAGGTAAGGAGAAAGGAAATGCAGAATGAACTCACCAAAAGGTGCCCTCATTTTGACAGTTTCACATCTGGCCTAGACACAGAGGAAGAAAAATTCTGAGGATTTATTTTAGCGAGCATTTTCTTTTGCTAAAGATCCTAGTACAACCCTCCCAAAGGATGGGGGTTTAATGATACAGTATTACACTTCCCCAAGCTACAAAAACTAGGAGCATTCTAGCCACACCTAGTTTTTTGGGTCTCTCTGGATGTAGATATCAGTATGTCATACACTGAAGATATGTGGAAACTTGAGGGAGCAATTCACCTGCTGAAAAATTACAACATGATACAAATGGGCTCATCTGAGGTAAGGTAAAAGTAAATGTCACCCTTGCTCAAAAGCCAGCCGTATCCGACTCTAGGATTCAGTGCTCATCTCTGTTTATTGCCAAAGAGCCAGTACTGTCTGCATTGCAGATGTTTCCGTGGACATGTGACAGGCATGACTAGACACCGGAGTGCACGGAACATTGTTTACCTTCCCACCAAAGTGTTACTTATTTATCTACTTGCAATTTCTTGCTTTTCAACTGCTAAGTTGGCAGGACAGAGATGGAAGCTCACTCCATCATGTGGCACTTGGGTCTTGAATTGCTGACCTGCCGACCTTCCAGTCATCAAGTTCAGCGTCTTAGCCACTGAACCACCACAGTTGCCAGGGCTCATCTGAAATAGTACTTAATTTAGTGATGCAAATTGATTGCTGTTTTAAATTGTAAGTTCATAACCTGTATTGTTTTTCAACTTTCTTTTTGCATGCTTTTAGTGTTGTCAAGTTCTCTTAAGAGCTCCACAATGAAAGCTTGTATATATCTATTAAATATTGCTGATAATAATTTATTGACTCGAAAGGGCCTTTCATGCATTGAATTTACAGGTTAGATGCTGAACATTCTCTGTGGATCAGTAAAACTGCCGTATGTGCCTATATTAAATGTGTTTCCAGCACCTTGCATCATTGATGCCAAACCACCTGGGACTCAAGCCTAGCTGTGAGTTGCTGTACAGCAGCAAATTATATTTTATTTATTTATCATTTACAGTATTTTTATACCACTTTCCTCACCCAGGAGTGACCATATGGAGAAGTGTTAATATTGGGGAAGGCTGTGACTTTGAACAATTGTTGTGAGACTAAAGGAGAATTGGTTACTTCAAACTTTTGGCAAATGGCAGGCTGCAGGTGTCCAACTCTAGGGGGCAGTGTTCATCTCCATTTGCAGTCAAAGAGCCAATGCTGTCTGTTTCTGCAGACGTTTCTGTGGTCATGAGGGAGGCATGACTAAATGCTTATGAATATGGAACACTGTTACCTTTCCTGCCAAAGTGGCCCCTATTTATCTACTTGCAGTCTCTTGCTTTTGAACTGCCAGGTTGGCAGGAGCCGGAATAGATGACAGGCGCTCATTCCATCGCACAGCACTTGGGTCTTGAACTGCTGATCTGCCAACCTTCCTGTCATCAAGCTCAGCATCTTAACTACTAAGCCACCATGGCCGTTCATATAAAGATTAATATAAAGTACAGTAGTGTAAAACAAGTCACTATGGCAGGCTTAAGCTGCAGTCTCTGAGACCCAGGTGGAAACAGAACACCTCTCCTTTACGGAAACAACAGCAATAGTAAAAACTATTAGTTTTATGAAAGTAATTGTCACTGGTGGAATGGAGAGCTGTCAGAACTGTGTGGTTGGCAGGGGTCAGGGCAAACCAGTGTTTCCGAACCTTTGGTTTTTGGACTTCAATTCCCAGAAACATAAGTCAATTCCCCAAATCACTAATCGGTCAATGTACTGATTTAGGCTTCTGGGAATTGAAGTCCTTATGTGGGGTGTGGGCCTCACATTGTGAACCACTGGGAGAAACACTTGCATTTTTAGACTCTACTTGGAGACAAGGCCATGGACGACTGCCACCTCCACACTATGGTTCTACTTGCTGCCGCTGAAAGGATTAGAATTTCTACATGCCCCTGACAGTTTTATGAAAGTAATTATAAGTCTTCTTTCCATCCTAGTCCCCACTCTTTCTAAATTTCTCCAAGGGGTGTGTGTGTGTTGCGTATGGATTGTAATGTGCCTTTAAGTAAATGCAACCACACGAATGAGTGAATGTAACAATCTCTAAAAGTAACATTGTAACCTTCTGTATTAGGACGGGAGCTAGTGACCACTGGGGGCAGTAGTGAGCGTCCAGCTCACATGGTATAAATTCTCCAAATGCCTACAGCCGCGGGAAGATTCTCGCCACTGCCTCACCTGGACAAGAAGGGCGTGACTAAGGGTGATGTCACACGGACAGTAGCCAATGAGCTACTGAGGAGCCACATTCAAATGTATAGCCACTGTATATAATGAGCTGTTCGTCCGCCATTACCACATGTTCCCCCTGACCATCATGCAATAAAGATGAGTTAAGCCAGACTTCGGCTGTTTCTATTGTCTTGGTTCTTGAACACTAAAGGGGGGGCGGGACCCCTCTCTTTTGTTTCCCTGTGAAGACTTTTTTACCTAAAGCCAACCAGCTCCCAGTTTCCATCCTGACGATTCAGAAAGGTAATCATAAAGAGGAAGGGCAGGATCTGTTTTCAACCATCCCAGAGTGCAGGACATATAATAACGGGATGTAACTGCAGGAAGCCAAATATCTTCTTTCTTCCTGTGCTGTATCCGATTCCGAATATTGGCTATCATCACACCAGTCAGCCATGAAGATTGTCTTGTGAGCAATATAATGCAGTGGCCTTCCATTTGCCTTCTGCATCACAGTGTAACACCCGTACCACTGATCCAGTTCCGTGAGTCACTTTCTGATCCTGGGCTCTTTTGGCACTCAAAGTCCTCCTCAGCCCCAGACAGTATTAATGAAGCTGCTGCCCTTCATCAAGATGGATTCAATTGGGATTTAATCCATTTGGGGACTATCACCCTTCCCTGTGGACTTCAGCACCCATGGCTGTTAGTCCTCAGGATTGTCAGGTTAACCACCACCTGATGATCAGCATTGAGTTTTTGACTTGGACTCTTGCATTGACCTGGGTGTTGGACCCGACAGCCTAAAAGGCCCCTTCCAATTCAGTTGTTCTATGATTCAAAGGGTGAGACGGTTACTCCAGATTCTGGATGTGAGGAGAGTTGGCATTTTATTTACTCCCAAGGAGAGGGGGAGCCACAGTGAAGCAGCCACTTGAGCAGGCAAAGGTCAGTGTATCAGGAGAAGAGGGCAAATGCTGAGTCCTTTATTTGCGGCCATTGCGTTTTCACTGTGGGAGAACGAACCTCGACATCCTCTGAATGGATATGAGCTTCAAGTCCACCGGCTCAGATCCAGGAAGAGCTTTATGGCAAGAACAAACATTCTTAAGGGTACACAAGGGCAAAACCAAATTAAAAGAATGAGGGAAAAGCTCCCTGGGCAAGGAACCAGGGCCATAGCCAAGATTCTAGATGTGGGTGGGCCAATATTTTTTCAGGACGGATAACAATGTCATATAAATATACAGGTAGGTAAAGGTAAAGGTTTCCCTTGCTCGAAAGCCAGTCGTATCCGACTCTAGGGTGCAGTGCTCATCTCTGTTTCTAAGCCGAAGAGCCAGCGCTGTCTGCTTCTGCAGACGTTTCCGTGGTCATGTGGCAGGCATGACTAGACACCGGAGCGCATGGAACGCTGTTACCTTCCCACCGAAGTGGTCCCTATTTATCTACTTGCAATTTCTTGCTTTCGAACTGCTAGGTTGGCAGGAGAATATACAGGTATATGTCACATATATAAGCAGCGGGGGGGGGGGGAATTGAGAGTGGGGATACGGGGGAACTGCTCGCCCTTGAGCTGCTTCACCTCAGGCAGAGCAATGTCTAGCGCATTCCAGATGTTCTTGGACTTCAATTCCCAGAAGCCCAAGCCCCCTGTGAATCCACATGAATGGGTTTACTGTGATTCATCCGGCCCACGCTGCCGTCGTCGCTCCCGGAAACGGAAGTAAAATGTGCCTGTACGGAGGAAGGGTTAACCCTGAAGAGCCTTAACCATATAGGCGTGTTTTACTTCCGCTTCCGGGAGCGACGAGGGCAGCGTGGGCCGGATTAATTGCAGTAAACCCATTTGTGTGGATTCACAGGGTGCTTGGGCTTCTGGGAATTGAAGTCCAAAAACATCTGGAGTGCCAAGGTTCGCCATCACGGGTCTAGGGCCTCTTTCCACCACCACCACCGCCCTCCATGCCCCCCCCCGCCCTCCATGCCCCCCCCCTCGAGACCGCCAGCTGCTCCCCTAAAACCCCCTCCCGCCTACAGGGTGGTCGCTATAGCGACTGCCAATCAACAGCCGAAGTGCGGAGGGGGCGGCGCCTCAGGGAGGGAAGGTACTTCGCCACGCCCTGGCGAGGCAGGAGAAGCCCGGCGGGCGTCGCTTCTCTGGGCTCCGGCGCTCTCGCAAGTTCGCGCCCGGCCAAAGGCGGCGACGGCGGCGCGCCTCAACTTTTTCTCCTCTTCTTCCCAGCCACGAGTTGGAGGCTGGAGTTCGTCCTCAGCGCCTGCTAGGCCACCAGGTGAGTCGAAGGGGGGTCGGGTGGCCTCTCGGAAACCGTGCAACGTTTGCCGAAGAAAGGCGAGGGGGAGCGCCCCCCCTTTTTTTGGTGAGGCGGCACTTGAGTTTCGGGTTCTCGTCCCCCGGCTCCCCGAAAGAGATCGCGGAAGGTGGTGGTGGTGGTGGTGGTGGTGGTGGTGGTGGTGGAAAGGCTGCCCAGCCTGTCGGCAGAGGCTGGTGCGGAGGCAGAGATCAGAGCTGGAGGAGGAGGAGGAGGAGGGAGCCTCTTGGCAAAGAGAGACGTGTTCAGCTGTCAAAAAGGGGGGTGTAGAGACCTGTTGGAAATCCGGGGCAGTTCACTCGCCGCCTCTGAATGAATGGAGCATGAAAAAGAGGATATACAGGTAGCTGAGGCACTCAATCTCCCCTACGCCACCTGGGGGGACCCCTGAATAGGCTGAGGGTCGGAGTCCCTAAATGCAAGACCCACATGCTCAAGTGGGGGCTGGTGGTGGACAACAACAACATCATACGATGTGAACGTGGAGGTACAAAATCCGGTTCATTTGCTGGTCTGCCAATTACTACTAGAAACAATTACTGGTGAGGATTTAATTTTGGCCAACAGCAAAGCCAAGAAAGTGGCTTCGTTTTGGCAGTCCATGGTTTGATCCGGACACGAAAGAAGAATGGATGGCTAGGATCGAGGTCTCCTTCTCTCGTGTCTAGGTCAGACTTCTTTTCCCGTGTCTAAACCAGACTTTAAAAGTGCCAAAACGAAGCCACCTTTGGGTGAGTTTATTCCGTTGTTCCTTTCGCTTTACCTAGTGCGATACAGATTAGCCGGCACAACAAGTGTGTGCCCGATGGTGGTGCAGAAATACCACACTCTTCGAGGAGGCTCTCTCTACCCCAGGATCGAGGTGTCTGCGATGAAGTCTCTCGATTCCCCCCGTGCAATGTAAAGATGGGGTTGCAACGCTGGTGTCCTGCAGGTTGACTGTTTTATTTCGTTTTTTTCTGGTCGCAATTCCGGCTGAAGGTGGACTTCGAACACGAGGAAGGTTGCATTCACACGGTTCTGTTCTCTTTCGGGCTGGCTCTTTGGGTCAGTCGACCCCTGTTGGGTTAAAGTGGCTGCCTGGAGAAAGAGGAGGTCTCTTTGCGCTGTAAGGCAAAGGTTCCTCCCCCCCCCCCCCCCTAACCGGTTTCTTTAGATCTCCCCAACCTAGAGGCAGGTCAGCAGTTCGATGCCTGAGTATTGCAGGACAGAATGAGCTCCCGTCTTTGTCCCAGCTCCTGCCCACCTAGCAGATGGAAAGCAAAAAAATTGCAAGTCGATAAATAGGGGCCACTTCAGTGGGAAGGTAACAGTGTTCCGTGCGTGCCGGTGTCTAGTCATGCCCGCCCCTTGACCATGAAAACGTCTACAGAAGCAGACAGCGCCGGCTCTTCGGCTTTGAAACAGAGATGAGCACTGAACCCTAGAGTCGGATACGGCTGGCTTTCGAGCAGGGGAAACCTTTACCTAACCTGTTGCTGTTACTTGGCAATGCTGACCCTCACAGAGTTTTCTAGGTAAAGTGAGAAGCCACTCATGTATTTCTGTGCCAAAGCAAGGAATTGAATCCATATCTTGTGAGTTGGACTCTGTCCAGGATACTCTGGCTATCTTTCCTGTATTGGTCACTTCAGTTGTGTTAGGGCTACACACCCATTCCCTTCATTTTCAGTGGCGTTGATTTTGGGGGTGATGGGAGAACTGGAGTCACCAGTTATTGAGTCTGAATACATTTGGAGATCACCAGATTGGAGGAAACTGACTTAACTTGTAGTGTTTTGTGTCAGAACCATTTAATATTTGAGCATTAAAATATTTTTAATATTTTGATTCATTTCAGACTATTTGTTTTTAGTTCTATAAAAATACCACCTGTAAGGCCTTCCTTGTTTGGATGTCCATATAACAAGTGGCTGAAAATCAATAGTATTATATTTCAAGTTGCAGTGTCACAGAACACACTTTCGTTGTAGGTCTAGTTCCATGTGGATTATACAACAAAACATGTTTCTGGGAACTAAGATGTTCATGGTAGGATGTGTATTAAACAAAGATTATGGTAGAAGTTCAGGCCAAAGTAAAAATGATTTGGAGTACTGTATCTCTGTTCTCTAATATTTTGCCTTCATTTCTTGAATGTCTTGGCTTTCATAATTGCAGATTTTAAATGTTGGTTTTCAGTATGATTTTCCCAATAGAAAAAGTATTCAGTTCATCAGTATTATTTGTAAAGCTATTTATAGGAAGCTCTTGATACAGCCACTGCCTTCTTGAGTACGTTGCAAACTGGGAATGATTCACTGTGTTGTTAAAAGAAATAGTTGTCTTCATTAGTCAACCTCAAAATATGATCTGCATTGAGAAACTGTCATATTTAATGGCTGTTATGTTTAATGAAAAACAAAACATTGATTTTTTTAAAAGCCCGTTGCTGATTCATTTAAAAGAAAGGCTTTTTGTTGTTGTTTAATTGATGACAGTACAGTTTTGTCTATACTGTGACAGGTAGGTTTCAGCAGTATAAAATCCAAATAATAAATCACAAATATTGTTTAGGGTTATGATGAGTGAGTATAATCTACACACACATATACTGTCAAGAGTAGACTTGATAAAAGCAGAGCAAATTGGCTTTAAGTGTTACCACAAGCACCTTTACTAATTAGATCATGAAATGCAGATGGTTCTAACTGGAATTTCCATCATCCCATTACAACCAATTATGGTAAGTGATCAAAAATGGTGGAAGCAATATTCCACCCTCTATGTTGAGGAAAGTTGTATTATAGGAGAAAGGCTTTTTTTCCCTTTGGCCTTGAACAATGACAGAGAAAAAAGCCAAGAAATAATGAGTTTTTCTCTGGCCTAAAGGGGCAAAATGAAGAGCTATTTAGAAATTGTATAATCTTACAGTACTGTACAGTATCTATGTTACAGAACAAAAGGGGATTTGGCACGATCCAGCCGAATTTAAGCAGATTTTTTTTAGAACTCTAGGAAATATTTCAGCATGTGAGTGAGGAGGAAGAACAAGGATTCTGTTCTGTACCCCCCAGCATCATTAGCATGTAACTGGAACTGTCACAGGCTCAACATGTGCCTTAGTGGGTGGTGTGGGAGCTATAGATTATTGCAGGGGAGCATAATTCCTACATTGCTTTGCTTTGCGCACCCTTCCCTAGCTTTGTGTTCTCCTGACAGATAATTCATTGGTTATGCTGGCTACAGAAGAAGGGAGAAATAGTCCTACATATCTGGGGGTCAACAGGTTGAGGAACACTGGTATTCTCAATACAGAAAACATATGGCATGAGGTTAAGGATGTGGTTGCTTTCTAAGAAAAGCATCATTAGGTTGTTTGCCTAACCCATATGGTTAGACGTAGGAAACCTCAATGCATAGGGCTAAATTTGTTCCTTCTAGAGTCCTAGTCCAGCCTTCAGGGCTTCCTCAATGGTTGTATCCTCTGTGTTGTGATGTCATTATTTGATAGCTTGCATGGGGTTTCTCCCTCTAGACCAGGGTTCCTGAAACTTGGCTTTCCCCGTGTTCTTGTACTTTGATTATCAGAAGCCCAAGTCAGCACACCTGCTGATCAAGGCTTCTGGGAATCGAAGTGCAAGAACATCTGGAGAGTCAAGTTTCAGAATCCCTGTTCTAGACCAGTGATGGTGAACCTTGGCACTTGAGGTGTTCTTAAACTTCAATTACCAGATGCCCAAGTCAGTAGTCCTGCTGATCAAGGCTTCTGGGAATCGAAGTCCAAGAACATCTGGAGAGTCAAGTTTCAGAACCCCTGCTCTAGACCAGTGATGGTGAACCTTGGCACTCGAGGTGTTCTTAAACTTCAATTACCAGATGCCCAAGTCAGTAGTCCTGCTGATCAAGGCTTCTGGGAACTGAAGTTCAAGAACAGCTGGAATGCCAAGGTTTGCCATCACATCTAGACTAAAACATTAAAGTACCTTTCAAAAGTACTAGATGGAACAGCTTTTAGGTCAAATGTTGATACTTTTGGCCATATCCTGTTATCTTTAGCTCCGGTCACCACTGGAATTTGGTGCCCAGGTACTTCTTTGAAATTTCATGTGGCTTCTATGCTGAAAGAGCTTTCCTATTCCCTTGCTATGGGTGATACTGAACAGGTGTAGATAATGCTTTCCAAAAATTATGTCTTGTTGGTTATCCAGTTGCTGAAGTTACTAGTTTGAGATGTCTGAAGTTGGTGAATGCAAATAGCCACTCACCATCTGAAATGGTGATCAGAGCTGTTATGCTGACAGCATTTTCAGATGCGAGTTCAGGTGTATAATCAGCTCCAAGTTTAATAGGTTAGTTGAATGCAGACATCTTCAAATAGTTTGATATATGTACTGTGTTGCCTGTCACTCAGCTAAACTTGTTCCAAACTTGTGACAGAGCTGCATATAGGTCCTTCCAGGAGATGTTGGTACTTTGTTCTCTTGGAAATTTTAATTTTTGGGATCATAGTTTCTAGAATCTCCTAGCCAACATGGCCAGGGGAAATTCAGCTGAAGGATGTTGGAAACTACAGTCCAAACAATTGATGTTTTCTAGTTCCCTGTGGACTATTGTATTCCTGTGAAGCCATATCAGCAGGAGGACCCTGGGAATTGCAGTCCAAAAAGTAATTCATGCTCTTTCTGTTCAGTTGTGCATCAGTGACTCCATGGAATGTTCCCATTCCATGGGCCTGGGTGATAAGATGATTCCATTTCATTGACTGCAAGGAGATTAAATGGATTTCAATCAAAGTACTTGCCCATATCTAGGTCATGTAGAGGTCTGTGGAATTTTGGGATGTTTGTGAGAATGCTTTTGCTCCATATAAAAAGACACCCTAACCTGTTCAGAAAAAGACAGCTGGGCCACACAGGGGCCTTTGTCCATGTGGTTAACTCTTATGTCTGTCTCTCTGGTTTGCATCAAACACCAAGTGGAGTGACTGATGAAGATCTGCCCACTATGCCAGTGCCAGCAATACAGTTGTTCCTGCCCTGGGGCTACAATCGGACTTGGTGACAAGCAGCTGTTGTTCAAAACTATGTCTAATTTATTTAATGTGAGCTGAAGGACATGTTATAAACCTCATACAGAGTCTACTCATAATGTGCCTCTGCTTGGCTTCCCGCCACTATGGGTTTATTATCTAGTGCAATGATGGCTAACCTTGGCACTCCAGGTGTTCTTGGACTTCAACTCCCAGAAGCCTCAGTACTCCTGCTGATCAGGTCTTCTGGGAATTTGATGTTCTAGAACACCTGGAGTGCTAGGGTTCACCATCACTGATAGTGCCAGCCATCATGTCAAGATGGCAGTTGTCTTAGAGAATTGCCTTTTAGTGTCACCTGCCTCACCTGTATTTAGTGATGGCCAGCTCTTTGTATTCTTCTGGTTGTGATGATGCTACATAACATGTGAAAGCTGTTGTCAGCTTGCTTGTCTGTCTGACATTTATTCATTGTAATTAGTGCATTTAATTAATTAATTGCAGCTATATTCTGCACATCTAATAAATATAACACTTAGACAGTTCACAACTAAGGAAACTAGAAACAAATTCACACAACAAAACTGGTGAAAACAAAGCAAAATAGCACATTAGATAACATAATAGGAACTAAACAGCAGTATGGCAAAAGTTGGTTCTTCATAATATCAGGAAGAAGAAAACAGAGGGTCATAGGTTTTATTCATGAGTAAGCTTAATAGCTCAGTTATTAAGCGCTTCTTGCAATTTATCATCTTTTTGGCCCTCCTCAGCATGAGCATCTGGAGACACAGCACCAATGAGGACTGGATAGACTAGGTGGTTGAACTCTGGAAGACATTGCCTGACAAGTAATGATATCTCAAACTTTTCAGAGTTTTGTATATTAATACTAATACAGTAGGATCCCGCATAACGAATGCTCTGTTTAACAAAATTCATACAACGAAGCGTTCATTATGCAAAGGCGATACCCCGCATAACAATTTTTTTCATTATACAGGGTTTCCGCTAAGCGGGGTATACCCTGGTTAACAGAAACCCTGTATAACTAACATTTTTCTTGTTATGCAGGGGATCTCCCATTGGATCTGCATAGCGGGGGGAAACGCATAGCAAAGAGCTCCATGGAACGGAGCTTTTTCACTATGTGGGGTTCTACTGTATCTTGAACCTTGCATGAAAGTAGACAGGGAGACAGTGCAGGCAAACTAGGATTGGAGTTATATGATTGAATATACAGTGGAACCTCATACAACAATCGCCCTGTATAGCAATGAAATCTCATAACAATTAGGTTTTGGGGGGAAATGGCATCCCGCATAACAATTTTCCCTATGGAAAAAATCATACAATAATTTTTCAATGGGAAAAACCACTTAGCAAAAAAAATCGTTGTACAATGAGTCCCATAGGGAAAATTGCTATACAATGCATGTATGGTATAGCAAATGTTTCATACAACAGCGAGCCCCATGGAACGGATTAAAATCATTGTACCAAGGTACCACTGTACTTAATCCAATAATCAACTTGGTCATCACATTCTGGACCTGTTGAAGCTTCTGTATCAGCTTCAGCAGAAGCCCCACATAGAGCGCATTATGGTACTCAGTTTTTGAGACTACTCATGCATTAACCAAAGTTGCTAGGGACTTCCCATGTAAGGGTGCAGTTGGGCAATATGCCTAAAGCAGAATGAACCACAGCAGCTGATTATGATTCCATAAGTGCTTGGTCAAAAAGGAGGTGTTCTTGGACTTCAATTACCAGAAGCCCAATTCAGCACTACTGCTGATCAGGGCAGCTAGGAATTGAAGTTCAAGAACAGCTGGAGTGCCAAGGTTCACCATTACTGACCTAGTGGAATCCTACAAATTAGGATTTGTGACCATAGAGAAAGGAGTAGAGCCAATGCAGAGTGATCCCAAACCTTGATAGTCTGCTCAAGAGGACACTATGGTCGATGGTATTAAAGGCTTCTGAGAGATCTAAAAATACTAACAGTTGCATTGCCTCAGTCAGTCTCTTTTAAAAGGTCATCATGTAGCGTGACCAATGTAATTTTGATGCTGTGTCATGGCCTAACTCTGAACAGGTGAAAGCAATTGGTTTCAACCAAGGACATTTGTAGATGATGCACCACAACTAAAGTTGTATGGATGGGCCATGTTATTGATTGGCTACAACCTTTCCCGATTGGTCTATCTGGCTAGAACATGGGCTGGAGACCACCCGGGCTGTGCAGGAAAGGAAATTGGGTAAACACTAATAGTGATAGTTAGCAGTAGAGACTCCATATTGCCTTGGCTGAGAGCACTGAAAGGAGTAGGACAAAAGTCACCCAAATATCACAATGCCTAGTAAACAGCTCACAATATCTCACTCACGTCCGCAGAGACACTAAGCTGCAACTAGACCAAACAGTTAAGTGTAGGAGCCCGGAGTTTACAAGGACTCTGAGATAGGACGAGAACAGTAAGTCTCGCTACATCTGCTGATTAGTTTGCCTATGGGGAACCTAGGCACGCAGTACTTTCTTAGCAAGTACTTAGGCTGGCAAATGTACCTTGGCCAGCAACATGCTACATAAGCAAGTTTTCTGTAATAGGGGTCATGCGCGATCTTTGCGCAAGTGATCGAGAATGCAAGTCAATAAATACAGATCACCCGACTTGATCGGGACTGACTTTTCCACCACACTTCCATATCCCGTGCCTTCCTTGAGCCCAGCGGCCCCGATCCTCCGGGGGAGAAGAAACCATTACATCAAAGTTGTTTAAATCATCTTTTGCTAAATTCTCTTTTTAAAGAATGGGCCATACAATGATTTGTTGTTGTTGTTTTTAACGAGGAAGACAATAATTTTCCTAGAGAGAGAAACTGATGATATTTGTGGCCCATTCATTCATCATTTCCTTCATTAATTTTAAGAGCCATGACAGGCAAAGATTGAGTAGAAAAGTGATGACTTTACAGCAGTGATTCCCAACATGAGCCTCGCGCCCCACAGTGGGGGGGGGGGGGGGGGGCATCAATTTCCAGAAGCCTAAGTCAGCACATTGGCTGATCAGTGCTTTGGGAAATTGACTTAGGCTTCTGGGAATTGAAGTCCAAAACCAAAGTTTGGGAAATACTGCTTTACAGCAAGCAAGCACCTTATTATTTAATTAATTATCCTTAGATCCCATGTTTCACACAATAAGCACCATATGACAAACATGGCTTTTCTCCTCTCTGCTCATTCTTGACAACAGCTCTGTGAGAGAGTCCAGACTGAGGGAAAGTAATTGAAAGTAGTATGAGCTGAATTATTCTCATTTTTACTCTGTTTCTATTTGTATCCTCACCTGGCCATAATCTTTGCCTCTATGGCTTATGAGCTAAGATATAGAGGATACAGTATTTGCACTTCTCATGCTCGAAGAAGCAAGTTTTGATATGAAAGGTCACTGAAAAGTCTGTTAGGTCTTTAAAGTGCCACAATATTTTGTATTTTTGTTCCTACAACATGCTAAGACAGACTAACACGACTACTTCTTTAGAAATGAGTTTCTGTTGCTTCTCTGAAAAGATGTGGAAGAGTATTATTTCATCTTAAGTAGAAGCTGAGAAGGTAGACCCTATGATCTACGTAACAATTTCATGTTTGGTGATTGGGGTTGGGAAACGTGTTTGATTGTATGAAGATACATGATCTATACCAGTGTTTCCCAACCTTTGGTTTTTGGACTTCAATTCTCGACAGCCTAAGTCAGTTCCCCAAAGCTCTGATCAGTCAATGCACTGACCTAGGCTTCTGGGAATTGAAGTCCCCCTGTGGGGCCTGTGCCCCACATTGGAAACCACTGATCTATACAGATTTGCTGAGAAATTTAAATAAAGTTGTTGCAGTGCTGTAACTGATCCAGAGACTCCAAACAAGTATTACCATTAGCTACCATTTTAGGTTTTTAAGAGAGGTTTGTAAGACATGTTTTCAGTAAAGAGAGTCTTTTACATTTTGTGTGTTACTTGAAAATGAGTACAGTGGTACCTCATACAAAAATTTTAATCTGTTCCACGGGGCTTGTTGTTGCATGAAACAATTGCTATACGATGCATGCATCGTATAGCGATTTTCCCTATGGGATGCATTGTATGATTTTTTCTCTAAGTGGTTTTTCCCATTGAAAAATTGTTGTACGATTTTTTCCTTAGGGAAAATTGTTATGCGGGACGCCATTTCCCCACAAAACCTAATTGTTATGTGATTTTGTTGCTATACGGGGCGATTGTTGTATGAGGTTCCACTGTATTAGTATTACCTGAGTTTTGTAGAAATGATTACCTATGTTATTAGTTGATAGAAAGTATTGTACATAAATACAATATGGTGTTTATAGATTTTATGTACAAGTGTTTAGAAATGTTGTATAAAGGATCTGAGAGTCAATCAGACTCTTAATTCATTACACTGTCCCCATAGATTACAGTGATTGGGGGCTACAATTGGATGAGTCAGTCAGTAGTGTATTTATAAATTTTATTTTGAAATCCCAGTACTAGAAGTTTTCCTCTCGATCTTTAGAGTTGTATGAACACAGCATTTCTTATATAAAGCAATATTAACTTCAAAGAAAATAAGTTGCAAGTCTTGTCTCTCTTAAGATCTCCTAGTTGTAGCTGGAGTACTAAAAAATTAGTTTAGGGAGAGGGCCACATAATTCTGTGCTTGGATACAAAATTTCCCAGATTCCATTGCATTTTTAGTTTCATCCATGTGATCCTTCCCAACGTGTCTGGAGGAAGTAAATAATAAATTGGAGTAATGACATTGTAACAGCATATGAAATATACTCAACATATTATTCCCATAATGCAGTTGAACTGAGAAGCTAGTTGTTATTCTAGTCCATTGGTTCTCAACTTACGGCCCGTGCCACCATTCCATTTGACCCGTGCCCTCGCTCCCGCCGCTGTTGCCGTCCTTGTCCTTACAACATCCACCCTGCTATGGAGTGATGTTAGGGACACGCCAAGCCAAGTGAAGGAGACAAGGATTGAGGCAGCAGAAGTGGAAGTGGCAGACGCATGCTGCTGTCATGAACTTGGAAAAATCACTGTGTCTCAAGGTTAAGAAACGGAGCTTTAAAAGTGCAGCGATTCAAAGTGATTCCTGGATGCATTATGTCATCAGGATTAGTGCATCTAACTCTGGGAGAGATGAGTCCAGAACGACACTTAGAATCTGCGTGTTTTCTTATTTTTCTGTATAAATTGCGTGTTAGAGTAGATTTAGATTAGGAACCCAGGAATGGGGAATTTTATTTCTAGAGTGTGTTATGAGTTTATTAGCTTAAGTTTAACTATGCTTTTCGTTATTGCTTTTCATCGCTTCTACAATAAAAAGGTAGACGGAACCAGGATTGGTTTCCCTTCCAAGAAAGACAAAATGATATTTTGTTTTTGAACTGGATTATTGGTTCATGCGTTGAGATAAATCTTGCTACAGCAGTGTGAGATCTTGCAAGACTCCATTGCAAGACCTTGGGAACCTCGCCCAGGAGAAGGGGAGAGATCAAAAGGAGCAACTCAAACTGCAGATATCTTCTCAGGCCTACTGTGGGAGTAAAATTCTGTATGTAGTCTGGCAGTTTGAGAGGAGGGCCTTGATACACCACCTAACAGTCCCAAAATTGGGTGGATCTTGGTTCCTTGTCCTCTTCACCTATACACCCTTGCTGTATTCCCGAAATAAGGAGTGAAGGGAGCACAGATTTGGGTTGCAGTTGAGGGCGGAACCTCGTAAGAGCTACCACACACGTCTTTCCCAGGGGCTGCTCTGGCTGAGCATGGGAAAGGACAGTCAGAACCTTCACCCATGGCAGGCCATTAAACAGGGAAGTAGCAGTGTGTGTGTGTGTGTGTGGGGGGGGGGAGTGGTGGCGGTGGTAGTGGCAGTGTGTGTGTGTGTGGGGGAGTGGTGGTGGGCCAGGACTGGTGGTGTGGGGGGTGGGGAGTGGTGGTGGTGTTTTCTACATGTTGTGCAGATGTGCCTGCAATCAGATTGGAGCTTAGGAGATGTTTTGGGAAGGAAGAGAATTTTAAATTAAGAAGTAGTACTAGACAAGGTACTTAACTCATTAATAATTATAGTAATAGTAAGTATGTGTTGTCAAGTTGATTCCAACTTATGGCAATCCTTTTCAGAATTTTCTAGGTAGAGAATACAGTACTCAGAAATTGTTTACCACTTCCTTCTCTAGGTGCCCTGGGACTGTGTAGATTGCCCGTGGCTATGGGTTGGCTCTTCTTCTGGGAGGCACAGTGAGGAATTGAACTCCTGATCTGTAGCTTCACAGTCAGATAACCTACCCACATTTTTTATATGAAAGGGAGCTCCCAAGCTTTTGTTACAGGCATTAGCAGGCAGTAGTTTGTTCTTAATGAAGATTTTAAGGCGTACAGTGATGCATCTTTTTTTGCACAGTAGTGGGAACAGTTTATTTCTAACATGGGCATTTGAGTGTTTTAGTGGCGAGGGAGCTGCAAAATGGGCAGTTGTCTTCTCTCTGGAAAGCAATTAGATTTAAGAAACTGCTGTAGCCGAATCTAGGAATTTCAGCTGGTCAGCATGCTGGATTGTAGCTTGGTGGAGCTTATGGGCCCCTGGAGGCCTGCCCTATTTCATATTAGCAATGATATGAATGCTTACATTAAAAATGCATTTGTCTCCGGGAAAAAAGTTAACAGGTTTTAAGCAAAAAGGTGTGAATGAATGAGAGTTTGGCATCTGAGTCTAGGCAGATGGCTGTGATTTGCTTTGGTAGGCAGACTGTTTCACTACACACATTGACAACTAAGAAGAAATTATTTCCCTTGTACTTTCTAAAGCAAGGCAAAAGGATCGTCCAAAGTTCAAAATGGCAGTGATGGTATTTACTTTCCCTCCTCCTCTTCCTCTCTCATCCTGGCAGCGCTGCTATCCTCAAGATGCCTGCTAGTGTCATCAGTCTATTGGATTAGTAAGCATGTCAGTTTACATCAACTAGAGGTTACTTCAGTGTTACCTTTGAAAAACATACATTACAAGCTTGTTAGTGAGTCATTAGGGCTCCCTGACATGTACACAGAAATGAGACATACGTGTGCCAATATGTATTTTCCAGTTATATCATCTGTGCTGGGATCTGGCGGAAAAGGCTGCCTAGGAATGCTTCCATATTTTTCAGTCTGTTAAGATATAGCAATAGCAATTACACTATACCGCCCCATAGCGTTTAGTGCACTCTCTGGGCGGTTCACAAATTAATTAGCATCTTTGTCCCCAACATGCTGGGTACTCATTTTACCAACCTCAGAAATCAAACTTGTCAGTCTTGATCCCCATCAGGATCAAACTCACAACATTTTGGCTGCAGTACAGCAGTTTAACCACTGCACCACCAGGGCTCCTACGATCTATTTAGCATGTTTGTCTTACCTCAGTCAGGTAGCTGTCTCTCTCAAGGGGGAGAAAGGGGTCTACTCTCAAAGAGATCTGGATTGTATCCTTCCTTCCAGCCTTATGCAAACATCATGCAGCACTCGGGTCTCGAACTGCTGACCTGCCAACCTTCCAGTCGTCAAGTTCAGTATCTTACCCACTAAGCCACCATAGTCCCTTTTAAAAACATGTAAGAGGCTGTGACAAATGGAAATATATATATTTTAGTCATATTTGTGGCCAGGAAAATCTCTTGGGAGAAACAATAGTAGAGACAATCTCATTCACAGTCACCATTTACTTCACTGCAGTAGGGCAGGTGAATCCTGTGAAGAGTTTCTGGGGGTATAGTGGTAAATTTTGAAATACAGTAATACCCCAGATAACGTGTGCACCACACAGCATTAAAACCGGATAATGTCAGGAAATTTGAGGAAAACTTTTGCACCACACAGCGTTAAGTTAATGTTGTGTGATGCAAAAGTTTTTCTCAAATTTCCCAATGTTTATCTCTGCCCCAAAGCCCTCAGGGCTGGAGGCCAACCCTGGGACTTTGGGGCAGAGATCTGTGGAGGCCGGGGATCAGACACTGTGCGACTTGCTTTGGGGGGAAAACCGCATAACGTTGAAGATCGTGGAACCAGTCTTTAACGTTATGTGGGGTATTACTGTACAGGCACTTGTCATGAAAGGCTTTGTAGCCTTCACTTGCATCAGGATTTTATAGATGCTTAGGTGAGGCATGGCCAAAAAAAGGTTGGGTACCACTGTTCTAGTCTCACAACATACAGATGGATAGCATAAAACAAACTATTGTTGCCATTGGAAACATTTGTTTTTCTTCTCTAGTTCCTGTACATTTTGCAGCTAAACGTAGCAGTGACAAGGGAGCTGTTATGAACAGAGTGGCAGATGACGTTCATGTTCTGCAAATCCCATCATCTCTGTTCACTGCCAGTGTGAGCCTCTGTGGCCCTGTACCACTCTGGAGGATAACTGTAATCCAGAACAGGGTCATGTGAAGGCTCCTCGCTATATCCCTCCTTAGTGGCCAACCTCACAATGATCTCTCTCTAGCAGTGCCCTTTTATTTAATTTTCCCTTTCATTTTCATTTTGCTTACTTGAAGTCCATAGAATTCTCCTCTGTACTTGCAGATTGATTATGTTTGTCACGTGCCTGAGATAGGGTTTGGAAGACGTGAGATGTTCAAGAAGTGGCCTAATATTGTGACCTGCCTTTGAGTTTCCATGGCCAACTGGGGCTTTGAACCCAGGTCTCTAGAGTTGTAGTCCACTGTTCCATCTGCTAAAGCGCTCTCTATGATTTTTTTAAAAAAAACTATTATTGTTATTTTATTTAAAGCCGGGGTTCCCAGCTTTTCAAGCTGGGGCCGGGTCATGCTCTCTTAGTCAGCTTCAAAGGCTGGATGGCCATTTTGTCCTGCCTGCATGATGGGGGTGGCCATTTTGTCCCAACAGCTTCAAAAGGCCCCCACATTTTGTTTCTCGAATGCCCTTGGAGGGATGTGGGGAGCACATGAAATGGCACCGCGGACTTTAGGTTGGGAATCCCTGACTTAAAGCTCCACTGTGTAGTTTCCCTTGTGTATCACAACTTATCTCTTATCCTGTTGAAATTTTTGAAATGGTAGCTGTGTTTGTCAGAGAGTAAACGAAACAAAACAGACAAAAAACCTTACAGACGAACTGCTGTATTTTAATGCTAGCATTTGTAGATCAAGTCCACTTTGTCAGACATGAGACTTCATGGCATTAATTCCATTGTTTGCCTCAATACTGTACCTGATGTATATAAATTGATGCCATGAAGTCTCACTATTATGTCTGAAGAAGTGGACTTGATCCACGAAATCGAACATTAAAATACAGCAGGTAGTCTTTAAGGTGCCACAACATCTTTTTGACTTATCTTGTTGTTATCCTTGGTCTGAATGAACTCTGCCTCCCCCCCTGACCTTGACCCTGGTGGACCCAGCCATTTCAAGCAGACAACAAACAAACAAAAACTCAACTCTAGCTTTCTTGTAGACACACTGCTGCTTCTGACAGCCACTTTGAGGCCTTGACCTACTGTCACTCCAGAGTGAGGTTGCATATTTGCCTTAAGAGATATAGGGAAAAATAAAATAATGGACATCACTTGGACCCCAGCAGAGGACAGAATAAAGCAGTGATGGCGAACCTTTTTGAGACCAAGTGCCCAAACTCACCTTCACCACAAACTCAACAGGCTGCCATCTGCGCCGCACCATCACGCCACATATGAGCTGCCCGCCTTACCCCAGACAGGGGAGGGAGGAAGCACTCCCATTGGGCTGCTGGGCAGAGGGGTGCGGTGAACTCTCTGCTGGGGTGATGGATGCTCGTGTCCCAGAGAGGACTCTTGAGTTCCCTCCTCTGTCACACGTGCCATAGGTTCACCACCACTGGAATAAAGTAAGTGGGCCAACAAGGCTGAGAGTTTGCAACAACACTTTGCACCAGCTGTTGGGTTGGCTGTGAGACTCCTGAGGGTTCAGGCAGGCTGGCAACTCCAGTTCTAAAGGAGGTTGTGGTAAGAACATTACAGTAACAAATCTCTCTTTGATCCTGTTCCTGGCAGTGTTAATAGGCGTCATCCCGCATTCATACCTTGGTCAAAATAATTGCACCTCATTTCCTGTGTTTTTGAATGATGTTGATTAATAGGAACACTTTCAGTCTGCTTTTGGACTGAAAACTTTCTTGGTTATCCTAACGGATTATCTCCTTTAGGAGACAGATGGAGGAGCATGACTATCTTATTCTTCTAGATCCATGATGGTGAACCTTGGCACTCCAGATGTTCTTGGACTTCAATTCCCACAAGCCCAAACACCCTGAGAATCCACACGAATGGGTTTACTGTGATTCATCTGGCCCACGCTGCCCTCGTCACTCCCGGAAGCAAAAGTAAAACGTGCCTGTATGGAGGAAGTGTTAACCCGGAAGAGCCTTAACCGTACACCCGCGTTTTACTTCCGCTTCCGGAAGTGATGAGGGCAGTGTGGGCTGAATGAATCACAGTAAACCCATTCGTGTGGCTTCACAGGGTGCTTGGGCTTCTGGGAATTGAAGTCCAAGAACATCTGGAGTGCCAAGGTTCACCATCATGGTTCTAGGTGTTAGTGTAGTGTTTTGATATGATCAAATATGGCATCTTTCTGGGCTGACTGTTTGGGATGGGTGAATAAATAATGTGATAGTGATGGTGGTTGTTCTAAATGTAACATGGCATTTCTGCCACATGGTGTTTTGCTGCTAGGATGATTAGTGCTGGGATTACCTGGAAAGATTTTCACTTAGCCTTTTATGCAGCTTCTGAGTGCTTAGGGGGTTCTCCCTGCTGCCTAAATATGGATTAGATGTAGCTTGTTAGCTATTATTAGTTGGAAATTAATAGGGTACTTGTATCATCATTTCCCCTTCTGGAACCTTTAATTTATATTCTTTAATTTAGTTAATTGGCATAATAGTTACATATGTATATCCCTCTTTTTTTTTCAAATGTACAAGTATAAGAATAGGCAACAATGCGGGGGAAGCATATTTGTTGTTGAACAAACAGACTGATCAAGTAGTATATTCCAGTTCATCTAGAAGCATCCAAATAACTGCCTTTTTTATTAGGTGCCACCAAACTGCTTCCAACCTATGGTTGTTGTTGTTCAGTCGCACAGTCGATTCCGACCCTTTGCGACCCCATGGACCATTTTCCTCCAGGCACCTCTGTCCTCCACCATTCTCCTCAGCCCGCCAAGCTCTGTGCCCATTGTGTCCACAATACCATCTATCCATCTCATCTTTGGATGCCCCCTTCTTCACTTGCCCTCCACCTTTCCCAGCATCAAGGCCTTCTCAGGTGATTCCTCCCTTCTCATTTGATGTTCAAAGTACTTTAGCTTAATCTTCACTATTTGTCCCTCCAATGAACAGTCAGGATTGATTTCTTCCAGTATTGACCTATTTGTTTTCTTTGCTGTCCAAGGGACTCTCAGGACTCTCCTCCAACACCACATCTCAAAGGCATCTATTCTTCTGCGCTCAGCCTTCCTAATGGTCCAGCTCTCACACCCATACATTACCACTGGGAATACCATTGCTTTGACTATGCGAATTTTTGTTTTCAAGGTGATGTCTCTGCTTTTCACTATATTCCCCAGGTTTCTCATAGCTTGTCTCCCCATAATCAGTCGTCTTTTTATTTCATGGCTGCAGTCGCCATCTGCAGTGATCTTAGATCCTAGGAACGTAAAATCTGTCACTGCTTCTACTTCTTCCCCATCTATTTTCCAGGGACTGATCGGACCTGTTGCCATTATCTTGGTTTTCTTGATATTGAGTCTCAAGCCATCTTTTGCACTCTCCTCCTTCAATCTAATCAAGAGGTTCTTTAAGTCTTCCTCACTTTCTGCCATTAGGGTGGTATCATCTGCATATCTCAAATTGTTGATGTTTCTCCCAGCAATTTTGATCCCATATTGTGATTCCTCCATCCCTGCATTGCGCATTATGTGCTCTGTGTATAGATTGAATAAGCAGGGTGATAAAATGCAGCCTTGTCTTACTCCTTTTCCTATTCCAAACCACTCTGTCATTCCATGTTCTGTCCTAACTGTGGCTTCTTGGTTTGTGTACAGATTTCTCATGAGGCATATGAGGTGTTCTGGTATTCCCATCTCTTTAATAACTTGCCACATTTTGTTGTGGTCCACACAGTCAAAAGCCTTGGTGTAGTCAATAAAACAAAAGTAGACTTGTTTCTGGTATTCTTTTGTTTTCTCCATGATCCAACGTATGTTGGCAATGTGGTCTCTAGTCCCCCTGCCTCTTCTGAAACCGGCCTGCACCTCTGGTAGTTCTCTCTCCACATGTTGCTGAAGTCTATCCTGTATTATCTTGAGCATCACCTTGCTGGCATGTGGGATGAGCGTAATTGTTCGGTAATTTGAGCATTTTTTGGCATTGCCTTTTTTTGGGATTGGAACGTACACTGATCTTTTCCAATCCTGTGGCCACTGTTTTGTTTTCCAAATTTGCTGGCATATTGAATGCAGTAGTTTGATTCCATCATCTTTTAGGGCTTTGAAAAATTCAATTGGGATACCATCATTTCCACTAGCTTTATTGTTTGCAGTGCTTTTTAGGGCCTTTCTGACTTCACTCTCCAGAATGTCTGGTTCAAGTTCAAATTTCTCATTATTGTTATTATCAGGAGTGTTGAGGTCCTATTTGTAGAGTTCCTCTGTGTACTCTTGCCATCTTTTTTTATCTCTTCTGCTTCAGCTAACTCTTTTCCATCTTTGTCCCTTATCATGTTCATTTTTGCTTTAAATGTTCCCTTGATTTCCCCAATTTTTTGGAAAAGATCTCTAGTCCTGCCTCTTTTGTTGTTTTCCTCCATTTCTTTGCACTGTTCGTTCAGGTAGTTTTCCTTATCTCTCCTTGCTTTTCTTTGAAATTCTGTATTCAGGTGGTTGTATTTTTTCCTTTCTCCTTGGACTTTTGCACTCCTTCTTTCCTTTGCTATTTTAAGAGCCTCATCAGACAACCACTTTGCTTTCTTATGCTTCTTTTCTTTTGGTATGGTTTCTCTTGCTGCCTCCTGCATGATGTCCCGCGTCTCTGTCCATAATTCTTCTGGTACTCTGTCTATCAGGTACAAGACATTAAATCTGTTCATGACCTCCACCGTGTATTCTTTAGGGGTGTTGTGTAGGTCATATCGGTCTGGTCTAATTGTTTTCCCCATTTTCTTCAGTCTAAGCATGAATTTTGCGATCAGTAGGTTGTGATCTGAGCCACAATCTGCTCCAGGTCTTGTTTTTGTTGACTGAATGGAGGTTCTCCATCTTTGACTGCAGAGTATGTAATCAATCTGATTTCGATGCTGGCCATCTGGTGATGTCCATGTGTAAAGTCGCCTCTCGTGTTGCTGGAAGAGGGTGTTTGCTATGACTAGTGCATTCTCTTGGCAGAACTCTATGAATCTTTGCCCTGCTTCATTCTGTGTTCCAAGACCAAACTTGCCTGTTATTCGATTTACCGTACTTTTTTATTTCCTACTTTGGCATTCCAATCTCCTAAGATAATGTGAACATCATTTCTTGGTGTCTGTTCTATGAGGTGTTGTAGGTCCTCATAGAACTGGTCAACTGTGGCTTCATCTGTACTATTGGTTGGTGCATAGGATTACAGTGATATTGAAAGGTTTGCCTTGGATTCTGACTGACATCATTCTATCATTTTTGATGTTGTATCCCATTACTGCTTTCCTCACTCTTTTGTTGACAATTATGGTTACTCTGTTTTTTCTGAGGTTTTCTTGCCCACAGTAGTAGATATGATGGTTTCCAGAGCTGAATTCACCCATCCCTGTCCATTTTAATTCACTGATGCCCAGGATGTCAATGCTTATTCTTTCCATCTCATTTTTAACTACTTCCAGTTTTCCTTGATTCATAGACCTCATATTCCATGTCCCTATGCAGTATTGTTCCCTGCAACACTGTATTTCTCTTCCCCCTTTCGTATCCCTCCCCCTTTTCAGATCTGCTGTGCTGAGCATCCCCTTGTTTTGCCTTTTGTTTTGGTCCATAGGTTTCTCTTGGCAAACTTTGTGGCGTGCCTTGCCGGTCTCTACGCCGGTCTTTTCCCATCACACGTGTTATCACAGTTTAAACAGTTTTAAAACAAAGTATTATCATGCACAATATCACAGTTTATCACATAGTATCAAAGTAAAAGTTGAACTAATTAAAGAAAGGGAAAGAAAGGAAGGAAGAAAAAAAAGTCCACTATATCAAGTCTCTATGTAAGTCAGTTTCTTGTACAGTCACTATGTCAGTTGCCATAAGCCATCTATGTTTAGTCAACTATATTATTTCAGTTCGATTACTTATCCTTTGCATGCACGCAGCAGCTCTTGCCTCCCTTCGGCCGCATGGAGTTGGTCAAAGGCGCCGGCTCGGGCCTCGCTGTGATGGTGGTTGTGGATGGTATCTCCTGGGGGTGGTCAGGGGTCTCCTGAGGTGTCCTTCTCTCTGCCCCCAGGTCTTTGGATGGGGTGGGAGGGGCAAGATCCTTTACTCACCTCCCCCTTGGGCCTCTCTGGATGGCAAATGGGCAGGAGAGCTGGGCCTTCCTGAAGCCTTTTCTTCCTCTCCAGGCCCAGGTCTTTGGATGGGGAGGGAGGGGCAGGATCCTTTACTCACCTCCCCCCTGGGCCTCTCTGGATGGCAAATGGACTATGGAGACTCTATGAATTGATGACCTCCAGAAGGGTTTGTTTTGAACAGCCCTGTCCAAGTCTTGCAAACAAAAGGCTATGGCTGCTTCCTTTATTTAAATTTAACGGGCCAATCTATTTTGTGACAAATTTTTTCTTTCTGTCTTCAGCTTTTTCTAGTGTGAAATCTGTGTCTATGCACTTCTTATCTGCCCAATTGAGATGGTTGTGTCTCATTCACACCTTTTGTGGGATAAAGGTGGGAGAGCCTTTAAATTTTCCACACTGATTTTTTTTAATTAACTGGGGATGTAAGAGACTTTATACAACAAGGTTGGGATGAACAAATGAGTGAAAGAGGGCCAGATTTCCCTCCTCAATGATCAGTGAGCTGGAAGATATCAGGGGTGTGTTTGTGGTATCCAACATCACTGGATACTCAATGGAACTGTTGGATGCAGCTTTTCTACCCTAACCTTTGGCAGGAGGATAGGGAACAGAAGAGACTGTTTATTTTAAAGAGGAATGCTGAGCTGGATTGATAATTGAGACAAGTCTGGCAACTTCTCATGTTTCTTGAAGAGGTGACACTGTCATGGAAAACAGTCACATTTTTGGCAAGCAGCTAAGAGAGGTCCTGCTGCACCTGATCAAAAATGTCTATAGTCTTTCGGTTCCTGACATGGTCTTTATGGGTCACCTAAAGCAAGACTTGGACTGCGGTGGCTCAAGTGGTTAAGACACTGACTGGAAGGCAGCAGGTTAAGATGCTGACTGGAATGTTGAACTGTCCCAGCTCTTGCCAACCTAGTAGTTCGAAAGCAAGAAATTGCAAGTAAATAAATAGGAACCACTTTGGTGGGAAGGTAACAGCGTTCCATACACTCTGGTGTCTAGTCATGCCTGCCACATGACCACGGAAACATCTGCAGAAGCAGGCAGCGCTGGTTCTTCAGCTTTGAAACAGAGATGAGCACTGAACCGTAGAGTTGGATATGACCTAGGTATCTCCTATTCAGTGATGTATTTCCTGTTGTATTGGACAAAATGTTGCTTTGACAAGTAACTGTTGATCATCTTGATCAACAACTTCTGGAGAGCAAACCCCATCAAACTGTAAGGGGCTTACTTTTGAGAAGACAGGTATTGGAGTGCCTCAGTAATGGGAAAAATGTGGCTCATTGGCTTCAAAGCCAGAAATAACTATATATATATATATATATATAATTTTTTCCAGGTTGCGATAAGAATAGCCAAGGAACAAAATGATGGATGCAGAGCAAGTACAGCCTTCCATATGCATCTAGAAAGTGTAGATGATCACCTTGGATATTGCAGACATAATTTTGGATATTCTTTGATTTGCTTTTTGCAGATAAAAGGAGAAAGAGACAGCAAGCATGTCATTGGCTTCCTGGTTTGGGTGGAATGAACCTCCCAGTCGTATTTCTCAGAGGAATCCCACAGAAATGGTGGTGGAGACCCTTATGATGGAGCTCAACTGGCAGATCAAGGAAGCTGAAAAACAGCAGCGGGACCGAGAAAACGAGTACCGCAAACTCAAGACAGGGGTTGATTACGCCTGGCTGGTTAGCTGTCCAAAGCAGAGCTATGACATCAGTCCAGGGGAGCGCCTGCAACTGGAGGATATGTGCTCCAAAATACACCCTTCTTACTGTGGACCAGTCATCATTAGGTAAGGTGATGCTTCTGACAGTGACACATTGTCTCTGCAGACATAATCTCTTTGCTCTTCAGCTTAACTGCTGAAGACCTTGATCCTTTTTCTTGTGTTGGTATTCATGCATGAGTCTCAGAGTCAGTCTTACATCTTATCACGTTAGTGTCAACAGCTGGTAATAAGTACAGTAGAACCCCGTATAACAAATGCCTCTTACAGTGGGAAAATCGTACAACGAAGAGGATTTGAAAAAAACCATTGTGCCCCGTATAATGAACATTTTTTGTTATACATTGCAACGCATCTCTATGGGAAAAATTGTACAATGAAACTCTCTATGGGAAAAACTGTACAATGAAATTTTTTCCGTCGTACGATTTTTCCCATAGGGATTTCCATTGTACGATGCATGCATTGTATAATAAAAAAAATTGTATAACAAAGTACCTCGTAGAATGAATTATTTTTGTTATACGGGGTTCTACTGTAAATATGGCCCTAAGAAGTGGGGAAAGCTGTGAAACTATTTTTGGTTGTCAAAGTGAGAAATTCCAAACCCTTCTTAATTTGATCAGGAGGAGATCCTCTTTTCTTTTTGTTATGAAACTGTCATTGAATGAAGACCATTTCCAGATGTTGTAACATATTTTGATCAGAACTCTGAATTCAAGTTTTGCTCAGCTGTGACCCATATGTTCATGTAAGAAGGCGGCACTCTATAAACTGCTATGAGCGAGAAGGGAAGATTATTATACCTAAGCAGCAACAGTAGCTTTTTCAAGGAAAAAGAAGACCTTTTATTGAGACCCTTCCCTATTTAAGGGATTATTTTCCTGCCGGTACCATTTCTGTACTCAAGATTCTTAGATTAAATGTGTTTGCAAAATCCTCTTGCAATGCAAATGGCATAAAATTTGGAGGCAAATTGTCCTAAGAGAAGAATCACTGTAGACATTATCAATTCTGTGCTGAGTCACCCAACTCTGTATGCAACTAATAATGTATTCATTGATTTCTTAACTGATGATAATTTGTCAAAGTCAGATTTCTGATGCCAGGTCACTGCCCAGGAGTCCTACAGAATAATTCCTACTTCATCTGAATCTATTTTAGCTTTCCTCATAATACATTCTGTATATGATTGAACAGACAAGGGGATAAAATGCATCCTTATCTGACACCTTTCCATGTGGGAAACCATTCTGTATCTCCATATTCTGTCCTAAGGGTAGCGTTTTATCTACAATATGGATTCCACATAATGGTCAGGCCCGCAGCATCAAAAGGTTGGGAACCCCTGAGCTCGACAATAAGGAGGATGTACATTCCTTATGATTAGAGACCCATTTCTCCTGAGAGTTAAATCCATGTTTACCATGCAATGACTAATCACAAAACAAAGCATGCATGGGTAACAAATTGTGCATGCTATGACAAATACAGTGGAACCCCACATAACGAACGCTTTGTATAATGAAAAATCCGTACAATGCATGTGCTCTGCGCGATACCCCACTTAACGTAAACCCCATATAACGAACATTTTTTTCATTATGCGGGGTCTCTCCCATTTGATCCGCATAACCAAAAAAAAACACATAGCGAAGAACTCAATGGAACGGAGCTTTTTTGTTATGTGGGATTCACTGTAGATGTCTTTTAGTACTTGGGAGTATTTCATCTAAAAATGTGTTAAATGTATCATGTAGTTCAGACTTCCTTAACCTTGGCCCTCCAGCTATTCTTGAACTTCAATTCCCAGAAGCCCTGATCAGCAGGAGTGCTGACTTGGGCTTCTGGGAATTGAAGTCCAAGAACAGCTGAAGGGCCAAGGATGAGGAAGCCTGATGTAGTTTGACATTTCAAGCATATCAGAGATATGAGAATTCCACTGCCTTGGTCTTCCTCTCAGAACAAAGGAAAAACCAGGTGTTTGATCTGGGCCACTGACACAATCGATGCTAGTCCTGAAGGGTAAACTCAGTAGCAAATGTGCAATCGTCATCTTGCATCCATTTGTAATTCAACAGGGGGAAGCTTCACCACTAATCTAAATAACAGGGTATTGCCAGTTGTAAACACACACACACCTATCTGCTATGCTACAGTAATCATTTGAATATCTTTACCTAATGTGTATAAATTTATGCCATGAAGTCCCACTTGCATGCCTGGTGAAGTGGACCTGATAACATTAAAATACAGCAGTTAGTCTTTAAAGTACCACAATGTATGTGTTTCTGTTTACTCTCTGATATACTTGAAACACAGACTAACATGGCTACTATTCCCCAAAAATTGACTTCAATTTCCTCCAGTTGTGAATTATGCTTGTTTTCTCTTTTGTTTTACCCGCTTGTTAGATTTCGACAGCTTGTTGCTGAATATGAACCAGAAGCTCCAGAGGTATCTCGACTTTTCCATTCTGTTCTGCAGGATGCCATGGAGAAGAGCAAAGAAGAAGAGGAGGCAAAGAAGTTAGCAAAGCAGTGGAGCACAAAGCAGAAATCCAGCCTCTCCCTCATGACATTCAAATCCCGAGCCAGGATTTCACCGTTCAGCAGTGATATCAAGACTATTTCAGAAGATGTTGAGAGGGGCACTGATCCAACTAGAAGAGTGTGGAGCATGCCTGAATTCAGGAGTACCAAGGACTATTGACTTTATTTATAACCATCAGTTTTTAGAAACAGACCACTTCATTCATTGATTATCTTGTTTGTTTGTCAGTCAACCAGCTGCAAGGGTGATTTTGTCCCTTATACAATTTTATTATCCCTTCTTCCTCTGTTGTGTAGTGAACTCACCTGAACATATTTTGGCTATCTCTTTGTTGATCTATGTATGTTTCTCCTTTTCACTCTTTAGGGAACACAGTGGCAAAACCCCTGTTGCTTTATGTAGCATATTGTATTAGGTGAGGCCCACTGAGTCAGTGGGGGTTCGTAAATCAGCTCCTCCATAATTTTCACTGAAATGTGACTGCTTTAACTGCAACTTCCTTTAGTATAATAAATCACAACTAGAGCAAGCAAGCCCATTTAAAGCAATGGAATGTATGGAGAAGTTGACTTACCAAATCCCCAATGATTTAAATGGGCTTACTCTAGAGTAATTTGCTATGCTAAGCAAGTGGATTCTGGCCAATGTATGACTCAAGCAGCCTAGTCTCTAGTAACACAAATGGGCAATTCATTGTGCTATGGGTACATTTCCCTAAAGCTCAGTCTGACCTCTGCAGAATGAAAGAAAAACCCAGACAGTAAACCACTCTATTCATCTTTTAGATGTCTCTCCCATAGAAACTGCAACTAATTCATGTGCTTTGTAGACCACATGTCCAGTTAGCCTTAGTCAAACATTCGGCAGTATATTTTGCAGTCCACAAATACAATTGCCATGTAATTGTCTCAACTTTAATTCTGGCAGTGAGCAGAAACATTGTTTCATATATTCCTGAGGATTTTTTTTAAAAAGCCAACAGCAGAAAATGGCTGTAGGTACATTTTTCTGAATTGTACCCAACGGTGGCACCAGTGTCATTATCAGGGTGAAAGTGGGATTCCTACCAAGAGACACTGCCAATCACTTCCTCTTGTGTTGCGAAATCCCCTTGAAAGGAAGTATGTATAAAAGGGACATACACTAATTCTTTGCAGGAATGGGAAATGTTGGGCCTTCTAGATATTTTGGACTTCAGAGGAAGCAAAGAAGAAGGTCCTAAGGTGGTTGAGCCAAAGAAAGAGTCAGTTGTAATGATGATTATAAGGCCAAGCAAGTGGATGAGGGAAGACCTGGTTTTTGGTACCACATCCCCTCTGAGCCAAAAAAATCAAGGCAGTTGCTTGAAAGTATTGTTATTTTATTTTTAAAAAGATAGGAGGTGAAGTGTACAAAAGCAGAACATTCCACATAGTTACAAGAATGATTATAGAGGCAAGATTACAACCATCAAGCGGAAAACATCAGAAAACAACAAAGCTAGCTAGTTTATCTAATAATCACACCTTGGTGGAGAGACAGGCTAATTCTGGGTCATCTACTAGGTGCAATTCTTCCTGGCACAGCATTGGAGATTGGCAAATGGACAGCAGGTGAGTGTTTCTCCTATGAGGCAAACTTGGCTCATGGACAAAGCCCCATTCCTTCTGAGTGAGATTGAGCCAACTAAATAACTCTCCTTTATCTCAAATGACCCATTCAGTTGATATGTTGAATACACCCAAGTTGTTTATGCAACTTGCTTTCTTCCTTTCCTACCACTGTAATATCCTTTCCCATTTGCATGTATCTGGGGAACGAAGCCAAATGGTTTTTGAAGTCAAGAGTTAAGTCTAAGGTCTTAGTCTCCTCTTAGTCTTTCATTGAATATCTTGTTAGCAGGAAGGCAATTGAAAGTGTGTCCAGCCAGCTTTCCTAGTCATATAGAAGCATTTTAATTATATATTTCATCCCCACCCCAAGTTTCTCACTGTGACCATTATACAATTTTTGCTGGGGATACCTTTGTGGCATAGAGACATTTCTGCAACCATGCTGAGTTTTGCACAGTGCTTCTGAACACATGGCTGGGCAATGGAGGGCTTGCATGAGTCTCATCTTTATTACTACCAGTTGTCGTTTCTTGTTTGCCTATTTCTCTTTAAATCAGAAAGCTGTAAAGAGCTACTGGTGGTTATGCTAACAGGAGGAGGACACCTTTGATGTGCTGTTTCTATGGTGCAGTTGCTGCTATATTTTCATCTGATGGTTTTAGATGAATTGAAGCTTGAGAACTTTTTATTGGTTTATGCATTTATCTCTACCAAAAGAAATGTGCTTGCACCAGAACATCATATAATATAGAAACCCAATCTGTTCTGTTTATTGATAGAAGGTAAAATGCAGCATCAGCTAGAACAGGGGTTCTCAGCCCATGGCCTAATCTGGCCCATGTATATCATTAATCCAGCTCATGGTGGCCACCCGGGGACCACTCGACCCACCCCCCACCACGGGGAGTCATGATACATCGCTTACCATGGTGTGGCAGGAATTGCAGAGTTTTGGACAGCCTCTACCACTTCCCAGGGTGGCAGGAGGCTTTTGGAGCAATTTCCCTCCAGTTTGGTAATTTTCCAACGCTATCCCACTCTAGCTGCCAAAGTGCAGTGGAGGAGCATTGGAAAATTACCAAACTGGAGCGAAATTGCTTGGGAAGTGGCGGATGCTGGGAAGTGGCGGATCCGCCCTGGGAAGTGGCGGATGCTGGCCAAAACCCTGGCCAAAACCCTGGAAAAACTGCATGATTCCCGATGACGATGAAAACATAAGTAGCAGGTGCCAACACGCCTCTGGCTCTCACAGCTGAGTGCGGTTGTGGAAACTGGCCCCTGGCAAGAAAACGTCAGGAACCCCTGAGCTAGAATGATTTGGATTTCTGAAAACAAGTCCATTTAATATTTTTTAATTTGTCGGAAGCTTAAAATACAGCAATACAGTAAAACCCCTCCTTACGAAAAAAAAGTCCGTTCCGTAGGCTTTTGCTTAAATCATTTTTTTTATGTAGCTCAAAGGAAACCCATAGGAAAAATGAAATTTTTATGTAAATCAAAGCAAACCCATAGGGAAATGAATTTTTATGTAACACGAAGCAAACCCATAGGAAAAAGAATATGTAACTCAAAGGAAACCCATAGGAAAGTGTGTAAATAAGGACTTGGTTTTAGCATAAAATCATTTTGTAAGTCAAATTTTATGTAACTCAAGGCATAGGTAAGTTGGGGTTTTACTGTAGATCCATTTTTCAAATGGAAACCTAGCTTAAAATTATGTTTACATGGACTTGGTTCTTTATTTGGCACAATGTAGCAGAAATAAGTACTTTTCAGTGTCATTAATATCAACAAACGTAAGGTTCCGAAGTGGGTGTTTTACTCCAAACAAATGATACAGGGAGTGAATTTAGGTCAGAAAGAATTCATATGACTTTTTTTTTTAAATGGCTGTTATTGATATTGTAATCCTTGAAAAGAATTGGTCCATTTCTGATTAAGAGTGTTCTGTGCTTCATGTTCTCTGCTGGTTACCAACCCTTGCCTTTTTCATTTGTTTCTAGAGTGTTAAAGATCAGATTAGATGTTAATGGGCAATGCATATGACCTCTGATTTTCTAACAGAGAGATGTTTCACCAATCATTCTAGAAAATTAAGTCTGTTTGCCATGTTTATCTTCTCTCAATCTTTAAAAGAACATAGCATGATAAATTCAAGATATGTACTTGATGAGAATTTCTCACCATGACAAACAGGGTTCTTTCATAATTTTCAGGAGCACTTCTTCTAGGAACATCTTAAACCTATTGGAAGCATTGCTAAGATACTAAATGGAAAGACCTGGCTACCCTTTTGGGTCAAGATCTTTCAGGAAAAATATTCATTTGAAATTTGTTAGAGAGCTCTACAAATAGCATTGACCACCAGAAAGAGAAGTAAATATTTTCTAGGTCATAAGATCTGTAGTGTATCATCTCATGAGTAGACAGGACTCGCTGGAAGAGGCTATAATGCTAGGAAAAGAGGAAGACTTTCTATAAGATAGGCTGACTTAATAAAGGAAGCCACAGCCTATCATTTGCAGCACATAAGCAAGCCTATTTTTGTGAGGTCATTATTTCATGGTAGACATAAGTTAGAAGTGACTTGACCATTACATAACAACATGAAGCTCCAAATATACAAGCAAGGTGGAGCAGTATACCTCTACCACACTGGACAATCTTCTATTTCATGCATTATTTTTGTTCTGAACATATCAGCAAACTTCATTTTTTAATATCGAATGAACTCAGGGCTTCAAAATATCAGATCCAGTTTGAACCTGGACCATTTTCACTTAGGAACAGTGAAAGAATTCTAGAAACGTTTTTGACAGGCATACAATTGGTATGCTATTTTCTATATCTATACTTGTGTATTAGGTCTTGGTATTTGGATACTATATTTCTAACATTCAACGAGAAAACTTTAGGAAAACAACAATTTAAGGGCTAACAGTTTCAGCTCCCTTACCTTTCCATTTCTTGGTCAGTTTTACAGGCCATAGTGGTGGGTTAGGGTGGGTAAGGAGATGTTGGAATCTAGTTCTGGTAAATCTGTTTGACAGGCTACTTTTTAACAATCAGTTTTAAGGTTTCTTGTAGTATAACAGGTTTCCCCTTTGCTTTGTCTAGTGCTGTGTGTGTGTATGTGTTCCTGTTCTTTTGATGACCCACACCGCAGGGAAAACTCAGAAAAGCATGAAAAGCCATTTTCTAACAATTTGTATGATTAACTTTTATATCTACATGTAAGGAGTTGTTTGTTGTACTACATTCTGAAATACATTCAATTTTAGCTATCTTTTGCCTGGTGATTGATTTATATGCAGCATTTCATATATTCAGTTTCATCATTAATCTTTGGCACTGTTGCACTTCTATATATAATATTAATTAGGATACAATTAAAATTTAAAATCTTACAGTGGAAGGAAGCCCAGGAAAATATATACAGTGGACCCTCGAATAACGACGTTACTTGGCTCCCCAAATAGCATCGTTATTCGAATAGCATCATTATTCGAATAACAAAAAAAAACATTGTTATTCTAATAATGACGGTAAAAATACTGTCGTTATTCGAATAACGGCGTTATTCGAATAATCACATTGAGAGCGTCGTAGCGGCGTTAATCGAAAATGAAGCTATTTGAATGCATCGTTAATCGAGGGTCCACTGTGTATGTGTGTGTGTATCCCATATTTTTCAAGAAATCATCTTTTTTACTAATCCTTTTTTAAATATAATCCTTATATTATTTATCATTTATAACTACTGTATGTTCCACAGCTCTTTTTTTTACCAATTATCCAATTCAAATTCCCAATCTACTTCCCATTTTTAAACAATATTCAATCTCAATGATGTTACAAATATAATAATCATGTCCTTTTTTCCATTCTATTTGCAAATTTCCAAAATCCATTAATAATGCTGTTTTAGGACAAAGCTCTAATTTTATAGACAATGTATCATTAATTTCTCCAAAGATTTCCACTATATTTTCTTCTCATTCTGACGTTCCCAATATGTGGAAATATGTTCCAACTTCTTTTTTTACATCTCCAGCTATCCTTTGATTATTTTGCATTATAATAACTTAAGTGTGCCAGAGTCATAAACCATCTCTGTTGCGAATATCTGCCGCTAGGCGGCGCTTAGGTCCCGGAGGAGACAGATCAATAAGCGATACGAGGCAAGGAGTCAGGATCAGATCAGTGCTTTATTGGAAAATACACACACCTTTTATAGGTCAGAAGGCAGGTAGAAAAAACCGTCACCAGGGATTCAATCAAGTTACCTGTTTACTCAGGTTAATTGGGAAAACTCTTCAGGGGAAGTTAATTATGACAGGTAAACATTTGACAGGGGAAGCCCTATTGTTTCGGGCTTACCGGCTGGGCAAACATGGTCCCTGTTTGCGCCCGAGATTAGCGCCAAGCCAGGGGGAAGAATGTTTACCTAATTATACACAGGAGATGCAGGAGATAGCGTTCTGCCTGTCTGGCAGAGCCGCTGGTCAGGTCACGTTAATTGGGTGAATCAAACCCTATAGCCCTATAATTTATTCACCCCCCTTGATATGGCTGCCCACAGAAGCCACCGCCAGGAGCCTTCTCACTCAAGCGGCCTCTGCCTGGCCGTCCCATGCCCAAAGGGGCACGGGGAAACCATATCTCCCCTTACTTATTTATATTAAGAACCTGACCAGCGACCCTGCGCAGAAGCGGCACCAGCTGTTGGTCTGGAATGACGTCACGGGGTTTCCTTCTCCGGTGGCATCTTGAGATTAGTGGGGGAATACATTGAGCAAGACAACAGACTGTAATGCCTAGTATGACCACCCCCACCACTACCTTGATTACCGTCTGAAGCCACCCCCATGGGATCCACGACCACATCCACTTCCATAGTGAGCTCCACCAAGCCCCCCATGCCGAGCCCTCGGTGATGCCAGCCACTATGGAGTGAAGATCTGCGATCTGGCTTTGAATCTTACGAGAGTTGTCCGTAAGATTAAAGCAGCACATACCATGAAAAGACTCGCAGCCCAAGTGGTGAAGCAGTAGGAGATAGTCGATAGCCGCTCGATTATCGAGAATGGCATGGCGAAGTTCCGCCTGCTCCTGATTGAGGAGCGCTATCGCTGAGGAGGTATGGTTGATGGCCTTTGCTAGACCGCAAGCCAAGCGACCAATCCTCTTTGCGTTGCCGACGGCTAAGCCTGGCACGCCAAAGACGCTGATTGCCAAGGAGAGATACTCGGCGGGGCTCATTACCCTAAAGCTGCTTTCACATGAGCTGTCTAACGTGGTGGTGCGAGTGTGCCGTATGAGTGAAGGGACATTAGATACATTGGAAACATTAGGAACATTGGGGCTTGGGGCAATCATATCCTTAGTGGGGAGCAAGAGTGTCAACCGGCTAATACAGCAAATAGCATCTGACATATTGGCAGGAATGTAATTAAACGTATACTGGTTACAAGTGAAAAACCATCCAGATGGAAGGGTGATATGTGCATATGCTGTGCCGCGTGGCACTGGGTTACTGCAAGTCCAATTGCCGCTGCCTACATCGAGGCATCGGCGCCGGGTTCGGCCGAGTCCGGAGCAACCGTAAATTCGGCCACAGGTAGAGTTCGGGCTGACCGCCACTCGAGGAGTGTTGAGAGTGGCCGCATCAGCCGGTAAAGTCATGGTTAGCCGCATCTCCCAACGAGCATATTCCGAGGAAGCTGTTGGGATGTACGGGCTGAAGAATCGCTTCACCAGCCAGTCCCCATCCCGGGGGTGTGCGCCTGGAGAATGGCACACCGGGATGAGGCAGGTGCTGAGGATTGAAGCAGAACCGACGTCCTGTCTGAGGCAAAAATCGGACTGGTTGACAAGGCTTGCCAACCTTTCCCAGATGTTGTACTGCATGCGGGCAGAAAGGTCTCCGCCCGGCATTAAATCGCTGGCCTCCAGTGAGGCGGCCTGAGCGCCTCCCCCCGAAAGCAGGGTGAGGGTCAGGATGATGGTGACTGCCATGGAGTTGGCATGAATCTGGGCAAAAACTGCAACCACGAAGCTCTCTGGTGTCAGCTCCTTCTCCTTGCGCTGGATGGCATGCTGAGCATCATGGCAGAGGGTCTTGACCATCCCCCAGGTTATCCTCGGTGGTGTCGTCCGCGACCGCTGTCTCTCCCGGCGGGTCCCCTCGGTCAGAGTGAGGTCCTCCATCTCCGGGATCGGGCTCTGGTCGGTCTGTGTCCACGCCATGTGGTTCCAAGTAAGGCTTGACGCACCGAGCTGGAATCCAAACGACACCTGTAGGGGACATAACTGCAGCATACCCTCTTCCCCATGTTATGAGCGGCACCGGGCCCCTCCAAGAAGGGTCCGGTGGCACTCGGTACCGGACCATAGGTCGCGGGAGAGCTTCCGAACGGCGGAAATGCTTCTCCTGCGGCGTACAGTCCGAAAAAACATTAAGGTGATTGTAAGTGAACAATACCTTATTTAAGCAAAACTGTGCCTGTCCCTGTGATTTGGGGAGGGCTGGTGGCTCCCCCCTCTCTGTTTGTTTGTCAATGTAGGACTTTAGCGTCCGATTGACCCGTTCTACAATCGCCTGCCCTTGCGGATTGTAGGGAATCCCAAATGTATGCTTGATGTCCCATGTGGCCAGGAAGGCGGCCAACTGCCTGGAGCAGTAGGACGGGGCGTTATCTGTTTTCACGTGCCGCGGCTTGCCCATCGCCGCGATGCAGGAAAGGAGGTGCTGCTCCACGTGGGAGGCAGTTTCCCCTTTCTGCGCTGTGGCCCAAACGAACTGGGAAAAAGTATCAATACACACATGCATGTATTGCCATCTACCAAACTGCGGCACATGCGTGACATCCATCTGCCACACCTGATTGGCCTCTGTCCCCCGTGGGTTGACCCCCCACGAGGGCCCCCCCAGCGCTCCTGCACAATGCTGACAAGAGCGGACGATGCCTTGGGCTTGGGAGAGTGGCAGATTGAACTGTCGGGCGAGTGCTTTGGCATTTTGGTGGGAAAAGGCATGACTTTGGATCGGAGTAGTAAAAACACCCAAAACTGAACGTTGCTGAGTTTCCTTTGCGGCCGCGTCCGCTCTGCTATTGCCCGCAGAAATCGGACCCAGTAGGTCTTGGTGACTTCGAATATGGGCAATATAGAGCGGCTCCGTGCGGTTTCGCAAATGAAATTGAGCGGTGAGAAACAGGCTAAGCAAATTCTTGTCTATCGCGGGAGTGATGTAAGCTCCCGGTAGACTGTGCAGCAAATTCCTAACATACAGACTGTCAGTTATGATATTTAAACGTTCCTGGGCGAAGGTGCGCAAGGCAAGGTTCACGGCTGCCAACTCTGCCCGCTGAGCGGACTTCTGTGGAAGAGTTAGCAGCGTGCGCCAAGCTTCGCCCTCCTGCCAGGTCAGGACACCATATGTGTGACCTCCATCTGTGAAGACTGTTCTGGCCCCCTGAAGCGGGACCAGCGAGAGCAATTCGAACAAGCTGACTGTGCCTGTCTGTAGTGAAACGAGCCTAGGATCTTTGGGCAAATGGTATGCTAGACTCCCAGTGAAGCCCTCCAAAGCTATCGGAAGCGAATCACCTAGCTGCATTGGTGAAAGGAACCACAATTTTGGCCAAATCATTTCCTGAAATGTCCCTAGCTCTTAGCCTGCCGCGGTAAATCACCGCGGAAACCAACTCTTGGGGCGGAACAATGTTCCGTGATGATGTGTTAGGCAAGTAGACCCACTCCACAATTTTCGCTCCCTTCTCTGAGTCTACGCCTAGTGCCCCGGTGAACATGGATCCTGACCGTACGATGTACAAATTCAGGGTCGGGGCATATGGCCCCTGGGCGATCCTATCCACCCACCTCTGGCTGAGAACTTGGTTCACTCTCTCGAGCGCCAAGCACGCGTCTCGAGAAATTTTTATCCGGTCTGCCAGCTGCTTACCTAAAGTTAGCAGCGAGAAGAGCGGCTTCAGAAGATCCGTATCCAATCGGAAATACGGTCTGGCCCAATTGATGTTTCCTAAAACTTGCTGTAACTCTACCAGGGTGACTGAGTCCTGTAAAGCTATCTGGGGTAAAACCGGTGCGGCGAAGGAACGGAGAAGCCGATGACCCAAGTATGAAAAGGGCTCGGTCTTCTGCACCTTTTCCAGGGCAATGAGTAGACCCTTGTCCCCCAGGCTGGCCTGGAGGTCAGAAAACACTGCGCTACCGAGTTGCGGCAACGCTACTAAAATATCGTCCATGAAATGACACACAATAGCTTTAGGGTAAAGGCTTCGGAACTTTGCCAGCGCGTTGTGAACATAAATTTGGCACAGGGTGGGCGAATTGAGCATGCCCTGTGGCAAATATTTCCACGCGTAACGCTGCGTGGGCTCGCTGTGGTTCACAACCGGCACTGTAAAGGCGAACATTTCCCGGTCCCTGGGGTCTAAGGGGATTGTATAAAAGCAATCCTTGAGATCTACAACTAAAATCTCCCACCCCTCGGGAATCATGTTAGGATTTGGGATACCGCATTGAAGCGGACCCATCGGCTGAATGCATTTATTGATCTCTCTGAGATCGTGGAGGAGTCGCCACTTCCCCGACTTCTTCTTAATCACAAAAATTGGCGAATTCCAGGGACTCGTGGACTGTTCTATGTGTCCTGCGTCTAGCTGTTCTTTGACTAGCTGCTTGAGGGCAACTAATTTCTCTCCCACTACCGGCCATTGTTCTACCCAGACCGGAGTATCGGTGAGCCATTTAAGTGGCAACGCCATTACCCGAAGGTAAGGGTGGCACCGTACTGCTGGAGAATGTCTTGCCCCCAAAGATTGACGTGCACGTCAAGAATGTGCAGCCGAATCACCGCCGTGCCGTCAGCCCTTGGGATTGTGACTTCTACCCACTCTCGGCTCCTAAACGCTTCCTGAACGCCACCTACCCCCCACACATCGGAGACCGGCTCAATGGCCCACTCCCTCGGCCACTGGCTTCTGCTTATCACGGTCACATCCGCTCCGGTATCGAGTAACCCTGAGAACACTCTTTTGTTCAAAAATACCTCGATAACGGGGCGCTGCTTCCACTCAATGTTGGTCTCCACTGTCGCTAAGACCTGGTATCCTTGCACTGCCTCACTCGCGCTCGAGCGGTCTGTTGAACCGGGCTCTGAGCTGTCACCGCGCCTTCTCGGGTTGCCTGCTGGCGAGTGACAAGGAACCATGATCAGTTGCGCTAGGGTCTCTCCCTTGTGGATAATTTGGGGCAGGTGTGTCCAAAGTTGGACCTGGAGAACGCCTGAAAAATTCGAGTCAATGACTCCTGGAATTATGAAAATTCCGCGTGCTCCAGCTACACTACGGGGCAAAACTAAGCCTATAAAGCCTCTGGGTAGGGGTCCCATGTACTGAGAATCGACTAGATAGACTGTGCCCGGCAGATCGCATGTAACGTCCGCCTGGCAAGCCAATTCTAGCCCTGTGCTACCCTTGGGGCTGGCCTGTGCCCTAGTAATGTCTGGAATGTGCCTAGCACCTAGTCTAGTTCTGGGGAGTTCTGGATCTGGTTGAAGGAAGCCTCTGTTTGGACTGGGGCCAGAGACATGCCCGGATTCCGGTTTCCCGAACTCGGACAAAACCTGGCCCAATGATAGCCCTTTTTGCACTTCGGGCAGGGGGTGTTTGGAGCCTTGGGACGGCCGGACTTTTGTCCGCCTCCCTTGGATCGGCACTCCCTAGCGAAGTGTCCGACCTTGCCACAGGAGTGGCATGCCCCTTTGGTCTTGCCATTGCCATGAGGTCTTTTCCCCCCCTGCACCGCTGCCGCTAGCAGACCCATCTTGTAGGAGTCTGTGCCAACGTCGGAACATGCTCGGATCATGTCTGTTAAGGTTATGTCAGGGCGATTGCCCAGGGACTGCAAGATTTTACGGCAGTCCAAGTTGGCGTTGTCCTTTGCTAGCTTGATCATGAGCTCTTGCTGGGCTTGCTCATTATCAATCTGCCTGCTAATTGCCTCCTCCAGGCGATTGATGAAGTCCATGTAGGGCTCCTGGGCTCCCTGCTTAATAGCGGTGTAATTTTTGGCCGTTTTGCCAGATGCCGGGACCTTGAAGTATGCCCTATAGGCAGCTTCGGCTGACATCTCTAGGGTGGCGAGAGGCAAGTTGATCTGAGCGTTGATGGGCTCAAAGGCACCCGAACCATATAGCTGGTCAGGAATTACCGCACCTCCCATCCTAGCAGCCCTGGCCTGAGCCTCGAGCCGAAACTCGCTGTCCCAGATCATGTACTGGCTAGGGGTCAGCATCATCCTCATGACGGCTTTCCAGTCATGAGGGATCCACATGGTGGTCTCGCACACTTGCTGAAGCGTGCCCCTGGTAAAACGACTCTGGAGCCCTGTCTCTGAGATTGCCTTCCGTAAAGCCATGAGAAGCTTGTACGGGACTGGGGAATGTACTACCTGCTGTGCGCCCGTGAGCGCGTCCATTTCTAGACGGATTGGACAAATTTGCCTAAGTTCAGCTAGCTGTTCTGCTGACAATTCCCCCTTCTTTAGCTCGATCTCGGCGGTGCGCTGAAGGGCACTCTTAACAACTAGGGAACCTGGAGCTGTCAGAGAAGCGCCAGCGCCTCTCATTCCTTGCGTTCCTTCGGTGACGTCTGCAGCTGTCACCGCGGGAAGGCTCCCTACGCTGCTCTGCCGATAGCTAATTGACGGGTAGAGTGACGTGGGTGCAGTCGGTTCGACTGGCTTGTCCGATGGCTTTTCTAATGGGGGTTCTATGGCCTCTACCCGGACTGGCTCGATCTGCTCTAAGAGTCTCCTACACTTTCTCCATGTACTAACTATCCCTCCTGGAGCTTTCGGGGGTTGCTGAATGCAGTCTCCTATCTGATCCCAGAGCTTCAGGGTTAACGTACCTACTTCTGGGTAAAGTAGGCAGTGTTCCCTGAGGTACGCCAAAAGTCTCGCTAGCTCCCTGCTGTGAAATCGTAACTGAAAAACCCTGGCCAGGATTTTGAACTCTTCCTCATGAGTTCTTTGGCTAGCGGACGGACTTGGTCTATGAGAACAAGTCCCCATATTACCTGCAGATGGTCCTCTGAAGTTTCCTCCTCGGGACGAATGCGACGCGTCTTGTCAGGCAACAGGTTCGGATGTCTAGTGTCTGGGGTAGACCTCGGAGCGTGGACCTTCCGCCACGGGCCCTTCTAACGGCCTCTGCGATGTCAGGGGCTCACAGCCTGCCCTGAGCGGAACGCGTTTCCCTCTATGGCAACCTCCTCGAAAGCGGGAGTAAGCTGTAGGAATGCCTCTCTGGAATGCCTCGCCGCAGGCCACTTCTCTGATCGGCTGGCTGCCGGTCAGAGTGCCGCGCTGTCCTCCGGGGTGACGGGTCGCGGTTCAAGCGTAGAACCGGACCGCGGGGATCGTTACTCACGAGTAGACCTCTCCGGGGTACCTTACTCACGAGTAAATCACGTTGGGGTCACCAGCTGTTGCGAATATCTGCCGCTAGGCGGCGCTTAGGTCCCGGAGGAGACTGATCAATAAGCGATACGAGGCAAGGAGTCAGGATCAGATCAGTGCTTTATTGGAAAATACACACACCTTTTATAGGTCAGAAGGCAGGTAGAAAAAACCGTCACCAGGGATTCAATCAAGTTACCTGTTTACTCAGGTTAATTGGGAAAACTCTTCAGGGGAAGTTAATTATGACAGGTAAACATTTGACAGGGGAAGCCCTATTGTTTCGGGCTTACCGGCTGGGCAAACATGGTCCCTGTTTGCGCCCGAGATTAGCGCCAAGCCAGGGGGAAGAATGTTTACCTAATTATACACAGGAGATGCAGGAGATAGCGTTCTGCCTGTCTGGCAGAGCCGCTGGTCAGGTCACGTTAATTGGGTGAATCAAACCCTATAGCCCTATAATTTATTCACCCCCCTTGATATGGCTGCCCACAGAAGCCACCGCCAGGAGCCTTCTCACTCAAGCGGCCTCTGCCTGGCCGTCCCATGCCCAAAGGGGCACGGGGAAACCATACATCTCCATATTTTGTAACAATTCTCTAATTCTAATTGACATATTTTTCATAATTGTTTCCATATTCTAATCTAACCCATTCCTCCTCTTTAATATTATCTCCATATCCATTTCCCAATTTGTTCTTAAAGCTGGTTGTTCAGCTTCATACTCCCGCAATATTTTATATGTTTTACTTACTCCTCCCTACACACACAATTCTGACTTTCTTTATATGATTATGAGAGTCTCTCCCCCCCCCCCACCCCTTTCTTGTTATGCTAACAAGATGAGCTAGTTGTATGTGGCTACTTCTTTGGAAACTTTCACAAAATATAGTTCTGGTCATCAATTTGGGTGAATTAAAATGGAGATCAAACATATTCAATGATATGGCTATCAATATCTACCAATCATGATTGCTGTAGTTTAGCTTCAGTATCCAGTGTACTGTAGTGTATAGGGTGCTGGGCTTGGATTCAGGAGCTCTTAGTTAGAATCCTTGCTTTGTCATTGAAACTCACTGGTGGTAGAACTGGTAAAACTGCTCCTTAAATTACTTACAGTATATACTTGCAAGCCCTATTAGGGCCGCTGAAGTCGGTTCTGACTTGACCACACATAACTAAAATTTGGTTGCTGGAGCAGGCAAATTATGTGGCATTATTGTGCTCCTGCCCTACTTGTTATCTTGCCATAGGTTTTTATTTATCCATTTGATGGGGACCAGATAGGCCAGTGATGGAGAAACCTTTAGAGACCAAATGTCCAAAGAGAGAGGCAGGGTGAACTCTCTGCTGGGGGAAGGAGAGAAGCACTCCCATTGGGCTGCTGAGCAGAGGGATGGGTGAACTCTGTGCTGGGGAGGGAGGAAACGCTCCCATTGGGCTGCTGGGCAGAGGGGCGGGTCGAATTCTTCTGGGGGAGGGAAGCGCTCCCATTAGACTCCTGGGCAAAGGGGCAGGCAAACTCTGTGCTTGGGGGAGGAAGGGAACATCACCATTGGGCTGCTGGGCAGAGTGAACTCTGCCAGGGTGACAGCATATGTGCCAACAGAAAGGCCTGGGAGTGCCACGTATGGCACCTATGCCATAGGTTTGCCACTACTGAGATAGGCCCTTTATCTGAGTCAACAGGTTCCTTAGTGTTATTCTGTCAAAATGTAATTCTGCACCTTTTAAAGAAATCTAATAGTTTTCTAATACAGTGGTACTTCGCTTAAAGAGCATAATGCATTCCACGGGATTGCTCTTTAAGCGAGTTTGCTCTTTAAGCAAAACACCATTGTAAGTGACCAATTGTGACTTCTGGTGCGGGGGGTAGGGAGGATTGCGACCCCCAATTTAGTTGTTAAGCGAGTTTTTGGTTGGTTTTAGTTGTTAAGCAAGGCGACCATTCATAGAAAATTCTGCTCTTTAAGCGAGTTAGTCTCTAAGCGAGGCGCCCTTTTGTGAGGTTTTACTGTAATTCGTTAACAGTTTCCACTCATGTGAGAAAAACACAGAGCACTAAAGTAATGAAACTGTTTACGATACATTTATGGAGAGTGTATAAACATTTAATTTACTGTTGCATCTGCTGGAACTTGGGTCCAGCCATAATGCAAAACGCTCCAATCAGTCAGAAGCCTTTCCCCACTCACTCAAAACATTTTTGGCAGTCTACAAGAAGTCAAGCATTTCCATGTATGCAAATAAACAGGAAGGGTAATTAAGCTTGGAATCTAGAATAGACTGAGGGAAAGAACAGATGTCTATATTCCACAAAACAAGCAACAGCAGTAGCAATGATATATTTGATTTAAAAGTTGAATTGGTTTGGACTGTGGTGTGTTTTGGTTTGTCACTGAGCATTGCTGGATCTCTATGTTGGATGCATTCTTGCAGCCCACTGAGCTGCACACAGAAGAAGAAAACGGCCTTCCATGTCTGCTTTCTATGCTGCAGAATTATGGCATTTTCTGCTAAAAGATATTGTGAAGAGTCTGAATGTATTTGTGCCATTGCACTAACACTAGGGCCATTGTGCAGCTGAACTGAAGTTCTTGAATTAGCAGAAGACATCTAGCACAATCTCCCATTGTGCAAACTGTTCATACAAGATGCAGCACACATAAACAGCTACATTTGTGGAGGTTTTTAAAAGTATATTAGGCAAACAAACAGAAGATGTATATATCAAAGTCTATTGATTGTGATTGGCACTACAGAACCAGTTGCTAGGGAGCAACAAAGAATATTGCCTTCAAACCCAAAGTCTGGATTTTCAAAACCATTCGATTAATTACTGTGGGAAGCAGCAAGCTGTATTATAGATGGACCTTTGGTCTGATCACCTGGTATGCAACTATTCTTAAGAAACTGGCCCATCAAACAGTATGAAACCAAGAGAGGGGGATAAAAACTGGCATGTCAAACCACAGAGGACAGTGAGCCATATGGCTTTTGATTGACAAGACATCCCACAGAAACAGGCAGGCATGTTGAGGAATGCTACACTGAAATATCACAATTAAGCAGTTATAAAATGGTGATGTGCATGGCATTTGTCAAACTTGGTTGTTTACAAATGCTAAGATCAACTATAGCCCATTGCATTTTTGTTCTTTCAGCATAAGAATAGCTGCCATTATTTTAACACATGGATTTCATGTGTTTGCAAATGTGTGCAACTTCACAAAAGTAAATTTTAATGCAAAACAACAACAACAACAACAACAACAAATCTATCATTGCAAGAAGCTCTAATTCAGGGGTCCTCAACCTACAGCCTGTGGGCTGGAACCAGCCCGTGACACCATTTCACCTGGCCTGTCGACGCCTCCAAGCGGGTGCGTTTATGTCAGCTGCAAAACGTGCATGTGCAAATAGGCCCGTGGCTGTTGCAAATGTGGAAGTGGGTGCATTCATGACAGCCGAAAATACATGCACTTCCACTTCTGGGGGCGTAGTCCGGCCTGCACAGCATAAAAAGGTTGGCCACCCCTGCTCTACTAATATCCAATTTCATTTAACTATCAAGTTTATACCTACTTGGCTTCTTTTTTAGAAATAGTAGCCATGTTAGTCTGTTTCAAGCATATCAGAGAGTAAACAAAACAAAAAACAACAAAAATGTTGTGGCACGTTAAAGACTAGCTGCTGTATTTCAATGTTAGCTTTCATGGATCAAGTCCACTTCGTCAGACATAGAAGTGAGACTTCATGGCATCAATTTATACACATCAGGTACAGAGGTTACCTGTTCTATGTTGTTACAGTATATTATACCACCTTCACAGAAACTATAGTACTTCAGTAGAATTCTCATCCACAGCATAAGCTACCTCACGGAACAAAGGATGAACTCACATGATTGTCAATAGATGCTGAAGGTTAAACTCATTAGCAAATGTTTAATGCCAGGTGTTTGTCTTGCATCCTCCTACTAACCATTTGCAATTCAACAGGGAGAAACCTCATAACTAATCAGAATAATAACCAGAGATGATCTACTATTACCAGTTGTAAAAAGCCATATTGATATGTATATTTATCTGTTACCTCTGTACCTCATGTGTATAAATTGATACCATGAAGTCTCACTCCTATGTCTGATTAACTGGACTTGATCCACAAAAGCTAACATTAAAACACAGCAGTTAGTTTTTAAAGTGCCACAATGTTTTTGATTGTTTTGTTTTGTTTACTCTCTGTTATACTTGTCCTCTGTTATACAATAACTTTTTCTGTTTTCAGACAGAGAAGAAACTAATATTTAACAGTTGAATGAAGAGATATGACACATAACAGCTATATACAACCCAAAGCTTGTTAGTAGCTTCTGTATTAGCAATTTAACGAACCATTTACTGATCATAAAAATCTTTTTTTTAGAGAAAATGACAGTAAAATAAGAAAGGAGAAACAAATATTCCTCATGCACAGATCTAATAGCTTTAGATCTACTGCAACAAGTCATATTCATTTATTACCTCTGATATGAGTTCAAAAATAATTGTATCCATCTCTCCTTACAGTGTATGCCCTTAATTAACTATGATGTTTTTGATTGCAAAACCCACCCACAGACATTGACTTCAATCACATCCTACTGAAATTACTGAGGCTTAATGGTAGAAGTAGCACCTGATAATATGATCCAACTCTACAAAAGGTGTGGGGAAAGAAAAACTTTAAGTGAAACGCACAGTTAATTTCCTGAAGGTAAAGATAATTATGTGTCAGAAAGTAAGACTGACAGTTATTTGTTCTAGTGCAGGGGTGCCCAAACTATAGCCCCTGGGCCGGATCCAGCCCTTGACACAAATTCATCCAGCCTGTGTATGGGCACATTTTACATCCACTTCAGGGAGCGATGAGGCCAGATGAATTGGTGTCAGGGGCCGAATCTGGCCCATGGGCTGTAGTTTGAGCACCCCTGGTTTAAGCAGAGAAAATGGCAACTTAAAATCTATCCCATCTTGTTGCAAAACAGAATGCAAGGCACATTTTACTTCCACTTCCGGTCCGGTGGGAGGAACCCCATGACCAGCCCACTGAACCATGTGACCGGTCCATGGCTCAAAAAGTTTAGGCACCCCTGTTCTAGCGTCATAATCAACTAATCTCACCCACCAACAAAGGATTTTGGCAGTTAAATAGGGAAAAGATTGACAATGCTTTCCTCCCTACAAGGCCCTGTGTGTTCTCAGGAGAGTTGGAGAATCTCCCAGGATAGATTTAATGAGGTACAGGAGGGGAAAAATTATTTGATGCCATGTTGAACTTTGCCTCTGCCGAATAACCAAGATGAGAAGGTCTCCAGGTGAATTTACCAAACAACTGTTTAGTCAGGGTTAATCAGATAGATCCTTGGGTAAAAATGGTATTTCAACCATCCAAATACAGTATGTAACAAAAGTGGAAGTCTTTGTCAGAAATATTGGATAGATAACATCAATGTACTCATTTCCAAAATTAGTTCAGTACCAAACTGTTGCATTTAAGGTGTGGTAAACAATATTAAATACAGTAAAATCCTGGCTTACGAATGCCTTGGTTAATGTTTGTCATGATTTATAATGGCAAATCCTATGAAAATGACATCCCAATTTAACCCCCCCCCCCCTTTTTTTTTGCCGACTTACAACCGGGAATTCCCCAGAGTCCAAAATGACTGTGGGGGTATTTAACACCACCCACAGCCATTTTAGACTCTGTGGGTGGCACGATTGCAATGGGGAGACCTTGCCTTGCGCGTGCACGGCGCCTCTTCTGGAGCCTCCACTAAAAGTGCCAGATGTCTTTTAAATCTGGTGCTTTAGCAGGTGCTCCGGAATAGGCGCCGTACACGGGCAAGGCAAGGTCGCCCCATTGCAATTGCCTTTCCCTCCCTTCATAGCACTGACCTGGGCACGGGGGGGGGGAGTGAGTGGTTCACCTTGCCTGGCTGCAGGGGAGCCCTGGGCATGGCCAGCCAAACTACACCTGTTCGTCACCCAACGCTGACCCTGAAGAAGAAACGCCAGAGACCAGGCAAGGTAGGGGAAGGTAGGGAGTTTAGCTCCCTCATTTATATTCCCCTTTACCGTGCATCCTGCTTTTTTTGGGGAGTTTTGTTTTTTGGGAGGTTGGGAACGTTCTTTAAAAAATTTTCAGTGCATTCCTATGGGAAAATGTGCTTTGGTTTACGATTGATCTGGTCTTGTTGTTCAATGATATTGTATTTTTTATATATGTTGTAAGCCGCTTTGAGTGGCACTTGTGCTAGGAAAGCAGGATAGAAATTAAATGTAATAATAATAATAATAATAATAATAATAATAATAATAATAATAATAATAATAATAATAATAATAATAATAATAATAATAATAATAATAGAATATCCTGGAACAACACTCTTTATGAGTTAACTGAGCACTGCTAGATACTGTATATAAATATAGCAGAACAGACCCCTTTTGTCACTGGAATTATGTTCTCTTATGTATCACTCGCAATCCTCAAGAAAGTTACAAAAGAATAGGGTTCCCTCTGCTGTTAACTTGTATGGATTTCAGGAAATAGAAACTGAATCTTTACACTGCAGTGGATACAAGCATGCCATACTTTGACACAATGCATGCAACATAATAGAGAGAAGCAGAGATTTTGCACTCTGCTTAAACTAGGGTGGTAGAAATATTCATATCAAGCAATACAGTGATAATTTATATAAAATATAGTAAAGAGAAAGGTCTCTCTTGTTAAAAAGCCAGTTGTGTCCGACTCTAGGGGTGATGCTCATCTATATTTTACAGCCAAAGATCAAGCACTGGCTACGTCTGCATTTCTGTGGTCATGTGGCAGGCATGACTAGGCGCCAGAGTGCATGGAATGCTGTTACCTTTCCTCCTGAAGCTGCACCTATTTATATACTTGCAATTTTTTGCTTTTGAACTGCTAGGTTGGCAGGAACTGGGATTAACGACAGGAGCTCACTCATCATCCAGTACTTGGGTCCCAAACGGCTGTCCTGCTGACCATCAGGCCGTCAAGCTCAGTGTCTTAACCACTAAGTCACTGCATCCCTGTTTTAATGCTGGTTTTAGCTGGGGTTGTTGGATCTTGTTTTTAGCTGTTGTTGTTAAACTGTTTTGTATTGTAATTTTTTACTCATTGTGTTTTGTTCCTCTTCCCTTTTTGTTGTTAGCCACCCTGAGTGGTGTACCCACCAGGAGGGCAGGATATAAATGCGCAAAATAAATAAATAAATCCCTCTATATCAATGGTTCCCAGTGTGGGGCACATGCCCCACAGGGGGGCTTCAATTCCCTGAAGCCTGTGAGTACATTGGCTGATGGGTGTCGGTATTTTGGGGTACTGATTTAGGGAGTTGAAGTCCCAAAACCAAAGGTTGGGAAACACTGCTCTATATGAACAATTACCATGATTCTGCTATGATCCAAGGCACCGCATCAACTCTCCTTTTCCCTTCCTGTCAAACAGTTCTCAACCTTTTTTAAGCCAGGGGCCAAGTCATGCTTCCTCAGACAGCTTTAGGGGCTGCATGGCCATTTTGCCACATGGCACTTCCGGATGTGGTGGAGGCGGTGGGGAGCCACATGAAATGGCACCACGAGCTACATCCGGGCCACAGGTTGAGAATCCCTGCTGTAAAGTGATCTTGCTTTTTAAAAGTGTGATGTGACAACATCATGCCACTTCTCTTTTTATCTGCTACAACCAAACATGTCAAGCAAGAAATGGGAACAAACTCCATTGTTCTGTCATGCCATTCCATTTACTTAACATTTTGGGGGAAAGAAGCATCATTTGTATTTAGCAGCAACCTTGTGGCCAGTAATATAATGTCTCATTTAGTTAGTCCCGAGCATGTCTGGCTGGACATCCCGCTACAGTAATGGAATAGATTGTTCAGCCACTGACTGAGTGTTGGGCGGTGGTAAATAACCTGGCTCCCTAAAGGGGCCAATGGCTATGGGGTGATGGTCCCCCTCAGTGGAGGAAATGCCACTGGAAACTATCATATGGGGCCACTGGCAAAATGAGTGGAGGAACTCTGATTCCCAACCGTCATGGAGGTGAAAGAGGCCATGCCAGATGGACTGTCTGTGAAGGCGCAACTTGATAATATCCTCAAGGCTGCGGCAGTCCATTGCAGTCCCGGTGTTAAATCCTGCATGTCTCATTTCATATGTGCTGCAGGAGATGGCAAAGTGATCAGTGTATGGGTCACTTCATGGCAAGCTGGGATCCACGTTAAACAAATTCATGCCAATGCCATTTTTCCTGCTTCAGGAAAAAGTGCATTCTCAGATATGAGCTGTAGCTGATGCCGACACTGATGAGTTAGTCCTGACTAAAGGTGTTGAAGGCAATTAATAAGCTTTCCAAAATAAATAAAAATAAAACACATTAGAAACAGTATAGTCATTAAGATGATCACAGTAATTGTTATGGGATCGTGTCCTTCCGCCATGTATACTTTTTCCCATATATGCTTACAGATACAGTAATACCTCATACAAAGTCTGCTTCGTACAACATTGAATTCATACAACATTGCCTAATTCCTTGAAAAAAGTTGCCTCATACAAAGTTGCTGCGACTTTGTATGAGGCATTGGGGTTTTTCCCAGGTTGCATTGTGCCTGGGCAGTATAAAAGGCAGGACACATGCATGCATTGCTCTTGTGGGTTTTGCATGAGGCAAAGAGTGTTTAGGAGTGGTTTTGAGCACAATTTTAATTGTTTTGTGTTTGCTGCTGTTTGGATGATTAACACTGTGCTGCATGATGGGACATGTTAGCATCCATTTTGTCCTTGCTTCCTTCCAGTAATTGTTTACAGTAGCTTGTACAAAATGGATGATCCGCCACATGGCTGCAGATTAACACTGTGCTGCATGATGGGACATGTTAACTTTTAAACCTGCACTTCATAAAGTTTTCAAAAGTTAAAAACTTGTTGTATGGTTTGTCCCCTAAAATCAGGGTTGTTTGACATGTTTTTGTAATGTATTTAGCCTTTAGACAATGATTTCTTAAAGTTCTGTCAGTTTCCTGTCTGTTTCCTTGACTTTGCCCTGAAGTCTGTGCTGTTACAGTACAATGTATCTCTATGGAAACGACATTGTACAAGGCATTGCGGCAAGGATTTGGATGTTGTATGAGGCACCACGGCTAGGATTTTGCATGCCTCATACAAAGTCCAAATCCATATAAAGTCCAAACTTGTGGAACCAAGTTTGGACGTTGTATGAGGTATCACTGTACTCTGCCTTTGGATTGTATGTATAATTCACTAAATACAAAGTAGATCAGATAAAGAGGAATACATTTTATTTGGCTTTTCTTTTAAAACAAAGTTCTGTACATTGTGAGGTCATGTCATATGACCAGTCCTGGAATTATATCTACCTGACATAGTGATGAATTCTGCTGACACTGATAAGCCACTGGGACTCTCACAGCATGTGTCTAGGATGATATGCAAATCTACATAGGAAAGGTCAGAATATAGATTAATGCCAATCATACAAAAAAATGGAAATCACAATGCAAAAGGATAAACTCATTGGTGGCAAACTATTTCAGAATACAGTAGTCACAAATCCACTACCCTGTGCCAAAGGATTCAAATTAAAGCCTGATATCCATTTAATGAACTGTCTTTAGGTCAGGGGTGCCCAAAGTTTTCAGGCTGCAGGCTAGTCACTATGGCCCGTGGGCCGGATCTAGCCCCTGACACCAATTCATCCAGCCCATGAAGCCCTAGTTGCTCCTGGAAGCAAAACACACCTATACTTCCTCTTCTGGGAGCAATGAGGGCTTCATGGGCCAATTGAATTGCTGTCGGGGGCCGGATCCAGCCCACAGGCCATAGTTTGGGCACCCCTGTTTTATTTTAGGAACCTTCGGGGGAAAAACTGCAAAGAAACTTTTTAAAAAAAATCTCCCATATTCATTCTTCTAGAATACACACTTAGAGATATGCTGTTTACAAACAAATATCCATAATACTAAAAATATCTATATACAGTATATCTATATACAGGTATACTTCTTTTTAAAGAGCTTCTTTGCAGGTATTTTTCTTTAATATGGAAGATGACAGAGGACAGTTGATGGTAAACTCGTATTTTGCACGCAGTAGGCAATAGGCCAAAATTTACAGCTTGACTGTTAAAATGCTTTAGTGCATTTTAAAGCATTCACTCTGGGTGCTGTTAAGGTCTTAGAATGAGCAACGTGGCTTTCCGTTCTTTACTTTGCTTGTCTTAAAGGAAGTTGCTTATCTTCACAGTAGGACAGTTTTAGCTCTTCACGCTTTTAAGTGTTCTTTCATCCCGTTCTCACTCTCAGCTTACGGCGCCAGATGATCAAATGGGCCGACTGGTCCTTGCTTAGTATCATGTTCATTACAAAGCAGAGTTCAAGAAGTCAAGAAGCTCAGCCCGGTTTCGATCTCGCTGGAAATAAAGAAGTCAGTCACTGAGACTATTTTACATACATTTTTTTGGCAGCCTATGGCTAAAATCGCCTTGCATACGTGCACTGCCAAAGGAGAAATGGCGTAACTAGCAGTTGTAAGTTACAGCTAATTAACGATTGTCTAAATGGATTTATGGTCATGTGACTGTCCCCTGCACAGCCAAGAATTCAAGAGGAAACCTGTTAATTAGTTGCAACAGCAACTGAGAGTTATGCCACTTCCCTTTTGTCTCTGTAACTATGCAAAACTATTAAGGGCTAGATTCATAAAGACCTAAACCCTAGTGCCGTGATGGTGAACCTTGCCACTCCAGATGTTCTTGGACTTCAAGAAGCCCAAGCACCCTGTGAATCCACACAAATGGGTTTGCTGTGATTTGTCCGCCCCACGCTGCCCTTATCGCTCCCGGAAGCGGAAGTAAAACACGCCCGTACGGGCACGTTTTACTTCCACTTCTGGGAGCGACAAGAGCAGCGCAGGGCGGAAGAATCACAGTAAACCCATTCGTGTGGATTCACAGGGTGCTTGGGCTTCTGGGAATTGAAGTCCAAGAACATCTGGAGTGCCAAGGTTCGCCATCATGGCCCTAGTGATTTCAGTGAGACTTACTTCCAAGCAAATATACCTAGCACTACACTTGACTGAAAACCAAATCCTTTTGGATTTAATCCCAAGAATGCACTTATTGTGTCAATATGCAAACAAATGATAAAAACGACAGCCATATACCTAACATTTCACAGCTAATTATCACCAGGGCTTGGGGCAGGGGAAATAGCTGTGAAGAATGAACCATACCTGTGTAGGTTTGGGTAGAGTGTTCCTCACAGGAACACTCCTCTAACTCAGTGTTTCCCAGCCTTTGGTTTTTGGACTTTAATTCCCCAAAGCACTGATCAGCCAATGTACTGACTTAGCTTTCTAAAAATTGAAATCCCTCTGTGGGGCGTGGGCCCCATGTTGGGAACGACTGCTCTAGGCACAATCTACTTCCTGGATACTTACTGTAAGCAAGTCAAGTACATGGCTAGAACAATTTCTTCTTTCTTCAGCTCCTCTGGGTTTTTAATTAGTCTTCCATGTGTCAAGTGCTCCCAAACAAACCAAACTGACTGATTTAGACCATCTACATGATGCCTGTCTCCTCCCAGAGGTTAAGGGGTCATCGATATTTTGTAATCTCTCAGATAAATGCCATTCTCTTTTAATTTACAAACAATATATATTGGCATAGTTTGCGTTATCCTAGTACACAACAACTATTATCTTGTTTATTTAAATTGCTTAATTTTGCTTCAAAACTGTAGAAATTCCATTAACATCTCTAGCCAAATACAGTGGTACCTTGCTTAAAGAGCATAATGCGTTCCACGGGATTGTTCTTTAAGCGAGTTTGCTCTTTAAGAGAAACACTATTGTAAGTGACCAATTGTGACTTCTGGCAGGGGGATTGTGAACCCCAATTTAGTCGTTAAGCGAGTTTTTGGTTGGTTTTAATTAAGCGAGGTGAACAATCAGAGAAAATTATGCTCTTTAAGCGAGCTAGTCTCTAAGCGGGGCACTCTTTATGCGAGGTTTTACTGTACATTATAATGGCTTAACACACTAATCCTCTTGCAAGGATATGAGATAACTGATGGTTCCAGATGTCCATCCCAGTTCAACAAGGCTTAGAGAAGTATTATGCTAGAGGTGCATTTTACTGGCAATGTATGGAGAACTAGATCCACCTAAATTGGATAATGGGTTAACATGTACTTTTATTCTGCAGAGCACTTCATGTTCCTGAATTTAAAATTAATGAAGCCATTACCAAATGAGTAATACTTTAATAAAAAAGCACTGCATCTGTATTTAACAAAACAGTATTTTAAACGTTTGCAACATTACCTCTTTATCCTTTTTACTCTTCTTTATTTTCATCTTAATTTTCTTTCCTGTGATCATACTGTAGTTTTGATTCTTCTTTTTATCTTTCAAGTACTACAGAAAAAAATACATACCATGTTATATATACTCCAAATAATTTATTATGTTTTCCAGAAATGTCTATGGATTTTTTTAATGTCAGAGTAAACAACAGATGTATGGCTGTGCAAAAAATGAACCTCCAGAGGTAAAATGAGCAGGAAACTAGAAGACAGAAATAATTTGAGTTATTAAAAATCCGGAAACATTGGAACAATCTCATAGAAAGCCATGAGTTCTTCAAAACATGTTAACCCATAAAATGACATAATAAACTCCTTTTCTGTCTTACTTTCTTTTCTCCAATTTTTAAAAGCGAAATAAAATGAGTAATCCCAATTATCAATCAATCAATCAATCAGTTTAATTTATATCCCGCCTTCCTCAGCCGAGACCAACTCGAGGCGGCTAACAACATAATCCAACAAAGTAACAATAAAAAGATAATACAGAGAAACAACAAGTTCAAAATGGAAAACAATCCAGATAAGCATAATATCATAATACAAAAACTACACTACATAATTAGGTCATAAAAATGCAATAAATATAATTATACTACAGCAAACCCAACATAGCAAGACCCCCATGTCCACTGGAGAACAGTCGTAGGAGCTACCACTCCCCCAACAGCTTGGGGAAGGAGGTCCACGTCTCAGTCTCAACATGAGCCAAGGCAGCCACAGCAAAGGAGCCAAAGACGGCGATGGTCCTGGGGCGGCGGCAGTCCTGGGCCTGGCCCGGCGGCCCACGGCCCTTTATCTCCCCGCGCAAGGGACGGGAGAGGAGGGCGGGGCCAGGTGGAGAGGCCGATGGAATGGCCCTCTCTTCGCCCCCACCGGGGCAGGACGCGCAGCGGCGGCAGGCTCACCCGGGCGCCCCTCGCCCTTTAAGTCCAAGGGCGAGGGGGAAGGCGGGGCCCGAGGACGCCGGCCAGGTGAGAGGCCGACGGAACGGCCCTCTCTTCGCCCCCACCGGGGCAGGACGCGCAGCGGCGGCAGGCTCACCCGGGCGCCCCTCGCCCTTTAAGTCCAAGGGCGAGGGGGAAGGCGGGGCCCGAGGACGCCGGCCAGGCGAGAGGCCAATGGAATGGCCCTCTCTTCGCCCCCACCGGGGCAGGACGCGCAGCGGCGGCAGGCTCACCCGGGCGCCCCTCGCCCTTTAAGTCCAAGGGCAAGGGGGAAGGCGGGGCCCGAGGACGCCGGCCAGGTGAGAGGCCGATGGAATGGCCCTCTCTTCGCCCCCACCGGGGCAGGACGCGCAGCGGCGGCAGGCTCACCCGGGCGCCCCTCGCCCTTTAAGTCCAAGGGCGAGGGGGAAGGCGGGGCCCGAGGACGCCGGCCAGGTGAGAGGCCGATGGAATGGCCCTCTCTTCGCCCCCACCGGGGCAGGACGCGCAGCGGCGGCAGGCTCACCCGGACGCCCCTCGCCTTTTAAGTCCAAGGGCGAGGGGGAAGGCGGGGCCCGAGGACGCCGGCCAGGTGAGAGGCCGATGGAATGGCCCTCTCTTCGCCCCCACCGGGGCAGGACGCGCAGCGTCACTGATAAATACAATTTAAACTTTGAAATAATATACTTTCTTTAACGTTTTAGGTTTAACAATTCTAAAACTGTTTCCAAACTACAGGTGAAACTCGGAAAATTAGAATATTGTGCAAATGTTCATTCAGTTCAGTAATGCAACTTAAAAGGTAAAACAAATATATGATATAGACTAATTACATGCAAAGTGAGATAGTTCAAGCCTTACTTTGTTATAATATTGATGCTTATGGCTTACAGTTTATGAAAACCCCAACCCCTCAATCTCATGTACCCCATAATCATCACATAATCTCATGTACGCTGTATGCCATGATCATCACAATTATAACGAATTAAGGCATGACATCTCTCACTTTGCATGTAGTGAGTCTATCTCATATATTTGTTTCACCTTTTAAGTGAAATGAATGAACATTGGCACGATATTCTAATTTTCCGAGTTTCACCTGTATATGCTGCAACACTATAAAGAACAGTTGGACTTGATTTATGTATGGTTATTAGAAGCATCATATTAAGAGCAGGATACAAATGAACAGCTGGAAAAAAGAAAGCAACCACAAAGGAGTCATGCATAACCCAGTAATTCTTCTTCTTCTTCTGTGTCTAGGCTCGATGTGAAACTGCCAAAATGAAGACACCTTTTGTTGAGTTCATTCTGCAGTTCCTTACGCCTGACCTAGTGTGAGAAAGATTGACACAAGGTTGCCATTACCAGGGTGTACCCAATTGTGGTTCAAAAATACTACAATCTTTGAGGAGGCTCTTTCTTTGTACCCCTCACCCAATGAAGACCATTAACAACCAAATTTTTGAAATGGGTTTACTCTAAGAAATAGTAACACTTATGAAGTGTATTCTGTACTGAGGAATTATGATTCCACTTCACAGGAACCACAGCCATGTCAATTGTGAGTATTCAGAGGTCAAGTGGCAAACCAGGCACTCACTTAAGTTTTTCCATTATCAGCAATTAAATCAGTTGATCAAGGTAAAACTGAATGCACAATTAGCTGCAAAAGAGTTCATCGCCCCTGAACTCCATTCTATTCATTCACTGTTGACAGTATGACTAAGAGTACAGAACCAGAAACTGTGAGATCTGTTTAAATGTGACTGAGTGACTTTGAGGCAGTCACACCCATTAACAAGTTGAATCTCCCTCATGGGCTTGCTTTGAGGACCAAAAGGAGTGAGAATTAGGGAGGTCACATATGTCACCCTGAACCATTTGAAGAAAGAGGACAATTAAAGTGCAATCAAATATCCACCAATCTGTATCCAATGTCACAATGGTGAGACCTTGCCTTGTGCTTGCATGGTGCCTCTTCCAGAGCCTCTGGTAAAAGTGCCGGATGTCTTTTAAATCTGGTGTTTTAGAGGGGGCTGCAGAAGAGGGGCTGGGGCTTCTGAAGCATCTTCCCTCAGAGGAACCAACTGGCACTGGCCATGTGCGGGCACGATATCCAGGCTGGGTAGTGGTGGTGTCGAGGCGTATGGAGGAAGCTTGCCTCAGAAGTCCCAGAGCTGCGATGGCCACATGCATGCATTTGCATGGCCAGCATGGGTCTGGGCATTCTGAGGCAAGCTTTCCCCATAAGTCCCGACTCCCCACCCCCCCAGCCAGGACATTGTGCATGTGCGCAGCCAGCACCAGTCACTTCTTCTGAGGGAAGCTGCTTCACAAGCCCCAGCCCCACTTCCGCAGTCACCTCTAAAGTGCCAAATTTATAAGACATTCGGCACTTTTGGCGGAGGCTCCAGAAGAGGCGCCGTGCATTGCAAGTCAAGGTCTCCCCATTGCGACCGCCTTTCCCTCCATTTTCAGCATCGACCCGGGCACGGGGGCGGGAGGTGGTCGCAATGGGGAGACCATGCCTTGCACGTGCACAGCGGTTCTCCCCTAGCCCCACACCTCCCTGCTTTCCTGGGGGACAAATGGCTTCTTTCCCTTACCCTTCTGGGCTTTGGCAGGGAGTGCCACTTTGTCCCCCAGGAGGGCAGGGAGGCGCCGGGCGGGCGGCTCTCTCCTTGGCCAGTGGTAGCTTCTTGAGCAGGGAGCCTGGGATGCGGCCAGCCCTGGAGGACAAACAGCTGCTCTTCCTCACCCTCCCGATGCATTTCTCAAGTGGTGGAAAAGGCAGACAGCATTGCGTCATCTTTTACTGTACTTTATTGTATTTGGGTGAATTTTTTGGGGAGCTTGTGAACGTTTTTTTAAATTTTCAGTGCATTCCCGTGGGAAAATGTGCTTTGGGTTACGATTTATCCGGTTTACGACAAAAGGCTTTTATTTAGTATGGGTTAATCTAATTCTGTGAAAGAAAGAGAGCCGTTGCTATACATTTAGTCCTGTGCCTACCTTAGAAAGCTGAACTGGTCCTGATTTGTCTTTCTTTTTCTTCTTTTCCTTCTTTTTCTTCAGCTTATCTTTTTTCCTCTTCTAAAATAAGAAGGGGGGAGAGATATACAGGAAATGTCTGTGCAACCGGACAGTAGCCACAGAGAAACTATACAGATCCACATGTGTTCATTAGTTCCTCCTTTCAGGATCTAAGGGTAAATATTCTCATTGTCAACATGAACCTGAGCAGACCTTTCTTATTATTTCACATTCAAGACTAACTGGGGGAGACATGTTTACAGAATCTTCAGGCTCTTAGCTTTGTTGCTGGCAACAAATAGACACAAGTTTGGTCAGAGTTTGGAAAATTTAACAGTCTGTGATTACAGTGCCCAGAAAGTTCAGCTAGCATGGGAGTTCTGGGACCTGTATTCCCAAAAGGAAGCTTTAAAAAAAAAAAAAACCTTCTCAGTTAGATGCTCCATGTTTTCTTCATCAACCTTTCTCTGCAGGTTCCTGCTAACCTCTAAAGGAAATTCATCATCATATTATGCTTCTGGATGATGTATCTCTAGAATCCAGAGTCAGCCACTTTATAACCCACTCTCTTTACCTAACAATGATACGAGGCTCAATCTCATATGCAATGCAGTCACATTTCTGGTGAACAATAAGATATGTATTTCCATGGAATCTGAATTCACACATTCATTGCTAAATCAGCTGAAAAATAAGCCGCTGTCACATAACAGTTCAGATTGCATCAGCTATCATTGGAAATGTGAAAGAATGTGTGGGGAACCTATCCTGTGGCATACTGCCACAAGTCTGTTACCAGGGAAACCTACCAAAGGCAGCTGGTCAAAATACCTTAATCATCATATTGCTTGGACGCAAATCATGTTCTGTCTGTGTCCAAGTAACAAGAACTATAATTGTTCTCAGAAAACAGGTTTTCTGTTTTACAGTTCATATGCATATTTATTTTCACTTTGTTAATTTTAATTTTACCTTTTTGCTGTGTTTCTCCTTTTTCCTCTTCTTTGATTTTGACTTTGGCGAATCTAAATATTAAGATTTTTCAAAGTGGACATTCAGTTTGGAGCAACGAAAAATGGTTACAAAAGTCAAGATTTCCAAGTTATCATCAAGGTGTTCATATTGCTGAGATGTTTAATCTGTTGCTCTCTATCATACAATAAGCAAGCATATTTTGTTTTATTATTGAAATTTTTGAGATTGCTTGTGTTTCAAGCAAATTGGAGAATAAACTAAACAAAAAGACAAAAATGCAATTAGTCTTTAAAGTGCCACAACATTTTTGTCTTTTTGTTTTGTTTACTCTCCAATATATTTTATTGTTGTAATCTGAATGGAATGTCAAGATTGGCCAGGAGGAGGAGACGATGGAGCTACCTGGTATATTTTTATTTTATTCTGTTTCTATTGGAAACTGATTTAATCAATACAGTAAGTGGAAAGTTAGACATTTTCTTATCTCCTAAACTTACTTCTAACCTTAGATCAGCCTTGCTCGAAAGCCAGTCGTTTCCGACTCTAGGGTGCAGTGCTCATTTCCATTTACAGCCAAAGAGCCAATGCTGTCTGCATTTGCAGATGTTTCCGTGGTCATGTGGCAAGCATGACTAGACACCAGAGTGCACGGAACACTGTTACGCCAAAGCAGTATCTATTTATATAAGCGGTGTCTATTTATATTTATCTACTTGCAATTTCTTGCTTTCAAACTGCTAGATTGGCAGGAGCTGGGACAGATGACGGGCACTCAACTCTGTCATGCAGCACTTGGGTCGCGAACTGCTAATCTTCCAGTCATCAGGTTCAGCATCTTAACCACTAAGTTACCATAGTCTCATTACTAAATGTACTTATCTCTTAAACATTTATTCTCTAGTGATGTTGTTGCAAACTATGTGCTAGGAAAGAGAAGTCTGTGAGATAGCAAGCCTTGAAGTTTTTAATCTTGAACCCTGCAGGTTATAGCTAGCTTCTGATGATTATAGCAGACAAAACCTCAAAATGGAGACATACCTTACTATGCTTGGCTAGAGAACATTAGCAAGTCATGGCCATGCCAGTTGGCAGATTTCTGGAATTATTTTTATTTTAGGAATTATTATTACATTTTCCAAGCTCTAGAAAGAACCATCATCTCAAGGTCTTATGTTCATTTCAAGTGTTTCTTAATCATGACACTGCATTTATTTACTTTCAGTTTTTATACAACACCCATTAATAAGGTCTTTGGCAGTTTACAAAATGACTAAATTTATATTGTAGCAAGTTACTACTATGACTTTATTCTCTGTCAGAACTCACTATATCTCTTACTTCACAGTTGTTCTAACAATGTTCCAAATAATGTTGTTCGAGATAAATCATCTACTGTACAGCCAGGTAATACGAGCACTATAATTTAATATCTGATTACAGACTGATTTTTTTTTTGTAAGAGTTTGTTACATCTCCTCCGGGACACAGAGATCTGCTTTCAACATCAGGCAAGTTCCACCCTAGAAAATCCACAGAGTAGACAGAACTTCTCTCAAAAGTGGAGTCCATAGGATAATGCCGTGATGGCGAACCTTGGCACTCCAGATGTTCTTGGACTTCAATTCCCAGAAACCCAAGCCCCCATGAAGCCACATGAATGGGTTTGCTGCGATTCATCCAGCCCACGCCGCCCCTGTCGCTCCTGGAAGCGGAAGTAAAATGCGCCCGGACTTCTGGGAATTGAAGTCCAAGAACATCTGGAGTGCCAAGGTTCGCCATCACAGAGAAAATGCATAGCTAACAGCCTAGAAATGCAAGTACTGTATCTTTTTACACTGCATTTGGCCTTGGAAGTTGCCTGTGTTTGCTTGTCATACATGAAACCAACACCATTTGTACAGAAACAATTTTACCTCTACTGCTTGAACTGCTTCCACTATGTGAAGCAGAGGATCTTGAAGAGCTAGAAGAGGAAGATGTTGAAGAACTCGAGGATGCAGTAGATGAAACGGAGGAGGACCTGCTTCTACTGCGTTTCCGCTTCTTCTTTTCTCTCTCTTAAAGAAAAAAGAATGGAAAGGCTGTTTAAATACAGAAGGAAATAGCGACTTTAGATTCACATCAGAAATACTCTACTGCATATTTAGTGCTTGTTAGTGGTAAGTCTGAGACAAGCAAATAAAAGGATATATAATAAACAAAAGAGCAAGACCGATTGCATTTATATACTGCTCCATAGCACTTAGAACACTCTCTGGGTTTATTGTAATTAGCATTTTTGGCCCCGCCATGATGGGTACTCATTTTATCGACCTCAGAACGATGGAAGGCAGAGTCAACCAGGAGCCCTTTAGGACTGAATTAACAATATGAGAAGTTTGGGTTGCAGTACTACAGTTTAACTACTGTGTCACAAGGGTGCATCAACTTATTTAGCATATCCACATGCCTTCCAACCCACCCCCACCCCCACAGAATTCCGTATGATGATTATATGATTTTCAGGTAGTCTATTTAGGACAGGGATTCTCAACCTGTGGCCTGTGGGCCAGATGTGGCCCAGGGCATCATTTCATGTGCCCCCCACTGCCTCCACCATGCCAGGAAGTGCCATGTGGTGGAGGAAGGGCAAAATGGCTGTTCGGCCCCCGGAGCTGTCTGAGGGAGCAAGACCCGGCCCCCGGCTTTAAAAGGTTGAAAACTCCTGATTTAGATATTGAACAGATCCAGACTTGTGCCCTTCGGGCCAAAAAGGCCAATGCACATGACACTTAGTTAAACAGAGAAGACAAGGAAGCTTATTATTCATTGACCTACTGCTAACTTTATATCCGCAAAAAGGAAATCACAGATTAATTTAAATTAAATTATATTTTCGCACTTGTGTGCCACCCAATAAATAGCTGGTCATAAATAGCAGTAAATATCTGGTCATAAAGAGGATGCATATTGTGTCCCCATGCTATTGGATAAATGCCCAGAAATGCAACCAGCAATAAGTTAGGAAGTAGCTACTTGACGCCAATTGATAACTCGTGATGTTGAGATCGCCAACATGTATATGAAGTGTTGCCAAAGTATTATTTTATTATTCTTTAATTAGGGGACCAAATGGCAAGCAGAATATTGTACTAGAAGCTTATTCTATTATAATTCAACTGCAATAGCCATTTCTAATGCAATCTCACCATCTAGTGAGCATTTGTAGTATGTACTTTGTTTTTATTTTCATTATGTAATGTAGGCAATGCCAGCAGAGCTGCTGCTATTTTATAGTTTGTAAGCGAGAAATTGCAAGTAGATAAATAGGTACTTTGATAGGAAGGTAAACAGCATTCCATGAACTCTGGTGTTGAGACATTCCTACCACATGTCCACGGAAATGTCTACAGACAATGCTGGCTCTTTGGCTATAAACAGAGATGAGCACTGCACCCTAGAGTCGGACACGACTGACTTTCAAGCAAGGTCGGCCTTTACCTTTAAAGGTAAAGGTCTCCCCTGCTTGAAAGTCAGTTGTATCTGACTCTAAGGTGCAGTGCTGATCTCTGTTTACAACCAAAGAGCCAGCATTGCCTGTGTCTGCAGATGTTTCTGCGGTCATGTGGCAGGCATGACTAGACACCAGAGTGCACAGAATGCTGTTACCTTCCCACCGAAGCAGTACCTATTTATCTACAGTACTTGCAATTTCTTGCTTTCGAATGGCTAGGTTGGCAGGAGCTGGGACAGAAGTAGGAGCTCACTCTGTCATGCAGTACTCGGGTCTCGAAATGCTGACCTTCCAGTTGTCAAGTTCAGTGTCTTAACTACTTGAGCCACTGCAGTCCCCCTCCTTAGGCATAGGCATCCACAATTTCATTGATTGGGTGCTCTAGAAAGAACTTTCCAGGATGTGGTGCATGAGAAAATGCCTAATATCTCTAATCATTTAGTGAAGACAGCAGCATGGATTCTACAAAAAGCAGGATGAGACCCCTCCCTTGGGGACCCACATAGGACAGTCTCTCCCATCACGGCTCTAGATACTATTGTCACAGAGACACCACTCTCACCTCCGGTTTGTGTCTTCTCTTGAGATGCTGTATGCAATGCCCCATCTTTCTCTTCAGGTCTGTTATCCATACCTGTGGAAAATATAAAATATTTATATTTTAAAATACTCATTAATAAGCTTGCCAAAATATTTCCTATGAAAGGAATGGAGATTATCTTGGCAGTTGAGAAGGAATGTTTACACTACTCAATTCTACTGTTTATATTTTTCAGGAAAAAGTAATGCCCTCAGCACTCCTGAGTTATAAACGATTGAATATCAAATTTTATATCCTAGAAGAACTGTACACAATCATAATCACAAGGAGTACGTAGGGCAGAAGTTGGCAAATCCTGTGAGTCTCTGCCCCCTTTCCCCTCTGGAATTGAACCACTGATTTTTTTCAATAAAATTCTACTCATACCTAGCTTATGGGTACATTCACAATATCTCCAAGAGATATCCAGTGTTGGAGTGTCAGACAATAATTATTTAAAAGAAGGATAAAAACATTGTGGCACCTTAGAGACTAACTACTGTCACCTGTAAATATATTTTAATGTTAAGTTTCACAGATCAACAGGGCCATGGTGGCTTAGTAGTTAAGACGCTGAACTTGGCAACCGAAGGGCAGCAGATCAGCTGTTTGAGACCTGAGAGCGGCTAAGACGCAATGGAGTGAGCGCCCATTATTTGTCCCAGCTCCTGCCAACCTAGCAATTTGAAAGCAAGAAGTTGCAACTAGATAAATAGGCACCGCTTCAACGGGAAAAGTAACAGCATTCTCTGTGCTCTGGTGTCTAGTCATGCTTGCCACATGATCATGGAAACGTCTGCAGACGCAGACAGCCCTGGCTCTTTGACTATGAAAGGAGATAAGCATCATCCTCTAGAGTTGGATACAATTGGCTTTTGAGCAAGGGTGAGACCTTTACATTTAACTTCATGGCACTAGTCCACTTCTTCAGACTTGATCCCCAAAAGCTAATATTAGGCAAATAGAAGGATAAATAATAAGCAAAAACTTATTTGTTTAATTAATTAATAAGTATAAGGATTAATAAGTATAAGGAGCACTGGTGGTGCAGTGTCTAAACTGCTGTACTACAGACAAAATGTTGTGAGTTCGATCCTGATAGGGTTTCAAGGTTGACTCAGCCTTCCATCCTTTGGAGGCTGATAAAATGAGTACCCAGCACGTTTGGGACAAAAATGTAAATTACTTTGTGAACTGCCCAAAGAGTGTACTAAGCACTATGAGACGGTATATACTGTATGTGTAACTGGTATTGCTATTTAGCATAAAATAAGTATATTAACTTATCATCATGAACTAATGAGTCAATGAAGCTTCTGAAGTAAAAGAAAAACCAAAGCAATCGCAGTTATACATTTAGTCCACTGTCTGGGCGGTTCACAAATGAATTTATTTATTTTATTCGATTTCTATTGCTGCCCCCTCACCAAAGCGAATCAGGGCAGCTTCCGGGAGCAATGAGGGTTTTGCAGGCCGGAAGAATTGGTGTTGGGGCCCGGATCCGGCCCACGGGCTATAGCGGCCATCCCCCTGAACCACGTGACCGGCCCGCAGCCCGAAAAGTTTGGTCGCCGCTGCTCTAAGGCACTTCAAGTTTACTTCCCTCAGCAGAAGTACTAAGGGCAATGGATACCCCCTCCAAAAGTACAGGTGCAACCCCTTCTTATGTTCACAAGAGTAAAGCGAAGGGGACACACAGCGCCTCGCAATAACGGACTGAATGTAACGGTGGGTACCGCACGTTACTTATTTCGGACTAAGGTGTCGTTCTCCAAGTGGCACCTAGTTATCTAGTTGCTTGCTCGGAGAGTCTTCGTCAGCACATCGTCTTTCACGCCTCCTCCCTCTCCTCGCCCTTGGCCATCGTTTCCGCCCCGAGAAGCGGTAGTGGCTCCGCGGGAGGAGGACTGATTGCAATAATAAAAGGCTTAATTAAAGCAAAAGCAAAGCAAGCGCACTTCTTATATACCCTAAGACAGCAACTAAGGCGCGGCGCAAATAACTGCAGGAGAGACACCGATTTCCCCAGCCAAGCCGGAATGGCCACCCATTTCTCCCATCTGCTGCTGCTGCTGCTGCTCAGGCCTACCTACGACCGGTGTTTACTCTCGGCAGCGGGAAAGGGATGCCATGGACGGGCGGAAGACGCCGCGGACGCGGGAACCCAGGCTCCCCGAGCACCCGGAACCTCAACGCCGAGCTCCACCGCCTGCCCGGCCCCAAGGCCTCGGCGCACATCCGGGAACTGAGTGAAGGCGAAACGGGGGTGGGCACTTCCTTGTTGGGGCGGGCAGGCAGAGCAAAGGGAAAGGAAATGAGCGCTGTGGGGGCCGGTTGGCCGGAGACATTAAGCGGTTGCACACTATGCTCGCTTCGCTCAGAAATACGTCCCTTCGTGTTCCGCGGAATTTATTTTCTGGGGGAAACGCGTTTGTGGAAACATACTTCATCGGCTGTATTTTAATGCTAGCTTTTGTGGATCAAGTCCACATCGTCAGACATTTTATTATAATTATTAATGTCTGACGACGTGGTAAGTAGTTAACAGACATGGAAGCTGTAATTCTTAATACAGTATTGTGTTGTGTAAGCTATGGCCAGCTACGTTTGTGTAGGTTACAGTCAGCTATGTGAACATTTTGTTAATTCTCTTTGTCTCCATGTTTAATGCCAACAACAATCACAACCACAACTATTATTATTATTATTATTATTATTATTATTATTGGCATTAAAAATGGAGACAAAGAGAAGAATTAACAAAATGTTCACATAGCTGACTGTAACCTACACAAACGTAGCTGACCATAGCTTACACAACACAATACTGTATTAAGAATTACAGCTTATCGTGCGGTGAAGTCCAGCCCCGAACGAAGTCGGGGGTACGTATTTATTACCCTGCCTTAGGGGTCATACATGCGTAAGGATGTGCGTGACCCCCTATTACAGAAGTCTTGCATACGTGGCATTTTCAGGTGTTCAAGACAATACCTGCTCTTGGACATTGCCCTGTGGTTAATAGACAGCCTGCAATTAATTAAGGTTTGGGCTGGCGAAAGCCATTGTTCCTGCCTTATCTCGGAGCATTATGTGTATTGACTCCAGGTGCCTAGCTTGTCCGCTTGTCTGGTGCGGCTTGTTTGTCCAGCTTAACCTGTAGCCAACAGCGAAGGATTTTGTTTCCTTTAGTCATCATCTTGGTTTTTACCCCGTTTCTACTGTAGCCATCAGCCAAGGCTTTTTAATTCACTCCCCAAACTAACTAACTAGCCCGCATCCCAATTGCCTTTCCTGCCAAGCCTGGTTGATCCCCGGATCTGTTGAAGGCCGAGCGAACCACTGGGGAAAGGTTTGCATACGTGGTGTTTTCTGGTGGTCCAGCTACAATGCCAGTTCTTGGAAGTTACCCTGTGGTTAATGGACAACTCACTTAATTGCCTTGGGTTGGCGGAACCCATTGTTCCTGCCCTAATCTCGGAGTCTATGTGTATTGACTCCAGGTACCTAGCTTGTTCTGCTGTCTGGCGCTAACTAACTAACTAGCCTGCACCCCAAATGCCTTTCCTGCTAAGCCCGGTTGATCCCTGGATCTGTTGAAGGCCGAGCCAACCCCTGGGGAAAGGTTTCGCCAATTATTCCCGTGGGCAACCCACAGCTTCCATGTCTGTTAAGTACTTACCACGTTGTCAGACATTGCACTCTCTTCTTTTAACCTAAGCAGGAGCTTCTTTAGGTCTTCACTTTCTGCCATTAGGGTAGTATCATTTGCCTATCTCAAATTATTGATGTTTCTCCCAGCAATTTTAATTCCAACTTGTGATTCGTCCAGTCCTGTGTTTCGTATTTTGTACTCTGTATATAAGTTAAATAAGCAGGGTGACAAAATGCAACCTTGTCGTACTCCTTTTCCTATTCTAAACCAGTCAGTTGTTCCGTATCCTGTCCTAACTGTTACTTCTTCACTCATGTACAGATTTCTCATGAGACATATAAGGTATTCTGGTATTCCCATCTCTTTAACTACTTGCCACATTTTATTGTGGTCCACACAGTCAAAGGCCTTGGTGTAGTCAATGAAACAGAAATAGACTGATATGTATACATTAATGCCATGAAGTCTCATTCTTATGTCTGACAAAGTGAACTTGATCCATGAAAGCTGACATTAAAATACAGCAGTTAGTCATTAAGGTGCCACTTTTTTTCTTTTTATTTTTTTACTCTCTGATATGTTTGCACAGACTAGGATGGCAAACACTTCAAAAATGCTCAAAGATGGGGAACTGAAATGATGGGCTGGACAGGTAGCTTCATCTTAATTGCCTCTTGTAGGACCGGGCAGGAATGAACTCATAAGAGAAAACCAGAAAATGCAGCAAATTCTTTCAGCTGCCTTCGCTTGGGTCAATGGAAAAATAACTTTTCCTTATTTTAAAATAAATTTAATGAATTATAGCACTTTTAATTTTCAAAAAGGGATGCTATTTTAGCTTGTCAGTTAATTCTGATAAGAGAGGGCTAATCCAGTCATCCTAGCAGTTTTCTCAGTTTACCTAGCAATCAGATTCAGGTTACCATTGGCCATAGCCTATTGAAGCTATGTTGCCTTGAGTAGCTCAAAAAAGCAAAGTAAAAAGATTAGTTACCAGGACCAGGCTGAAGCTATTCAGGAAAGTTTGAAAATTTACTAAGGATGCTAGAAGGGATGTCTGGGGGTTACACTGTGACCCCACACTGAAATTCCAGAAACTCCAGATGTGAATTTGTCTATCTCAAATCACAGCCATTGTTTTTTCATCCTGTCGGGAGGATGTACTGATCTATGGACCATACCTGTCAAGTATCCCATATTGGCCGGGATTTCCCGTTTTTCAGCGCTCGTTCCTCCCCTTTCCCGCTGCCGCCCCGTATTTGAACGGCGGGGAAAGGGGTTACTGCGCATGCATGCCCACAGTGTGCATGCACAAATAGGTTACTGCCCACACATGCACAGTAATTTCCCGTATTTTGCGGAGCCGCGCTTGACGGGTATGCTATGGACATTTATAATGCAACTATCCCATAGCCAGAGGTGCAAGACTCCTTTGATTTGTCTTGAATGTATTTACAGTAAATGCAACTGGTAATCTAATCACCTTAACGATTGTATAAGTATGGAACTTTGGATGTCTTTCTTTTTGCCTATAGTATAGATTTGTGGAACTCTTTCTTGTTGACTATATAAACCTGCCTCATTCTGTATGCTGGGTTTTATCCGCTTTTAGGATAGACCATTGTTGCAGGTTCGAATTCTAATCTTTGTTAACAATTATGTGATTTGCCTGATTTCTTGTCGAGGAAGAACTGGACTTTTTAAAAATGATTCTAATTAATTGGATTATAAATGTTGGGTAACAATTGTGAATGAAAAAAATTCTATTAAGCTATGTTTTTTTAATATATTTTGTCCCTAAAATTTGAGAAGTAATTGTGAACTGATTAGTTTTTCAGGTAGCTATGCTTTTATTTATGTAAGTTTCAGAATGAGATTACCTGCAAATTGACAGCTAAAATATTCTTCCACTTAAGAAAAACCATGTACTGTACTGTTTGTAGCCGCCTATGCAAGAGCCCAGATAAGTCATTGCTTATTCTAGTGACTTCATCTTCTATGGCAAATTATTTTGTTTTAAAACTTTTCTGTACATTGTGCATTTTCGGCACTGAAGATTTTTATGCCTAACATTCCCCTCCCCTAGTTCAGTGCATTCTGCTGTGTTGACAAAAAACAAGTCATCCCTCAATATCTAGCGCAGCATTTCTCCAGTCAGCAATTCAACAAATCCATGATTTAGCAATACAGTATTTATGTTTTGAGTCATTCAAGAAATATTGCTTTTGGTATTTATTGAAAAATATAGATAAGCAGAAACTAAATTCTGCAACAATAAATACTTCAGATCTAAGAGCTATATTACAGATAAATCCAAACTTTAAAATGTGCAAATACTGAAGTGGGATATCTGTTACAAAGATCATCCTATTAAAAGGGAAGGAGTTAGACTTTCCTAGTAACTGTCTGGCCAGGTTATCCTGCTATGGTAATAGACGACTAACGAACCGGACAATCCTGAGGACTAGTGGCTTGGGTGTCAAAGTCCACAGGGAAAGGTGATGGTCCATCAATACTGGCCTGGGACTGATGAGGACTTTGTATGCCAAAAGGGCAGGACCAGAAAGTGACTCGCAGAACTGGATCAGTGGAACAGGTGTCATGCTGTGATGCAGAAAGCAGATGAAAGGCCACTGCATTATATTCCCAAGACAGCCTTCATGGCTGATCATGGGGCCTTGCAGCATGATGCTCGCCTATATCGTATGTGGATTCAGATACAGCAGCAGCAGAAGTAGCAGAAGTAGCCAAAGGATAGGAAAACCACTTAAACCTTAAAATTACCTTTTAAGCACTGCAAACACAAACCTTGTTTTTAATTAGTGAAATTGTAGTCTTTCTAAAAAAGCTTTAAACAAACGACAATACTGTAATATAAAATAGGATTGCCAGGTCCCATCCTAAATCTTACTTTTTAAAGCTAGAGGATCACCATGAACATGTGGTAGCAATGCTTGTCTCAGTGCTTGTTCATGCACCCTTTTCCTGTTTCAGTAGCAAACCCCAAAGCAGTAAAGAAACAGGAATAGAAAAAGGAGAAAGGCCATTCACAGACAGACGGTCTCTGCTGGGCAGAGTCTTTTGTCTGGGGCCTTGCAGCATGAAAAAGTTATTTGTCATCTTCCTTTGAGTTTGCCATAACATTAACAAAAAGGTTTAAAATAGTTTTTAAAAGGAACTTTGTTTATAAATAGCAACAGTGAGCATGCATCTGAACTATGAAAATACACTACATAGACAGCATAAAATATGACTTTATCAGAAGATGACCCTGTCATGCTGGGGGGGGGGGGGACCACCATTACATCCTAGTGCAGGGATGATGAACCTTTTAGAGACTGAGTGCCAAAACTGCAACCCAGAACCCGCTTATTTATCACAAAGTGCCAACACAGCAACAGGGGAGGAAGGAAACACTCCCACTGAGCTGCTAGACAGAGGGGCAGGGCAAACTCTGTGATGGGGGAAGGGAGGAAGCGCTCCCATTGGGCTGCTATGCAAAAGGGCGGGGCAAAATGTGCTAGGGCAACCACACGGGTGCTCACTGAGATGGCTCCAAGTGCCACTTTTGGCATGCGTGCCATAGGTTCGCCACCACTGTCCTAGTGATAATAAACTGGCGACAATGAAGAACAAAGAGAGACTTCTGTAGTTCTCTTCTCTGATTTTCATTCCTCAGCCTTGCTTTAAATACTGTTTAGTAATGACTTTTAGTACATAAACACATGAAAGTTATCTTTCATAGTGGTTGCTATTCAGGAAAACCATGGATTTTCAATCACAGTGTATTAATTTCTATGTAGATGAACTACTATCTGTTCTTTACAAGATAACATTGCATCCTGCTATATTTAGAATGGATACCATGTGTAAAACAGCACACATGCTGTTCTGAATCTATTTTATGTAGGCAACCCAAGTTCAGGAAGGACAATTTTATAATCTTAAATGTGAATGTTAAGTGCTGATGTTTCCAATATGTGGAGGAAACAGATTAATAAAAGGGGGAAAGATTCCAACCCCCCCAGACCAAATAAGAACATAAGAACAGCCTTGCTGGAACAGGCCACAGTCCATCCAGTCCAGCATTCTGTCTCACACAGTAGCTCACCATTTGCTTCAGGGTATTCCCAAGCAGATGCCTTCACCTGCTTAGGATTCCCTGGAAATGGCATTGAGAGATATCCTGCCTATCTCTCCAACCCCGAGGTTGTCCTTAAGTATCCATAATTATAGCCATTGATACCCTTGTCCTCCATGAACTTGTCTAATCCTTTCTTAAAGCTGTCAAGACTGACAGCTGTCACCACTTCTTCTGGCAGGGAGTTCCATAGACCAGTAATCCTCTGGGTGAAAAAGTACTTTCTCTTATTTGTTTGAGAACTAGTACCCAAAAGTTTCATCGAGTGTCCCCTAGTTCTAGTGTTGTGCGATAGGGAAAACAGTTTTTCCTTATCTACTTTGTCCACACCGTGCATGATTTTATAAACTTCAATCAGGTCACCTCTTAGACGCCGTCGTTCAAGAGTGAAAAGGCCCAACCGTTGCAGCCTCAGATGGTAAGGAAGGTGTTCCAGTCCCCTAATCATTCTGGTTGCCCTCCTCTGCACTTTCTCCAACTCCATAATATCCTTCTGGAGGTATGGCGACCAGAACTGTACACAGTATTCCAGATGGGGCCTCACCATAGATATACAAAGAGGCAAAATGACACTTGCTGACTTATTTTCTATACCCTTCCTAATGATCCCTAGCATTGAGTTTGCTTTGCAAGCGCTGAAACTATTCTACAAGCGCTGAAACTATTCAGCAGATGATGAAAAGCTTCTCCAATGCCTTTTTCACAGGACTGGAGCAGAAACAATCACCAGTTCCACAAGAATTGAGATTTCTTGTCCTGGATCAGCAACTGGCTAAGGGACAGGAAACAGAGGGTAGCACTAAATGGACACTTCTCCAAGTGGAGGGAAGTAAAGAGTGGGGTCCCCCAAGGTTCAGTACTGGGACCCCTGCTTTTCAACCTCTTCATAAATGATCTAGAGGTAGGAATAAAAAGCAAGGTAGCCAACTTTGCTGACGACACTAAATTATACAGGGTAGTGAAAACTGTGAGAGATTGTGAAGAGCTCCAGAGGGATCTCTTGACACTGGGGGAGTGGGCAAAACAGTGGCAAATGAGCTTCAACATCAGTAAGTGCAGAGTGATGCATGTTGGGGCAAAAAACCCCAATTACATTTATAAACTGATGGGGTCTGAACTCTCTGCGACAAACCAGGAAAGGGACCTTGGTGTCCTGGTGGACAGCTCAATGAAGGTGTCAACCCAGTGTGCCTCAGCAGTGAAAAAAGCAAACTCAATGTTAGGGATCATTAGGAAGGGTATAGAAAATAAGTCAGCAAGTGTCATTTTGCCTCTTTATAAATCTATGGTGAGGCCCCATCTGGAATATTGTGTACAGTTCTGGTCGCCATACCTCCAGAAGGATATTATGGAGTTGGAGAAAGTACAGAGGAGGGCAACCAGAATGATTAGGGGACTGGAACACCTTCCTTACCATCAGAGGCTGCAACGGTTGGGCCTTTTCACTCTTGAACGACGGCGTCTAAGAGGTGACCTGATTGAAGTTTATAAAATCATGCACGGTGTGGACAAAGTAGATAAGGAAAAACTGTTTTCCCTATCGCACAACACTAGAACTAGGGGACACTCCATGAAACTTTTGGGTACTAGTTCTCAAACAAATAAGAGAAAGTACTTTTTCACCCAGAGGATTACTGGTCTATGGAACTCCCTGCCAGAAGAAGTGGTGACAGCTGTCAGTCTTGACAGCTTTAAGAAAGGATTAGACAAGTTCATGGAGGACAAGGCTATCAATGGCTATAATTATGGCTACCTAAGGACAACCTCCGAGTTGGAGAGATAGGCAGGATATCTCTCAATGCCATTTCCAGGGAATCCTAAGCATGTGAAGGCATCTGCTTGGGAATACCCTGAAGGAAATGTTGAGCCACTGTGTGAGACAGAATGCTGGACTGGATGGGCTGTGGCCTGTTCCAGCAAGGCTGTTCTTATGTTCTTATGTTCTGCTCACGTGTTGCAAGAGTAAGACAAAAGCATCTACAGTAGTAGTAAATTTGTAAGTTGGCCAGTACCCTACAACACAGGGGTCCCCAACCTTTCCTATAACATTGACTAACTTCATGCCAAACAACCTTTCCACGAACTATTAAGTGGGGATGGCATTTGCACAACAAAATACGACAAAGTGCACACTGAACACAGGCTGGAGAGGAACCCCACTATAGCCCACAAACAAGGAGGGGCCCAGCCGTCTATCAGCCACACTGCCCAACTCGGGCAGCAAGGCATCACACTGCACACAGGCAGGGAGTGGAGCCCCACTGCAGTTAAGCAGCGTGGAGGAGGGGCAGACTCAGCAGAGCATGTTGAGGGCAGTAGGCTGCCACCGGGGCTCCCAGAGCCATCCCCCCCGCCCGACCCCCGTGGCCGGGTTCGGGACAGTGCTTTCCTTTCAAACCTATGTTAAAACTGAATGATTTACAAATAGGAGGAAAAGGGTCCAAATATCTAAGTTCAGAAGAAGCATACAGTACAGTATTTTAAAAAGAAAACCCCTGCTTGGAATGCAATCCTGTGCAAATTTTACTTGTGAATAAGCCCTAGTAATATCAGTTACATTTCTGACTACTTTTGGAAAGGATTTGGCTTTTGTTGTGCAAAGTACTGGAGGTGTCTCATAGTCTGACTATAAATCAAAGTAACATCAGCATTCTTTAGGTTTTTTTTTCCAACCTAGTGAATTGCAGATAAGTTCTTGGAAGCTAGCACCTCTGTAGTCATGCTTCCAATGGCCCTGTCTTTGGGTTCCAGAAAATCTTGCTTCAATAGCTCATGACAATTTTACTTCTGAGATAGTGACCCATTTAAGAGCTTTCAACCCTAAATGCATACAACCTCATTTTGCTGTCTGTTTAAAATTCTCCTCGGTTTTCTTAAAACACGTTTGAAAAAGTACAAAAATGGTTGTCGGTGCAGTCAAAGTGTATAAAAATAGATGCGTGGGCGGACGTGCAGGTTTTCCCAGCTGTCTGAAAGAATGCAGTTGGTTCTTTCAAAAAAAAAATTTTTTTTATTTAAAAAAGGGTTTCTCTCATAATTCCTCAAGATCAGTTAAATCTACCACTACTTTTAGGAAGAGTGTATCATCTTTGATGTAGGCACTCTTTCCGTTTTCCAACAAAGTGTGTGGAACAAACCGAGGACAACCAGAGGCCACATTCATTTCTCCTTCTGGCCTTCTGAAGCTGTTGCTGTTAGGGTCAGCCTTAAAGGTTTCAACAATGTGGTTTTTCTTCCCACTTTGATCCAAAAGCATAAGCGTAACCTTTTGCTTGAAAGGCCACAGTAGCAGTGAATCAAACTCTCCTCTCATTACCACAAAGTACAAGGAAATGTGGGTTCCTTTTCCTGAACCATCTCCATTCAGATAAGCTCTGGCAGATAGTCTGTACCCACAGCGGCTGGTGTAAAAAGGCTGGCTGAATATGGAGAGACAATAGCCTTCCACAGCCTCTTTTTTCTTCATGTTGTAGTTTGCTATTTTCCAAATCAGTTTTCCATTGTAACTTGTTCCTTCCAAAATCTTAAACCGTTCTTCATTTCTGTTAAGCTGTGCTCTGTGGATATTGAGATGGACACCATGTTGCTTGGATAGGTCTTCCAGAACAGCTGCAGAAAAAAGATGCATAATGTTAGGGTGAGAGTGGGAAGAATCCTGAAATGCGCAGATTGGTATTGATTAAATATATGTATCAGGGGAGGGTAAAATAAGGCTCTCACTCTTGTTTTTAGCAGCGTATTAACTGCATATCTGTCAACCATCCCGTTTTACCTGGGAAAACCCCTTATTTTTACCCCTCTTCCCATCCCCTCCCGTTTTATTAATTTCCCCATATTTTCCCTTATTTTCAAAACAAATATCCTGACCGGAGCCCTCACAGACGAAGCTGCAGTATTTTTTTCTGGCCACCAGAGGTCGCTGTGGCTGTGTGGCAGGCTTTTCGCTTGTGGAAGGGGGGGAGAAGGTGTGGGGGGGGGCGTTCTGTAGGTTTCTCTTTCATTTTCCTCCTGCCACATGGCCAAGATGGACGCTGGTTGGAGCCACCATGCTGGGAGAAACTGGAGTCAGAGGTGAGCGATATTTCATATATGCAGGGGCAAATCAGCTCTTGGTCTGGGGGCAGAGACTTCTCTCTCACTCTCATGCTTTATTGAGCTGTTTCTGCCCTGCCTTCCGTTTCTGTTCTAGAGTTAACTTGGGAGGGGTGGGGGGGAGTGCTTGATCACTATATGTTAAAGGTAAAGGTTTCCCTTGCTCAAAATACAGTCGTTTCTAGAATGCTAAGGTTCGCCATCACAGTCAGATTCCTACACTATATGAGGGTGTGTGTGTTCCGTTTCTGTTCTAGAGTTAACTTGGGAGGGGTGGGGGGAAGTGCTTAATCACTATATGCTAAAGGTAAAGGTTTCCCTTGCTTGAAAGACAGTCGTTTCTAGAGTGCCAAGGTTCGCCATCACAGCCAGAGATTCCTACACTATATGAGAGAGAGAGGGTGTGTGTGTTCTGTTTCTGTTCTAGAGTTAACTTGGGAGGGGTGGGGGGAAGTGCTTGATCACTATATGCTAAAGGTAAAGGTTTCCCTTGCTCGAAAGACAGTCGTTTCTAGAGTGCCAAGGTTCGCCATCACAGTCAGAGATTCCTACACTATATGAGAGAGAGAGGGTGTGTGTGTTCTGTTTCTGTTCTAGAGTTAACTTGGGAGGGGTGGGGGGGAAGTGCTTGATCACTATATGCTAAAGGTAAAGGTTTCCCTTGCTCGAAAGACAGTCGTTTCTAGAGTGCCAAGGTTCGCCATCACAGTCAGAGATTCCTACACTATATGAGAGAGAGAGAGTGTGTGTGTTCCGTTTCTGGTCTAGAGTTAACTTGGGAGGGGTGTGGGTGTGTCTGTGCTTGCACGGTTGTGTAAGGGGATCTGAGTTAGGTAAAGGGTCACCCTTGCTCAAAAGCCAATCGTATCCGACTCTAGGGTTCAGTGCTCATCTCTGTTTCAAAGCCGAAGAGCCAGCGTTGTCTGCGTCTGCAGACATTTCCGTGGTCATGTGGCAGGCATGACTAGATACCAGAGCGCACGGAACGCTGTTACCTTCCCACCAAAGTGGTCCCTATTTATCTACTTGCAATTTCTTGCTTTCGAACTGCTAGGATGGCAGGAGCTGGGACAAAGACGGGAGCTCATTCCGTCCTGCAGTACTCGGGAATCGAACTGCTGACCTTCTGCCTCCCAGTCAGCATCTTAGTCACTTAAGTCACTGAGCAAACAAGGAAGAAAACAAAAGTCCCCCAAGAAAATGGGGAAAGGGTTCTTTGGCCCACACAGCTTTGTGCCCATTGCATCTACAATACCATCTAGCCATCTTATTTTTGACCACCCCCTTCTTTTGTCCTCCACCTTTCCCAGCATCAAGGCTTTCTCAAGTGAATCCTCTCTTCTCATTTGCTGTCCAAAGTACTTTAGCGTCATTTTTACTATTTGACCTTTAATGAGCAGTCAGGGTAGATTTCTTCTAGGATCGACCTATTTCTAACACTACAGGTGTTATAAGAAAGCTGTAGAGATTGTGCAAGATAGTACGCACCCCGGAAATGATCTCTTTCAGCTTCTGCCTTCTAGAAGAAGGTATAGGGTCATAAAGACCAGGACCAGCTGCTTGAGAAATAGTTTCTACCCAAAAGCGGTTCTGGCTTTGAATGCAGTGCAATGCAGTCTATGAGGGAGCTTCTGTATAGAGTTTTTAGAGTTTTTGAGCTTTTTAGGGGTTAAATGTGTATATGTGGGGTGGGAGTATGTTGATAATTTTGTATAGTTGTATTTTGTTTAGGTTTTGTTGGGTTGTTAGGTGTTTTTTCTCCCAATCTCGTTGTTCTGTGCAGGACAATGACAATAAAGATTTATCTATCTATCTATCTTTCAAAGGCATCTATTTTTCTGCGCTCAGCTTTCCTAATGGTCCAGCTCTCACACCCATACATTACCACCGGTAATACCATTGCTTTGACTATGCAATTTTTTGTTTGCAAGGTGATGCCTCTACTTTTCACTATGTTCCCCAGGTTTCTCATAGCTTGTTTCCCAAGCATCAGATCTTTGATCCTAAGAAAGTAAAATCTGCCAGTCGTATCCAACTCTAGGGTGCAGTGCTCATCTCCATTTACAGCCAAAGAGCCAGTGCTGTCCGTGTTTGCAGACATTTTCATGGCCATGTGGCAGGCATGACTAGAGCCCAACAATTTCACATGGCTATATTTCCCTTATTTTCAAATCCAAAAGTTGACAGGTATGATTAACTGTTCTCTCTTCTATATTAAAACCAAGCCAGTGGTGAGTGCAAGTCTTGTTTTAGGGCAGAATTACATTCCAAGAAGCTTCTGGGAAATGTGGTTCTTCTCTAAAATATGCTAACTTGTTCTGGTATTAAGTGGAATATCTCTCACAAATGCAAGTACTGTACATCGGTGGGGGTGGGGAATTCCCATTGCTGCTGTGCTGACTATTAATGGGCACATTTTACTTCTGCTTCCGGGAGTGACAAGGGCAGCGTGGGCCAGATGAATTGGTGTCAGGGGCCAGATCTGGCCTGTGAGCTGTAGTTTGGGCACCTCTGTCTTAAGCAGATAGGAATTTTAAATCCTCAAACTGTACTCTTAAGTAAATTTAGCATAAGCTAATGTTTGATAGGTATTTCCCCCACCAACCTCCACTATAGTCTCCTTCCAACCAGTCTCATAAAATCAGGGTACTTGGGAAGAAAAGAAGCCTGTACATACCTAAACGTTGCTCGTATGATTCCAAGAAAGCAACTTTTTGCCTTATATTATCAATGGCTTCCAGCAGGGATCTCAGGTCACATTTACTTGGTTGTTGATTTACCATTTGTACCATCTGTCTCACTTGTGTTTCCAGGCAGGCAGATTTATCAATGTGAATTCCCAAAGTCTTTACATTAAAGGACAGACATGGGGGGGGGGGGGGCAGGGGGAGTGGGAATGAGAGAAGACATAGACATTTCATTAAAGTTTAATTACTATATATGTGTTATTTTTTATGAGCTTGATGTAATATTGCATTGTATTGTTATTGTTTTTTTGTATGTTTGCTATTTTTATTTTTTCTCTTTTGAAAATAAATAAAAATATATTTAAAAAAGTTGGAAGACAGTAGATGGCTTTAAGAATAACATTTCTCTCTTGAATTTCTTTCCAAATACCAGTATTTCTGTTTAATAAGAATGTTCACTCTTATGGTTTTTTTTATCATGACCTCAATAGGTTCCCATGATTTGTTATCCAATAAGAATAAATAAAGTATAAATAGAAATTCTGCACTCTTTGGATACCAGAAATGCTATTACATTTTTAATGCAGAAGTAATACCATGTTTTTCAGTGTAGTAAAATTATTCAAGGCACTAGTAATACCTTGAATTGTACTATTACCTGTGTATCTATGCCAGTGATGGTGAACCTTGGCACTCCAGGTGTTCTTGGACTTCAATTACCAGAAGCCCAAGTCAGCACTCCTGCTGATCAGGAATTTAAGTTCAACATTTTTGGGAATTTAAGTTGAAGAATATTTAGAGTGCCAAGGTTCACTCACCATCACTAATCTATGCTAACACAAGCAGATGCCCTGGAGTGTGAAGAATGTACAAAGAAATGTTCATGTGGCATTTTTTTTTGGAATCGTAGCCGTGTTAGACTGTCATGCTGATTAATCACTCTATGCCTCTGTATCTGGTGTATATAAGTTCATGCCTTGAAGTCTCACTCCTACGTCTGATGAAGTAGACTTGATCCACATTAGATTACAGCAGTTAGTCTTTAAGTGCTGCAGCGTTTCTTGTTTGTTTTCTGATATGTATGTGGCATGCTCACTTAAGTTGGAACTCTAGCTTACTGGAGTTAAACTTTAACACTGTCTGCCCTTTGCAAAAATTTAATTTTGTTCTTTAAAAACTTATTTATTTAATTAAAATAGGAAAAACGCAAGAAAAGTCCAACATCACAACAACTAAAAAAAAAAGACACACAAAAATCTTAACAAGATTACATCTTGTTCTTTTACTGAGGGCACTGAAGCTGTTGAGAAAGGAGAACTGTGTTACCTGAGTACTTGCCAGCAGGTTGCTGTTTTTACCATACAGCTGTGTGAACTGTTTGAATTCTTTCTCACACTTATTAACCATCTCCGCTAATTGCTGGATTTTTACCTCTTTATTCTCTAGGCTCTTGTAAAGCTCAGATATCTTCAAAATAGAGGTGAAATATATAAACAAAAGATTATAAATGCAGAAGAAATAGAAACTGAATTACAGGGGAAACATGGCAGAAATTACTTCTATTATTGTAGCTTTAAATTTCTGACTCACAATGGAACCAATGGGTATTCCCAGTTGCTAAGAGCAGGAAAATCTAGGGAGAAGCCTAGATGGTAGTCTTGATAAACATAAACCAAGTATGGAACTGCATCCGGTGTGTAAATAACCCTGTGTGTGCCCACAGCTGAGTGTGGGTGAAATCAAGCACTTGGAATGCAAATCATGGCAGATAGGCCATTTTTTAAACATACAGAAAATATATTCCACCACCCCACACACACACATCTTTGAGCCCTGGTGGCACAGTGGTTAAACTGATGTACTGCAGTCAAAATGTTCTGAATTCGATCCTGATGAGGATCAAGGTTGACTCAGCCTTCCATCCTTCCAAGGTCGATAAAATGAGTATCCAGCATGTTGGAGGCAAAAAGTTAATTACCTTGTGAACCGTCCAGAGAGTGCATTAAGCGGTAAGGGGCGGTATATAAGTGGAATTGTTATTACTTTACAGAGCTCGGAAAATGTATTTCTTTGGTCTACAATTCCTGGGATCTCCAAACCAGCATGTCCAATGATTTTGCAAGCTGGGGGTTGAAGTTTTGTTACTCCAAATGCAGTCCAAAAAAGTAACTTTTCCAAGCTTTAATAGATCACACGTTTACTTATCTCCTTTCTATCACTGTACAGATGACTAAAATCAAATCCAAAATTAATGTTCCATTGGTCGAGTGGAGTCTTTTCAAATGCCCAAAAGATTAATCTATACCCACTTCCTGTTAAGACTACATGGTGTGAGACATTATTTTTTTAAAATACTGTCTTATCTGTACTCTTCAATGGAGGTAGTAATGCGTAAGAAAAACAGATGACAATGAAGACATTTTTTCAGGATGTGGTTGGACACAGATCACAGTATTATATAGGGCATTAAGAGTGTGGTACTAGGTGGCTTAGTTGTTAAGATGCTGAACTTGACGACTGGAAGGTTGGCAGGTCAGCAGTTTGAGACCTGAGTACTGTATGAAGGAGTGAGCTCCTGTCTCTGTCCCAGTTCCTGGCAACGTAGCAGTTCAAAAGCAAGAAATTGCAAGTAGATAAATAGGTACCACTTTGGTGGGAAGGTAAACACATTTCGTGCACTCTGGTGTCTAAGCATGCCTGCCACATGTCCATGGAAATGTCTTCAAACGCACAGCGCTGGCTCTTTGGCTATAAACAGAGATGAGCACTGAACCTTAGAGTAAGATGCAACTGGATTTCGAGCAAGGGCAACCTTTACTTTTACGTTACTCTCATGAGAACACTAGCTCTCAGTGACTTGCCAAAAATTGCATAACTGTCTTTCTCCTAGCCACTGCATTATATCAGGAGTTCTCAACCTTTTTAAGCTGGGGGCCAGGTCACGCTCCCTCAGATAGCTTCGGGGGCTGGGCGGCCATTTTGCCCTTCCTCCACTACATGGTACTTCCTGGTGTGGTGGAGGCGGTGGGCAGCCACATGAAATGGTGCCATGGGCTGCAGGTTGAGAATCCTGCATTATATTAACAGCACACATTAAGATGATAAATATGTTTTCTTGATTATTTTTTTTAAAAAAAATCCATATACTGTACAGTATTTCAATACAATAATACATGTTATACATGTCTGAAGGTACCAACAGGCCTTTTTTAAAATCTTAACTGAAAGAACATGGAAGCAACAACAAAAGAATAGTACAAGTCTTTATGCAGACAGAACAGCTAACTCCAGGGGCTTTATAATTTTTTTCCAGCTGTGATTAATTCTACTTCTATAAAAATTCTGGACTAGAACAACTATAGTGGAGGGCACATCCATTGCATATTAAAGCATGTGCCAATATTCCCATATTTACTCCAATATGTTGGACTTACTGTATTTCTTTTATAGAAATTGTATAACTTAAATGGATTGGTGTAAAATACTACCTGTGCAGAAGCTTAATAGAATGTTCTTAAATTTGGAGGAAACTGATCTGAGAGGATCCTTGTTCCATACAGCCTGCCATTTTACACCAGTTATGATCATCCTCACACTGCTTCCCCAAACCATTTTTGGGACCTAATTTACTACCATAGTGGGATCCAAGTATTTCATGTAATTCTGAATACCCAGATTACATTATGTCCAGCCCTTGCTGGATATTTTCTGAGTAGCAATGCTTCAAATGTAGTTAATTGTCTTAGTGGTCTGTACTTCCACTGCCTAAAGCAGGGGTGCCCAAACTTTTCAGGCTGTGGGCCGGTCACGTGGTTCAGAGAGCCGGTCACTATGGCCCGGAAGCTGGATCCGGCCCCCGATGCCAATTCTTCTGGCCCACAAAGCCATCGTCACTCCGGGAAGCAGAAGTAAAACGCACCCGTATGGGCATGTTTTACTTCTGCTTCCAGGAAAGACGAGGGCTTCGTGGGCCGGATGAATTGGCATCAGGAGCCGGACCCAGCCCTCAGGCTGTAGTTTGGGCACCCTTGGACTAAAGGGAAGAAAAATGAACAACCTGGGATATTTGAAACAAGGAGGATGAGATAGTACAGGTATTTGTTTAACAGTAGCTTCCCTGGTTTGGGATCAGAATTACTATACAAATCTCTTAATCAACATAAATCAGTCTTCTTACAATTTAAATTGAGTCCATTTGGTCAACATCATAAAATAAGGGATAGCTAGGGATGGGGGTTCAATTCACATGGTGCTGGAAACAATTTATTTTGGTTATCAGTGGTACGAAATTAAAGCACTTTCAAATTTTCCAATCTTTTATTTCCAATGGTAGCCATTTGGGAAGTTGGGGGCCAAAAAAGTATACAATTAATTTGTTTATCTGGAATGTTTCATAATAGACTTATAATTTGGCTATTAAATTATTAATTTTAGTGCAACCAGGTTTTGATGGAGTGTACAATGAGCTAAAAATAAAGGTTATTAATTTTACCTATCTCCTTTCTATCACTGTACAGATGACTAAAATCAAATTCAAAATTAATTTTCCACTAGTCGAGTGGAGTCTTTTCAAATGCCCAAAAGATTAATCCATACCCACTTCCTGTTAAGACTACATGGTGTGAGACATTATTTTTTAAAAATACTGTCTTATCTGTACTCTTCAATGGAGATAGTAATGCATAAGAAAGAAAAACAGATGACAATGAAGACTTTTTCAGGATGTGGTTGGACACAGATCACAGTATTATATAGGGCATTAAGAGTGTGGTACTAGGTGGCTTAGTTGTTAAGATGCTGAACTTGATGACTGGAAGGCTGGCAGGTCAGCAGTTTGAGACCTGAGTACTGCATGAAGGAGTGAGCTCCTGTCTCTGTCTCATTCCAATACCAACTTTCCTTCCATTTTTCAATTATTTGCTCTTTACATTTATGGTCTTTAAAAACTTTAGCATCATATCTCCAATTCCTTCTAATTTTCTTTACTCCCTCTATCCTTAATTCCACCAACACTTTTGCATGATCTGATTCTTTAAAAATTCCCACTTCCACCTCATCTATATTCCTGATCATACTCTCTGTTACAAATATATAATCTATTCTGGAGTATGTATTATGCACCTGTGAAAAAAATGTATAAGCCCTTTCCGACCCTTTAAACTCCCTCCACGTATCTTTCAAGCCTAGAGATTTCATCCATTTATCAAGAATTTGCATTTTAAATCCTCTTCCACTCCTTGCTATATTTGTACAATCTAAGTTCGACCTTATTAAATTAAAATCTCCAGCTACAATCATTTTTGTTGCTTTTTCTTTCTTCAGCATACCATACATTTTATCTAAGAACTCCCCTTGATGATCATTTGGTGCATATATATTCACTAAGATTATTTCCTCATCATCAATCTTCCCTTTTATTATTAAATATCTACCTTCCGGGTCTTTTCTGCACAGTATGATTGGATGAAATGAGCACAAGAATGACTTAGGGCCATGATGGCGAACCTTGACACTCCAGGTGTTCTTGGACTTCAATTACCAGAAGCCTAAGTCAGCATGCCTGCTGATCAGGGCTTCTGGGAATTGAAGTTCTAGAACAGCTGGAGTCCCAAGGTTCGCCATCACTGGATTAGGGCCTGGCCTGAAAAGATGAAAAGTGTATCTGATCACCTTCAGTTCTATGATGGAAGAAAAGGAGGGCTTACATCTACTTAAAAGATCAGGCAATTGTAAGACTATGATATATTTGCAAAGTTATCTTGAACTTTAAGCATAATTATTTGTTTCCAATCTAGACATTATAAGGTTTTGTAGGAACTACCATAGATATTACATTATACAGTACCTGATCTTCCAGTTTCGAGTTCCTGTCCAAGATCTGTAGCATATGGTTTTTCAAGTAGACATTCTCATGTTCTGAAAGCTTTCCTCTTTTAATCTAAAAGCAAAACATAATAAAATAACACAGCAAGCTTGATTTATTATTAATTAACCAGATGAAAAAAGTTTTTAAGTAGAGCAGGGGTGCCCAAACTTTTCAGGCTGCGGGTTGGTCACATGGTTCAGTGGGACGGTGATGTGGTTGAGTGGGCCGGTCACATGGTTCCTCCCAGAAGGTTGTGTATTCTTGTCCAGGTCTTATTCCTCTCACTTTAACTAGGACGTACTCAATAAATTCTCCCCAAATATCTTTAAAATCATTTCTTTTTGGTAGTCCCTTCTTTAACTTTAATTCACATGTCAACCTATCATTTATTGCTATATACAATAATTCTTTAAACCAGTCATACAGCTCAAATTCAGTCTAGTTATCTTTTAGCAAAAATAATCTTATACTGTTACCATTACGATAATCATTTCTTTTTTATTTCTGTCTAAGCAATTATTTCCAAAATCAATTAATAAAGCTATTCTGAGACACATTCCCAATTTTGTAGACAATATTTTTTGTTTTCTTTTTAAAAAAACTTTCTTCCATATTTCCAATCCCACCATAAGTGGAGATGCATTGATTTCTAAAAGAGAAGTTTGCCTTGCAATTCAGTACCTTTGCAACACAGCCATACTGGTTATATGGACAATCCATTTTCACTTCAGGACATACCGAAATATGTTCTTTTACCTGTAAGAATCAGATTTAGTGAAGTACTGTATGATGAATGATGAGTGAAATGTTTTTAAGCAACAAGATTGTATTGAGAAGGAAAGGAATGCTGTCTAATCCCCAGTATTGCAGGCACTAGTGCACTTACAAACACCTTCTTTGCTTCCATCACAACACCATTCCATTAACAGGAATGTCTTTACAATAATACCTTGGGAACTGCAAAGCAAAATACTTGGTTTCGAGCCACTGCAACAACAAAATCTTATTCCTCCAGGAGCTTCTCCCCCAAGAAATTATGATAGAGTTGCTAAAGAACATAGCCTGTATCTAGTACAGCTCTGCTGCCATTTGCCATCCAGAGAGGCCCAGGGGGGAGGTGAGTGAAGGATCTTGCCCCTCCCTCCCCATCCAAAAACCTGGGGCTAGAGAGAAGGAAAAGGCATCAGGAGAAAGACACAGGCCCAGCTCTGCTGCCATTTGCCATCCAGTGAGGCCCAAGGGGAGGTGAGTAAAGGACCTTGCCCCTCCCTCCCCATCCAAAAACCTGGGGCCAGAGAGAAGGACACCCCCGGAGACCCCTGACCACCCCCAGGAGATACCATCCACAACCACCATCACAGCGAGGCCCGAGTCTGCGCCTTTGACCAACTCCATGCAGCCAAAGGGTGGTGAGAGCTGCTGCATGCATGCAAAGGATAAGTAATTGAACTGAAATAATATAATTGACTAAACATAGATGGCTTATAGCAACTGACATAGTGACTGTACAAAAAACTGACTTACATAGAGACTTTATATAGTGGACTTTTTCTTTCTTTCTTTCTTTCTTCCTTTCCTTTTCATTAATTAGTTCAAGTTTTACTTTGATACTATGTGATAAACTGTGATATTCTGCATGATAATACTTTGTTTTAAAACTGTTTAAACTGTGATAACATGTGTGATGGGAAGAAACTGGCGTAGAGACCGGCAAGGCACGCCACAAAGTTTGCCAAGAGAACCCTATGGACCAAAACAAAAGGCAAAACAAGGGGATGCTCAGCACAGCAGATCTGAAAAGGGGGAGGGATACGAAAGGGGGAGGAGAAATACAGTGTTTCAGGGAACAATACTGCATAGGGACATGGAATGTGAGGTCTATGAATCAAGGAAAACTGGAAGTAGTTAAAAATGAGATGGAAAGAATAAGCATTGACATCCTGGGAATCAGTGAATTAAAATGGACAGGGATGGGTGAATTCAGCTCTGGAAACCATCATATCTACTACTGTGGCAAGAAAACCTCAGAAAAAACGGAGTAGCCATAATTGTCAACAAAAGAGTGAGGAAAGCAGTAATGGGATACAACATCAAAAATGATAGAATGATGTAAATCAGAATCCAGGGCAAACCTTTCAATATTACTGTAATCCAAGTCTATGCACCAGCCACTAGTGCAGATGAAGCCACAGTTGACCAGTTCTATGAGGACCTACAACACCTCATAGAACAGACACCAAGAAATGATGTCCACATTATCTTAGGAGATTGGAATGCCAAAGTAGGAAATCAAAAAGTAAATGGAATAACAGGCAAGTTTGGTCTTGGAACACAGAATGAAGCAGGGCAAAGATTGACAGATTCTGCCAAGAGAATGCAGTAGTCATAGCAAACACCCTCTTCCAGGAACAGAAGAGGCGACTTTACACATGGACATCGCCAGATGGCCAGCATCGAAATCAGATTGATTACATACTCTGCAGTCAAAGATGGAGAACCTCCATTCAGTCAGCAAAAACAAGACCTGGAGCAGACTGTGGCTCAAATCACAACCTACTGATCGCAAAATTCAGGCTTAGATTAAAGAAAATGGGGAAACCAATTAGACCAGACAGATATGACCTACACAACATCCCTAAAGAATACACGGTGGAGGTCATGAACAGATTTAATGTCCTGTACCTGATAGACAGAGTACCAGAAGAATTATGGACAGAGACGTGGGACATCATGCAGGAGGCAGCAAGAAAAACCATACCAAAAGAAAAGAAGCGTAAGAAAGCAAAGTGGTTGTCTGATGAGGCCCTTAAAATAGCAGAGGAAAGAAGGAATGCAAAAGTCCAAGGAGAAAGGAAAAATACAACCACCTGAATACAGAATTTCAAAGAAAAGCAAGGAGAGATAAGGAAAACTACCTGAACGAACAGTGCAAAGAAATGGAGGAAAAGAACAAAAGAGGCAGGACTAGAGATCTTTTCAAAAAAAATGGGGAAATCAAGGAAACATTTAAAGCAAAAATGACCATGATAAGGGACAAAGATGGAAAGGAGTTAGCTGAAGCAGAAGAGATCAAAAAAAAAGAGACAAGAGTACACAGAGGAACTCTACAAAAAGCACCTCAACACTCCTGATAATAACAATAATGAGAAATTTGAACTTGAACCAGACATTCTGGAGAGTGAAGTCAGAAAAGCCCTAAAAAGCACTGCAAACAATAAAGCTAGTGGAAATGATGGTATCCCAATTGAATTTTTCAAAGCCCTAAAAGATGATGGAATCAAACTACTGCATTCAATATGCCAGCAAATTTGGAAAACAAAACAGTGGCCACAGGATTGGAAAAGATCAGTGTACGTTCCAATCCCAAAAAAAGGCAATGCCAAAGAATGCTCAAATTACCAAACAATTGCGCTCATCCCACATGCCAGCAAGGTGATGCTCAAGATAATACAGGATAGACTTCAGCAACATGTGGAGAGAGAACTACCAGAGGTGCAGGCCAGTTTCAGAAGAGGCAGGGGGACTAGAGACCACATTGCCAACATACGTTGGATCACGGAGAAAACAAAAGAATACCAGAAACAAGTCTACTTTTGTTTTATTGACTACACCAAGGCTTTTGACTGTGTGGACCACAACAAAATGTGGCAAGTAATTAAAGAGATGTGAATACCAGAACACCTCATATGCCTCATGAGAAATCTGTACACGAACCAAGAAGCAACAGTTAGGACAGAACACGGAATGACAGAGTGGTTTGGAATAGGAAAAGGAGTAAGACAAGGCTGCATTTTATCACCCTGCTTATTCAATCTATACACAGAGCATATAATGTGCAATGCAGGGATGGAGGAATCACAATATGGGATCAAAATTGCTGGGAAAAACATCAACAATTTGAGATATGCAGAGGATACCACCCTAATGGCAGAAAGCGAGGAAGACCTAAAGAACCTCTTGATTGGATTGAAGGAGGAGAGTGCAAAAGCTGGCTTGAGACTTAATATCAAGAAAACCAAGATAATGGCAACAGGTCCGATCAGTCCCTGGAAAATAGATGGGGAAGAAGTAGAAGCAGTGACAGATTTTACTTTCCTGGGATCTAAGATCACTGCAGATGGCGACTGTAGCCATGAAATAAAAAAACGACTGATTATGAGGAGACAAGCTATGAGAAACCTGGGGAATATAGTGAAAAGCAGAGATATCACCTTGAAAACAAAAATTCGCATAGTCAAAGCAATGGTATTCCCAGTGGTAATGTATGGGTATGAGAGCTGGACCATTAGGAAGGCTGAGCGCAGAAGAATAGATGCCTTCGAGATGTGGTGTTGGAGGAGAGTCCTGAGAGTCCCTTGGACAGCAAAGAGAACAAATAGGTCAATACTGGAAGAAATCAATCCTGACTGTTCATTGGAGGGACAAATAATGAAGATGAAGCTAAAGTACTTTGGACATCAAATGAGAAGGGAGGACTCACTTGGGAAGGCCTTGATGCTGGGAAAGGTGGAGGGCAAGAGAAGAAGGGGGAGTCCAAAGATGAGATGGATAGATGGTATTGTGGACACAATGGGCACAGAGCTTGGTGGGCTGAGGAGAATGGTGGAAGATAGAGGTGCCTGGAGGAAAATGGCCCATGGGGTCGCAAAGGGTCGGAATCGACTGTGTGACTGAACAACAACAAATCTAGCACTGGCATGATGCCTGTGAAATGTGCATTTATGCAAGGATGTACTCCTGACGGCGATGACTGATTTGCTGACCAGATGCCAACTGGACTTCTGAATACAGCTCTACCACTCAGAAGTATAACTGCATACCAGCACCATCTGTTGTGTCTGCCAGATGCTTTGCCACACTCCCTCTCTGTCTGGGTCCAGGACTACACCAGTGTTCTGCTGATCATACAATGGATTCAGAATTTTGCTTTGCAATGTATTAGCTAGGCTACCAACTCCTTACTTCATGTCTAGGCCAGACTTTAAACTGCCAAATCGAAGCCACATTTTGGTGAATTCATTCTATGGTTCCTTTTGCTTGACCTAGTGTGAGAAAGATTAGCTGGGGCAACAAGGTTGTCATTACCTAGGGAATTCCGGATTGTGGTTCAAAAATACCACAATCTTCGAGGAGGCTCTTTCTGGGTACCCTGGCTACCAAACGAAATGTGTGCAAATAACAGATAGTCAGAGTGAAGGGGAAGAAAGAGGGTCCTGTCTGCTAAATTTGGGAGGTAGGGGAGAAAATGCAAGGTGGGATGTCCCTCATAGGGAAAGTTGTAGGATAGGCTGAGGAGCTTGGAAAGGGCTCTTGGGTCCTTTGCGGCTCGTGGAGAGGAATGAATGGCAATTGGACCATCAAAGATTGACACAGGCTGTATTGTGATGACACAGGCAATCGGAGAGAATTTCAAACTGATGTGAACTGGAGAGAACTGTACCCTAGGGCAGAATCCAGGAAGATGTGAAGTAATAAAAGTCCCGCACTAAAGGCTCTTGAATAAACTTACCAGTTATGGAATAAAGGGATAGGTCTTGTCCTGGATCAGCAACTGGCTAAGGAACAGGAAATAGAGGGTAGCACTAAATGGACACTTCTCCAAGTGGAGGGAAGTAAAGAGTGGGGTCTCCCAAGGTTCAGTACTGGGACCCCTGCTTTTCAACCTCTTCATAAATGATCTAGAGGTAGGAGTAAAAAGCAAGGTAGCCAAATTTGCTGACGACACTAAATTATACAGGGTAGTGAAAACTGTGAGAGATTGTGAGGAGCTCCAGAGGGATCTCTTGACACTGGGGGAGTGGGCAAAACAGTGGCAAATGAGCTTCAACACTAGTAAGTGCAGAGTGATGCACGTTGGGGCAAAAAACCCAATTACATTTATAAACTGATGGGGTCTGAACTCTCTGCGACAAACCAGGAAAGGGACCTTGGTGTCCTGGTGGACAACTCAATGAAGGTGTCAACCCAGTGTGCCTCAGCAGTGAAAAAAGCAAACTCAACGCTAGGGATCATTAGGAAGGGTATAGATAATAAGTCAGCAAGTGTCATTTTGCCTCTTTATAAATCTATGGTGAGGCCCCATCTGGAATACTGTGTACAGTTCTGGTCGCCATACCTCCAGAAGGATATTATGGAGTTGCAGAAAGTGCAGAGGAGGGCAACCAAAATGGTTAGGGGACTGGAACACCTTCCTTACCATCTGAGGCTGCAACGGTTGGGCCTCTTCATTCTTGAACGACGGCGTCTAAGAGATGACCTGATTGAAGTTTATAAAATCATGCATGGTGTGGACAAAGTGTTTTCCCTATTGCATAACACTAGAACTAGGGGACACTCGATGAAACTTTTGGGTACTAGTTCTCAAATAAATAAGAGAGTACTTTTTCACCCAGAGGATCACTGGTCTATGGAACTCCCTGCCAGAAGAAGTGGTGACAGCTGTCAATCTTGACAGCTTCAAGAAAGGATTAGACAAGTTCATGGAGGACAAGGGGATCAATGGCTATAATTATGGATACCTAAGGACAACCTCCAGGTTGGAGAGATAGGCAGGATATCTCTCAATGCCATTTCCAGGGAATCCTAAGCATCTCCTTGGGAATACCCTGAAGGAAATGGTGAGCCACTGTGTGAGACAGAATGCTGGACTGGATGGGCTGTGGCCTGTTCCAGCAAGGCTGTTCTTATGTAATATTTTGAAGGCACAAGGGTGAAGATGGTGGTGGAGAAAAACAAACCTATTTTTATGTCATAGATCAGTGATGGTGAACCTTTTAGAGACTGAGTGCCCAAAGTCAACAGGCTGCCATCTGTGCTGCAGAGAGGCAGGGCAATCTCTGTGCTGAGGGAGGGAGGAAGTGCTCCCATTGGGCTGTTGGGCAGATGAGCGGGGCAAACTCTGTCCCAGGGCAACAGCATGTGTGCCCGCAGATAGGGCTCTGAGTGCCCCCTCTGGCACGCATGCCATAGGTTCGCCATCACTGACATAGATCAATGCTTTGTGTATTGGGAGTTTAAGAGAGAAGGGGTAGAGCAAGAAAGAAAAAAATGAATTTTGAGAGATTTGAAGGAAAAATGATAGCCTATAAGTGTGTGAGGGATAACTGATTCTGAGAGAACTATTGGTTCAAAGCTGCATTTTTCTCTCTTGGTGATGAAACCTCACATCTTGACCATGTTACTTGATTTCTGGATTTCTCACTCTCCCTTCCTATGAAGTGGCTTTTTGTTGAAGAAGATAACTGTGGATTCCAGAAACAGATTTGGGTATTGAGGCATTGACCTTACCTTTGGCTTGCATTCATGTTCTTAAGCGTGAGAACTGTTTTGAATCTTATAAATATGCTAGTCTGTAATATGGAGGCTTTGTGACTGGCTGAGACCCTTAGTCATCATTAATGGCAATCCTCTCGTGGCAGCCATTTTGTGATGCCATCCACGCCCCCTCAAAATTCCCAATGAACCCATAAGAACCATAATGTTAGGGACATGTTAAATGACAACTGCATTATTTCAGAGATTGAAACAGTTATTTTTGGAATACAACGTCAAAAAACCACCAGCCAGCACAGGTATGGTAACAAATTCTGCTGCTAGATGCAGGCTAGCAAAAACCGGGACAATCTGTTGCTCTTCTCAAAATAGGATACTATTCATCAGCAAAAGATAAACTCATACCTCTTTTGTTAAAATTACACGCATACAGCCATGGGGACAGATCAAAGGATAATCAGGACAATCCGCTCTTTCATGGATCTGAAAATACATTATAGTTAATATTAAAGAGAAGCTGTGATATTATTGAGCACTGTTCATTTAGAAACAAATGGAGAAAGCAATCATAAGCACAATTCACTCCTGTCCAAATCTTACTGAAATGAATGGAGCACACATGAGCTGAACACTTGCACAACATCTGTTGATCCGATGATCTGCACAACTCCTCAGTTGGATATGCTTTTTGTGTATACCATGAAGGACTAGGAGCAATAATGGAATAATGGAGGTGCCATTTTAACTGATTCCATCTCCTCACAGGAGGCTGTGGTAGTGCCACCATCAACTTGCTGGAATATATGTGGTTTGGCACTGAGAGGAAAAAGAGAGACTTTATACCAGGGGTCCCCAAACTTTTCGGGCCATGGGCTGGTCATGTGGTTTAGCAGGCTGGTCACGTGGTTCCTCCCACCAGAAGTGGAAGTAAAACACGCCTTGCAATCTGTTTTGCAACAGGATTAGTTTAGTGTATGAGAACCAAGACAAAGGAACAGCCGAAGGATTGGCTTAACACATCTTTATTGCATGGTGGCCAGGGGGAACATGAGGTAATGGCGGACGAGCAGCTCAATATATACGGTGGTTATACATTTGAATGTGGCTCCACGATAGCCCATTGGCTACCGTTGGCATGACGTCATTTCTGGTCACGCCCTTCTTGTCCAGGTGAGGTAGTGGCGGGAATCTTCCCGCGCTGTGGTTCCTTGGGGAATTGGGACCTGTGAGCTGGGCGCTCGCTATTGCCACCAGGTGGTCATTAGCTCGCGTCCTAATTGCAACGGGTTACATTGATATATAAGTTAAAGGCATAGTATTGAGAACACAAAGCATAGTATTGAGAATACATGATATATATGTTAAAGGCATATTATTGAGAACACAACATCCCTCCCCCCTTGGATGAGACGAAGTCTCTCATCCAAGATGGCTTATTGCACACGCGCTTTGGGCGTGCTGCAGGCTGGCATGTCCCGGCTCCTTGTCCTGCAACGGGAGAGGGAAACTCGTTAGTGACTTGCCGCGGCTCTGCGGCTTTTGGCGAAGGGACGGAAAAACCGGGGGCACTAGGGACTAATGAAAAACCCAGCTTCTCGCTTGGATGGGTGGGGGACCACTCCGGAAACCCCCCCCCCCCCGGTTTTGTAAATGAAAATCAGAATTATCCCCTAGGGTGTCATTAGAAGGATTCCGCAGGATATCTATGAGGACAGATTCGGACTCCTTTCCCTCCCCCCTAGGTGGGGACCACCGGCCCCCCTCTCCTCCCCCTTGGGTTGAACGGGTGGGGGAGAACCCTAACGTTGAATCCTTTTCCGCGCCGTCCGCGCGGTGTTCGTCCGGAACCCGGCGCCGGAGCTGGTCCGCGTGCCGCCTCCAGAGTAGGCCCGCACTGGTCTCCACACAATACGACACGGGACCCGTCTGCCCAACGATGACGCCCGGGACCCAGGCGGGCCCCGCGCTCGCGTAGTTCCTGCAATGCACTGGGGCACCCACTTCGAAACTCTTTGTGGCCTCTAACCCGATGTTCCTCCCTGTGTCCTCCACCCTCGTTGGGTCTAGAAGATCAGGATCGTGGTCAGCTTCCTCCGCATTAAGAGCTCTGCGGGCGAGTACCCTGAAGCTAGGGGGGTCACCCTGTATCCTAGCAGGAACTGACACACTTGTAGGTTGAGATCCCCGGGACCCATGCGCCTCAGCGCGTCCTTGGTGGTGCGCACGAGGCGCTCCACCTGGCCGTTCGTTGCCGGGTGGAAAGGGGCGGAGGTGATGTGCCGAATGGCGTTGATCTCCGTGAACGCCCGGAACTCAGCGGACGTGAAACAACTAGCGTTATCGCTAATTAGGGTGTCGGGTATACCGAACGTGCTAAAGACCCTCCGCAAATGCTTCACCGTCGTTGCTGAAGAGGTGCTCGTAACTGGAATTACCTCCAACCACTTGGAGTAAGCATCCACCACGAGGAGAAAAAGTGTCCCTCTAAATGGCCCCGCAAAGTCAATATGCACCCGCGACCATGGCCCCTTTGCCGCGTCCCATTCCCTGTGCGGCAGACACGCCTCTTTGGGTCGGGAGCATTGGCATCTCTCGCAAACGCCCACCATGTGCTCGATGTCGGCATCTAATTGGGGCCACCAGAAATAGCTCCTGGCCAGAGCCTTGGAGCGCACAATCCCAGGGTGGCTGACGTGCAGCAGTTTGAGCACCCTGGGCCTCAGGGATTCGGGGACTACCACCCGCTGGCCCCACAGAAGGCACCCCCTCTCTATGGACAACTCTAGTCTCTTCCTGAAAAAAGGGGCGAACTCTGCCGCCGGGGAGGACGCCGGCCACCCTTTCTGTACCCAGGAGCTGACTAGAGCAAGAGTTTTGTCCTTGCCGGTCGCCTTGGCGATGTCTGCGGGTACAATGGGGGGGCGACTCTAAGACCTCTATCAGGAGCACCGGGCGGTCTCGTTCTTCCTCGCCCACGATACTGCTAGCGTTGGGGAGGGGAGACCTCGACAGGGCGTCTGCGTGGCTTATCTCTTTTCCCGGTCGGTACACTAACGCGTGCTGATACGCGTTTAAGAAGATGGCCCACCTTAACATCCTAGGGGACAGGATTTGAGGGGTGGGTTTGTCAGCAGTGAAAATGCCTAGCAGGGGCTTGTGGTCGGTCACTATGGTGAAAGGGCGGCCATAGAGGAAATCGTGGAACTTTTTGGTCCCCGCGATTATCGCTAGCGCTTCCCTGTCTGTTTGAGCGTAGTTTCGTTCCGCTTGGGACAGGGATCTGGAGTAGAATGCTACCGGGGCCTCTCTCCCGTTCTCCAACACGTGGCACAGTACCGCCCCCACCCCCACTGGGGATGCATCACATATCAGAACCACTGGTCTCTTGGGGTCAAAATGGGACAGAATGGCGTCAGACGCTAGGAGTTGTTTCAGGTCACTGAATGCCTTCTCCTGGCTCTCGCCCCACTTCCACGCCTCGTCCTTCTTAAGTAGCTTGTGAAGTGGCTCTGCTACCGATGCCTTCCGCGGCAGGAAGGAATGGTAAAAGTTTAAGAGCCCTAGGAACGACTGCAGTTCGGGCTTGGAGGTGGGGCGAGGGGCATTTCGAATGGCGGCTACCTTTGATTTGGAGGGTTTGATTCCCTCGGGGGTCACCCGGAAACCTAAGAACTCAACCTCTTTGGCGAAGAAAACGCATTTGTTTCTCCGCAACCTCAACCCCGCCTTTTCGAACACCGCCAGCACTTTGTCCAGCCTTTCAGCCAACTCCTCCTCGCTCCCCCCGTTATCAACACGTCATCAAAGTATGGCAAGACCCCCTCCAGTCCCTTTAAGAGGCGTTCCACGAGCGACTGGAAAATACCCGGCGCCGAGTTCACGCCGAACTGTAGGCGCGTCACCTGGAACGCCCCCTTATGAGTGATTATCGTTTGCGCAGCAGCTGCAGCTGGGGTTACTGAGAGTTGCTGATAGGCTTGCGCTAGGTCAAGTTTGGCGAAACACTTTCCCCCATGTAACCTGGCCAACAGGTGGCTGACTACCGGCACCGGATACGCATTTGGGCGGATCGCCTTATTAATGGTGCACTTATAATCAGCGCAAATGCGAACCTCCCCGTTGGCCTTTAGCGCAGTTACAATCGGAGTTTCCCACTCCGTGGAATCAACAGGAACAAGAATCCCCTGGCCCACCAATTTGTCCAGTTCTGCCTCTATCTTGTCCTTTAGTGCGAAAGGCACTCTGCGCGGCTTGAGTCTGATAGGGTGGACCTCCGGGTCCAGGTCGAACGCTACTGGGGGTCCCTTGAATTTTCCGAGTCATTTCTTGAAAACTTCGGGGTGCGCATCACACACCTCCTGTATTGGGTCAGTCCCGACGGCATGCACCCCCCCAATGAACAAACCCAGGGGCTTAAACCATTGAGTCCCGAGGAGGCTGCAACTTCCCCCCTTTAGAACAACCAAGGGAAGTTCCGCGGCGTGTTGCTTGTATTGGACCTTGAATTTTCCAACCCCCAACACTGGAATGCTATTTCCCTGCACGTCCCGCAGCGTGGACCTCAACGCTTTGAGCTTAGGGCGCACGTGGGGGGAAATTCCCAAGAACTCCCACTGGGACATAATTGAGTAGGAAGAACCCGAGTCTATCTCCATCCTAACAGGGGCCCCTTGCACCAGTACCTCGACAAAATAACGTGGGTGTCCCAAGGACACGCTGTACACGGGGGCCTCGTCGCTGCTGTCGTCGGAGATGCGGCCTATGCCGTCCTGCTTCCTCGCGGGCCGGGCGCCCTCCTTGGTCGTCGTCGGCCGGTCTGATGGGCCTTTCTGGTCTCTGCGCCGCCGTCTGCAGACCTTGGCGATGTGTCCCCGGCGTCCGCAATTGTGACACTCGGCCTTCCGGAACGGACACTTGATGCGGTCATGGGCTGCTCCACAGCCGTCGCAGCGTAGGCCGTCCTTCCGCACCTTCCGGACGTCCTCATCGTCGCTACTCTCCGTGGACGATTTTGGCGTGCGCCTGGCCGCCTGCACCGAGCCCGCTGCCTTGTCGGGCTGTGGGGGCCTTTCTCTGAACCCCTTGACTATATTATGTATTCTCAATACTATGCTTTGTGTTCTCAATACTATGCCTTTAACTTATATATCAATGTAACCCGTTGCAATTAGGACGCGAGCTAATGACCACCTGGTGGCAATAGCGAGCGCCCAGCTCATAGGTCCCAATTCCCCAAGGAACCACAGCGTGGGAAGATTCCCGCCACTACCTCACCTGGACAAGAAGGGCGTGACCAGAAATGACGTCACGCCAACGGTAGCCAATGGGCTATCGTGGAGCCACATTCAAATGTATAACCACCGTATATATTGAGCTGCTCGTCCGCCATTACCTCATGTTCCCCCTGGTCACCATGCAATAAAGATGTGTTAAGCCAATCCTTCGGCTGTTCCTTTGTCTTGGTTCTCATACACTAAATTGGCGACGAGGATGGGATTTGAGGGGTGGGTTTGTCAGCAGTGAAAATGCCTAGCAGGGGCTTGTGGTCGGTCACTATGGTGCCATTTTCTCTGCTTAAATCGGGGGTGCCCAAACTATGGCCCGCAGGCTGGATCTGGCCCAACACCAATTCATCCAGCCTGTGAGTATTACTTCCGCTTCCGGGAGCAACAAGTTTGGCACAGGCCAGATGAATTGGTGTCGGGGGCTGGATCCAGCCTGTGGGCCATATTTTGGGCACCCCTGCTTTATACAGATGACCTCCTGCATATCTGTAGTCAAAGACCAGACCTTTCAGCTTGATGGTCATTTCTAGGTCTCAATAAATGGCTGTATCTATAGGCACGAGTTAATTTAGAAAAGTTATTTAGAATCAAATCCTTAAAACAAACAGTACAATTTTTACAATTTAATAGCATAACTCTCTTCATTATCTTAAAGAATGAACAAGAAGCAGTGTTTCCGAACCTTTGGTATTTGGACTTCAATTCCCAGAAGCCTAAGTCAATTCCCCAAAGCACTGATCAGCCAATGTACTGAATTAGGCTTCTGGGAATTGAAGTCTACGAGTGTTCTGTGGAACATAATTTGGGAAACACTCCTCTAAAGTATGAACAGTCCAATTTGTTTACTATACTTTTAACAATTTAGAAAGAGAAAGCTCCTCCCCCCCCCATATCAATATTACCTTTAAATTAATTGCAGCCACAGCCTGTTTACAGTACTGGCACAGTTCCTTTCGATAGTTACAATGCAAATCTAAATGTTCTTTCAAATTCTTTTGAAGTATCTTTTCGCAGCATTCTTCATTAGTACATTGCACACTTTCAAATGAGCACTGTTGAAGATGATCCTGTAAAACAGAGTAATATGCTACATGTATTATAAATATCGAAAGGGCAAAACTGAAATTACAGAAGCAGAAAGAACACAGGACAACCATTTCACTAAATGATGAACTTTGATCTTCATGCAGCTAGCTGTGATAATCTGCTGCATCAAAGAAAAGAGAGTCCCATGGCAGCCTTACAACTAGGAAGCTTTATTTGGCATAAGCTTTTATGGACTGCGGCTCATTTTGCAGTCTTAAAGGTGCCACAAGACCCAGATGTTGAGCATCATGTATTTGAATAATTCATTCTTCAAAAAATCTCAATTTATGTGAGGTATTGTGCTTCTGTATCCACAATTTAAAACACCCAAAAATGGCCTACTATTGCTGCCCAACATTGCACCCACTATGCCAGCAGAAAAAATGTCAAGCTTTACAAGATGGTTTGCAGGATATCTTCTTGTGCTCAATAATATTCACACTTGTAAAAAAACCAGCTATGACAATTGCTTTGTGTTTCAGTGAGGAGTGGTTAACTGGTGAAAAAAGGAGTCAGCTTCTGGGATTTTTCTGTGTGAATGTAGACCAGGGGTGGCCAAACTACGGCCTGTGGGCCTGATCCTGCCCCTGACACCAATTCATCCGGCCCATGCCACTCCTGAAAGCGGAAGTAAAATGCACCCATTTGGGCACATTTTACTTCTGCTTCCAGGAGCAGCAAGGGTGGCGTGGGCCAGATGAAGTGGTGTCAGGAGTCGGATCCAGCCCACAGACTGTAGTTTGACCACCCCTGGTTTAAGCAGAGAAAATGGCAGCTTAAAAATCTATTTCATTTGTTGTAAAACAGATTGCAAGGCACATTTTACTTCTGCTTCCGGTGGGAGGAACCACGTGAATGGCCCGTTGAACCACATGACTGGCCTGTGGTCTGAAAGGTTTGGGCACCTCTGATGTAGAATCACTTTTAGGCCTTAGAGTCCAGACCCCTGCTCAAAGCAGATCTGATAGATGGTCATCCAATTCTCCCTTGAATGCTTCCAGTATTGAAGCATTCACATGTCGAGGCAGTTGGTTCCACTGTCACACTGTGCAAACCATTAAGAGTTTTCCCCCTGATGTTCAGCTTATACCTGGCTTCATTTAGTTTGTGCGCATTATTATGTTCCTGCACTCTAGGATGATCGAGAACAGATCATCAAGCCGGGCTCGAAACAGCAAGGCGGAGGGGGGAACTTACCTCTCCGTCGCGCTGTTCCTCCTCCAGTGATGGTGTGGGCCCGTAACAGAGGTAAGGGAGGGAGGGAGGGTTGGAAGGAGTGAGTGACAGAAAGGAAGGAGGGAAGGGGGAAGGGAGGGGGGACGGGGAGAAGGGAGGGAAAGAAGGTGGGAGGGAAGGCAGGAATTAAATGGGGACAGAGGAAGGGTGGGAACGAATGAGGGAGGGAAGGAAGGAAGGAAGGGGGGGGAAAGGAAGGAAGATGTGCAAGAGGGAGGGAGGGAAAGTAGGGAAGTAAGAGAAAGAGGGTTAGTTGTGCCGTTGCTGCCTCCACCCAGGGTGTTGTTCAGTCCTTCAGTCTCGGCAGTGGCGGCAGTTGGGGGTGGTTGCACATTGGGGCTCGCACGCTGGGCACTAGGGCGGTTGGCGTTGTTTCGTGCCTGCGTGCGTCGACTGTCCCGCCTCCTCCGTGCTCAGGTCCTCCTGCCTGATTGGCTGAGGCGTGCTGCAGGGGACGCTGGGACTCGTAGTTTTTTCGTGGTTGTTACCTCTCCGTCGCGCTGTTCCTCCTCCAGTGATGGTGTGGGCCCGTAACAGAGGTAAGGGAGGGAGGGAGGGTTGGAAGGAGTGAGTGACAGAAAGGAAGGAGGGAAGGGGGAAGGGAGGGGGGACGGGGAGAAGGGAGGGAAAGAAGGTGGGAGGGAAGGCAGGAATTAAATGGGGACAGAGGAAGGGTGGGAACGAATGAGGGAGGGAAGGAAGGAAGGAAGGGGGGGGAAAGGAAGGAAGATGTGCAAGAGGGAGGGAGGGAAAGTAGGGAAGTAAGAGAAAGAGGGTTAGTTGTGCCGTTGCTGCCTCCACCCAGGGTGTTGTTCAGTCCTTCAGTCTCGGCAGTGGCGGCAGTTGGGGGTGGTTGCACATTGGGGCTCGCACGCTGGGCACTAGGGCGGTTGGCGTTGTTTCGTGCCTGCGTGCGTCGACTGTCCCGCCTCCTCCGTGCTCAGGTCCTCCTGCCTGATTGGCTGAGGCGTGCTGCAGGGGACGCTGGGACTCGTAGTTTTTTCGTGGTTGTGGGGCGTAAGCCCCACTCTCGCCCCCCCGGACCCTCATGGCGCTGATCTCGGGGACAAAAGGTAGGTGTGTTTGGAGCATTACAGGATAGGCTCCAGGGGTGTGGGTACGCATGCTGCACACGTACGGCCACACCCCTTCCTTATAGGTTAAGACTGTAGTCAAAGTAAGTTACATAAACCAAGTTTCAAGAAGCACATTAGTTCTATGTTTCTTAAGTTCAGAAAGCACATTAAAAAATGAAAGCCTATCTAATTGTGGAAGCCCTGAGGGCCCACCTCTTTCTCTCTCTCTCACCAGCCTACATGTTTGCTCAGTGTCGACATACCAAGAGAAAGTCCTGCCCAGTCCTCTGGTTTTTATCTTCTCAAACAAGTTCCACCCTCTTGCCATTCCCCTAAAGGAATCCAGCCAATGACTATACAGTATCACATGTCTATCAAACTTTAAGTTTCGTCTCCCCAAGAACACGAGGGTTGAGATGTTTAGTCTGGCAAGCAGCTTCTGCCCAGTGATACCCATAATGCAACACTGCCACCCCCCTCCAGTGCACACACACACACACAAATCTCCGTACAGATTAGAATAACACACAGGCCTCATTCTAACCATGACACATGGTTTATGGAGACTATACCTCTGTTAATGCAGCCTAAAACAGTGTTGACCTTTTTGCAGTGACACTGCACTGCTGATTCTTATTCAGCTACTGATCTACAATAATTCCAAGATCCTTCTCAATTGTAGTATTACTGAGCCAAGTATCCCCCCATCTTGTAACTGTGCATCTGGCTTTTGTTTCCTAGGTATAAAGCTTTGCTATTATCCTTGTTAAATTTCATTCTGTTGGTTTTAGCCCAGTGTTCAAGCCTATCAAGCACTTTTTGAATTCTACTCCTGTCTTCCAAGGTATTAACTATTCCACCCAGTTTTGTGTCATTTGCAAATTTGATAATTATTCCCTGCACTGCCACTCAAAGTCCACGACATGAGAGGTGGTAACAAGCCAAAGTAAGGGATTGCTAGGATTGGAAGAAATATGATGCGGCCTTGTGCCACAGGACTGTTATGGCAGCCATGAAGGACATCCTGGGTCACCCTGAAACAAACTGGCTAAATTGGCTCGGGTGAAGTTGCAACAGGCCCAGCAAGCCAGGTATGGATAATCCATTGCTAAAGAAATACAAACATGATACAAACGAACGGATTAAATAGGAAATGACTGTGGCAGTGTTAAAGGACTAAGAGACAGAACAATGAAATACAAAATAGGAACTCTAAATATAAAGCAGAAAAAAACTGTAGAAATAATTGAAAGAATAGGGATTAAAGATAATAGGTCTAGTGGATGTAAGACCCAAAGGACATGGGAGTATTAAAGGGTGGAGTCAATAATTTCCTGAATTATTTCTCCTCTATGAGTAGACTGTGTAGAGAGAAAAAAGTGAGGCATCAAGAAATTTGAGCAGATTAAATTTATTATTGATGCTGTTTTGCTAGTCACCTTGCAGGCAAATAGGCCTTAATAAAGAGCAGTTGCTCATACTTTTAATGCACATTTGCAGGCTCGGGTACTGACCATTCATACTCTTTGGGTTATCATGTCTGGCATTTAATTTTTGAAGTAAGTACCATACTTATGAAAAATGCTGATGACAGTTTCACTTACGTTTTCTCCAGTGTGACTCATTTAGCAAAAAGCACCAATATCACTCCTACACTTCTCTTGAAAAGCACTACCGAAAAGCAAATGAGTAGCTAATTGGGTTTAGAACTATCTGGGTGTAGAATGGCGAGTAAGACACTTGTGCCTCTTTAACCCCCTTCTGGAGCTGACAGAGTTTTTCAATACAATAATAACATAAAGTATGAGTATGGTTTAAGCGATTATTGTTATCTCTTGTTGCCCTAACAAAATTGACACTATTACCACGGGTAGTTTGTTTCATGATTCCTCATCACCAGTAAGCTTTTAAAATTTGAATTATTTAGTAGAATTCTAAAAGAAAAGACTTTGACATAATGCAGCAATTCCTTTGCTGAGCTGGGTCCCTCCATGCGTGAGCCCCCACCCCAGTACATGGAAGACTGGGACAACTGTCCTGATGCTTCTACTCTTTAAAAACATTTGCTTCTATTCAACCTCTGATACTTTATCCCAGGGTCAACAAACCTGGCTCTCCAGATGTTCTTGGACTTCAATTCCCAGAAGCTCTGATCAGCAGGTGTGCTGACTTGGGCTTCTGGGAATTTAAGTCTAAAAACACCTGGAGAGCCATATTTGCTGACCTCTGCTCTATCCTATCAATAAATCTATATCTGCAACTTCAAATGGTATTGCCAGATAACTTTTCCTTTTCAGCTGCAGAGGCTGAAAAACAAACATATAGATGCTATATAGACAATTCTCCTCTCCTCTCTCCATCCAACAAATCAATCATTTATTTGGCAGCGGCAGCACTGTCTTCATATATACAACTGTATTTTCAAACCATAGGGGATGAAAAGCTGTTTACAACAGAGAGAAATGTGATTATTCAATGAGTAAAATAAAGAGTTGACACAGTGGAAATATCAGTTCCTCTGTCTTCAGTGTATTTAAACCCACAGAGACTGACTCATCTTACTCATAATAGGTTTAGAAACAATGCATTTGCCACTTTGGCTGTGATAATATAGAACAACAGCATTTGGCTGAACTGAACAGGAATACAAACCTGGTATCGCCCTAAAGATGTTTTTGTATCGCAAGCTGGAAAATTTCTGCAAAATACTTGCAAATTGAGCACTTCTCTTTTACAGCAATTATCTTTGAAAACCTAAATAAAGAGTATAGAACTTTATTTCAAAACACAGAGAAACTGAAGGACAGTAATGTGTGTGTATATATATATAAAAATATATAATTTTTAAAAAATGTGTGACTGTTTTTAACAGTGTGAGTGAGTTTTATGTTGTTAGCCGCCTGGAGTAGGAAAATCTCCTAGATGAGTATAAGTATAAAAAATAAAATTAATAAAAATATCACAGTGGTATCTTGAGTTAGGAATGCCTCATGTTATGAAATTTTCAGGATACGAATGAAAATCCATTGAAAATAATGCCTTGAGTTAGTTTTCCCATAGGAATGCATTGAAAACCAATCAATTTGTTCCAGAGGTCAGAAAAAAGGGGTTTCAATGCATTCCTATGGGAAACAGCATTTCAAGTTATGAACTTTTCATAATACGAAACGTCCCGAGAAACACGTTACATTCGTAACTCAAGGTACCACTGTATAATCATTTAAAAAGAGATAAATAAAGCCAACCACTATACAGAGGATCAATGTTATATTGTACTTAAATCACAATGACATATGTATACACCTGGCAGCTGCAACAAAGAAGAAAAAACAGGAGACAAGAGGAGACACTTTGGATGGCTCCTTCTATACCACATTTACAATAAAATTTCCCAAGAACTTTCATATTTTGATCATGAAATGAATTCAATTCTAGATTAACATTTCTTTGGCTGCTTTAAATTTTCCAGTTATCCTTCACCAACATTTTAATATCATTCAAAAGTCCTGCACAGATTGAGTCAATAAAATCATCTATACAATATTTCTTCTTTTACCTCATGAAGTTTTATTATTTCTTTGTCCACTGGACATGCGGGTACAACATTCAGTAATCTACAGAGATACAGAAAAATTGGGGTTATGCTTGGTTAAAAAGTTACAGTTAAATGCCGGACTAGATCACTATAATATTCTCTATGATCTCAACAACAACAACAAAACATTAAACCCCTCCATATGCTCTATTATAGTGCTGCTTTTTTTTTTACAATTTCCTTTCTTCATCAAGTCCCACTTTGAGAAAGATTCTGCTTGCGATTACTGCAACAGTGCTTTAAATAGAAATCCTGGTGTTGAACAGAAATAACTATAAGGAAATTGCTGTAGGAAATTAAAGTAAGAAAGCTTGGATGAGAAACCCTGGTGAACTAAAGCAACTTAATTGTTCATACACAATAACTTTAACATAACCTTTCTTGGATACCATGGAATAATTATTCAGTGTGGAGTCCGCACATTGGTAGACATCTCTGCGATGACATTCTGCACATGAAATGGACCTGAGAAATCAAGTCCATTTGCATGCAGTTTTTTTTTAGCCATTTGGATATCACGTCACCTGCTGGCTAGGCAGACCATGACCTTGCCCAAGAGATCCAATGGAGGACGCTTTGGTGAGTTTTAGTCCCTGCCTAACATCATTGACAAGAGATGGGCAACACTGCCTAGTTAGATCACTCAAGCGCCTGTGCTATGACAAGGCTCTCACCTAGCAGGGGTTTAACATAACAGAATTCATAAAAACTCTTGCGTAAAAGATCACAAATGGTCGACATACCATCAAAGTTATACCTGTTCATTAAATCAACCAGATTACTATTTATCTATTTATTTATTTATTTACTAGCTGGTTACCCAGCCTTGCTCGGGTTTTTGTCACCCCTGTGTTTTTATATTTGTAAGGCCCAAATTGCTCTCAAAGGGCATTAAAACCCGAAGCGCAGCCTACGACCTAACTGGCTGCCCTTCTCAGGGCAGCTTCGATGGCTTCACCATGATGGCGGGCATCTCTGACCAGTAAACTATCTGTTTTGCGAACTCGCTACCCACTTAGCAAGAGAACTTGCCTGCTTCCTCTCCTGAGGGTCCCTGGTAGCCTCTCTCCTTTCCATCTGTCCACTGGACTCCTGCCCTGCCAGCTCCACTGACCAAGGCTCAGCCCCCCCGTGATGTCACAAAGTCCCAGACCAATTTTGGGGGGCATAAACCCTGAAATGGGTTCCGAGACCCCCACAGTGCTGATCTCACAAGCCCAAGGTATGTATGTGCCAAATTTCAGCGAGATCGGCCTAGCGGTGCAGGAGCCTTTCGAGCATATACAAACAGAGATCTCTGTTTTATAGATATAGTTTATTTATTTATTTGATGTATTTGATTTTATTTGATTTCTATACCTCCCATCTGGGTGTTATCCCACTTTGGGTGGTGAACAAACAGAAAATGAATGACAACAGTGCCCACAAAAAATCAAACGCACCAATTTAAAGAAAGGAAGTACAATTTCCAAAACACTTCTTATATGACATAATCAAAGTTTTAAAAACAGCTAACAAGACATATCTTATGCATGTTGACTCAGGCAATCTTCTGCATTTTCAGGAAAAGCTACAAATGGCCCCTAAAGTCACTCTGGAAAGGAACCAAATGTCAGTTTCATTCTGAAGATACAACTCCATGTTTCAGGGTGAGTATTTCAGACAACGAAACCAATAAGAATCTCAAGTAAAACTTACACGAATCATTTCATACTTTTTCGAATTTCTTCTCTGTAATGATTTCATCCCCAAACCACAATGTGCCTTGTCAGTCTTGAAGTTTATATGACAAGTATAAAAGTATCACTGACAACCAGTGTGGTATAGAGTAATAGACTAGCACTCAGAAGATCTGAATTCAAATCCCTCCTTGGCCATGAACACTCATGGAGAGATGGCAATGGTAAAACAACTCTTTAAATCACTGCTGAGTAGAAATGTGGCTTGATGGTACACAAGATATTTCTGCAAGAGTTTTCAAATGCTGAAGAAAGTACATCTTAGAGAGAAAATATTTTCAATATGGGGAGAAATATGATAATAAGCATCAATAATGGATTATGCTCACAACATAAAACCCAAATGCACCAATCCCACACAAGGCTTTTATTATGCGCTCAGCCTTTCTCATTCATAGGATTTTATACAGATTTTGAAAGCCACTGTTGGTTTTTTATTTATAACCCTCCCATATTTTCCCAATGCTTAATGCAGGGGTTCCCATATGACCCATGATTAATTAGCCCATGGCGCCGAGGACCTAAACACCACCGGAAGTGACAAAAAAACCAACAAAAATTTACAAAAATGCAGTGAAACTGTTCCACCCTCCTTCCCGCTGCCATGGGAAGCAGCAAAGGCTGCAAAAGAAGCCAAAAATGCTGTGATTGTGCTCGCTGCCACAGAAACCGGAAGTGCTGGAAGCGGCGGGAGGAACCACACCTCTCGCCCACTCACCAGTGTGAAGGGGATGTGACCAGCTCATGGCAGAAAAGGTTGGACACCCCTGACTTAATATTTTTGTTGCCTCAGAAAATCTCTTAGCAGAGGAAATATGGAATAGCTGCATAATAATGCTAACTGGTAGCATTAGAACCTTACTATATGAAAGTTGGACGACTGGATGACTGGAAGGTCGGCAGGTCGAGACCCAAGTACTTCATGATGGAGTTCCCTTGCTTGAGAGCTAGTCGTATCCGACTCTAGGGTTCATTGCTCATCTCTGTTTATAGCCAAAGCATCAGCACTGTCTGCGTCTGCAGACGTTTCTGTGGACATGTGGTAGGCATGCCTAGACACCAGAATGCACGGAATGCTGTTTACCTTCCCACCAAAGTGGTACCTACTGTATTTATCTACTTGCAATTTCTTTCGAACTGCTAGTTTGGCAGGAGCTGGGACAGAGATAGGAGCTCATTCCGTCATGCAGTACTCGGGTATTGAACTCTGACCTTCCAGTCTTCAAGTTCAACATCTTAAGCCACTGCAGTCCTTTACCACTTGAGCCACTGCAGTCCTTTACTTTTACAATATCTTATATTCTGTGCATCATTCCCAGTGCCCCAATGACTATAGGGACCAGTGTTGTGCATTTCATTTCATCCACAATTTAGTTATTTCTATTGCTAGGGCTCTGTATTCTATTAATTTTTCCAATTCTTCATCTTCGACTCTGGTATCTCCTGGAATTGCCACGTGATTATCCAGACATTTTTTTGTTCTATTACCATCTGATGTATTATACTCAAGGTATCTGTCAGTTTGGATCTGACAACCCCATACTATATGAACTTAACTTGGCCATTTTCTAACACCTTCTTTATTTGATGTTCCCATAAATTCCTAAAACCCTGACTTACATATGCCTTGAGTTACATAAAATTCGAGTTACCTAAAGATTTTGTGCTAAAACTATGTCCCGATTTACACGATTTCCTATGGGTTTGCTTTGAGTTACATAAAGATTCTTTTTCCTATGGGTTTGCTTCAAGTTACGAAAAATTCATTTCCCTATGGGTTTGCTTCAATTTACATAAAAATTTCATTTTTCCTATAGGTTTGCTTTGAGTTACGTAAAAACATATTTTTCCTATGGGTTTGCTTCGAGTTACATAAAAAACTGATTTAAGCAAAAGCCTACGGAACGGACTTTTTTTTCGTAAGTAGGGGTTTTACTGTACAGTAGAACCTCGGATAAAGTCCAAACTCCATTCTACAAGTTTGGACTTTATCCGATTTTGGACTTTATCCGAATCAAATGGGTGATACATCAGATAATGTCCAAAAATGGACTTTATCCGAGGTTCCTATACCAAATACCTCAGATAACGTCCATTTTTAAAGCGGTTTTAGACTTTATGTGATGCATCACATGTGCATGAAAACCGCAACTTTATCCGAATCAGACTTTATCCGAGGTACCACTGTATTAGCATAATCATTTTGCAACTCCGTCCTGTTTTGTTTTGTACTCTTCTGTGCAGTCTTTGAACATTCACAGGCAAGGTGTGACAGTTTCATCTTTTTCTTGACCAAGTCAACATTTGTTGTTTGCACTAATTCCTTTAATTTTAACTTTCATAACCTTAGTTTCGTGTGCTTGCTCTTGTGCAACAAAAATCAAACGTTTGGTTTCTTCCACTATGTCCTCACTTTTAGCCATGCCTGAATTGTTACCATGTTTTCCGTCAGGTATAATCCATGCAAATGTTTATTTTTCCAGTTGTTTAATTATTGTCAAATTGTTTATCATCATCATTATCACCTTCCCACTTAAATCAATAGGACTTTTTAAAAGTTTAATTTTGTATGTATCATATCTCACATATCTGTTAGAATCAAAATGACTGTAACTGTGTAGACAGTAACATTTAAATCTTAGAAAGCTGAGCTCCACAAAAACATACACTGAAAAGTTTAAATAAGGTAAATTTAAGAACAAGTAATTCTTACCTCAGAGAGACAATGCATTGTTGGCAAAATCTGTGCCCACATCCTGTCTGGTGAGGATTATGGAGGACTAGATGGCAATATGTACATTTGTATCGGTCTTGTAATGTCTCCACAAACTGATAGTTGGCATCAGGCTCAAAATCAAGAGAAACTGCACTCGTAGAATTCTCTTGAATGTAAAGATTTGGTGACTGGCCTGCAAGATCTTCAGAGGCCATGGACACAGAGCTAAAAATACATATAAGAAAAGAAAAAGGCTAGATGTGTACACGGAAGTATATTCTCTGTCGTCTTCTTTGATCAATGGAGAAACACCAGTGTCACAATTATTTCAAAGGGATGGGGGATGTTATAGCCCTGCTGCAGCAAAAGCAACCAAGAGTCTTGTGGCACCTTAAAGACTTAAAAGTTTTTATCCTGCATCAGATTGGGTTCTCTGGAAGGAAGGTATTGAAAGTTTATACCATCCTGTGATATTTTTGCTTGTTTTAAAAATATAAAGATTGAGCATATGTAAGGCAGGACCGTACTCCTACATTCAGCACGTTTAGCTTGCAGAGTGCCAAGAACTCAACTCAACGTGCCTGCTGCTGCAAATTTCGCTTTGATTTCTCAGACATAAACAATGGCTAAAAGTGAGGACATAGTGGAAGAAACCAAACGTTTGATTTTTGTTGCACAAGAGCAAGCACACGAAACTAAGGTTATGAAAGTTAAAATTAAAGGAATTAGTGCAAACAACAAATGTTGACTTGGTCAAGAAAAAGATGACCGGATATGCATTAGGGCGAATCGCCTTGTTAATGGTACACTTATAATCAGCGCAAATGCGCACCTCCCCGTTAGCCTTCAGAGCTGTTACAATTGGAGTTTCCCACTCCGCGGAATCAACAGGAATAAGAATCCCCTGGCCCACCAATTTGTCCAGTTCCGCCTCTATCTTGTCCTTTAGTGCGAAAGGCACCCTGCGCGGTTTGAGTCTTATCGGGCGGACCTCCGGGTCCAGGTCGAAGGCTACAGGGGGTCCCTTGAATTTTCCAAGTCCTTTTTCAAAAACGGCGGGGTGCGCGTCACACACCGCTTGTATCGGATCCGCGCCCACGGCATGCACCCCCCCTATGAACAAACCCAAGGGCTGAAACCACTGCGTCCCTAGGAGGCTACAATTCCCCCCTTTGAGAACGACTAGAGGGAGCTCTGCGGAATGTCTTTTACGACCCGGTACGACACTGGCCCCGTCTGTTCTACTACCGTCGCCGGCACCCAGGCTGGCCCCGCGCTGGCATAGTTCCTGCAATGAACAGGGTCGCCGGCGGCGAAACCTTTCGAGACAGCAAAAAGCACCAATATCACTCCTACACTTCTCTTGAAAAGCACTACCGAAAAGCAAATGAGTAGCTAATTGGGTTTAGAACTATCTGGGTGTAGAATGGCGAGTAAGACACTTGTGCCTCTTTAACCCCCTTCTGGAGCTGACAGAGTTTTTCAATACAATAATAACATAAAGTATGAGTATGGTTTAAGCGATTATTGTTATCTCTTGTTGCCCTAACAAGGACACAGCCTCGGGCTGGGTTAACTCAGGTTTATTGCATCATGGACAGAGGGAACATGAGGTAATGGCGGATCGATAGCTCTTTATATACTGCAGTAATACATTTGAACGTGGTGCCATAGTAGCCCATTGGCTACTGCCTGCGTGACGTCATTGCGAGTCACGCCCTTCTTGTCCAGGTGTAGGTGGTGGCGGGAAAGCTTCCCGCGCTGTTGCCTTTGATGAGTTCTGACCGAGAGAGCTTGGACGCTCGCTGCTGCCAGCTGGTGGTCATTAGCTCGCGTCCTCATGCAGGGTTCATATGATACAGCTGAAGGTTACATTGTTGCTATAGGCACGGTTACATTGGTTCCGATACATTGTAATCCATGTGGAAGGTAAAACCCTTAGAACACAACATCCCTCCCCCCTAGGACGAGACAACGTCTCGAGCCCATGCTTCTAGACACTCCCCCCCTTAGGAGACAAAATCTCTCAGCCAAGATGGCTTGTTTCGAACACGCTGGGGTCTCGATGCGGGCTGCCTCTCCCCGGGTTTGCTACCTTCTCTTTGTCCCCTGGTTTCCTGTCCTGTAATTTGAGAGGGAGACTCGTTAGTGACTTGCCGCGGCTCCGCGGCGTTGTTGGGAGGTGTGCTCTTACTTAGGGAGGAACCGGGGGCGCTGGGGGCTAACGAAAAACCCCTCTTCTCGCCTGGATGGGTGGGGGAACACTCCTGAAAACCCCCCCGGCTCGCAAAATCAAAATCAAAATTATATTCGGGGGCAGCGGTCGCGAACTCCTCTCCCCCTTCCCCGGCCTCTGACGGAACTGGTTTATCAAAAGGATATGAGTCGGGGCCGCTGCTTCTTCCTTCCCCTCTTGCTTGGGACTGTTGTCCTCTGCTGTCTCCCCCTTGGGTTAAGCGGGTGGGAGAGAACCCTAACGCTGAATCTTGTTGGAGATCCTCACTGACTGGCCCACTTACTCGGTGCCTCAGTTGGTCTGCGTGCCTCCTCCAGAGGAGACCGGTGTGGGTTTCGACCCGGTACGACACTGGCCCCGTCTGTTCTACTACCGTCGCCGGCACCCAGGCTGGCCCCGCGCTGGCATAGTTCCTGCAATGAACAGGGTCGCCGGCGGCGAAACCTTTCGAGACTGCCAGCCCCACGTTTTTTCCCTTATCCTCAATTCTTGTGGGGTCCAGCCTGGACAGGAGTGTAGTCAGTTTCCGCCGCATCAATAGCTCTGCCGGCGAGTAACCTGACGCTAAGGGGGTCACCCTATACGCTAATAAGAACTGACATACTTGGTGATTTAGGTCCCCGGGGCCCATGCGCCGAAGCGCCTCCTTTGTTGTACGCACCAACCGTTCCACTTGGCCATTCGTGGCCGGGTGAAACGGCGCGGACGTGACATGCCGAATGGCATTCGCCTCCATAAATGCCCCGAACTCTGAGGAGGTGAAGCAACTCGCGTTATCGCTGACTAAAGTATCGGGTAAACCGAACGTTGAAAAGACTCTCCGTAGTTGGTTAATTGTAGTGGCGGAGGACGTGCTCTTTACCGGGATGACCTCCAGCCACTTTGAGAATGCATCCACCACCAGGAGAAACATGGTTCCCCGGAAAGGGCCAGCGAAATCTACGTGCACTCTGGACCATGGCCCCCTTGCTGTGTCCCATTCCCTATGCGGGAGGCGGGCCGCCTCTGGTCGGGACCCCTGGCATGCCTCACAAGTACCGACCATGTGCTCAATGTCCTCGTCCAGTTGTGGCCACCAAAAGTAACTGCGGGCCAGCGCTTTTGAGCGAACGATGCCCGGGTGGCTGACGTGCAGCAGTTTGAGCACCCTCGGCCGCATGGGCGTTGGGACCACCACCCGTTGGCCCCACAACAGGCACCCCCTTTCTATGGACAGCTCTAGCTTCTTCCGAAAGAATGGGTCGAATTCCTTGCTTGGGGACGATGCTGGCCACCCCTTCTGCACCCATGAGCTGACTTTCCCCAACGTTCTGTCCTTGCCTGTCGCCCTGGCTATATCGGCTGGTACTATTGGGGGTTCGTCTAAAACCTCGATTAGCAACACCTGGCGGTCTCTTCCTATTCTGGCTTTCTGGTCGTCCGACAATGGCAAAGGGGATCTCGAAAGTGCATCAGCATGGCTGATCTCCTTTCCGGGCCGGTACTCCAACTCGTGTTGGTATGCGTTAAGAAAAATGGCCCATCGCAACATTCTCGGGGATAGTATCTGCGGCGTGGGCTTGCCTGCCGTGAAAATCCCTAACAGGGGCTTGTGATCCGTCACGATTTTGAACGGGCGGCCATACAGAAAATCGTGAAACTTTTTGGTCCCCGCTACTATTGCTAATGCCTCCCTGTCGGTTTGTGCGTAATTTCGCTCTGCTTGGGACAGGGACCTTGAATAAAACGCAACTGGGGCCTCCCGACCGTCATCCAACACGTGGCAAAGCACCGCCCCCACCCCCACCGGTGATGCATCACAGACTAAGACCACCGGCCGTTTGGGGTCGAAATGTGTAAGGATTGCGTCCGATGTTAAAAGTTGCTTTAATTCGTTGAACGCCTTCTCGTGCTCGTCACCCCACATCCATGTCTCCTCCTTTTTAAGTAACCGATGAAGCGGTTCGGCCACGGAGGCTTTCCGCGGGAGGAATGTATGGTAAAAATTGAGGAGCCCCAGGAATGACTGAAGTTCGGTTTTGGATGTGGGGCGAGGGGCCTTCTTAATGGCTGCTACCTTGGATTTGGACGGCTTAATCCCCTCGGGTGTGATCCGAAACCCTAAAAACTCGACCTCGGTTTCGAAAAAAACACATTTGTCCTTCCTCAGTCTCAGCCCCGCTTTCTCGAACACAGTTAGCACTTTATCCAATCTCCTGGCTAGTTCGGCCTCACTCCCCCCTGTTATCAATACGTCATCAAAATAAGGCAACACCCCCTCCAGCCCCTTCAGGAGGCGTTCCACAAGCGACTGAAAAAGACCGGGTGCCGAGTTCACGCCGAACTGTAAACGCGACACCTGGAACGCTCCTTTATGTGTGACTATCGTTTGTGCCGCGGCCGTGGCGGGAGTTACGGGGAGTTGTTGATAGGCTTGTGCCAAATCGAGCTTAGCGAAACACTTTCCCCCATTTAGCCTGGCCAAAAGGTGGCTGACCACTGGCACCGGATATGCATTAGGGCGAATCGCCTTGTTAATGGTACACTTATAATCAGCGCAAATGCGCACCTCCCCGTTAGCCTTCAGAGCTGTTACAATTGGAGTTTCCCACTCCGCGGAATCAACAGGAATAAGAATCCCCTGGCCCACCAATTTGTCCAGTTCCGCCTCTATCTTGTCCTTTAGTGCGAAAGGCACCCTGCGCGGTTTGAGTCTTATCGGGCGGACCTCCGGGTCCAGGTCGAAGGCTACAGGGGGTCCCTTGAATTTTCCAAGTCCTTTTTCAAAAACGGCGGGGTGCGCGTCACACACCGCTTGTATCGGATCCGCGCCCACGGCATGCACCCCCCCTATGAACAAACCCAAGGGCTGAAACCACTGCGTCCCTAGGAGGCTACAATTCCCCCCTTTGAGAACGACTAGAGGGAGCTCTGCGGAATGTCTTTTATAACGAACCCGAAATTTTCCGACCCCCAGCACTGGAATGCTGTTCCCTTGTACGTCCCGTAGCGTGGACCTCAGAGTCTTAAGTTTGGGCCGCGCTTGGGGGTCGATCTTCAAGAACTCTTTCTGGGGAATTATGGAATAATAGGACCCCGAGTCAATCTCCATCCTAACAGGGGCCCCTTGTACTATTACCTCAATGAAGTAATGGTTTTGTCCCGCGGACACGCTGAACACGGGGGCGTCGTCCTCACTGCCGTCCGAGACGCGACCCACGCCGTCCTGCTTCCTCGTGGTTCGGGCGCCATCTTGGGGTCTCGCTGGACGGTCCGGTCTGGCCGAACGGTCTTTCGACTGCCTCCGGCCCTCTTTCCGATTTCTGCATGCCCTGGCGATGTGCCCGCGCCGGCCACAGCTGTAACATTCGGCTTTCCTGAAAGGGCACTTCGCACGCTCGTGGGCCGCCCCACAACCATCGCAGCGGCGCCCCCCTTTCCGGACCTTCTGTACCTCTTCGCCGTCGCTGCCATCTGTGGAGGATCTCGAGGTTCGCCGGGTCGCGTGCACCGGCTGTCCTGACTTGCCGCGCACCGAGCTTTCCGCTTTGCTGGCCCTAGGACGCCACTCACGCCACTCGTGTATTTCGTCCACTCCCGCATTCGTGGACTCCGCGGATTCCGCGGTCTCTACGACCTCGGCCAGCGTGGGTGGCGGCTCCCTGTTCATCAGGCGGCGCTGCACTTCCTTGTCCTTCAGGCCACACAGCACGACGTCCCTCATGATCATCTCCAGGTTGTCCCACTTGCAGGGAACGGCGGCTACCCTCAGGGCCTCCACGAACGCCTCTACCGACTCATCCGGCGCTTGGACTCGCCTCCAAAACGCACTCCTCGCAGGAAACATTGCCTTCGAGGGTTGGAAACGCTCACGCAGCAACTTCAGTATGTCGTCGGTTTTGAAGTCATCCAACGTCTTCGGTTCGATCATGCCCACCAGCGTCCGCTTGGTCTCTACACCCAGCATTCGGGTGAGGATGGCCCTCTTCCTTTCCTCGTCGTCTTTGACTTTGAGTTCCACCAAGGCCGCCTTGAAATCCATGTTAAAGATGGTCCAGTCTTGCGGCTTGGTAATATTGAACCCGCTCTGTGTCCTGGCGCTTTGGGAATCCATAATCCCACCTTCGTCGCCAATTTGGTGTATGAAAACCAAGACACAGGACACAGCCTCGGGCTGGGTTAACTCAGGTTTATTGCATCATGGACAGAGGGAACATGAGGTAATGGCGGATCGATAGCTCTTTATATACTGCAGTAATACATTTGAACGTGGTGCCATAGTAGCCCATTGGCTACTGCCTGCGTGACGTCATTGCGAGTCACGCCCTTCTTGTCCAGGTGTAGGTGGTGGCGGGAAAGCTTCCCGCGCTGTTGCCTTTGATGAGTTCTGACCGAGAGAGCTTGGACGCTCGCTGCTGCCAGCTGGTGGTCATTAGCTCGCGTCCTCATGCAGGGTTCATATGATACAGCTGAAGGTTACATTGTTGCTATAGGCACGGTTACATTGGTTCCGATACATTGTAATCCATGTGGAAGGTAAAACCCTTAGAACACAACAATTATGTTCCTGCACTCTAGGATGATCGAGAACAGATCATCAAGCCGGGCTCGAAACAGCAAGGCGGAGGGGGGAACTTACCTCTCCGTCGCGCTGTTCCTCCTCCAGTGATGGTGTGGGCCCGTAACAGAGGTAAGGGAGGGAGGGAGGGTTGGAAGGAGTGAGTGACAGAAAGGAAGGAGGGAAGGGGGAAGGGAGGGGGGACGGGGAGAAGGGAGGGAAAGAAGGTGGGAGGGAAGGCAGGAATTAAATGGGGACAGAGGAAGGGTGGGAACGAATGAGGGAGGGAAGGAAGGAAGGAAGGGGGGGGAAAGGAAGGAAGATGTGCAAGAGGGAGGGAGGGAAAGTAGGGAAGTAAGAGAAAGAGGGTTAGTTGTGCCGTTGCTGCCTCCACCCAGGGTGTTGTTCAGTCCTTCAGTCTCGGCAGTGGCGGCAGTTGGGGGTGGTTGCACATTGGGGCTCGCACGCTGGGCACTAGGGCGGTTGGCGTTGTTTCGTGCCTGCGTGCGTCGACTGTCCCGCCTCCTCCGTGCTCAGGTCCTCCTGCCTGATTGGCTGAGGCGTGCTGCAGGGGACGCTGGGACTCGTAGTTTTTTCGTGGTTGTGGGGCGTAAGCCCCACTCTCGCCCCCCCGGACCCTCATGGCGCTGATCTCGGGGACAAAAGGTAGGTGTGTTTGGAGCATTACAGGATAGGCTCCAGGGGTGTGGGTACGCATGCTGCACACGTACGGCCACACCCCTTCCTTATAGGTTAAGACTGTAGTCAAAGTAAGTTACATAAACCAAGTTTCAAGAAGCACATTAGTTCTATGTTTCTTAAGTTCAGAAAGCACATTAAAAAATGAAAGCCTATCTAATTGTGGAAGCCCTGAGGGCCCACCTCTTTCTCTCTCTCTCACCAGCCTACATGTTTGCTCAGTGTCGACATACCAAGAGAAAGTCCTGCCCAGTCCTCTGGTTTTTATCTTCTCAAACAAGTTCCACCCTCTTGCCATTCCCCTAAAGGAATCCAGCCAATGACTATACAGTATCACATGTCTATCAAACTTTAAGTTTCGTCTCCCCAAGAACACGAGGGTTGAGATGTTTAGTCTGGCAAGCAGCTTCTGCCCAGTGATACCCATAATGCAACACTGCCACCCCCCTCCAGTGCACACACACACACACAAATCTCCGTACAGATTAGAATAACACACAGGCCTCATTCTAACCATGACACATGGTTTATGGAGACTATACCTCTGTTAATGCAGCCTAAAACAGTGTTGACCTTTTTGCAGTGACACTGCACTGCTGATTCTTATTCAGCTACTGATCTACAATAATTCCAAGATCCTTCTCAATTGTAGTATTACTGAGCCAAGTATCCCCCCATCTTGTAACTGTGCATCTGGCTTTTGTTTCCTAGGTATAAAGCTTTGCTATTATCCTTGTTAAATTTCATTCTGTTGGTTTTAGCCCAGTGTTCAAGCCTATCAAGCACTTTTTGAATTCTACTCCTGTCTTCCAAGGTATTAACTATTCCACCCAGTTTTGTGTCATTTGCAAATTTGATAATTATTCCCTGCACTGCCACTCAAAGTCCACGACATGAGAGGTGGTAACAAGCCAAAGTAAGGGATTGCTAGGATTGGAAGAAATATGATGCGGCCTTGTGCCACAGGACTGTTATGGCAGCCATGAAGGACATCCTGGGTCACCCTGAAACAAACTGGCTAAATTGGCTCGGGTGAAGTTGCAACAGGCCCAGCAAGCCAGGTATGGATAATCCATTGCTAAAGAAATACAAACATGATACAAACGAACGGATTAAATAGGAAATGACTGTGGCAGTGTTAAAGGACTAAGAGACAGAACAATGAAATACAAAATAGGAACTCTAAATATAAAGCAGAAAAAAACTGTAGAAATAATTGAAAGAATAGGGATTAAAGATAATAGGTCTAGTGGATGTAAGACCCAAAGGACATGGGAGTATTAAAGGGTGGAGTCAATAATTTCCTGAATTATTTCTCCTCTATGAGTAGACTGTGTAGAGAGAAAAAAGTGAGGCATCAAGAAATTTGAGCAGATTAAATTTATTATTGATGCTGTTTTGCTAGTCACCTTGCAGGCAAATAGGCCTTAATAAAGAGCAGTTGCTCATACTTTTAATGCACATTTGCAGGCTCGGGTACTGACCATTCATACTCTTTGGGTTATCATGTCTGGCATTTAATTTTTGAAGTAAGTACCATACTTATGAAAAATGCTGATGACAGTTTCACTTACGTTTTCTCCAGTGTGACTCATTTAGCAAAAAGCACCAATATCACTCCTACACTTCTCTTGAAAAGCACTACCGAAAAGCAAATGAGTAGCTAATTGGGTTTAGAACTATCTGGGTGTAGAATGGCGAGTAAGACACTTGTGCCTCTTTAACCCCCTTCTGGAGCTGACAGAGTTTTTCAATACAATAATAACATAAAGTATGAGTATGGTTTAAGCGATTATTGTTATCTCTTGTTGCCCTAACAAAATTGACACTATTACCACGGGTAGTTTGTTTCATGATTCCTCATCACCAGTAAGCTTTTAAAATTTGAATTATTTAGTAGAATTCTAAAAGAAAAGACTTTGACATAATGCAGCAATTCCTTTGCTGAGCTGGGTCCCTCCATGCGTGAGCCCCCACCCCAGTACATGGAAGACTGGGACAACTGTCCTGATGCTTCTACTCTTTAAAAACATTTGCTTCTATTCAACCTCTGATACTTTATCCCAGGGTCAACAAACCTGGCTCTCCAGATGTTCTTGGACTTCAATTCCCAGAAGCTCTGATCAGCAGGTGTGCTGACTTGGGCTTCTGGGAATTTAAGTCTAAAAACACCTGGAGAGCCATATTTGCTGACCTCTGCTCTATCCTATCAATAAATCTATATCTGCAACTTCAAATGGTATTGCCAGATAACTTTTCCTTTTCAGCTGCAGAGGCTGAAAAACAAACATATAGATGCTATATAGACAATTCTCCTCTCCTCTCTCCATCCAACAAATCAATCATTTATTTGGCGGCGGCAGCACTGTCTTCATATATACAACTGTATTTTCAAACCATAGGGGATGAAAAGCTGTTTACAACAGAGAGAAATGTGATTATTCAATGAGTAAAATAAAGAGTTGACACAGTGGAAATATCAGTTCCTCTGTCTTCAGTGTATTTAAACCCACAGAGACTGACTCATCTTACTCATAATAGGTTTAGAAACAATGCATTTGCCACTTTGGCTGTGATAATATAGAACAACAGCATTTGGCTGAACTGAACAGGAATACAAACCTGGTATCGCCCTAAAGATGTTTTTGTATCGCAAGCTGGAAAATTTCTGCAAAATACTTGCAAATTGAGCACTTCTCTTTTACAGCAATTATCTTTGAAAACCTAAATAAAGAGTATAGAACTTTATTTCAAAACACAGAGAAACTGAAGGACAGTAATGTGTGTGTATATATATATAAAAATATATAATTTTTAAAAAATGTGTGACTGTTTTTAACAGTGTGAGTGAGTTTTATGTTGTTAGCCGCCTGGAGTAGGAAAATCTCCTAGATGAGTATAAGTATAAAAAATAAAATTAATAAAAATATCACAGTGGTATCTTGAGTTAGGAATGCCTCATGTTATGAAATTTTCAGGATACGAATGAAAATCCATTGAAAATAATGCCTTGAGTTAGTTTTCCCATAGGAATGCATTGAAAACCAATCAATTTGTTCCAGAGGTCAGAAAAAAGGGGTTTCAATGCATTCCTATGGGAAACAGCATTTCAAGTTATGAACTTTTCATAATACGAAACGTCCCGAGAAACACGTTACATTCGTAACTCAAGGTACCACTGTATAATCATTTAAAAAGAGATAAATAAAGCCAACCACTATACAGAGGATCAATGTTATATTGTACTTAAATCACAATGACATATGTATACACCTGGCAGCTGCAACAAAGAAGAAAAAACAGGAGACAAGAGGAGACACTTTGGATGGCTCCTTCTATACCACATTTACAATAAAATTTCCCAAGAACTTTCATATTTTGATCATGAAATGAATTCAATTCTAGATTAACATTTCTTTGGCTGCTTTAAATTTTCCAGTTATCCTTCACCAACATTTTAATATCATTCAAAAGTCCTGCACAGATTGAGTCAATAAAATCATCTATACAATATTTCTTCTTTTACCTCATGAAGTTTTATTATTTCTTTGTCCACTGGACATGCGGGTACAACATTCAGTAATCTACAGAGATACAGAAAAATTGGGGTTATGCTTGGTTAAAAAGTTACAGTTAAATGCCGGACTAGATCACTATAATATTCTCTATGATCTCAACAACAACAACAAAACATTAAACCCCTCCATATGCTCTATTATAGTGCTGCTTTTTTTTTTACAATTTCCTTTCTTCATCAAGTCCCACTTTGAGAAAGATTCTGCTTGCGATTACTGCAACAGTGCTTTAAATAGAAATCCTGGTGTTGAACAGAAATAACTATAAGGAAATTGCTGTAGGAAATTAAAGTAAGAAAGCTTGGATGAGAAACCCTGGTGAACTAAAGCAACTTAATTGTTCATACACAATAACTTTAACATAACCTTTCTTGGATACCATGGAATAATTATTCAGTGTGGAGTCCGCACATTGGTAGACATCTCTGCGATGACATTCTGCACATGAAATGGACCTGAGAAATCAAGTCCATTTGCATGCAGTTTTTTTTTAGCCATTTGGATATCACGTCACCTGCTGGCTAGGCAGACCATGACCTTGCCCAAGAGATCCAATGGAGGACGCTTTGGTGAGTTTTAGTCCCTGCCTAACATCATTGACAAGAGATGGGCAACACTGCCTAGTTAGATCACTCAAGCGCCTGTGCTATGACAAGGCTCTCACCTAGCAGGGGTTTAACATAACAGAATTCATAAAAACTCTTGCGTAAAAGATCACAAATGGTCGACATACCATCAAAGTTATACCTGTTCATTAAATCAACCAGATTACTATTTATCTATTTATTTATTTATTTACTAGCTGGTTACCCAGCCTTGCTCGGGTTTTTGTCACCCCTGTGTTTTTATATTTGTAAGGCCCAAATTGCTCTCAAAGGGCATTAAAACCCGAAGCGCAGCCTACGACCTAACTGGCTGCCCTTCTCAGGGCAGCTTCGATGGCTTCACCATGATGGCGGGCATCTCTGACCAGTAAACTATCTGTTTTGCGAACTCGCTACCCACTTAGCAAGAGAACTTGCCTGCTTCCTCTCCTGAGGGTCCCTGGTAGCCTCTCTCCTTTCCATCTGTCCACTGGACTCCTGCCCTGCCAGCTCCACTGACCAAGGCTCAGCCCCCCCGTGATGTCACAAAGTCCCAGACCAATTTTGGGGGGCATAAACCCTGAAATGGGTTCCGAGACCCCCACAGTGCTGATCTCACAAGCCCAAGGTATGTATGTGCCAAATTTCAGCGAGATCGGCCTAGCGGTGCAGGAGCCTTTCGAGCATATACAAACAGAGATCTCTGTTTTATAGATATAGTTTATTTATTTATTTGATGTATTTGATTTTATTTGATTTCTATACCTCCCATCTGGGTGTTATCCCACTTTGGGTGGTGAACAAACAGAAAATGAATGACAACAGTGCCCACAAAAAATCAAACGCACCAATTTAAAGAAAGGAAGTACAATTTCCAAAACACTTCTTATATGACATAATCAAAGTTTTAAAAACAGCTAACAAGACATATCTTATGCATGTTGACTCAGGCAATCTTCTGCATTTTCAGGAAAAGCTACAAATGGCCCCTAAAGTCACTCTGGAAAGGAACCAAATGTCAGTTTCATTCTGAAGATACAACTCCATGTTTCAGGGTGAGTATTTCAGACAACGAAACCAATAAGAATCTCAAGTAAAACTTACACGAATCATTTCATACTTTTTCGAATTTCTTCTCTGTAATGATTTCATCCCCAAACCACAATGTGCCTTGTCAGTCTTGAAGTTTATATGACAAGTATAAAAGTATCACTGACAACCAGTGTGGTATAGAGTAATAGACTAGCACTCAGAAGATCTGAATTCAAATCCCTCCTTGGCCATGAACACTCATGGAGAGATGGCAATGGTAAAACAACTCTTTAAATCACTGCTGAGTAGAAATGTGGCTTGATGGTACACAAGATATTTCTGCAAGAGTTTTCAAATGCTGAAGAAAGTACATCTTAGAGAGAAAATATTTTCAATATGGGGAGAAATATGATAATAAGCATCAATAATGGATTATGCTCACAACATAAAACCCAAATGCACCAATCCCACACAAGGCTTTTATTATGCGCTCAGCCTTTCTCATTCATAGGATTTTATACAGATTTTGAAAGCCACTGTTGGTTTTTTATTTATAACCCTCCCATATTTTCCCAATGCTTAATGCAGGGGTTCCCATATGACCCATGATTAATTAGCCCATGGCGCCGAGGACCTAAACACCACCGGAAGTGACAAAAAAACCAACAAAAATTTACAAAAATGCAGTGAAACTGTTCCACCCTCCTTCCCGCTGCCATGGGAAGCAGCAAAGGCTGCAAAAGAAGCCAAAAATGCTGTGATTGTGCTCGCTGCCACAGAAACCGGAAGTGCTGGAAGCGGCGGGAGGAACCACACCTCTCGCCCACTCACCAGTGTGAAGGGGATGTGACCAGCTCATGGCAGAAAAGGTTGGACACCCCTGACTTAATATTTTTGTTGCCTCAGAAAATCTCTTAGCAGAGGAAATATGGAATAGCTGCATAATAATGCTAACTGGTAGCATTAGAACCTTACTATATGAAAGTTGGACGACTGGATGACTGGAAGGTCGGCAGGTCGAGACCCAAGTACTTCATGATGGAGTTCCCTTGCTTGAGAGCTAGTCGTATCCGACTCTAGGGTTCATTGCTCATCTCTGTTTATAGCCAAAGCATCAGCACTGTCTGCGTCTGCAGACGTTTCTGTGGACATGTGGTAGGCATGCCTAGACACCAGAATGCACGGAATGCTGTTTACCTTCCCACCAAAGTGGTACCTACTGTATTTATCTACTTGCAATTTCTTTCGAACTGCTAGTTTGGCAGGAGCTGGGACAGAGATAGGAGCTCATTCCGTCATGCAGTACTCGGGTATTGAACTCTGACCTTCCAGTCTTCAAGTTCAACATCTTAAGCCACTGCAGTCCTTTACCACTTGAGCCACTGCAGTCCTTTACTTTTACAATATCTTATATTCTGTGCATCATTCCCAGTGCCCCAATGACTATAGGGACCAGTGTTGTGCATTTCATTTCATCCACAATTTAGTTATTTCTATTGCTAGGGCTCTGTATTCTATTAATTTTTCCAATTCTTCATCTTCGACTCTGGTATCTCCTGGAATTGCCACGTGATTATCCAGACATTTTTTTGTTCTATTACCATCTGATGTATTATACTCAAGGTATCTGTCAGTTTGGATCTGACAACCCCATACTATATGAACTTAACTTGGCCATTTTCTAACACCTTCTTTATTTGATGTTCCCATAAATTCCTAAAACCCTGACTTACATATGCCTTGAGTTACATAAAATTCGAGTTACCTAAAGATTTTGTGCTAAAACTATGTCCCGATTTACACGATTTCCTATGGGTTTGCTTTGAGTTACATAAAGATTCTTTTTCCTATGGGTTTGCTTCAAGTTACGAAAAATTCATTTCCCTATGGGTTTGCTTCAATTTACATAAAAATTTCATTTTTCCTATAGGTTTGCTTTGAGTTACGTAAAAACATATTTTTCCTATGGGTTTGCTTCGAGTTACATAAAAAACTGATTTAAGCAAAAGCCTACGGAACGGACTTTTTTTTCGTAAGTAGGGGTTTTACTGTACAGTAGAACCTCGGATAAAGTCCAAACTCCATTCTACAAGTTTGGACTTTATCCGATTTTGGACTTTATCCGAATCAAATGGGTGATACATCAGATAATGTCCAAAAATGGACTTTATCCGAGGTTCCTATACCAAATACCTCAGATAACGTCCATTTTTAAAGCGGTTTTAGACTTTATGTGATGCATCACATGTGCATGAAAACCGCAACTTTATCCGAATCAGACTTTATCCGAGGTACCACTGTATTAGCATAATCATTTTGCAACTCCGTCCTGTTTTGTTTTGTACTCTTCTGTGCAGTCTTTGAACATTCACAGGCAAGGTGTGACAGTTTCATCTTTTTCTTGACCAAGTCAACATTTGTTGTTTGCACTAATTCCTTTAATTTTAACTTTCATAACCTTAGTTTCGTGTGCTTGCTCTTGTGCAACAAAAATCAAACGTTTGGTTTCTTCCACTATGTCCTCACTTTTAGCCATGCCTGAATTGTTACCATGTTTTCCGTCAGGTATAATCCATGCAAATGTTTATTTTTCCAGTTGTTTAATTATTGTCAAATTGTTTATCATCATCATTATCACCTTCCCACTTAAATCAATAGGACTTTTTAAAAGTTTAATTTTGTATGTATCATATCTCACATATCTGTTAGAATCAAAATGACTGTAACTGTGTAGACAGTAACATTTAAATCTTAGAAAGCTGAGCTCCACAAAAACATACACTGAAAAGTTTAAATAAGGTAAATTTAAGAACAAGTAATTCTTACCTCAGAGAGACAATGCATTGTTGGCAAAATCTGTGCCCACATCCTGTCTGGTGAGGATTATGGAGGACTAGATGGCAATATGTACATTTGTATCGGTCTTGTAATGTCTCCACAAACTGATAGTTGGCATCAGGCTCAAAATCAAGAGAAACTGCACTCGTAGAATTCTCTTGAATGTAAAGATTTGGTGACTGGCCTGCAAGATCTTCAGAGGCCATGGACACAGAGCTAAAAATACATATAAGAAAAGAAAAAGGCTAGATGTGTACACGGAAGTATATTCTCTGTCGTCTTCTTTGATCAATGGAGAAACACCAGTGTCACAATTATTTCAAAGGGATGGGGGATGTTATAGCCCTGCTGCAGCAAAAGCAACCAAGAGTCTTGTGGCACCTTAAAGACTTAAAAGTTTTTATCCTGCATCAGATTGGGTTCTCTGGAAGGAAGGTATTGAAAGTTTATACCATCCTGTGATATTTTTGCTTGTTTTAAAAATATAAAGATTGAGCATATGTAAGGCAGGACCGTACTCCTACATTCAGCACGTTTAGCTTGCAGAGTGCCAAGAACTCAACTCAACGTGCCTGCTGCTGCAAATTTCGCTTTGATTTCTCAGACATAAACAAGTTTGGCTTTCACAGTTCAAGGACATTTTCTTATGACTTACAATAACCTCAAATATCCTTCCATACACAACAAGTGGGCATCTTTTTGCATTTCAGCTATTAAGTGCCTTCTTTTAATTAACTTTCTTGCTGAAGAAACAACGAGGAGCCTCATTATATGATATGCTGTAGTGGTGGAGACAAGTGGTGCATAGCATGAGAAGGAACTACTACGACAACAGTGGTACCTTAAGGTACGAAATTAATTCGTACCTTGAGGTTTTTGTATCTAAAAAAAAATTATAGCTTGAAACACAATGAAAAACATGTTGCATTAGCAGAAGTGGCCACGAGGCCACTGTACACTTTTTCGTATCTCGAAAAAATCTGATTAAAAATTCCTATCTCAAAACAAAATTTTTGAGAGATTTTTTTTCTTATCTCAAGTTTTTTGTAAGTCGAGGAATTCATATGTTGACGTTTTACTGTACAGTACTGTACTACTATTTTAATTAACTGGCATTTAATAGGGGTTGACACAGGTATTTTCCAAGAGATTTGAAACTGTCTGAATAGGCTTTTGTTTGCTGCCATTTCTGCTGTAAGAGTTACATACATTAATTCTCTTGTGCAGAGACTGTCTGGCTTATTTGTTGTACATTGCCAATGGACATTGTTGACAAAGGATGGCATAGGTCCGTGATGGCGAACCTTGGGACTCCAGATGTTCTTGGTCTTCAATTCCCAGAAGCCCCAGCCCCTGTGAATCCACACGAATGGGTTTACTGTGATTCATCCGGACCGCGCCACCCTCGTCACTCCCGGAAGTGGAAGTAAAACACACCCATATGGTGAATTCACAGGGGCTGGGAATTGAAATCCAAGAACATCTGGAGTGCCAAGGTTCACCACCACGAGCATAGGTCATGTTAGTAGATGTACAAGTAAATGCTGATGTTGTGATATTTGGGCTATAACCATGCTGTCAGAGTAAATGTGAGACGACCATTGGTATCTAGCTTTACAACAGTCTAGTTCTCACCTCTGTATCCATACTGTATAATTCACTATGAATCAATTTTGTTTGAGAGAAGAGGTTATCTTTAAGCATGCGCAGGCCAGTTACCCAAGACTTGGGAGTGCAGCACTGTTGTGCAGAATGGGTTGTAGACTCCTGCTTATGCATATGAGGGGTTTTAGCTGTGAGCTGAAGGTGACAACTAACAATGTCCAGCCATATTCTTTTGGGTTTGTCTTATAATAGGTTGTTCCTGGCAAAACATATTGCCCTCATAATCTGCTCTTTAACCATGTTGGGCGGGTATTGTAGTCTACGAAATACCCTTTGTAGATACATGAGTTCAAAATCTCTGTCATTTATGTCTGAGCAGATGAAAGTACTGTACTGTATACCAAATAGCTTGGCTGTAGACAATAGATTTTGTGGTGTGTTCAGGTTGGAGGCATGCAGCTATCTGTAACAAGTAGTGAGTTTGCAATTCAGCATGGTGCTAAGATATATTTCTTTTAGCTTCAAAGTGGTGTCCAGAAAGAGAACCTCTTCTGTATATAGATCCAGGCTAAGTTAATGTTAGGTTGAAAATTATTGAGATTATGGGCAAATTTCACTAATGCTTCTTTCTGGTGAATCCAAATAATAAAAATGTTATGCGTCTGAACAAGTATGATCAATGCAAATACTGTTGACTCTGAGTCTTAAAGTAGAAATTTTAGAACATGTTTTTCACTTAATGCTATAGCACAGATTTCTGATTAAAGTGGTTTTAGTGACTAAGGAACAGCAGAATATCATCAAGAAACAACTGATAATAAATAATTAATTCATGAAGCTAACACTTTATCTTCTCTTTCACACACTTGCTGGTTCTACAGCCAAAAATAACCCTGCTAACAGAAAGTATTCCTTTCATTTTTATTCCTTTCTGTTTGAAACGGGGATGCTCATAAATTGTACGTGACAGCATCCCAACAAGTGGCTATAGCCACCACTGAAGATTATTTTTTTCAAAATAAAGATAGGAATATTCATGGATGAGATACCTAACAATTAGCCATTAAAACCCAAATGTTGCTTTCACATTTGAGGTAGTATATCACTGAATGGGGATTCTGATAATGAGTCATGACTATTTACAACATGCTCTACCTATAAATATCTGAAAGCATCTACTATTAGAACTCTGAATTAAACTGAATCATGGTCTGAACCAGAAATACAATTATTAGGTTCTCAGATATGCTATTAGAACAGGGACAACTGGGTTCTAAATCAGGGGTCAGCAATATGTGGCTTGCAGATCGCTCTTCATATTTTCTGTAGCCATTGTCAGCGGTTCCAATGCCAAACACAGAGTACTCACAGTGGCAAAACCATCACTTACTTGCAGGTAATAAGCAAGGTGTGTGGGAGACATATGCCCTATGATTTTTCGGGAGAATTCTGCTTCTTGGAAGCTTCTAAGAGTGTAGTTCTCCTTTTTAAAAAAAGGTACACACTTTCTGCACATCTTAGGTAAAGGTCACCCTTGCTCAAAAGCCAGTTGTATCCGACTCTAGGCTGCAATGCTCATCTCAATGTACAGCGCTGTCTATGTCTGTAGACATTTTTGTGGTCATGCAGCAGGCATGACTAGACCCCAGAGCACATGGAATGCAATTACCTTTCCCATCGAAGCAGTAACTCTTTTTCTACTTGCAATTTGTTGCTTTTGAACTGCTAGGTTGGCAAGAGCTAGGACAGAGGACGGGAGCCCACTCCATCATGCAGCACTCAGGTCTCGTACTGCTGACCTCCTGCCAACCTTCCAGTCGTCAAGTCTTAACCACTAAACCACCACAGTTCCTTCTGCACATTTTACTTACACATAAATAAGTTGCAATTTTCTTGCTGCTTGTGCAGCACCTATACTGATGGGTAACACCCCACCCCACCCCACCCCATAATTGCCACTGACATGACATTCAGATGCTCATCACTCCTGATCTAAATTATACTTCTTAACAAAGAAATGTGTTTGTTAAATTCACCATGAATATCCTATACAAACATCACTTCAATTAAATCACACAACAGAATCTGGGTGGGTGGGTGGGTGTGGGCATACATTTAGTGATAAGGTTCAATTTGGGAATTTCCATGGAGAAAATGAAAAAATCCTGCCTGAAGCCTTGACTTGCTAATTGGTTGCAAAGCTGTAGAAAATGTTGTTTGAAACAATGTGATTATATTGGCATGCAATCAGCATAACTACATTGATCATTGATTTACATTACATAGGCACCACACCTTTTGTAGAATGAAACAATCGCTCCAATTAGGTTTTGCAATGGCTTGACTTAGTTTCTTTTGTAACTGCATTTGGTTTAGGGGACCACATGAACCCACACCCCAAGTGTTTTGACGCCAGTGTCCCTCACTGGTCCTTCCATCCATGTCCACAAGGCCCTTTCTTTGATAATGCCCTCCTGCCAATTCTCAGCTCTCCTTTTATAGTCTGCTATCAAATCACTCAATAGCAGACTATCACTTGAGCCACTGCGGTGGCTCAAGTGGTTAAGATGCTGAACTTGATGGCTGGAAGGTCGGCAGGTCAGCAGTTTGAGATCGAAGTGATGCACAACAGAATGAGCTCCCGTCTCTGTCCCAGGTACTGTCAACCTAGCAGTTCGAAAGCAAGAAGTTGCAAGTAGATAAATAGGGACTACTGTATTTCGGTGGGAAGGTAAACAGTGCTCTGTGCACTTCGGTGTTTAGTCATGCCTGCCACATGACCACAGAAATGTCTGCAAATGCACGTGGTTCAGTGGGCCGGTCATGTACAGTGGTTCCTTGCGCCAGAAGTTGAAGTAAAATGCCAAAGTATAAATGAACCGGAGTCTTGCAAGCATTGACCTCTTCATCAAATCAGTTCTGAATGGATATTTTATTTATTTATTTGAATTTATATTGCCGTCCTCTCGCCAAGGTGACTCCGGGCAGCTCACAAATATAAAAACATCAAATAGCTATAAAATCATAAAAACTTTATTTTAAATCCATTAAAATACCATGAACCACAACTTTAAATACCCCGGGCGGTCCTCATATAAGCCAGTGAGGTGCGGTTACCGCACTGGCAGCACTCCATACCTGCTGTGCAAGCCAGGTTTTAAGGTCCCTCCTGAAGGTCAATAGTACACAGTACTTATGTTCTGTCAGACCTCATGAAAGTACCTCTGTAAAACTACATTTCCATGTTACTTCTTCCCCTGCTTCATGAAGCTAACAACGTTTCCCCTTAGACAAGAGATCAGGTAGTCCAAGGGGCTCATCTTGTTTTGAGGAACTGCAATATACCCTAATTTCATATAGCTTTACAGTTGCATTAACACTCAGAGCTGCAAACATTTTAAACAACTATTTCTTCAGGCTGCATTCAAAAGACATAAAGTTCAAACACACGACGAGACAGGAAACAAATACTCTAATTCTATACCATTGTATGCTTCCTGTCTAAAACCCAAGTCATATGACATTTTACTTTCTCATAGAACTGCTGCTTTAAAAAATAGTTCTATGAATTGGTTTTTTAAAAAATATATTTTTGACATCAATAAGCTCCATTCTATGACAGGCTTGCTATATTTTCATGGGCCAACTAACAGAAAGACCCAACATATCTCAAATACCCCAACGATGATCTGTAGTCTGTATAATCCTGCCTAAAAGTATTTTATTATACAGTGGAACCTCAGTTAACATAATTAATGTGTTCTCCGGTACATTTCCTACAGCGAAAATTACTTTAACTGAATTGAATGCAATTTCCCATAGGAATGCATAGAAAACCAAAATACATTAACCAAAATGTAGTTTCCCATAGGAATGCATTGAAAACCAATTAATTCGTTCCTAAATAAATTCTGTAAACCGAGCCACTATTTTCTATGGATTTCCTTGTTATGCGATTTTTATGTTAACCGAGGTTTCACTGTAAATCAGGTGCAGTTGTGTGTATATGTCTAGTTACAGTCTAGGTGTGTTAAACATAAAGGTAAAGATCACCCTAGTTCGAAAGCCAGTCATATCCGACTCTAGGGTTCAGTGCTCATCTCTGTTTACAGAGAAAGAGCCCACACTGTCTGCGTCTGCAGATGTTTCTGTGGTCATGTGGCAGGCATGCCTCAACACCGGAGTGCATGGAATGCTGTTTACCCCATTGCAAAACTTGTTTCAACTTTTGCTAATAACAACCATTGACTAAGGTTAATTAAAAAATATATATTGTGTAGATATAAAAGATTCACTTTCATTTCATTTATAGCAGGGGTAGGCAACCTACAGCCCATGGGCCGGATCCAGACCACAGCATCCAATAATCCTGTTCCCGCCCTCACTCTAGCTGCCACCACCGCCAGAATTGCCCGCAGACTGATTTACGGCAGCTGTTAACGGTGAGGGGACCACCAGTCTGGCCCTCTCAACTGACTGAGGGAGCGTGACCCAGCCCCTGACTTTAAAAGGGTGGCAACCCCTGATTTACAGCTTGCAAAAGTTACTTTTTGGACTACAGCTTCCAGAATCCCCTAGCTAGCATGGGTAGTATCTTACTGGCTGGTAGGCTGTGGAAGCTGTAGTCTAAAGGAGTACTTTTTCCATGCTCTGGGCTTTAATGCCCTTGATTACCTTTTGTACATTCATTAGGAAAAACTAAGAACAGTACGACTTGATACAGAGACCCCAGAGAGCTCCATTAAAACAGCGAAGACAATAATTTAACTTTCAAAGGAAGTTCCAAGGATAAATGTGAATGTTTTTTCTTTCTTACAGGAAAACATGCCTAGTTATTTCTGTGAAAGCTTTCCTATTCCTGTTAAAGCTTCAGAATTTTATTATGTTTTTCCAAAACAAAATAATGCAATATTGTGATGTTGAACATTATCAGTTCATATTTAATGTACAGAGCTATGTGTGTTTTTAATAATTAAAGCTACATTCAAAAGACACCTTCTAGAATACAAAAAGTGGAGGGGAAGTATGTTTTCTATATCATCTACTTCAGTTTTATTCATTTCTCAAAATGGTAATTAATTTGCAGCGTTTCCCAAACTATGTTCAATGGAACACAGGTGGACTTCCATTCCCAGAAGCCTAATTCAGTACATTGGTTGATCAGTGTTTTGGGGGAATTGTCTTAGGCTTCTGGGAATTGAAGTCAAAAACCCAAAGATTGGGAAACACTGGCTTAGTATATCATCACAGTAACACCTTCCACAATCTTTTTGAAGAATGAAAAAACTGACCCCATGAGGAAAACACCTTTTGAATCTAGCCAGCTTTTCTTTTCTTCTTCTTTTTTTTGGTGGTGGGGTGGGGAATGGAAGCAGGGGAAAAAACTCTGTCCTGGAAAGCTAAATCTGCTGGGCTGCAATGTATTGCTGTTTTCATTGCATGATCAGTTTTAAAAAAACCAAATGCATACATTTTACTTCTGTAGCAGGTCATGCTCTATTTACCCATATAGCTGCAGCCTTAATGAGTTTATTTTGGAAGACATATGTATGATTACACCATCAATTACAAATACCTTACTCAAAAATAATAATTACAAACTTTTAGAAGTCTTAAAGACAATAATCCATTATTACAGGGTTGGCCAAACTGCGGCCCATGGGCCAGACTCAGCCCATGGTGCAAAATCATCCGGGCCACACCGCCCTCACCGCTACCGGAAGCAGAAGTAAGATGTGCCCGCGCATGCGTATAACATGCCTGGCATGTGTATAACACTACTGTAAATGTACCTGTGGCTGTCATAAATGTATTTATGACAGCCATGGACATGTTTTACGGCAGGAGGAACCAAGTGACCAGCCTGCTCAACCATGTGACCAGCATGTAGCGCAAAAAGTTTGGCCACCCCTGCATTAGTAGGTGTCTTTAACTTTATTATGTTAATTGTGATCTAATACATTAAATAATTTAGTAATTTAGTTCTCACATGGTAAGCTCCAGAAATCTTACCAATAAATATGACCGAGAGAGTGAAATGTGCTTCTACAGTAATTTTGTGTCAGAAATTATTCTGGGTTGAAAGGATGTTTGCGGAAGAAACTCAGCTCAGGGAATGCCCAAATGAGGCTCCTTTCAATGTGCTTCTAAAACCTACGTGTGCACCACTTCTGTTCTAATCAACAGATGATAACAATTCTCCAATAGAGGAAGTCTATCACACATGAGTCATAATGTTCTGCGTTAAGTGAACACTGACTTCTCAAAAATGCTCCCTTGCAGAGGAACATGGAATATTTCATTATTCACTTCAGGAGTTGAAGTTCCTATGGTGTTCCTGCAGTGAACAAAGGCTTTGCTAAAAGATCTACTTGGTTGTTCCTTATTCACTTGATTGCTCAATTTTATATAATGGACTCAACCATTATATTCAATTATATTCAATTCTTCATCACAAGATAAATATAAGCCAAATCATTAGCTTACCTCTCTGTGAGTCAGTAGTCAAAGTCCTATTGGGCAGCTGAGCCAAAGAAATAGAAATAGCACTAATTAGCATGTCCCTCCTTGATTTCCTGGTCAGGTGGCAAACATCCAAGTCATATGCAATAAGAAATCCAAGCAAGGGGCTTGTTAATGGCATTTTTGCTGTTGCAAGTTATAGCAGTTCCTTTATGTAGTGATGTTTGCAGAAGGATTGCACAAGTTGTAACATCTGATTGACAAGATGCTAGGGCTGCAACTGGTATTGTATCCAGCAGCTTGTCAATCAAGTACAATTCCTCTGTGAGCACCACCAAAATTTGAGGATGCATAATAAAGAAACACTGATTATCAATTTCATATACAGTACTGTAATGGATTCAGTTACAGCACCCATCTTCTATCTGAAAGTAAAGCTTCTCCTGAAATAATAATTTTGGTCCATCATTCAGAAAACATCTTCTGCCTAGAACAGTGGTGCCCAAACTTTTTTTGTCGGCTGGTCCCGCCCCCCAACACACAGCTGTGGGGGGCGGAGGCGGGCTGCTCCCGTTGCTAACAGTTTTGATGTGAGCAGTGGCAGCGAGCAGGCTTTCTCCCAGCTGCTCCGAGCAGCCTTTGGCTCAGTACCGTCCTCTCTGCAGCCTTTGCCAAAGCCAATCGCTGCGTCGGGGAAATTTTCGGAGACTCCTCTGTTTCAAAATCTGCAGTGCTGGAAGGGTAAACCTGTTGCGCTGCAGTGATGTCATCCCGGGCATGCCAGGGGCTCTCCTAGCACCGTGGATTTTGAAACAGAGGCAGCTCCGAAAATTTCCCCAACGTGGCGATCGGCTTTGGCAAAGGCTGCAGAGGGGGTGGGACCGAGTCAGAGGCTGCTCAGAGCAACTGGGACAAAGCATGATTGCCGCTGTTGATGTCAGGCGGTGGGGCGGGTGGAGTACTCACCGTGGCCCGCATTAATGATATGCATGGGCCTAATTGGGTCCGCGGCCCATAGATTATAAGAACATAAGAACAACCTTGCTGGAACAGGCCACAGCAAAGCTGTCAAGTTTTGGATTTGAAAATAAGGGAAATTTTGGCCACTCCCCTCTGTGCGCATGGCCAAATCTGTGGGTGTGGCCAAATATAGCCATGTGACTTGCTGGGCCACATGGCCATGAAAATGTCTGCAAACACAGACAGCACTGGCTCTTTGGCTGTAAATGGAGATGAGCACTGCACCCTAGAGTTGGATACGACTGGCAGATTTTACTTTCTTAGGATTAAAGATCGCTGCAGATGGTGATTGCAGCCATGAAATAAAAAGGCGACTGATACTTGGGAAACAAGCTATGAGAAACCTGGGGAACATAGTTAAAAGTAGATGCTGGGAAAGGTGGAGGACAAAAGAAGGGGGTGGCCAAAAATAAGATGGCTAGATGGTATTGTAGATGCAATGGGCACAAAGCTGTGTGGGCCAAAGAACCCTTTTCCCATCTTCTTGGGGGACTTTCGTTTTGTTTTCTTTCTTGTTTACTCATTTTTAATTTAAAAAAATTTCTGGGAAGCAAAGAGCAGAATAGTAAACCAGCCCCCTAGGGTGAACTAGCCCTGCACATAGCTAGACACACACACACACACACACACACACACACACACACACACACACACACACACACACACACACACACACACACACACACACACACACACACACACCATTAGAGTGGAGGAACAAGAGATTAATTCCCCCAAATTAACCTATCTATTTGTTCCTCACTGCAACCAGTTGAAGCACCAACACCTGAGAATGTCGGATCCAGCTTAAGGAAGGGAATTAGTAAAGTAAAAAGCAACCTCTGTAGTTTCCAAGCCTCCCAGCAGCTGAGGAGTTAATCTCCATATATGAAATATCGCTCACCTAGAATAGACTCCCATCCAATGGTGGCTCCCACCAGCAGCAGCAAAAACTAAGCCTCCATGACCATGTGGCAGGGAAATGAAAGAGAAACTACAGAATCCCCCACCACCACCACCTTCTCTCTCTCCTTCCACAAGTGAAAAGCCACAGCGACCTCTGGTGGCAGGAAAAACATAATGCAGCTTCGCCTGTGAGGGCTCCAGTCAGGATTTTTTTTTTAAAGGAATATTACGGGGAAATTAATAAAACAGGAGGGGGTGGGAAGAGGGGTTAAAATAAGGGGTTTTCCTGGGGGAAATGGGATACTTGACAGGTATGGCCCACAGTCCATCCAGTCCAGCATTCTGTCTCACACAGTGGCTCACCATTTCCTTCAGGGTATTCCCAAGGAGATGCCTTCACCTGCTTAGGATTCCCTGGAAATGGCATTGAGAGATATCCTGCCTATCTCTCCAACCCCGAGGTTGTCCTTAAGTATCCATAATTATAGCCATTGATACCCTTGTCCTCCATGAACTTGTCTAATCCTTTCTTAAAGCTTAAAGATTGTGTGCCCCTGGCCTAGAACTTGTGTCTGTCTCAGTCTGGGAACAAAAGAGTAGCTTAACTGTTACTCATGATACAGCTTCAAAATCCTTCAGTCTAGAAGGTTCAATTTTGATTGTTTCAAAAACAATCACAATTCTTCTGCAAACTTTGAAAGGAAGTCCCATTTGCACCAGCTAAGTGTTACTTCAAAGCAGTAATACTTAGAATTGTATCCCAATGTGCCATGCTCAAATGACAACATGGTACTAAAATGTATACACCCACAACATTACAGCACAATATGAAATCTCACTACAATGCTATAAAATTCTGTAAGCATTTACATACCTCTCTACTCTTTGCATGGATTTGAATTTAAATATGGCAGGAAGCAAGCAGCAAAAAAGAAATCAATTTCAAAATTGCTTGATGTTAAATTAGCAGATTTTAAGTTCTTGCTTCCTGAATATCTAGTCTTATTGTGAGCATCACATACAGAACACTAGACACTCTTTAAAATGTTCGTCCTGGAAACCATTTATTGTAGTTACAGATGTAACTGTTCTTTATGAAAGAAAAGGCAGAGGTGGAGCAGAGATGTATTTTAATAATGAGAAAACTGGTAATGAAGTTATAAGAATCCAAAACAGAAAGCTGCAAATGCAAAGGTAGAGTAGAAGGCTAATTTTTATAATCCTCCTACACTGTAATACAATTATTTTGTTCACTGAGATAGTTACTGGGACACTTTCAAAATACACATTTAATCTATGACAGAAGAACAGAAAAGAGTTTTAAAAAAACGAGGACCCCCTTTCACCAATGTTTTCCAAAGACTAGTTGATGTGATCAAACAGCTGACAACCTAAATATACTGCAAGACAGAAGCACTGACCACTTTAGCTATTCAGTACTTTAGGACAAGGATTCTCAACCTGCGGTCTGTGGGCCAGATGCAGCCCACAGCACCATTTGATGTGGCCCCTACTGCCTCCACCACACCAGGAAGTGCCATGGGGTGGAGGAAGGACAAAATGGCCATCTAGCCCCCGAAGCTGTCTGAGAGAGTGTGACCCGGTCCCTGACTTAAAAAGGTTGAGAACTCCTGCTTTAGGAGATCCATTAGAAGCTCAGATTATCTCTTTATGGAGTCCAGCAATTTTCAGGGAGAGATCTCTGTTAATCTAGTTCACCAACAATGAAACTAAAACCAAATTTAATAAATGTATTGTGAAACCATTAAGACCAGGGGTTCCCAACCTACGGCCCGTGGGCCAGCCATGGCTCCCAATGCCATTCCTTCTGGTCCGTCAGCTGTAAAATGCGCACACACATACACAAACATGCCCACGGCTGTCGTAAATGTGGAAGTAGGTGCATTTATGACAGCCGTAAGTGTGGACACTTTTGCTTCCGGGGGGCATGGTCTGGCCCACTCAGCTGTTCGGGGACGTGGTCAGTCCCACAGTGGAAAAAGGTTGGCCACCCCTGATTAAGACTAACTGATTCACTTCAGTGTAAACCTTATGGATTATAATACATTTTCTCATACACAGCTGATGGAATCTCACTGTAAAATATACTTCTTAGTTTTAAAGGAGCCCAAATGTTGGTTTTGTTATTCATTCCAGAAGTGCTTCTGTAACATGCAGTTCCTTTATCCAGAAGCATTACCAATTTACTGCTGAGACTACAGCCTCGCCTTTACAGTTGTAGTAGAAAATGAGAGAAACAAGTGCCGGAAAGAGATTTTTATTGCAAAATCATTTTTTTTTTAAAAAAAGGCCTGGGCATCTTGCGCTGAAGCATAAATTGGTTTGACTGATAGGCTCTAATGTTATGAATCCATGTTTATCTAAAGAAGCGAACAGCATAGAGCTTTAGTTCAGGAAGCAACATTACAATCCAGCAATCAAGTCTACTGAAGTTGTTCAGTAATTCCCCCCAACACTCCGCCTGTAGTCTATATAAGGAATGCTGCAATCCAGAAATCAAAATTCAACAAACAAAATTATACTTCTTTCTATTATTACATTAACTTCGTCTATTTTGAGCTTGCGTTATTAACATCTCATGTATTTCCAAACCAACTGCATTCCTTTTTGTGTCCTATCATCAGTATGAATCTTCTGCTATTTAGTTAAAACCAAATTCCTTTAGTAAAAAAAGAAAAGAAAAGTAAACCCTACCCACAGACATCAAGAGGTCTTGTCTATAATCTGTCAGATTTCTTAAATTTAAAGACATAAAACTATAATTTAAGACTTCTATACGGTGGCTCAAGTGGTTAAGATGCTGGCTGGGAGACAGAAGGTCAGCAGTTCAAAACCCAGGTACCGCATGACAAAATGACCGCCCATCTGTCCCAGCTCCTGCCAAACTAGCAGTTCGAAAGCAAGAAATTGCAAGCAGATAAATAGGGACCACTTTGGTGGGAAGGTAAACAGTGTTCTATACACTCCAGTGTCTAGGCAGACAAGTTCATGGAGGACAAGGGTATCAATGGCTATAATTATGGATACCTAAGGACAACCTCCGGGTTGAAGAGATAGGCAGGATATCTCTCAATGCCATTTCCAGGGAATCCGAAGCAGGTGAAGGCATCTGCTTGGGAATACCCTGAAGGAAATGGTGAGCCACTGTGTGAGACAGAATGCTGGACTGGATGGGTTGTGGCCTGTTCCAGCAAGGCTGTTGTTATGTTCTTATGCCTGCCACATGTCCATGGAAATTTATGCAAACAGAGACAGTGCTGGCTTTTCAGCTATAAACAGAGATGAGCACTGGACCCTAAAGTTAGATATGACTGGCTTTTGAGCAAGGGTGACCTTTACCTTTTTCCTGTGTGCTGTATGATTTATTAAGGGACAGAGAGTAGCTGTCTGTAGATGTTCTTTTGTCTCTTTTCTTCATCCTCCTTTCTGAGTGCAAAAAGGATGTAATCGGTCTTATTTCAGTGTAATGCCAATGTTCGTTCCATTTAAGACTCTGAACTTGACAACTGGAAGGTTGGCAGGTCAGCAGTTTGATACCAGCATACTGCACAACGGAGTGAGTTCCCATTCCAGTTCCAGCTCCTGCCAACCTAGCAGTTCAGAAGCAAGAAATTGCAAGTAGGTAAATAGGAACCACTTCGGTGGGAAAGTAAACAGTGTTGTGTGCACTCTGGTGTCTACTCATGCCTGCCACATGTCCACGAAAACGTCTGCAGACTCAGACAGCACTGGCTCTTTGGCTATAAATGGAGATGAGCACTGAACCCTAGAATCAGATATGACTGGCGTTTGAGCAAGGATTACCTTTACGTTTACCTTACCAAGGTTTACAGTAACTAAGACAGAAAAAAGACAACATGTATTGTAGTAGGCCAGTTTGGAAGCAGAATGTGTTTCCTACTCTTGATGTCCCAAAGTATTTACAACTGTCAGTTCTCCTTATAATGGCCAGAGCCCTGTTCCTGCTAGCATAACATTAAGTGGCAGCAGTATAAATGTGTCTGGTGTTAAACCAAACAAGGAATTTGTCTAGTTCTGGGGTTCCCAATCTTTTCCTGCCAGGGGCCTGACCATGCCCCCTCAGTCAGCTGAGGGGCCGGTCATGTGGTTCTTCCCGCCGCTGCCGGCGCATGCTTTTGCGCTGTGTTTCTGGGCATTTTCCCCACATCTGCCGCTTCCCAGATCCAGCCTGTAGGCCATAGTTTGGGAACCCCTGGTCTAGAGAGCTGCACTGTTAGTTGCCTGTCCCCAGCATGACCCATTCACTCTGCAAGATGGTGGCAGAAGTGCTTCAGGGATAGTACTTCTGCATCAGTGCTAGTACAACTACCACATGTGCAATCTTGAGTTGCATACACATAGTTGCTAAATTTCTTGAATCGAGAGAAGAACCAGTGAAGAGAATGCATAAAGACCAAGAAATAAATAATAAAATACATTAAAAGCAGAAAGCTACATTAGTTATGTAATCAGAAAGGAAAATTACATATTATTACAGAGCTGACCACTCAAGATAAAAACGATAGCACCAGATGGAGAATATTAATTTTTATTTTTTTAAAAAAGAAAAACCTTGGAGACTGTTTTGGATTATTGCTTAGAGCTGCCACAACTAAGTCAGAACAGTAATGGTGACATTTAACTCCCATCAGCAGTGGAAATGGAAGTACAGTACAGTGCTACCTCGGATAAAGTCCGATTCGGATAAAGTTGTGTTTTTCATGCACACGTGATGCATCACATAAAGTCCAAAACCACTTTAAAAATGGACGTTATCCGCGGCATTTGGTATAGGAATCTCGGATAAAGTCCATTTTTGGACATTATCCGATGCATCACCCATTTGATTCGGATAAAGTCCAAAATCAGAAGGAGTCCAAACTTGTGGAACTGAGTTTGGACTTTATCCGAGGTTCTACTCTACTGTACTTCTGATGTCACTGTGTTCTTCACTCTTTTTGCTGCAATAGGCTAAAATCACAGCTCTCTTTTTGGATAAGACTATTGGTGCACTTCTACTTTTTCACAGGCATGAAAGCCAAAATGACGTTTTGCTTGCTTTCTTTTTGAAGGAAAACCATCCAATCCACAGTGCTTTTGAACCTTGAGCAAGGGAAAAACCTACCGCTTTGAAGAGCTGCCACTGTTATGTCTCCTGTGGCTCCATTAAAAGATAATCACTCATCAAACCATTTCCCCCCTCTAGATGTTATTCTAAGCACATTTATTGAGGAGCAAATCTTGATAAATTCAACCAAACTTAAATCTGAGCAAACACAGATATGGCTGTGACAATCCTAGGCTACCTATTTGAAGAAAACCCGCACTAAACTCGATTGCAACTCAAAGCAAGCATAAACGTGGGCTGCAAACGAACAGAACTGGTTATATGCAGTATTCTCCAATATTTACATGGACTCTGTGTACCATTTTGTGTGAGCCAACTGCTAGTTGCAAAGAATTTTATGGCACTTCATGGACTGACTTTTATTATGCCATACGCTTTTGTGGAATGAAAGACGCCTGCTGAATCAAAGGTATGAATATTAGTCAAAGATTTCTAGGACATTATAAAATTTAAAATGCCACGACTAACAGGTTGTTATATACTGTACTGTAATTTACCCATACTGCCTTTTACAGAACAAACTTCAGAAGGCTGGTCAGCGATTCTCAGACCACTTTACAGAACAAAGTACTGTAACAGGCCACCAAGTCACTCACATCATCCTCAATTAACTCATTAGCAGATACATAATGCCACAATGTCAGAGATGGAGAACCTCCATTCAGTCAGCAAAAACAAGACCTGGAGCAGATTGTGGCTCAGATCACAACCTACTGATCGCAAAATTCAGGCTTAGACTAAAGAAAATGGGGAAAACAATTAGACCAGACAGATATGACCTACACAACATCCCTAAAGAATACACGGTGGAGGTCATGAACAGATTTAATGTCCTGTACCTTAGACAGTGTACCAGAAGAATTATGGACAGAGACGCGGGACATCATGCAGGAGGCAGCAAGAGAAACCATACCAAAAGAAAAGAAGCATAAGAAAGCAAAGTGGTTGTCTGATGAGGCTCTTAAAATAGCAAAGGAAAGAAGGAATGCAAAAGTCCAAGGAGAAAGGAAAAAATACAACCACCTGAATACGGAATTTCAAAGAAAAGCAAGGAGAGATAAGGAAAAATACCTGAACAAACAGTGCAAAGAAATGGAGGAAAACAACAAAAGAGGCAGGACTAGAGATCTTTTCAAAAAAATTGGGGAAATCAAGGGAACATTTAAAGCAAAAATGAACATGATAAGGGACAAAGATGGAAAAGAGTTAGCTGAAGCAGAAGAGATCAAAAAAAGATGGCAAGAGTACACAGAGGAACTCTACAAAAAGGACCTCAACAATCCTGATAATAACAATAATGAGAAATTTGAACTTGAACCAGACATTCTGGAAAGTGAAGTCAGAAAGGCCCTAAAAAGCACTGCAAACAATAAAGCTAGTGGAAATGATGGCATCCCAGTTGAATTTTTCAAAGCCCTAAAAGATGATGGAATCAATCTACTGCATTCAATATGCCAGCAAATTTGGAAAACAAAACAGTGGCCACAGGATTGGAAAAGATCAGTGTACGTTCCAATCCCCAAAAAAGGCAATGCCAAAGAATGCTCAAATTACCGAACAATTACGCTCATCCCACATGCCAGCAAGGTGATGCTCAAGATAATACAGGATAGACTCCAACAACATGTGGAGAGAGAACTACCAGAGGTGCAGGCCGGTTTCAGAAGAGGCAGGGGGACTAGAGACCACATTGCCAACATACGTTGGATCATGGAGAAAACAAAGGAATACCAGAAACAAGTCTACTTTTGTTTTATTGACTACACCAAGGCTTTTGACTGTGTGGACCACAACAAAATGTGGCAAGTAATTAAAGAGATGGGAACACCAGAACACCTCATATGCCTCATGAGAAATCTGTACACGAACCAAGAAGCAACAGTTAGGACAGAACACAGATGACAGAGTGGTTTGGAATAGGAAAAGGAGTAAGACAAGGCTGCATTTTATCACCCTGCTTATTCAATCTATACACAGAGCACATAATGCGCAATGCAGGGATGGAGGAATCACAATATGGGATCAAAATTGCTGGGAGAAACATCAACAATTTGAGATATGCAGATGATACCACCCTAATGGCAGAAAGTGAGGAAGACCTAAAGAACCTCTTAATTGGATTGAAGGAGGAGAGTGCTAAAAGCTGGCTTGAGACTTAATATCAAGAAAACCAAGATAATGGCAACAGGTCCGATCAGTCCCTGGAAAATAGATGGGGAAGAAGTAGAAGCAGTGACAGATTTTACTTTCCTGGGATCTAAGATCACTGCAGATGGCAACTGTAGCCATGAAATAAAAAGACGACTGATTATGGGGAGACAAGCAATGAGAAACCTGGGGAATATAGTGAAAAGCAGAGACATCACCTTGAAAACAAACATTCGCATAGTCAAAGCAATGGTATTCCCAGTGGTAATGTATGGGTGTGAGAGCTGGACCATTAGGAAGGCTGAGCACAGAAGAATAGATGCCTTTGAGATGTGGTGTTGGAGGAGTCTTGAGAGTCCCTTGGACAACAAAGAGAACAAATAGGTCAATACTGGAAGAAATCAACCCTGACTGTTCATTGGAGGGACAAATAGTGAAGATGAAGCTAAAGTACTTTGGACATCAAATGAGAAGGGACGACTCACTTGAGAAGGCCTTGATGCTGGGAAAGATTGGAGGGCAAGAGAAGAAGGGGGCGTCCAAAGATGAGATGGATAGATGGTATTGTGGAAACAATGGGCACAGAGCTTGGTGGGCTGAGGAGGATGGTGGAGGATAGAGGTGCCTGGAGGAAAATGGTCCATGGGGTCGCAAAGGGTCGGAATCGACTGTGTGACTGAACAACAACAACAAAATGCCACAATGTTTATTTTGTATCTATCTACTAACCATTTATAACTCAACAGAAGCAAACTTCACGGTAATAAAACTGAACTAAATTATACAGGGTAGTGAAAACTGTGAGAGATTGTGAGGAGCTCCAGAGGGATCTCTCAACACTAGGGGAGTGGGCAAAACAATGGCAAATGAGCTTCAATATTAGTAAGTGCAGAGTGATGCATGTTGGGGCAAAAAACCCCAATTACATTTATAAACTGATGGGGTCTGAACTCTCTGCGACAAACCAGGAAAGGGACCTTGGTGTCCTGGTGGACAACTCGATGAAGGTGTCAACCCAGTGTGCCTCAGCAGTGAAAAAAGCAAACTCAATGCTAGGGATCATTAGGAAGGGTATAGAAAATAAGTCAGCAAGTGTCATTTTGCCTCTTTATAAATCTATGGTGAGGCCCCATCTGGAATACTGTGTACAGTTCTGGTCGCCATACCTCCAGAAGGATATTATGGAGCTGGAGAAAGTGCAGAGGAAGGCAACAGAATGATTAGGGGACTGGAACACCTTCCTTACCATCTGAGGCTGCAACGGTTGGGCCTTTTCTCTCTTGAACGACGGCATCTAAGAGGTGACCTGATTGAAGTTTATAAAATCATGCACGGTGTGGACAAAGTAGATAAGGAAAAAACTGTTTTCCCTATCGCATAACACTAGAACTAGGGGACACTCGATGAAACTTTTGGGTACTAGTTCTCAAACAAATAAGTGAAAGTACTTTTTCACCCAGAGGATTACTGGTCTATGGAACTCCCTGCCAGAAGAAGTGGTGACAGCTGTCAGTCTTGACAGCTTTAAGAAAGGATTAGACAAGTTCATGGAGGACAAGGGTATCAATGGCTATAATTATGGATACTTAAGGACAACCTCCGGGTTGGAGAGATAGGCAGGATATCTCTCAATGCCATTTCCAGGGAATCCTAAGCAGGTGAAGGCATCTGCTTGGGAATACCCTGAAGGAAATGGTGAGCCACTGTGTGAGACAGAATGCTGGACTGGATGGGCTGTGGCCTGTTCCAGCAAGGCTGTTCTTATGTTCTTATGAACCCCGATCAGGGATCTTCTGTTTTTACTGGTTGTAAATAGCCACATTTGTAATGCTAGCCAATTATTGGGAACCTCTGTACATGATGTATATATAATTGATGCCATGAAGTCTCACTCTTATGTCTGATGACGAAGTGGACTAGATCCATGAAAGCTAACATTAAAATACAGCAGTTAGTCTTAAAATGCTATGACGCTTTTTTGTCTTTTTTGTTTTGTTTACTCTCTAATATTTACATGGACTTTGCATACCATTCCATATTGAGCCAATGGCTAGTTGCAAAGAATTTTTGGCACTTGGAAGGACTGACATTTTTATGATGCCATACGCTTTTGTGGAATGCAGCCCACTAATCCAGACACCTCCTGAATCATGTACATTTATAAAAACACACATTCACATGAATATATACACTGGGCAGCAGGACTTAATAAAAACATTTAAGGCGGGGTGCCCAAACTTTTCGGGCTGTGGGCCGGTCACATGGTTCAGCGGGCCGGTCACATGGTTCCTCCCACCAGAAGCGGAAGTAAAACGCTCCTTGCAATGTTTTGCAACAGGATGAGATAGATTTTAAGCTGCCGGTTTCTCTGCTTAAACCAGGGGTGCCCAAACTACGGCCTGCAGGCCAGATTGGCCCTCGATACCAATTCGTCTGGTCCACGCCTGGTACGTTTTACTTCCACTTCCAGGAGCGATGAGGGAGGCACGGGCCAGAGGAATTGGTGTCAGGGGCCTGATCTGGCCCACGGGCCGTAGTTTGGGCACTCCTGATGTAAGGCAAAAGAGAAACGAAAATGCACGAAGTATTGATTACTTTAACTCATCCAACAGGAACCCAACACCCAACTGGCAAGCCGCAGAATGGGATCACAATGATAAAATAAAAACAAGAATAATAAATTCCCAGGCGCTACTCCTCGCTGCGCCGCCTGGACTTACCGGTGTGGCCACTCCGTTTCTCCTCCCCACGACGTTCAAACGCGCTCCGTCCTAGACAGCTCAGCTGCTCCGGAGCCCAACCCGGAGGGACCCGAAGCTTCCCCACCAAGTCCTCCGGACCCGCGGTCGGAAAGAGACAAATAGCAAAGGCGGGCGGCGGAGCCTCGTCTGGGGCGCACGTGGGGACGGGGCGGGGGGCTTGAGACGCCTCCTCCGTCCGCCGCGTGTCAGTGCAACTTGGCACTTGGCCTTCCTCCGCCGCCGAGGAGTTAAGAGAGGCAGGCTGGAAGTCAAGCCGCCGTCGCTCCGGAGTCCGGGCGCCACTTTTTACTCCCCCCCCCCCCGCCCCCTCGACTGAGTTATTTGGAGGGGAAACGGCGCAGCCCGCCCAAAGCGTGAGAGAAAGCGCAGCCCACCCAGCCCCGTCACTAAGCCCTGGCCCGGCCTCTCAGGGTACTTTGGGTCAAGGGCAGGTTTCGCACAATGGGAGCCTAGCCGCCGCCCACAAGGAGGCGCACACGGGGGCGGGACGGCGTTAGGGAACAACGCACGCCGTGGTGGCTTAGTGGTTAAGGCGCTGCAGGTCAGCAGCAGTTCAAGACCCGAGTCCTGCACGACGGAGTGAGCTCCCGTCTCTGCCCCAGCTCCTGCCAACCTAGCAGTTCGAAAGGGGAAAAAAATTGCAAGTAGATATTTAAATAAGTGGCGGAGTGGTTATGAAGCTCGCCTTGTTAGCTGGAAGGTCGGCAAGTCGGCAGTTCAAGACCCGAGTGCAGCATGGTGGAATGAGCACCCGTCTCTGTCCCAGCGCCTGCCAACCTTAGCAATTCGAAAGCAAGAAATGGCAAGTAGATAAACAGGGGCCACTTCGGTGGGAAAAGATCTGGGGGGGACATGAAAGGAGCCTCATTAGAACGGCGCTTGAGCGGAGTTTCTCCCAACAAAAATCCTTTCAACCCAGAAAGCACTTCTCTCTCCTTCTGACAATATTTTTTTTTAAAAAGACAGGTTCGAGACCCGAGTGCAGCACGAAGGAGCGAGCACCCGTCATCGGCCCCAGCGGTTCGAAAGCAAGGCAGTTCAAGCAGATAAATAATTACTGCTTTGGTGGGAAAGGTAACAGCGTTCCATGCGTTCAGGTGTCTAGTCATGCCTGCCACATGATCACGGAAATGTCTGCAGACACAGACAGCGCTGGTTCTTTGGCTGAAAATGAGGATGAGCACCGCCCCCTAGAGTCGGACACAACTGGCTTTCGAGCGAGGGAGACCTTGACCTTTTTCCTTGGGCTCCCACTCATCCAGCGCAGGTTGTCAAGAGCGCCGCTAGGACGACACAGTCAGGCTTCAGCTTTGTCTCTCTGAGGAACAGGCGGTGCCGCTTTTAGGATCTGTGGGCCCCTAGGTTGAACCTGTGGCACAGGACCTACCGGGGAAAGTATTTTTTTAAAATGAACCTACAAAATCCGCATCTTCAGCAATTATCCAATTAAAAACTATTTATTAACTAAAACAAAAAAACTGATTTTAAAAATTGACGTAGAATCACATGGTGCGGGGGCCCCTTTGTGGTGCGGGTCCATAGGCTGCAGCCTAGGTAGCTTATGCTTAAATCCGGCCCTGGGAACAGGCATGGCCCGGTTGGGGGGGGGGGGAATGGACGCCACCTTCAAAGACAAGCCCATGGCAGGAAGGAATGAAATTTCCTTTTCCCTGCCTGCTGTGAAACAGGCCCGGCCCGGGGCGGAATGACAGAGAAGGAGGGCAGAAACTGAACTCTAGAGGGAGGGAGGGAAGCTCAGAGAGCCCCCTACACATGTTTCAGCTTCGTGGCAACTGAAAGTCATGCTCTCTCTTCGGGGAACAGAGAGGGGGCTCCCCTCAGCCAGGACGTCGGAAGGGCTGAGGCGTCTTTGCTAGCCTTAGAGCAGGGGTGCCCAGACTTTTCAGGCTGTGGGCTGGTCACATGTTTCAAGGAGCTGGTCACGATGGTCCCGGGGCCTGGATGCGGCCCCTGATGCCAATTCCTCCAGCCCACAAAGCTCTCGTTGCTCCTGGAAGCGGAAGTAAAACACGCCCGTATGGACACATTTTACTTCTGCTTCCAGGAGCAATGAGGGCTTCGCAGGCCGGAGGAATTGGCATTAGGGGCCGCATCTGGGCCCGGGCCGTAGTTTGGGCACCCCTGCCTTAGAGGCTGCTTTTGGGCCCCTTTCTTCACACCTACTCCAGCCAGGAGTTACTTTGAAGGAGATCAGAGAGTAAACAAAAGAAAACAAACCAGTTATTTACAACTAATCCGAATAACGGCCAGAGATCATCTGCTATTATTAATTTAACAGAGTAGTCTTCAAAGTGCCACAACGTTTTTTGTTTTGTTTATTCTCTGATATGCTTGAACCACAGACTAACACAGCTACTATTCCAAAAATATATTTTTTTAAAAAATCCATCAGTATTTTAATGGTAGATTTTGTGGATATTTTGGTAGTAGTCGGTAGAGGTGGAAAACCTGGGCAGGCTTGAAAGCCAACTTTGTGAGCCTAGGCGATGTACAGACCACTGCAAATGAGTACTCTGTGACATTTTAAAAGACAAATCTCACTACAGGTTTTTCTGGAGGTACATTAGCTCTGAGATTAACCAACCTAACGAGGTTGTTGTGAGCATAAAGTGAAGTCGCCACACTGTGCCTCTGAGTTGATTAGAGGAAAAGAAGATATATACAGTACAGTACATGGAACAACTATCAGTTTAATTTGGACTATTAGGTAGGCAGGAAGTCACATTGTTGTGGTACCCAGTGTCATGTACTGGATAGAATGATGAAATGGGACTCAGGTGATGTGGGTTTGCATTCCGTCTCACCATATCAGAGTAAAACATTGTGACACCTTAAAGCAGGGGTGGCCAACCTTTTTATGCTGTGGGCCTGACCATGTGCCAGGACAGCTGAGCAGGCTGGACCATGCCCCATGGAAGTGGGAGCATTTACAGCTGTCATAAATGTACCCACTTCTGCGTTTACAAGTCGAAGGCGTGTTTGCGCATGCACATTTTACAGTTGATGTATAAATGTCTGCTTCCATTCCCAGGTGAGGTGGAGGCAGTGGTGGGCATCAGCAGGTTCGCACCAGTTTGCCAGAAGTGGTAGCAGAAATTCTGGCTGGCCCCGCCCATCCAAGTTTTGAAATAAAGTCCTAATTTGGGTGCAATGCAGGGCTTTTCCCCTGGCCATGCCCACCATACCATGCCCACAGTGTGGTAGTAAACATTTTTGGAGCCCACCACTGGGTGGAGATGTTGACAGGCCAGATAGAATGGTGTCTTGGAGGCCTGCGGGCTGTAGGTGGGGAAAGCCTGCCTTAAAGACTAACTGCTGTCCTTTTAAGTGCCATAAAATTCTTTGCAACTAGCAGTTGGCTTAACATGGGATGGCACACAATGTCCATATAAATATTAGATAGTAAACAAAACAAAATGTGGTGGCATCTTAAAGACTAACTGCTGTATTTTAATGTTAGCTTTTGTGGATCAAGTCCGCTTCACCAGACATAAGAGTAAGACTTCATGGCATCAATTTATACATATTGGTTATAGAGGCACCCAATGGTTGGCTAGCATAACAGATAAGTTTACAAATCAGTGTGGTTTTTTGTTGTTTTACAGTCGCACAGTTGATTCCAACCCTTTGTGACCCTATGGACCATTATCCTCCAGGCACCTCTGTCCACCATCCTCCTCAGCCCACCCAGCTATGTACCCATTGTGTCTAAAATACTATCTAGCCATCTCATCTTTGGACTCCCCCTTCTTCTTTTGCCTTCCACCTTTCCCAGCATCAAGGCCTTCTCAAGTGAATCCTCTCTTCTCATTTGATGTCCAAAGTACTTAAGCTTCATCTTTACTATTTGCCCTTCCAATGAGCAGTCAGGGTTGATTTCTTCTAAAATTGACCTATTTGTTCTCTTTGCTGTCCAGGGGACTCTCAGGACTCTCCTCCAACACCACATCTCAAAGGCATCTATTCTTCTGCGCTCAGCCTTCCTAATGGTCCAACTTTCACACCCATACATTACCACTGGGAATACTGTTGCTTTGACTATGCAAATTTTTGTTTTCAAGGTGATGTCTCTACTTTTCACTATGTTCCCCAGGTTTCTCATAGCTTGTCTCCCCAGAATCAATCGTCTTTTTATTTCATGGCTGCAGTTGCCATCTGCAGTGATGTTAGATCCTAGGAAAGTAAAATCTGTCACTGCTTCTACTTCTTCCCCATCTATTTTCCATGAACTGATAGGGCCTGTTGCCATTATCTTGGTTTTCTTGATATTGAGTCTCAAGCCAGCTTTTGCACTCTCCTACTTCAGTTTTTACAACTGGTAATAACAGAAGATCCGATTGGTACTCAAATTTGCTGTGAAGTTTGGCATTACACATTTACTAATGAGTTTACCCTTCAGATATAGCATCTATTGTTAAAAGCTGTGTGAATGTACACAATGGTGTGAGTGACCCAGGCAGAGCACCAAGTCTTTCCTTTGTTCTCTACGGTGGCCTGAGGCTATCTATGGATGAGAGTCATTGGCCATTCTTCTCTAGTTTGTTCTGTAAAGGTGGTGTGGGAAATTGCAGCATATAACAACCTGTTAGTATATCAGAAAACAAAAACAAAAAATAATAATAAAACAAAAACAAAAATACTGCAGCAATTTAAAGACTAATTGCTATATTTTTACTGTTAGCTTTCATGGATCAAGTCCACTTCTTCAGGCAAGGAGTAAAACTTCCACACATGGTTTATATACGCCAGATTCAGGGGTCAAGATGTCACAAGGCAAAAGGATGACAAAGCAATGAGGTAAAGAGTAAGCAAGCAGAATGACAGACAAGCATGTATATCAATACAGCTTCCAACAGCTAGCAGTAACAATAGATTATTGTCTCCCTTTCTATCTCAAAAGTGTGAAGTTGCCAAGCAGAAGAGTGTAACCTCTTTCTGGTTTAACCTTACTTGGTTACTGTTAGTTGGTTACTTCCTGTTGTGCTCATGTTGTAAGAGAGAATTTGCAGGAAGGTTAGTGAAGGTGGTATAATACACCAAAATATAGTATATAAAATGTCTAGCAGCATATAGCAATCTGTGTATCAAATTTGATAATGTCCCAGAAACCCTTGGCTAATATTTAAGCCTCTGTGATGGGAATCCAACAGATGGATGTACAGTATTTGATTTTTGCTGTCTCTTTGGATCCTAGTCTTGTAACTTCTCTGTTCCTACTGTTACTGTTAGCTGTTGGAAGCTGTATTGATATGCATGCTTGTTTGTCATTCTGCTTGATTACTCCTTACCTTATTGCTTTGTCTTCCTTTTGCCTTGTGACATCTTGACCCCTGCATCTGGTGTATATAAACCATGCCTGGAAGTTTTACTTCTTGTCTGAAGAAGTGGACTTGAGCCACGAAAGCAATCCACTGCTCAGAATTTGACACAGGATTTTAGGGAAGACCTTTTGGAAATCCAAGTAAAAATGTGTTTGTTGGCACTTTAAAATATTTTGTCAGACAGGAGTTACATTTGCAGAATCTTGTTTCTCTTTATGCTAGGCTTATCATTTAACACGTTTATACATTTTATCTTTAATAAAGATACTGTATTAAATAACTCAGAACAGATAGCCTATAATTTCCTGGATGTTTCTTTTGAAAAAGTACACGTGGACAGTTTAAGAATTTCTAAGAAATATGAATCAGCTTACAGTTTTAAAAGCCAACATTTTGGAATAGCCAGGAGGTGGTGGAGGAGGGAATCTGGGCAAGCTTCCTTCCTCCTGAGCTTTTATCAGGAGTCTGAGAATTCTAAAAAATTCTAAATATGGAAGGAGAAATACCAAATTAGTAGGTATTTCTATATATAGCAACAATATTCAGTTTACACAAACATACTTGCCCAACAGGCTTACAAGTAATTCTAGTTAAGTATGTTGTCTTAGTAAAGATAATACTTATAGATTGAGAAAATGGGTGAACTAAAGGATTTAAACTCAATTTTTAGGCTAATAAAGACAGCTGTATGATCCTTACACAATTCAAATGAGAAAAAGAAATAAAAGACAGTCATTTCAAGCTAATGTTGTGATGGCACTGTGTACTAATCTTCCATACATTGCTGTTCTTGACATGACAGACTTTATTTTGACTTAGACAATAACAATGGCCTCCCTGGGTGCATTCCTGGATTCCCATTTTAAAGCTGTCATTATATTGGCTACTTTCCAGACTTCTGGCACAGGATTGATTCTACAGATGTGTTACACATTTCTGCTAGGATATTGAACATTTTATACTTGAATTTGTTTTAAGAACTTTTGGACTGAGTAACTAGTTTACTTTAGATCTGACAATCGTACCTTAAGAGTACAGTATTAAACAAAGAATGGCGCTGGTGTGGACAGTGGCTCCTAGACCAGCTTTGGAAATCCCTGACTGCATCTACTCCATTTAAAAAAAGGCTTTCCCTGGATGTGCACAACAATTTTTTCTGTTTTTAACAAATCATCCAAGGTCGTTCACTGTGCTGTTAAGAACACGCACACACACATACACACAGCCAATATTTCAAAGCTGGAAGTGGACTTATGTGGTGTTTTGTTTGCTTTTTAAATATGTTTTTGGATTCTGGACTGTCCATGCAGCCCAGAAAGATCCTGAGGGCAGAAAAATGGGCTCTAGTATTGCCCACAGCTTGTTTAGAACATTTCTTGTCAATGTTACCTCAGGTATAGTTAACATTCCTACATTTTTGAACACAAGCAATCCTTTTAACTCAAATGTCATCAAGGATCCATCTGCCCACCTAGACTGCTTCCAGTTCCTAGGGAATTTAAAGGATTAGTGTTGACCCTTGATGTGATAGTATACATGTTCTAATACTACATACAGTAAAACCCCTACTTACAAAACAAAGTCAATTCCGTAGGCTTTTGCTTAAATCGGATTTTTATGTAACTCGAAACAAACCCATAGGGAAAATTATTATTTTATGTAACTCAAAGCAAACCCATAGGAAAAATGAAATTTTTATGTAACTCGAAGCAAACCCATAGGAAATCATGTAAATTGGGACATGGTTTTAGCAAAAAATCATTATATAAGTCGAATTTAATGTAACTAAAGTCAGGGTTTTACTGTAAGCAGTAAGAGTAGCACATATGATCTCAACCCAAACGCGTGAGCATCTCTGATAGATTCCTGTTTAAAGCTATGTAATACATATCTCTCATACAATGAAAGGACTTATTTTTTAGTAACAAAAAGTACTAATGTAGTACTGGATAACAAGAATATAGTATTCCTTTGATTAAATTGCACATTACTAAAAAGGTTAGTAATGCAGTTTGAAGCAGAATAGTCAATCTCACATCCCAACCCTCCTTCCCAAACAGATTCAATATACACATTGGTCTTTAAAATGGCCATCCATTTAAAAGTTTTTATATTTCTTTATTGTAACTGAAAAACTGTACATAAAAAGGAGCCATAAAGGTACATTTGTCAAAACCAATGTAAGAAATATTTTCTCTGCCCAACTTAAAGGGAGTGCAACATTTTACATTTCATAAAGTGACAAAAAGTTAACTAAAATTAATAGATTGTAATTTACAGCAATGGTACAAAGTCAAGCTGGAGTTTTAATAATATGGCAAAAAGGAAAGCCCCTTTCAAATGAAAAATCATATAATTTTATTTCTAATCTTTAAAAAAATAGAAATAAATTTAGAAGAGAATCACAGTATATGGGCCCTAAACATTTTAAACCATTACAAGGTACATAAAAATAGACACAGATTCCTTGGAAACTTTAATTCTTTGATTAAGCAGCAAACATATCACTCTTCCAGGTGGAAAAAAAACCACTGCTTAACACAACCCCCCACCCAAAACAACGTGCAAGCTGTATGCACATAATTTGGAAAGCACACAATTTTTAAAAAGGACAACATCTTGCTATGTACATATTCAGTACTACAAATGCTAAACATTTCATTACTGTGCGGTATAGAGTATGTAAAGCAATATTACACTACATACCTATCTCACCCAAACACACAAGTGCCCAGTTATAGTTTTGATAGCCTAAGATTGCCATCAGTGTTGTAGCACCCGACCTTCTGTATACTGAAGTTCTAGCAACAAGAGACAAGACAAAAAAATAGCAAAAAAAAGAAGAACAACAATACAGTCACTGGGACATCTGATCTACATACTTAAAATACTGAAAATGCATTGTATGCAGTTTGGTATTAAAAGAATTATGCCAAAATCACAAAGAATTTGAAATAATTCAAAGGGTTTATGCTGACCTCAGAATCGAAGTTCAAATATGAAACACTAAGAATTCTAGCAATTGACAATGTTGTTTCTTCCTTTCAAATGTCAGTATTTAAAATGAAATACTGAGAGTACAAGCACAGTATGACAGGAGATTTGCATTTAATATGCTACGATGAAAGAAATTCTGTTTAAATAAGATTCTTTTAAAAATGATCTAAGAAAATGAGTTAATGGATAAATTAATTCAAAGGATAAATCTTGAAGTGTTGAAACTCGAGCTGTAAAATGCAATATATAAGAGTTTGGTACGTATCTGTACAGAATCATCTTGCACTTCGAATGTAAAACATCATTGCTTCAGTAAGAAGTGGGGAAGTCAGCTGTAGATACATCTTTTCATGAAGACAGAAAAGTTTTGTAGCTTAGCATTTTTTTGCCCAAACTGAAGCAAGCTAATGCAAAGCTGTACCGCGTTGTTTCCTGATTAAGTAAAGCATGATTTGATATCTGTTTTAACACTAAGTAAAATTAGGGATGGGAGTGCATTGGCAAGGGACACCAAAAAAGATGGTAATGACAAGTACAAACATTGACATCTCATTATTTTACAATGCCCCTTTCTATGAATTTCAGCAGGGCTCTCCTTGCTGCTTTACTATCAGATATTAGACAACAGAATAAAATTCCAGGTAAAAAGCACTACTACAAAGAATATTTTAAAAGAAAGTAACAGCTTTAGTAGCCATATAGCAACAGAGGCTGTTACTGGTGTTCTCTATGTAAAAGTTAAAGCAAAACACTGGCTCATCTAATGCTTAACACAGATTTTGCTCTACAAAGTCATGCTTCCAGTATCAGAAGACCACACATATAGATTTTACCTATTTTGTACCCTGGCTTTGCAAATCTTCAAGATAACTTTCCCAAAAGGTATATTGAAGAAAAGCAATTCATAAAGAAATCTAGAAAATACAAGCCTAACATGGTTATAATATCTGTCAAAATCTGAATGGCAGGCTTGTTAGGTTAATGCTTGCACTCCTAAACATAGGAAAATGTAAAAATAATTTCTCCAATATATCAGGTCTACAACCCACTTATGCTGAAACTCCTACGCTTGCCAGATAATTTGTTTCCATGTAGTTGAATACAAAGAATTTTATAAAATAAATAGAGTAAAAATCAGTTGACGTCTTAGTGCATTGTACTTTTTTTAAAAAAAGAAGTTTGCTGTGTAAAAAAGGCTGACTTTGTAGACATGGTTTTGCTGTAACAATCTACTGCACTGAAGATTCTTTCACACAGGTGGCCATTTGTGTATTTCTCCTCTTGCAGTCTTACTTATTTTGTACAAGACTACCTACATACAATGGAAGGCTTGCTCTCCCTGCCACCTTCATTATCTCAGGAAAAAATAGACACTGATACAACTTGGTTATTTACCATAGTTCTGCCCTACTTCTTTAGTGCAGAGAGGACTGTGATTCTGTCTGAATTCCAATGAGCGACGGTGGCTGTGGACCGCCAGTGGAAGATAATGCTGGTCTTGGGTTTAGACGAGGAGGCATGGAATTAGCTGGGCGGATGAGTGGTGGAGGGGGCTGGTTAAGGGTTGGCCTTGGCTGAATAAACCGAGCCTGTTGCTGAAGTGGTGGAGGCTGACGGTGGAGAGCTGGAGCAGCTGGAAGGGTTGGACGAAGTAATGGAGGAGGCTGGTTCAGTGGTGTTACTGGTGTTGCTGGTGTTGGAGTAGATGGCTGGACAGGTGGAGAAGATCCTACACAGTGAGGGGTCTGTGGGAGCTGGGCCTATAAATAAAGTGATACAAATAGGTCAAAGCAGTCATTTTGTCGTATTGTACAGGTTGGGTTGTCATTGCCTCCAGAATGAGGGAATCCTAGTTAGTTCATTCACTTTGGCGACTATGAAACCCTTCTTTTGAAAGCAACCATATCTCAGCCATTCAAACAGTAAAAGAAAAATATTCAGAACATTTTTAAAAGGAAAAAACAAACTTAAGCTTTAAAATTCCACATTATTCAGCTGTATGGTTTTTCCGTATTAGTAGTGTAACAATATATCTTTGGAAAAGACACAGGCAGCCCAGTTTTTAAAATGCTGTTAATATACGTCCCACAGAATTGAATGGGACATGGACAGTAGACTGCTCTAAGTACCAGGATGCAATAAGCTTCCTTGGCTGATTGTTCGACACTCCAAGTTAAACATTACACTTTATGATACCAAGTTTAATGCCATTCCTGAATTTATGTTTACTTAAGATTCGGTACACAAAAACACACCTCATCTTCTTCATCAGTGTTCTTTCCTGATGGCAATTTAGCATTTTTTGTGTCCTCCCCTAAAGCAGAAGCATCACCATTAGAAGCCAGGGTTCCTTGTTCTGCTTCCCATTCCTGCAATACCTCCTCTAAGTTAAACCGACGCCTGTAGTTAACAAAGAAGTTCTTCACTTGACCAACAGTCTTGTTGCCGATTACATCAGCAATAGCTTGAAAATCTTTACCATACTTGCGGACACCTAAAAAGGCAAAGTAAATATACTTGTGAAGGTTCAAGTCAATAAGAAGAACGTATATATGCAGAAATGCCATCTATAGGCAATATCTAAAAATGGGTTCTGAAAAACTATATTGTGAGGCTTATTTTAGGATCTGTAATACTGTGTTAATTATGTGCCATCAAGTTGTAAATAGCTTATAGTGACCCTAAGAGGTTTTTAAGGTGTGGAGGTGTGAAATTTAAGCAGTATTTTTACCAGTTCCATTCTCCCAGTGAGCTTCCATGGCCGAGTGCGGATTTGAACACTGGTCTCCAGAGTCCTAGTCTGTCACTGTATCCACTAAGCCATACTAGGTACCACAATTACAGTATAAAGATAGTAGCTGGTCTGCTTTGTTGCTGAATTTTAATATTGTAAGTATTCTATTGATTTAGGTCAAAGGAACGTAGAAGGTTCCTTTATAATTTCTCTGACTGAAAGCCTCTTTAAAATAAAGTGCAATATTTTTTAAACTAATTACATAGGAATGACATGAAGTGAACTATATCCTTGGTCAAAAAATGGACTGTGCTTGTGGCAGACAACATTTTCCAAATTCAATCCCTGAAAAATGCTTTTCAAATAAATATTACAACAGTAGTGGGCAATTGTGGTTCTCTAGATGTTGAAAGGCAACTGCCACAAGTCCATATCACTGGCTCTGCTAGCTAGGACTATAGAAACTGTAGGCCAAAACATCTGGAGGTTCACAGTTGCCTATGCTTGCTTTATAAGACAGTCAATTAATTTGCACACTGGTTAAACAATATTTAGCAAAAATAAGGACAGGTGTGGTTCTTTTTGTGGTCGTCCATGCAGCTGTGGTTGAGTGGCCATCTATGAATTCACACAAATCGGTTCTGTGCCTGTGTACACAACTTCTGAGGAAATCTAGAGCAGTGGTTCCCAACATCGGGCCCATGCCCCACAGGGGGACTTAAATTCCTAGAAGCCAGTCAGTACATTGACTGATCAGTGCTTTGGGGAATTGAAGTCCAAAAACTAAAGGTTGGGAAACACCACTCTAGAGCAGTGATGGCCAACTTTGGCACTCCAAGTGTTCTTGGACTTCAATTACCAGAAGCCCATGGCAGCACTCCTGCTGATAAGTGCTTCTGGGAATTAAAGCTCAAGAATACCTGGAGTGCCAAGGTTGGCCATCACTGCATCTAGAGCTTCTGCTTTGAAATCTCTTCATTCCCCTATGCTCCACCCATTTACCTCAGTCCCATTGTCCACTGCAATGTTAATTTGCCTTGACTTGATAAGTGGGTAGGTTGTGTGAATTCATGGGTGACCATTTGAAGAACCATAGTAAAAGAGGAAGAACCTGTCCTCCATCGTGGTCACCATGAATCCAAACAAATATGTGACTGGTGAGCTTTTTGCATTGGTGGTGGGTTTGTCACAATAATGGAGGCTAGCACTGCTCCTCCAAATGCAGCATCTTTTTGAGCAATAATTTTTACCTATAAGAATGGGATGTGGCCGTGCGTGTCTGGAATGCGTGTCCGCACACGTCCAGCCAATCCCGTAATGAGCCGGCCACACTTACCTTAAGTCCCGAAGATCACTCCCACAAGGGTCTGGAAGCTGAGAGTAGGGCCAACGCCCCACAAACCCGAACAAAAAAAAAACTCCTACGCTTCCTAGCATCCTCCGCACCGCACCACCCCTTAGCCAATCAGGCAGGAGGACGCGAGCGTGGAGGAGGTGGGACAGCCAGCGTGTGTGTAAAAAAAAAAAACAATGGCCAGCGCGCACCTAAAACAGCTCAGCCCAGGGGCCTGCCTTACTGAGGCAGACAGAGCCCGGGCTGAGGGAACGGTCTGCCTGCTGCCCCTTCCGCGCCGCCTAAGGGGGAAATGCCTAAGGCGGCAGCCAGCAATCCGTCAGGGAAGGCGCTCTCCCTGGCGGATCGCTGGCTGCTGCCTTTGTATTACCCCCACCGCTGTTTCGTGTTAGCTCTCGAAACAGTGGTGGGGGTAATACAAAGGAGGCAGTCAGCGATCCAGCAGGGAGAACGCCTCTCCTCACGGATTGCTGGCTGCCGCCTTAGGCATTTCCCCCTCAACTGCTTCAAAGGTTGACACAAAACAACCTCCAAAACAGTTGAGGGGAAAATGCAAACGCGGCAGCCAGTGATTCATCAGGGGAGGCGCTCTCCCTGGCGGATTACTGGGTGCCGCCTTTGTATTACCCCCTCCGCTGTTTCGTGTTAGCTCTCTAAACAGCGGTGGGGGTAATACAAAGAAGGCAGCCAGCAATCCAGCAGCAAGAGCGCATCTCCTGACGGATCGCTGGCTGCTGCGTTTGCATTTCTCCCTCAACTGTTTCGAAGGTTGTTTCGTGTCAGCCTTCGAAACAGTTGATGGGGAAATGCAAAGGCGGCAGCCAGCAATCCATCAGGGAGAGCACCTCCCCTAACCAATCGTTGGCTGCCGCCTTTGTATTGCCCCCTCCACTGTTTCATGTCAGCTCTCAAAACAGCGGAGGGGGTAATACAAAGATGGCAGCCAGCGATCCGTCAGTGGTGGCGCTCTCCCTGATGGATCGCTGGCTGGCGCCTTTGCATTCCCCCTCAGCTGTTTTGTGTCAACCTTCGAAACAGCTGAGGGGAAAATGCAAAGGCGGCAGCCAGCAATCCATCAGGGAGCGCACCACTCCTGACAGATCGCTGGCTGCCATCTTTCCATTATCCCTTCAGATAGAAGGGCTGGCAGTCACCTCACCACCAACACAGAATTCATACCTGCCAGGCAAGGCCAGGGAAAAAAAATGCTAGTGTCTAACCTGTAATCAAAGTCAATGGATGTTTTCATGTCACTGCTCTACAGATTTCTGTTATCTCTACCGCCCTTATAAAAGCTGTTGAGGAAGGACACTCATCTTGACAAATGTCATTTGACAGTAGTCAGCAAAACCTTTTAAATGCTATATGCTAAATCAGGGGTGCCCAAACTTTTTGGGCTGCGGGCCGGTCACATGGTTCAGGGGGCTGGTCACTATGACCAGGGAGCCAGATCCAGCCCCCGATGCCAATTCATCCAGCCCACAAAGCCCTCATCACTTCTGGAGATGTTTTACTTTTGCTTCCAGGAGTGACGAGGGCTTTGCAGGCTGGATGAACTGATCCGGCCCCCAGGCTGTGGTTTGGGCACCCCTGTGCTAAATAAATGCCCCTTGTTATCAATTTCAAGAAATCCTCTTCAGAAACAGCATTTCTTTTCTTTACTCTCTGGTTCTATACAAATTTTTTTGTTGACTTCTAAATTCTTTAATACTTGACAGGTAGAAAGGCTAAAGTTCTCCTTATGTCTATTGTATATAATGCTCTTTCTAATTTATTCTATGGTGACAGGAAGAAAGTTGGGAGAATTAACGGTTATGCCATATGAAAAGGTGACACTATTTTTGGCAGGAAAGTTATGTCACTGTATGTTATCTTCTCTTTTGTAAATGTCAAATATGGAGGATCTGATTTTAACACACACAACCCATAGCTCATTTGGCTGATATTGCAACTAAAAAAATGTGTTTTAATTATTTAAAAAATTAAGACCTGTTGTTGTCATAGGCTCAAATAGCCTCTCCATGATCTGAGAAAATACCAATGACACCATGGAGTTACTGGTGGCCTTATATCAAGGTATGCATTTTTCAATCTTTTTAAAAACCTTTTCAAAATTGGATGTTTAAATATTTCTGATGAAAGGTGGTCTTCAGGTTGATGAGCAATTATTGCTGCAAGGTATACTTTCAATGTTTATAATGACATTCTTTGCTATTTCATATTCAGTAGAAACTGCAATGGAATGAATTCACCAAAAGGTGGCTTTGTTTTGGCAGTTTAAAATCTGACCTTGACACGAAAGAAGATCTCTCCATTTAAATATGCTTAATTCTGTAGCTTGAACAGGATAATTTAAATTCATTTCCATTTCACCCAAAGCTCACTTCTAAGAGATGTCCACTAAAGCCTAAGCGCTACTTCTAATCTCTACTAGAATCCTATTGATTTAGGGTTTCCTCTAGTCGCAATCTGTTTTGAGACTAAAAAAAACCAAAACAACTTTCCAGATTTCTAGCTGCATGCCTGCTTTTAAGAATGCAATTGTTTTGTTTTCGAAAATTAAGAACAGCTTTGCCTTTTTAAGAAAAAAAATCTCAAAGAACTATCAATAAAATAATGAATAAAGTTGTGCACATACCTATTAGAACTGATGAAGGAATGAATTTATTTTAATAATCAGGGAGGTCTGAAGTTTGCACAATTTTAGCAATTCATAAATTAGAATATTATTTTATGTGCCAGTATTCTTTTATTTACCAAGTGATTTTGCTCGTTTTTTTAAAAAAAAGATGCACTGATTTTTTTAAAAGAGTAACACAAACTAAAGGATTTAAAGATTATTGAATCATTCTGCATGCTTATTCCATAGAGTGCTGCTTTTATGGAGAAGGCACTTTTGTTCATTTATTTAGCTGACTACAGTACTAGCACAATCCTGGTGGCTGAATTAGCAATCAAATAAAACCTGAACTCAAGAGAAGCTAGATTGATGCTACTATAGTTTGGATATTTACAACCTTCATATGAAAAGACAATAATGTTAGGAAGAGTCAAAGGCAGTAGGAAAATAAAATTACCTGAGATGACACGGGTGGACAACAAAGGAAACTACACTTTAGTTTGCAAAACTTGAGGCAGGAATGTTAATAACAGAACCTTCTGGAGGTCATTAATTTATATTATCACCATATGTCAGAGGTACAGTATTTTCATTGCTCACAACAAAATTGTGTGTGTGTTCTATACAGATAAATATTGCTTACAACAGCTATGTAAATACAGCTGCTGGCACAGCAAACAGCTAATTACAACAAAAGACATATTAAATAATTTCACACTTACAATAAATGACTCTTACTTTGCATGTAATACTGATTTGTCTATTTCTTTAAAAGAGAAGGTTAAATAGCTATCTATCTGGTTTTTTTTAGGACATCCTCTTAGAAAAGCAGAATGTGAACACATGAGAGAATAAACAGAAAGCCTAGAGCTATATGAAAGTTTTCAATGAACTAATTTTAGAAATTCCATCATACAATTTTTATTAACATTCTATTGAATTTTTATGTTGAATTGGATTACTCATTCTTCTGGTATTTGCCAAATTTATCTTGGAATAGTTACTATTAATAAGCAAATACACAAAATGCTTTTCGTTACATTCAAAAATTGCCTTACCATGGTGCCATAAACATTTCTTTAAAGGGAAAAGGAATCTATAATTATTTTTTTGAAAACTTTCCAGGTCACAATACATCAGTCTTAAAAATAATAATAGAAGTATTAGTGTACCTTGAACTGCAAGAAGTTGTTCTTCTGTTGTCCAACGGGCGTTGATTTTTTGATTTGACTGTTAACAGAGAAAGAAAATTATGAATTGTAAAGAAGTGTTTGAAAACTAAAATAGCCTATTTCAGTTATAAACAACATTATATCAACTAATTCTATAGCTTCATCTTTGCAAGGGCTTTGAAGGAATTCCCAGTCAAGAAAAGTAAGCTGCCTTGTATTGATTTCTCATCATCTGCTCCAACATCTCAAGACATTCCCCAGGTTCTACTGTTTTAGACAGGAATCCTTTCCCATCCTACTTGAAGACACCCAGAACTCTTTCTAAATACACAATGGTTGAAATCTAGTAGTAAGTAACAACTAGAGTAGTGTTTTCATTATTGAACACTGGTTCCTTCCTCCTTATGTGACCAGGTGCTCCTTTGCCCTTTTCAGTGCAGAGATTTGTCATTTATTTCAGTGCTAAAGAAAAAAGAGATGGTTTCTCTTCACAGAGAGACTGGTATATGTGCTGGAATCCTTTGGAAAGTTAGTCTGTCAAACTAGTTACTGCAGTCACAACTAGAAAAAGTTTTGTATTGTTCTTTTCAAAATGTCTAACAATAATGTATAACAGGTGGGTTATATATTATTAAGTCTTTTTGCACATGGCAATAAACCCTGTTTTTCTCTTTGTACAGAACAATGAACCTTGCTCTTTAATCATTTACATTATGTATGTCATGCATTAAATGAGGTTAATATAGGATAGAATATATGAAGGTATTATATTGATATGATTGGAAATAACTGTCTGATTGCATTCAGGAATTAACCATTTATTGGGGCAAATGACAGCCCTGACAAACACAGGATTCTAAATTTCTGTCTAAGGTAAGTAGACAGGTTGCCTGTCTAAGGTTGCCGTTGCTCAAAAGCCAGTCATATCCGACTCTAGGGTTCAGTACTCATCTCTGTTTATAGCCAAAGAGCTGTGTCTGCAGATGTTTCTATGTACACGTGGCAGGCATGCTTCAACACCAGAGGGCATGGAATTCTGTTTACCTTCCCACCGAAGTGGTCCCTATTTATCTACCGTATTTTCCGGCGTATAAGACGACTGGGCGTATAAGACGATCCCCAACTTTTCCAGTTAAAATATAGAGTTTGGAATATACTTGCCGTATAAGACTACCTCTCTTCCAATGCACACCAAATAAAAATTAACCCACACTCAACCCGAAGACGCCCAGCCTTCCGAGTCGAATGGGCAGGTTCTGGTGGAGAGCCAATCCACGCTCATGTTCTCCTCCTCGAGGTACAGGAAGATGTGTGCAGCTTGTTTCCCCTTGCTTCATACTCCCCGCACAGAGCAGGGACTCGGCCGCAGCACCCCCCACCATATGCGCCGGACATATGAAGCAAGGGGAAACAAGCTGCAGTTAAGTACCTGTCCTATAAGACGACCCCCGACTTTGGCACAGATTTTTCGGGGTTAAAAAGTAGTCTTATACGCCAGAAAATACAGTACTTGCAATTTCTTGCTTTCAAACCGCTAGGTTGGTAGGAGCTGGGACAGTCAGGAGCTCACTCTGTTGTGTAGTACTCAGGAATCGAACTCCAACCTTCCAGTTGTTGAGTTCAGTGTCTTAACCACTTGAGCCACCGAGTCCCTAAATTTCTTTCCAGAAGTCTATAAAGTTCTGTAAGACTCTTGGGGCAATGATTAAGTATCAGAGTCTCTGCCCTGACATAGCCCTAGTAGATTGTGTTAATTTCACTCACCTATTTAAGCAGCACACACAAACCACACACAGTTAAAATGTATTAGAGAGAACATCTTGCATCCCAGTACCCTGAAAAACCATATGTAATTTGTTTCCCACTATGACACAATACTGAAAATTCCTCAGAATTTTATAGTTACTCACCTCAGAAGGTTTGAATTCTTCTATCCCACCTTCAATTTTCTGCTTAAGTGCACTATTTACTTGTTTGGCGTTCTGCACCTTGTCCAACAAACAACAAAGCATAAGGAAAATTAATTTATGCAGAATGGCAAATACACCTGCAGTTGAATAATTGGCTGGAGAATCAAAACAAACTCTCAGGCAACCTCAGAGGGGTTGGCAGTCAAATGTTCAGCCTGCACATTTTCAGCCATAACCCCCCTCCCCCCCACACACATCAGAAAATAGGAAGTGCCCAAAAATACTCTTCCAGTTTTGTTTTTAGGGTATTGGAATCTTAGGGCCCCCAATGTAAAAACCATTATCTCTGGAGCCCTCCAGAAGCAGAAGTTAACAACAACAAAACCCACCTCAAAATTCTGTTTTCAGAAACTATTTTTTCTTCAAAAACTATTATGGGCCATCACAATTCTCCTGGGGTATCCAATTGTGGCTTATACCGCATACTTCGCCCACTGATGTGCCCAGGAGTTAGGATCATTTTGTGAGAAAATATACCAGCCTGTAGAAGTCAATCAGTCATCTGCCTTATCAAACTACATAAAAGCATGGTGAGCACTATGGTAACTCTTCCAACAATTTTAATCTCTTGGATCAGAAGCTGAACATTGGCAACCTCTGCTCAGTTTGCTGTCAATATTTTAGTTTACAATTGTAAGGGAGGGGCTGTTTTTGCTTTAACCCTAATTTCGAGCTAGGTTTTTGGTCACTGTACACCTAATTTAAGAGAAGATTTATGCTCCCAAAAACAAGAACTACTCATAGACAAGTGCGGTCTTTGAGCCAAAGCACCAGTTTTCTTATCACTTTGTTGTGGCAGTAGCAATACCAATGTAGGACTTTTGAGGGGCTGCAGAAAAGAAAAAATCCAATAAGGCACATGAAACCCTGTTGTCCATATTGGTCTTTACCAAGAGCTGAAAAACTTGGTTTCCTTCCTCAACTAGGATCTTTACATTTGTCTCACATTTTATTTTAGTAGGTCTTTCCCTATTTTTATTAATGACAATGATGGGTCCAAACATACAAATGCTTATTTTTAATCAGCCATTTTGAGTGAGAAAGTATTGTGATAAAACAGCAGAGGTATATGAATAGCACTAATATAGAGCTAGTAATGGACATATACTCCCACATCAGGATAATGGCATACTTGTTATTTACTGTCCTATGAAGGAAAACATCATATCAAACATTAAAAAATGGAACGCAATCATAATTTAATTAAAAAGTTTGAAATACTAAGTGAATCATAAAGCATATAATAATTGTGTGCGGTCAACTCAATTCTGACTTATGGTGAAGGGTTTTCTATATAGAGAATACAAAGTAGAGGTTTACTGTGCAGCCAAATAGCTTATTATTTTCTTAACCAAGTAAAAAACTTTTAAAAATTCTGAGGAAGACCAGGTACTTCACCAGAATCTCAATTTAAGATTTTCTGGAGACAGCTTATATGCTTTGTCTTATTAGTAAAGGTAAAGGTTTCCCTTGCTTGAAAGCCAGTCGTATCAGACTCTAGGGTTCAGTGCTCATCTCCGTTTCAAAGCTGAAGAGCCAGCGCTGTAAGGACCATGTTTCCGTGGTCATGTGGCATTCATGACTAGACATCAGAGCGCACGGAACGCTGTTATTGTCTGATTAACCAGGCCTATAAACATTCACAGACAGTCACTATACTTTAATGAGTATTTATCAATGTAACTGTGTTATCTACAAAAGTATGCAAAAATAAGGAAAGGGGAAATTCTAAAATAAACAAGAATCAAAATTGGATTGTTGAAATACCTGTCGCTTCAGCGAGATCAACTCCATATCCAGCTGCCTAAGTAGTGTGTTTGCTGCATTGGGGCTACAAGACACCGCTACTACATCCTCTTGGGTTAGGTACATGCCTTTGGGAGGACGGCATTTAGAACGCTGGGAGTGATGACGATGTTGTAGACTCTGATAGTCTCTTCTGCCTAATCCTATTTTGCTAGTTTGAACAGGTTGCTCAGTACTCCCCTACAATGTTCAAAATAAATAAATAAAGACAAATCAAATACTACACATACCCTACACATTAAAAAAAATAGCTTTGCAGCTTTAAAAAATATTAAGTCTGGTTAACAATGGTTTATAGTCTAAACAAGCAAATACATGAAGTCCTGACTGTGGTTATACTTCTCTCTCTCTCTCTCTCTCTCTCTCTCTCTCTCTCACACACACACACACACACACGCGTGTGTAAATTACAATTCATTCATTCATTCATTCTTTTTCATTTATTAGATTTATGTCGTGCCCTACTCAACAAAAATGTGACTTAGGGCGGCTTACAATTAAGAATATACAGTATAATTACAATTACTAAGTTACATATCAATATCAAAATGACAAAACATTAACTTTAACAAGAAAAATGTAAACCCTAACCACAGTTATAATAGTCCTCGCATGCCAGTGTCTTTTCTACCCTCCAGCCGGACGAGGCCAGAGGGGCAGCAGGGCAGCAGCAGCTGTTTCCTGTGCCAGTGTTGCGGGCTGTGGGTGGGAAGCCCAGGTCTCAACATCCTTATGGAGTCCAGGGTTCAACGCCCTCGACGGAGTGCTTATGTTTCTATCAAGCATACTTAACTATTTTTGCTTTTTCATCTGCATACCATTTTGCTTAATTTCTCTGCTTTATTATTCTTTTTTAATGATACTGTATTTTGATCCTAAACTTTTTAAAAATTGCTCAGAGTAGTGTACAGATTCCATTTATTTCCATAGCAATCTTGTCAGACAATTACACCGAGACATTAACTAGCCAAAAGTGTCCTAGGAGGCTTTGTGAAAAAAAGAAGAGATTTGAATTTCACTTATTTAAGAGCTTTGAACAGTTTGTATAGAGCTAGTCCAACCATGGAAAAGAAAATGGGCAGGATTCTGCCTTATCCTGTGGCATCAGCATAGGCAATTTGCAGTGGCTCATATAAACTAATATATGTTTAAGTTTATATCATACTAGCAGAGGTTACCCGGCATTGCCGGGCTGTTTTAATTTGTGTTGGAAGGTTAAATTGTGTTAATGTTTTTAAAAAATTGCTTAGTCTGTAGTTTTAATTTTTTAAATGTTTATTTATGTAATTTTTTTTGGCTTGGCTGTTATTAACTGTGATCTGCTTTTTTTTTTGAGGATTAATAAAAGAACAAAGTATGATATAATTTTTTCAAATTATTTTATGTAAGCGAATAAGGTTTTAGTTTTTTGAATTAGTTGTACCATAGGTAATAATTTTAATAATGTAAAAGTAAATGTTTTTTACATTCAATGTTTTTAAAATGTGTTTAGATGTTTTGGTTTTAATTTGAGTTAAAACTCAGCACAGGATTTTTAAAAGTTTCTATTGTATTTTATTGACATATGTTTGTGATTTGTGTTAAAGTGTGTTTTAGTGTAATTTTTTGACTTGTTTTTATTGGTGTGACCTTTTGTGTAAAATTTTGAATTTGTGTTATGTTTTTGATTTGTTTTTACTCTTGTGGCCTTTTGTTTGGGGCTGTTGTGTGTTTTTGAATTGTTTTTACTATTGTGGCTAGCAGGTGGTGCTGGTAGGGGTTATTGTATTTTGACTGTTTTTTCTCTCCTGGGCTCTGGGTGGAGCTTCTTCTGGTAAGTAGTCTCTTTCTTTATTCATTTCTTTTCCGGTCCTCGTGGAGGTAGGACATCTTTTGGTAAGTTTGCTTGTTTTCTTTCTTTTATGTGTGTGTGGGGTGGGTGGGGGTGGGGGGTTGGAATTTGTATTTTTGTCTGTTTGTTTTGTTTTTGATTGTGTTTTTGTTTACTTCGTATTGTTTTTTTGGTGTTGTTTTTGTTTGTTTTTGTGTATTTTTGGATGTTTTTGACTGTCTTTAGTAATTTTTAAAATATTTATTTGGTGGTGGGGAGGGGGCGTGGTTGTTGGGGGTTAGGAAGGGTGGGCTAGGGGGTGGGGAGGGGGGCGTGATCGTTGGGGGTTAGGAAGGATGGGCTAGGTGGTGGGAAGGGGGGCGTGGCCGTTGGGAGTTAGGAAGGGTGGGCTAGGTGGTGGGGAGGGGGCGTGGTCGGTAGGGGTTAGGAAGGGTGGGCTAGGTGGTGGGGAGGGGTGTGTGGTCGGTGGGGGTTAGGAAGGGTGGGCTAGGTGGTGGGGAGGGGGACTTTATTGTGTTATGGTGCTTTGATTGTGTGGAGTCGTGAAAGTAGATCGGGGTTTCCCCTTTAATATCAGTGGGTAGGGGGTTGCGACCCCCCTCTCTGCTGGCTCCCCTAGGGTTGGGAGGGTTGGGGGGATAAAAGGGGTATGTCCCCCCAACCCTTCTGGACCCAGGAGACCAGGGAGAGGGGATTGATTCCACCCCCTCCAAATAAAAAAACCTCCGTTTTTAAAGAGAAGAAACCGCTCAGTTTCTTCTCTTTAAAGACAGAGGGTTTTTTGGGGGGGGTGGTGTATTTGATCCCCTCTCCCTGGTCTACTGGGTCCAGAAGGGTTGGTGGGACAGATCCCTTTTGTCCCCACAAACCTCCCAACCCCAGGTGAGCCAGCGGAGAGGGGGATGGTCACCCCCCACTTACTTATATGAAAGGGGAATCTCCAAACGGATTTTCCCTTTTAATATCAGGGGGTTGGGTTGGAATTGATCTCCTCTCTCGGGTCCCGTGGGTCCGTGAGGGTTCGGGGGAAAAAGGGGGTATGTCCCCCCCAACCCTTCTGGACCCAGGAGACCAGGAAGAGTGGATCGATTCCCTCCCTCTCCTTAAAACAACTCCGTTTTAAAGAGAAGAAACCGCTTGGTTTCTTCTCTTTAAAGGCGGAGGTTTTTTTAGGAGGGGGAAAAATTGAACCCCTTTCAATGGTCTCCTGGGTCCAGAAGGGTTGGGGGGGACATACACCTTTTGTCCCCACAAACCTCCCACCCCTAGGGGAGCCAGCGGAGAGGGGGATCACCCACCCCACCTACTGATATTAAAGGGGAAACTCCAGTTGGGACCTTCAGGCGCCGTTGGTGAGGGAAAGAAGGGCCGTTGGTGTTTGTGAGACGGTGAGTTTTTATTTTTCGGGCACCAGCTTCCTCAGCGTTCTGCGCGCTCATGTCGCACAGGACTCTGGGGGTTGTAGTTATGGGTTTGTGATTTGTGGTGCGTTTTTTCCCTGCAGCTCGATTTTGATTGGCCGCGGCGTGTTTCTCAATGTTCTTTGTGGTCGCGCCTCTCAGCCTGATTGGCTGTGGCGCGGCGCAAAGAACGTTGGGAAATGAAGTTGTTTCCCCTTTTCACGTTTGTGGGGCTCTTGCCCCATTGGCGCATTTTTCAATGTTGCGTTTACCTGCGTACCCAGTTCGGGCATGTGCACGAATGGTGAGTGCGGGCTAGTAGGGCCTGGCTAAGGAGCCTATGCAAAGTTCCAACGGTTAACTCTCGATTTTATAGGTTAAGATAAACTAATTAGCATATTTTGCCCGGCCCTGCCGGGCATTTTTAATGTATGTGTTGGTGGTTTGGGGTGGTTTTGGTTCTGCACAACCACCACTCCTACGTAAAAAACCACTCCAACCATTAACACACACATTAAAAAAATGTATGGCAGGAGTGTTTTGTGTTTGTGTGTATGAATGTAATCCACCAGAAGGTGCTATTTTTAGTTAATATTTTAAGTTAACTAAAAATAGCACCCTCTGGTGGACTACATTCAATAGCGTTCAGTGCGGAGTAGGCATTCATGGAGGTAGGATGTCTTTTTCTGTTGTTCCCTGTAGGTGAGTTTTTCGTGGTTTTTTGTTGTTGTGGGTGGGAGGGTTTTATGTTTGTGTGAGTGTGTGTGTGTGTTAGTGTGTGTGTGTGGGTGAGGGGGGGTTGGGAGGGTTTAACGTGGCCTTGTCTTGCTGGCCAGGCCGCGTTAAATCCTTGCGTGGGGGGAGGGGGATTTATTTATTCTTTGTTTGTACAGGGGGGCCCGGCTGGTACCTTGCTGTAGCCTGGGTTGGGGGGCAAAGAGGGGTTTATCCCCTCCCCCAAGCTACGGGCCAGCTTGTGCGGGCCTCTGAGGCTGCAGGAAAAAAAATGTTTTTCCCCGCTGCCTCACCGAAGCATGGGTCGGGGGGGAGAGAGGGTTATCCTCTTCCCCACATGCTACGGTGGAGGCTTATGGTGGCGTCCGAGGCTGTGGGGGAATTTTTTTTCCCCTGCTGTATTTGCGAAGCCTGGGGGGGGGGGGAGAGGGGGTATCCCTCCCACACATACTATTGTAAGGTGTTTTTAAAAAGTCTTTTGGCCTCCGTCCTCCTAGGAAGATGAACCGCTTCCCTCAGGGAAATGGGGGCTGAGAACCGTGCTCCGTTCTCGGCCTCCATCTCCTTTAGGGAAGCGTAACAGTTTCTCCCAGAGAGACGGAGGCCTGAGAACGGAGTGCTTTTCTGGGTCTCTTTTCCTGAGGGAAGCTTTTTGCTGGGTTTGTGGAGAGAAGAGGGTCTCCCTCTTTTCTCCGCAAACCCGCCAAAGTTGCAGCGAGGCCAGCGCCAGCCATCGCTGCTGGTCTGGGAAGCAGTTGCGGCAGCGGTTTGTTTAATTTCCACATGCCGCGTTTTCCCAGCCTCCTTCGTGGTTACATCCCTCAGCCTGATTGGCTGAGGGGTGGTGTGGCACAAAGGATGTTGGGGCTTGAAGTTTTTTCCTTTTGGTCGTGTTCGTGGGGCTGCTGTCCTACTGGTGACCACCGGAACCCCACAGCATTGGGAAGGCGGGGGTTACGGTAAGTGCAGAGGGCTCAGTTGGGGATGGTTGGGCCGGGTGCTGGAGCCTTTGTCCAAATCCAATGGTTAAGGGTACTTTTTATAGGTATAGATATATGAACTGTTTGCATGTGCATATTCATTCATGATCTCAGCAAATATCAGAGAGGAGTCAATACTTGTAGGAAACTTCAGTCATGCACCAGTTGCTATGCTGGTCTACAATAGTTCTAGCCATCAAATATAGATTGACTGATGATTTGTGACCTGCTTGTTACTAATACAGCATTTGTTTTTGGCCTCCTCCTTCACTGCAGGGTTTCTTTCTGTTGCTCTTCTGTTGATGAGAATTTTAGTAAGATATTTCTAAAATTCACTGAGAAACATATTTTTGTTGCTAACAGAAAAGGGAAGGACAAAAAAGCCACAAATACTAAAAAGGTGGCCCTGTCTTGCCATTCACTTTTTGTCCAAAAGGTATGTAAACAATAAGATTTCCATAATTTAACTGTTCATTACCTCTTTTTTAGTTTCCTTTTTTGGATCATAGTCACTATCATTTCCATCCATTGGATGAGTTTCTTCTGCATCATCATCACTGAGGATAGAAACAGATTAGCTGTGAAAATAACTGCTGCCTCTTTTTGTTATTCCAATAATGAAAAGCCAGTATCAGATGTTGAAATTCAGAATCATAGAATAATAGAGTTGGAAGAGGCCTATGAGACCATCATGTCTAACCTTCTTGCTTAAGGCAAGAATCCGAATCAAGGTACTGTATATCTTGCAAATGGTTGTCCAATTTCTCTTTAATGCCTCCAGTGCTAGAGTACTCACTATCTCCCAAATTAAATGATTCCATTATTATACCACTCTAAGGAAGGGACTGCAGTGGCTCAAATAGCTAAGACGCTGACTGGAAGGCGGGAGGTCAGCAGTTCAATTCCCCAGTACTGCAGGATGGAATGAGCTCCCATCTTTGTCCCAGCTCCTGCCAACCTAGCAGCTCGAAAGCAAGAAATTGCAAGTAGATAAATATGGACCACTTCGTTAGGAATGTAAACAACGTTCCATGCACTCCAGTGTCTAGTCATGCCTGCTACATGACCATGGAAACATAGGCAGAAGCAGACAGTGCTGGCTCTTCGGCTTTGAAACAGATGAGCACTGAACCCTAGAGTCAGATACGACTGGTTTTCGAGAAAGGGAAACCTAACAGTTAGGAAGTTCAACTGAAATCTGGCTTCCTGTACTTGAGCCCTAATTATTACATATCCTGCATGCTGGGATGATGAGAAACAGATCCTGCTCCTCTGTATGAAAATCTGTCAAAAGTGCTATCATTTCTCCTTTCAGCCTCCTTTTCTCAAGGCTAAACGTTTCTAGTTCTTTGAACATTTCCTCTGATCATCCTTTTTGCCCTCTTCTACCCTTTTGTCTTGTTGGAACTGTTTGTAGTTGTGTCTTTAGAATTTCCTTTTAAAGAATCTTCCACCCATCTTGAACTTTTTCCTGTTAGGCTCTACTGCTACGTGGTCTTACTTATCATTGTACTGAGTTTATTAAAACTGGCTTTCCTAAAATTCACTGTGTAACGCATTGTGCTTTTGCATCCTTTGAAAGCAAGTAGAACCAGGTCACTTCCCCCTTACTGCCACATCTTCCACCAATTCATTTCTACTGGTCAGGCTGTGGTGGCTCAGTGATTAAGTAAAGTACTTTTTTCACCCAGAGGATCACTGGTCTATGGAACTGCTTGCCAGAAGAAGTGGTAGCAGCTGTCAGTCTTGACAGCTTTAAGAAAGGATTAGACAAGTTCATGGAGGACAAGGGTATCAATGGCTATAATATGGATACCTAAGGTCAACCTCCGGATTGGAGAGATAGGATATCTCTCAATGCCATTTCCAGGGAATCCTAAGCAGGTGAAGGCATCTGCTTGGGAATACTCTGAAGCAACTGGTGAGCCACTGTATGAGACAGAATGCTGGACTGGATGGGCTGTGGCCTGTTCCAGCAAGGCTGTTCTTATGTAAGTAGCTTGCCTTGTTAGCTGGAAGTTGACAAGTCGGCAGTTCAAGACCTGGGTACTGCATGACAGACTGAGCACCCGTCTGTCCCGGCTCTTGGGGACATGAAAGGTGCCTCATTTGGGCGTTCCCTGAGAGGAGTTTCTCCTGCAAAATTTCTTTCAACCCAGAATAATTTCTGACACGAAAGTATCTTTATTGGTTAAAATCAAGTCAAGGATAGCTAATACTCTTGTTTCTTCCTCCACTTTTTGTAGGAGAAAATATCTGTAACACAAGCCAAGAATTTCTTAGAAGACTATATTTGGCAGATTTTGCCTCCAAAAAAGGCAACTTCATCCTTCTTGGTATTTTTTTTCCATAAACCACTTTATAAATTTCTAACCAAACACACAAATTAAATAATAACATGGTTATTATTATCATGCTTACATGATTGGCTGACTTAACAAATTTAGGAAGAAACTATAAAAGAAACAGTATTGGGAGGTACAGCTGTTTCCAGCCTGTCAAATCTGAAAAAAGGAAACTAATGTCATCCCCACTACCATTTCACAACTGCAAACAAATTATGAATGTACTTAGAGAGCACGTTCACAACAGGAAGCTTAAAATAGTAAAGCATCTTTCTTTGTGTCAGAATGCACAATTTAAAATTATGGATATATATGGAATACAAGTAACATTCAAGGCGAATTAAAATGTTAAAATAGACTGTATTTTGACCAGAAGCAGACTGCTTCAATAATGTTATCTCAGCCATTTACTAGATCTTCTTTCATACACATGAAGGGTCATAAATTGCATCCCCATAAGTCCTATATTTAATTTTTCCACATTTGCAGAAAATCTGTCCTGTATCTAAGTAACCTCATTTTACTTGACTATTCTTTGATCTTTCTATTTCACTTTGAAGTCTATTAAATTACAGTACTTCTAGAAGGTCCAGCTAGAATTTTGTCCTAGTAGGAAATACTCTTCTGCATTTATCCACTTAGCAAGATGCATTGTTTTTCTCTCTGTACGTTTAGCCTAGCCTCTTCTGGTTTAATATTTCAAGTTTGAGAGGTGTACAGAAATTGTTTCCTCAATTTCTGCCATCAATTAGGGGGTTGAGATCCATGAAGTAGATGAATCTGGTGTTGTATTACCTTATTTCATTCATTATTTGCTTGCACTTCTCAATGTTCTTCGGAAGGGCAATGCCAGCCAAGTAATACTTTTTCAGTGGGGGTTGGTTTCAGGCAGTCACAGTTCTTCATGATTAAGAGCTACATCCACTTGTTTGGCATGTGCTGATTTATACCATATGATACTGGCATATTTTGCTGAAGAGTACAAGGACAAAGCTCTTCTTATAGTTTGTGAGTTATGTTGGCAATAGGAAATGCTGTTGAACTGACCTGATACTGGGCGTATGTCATCTAGCCTTTTTAATTCTATTTTGTTTTTAGATGTGTTAACTTTAGCTTTGTATGTTATTACTAGCAGGGGTGCCCGGCTTTACCTGTGTGGGGTTTCCCCTCCCCCGTGTGCAGCACCCCGCAAACGCCGCAGTCTGCCCTGCCCATACTGGCGCCCGCCCGGCAGCGTGTCCTGCGTTGCTAGGCAACAGCTGTGCTGCCAGGTGGCGGCGGCTACTTCTCTGTTGAGGGCAACCGTCGCCTGGCAATGCAGCCATTGCCTGGCAACACAGGACACGCTGCTGGGCGCGCGGCAGCATGGACAGGACAGACGGCGGCATGTGCAGGGGGAGCAGGCGGCCACCGGCTCCCCCGATGGTTCCATTACCTTCTGTCGTCCTCAGGCGTGTCCCCGTGTCTCCTGGCAGTGCGTCCCATGCCGCCAGGCAATGGCCGTCGTCTGCTCTGCCCCCGGCTGCCGCGAACACCGCAGTCTGTCTTGTGGGTGCCGCAGTGCACCCGGCAGTGTGTCCTGCGTTGCCAGACAATGGCTGCCACTTCTCCGTTGCGGACACCCGCACACACGCGCTGTTGAAGGGCATGTTTGGCATTGGTCAGGAGGCGCTCCTGCGGGCATGGTGCCCGCAACCCCAGTTCGTGGTTCCCGGCTGCTGCGGCTCCCGGCGACTGTGCTTTCACACATTGCTGCCCCTGAGGCCAGCCAATATGCCGTCTCTTCTGGGTTGCGCGCGCAGTCTGGGGCTGTCGCACAAGCACAGTCCTGCCATCCCTTGCTGGCCTTGCTGGAGAGACCGGCCGACACGCCGGCTCTTCCAGGTCACGCATGCACAGCCCCATCTTTCCCTGCTGGCCTCGCTGGCGGGTGGGGCGCCCCCTATTCAGCTTTGGTCCTGGCTATATTTCATCACTAGCTGATTACCCGACTTTGCTCGGGTTTTTCTTTTCTTTAATGTAGGCCAGCCTTTCCCTCTTGGAAACCTCATAGGGTGTATGTGGGTCACTCCTGCCTCCCTTCCTCCATCTCTCCCTTCCCTCACCCATCCCGCTTCCCCGTCGATGGTCACTTACCACCCTTATCCTTCCCATACATGTGTCCAGCCACTTGTTGAGAGCAGCCGTTGAGGAGCCCTCGAACCTTCCCTCCCACCTCGGCTTCGCCCACTGTGGCTGCCGCCTCTGCGGCTCCAGAGCTCAGAGGGACCCCCACATGGGGCTTGTGTCCCCCACAGTGCTGATCTCGCATGCCCATTTGCCTTCCATCTACTGTGAAAACTACAGCTGAGCTCAGAGGGCTACAGCTGAGCTAGTCAGATGATGTCACAATCCCAACCTACCTGGGACTATACATCAGCCAATTACATCACTGGGAAACACACATTGTATAGATCAATTGGGACACAATTTGGGGGCGTATGCCTCTCCATGGGGCTTGTGACCCCCACAGTGCTGATCTCATCAGCTCAAGGTACGTATGTGCCACATTTCAGCGGGATTGGTCCGGGGGTACGGGAGCCTTTCGAGCACATACAAACATAGATTTCTGTTTTATAGATATAGATATATAACACTCCATGGGTCTTAAGATTGCCTGGGGAGGCCCTTCTTGAAATCCTTCCAACTTTATAGATACATCTGAGAGGGAGTGAAGAGTGGCTTTTCTCAGTGATTGCCTGAAGGGTATGGGATGCCGTCTCCTTAAAGAGAGGCTGACCCTCTCTTTGCCACAGGAATTGAGAATATTTTTATTCCATAAGGCATTTAGCATTTAATTTTAACATAGTTGGTTTTCCATGCTTGTTACCAATATATACTTTTCAATTTGTTTTAAAATGCTTTTATACTTCTTTTGTTTTTATATGATTATTTTAATACTGCCATGTTTAATAATTTATCTCTTGTATATTGTTCTAATTCCTGTTTATTCAAGCTACCTTGAATCCAATTGCTGTAAGAAAGATGGCACGGAAATGTAGTAAAACAAACAAACAAGGAATTATTTTTTAAAAAAACTGTGATGCTTACCTATCACCTTGATTATTTCTGCTAGCTAGTTTTCTTGCCTGCCGATCCATTAAACTTGTCCTAGAACGAGTTTTCTTCCAGGAATAATAGTATTTCACAAGGCTTGCAATAGTCTTATCTGGAAGCTAATGCAAATAAAAACTAGTTATTACTGTCATTAAGGTTTCAAAATAATCGGAAAGATATACTTTACCAATGGGGAAAAAACCACTTCAAAATCTGCATATAAAAAACATTTTTGTTGCATCTTTTCATCATAATTATAAAAGCAAATTGACTGATGGATGACATTTTTATACTTCCTGACTCGGTATGAGCACTACTCTAGGTAGTTAACAATATGTTAACATTAAATAAAATCAGTACGATAAAATCTCATAATCCAAGCACCTCAAGAACCAATTGGACTGGAGATTGCGGTGAATCACAGTCATGTCTTGTTAATTCCAAAAACTCAGTTTGTCTGGTGCCGGCGTGCCACCTTCACCTTTAATCAATGTATATTCTACAAATGGTTGCCATATGTTCCAAAATTTATTTTCAATAATAATTATACTCGATTCAATATATATATCACTGCTGTGTGTATATTATTATTATTATTATTATTATTATTATTATTATTATTATTATTATTATTATTATTATTATTATTATTATTATGTTGATTATGTAGCATTGTAATAGAAAATAATAAGCTCTTTTCATATTAAAAATAGTAAAAATTAGATAAATATTAGACAAGGAATGTATTTGCAGAATAAGAATAACTCATTATATCGAGTATTGGGGAGCTTTTCAATTCATTGAAATGGTTTATTGTGTAGTCGTGTAATTATTTTTTTGTTTGGATTGTTACGTAATTCCTTTATACTTTTTAAATTTTTTTCTGTCTTGTTCGTAGTTTCATTTTGAAAATCAATAAAAAATACTAAAAAATTTTTGGTGGCATTCAAATAAAAAAACCAAGATAAACACATAACTAATAAACATTCAACAAATAATAAATCAGCAGTAGAAGGGGGGGAATATAAAATACACCTCCCTCCATTGGGGAAGAATATTTAGAGAAGGCCTCTCTATATAGAAAGATGTTCAATACCTTCCTAAATGCCTGAAAGGGAGGTGGTTCATTTTATCTCAATGGGAGATTATTTCAATAAAAGAGGGCCGTCACCAAGGATGTGTTCCTCCTAGTATTACCACTTTAGCTTCTCTCACGGATGCCACCCTTAACTGTGGCATGGGACGACCTCCTAACACAGGCAGAATTCCTATAGGAGAGCTGCCTCATGGGATAACATAGACCCAAACCATGTAGGGCAGTGATGGCAAACCTTGGCACTCCAGCTGTTCTTGAACTTCAATTCCCAGAAGCCCTGATCAGCAGTCCTAAAGTTCAAGAACAACTGGAGTGCCAAGGTTTGCCATCGCTGATGTAGGGCTTTACAAGTAAGTACTAAAATCTTGAACCTGGCACAGAATGCAATGAGTAACATTTTAAAAGAATTTAAGAAAGATTGCACTTATGAATGAATACAAGGGAGAAAAAGAAAGTGAAAATACAGGAAAAAAATCTGCATTTGGATGTTTTTACAACTCAGTGTATATGTACCGTATACTCAAGTATAAGCCAAAAATGTGCTGAAAAGACTCGGCTTATACTCGAGTCATCTGTTATTTTCCTGGCTATGCAGGAGATCCTGGTTTCTCAAGTAAAATTATGTACCTCGGCTCATATTCTGATTGGCTTATACTCAAGTATATACGGTAATTTGAGCTCTGCTCATCTTAAAATATACTTGTACATTTAGCCTAGTTTGCCTGAAATGACCCCAGATAACATGAAACATATGATGGAGGAGGGAGGGGTAAAGGAAGAGGCTAGTGAGACTAAGTGAGACATACTGCAAACTGGAGCATAGTATGTAGGCCCTACATACTATGCTGGAGTTATGTGGCAAACCTATGGCATGCATGCCAGGGGCGCACTCAGAGCCCTCTCTGTGGGCATGCGAACCATCGCCCCAAAACAGAGTTTGCCTCGCCCTTCTGCCTGGCAGTCCAATGGGAGCGCTTCCTCCCTCCCCTGTCTAGGTTAAGGTGGGTGGCTCACATGTAGCGTGAGGGTGCAGTACAGATGGCAGCCTGTTGAGTTTGGGCATGCATGCCAGGGGAGCACTCGGAGCCCTCTCTGTGGGCACGCGAACCATCGCCCCAACACAAAGCTTGCCTCATTCTTCTGCCTGGCAGCCCAATGGGAGCACTTCCTCCCTCTCCTGTCTAGGTTAAGGTGGGTGGCTCACATGTAGCGTGAGGGTGCAGTACAGATGGCAGCCTGTTGAGTTTGGGCACTCAGTCTCTAAAACGTTTGCCATCACTGATGTAGGGTAATCACCAGGTGACCAAAATAGCAGAGGGTGCAAAGAGGGGTGAAACATAAAGCCAGCAGCAATGCTGACACTTTAAGGATGAAACATTTTTTGTGGCTTCATTCCAATCCTCAAACAGTTTTTCAAAACATTTCCAAACAATAGTCCAGCCTCTTCTTACCATTTGTTGGATTCTATGAAAGCTTTTCCCATGGAAACTGAAAGCTTGTTCAAAGAGGACTTTATCTTCAACTGTCCACTCATCTGGAAAAGGAGTAAAATTTGGGAGATCCGCAAGAGACTTCTCGATGTTGTGTTTATGCCAAAACAACATGCCAAGTGCCTTGAAAGGGAGGAAAAAGACTGTTTCTATCACAGTAACACTTATTAGTTTCTTACAGTTTTATGTCACCATGACAAAGATGGAAAATGTTAATTTTCTGGGTGACAACCTCAATACTCCAGTTAGCATGGTCACTTGCTACACTTGATTCTGGAAGTAATCACAAAAAAATGGTTCCAATAATTTAATATCAATAATGCACATTGATGGAATATCTTCTCAAATAAATGCTCTTTTACATTACTCACTGTATAATAATGATTGATGAGAAATTTCCATGTTATGTCTCCCACAGAAAACAAACAGGGGAGACATAACAAAAAAAGGTAGTATTTTAATGCAATCATTTAATAATACAGTTATATCCTGAATCCTGCCATTTTCTGAGAACCTACAATCTCTGATTCTCTTTTACACAAATGGACAATTTAGAGTAGCAATTAAAGGGTGAAATTATTGTCTATCACCTTCCCCAATAGGGCTAGCTCTTCCGTGGGGACAACCTTTGAACCGGGAAACATATCTGTGGCACCTTATAGTATGCATGATTTGTCTCTTTTTAAGAAAGGAGGTTAAGTGGAAACTCCTCTTCTTTGTGAGTAGATATGGCTTCTTAAGAGATCTATTTATAATAACTATTCAGGAGATGTTGATGAACCCAAGGTGTTATGGGTACTCTTGACTATGCTTTCTTTATACATACAGTGGATTTAATCCCCCCCCCCCCTTATCTTAAATTGTTAAGTAAAAGCAGAGCTTCCTTTCTCAACATTGATATGTACATGTTCCTACATTTTCAACTGCAGGGAAATTTCAAAAAGATAAAATCCTCAGTTTTGTAAAAAGCTGTATCTAAAGCTATTTATTTATTTACACACATTTGTATCCCACTCTTCTGGCGCATGCTTCACCCAAAGCGGTTAACAACATATATTAATAATTAATAATACAGTTATATCCTGAATCCTGCCATGTATGTGTGTGTGTGTGTGTGTGTGTGTGTGTGTGTGTGTGTGTGTGTGTGTGTGTGTGTGTGTGTGTGTGTGTGTGTGTGTGTGTGTGTGTATATATATATATATATATATATATATATATATATATATATATATATATATATATATATATATATATATATATATATATATATATATAATACAATCATAAAAAGCATTTTAAAAACCCAGCCCAAAAAAACCACCCCAACCCCTTAAGACAAAATAATCCAGATCATAGGGGCCATTCAACAATTACATGATCCGTTTTTTTGGGGAAATTGACCCCCTCCCCCCATGTAATCCAACTGTAATTTTCGCTTTGACCTCCCCTTTAAAATTACGTAATCCAGAGCTCTTGTATCGAAACTCTAATTTTTAGATCTTTTCACTATTGGTGAAATAGAAATAGACTGCCCAAGCAATTCAATAATCTCAAATCAGATCAAAATTCCCAGAGATCATTTTTAAACCTAAAAAACGCCATGTTTTGAAACCACAACAGCTCCAAATGGATAATGTAATCTTTGACATGTCCCCCGTCCCATGTAATTTTCTGTAATTCAGATGGCAGACCCCCTCCCCTTCCGAGGATCATGTAATTGTTGAATGGCCCCATACTTCAATCCCCTCCACTCAAAATATGGGAAAATGTATGCATCTTTCTTGTACATTAATGTCCTCTTCATGTAAACACTGCAGCAGAAACTCTGCTAGCCTATAACATATCAGTAGTACTGTGAAGAGCTAAAACATCTACAATCAGCAAATTTGCATCTCAGTGTTATTCAGTTATTTAACTTTCACCAGGAGGGCCCAAATGTGTTGTATCTGGTGGAAGCAGTCTCTCTGTATTTAATGAACTCAGTCCTAGGCAAGCAGAACTTTTAAAAACTTTTCAGTGAATCAGAAAACAAAGTGCATTTCTTAACTTTACTTGAGAGTGAAAGTTAACTTACAGAAAGCATATGTGAATGCATCCAACTTTTAGTTTAGGATGGTTTAATTCAATCCAATTTTCATTATGATAGGAAGCATAGTTTCAATCAGTGATACACTGAAGCCGGTCCTGTCTTGTCCGTCCATACCGGTAACAGAACTGGTGGCCATGTCCACCTCCCTCCCACACCACACCCACCGCCGCCTCCTCCTCTCCCCGCACTCTGGACGCAACCAGGAGCCAGGAAGAAGAGGAGGAAGAGCAACTGGCGGCGGCGCTGCTGGAAGGTGGCCAGGGTGGTGCACTGCACCCTCACGCTGAGCGGCCTCACCCCTCCCAGCAACGCCAGCAAAGTTTCCCTTGCGCCTCACCCAGCCAGGGCCAAAGGCGTGCTTCCACCTTCGCACTTCCTGCGCGCCTTTGGCCATGGCTGGGCGAAGTAGCGCCGGCAACGCTTCACATGCGCCTCGCCCAGGGACGAAGGTGCGCAGGAAGTGCAGAGGTGCAAGTGTGCCCGGACGGTGAGAGGCTGACCTGCCAGCAGCACCTGGCTGCTCTGGGACTCCTCCTCCTCCTTGTCTCCGGGACACCGGGTGAAGCAGTAGCAGCGGGGGTCGAGGCTTAGGCGCAACCGCAACCCGTGCCTGATCCTCATCTGGCCAGCGGGCTGCATCAGGAGGCTTGGGTGGCTGCGCTGGGGTCTCCTGCCTCTGCTGGGAGCAACGCTCCGAGAGCAAGGTAGGTATCTGCCTGGTTTCTTTCCTTTTATTCTTTTGTTCTTGGGGGAGGGGGGAGACGAGGCCACGCCAACAGTTAGCCATGCCCACAGTTAGCTACGCCCACTGGAAGGGTACAATTTTTTTTAGAGTGCATCACTGGTTTCAGCTACAATTTATTTATTTTAAACCAAGGGTTCTTTTTTTAAAATTTAGTACCAAATATATAAATGGCAAGAGTTTCTTTAAAATAAGATATCGTATTATTCCACTATTTCTATTCAAATAATTAAGAATCTTTATGCAGCAGATTTTGCCAACAGACTGCTGATCAGTAAGTACTGCACTACACATGTCATGTTTGGTAAACAGGATAACTTCTGTGCTGAAATCTTCACCCAAGAGCCCACCTCTTGCTCCATGGAAACTAGATTAGTTGCCAGCAAAAGCACAAAAATATTTTTTTCATGAACACCTTTTTGCAGCAATCCCTCACAGCAACCTTCCTTTCAGAAACAGGTTAAAACTCACCCACCCCCAGCAAGACTTTGTTACTATGGCCCTATCCTAAAGACACCCAGATGTCAGAAACAGGTGGCTCAAAGGGGAAGCAAACCAGAAAATGGGACAAGAAGATGAATGCTTAGATACAGGTCTGGCTCTCCTATAAGGTAGGAAATGCTAGCTGCCTGGAAAATGGGATGCTGGGAACAGTACCTAGGTATTATTAATGTTTGTTATTTATTTTACTTTTTATTATTGTTATTGTTTGGATTGTCCAGTTTTGTATTGCTGTTTTGTAGGCTGTTCTTTTGTTGTTGTAAGCTATCCATTAGGGTGGGGGTATTAAATAAATAAATACAACTTTGTGCTGCTGACACTGCTTCTTTGAGCCTGAAACAATGGGCCAGTGTGAAAATCGATACATAAGGCAGGTGTAAGTAAGATCTCTAAAAATCTGTTATCCTGTGAGACTAGGATGTTCCTTATACAGAGATAATGGTGCCTAGGGTTACGTCAACCCCTAAAAACAATACAGAACTGTTCCTTGCAGGTTGTGGCCCCACCATGTTATTTGCCAATGAAGAACCATCTTATGTTTAGCAACTGAGGAAAGAAGTAGAGGAGCCAATCAGAAAGCTAGAAACTTTGAGGATGCCAATGGAATAAAAAGCCACTCCCCCCAAGTGAATGGTCCTCTTTTCTCGCCCCTCAAACCAGTCCCCGAATTTTGGTTCATGAACTCTTTCCTCTTAATAAAAAAAGAGGACTTTCCCTCTCCCTGACCCATTATTTTTTCTACCAAACCTCCTACAGAGCCTTTCTTGGCTCCATCTGATGAATCTACACGTCCCAACCTACGGGACTAAGCTGACTGCATCTCTATGTTCAATTAGGAAGATATATTTTAGTTTCTGAATTAATCATATTTTGTCAGCTTTGCTGCCATATAGTTGTGAATTTTTAGGCCTGCTTCTAAACATCAGGGCTGGAAGGAGTTTTAGGTGGTGCTAGATATTTTACGTGTCTGCTCATTTCACAGGTTTTGATTTTGCTTAGCACAGATATCTTGTGGAAATAATTAGTTTAGTTTGTTTGGGATTGTATCTATTTAGATGGCTTTAATGAGAAGAGAATCATAATCTGCTTTTCCTGGGAAAATTTCTGTATGTAACAATTAGTTTGACTTTGCCAATGTTACCATTCTAGTCATGGAATGTTGATGTTCGAACTTTCACGTGAATATATTAATCCTTTTTGAACTAACAAAAGACATTTATATTTTCTCACTATTCCTTTATTGACTTTAAATAAACTTTACTATTAATTGTAACTGCAAATAGCCTGGTATAATCTCTGGTTATGATCTCGTTCACATTGTAGTGGTGGTGGCGGAAACCTATTTTTCAGACATTTGGGAAGAAATTGAGCTAATGAACCTTTGCACTTTTCTCCATATAATATGTTAAAAATACTGATTGCAATTGTTTTATATTTTATTGCATTACCAGCCATTTGTGAAATCTTTGAAACAAAAGCAAGTTTGGATGTAACATTTTTTCAATAAATGTTTTATACTAATTCATGTAACTCTTACCTGTTCCACGTTGTAGCCATGTTTCTCCTTTGCTATTGCAATATATTCATCCACTGTGTAACAAAGGAATACTATAATTATTTTCCCAACTAATTACAAAAGCTTAGCTCTTTTCTACAAAAAAAAATTTACATCAATTTGCTTTTCTTTTATACACAAATTAATCTACTGAAACATTAATATTAATGCAAATGATTATAACCTTTTTCTCCTAATTGGTAGATATTCCAATGAGACATTTAGGAAAAGAAGGCTGTTAACCAAAGTCAACATCCAATGCTAGCTCTATCCAGAGCAGATCCATTGCTAGCAATGGGGTAAGTAGTGACTAACAAATCCCATTTTTTTCAGGGAACATAATGACTATAATTCCAAGACTGCAATCCTTCACAGAGCTAGGCTACTTAAGTCCAGCTGACGAAAATATTTTTAAGCAATCCAGTAAAAAACAAGAAACATCCCTTTTTAATTCCATCATATTCTAAAGCAGGTTTCAGACTATCATGCATGAAAAGCAAGACCTCCTTGATCACCGTATCAAAGCTTTCAAATAATTTCTGGCAATCAACAATTACTAGCTCTCTGGTGTGGTGTTCTTTTGGGTGGCGTTTTTGCTAATTACTGCTTTGAAAATATTCCAGAGATGAAGCCAAACATGAATCAAGTAAATAAACAAACCTTTCAATCACTTTCAACTTTAATCTGATTGTAGCTCACCTGAATAAAATTAGACAATCAAATAAAAAGTGGATGGAGGTTCTATTTTACTTTCCCTCCCGTAATAACTATACTGCTATTAATTGTCCTAAGAGAGTGAAATGTGATACCTGGCGGCTTAATCCAGTTTTGGTCTTCTAGGAACACTGGAAAAATAGCAGTGACCTATAGAATGCTGAAGTTAAATAAAAGACTAGGGAACAGAAATAAACAATTTGATGCAGACTGAAGCCAGCTGCAGATCCTACAGGAGGAATGGAGAGGATAATCTCAGCAATGTCTGATGAAAAATGAACAAATCATGCCCCATTTACGAGGACATTTACGAATGTGTACATAGGAAATGACATGTCAACCATGTGTAGTACTGCTGCTTTTTGAGGTCTGAAAGGTATATATTTGAACCCAGGAGAAAACATCACTGCCCATGTAATATCTGGGATGTGTATGAATTGTGTTTCCACTGTTAATTTGCACTGGATTTAATTTGCCACATAATAAAAATTATATGGTATCAAGTTAACTACGATTCACGGAAATCCATTCGATGATTTCCTAAATACTACAGTATCAAGTATTAGATAGCAGTTTAACTGTTCTCCGCTTTGGGGAGGCAGCACTCTAGGACCTTATCACTTGTCCAAGACTGCAGATGATTGTTCTTCTTCTACAATACATAATGGGAAACAGAACTCCTGATTCCAACTCAACACCTAGGTGCTCCAACTTACTGAGCTATCCAGACAGTTAATATGTCAATTATTCAGTGGATGTAGGTTTTCAAGATAATGAAATCCCACAGTAGTCATACCATTCATGATTATTTTCCTTTTGATGCCTAGAAAACATTAGTTATGCTTGCTAAAGGAGAATGCATCGAGGTTCCATTGGTGCCACTGATGAATAGGTACACACCAACTCCTCTTGCTCCTATTTGAAAATGCTTTATTTTGTGTAAAAAAACAAACAAACAAACCCTACTACATAAAGCAGGTCTGACAGATAGAAAATATGTGTTCTTTCCACTGAGTAAGACTCGTAACAATAATGCCACCTTAGAAGTGGCTGTGATTTACTCTCAGACAAATTGCATGCTTTTGACACTTTTTGCAAATATATGTGAGTCCAACAAATATAGTCTTTTTGTAAATTCCTGGCAACTCATTTCCTAAAATAATAAAATACTCCCCCACCATTTTGGGTTTAAACTGATATCACACTTGAGAGGATGTTAAGTATATTCCTTTTCTAATTAACTATCAAGTTGAAAAGAAATAACATGGAGACACTGGAAGCATTTAAAGTTTTTCAGTTGTTTACATGAGCCTCTGGGTAACTAAACCATTCTCCATTAGGAGGACAGGTAAAGACAGACCATAGGATTTAACTAGGCAGCAGATCAAAGCATTTGCAATATAAAAGCATCTGCACACATACATATTCACGAAAGGTCAACAAACAATCATTAGCTGTGATAATCACAAAGATCCTCTAGATCAGTGGTTCCCAATGTGGGGCACACACACCACAGGGGGACTTCAATTCCCAGAAGCCTAAGTCAGTCCATTGGCTAATCAGTGCTTTGGGGGAATTGATTTAGGCTTCTTCTGCTGCTGCTGCCATATCCATTCCGAATACTGGCTATCATCATGGCATTAGTCTTCCTGTTCTTAACTCATTGGAACAGTTCTTCCACAGACATGCTACACCAGTCTCTCAGGTTCTTCAGCCATAAAGTCCATCTACCTCCAGGGCCTCTCTTCCCAGGGATCTTTTCTTGCAGAGCGAGTTGGGGTATTCTATACTTTATGTTGTTCCTCATGATATGGCCAAGGTATTAGAGCTTTCTTTGTTTGATGGTCTTAAACAGTTGTTCTTTATCCATTTGGTGCAACACTTCTACATTAGTCGCATGGTCAACCCATGATATCCTTAGCAGCTATCTGTAGTTCCACATTTCAAAAGCTTTGATTCTCTTTTCAGATGCTTTAGTCAATGTCCAAGCTTTGACTCCATATTGTAACACTGAGAATACGTGACATCTTACTATTCAGATCTTTGTAGTGAGAGTTAGATCTCTAGGTTGCCCTTGCTTGAAAGCCAGTCGTATCTGACTCTAGGGTTCAGTGCTCATGTTTACAGCCAGAGCCGTCGGTGTCTGCAGACTTTTCCGTCAACATGTACTACATAACAAATGTCGTGTTTTTATGAAGGTGGATGTTGCCTTTTCTCTGTCTTGGCATCCCAATTTTCATTTATCATACTCCCTAAATAGACAATTTTATCCACTCTTTCAATTTCATGTGTTCCTGTCATTAGCTTGCCGTGAGTTGGTGTTCAGTTCATGGAGTCCATGGGTGGTCTTTGGGAAGCATGTGAACTACGTGCAAAAACAATTTCCATTAAATTTCTTTCTACTGCTTTGGAAAAATCTATGTAAGTTTTCAGTGTATATGTTTTCTACAGAAAGCATCCATAGTTCTTATCATATTCTCAGAGGAATGTATGTCCAAAAATGGTATAGATGCCTGGATATTAATCACTCACAATTAATATGACACACAACTTGATTTTGATGTTTTAACTGCTATTTTATATGTTGTTATGCTGCTTTGGGTCTCCCTCGGGAGAGGAAAGCAGGGTATAAATGACGTAAATAAATAAGGCTAAATCTTTCAACAGCAACTTGTTTAACTTGTCACAACATTAAATGTAGACAGCATTATAGTCACCTCACACATCTAAAATATACTATACAAAAAATAATTCTATACAGAAATCTATATGAAAATTCTTTAGTTTGAAGAGTATGATGTCTGCTTAGCTTGATTTTCACATGATTAATCACATTTCATGTACAGAACAGTGGAACTCCGTATAACTAATGCATCGTACAATGGGGGGGGGGGGGGGGAATCGTACAACAAAGAAACTTTGAAAAAAACACTGTGCTCCGTATAACGGAAATTTTCGTTATATGATGCAATGCAGCTCTATAGGAAAAATGGTACAATGAAAATCTCTATGAGAAAAATCATACAACGGAAATGTTCGTTATACAGGGCACAGCGGGGTTTTTTTTCAAATTTTCTTTGTTGTGTAAAAAAAAAATTGTTGAATGATTTTCCCCAGAAATTTTCATTGTATGATTTTTCCCATAGGGATTTTTGTTGTACGATGCATGTGTTGTATAACGAAAAAATCGTATAACCAAGTGTCTCATAGAACTAATTATATATGTTATATGAGGTTCTACTGTATACTTCATTAGCTCAGCACCAAAAGCCCGTAAGATTGAAAACATTATTTTATGATGTGGCCCTCTAAATCCTGCTATACTACAAATCTCACAATTCATCACCATGGTCCAAAGTGGCTGAACTGATAGAAGGTAATATCCAACATCTGGGGGAGCAACAGATTTTCCATCTTTGTATTAATTCCTATATGTTACTGCTTTTTATGATGCAACTGCATAACATATAGAAAGCAATTTCCAAACATTTATTCAATGCATAGCATAGAACTTACATTTGGCATCTGAAATACTATGATATGGAGACCAGACAAGCATCCCTCCATTGTCTTTATCTGTGTATTTTGTAGCACCTGAAAGAAAAATGAAGATGTATGTTCAGCACTTCAGAGAACACTTAATTTGTGGACAAATGAAATGGTCATATATACGAGATGAACATCATGCAGCCCTCTCATCTCTATTTTGATACATGTGTTCAGGAGAAAATGCTGTGTATCTTATGAATTGCAGGAACAGAACAGCTAGGGTTGAGAAACAGTCAAACACCAGCAGAGTCCCAAATTCATCCTAAATTCTGTTTTATAGTTAATGTATCACATATTTCAAGAGCAGCAGTTTTGCTTTCCAAAGATCAGAAACCTTGCTGCAACTAAAACTGTCCCACGTTTTAAGTCCTCTTATTTAAGAAAGCCCAGTAACAGTTAGTTCTCACCTACATCAGAAGAGTGTGTCCTTGAGGATAAACTCTGCAACCATGTTTTGGAAGGCACAGACAGAACTGCACACAGAACATTAACTACATACATGCCGGCACTGGTGAAATATCTACTATTCATTCCCGACCTGTCCAAGTAACTGAATAGGTATGATTAGTAATATTAGTTAAGCTCAGTATTCCTAGAAACATAATGAACAATAAGATATACTGTGGCAAAATGAAAGAGATAAATCGGGGACACAGCTGGTCACCTCACCCATCTTCTTATGAGAGCTGTGGCCACCACTGGGCTCCCATATAATAGGAATAAAAGCTTCCTAACTGGCTCTTTGGCTGTAAATTGAGATGAACACCGAAGCCTAAAGTCTGATACAACTGGCTTTTGAGCAAGGGTGGCCTTAGAGTGTATCTCATGCAAGTAATGAGAGGAATAAAAGTGTAAGTACCAAAATGAAAGATCGAAATTAAAAGCAGTTGGGCAGGCACTGAGGAAAAAGCCTTGCGTTTAAGCCAAATTGCTCCTGTCTCTCCCAACAGAAGACTGTTCACTTCACTCTGGGGAAGAAAGGCAAGTTATTAGTTTTCTAATCAATAGTCTTCTAATTTTGTGTCTAGGTCAGACTTCGAACTAGTAAAACAGGGGTGCCCAAACTACGGTATGAAGGCCGGATCTGGCCCCTAATGCCAATTCATCTGGCCCACGAAACCCTCATTGCTCCCAGAAGCATAAGTAAAACATACCTGTATGGGCGCATTTCACTTCTGCTTCCAGGAGCGACGAGGGCTTTGCAGGCCGGATGAATTGGCATCAGGGGCTGGATCTGGCCCTCAGGCCATAGTGATTGGCCCCCTGAACCACGTGGCTGGCCCACAGCCCAAAAGGTTCGGCTACCCCTGTGCTAAAACAAAGCCACCTTTTTGTGGATTCATTCTGTAGTTCCTTTCGCCTGACCTAGGGTGAGAAAGATTAGCCCACACAACACTAGTAAAAATGCTGCAGTGTGCGTGGGAGGTGTATGTGTCTAGTAGCATGAAATTCATGCTATCATCAGAGGGAAGGAAATATGTCTGGAGAGAAATAAAGAGCATAGGAGCCACACAATAATGGGAAGAGCCAGGCTATTACAACACACTATTAACGACAAGCTGCAAATAGATGTGTTATTTATACCTGGATGACTGTCAAGAGGAGAGACGGAGAAAAGCAAAAGATGGGAGAAACAGTAGTTCAACTCCTCACCAACTACACCCTAACAAAGGAGACACAGCAGAAACCAGGAAGCTCTGTCGTGACTATTAGAGAGGTGATAGATGAAAGCGGGAGAATCCAACTCTGTTATTCCCAAAACAGAAAATGCAGTTAGTAAAATGAGATGTGGCCATAGATCCTTAACTGAAAAATATTCAAGAAACAGGGGAGAACCACAGAAAGGAAGACAAGACAACTGCATAAAGAATGGCAGACATGGGTGTTATACTGTATTTCAAAATCTCTTTCACACATTATAATATTTTGATTCAAATAACTGAATCCATGGAATTTAACATTGTCAAGACTAAAAGAGGGCCCATTAATTTAAATGCTGCATCTTAGATATGACTAAGTCTGGATTCAATCAGTTAATTAAAAATGTTTGTTGCCTCATGAGGAGTGTTTCCTAACATTGTAATAAATTAAGCAGAAGAGTGAAATAATTATTTTGAATGAGCACCAACATCTACATACTGAATTCAAACCTCGAAGAATCAACATGCCAGGGGATGGGGGTGGGGAAGCAAACAAAAAAGATATTTCTTGAGTTTGCCTATTAGTTACCTAGATTAAATATGTACAGTCTACTGACCTTGTATCATAATACCAGTAGTGCTTTTTTGAGACATGAGATGATGTTAGGTTCTTGCATTGATCACGCGGGGTATATTTGCCACAAATGTAGCAAAATTTATCTGGTTTATTAACACAGCTATGCCTACTCATCTTTATCTCAAAACAGACTCACTATGGTCTAGCTGTACTATCCAATAAGATGGTTTCGCACTAGAGACAAATCCTTGAACCATCTCGCCTTATATACCTACTAGCATAGGTTGCCGGGCTGTTATAAATTGTGTCTTGCTTTTTTTTTGGGGGGGGGGGGTGAGTTAAAAATCAACAGTGGATGCTATAAATCTTTTTATTTTATTTATTTAACATATGTTTGTTATTTGTGCAAACTTTTGATTTATTGTTATTTTTTGACTTGTTTTTACTCTTGTGGCCTCTAGGTGGGGCTGTTTTGTTTTTGACTTGTTTTTAATATTTCGGCCTGCAGGTGGGGCTGTTACTAATAGTGTTGGTTTTCTTTTTGTTTCAGTTGATATTCTGTACCCTAGCTGATTTATTTGACTCTTTTGATCTTAGCTTATTTTATCGATGCTGCATATGTATATTGATTTATTGCAACTGTGTTTTATCTGTCTTTGAATTACAGCAATACCTCGGATAACGACCAAACTTGGTTCCACAAGTTTGGTCGCTATCCGATTTTTAGCGTTATCCGATGCATACATTGGAAATCGCTTTTTTAAAAAAGCCGATTGCCTCTGGGAAGGTCGTGGGACCCGATCCGCGCTGTTTCAGACGTCCCCCGACCTTTCCGGGCGCTGCTGCAAGGCAAAATGCTGGGGGAAACTTCTTTCTTGGCTGCAGGTTTTGCCTTGCAACAGTGCCTGGAAAGGTCAGTGGATGTCAGAAACAGTGTGGATTGGGTCCCACGACCCTTCCAGAGGCAGCACAGGCAGTGGAGAGCCCAAAATGGGCAAAAAAAACTCCATCATGACCCAAACCCTATGCTAGTATAACACACACAATGTACATTTTAAAGGCAAATTACTTTAAGTTACCAAACAATCATTATTTGTGACATTCTGAGTTATGTGACTCAGCATGCAAATGATTTATGAATTCCCAGTCTAGCTGACATAACCATACCTAATAACACACTGGACATACATAGAGTAAAACCCCGACTTACGAAAAAACTCCGTTCCCTGGTCTCATTCGTAACTTGAGTTTTTTCGTAACTCGAGGCATCCCCATAGAAAATGTTGGTGGCACCATTTTGGCACTGAAAATGTGATTTTTACATACCAAAATGGCGGCCACTCCATTTTTAAAAAATTCATTACCCCCGATTTTTCATAAATCGGTACGCCAGATTACAAAAAACCATTTCATAAGTTGGTTTTCCCCCATAAATTGGGACCATGGTTTATGAATAAACCATTTCGTAACTCGAGTTTTTCACAACTCGAGTCATTCGTAAGTCGGGGTTTTACCGTATATTACACTGGACATACATATATTTGGATGTATTTATCTAACATGCTCAGGACTCCAAGACTTCTTAAACATTGAATAAAAAAAGGTCTTGGAATGGTGTCTAAGATCATCCAAATTATACAGTTTGTTTATGTTTGACTTTATCTGCCGCCCCCTTGGTCACGCGACTCAGGGCAGCTTACAAATATATCTTCAAATATGTGTACATATCATATAATCAAAAAATCAACATAACAAAACAACAAGTAAAACATAATAATATCATACAATCAATAAAATCAACATAATAAAACAACAGGAAAATCACATTGTTCTCTTTCGGCTCTGTGGCCGGACGTTTGTGGGGCCTGGAGGTGAGAGCCTGACGTCCTCGATGGAGCCCGGGGCTCGACACCCTCGACGGCGCCTGGGGCTCAACGTCCTCAATGGAGCCTGGGGCTCAATGTCCTCGACAGAGCCGGGGGCTCGACATCCTCGACGGAGCCCGGGGCTCGACATCCTCGACGGAGCCCAGGGCTCGACATCCTCGAGCTTAACAGAAATTAAAATGAATTAACCCTAAAATTTCATAATCTGGTCCCAAACCTTCTATTGCCAAAATGGTTACTATACTAAGGCACACTAGTACAGGCCCATTGAATTAATATGGATTTGGTGTGCCAATTCCTCCACAAAAGCCACTGATTCAAATAGGCCTACTCTAACTAAAACCAACTTTAAGTCTTAGTTAGAGTAGGCTCGGGACTGCAGTGGCTCGAGTGGCAAAGATGCTGACTGGAAGGCAGGAGGTCAGCAGTTCAATACACAAATACTGCAGGACGAAATGAGCTCCCGTCTTTGTCAGCTCCTGCCAACCTAGTAGTTTGAAAGCAAGAAATTGCAAATAGATAAATAGGGACCACTTCGGTGGGAAGGTAGTTCCGTGTGCTCCAGTGTCTAGTCATGCCTGCCACATGACCATGGAAACGTCTGCAGAAGCACAGAGCGCTGGCTCTTCGGCTTTGAAACAGAGATGAGCACTGAACCCTAGAGTCAGATACGATTGCCTTTCGAGCAAGGGTGACCTTTACCTAGAGTAGGTGCATTTGAATCAATGAAACATTGACTCATTGCAACTTCACTGATGCAGTGGGCATAGTTTAGTAGTGCCATTTACCATGCTAAGAAATAGAATTTGGGCCTATGTTATACAAATGGCAACACAAAAAAAACCCTTCTGTTTGCATTTTATGTCCACCTCTAGGTAAAACAAAGAACACAAATGAATACTATGCCACTATGTAACAGACCTACCACTACCACAATGTGTAAGAAATTCCCTATATTTATTAGCAACCTGTCTGCTTGAAAATTGTTCTCCATTAAGTAACCTGAGAAAGTGTTGTGTTTACCATTCCTTACAACCCTGCAATTTGAGAAATTTAATCTAGTCTGTACAGAAATGAAAGTTAACAATCTATCTATGAAGTTCTCTCTCCTCCTCATACACAATCTATCTTTTCTGCTTTGAGGCACTATTATTGTCATCTTTACTAAAACTGGCAGAATATATCTTGTCCATCTGACTGGGCTATTACAGCTAGTTGTGCTGGATGACAGTTTTAAGAAATGATGAGCAAATAGTTCAGGAATACAAATAGCAGCTGTATACAGAGTCAGACCACTGGTGCATCTAGTCCGCAGGTGCCCAAACTACAGCCCATGGGCTGGATCCAACCCCTGACACCAATTCATCTGGCCCATGAAGCCCTTGTCGCTCCCAGAAGCAGAAGTAAAATGTGCCCGTACTTCCACGAGCGATGAGGGCGGCGCAGTCCGGATGAATTGGCATTGGGGGCCGGATCCAGCCCACGGGCCATAGTGATCGGCCCCCTGAACCATGTGACCAGGCCATGACCCGAAAAGTTTGGGCATCCCTGATCTAGTCCAACCAAAATTTTCGGCAGCATTCTTCCTCAGCCCTACCTGGATTCCTAGAATTCCCAGGCAGTCTCCAACCCAAGAAGAGGCCTAATCCTGCCTAGTTTCCAAAACCAAACAAGACCCAGTATATTCAGGACGATATGGATGTTTTTATTTAAAAATAAATAATAAACAAATAGAAAGATAAGACAGGTGAGCCAACTGGAACATATTATCCGAAGGAGAAGACCAATCTAGGCCAACACTGATAAGAGTAGCATGCAAAAATCTATCTACCTATGAAGCCAAGACAATGCATGACAGTCCTGAAGGTGCCAAGCTATTTCACAATGTTAAACTGAGATAGTTTGAGGCACAAGTTCTGTTGCACTGTACTTAGCAAAACAATGGCAGGTTTATTATACGTTTAGCATGTGACCAGCCATCACAGGAAAGAGCTGAATTATCAGATTCATGAAGCAATCCTTCCTTAAGATGCTATCTTATAGGGCAGTGATGGCGAACCTTGTCACTCCAGCTGTTCTTGAATTTCAATTCCCAGAAGCCCTGATCAGCATACCAAGGTTCACCATCACTGTTATAGGGTTTGTCAAATTAAAAAAAATCACATTGGAACAGACTGAAAACACTGAAAAACTATTAGAAGCTTGGGGGTGCATTTTGACAGTATTTCATGCACTTATACCCTTTTTACTGTACTGGTCATCGACCGCAATAAAGTTTGTAAAGTAAAGTATTAGAAGCGTTGTTTTGATCTATCACTATGATCATATACATAGCCAGTTTTCTCAAATTATTTGTCTTTTAAGAGATTCCAGTGTGTGAAGGATCAAAATAAGGAAGAATCTTGTTAGTGATTTATGCATGCAAGTGTTAAATTGCATGACACTGTGGCAAATTCCACGGGTACCAGCCACATGAAACGTACTTGTTGCACAACTGGACATACATCTTGCAATTTGATCAGTACCACATTAGTTAGCGGCAATTTGCTGCAAGTAGTTACACAATTTAACTTAAATATAGCGTATTTTTCAGACCATGAGATACACCTGACCATAAGACGCACCCAGTTTTTAGAGCAGGAAAACAAGAAAAAATATTCTGAACCAAATAGTATCAGCACCTTAAACACCACACACACACAGAGGCAAGCATATCAGAAAGTAAACAAAATAAAACAACAAAAATGTGGCACCTTAAACACCACACACAGAGACAGACAGAGAGAGGCAAGCATATCAGGACATAAAGAAAAAAGACAAAAACGTTGTGGCACCTTAAACACCACACACACACAGAGGCAAGCATATCAGAAAGAAAAGAAAACGACAAAAACGTTGTAGCACCTTAAAGACTACAGAGAGAGGGGGGCAAGGGACTTACCCAGAAGGGGCAGGCAGCGCCAGCCGGGGCTTTTCCTCCTCCTCCCCCCACTCACAGGACAACAGACCACTGGAGCCTCCATCCGTGGAACGTTTTTAACTTTCCAGCCCAAGTACAGGGAGGGGGCTTGTCAGCTTCCTCTACTGCTGCTCTCTATGCCTCGCTGCCTACCATATCGAGGTGCAACCCTGAAGGAGTACCCAACCAACTCTCTATGGTAGGCAGTGAGGGATAGAGAGCAGCAGTGGAAACCGACATGGGCTGGTGTAGACAGACACACACGCCTCCTCCCCAGACTCGGGCAGGAAAGGAAAAAAATCACTCCATGGATGGAGCCCAAAGTCCAGGGAGGGGGCCCTGTCATGTGTGTCTGTCTTCACCAGCTCATGTCGGCTTCCTCTGCTGCTGCTCTCTATCCCTCGCTGCCTACCATAGAGAGGTACAACCCTGGAGGACCCAACCAACTATCTATGGAAGCCAGTGAGGGATAGAGTGGCAGCAAAGGAAGCTGACATGGGCTGGCCTGGTGCAGACAGACATGCACGCCCCCTCCCCGGACTTGGGCCGTGATCAGGAAAGAAGAAAAAATGCTCCAAAGACAGAGGCTCCAGTGGTCCTTTGCTCCGCCTCTTCTTACTCCCCGGCCACATCCTCTGCCTGCCAGGGGAGGCATTCGGACTATAAGACGCACCCTCATTTCCTCCCCACTTTTTTTTTGGGGGGAGTGCGTCTTATGGTCCGAAAAATACGGTAAATCACCTGCATGATTCTGACCATTGTTTCATCTGATACTATTATTTGCATAGATGGTGAACCATACATGAACATGGATTATTTCTCTCTTATTATTTGTGTCACAGAATGAGGACAGAAACTTTACAGTCTCAAGTTATCCACAAGTTCCTTCCATGTAGAATAGCAACAGCAAGTACCAGATTACAACTGGCTGAAAAAGGGATGTACGATTTGCTCAATATCAATTTGAATTCAGCAGTCAGTCTTTTCTGGTAAACTTCTAATCACCCATAGAATCAAATCCAACATACAGAGAAATGGTAGTTTTTCAATTGCCAAGGCTCTTTTACTTAACAATGTATCTAATATTACTTGCTTATAGGAGCTATTCTGTTTACATTAAATGTGGAAAAACTCAAAGAAGTCTCTTATCAAGAAAAGAAAGAAAATTTAATTAACTTAAATTATTCCTGGCTAATAATGTCTGAGATCCTGAATCATAAGAAATTAAGATGAAAGCCAGCACCACATTAGTATATGCAACATGTGCAAAAGATACCTAAAATATCTAGTCATTTCATTGCTGAAGCCCATCCTAATGCTGTAAAACCATACATTTATGAGCAACAAAGGCCTGTAATATGAATAAAACCTTTCTTAAAAGACTAAAAACTATTTTTGCTTTACCTTTAACGTCTACAACATTAAAAGCCTGACAATATGTTTAAAAAGATGTTCCTCATACAAATTTTTGCAAAATCATAAAATCAGTTGAATCTCATTGCAAGAATCCTCAATTTGAAGAAAAGAACATCACTATGGCAGCAGAAAACAACTCACATATGGTGTACAAGTCTAGGAAGAAGAGAACAGTGCTTCCTTGTAGCCATAACCATGTTCAGATAACATTAATGTTCTGTTTTGTACAGTACATGCAAATTGAGACTGACTTAATCCAATATCAAGGACTGTCTGTACTTTCATCACATGGTTGATAATAGCACTACCTACAATACTATAATCTGCATTGTTTCTTGCTTATGAATCATCTGGGCTATAGTCAGAATAAATACCCTCCTAAACTGTTGCAGACAAAACACTGGAGGAAAAAAACCTTTACATCCTTTCATTTCCTATCAAGCAGTTGAGAGCCTTTCCCCTCTACACACACAAGGCCTATTACCTTCAGGATGCAAAATACCAAAATGCTGGCCTTGTAAAGTGTTAATGACCACAAACAGCACAAAGCCTTGAGAGCAAAAAAAAAAAAAAATACACAACAGAAAATCCCACACCTTTAACCTTCATAAATGCACACAGAGAGAGCATTCATGTTCAGTCATGTTCTTGCCACATTCATAACATGCAATAAACCTCCATTTTCAGAAAAACCAAAGGTACCAGGAAAGAAATAAAATTTATAAGAGATTTACCAGGATCAAAGTCAGGGATGCGAGCTTGATAGTCTGCTCCGACCCTCATTCCTACATCTGCAAAGGAAGGAAAAAAATGCATCATTATAAGGGGGGGGGGGGGAGAAACAGCCTCACTTCAAGGATGAAAGAGTGATATTTAAACAATACAACTGTTTAGACTGGGATGTAGAAGCATCACAATCAATCCAATCCCACCCCACCTGTGCAGGCAAAATTGGCTCACATCCTTCACCAAGTGAACAAGAGTAATTGGGGGGGGGGGTAAATAACTCCCTCCTTTACACACACCTACCCCCACCCCCACCCACATACACCTGAAAAAGAAAAACCTACTTCCCCTTCACACTTCAGGTAAGAGAAATTTCCAAAAGGTGAATAATTTTTTTAAAAATCCCAAAATAAACCCTCCCTTTACAGTACTTTATTGTGCTGACCCTACAAGCACCAGGGCATGCCTCTAACCAACGAAGACAGACAGACAGAAAGGAAAAGAGCTCCAAGCTGCAGGCAGGCAGTGCTTGTTCACGGCCATCCCTTTCTCTTTCAGACACACGCTGACACTATTGACTGTGTCCAGCAGGAATTATACACCTAAAGCTGTAATGCCATGCCATGCCTTTAGCAGCGGCGGCTGCATTTACACACGTGTGCCCATTGTGGGGGGGGAAATCACACCCACTCGAACATGGGGTGGAGGGATGGAGAGACAGACCCACAGACAGACACAGGGCACGCGCATGGGAAGCAGACAGGGAGCGCGCCTGCTCTCTCTAGTCTAGTTCACACACATACTGTACACACATTCACGCAGCAGCTCTCTCGCCAGCCACACACTTTTGCACGAGAGCACGCACGCACGCACGCACACTCACTCAACTCCTATTCACACACACACCAACTCTCTCACATACACACGTTTGCACTTTTGCCTCCCTCACACACCAGCCACTCTTTTGCATGAGTACGCGCACACTCACTCACCCCAATTTACAAACACACGCGCGCGCACCCATTCACCTTTGCCTCCCTCGCACACCAGCTCTCTCGCCAGCCACACTCTTTTGCACGAGAGCGCACACACTCATGCAACCCCAATTTGCTCACTCACGCACGTTCCCACTTTTGCCTCCCGCACACGCCAGCCCTCTTCTCGCCGGCCACTTTTGCACGCTAGCGCACACGCATTCACTGCCTATCTACACACACACACACACACACACACGTGAACACATAAATGCAGTGCCCGCCCGCCCGTGCCCAGCTGGGAAGCGACTACTAGGCCCGAGCCCACCCCTGCCGTGGGGGAGAAAAAGGGGAAGCTCGTACCGTGCTCGTCTCCGCTGTCGCCGCCGCCTCCACCACCAGCGCCACTGCCGCCGCCGCCGCCGCCGCCGCCGGTCTCCGACTCGGAGAAATGCCCGTTGGAACCGGGGCTGCCGCCGCCGCCGCCATTCTTGGCGCTATTGGGGGCCGCTCTACTCTTGGCGGCCCCCAGGAACTCTCCCCCTTTCTCCATCATGCCCGGCATGACGGCGACCAAGGCGAGGAGGAGGAGGAGGAGGAGGAGGAGGGAGGGAGGGGACGGCGGGCAGCGGCTGCTGCCGAAGTATGTGTATGTGTGTATGTGGGGGGGTGAAGTTAATATGGAGCCGCCATGTTGGTGCCCCTTAAACCCCCCCCACCCCGCGGCTCAGGCCGCCGCGGCGCCGGCGCCGCCTCCTCCCTCCCTCCCTCCTCCTCTCCTTCTTCGTACTTTACTCCCCCACTTTAACCAGCGCCACTCGCCACCGCCTCCTCCTCCGCCCACGGGTCGGGGATCCCTCCGCGGCGGCCCAGCCGGATCTAGCCTCGCACACGTCAGAGGCGTGAAGAAAGGCGGCGAGCGGTGTGGGTGGCACTAGGCCCGTCTTCTGCCGCGCCGCCATGGCTGGCTTTTCAGTCTCTGAGGGGGGTGAAATGGGGACGGGGGTGGTGGGTGGGGGACCGTTGCGCGGCTGCAGGCGGCGGCGGCGTAGTAACAACCCAGAGGGGAAGGATTTGAGGGCCTCGAGACCTGACTGAGTGCTGGTTGACAGAGTGAGCTCCCGTCTCTGTCCCTGCAGTGGCTCAAATGGCTAAGATGCTGACTGGGAGGCGGAAGGTCAGCAGTTCGATTCCCGGGTACTGCAGGACAGAATGAGCTCCCGTCTTTGTCCCAGCTCCTGCCAACCTAGCAGTTCGAAAGCAAGAAATTGCAAGTAGATAAATAGGGACCACTTCGATGGGAAGGTAACAGCGTTCCGTGCGCTCCAGTGTCTAGTCATGCTTGCCACATGACCACGGAAACGTCTGCAGAAGCAGACAGCGCTGGCTCTTCGGCTATGAAACAGAGATGAGCACTGAACTCTAGAGTCGGATACGACTGGCTTTCTAGCGAGGGAAACCTTTACCTTAAATAGCTACTGCTTCAGGTAACAGCATTCTGTGCACTCCAAAGTCAAGTCATGCCTGCCACATGACCATGGAAACGTCTGCAAACGCAGACAGCGCTGGGTCTTTGGCTGTAAATGGAGATGAGCACAGAACTCTATAGTTGGATACGACTGGCTTTTCATGAGGGATGTAGGACAGAGGCGTTTCTTCCTCAGCCTGGATGGTCAACCTTGCTCGAAAGCCAGTCGTATCCGACTCTGACTGCATCTGAAGATGTTTCTGTGGTCATGTGGCTGACACAAGTAGACCCTAGAGTGCACCAAACATGTTACCTTTCCTGCGGAAGTGGTACCTATTTATCTACTTGCAGTTTCTTGCTTTCGAACTGCTAGGCTGGCATGAACTGCGACAGAGACAGGAGCTCACTCTGTCTGCAGCACTCAGTTCTCAAACTGCTGACCTGCCAACCTTCCAGTCATCAAGTCCAGCATCTTCACCACTAAGCCACTGCAGTCCCACAAGCTACTTGCATTTGAGTTTACTCATTCAAAGAAGGCTTCTGTGCATCTTTGATGATGATGGTGCATTGTCAAGTCATTTCTGATTTACAGTGATTTTCCAGGGTTTTCTAGTTAGAAAATACTGTACTTAGAAGTGAAATTTTTGAAGTGGTAGCTGTGTTGGTCTGTGCAAGCGTATCAGAGCGTAAACAACAACAAAAAGGACAAAACATGGCACCTGAAAGACTTAACTCTTGTACTGTATTTAAATGTGAGCTTTGGCTGTAAACGGAGATGAACACTGACTGCTAGAGTTGAATATGACTGCCTTTGGAGCAAGGAAGACTTACCTAAATACGCCATGCTAAATATAGGCCGTGCTCACCTGTTGAAAACAGCATTTTAAAATCATCTATGAACAATTTAAAATAGCAGATCTCAATCATGACAGCCCACTATCTGAATAATTCTTTCACAATACCTTTCAGTCTTCCCTTTTCCAGGCTAAATATTTCTAGCTTCCTCAAATATTCCTCACAAGGCCTCCTCACCCCAACCCGTTTTCATTTCTGGAAATTGTCTTTCTTGTCAATATTGCTCTCAAAAAGTGTTTGCCCAGAACTGGACACAGCAATTTAAATGAGATCAGTGATGCAGGATAAACTGGTGCTAGTGCTTCTCTTGTACAGTATCTGGCTATTACATCTCTTGGAACTATTTGCTTCTAACTGGTTCTTCTTTCAATAACATGTACAACTACATAATTTCATGAAAAATAACGTCTATGGTGGTATAGCTGTATAACTGTTCTGTAAGTATAAGGGCAAAGGCCATCCTTGTTTGAAAGGCAGTTGTATCCAACTAGGGTTCAGTGTCCATCTCTGTTTACAGCCAAAGAGCCACCGCTGTCTGCATCTGCAGACATTTCCGTGGACATGTGGCAGTCATTACTAGACACTGGTGTGCACCCCTGCCAATTTCTGTGTTTTTTCTCCTACCAGAACTCTGGAGAACACAGCCACCCACTCTCGAGATTTCCCAGAACCTCCCTGAGAATCAGATACTGCTAGAGATTAGATTTATGATTGATTGAATGAATGAATAAAAGAGGCTCTTTTTCTCTTTTTCTTTTTAAAATTTTGTTTTAAATAAAAGAGGACACAAACATTGAATTGTTTTTCATGTTTTGCTTCCACTCCCATCTCCCATTGTTGTTGCTGTTCAGTAGCACAGTCGATTCAGACCCTTTGCGACCCAATAGACCATTGTCTGCCAGGCACCTCTGTCCTTTACCATCTTCCTCTACCCGCCCAACTCTGTGCCCATTGCGTCTACAATACCATCTAGCCATTTCATTTTTGGCCGCCCCCTTCTTTTGCCACCTTTCACAACATCAAGTCCTTCTCAAGTGAATCCTCTCTTATTTGATGCCCAAAGTACTTTAGCTTCATCTTTATTATTTGACCTTCTAAGGAGCAGTCAGAGTTGATTTCTCCTAAGATAGACCTACCGGTATTTGTTCTTGCTGTCCAGGGTACTCTCAAAACTTCTCCAACACTACATTTCAAAGACGTCTATTCTTCGCTCAGCTTTCCTTATGGTGCAGCTCTCACAACCATACATTATCACCAGGAATACCATTGCTTTGACTATGCGGACATTTGCAAGGTGATGTCTCTGCTTTTTACTATGTTCCCCAAATTTCTCATAGCTTGCTTCCCAAGAATTAGTCACCTTTTTATTTCATGGCTGCCATCTCCATCTGCAGTTATCTTGGATCTTGAGACTGTAAAGTCTGTCACTACTTCTACCTCTTCCTCATCTATTTTCCAGGTGCTGATAGGGCCTGTTGCCATTAACTTGGTTTTCTTAATGATGAATCTCAAGCCAGCTTTTGCACTCTCTTCTTTCAACCTAAGAAGGAGCTTTTTTAGGTCTTCCTCACTTTCTGCCATTAGGGTAGTATCATCTGCATATCTCAAATTGTTGATGTTTCTCCCAGCAATTTTGATTCCAACTTGTGATTCGTCCATCCCTGTGTTGCACATTATTTGCTCTGTATATAAGTTAAATATGCAGGGTTACAAAATGCAGCCTTGTCTTACTCCTTTTCCTGTTATTATAATAATATTTGAACTTATATACCACTTTCCTTTGTCAACGACAAACTGAAAGCAGTTCACAACATGTTCAAAAATCAACAAAACAAAAATACAGTACAGCATCAAAATTACAATATAAAAATAACAAAGCAAAAACAATACATAAATACATTTAAATATTCAAAAAACAATCAGTATAATACAGTAAAAATACAACACTACAAAAATTCAAAATAAACATAATGCAGTATCATACAATTTTCAAAGCAATAGACAATACATATTTCAAGATCAAACAGTACAGGTTTCGGAGCAATACGCAAAAATACAAATAAATACATTGCAGAGACTCAGACCACTTCTCTTCAGGCTAAAAACAGCAGAGGGAGAAAAAAGTCCAGAACAGTTCCTTTTTCCCTCCAGACTAAGCCAGTCGAGGGGAAGGTCCAGTAGTGCTGGCGTGGGCGATTTTATGGCCTTTGATTCTCCCGGGCCACAGCCGAGGCTGGTTTTCCTGACCAGCCACTGGGTGAGCGAGTCCGACTCACGGCGATGGGAACTGCGATGGAGGGCGGCTCTTGTAGCCCTCCCGGGCCACAGCTGAGGCTGTTTGATGTTTGCAGATTGATACGAAGTAGGCAGCAGTCAGGGGGCCAAACACATCTTTATTGCAGTGTAGTCAATCGGAACATGAGGTAATGGCGGAGATGCAGCTCCTTATATCTGTACAACACATTTGAATTTCGCCCGAAATGAAAGATTGCTAGATCCGATTCAATCACATTACATTGGGTTACATACACAACATCCCTCCCCCCCTAGGATGGGATGAAGTCCCTCAACCATTGTGGTGGCCTGCATGTTCCTTTGGGCCGCGCAGCAGCTTGGCTGGGCTTGGAGGAACTGGAGGTTCCGGGTTCCGCAATCTCTCGTCCTGCAGAGGGGAAACGATCAGCATTAGCGGTGTGTCGGGAACACTGTCCCAATTCGGATGAGGACCCCGGGAGGGGACACTGCATATCGAAACCTGGAATGGGGGAGACTGACTTAGGGGAAGTCCCCGCCTGTTACTCTGAGTCAGGGGCGACTCAACGAAACGTTGCCTCGTTTGCATGGGAGTAGAGGCAGACTTGAAAACCAGAGGACGGGGGGTTTCTGGTGATAAATCAAAGCCCCACTTCTCACTCAGATGAGTGGGGGAAACACTCTGAAAACTCCCCCCTGTCCTGCAACTCAAAATTTAAACTGTTGAGGTCTGCGCTCTCGAACTCTTCCCAGTCCTTCTGCAAAGGATGGGTGAGACTGAAATCAGGACCTCTTGGGGGGCAAACTGCCATGTCTCCCCCTTGGGATGAGCAGATGGGGGAGAACCCTAACGTTGAATCACCCTGGTCCTCACCCCCCTGGGTGTCCGTGACCCGACGTCTGAGTTGATAGGCATGTCACCACCACAGTAACCCCGTGCTTGTTTCAACTTGGTAAGAAACTGGCCCTGTTTGGTCGATCACCACCCCTGGGACCCACGTTGGGCCGGCGGCCGCATAATTTCTACAATATACCGGGTCCCCAACCACAAAAACCTTTGTATGTGCAATTTCAACATTTCTCCCCTTATACTCCACCCTGGTCGGATCCAACCGGTCGAAAAGCGAGACCGGTCTCCTTCGCATTAGGAGCTCCGTTGGCGAGAGACCGGATGCCAGGGGTGTTATTCTGTAACAAAGAAGAAACTGACACAATTGTAACTCTAGGTCCCTGTGGCCCATTCGCCGAAGTGCCTCTTTAGTAGTTTGCACTTGGCGTTCAACCTGACCATTCATTGCGGGGTGAAATGGGGCAGAAGTAACGTGTCGAATTGCGTTCCTTTCCATGAATACCTGGAATTCGACGGAGGTCTGGCGTTGTCGGAGACAAGCGCATTGGGTAATCCAAAACAACCAAATAGCCTCCGCAATTGCTTAGTGGTTGCGGCTGAGGAGGTGTTGGGCATTGGAATAACCTCCAGCCATTTCAAAAAGGAGTCAACCACTAGTAGAAAAAGCGAGCCCCTGAACGGACCAGCGAAGTCGATGTGTAATCGAGACCATGGTCCGCGGGCTGTGTCCCATTCTCTGGAAGGATGTTGGGATTCCTCGGGTCGAGAACTCTGGCAACTCTCGCAAGTGCCTACCAAATGCTCAATGTCTGCGTCTATCTGGGGCCACCAGAAGTAGCTCCTGGCCAAAGCCTTTGAGCACACGATTCCTGGGTGGCTAACATGTAGCAATTTGAGTACCTTTGACCGCAATACTTCAGGAATGACCACCCTCTGGCACCACAGGAGGCAACCCCACTCTATCTAAAGCTCAACCCTCTTTCGGAAGAATGCCTTGAACTCCTCGGTGGGGGGCATCGCGGGCCAGCCCTTCTTTAGTCATGAACTAACTAGGAACAGAACCTTGTCCTTCGCCGTAGCCTTGGCAAGATCTGTGGGCACAATTGGGGGTGAGTCAAGGGACTCGATCAGCAACTCTTGGTGATCCTGTTCAACCTCGCACTCAGGTTCCTCTAGTTCAGGAAGGGGAGACCGGGAAAGCTCATCAGCGTGGCTGATTTCTTTGCCCGGGCAGTGGACCAGCGTGAACTGGTACGCATCAAGAAATATGGCCCACCGTAGCATTCTGGGGGACAGAATCTGGGGTGTGGGCTTGCTTGTGGTGAAGATGCCCAGCAGTGGCTTGTGGTCGGTCAAAATAGTGAACTCCCGACCATAGAGGAAGTCGTGGAATTTTTTAGTTCCAGCGACTATCGCGAATGCCTGTCTGTCTGTTTGCGCGTAATTGCGCTCTGCCTTTGAAAGGGACCTTGAGTAAAAGGCAACCGGGGCTTCCCGCCTGTTTTCTAACACGTGGCACAGTACCACCCCCACCCCTTCTGGTGAAGGTCGAACGAGACTGGGGGGCCTCCTATACTTCCCAAGCCCCTTCTTGAAGACTGCTGGGTGCGCATCGCACACATCCTGCACTGGGTCAGTCTTAGTCTCTACGGCGTTGATGCCGGACAGTTCAATACACAAGGGGGCAAACCCCAGGAGGCAGCTGGAACCCCGTTTCAGTACCACTAGGGGTAGCTTCTCCGTGAACCTCTTGAACTTGACTTTAAAATCCCCCACCCCCAAAACAGGAATCAGGTTGCCCTGCACGTCTCGCAAGGACGTCTTGAGGGCCTTGAGTTTTGGGCGCACGTTTGGGGGGATGTGCAGAAACTCTTTCTGGGACACGATGGAGTAGGATGAACCCGAATCCACCTCTATCCTAACTGGGACCCCCTGTAACAGTACCTCAACAAAGAAACGTCGGTGTGCGTTGGACACACGGCCCACGGTTGGCTCCTCTATGGAGATCTTCCCAATGGCCGCTCCTTTTCCTCGGGGGCGCTCGGCTGGCTCCTGGTCTTGTCTCCGGCGACGCCTGCAAACCTTGGCAATGTGGCCTCAGTGTCCGCAGTGGTGGCACTCAGCCTTCCGGAACGGGCACTATTTCCGGTCATGGGACGCTCCACAGCCGTTGCATTGGCGATGGGCCTTCTCGCTGATGTGCCTCTTGGACAACTTTCTCTGGACCTACCGGACGTCATCGTCGCTGGACCTGGACCCCGAGGATGAGGAGACCTCTGGAGATGACGATGAGCTGGATCAGTGAGAGGGTGAGCGTCGGGCGGCCTGCACGGCGGACCCAGACCCTCTAGGTGCAGCAGGCTTTGTCTTGAAGGCCTTTACCTCAGACCTCACTGTTTCAGCCGCCAGAAACTCTTGCAGCACAGAGTTGAAGGAAAGGTGCTCCCTGGCCATCAGCCTCTGCTGGGCTTCCTCGTCCCGCAACCCGGACAGCAGGCGGTCCCTCAGGGCTTCCTCCAGGTTGTCCCACTGGCAAGGGGCAGCGGCTAACCTGAGGGTGGTGGCGTAATCGGCCATGGACTCTCCCGGGCGCTGGTCCCGTCTGTGGAAGGCAACTCTCGCCGGGTAGATGGATACATTCGGCTGGAGATGGTTCTTTAGCGCGGCCAGGATCTCTTTCAGCAGGACAGTATCGATGTCCCGGGGCAGCAGGAGGTGCATTGCCAGCTCAAGTGTGGGGAGGCCGCATTGGGCAAGGAGACAAGAGTGCATTTGATCCTCATCTTCGATGCGCTCAGCAGCCATCGCTTGTCGGAACTGGTGCTCGTACAAAGCCCATCTCTCTGGTTCTTTGAGGTCGAATGGAGGTAGCTTGATGCTGTGGGAAGCCATTATCCCACCTTTCTCGCCAATTTGATGTTTGCAGATTGATATGAAGTAGGCAGCAGTCAGGGGGGCAAACACACCTTTATTGCTGTGTAGTCAGTCGGAACATGAGGTAATGGCGGAGACGCAGCTCCTTATATCTGTACAACACATTTGAATTTCGCCCGAAGGCGCCCATTGGTTACCTTATCAGTGACGTCATTCTGACGTACTGCCTACCTGGCGTGGCTCACCTGTGGCGGGAAGGTTTCCTGCACTAATCACTGATTGGGTGATTGGGGCCACGTGAGCTGAGCTACTTCAGCTGCGCTATCGCTGGCAGCTGAATCCTATGGGAGTGGCAGAAGACTTACACGCATGCACAGTATTTACAATGCGAGAAAGGAGAGGGGGAAATGGAGGATTGCTAGATCCGATTCAATAACATTACATTGGGTTAAATACACAACAGGCTGGTTTACCCGACCGTCATTGTATAGTTACAATTCTGTCCTAACTGTTGCTTCTTGACTCAAGTACAGATTTCTCATGAGGCATATACTCTTTAATTACTTGCCACATTTTTTGTGGACTACACTGTCAAAGGCTTTGGTGTAGACAATGAAACAGAAGTAGACTTGTTTCTGATATTCCCTTGTTTTCTCCATAATCCAATGTATGTTGGCAATGTGGTCTCTAGTCCTCCTGCCTCCTCAGAAACCACCTTGCACTTCTGGTAATTCTCTCTCCACGTGCTGCTGAAGTCTATCCTGTATTATCATGAGCATAACCATGCTAGCATGTGGGATGAGCGCAATTGTTTGATAATTTGAACATTCTTTGGCATTGCCCTTTATGGGAATTGGAACGTATACTGATCTTTTCCAATCCTGTGGCCATTGTTGTGTTTTCAAAATCTGCTTGCATATTGAATGCAATACTTTGAGTCCATCATCTTTTAGGGCTTTTCAAAAATCCAGCTGGGATACCATCATCTCCACTGCCTTTGTTGTTTGCAGTGCTTTTTAGGGCCTTCCTGACTTCCCTCTCTAGGATGTCTGGCTCAAGTTCAATGTTCTCATTGTTGTGATTATCAGGGGTGTTGAGGTCCTTTTTGTAGAGTTCCTCTGTGTACCCTTTCCATCTTTTCTTAATCTCTTCTGCATCAGCTAACTCCTTGCCATTTTTGTCCCTTATCACGGTCATTTTTACTTTAAACGTTCCCTTAATTTCCCCAATTTTTCTTAAAAGATCTCTAGTCCTTCTCTTTATGTTGTTTTCCTCTATTTCTCTGCACTGTTTATTTATTAAGAAGGTTTCCTTATCTCTCCTTGTTTTTCTTTGAAAGTCTGTATTCAATTGATTGTATTTTTTCCTTTCTCCTTTGCCTTTTGCATTCCTTCTTTCCTCTGCTATTTTAAGAGCCACATCAGACAACACTTTGCTTTCTTATGCTTCTTTTATTTTGGTATGGTTATACTTGCTGTCTCCTGTATGATGTTCCGAACCTCTGTCCATAATTCTTCTGGCACTATTAAGTCTAAGCCATTAAATCTGTTCCACACCTCCACTGTGTATTCATTAGGGATGTTGTCTAAATCATACCTGTCTGGCCTAATTGTTCCCCCTATTTTCTTTAATCTAAGCCTGAATTTTGCAATCAGTAGATTATGATCTGAGCTACAGTCTGCTCCAGGTCTCGTTTTTGCTGACTGTATGGAGGTTCTCCATCTTTGGCTACAGAGTATGTAATCAATCTGGCTTTGATGTTGGCCATCTGGTGATGTCCATGTGTAAAGTCTCCTATTGTGTTGCTGGAAGAGGGTGTCTGCTATGACCAGTGCGTTCTCTTGGCAGAACTCTATAAGCCTTTGCCCTGCTTCATTCTGTGTCCCAAGACCAAAGGTAAAAGTCACCCTTGCTCGAAAGCCAGTTGTATCCAACTCTATGGATTAGTGCTCATCTCTGTTTACAGCTAAAGAGCCAGCGCTGTCCACATCTGCAGACGTTTCCGTGGACATGTTTCCATCATCAAGTTCGGTGTCTTAACCACTAAGCCACCACAGTCCCTGCTGTTCTGTAACTATACAAATAACTAAAACATTGCCATTATATCACAATAAAATTTAGTTACAAATAGTGTCAGAGGAGGAATATCACACAGTTCAAATGCTGTGCTTTAAGCTGCTGACTTGAATTTTTTTGCGAGTACTAAAGCAATAACAACAAAGCAATATTTTTCCAGAAAGACTCTGAAAGAAATACTTGTGTTACATTTGAAAAAAGAGAAACAAAACATCCGACTTTTTCTCTCTTGCAATTTTAACTGTAACAAATTGATCAGAATCCTGTTGCTATTCCATGGTTGTGTAAAATAATTCGCTCTATGCTTCCTCACAGGGCAGGGGAATGTAGGGTAGAACCAGTGGTGGGCTCCAAAAATTTTTACTACCACACTGTGGGCATGGTATGGTGGGCATGGCCAGGGGGAAAGCCCTGTGTTGCATCCGAATTAGGACTACTTTATTTCAAAACTTGGGTGGGCGCGGCCAGCCAAAATTTCTGCTATAGTTTCTGGCGAACTGGTGCGAACCTGCTGATGCCCACCACTGGGTAGAATTAGTAAAAGTCTTAAGAATCTTAAAACTGGTAAAACTACTACTGTGAAAGCTCATGAAAGCTATAAGTCCGTTGCTACTGGATGACAACATATAAAGGGAAATCACCTACAACATCTTGGTGACAAACTGCTGCTTATTAACAAGGTGCTAGTTGCATTTTCGTGCACATGCCAGTCACATGCTTGGAAACACAACACCTCATTAATGAGTAGAATTTGCTACTAAGAGTGATAGGAGTTTTTTAAAAACATAAATGTAAACCAGCAATAGAATTCTGTCCATTGCTTTTATTATTATTTTTTATATATTTTTATTGATTTTCAAACAAAATTACAACACATAATATAACACACATACATAAAAGAAAAAGAAGAAATACATATTGCCGATACATACACAGTATATAATTTTACCTTCTAACACCAATATCCTTTTAAGCTGGTGCATTGCTGCATTAATAACATATTAACCAATCTTTATAATTGGTGATTTAAACTTTATATCTCAACTAATATGCGTAATATACCCTTTAATTCATGAATTTATTATTTGTACTAAAACATTACTGTATACATATATGTGCGCATGCGCATGCATGCACATGCGCACATATACACACACATACAAACATACATACATACATACATACCTATATACACCTATATTGGCATGCTCACCCTGTGATATTTACAATGTCCAGAGAAATCAGATAGTCTTAATACTTTCCATCCAAAACCAAATTTGATCAGGTACAGGTTTGTTTACTTCTTCCCCTCTAAGGGAGTGATCCACAAAAGCATGCCAAATATTCCAAAATCTATTTTCTTTAATAATGCCCTTTTTATTATTTATTTCCCAAGTTAATTTATCGTTCAGTGCTAAATTCCACATCTCCTTATACCACTCTTCTATCTTTATGTTTATAACATTTTTCCAATTTCTAGCTATGCATTGTCTAGCTGTTGTAAGTATTATTTCTAGCAATTCTTTTTCATCCTTATTTAAATTAAAACATTCTACATCTGTTAACATGGTGGAACCCGGCCCCAGTTTGATTCTCTTACCCATTATATCCTTAATCTCCTTTTCCACTTTTTTCCAAAATTCTTTAACCACAGTGCAACTCCACTACATATGTTCATATGTTCCAATTTCCTTTTTACATCTCCAACACAGTTTATCTTTTTATTATCAATTTGATGCAACCTCACCGGGGTCAGGTACCACCTCCACAGCATTTTAAAGTTATGTTCCTTTATTCTAACTGATAATGTTCTCGTTATCCTCTTTTTCCATTTATGCTTCCATATATCTTTTTCAATCTTTATATTCAGTTCCTGCTCCCAACTTGACATTAAAGCCTCATGTGGATCACCCTCATTATTCAGCATTTTATACAATTTACTAACTACGCCCTTAATAGATCCATCTCCTTTTCTTAATTTTGAAATCAGCACCTCAAATTCAGTCTTGTCTCTATACAATTCTGGTTTTCTCCAATATTTACCATTCCATTTATTTACCAATTCAAACCAATTCAAATTCAATTCTCCAAACAAATCCTTTCTTTTATCATTATCTTTGTAGGTCCGTATCCAGTCTTTAAGCAGGAATACTCCATTTTTTACCCAAATCTCTTTTATCCTTTTATTTATTTTTACTGGAAAATCTGCCATATCTTCCAATTCTGTAATTGGTGAAATATTTGGGGCCAGAACCTTCTTTACTTTTTTCCAAGTGTTTACCAATCCCTTCATCATAATATTTTTAGTTATCAGTTTCCCCAAATTAGCACCTAAAAAAAGCATTTTACCTATATGGTTATAATCTTTCATTTCAATATCTTCCCATAAAGCTTTTTCCCCAGCCAAAATCTTCACCACATTCTTAATTTGAAACGCTCGATAGTAATACAGCAAATTCGGCATCACTAGTCCTCCTCCTTTCTGAGATAAATACCATTGTTTTTTTGACAGTCTTGATCTCTTTCCTCCATTACAGAAATCATTAAACAATTTTTGAAATTCCTTAATTTCCTTCTCTTTCATTTGAATTGCCAAAGCATCAAATAAAAAATTTAACCTAGGCAAAAGCATCATTTTAGTAATAGCAATTCTTCCAAACCATGACAATTTTAGCTTTTGAAGATTCTTGATTCTGGCTTTAATTTCTACTTTCAAATTATTATAATTCAATCTCTTTAGGTCTTCAAAATTATATGAAATATTTACCCCTAAATATTTCATTTTATCCTTAATTTGAATATTACCCATCCCTTTCATCTTCTTCTGATCTTCCTTGCTTATATTACATAGCATCATTTCCGATTTATCCCAGTTTATCCTCAGACCTGTAATATCTTCAAATTTTTTTTGATTGCGTTTGAATCCTGTCTAAAGCCCTCTCTGGATGCTTAGCAATTATCAGAGTATCATCGGCATATACACTTATCTTAGTTCCCATTACCCCTTCTATTTCTTTATCATCCCTAATAGCCTTTGCTAACAACTCCATGGCCAAAATAAACACAATTGGAGATAATGGGCAACCCTGTCTCATTCCTGCTTCTAATTTTACCTCGTCAGTAACCTCGTCATTCACTCTGACAATAGCTGTACCTTGTTGATATAGTTGATCAATTATTCTTCTAAATTTGTCGCCGAATCCATAACTTTTAATTATTTCCTTTATTGCCACAAACTGCAGAGAGTCAAATGCTTTAAATATATCCAAAGAGAATATTTTGAATTTAGCAATAAAAACTCAAGGTTATTAGCAAGAGCAGCCAAAGAAAAGAGGCCTACTTTTTCCTTTGTTTGCCTCACTGTATCCAATAAATCTAATGTTCTTCTTGTCAAATCCGCCATATGTCTTCCTTTCAAGAAACCAACTTGGTCTACTTCTATATAATTGCCCATAAAATCATTTAGCCTGTTTGCCAATATTGCTGTAAAAATTTTGGCATCTTGGTTGATCAATGAAATAGGTCTATAAGATTCCACTTTTTCTAAATCCTTTCCAGCTTTTGGCAGCGATACAATCGTGGTCCTGTACCATGAGGTCGGAATTTGTCCCCTGTCAAGAATGTAATTATACAGTTTTACCAGCTTCGGAACCACTATATCTTTAAATTCCTTGTAGAAGTCAGCTGGTAACCCATCTTCCCCTGGTGCTTTACCCATTTTCAATCCAGCTATTACCTCTTTTACCTCTTTTTCTGTTATTCGTTCTTCCATTTTTTCCTTAGGTTCCTGCTTTATACTACTGTATTTTTGTTTCTCTAATTGAATTTTAAGTTTATCTATATCTATCTCTTTTTGCATATAAAGCTTGATAAAATTCTTTCACAATTTTACACTTATCTCTAGTTTTGTTACATCTCACCCCTTGTTCATTTATCAAGACTCCAATTTCTCTCTTTTCCCTCTTTTCTTTGGCTGCTCTTGCTAATAACCTTGAGTTTTTATTACTAAATTCAAAATATTCTCTTTTTAAATAAGCCAAATCCCTTTTCACTTTTTCTATATCCTTTTCTATCAATTCCGCCTTTAATCTTTGCAAATCATCAAATACTTTCCTATCCTTTGTCCTTGCATGTTCCTCCTGCAATCTCTTTATATCCTTTTCATTTTTATCTTGTAAAATCTTTAATTTTTTATATTTAATACTAGCTAATCTAATACTTTCACCTCTAAAAACCGACTTCATGGTGTCCAGACCACATTAAAGTTTACCTCATCATTGTCATTCCAATGCCAATTTTCTTCCCATCTCTCCCTAATTTGCTCTTTACATTTTTGATCCCTAAATAGTTTATCATCATATCTCCACATCCTTCTCGTCCTCTTTTTACCCTCCATCCTTATTTCCATCACAACTTTCGAATGATCTGACTCCTTAAAAATTCCAACTTCTATTTCCTCCAGATTTCTGATCATATTCTCTGTTACAAATATATAGTCAATTCTGGAATATGAGTTATGGACCTGTGAGAAATAAGTATAGACCCTTTCTGACCCCTTGAGCTCCCTCCAAGTATCTTTCAGTCCCAAAGATGTCATCCAATTATCCAGTGTTTGTCCTTTGATTCCTTTTCCACATCTTAATATATTTGTACAATCTAGATTAGACCTTATCAAATTAAAATCCCCAGCCACAATCATCCTCGTTGTTTTCTCGCTTACCAATATTTTACGAATTTTTCCCAGAAATTCAGTCTGATGATCATTTGGGACATATACATTCACCAGTGTTATTTCCTCATCATCTATCTTTCCTTTCACAATCAAATATCTACCCTCGGGGTCCGATATACTATTGACTATCTCAAACCCCAGTCTAGTCAATATCAAAATTGCCACCCCTCTTGACTTTGATGTGCCGTATGACCTCTCATAATGCTGCATCCAGCCTAAAAAAAATTTATTCGTGTCCTGAGATTTTTGATGAGTTTCCTGCAGAAAGACTATATCCGGCCTATCCCTCCTCAGCGCTGATTCAATTCTTCTTCTCTTAACCGGTGAACCTGTACCTTTCACATTCCACGTTAACATTTTAATAGACCTCATAATATGATTACCCACAGTCTTCTTCCATCTCTGATTTCTCCCTTGGACGTGATACCATCTAACCCACAATAACTAAAAAAGCAAAAAACACAAAAAACATTCACTATTACCCTCCCCGCTTCTTGAACCAAAAAGATCGCCTCTGTCTTCCGAAAAGGGGACGGGGGGAACATGAAAGATGACGTAACAATGAAAGCTCTAGCGCTAATGTACCTATTAAAAAAATCTGATTTAACTCAAAATCTTACTTTAACTCATCTCCCCTACAATCATCCCACCTATTTTCACTCCTGCTGACCCTCACTTCCCCCCAATTCAGTTACCACCAATGCTTGCAACTCCGGCTCTTCTGTATCCTCCCCTCCTGCTGCTCCCTCCTCCCGTGCTCCTCCATAGTCCCTTTTTATTGCTCCAGATTCCAACAAGGCCTTCCTCAATGCCAACCATTCCCTTGAAGATGCCTTAACCAAGTCATTCATATACAAATATTCCAGCGCATCCATCTCTGCATCAATCACATGCAACCTCCTTTCATGAAAGAATCTCAACTGTTGCGGATATCGCCAATTGTATTTTATCCCTTTTCTGTCAAAAATCTTGTTACTGGCTTCATCTTATACCTCCAGCCACGTTACTTCATTGAAATATCATTATATATTTCCACATCATTTCCATCCATTTTTAAGGCACCAGATCCAGCTTGTTTTAAAAAAGCCATCACTTTCAATTTGTCTCCTCAGTTTGCAAATTTAACCAATACATTCCTCTGTACCACCTTTCCCTTCCTCGGTCCTATTCTATACACACTTGCAATATCCTCGTGAACAAAGACTTTTCCCATATTCAGATTATTTAACCAATCAATTATTCTAATTTTTAGCTTATCTGGCGTTTGTTCCACCATTTTACGTATCACAATATTCTGCTTTCTCATCATCTTTTCCATAACATCAATCCTTTTTTCCTGCACATCCACTTTCATCTTAATTTCCTTTTCCTCCTTATGTAAACCTTTAATATCCCCTTGCATCAATTTAATATCATTCTGCATTAATTTTACATTAGCATCCATCCTTTGAAAATTAAGATCCACTTTTTTTGAAAAATCTATAAGCATTGTAGCCAATTTGTCCTGTTTTCCCATAATTTCATTTCTGTCTTTCACTCTTGCCTCATCCATCTTCTCAATTTTCTTGAATAGCTTTCCAAATTCTACCATTATCTGTGTTTGATCAAGTGGTGGTAGTTCTGGTGATGATGTCGGAGGAGATGGATCTTCTGATAAAAGGTTACCTTTTTTTGGCTTCACAACTTCTTCTTCCTTGCCCTTTCCCCTTGCAACTTTATCCATTGTGATATCAAAAAGCAACTTCAACCCAGCAACTTTTCTTACACCCTCTTGTCTCTCAACTTGATGCTGCTCCAGAATTATAATCCAATTGTGTTAAGTCACTCAGCAAACCAAAAATCAGACCATGAAAGAATTAATATATCCACCACAGGCAAGGAAGTTGCTATTGTTGATATTATGTCTCCCGTGGGAAAGTCAAACAAGAAGCAAAAGCCAGACCAAGCAAAATGACGTAACTGTATTCCAATAACATGGAAGAGATACTTCAACAACCAAACTTGCAATACTGAGGAAAAAAGATTCCAAGCCGTTGTAATCCAAATGTACAGATGAGATCTTGCTGATATAAGCCAAATTTATATTCCACCTAATAATCCAATAGCTTGATTGAAGACTTTCTCCAAAAAATTGGCAACAATTTATTGTAATCCACCTTGTAACAATGTTCCAATAACCAGATCCCCCAATGCTATCCAGGGACTCATATCCAAAATCTTGCAGGAGGGAAGGAAGGGGACGGAGAAGGAGGGGCAAAACAGGGGCTCAGACAAAAGTCAAGAAAAAGAAATACTTATATTATATTCCAAAAGAAGTCCAGCACTTATCTATTTAGTCCTCTGGTGCAAACGCTGACCACATCTTCTGCACCAGCTGCGGCTTCACGGGGTGTCCCTCCTCCCTTCTTCTCCAAAGCCTCCAAAATATCCAGTCGCCCCTTTAATCTCCGTCCTTTCAACCACACACACACTCCAAAATCTTCACCTTCTTGTCCTCCTTCCTTCCTTTCTCTCCCTTCCGTCCGCAAGACTCCAAAAACTTCTACCGTTGTTTCCCCTCTTTAAGTTTCGCTTTCTGCCACCGCCGCCGCCATTATCCCTCCTTTCCCACCGTCTTACTTTCTTTCACGTCCTCGATCCTTCAGTCACTTGCCTTCCTTCGTTCCGTTCTCCAATCCACCCCCGTCCGCAATGCAGCCGGCAATCTTAATTTCAGCCTTTATATTTTCAGCAAATTTACAACTTCTTGTTCCAATCTCCTCAATCCCATTTGCCGCGGCTTTCGCCGGTTGCCCCCCCCCCCCCCCCCGGGCCAAATCTGCTCTTGAACTTCGATCTTCAGTTCAAATTTTTACTTGCCGGATCTTTACACTTTCCTCATGTAAAATCTTTTAAAATTATTTGTAATCAGATTTATTTCCTCGTTTAATTCCTCATTTAGAAGTGCGAGCCCACAAAAAAGTGTATTAACTCGTCGTCATCTTAGCCACGCCCCCGTCCATTGCTTTTAAAAAGCATGTTAGAAAGGGTGTGACATACTCTCAACTGGTGATGTTTTATCAAAGCCAAATTAATAGTGCTTTGCATAGTACTGATGGGGAACAATTATTTTATGTAGTGATTTAGCCCTCCTGTTGAACATCTTGACATCTTTTCAAATAAATTCCGATTGACTAGTGCTGAACTTTTTCAGTGTGGAAAATGTCAGTGACTCCTTACATTTTTGTATCTGATGTTTGTGGAATATCTGATATACTCCCTAGGCAGTTTCTGTGTATTTCTGCTTTTAATGTCTGTTTTGTATATATTGGTTCTTTTATTATGTTTGGTTTATATTGAAGGGAGAAGGGCATTGCAGATTGACTGTATAACACTAAAAGGCATTCAGGTGAAGGGTAGTTGTAATACAATTCCAGACAATGGTGGGAGGGAATCATATAGGTCAGTTGCTTGTTTAGCACATAGAAAGCTAGGTAGTCAGGGTGAAGGACTGCCTCTGTCTTTTCCTCCTACCATGCTGATGTCCTGAGTGTTGTGATATTTCCACCACACACACCCCATGAAGAAATGAAATAGTACCCCCACTACTACCTTAAGTTTTACATGCCTCAGTGAAGGTACAGTTTTTATAACAATAATTGTATATAGTTTTTTAAAATATATATACTGCCTACCTGTTGTTGTCAAGTCAGAACCAGCTTATATTCAACCTGATAGGGCTTTCAAGGTAAGTGAAATATATAAGTAGTGGTTTTACCAATAGTTATTGGGGAACTTAGGTTATGCCTCTTAGTAGCAGAGTATGAGGTTTTAAAAAAACTGAGAACAAAGCAAATATAGAGAGATCAGCTAAGTCTCATCAGCCCCTTCCTCTTTAGTTTTTTGCACACAAACTGGCAGTCTGTATGATACAAATCATTCTAGAAGCATTAAAAGTCAAAAAGGGATCTTTACATACAGTTACCAACTGTAGTTGCAGTCAGAAGAAAAAGAAGAGGGGAGGCTCCAACTAGTGATGCACTGTGAATTTTTTTACTACCCACTTGGTGGGCGTGGCTATCTGGGGGCATGGACTCAAACCCCCAACCCATCCCCCCCCTGAAAGAAAGAAACCTACCTTATTCTCTTTCTTTGCGGAGATGAGGAGGAGGACGGAGTAGTCCTAGAGCAGCGGTGCTGCTGGGAGGTGAGCAGGGCAAGTTGGTGGGCTGGCGCTGGCTGGCCTCCCCCTCCCAGCACTGCTGGAAATGCATCCCATTTGCCTCGTCCAGGGCCAAAGGGGCAAGGGAAGTAGGGAGATGAAAGCACGCCTTTGGCCCTGGGTGAGGCAAATGGGACGCGTTTCTGGCGGCGATGGGAGGGGGAGGCCAAGAGGTGGGCTTGGGCGTCCAAGTGGGCGTGGCCTAGAATTTCTACTACCGGTTCGCCAGAACAGGTCAGAACCGGCCACAGTACAACACTGGCTCCAACACACTGAAGACCCTGGTCAGAGGAAGAAAAGAGTGTTATCAACAAAACAGTGGAAACAAAAACAAACAAAATGAGGCAGTAGCATACCACAAATGCCAGAGGCAGAAAAGAACTTTACAATCAAGTTAGTGGCAAAGAACAATCACATTAAGCTGCAAAGTCCCTCCCACTAATACCCAGTGTTAGTGCATGCAACATTGCTATTATCAAACAGTTTGACCTCCACATGGCTGACAAGGTGTTAAGATCTTGGACCAGCTAATAATCTTGCAGAAGGCCAGAAGCAATATTTAAATAACAAAACAGGTTTATTGTACTAGGCCTAGAAAGCAGCACCAGACAAACATATCCATGCTGCTGATATACCTTTTTTGAGGAGAGAGTGTGAAGCTCCTCCCCCTAGGAGGCAGGCCAATAAGCAGAGGCCTAACAAGGCTAGCACCACCACCACATTTCTAAGTGACATTCCCCTTCTTGCTAGCCGAGAAATTGGGGCAACAAACACATCATCATATACAGTACAATATATTTACAACACAAGACCCAATTTCCTGCATAAAAATTTGTGCTGTTCTGCAGGTACAGGTTTTGTAAAAATGTCAGCTACCTGGTTCTCTGTGGGACAATGTTTGATGAAAATAAATCTTATTTTAGTTAACTGCCTGACATTTTTATATCTGATAACAATATGCCTTGAGCTAGTTCCTGAGGCACGGGTCTGAGATATGTTTATTGCGGCGATGTTATCATCTAGAATTTGAATTAGCAGTGGAGGTGAAGCCCAGATATTGGTGATAAGATTATTAAACCATGTTAGGTCATTGGCAGTGTCTGACAGGCAGACATACTCTGCCTCTGCAGATGAACATGAGATAAACTTCTGTTGCCCCACATGCCAATGGATAGGGCTGCCGTTTAGGAGTATGAGGAAGCCCGAAGTGCGCTTGCGGGATTCGGGATCATTGGCCCAGTCAGTGTCTGCATAGTCAAGACACACTTCCTTTTGTTGGCTCTAGAAGCAGAATGGTGTCTGTTGTGACATTAAGATACCTAAGTAGCCTTTTTATCCATGCTGCTGGTAAAACTTTTCTGAGAGAGAGAGAGAGGAGGCAGGCCAAAGCAGAGGCCTAACAAGGTTGGCACCACTGGGACAACAACGGGAACTCATTCCATCTACTCGGGTATCGAACTACTGACCTCTTAGCCACTTGAGCGACTGCAGTCCTGATGGCTGAAAAGAAAGAGTCAATTCCCTAATTTAAAAAAACACCAGGCTTCCCCACACTTAGTTTTGCATCATGTAATCACCAGTTTTACTTCAATTTTAACTGTGACAAATCGAACACAAAACTGCAGAGTAAATGTAATCACCCCATGAATTGCAGTGACTAGTGTCATGAAGAATCCATTATGATAAGTTACCTTGACTTATATTTTGCCTAGGTTACATTGTATTAGTGCCTAGTCGTTTGTGGTTTGATAGAAATCACTTTCTTAGTTTGAGAATCGTAGCACTTTCTAAAAGCTGGCATAAGTATACACTACTGTGTCCGGCAGTAACCTGTAAGTTTTTTTTTCCAAAGTTGAACTTTTCAACCCAGATTCACTGGTTGGGAGGGGGAAGAGCAGACTTCAATTTATACTTGCACTAGGAATGACCAGAACATCTATACATTCACATAATATAGAAGTACTATAGTTGGCAAGGATTGGCATAGAAATGCCTAGATACTGTACATCATCTATAACACCAAGTGTAGGTTTAATGATAAACTTGCCTTGCCAAGAACCTTATAAAAAAGGAAGGAAATCAAAGGAGAATCATCATCATCATTGAGGAACACACACACGAAGGGAGAAACCTTCCAGATTTCATGCTATGCCATGATGCCAATTCTACACAACTCTATGGGGGCGAACCAAGCCCGTCCGGAGACAAATAGCCAGAGAGAAAAAGGTAGCTATGAAATCTGATTTATTATTTTCCTTTCTTGCACGCAGAGGATACTTAGAGAAGTAAGATAGGATTTTAAGAAGCAACATTATATATTTTTTCAAATGCCTTTTTTTAATGAAAAAAGCACTTTGCTAATAAATGAACCTATGCTGCTGAAACGGAGTGTTTTCTTCAAGCAATAGGAATTGGGAGTAGGAAGGTGAGATAAGAAATTAGCAACTCTAAACAAAGAGACTCTATTCCTTTAATCTCCAATATCTTGGAAACCAACGTCCTTAAAGGGAGGGTAGCGGCGCAGCCTTCACCCTGAGTCATAAGGGAACAAGTTGAATGAGGGGAAAACTTCAGAGAAGGCACCCAATTATCTCAATTTAGCACCACAACTTAGCACCCAATTATCTCAAAAGGACAAATACACTCACTTTCTACTCTTCCCAGTGCAGCCAGGAGGGAGGAAGACGGCATTTGTTTACAGTCAGGGCATTCTACATAGCATGGCCAAAGCACTGGGCATTATAAACCACCACAGTCCCCCTTTTGATGAGACCCGGGGTGGCTACCAGAAAATTAACAGGGTTAATCAGAAGGAGGGTCACGAGTATGAGGGCGGCAACAGCTAGAATCCTGTTGGTTTTTGCTTACATTTTGCATGACTTGCTAAAACAGCCTCCTCAAAGATTGTGCAATACCAGTTACACCTCGATGCACAATTGGGTACCTCAATGCACAATTGGGCACTCCAGTATCTCATCAATTCTAAACTGCCTTTCTCCACTCTAGGGTGGTATGTTTTAAAAACCAATGATAAAAAAATAGCAGAAATAAGAATATTGATTTTTCTTTGTGTCTTTCCTCATTCGTCAAATTGGCTGCTGGTGAGAGGACCCAGATGTTGATGCCTTCCATTTATATTCTTCTGTATTTTCCTCCATCCCCTTTTCCCACAGGAAATCCATTAAGAAGGAAGCTATGAAATAGCTGTGCAAAGTATTTTGATTCATAACAGTTGGAGTCCTCCATCTGGATTCAACCTCAGCGGCAGCAAAACTAAAAGGCAAGCTGAGATAGCATCTCTGTTTCAATTGTCTCTGCAAATAAAATGTCTTAACCTGACTTCTGCCTGACTTGTATCTAATTAGGTACAGATGGGGACATTTTTGAGGTTAAAGTTATATGAAGCTCAAGACAGCAGAAAAAAGAATATCACTTTTGCAGAAGCATACACAAATAAAATGTGCCTTAAATGTTTTGTACATCCATTGTTAATTAACATTTGGGGCAGTAGTGGGCTCCAAAAAAATTTACTACCACACTGTGGGCATGGTATGGTGGGCATGGCCAGGGGGAAAGTCCTGCATTGCACCCAAATTAGGACTACTTTATTTCAAAACTTGAATGGGTGCAGCCAGCCAGAATTTCTGCTACCGGATCTGGCGAACTGGTGCGAACCTGCTGATGCCCACCACTGATTTGGGGTATGCACTTGCGAAATATGATATTCTTCACTTACCAACAAACATACCAATGATTATGTTAAATAATTCAAAAAACAGTTAAGCATGATAGGAAAGGTACAATGTGCAGCCAAGTGCTTACAAAAATCAATGAGAGGAAGTTTATTTTGGTATTTCTCATCAGATGACATGTCTAGAAAAGGATTTTTGAATGTTCTGTAATATTTGAAGATCAATATAATTTTACTGTACCACAGTCACACATATAAATAGAACTAGTGAAATATCAATCCAGATGTAATAAAGGGAAGTATTTCAAGTACACATTAATATATATAACACATTCCCATACACAGTCTCAGTGTGGAGATACAGTATAGGCAAAGTGCAGTTCTTCCAATGTTGAACTGCATCTCCCAGCATTTGCTACATTGGCTATGCTAGCAAGGGCTAATGAGAATGCCAAAAACATCTGGAGGCAGGGCCGTATTTCGGTTCTGTGGGCCCCTAGGCTGAACCTGTGGCGTGGGCCCTACTGGGGAAAGTATTTTTCTAAAATTAACCTACAAAAACCTTCCCACCAAAGTGGTTCCTATTTGTCTACTTGAAATTTATTGTTTTCGAACTGGTAGCCTGGCAGGAGCTGAAGCACAGATGGGAGCTCACTCCACACACACACACATGCACGCACGCACGCGTGCCAGTAAAGGAACGCCCGCGTTTTGCATGCATACAAGATGCCCAGGCAATAGGAGTGGGGAAAGGCATGCACCAGTTCCCCCTCATCCCCGCCCCCCTTGCCTGGGTCGCTGCGGGGAGAAAGGAAGCCGGCAAACGCTGCTTTGCTCCCTGTTGCTCGAGCAGAAAGTTGTTGCCACTGCGCGCGCGCGTTTGGCTTTTGGTGGGCGAGTCTCAGAGCCTCAGTCTTTCGAAAGGGCCTGGGGAGTGTCGGGGGAAGGAGGGGGCGAGCGCGGCTCCTGCCTCCTCCCCTCCGTTGACGGGGTAATGTGCCAGCCAATCCCCTGAGTCAGACGGGTGGCTGTCACTCTCGCTCCCGTCCCTCCTTTGCTCCCTCCTTTGCCCGTGCACCTCTTTCTTGCCTGGTGCCTGCCTTCATTTTTTTTTTTTTTGGGGGGGGGGGGTTCATGGTGCGGGCCCCCCTGTGGTGCGGGCCCATAGGCTGCAGCCTAGGTAGCCTATGCTTAAATCCAGCCCTATCTGGAGGGATACCCCTTGCCAACTTCTGTTCTGGACTAAAAACTGAGCTGAATTGGTCTGGCCAAAAACATTTCACTGTCTGCCTAATAAGAGTTCAGGAGCTAAGCCTGGTTCTTTCTGGGATGGTGATCTGTACAGTACTGGGAGATCTCTAATAATCCACCTTCCCCGAAAGAACCAGAATCTGCCTGAATCCCTATAAAATCCACTACTGGTCAGAGATGACAATACTGGGCTGGCTGGATTAATAATTTCACTTAGTGTAAAGCAGTTTCCTGTAGATATGCTAAGGGTTACATGCAAGTTAAGGGTACAGCCATAATGACACATGTAGTTCACCTTACACACACTCATACCTGGACACACTGGCACAGAGGTACATGAATGCTGACATGACTTCTGGTTGAAGTGGTAACCAGATCAGATCTATTTGCAGAACCTCTGTGATAATAATAATTTCATGTCAGAAATTATTCTGGGTTGAAAGGATTTTTGCTGGAGAAACTCTGTGATAATAATAATATGACCACAAGGCACAGCAAGAGCCTGGGACTGCTCATGGAGTAGAGAAGCACCCCCAACCCTTTGGGTTTAAACTAGTATTCATGGGGTTAAAATATTAAATGAAGATAGCAATGCTATTCAAAGTGGGCAAAAGGAAACTGAAAGTATTAGTACCATGCATGCATGGATTAAGACAGAACTCTCACTTAGCACTGTGGAACCTTGGTTAACAAACGAATCGGTTAACATGAAAATCTCATAAGAAAGGAAATCCATAGGAAATAGTGGCTTGATTTACAGATTTTTTAAATGGAATAATTGGTTTTCAATGCATTCCTATGGGAAATCACATTTCGGTTAAAGTATTTTGGTTTTCAATACATTCCTATGGGAAATTGCAGTCAATGCATTCCTATGGGAAATTTGGTAAAAGTAATTTTCGCTGTAAGGAATCCCGTGGAGAATGCATTAATTATGTTAACTAATTGTATCTCATTTCTTCTTAGTGCAGTAATGTCACAGAGATCCAGAAACCCATAAAAACTGGCAGGGACACAGACAAGGAACAGGTTAAAGTGTCTCCAAAACAGAACAGAACAGTTTGGGCACAAATCTGTGTGCCTTTATTGGGGTATAGACTGAGCCAGGGGTTCAGCAATTCAGACCTTTGCAATTGAAACTCACACTTGCAGTGAAGCTTTTATACTTGCCTCCTGGTGGCCAATTACAAAATCAAGTTAATTTACAGGATACCAGAGATGCAAAAAGCTTGTTCTGAAGGCCAGACATTTTTGGCATTTAAGGGATTCCCCTTCAGCTACAGCTGAATCCTGGCAAGACTGAGTGGCTGTGGGTAAGGGGCCCTGTGTTATCCCGGGAGTTACCACCTTTGGTACTGGTTGGGGCTCTTCTGCCCCAAACAGATCCGGTGCATAATCTGGGGGTCGTCGTGGACTCACAACTCCTGCTCAAAGAGCAGGTGGTAGTCATGGCCAGGAGGGCTTTTGCTCAACTTTGGGTGATTTGCCAATTACGCCCATTCCTGGACTGGGACTCCTTGCTTATGGTTGCTCATGCACTGGTCACCTCCAGACTAGATTACTGCAATGCACTCTACATGGGGCTGCCCTTGATGTCCATTCGAGGCTGCAACTGATGCAAAATGCAGCTGCCCACATGGTGATGGGGTGGGGGCATTATACCCATGCCTCACCCTTGTTGCGGGAGCTGCATTGGCTGCTGGTGTGCCTCTGGGTGCAATTCAAGGTGCTGGTTATTACATTTAAAGCCCTACATGGTAGTGGACCAGATTTATTTATTTATTTATTTATATTCATATTTATATAGCCGCCCAACTCACGAAGACTCTGGGCAGCATACACTCTTTAAAAACCCTTTAAAAAGAACAACCCAATTAAAACAAATTACCCTGCTAAAACCCCCACACATATTAAAAAGAGGGAAATTACTTTGATATTAAACCAACCAGCAGGTGGGGGTCACAACATCTTCAGGACCCCACACCTGCCCCGCCAGCCATGTTTTCAGATCTTTCCTGAAAGGCAGCAATTCCGTCTGCAGACTTAGTTCCACTGACAGGAGGTTCCATAGGGCCGGAGTGGACACAGAGAAGGCCCTCCTTCTTGTGCTAGAGAGATGGGCCCCTCTAGCAGATGGTACAAGCAAGAGCCCCTCCGGTTCGCTCTGGTTGGACGGACAGACGTTTTTGGGGCAATGCAGTCTCCTAGGTATCCTGGCCCACTACCATATAGGGCTTTAAAGGTAATGACCAGCACCTTGAATTGCACCCGGAGGCAAATTGGAAGCCAGTGCAGTTCCCGAAGCAGTGGTGAGGCATGAGTATAACGCCTACACCCCATCACCACCTGAGCAGCTGCATTCTGGACCAACTGCAGCCTCCGGATGGTCGTCAAGGGCAGCCCCATGTAGAGCACATTGCAATAATCTAGTCTAGAGGTGACCAGAGCATGAGTGGGAACTGGGGGATGTTCCTCTGGATTGGCTACTCGATTCACCCGAGGCGCTTGTCGACCTGTGGAACAGGACGGCAACAGCAGCCTTGGATGAAATCGTGCCACTGCGGCCTCTCCGAGCTCGTGGGGCTAGGTCATCCCCGTGGTTGACGGATGAACTGTGGGAGCTCAAATGGGCAAAGAGATGCCTAGAGTGCCGCTGGGTGAAGACCCAGGATGACTCTGATTGGACACTAGCTAGAGCTGCTATTAGGGCCTACCTAGTGGCAATGGGGGTGGTGAGGCAGTAATATTTCACCACCCTTATTGCCTCCGTTGATAATCGCCCAGCTGCCCTGTTCCGGGTAACCAGGTCCCTCCTTGGTAGGGGGGGATCGGTGCCCGGTTGGCAGGGTTCGGCTGAGGACTTTGCTGACCATCTGGTGGAGAAAATCAATCGGATTCGTTCAGGGCTGAATCCCGGCATGGATGGGGAGGGTCGAGGGGGGACCGGAGCACAGTCTTGCCGTACGATCTGGGATCGGTTTGCTCCTGTTGTCCCTGATGAAGTGGACAGGCTCCTTGCAGCTGTGCATGCCACTACATGTCCCTTGGACCCCTATCCCACCTGGTTGGTGAAACCCTCCAAAGTGGTGACAGGTGGCTGGGTTGGGGCAATAATAAATGCATCATTACGGGAGGGGGTGTTTCCTGCACCGCTAAAACATGCTTTGGTGCGCCCCTTCCTGAAGAAAATATCCCTTGACCCAGCTGTCCTTAACAACTACAGGCCGGTTTCCAACCTTCCCTTTCTGAGTAAGGTATTGGAGAAGGCGGTGGCGCGCCAGTTGCAGAGTGTCCTGGAGGAAGCGGATTATCTAGACCCCTTTCAATCAGGATTCAGGCCTGGGTTTGGTACGGAGATGGCATTGGTCGCACTAAGCGATGATCTCTGGTGGGAGCGGGATGGGGGTTACCCATCCGTCCTTGCTCTTCTTGACCTCTCAGCGGCTTTTGATACCGTCGACCACTGTATCCTTCTGGAACGGCTCAAAGGATTAGGGATCCAGGGCACTGTGTTGTCCTGGTTTTCCTCTTTTCAGGAGGGCTGTACCCAGTCGGTGTGGTTGGAGAGTGAGAGGTCCAGCCCTAGGCTTCTTAAATATGGGGTGCCTCAGGGTTCGGTGCTCTCTCCTCTCCTATTCAACATCTACATGAAGCCACTGGGTGAGATCATTCATTCCCACAGGGTGCGGTACCATCAGTACGCGGATGATACTCAGTTGTACATCTCGGCCCGTGGGGACCCTAGTGATGCTGTTGACATCCTATCCGGTTGCCTGGAGGCCGTTGGGGTCTGGATGGGGGCCAATGGGCTTCGGCTGAATCCCAGCAAGATAGAGTGGCTATGGATAAGGGGCCCCTTGTTATCCAGGGAGCTACCATCTTTGGTACTGGATGGGGCTGTTTTGCCCCAGACATACCCGGTGTACAACTTGGGGGTCCTTCTGTACTCGCAGCTGCTGCTAGAAGAACAGGTAGCGGCTGTGGCCAGGAGGGCTTTTGCCCAACTTCAGGTGATTCGCCAGTTGTGCACGCTCCTGGACCGGGACTCCTTGCTTATGATCACTCAGGCTCTGGTCACTTCCCGACTAGATTACTGTAACATGCTCTACATGGGGCTGCCCTTGACGACCATTCGGAGGCTGCAGCTGGTCCAGAATGCGGCGGCCAGGGTGGTGATGGGGTGCGGACGATATGACCGCACCTCACCGCTACTTCGGGAGCTGCACTGGTTACCAGTTTGTCTCCGGGTGCAATTCAAGGTGCTGGTTTTGACCTTTAAAGCCCTATATGGCAGTGGGCTAGGATACCTTAGAGACCGCATCGTCCCAAGAGTGTCTGCCCATCCAACTAGAGCGGACCGGAGGGGCTCACTAATAGTGCCATCAACTAGCGGTGCACATCTATCCAGCACCCGAAGGAGGGCCTTCTCCGTGTCCGCACCAACCCTCTGGAACCTCCTGCCAACAGATCTAAGACTTCAAAGAGAATTGCTGCCCTTCAGGAAAGGATTGAAGACCTGGCTGGTGGGGCAGGTGTGGGGCCCTAATGGGAACACGGTCCCCACCTGCTGGCTTATGCAAACAATTAAGAACTCTCTCTGCTTTTTGATAGTGGGTGGGATGGGTGGGCGGGATATGGGTTTTTTGAAGCGGGTGGGCTTTTAAAGTGTTTTTAGAACTTGTTGTAATGCTGCCCTGTGTCGAGTTCTACCTGAGTGGGCAGCATATATAAATATGACTATTAAATTAAATTAAATTAAATTAAATTAAATTAAATTAAATTAAATTAAATTAAATTAAATGAGTGACCATGAGTCAGGAGTCCCGGTCTAGGAGCGGGCGCAACTGGCGAATCACTCGAAGTTGGGCGAAAGTCCTCCTGGCCACGGGCACTACCTGACCTTCAAGCAGCAGTCGTGAGTCCAGGAGGACCCCCAAGTTGCGCAGTGGATCTGTCTGGGGCAGACTAGCCCTATCCAAAACCAATTATGGTAGCTCCCGAGATAACACCGGGCCCCTAATCCATAGCCACTCAGTCTTGCCAGGGTTCAGTTGTAATCCGTTGTCCCCCATCCAGACCCCAAAAGCCACCAGGCACTCAGACAGGACTTTAACAGCGTCACTGGGATCACCACGAGACGAGATGTACACTTGGGTGTCATCTGTGTACTGATGGTAGCACGCCCCATGGTTAACGGATGATCTAAGCCAGCGGTTTCATGTAGATATTAAATAGGAGAGGAGACAGCACCGAGCCCTGAGGCACCCCATATTGGAGTGGCCTAGGGCTGGACGTCTCACTCTCCAACCACACCGACTGGGTACGACCCTTCAGGAATGAGGAAAACCAGGACAACACAGTGCCCTGGATCCCCAATCCTCGGAGCAGTTCCAGAAGGATACCATGGTCAACAGTATGGAAAGCCTCTGAGATGTCAAGGAGAGCAAGGATGGTCAGATGGCCTCCATCCCTTTCTTGCCAGAGATCATCCATCAGTGCGACAAATGCCGTCTCTGTACCATGTTCGGGCCTGAACCCTGACTGAAAGGGGTCCAGATAATCTGCTTCATCCAGGACCCCCTGCAACTGCCGCGCCACCTCCTTCTCCAAAACCTTCCCCAAAAAGGGAGGTTGGAGACCGGCCTATAATTAGCTGGAATTGCTGGGTTGAGAGCAGGATTTTTTTAGGAGGGGGGCACCAAAGCATGTTTTAAAGGTGCAGGAGACCCCCTCCCGTAAAGATGAATTAATTATCGCCCCGACCCAGCCGCCTGTCACTGCCTTAGATGCTTTCACCAGGCCAGCAGGACAGGGATCTAAAGGGCAGGTAGTAGCGCGAACAGCTACAAGGAGCCTGTCCACTTCATCAGGAACAACTGGGTCAAACCGTTCCCAGATTACAACGGCAAGACTGTGATCCGGTCCCCTCCTGATTCTCCCCATCCACGCCGGGGTTCAGTCCCAAGCGAATCTGGGTGATTTTATCCATCAGGTAATCAGCGAAAACCTCAGCTGAACCCTGCCAACCAGGCACCCCCTCCCCCTCTACCGAGGAGAGACCTGGTCACCTGGAACAGGGTGGCTGGGCGATTATCTGCGGATGCAATAAGGGTGGTGAAATATTGTTGCTTCACCACCCTTATTACCACCAGGTAGGCCCTAATACCGGTTCTAGCCAGTGTCCAGTCAGACTCAGTCCGAGTCTTCCCCCAGCAGCGCTCTCGGCATCTCTTCACCCGTTTGAGCTCCTGCAGTTCTTCAGTGAACCACGGAGATGACCTAGCCCCACGGGCTCGGAGAGGCCGTAGTGGCGCGATTTCATCCAAGACTGCCGTCATCTTCCTGTTCCACAGGTCAACAAGCGCCTCAGGTGAATCGTGTAGCTGATCCAGAGGAAAATCCCCCAGTTCCCTCTGGAATTCATCTGGATCCATTAGTCGTCGAGGGTGGGCCAATTTAATAGGCCCTGCCTCCCAACGGCGTAACGCCGCCCCCAGAAAGTCCAGAGTCACCAGATAGTGATTACCTAAGAGACCGTGTTATCCCTGAGTCGGGTTCTGCCTGAGTGGGCGGCATATACAAATATGACTATAAATAAATATTAAAAAATCCCAAGGATATTGGCCCGTCCCACTAGAGTGGACCAGAGGGGCTCCCTAGTGGTACCAACTTTTCGATATCCGCTCCAGCCCCGTGGAACCTCCTGCCGACCAAACTACGCCTCCAGCCAGAGTTATTAGCCTTTAGAAAAGGCCTCAACACTTGGCTGGCCCAGTGGATGTGGGGTGCTACCTGTGGAGCAGCCCCCTTCCCCTTGCTGGTTCATATTAATGCCATCTGGGTTTTAGTCTTTAACTGTTGTGAATGTGGAGGGATATTTTAATGGTTTTTAATGCTTTTCTGGTTTTAATTGTTATTGTGGGATTGTTTTTATATTTTAGTATTCTCATTGGTTAGACTGTAAGCCACTCAGAATTGCCTCTAAGATGAAAGTCGAACAAGTCGAACAAAATAAACAAACAAACAAATAAATAAATAAATACAGGCTATCACTTGTGTCCTAACTTTGACCTATGGTAAATATACTTCACAATTTAACCCCAACCATTACCTAGCAGTTCATGAGATTGGTTCTCCTGGAAGGGATATTGAGAGAGAGGACTGAATCTTCATCTCAGCTGCACAGGGAGATAATAGTCTAATAATTAAACAGACAAACCAAATTTAAGCACATTGAGGAATACAAAACGTTTGATAGTTTGGAGTACAACAAGTTCATCAATGAACCAGGTGGCTGCTTGGGTGAAAGGAAGGATGCTTCCTTACATTTAATACTGTTAGGAGCTTCGCCTTATGGCATGTAGCTGTTGATGAAAGAGATTACACAGTGCACCCTTGCAAGCGCACTCAAGTCCTCCCTAGACTCCTAACTTGGGTTTGTTTATACCCATACAGTATTTCTATTTCACCTTTCAGATAAAAAATGCCTCCCAAAGCATCTCTTACACCCATTAAAATTCCATATACAATACTGCTATCAGGCATGGTGCATAAATAAAAATAAGACACAGGCCCTGCCTGCAGGTATACTAATGGAAAGGCAAGATGCACAAGGAAAGAGAATGGAAGAGAAAGGGAGATCAGTATAGTAATAGTGGTTGTGATCTAGTGTTTGTAGATATATATAGGTTAATTTGTTATGGGTTGAACTAGCAATCCTTTCTGCAGCATTTCCTGAGATGATGGAAATGTTTCATGTGGGTCTTCCCTTAAGGCAGATTTAGAAGCTTTAACTCAGAATCAAAAATCTAGAATCTTTTTCTAAAACCACAGTTCCTGCAATTCTACAGCCAGTGTGGCCATTCGGGATCTGGTGTCCAAAAAAGTAACTTTCTCAAGTTGTTGTGTATTAAGGCACTTTGCAAGTTGTGCGGGCAGCGCCTTGCAAGGAGAAAATGGTGGCTTCCTGCCATCCTAAATTAGAGCTAAAGTTGGTGCATTGCTTATAAGGGCCGGACACGACTTTGGTGATGAAGGTGGGATTGAAGAAAGACGAGATGGCTGACCAAATCCCATTATGGCTGCAACCGTTCAACACGTGCAAGCCTCGACTGTGGCCTTATTACGAAGTCCAACTGAAGAGCTACTTCACAGTAAGGAAACTTGACCCAGGTCCAAGAGGACTCTGATGTGGCTTACAGGAGCTGTTCGGGAAGTGATCAAAAGCAAGAAAAGCTCATTTAGAAGATGGAAGGGTTGTCCGAAGAGGACAGCAGGCAGAAACATAAAATCTGGCAGAACAAATGCAAGGCAACAATCAGAAAAGGAAAGCAAGACTTTGAGGAGCGTATAGCTAAAAATACTCAGAGAAATAACAACGACTTCTTTAAGTACATTAGAAGTAAGAACCCAACTAGGAAGGCCATTGGACCATTAGATGACAATGGAAGGCAGGGGGTTATTAAAGAGGAAACAGAGATTGCAGAGAGACTCAATGAATTCTTTGCTTCAGTATTCACTGAAGAAGACAGAGACCACATGCCCAAAACAGAGCCTATCTTTGTAGGGAGGGAAACCGAAGAATTAAGCCAGATAGAAATAACCAGGGAGGAGGTCCTTGCATGTCTTGTTAAACTAAATGCTAACAAATCATGATAATACTTTGTTTTAAAACTGTTTAAACTGTGATAACATGTGTGATGGGAAAAGACCGGCATAGAGATTGGCGAGGCACGCCACAAAGTTTGCCAAGAGAACCCTATGGACCAAAACAAAAGGCAAAACAAGGGGATGCTCAGCACAGCAGATCTGAAAAGGGGGAGGGATACGAAAGGGGGAGGAGAAATACAGTGTTGCAGGGAACAATACTGCATAGGGACATGGAATGTGAGGTCTATGAATCAAGGAAAACTGGAAGTGGTTAAAAACGAGATGGAAAGAATAAGCATTGACATCCTGGGCATCAGTGAATTAACATGGACAGGGATGGGTGAATTCAGCTCTGGAAACCATCATATCTACTACTGTGGGCAAGAAAACCTCAGAAAAAATGGAGTAGCCATAATTGTCAACAAAAGAGTGAGGAAAGCAGTAATGGGATACAACATAAAAAATGATAGAATGATGTCAATCACAATCCAAGGCAAACCTTTCAATATCACTGTAATCCAAGTCTATGCACCAACCACTAGTGAAGATGAAGCCACAGTTGACCAGTTCTATGAGGACCTACAACACCTCATAGAACAGACACCAAGAAATGATGTCCACATTATTTTAGGAGATTGGAATGCCAAAGTAGGAAATCAAAAAGTAAATGGAATAACAGGCAAGTTCGTTCTTGGAACACAGAATGAAGCAGGGCAAAGATCGATAGAGTTCTGCCAAGAGAATGCACTAGTCATAGCAAACACCCTCTTCCAGCAACACGAGAGGCGACTTTACACATGGACATCACCAGATGGCCAGCATCGAAATCAGATTGATTACATACTCTGCAGTCAAAGATGGAGAACCTCCATTCAGTCAACAAAAACAAGACCTGGAGCAGATTGTGGCTCAGATCACAACCTACTGATCGCAAAATTCAGGCTTAGACTAAAGAAAATGGGGAAAACAATTAGACCAGGCAGATATGACCTACACAACATCCCTAAAGAATTCCCCGTGGAGGTCATGAACAGATTTAATGTCCTGTACCTGATAGACAGAGTACCAGAAGAATTATGGACAGAGACGCGGGACATCATGCAGGAAGCAGCAAGAGAAACCATACCAAATGAACAGAAGCGTAAGAAAGCAAAGTGGTTGTCTGATGAGGCTCTTAAAATAGCAGAGGAAAGAAGGAATGCAAAAGTCCAAGGAAAAAGGAAAAAATACAACCACCTGAATACAGAATTTCAAAGAAAAGCAAGGAGAGATAAGGAAAAATACCTGAACGAACAGTGCAAAGAAATGGACGAAAACAACAAAAGAGGCACGACTAGAGATCTTTTCCAAAAAATCGGGGAAATCAAGGGAACATTTAAAGCAAAAATGAACATGATAAGGGACAAAGATGGAAAAGAGTTAGCTGAAGCAGAAGAGATCAAAAAAAGATGGCAAGAGTACACAGAGGAACTCTACAAAAAGGACCTGATAATAACAATAATGAGAAATTTGAACTTGAACCAGACATTCTGGAGAGTGAAGTCAGAAAGGCCCTAAAAAGCACTGCAAACAATAAAGCTAGTGGAAATGATGGAATCCCAGTTGAATTTTTCAAAGCCCTAAAAGATGATGGAATCAAACTACTGCATTCAATATGCCAGCAAATTTGGAAAACAAAACAGTGGCCACAGGATTGGAAAAGATCAGTGTACGTTCCAAAAAAAGGCAACGCCAAAGAATGCTCAAATTACCGAACAATTACTTTCATCCCACATGCCAGCAAGGTGATGCTCAAGATAATACAGGATAGACTTCAACAACATGTGGAGAGAGAACTACCAGAGGTGCAGGCCGGTTTCAGAAGAGGCAGGGGGACTAGAGACCACATTGCCAACATACGTTGGATCATGGAGAAAACAAAAGAATACCAGAAACAAGTCTACTTTCGTTTTATTGACTACACCAAGGCTTTTGACTGTGTGGACCACAACAAAATGTGGAGAAATCTGTACATGAGTCAAGAAGCAACAGTTAGGACAGAACACGGAATGACAGAGTGGTTTGGAATAGGAAAAGGAGTAAGACAAGGCTGCATTTTATCACCCTGCTTATTCAATCTATACACAGAGCACATAATGCGCAATGCAGGGATGGAGGAATCACAATATGGGATCAAAATTGCTGGGAGAAACATCAACAATTTGAGATATGCAGACGATAACACCCTAATGGCAGAAAGTGAGGAAGACCTAAAGAACCTCTTGATTGGATTGAAAGAGGAGAGTGCAAAAGCTGGCTTGAGACTCAATATCAAGAAAACCAAGATAATGGCAACAGGTCCGATCAGTTCCTGGAAAATAGATGGGGAAGAAGTAGAAGCAGTGACAGATTTTACTTTCCTGGGATCTAAGATCACTGCAGATGGCAACTGTAGCCATTAAATAAAAAGATGACCTATTATGGGGAGACAAGCTATGGGAAACCTGGGGAGTATAGTGAAAAGCAGAGACATCACCTTGAAAACAAAAATTCGCATAGTCAAAGCAATGGTATTCCCAGTGGTAATGTATGGGTATGAGAGCTGGACCATTAGGAAGGCTGAGAGCAGAAGAATAGATGCATTTGAGATGTGGTGTTGGAGGAGAGTCCTGAGAGTCCCTTGGACAGCAAAGAGAACAAATAGGTCAATACTGGAGGAAATCAATCCTGACTGTTCATTGGAGGGACAAATAGTGAAGATGAAGCTAAAGTACTTTGGACATCAAATGAGAAGGGAGGACTCACTTGAGAAGGCCTTGATGCTGGGAAAGGTGGAGGGCAAGAGAAGAAGGGGGCGTCCAAAGATGAGATGGATAGATGGTCTTGTGGACACAATGGGCACAGAGCTTGGTGGGCTGAGGAGAATGGTGGAGGATAGAGGTGCCGGGAGGAAAATGGTCCATGGGGTCACAAAGGGTCGGAATCGACTGTGTGACTGAACAACAACAACAACAACAAATCACCAGGACCAGATGGCATCCATCCACGAGTTCTCAGGGAACTTAAAGATGAAATTGCTGATCTCCTAACCAAAATATATAATCTTTCCCTCAAATCAGGGTTTGTGTCTGATGACTGGAAGGTAGCGAATGTAACACCAATTTTCAAAACAGGATCCAGGGATGATCCAGGAAATTACTGACCTGTCAGTTTGACATGTGTCCCAGGTAAAGTGATGGGAACCATCCTAAAAGATAGAATTAATAGGCACATAGAAGAAAAGGTGCTGCTAAAGGAGAGCCAACATGATTTTTGCAAGGGCAAATCATGCCTCACTAATCTGTTATCCACAAGCATGTGGATAAGGGGGATCCAGTTGACATTGTTTATCTGGACTTTCAGAAGGCTTTTGACAAGGTCCCACACCAAAGGCTCTTGAATGAACTTACCAGTCATGGAATAAAGGGACAGGTCTTGTCCTGGATCAGCAACTGGCTAAGAGACAGGAAACAGAAGGTAGCACTAAATGGACACTTCTCGAAGTGGAGGGAACTAAAGAGTGGGGTCCCCCAAGGTTCAGTACTGGGACCCCTGCTTTTCGACCTCTTCATAAATGATCTAGAAGTAGGAGTAAATAGCAAGGTAGCCAAATTTGCTGACGACACTAAATTATACAGGGTAGTGAAAACTGTGAGAGATTGTGAGGAGCTCCAGAGGGATCTCTTGACACTGGGGGAGTGCGCAAAACAGTGGCAAATGAGCTTCAACATTAGTAAGTGCAGAGTGATGCATGTTGGGTAAAAAAAAAACAATTACATTTATAAACTGATGGGGTCTGAACTCTCTGCGACAAACCAGGAAAGGGACCTTGGTGTTCTGGTGGACAGCTCAATGAAGGTGTCAACCTAGTGTGCCTCAGCAGTGAAAAAAGCAAACTCAATGCTAGGGATCATTAGGAAGGGTATAGAAAATAAGTCAGCAAGTGTTATTTTGCCTCTTTATAAATCTATGGTGAGGCCCCATCTGGAATACTGTGTACAGTTCTGGTCGCCATACCTCCAGAAGGATATTATGGAGCTGGAAAAAGTGCAAAGGAGGGCAACCAGAATGATTAGGGGACTGGAACACCTTCCTTACCATCTGAGGCTGCAACGGTTGGGCCTCTTCATTCTTGAACGATGGCGTCTAAGAGGTGACCTGATTGAAGTTTATAAAATCATGCACGGTGTGGACAAAGTAGATAAGGAAAAACTGTTTTCCCTATCGCATAACACTAGAACTAGGGGGCACTCCATGAAACTTTTGGGTGCTAGTTCTCAAACAAATAAGAAAAAGTACTTTTTCATCCAAAGGATCACTGGTCTATGGAACTCCCTGCTAGAAGAAGTGGTGACAGCTGTCAGTCTTGACAGCTTCAAGAAAGGATTAGACAAGTTCATGGAGGACAAGGGTATCAATGGCTATAATTATGAATACCTAAGAACAACCTCCAGGTTGGAGAGATAGGCAGGATGTCTCTCAATGCCATTTCCAGGGAATCCTAAGCAGGTGAAGGCATCTGCTTGGAATAATACCCTGAAGCAAATGGTGAGCCACTGTGTGAGACAGAATGCTGGACTGGATGGGCTGTGGTCTGTTCCAGCAAGGCTGTTCGTATGTTCTTATGTTCTTATGACCCATCGCTGTGGAAGGTGACTTTCTTGGCCCACTGCGGGCTAAAGACACTCAACGTTGTTTCAAAACTTTTGCCGCCCGACGTGCTACAGCAAATCTCTCTACCGCCGTTGTTACACACCCTGCGCGAGCACTTCCAGTGCAATTCGACCCTTGAAGGTAAAGAACCGCCAGGTCCAGCCATGACCATGGCCACGCCTTTGCAAGTATTCAGCCACGTCTACCGAGGCCTCGCCAGCTCACCACAGGGACCACAGGCACCAACGCCAATGCCGGCTTCAGTTGTGCCATGTCAAGGTTGCGGGAAACGCCACCTTCACAACGAATGTCCTTTCAGAAACGCACAGTGCCATCTGTGTGGGAAGAAGGGCCATATCTCCAAGGTGTGTAGGCAATGAAGCGAAGTTTCACCGACACTACATTTCTGCATCGCCAAGGTCTTCACGAGCCATGGGGTTGACGACAAGAGACAAGACCTGAAGGACGGGTTCTTCGTAGACGTCCGTATCGAGGGGGTCCCATTTCGTCTTGAGGTGGATTTGGGTTCCTTCCTCTCCATCGTGACCGAGGACGAGTATTACCTCATCCCACTAAATCTGCGGCCCAAGCTGAAGGGACTTCCAGGCAAGTTGGTGGACTTGCGGGGCTGCAATGTTCCAGCATGGGGGATAGGAAATTTTGAGGACCATTATAACTATGTCTACATGAATCTTCCCCTCGTTGTTGTGAAAATGGGTAAGACAAACATTCTAGGTTCACAATGGTTCAGTCCCCTAGGCATTCAGTTTATGGTAATTCACGGGGGGGGGGTTGTTGTGTTTGAATACAATTAATGCTGTAACATTTGTGAACTATTTAGGATCATTACGATCCTCCATTTTGTCTCCTTCTTCTTGGTCTTGTAAATATCGCGGGACTGCGTTCCCGCCTAAACTATGTAGTTTGTACAGTTTTCACTCCGGTCCAATAACCTCCAAGTTACCCCTCTCCCTTCCTGCCTCTTCCCGCCCAAATGTATCCATTTCTGGGTGTATATAAGGAGCAGTGCTGCGCCACTGTTCTCCATGTTCTGACTACCCAATAAACGGTTTAGCCCTGTTATGCCAGCTGCTTCATGTTTCTACCAGAACATCAAAGGGGGTGAGCCGGTCCTTCGCATTGAGGACAAGCCCCAAGCATTGTTACTACCCAGGGAGGGTTAGTCCCAAGGGCCCCCTGGAGGTGATTCCTCCACAGAAGAGTTAAGTACCATGTTTTCCTGACACGTCCATGTTGCGCACAAAGACAGTGACTTTGCCCAACAGACTGACTGTCCGGAGCTGTTTGAATTGCAAGAAATTTTGCCCATGGATGCATTGAACTCTGAGAATCCTGATATTTGGGACGATTTGTCTATCACTTTGCTCAAATTGTCTCTGAACTTTTCCGCGGCATCTAAAAATGAACCCTTGTTGTCTGATATCATTGTGTGGGTGGAGATTGGGTGGCCGCCACCTCCATACAATGCTGAGGCGAATGTTTACTACCGTGGCTACAAACAACTTTCGGTCTTGGTTGGGTGCTTGTATAGACTTTGCAAAACAGTTGTTCCATGTGGGTTGCGGGACAGACTACTGCAACACATGTTATTCGGGTCCAAGGATTTAATACACACATGCAAAGCTATTTTTGGTGGCCGGGAATCGAACACACCATAGAGATTTTGGGGCTACAACACAGCACCACTGGTGCGCACACTATTGGGTGGTTTTCAGGTTCCCCAGGGGAGAATAAAGGCTCACCATCCCCTGGGATTGGAGGGGGGCTGCAGGAGTCTTCATGGCCCCTGGGAGTAGACTGGAATGAAAAGGAGTGCCTGGGTGTGGGCTCGCATCCCTGGGAAGAAAAGGAGGGGTTGCGGGAACACTCACATCCCCTATGGTTGGAGGGGAAAGGACAGGGAATGAGAGATCTCCGGATGCCAAAGCAAAGGGAGCTTTCCTTTGGCCATACGAGAGAGCGTGCTGCAAGCCCTTCAGTCTAGGCGGCTCAGGGAGCTAACCCAGGAATGGTTTGTGCTGGGGAAGTATTGGCTGTTGGAGAAAATCAGCTCGGGGCCAGTGCAAAGGGTCCAGGGTTGCTAATGGAGAAATGGGCCAGGGACTTAGAGCGAGAGAAGTCATTGCATGCACCACACTTGGGGTCATCAATGGGCAGCTCAGTTCCAGGAGGCCAGGAACTACACCCCCAGCGAGATTGGTTTGCCTTGGGTCACACACACGCAAAGCTCCCACTGATGCAAGGGTCCTTGTCCGTGCCGCAGCGCATTAGCTTAGAACACGGGTCAATGAACACAAGCTTGGAGGGTGCAGAGCGGCTTCATGACTGAAGGGTTTCTATGTTAACTGGTTCTTCAGATGAGGATTCAATATCTTAGTTTAGCTTAAGGATTCGTACAGAAAAACTAAGGGGGGAGGAATGTTGTGTATTAAGGCACTTTGCAAGTTGCGCGGGCAGCGCCTTGCAAGGAGAAAATGGCAGCTTCCCGCCATCCTAGATTAGAGCTAAAGTTGGCATGAAATCTCCCCCTCAGGCCGCACTCATTATGCTAATCAGAGTTCTGTGATTGGTTACAGTTTTGGATCCTGTTCCTCATTGGTTAATTACATATATATCATGTTATGATTGGTTAGTTGAGGTTGCCCGGCCGGTCGCTACTTTGTATCAAGCAGACCAGATCTATACTACCCATTCCACACAGGTAGCCAGTATGTGCTAAGCCTGGGTCTTCTCCACACGCTATCATTAATAGTGTAGCTTAGTCACTGCCTTCTTCACGGCAGATTCCGGAGGGACTGATTTCATGGGATTTGTATAGCCATCTTGTGTCTGGAGCACCTTGTAAGCTTTATCTGAAAGACTGTTTAATAAACGCTTGTTGCTGTTCTGTTCATCGTTGCCTCGACTATTGCTTATAAGGGCCAGACACGACACAAGTTGTGCGAATGCATTGGTTAGCTACTGACTGGAGTACCTTATCATGCACATAGTATACTTGCACCCAGTTCCAAACCACCTGCCACTCTGCTACCAAACTAGATTTAAGATGGTACGTCTGTGAGGCCTGCGGACTGCAGTGGCCGCTTCCCCCCCATGCGCCCCCCATCAAGGCACCCCTCAGGAGGGCCGATGAGGCAGGCTGCGATGAGGGTTCCCCCCACACGGACCCTGTCCACACCCACCTTAACTCTACAGGGAGGGTCTCCAACCTACGCCATGCGAGATCCCACTTAGGGCTCCAAGGCCCAGCCCAGGGCCTGCTCCGCTGCTCCTGCCAACCGGGATGTCCCGTGGCCTCCACTGACTGGGACGGCCTGGGCTGGGGAAGTGTTGCAGACTGTGCGGCGGCAGCAAGGCTGGGTAAACAGTGGTGTGTGTGTGTTGTGCAAGTGTGTTGTGTTATGTTGTGTGTGATGTCTTTGGCTGTGGTGGGTGTGGGTTGGGGGTTGGGTGCATGTGTTTGTGTTTGTGACAAGTGTGTGTGTGTTGTGTTTGTGTGTATTGTGTGTGTGGGGTGTATTGTGTGGGTGTGTCATCTCATGTGTGGGTGTTTATTGTGTGGGTGTGTGATGTATTGTGTGTGGGGGTATTGTGTGGGTGGGTGTTGTGTGGGTATGTTTTCACGGAGTGAAAAATTACTCTTAGATATATCACATTTTTGTTTTCTAGTTAAAGTGCTCGGTAGGATATTGCGCTTAGGAACATGATAGCAATAGAAAGAGGTTTAGAAGCTCGATAGCTTAGACTTTACCCAGGAGTGGGATATTTCATTTCAGTTTTGCTGAATCGGATGTTGATATTGAGTTCTACAATGCTTTGCTTTTTGGAGCAATATTTTGCCTTATGGATAATGCTTAGCCTTTTATTCAAATAAAAGCCTAAGACCGCCCTAGGTCTTATTTTAAAGGAGTTTGCTTACCAACTGGCCAACAAACTTGGAAAGCTATTTTTCAATGCTTCCACACACACAAACCTTCCACGGCTTGTCATTTGGAGATCGGGACCGGAGAGGAGGAGAAGTGATAATATGCATGATGTTACTTTGTTTTAAACTGTGATAATATGTATGATGTGGGGGGGGGGGGAGGAAATGGCGTAGAAACCGGCAAAGCACGCCAGGGAGTTTGCCAAGAGAACCCTATTGACCAAAGCAAAGGCAAAACAAAGTGACAAATCAGAGGAAACAGGAAGGATGCTCAGCACATTAGATGGACAGAAAGGGATGGGCAGGAAAGGGAGAGGAGAAATACAGTGTTGTAAGGAACAATATTCCATAGGGACATGGAATGTCAGATCTATGAACCAAGGAAAGCTGGAAGTGGTAAAAAAGGAAATGGAAAGAATAAGTATTGACATCTTGGGAATCAGTGAGCTAAAATGGACAGGTATGGGCGAATTCAGCTCTGGAAACCATCATATCTACTACTGTGGACAAGAAAACCTCAGAAGAAACGGAGTGGCCATAATTGTAAATAAAAGAGTGAGAAAAGCAGTAATGGGATACAATCTCAAAAATGATAGAATGATGTCAGTCAGACTACAAGGCAAACCATTTAATATCACTGTAATCCAAATATATGCACCAACTACTAGTGCAGATCAAGCCACAGTAGACCAGTTCTATGAGGACCTACAACATCTTATAGAACAGACACCAAGAAACGATGTCCACATTATCTTAGGAGACTGGAATGCAAAAGTAGGAAATCAAAAAGTGGACAGAATAACAGGCAAGTTTGGTCTGGGAACACAAAACGTAGCAGGGCAAAGACTGATAGAGTTCTGCCAAGATAACACACTAGTCATAGCAAACACCCTTTTCCAGCAACATAAGAGGAGACTCTACACATGGACATCACCAGATGGCCAACATCGAAACCAAATTGACTACATACTCTGCAGCCAAAGATGGAGAACCTCCATACAGTCAGCAAAAACAAGACCTGGAGCGGACTGTGGCTCAGATCACAATCTACTGATTGCAAAATTCAGACTCAGACTGAAGAAAATAGGGAAAACTAATAGGCCGGATAGATATGATCTAGACAACATACCCAAGGAATACACGGTGGAGGTGAGGAACAGATTCAATGGTCTGGACCAGATAGACAGAGTACCAGAAGAATTATGGACAGAAATGAGAGACATTATGCAGGAGGCAGCAAGGAAAACTATACCAAAAGAAAAGAAGCTCAAGAAAGCAAAGTGGTTGTCGGATGAGGCTCTTAAAATAGCAGAGGAAAGAAGGAACGCAAAAGGCAAAGGAGAAAGGAAAAAATACAATCACTTAAATAAAGAATTTCAAAGAAAAGCAAGGAGAGATAAGGAAAGCTACCTAAATGAACAATGCAAAGAAATAGAGGAAAACAACACAAGAGGCAGGACTAGAGATCTCTTTAAAAAAATCGGGGAAGTCAAGGGAACGTTCAAAGCAAAAATGACCACGATAAAAGACAAAGATGGCAAAGAGTTAGCGGATTCAGAAGAGATAAAGAAAAGAGGGAAAGAGTACACAGAGGAACTTTACAAAAAAGACCTAAATACCCCGGATAATAACAATGAGGGGGAAATTGTACTTGAACCATACATCCTAGAGAGTGAAGTCAGAAAGGCCCTAAAAAGCACGGCAAATAACAAAGCCAGTGGAGATGATGGTATCCCAGTTGAATTCTTCAAAGCCCTAAAAGATGATGGAATCAAGCTACTACATGCTATATGCCAGCAGATTTGGAAAACGAAACAGTGGCCACAGGATTGGAAAAGATCAGTATACGTCCCAATCCCCAAAAAGGGCAATGCCAAAGAATGTTCAAATTATCGAACAATTGCGCTCATCCCACAAGCTAGCAAAGTGATGCTCAAGATAATACAGGATAGACTGCAGCAGCATGTAGAAAGAGAACTATCAGAGGTGCAGGCTGGGTTCAGAAGAGGCAGGGGGACCAGAGACCACATTGCCAACATACGTTGGATCATGGAGAAAACAAAGGAATATCAGAAACAAGCTTACTTCTGCTTCATTGACTACACCAAGGCCTTTGATTGTGTGGACCACAACAAAATGTGGCAAGTAATTAAAGAGATGGGAATACCAGAACACCTCATATGTCTCATGAGAAATCTGTACATGAGTCAAGAAGCAACAGTTAGGACAGAGTATGGAATGACAGAGTGGTTTGGAATAGGAAAAGGAGTAAGACAAGGCTGCATTCTGTCACCCTGCTTATTCAACTTATACACAGAGCACATAATGCGCAATGCAGGGATGGAGGAATCACAATATGGGATCAAAATTGCTAGGAGAAACATCAACAATTTGAGATATGTAGACGATACCACCCTAATGGCAGAAAGTGAGGAAGACCTAAAGAAGCTCCTGATTACGTTGAAAGAAGAGAGTGCAAAAGCTGGCTTGAGACTCAACATCAAGAAAACCAAGATAATGGCCACAGGCCCCATCAGTCCCTGGAAAATAGATGGGGAAGAAGTAGAAGTAGTAACAGATTTTACTTTCTTAGGATCCAAGATCTCTGCAGATGGAGATTGCAGCCATGAAATAAAAAGGCGACTGATTCTTGGGAGACAAGCTATGAGAAACCTGGGGAACATAGTGAAAAGTAGAGACATCTCACTGCAAACAAAGGTCCGCATAGTCAAAGCAATGGTATTTCTGGTGGTAATGTATGGCTGTGAGAGCTGGACCATTAGAAAGGCTGAGCGAAGAAAAATAGATGCCTTTAAGATGTGGTGCTGGAGGAGAGTTTTGAGAGTCCCCTGGACAGCGAGGAGAACAAATAGGTCAATATTAGAAGAGATTAGCCCTGAGTGCTCCTTAGAAGGACAAATAACAAAGATGAAGTTGAAATATTTTGGACATCATATGAGGATTCACTTGAGAAGGCCTTGATGCTGGGGAAGGTGGAGGGCAAAAGAAGAAGGGGACAGCCAAAGATGAGATGGCTAGATGGTATTGTAGACACAATGGGCACGGGGCTGTGTGGATTAAGGAGGATGGTGGAGGACAGGGGTGCCTGGAGAGCGATGGTCCATGGGGTCGCAAAGAGTCGGAATCGACTGTGTGACTGAACAACAACAACAACCATATATGCTGGAGTCCTTTGCAGTGATTAACAATCTTCCACCTACAAGAATTCATCAAGAGGTTTGGCTCAGCGTCTTGTGACTGAACAGGAACAAAGGCTTTTCATCACTGCTGCTGATGGTGAACATGTTTAGTATGAGATCTATCTGACCGCAAGGAAAGGAAACCCTGATGAAGTGCCAATGTAACTTGTAAAGACTATTTGGTTCAGCCCAATGAATGGGGGAAACCTAGGAAGTTGCTATGATTAATTACTAATTTAGTGACAGCAGCAAGATTATTAATTGCAAAAAAATTTAGAGAGTTAAATGTGAATTTCAATTGGGTGAATGGAGTAATGAAGTTTGGGATTTAGTGATTAATCATATGCTTACCTAGGATGTTAAATTAAAAAAGGGGGATGAGATAAATGAGGATAAATTGAATGATATATTGAGAAACCTTCTTGAGTTTGTATTGGTGAAAAGGACAAGGCAAAAGCCCATAAGAGATGTAATTTTTAAAAAGGGAAACAGGACACCCTCAAATTTGATGTTAAAATGGAAATGATAATGTTCCCAATGGTCCTGGTGATGGGTGCAATAAATTTTTAATTTGTTATTAATTTTGTGATTTTAATATTTTAATATTGTGATTTTTCTTATTTTGTAGTTTTAATATTTGAATTAGAAAGAGTAGGAGAGTTGAAGAAGCAGGAGCTGTTTTTCCCACAGAGGAGAATAAAACCCTTGATGCCACCAGCTTCGACTCAAAGTATATATGGGGAAAATGTCTGTAGCCGTGCCTGGTAATACAACCACAGTTGTTCAAGATTTGTCATGAAGGTTGACAACTTGGGGATTTAAATCAGGTATTACTCAAACTACAGAACCCACCTCGCTGCAGGTTAGACCACGTCGGGCTAACCTGGGGTCTTCTCTATATGCTCACTCGTAAGGTGTAGCTTAAGGTGTAGCATAAGGGACTGCAGTGGCTCAAGTGGCTAAGATGCTGGCTGGGAAGCGGAAGGTCAGCAGTTCGATTCCCGAGTACTGCAGGACGGAAATGAGCTCCGGTCTTTGTCCCAGCTCCTGCCAACCTAGCAGTTCGAAAGCAAGAAATTACAAGTAGATAAATAGGGACCACTTTGGTGGGAAGGTAACAGTGTTCCGTGCGCTCCAGTGTCTAGTCATGCCTGCCACATGACCACGGAAACGTCTGCAGAAGCAGATAGCGCTGGCTCTTCGGCTTAGAAACAGAGATGAGCACTGCACCCTAGAGCCGGATACGACTGGCTTTTGAGCAAGGGAAACCTTTACCTTTACCTTAAGGTGTAGCTTAGTACATTGCTTCTACGGTAGAATTCAGAGAGACTGATTACATGGGACTTGTGTAGCCATCTGAGGTCCGGATGTTCCTTGTAAGAGTAACTAGAAAGACTTTACAATAAACCCTTGTTCGTTGTTCTGTTCATCGTTTGATGGACATTTTTTGCCCTTTTTTGCTGTTATGTTTTGTTTATTCTCTGATACACTCAATTCTTGTTTGCTAAGGGGCACTGATAATGAGATTGGGACTGAAAAGGTCTGCTTGTCTTTCACTTCCTTCTAAAGCCAGTGATTGACAATCTTCCACCTACAAGCATTCATCAAGAGGTTCAGTACAACCTCTTATGACTGTACAGGAACAAAGACTTTTCATTACAAGTGTCACTCAACTTCCCCAACCGACCCAAGGCCAAATGAGGCTAATGCAACCCGTGAAAGCATCTGCTGAACCACCCAGTTTTTCAGGTGCTGCAGGGCCCATTATTGTGTTATTGGTTTTTTTTTTGGGGGGGGGAGGAGGGTTTTGATGTAGGCAGATTGATTGCACATGGAGCCGACAGGCGGGCCAAACACTTCTTTATTTCAGCATGGTCAATATGTGCATGGGCACATGTAGGAGACACAGCTCCTTTTATAATGCATTTGAATCCCCTGCCAACAATACCCATTGGTTGACGTCACTGTATTCCTGACCATGACTACCTATTGTGTTGTATTCCCGACCATGAACACCATGATTACCTATTGTGTTGTATTCCTGACCATGAACACCTGGAGGCAGGGATTTTCCCGCGCTAGCTATTAATTGGGTGATTGGAGTCGCATGGGCTGAGCTTCCTCAGCTGCGCTACTTTGGCAGCTGAGTTGCGTGCGGAATCAGGGGAGCTGCTTGCATACACAATATCCCTTCCCCCTAGGATGGGACGAAGTCCGTTAACCATTATGGGGGCTAGCGATTTCGCTGAGGCCAGCCCGTTAGTTCAGAAACGCTCCCCGGGGTGCTTGGGGTGCCCGGGCTTCTCCCTCTGGAAAACTGAAGGGTCCCATCGAATCCCAGCAGGGAAAACGATGGGGTATCCCTAGTTCGGGGAGGATGAGGGGACCATTGGGAGAACTCAAAGCCCCTCTGATCACTGGGACGAGTGGGGGAACACTCGCGAAAACTCCCCTCATCTTGAAACAAAAAAATCAAACTGGAGGTCTGCTTCCTCCGGCTGAAAGACGGACTCCCGTGGCTCTGTGCAGCCTGCAATACTGAATCCTGTATTCCCCCCTTGGTTTAAACGGGTGGGGAGTTGACCCTAATGCTGACTCCCCCCCTCTCCTTTCAGGGGGTTCCTCTGGATCAATTCCCCTTGTGGCTTCCATGACCCTTTTCCTAAGTTGGTCAGCGTGTCTGCGCCATAGTAACCCCGACTCTGTCATGACTTTGTATGATACAGGTCCGGTTTGCTCTACTACCTCCCCAGGTACCCACGCTGGCCCTGAACTCACATAATTCCTGCAATAAACCGGGTCACCTATCCCAAACACCTTTTCCTGCTGTATTAAGACATTCGTACCTCTATGCTCCACCCTGGAAGGATCCAGGTGGTCGAGTAACATTGGGATTCTTCTCCGCATTAGGAGCTCCAAGGGGGATTGCCCTGAGGCTAGTAGGGTGACCCTATAGCGTATGAGGAATTGACAGAGCTGTAGCTCCATGTCCCCCAGACCCATTCTCCTTTGTGGTGCGGACCATGCGCTCCACTTTGCCGTTCGTGGCCGGGTGAAAAGGAGCAGAGGTGACGTGCCTGACTGCGTTCTGCTTGAGGAACGCATGGAATTCCATGGATGTTAAAATGGATGCGTTATCCGAAATTAGCACGTCGGGGATGCCAAAACAAACGAACATCCTTCGCAGATGTTTGATTGTGGCTGTGGAGGACGTGTTACGCATTGAAATGACCTCGAGCCATTTTGAGAATGCGTCAACCATGAGTAGGAACATTGTGCCCCTGAAGGGCCCCACAAAGTCCACATGGAGTCTGGATCACAGACCGTGTGCTGTGTCCCACTCCCTGGGGGGTAGCCTATGCTCCTTGGGCCGTGATTGCTGACAACTCTCGCACCAGCCCACTAGTTCCTGGTGAAGTTCTTAAACCATACGGTGAAATCCCCCACCCCCAGGACTGGGATGTAGCTTCCCTGGACATCCCGCAAGTTCGTTTGGAGGGCTCTAAGTTTGGGGCGGTCCTAGTTTCTCTATGTCCTCATCTATCTTGGGCCACCAGAAGTAGCTCCTTGCTAGACCTTTTGACTTCACGATTCCCAGGTAGCTCGTATGGAGCAGGCGGAACACCTTGGCTCACAAGACCTCGGGAATAACTACTCTCTGCCCCCAGAGGAGACATCCTCTCTCGAGCGAAAGCTCGAAATGCTTCCTGAAGTACGGATCGAGTTCTTCAGAAGGAGACATTAAGGGCCAGCCCTTCTTAACCCACACCAACACTTGGGACAAGACCCTGTCTTTGGAGGTTGCCTTGGCGATATCCGCAGGCACAATCGGGGGCAATTCGAGTGATTCGATCCCTCCCTTAAGGACCACTAAGGGCAACTTCCTGGTGAAGTTCTTAAACCATACGGTGAAGTCCCCCACCCCCAGGACTGGGATGTAGCTTCCCTGGACATCCCGCAAGTTCGTTTGGAGGGCTCTAAGTTTGGGGCGGTCCTAGTTTCTCTATGTCCTCATCTATCTTGGGCCACCAGAAGTAGCTCCTTGCTAGACCTTTTGACTTCACGATTCCCAGGTAGCTTGTATGGAGCAGGCGGAGCACCTTGGCTCACAAGACCTCGGGAATTACTACTCTCTGCCCCCAGAGGAGACATCCTCTCTCGAGCGAAAGCTCGAAACGCTTCCTGAAGAACGGATCGAGTTCTTCAGAAGAAGACGTTAAGGGCCAGCCCTTCTTAACCCACGCCAACACTTGGGACAAGACCCTGTCTTTGGCGGTTGCCTTGGCGATATCCGCAGGCACAATTGGGGGCGATTCGAGTGATTCGATGAGCAGCACCTGGTGCTTTTGCTCAACCTTGCACTCGGGTTCCCCCAGCTTGGGTAGGGGAGACCTGGAAAGTGCATCCGCGTGTGCAATGTCTTTCCCTGGGTGATGCACCAGCGTGAGCTGGTATGCGTTTAGGAAGATCGCCCACCTTAACATTCTAGGGGACAAGATCTGTGGGGTGGGCTTGGTCATGGCAAAGATACCTAGGAGAGGCTTGTGATCCGTGATCACGGTGTACTCCCTCCCGTACAGGAAGTCATGGAATTTCTTTGTCCCTGCGATGATCGCGAGGGCCTCCCTGTCAGTCTGGGCGTAATTGCGCTCTGCTTTCGAGAGGGATCTCGAATAGAATGCAATTGGTGCCTCCCTCCCGTTCTCAAACACATGGCATAAGACAGCCCCGACCCCCATTGGTGAAGCATCACATACTAACACTATGGGTTTCTTGGGGTCGAAGTGAGTTAGTATCGCCTCGGAAGAGAGGAGCCTCTTCAACTCACTGAACACTCGTTCCTGAGCCTCCCACCACCACCAGACTGCGTCCTTTTTCAGTAGGCAGTGCAGCGGCTCTGCCACAGATGCCTTCCGTGGGAGGAAGGAGTGGTAGAAATTCAGGAACCCCAAGAACGACTGCAGCTCTGCCTTAGTAGCTGGTGTGGGGGTGTCCTGAACAGCCACAACCTTTGACTTGGATGGCTTTACCCCGTCGGGGGTGATCTGAAACCCCAGGAACTCTACCTCGGTTGCGTAAAAAACACACTTGTCCCTTCTCAGGTGTAACCCAGCCCTCTCAAACACGGACAGAACCCGGTCTAACCTTTGTGCTAGCTCTGACTCCCCCCCAGCAGTTATCAATACATCGTCGAAGTATGGCAAAACCCTAGGGAGTCCCTTAAGTAGGCATTCCACAAGCACCTGAAAAATACCGGGAGCCAAGTTCACGCCGAACTGGAGGCGTGTTACTTTAAAGGCACCCTTGTGCGTCACTATCATCTGGGCAGCTGTGGCCGCACGTGTGACTGTTAACTGCTGGTAAGTCTGCACTAGGTCCAGCTTCACAAAACACCTCCCCCCATGTAACCTGGCCAGCAAGTGGCTAACTACCGGCACCAGGTAGGCATTGGGGCGGATTGCACTTGTAATCAGCACAAATCCTAACCTCCCCGTTAGATTTCATGGCAGTTACAATCAGAGTTTCCCACTCCGCGGAGTCCACTGGTACCAAAATCCCCTGACCCACTAGTTTGTCCAACTCCACCTCTATTTTGTCCTTTAGTGCGAAAGGCACTCTGCGCAGCTTGAGGCGCACGGGGTGGACGGAAGGGTCCATATCAAAGTCCAAGGAGGCCCCTTGTATTCCCCAAGTCCTTTCCTGAAAACTGCTGGGTGTGTGTTGCACACGTCCTGGATGGGGTCACCTCAGACGGCGTTGATTCCAGTCAATGCAATTCCCAGCGGTTCAAACCACTGGGTCCCCAAAAGGCAACTGGACCCCCTGCTTAAGGACCACTAAGGACAACTTCCTGGTGAAGTTCTTAAACCACACGGTGAAGTCCTCCACCCCCAGGACTGGGATGTAGCTTCCCTGGACATCCCACAAGTTCGTTTGGAGGGCTCTAAGTTTGGGGCGGTCCTTAGGGAGTATGCGCAGAAACTTGGTCTGCAAGATAATGGAGTAGGCAGTCCCTGAGTCCACCTCCATCTTCACCTGGACCCTCTGCAACAGTACCTTAACAAAAAAACAGGTGCACTGGTCCGACACACGTCTCACCACTGTGTCCTCCGCGTGCACCTTCCCCACGTCCTGGTACTTTTGGCAGCTGGTCCAGCCAGGGTCTCAGTGTTGTCTGCACACCTTGGCGATGTGGCCCAAATGCCCGCAGTTGTGGCACTCAGCTTTCCTGAAGGGGCACTTCCTCTGGTTGTATGTGCCTCAGCACCCCTCGCAGCGTCTGCTTGCATCAGCAGTGTCTCTCTTCTTAGAAGGTCATTTCCTCACCTTCTGAACCTCGGGTTCACTTTCACTCTCGCTGAGGTTGGATGAGGACGCAGCGGTGGCTGCCGCAGCTCTCGGCTCTTGCTCCTTGTGAGGCGAGCATCTGTGGGCCTGCACAGCGGATGACGGGTTCTCTGAGGTGCCAGTTCTCGCCCGACATGCATGCACCCTGTCTTTTACCGCCTCTGCAGCCTGAGCAGCCCTGAGGACCTGCTCAAAGGTGATGTCCTCATTCCGGGCCAACAGTCTCTGTTGGGCCTCCTCGTCCTGCATGCCGAGAAGGAGGCGGTCTCGCAGCGCCTCACTCAGGAAGGTGCCCCAGCAGCAAGGGACGGCCGCCAGTCTCAGTGCGGTGACGTACTCTGCCACGCTCTCTCCGGACCACTGGTCGCGCTGGTGGAAGGCCAGCTGTACTGGGAACACGGACACCTTTGGCCGGAAGTGTGCCCGCAGCGCGTTCAGGATCTCGCCGAGGGGAACCGACCTTAGGCCCCTCGGCATCAGGAGGTTCCTTGCCAGCTCTAGGGTCAGCAACCCGCACTGAGCCAGGAGGCAGGCTCATCTCTGAGCTTTGTCTTTGATGCCCTCAGCGTCCATGGCGTACAGGAACTGCTCCTCGTACAGGTCCCATGACTCGGGCTTCAAGGTTTTGAAATGTGCGAGGGTTACTCTGTGGGAAGCCATTGTCTCACCTTCGTCGCCAATTTGATGTAGGCAGATTGATTGCACACTGAGCCGGCCAAACACTTCTTTACTTTAGCATGGTCAATCTGTACATGGGCACATGTAGGAGATGCAGCTCCTTTTATAATGCATTTGAATCCCCCGCCAACAATGCCCATTGGTTGACGTCACTGTATTCCTGACCATGACTACCTATTGTGTTGTATTTCCAACCATGAACACCATGATTACCTATTGTGTTGTATTCCTGACCATGAACACCTGGAGGCGGGGAGTTTCCTACGCTAGCTATTAATTGGGTGATTGGAGTCGCATGGGCTGAGCTTCCTCAGCTGCGCTACTCTGGCAGCTGAGTTGCGTGCGGGATCGGGGGAGCTGCTTGCATACATAATAAGAATCAAAGCCCAACTGAGCCGAACTTTGCCCCAAACACAAGGGCTCTGATCAGAATATGAACCCCTTTCCCTTTAGGCTTTAGACATCATTCTCTTGTAACAAAGGAGTAGCAAAGGAAGCCCTGCAGCCAATCAGCCTCTCCTCCTACCCTTGGTCTTTTTGGTCCCTAAATTTCTTTGCACCTGAACAAAAATACAAAATTGTGCATGTAACTTAAGCGAACTGTGATTGAAAGCAAACATGTAACCAAGTGAGATGTGAATGAAATCAGATCTAGCCATCCTCCATTTCCCCCTCCCTTCTTCCCCTTGTAAATACTCCTCTTGTGTAGATATCGCGGGACTGCGTCAAATTGGCGACGAGGATGGGATTTGAACCCATGCGTGCAGAGTACAATGGATTAGATGTTTACAATGGATTTGATGTTTGCAGATTGATACACAGTAGGCAGCAGTCAGGGGGCCAAATAAATCTTTATTGGAGTGTAGTCAATCTGAACATGAGGTCAACGGCGGAGTGATGTTCCTTATATATGTAACAGGTAATGATTCAAACCTGGCGCGGAGCCACATGATTGTTCAGTACAGGTAAACAGCCAGGTGACAACACTTGATTGGGTAATGAGTAAATAATAGCTACATCTATGGTGGGAATGCAGTCCCGTGATATCTACACAAGAGGAGCATTCACAAGGGGAAGAAGGGAAGGGGGAAATGGAGGATCGCTAGATCCGATTTCATTCACATCTCACTTGGTTACATGTTTGCTTTCAATCACAGTTTGCTTAAGTTACATACACAACATCCCTCCCCCCTAGGATGGGACGCAGTCCCTCAACCATTGTGGTGGCCTGCATGTTCGTTTGGGCTGCACAGCTGCTTGGCTGAACTTGGAGGAATTGAGGGGTTTGGGTTCCGCAGACTCTCGTTCTGCAGTGGGAAAGCGAGTAGCATTAGTGGCATGTTGGGAGTACTGGCCCATTTCAGGAAAGGAACCTGGGAGGGGATAATCCAAATCAAAACCCTGTTTTGTTTTGGCTGGAGCAGGGGATCGCTCTAAATCAAAACCTGGAAGGGATGGAGAATAACTTGAAGGAAATTCCCACCTGTTACTCTGAGTAGGGGGTGACTCAACAGAAAATTGCCTCGTTTGTTTGGGAGTAGAGGTAGACTCGAATACCAGAGGACATGGGGTTGCTGGGGAGAAATCAAAGCCCCGCTTCTCTCTTGGATGAGTGGGGGAACACTGCAAACTCCCCCCGGTCCTATAAATCAAAATCTAAACTGTCGGGGTCTGGGTTTTCATACTCTTCCCTGCCTGTTTGCATAGGATGGATGAGACAGAATTTGGATTCCCTTGGTGGGCTGTCTGCCGCGTCTCTCCCTTGGGATAAGCGGGTGGGGGAGGACCCTAACGTTGAATCACCCAGACCTTCATCTCCCTGGAACTCCATGACCGGACGCCTGAGCTGGTCGACGTGCCACCGGCTCAGTAGCCCCATACTTGTCTCTACTTGGTAGGACACTGGTCCTGTTTGCTTGACCACAACCCCTGGGACCCATGTTGGGCCGGCAGACACATAATTCCTGCAGTGTACTCGGTCTCCAGCTGCAAATACATTTGTGTGAGCAATTTCCACATTCCTCCCCTTATCCTCCACCCTGGTCAGATCCAGCTGGTTGAAAAGCGAGATGGGTCTCCTGCACATCAAGAGTTCGGCTGGCGATAGCCCAGATGCCAGGGGGCAAAGGAGGAACTGGCACAATTGCAACTCTAAATTCCCATGGCCCATTCGCCAAAGTGCCTCTTTAGTAGTTCGCACTTGGCATTCAACCTGGCCATTTGTTGCGGGGTGAAATGGGGCAGACGTGATGTGTCGAATCGCATTCCTCTTGAGGAATGCCTGGAATTCAACGGAAGTGAATGTACTGGCGTTGTCGGAGACAAGCACATCGGGCAAACCAAAACAACTGAATAGCCTCCGCAATTGCTTAATGGTTGCAGCCGAGGAGGTGTTGGACATTGGAATAACCTCCAACCATTTTGAAAAGGAGTCAACCACTAGCAAAAAGAGCATGCCCCTGAACGGACCAGCGAAGTCGATGTGCAATCGTGACCATGGTCCATGGGCTGTGTCCCATTCTCTGGAAGCAAGTCAGGACTCTTCAGGTCGAGAAATCTGGCGACTCTCGCAAGTGCCCACCAACTGCTCAACATCTGCATCTATTTGGGGCCACCGGAAATAGCTCCTGGCCAAAGCCTTTGAGTGCACGATTCCTGGATGGCTAATGTGTAGCAGTCTGAGTACCTTTGAATGCAATACCTCAGGAATGACCACCCTCTGGCCCCACAGGAGGCAGCCCCTCTCTATTGAAAGCTCAAACCACTTTCGGAAATATGCTTTGAACTCCTCAGCCGGAGGATTCATGGGCCACCCCTTCTTTACCCCTGAAACAACCAGGGACAGAACCTTGTCCTTCGCCGTAGCCTTGGCGAGATCTGTGGGCACAATTGGGGGTGAGTCGAGGGTTTCGATCAGCAATACCTGGTGATCCTGCTCAACCTCGCACTCGGGTTCCCCTAACTCAGGTAAGGGAGACTGGGAAAGCGCATCAGCGTGGCTGATCTCCTTGCCCAGGCGGTGGACCAGTGTAAACTGGTAAACATTTAGGAATATTGCCCACCGAAGCATTCTAGGGGACAGAATCTGGGGTGTGGGCTTGCACGTGGTGAAGATTCCCAACAGTGGCTTGTGGTCGGTTACAATAGTTAACTCCCAACCATAGAGGAAATCGTGGAACTTTTTGGTCCAATCGACTATTGCAAGAGCTTCCCTGTCTGTTTGCGTGTAATTGCGCTCTGCTTTCGAAAGGGACCTTGAGTAAAAGGCAACCGGGGCTTCCCGCCCGTTTTCCAACATGTGGCATACAACGGCCCCCACCCCCACTGCTGAAGCATGGCAAACTAGCACCATGGGCTTCCTTGGGTTGAAGTGAGTTAAGATTGCCTCCGACGACAGGAGCTGTTTTAACTCTTTGAAGGCTCTTTCCTGATTTCCCCCCCACCGTCAAACCACGTCTTTCTTTAAAGTGCAGTGGCTCCGTGAAGCCTTCCTTGGCAAGAAGGAATGATAGAAATTGAGAAGTCCCAAGAAGGACTCCAATTCTGGTTCAGCAGTATGGCGAGGGGTGTTTTGAACAGCAGCAACCTTTGAGTCGGATGGCTTAACTTCTTCGGGGGTTATCTTGAACCCTAGGAACTCTACTTCCCTCGCAAGAAACACACATTTATCTCTTCTCAGCCGCAACCCCGCCTTCTCAAACACAGTTAAAACTTTGTCCAACCTCTTAGCTAGTTCTGACTCACTCTCAGCTGTGATCAAAACATCATCAAAGTAGGGGAGAACCCCGGGAGACCCTTGAGAAGGCATTACACTAGAGATTGGAATGTTCCGGGGGCTGAGTTCATGCCAAACCGGAGGCATGTCACCTTAAACACACCCTTGTGCATAACAATCATCTGGGCAGCTGCTGCAGCAGGTGTGACCATTAGCTGCTGATAAGCCTACGCTAAATCTAATTTTGCAAAGCATTTACCCCCATGTAAAGTGGCTAGTAAATGGCTAACTACCGGCACCGGGTAGGCATTGGGGCGAATGGCCTTGTTAATTGTACATTTGTAATCCACACAAATCCTAACCTCCCCGTTGGATTTTATAGCAGTAACAATCGGTGTCTCCCACTCTGCGGAGTCCACCGGAACCAAAATCCCCTGACCCACCAGTTTGTCCAGTTCCGCCTCAATCTTGTCTTTGAGGGCGAAGGGTACTCTTCGTGGCTTGAGCCGTATGGGTCTAATTGCTGGATCCAGGTCAACTGAGACTATACTTCCTGAGCCCCTTCTCGAAAACCGCTGGGTGTGCATCGCACACATCTCGCACTGGGTCAGTCTCGATGGCGTTGATGCCAGACAGTTCAATTTCCAAGGGAGCAAACCACTGGCTCCCCAGAAGGCAGCTCGAACCCCGCTTAAGAACCACTAGGGGCAGCTTCTCCATGAAACCCTTGAACTTGACCCTGAAGTCTCCCACCCCCAAAACAGGAATCAGGTTGCCCTGCATGTCCCGCAAGGACTTCTTGAAAGCATTAGGTTTTGGGCGCACATTGGGGGGAATGCGTAGAAACTCTTCCTGAGACACGATGGAGTAGGATGTGCCTGAATCCACCTCCATCCTAACTGGGACCCCCTGCAACAGTATCTCAACAAAGAAATGTTGGTGTGCGTTGGACACACGGCCCACAGTCGGCTCCTCCGTGGAAATCTTCCCAATGGCCCCTCCTTTTCCTCAAGGGTGCTCGGATGGCTCCTGGTCCTGCTTACGACGACGCCTGCATACCTTTGCAATGTGACCCCGGTGCCTGCAATGGTGGCATTTGGCCTTCCGGAAAGGACACTTTTTCTGGTCATGGGATGCTCCGCAGCCGTTGCATTGGCGGTGGGCCTTCTCACTGGCCTGCTTCCTGTTCGACTTTCTCCAGACTTTCTGGACGTTGTCGTCTTCGTCGCTGGACCTGGACCCCGAGGATGAAGAAGCTTCAGGAGATGAAGATGACCTGGACGAGCGTGGGGGGCGAATGTTGGGTGGCCTGCACAGCGGACCCGGACCCTCCAGGTGCGGCAGGCTTCGCCTTGAATGCTTTTACCCCGGACCTTGCTGCTTCAGCCGCCAGAGCCTCCTGCAGGACGGAGTTGAACGTGAGATGGTCTCTGGCCATCAGCTTCCACTGGGCTTCCTCGTCCCGCATCCCGGACAGCAGGCGGTCCCTCAGGGCTTCCTCCAGGTTGTCCCACCAGCAAGGGGCAGCAGCTAACCTGAGGGCGTCATCGTAGTTGGCCATGGACTCTCCTGGGCACTGGTCTCACCTGTGGAAGGCAACTCTTGCTGGATAGATGGACACCGGCTGAAAGTGGTTCTGCATTGCAGCCAGAATCTCCTTGAGCGGGACCATATCAATGTCCCGGGGCAGCAAGAGGTGCGTTGCAAGCTCGAGCACGGGGAGGCTGCATTGTGCGAGGAGGCAAGAGCGCATTTGCTCCTCATCTTCAATCAGCTCAGCCGCCATTGTGTGCTTGAACTGGGGCTCGTACAGAGTCCATTTCTCTGGTTCCTTGAGGTCGAACAGAGGTAGCTTGATGCTGTGGGAAGCCATTATCCCATCCTCATTGCCAATTTGATGTTTGCAGATTGATACACAGTAGGCAGCAGTCAGGGGGCCAAACACATCTTTATTGGAGTGTAGTCAATCTGAACATGAGGTCAATGGCGGAGCGATGCTCCTTATATATGTAACAGGTAATGATTCAAACCTGGCGCGGAGCCACATGATTGGTCAGTACAGGTAAACAGCCAGGTGACAACACTTGATTGGGTAATGAGTAAACAATAGCTACATCTACGGCAGGAACGCATGTCCCACGATATCTACACAAGAGGAGTATTCACAAGGGGAAGAAGGGAGAGGGGAAATGGAGGATCGTTAGATCCGATTTCATTCACATCTCACTTGGTTACATGTTTGCTTTCAATCACAGTTCGCTTAAGTTACATACACAACAGCCCCACAGGTAAACAAGGGTGGGGTCGGGGCCAGATCTATGCTTCTCATTATCGCTGCAGGTTAGACCATGTCGGACTAACCTGGGGTCTTCTCTATATGCTCACTCGTAAGGTGTAGCTTAGTACATTGCTTCTACGGTAGAATTCAGAGGGACTGATTACATGGGACTTGTGTAGCCATCTGAGGTCTGGATGTTCCTTGTAAGAGTAACTAGAAAGACTTTACAATAAACTGTTGTTCATTGTTCTGTTCATCGTTTGATGGACATTTCTTGCCCATTTTTGCTGTTATGTTTTGTTTACTCTCTGATACACTCAATTCTTGTTTGCTAAGGGGCACTGATAATGAGATTGGGACTGAAAAGGTCTGCTTGTCTTTCACTTACTTCTAAAGCCAGTAATTGACAATTTTCCACCTACAAGCATTCATCAAGAGGTTCAGTGCAACCTCTTATGACTGTACAGGAACAAAGACTTTTCATTACATGTGTTACTCAACTTCCCCAACCCACCCAAGCCCAAATGAGGCTAATGCAACCCATGAAAGCATTTGCTGAACCACCCAGTTTTTAAGGTGCTGCAGGGCCCATTATTGTTTTTTTTTGGGGGGGCGGGGGCGGGGGAGTGTCAAAGCCCAACTGAGCCGAACTTTGCCCCAAACACAAGGGCTCTGATCAGGATGTGAACCCCCTATCCCTTTAGGCTTTAGACATCATTCTCTTATAACAAAGGAGTAGCAAAGGAAACCCTGCAGCCAATCAGCCTCTCCTCTTACCCTTGGTCTTTTTGGTCCCCAAATCACATTGCGCCTAGACAAAAAACCCCAGCTATCTTTATGGTGATTTAGAACCCACCTCTTTTTTATTTAGGAACTGCGGTGGCATAGTGGTTAAGATGCTGAACTTGACTGTGGTGTCCGCGGGCGCAATTGGCATTAACTGTCCCTGACAAAGGCTACACCGGTTGAGGAAGGCTCCTGGTCACTGGCCTTTGCGGGTACAGAAATTGGGGTGCAGATTAATAGTCATAAGATTGATTCACCCATATCTGACCTGGCAGGCAGTTCGGCAGGAGGAAGTTGAATATCTAACTCCAGTTAGGAATTAGGTAATTCCACACTTGGAGATTAGCCCAAGCCCTAGCGCAAATAGTGGCCATGTTTACCCTTGTGCAAGCCATGAACAATGGATTTCCCCTGTCAGTATTTGCCTTAGTTAATTAACTTCCCCAAGAGAAGTTCCCAATTAATCCGGGTAAATGGGTGATGTGATTTTCTGTCAGATGACGATTCTATTACACGCTGCCTTGAATTCCTATATATGATGATGATTTTCCCTCAATAAACCACTGGTCTTCGCTCCATCTTGTCTCGTGTCGTTCCTTGACCAGTCTCCTCCGGGACCCTAAGGGCCGCTTCACGGCCCCGATCCAACATCTGGTGACCCGCGATGTGATCCTACTCGTGAGTAAGCGATCTACGCGGTCCGGTTCTACGCTAGAACCGTGTCCAATCACCCCGGAGGACAGCGCGGCAGCCCCAGTCGGAAAGCCATCCGATTGGGAAGACAGCTACGCAGCGAGGCATCTCAGAGAGGCATCCTACAGCTTGCTCCGGCTATCGCGGCAACTTGCAGCACGGAAAAACACATTCCACTCAGGGTCGGCTGTGAAACTCTGACAGCGCAGAGGCCACCGAGGGCCCGTGGCGGCAGTCCACGCTCCGAGCTCTACCCAGAGATTCGTCACGCAAAACCTATTGCCTGAACTTCAGACGCGTCGACTCATCCCGAGAAGGAGACTTCAAAGGACCCGGCAGGTAATATGGGGACTTGTCCTCAGCGGCAACGTCCGTCCGCTAGTCAAAGAATTCATGAGGATGAATTCAAAACCCTGGCCAGGGTATATCAGATAAGCTTTCACAGCGGAGAACTAGCACGGCTTTTGGTGTTCTTGAGGGAACACTGCCTGCTTTACCCAGAAGTAGGTACGTTATCCCTTCAGCTCTGGGATCAGATAGGAGTCTGCATTCAGCAACCCCCGAAAGCTCCAGATGGCGTAATTCGCACATGGAGCAAATGTAGGAAACTCTTAGCAGAGGTGGACCCAGTCCGGGTAGAGGCCAAAGAACCCCCAGCGTCAGCAGAGCCATCGGCGCCCACGGCGCTCTATCCGTCATTTCAGTTTAAGCAGAGTAGTGTAGGGAGCTTTCCCTCGGTGACAGCTGCAGACGTCACCGGTGGAATGCATGGAATGGGGAGCGCTGGCGCTTCTCTGATAGCTACAGGTTCCCGAACTACCAAGAGTGCCCTTCAGCGCACAGTTGAGGAAGAGATCAGGAAGGGGGAATTGCCAGCAGAAAAACTAGCTGAGCTTAGTCAGATTTGTCCAATTCGCTTGGAGGTAGATGCCCTCACAGGGCAGCAGCAGATAGTTCATTCACCAGTCCCGTATAAGCTCCTCATGGCTATACGGAAGGCCATTTCAGAGACAGGACTACAGAGTCGCTTCACTAGGGGCACGGTTCAGCAAGTGTGCGAGAACACGATGTTCATCCCGCACGACTGGAAAGCCGTCATGCGGATGATGCTCAACCCCAGCCAGTATTTGTTATGGGACAGCGAGTATCGCCTCGAGGCTCAGGCAAGGGCTGCCAGGATGGGTGGGGCAATAATTCCTGACCAACTATATGGTTCAGGTGCCTTCGAATCCATTGATGCGCAGACCGCCTTGCCGCTCGCCACCCTTCAGTTGTCAGCTGAGACGGCCTTCAGGGCTTTTCTCAAGGTCCCAGCAACTGGCAAAGCGGCCAAAAATTACACCGCAGACAAACAGGGCACCCAGGAGTCCTACATGGACTTTATCAATCGCTTAGAGGAAGCGATCAGTAGACAGATCGATAACGAGCAAGCCCAACAAGAGCTCATGATGAAATTGGCTAAAGACAATGCCAATCTCGACTGCCGGAAGATCTTGCAGTCACTGGGCAATCGTCCCGACTTGACTCTCACGGACATGATTAGAGCTTGCGCCGATGTTGGCACGGACTCCTACAAAATGGGTATGCTGGCAGCGGCGGTGCAAGGGGGTAGGAAACCCAAGAACAAAAACCAAGGGGCATGTCACAATTGTGGCAAGGTCGGTCACTTCGCTAGGGAGTGCCGATCCAAGGGCGGCGGACAACATTCCGGCTGTTCCAAGGCTCCAACCACCCCATGTCCGAAGTGTAACAAAGGCTTCCATTGGTCCAGATTCTGTCCGAATTCGGGAAACCGGAACGCGGGCACATCTCTGGCCCCGGTCCAAACAGAGGCTTCCCTCGCTCTGGGCGAGCCAGAGCTGGATTAGATTCCAATCACATTCCAGACATTGCGAAGGCGCAGGCCAGCCCCAAGGGTAGTACAGGGCTAGAATTGACTTGCCAGGCAGACGTCACATGCGACTTGCCAGGCACAGTCTATCTGGTGGATTCCCAGTACATGGGACCCCTGCCCAAAGGCTTCATAGGCTTAGTTTTGCCTCGTAGTGTAGCAGGAGCACGCGGAATTCTTGTAATTCCGGGAGTCATTGACTCCAATTTTTTGGGTGTTCTCCAACTTAAACTCTGGACGCACCTGCCCCAGACCATTCACAAGGGAGACACGCTAGCACAACTGATTATGGTTCCTTGTAACTCGCCAGCAGATAGCCAGGGAAGGCTCAGGGACAGCTCAGAGTCCGAGTCGGAAGACCGCTCGAGCGCAAGTGAGGCAGTGCAAGGATACCAGGTCTTAGCGACAGTGGAGACCAACATAGAATGGAAATGGCGGCCAGTTATTGAGGTATTTTTGAATAAAAAATCATTCTCAGGGCTGCTAGATACCGGAGCTGACGTCAGCGTGGTCAGCCGAAGCCAGCGGCCGCAGGAGTGGGCCATTGAGCCGGTCTCCGATGTGTGGGGGGTAGGCGGCATCCAAGAAGCGTTTAGGAGCCGGGAGTGGGTGGAAGTCACAATCCCTAGGGCTGACGGCACAGCGGTCATTTGGCCGCACATTCTGGACATGCACGTCAACCTTTGGGGGCGAGACATTTTGCAGCAATACCGTGCCACTCTTACCTTCGGGTAATGGCTCTGCCACTTAAATGGCTTACCAACACGCCAGTCTGGGTAGAGCAATGGCCGGTAGTGGGGGAGAAATTAGTCGCCCTAAAGCAACTGGTTAAAGAACAGCTAGACGCAGGACATATAGAGCAGTCCACCAGTCCTTGGAATTCGCCCATTTTTGTCATCAAGAAAAAGTCGGGGAAGTGGCAACTCCTCCACGATCTCAGAGAGATCAATAAATGTATTCAGCCAATGGGTCCGCTTCAATGCGGCATTCCGAATCCAAATATGATCCCCGAGGGTTGGGAGATCCTGGTCGTAGACCTTAAGGATTGTTTTTACACCATTCCCCTAGATCCGAGGGATCGGAAAAGGTTCGCCTTTACGGTGCCGGTTGTGAACCACAGCGAGCCCACGCAGCGTTACGCGTGGAAGTATTTGCCACAGGGGATGCTCAATTCGCCCACCCTGTGCCAAATTTATGTTCACAACGCACTGGCAAAGTTTCGAAACCTTCACCCCACAGCCTTAGTATGCCATTTCATGGACGACATCTTGGTCGCAGCGCCGCAACTCGGCAGCGAAATGTTGTTGTTGTTGTTATTATTATTATTATTATTATTATTATTATTATTATTATTATTATTATTATTATTATTATTATTATTATTATTATTATTATTATTATTATTAAGTTTTATTTCTATCCCGCTTTCCTGACACAAGTGCCACTCAAAGCGGTTTACAATATATATAAATACAATAAACAGAGCAAAACATACAATAGAATACAAAAGGCAATACACAATTAATACAATCAAAACATCAAATTATGCAAAAGATACAATACAGAATAAACAATATGCAATACTGTATAATAGGAATACAATACATATAAGCATAATATCATACATAAAATGACAGTGGGGGGGAAGGGGGAGGGGGAAGTCACATAAAAATAATAATAATAACACATACATTATAAAAATTACAGAATTAATCTCAACCACCCAGCAGCCACAAAGGTGCCCAATGGTTCAAAAGACCGTAAGGGCTGCTGCGTCGACAGCAGTGGTTCCCACCTGTCACTCCCCTCGTGGAGAACGAGTCCCAGACAGGGCAAAAGACAAAAGTCCTAAAATAAGCGACTTTGGTCCCCCAAGCGATGGTGTGGCTGCAGGGTGAGCGCGGACCTCTCTGCGGTGGTGGCGGTGGCGGCTGCGGCGGTGGCGGCTGCGGCGGCTTTTCACCCCTGTCTCCACTCCCGGGGCCGATGGCGTGGGCTCCCGGGTGAGACAGGGAGCTCCTCGAGGGGCCGGCATTGGCGGCGTCCTTTTCTGCTCGGCGGGCGGGCCCGGAGAGCGAAGGCAGCTGCGGCGGCTCCCACCTGTCTCCACTCCCGGGGCCGATGGCGTGGGCTCCCGGGCGAGACAGGGAGCTCCTCGAGGGCCCGGCATCGGCGGCATCCTTTTCTGCTCTCCGGGCGGGCAGGCCCGGAGAGCGAAGGCAGCTGCGGCGGCTCCCACCTGTCTCCACTCCCGGGGCCGATGGCGTGGGCTCCCGGGCGAGACAGGGAGCTCCTCGAGGGGCCGGCGTCGGCGGCGTCCTTTTCTGCTCTCCGGGCGGGCGGGCCCGGAGAGCGAAGGCAGCTGCGGCGGCTCCCACCTGTCTCCACTCCCGGGGCCGATGGCGTGGGCTCCCGGGCGAGACAGGGAGCTCCTCGAGGGGCCGGCGTCGGCGGCGTCCTTTTCTGCTCTCCGGGCGGGCGGGCCCGGAGAGCGAAGGCAGCTGCGGCGGCTCCCACCTGTCTCCACTCCCGGGGCCGATGGCGTGGGCTCCCGGGCGAGACAGGGAGAGGGTCCCAGGCCACCCTGGGGGAAAAAGGGTTACTCATTGCCCCAGAGAAAGTGCAGAGAACCGAGCCATTCTCATACTTGGGTCATCGGCTTCTCCGTTCTTTCGCAGCACCAGTTTTGCCCCAGATCAACTTAAAAGACTCAGTCACCTTGGTAGAATTGCAGCAGATTTTAGGTAACATTAATTGGGCCAGACCGTATTTCAGATTGGATACGGATCTTCTAAAGCCGCTCTTCTCGCTGCTAACGTTAGGTAAGCAGCCGGCAGACCGGATACAAATTCCTCGAGAGGCACGCTTGGCTCTCGAGAAGGTCAACCAAATTCTCAGCCAAAGGTGGGTGGACAGGATTGCGCAGGGGCCATATGCCCCGATCCTGAACTTGTACATCGTTTGGGCCGGATCCATGTTCACCGGAGCCCTAGGAGTGGACTCCGAGCGAGTATCGTGGAATGGGTGTACTTGCCGAACACCTCTTCCCGAAACATCGTTCCCCCCCAAGAGTTGGTCTCTGTGGTGGTCTACCGCGGAAGGCTGAGAGCTAGGGACATTTCAGGGCACGACTTAGCAAAAATCGTGATCCCATTCACCAAGGAGCAAGTCCAGCAGCTGATGCAGCTCGATGACTCGCTTCCAATTGCCTTGGAAGGATTCACCGGATGCTTGGCATACCACTTGCCAAAGAACCCCAGACTCGTCTCGCTTCAAATGCAGACAGTCAGCTTGTATGAATTGATCTCGCTGGTTCCACTTCAGGGGGCCAGAACAGTCTTCACTGATGGGGGTCGCACATATGGTGTCTTAACTTGGCAGGAGGGCAGCGGTGAACCTTGCTTTGCGCACCTTCGCCAAAGAGCGCCTCAACATTATTACTGACAGTCAGTACGTTAGGAATTTGCTTCACAGTCTACCGGGAGCATACATCACTCCCGCGATAGACAAAAATTTGCTGAGTTTGTTCCTCACAGCTCAATTTCACTTGTGGAACCGCACAGAAGCGCTCTATATCGCCCACATCCGAAGTCACCAGGACCTACCTGGTCCGATTTCCGCGGGCAATAGCAGAGCGGATGCGGCCGCAAAGGAAATTCAGCAACGGTCAGTTTTAGGTGTTTTCACTACTCCAATTCAGAGTCATGCATTCTTTCATCAGAATGCCAAAGCGCTCGCCAGACAGTTTAACCTGCCACTTTCTCAAGCCCAAGGCATAGTTCGCTCTTGCCAGCATTGTGCAGGGGCACCGGGGGGGGGTCGTGGGGGGTCAGCCCACGAGGGACAGAGGCTAATCAGGTGTGGCAAATGGACGTCACACATGTCCCGCAATTTGGCAGATGGCAGTACATGCACGTTTGCATTGATACTTTTTCACAATTCGTTTGGGCAACGGCACAAAAAGGGGAGACAGCTTCCCACGTGGAGCAGCATCTCTTTTCCTGCTTCGCGGCGATGGGCAAACCAAGGCACGTGAAAACCGATAACGCCCTGGCCTACAGCTCCAGGCAGCTGGCCGACTTCATGGCCACCTGGGATATCAAGCATACCTTTGGCGTTCCATACAATCCGCAGGGGCAAGCGATTGTGGAACGAGTCAATCGGACACTCAAGTCCTACATTGACAAACAAACAGAAAGGGGGGAGCCACCAGCCCTCCCCAAGTCTCAGGGTCAGGCACAGCATTGTCTGAACAAGGTGTTGTTCACGTACAATCACCTTAATGTTTTTTCAGATTGCACGCCACAGGAGAAACACTTCCGCCACTCGGAAGCTCTCCCGCGCCCGCTGGTGCGTTACCGAGTGCCACTGGATCCTTCTTGGAGGGGCCCGGCACCACTCGTAACCTGGGGAAGAGGGTATGCTGCAGATATGTCTCCTACAGGTGTCATCTGGATTCCAGCCCGGTGCGTTAAGCCTCACTTGGAGCCACATGGCGTGGACCCAGACCGACCCGAGTCCGATCCCGGAGATGGAGGACCTCACCCTGACCGAGGGGACCCGGCGGAGGAAGCGGCGACAGCAGACGGAGCCGAAGGTCACCTGGGGGATGGTCAAGACCCTTTGCAGTGAGGCCAAGGACGTCGTCTGACGCGAGGACTGGGAACTGACGCCGGAGAACATCGTGTCCGCAGTTTTTGCCCTGATTACCGCCAACACCATGGCGGTCACCATCATCCTGACCCTCTCCCTACTTGCGGGGGGAGGCGTTCAGGCAGCTTCACTGAAGGCCAGCGATCTGATGCCAGGCGGAGATCTCTCTGCCCGGATGCACTACAACCTATGGGAAAGGTTGGCGAGTCTCGTCAACCAGTCCGATTTTTGCCTAAAGCAGAACGCCGGTTCTGCCTCAATCTTGAGCACCTGCCTCATCCCGGTGTGCCATACTCCAGAGGTGCACACCAGGAACGGCGACTGGTTGGTGAAGCGGATTTTCGGCCCGCTTTACCCAATGGGTTTCTCAACGTACGCTCGCTGGGGAGCCCAGCTGACCATGACTTTGCCGGCTGATGCAGCCACTCTCTACACCCCTCGAGTGGCGGTCAGCCCGAACGCTACATGTGCTCGAATGACCGGCTGCTCCGCAGTCGGCCGGACTCAGCGTCGCTGCCTCGACACTGGCAGCAGCAACTGGACTTGTGATAACCCAGAGACAATTGGTTCAATGTATGCTCATGTTACCCTGCCTTCAGGTTGGTTCTTTACATGCAATCAGTACACTTGGAATTACATTCCCACTAATGTATCAGATTCCACATGTTGTATCAGTCACTTGACATTGTTACTCCCCACTAGGGATATGATTGTTCCAAGCACGAATGTTTCCTCACACATACGGCGCACTCGCGCCACCCAGCTAGACAGCTCATGTGATAGCAACATTAGGGTTCTGAGTCAAGCTGAGTACGTCTCGTTGGCAGTCAGCATACTTGGCGTGCCAGGCTTAGCCGTCGGCAACGCACGGAGAATTGGTCAATTGGCTTGCAGATTAGCAAAAGCCATTAACCACACCTCCTCGGCGATAGCGCTGCTCAACCAGGAGCAGGCAGAGCTTCGCCATGCCATACTAGACAATCGAGCAGCTATCGATTACCTTCTGCTGTTACATCATTTGGGCTGCGAGTCTGTCCACAACATGTGTTGCTTTAATCTCACAGACAACACACGCAAAGTACAGAGCCAGCTCACGGACCTCCACACCCTAGTCAAGAACATCAAGGAGGATGCTTCGTGGGGGTGGTGGGATTCATTGTGGTCGTGGTTCCCATGGGGATGGCTTCAGACGACACTCAAGGTGATTGTGGGGGTGGTAATACTGGGCACAACAGTGTGTTGTTTCGTGCAATGTATTCCCTCACTGCTATCGAGATGTCCCCCATGGGGGGAACCCCGAAACGTCATCCCCCCACACCAGCGCAGGGCCGTCTGTCAGGTCCAAAATAACAAGTAAAGGGGGAGTGTGGTGTCCGCAGGCGCAATTGGCATTAACTGTCCCTGACAAAGGTTACACCGGTTGAGGAAGGCTCCTGGTCACTGGCCTTTGCGGGTACAGAAATTGGGGTGCGGATTAATAGTCATAAAATTGATTCACCCATATCTGACCTGGCAGGCAGTTCGGCAGGAGGAAGTTGAATATCTAACTCCAGTTAGGAATTAGGTAATTCCACACTTGGAGATTAGCCCAAGCCCTAGCGCAAATAGTGGCCATGTTTACCCTTGTGCAAGCCATGAACAATGGATTTCCCCTGTCAGTATTTGCCTTAGTTAATTAACTTCCCCAAGAGAAGTTCCCAATTAATCCGGGTAAATGGGTGATGTGATTTTCTGTCAGATGACGATTCTATTACACGCTGCCTTGAATTCCTATATATGATGATGATGATGATTTTCCCTCAATAAACCACTGGTCTTCGCTCCATCTTGTCTCGTGTCGTTCCTTGACCAGTCTCCTCCGGGACCCTAAGGGCCGCTTCACGGCCCCGATCCAACACTTGACAACCAGAAAGTCAGAAGATCAGCAGTTTGAGACCTGAGTGCTGTGTGATGGAGTGAGCTTTCGAGCAAGGGTGACCTTTATCTAATTATTGACAACTTAGTAAAGGTAAAGGTCACACTTGCTTGAAAGCCAGTTGTGTCCGACTCTAGGGTTTGGTGCTCATCTCCGTTTACAGCCAGAGAGCCAGTGCTATCTGTGTCTGTAGATACTCCTGTGGTCATGTGACAGGCAAGACTAGACACTGGGGTGCAAGGAATGCTGTTACCTTTCTTACCAAAGAGGTACCTATTTATCTATGTGCAATTTCTTGTTTTTGAACTGTTAGGTTGGCTGGACCTGAGACAGACTATGGGAGCTCACTCCATCACTCAGCACTCAGGTCTCAAATTACTGACCTGCCAACCTTCCAGTTACCAAGTTCAGTGTCTTAATCACTAAGTTGGACCCCTCCTAATGCCAAATGACAACAAGGACTCCCTTTAAACACACGTCTAAGAACTTTTGTGGCAGATTTAAAGACCCTGAAAATGGCAAGGGAGGATGGCGAAGTACTCATCCAGGACCAATACCACTGGAGATCCTTTGCTGCCCAAATACACTACACAGCATGGGAGGGTCCAGGCCCAGGCTCAAATGGTTAAAATGCTGAACTTGACGACTGGAAGGTTGGAGTTTGATTCCTGGGTACTGCATGACGAAGTGAGCTCCCATCTCTGTTTCAGCTCCTGCCAACCTAGCAGTTCAAAAACAAGAAATTGCAAGTATTGTAGATAAATAGGGACCACTTTGGTGGGATGGTAAACAGTGTTCTGTGCACTTCGGTACTGAGGCATGCCTGCCGCATGTCCACGGAAATGTCTGCAGATGCAGACAGTGCTGGGTCTTTGGCTATACACAGAGATGTGCACTGAACCCTAGGGTCAGATACGACTGGCTTTCAACAACAAGGGCGACCTTTACCTTTGAGAGGGTCCAAGTCTAAGCAAGTTTCCTCTGGGAGAGTTAGCCGTGCGAACGGCAGAGGGCGCTGCCGGACAGGTCAAGAGCCCATAGCGCGGAGCGGCGGCGGCACAGGGTTGTTGCAGAGCGCAAGGGAGGGAGAGAGACCGAGCAGGCGGGCAGGCGAGGCGAGGCAAGCAGGCGGGCGCAGGGAGAGAGCGCGAGAGGCACGGATGCTGCAAAGGCGCCCGACGACTCCCGGCGGGGAGGACCATGAGCAGCCCAGAGCGGGAAGGCGGCAGCGGAGAGGCAGGCAGCGCGTAGCTTCGCCTGGCCCCGGTAGAAGCCCGCGCACATGACATGGCTATGGCCGGGGGAAGGCGAGGGCTGGTGGCTCCCCAGAATACCTTCCTGGAGAACATCGTGCGGAGGTCCAACGGTAAGGCGCGAGTTCGAGGCTGGGCTCGGGTGGCTTGGGGGGGGGGGAGAGGGGGGGAGAGGAGGAGGTCGCGATCTCAGCCTGCCGTGCCAAAGGAGGAGTGGGGGGAGAAGACAATAACTGGTCTGGAGTTGTGTGAGTGTGTGTGTAGGGAGGCGGACACAGTTTGCTTTCCCAACACGGGACACTTCGTGAGAAGATGCTGGCCAGGTGGAGCGGGGCAGACGCCAGCCGAGCTGGCCCGTGGGGGAGGGGGGTGTCCTTGTGGTTCCCTGGACGGGACAAATTTATTATTATTATTATTATTATTATTATTATTATTATTATTATTATTATTATTATTATTATTATTATTATTATTATTATTATTATTATTATTATTATTATTATTATTATTATTATTATTATTAATAATTGGCGGCTCTGTGGCGGGGGTGGGTGGTGGTGGTTTGCAGGTGAGGAGGAGCGCGGCTAGTCGAAGTCCTGCGGAAGAAAGTGGCTGAGGACTGGAGATGTCTCCAAAAAGAGGGGGAGGGGGGGAAGCCCGAGAGACGACCTGGGATCCACCTGGTGGCGGGGGGCTGGGGTTGGGCGAGGATGATGATGGGGGGGGGGGGGCGGGAGTGCTGCTCTGGGTTGGGAATACTGGTGGACCCGATCCGTCCCGGTGCTGCTGCCTCTCCTGGAGCTGTTTGGGATGCGGTCCCCGAGAAGGCGCTGGGGGTTGCCCTTTCCGAGAGGGAGCTTCTCTCTCCCCCCCCCGCCTCCCTCCCCCGCTCTCAAATCCCTTTCTCGAGAGCTGCCTCCTCCTCCTCCCTCCCCACCGTGGGTTTTTTGGTGCTATGCAGACCTGGGAGTCTCTCTTTGCAGAGGCTGTGGTGTGGTGGGTGTCGAGATGCTCCGCGCAAAGCAGGGCTGGGATCGCGGCGGGCTCCCGTCCAGACTTCGCCATCCCTCCTGCAGGTGGAGTGAGGGAGCCGACCGGGACAACCTTGTCGATTTCGACAGTCCCATCCACCCATCCACACACAGTTGCGTTTAAAGAGTGCCAAGGGGTTAAAACAGGGGTGCCCAAAACTACTGCCCCGGGGTGCTGAATCCGGCCCGATGCCAATTCATCCGGCCCACGAAGCCCTAGTCCAGTGCTTCTCAACCTTTGATTTTTGGACTCCAATTCCCAGAAGCCTAAGCCACTACTTAGGCTGATCAGTGTTTGGGGGAATTGACTTAGGCCTCTGGGAATTGAAGTCCAAAAACCAAAGGTTGAGAAGCACTGCGCCTAGTCGCTCCCGGAAGCGGACAAGGGCTTTACGTGCCGGATGAATTGGCATCGGGGGCTCGATCTCGCCCCTGGGCCATAACGACCAGTCCCCTGGACCACGTGACTGGCCCACAGCCCAAAAAGTTTGGGCACCCAGGGTTAAAACCAACCCCAGGAAGAGGGTGTTTTTTTTTGGGGGGGGGGGGGGTAATGTCCATTGCATTTATTTCATCACTCCCACCCCTTTCATGTTTTGGGAACCAATGTGATTTCTAGCTTTGCTTGCTTGTTAAGATACTTCTGCAGTGTAACCCCAGGGTGGAAAAAAAGATTCTTAGTTTAGGATGCTTTTGAAGGTGTGTTGATGTAAATGGTTAGCAGATATAACAAGGTGAATGCTGATGATGGCTAGGGATCCATTAACACCATCAATTTCTAAGCAGGCCTTTTTCCCTGTTATTTTTTGTGCTTTCAAGTAAGCTCGTTATACCAGCAGAAACTTACAAATTTTAGACCCCAAATTAAACATGTAAGATACATCTGTTTGGTGTTTTTTTGTAGGACTGGATCAGTTTTGGGAGGTAAAGGTAGAGAGACCTTCTAGATGGGATAAAGTATAATTTTACACATTGTAATTTAAGAGGTTGCCAGCACTAATTGAAGTAATTTTGATCATTGGCATTTGTAAAAAACAAATTAAGGATTTAGGTTTTTTTAAAAACATAAATTGCATGCATATACTGTAGTTCCAAACAGTTTGTCTTAGTAGACAGGGCAGAGAGATGGAGTAGGCTGGAGGCTGCCCCCACCCCCAAGATTTTCTCCCATTTGTGTATCTCTCTTCCCATTTCCCTGATAAACAAGGCAATCCACACACCATACTTAATCTGAACGTTAAAGCCACATTCGTTTAATCACTCTGAGTTAATGGAACTAAACTGACTCTCAGTTTGATTTTGTATGGAGTTTGGTGTGCTTTTGGCTGCATAGGTCTGTGTTTCTTTACTTACATATTAAGAGATTTGTATCTCACCTTTATATTGCCTTAGCAGAAGGAGTACTTAAGGTTTATGACTGCAAGTAGGCTGTCTTACAAGGCTTGTGGTAACCAGATGGAAAAGGAGGACAGTGACTCTGTACTTTCAATTGTTACACAGAATAGAAAATTGCAGCAGGTTTGGTTCCTGCCACCCCTGCATGGCAAGCTGTCCATATACTGTCTTTTACAGAATTCTTAAAGAGACAGGGATTCTATTACTCACATTTTACAAGGCTGGTTCGGTGTTAGGTGTTCACAAGACTTTAATGACCCATTTCATCCCTTGCTTTCTTTCACTTTGATTAATTGCAGCTATTTGAATGAGTAAGGGCTACTGGCACAAGTATCGATGAGAAAGATGTAAGGCTGGGATCCAAATTGTAAAAGTACACTGCCTTTGAATTTGCTGGAAAAAAAATTCAATGACAGAATGATAAGGCAGATATACTACTTTCATAACCTGTGTAAATGTTTTGTTATGTTAAAATGGGTGGCTTTCTTCAGGCAATAGCCATTCCATGGTGCTCTCTATGCATAACATCATGGTAAATACGAACATGTTTTCATAGTCATGCTAGCTCCCTCCCAGTCTGATTCATTTTTCCTAATGAAAGGTCTTATATGAGAGGAGAAAAATCATTTGTCATTAATAATGGCTAGCAGGTTTCTTTCCTTAAATTGTCCCAGCATTTCAGACGTAAATGCCATTCAGTCAAAAACAACTGCTACAATAATTTTGAAACTTCTTAGCTCGTCTTCACTGCTTGAATAATTTGTTCTCGTTACATGCCATTGTCTTATGGCAACCCTATGGAAAGAAAACTTCAAAATGTCCTACCATTAACAACCCTGCTCAGTGCTTGTAAATTTAAGCCTATGGCTTCCCACATTGAATCAACCTACCTCATGTATGTTCTTCTTTTTATCCTGCTGCTTTTCATCTTTTCCATTCCCCCCCTTCAATATGGTGATTGGGAATATACTAGTGTGGGTGGTTTTGGTCTTCAGTGCCAAATTCTTAAACTTGGTGACCTTTTCTAATTCCTTCACTGCTGCCCTTCCAAGTCATCCAAGAAATCTTCTGATTTCTTGGCTGCAGTCCCCACTTGGACTGATGATTGAACCAAGGTATACAAAAATCTTTCACTTTCAAATTCTTTATTGTCAACTTTAAAGTTGTATAGTATAGTTCTTCTGAAGTCATGATTTTTTTTAACCTGCTTTGGCACTTTCTCCTTTCACTTTCAAGACATTTCGAGTCATTGCTGTTTTCTGCCAGTAAGATGGTGTCATTGCACATCTTAAATTATTGACATTTGCAATATCATTCAAATGCCTTTTAAAGAAACCTTTCATCAAAACTGGTATGTCATCTGTCTCTATCCCTTTCTCTCTTAAGAATCTCAAGGCAGGAAATTGGATGTAGGAAAGGTTGCAAAATTTTTTTTGGGGGTGCTGTTTTTAGAAACTACCAACAAGCATGTTTCCCATTTTGGGTAGGGAGGGGGGGGGATGCCTTTTACCAAATTTATTCAGTGGTAACATACCTTGCCCTTGGATAGAATGAGGCGAGCTCCTCGGACAGTAAATTTGGGGTTACATGAAAGGCAAAACATTGTTATATAATTTCTCGTGAATATATTTTTTTAATTGGCAGGTAAGTTAAGAAAGGTAGTCTGATTTTTGCCTGGGTTTGGGCATTGTTCGCCTTGGCCTACATGGGTGGCGAAGTGGTGCTAATTGCTCTATCTCAGGCAGCAGAATGTATTGGGCCAGCCAAGCTGAATGGAGGTTGTTTATGGTACACTACTTGAAAGACAGACCCTTGTACTGCACAACGGAGTGAGCCCCCATCTCTGTCCCAGCTCCTGCCAACCTAGCAGTTTGAAAGCAAGAAATTGCAAGTAGATAAATAGGAACCACTTTGGTGGGAAGGTAGTGTTCTGTGCACTCCAGTGTCAAGGCATGCCTGCCACATGTCTGCAGACACAGACAGTGCTAGCTCTTTGGCTGTAAACAGAGATGAGCACTGAACCCTAAAGTCAGATATGACTGGCTTTCGAGCAAGGGCGACCTTTAAAAACAGATAACACTGGTCATAGATTCACAGAGAGCACAGCAGGCTAGAATAATTCTGTGGAATATATACCCTAAGGCAGTGATGGCCAACCTTGGTACTCCAGGTGTTCTTTTGACTTCAATTCCCAGAAGCCCAAGTCAGCACAGCAGCTGATCAGGGCTTCTGGGAATTGAAGTTCAAGAACACCTGGAGTGCCAAGGTTTACCACCACTGTCCTAAGGTTTTGTTCTCCAGGGTAGTTGCTTTCTTCACTCTGGTAAGCTACAGTACCATCTGTCCTGCAGTGGAATGCCTTTAGTGATCAATGGCCATTGTTTGGAAGAGTTCCTTTTATGAACTACATCTCTCAAAGTTCCTCACTCAACATGCCTTCCCAACGTAGTATTTCAGTGCTCTACTGAATGTTAGTGCGCTGGCAATTTCTTGATGCACATAGTGAAGCATTTTCAGGTGAGTTAATTCATGTAGACTAAATGTATGTGTGTGCTAGAAGGAGGCTTCAGGCTCTCTCTCTCTCTCAGCTTTTGTTTATTAATAGGTATTGTTCTGCTAATAACAAAGCATACAGCTTCCTGTACCTCCTCCCTTCTCTTTCACAAGACTGGCCCAAGCCATTTTGCTGCCTGAGGCAAAGAAGAAGATGACATTCGCCTCATTCCTATTTCTCCTTTGCTGTTTCTTCAACACTGAACACAGAATTTAATCTGGGAGTTGCAAATTAGTTTGTGGAATTGAGTACAGTATAGGTGGTGTGGCCTTGGTTGCATGTAGAGAGCCCTCAGCATGAATGGGTGTGCATGTGAGGCAACTTGCAGATGCCTTCATGAATGGATATAGGTAGCCAGCCAGGGCTGGTCTTGCCATTAGGGAGAAGGAAGAAGAGGTATCTATGTCCTGTCACCTGCAAGCAAACTGTCTCAGGCCAGCAGGCCAGGCTTATAGGGTCAGAGCACATATAGGAAGTTGTCTTGTAGTATTTATTTTTATCCTTTCATAGCCCAGTAACATCCACCCTAGGTGGCACCCATGTATATCCAGGATTTACTATAGGAGACTTTCCTGCCACTTCTTCTTAATCTTTTTAGATGGAAATGCTGGACACTGAACATGGAACCTTCTGCATGCAAAACAGGAGCTGTCCCACTTAACTAGGTCAACCCCACCTCGGTCACATTTGCTGCCTTAATTCTTACATGCATTCATGTTATAAAGGAGGATGCCAAAAACATGCTCAGATTAAAACATGAAGCATGCATAAAACCCATTAAATTCAAACTTCTTGGCTCTTGTTCTTCCCTGGCTGTTATTACTTGACTTCTTCTGGATGCAGTTCTCATCCTGAATGCCATCCAGTGGCCATGCTGGAAACCCTGTCCAACTTTAGAAGATTTATCTTCACAGCAAAACCTTTCTCTACAAAGGTTTTGGCACGAAGTAGTCTTTCTCTACTCTTCATCCTCTGGAAATGGTGGAATACAAGCTCCATTATTACCAGGCAGCATGGTCATGGCTTGTGGGGGATGATGAGAGTTGTAATCTAGCAAACGTAGAGAGTGAGAGATTGGGGAAGATTGGATTAAGATTTAAGTCCCAGTGCTCACCCCTGTCTGTACTAAAGTATGCACTGCCAGGTGGTGTTCCCCATCCATTTCTGTCTTGTTGATTCTTCCTTCAACATCTTCCCCACTGTTGGATTTCCAGATTATAAGGGTGGGGAGGATAATAATGAAGTTGTATATATAATTAATCTTTCATTTTGGTTTATATTCAAACTTTGGGAAGGATAATTTTAAACTGCTCACTTTAATGATCATGATAGGCTTATATGAGAGTTCAGCTCAGTTCATTCAAATACTGTCTTAGAGTGTGTGTTTACATTGTTAAGGGACGGCGGTGGCTTAGTGGTTAAGACACTGAACTTGATGACTGAAAAGTCGGCAGGTCAGCAGTTTGAGACCTGGGTATTGCACGACAGAGTGAGCTCCCGTCTCTGCCCCAGCTCCTGCCAACCTAGCAGTTTGAAAAGAAACTGCAAGTAGATAAATATGTACCACTTCGATGGGAAGGTAAACAGCATTCTGTGCACTCCGGTGTCTAGTCATGCCTGCCACATGTCCATGGAAACATCTGTAGTCTCAGACAAAATGAGCACTGAACCCTAGAGCTGGATACAACTGGTTTTCGAGCAAGGGCGATCTTTACCTTTACCCACATTGTTAAAAAAACCCCTTCATTTGCATTGGTTCCTGGTCAATTTAAAGACTGATGCAGAGCCAAAATTGCTGTATTTTGGCCACCAGGTGATTCATATTAAACTATTGGCTAGGGGAGGTTAAAAGAACAGCATTGTTTTCATCAAAGATTGTACCTCTTTAGTAAGAAATTCTGTATCTTACAGAGGCTCAGGTGTGAACATTTCATTCATCGAATGAATTGTTCCTAGACTGTCTATAAACTTTTCATAGTCTTAATACTGGCCCTAAGTCAGCGATGGCGAACATTTTAGAGACCGAGTGCCCAAACTGCAATCCAAAACACATTTATCACAAAGTGCCAACACAGCAACACGGGAGGAAGGAAACGTTCCCATTAGGCTGCTGGGCAGAGGGGCAGGGCAAACTCTATGCTGGGGGAGGGAGGAAGTGCTCCCATTGGGCTGCTGAGCAGAGGGGTGTGGTGAACTCTGTGTTGGGAGAGGGAGGAAGTGCTCCCATTGGGCTGCTTGGCAGAGGGGTGGGGTGAACTCTGTGTTGGGGAGGAAGCGCTCCCATTGGGCTGCTGGGCAGAGGGGTGGGGTGAAGTCTGGGGGGGAGGGAGGAAGCATTCCCATTGGGCTGCTGGGCAGAGGGGTGGGGTGAACTCTGTGTTGGGGGAGGGAGGAAGCGCTCCCATTGGGCTGCTGGGCAGAGGGGCAAGGCAAACTCCACACTGGGGTGACTTGTACAGGTGCCCACAGAGAGGGGTCTGAGTGCCACCTCTGGCACGCGTGCCATAGGTTTGCACCACTGCCCTAAGTCAAAGGTGGTTCAAAGAATTTGCATCCACTGTTAGAATGAACAATTGGAGGGGGTGAATGAGAAATGAATTTTATGGCTTATTCTCAGAAAGCATCTATTCTGAACAGAATGATTTGAAATTTGGGAGTGTAGGACTTGGCAGTGCAGGCATTTGTAGTTGCTTTGTAGATACTGTATTCTGTGCCAATTTTCAGGCAGAATGGCTATGAGACTGCTTTTCTATAAGAGTTTTAAAGTTCAATGAGTGACCTCCAGCAGTTTGCCTGGTATTGTCTGCAAGCAAGCAGAAAATATCAAAACTCTGTACCTCAGCAACTCTCACAGAAAAGTAAAGAAAGAAAGCTCTCCTATAAGAATAAAGCCTCCTTATGCTCTCAGTATGCGTAGGCATGTGTGTGTACATAAAACAAATAGAAAGAATATATCCATCCCTTCCATGCAAACCTTTGGGACTCATTGTGGATTGTGGGTGGGTTGGCAGGATCTAAGACAGGGGTTCCCAACCTCCAGCATGCAGGCTGGCCCCGGCCCACAGCACCATTTCATGTGGCCCGGTGGAAATAAAAGCGGGCGAGTTTATGTCAGCCGTAAAATGCGCCCGTGCATGTGTAAATGTGCCTGGGCCTATTGTAAACGTGGAAGTGGGCGCATTTATGGCTGTTGTAAATGTGCCTGCTTCCGGGGTGTGTGGTCCGGCCTGCTCAGCTGTCCGGGAGGCATGGTCAGGCCTGTGGCATGAAAAGATTGGGAACCCCTGATCTAATATATCTGTCTCAGACAGAAATGAGCAATAATGAGATGGTTTCCAGTAAAATAAATAAATAAATAAATAAATTCACTGAGAAAAGGAAGAAGAGAAAAAGCAAAGTTACTGTGAATTTTAGTGCTACTAAGTTATTAAAAGAAAATTCTTTATATTTTCTAACCCCCTCAAAATTTTATTTTGAATAAACAGGGTTATGCTCCTGAGGTCAGGAGTGGATTCTAGAATGGTTTTGAGGCATGAAACTTTTATGTTTGAAATTTAGCTCCAAAATGACAACTGTAAGTCGGTTTTGGTTTGTTTGTTTGTTTGCTTATTCTGACATTTTCTGCAAACGTCAGCCAACTAACTTGCAGGGCAAAGAAGCAGTGCAACCTCATGGAAGCAACAATTTCAGAGTTTCCTGAAATAAGGACTATTATATATAAATATAAATGTGTTATAGTGTATATTTTACAAATGAAATGAAGATGCATTTTTAAAATGTGTGTTAGAATGCCTCTTTTCATGTTACCTTTGAGTTCACCCCCTTGCTCCATTACAATTCACCCTCAAAAATACCCTAGGCCTCCTCAGAGCTCAGGTTGTTTACTTTTTAGAGCTGCCCCCACCCCCTGCCCCATGTGCCATCCCAGATTGTAAATCTCACAGCTACACATCCTTAAGTTCACATTGTCGTTTTATGGTTCTGATTCATGGCAACCCCATGAATTATTAAGATCCAAAAGATTATGTCTTTAACAGTCCTCCTACAAACACAAGCCTATGACTTCCTTTATTGAATCAAAACATCTTGCATTCAGCCTTCCTCTTTTTCTACTGTCTGTTTTAACAGCATTATGGCCTTCTCAAAATTTAATCAGATTCAGTTAATAACAATAACATTTTCATTTAACACATTATGGTGATGGCTCTCCATGTTCAGTTCAGCTCCCAAATGCTCTTTCTGCATCTGCATCATTTCCGTTGTCATGTGGCAGGCATGACTAGATGCCAGAGCACACAGAATGCTGTTACCTTTTCTACCAAAGTATTTATCTACTTGCAATTTCTTGATTTTGAGCTGCTAGGTTGGCAGTAGTTGGAACAGAGACTGGAGCTCACTCTGTTGTGCTGCACTCAACCATCAAGCTCAGCCTCTTAACCACTAAGCAAATGAAGTCCCTTTACTGTGCTGTGTAGTATGTTATTATATAGCACATGACCCACTAAAATTACGTGGTTTTTTTTGCAAGCCCAAGCTCTTCAGAGCAATTTTTAAAAAATCCCCAGAAAACGATGTAACTGAGAAAATCATCTCTAGATAGTTCAATGATTTAAGTGTCTAGCTGCTGACCAAAAGACTGGGAGTTTGATTCCCCACTGTGCTTTCCATGACAAGGGCTGGACTTGATGATCCAAAGCAGTGTTCCCCAACCTTTGGTGTTTGGACTTCAATTCCCAGAAGCCTAAGTCAATTTCCCAAAGCACTGACTAGCCAATGTACTGACCTAGGCTTCTGGAAGATGAAGTCCCCCTGTGGGGCGTGGGCCCCATGTTGGGAACCACTGCTCTAAAGAGTCCCTCTAAGCTTTGCAGTTCTAAGTTGTCATTGTCCTAGAAAACAAGGTGTTGACTCCTCTTGCCTTACCTTGGATACCTTGCAGTTGTTATTCATCAAGGGGTCCGGGCATTGGTAAACATCCCGGCGATGAGATTCCACGAATGCAAGTGGTTTTGAGAAATCAAATCCACCTGCTTGTGGTTTTTTAACCATTTGGATATCATGTCACCCACTGGCTAGGCAGACCATGATGTTTGCCTTCTTTCACCTTGCCCAAGGGATCTGTCGGAAGATGCTTTGGTGAGTTTTAGTCCCAGCCTAACATCATTGACAAGAGATGGGCAATACTGCCTAGTTACACTGCTCAAGCCCCCGCACCCCGAGAAGGCTCTCATCTCTTGCCTTTTTTTTTTTTGCAAAATGCCATGAAAAAAATAGTGAAAGGTCGTTTTTGATTTCATTTAGAAAAGCTAGAGTACACCCTTGCAGGGGTTGGAAAAAGTTCTCACTTTAGCTTGCTCATCCATATTATACAGTATATCTACTGACAGAAAGAGAACTGTTTGGAGAGAGTGATCTCTAAACCTGTGTGATCTTGTTCTTAATTTTGGAAGCTAGTGATTGGGCTATTGAATGTACTGTACCTCCTCAGATTTCTTCCCAGGGCACATTAAGCCTTCAGTCATATGAAGAAACCTAATGTTCTGTCAGACCTATGAAAGGCCTAGTGAAAAGTCAAGAGGTATGGCCATCTGATAGTAAGCAAAAATGAACCAGTGTAACAAAAGTAATCAGAGTTTTCAGGACTAGACAGCTCTCTCTCCACAGCAGGAGTGGATTCTTAGTAGAAAATTATGTAGAACTAGAAATAAGAGTTTTCTGTAATGTTTTATATACCTCTGGAAAATATCTCTTTGGTCTCTCAACCTACTAATTACATAGCATCTAACATGTGACTTCTCAAATCTACACCCTCTCCCCCACCCAGCAAATTCTGTTTCTGTTTTTAATGCAGTTTGTGCAGAAATGTTAATTTGCATAGGGACTCCAGGCAATCTTTTGCCTGAGTGCTTGAATTAATATTAAAAATCCCATGAATCACCCTGAAGAATAAAAGGTGCATGTGGGCTTTTCTTGTTCTTGAGCAATAGAAACTGAAGAGATGAATTCTTTTCTGAAGCATTGAAATTTTTTCTGAAGGGATAAAAGGCATTTACCCACTAGGCTGAGAAATTAGTCTGGTTTAAAAAAATGCATTCAGAATCACTAAACTGAGCAAAATATGCCTTGTGTCACATTATTCTTATTATTTTGCTAAGGTTAAACTGCATTGTGGAATGGAGCAAGCTATAGCTGTAATTATTTGTGGTTGGAACTATGAAATTTTAAATGCAATCACTTGTTTATGGGGCAAGGACTAATTTTAGTCAGAACACTGAGGTAAGAACAAAGGTTTGTTCTTTTGAGGCTCTGTTCTGATTCTAACAAATCAAGAAAGGGAAAAAACATTGAAGAAGGCCTCTTCAAACAATCAATTGTGTGTGTGTGTGTGTGTGTGTGTGTGTGTGTGTGTGTGTGTGTTTATCAAACTGGAAGTCACTTGAAACCTACTTTTCTACTTTGAAAAAGTGTTGTGAAAGAGAAAGAGAAGCAGAGATGATGCACAGAGAATAGGGACATGTGAAGAAAGCACATTTTTAAAGAGAAAGAAAGACACAGATTGGTATTGTTGCCATCAACGTAGGCTAAATCAGACCTGACCAGTTGTAACTAGAGTAAACCCACTGAAACAATAGGATTTATGAATGTATTGACTACCCAAGTTGCATTCACTTACCGGTACTCGGTTTACTATAGCTGGATTTTGCCTTTTGTGACTATTCATTCCTCCTGAGGTAACAATTATGCATTTGAGACCATGACACTTCCTAAACAGCCTGAATGTGTCCAGAAGCTGCAAAGCATTGGGAATGCCTGCTCTGTAATTATAGACCAATAGCTTTGTAATCATAGTTAATATTAAGTGTTAAAGACCCCAGTTGACTTCTCTTTTGCAAAGTTATTTGGGGAAAAGCATGGGAGTTTAATTCATTGTAAGGATATGATATCTTCAGTATGTCTTGTTTTTAAAAAATATATCTAAGCACAGTGGTTCCGCATGTGGGGCCCACACCCCACAGAGTGACTTCAATTCCCAGAAGCCTAAGTCAATACATTGGCTGATCAGTGATTAGGGGAAATGACTTAGACTTCTGGGAATTGTAGTCCAGAAAACCAAAGGTTGGGAAACACTGGAGGTCTCTTTCAGTGCCTTCCCATTACATTTTAAAAGAACTGGTAGTCCATGTGCAGAAAAATAAATTTCTTTACATTCTCTCTGCTACCACAAACGTGGCCACTTTTCCTGTCATATTTGTCTGCTCAGTGTGATATGGAGGATACATTCACAGTACTGTATTAAGTCCAGGAGAAGACAGAAGAATAAGACTTCTTTTCGTCAAAAGCTTTTTCATCAGCTTAGCAGAGGTCTGCTGCACAGTTTACCACAACCAGTAAAAAATGCCCTTGGAATTTATTTTTCCATTCTGTTTCCTGGGTTCTCTCAATCTATCTGCCAGTACTGTACTGCCAGCCTTACTATTTAAGCAGGATACGTATATCATAAGAGGCTGATATGGAGGGTATGACTAATGGGTAAATACGGTAATTTTTATGCAATATATATTTTGACTCTAAGTGTACCATTAGAGAAGATGAATGGGTTGTTCATGTGGCTTATCTCATGGAACAGAGGATGCGTACATAAGAGCTGTAGGAACAGGGCACACAGAAAAAACCTCCTTGAAGATTGTGATATTTTTGAACCACAATCGGGCATAACCTGGGCAACAGCATCTTTGTGCCAGCTAATCTTTCTCACACTAGGTTGGATGAAAGGAACTATAAAATGAATTCTCCAAAAGGTGGCTTCATTTTTGCTGTTTCACATCTGGCCTAGACACATACGAAGAAGAAGCTATAGAAAAATATCTGGGCGGAGGTAAAAACAGAGTATGAGTGAAAGGGGGAACTTGTGCAGTAGAGCACATCTTTTCCTTTAAGAATGGGTTATGTCCCAGTGTACAAATTAGAAAGACTTCAGACACTATCACTTGTTGGGATACACAGACATAGCCTCCTAGAAGATTGTGGTATTTTTGAACCACATTCGTTTGTATCCTGCTAACCGCAACCTTGTGTTGCTGGCTAATCTTTCTCACACTAGGTCAGGAGAAAAGAACTGCAAAATGAACTCACCAAAAGGTGTCTTTATTTTGGCAGTTTCACATCGGGCCTAGACACGGAAGAAGAAGAAGATCCCTAAGAGACAACACCACTCTCTGTGGTCCATTTGATTCAGTAAGAGGTGGTTGCACCCATTTTTACAAACTGCCTGGTTATAATACAAAGAACATTGCTTAAAAATGTTGTCTGTGGGTAAACATTTGTCTTGCAGTACTTTGGTACTCCCCCACCCCTGTATGTTTTAATTTAAATAATTACATGCCTTCAAATTAAATGGTGCCCTTTTCCAGGGTTTCCTAGGTGCAGATTACTCAGAAGTAGTTTATCATTCCCTTTTTGGGGGTGGGGGGATGCTCTGGAACTATACAATTTGTCCATGGCTACACAAGCTTGCTGTCCTCCCAAAAGGTACAATGAGAAGTCAAACTCCTGAGCTTTGGTGCCACAGCCAGGTGCCTACCTCACTGAGTTATCCAGATTTAAATATAGTTTTCATTTAACAACATATTTCATTAATCCATTACTTCTAAGGCTTAAAGATGGATAGTAGACTGGTATAATTGGCTCATTTTGCTATTCTTCTTGACCCTCAATCATTCTACTGAGTATAGTAGTGAGCCTTAGCTTCAAAAATAGCTTTAAAAAAGCTTTGAATATACTGTAGGCAAAACAATGTACTGTGTACTGCATGTACTCCTTACAAGTTACTCGTAAGCTCTGTTTTGACTTTCAAAAGATTATTTTGATTTTTGGAGCTAGAACCCTGGCCCTCTTGCTGTTCTCTACATAGTGAAGTAATGTCTGAGAAGAACTACTATTGAGAGCATGTTGAAAGAGAAGACACTCTTTACTTGTCTGTTGACTGAAGTTTCCTAAATCTCATAAGTAGTTCCAGTGCTTTTGCTTTGAATATAGGCAAAATAATAATTTAGGCTTGTTTTTGCTTGCTTACCTGTTACAAGGTTTGCTTTTGTAGTAAACAGGGATGGGCCCAGTTCAAGGCATCCTACAACAAAGGCCAATTGCCATCAATTTCATGTCAGAAGATGGCTTAGGGGAAGGCCTCCCAAACTTTTTGGGCCGTGGGCCGGTCATGTGGTTCCTCTCACTGGAAGTGGATGTAAAACATGCCCGTGCATGTACAAAATGCTGCCATGAATTAGTCTGCGGCTGTCGTAAACGCGTTTACGACAGCCGCAGATACTTTATGGCAGGCAGCGTTTTGCGCATGTGAGGGTGCATTTAACTTCTGCTTCCGGGAGCGGCAAGGGCAGTACAGGCTAGATTATTAGGCATTGTGGGCCAGATCTAGCCTGTGTGCCGTAGTTTGGGCACCTTATTAGCCCACTCCCTGCTGTTAACATTGCCACTCCCTTCATCTTCGTAACGGATCAACTATTAGCATATGCATTAAGACTACATGTCAGGGATGCCCAAACATTTTGCGTCAGGAGCCTGACCATGCTCCTAGAACAGCTGAGTGGGCCTGACCACACCCCCAGAAGCGGGCACATTTGTACATGAACATCTGGAACCACTTCAGGGAGTGGCGTGGCCATGTTTGTGCATGTGCAAATGCATCTACACCACTCCTGGGAGTGATTCCGGATGTCCCCACACATGTGCAAATGCATCCACACCACTCATGGAAGTGGTTTCGGACATTCCTGCACATGTGTAAATACGTCTGCGCCACTCCCGGAAGTGGTTCTGGACATACCCATGCATGCACAAACATGTCTGCACCACTCCTGGAAGTAGTTCCAGGCATGCATGCGCATTGGCAGCCGCATCTCCCATCCACTTCCAGGAGTGGTGAGGGCATTGCAGGCCAGATCTTTTGGTGTTTTGGGCTGTATCTGGCCTGCAGGCCATAGTTTGGCCACCCCTGCTCTATGCACTCCCTAAAAGGAGTGCTGAGTTTATGCAGTTAAGATAATAGTGTTATGTGAAACACAAAAACGGGTCATGCATGACCTTGAACTATTTATACTAAAATCTCCATCCAAATTACTCCTCTATCTTCCATTGTTTGCATCCCTTTTCATTAGAATCATTGAGAGTAGGTTGCCTTCTAGTGTCACAACTTTAAATATAAAGTGTAATGTTATGTTCTATTGACTTCCATATTTAAAACTGTTATCCTGCATGCTTGGAAGTAAGTCCCATTGACCAAGGAAGGCAAAAGCTGTGTATAGAGGGAAAATTGAAGATCACCTGAGTAGTCATGACACCAGGCAAGTGTGGCAGGGGATCCAGCACCTTACTGACTACAAACCCAGTAATTCATCGCCTGTAGAGAGCAGTGCTTCTCTAGTAGAGGAGCTGAATACCTTCTTCACCCGATTTCAGGTGACACCAGCAGTGGATCCAGTAGTGTTGCCAGAGTCATCATCATTACTCCCCATAGGGAATGTTGCCCGGGTGGAAGAGGGAGAAGTGAGGCGAATATTAAAAGGGATAAACCCGAGGAAGTATTTGGGTCCTGATGGAGTGGCTGGTAGGGCACTGAGAGACTGCTCAGAACAGCTGGCAGAAACCTTTATGAAGATTTTTAATCTGTCTTTGGCCCAAGCCACTGTCCCACCTTGTCTGAACAACATAAGAACATAAGAACAGCCTTGCTGGAACAGGCCACAGCCCATCCAGTCCAGCATTCTGTCTCACACAGTGGCTCACCATTTCCTTCAGGGTATTCCCAAGGAGATGCCTTCACCTGCTTAGGATTCCCTGGAAATGGCATTGAGAGATATCCTGCCTATCTCTCCAACCCGGAGGTTGTCCTTAGGTAGCCATAATCATAGCCATTGATACCCTTGTCCTCCATGAACTTGTCTAATCCTTTCTTAAAGCTGTCAAGTCTGACAGCTGTCACCACTTCTTCTGGCAGGGAGTTCCATAGACCAGTAATCCTCTGGGTGAAAAAGTACTTTCTCTTATTTGTTTGAGAACTAGTACCCAAAAGTTTCATCGAGTGTCCCCTAGTTCTAGTGTTGTGCGATAGGGAAAACAGTTTTTCCTTATCTACTTTGTCCACACCGTGCATGATTTTATAAACTTCAATCAGGTCACCTCTTAGACGCCGTCGTTCAAGAGTGAAAAGGCCCAACCGTTGCAGCCTCAGATGGTAAGGAAGGTGTTCCAGTCCCCTAATCATTCTGGTTGCCCTCCTCTGCACTTTTTCCAGCTCCATAATATCCTTCTGGAGGTATGGCGACCAGAACTGTACACAGTATTCCAGATGGGGCCTCACCATAGATTTATAAAGAGGCAAAATGACACTTGCTGACTTATTTTCTATACCCTTCCTAATGATCCCTAGCATTGAGTTTGCTTTTTTCACTGCTGAGGCACACTGGGTTGACATCTTCATTGAGCTGTCCACAAGGACACCAAGGTCCCTTTCCTGGTTTGTCGCAGAGAGTTCTGACCCCATCAGTTTATAAATGTAATTGGGGTTTTTTGCCCCAACATGCATCGCTCTGCACTTACTGATGTTGAAGCTCATTTGCCACTGTTTTGCCCACTCCCCCAGTGTCAAGAGATCCCTCTGGAGCTCTTCACAATCTCTGAAATCCTTTACTTTTATACCTCTGCCTAAAAAACCTAACATAGATAGTCTGAATGACTTCCACCCTGTGGCGCTTACACCTGTCATAATGAAATGCTTCCAAAAGTTGGTGCGGAACTGTATTATGGCTTGTTTACCAGTTGGACTTGACCCTTGTCAATTTGCATATAAGAGAAAGAGATCCACTGAGGATGCTGTGGCTACGGCCCTACATGCTGTTCTGACCCATTTGGAGAAAAAAGGGAATTGTGCGAGACTGTTATTTGTAGATTTTAGTTCTGCATTTAATACTATTCTTCCGCAAGGGTAAAGGTAAAGGTTTCCCTTACTCAAAAGCCAGTCGTATCCGACTCTAGGGTGCAGTGCTCATCTCTGTTTCTAAGCCGAAGAGCCAGCGCTGTCTGCTTCTGCAGACATTTCCGTGGTCATGTGGCAGGCATGACTAGACACCGGAGCGCACGGAACGCATCTCCGCATAGACTGGTGCCCAAATTATTAGATCTGGGGCTTCCGCCATGCTTATGCAGGTGGATACTAGATTTTCTATCAGATCGTTCCCAACGGGTCAGGATGGGCTCTCATGTCTCTGCGGATCTCAGTATAAGTATGGGGACACCGCAGGGGTGTGTGCTGAGCCCGCTTCTGTACACACTTTACACATATGATTGTGTTCCCAGTTACCCCAGCAATAAGATCATCAAGTTTGCAGATGACACAAAGGTGGTGGGTCTGATTACTGCTGGGGAGGGGGAGTCAGCTTACAGGAAGGAGGTTGAGATACTGACGGAGTGGTGTAGGGAAAACAATTTATTCCTCAATGTAAAAAAGACAAAAGAGATCATTGTGGACTTTAGAAAATGCAAATTGAACATCCAGCCACTTATTATTGAAGGGAATTGTGTGGAACAGGTCTCAGTGTTTCAATTTCTGGGAATGGAGCTGAGGGATGATCTAACATAGGGAGCAAACACCAAAGATCTGATGAAGAGAGCACAGCAGAGGTTATACTTCTTGAGAATCCTCAGGAAGAACAATCTTTCAAAGGACCTGCTGTTGGCATTCTACCACTGTACCATAGAGAGTGTGTTAACCTATGGTCTGTGTGTATGGTTTGGGAGTTGTACAGCTAGGGCAAGAACAATGCTGTCCAGGGTTGTAAAAACTGCAAAGGGGATAATCGGGCGTACTCTTCCCACTCTAGATCAAATCTATGCCTCCAGGTGTTATAAGAAAGCTGTAGAGATGTGCAGGATAGTACGCACCCTGGAAATGATCACTTTCAGCTTCTGCCTTCTAGAAGAAGGTATAGGGTCATAAAGACCAGGACCAGCCGTTTGAGAAATAGTTTCTACCCAAAAGTGGTTCTGGCTTTGAATGCAGTGCAATGCAGTCTATGAGGGAGCTTCTGTATATAGTTTTTAGAGTTTTAGAGTTTTTAGAGTCTTAGACCTTTAGAGCTTTTTAGGGGTTAAATGTGTATATTTGGGGTGGAAGTATGTTGATAATTTTGTATAGTTGTATTTTTTTTAGGTTTTGTTGGGTTGATAAGTGTTTTTTCCCCCTCCCCAATCTCGTTATTCTGTGCAGGACAATGACAATAAAGATTTATCTAATCTAATCAAGCTTGCTCTTCTTTATAGCAAAAGACTCAGTATTCTGTGTGGTTGTGGCATACGAGGATAATCCAACTGGCATGTTTCACAAATGAATTTTCAAGTTGTCTGTAATATATATGCAGCCAAGAGTATCTGCAGGAATATTTTCAAGGGGTATGTGCAGCTGCATTGTGATACATTAGCACAATTTGCATACCACTACAATATAGTGTATATGTTAGAATAAAAAACAAATTTAGGATTCTGTGCCGGGAATAAGCAAAGTATGAGAGTGTTTGGTGGCTTCTTAACTTCAAGAGTTCCTAGATGAAACTGATTACTGTATTTCCATTGTTTCCCAATTTTTGATTTTTTGTCTTCAATTCCCAGAAGCCTAACTCAATTCCCCAAAGCAAAGCACTGACCAGCCAATGTGCTGATTTAGGCATCTGGGGATTGAAGTAAAAAAAAACAAAGGTTGGGAAACGCTATTTACCTTCCCACTGAAGTGGTCCCTATTTACAGTATCTACTTGCAATTTCTTGCTTTCAAACTGCTAGGTTGGCAGGAGCTGGGACAAAGACAGGAGCTCATTCCGTCTTGCAGTACTTGGGAATTGAACTGCTGACCTCCCGCCTTCCAGTCAGTGTCTTAGCCACTTGAGCCACTGCATTTTAGGATAGCCCTAACCAGAAAGGAAATAGCAATAATGTCTTTATATCCAGCTCTGTAATGAGGTAAAAAAAAAACCCTGTATACTTTGACAGATAATACATAAATGATAGCTAGGTTTTATTTCTAGCTTTTGGTAGTTAAAGCACCTTAAATTCCTTTATTGTGTAGACAAGAGATGTTATTTGGGGACAACTGCCCCTGAATCTGAGTTGTCATATTGCAAACAGCCGCACAATTGCCAAGAGGCATGAAAAAAAATGGTTACCTCAACTACTTTTGCATGTCTGCTTGTGAGCCATCAGTTTCTGTTTTTCTCTCTTCAGTTTCTTGTAAACATTATGAGCTGCTCATCAAACTTATCATTCTGTTTATACTATTACTTTCCTTAAACAGGGGATGTACTGAAAACTCTTTTTTCCCCTCATTAAGGGCTTAACTGAATTGAGATTGAGTCATTTTCGGGGGGGGGGGCGACTAGAAATGATGTTGCATAGGTCTTTGTATTCTATGTAGTTTTTTTAAAAAAAAGGGAAATATTACTTAGTAGAGCTAATAATTGCTGCGTGTGCAACTGACATGGGGAAGATTTTAAACATGGTTAAAAAAGAATAGTTTCTTTGAAGTCTCACATGTTGCCAATGGTTTTGGTCTTGGATTTTTTTAAAAAATTGAAAGACCTGCTTATTATTTTATTTTTTTTGTTAATTGAGCCTCTCTCACATCCAATTACATTTGCACTTCAGACTAGCCCTCTTATTTGAAAATGGGAGTGAACAAATATTGACCCATTATCAAATTCTGGCTCACATTCAGTATCTACACAGCCTTAAAGGCTCTACCTAAATTTTGTGTGTGAAGATGTGTGTAAAAAGCTTAAGTCGTAATCCATGAGTTATATTTTATAGGAAAATAAAATGTGCTTTCAAGGTGTTTCAAGATAGATGTGGTATACATTAGAACTGCAAACTGCTAGATCATGGCAGCTCCCAAAAAGAGCATGAGCATCTGGTTGGAGAACTCTTCATGTGGCAAAATACACATTCAGCCTCTGAACTATCCTTGTATTTAAAAAGCTAGTACTGTAGAGGAAATGGAGGCAGGAAAATGGCACCCCCACAAAATCTGCTGTTGTAGAAAATGCTTGACGTTGCTTCATAAAAAGTCAATCAGCTTCAGAAGACAATAGTTCAGTGGAATAACCCTGATAAACCAAAGTGACTTTACTGTTTTTATGCTGCATTCACCTGAGCAAAACCAAATAGTATTTATACTTCTCTATGAGTTATTCAAAGGAGTCTGCTGTATTCTGTACTTGTTACCCATCACAAAAGAGACAATCAGTGATAATGCTTTCCTCGGCTTTTACAGGAGGAATGAATAGTTCTTTCATTTTGAAAAGTTAATTACGTTGCATTAAGAGTGAAAGTACAGTACAGTATAGAGTTATACCAGTCATGGCAAACCTTGGCATCAGGCCCGTGCTGGCCATTAGGGGCACAGGGACAAGTCCTGGTGTGCCCCAGTGACTGGTGGCCCCCCAGAGGTGGGCAGAAATGTCACCTGGTGGCTACAATCCATGACATCATGCAGTACCCCCCTAGGTGCCGCCCCCTCCCTCCCTGTCCAGCACCCTTTTAGCATAGCCAGCATGCCTCTGCTTGGCATTCCAGCTGTTCTTGGACTTCAATTCACAGTAAACTCATTCATGTGGCTTCACAGAGACCTGGGTTTCTGGGAATTGAAGTCCAAGAACACCTGGAGTGCAAAGGCTCACCATCACAGAGTTATACCTTCCTCTTCTCTTCCAGATAGAAACTGAATGGTGTCCTATAGCAGTGATGGCTAACCTTGGCACTCCAGGTGTTCTTAGACTGCAATTACCAGAAGCCCAAGTCAGCACTCCTTCTGATCAGGGCTTCTGGGAATTGAAGTTTCAAAACACCTGGAGTGCCAAGGTTCACCATCACTGTCCTATAGGTTAATGTGTTTGTTGTGATATGACAAACCACAGTCAATTTATGATGGCTCTAATAGGGTTTTCAAGATTTATGACACTACTTCCTGGTGAGTTTCCATAGCTGAGTGGGGATTTGAATCCAGGTTTCATAAGTCTTAACCTCTACTTTATTAACAGCTCCCTCATGTAGAAGGAGCATGATATGGCGAGAAAGAGACACTACAAACACTATTTACAGGATGGTGCACCAATGTGTCTTTTCCAAGTCCATACATGGCTGTTTTCTGCTACCACCCTCCAGGTTGTTGAGCTGCTGTTCCCATGTTACCTCTCCAGTAACCAGACTGGATAGGACTGATCAAAACTGCTGTTCAACAAAACCTGAAGGGGCAGATATTCTGCACTCGATTCTATGTCTATGAAGGAAATCTATCTGTGATCCAGGAGTGTGACACCTTGCCTAGAAATTTCCTGTGAGCTTCTGATCTGTGGTTACGGACTTGATCCATGAAAACTTGCATTAAAATATAGCAGTTAGCTTTAACTGCACTGTTTTTCTCTTATTTATTTTTGTTTTGTGTTGTTTCTTGACTGATGCGGTCTGGATCTGTGTACGATTTGCAACTTGATGGAGTAAAATTGTACTGTTGGTTACTGGCAAGTTTTATTATGGAGGAGTTAAAATGGGGAAGTTTTGTAGCCCTCACATCTACATTTTGAGGTAGTCATGTTCCATTTCTGAATAAAGCAATTAAAGTTTTAAATGGGAGTTGGATCCCTGATATCCTAGTCTTGAATTTACTGTATTTTTTTAATCAAAAAGGAAGATTTAAACTTTGGAATATACTGTATATATTTTAAATATATATAAAATCAGATTATATGTCACATTTTAGATTTTTGGGTTGTGTGATAGAGCAATCGATCTTTTGAGTATTGATAAGCATTTTCTGTTTTTTAAATACAGTACAGTACTGCAAGATAATATATGATCTTAGGTAGCTAGCAGGTGCAACAACCTCAAACCGAACACTAGAGGGAGCTATTCCCATATAGCTTTCACGTGCATCTTTTCTTTGCAATGAGGATTAACTATGTTACAGTACGGAGAATTGAGAAGAATTGTATTTATAATAAGTTGCATGGCCCCCACACCAATCTTCAGTAAAAAAATTTATAGCTGTCAACATGGAAAACATTTCTCACAGAAGTTGGTAAAACAGAATGATTCTAGTGCTAGTATGCATAATGTCTTTCAGTTCCTTCCACATTCGGTCAATAGTTTCTAGTTTTTCTGCATCAATTTCTATTAGCTATCAAAGAGGAAATATTTGCAAAACTGTTCAGCATTTTTAAAATCATTGTCCTGTTTGTGTTCAATGCTCTAACCAAGTGATGGTCAACCTTGGCACTCCAGGTATTCTTGGACTTCAATTCCCAAAAGCTCACGTCAGCACACCTGCTGATCAGGACTTCTGGGAATTGAAGTTCAAGCACACCTGGAGCTTGGCCATCACTACTCTAACCATTTACAGTCACAAAAGCATCATGAGGATTTGCACCAAATTGGGAGAAGGTATGGAAGTGACAGCATCCTGTTTTTCTTTAGGGGGCTCATGTCTGCAGACGTTTTTGTGGTCATGTGGCAGGCATGACTAGACAGCAGATGCAACATAGACATTTTAAATCATATAAAGATAAATCTTCTTTTGTGTCCTAATTGAACTTGCCATTTTGGCTTGCCAAAATGAAGCCACTTTCTTGGCTCTCACATTGGCCAAACTTAAATCCTCATTGGTACGTGTTTCTACTAGTAATCGGCAGACCAGCAAATGAGGTGGATTCTGTACCTCCTCACATTCACAGTGTGTTGTTTACCACCAGCAGCCTCCACTTGAGCATGTTGGTCTTACATTTACGGACTCCAAGCCTCAGCCTATTCAGGGTCCCCCAAGTGACGTAGGGGAGGTTGAGTTCATCTGCTATATCCTCCTTTAATGTTATTCTTTGTCTAGTTAGCTCCTTTATCCATCTTCTTATATGGTTTTGCTCTTGTCTACCCTCAAGATTGTTTGTTCTTGCCAAAAAGCTCTTCCTGAATCTGAGCTGCCAGGCTTGAGGTTCATATCATTTCAGAGGATGTCAAGGGTCATTATCTTGCTTAGTTCTCTTGGTGTCCACTGCTACTTGTCCCATTATTTTAAGTGGAGCCATACCCACAAAGAGAATACATTTTCTCAACAGGTGTAGGTTTGAGGCATCCTATCACAATACATGTTACTGTATTTCATTATCAGTGATGTCAACTTGTTTCACCTGTGTTGATCTGAAAATTCTCTTCACCCTCGCTTGGTCTTGGCCGCGGGAGTCCTTCTTCTCTTATTTTCTTTCACACTTTTTATGTTGTATGTTTACTGACATTGTATCTTTTTTTTCTGCTGCTGCCTGCTGCAGGCAGCATGCCCCAATGTGAACCGCTTGGAGTCTCCTCCGGGAAGAGACAAGCGGTATATAAATAAAACTTTATTATTTATTATTATTTAAAGAGAATGATAGTGAATGTCTGTTGAGTGGGGAAGAAAGTGACCAGTGACTTATATAGTTGTTGAATCTGCTGTCAGCGGGCTCTTAACTGTGGTTAGGTTGATTTGAGACCTTGATTTTCTTTCTTTATTTTTAAAAAGAGACTTATAGTCTTTTAAAAAGCCTGCTCAGTATTTCAAATTAAGGATATCTTCAGAAGAAAGCTTGTCCTCTTAAAATGGAGAACTATCATCCCTAAAAGAGTACATTTAGCACTACACAAGGAATCACTTGCTACCTTCATCCAAGGTCTCTTGAGATGTCAGCAAAAATTGGCAAGGACAGTTCGTGATAGATTGACTTGAAAAGCTAGACTGCTCTTCACATTCTAAGAGTTGAAGATGTGCAGCCTAAGCAGCCCAGACCAGTGGGGTACCTTCAGATACAGCTTCCACTGGCATGAAGGATGAATAGTAACCAATAGCAATTAAATTTACTGTATATACTCGAGTATAAGCCGACCCGAATATAAGCCAAGGTACCCAATTTTGACCAGAAAACCCAAGAAAATAGATTGACCTAAGTAGAATCGACTGTGTGACTGAACATCAACAAAATAAGCCGAGGGTGGGAAATGCAGCAGCTCCTAGTGAGCTCCAATAATCAAAATGCATGAAAATAAGGAAAAATTAATTAAATTGTTGGCACATCTCAATCCGGCACAGTCTTGAGACCCTCTTGGTCTTCAACCTGAATATAAGCCTTGTCCCCTTTTTGGGGCTCATTTTTGGAGCTAAAAAACTCAGTTTATACTCTAATATATATGGTATATATACTGCCCCCATAGCAATTATAGCACTCCCTGGGCAGTTCACAAGGTAATTAGCATTGTTGCTCAAAACATGCTGGGTACTCCATTTACCTACTTCTGAAGGATAGAAGGCTGAGTCAACCTGGATTCCACCAGGATTGAACTCACAATGTTGGCAGTTTTGGCTGAAATACTACCGTTCAACCACTAAATGACATACATTTGTGGTTGTGATTCTTAGCATTGGGAAGAAGGGGAGAATAGGGATCATTCTCACAAGCATAGCAAGTAGAGAGGGCTTATTTGTCTAGTGCTATCTTTGTGAACGCTTCTTGCTTTGTTCAATCTTCCCATTTCTACACCACTGCAACTGTGAGAAATTGTTAAATATTTGGAATAAGGTGAAATATTCTATGGGTAAGGCCAAGTAACTGTATCTAGGTGGAATGATGGAAACTGAACACAGGTAGAGAAATTGGCCTTGTACCTGGAAGTGGTACAGTCCCCAATCTCTGCCTACCACCATATTCTTCTTACTGTTGTAAATCTGATCATAAACCCAATTGTCCGGTCCCTACTTTTTTTGAAGAGAGATTTTGTTTCTCCATGAAATGGTAACCATGGGAATTGTGCTCCCTTGCCCCCCATCACCGTACTTTCCTTTCTTGTGCCAACTTGTTTGCCAGCTTTGCCAACACTTTTGCCCATGTTAATTTCTGCTGAGATTGTCACGATTTCTTCCTGCTGCGATTCTACTTCTGAAGAAAAGTCTGGCAGGAGGAAATCAATCGTTCTTTGTCCTCATCTAACAAGAGAGAGTCTGCTTAGCAAAGGAAACAGGTTGGTGCTGCCAATCAGGTTTGTAGCCACAGGACATTTTATGGAACTCCTGCCCCCTCCCCTCCTTCTTCCGTATCCGAATCAGAATACAGTATAGGTGATCCTCAAGGCAATCATGAGGACTATCCTGTGCCTTCCACATCACAGCATAACACCCATACCACTGAGCTTGTTCCACGAGTCCCTTTCTGGTCCTGAGCCCTTTTGGCACACAAAGTTCTCGTCGGCCCCAGGCCAGTATTGATGAAGCTGCTGCCCTCCATCAAGATGGATTCAGGTGGGATTTAATCCACTTGGGGACCATCACCCTTCCCAGTGGACTTCGGCACCCAAGCCATTAGTCCCCAGGGTTGTTGGGTTAGTTAACTGCCACCTGACACTCGGCATTGAGTCACAGCATTCTCAAAACAATCAGCTTTCATTTTTTAAAAATAAGGCAGATCTTTATTCTTTTTGCTGCCAGAGATTTTAGGGAAAATGTGCAGGCAGGATTGTTTTAACATTTATGCAACTCTCTGATAGATTCTTTTCGTTCAGGGAAAGCTATAGACCATGAAGAGTGACCTGTATTCAGCAAACTTAATTCACATCGTCTTAATAACAACACACTCAACACAGCAGTGGTTTAGTGGTTAAGACGCTGAGCTTGAAGACTAGAAGGTCGGAGATCGATACCCGAGTGCTGCATGACGGATCTTAGGGACTTTAATTTTAATTTAATTTAATTTAATTTTTCAACTTATTCGCCGCCCACTCAGGCAAGCCCGACTCAGGGTGGCTTACATACTCTAAAATTCCACACAGCAAAACAGTTAGAAATGCCCACCCCCATTAAAATCCCACCCACCCCATGCAGGAGAGAGAGGGTGCATCTTATGGTAAAAGCCAGCGGGCAGGAGCTACATTGCCCTCAGGGCCCCATACCTGCCCTGCCAGCCTCATTCAGGCGTCCTTTGAGCTGAGTTTCTCCAGCAAAAACCCTTTCAACACAAAGTAATTTCTGACGTGAAATTTATTTAATAACAACACAAACATGTTTCTGATAGTTCTGTAAGTTTTTTTTTTAATGAAAGCATAATAGGTACCAACAGGAAGAAAAATTGAGCAGGTGAAACCTCATAGGTGTTTTTTTAAAAACCACCTGTGTCCCAGTCAACCCAATCTTACCCCTCAGTTTGTTGTAGGAGAGACTGAGAAAAAAAGAGGGTCACTTGGTATTTCCCAATTATAAATATTTTCATGGGGAGGAATGGTAACAGTATTATTCTGTTGCAGCCAAGCAATTAAATGTTATGACACTTTGAATCATTACAAGTTTTATTTGGCACATATTTTTGAGACTACAAATCCTCTTCTTCAGACCTCTCTATTTCTCTCTTGTGTATCTAAGGAAGTGGACCGGAGTCCATGAAAACTAATGGTGAACAACACTTGCTAGTTTTTAAGGTACCACAGGACCACATTATTTTAATAGGAATAGTGTGTGCTATGGCTCCGGCTGATTTCAGTGCAGAAACAGAGCAACATATACCTTAAGTGCAACCCAAAGGAAAAGGGAAGTCCCTTTGTCTCATAAGGTTCTTCGCACCAGTTCTTCCTTACCCCACATCATGATGATAGTTGAAGTCTTCCATTACCACTATGAGAATCAGAAATGAGGACTGGGATTTTCACCAAACCAATCCTTTGAATTCTCCATGGAAATTTTCACTCCAGTTTTTACTCTCGACTGTTGCTAGTTCAAACCATTCTGACACTGCAACAGTGGGGCTGGGTTTGGTTAAGAGTCCCATGAAGGAATGAGAACCTTCAGTCTGAAACGGAGCCACTTGTTGTTCTGTATTATACATCTTCAATGTAGAAGAGTTATTAAAGGTTGTTGCAGCACCTAGTTGTGGAGGATCTACTTGTCTGGTGATTATGGAGGAAATCAGTAACAATTTCACTCTACAAAAGTGTGAGGTTTACAGACTAAATATAGGTCTCATAATACATGTCTGTGCACCAGAAGAAGAGTTTCATAAGCTCATAGAATTTGAAGTGCTCATTAGTCTGGTGTAGTGGATCCAATAGAGCAGTGGTGCCCTCTATGGGGGCATGTGCGCTATCACCCTAGCACAGAGTTCGCCCGCTCCTCTGCCCAGCAGGCCAATGGGAGCACTTCCTCCCTCCTCCCTCCACAGAGTTCACCCCACCCCTCTGAGGTGCGGATGGCAGCCTGTTGAGTTTGGGCACTCGTTCTCTAAAAGGTTTGCCTTCACTGCGATAAGAGTATCAGACTAGGACTCAAGAGACCTCTGTTTGCATACCCAGTGATGAGGCTAGAAACTCATTGGGGAGTGGCACTGTCAAAAGTACTTCTTAAATTATTTCACATACTGTACTTTGAAAATCCTATTATGATTGCCAAAAGTCAGATTCAACTTGACAGCTTGTAGCAAAAAGTTCTTCCAGTTCACTTCCTGTGCCCTCAGTGGGGTCAGGGCTGAAAGGATTGAGGAGGACTTCCTTTTTACTTTGGCTGGTTAATCTAGCATTTCCACCAGAAGCAGGCAAAACAGTATATTCCAGAAAATGCTCACAGAACATCTATTATATATGAGACTTATGCATGCATCCTTGACTGCTCACTTCAGCTAAAGTCATATAATTTTCCTTGGGATAAAACATTCCTGTGCCCTGAAAAGCAGTTATTCCTAATCCTAACTAATAGTTCTTCTGGTCTTTATCATGCCTGATACCAGCACTTAATAAGCTCAGGATGAAAGATCCTCTGAGCTGATTCTTGGGTCTAGAATTATCCCTACTTGGAAGAGCAATAGGGAAGGGGAACAAAGTTTGCTCTGCTTGGGTAGGAAGTTGGCAGATTTTTGGCTGTAAAAATCCAAGTGCATATGTCTTAGTATAGAAGAAACCTGAAGTAATTTCTACCCCTTACTTGCCTTTAGATCAGTGGTTCCCAAAGTGGGCCCCACGCCCCACAGGGGACTTCAATTCCCAGAAGCCTAAGTCAGTATATTGGCTGATCAGTGCTTTGAGGAATTGACTTAGGCTTCTGGGAAATGGAGTCCAAGAACCAAAGATTGGGAAACACTGCTTTAGATGAATATGGCTGGTTGTTGTTGTTACATGTTGTGAAGTCGTTTCCAACTTCTGGCACCCTTATGAATGAGGTACCTCCAAAATATCCTATCATTAATAAACCTGCTCAGTTCTTGCAAATTCATACCTGCCGCTTCCTTTCTGAAGTCCATCCATCTCATATAGAGTCTTCCTCTTTTCCTGATGTCATCAACTTTTCCAGAGAGTCTTCTTTTCATAATATGCTTCAAAGTATTGTTGGGATAATAACAATATTGCATACACAAACACTGGGCATCAGTGAGAGAGGAGCAGGCTTCCACCGACTCACTTTTTCCACTTTTTCTCACTTTTCCTAACATTAGTCCACTTTTCTCACTTATTTAAGAAAATGCTCACTTTTCTCACTTTTCTTGTTAAAATATACCTCAAAAACCTTCAATTGTGCTAGTTTATCATGATTTTACCCCACCCAAGTAAAGACCTCAGCCAGTGTCGGCAAGCAAAGCGCAAGTGAAACTGCTCTCCAAGCCCAGCAAGGGAGAAAAGCCTAGAAAGGCTTCTTAATGGCTTCTCCCTAACACACTAGGCAGGAAGGCCTGCAAGAGCACAAGGCCCATCTCTTCCCGAGGGAAGCAGGCAAAGCCAGCACAAGGGAGTATTTTACCCCCAGTGGTGCTGGTCCATTGTAGTAATCTAATGACCAATGGTGAAGAATCTTAAGAAGTCATCAAAGTGCTCTGTGCACAACAAGTGGTTTGACCGGGAGGACAGCCTGGGCTCCAAAATTTTCCAGAAGGCTCAACCAATGATTCAAGTGTTATATGAAGAGATTGAGTCCCTACTCATTTTAATACTGTATTAAGTAGGCTCTGTAACGAAGAACTTCTTAATAACGAGACTGACTGCATGAAGGAAAGTTTTTTTAAATAGTAATAATTGTGTAGAAGTGCGCAAAGTTGACATCAGCTCTGAAGCCGAGTGACTCCTCAAGGACCAAGAGTGTTCTGAACTTCAAATTTTGAAATTCCACCAAGAGGCCCTGAAACACTATCAGGCAGCTGCGACTCAAATCCTTCAGAAGTCTATTCTAGCAAAGGGCAGAGAAGCCTCGCATCTGAAGTGTTTGAATCCACTAAACATCAAGGAAACCATGCCATTGCACTGCATTGTATCTGTGTACAAAGTGCTGTGATTGCCCATGGAAATAAATGAAGAGGCTCTCCGTGACGAGTGGAGACTGTTGCAGCTGGAAAATCTACCTGCTCAAGAACCTGGAAATAGAGTCGATGATTACTGGACACATCATATATTTTCAAAGACGGATGTCACCGGTGGGATCAAATATTCTCTGGTAAGCAAGGTAGTGAAGGCTGCCCTCTGCCTGGCCCATGGCAGCTCTGATGTTGAGCGAGGGTTTTCCATTTTGAAAAATCAGCTCCCCGCTGAACGGTCTGCCATGCTGGAGCGTACTTTGAATGCAAGACTTAACATCAAAGATGGCCTTCATGAGTACGGAGGCATTCCAGAGAAAGTCCCTCTCACCCCAGACCTTCTGAAAAGACCAGCAGCGGCACACAGCAAGTACAAAGTTACCTGGAAGTGGAAAGGAAACAAAAAGAGGAAGAGCTTTGAAAGGCAGAAGAGGAAGAGCGCATTCACGAAGAAAGGGAAAAACAAGAGGCTGCACAGCAGAAAGAAAAGCAGGAGTTAAAAAAGCTAAAAGAAGACCTAGTTAAGACTTCCAAGAAAGAAGTCGAGGAGTGCCAGGCTGCCAACCAGTTTGTGGGCAAGGCGCAGGAAAAATTGAAGGAGGCCATTGGCAAGGGTGACATGAAGAAAGTGAAGGTCGCTCAAGGGATGTTGGAAGGAGCGTAAGCTCTGCGCTCGCGGGCCGGAGAGTTGCAGAAAAGAGGGAACCCCTCCAGAAGAAAGTAGACAAGAGGACTTCCTCTATTTTGGAACAGCTGTTCAAAAACCACAAGAAGAGATCCGTCCCCCCAATAATAATAATAATAATAAAAATAAAAAACCAAGCCACTATTTTCTATGGATTTCCTTTTGTTATGTGATTTTTATGTGATCCAAGCCATTTGTTAACTGAGGTTCCACTGTATTGCCCTTTCAATATCCCTCCTCCTTTTAAAATCTATTTTAGTGAGACAGAGCACAGAGTTAATAGGAATATAACCTCTATGGGGTTTGGATTTCATGAAGACAATGAGGGGGAAATCGGCTTGACTGAATTAATCATAGTAAAAGTTAACATGTTTTATTGTTTTTGGAACGTGCCTGCCACAAGCCAAACAAAAGTTGGGGGTTTGAAACAGGTTGTGTGAAACAAAGTAGTAAAAATGTCCTATGATTATATTGTCACTGTATTTCATTCAGGAGGGTGTATAAAGATACTTTTCCTGTTATAAACGCAAAAGGCTGGTGAAGATACATTGCAGTTGGGTTCCTGCCCGTCTGCCTAGAGCCATAGACAGTGAATTTTCCAAGAATTTTATCTTAGTAGAGTTTAGTTTCAATAGCACCATATTTGCTGATACATCACTGAGTAGCTCTCACGGGAAATGACTAAATCCATCGATGTAAAAGGATAGTGAAAAGTTATGGTTTGTTCTAAAAGAAATGGATGTGTCACAACATTTGACTGTTCTGATGCACAATAGATAATAAGTTACTGTTAGGACAGATGGAGAAACAGAATGTTTTCCACTTGGTAAAAGGTATCGGGCAAGGATGAATTTTATTTCCTTATCAGTTCAGTTTTATAGACAGAATATATCATACAGAAAGCTAGAATAGATTCAGAAAAGGGGGGGGATGACAATTGGTGGAAGAGATTTAAGATATGGAAATAATACCACATTACTGGGAGAAAATGGCAATGAGTTACAGTGACTATTGAGGAAATCTAAACAAGAATGTGGAAAAGCAGAATTACAGTTGAACATTAAGAAGTCAAAAATCATGACCTTATAAGAGTTATGTAACTTCACTGTTGACAATATTTATCAATTGGAGCTTTATCATATAGCATGTTGTGCCATTGAAGCATGCCCACCTAAGTAGACCTCAGCAAGATACCTTAATGTGTGGTAGCTTTGCCACACATTTTAGACTTAAGGGTGAGGCCATCTGATGGGACCTTGACTCCTCAGTTCACACAGTAGGTCAGGCTGAGGCATCCAATGCACTGTCTGTTCAGTGCTTATTTGATCATTTTTAGCTTGTGACATCCCAAGAAGTGGACAAGGTACTTGCCCATGCTGGTTAGTAAAGCTCCCAGTATGGGCTCTGCAAATCATTAATTCAACATTGCAAGAGGACATATAGCAATAGAAAGAGCCATTCCCCCATTCTCCCTAAAGGTTAATGGTTCTGTAGATAACCTTAATAACTATAGACTCATATCTAACCTAAATTTTATGGAAAAGTTTATCAAGAAGGTAGTGGTGTACTAGTTGCAGGCATTCTTGGAGAAAACCAATTGGTTGGATCTGTTCCAGTCAGGATTCAGGCCTCCTCACAGCACTGAGACCACTTTGGTCTCCTCACATAATAACTTATCTGAAAGGCTGACGAGGGGGCTTTGTCCTTCTGGATCTTTCAGTGGTTTTTGATACCATCACCATAGTATCCTATTGGACCAGCTTTTGGTTTTGGGGATTTTAGTGTATGAGAACCAAGACACAGGAACAGCCGAAGGGTTGGCTTAACACATCTTTATTGCATGGTGGTCCGGGGGAACATGTGGTAATGGTGGACGAACAGCTCAATATATACAGTGGCTATACATTTGAATGTGGCTCCATGATAGCCCATTGGCTACCGCCCGCGTGACGTCATCCCTGGTCACGCCCTTCTTGTCCAGGTGAGGTAGTGGCGGGAATCTTCCCGCGCTGGAGTTCTTGAGTAATTGGGACCATATGAGCTGGACGCTCGCTATTGCCACCTAGTGGTTACTAGCTCGCGTCCTATTACAGAGGGTTACAGTGTTACAGTTGATGGGTGTTACATTGTTGCAAAGGCATAGTATTAGGAACACAACATCCCTCCCCCCTAGGATGAGACGAAGTCTCTCATCCAAGATGGCTTATTGCAAACGCGTTTTGGGCGTGATGCTGGCTGGCTTGTCCCGGGGGCGCTACTGCTTCTCTGTCCCCTGGTCTCTTGTCCTGCAATGAGAGAGGGAGACTCGTTAGCGACTTGCCGCGGTTCTGCGGCTTTTGGGGAAGGGACAAACTCCATTGTGGAAAAACCGGGGGCACTGGGGGCTAACGAAAACCCCCGCTTCTCGCTTGGATGGGTGGGGGACCACTCCGAAACCCCCCCGGTTTTGTAACTGAAACTCGAAATCATCTACTGGGTTATTGGGGGCATCCCTCAGGCTATCTATGAGGACAGACTCCTTCCCCTCCCCCCTAGGTGGGGACCACTGGTCCCCCTCTCCTCCCCCTTGGGCTGAACGGGTGGGGGAGAACCCTAACGTTGAATCCTTCTTCGCGCCGTCCGCGCTTTGGCTGCCCGGGACCCGGCGCTGGAGTTGGTCTGTGTGCCGTCTCCAGAGTAGACCCGCACTGGTCTACACAATACGACACGGGACCCGTCTGCCCAGGCTGGCCCCACGCTAGCGTAGTTCCTGCAATGCACCGGGGCACCTATTTCGAAACTCTTTGTGTCCGCTAACCCGATGTTCCTCCCAGTGTCCTCCACCCTCGTTGGGTCTAGCCTGGTCAGAATCGTGGTCAGCTTCCTACGCATTAAGAGCTCCGCGGGCGAGTACCCTGAAGCTAGGGGGGTCACCCTGTAGGCCAGCAAGAACTGACACACTTGCAGGTTAAGATCCCCGGGGCCCATGCGCCTCAGTGCATCTTTGGTGGTGCGCACGAGGCGCTCTACCTGGCCGTTTGTTGCCGGGTGGAAAGGGGCGGAGGTGATGTGCCGAATGGCGTTGATCTCGGTGAATGCCCTGAACTCAGCGGACGTGAAACAACTAGCGTTATCGCTAATTAGGGTGTCGGGTATACCGAACGTGCTAAAAACCCTACGCAAGTGCTTTACTGTCGTTGCTGAGGAGGTGCTCGTAACTGGGATTACCTCCAACCACTTGGAGTAAGCATCCACCACGAGGAGAAAAAGTGTCCCTCTAAATGGGCCCGCAAAATCAATGTGCACACGGGACCACGGCCCCTTTGCCGCGTCCCATTCCCTGTGCGGCAGACGCGCTTCTGCAGGTTGGGAGCATTGGCAGCTCTCACAAGTGCCCACCATGTGCTCGATGTCGGCGTCTAATTGGGGCCACCAGAAGTAGCTCCTGGCCAGAGCCTTGGAGCGGACAATTCCAGGGTGGCTGACGTGCAGCAGTTTGAGCACCCGCGGCCTCAGGGATTCGGGGACTACCACCCGCTGGCCCCACAGAAGGCACCCCCTCTCTATGGACAACTCTAGCCTCTTCCTGAAAAACGGGGCGAACTCTGCCGCCGGGGAGGACGCTGGCCACCCTTTCTGCACCCAGGAGCTGACTAGAGCTAGCGTTTTGTCCTTGCCGGTCGCCTTGGCGATGTCTGCGGGTACAATGGGAGGCGAATCTAAGACCTCTATCAGGAGCACTTGGCGGTCTTGTTCTTCCTCGCCCACGATGCTGCTAGTGTGGGGTAGGGGAGACCTCGACAGGGCGTCCGCGTGGCTTATTTCCTTTCCTGGGCGGCACACCAACGCGTGCTGATACGCGTTTAAGAAGATGGCCCACCTTAACATCCTAGGGGACAGGATCTGAGGTGTGGGCTTGTCTGCAGTGAAAATGCCTAGCAGGGGCTTGTGGTCGGTCACTATGGTGAAGGGGCGGCCATAGAGGAAATCGTGGAACTTTTTGGTCCCCGCGATTATTGCTAGCGCCTCCCTGTCTGTTTGGGCGTAGTTTCGCTCTGCCTGGGACAGGGATCTGGAGTAGAATGCTACCGGGGCCTCTCTCCCGCTTTCCAGCACGTGGCATAGCACCGCCCCCACCCCCACTGGGGATGCATCACATATCAGAACCACCGGTCTCTTGGGGTCAAAGTGGGTTAGAATGGCATCAGACGCTAGGAGTTGTTTCAGTTCGATGAATGCCCTCTCCTGGCTCTCGCCCCACTTCCACGCCTCGTCCTTCTTGAGTAGCTGGTGAAGCGGCTCTGCTACCGATGCCTTCCGAGGCAGGAAGGAGTGGTAGAAGTTTAAGAGCCCTAGGAACGACTGCAATTCGGGCTTGGAGGTGGGGCGAGGTGCATTTTGAATGGCGGCTACCTTTGATTTGGAGGGCTTGATTCCCGCAGGGGTTACCCTGAAACCCAAGAACTCGACCTCTTTTGCGAAGAAAATGCATTTGTCTTTTCGCAACCTCAACCCCGCCTTTTCAAACACCGCCAGCACTTTGTCTAGCCTTTCAGCCAACTCCGCCTCACTTCCCCCCGTTATCAATACGTCATCAAAGTATGGCAAGACCCCATCTAGCCCTTTTAAGAGGCGTTCCACAAGCGACTGGAAAATGCCCGGCGCCGAGTTCACGCCAAACTGTAGGCGCGTCACCTGGAACGCCCCCTTATGAGTGACTATTGTTTGCGCAGCAGCTGCAGCTGGGGTTACTGAGAGTTGCTGATAGGCTTGCGCCAGGTCAAGTTTTGCGAAACACTTCCCCCCATGTAACCTGGCCAACAGGTGGCTGACTACCAGCACCGGATACGCATTTGGGCGGATCGCCTTGTTAATGGTGCACTTATAATCAGAGCATATGCGAACCTCCCCGTTGGCCTTTAGCGCAGTTACAATCGGAGTTTCCCACTCCGCGGAATCAACAGGAACAAGAATTCCCTGGCCCACCAATTTGTCCAGTTCCGCCTCTATCTTGTCCTTTAGTGCGAAAGGCACTCTGCGCGGCTTGAGTCTTATTGGGCGGACCTCCGGGGCCAGGTCTAACGCTACTGGGGGTCCCTTGAATTTTCCGAGTCCTTTCTTGAAGACTTCGGGGTGCGCGTCACACACCTCCTGTATTGGGTCAGTCCCAACGGCATGCACCCCCCCAATGAACAAACCCAGGGGCTTAAACCATTGAGTCCCGAGGAGGCTGCAACTTCCCCCTTTGAGAACAACCAGGGGAAGTTCCGCGGCGTGTTGCTTGTATTGGACCTTGAATTTTCCAACCCCCAACACCGGAATGCTATTTCCCTGTACGTCCCGCAGCGTGGACCTCAACGCTTTGAGCTTAGGGCGCACGTGGGGGGAAATGCCCAAGAACTCCCGCTGGGACATGATTGAGTAGGAGGAACCTGAGTCTATCTCCATCCTAACAGGGGCCCCTTGCACCAGTACCTCAACAAAGTAACAGGGGTGTCCCAAGGACACGCTGTACACTGGGGCATTGTCGCTGCTGTCATCGGAGATGCGGCCCACACCGTCCTGCTTCCTCGCAGGCCGGGCGCCCTCCTTGGTCCTTGGCGAGCGGTCTGACGAGCTCTTCTGGTCCTTGCGCCGCCGTCTGCAGACCTTGGCGATGTGCCTCCGGCGTCCGCAGTTGTGGCACTCGGCCTTCCGGAACGGGCACTGGATGCGGTCGTGGGCCGCTCCACAGCCATCGCAGCGTCGGCCGTCCTTCTGAACCCTCCGGCCGTCCTCGTCATCGCTGCTCTCCGTGGAAGATTTCGGCGTTCGTCTGGCCGCATGCACCGAGCCTGCTGCCTTGTCGGACTGTGGGGGCCTTTCTCTGAACCCCTTGACTCCGGCCCTCGTGGCTTCCGCGGCCTGCGCCGCCTTCACGACCTCGCGCAGCGTCGGGGGTGGCTCCTGGTTCATCAACTTTCGCTGAACCTCCTCGTCCCACAGGCCACACAGCATGCGGTCCCTGAGGGCGATTTCCAGATTTTCCCACTTGCATGGGCCGGTGGCCAACCGCAGGGCCGCTGCAAAGGCGGCGATGGACTCACTGGGCGCTTGAACTCTCTTCCAGAACGCGTCTCGAGCCGAAAACATCGAAACCGGGGGCTGGAAATAGTCGCGCATCGCTTTCAGGAGCTGTTTGACCGACAACTCGCTCACCTTCTTTGGTGATACCAGGTCCACCAATACTCTTTTGGCAGCGTTCCCGAGCATCCTGGTGAGGATGGCCCTCTTCTTTCCTTCGTCCGTAATGTCGGACACCACCAACGCGTCTTGGAAGTCCATTTCGAAAAGCTCCCAATCTTCCGGCTTGTTGATGTCAAAACCGGCATGTGTCTTGATCTCGTGGGGATCCATGATCCCACCTTCGTCGCCAATTTAGTGTATGAGAACCAAGACACAGGAACAGCCGAAGGGTTGGCTTAACACATCTTTATTGCATGGTGGTCCGGGGGAACATGTGGTAATGGTGGGCGAACAGCTCAATATATACAGTGGCTATACATTTGAATGTGGCTCCACGATAGCCCATTGGCTACCGCCCGCGTGACATCATCCCTGGTCACGCCCTTCTTGTCCAGGTGAGGTAGTGGCGGGAATCTTCCCGCGCTGGAGTTCTTGAGTAATTGGGACCATATGAGCTGGACGCTCGCTATTGCCACCTAGTGGTTACTAGCTCGTGTCCTATTACAGAGGGTTACAGTGTTACAGTTGATGGGTGTTACATTGTTGCAAAGGCATAGTATTAGGAACACAACAGGGATTGTTGACACTATTTTGCAGTGGCTCTGGTCCTTTCCTTCTTGATCATTGGATTCAAGCAGTTCAACTCGGGGAATCTATTTTGACTCCATGGACATGCCATTGTGGTGTGTTCTCCAACGTTATCTATCATCTATATCAGGGGTTCCCAACCTAAGGCCCGTGGGCCAGATCTGGCCTGCGGCACCATTTCATATGGCCTCCACCCTTCCAAAGGCATTTGAGAAACAAAATGGCTGCCCCCATTATGCAAGCAGGGCAAAATGGCCATCTGGCCCTCAAAGCTGACAGAGAGAGCGTGGGCTGGCCCCCAGCTTGAAAAGGTTGGGAACCCCTGATCTATATAAATCAGAAGACTGAAACCTGGAAGGGCAGAAATTAAAGAATCAGAAAAGTTCTTCAACTGTGAGGATGTACCACTAGAGACCAAGGATAAGACCATCTATTCCATGGATGTGAAAGCTGGAGAGTGAAGAAACCTCACCGGGAAAGAGGGATGGGGGTTTGACTTGTTTGAAATATAGTGCTAGAGTCAAACTGTACAGCCAGAAAGACAAATAAATGGATTCTACAACAGAGGTCAGCAAACTTGGCTCTCCAGATGTTCTTGGACTTCAATTACCAGAAGCCCAAGTCAGTACACCTGCTGATCAGGGCTTTTGGGAATTGAAGTTCAAGAACATCTGGAGAGCCAAGTTTGCTGACCTCTGTTCTAAAACCAATCAAGTATGAACTCTCACTAGAAGCTAAAATTACTAAATTGAGGCTGTCTTACTTTAGATATATCATTAGAGGCCAAGATTCACTGGAAAATACAATAGTGCTGGGGGGAAATTGGGGCAGCAAGAAAAGAGGAAGTCTGAACATTTGATGGATTGACTGAATGAAGGTTGCAAGATCTGAGCAGAACTATTAAAGACTGAAGCCTTTTTTTTAATAGAGGCAATTCATTCATAGGGTTGTCATAAGTCAGAAGCAACTTGATTTCACATTTCAGCAGGGCAGGAAAAGGACAAGATGGCACCTTTTGATTTTCATACCACGTATGGAAGCAAACTGGAGTGGCAGTTGAGTCTTTCTGTGAAACTGGAAATGATGCAGTATTCCTGCAGTACATCTGAAATTTAGGGGTTACTGGGGACCTGTGTTATGGGAAGTAATGATATTTAATCATATCTGTCCCCATTTGGTCCAATTGCAGAGATGGGAAACATCCATTCCTCTGAAATGCAACTCCCGGGATGCTATAACCGAAATGGCCAGTAGCCATACTGATAATGATAATCTGTGAATTGTAGTTCTGCTGATCTTTTTGCAATTTCCAGTTGAGGGAGCTGTCCTGTAGCTAGCCATACAAGGAACTGGAATGCCTTGAGACTACTACCAGCAGCTGTTATGCCAGCTCTGATCAGCCAGAGATTGATGATTCATTTATTTTTAAGATGGCATAATTTCTAGTAGATGGTGAAATTATTTCATAGGATTCTTGCCCTGTTCTTCCAAAGCTATTCCATTCTCTCCTGTAGTGCTCTACTAGTACTTAACACCCCCGCAACAAATCCACTTCTCTTTCCTTCTTTCCTCAAGTAAAGATTAGCTTGCTAATAATTTTTCCAAAAAACTGCACAATGATGTTTCATGGCACAGCTTTTATTAAAGGATGATGCAGTCCTCCTTCTCTATATGGAGAGCTTATTTGTTGTGCAAGACTAAGCTGATAATAAACTGTAAGTAGATCCATTTGGGATTTGGCACAGATCAGTATCCTACTACTAGCATAGAGAAAATGGATTAATGTAGCCAGGCAGTTTGTTCCTAAGCTATTAAATGTTTGGAAAGGAACAGAAAACTACAATTCAGCAAAGAAGCCTGTCTTTTGAGGGGACCAGTGAGAATGAAGAAATTTTTCAAAAGAACATTTTTGTATATTCTATATGGAAGGATGAAGGGTTTTGTAAGCCGCAGTAAAACCTTGAGATATGAAATTAATTCGTTCCTTGAGGTTTTTTGTACCGTATTTCGAAAATTTCATATCTCAAAATGTTGTTTCCCATAGGAATGCATTGAAAAGCAAAAAATCCATTCCAGAGCTCAGAAAAAAGCCAAAAAAAGTATTTTTTTCTGTTACACTTCATAAAGTACACTTTTGAATTTTTTGCTGCATTTGGGCACTCTATAAAGAGACTTGAATAGGTAAAAGATGCTTATTTGGCTTTCCTCTGAGCTCTGGAACTTATTATTTTGGTTTTCAATGCATATTTGGCACATTTTTGACAGTGCCCTCTAGTGGCCAGCTCTGGTAATTGCCGGCTCAGTACCCAACTATCAGCTGTTGATGGGACGAGGGAATTTTTGGCACTTTGTGGCTGCAGGGAAAGCTTCTGGTGGCGCCAAAACATAATGAAAAATTATAAAAACTGTGAAAATGCTCCAAAAACCCTTCCATCACTGTGGGAAGCATCAGAAGACACCCCCCCCCCAAAAAAAAAGTCGTATAAAAATCATATCTCAAAGCATTATTTTTCCGAGATTTCCTTTCATATCATGAGTTTTTTGTAGGTCGAGCCATTCGTAACTCAAGGTTTTACTGTATCACTGTCAGTTTAGCTCACAGTCTGTCACTACCATGTTACTTGTGTCAGTTCAGTTACAGAACTGAGATATGACAAATAAAAAAGAAATGTCACAAGGATTCATGTGTGGCACTCTTTATGTGCAGCAATCATCCCAAAGATTAACAAATTCAGAAGTCTACTTGTAAACAGACAAAACTATAATTAGTGGATGTCAGCCATGTCAGCTTGAGGCTTTCTTGACTAGCATTGCCTCATTTCTTGAGAAAACTATACCATGTGAAGATCCATGCTAAGATCACAAAAGGGAAAATTGCCATGATGCTACAAATGTTGTAGTATAAAATTATACCCTTTAATAATAATTTTATTTCTAGCAAAACCACAGTGAAATACTACTGGGAGTGCCTAGTTGTCCACTATGGTGACTATTTGCACATCCCAGCAAAAGAGAAAGAGTGGAAAAAGAAGACAAAGGAGAGGGTGGATTTGCATGGTTACATTAATATATGTTTATACATGCACAGCTGGCTGGACAGCTCAGTGGTTTAGGTATCTGGCTGTGGAGCCAGACATTGAGAGTTCAATTCCCCACTGTGCTTCCAAGGAAAAAGAGCTTTCCTGTGCAACTTTGGGCCAGCTGCACAGTCCCAGAGCACCTGCAGAAGAAAGGAATGGTAACCCACTTCTGTGTATTCTTTACTAAAAGAGTCGCCATAAATTAGGATTGTGTTGATGCCACACAATTATTTGTATTACAGACGCATCTTTAGGCAAAATGACTCAAATACAAAGAGAAATACAATAGCTTCAATCTGATATAGATCACTTGTCTTTTTTGTTCTACAATCCCCAGGATTCTGGAAATTGTATTTTTAAAAAACACGTGAAATTTCCAATCTGTGCATTTTATAGAATAATAGAATCACAGAATAATGGAGTTAGGTAAAGGTAAAGATCACCCTTGCTCAAAAGCCAGTCGTATCCACCAAATCCAATTCCCTGCTCAGTTTATAGAGTAGAAAACTGTAACAAGGTGATACGAATACCTATCCACTGTTTGCTCTCCAAATGTTATTCTCTTTTATTGTAATTTTCCCATCATAACTTAGCTTTTATAACCAGTCTTTCAAACAGAAGACTATTGTTTGACAACCTTTCAAATAGGACTGTATCCTTTACCCTAAGGGCCAAACTATAATTACAATACAACTAGCACACCTATCAAGAAGGTATACCTTAAGTGCAATGAGTTGTCACAACAGGAACTTTTCACACCTCCATTAGTTATTAAATTAGTGAACTTCATTTTGTGATTGGTCTTTGAGAGGTAAACACAGATGTAATTTGCAAGTATGATTGCTCAGTCACAAAGGTCTCAGAAAGTAATCACATTTTCTGATGGCATAGACACAGGAGGGGAAAGGTTGAATTCCCTTTGCAGCTTCACTCATGCTTACTACAACCCTGTTTTTCACATTTTAAAAACCAATGCATTTTAATTATATTCATGAAATTCATGTATGTCTAATTTGAACTAACTTTGCCAGAATGAGAGAGAGCCTGTAACAGCTGACAGTTTTGTGTGCTTTTCTGTGTGCGGGCATGTGCATGCTGTGGGAAATACTGCTGTATAATCAATTAATGTGCTATGGAGGGTTTAGTCCCCTCCCCCTAACAAATCTATTGTTTCAAACAGATACAAATTTTGTCTTGGGCAATGCCCAGATAGTGGATTGGCCCATTGTGTACAGCAATGACGGATTTTGCAAGCTCTCAGGATATCACCGAGCAGAAGTTATGCAGAAAAGCAGCACCTGCAGGTATTTCAGAGCTGATTTCCTTTTTCTCTTTAAAAAACAAGACCTGTAATGTTGTTATGTTCTTGCTTGAGCAAAATACATTTAAAAAACCACACAGTATGTTCACCCTGCTTCCCAGTTTTCTCTTCCCCAGGCTGTAAAAGAGAACAGCAGCTGCAGTTTTGCAGATGAGAGGCTAGGACTGCATCCAACGTGACTATGTGCAGAGTCACTGTGTTTGACACTAACATATATTTTCCCATTTTATACTTATGGCCTGGCCCGTGCTGGCCATTTGGGACACAGGGACAAGTCCCGGTGCACCCCAGTTACTGGCACCCCCCAAAGGTGGGCAGAAGTATGTCACCTGGTAGCCACAATCCATGACATCATGCAGTACCCCCATAGGTGCCGCCCCCTCCCTTCCAGTCCAGCGCCCTTTTAGCATAGCCAGCACACTCCTGCTCATGGCAATCTAGTGTTGTGGAGTAGGCTGAGAGTAAATGATTCATCTTCAGGACCAAACTGGGATTAGTACCCAGGTTTGGCTTACATCAGGGATTCTCAACCTCCGGCCCGTGGCACCATTTCATGTGCCCCCACCCACCACCACCACACCAGGAAGTGCCATGCGGTAGAGTAAGTCCAAAATGCAAACACTCCCCTCCAAAAAAACAAAAAAACAAAACACGTTTGAGGCAGTAGAAAGAATCTGTTTACTTTTATGACTAAAATGAATAAACTTCTTCAGTAATAAAGTAACTTGTCTTCAGTTCCAAAAGATAATTTAAAATAAAGTACTCACATCAAACTTCACAGTAATTCCAAAGTCATAATATAACAAAAATGAATAGACTTATCTTCAGTAATAAAGTAAATTAGCTTCAGTTCCAAAAGGTAATGTTCAATAAGGTATTTGTATCAAACTTCCAGTAATAAAATAACTTTTCTTCAGTTCCAAAAGGTAATATTCAATAAAGTATTTATATCAAACTTCCAATAATAAAGTAATTTTTCTTCAGTTCCAAAAGGTAATATTCAAACTCCAAAACCTGTTCCGGTATACGGTTTTTCGTTATAATCTCTTCATCAGGAAGATTTAAACATTTCCAATCGTGTCAAAACGGCCTCTCAAGCTTGCTCTTTCAGTGCCATGTGGTGGAGTAAGGGCAAAATGACAGTCCGGCCCCCGAAGCTGTCTGAGAGAGCGTGACCTGGCCCCTGGCTTTAAAAGGTTGAGAACTCTTGCCTTACATGAATTCGGTCTAACCATGTACCAACTACACTTCAACTAATGTGTCATGATCCATGTTTTTCCTGCAGTGTGTACTCTAATCTAAACACTGGCAATTTCTTCCTCTCTTGTTCGTGGTTTTTTAGAATGCTTGTTTATTTTGAGAGGAGGAAGAGAGAGAGAGAGGAGAGTGAGAAAGAGCAAAAAGAAAGAACCAGTAGAGATTTATATTGTTGTCATTGACTGCAACTCGTATCTGAGAATGCTTTTTCCCCTGAAGCAAGAAAAATGCCATTGATGTGAATTTGTTTAAGGTTGATCACAGCTTGCCATGAAGTGACCCATACACTATAATCTCGGAGCCATCCCTTGTGGCACACAGGAAATTAGACATGCAGGATTCAACACTGGGATTGCAATGGACTGCCACAGCCTTGAAGATATGGACAAGGTGTGCCTTGACAGCTAGTCCATCTGGCACGGCCTCTTCTGCTTCCATGACCATTGGTAATCAGAGTTCCTCCTCTGCTCATTTTGCCGTTGGGCCCAATACGATGGTTTCATAGAGATTCATATACATGCACATAAACAGACACCCTTCCATGAAATATAAGAATGTTAAAAGTGGCATTGTGTTCTCTTAGTGTAGAGGTGGACAACTTCAGAAGGCCTCTTAGAATTTAGAGGACTTCATATCCTTTCTGAAACCCCTGCCTGGCTCTCAAAATGCAAATTGTGACTCTGGAAGCCTCTGAAGAATACAGTTCACTCTTCATATCAAATGTTGCCCCCTTGAGAAGCCCTTTGATTTTAGGAACATAAAACACTTCCTTTTCTAAAAGACCTTTATTTTAAAGAGAAGAAACCTTTCAAAGCCTAAAAGAAGCATATGGGACAAATCATATCCCTTAGAAGGTTGGTGCAACGTGATTTGTGTTTTGGAGGCTGTGTTTTCTTGGGTTAGTGTTTGTGGCATATAGACCAAGGAAAGACTCTGGGAAACTTGGAGAGGAGATGTTCTATTTTGCCATCACTGTACTGTTGCCTAAAACTGGCCCTGTTCTAAAGAGTATGAAAGCATTTGTTTCACATTATATGAACAGTGATCTATTTGTGATGGTTCTGTTGATGAAACTGCTTCTATCAGTGGAAACTAGAGGAGGGGTCAGAAGATTATCTTACTCTCCTATATAATGTCTTGCATGTTTTCAAAACTATCTGCCAAAGGCCAAAACAACATCAACAGCAAGGTTTCAGGCTGGGCAGAGGGTTGGTGAGAGGTCAGGAAGAGAATAAATTTCTATTATGTCTACAACAGAAATGAGAAAAATTGCATTTTGGGCTATATCTTCCAGGATTCTACGGCAACATAGTCACCCTAGTGATGGGATTCTGGATGCTGTCATTCAAAAAGGCACCATTATCTTCCTTAGTACTCCATTCTTGCCAGTGGTGGGCTCCAATTTTTTACTACCACACTGTGGGCGTGGCCTACTTTGTGGGTGTGGCTATGTGACTGGGTGGGCGATTTAATCATGCCTGTCACATGACCATGAAAGGATCTGCAAATACAGACAGCACTGGCTCTTTGGCTGCAAATTGAGATGAGCACTGCACCCTAGAGTCAGACACGACTGGCTTTTGAGCAAGGGCGACTTTTCCCACCAAAGTGGTCCCTATTTATCTACAGTACTTGCAATTTCTTGCTTTCAAACTGCTAAGTTGGCAGGAGTTGGCATAGGGACGGGAGCTCACTCTGTCATGCAGTACCTGAGAATCGAACTCCAGAAGTAGGAAAAAACCAACATGTTAAAAGTTTTGCTCTTAGAAGCATTGGAGGGCTGAGTTACCAAAATACCTTCTGAGGGCAATGTTCCCTCAAGAGAATAAAGGAGTAAAGGGGGGTGGGGTGGCAGAGACTGGAGGGAAGAGGAGTTTCCACCCCGGAGAGAGTTTTTTTTCTTGGGGTGGGAGTGGGGTTGGAGTTGGCAGGGGAAGTAGTTGGGGCCCCCTCCCCAGACCCACACCTTGCCCCGTACATTGTTTGTTGGTGTACAGGAGGAGGCCCTTGGAATGGAGACCCAAGAAGAGGTGCAGGGAGGAAGTGCAGGGAGGGAAATGGGCGTGGCCATGGGGAATTTCTACTACCCCCCACCCTGCACGAATCGGTGCGATCCAGGAGCTGCCCATCGACTCTTGCCCCTCCCCTGATCCCTGCCCATGAATATCTGCATACCTGTCAAGTACCCCGCATTGGCCGGGATTTCCCCGTAATTCAGTCCTCTTCCCGGCTGCACGTATTTTAAATTATTTTCCCTCATTTTTTTGAAGAAGGGGAGGCGCGTTCCAAGATGGCGATTTTGCTGGCACGTGATCAATACAGACTTCCCCTGGCCTGGAAAGTGCAGTGGAGCATCCTGGGAGCTGTTGCTGTTTGGGTGGGTAGCCCTCATTGAGGAGAATGGAGAGCAGGACTACAGCTCTCAGTACTCTTTGTGCTTGGGGGCAAAGCAGCCCCGGTGCATCCTGGGAGCCGCAGTTCTTTGGGTTGGCAGCCCCAATGAGATGCATAAGGAGCAGGACTACACCTCCCAGTGGCCTTTGGGTTTCCATTGGGCAGCGTGAGGAAACGGAGGAGGAGGAGAGAGGGAGAGATCGGAGCACTGCAGTGCTGAGGGAAAAAGCTGCTCCTGGATGGCACACAGAGAGAAGGGGTTTTGCTTACATGGCTGCACAAATTGTGTGTGTGTGTGTGTGTGTGTGTGTGTGTGTGTGTGTGTGTGTGTGTGTGTGTGTGTGTGTGTGTGTGTGATGAGCTCCCATCTCAGTCCCAGCTCTTGCCAACCTAGCAGTTCAAAAGCAAGAACTTGCAAGTAGATAAATAGGAACCACTTTGGAGGGAAGGTAAACAGTGTTCCGTGCACTCTGGTGTCTAGTCATGCCTGCCACATGACAACAGAAAACAGCACTGGCTCTTTGGTTATAAACAGAGATGAGCACAGAACCCTAGAGTTGGCTATGACTGGCTTTCGAGCAAGGACAACCTTTACCTAATAATAGAAAATCCCTGAATGGTATTCAAATTTGCTGTGAAGTTTGGCCCTGTTTATGCAAGTGCTTAGTAAAGGTCTTCCTTACTCAAAAGCGAGTCGTATCCAACTCTAGGTTGCAGTGCTCATCTCCATTTACGGCCAAAGAGCCAGTGCTGTCTGTTTGCAGACATTGCCATGGTCATGTGGCAGGCATGACTACAGCCCAGCAAGTCACATGGTCAGATTTGACCACACCCACAGATGTGGCCACACCACCAAGGTAGCCCCGCCCACAGTGTTTCCCTTATTTTCAAATCCAAAACTTGACAGGTATGATATCTGTATGCAGCCAAAGGCAATTTCAGAGCTTGATTAGGTTTTAGATTTATTTTATTTATTTATTATATTTATACCCCACTCATCTAGGAGATTTTTCTACTCTGGGTGGCTAACAACAGAAAACTCACACATTAAAAACATTAAAAACAATCACACTTAAAAAACATAGACATATCAGGAACAAAAAAACATTGTCGACGGAGGGAGATAAAATAAATAGCTAACGCTTAGTCGTTGGCAATATATTCTCAAAAAGCCTCTTTAAAAAAATAATTCCATTTTCTAGAATTGTCCATATTAGTTAGGGAACACAAGTCTGGCCAATTTATCCTGCTATAGTAATAGAGTAGACCATATATTGCCAGTGACTCAACGCCGAGCGTCAGGCAGTGATTAACTAACCTGACAACCCTAAGGACCATTGGCATTGGTGAGGTTGACAGGGAAGGGTGATGGTCCCCAAATGGATTAAATCTCACTTGAATCTGTCTTGCTGGAGGGCAGCAACTTCATCAATACTGGCCTGGGGCTGAGGAGGACTTTGTGTGCCTAAAGGGCTTAGGACCAGAAAGTGACATGTGGAGCTGGATCAGAGGTACGAGTGTCACGCTGTGATAATGGAAGGCAGATGAAAGGCCACAGCATTATTTATTTATTTAAATTTATATTGCCACCCACACACAAGTGACTCTGGGTGGCTTACAGAAAACAGATCTCATTCACATAAAATTACGACCTTAAAACTTTGAAACCATTAAAACCATTAAAAATAACCACCCAACTTTACTAATTTGAATATAATTAAAAGCAGCCTACATTATATCAATGTGCAAGGAGGGGCTATCACATTGCTGGTTTCCCACACCTGCTTCGCCACCCAAGTTTTGAAATCTTTCCTGAAGGGCACTAGCTCTGTCCGGAGACGTAGTTCTGTTGGCAGGAGGTTCTAAAGGGCCGGGGCAGATACTGAAAAGGCCCTCTTCCTTGTGCTAGAGAGATGAGCCTCTCTAGCTGATGGCACCTTTAAGGAGCCCCTTCGGTCTGACCTGGTGGGATGGGCAGATATCCTTGGGGTGATGCAGTCTCTTAGGTATCCTGGCCCACTACCATGTAAGGCTTTAAAGGTCATAACCAGCACTTTGAATTGCACCCAGAGGCACACCAGCAACCAATGCAGGCTCCCACAGCAGGGGTGAGGCATGAGCATAATACCCACACCCCATCACCATGCGGGCAGCTGCATTTTGGACCAGCTGCAGCCTCCAAATGTTCATCAAAGGCAGCCCCATTAGAGCGCATTACAATAATCTAGTCTATAGGTGACCACAGCATGTGTGACCATGAGTAAGGAGTCCCGGTCTAGGAGCGGGCGGAATTGGTGGATGACACGAAGTTGTGCAAAAGCCCTCTTGGCCACGACTGCCATCGTTGAGCAGGAGCCGTGAGTCCAGGAGGACCCCCAAATTATCACTGGGTCTGTCTGAAGCAAAAGAGCCCCATCCAGTACCAAAGGTGGTAGCTCCCAGGATAATGCGGGGGCCCTGACCCACAGCCACTTAATCTTGCCGGGATTCAGTTGTAGCCCGTTGTCCCCCATCCAGACCCCAACAGCTTCTAGACACCTGGATAGGACTTCAACTGCATCACTTGAATCGCCACAGGCTGAGATGTATCATCTGCATACTGATGATCACCCCATGGGAACGGATGATTATATTCGCAGGACAGTCTTCATGGCTGATCATTATGATAATCGCAGATATTTGGAATTGGATATGGCACAAGAAGAAGACGACGACGTTGGGGGACATCTGGATGTTGTAGTCTAAAAATAACTTCTCCAATAAATGTTCTAGGCATTCTTATTTTAATCACTCTTTTTGCACTCTTGGCATTATTATGCTAAAATTTTTATATTGTGTATGTATATTTTGATTGTCCCTACCTCTCATAAAAGATAACAGGTATTATACTGCCATGAATTGCCAATAGATTTCTGGTGGAGAATCCTCTCGTTTTCTGTCTTAATATGATGATTCTATTGAGGAAAGGAACTGCTACTAGAGCAAGTATATGCACATCTATCCATTGTGCAGCAAAAAGAGAAAACTGAATAATTTCTATTCCTCATATTGATGCTTTTATTAAGAATCTCTTCTTCAGAGGAATAATTATTGGGCTGCATGCAACATTATATTGTATAAGCAGCCTTCTGCTTGTGCATCAGGCTGTACTCAGATCTTGGGGACCCACAGGAAGCTGCTTATGACAGGGAGAATCCGTTCCACCATCAGAGTCTGTTCTGCTGACAGTCTATCTTTGGATATGATCCATGACCAAGTAATAAGTCTGATTTTGTGGGCATGAAAATTCTTAACAGGATTTTTAAACCTATTTTGTTCACATACCTTAGAGCATTGGTTCCTAATGTGGGGCACACCCCCATAGGGGAACTTCAATTCCCAGAATCCTAAGTCAGTACATTGGCTGATCAGTGCTTTGGGGAATTGACTTAGGCTTCTGGGAATTGAAGTCCAAACACCAAAGGTTGGAAAACACTGCCTTAGAGTAAGTCCTATTTAATTTAGTACAGCTTACTTCTGAGTAGATGAATATAGACTTGTACTTTACGTCCCTTGTATCAATATGTTGTGCTTATGACTCTGCAATCTTCCTTTGAATGTCCTTTTATTTCCTTACAGTTTTATGTATGGAGAATTAACAGACAAAGATACAGTAGATAAAGTTCGGCAAACATTTGAGAACTACGAGATGAACTCTTTTGAAATACTGATGTATAAGAAGAACAGTAAGTTGATTTTTAACTAATTTTTAGTAAAGTTGTGCTGCAATACCAACAAAGCAGATAAGGGGGAAAATATCTTAACCTGATTGATCCACCACTGTCATATCATAAGTGTTATGTGAATGGCACTGAAGATATCCTTTTTACTACCCTAGTCCCTAATAGTTTTCCAACTGGAGTGAATTTGGTAGAATTGTAACTTTAATACTGTAGCAGGGTTGCCCCTGATGACATACAGCCATCTATAATCAGACACAGTTTGAAATAAATTGCTCTCTTATAGAGGTTTAATAGGGTTGTAATTTTTTTATTCCTTTGACTACAGATCCCATAATTCTCCATTCTGAGAGTTCTATGTGACATCTAAATGTGGCATACTTGAGAGAAAGGTTTCAATTGGGAGGATTTGAAGCTGAGCTAGGCATAGCTCAACCTTTTTCTATTGAGAAAGCTCCCAGCTTGCAGTGGGGTATGATCATGAAATTCGGTGGAACTAGTCCTAGCTCAGCTTCATTGTTTTTCAGCTGAGTCCTTTCGCTAAAACCGTGATGGCAAACTGTGGCACTCCAGGTGTTCTGGAACTTCAATTACCAGAAGCCATGATCAGCAGGAGTGCTGACTTGGGCTTCTGGTAATTGAAGTCCAAGAACACCTGGAGGGTCAAGGTTCACCATCACTGCCCTAAAATATCTTTCTATAGGTGTTTAGATTCTGTAAGGTACCTTCCCGTTGGGTATAATTCTCAGAATGGAGAACAGGGATTCTCAACCTGTGGTCCAGATGCAGCCTGTGGCGCCATTCCATGTGGGCCCCCCTCTGCCCCCACCATACCAGGAAATGCCATGTGGTGGAGGAAGGGCTAAATGGCTGTCCGGACCCCAAGCTGTCTGAGGGAGCATGACCTGGTCCCCAGCTTTAAAAAGTTGAGATCTCTTGATGTAGAATAATGGGATTTGTAGTCCAGGACATTTTTTAAAAAAAATCTCATCCTTATACCTGGACACAGACCCTATATAATGTCAGATTGTATAATAGCCACCTGTATTTGGAAGGCAACTAACCAGAGTCTTAGGCACATGGAGAAGAAAAATCCAGTTGATAAGAGATTTTTTTCACATACTGCATGATTTATATATGAAAACTAGCATAGTTTGCCCGACAGTGCCGGGCTTTTTTAAATTGTGTTGGCTAGTAAAGGGTTTGTTGTTGTTTTCCTGACAAATGGTGCTGTATCGTTTTTCACAGTTTTGTTTTTTAATTTTTTTTTAAAGAGAAGCTTGTCTATATTGTTATGTTTTTTGTTTTATGGTATAATAAGAAGTAGCTTACACGATGATTGTCGTAATGAAATTTTTATTTGAACATTTTTTTAAAATAACACATTAATAAAAAAATTTAAAGAAGGTAAATTTTTTTAGAACTTTTCAAAATTGTTTTCTTGTTGTGTTACATATATTTGTATTGTTAGAAAAATAAACTTTTCTTAATTTTTTAACTTAGTGATTTTTTAAAACATTTTCATTCATTAAATTTTTTAAAAATAATTTTGGATAAATCTTTTAATTTGTAAACATTTTTTTCTTATCCATTTTTAAAAAAAATTCAGATATAATCTTTTTTCCCCACAGTATTTAAAATTGTGCTTCAAGTTTTTAAAATGTAAACTATCTACATTTTTTATCCAAGTTGTCCATGTTGCTTGTTCTCTTGTTCGTTTTTGGGGGATCTGGGGAAAAAATTTATAGTTGTAGATATACATATATATATTTTTGAGGCTTTATTGTTAAATTTACTCACGTTTCAGTTGTCTTCCATTGCATGGGTGTTTATTCTGTTGAGAAAATGTTAGAAATTTATTTTAGATATTTGATTATAATGAATGTTTTTGTTTATACTTCTGTTGGATTTAAATGTGTATTAATAGTTAATAATTGTTTTTTACCTTTCATATTTTTGTGGTATGTTTCTGGTTGTTGGTTGGTTTAATTTTCCTTTGTTGAACTTCTTGAATCTGTAAAATATAAATCGGTTTTTTTTTGTGTTACATTATTTGCTAATTGTTTTGAATAATAATTTTTATTTACCTGTTATTTGTTGTGTCTGCTTGTTCTTTAGTTGGAGGAAATGTTGTAACATTTCTAAGGCTAGTTGCATGTTGTATTGTGGTGGTGGATTCATCATAATATGGATCTGTCTTTGTATAATGAAGTCTATTGGGATGATTGGAATTTCTTGTTGTTTGGTTTTGTTGTATTCTTCTTTATCATTTTCTGGACTTTCTTTCTTGTTTATTTTTTCTATTATTTGTTGTAATTTTTCATTGTGGCTGTTAGTTTGTGTTATTTGTTCTCTTTCATTTGGCTTGCCTTGCAAGGTTGGTTTGGTTCTTTCTTTGTCTTCTTCCAGTTGTTCTTTTGAAATTTGGAGTGTGTTGGCCATATATTTATTTGTTTTGTTATTTATTTTTTGAATTATTTCTTCCAATTCTTTATTTTGTTTCTCATATTCTTTGTCTTGGATTTTTTTTATCAATTACTTGTTGCAATTCTTCCTTTTGGTAATTAGCCTTTTTTTGTGGGTCTCCTATTTTTTGGGTTTGTGTAATTTTTCTTCTTACTACTGGATTGTTTTCTATGCTTGGTTTTGTTATTTCTTTCTCTTCTTCCTGATGTTCTTTTCCAAATTTGTTGTCATTGTCAATTTTTTCTGCTTTTATGTACTTTGGGTCTATAATTATATCTTTATTCTCTCCCCCCCCAATTATTTCTTCCATATTGTTATTTTGTTTTTCATTTTGTTTTGTCTCATTGCCCTTATATTTTTCTGGCTGAATAATTGTATTTGTGTCTATTGTGTTCTGTTTCCAGGGTAATAATTCTTTTTTGGATTGTTTTAGATTTTGCCAATGGTTAGATGATGATGGATGTATATAGTAAATGGTACCTTGGTTGCTGTGGTCCGTTATATTTGGTTGACTGATTGCTCCTGGCTGTGTCTCTTTTATCTGCTCCATTTTTTTCTATCCTCTTTGGCTATGTGTTTTGTTTATTTTTTTCTATGTTAGTATTGTTATTTTCTATTTGTTTTAGTTTGTATTAATTGGTTCTCCTAATGATCTTGGTTTCTGTGCTCTCCTCTTTTCCACGCTGCCGTCTGTTCTTCTCGTTCCTTCTTTATCCCTTTTATAGTGTGTTTTTTTTACATTGTGTTCTCGCTTGAGTTGGGTAGCATCTCTTTGTGTTTTTCGTTTGTGCGCCTAGACCTAGATTATCTTTTACTTGTTTTTTTTTGGATCGTCCTGCTGTCCTTTGTTTTTGGAAATATATCTGCCTCGTGCATCCAAGTTTGTTACTCTCCATTTATGCTTTTGGGGTAAGTTTTAATGTTTGTTGTTTATTGTACTCATTTTTTGAATAATAATAAAGTGCGGCAATGTTTAATTCTTTATTTGATTATTTTGTTCTTCCATGAGTTTTCTACCGTTTGTTTTATCTGTTAGTGTTGGCTACTTGTTTTGGCTATAGGCTTGTTTTTCTTTTATTGTGGATCTTCAGGTTCTAACTCAATTTTTTACGTGTTCTCACCGTTCGCCGTGATTGGCTTTGTTTTTTCTCCTCGCATAGGCTGTTTGGTTTTGTAGTGTAATTTTTCGTGTTCTTTTCCCTCTGTTTTTTTAATAACGTCACGATCAGTTAATTTGCACAAATGCCTTATTTATGTATCGTGTTTTCATTTTATTTAAGGTTTTGTGTGGTGCAGCAAAGGAACGTTTCTTTTTTTTCTATGGGTTGCTTTTCCATTCTATGCGATCATTCCGTTCAGCTCCCTTAGCTGACATAGTAGAGGCGCAAAGGATGCTGGGAAATGAAGTTCCATGTCTGCCTCTCGCCAACCCACAGTTGAATTTTTTTGCGGGAAGGAATGGCAGCGGCGGCGGCAGTGTCTTTCGTTTCCATGGGCCATGCTGGGTTGCCCGTGGGAATGAAGCACAGCTGCGGTGGGGTTGTTTTTTGTTTTCACGGGCCATGCTGGGTGGCCCGTGGGAAGGAAGATCAGTGGTGGCGGGGGGTTTTTTTGGCGCGCCGGCTGCCTCAGCATTCTGCGCACTCCTGGCGCGCCGGCTGCCTCAGTGTTCTGCGCGCTCATGGCGTGCAGGATGCTGGGGCTTGTAGTTTTGGCTGCACGTGTTTGGTTACAGCAGCGGTTTTTTCCTGCGGCTTCATTTTGATTGGCTGCGGTGCGTTTTTGAACGTTCCATTTGCTAGCTCCGCTCGTCTTGATTGGCTCCGGCGCGACGCAAGGAACGTTGGGAATTGAAGTTCCCTTTTTTTGTTTGCGACTGGGGGGCCCCTGCCCCCGGGTCGAAAATTTCAGCCCGACAGTTACCTGCGAACCCTGTTCGGGCGAGTGAACGGAGGCCCATTACGGGCTAGTGGGGCCTGGTGCAACATCCTTTGTCACATTCCAACGGTTAACGCACCATTTTATAGGTATAGATAAAACTACTGTATATGATATGTCAATTTTACATTAATTGTAATTTTAATAAAATCAGGGGAAATTGAAAGGAAAGAACAGGGGATAAAAATCAGCACCGTATACTTAGGATAGGAGTTTATATATTGCTGAACAAGAGGAGTAAAGGGGATGTGGATTTGTATACACTTTGCATATATGAATTGGTATAGGCAGAAGTAAAATTGGAAATTATACTCAATAATGTAAGTGAAAATACAGTGTGTTTCACCCTAACAGTGAAGAGTGTGACCAGGTTACTTACACATTGACTTAGTTTGTGTCCAGATGTTAATTGCTTTCCACCCATATTAAGGCTCTTTGTCTTTCAATCATGAAACTGCTTTCTAAATTTATTGCACCTCCTTCCATGTTTTTTTCCTGTGAACACTCCCATGGCTACATTTATGTTAATCACAGTAGGCAGCCAGATCATCAGTGAAGTTTCCATAGAATTCTACTTCTGGAACAGAAATTACAATCCGAAAAGTCTACTAAGAGGCAGAAGATAGCAATTGTGCCTTGGTTTCCCCAGTAGAATTTGCCCTCATCTCTCCTGCAGTGATTGCTGGATAGCTGTGGGTGGTCATGAGGCAAAATCAGTGTTCCTTTGTATGTACTTCACAGACTGAGTGTCTGGGCACCAGTAATCTGGTGGCCTGTTAGGTTGCTTGTCAGTTTTCAAAGACTCTGCATGGTTTTTTTATAAGAACCGAGTGATATCTCTGCACTGCTTTGCTGCCTTGTTTGTCATATTTTATTTACAGTATTTGCAGCTTGTTCTCTTCCTGCCTATTATAGTACAGCCTGAGGTGCTTGCCTGCTTCTGTGTCAGGATTCTGCTTGAACAGCCCTATAGTGCAAAGTGCTCAATGCTGTTTTCAGGAACGTCAACAGAATCACATAATTCTTTCCCACTCCTCTTATGGACAGTACGTACACACAGTGAAACATGCTGTGTTTACTATTTTTGTCAGAAGCTGCCTTAACACAGGTCAGACTATTAGTCTGCTTAGTTTTGTATTGTCCTCTTTCATTGGTTGGGGTGAAGAATGTTATTGAGTTTTGCCTCCCTTATATCCCAGTATCCCCCACTGTGGGCTGTGTTGTCTATGGCTTAGCAACTCCTGGACAATCACATATTTTTCTCTGCTCCTGCATCTTATGCACATTTCTCATCCATCCACTGCTATGTGACCCTTTCAATAAGACATGTTGGGGGTATTTCGTGTTCAAGGAATGAAGAAGCAGACAAGTGAAGTAGTGAAATTCAGTTCTTTCTTAGTGGGGTTTGAACACAGTTTGGATGGGGCAAAACTCGGACTTATATACACTATAAACAGTAACAGCAACAATAATACAACAAGCCCATTGGCTAACAGAGTGTGCACATCTTTCGATCCACTTATTTGCATAAGAATAGATACATGAGAAAAGATACATTCCGCTCCTATAAACAGTAACAGTAACAATAATACAACAAGCCCATTGGCTAACAGAGTGTGCACATATTTTGATCCACTTATTTGCATAAGAATAGATACATCCAGTTCTTGTCACAAAACACAGTTAACATACATAACATTCTTCCCACCTAGGTAAAAACAAAATCCTTTAACCAGGATGGCCGTCTAGTTTCCCTTCTGGGTCGGACGCTTGGCTGAGCCGGCTCAGGGGCTCGTAGGATGGGCGACCTGACTGGAGTGAGTGATTGACTAGAGGGGGTGGATTGTAAACCCAAATTTAAGCCCCATTTGTCAGATGGAGGAGCAGTGGATCGCTCAAAACCAAAATCTAATTCTGTACATGAATAAGACAACTCAGGGTCCCTCCTGTGTGTACTAAGAGTGGAGGGCGACTCCAAACACCATTGGTCATCATCAATAAAGGAATTGAGAGTGCTAGGCTGGGGCAGTGTAGGGGTACACTGGGCTGAAGTAGGGGAGCATTCCACAAATTCCCCTTGAAATCGGTCCCTAAAACGCACCTCTGGGTCAATGTTGGCTGGCTGCTGACTATTACCTCTGCCCCCTGGGTTTAAACAGGTGAGGGCCAACCCTAGCGTTGAGTGACTGTATTCATCTTGTGGGTCCAGTACTCTGGGTCTCAATTGATCCGTGTGCCTCCTCCAGATCAGACCAGTGGCTGTTTCGATTCTGTAAGAAACAGGACCAGTTTGATTGATCACAAACCTGGGCACCCACGTAGGACCACCAGCTACATAATTGCGGCAATGTACAGGGTCTCCAGACGAGAAACCCTTCTGGTGTTGGATCGCTATATTTGTGCCTTTGTCCTCTACCCTAGAGGGATCCAATCTGTCCAGCAAGGATGACAGTTTCCTTCGCTGGAGCAATTCAGCAGAGGACAGCCCTGAGGCAAGGGGGGTGAGCCTATACGTGAAAAGATACTGCCATAGCTGGAGCTCCAAATCTCCTTCACCCATAGGCCGAAGCGCGTCTTTAGTTGTGCGCACCTGCCGCTCCACCTGGCCATTGGTGGCTGGTGGAATGGGGTGGCAGTGATGTGCCTAATTGCATTCCTTTCCATGAAGGATTGGAATTCTGCATATGTGAATGTGGATGCATTGTTGGACACCAGCACATCTGGAAGTCCAAATGCTGTGAACACCCTTCTCAGGTGCATTATTGTGGTGGCTGAAGTGGTATTAGTCACTTAGAGAATGAGTCTACAACCAACAAAAATAGGGCACCCCTAAATGGACCTGCAAAGTCTATGTGCAACCTGGGCCACGGGCCCCTACAGAATCCCATTCCCGAGAGGGAAGGTGGGATTGCTCTGGGTGAGAGGATTGACAGCTGGCATAAGTGCCGACCATCTGCTCTATGTCTTGGTCCAGTTGAGGCCACCAAAAGTAGCTACAGGCAAGGGCTTTGGAATGTACAATTCCTGGATGACTTGTGTGAAGTAAATGTAAAACCTTTTTCCTGAGAGAGACAGGAATGACCACCCACTGGCCCCATAGAAGGCAACCTCGTTCCACTGACAATTCCAAATGCTTGCAGTGGAATGTTCTGAATTTCTTGGCTAGAGGAGAGACAGGCCAGCCTTTTTGTACTCAAGACATTACTTTAGTCAATGTTAATCCTTGGCCGTAGCTTTGGCTATATCTGAGGGGACGACCGGGGGCGAGTCGAATACCTCAATCATGAAGACCTGGTGGTCGCTTTTGATCTCGCTATCGGCTTCCCCGACACCTGACAGTGGAGAACATGACAGGGCATCAGTGTGGCTGATGTCCTTGCTGGGCCTGTGCCCCAAAGTAAAATCGTATGCATTTAGGAAAATTGCCCAATGCAACATCCTTGGGGACAGAATTTGAGGCGTGGGCTTCCCATTCACAAAGATTCCAAGGAGGGGCTTGTGGTCAGTTACGATGGTAAAAAGCCTTCTGTAAAGGTAATCGTGGAATTTCTTAGTGCCTGCCACGATTGCCAATGCCTCCCTGTCTGTCTGAGCGTAATTTTTCTCAGGCTTTGAGAGTGAATGGGAATAGAATGCTATGGGGGCTTCCCTCCCGTCACTTAGTACATGGCATAACACAGCTCCCACCCCCACAGGGGATGCATCACAAACAAGTACAACTTCTCTGTTAGGATCAAAATGAGTTAATACAACATCCGAAGATAGCAGCCTTTTAAGTTCTAGGAACGCTTTCTCCTGGCAATGGCCCCAGTGCCAAACAGTATCTTTCTTAAGAAGCCGATGTAATGGTTCGGCAACTGAGGCTTTGCGATGGAGAAAAGTGTGATAGAAGTTTAACAATTCTAGAAATGATTGCAATTCGGCTTTACATTTCGGCCTGGGTGCATTCCGCACGGCCGTCGCCTTGGAGTCAGAGGGCATGATACCTTGGGGTGTAATGTGGTACCCCAGGAACTCCACTTCCCGTGCCAAAAACGCACATTTGTCTCTTCTGAGACGTAGACTGGCCCACTTGAAATGTGACAGGACTTGATCGAGCCTGGCCACTAGTTCGACGGTGTCCTTAGCGGTGATCAGGACGTCGTCAAAACATGGCAGGACACCGAGTAACCCTTGCAAAATACGTTATACAAGAGATTGAAATATTCCAGGGGCCACATTCCCCCCGAATTGTAGTCTAGTTACCTTAAATGCCCCCCTATGCATTACTATGGTCTGGGCTATGGCAGCAGCAGGAGACACAGTCAATTGTTGGTAAGCCTGGGCAAAGTCAAGTTTTGCGAAGCAATTTCCTCCATGCAAGGAGGCAAGAAGGTGGCTTACCACGGGCACAGGATATGTGTTCGGGCGAATAGCTTTATTGATGGTACACTTGTAGTCAGTGCATATCCTGACCTCCCCGTTACTTTTCAAAGCAGTCACTATTGGTGTCTCCCACTCTGCGGAGTCCACTGGCACTAGGATGCCCTGCCCCACCAGTTTGTCCAGCTCAGCTTCTATCTTCTCCTTTAAAGCAAAGGGTACCCGGCGTGGCTTCATCTGGATGGGCAAGTAAAACTCAGTAGATAAGAACATAAGAACAGGCCACAGCCCATCCAGTCCAGCATTCTGTCTCACACAGTGGCTCACCATTTCCTTCAGGGTATTCCCAAGCAGATGCCTTCACCTGCTTAGGATTCCCTGGAAATGGCATTGAGAGATATCCTGCCTATCTCTCCAACCCGGAGGTTGTCCTTAAGTATCCATAATTATAGTCATTGATACTCTTGTCCTCCATGAACTTGTCTAATCCTTTCTTAAAGCTGTCAAGACTGACAGCTGTCACCACTTCTTCTGGCAGGGAGTTCCATAGACCAGTAATCCTCTGGGTGAAAAAGTACTTTCTCTTATTTGTTTGAGAACTAGTACCCAAATGTTTCATGGAGTGTCCCCTAGTTCTAGTGTTATGCGATAGGAAAAACAGTTTTTCCTTATCTACTTTGTCCACACCGTGCATGATTTTATAAACTTCAATCAGGTCACCTCTTAGACGTCGTCGTTCAAGAGTGAAGAGGCCCAACCGTTGCAGCCTCAGATGGTAAGGAAGGTGTTCCAGTCCCCTAATCATTCTGGTTGCCCTCCTCTGCACTTTTTCCAGCTCCATAATATCCTTCTGGAGGTATGGCGACCAGAATTGTACACAGTATTCCAGATGGGGCCTCACCATTGATTTATAAAGAGGCAAAATGACACTTGCTGACTTATTTTCTATACCCTTCCTAATGATCCCTAGCATTGAGTTTGCTTTTTTCACTGCTGAGGCACACTGGGTTGACACCTTCATTGAGTTGTCCACCAGGACACCAAGGTCCCTTTCCTGGTTTGTCGCAGAGAGTTCAGACCCCATCAGTTTATAAATGTAATTGGGGTTCTTTGCCCCAACATGCATCACTCTGCACGTACTAATGTTGAAACTCATTTGCCACCGTTTTGCCCACTCCCCCAGTATCAAGAGATCCCTCTGGAGCTCCTCACAATCTCTCACAGTTTTCTCTACCCTGTATAATTTAGTGTCGTCAGCAAATTTGGCTCCCTTGCTTTTTACTCCTACCTCTAGATCATTTATGAAGAGGTTGAAAAGCAGGGGTCCCAGTACTGAACCTTGGGGGACCCCACTCTTTACTTCCCTCCACTTGGAGAAGTGTCCATTTAGTGCTACCCTCTGTTTCCTGTCCCTTAGCCAGTTGCTGATCCAGGACAAGACCTGTCCCTTTATTCCATGACTGGTAAGTTTATTCAAGAGCCTTTGGTGTGGGACCTTGTCAAAAGCCTTCTGAAAGTCCAGATAAACAATGTCAACTGGATCCCCCTTATCCACATGCTTGTTGACACTCTCAAATAATTCCAATAGATTAGTGAGGCATGATTTGCCCTTGTAAAAGCCATGTTGGCTCTCCTTTAGCAGCGCCTTCTCTTCTATGTGCCTATTAATTCTATCTTTTAGGATGGTTTCCATCACTTTACCTGGGACACATGTCAAACTGACAGGTCGGTAATTTCCTGGATCACCCCTGGATCCTTTTTTGAAAATTGGTGTTACATTCGCTACCTTCCAGTCATCAGGCACAAAGCCTGATTTGAGGGAAAGATTATATATTTTGGCTAAGAGATCAGCAATTTCATCTTTAAGTTCCCTGAGAACTCGTGGATGGATGCCATCTGGTCCTGGTGATTTGTTAGTGTTTAGTTTAACAAGACAAGCAAGGACCTCCTCCCTGGTTATTTCTATCTGGCTTAATTCTTCGGTTTCCCTCCCTACGAAGATAGGCTCTGTTTTGGGCATGTGGTCTCTGTCTTCTTCAGTGAATACTGAAGCAAAGAATTCATTGAGTCTCTCTGCAATCTCTGTTTCCTCTTTAATAATCCCTTGCCTTCCGTTGTCATCTAATGGCCCAATGGCCTTCCTAGTTGTGTTCTTACTTCTAATGTACTTAAAGAAGTCTTTGTTATTTCTCTGAGTATTTTTAGCTATATGCTCCTTAAAGTCTTGCTTTCCTTTCCTGATTGTTGCCTTGCATTTGTTCTGCCAGAATTTATGTTTCTGCCTGCTGTCCTCATTTGGACAAGCCTTCCATCTTCTAAATGAGCTTTTCTTGCTCTTGATCACTTCCCGAACAGCTCCTGTAAAGCGACATTGGAGTCCTCTTGGACCTGGCAGTGCCCTTTTTCCTTTTGGGTATGCATTTCAATTGAGCCTCTGTTATTGTTTTTGTAAACAGCCTTCATGCCTCTTGGAGTGTTTGGACTCTCAATTTTCCCTTTCAGCTTCTTTTTTACTAGTTTCCTCATCTTTGGGAAATTTCCTTTTTGAAAATTTAAGGTCTCTGTGTTAGATTTTATCAGTGACTTGCGGTCTATGATCAAGTTAAACATAATTGAGTTGTGGTCACTGTTCCCTATTGGATCAGTCACATTAACATCTTGCACCAGATCCTGAGTATTACTCAGGATCAAGTCAAGGATTCTTGTACCTCTAGTTGGGTCTTTAACCATCTGTTGAATATGAATATTCAGAGACTGTTGAATAGATGAATATTCAGAGACAGAATTCCATAATTAGGAATTGTTGCTTGTCCTTTGTTCCTACCATGCTAGTCCATGTTGTATCTGCATTAAAGGATAAGGCTCAGCGTTTACGGTACATCTTGTTCCAAATTGGTTAACTTTATTTGCTCTAAAGTAGTTAAATCACCAACTACTTTTTCATGGTGAATGTTTCAGTGCTCCAAGGCAGAAGAAGGAGATTCCCTGTGAAAGGAACCCCCATCTTCTGCCTTGTGCTGCTCAAGGGGAAGATACTAAAGCAGGGGTTCCCAACCTATGGCCCATGGGCTGGACCCAGTCTGCGGAACCATTTCATGTGGCCCGCCTCCACCGCACCCAGAAGTGAAAGCAGATGTGTTTATGTCAGCCATAAAACACACCCGCACACTTATAAATGCACCCATGGCTGTCATAAATGTGGAAGTGGGTGCATTTATGACAGCCATAAATGTGCCTGCTTCCAACTACTGGGGGCGTGGTCCGGCCCGCTCAGCCATCCAAGGGGCGTGGTCAGGGCCACAGTTTAAAAAAGTTGGGAACCCCTGTTTTAAACTCTGGGCTTGGCCTACCTCACTAGATGTTTTATCTATAAATAATAATAAGCCATAGAAATTGTTCTTTTCATAGGACCTGATGGTGCTATATCAACTCCATCTATTGCCGTTTTTGGTGCATGAAAATAGGTAGGAATAATAATCCACACTCCTGGCACATGGTAAAAATCTCTTGGCATGAAGACTGATCACCAGGCAATACTTTGTGTGTTAGTTTAAATAAGCAAAGAACAACTTGTGGGCCTTCACATATTGTTGAATCGTAGCTCCCTTCAGACCTGGTCAGCATAACTGATGGTGAGAAATGATGGCTTTTTTATCCAAGACAAACCATATGTTGTGCATCATTGGTTTATATCTATCACACAACACATCCCAATAATATATTTAAGAACCCTGGGTAAGAAATGTGTAAGTAAAATGTTGTGATTGTCTAGTATTTCCTTGTTCTCCCATTATACAGAGGCAAATAACCTGTGTATTTTATTACAATAGTTGATAGGCTGAATTCTTCTGGCTTTTATTTGCTTTTCAGATTTCTCCTTTGGCATAGCAAAATTAACCCTGTCCTTGAGAAATAACATTTTTCTTCTTGTTTGCTTGTTTCTTAATGTGTTGTTTGCTTGTATATTTTGAGTTTAGTTTTGATAATTTAGCTCTGTATTGCTTTTGTATATTTTAATTCTGTTTTTTTGCTTGTAAATTACCCAGAGTAGCAGTTTTTGCTAGATGGGTGGGATATAAATCAACCAACCAACCAACCAACTAAACAGATAGATAGATAGATAGATAGATAGATAGATTGATAGATCTTAGCACGTAAAGTTCTAACCTCTTGAACTGGTTGCTAGCGAGCACACAAATAGCTTCTGTAGCATATAGGTGCTTGAATAGTAAGGTGTTGGAAATGTGGTTTCTGGGCCTTTCAATAGAAATTCATTATGCCAGGCACTTGTTCTGTGAAGCCATGCAGCCACTTATATTTTAATCTTTCTCTCTGTCCCTTTGCTTGTTAGCAGGTAGTCTCACACAGACTTTTTCAGGCATTAATTTGAAGTTAGTCAGATGCAGTAGAATTAATTGGCTAATGTATAAAAATTTCTTGTATGAACAGTGTGACCTCTCTGACCCATTCTAAGCCCCAAAATGTATCTTGCTTGCTAATTAATCCAGGGCAGGATATATGGTTTCCAGCAGTATGTACAAAAGCAGCATTAAAAATGAATAATTCTGTATTGATTGGGATAATTTGGAAGGTCAGCTATAACTATTATGTAACCCAAAGCCAGCTGACTATGCTATACTATAAGCAGGGAGAAGTGACACATGTCCAGACCCCCCCCCCCTTTAAAATGTATAGTACATAGCTCAGATTTTCTCATCTCTACATATGTTATTATAGTGCAACTCCTATCATCCTATCAACTTCTGGGAAAGCTGGCAGTGGCTGATGGGAGTTGTAGTCCAACATGTCTGAAGGGTATTAGCTTGGGAAAGCTGGTGTGTCTAGCTGAGGCAGTGTTCATGTTTAACCCCTACAAGTCTTAGCCTCATTGTCTTCAAAATGTATAGATAATGCATATTGCACAGATATGGTATGACCAGTGATGAGCTGCAAATATTTTTACTACTCCACCCTGGGGCATGGCTAACTCTGTGGGCGTGGCTAACTCTGGGCCATGCCCACTTGGCCGGCCACACCATGGCCTGAGCTATGGAGGTGGGTGTGGCCAACCAAGTGGGTGTGGCCTGGGGGAATTTCCGCTACCGGTTCCCGGGATCAGGTGGGAACCTGGAGCAGCACATCACTGGGTATGACTATATTTTGCGATTATGATATCTGAGCCCAGAATTCCTAATTTAAATGTCTTCATTTAAAATGACACTGTAAGGATTTCTGGGATTAGAGAGACATTTTGTTGATCTTGTATTTACTTGTCAAAATTTAAGCAACAACTTCCTTAGGCATGGTTGTAGTCTGTAGGAAGGGATTTTTGTCCCCTTCTCCCACTTTCATCTCATAGACAGAAGCTGCTTCACCCCTGGGAGTGAAGTTCCTAAGGGCATCAATTCTGCTCAGCAGAATAAAAGCAAAGCAGTCACACATATATACCGCCCCATAGGGCTTAGTGTACTCTCTGGGCAGTTCACAAGTTAATTAACATTTAAATTTGTGAACATGCTGGGTACTCATCTTCTGGAAATGAGATTTTCCTCGTTAGGGTAGTATGTGCAGAAAGGATTATGCCCTATGAACTGTAGTGTGTTGAATCTGACCAGGACTTTGTGCAATGTCTGTAATGACATGACTGGGTAATAACTGGATTAACATAATATTCTCTACATGGGTTTTCGCATGGTCTTTTGCCACTGTAGTTTGGATGTCATGATTCTTTGGCCAATTAAATTCTTCTCTTTCCATGAATTTACCATTTATTCTGTCTGAAATGATCTGCTGTAACTTTTCTTTTCCAAAACAAAATGAGCAAAACAATCTAGTTTTTTGCATTATATGTGTTTTATAATTTCTTGGTCTTTATTCATTCACTTTAGTACTCTTTTTTTGATTGCTCTTTTGATCTAGGAAATTCTAAGCATCCTGCAACAAATCCACATTTCAAATGCTTCTGTCTTGCTATTAGTCATTTCCGTTAAAGTGCATGATTCCATGGTGTAAACATTATAAATACATAACCATTGTACACTGTGCATTAACCAAACTAATTTTAAGTTTTGGTTGTATATTAGCTTACCTAAAACCAGAATCTTCACAAGGAGTTTATAGTTGTTTAATCTGAGGCTATGTTGGTTTTCTTAGGGGTGGGCCTCATTGTGGTTTCTCTTGAACAGAAAAAAACATGGCTCTCCTGAAGAGATTTGTTGGTGATATGAGTGGTCAATTCCACCAGTGTCTCCTTGGCAGACTTTAATAACCAAGATAGGCAAGGTTCTACAAGGGAGGTGGTAGCTTTACAGCAGGGGTGCCCAAACTATGGCCCATGGGCCGGATACAGCCCACAACGCCAATTCATCTGGCCTGCGCTGCCCTCGCCGCTCCTGGAAGCGGAAGTAAAATCTGCCCGCACATGTGCAGGTGTGTTTTACTTCCACTTCCGGTGGGAGAGACCACGTAACCGGCACACTGAACCACATGAAAAGTTTGGGCACCGCTTCTTTACAGCATGCATATGCCTTGTCTACATCTCCAGGCATTACTAACTAATCTAATGAACCTTGACTAGATGGTGTATTGGACATCTCAGTTTGATCTAACTGATACAACCAATGGTGGAGAAGATTTATTTATTTATTTATTTATTGCATTTATGTCCTGCCCTTCTGGGATATTCTCCCATTCCAGCATGAGTACTGGATATTGCAGTCAATCAGCACCTGAGAAGTTGCATTTTACTCAGTTGTGCTCTGGAATGGAGTTATAGAACATTGGAAGCTGGCATTTATTTTATTTATTTATTCACATTTATACCCCACCCTTTTCAGCAACAGTAAGTGGAAGTTAATGATAAAAATAATAAATCCAGGGCCAACATTACACAGCTCTCCTGATTTTATAAACCTTTAAAGGCTTGCTGACAAAAGTAAGTCTTTAGTGACTTACAGAATGTTAATAAAGTAGGAGCAGTTCTTATCACCACTTGACAATTCATTCCAAAGGGTGGGGGCTATGGCACAGAAAGCTTTCAATGTGGTTACTGCCAGTGGTGGGATTCGTTTTTTTTACTACCTACTCTGTGGGCGTGGTATGGTGGACGTGGCCAGGGGGAAAGTTGTTCGTTGCACCACAGCTTCCAGTAGCGGGAGCAAGAGCAGCAGGCCAGATGAAATGGTGATGGGGGGGGGGGGACTGTTGGGTTTCTGGCCTTGTCTCATCCCCCCCCCCGGGACCCCAGCTCCACAAGGAGGGAGTAGCCTCATTAAAAAGCCCCACTCACCCTTTCCCTGAGCAGGCAATTCATCTCGTTAGTGTCAGTTGGGGAGGGGAGGTGGGGTTGAAGAGATGGGCACGTTTTACGTCCACTTTCAGGAGCGACGAGGGCAGCGTGGGCCTGATGAATCGCAGTAAACCCATTCATGTGGATTCACGGGGGCTTCTGGGTCCAAGAATATCTGGAGTGCCAAGGTTCGCCATTACAGATATAGTATATCAACAGCTGCAAATCATCTCTTATTATTGTCTGAACTCTCATCATCCCGCTTTTAAGACTGTAAAAACTGATAGTGACTTCATTTGCTCCACCCTGCATGATGTTTACATAAAAAGGGTGGGGTATAAATGTAAACAAACAAACAAACAAATTGTCATGGCAAGCCATAGAGTGGTTTGTTAAGAACTCAGAACTGTTTTTATATGCTTTCAAGTCATGTTTCACTTATTCCAACCCTAAGAATGAGAGATCTCCAAAATATCCTACCCTCCTCAACAGCTATATTCAACTGCTGCAAATCATAGCCTGTGGCTTACCTTAGGGCAGTGATGATGAACCTTGGCACTCCAGCTGTTCATGGACTTCAATTCCCGGAAGCCCAAGTCCCATATGCTCAGTAAACCCATTCGTGTGGATTCACAGGGACTTGGGCTTCTGGGAATTGAAGTCCAAGAACAGCTGGAGTGCCAAGGTTCACCACTACTGCCTTAGGGAATCAATCCATCTGGTGTTTGGCCTTCCTTGTTTCCTGTTGCCTTCCAGCTTTTCCAACATTATTGTCTTGTCCAGAGAGTCTCTGGATTTCTTTCTCACAATGTGCCTGAAGCAGGATAATTTTAATTTCATCATTTTTTGCCCAAAGACAGAGATAGTTCAGGCTTGACTTGCTGTAGAACACAATTGAAGTACAGTATGTAATTACTTCCTTTTTAAACAATTAATACATACTGTGTTATGATTGTAATGTAGCTTCATCCTTTTGTGGTATAGCTTTTTTGTTCCTATCCCCTCATTTTTCGATTTTTATGATTACAGTAAGTGTAATATAGCATTTTGATTCCTTTTAGAATACCTGTTTAAATTTCTTCTGAATAATAAAAAATAGATACTTTTAAAAGTGAAACCATAACAACTTTGTTATGGTTAAGTTTGAGGACTCTTGGAAGGCAAGTAAGTGTTTGTTAATGTTTCTTTTTAGGTTCTTGGTTTGTTGAAATCTGCCTGTTGTGATGTGCTAATACACATCTGTTAAGAAACCATGTTTTGTAAAGCAGCCATAAACCAAAGTTTGAATTGATGGCTTATTGTTGGTTTGTAAACTCCAGCTTTTTGCACAACTGTGTTTTTTCCTTGCTTATTTCCCTAGCTGCCTACCCTGAAACAGGAACTGAGAAAAGGGGTGGAAGAGAAAAAAATTAATAAGGAAGTTAGAAATAGGGAACACAAGTTGTGGTTTGTTTGATTATGTGTTGTGTAATTCATGGCTTAAGCAGCAAAACGTGGTAATTACAAAATCATGGCTTCTGTAACATACAAATGAACCTTTTAGGCTAGTCTTGTGTGATAAATATTTAGAAGTGGTGGAACTGAATAGGATTACCAGTGAGCAATTTTGCTGCTCTATGTAGCTCCATGCTCTGCCTAATTGGTTGCTGAAAAACCCTTCTTTGGCCATATTTGTCTGACTCTGAAAAAAGACATTTTTCAAAAAGTCAAAAACTGTGTGCCTTATTTTTGAAGTCCATCTAATCCAGATGGCACTTATTTTTCTTTTGTGTCCAGATCAAACTTTGGCTTGCCAAATGAAGCCACTTTCTTGGCGTTGTCACTGGCCAAAATTAAGTCTTAATTGCTGCATCATATGTTTCTGGTAATAGTCAGCAGACCAGTAAATGAGCCGTTTTTATTTATTTCTCACATTTCTACCGCCACCCCTCGCCAAGGGGACTCCGGGCGGCTTACACATAAAACAAATAAAAACTTTTACAAAAACATTTACAAGCATTAAACATTAGATTTGCTAAAAAAAAATTAAAAAAGTTTTTTTTAAAATGCCCTCCAATGCCACATCACAAGATGTATCTCTCTACATTCACAGAGCATGTTTTTATCTGCCAGCAGTCCCCACTTGAGCATATTGGTCTTTCATTTAGGCACTCTGACTCTCAGCCTGTTCAGGGTCCTCCAAGTGACATACGGAAGGTTGAGTTCAGTGGTGGGCTCCAAAAACACACACTGTGGGCGTGGTATGGTGGGCGTGGCCAGGGAAAGCCCTGCGTTGCACCCGAATTAGGACTACTTCATTTCAAAACTTGGATGGGCGGGACCAGCCAGAATTTCTGCTACCGGTTCTGGCGAAGTGGTGCGAACCTGCTGATGCCCACCACTGGTTGAGTTCCTTAGCTATATCCTCCTTTAATGTTATTCTTTGTCCAGTGTTGTGTCCAAAGGTTAATTACTTTTCAAAAGTCAAACCGCGCCAACAATAGAAAGCAGAAAGCACGCCATTCTAAAAGGCGCGAAATTCAAATACATGTCAGTGCGGTAAATGTTGAAGTTGAACTTTGTTTGTCCCCTCAGGAAGCCCGCCTAAATGTATCTTGTTTTGTAACAGTCAAATCACTGTATATATAGAGACCACCACTGTACATAGTCCCCAGTCCGAAGTATGAGCTGAATACAGAATCATTGAGTTTAACCCGATACTGCTGGTTAGAATATATCTTGTCTCAGACTCAACATCCAGTGAGCTCCTTCCTCCATCTTCTAATTGGTTTTGTTCTTGCCATAAAACTCCTCTTGGATCTGAGCCAGTGAACTTGAGGTACATATCCATTCAGGGGATGTTGCAGGTCATTCTCTTGTTTAGTTCTCTTGGTGTCTGCCGCTACTTCTCTCCTTATTTTAAGTGGAGAGATACCAACACCAGGATATATTTTCTCAGTCAGTGTAGGTTTGAGGCATCCTGTCACTATATTATCAGCAATGTAAGCTTGTTTTGCATGTGCAGATGTGCTTCATACTGGAGCAGCATACTCTGTTGCAGAGATGCTCTGGGTCGAAGCTGATACAGTGGAACCACATACAACAATTGCCCAATATAACAACGAAATCGCATAACAATTAGGTTTGGGGGGGGGGGAAATGGCGTCCCACATAACAATTTTCCCCATGGAAAAATCATACAACAATTTTTCAATGGGAAAAACCACTTAGCAAAAAAAATGTTGTACGATGCATCCCATAGGGAAAATCGCTATATGATGCATGCATCGTATAGCAATTGTTTCGTACAACATCAAGCCCCATGGAACAGATTAAAATTGTTGTATGAGGTACCACTGTATATGCAATGTGAATGGTTGAGCTCCCCATGTATAGTTTATGAGTTTCCTGATGACACTGATGTCTTTCTCCTGGCAAAGGCATATCTTTCCCCACTAGTCTCCAATCTGTCTAATCTCCTCTTTGCTGTTATAAATTATATTTATCATCATTATAATAATAATTGCATGCTGTCACATCAGTTCTGATTTATAAAATCCTTTCTAAGGTTTTCCAGGTAGAGAATATACCTTGTCTAAGAATACATCCAGGATGTCTAAGAACACTCTGGCATTCTGCAGCTTGCCTGTGACTCTTCAGGCTGGCTGTTTTCCCAGGAGCCACGGTGAGGAATTGAACTTCTAACCTCTGGCTGTGAAGCCAGATACCTAAACTAACGAGCCATCCAGGCAGTTACATCTTTACCTATAAAAAGGGACGTTAATCGTTGGTGTCCAGCATGCACGCCCGCACCCGTCCCTACTATCCCGTACTGAGCCCCCTACACTTGCCTTTACACCGTCCAAGCATCGCCGCAAGGGTCTGGCAGCCACGAGTGGGGCAGCCACCCCATGAACACGACCAGAAAAAAGAACTACAGTTCCCAGTGTCCTCCGTACTGTACAACCAATCAGCCTGGCTAGATTTTATCTCAACCAATCATAGTCCAACATGCAAATCGGCTCTCTCCAACATTCTGTTTTTAGGCTTGGCTGTTAATAAACTGCCATTTTTCTCCCATGGCACAACACACATTGTGTGTGTATTGTGTGTGTGGTTGTGTTGTGTGTGGCTGCCCCCGAAGCCTCGGCAAGTCCACACACACACACACACACACACACACACACACACACACACACACACACACACACACACACACACACACGCACACACACACACACACACACACACACACACACACACACCACCACCACCACCACCACCAGTTGTGTGTGTGTGTTGTGTTGCGTTGTGTTTGCATGTGTATTGTGTGTGTGTGTTTGTGTTTGTGTTGTGTGTGTTTGCGTGTTTTGTGTGTGTGGTTGTGTTGTGAATGTATGTGTATTGTGTCTGTGTGGTTGTGTTGTGAATGTGTGTATTTTGTGTGTGTGTGGTTGAGTTTCTGTGTGGTTGAGTTGTGTGTGTGGTTGTGTTGTGTATGTGTGTATGTATTGTGTGTTGTGGTTGAGTTGTGTGTGTGTATATAGTGTGTGTGTGTGTGGTTGTGTTGTGTGTGTGGTTGTGTAGTGTGTGTGTGTTTGTGTTGAGTGTGGTGTGTATCCCCCCCAAAAAAAACCCTACCACCAAAACAAAACAAAAAGCTGCCCGGCAGAGCCGGGCAAACACCCCCCCCCCCAGTTTATTATAAGTTAAAGTAAAAGTTGCCCTTGCTCGAAAGCCATTCGTATCCAGCTCTAGGGTTGCTCATCTCCATTTAAAGCCAAAGAGTCTGCAGACATTTCAATGGTCATGTGGCAGGCAAGACTAGACACCAAAGCACAAGGAATGCTTTACCTTTCCCATTGAAGCAGTACCTATTTATCTATTTGCAATTTCTTGCATTCCAACTGCTAGGTTGGCAGGAGCTGGAACAGAGACGGGAGCTCACTCTGTTGTGCAGTATTTGGGTGTCAAACTGCTGACCTGCCGACCTTCTTGTTGTCAAGCTGAGCGTCTTAACCACTAAGCCACTACAGTCCTACAGTTATTGTAAAGGATAAAGGTAAAGTTCACCCTTGCTCGAAAGCCAGTTATTGTAGCGCCTAGTAAATGTAATTTGAAGGAAAATGCTTTAAGGGAGACTTGGGTAAGAGAGGAAGTGAGTTGGAAAGAGATTTGTGGTATATGAGCAAACTACTGCTTTGTCTCTGATCTATGGATGGCAATCTAATAAAAGTTTTTTATTTTTGATTCTTCTGTGAAAGAAAGTTGAAATGTCCCCACCCCCACCCTTTTTATGTCCATTCCCAGAATTCCACAGCCATCGTGACTGATGTGTGTGTTGGCAGGAGAACTCTGGGAGGTAGAGTTAAAAGCAACAACTAACTTTCCCCACCTCTGGATAATCTTTACAAATGCCCTTTTCTAAAATATTGCTAGAATTTCCACTCATCATAAACAAGGAAACCAGAATAACATGTTTTAGTGTTTAAGAACCAAGACAATAGAAACAGCCGTAGCCTGGCTTAACGCATCTTTATTGCATGATGGTCAGAGGGAACATGTGGTAATGGCGGACGAACAGCTCAATATATACAGTGGCTATACATTTGAATGTGGCTCTACGGTAGCCCATTGGCTACTGTCCGCATGACGTCACTCTAGGTCACGCCCTTCTTGTCCAGGTGAGGTAGTGGCAGGAATCTTCCCGCGGCTGTAGGTATTTGGGGAATTGGTACCATGTGAGCTAGGCGCTCGCTATTGCCCCCAGTGGATACTAGCTCGCGTCATCATACAGAAGGTTACAGTGTTACTGTTGGGGATTGTTACAACCACTCATTCGAGTGTTACATTACTTAAAGGCACATTACTCCATACACAACACATGTGTAAAATAAGCAGCATAATTTGCATAAGTTATACGGACTCTGATTTTTCTCTGGAGGAACATTTGGATTATCTCAGTGCAGATAACACAGAATAAATAGCCCTGGCTATGTGGTTAAAAAACTCCCAACATTTTAACAGTGTTTTACAACCTGCATTTCTACAGTTTGAATCTATAGCTGAAGACAATGTTTAACAGATTTGGCAGTGGAAGCAGAGGAACACCTTTTCCCTTGATGAACACTCCCATGTTGTCTGGCTCTGTTTTTTCTTCTTCATGTTTTCAGACCAGTTGTGCAACTCTGCAATGTTGGTCTCCTTCCATACAGCAAAGCTCTAGGATTATTTGTGCCCTCATGTTGCTCTTGATTATAAAAAAGACCTGAATGTGCTCTTGTTGAAAATGAACCAAATATACAGGTTGGCAGTATCACTCTTTGAAACATTTCTAGACTGTTTATATGTCCAAACACCGCTATGTTTGCAGGCTTAAATTGAACCAAATATCATAGTGATACATGCATCACTGGAAATCTTATTTCCCATACATAGAAGAACCACAAAAAAGTTAGCAGCACAGAGTGCTTCAGGATTCCAGGAACTCAGTTCAATCCCTATCCCCAATTTTCAGTTCCTCCCAATTATTCAAACATGTCTAGTTTCAATATAGGTTCATCTCTGAGCACTCTCCCACCCCTAAAAATGTGTGCTACACCAAACATCACACTTTCCTTTTCTACAGGATTAGTGCTGTTAGGCAAAGATAAAGTTTCCCTTGCTCGAAAACCAGTTGTGTCTGACTTTAGGGTGTGGTGCTCATCTTCCTAGTCATGTTGCAGTCATGACTAGGCACTGGAGTGCACAGAACATTGTGACCATTTCCCCAAAAACAGTACTTATTTATCTACTTGCAGTTTCTTGCTTTCAAACTACTAGGTTGGCAGGAGCTGGGACAGATGACTGGAGCTCACTCTGTCATGCTGTACTTGGGTTTAGACCTCCCAGTTGTCAAGCTCAGTGTCTTACCCACTAAGCCACCCCATTAGTGCTGTTAGGGGTACACAAGCAACCTGAACATTAACACCCTGGACAATGTAAACAGAGGGATTCATCAGATTTTTATCTTGCCATTCTCTTAAGAAGCTTGTGACAGCAAATGTGATTTCTCATCCTCATGTTACTCATCAGAACAGTCTGCTGGAGGCTGAGAGATAGTGTCTGGCTCAAAGTTACCAATAGACATTTCGTGACTGAATGAGCATTTGAGCAAATCTCAGCAAGCATTTGAATTTAGATCTCCTCAGCTGTAGTTCAGTATTCTAATCATTACACACAGTGAAATGCTTACAGACAAATCATTACCAGTGTGTGAGAAGGAATTGCCAGTGCCTCTTTGATTTCCAGGTCTTTGAGAGCCTGGGGAGAGAAGAAGATGGCTAAACTACTTTTTAGATGGCATGTGTAACATACAGGCTAAACTAGAAAGCTTAGTAAACCAAATGCACAAACTTGTTATCTCTATTTTTGGGGTAATTGCATTAATAGAGTCTCCCAGTTGTTTTTAAGTAGAGTTTAAATATATGAATATGTTTTTCTTGGGAATATTGGTGATTGACCAGTGACTTTACCTGAGAACAAATTCATGTTCACAGGAATTATAGAAGATCTGTCCATGTAGCAGAATCAACCAGTAATCCCAAGGTTAAAAAAATGTTCTTAGGTTGTTTCATTGTGGTCACAAATGGGGAATCATATATTTGAGTTTACAGAACAGAATAAAGATATTTCATTGCAGTCTATCTGGTTTATTAGTTTTCTTAGTGCAGAGAGTCTAATTTTCCATGGAAGCATATTTGCAAATGGAATCCTGTCCTGGCAGGACTTCAGAAATACAGCAGCTGCTTCCAATACAAGTGCAAACTGGTGGTTAGTCTTTGATCATTAAACTTTCTTGTATGTATTTTAGTAAAAAAGAGCGTTGTAAAATTAAATATTCCTAACCCCAATCTGTCCCAAAATAGTGGAGAAAGAATTAAGAAGGCGTTTGGAATCCCTTCCTCACAATATTTCTTGTTATTCAACAGTAACCTTACTATTATACCTTTTGTTATTTGCAAAAACAATTGTGCTTCCTGTACTGCTGGCGTGTTGTGCGGCTTTTACATCATTGACCAACCTTACCATGTTGCTTTCTCCTCCCCAGGGACTCCTGTTTGGTTCTTTGTGAAAATTGCTCCAATTCGAAATGAACAGGACAAAGTTGTTTTGTTTCTTTGCACTTTCAGCGATATAACAGCTTTCAAGCAGCCAATCGAGGATGACTCATGCAAAGGTTGGTTGGTAATTTCGGCGTTTTATCAATGCTTATTAAAATCATATATTTTGTATGTCATAAGTTTAGTTTATAGGCTAAATTAATGTTAGAATTGCCCGTAAAACCCATAATGAAGTGCATGCATGTTAATTATTCTTGTTAACATTATAAAACCATAAGAATATTAGAAGAGCCTTGCAGGACCAGGCCAAATGCCTGTCTTGCCAAGCATCCTGTTGTCTCACAGGGGACAACCAGATGCCTGTGGGAAGCCTTTAGAAGCAAAACATGTGTGCTGTGCCATCTTCTCATTCATATTCCCTAACAGCTGAGGATGAGAAGCACTCTGTGTCTGTTTCAGGGATAATATATACCATCATGATTAATGGCCACAACTCACTCCTTGAATTAATCTGATCCCCTTTTGAAACCATCCACAATGGTTGCTGTCACTACATCTTGTAATGATAAATTCTGTAAAGTAACAATGTATAGTAGGAATGAGTGCTTCCTTTTATCTATCTAGAAATTTCCCTCAGCTTCATTTATGTATTCTGACAAAGGGAGAGAAACTTCTTCCAGTTCAGTTTTTTTACACCATGCATAATTTTATCTAGTTCTAACATATCCCTGCTTTGACACCCCTTTAACTAAATGTCAGATTCACCCAAGTCCCTTGACCATTTTCATTTTCTATATTGTTATCATGCATTAAACAGCACTTTCACCTTTTCATGCAGCATCAATTGTGTATTGTGTGTGTGAGAGGATGTTTTACCTTTACAATCTTTAATTTTGTCAACTTTTCTTTATATGCAATGACTTAAAAATATTTGTATCAGCTCAGCTGTGTCCTCCTCTTAGTACCATAATGCAGGATAGAAAGCAAGCATATTGCCTCACTGCTGACCATGTGAAACAACGCAGGTAAAAGGATAGTGTGAGTCCTTCCAGAGGTCTGAGAGAAGAGTTCATCTCAGGTGTTGAAAGGCTGCTGTACTTGCAAGTCTGTGAAAAAGTCCTTCCCAAGGGCAGAGGACTCCAAGTCACCTCCAGTATGGGGAAAACAGTCACCTGGCACTCACTCAAGTCCAGAACTCTTCCAAATCATGATGAAATTGTCCCCCCGTAAAACCAGTAAGAGGTGTTAGGACTGTGAGAGCATTCTGGGGCCCACTGGGGCGCCCAAAGGGATGTTTGTGCCCTGCCGGAATACTTTGCCAACTCCTGATGAGAAGACGTAACAAAGCAGCAAGTGATTAAAGGTAAAGGTAGAGGTCACCCTTGCTCGAAAGCCAGTCATATCCGACTCTAGGGTTCAGTACTCATCTCTGTTTATAGCCAAAGAGCCAGCGCTGTCTGCATTTGCAGACTTTTCCGTGGACATGACTGCAGTGGTACCTATTTATTTACTTGTTTTCAAACTGCTAGATTGGCAAGAGCTGGGACAGAGATGGGAGCTCACTCCATCGTGCAGTACTTGGGAATCAAACTCCAATCTTCCAGTCGTTGAGTTCAGCATCTTAACCACTTGAGCCACTGCAGTGATTAGGAGAAAAAGAACCTGCTCTTTCTCAGCCTCAGGTTTACCTCACAAAGTTGTGCTAATTATTAATCATTCTTAAAATTATCACTTAGTCTTAACATCCTTGCCAATGACATATGATTTAACTTGGTATAAATAGGAGGCTAGAAAGTAAACTTCCATGAATATACAGTATCATCATGACAAGAAAAAACAAAACAATATAGCTATTCGGCCAATAAGCAGCTGGGATCCAGGACAGCAACTAACTCTTCACTAGACTCTTTGCAGAAGTCATCACTGTCACGGATACATTTGTTGCTAAAAATAAATTGAAGCCTTTTCTTGGTAGCAAACAAATAACTGCTTGGACCCATTTCAGTCGTGCTTTAGGCCTTGCCATGGCACTGAAACTGCTCTGATTGTGCTCCATGATGACCTTTTCCGGGAAGCTGACAGGGGGGCTTCGTCTCTCCTGATGCTCCTGGATCTCTTGGTGGCTTTTGATACCGTGGACCACGGTATCTTACTGGAGCAACTGTCAGGGATTGGGGTTCGAGTCACTGTTTTACAGTGGTTTCTCTCTTTCCTTGGTGGTCGCACCCAGAGAGTACAGCTTGGGGAGTTTATGTCAATTCCGTGGACCCTTCAATGGGGCATTCTTCAGGGGTCAATTATCTCCCCATTATTATTATTCAATACATTATTTACATTAAGCCGCTGGGAGAGGTCAGCTGGAGATTTGGAGTGCGGTGTCACCAATATGTGAATGACACCCAGCTCTATCTCTCTTTTTCATCTTCTGCAGTGGATGCAGTCTGGTGCCTTGATGATTGTCTGGCCGCAGTAATGAAATGGACCAAAAGCTAACAAGCTGAGACTGAACCCTGACAAGACAGCTGCCCAGAGTGGGAAAATCTCCTAGATGGGCAGGGTATAAATGTAATAATAATACAGTATGTTCTTCCTTTCCCAATGGGGCTCTTTTAGTATCTATTTTATTTTGTTTTTAGTCACAAGGCAAAGACTTAAAAAACACCTGAGGCATTTAAGTACATTTCTCTTTCTGTGCTCATCATTATACGCTCTTTGGACACCATGGTCTTTGTTTTTGTGAATTGTTTTATTTTCTATTATGGTATGATACATTATACCATTGCCTGGGCTATGTTAAGCGATCTGCTCTAGGAAATATGTTGACCTATCTATACCTATAAATCCAGACGTTAACCGTTGGAATTTGACATACGCTTCCACACCCATCCACACTATCCCGTAACCGAGCCTCCTGCACTCATCCGAACCCGGCCCGCAGAGTACTGCAGGGTTGCCAAAGCCGGCAGTGGGGCAATAGCCCCACGAATGCGAACAAAGGGAAACAACTTCAATTCCCAATGTCCTCTGCACTGCGCCGTGCCTCAGCCAATCAGGCTGAGAGGCGTGAGCAAAAATAATGTTGGGAAACGTGGCGCACCCAATTGAAATTGAGCCGCAGAAAAAACCGCTGCAGGAACGCAAACAAAACAAACAAAACTCCAAGTCCCAGCATCCTACGCGCCGTGAGCACTTCAGCCAATTAGGCTGAAGGTTGCGAGCATGCAGAACGCTGAAAAAGCCGGTGCGTGAAAAATAAAATAAAAACACGCAGGCCTCCCACAACGGGAGCACAAGTCCGCCACAGGCGAATGCAGCACCTCACAGCCCCGCAAAACAAAATCCAAAAAAAACCATGGCAAGACATCCACCGGCCTTCTTTCCCAGAGCAGTCTGGACTCCCTCTCCTCCATGCTACCACACCGAAGACACAGCGAGACCACCACCAGCCTCAAGGTCAGTTGAGCCGGGGTGGAAAAAAATACCAGCAGCAGGCAGCAGTTCATCAGAAGAAGCACACTCCCTGGCGAATGACTGGCTGCTGCCTTTGTACTTCTGACGGAGGTAATACAAAAGCATCAGCCAGCAATCCGCAAGGAAGAGCACCACCCCTTACGGATCACTGCCTGCCAATCTCTGGTTAGGTAAGCCAGGAGAAAAAGGAGACAGAGAGAAGAGAACCATCGTCGGGCAGATAGCTCTTCTCTGCCTCCTCCTCCCCCGACCTACCTAACAAACCTTACCAGGGGAAGAGCCAGCTGACTGCCGGCTCCTCCTTTTCCCCATTGCCGCATCAAAACCAAAATTCGAAGCAGCAATGGGGAAAAGAGGAACCGACAGGCAGCCCGTTCTTCACGCAAAAATACACAACAACAACAAAACCAAACATTTACCAAAAATGCCAAACACCAAAATTAATAAAACAAATAAATAAATAATTTAAAAATGCATTAATAAACAAAAAAGTAAACAACAAAATCCACAAACAAAAACATCCACAATACCAGAAAAGCACAGGAAAAACACCTAACTACAACATCAAAATACCTAACTCTAACAACACAACTACCACAAATTACACAACTAAACACCAACGAAATCACAAAAATGAAACAAACCAGAAATAAACAAGCCAATTAAACAAATCTAAAACCCATCCAAACCACAAAAGAACAAACAGAAACACCTCCCAGCCCACCACCACAAAAACAAAACAAAGAAAAAAGCCAGAAGAAAGAAAACCAGAGAACTCACCAGCACGTCCTCCCTCCATGAGACCGGAACAGAAATGAAGAAACAAAGACTACTTACCGGAAGAAGCACCACCAGAGGCCAGGAGAGAAAAAATAAGTGAAACAAAAAAAGGATCCAACACTATTACTAACAGCCCCACCTGCAGGCCAGAAGATTAAAAACAAGTCAAAAAGACTCAAAGCAGCCCTCTTGCTAACAGCCCCACCTAGAGGCCACAAGAGTAAAAACAACTCAAAAATATAAGAATAAATAAAAAGATTACAGGGAAAAAAAGTTAAATAAAAATAATAAACATTTGTAGCATCCTCAAAACATCTAAACACAGTTTATAACAGCCCGGCAACCCCAGGCAACCTATGCTAGTAAGATATAAATCCTTCACGTAAATAAATATTTTTTGAGGTGCAGCCTGCTACTTTATCTCCAGGAAAATAGTTCTAATCCCTCCGCCCCCAATGGATGAACCAGAGACATTTTAAATGGAAGGGTTTAATTATTAAGATCTGTGTTGCACACAAACACTATTATTATTTTAGTTCTCTTTTGAATCTTCTGTTTTGGGTCTCTTGACCCAGAACTGGATACAATATTATGTCATGGCCTAATCACTTATTAGCAATATGGAACCATGAATCCCTGTGTCTTAACCATGGTTGCTGCTAATGCAACCAAAGATGACAATTGGGTGAACAATCAGATAGCGTCTCATAAAGATATTAACAAGAATGACTTTGGATCTGCCAAGGTGACTGTGACTTTCTGAAGACTATGTGTGCCTAGGGTTAGTAATAAGAGTGATCAATGACAAATCCATGAAAGAGGCTTATTATCTTAAAATGACATGAAGAGATAGGTTAAATAAGATAAAGCATGCTGTTTCTGTTGAGGCACAGTCAAGTGCAGATGGCTGTAAAATGTTAGCACTGTAAGAAATTACAGAGCTATTGTGCCCCATAAACATCTGAGGATGGAACCTAATGATAGGCTCATTTTTGTTATGTACAATATGGAATTGGTTCATTTTTCAAAGCTGCCTAATATATATCATCACCTTGTATATGTCATCTGCCTAATGCTGCCCAATATATATAATCAGCCAGGCTTTTAAATGTACTTACTACCAAAGCGCTCATACCAAGTATTGACCTTGAAAAGATTGTTCTGACAAAACATATAAACTGGGTTGAAAAGCCCAGTTTATCCCACTTTCTACAAGGTATGGCCAATTGTCAGACCAGGACATAGAAGGAGTCTCCCTGAAGAGTAGAAAGCATCTTTACCTATAAGAAGGGGGTTGGGCCGTGCGTGTCCAGCATGCGTGACCACACCCGGCCCAACCTTCCTGTACTGAGCTGCTCACACTTACATTTTGACCCTGCGAGCATTGCCGCAAGGATCCAGAAGCTGAGAGTGGGGCCAACGCCCCACGAACCTGAACAAAAAACCCTATGTTTCCCAGCTTCCTCTGCGCCACGCAACCCCTCAGCCAATTGGGTTGAAGGGCATGAGCGTGGAGGAGGCAGGGCAGCTGGCACGCGTGTAAAAAAATACAAATGGCTGACACATGCGCCTTTTCCCCTCAACACCGTTGGCCCAGCTGAGATCACCCGGTAGGTCCCCCACCCACCCCCATCACAGGCAGGGAAAGGAGAAATGGAACGCTTCCCCCCTTCCCTGCCTTCCTCTCCCCCATCGCCGGCAGGGAAAGGGGAAAGGGAACGCTTCCCCCTCCCCTGCCTTCCCCCTGTTCCCGGCAGGGAAAGGGGAAAAGGAACGCTTCCCCCTCCCCCACTTCATTGCCTCCCTCCCCCGTTGCTGGCAAGGAAAGGGGAAAGGGAATGCTTCACCCTCCCCCTCCCCTGCCTTTCCCCTGTTGCCGGCAGGGAAAGGGGAAAAAATGCTTCTCCCTCCTACACTTCATTGCCTTCCCCCCATCACCGGCAGGGAAAGGGGAAAGGGAACGTTTTCCCCTTCCCTCTTCCCTGCCTCCCCCCCCCCATGCAGGGAAAGGGGGAATGGAAAGCTTCCCTCTCCCCCCTTCCCTCCCTACTCACCCAGGCGCCACCTCCTCACCTGCAGCATCCCCCCCTCTCTCTGTGTATCACCCCAACCACCAACACACACACTATACCTGCCCGGCAAGGCCAGGCAAAAATTGCTAGTTGCAAATATGCTTAGCCATTCCCTGGACAATGTCGTAGAGCTGCCTAATTTATTTATTTAATTTATTTATTTCAGTTTTTTGCCACCCACTCAGGTAAAAACCCGACTCAGGGTGGCATACAACCGGTAAAAACATATAAAATATGTTAAAACCCCATCATCCACCCATCCATCCACCCTCATTACTCCCACCCTATTTAAAACTAGAAACTAAAAGCTAAGAGGGAGGGGGGAAATGCAAAGACACAGAAGGAGAGCACAACTGGACTAGTTGGGGATGAACCAGCAGGCCGGGGTCGTATTCCCATTAGGGCCCCCTGCTAGCCAGGTCTTCAAACCTTTCCTGAAAGGCAGCAATTCCATCTGTAGCCTCAATTCTGTTGGCAGGAGGTTCCATAAGGCTGGAGTGGACACAGAGAGGCGAGCCCCTCTAGCTGAAGGCACAACTAGGGAGCCCCTCTGGTCCGCTCTGGTTGGATGGGCAGACGCTCTTGGGATGATGTAGTCTCTCAGGTAACCTAGCCCACTGCTATATAGGGCTTTAAAGGTCAAAACCAGCACCTTGAATTGCACCCAGAGGCAAACTGGCAACCAGAGCAGCTCCCGGAGTAGTGGGGAGGCACGGGCATAACGCCCATGCCCCATCACCACCCGGGTAGCCGCATTCTGCACTAGCTGTAGCCTCCGAATGGTCGTCAAGGGTAGCCCCATGTAGAGTACATTGCAGTAATCTAATCTGGAGGTGACCAGAGCATGAGTGACCATGAGCAAGGAGTCCTGGTCCAGGAGCAGGCGCAACTGCCGAATTACTCTAAGTTGAGCAAAAGCCCTCCTGGCCATGGCCGCCACCTGCTCTTCCAGCAGTAGCCATGAGTCCAAGAGGACCCCCAAGTTGCACACCGGGTCTGTCTGGGGCAGCATTGCCCCATCCAAGACCAGAGATGGTAACTCTCTGGATAACCCCAGACTCCCAACCCATAGCCACTCTATCTTGCTAGGGTTCAGCTCAAGCCCGTTGCCCCCCACCCAGACCCCGATGGCCTCCAGGCATTCAGACAGGACTTTTGATCGCATCATTGGGGTACCCATGGGTCGAGATGTACACCTGGGTGTCCTCCCTGTACTGATGGTACTGCGCCCCATGGGAACGGATGATCTCGCCCAGCGGCTTCATGTAGATGTTAAATAGGAGAGGAGAGAGCACCAAGCCCTGCGGCACCCCATATTCAAGGAGCCTAGGACTGGATTTCTCCCTCTCCAACCACACCGACTGGGTACGGCCCTCCAGAAATGAGGAAAACCAGGACAGTACTGTGCCCTGGACCCCCAATCCTTTGAGCCGTTCCAGAAGGATACCATGGTCGACAGTATCAAAGGCCGCTGAGAGGTCAAGGAGAGCAAGGATGGTTGGATGACCTCCATCCCGCTCTCGCCTGAGATAATCCACCAGCGTGACCAATGCTGTCTCTGTACTGTATCCGGGCCTGAATCCTGATTGAAAGGATCCTTCCAACCCAGAAGCTTTGCTCTATAAACACACTGATGAGCAAAATGAACCTACAGTCCTTTCTAGCACCACAGTTGACAATAATAATTTTTATTAATATAGAGGTCATCTCTTCTTCTAAAGAGGAACTCTTAGCTTTGATGTGAACAAAAATGTGACCATCCTTTGCATCCACAAAACTCACAGAGGAACTGATCAGCATTGACCCAAAAGTTCCTGGGGTGTGTCTAGTTTCAGAGATGCCCAAGCAATATGGAAATTCCATTTTTGTAATACTAGATGTTATAATCCTCTCAACAGACTATATTGATGAGGACAACATAGAAATCTTGAGTGTTGAATTGGCTGTGTGTATAGTAACATTGTTTATAAAACACCTAGCATATCAGTCTGATTCAAGAAGCTGTCTAATATGGAAAACCAAAACAGTCACTTTCTAGTTGTAATTTTTAACAGCTGTAACGATTGGAGCTATGTCTAGGATCATGAAAATGGCAAAGTCATTATAAAAAGGCCTGAATCCCATACAATTTGTCCAGTGATGCACTGCAAAAATTTTTACTACCTACTCTGTGGGCTGGCCAAATCTGTGCGCGGGGCCAAATCTGTGGGCATGGCCAACCATCCTGCATTATGGGATATGGAGGTGGTTGGGGCCAACCAAGTAGGCGTGGCCTGGGGGAATTTCCAGTACTGGTTCTGCAGAACCTGACAGAACCTGCTGCAGTGCATTCCTGAATGTGTCTTATACATGACCCTAAACTTCTGAGTTCATTTAAGAGGGAGAGAGAGATTACAATCTAGATCTAAATTTTGTCAGTGAACATCAGCAGCTTTGAGGGTGCTGAACCAACTAGATCCTAGGTCTCCCTTTGATTACAATATGCTTTATTTTATGGATTTATTTTGGTATTTATAAATCACCATTTATCTGAATACAGTGTGGCAGTGAGAAATTAAAGATATAATTAAATGGGCTTGCAGTTATATAATTCATTAAAGGGGGGGATGCAATCATAAAATAGAATTTAAAGGCAGTGAAAAGATGTCAGAATAGAATAACCAAAGGCAAACAAAAAACCGTAGGTTTTTATCAAAGTACTTATCAAAGTACTTTCTGCATGTCTTGTAGTAATTGGAAGGAAATGTGTCATGTTCTGCAAGGATGTCCTGAACTTCCAGCCCGAAGAAGTGAAACTGTAGATTTTACAATCAGTTTATATCTGGCTCAGACCTTTTGTGTTGGTCAAGACATTTTAAGTTGGTTATTCTATTCTATAAGTACAAACAGGAGGAGCCAAATGGTGAATCCAAAGGCAAACAAAAAACCGTAGGTAGCCAAAGAGTTAATCAAATCAATAAAGCTGTTTTATTCACAGGTCAAAATTCAAAAGTTCAAAATATTCCAAAACAGATCCGAATCCCTTTCGGTATATCGGGAAATTTACAGTACACGTTTCGTCAGGGATCTGGGGAAATGAACAAACAATTACTAAAACATACAGAGATATACATATTTACATATTTACAAAAGTCAGATCTCAGAACGATATAACAATGTAACGGAGCATAAACACTGGATGAAACAACCACAGAAAGGATCATTACCTGTATAATCTAAGGATTTTTTTAAAAGTAAGTTGATTATAAGGTATTAATTGTCTTATAATTTTTAGATGCATCCTAAGCCTCACACGTGCATTCTTTCGGTGCTGATGGATGTCACTGAATAGGAGCAACCCACAGATATTTAAAGGAACCATAATCAACTCAGCTGCAAACACAGCTATGATTACAAAAAGCAGGAATAATCCAATTCCATATTAAGCCCAGTTGGTTGCAAGGTCTTAAAGTGGTAGATAAAGTATGCCTCCTTTTGTAATAAATGGCCTTCCATATCTATACGGGAGAAAGGAATGGGTTTACACTCTTCTAGCGCAACAAATTTAAAATCACGGTCATTGTGTCTTTTTTTCAATAAAATGGTAGACAAGGGGTGCCTGGATGTTGCCTGATAACACCATGAAAATCTCTAGACTGATTCAAGTAACCCTTTATGAAGGTGTAGCCATGGGGTACATTTCTGAGAAAGTTTATGATTATTTGTTTAACCATTTCCCCAGGGTTCCATTGTTTCTTTTATTGCCAAAAATCCACAAAGAGAGGGGTTCTGATGGCTTAATTCCTGGGAGACTAATTATGTCCTCTATTAATTCTTTGTTGGAGCCTTTGTCTAAATTTTTAGATCATTTCATTAATCCATTTTCCCGCAACACTGCCTCTTGTTCTTAACACCATGGATTTCATTTCCCAAATCGAAGGAACTTTTGTACCGATAGGAAGGGATTTTGTAACCTTGGACATTCAGGCGTTATATACTAATATCCCACTTGATGATGTAAGAACAATAGTACAACCAGCCCTAGACACTAGACAGGATATACAGCCCCTACACATTTCTTATTGTATTTATTAGACATTGTTTTGTACCATAATTATTTTAGATTTGAGCACACTTTTTATTTACAGATCCATGGCATGGCAATGGGCAGTTCGGTGGCACCAAGTTTGGCTAATGTTTACATGATTTGTTTTGAACAGGAATTTATTTTTAGTTCTGATCATAATCTTTTTTCAGCATATTGTGTAATATAAATTTTATATTGATGATTTATTTTTTATTTTAGATGATTTATCGATTGTTCCTGAGTTTACAGATTGGATTAATGGTTTAAATCACAATTTGAAATTTTCTTTCAATACCAATGATGCGGCGATACCATTCTTAGATGTCACTACATACCTTTCTGTGGATCGTAAAGTGAAAGTTAAGCTTTATAGAAAGCCAACTGACAGAAACTCTTATTTGAATTTCTCCTCATACCACCCACACCATCTGAAGAACAACTTGCCTTTTGGGCTCTTCCTAAGAGCCAAGCGCAACTCCACCACAGAGACAGATTTTTTGGAGTCTGCTAGCAATATAAGTCAGTTTTTATTTCAGAAGGGTTATCCTGTACAGGTGGTGTCCATGAATTTGAAAAAAGCATGTGCAATACCCAGAGAACATTTTTTTAAGAAAAAGACTAAAATCCACACTAATAATCTTAATTGTTCATTTGAATATTCACCATTATCTTGCAAAATTAGGAATACCATCAATAAATATTCGTATATTATCCAGCACCTGCCAGGTTGTTCGGATAAACTGACTATTGGTCTTAGAAAAACCAGATCAATTAGACAGATTGTTACCTCTTCTGACCATTGCTTACGTACCAGCTTACCAGCTCCTATTGCTGTTGGGCACTTTAGATGTGGTGGATGTATCAGTGCAATTTAGCTCGGCAAACTAAGACAGTCTCGATTTCAGGGAGTGATTTTTCCCACACACTCCGAGGGCTCACCACTTGTAAGAGCAAGATTATGGTGTATCTTTTGGTGTGTTCTTGCGGTCTTGGCTATGTGGGGGTCACAACACAGGAACTCCGGGTTATGGTGGCCGAGCATCAGTCCAAAATTCGATCAGGCAACATCAGGCACCCCTTGTCAACCATTTTTTTGAAAAAAGACACAATGACTGCGATTTTAAATTTGTTGCACTAGAAGAGTGTAAACCCATTCCTTTAAATATCTGTGGGTTGCTCCTATTCAGTGACATCCGTCAGCACCGAAAGAATGCACGTGTGAGGCTTAGGATGCATCTAAAAATTATAAGACAATTAATACCTTATAATAACTTACTTTTAAAAAATCCTCAGATTATACAGGTAATGATCCTTTCCATGGTTGTTTCATCCAGTGTTTAAGATCCGTTACATTGTTATTTCATTCTGAGATCCGCCTTTTGGAAATATGTATATCTCTGTATGTTTTAGTAATTGTTTGTTCATTTCCCCAGATCCCTGACGAAACGTGTACTGTAAATTTCCCGATATACCGAAAGGGATTCGGATTTGTTTTGGAATATTTTGAACTTTTGAATTTTGACCTGTGAATAAAACAGCTTTATTGATTTGATTAACTCTTTGGCTACCTACGGTTTTTTGTTTGCCTTTGGATTCACCATTTGGCTCCTCCTGTTTGTGCTTATAGAATAGAATAACCAACTTAAAATGTCTTGACCAACACAAAAGGTCTGAGCCAGATATAAACTGATTGTAAAATCTACAATTTCACTTCTTCGTGCTGGAAGTTCAGGACATCCTTGCAGAACATGACACATTTCCTTCCAATTATTACAAGACATGCAGATAGTACTTTGATAGGAAGGACCTTTACCTGCAGATATTAGGCACAGATCTTAAGCAGATCTTGAAACTGCATAGTCTCACTCTTATGTTTTCTTCTGCTTCTGAATGTCACCCCACAATAATTTTTCCAAATGAAATATTTTTCTATCATTTGCTTTCAGTGCTGCAGTCTTAGTCCACTGCATTTTCATCTGTCTTCACTCACTACTGAGAATAATAAATCCATGTCTTTTTTCTGTGCCTCTCTTTAGGCTTCAGTAATGATATGTTGTAATAAGATTAAAAAGATGTAAGCATGGATTTCTGCATTCTAGAGTGCAATGGGACATTCTTAATTCTTGTTGCATTCTAGATGTTACCAATTCTGGTCTTGCCTCTGTTTTTCCTCTGCTCATTCTTATTGCTGTACATGCATGATAACGCTTATTCTCATTTACTCTATTATTGCAGCCTGTCACTTATCTAAAACCAGCCAGTGCCATACAGGGACCACAGTGAGATAAAGGACTTATGTCATCTTTTTATAATGGGAGCTTTTGCTTCTAGTATTGTACATATTTGGAGTCATGCAATGGCTCTGTAATAAAAAGGGGTATGCTGATCTAGATATAAATGTAGATCAGTTAGTAATTATGTGAGTTGACTTATCTTTATTTACTTTTAAAAGCTTATATCCCTACTCCTAAAAAATAAACATAAATGCTTCTTGCAAAATAAACATCCTATGGTGTACATGAAAGCATATATGCCATTGTTGTTATTATTATATGTTGTTAAACCATCTGCAACACTATAAGGGAGAAATCTCCAAAATGTTCTTTTTCTCAACAGCCCTGCTCAACTTCAGCAGGTTATAGTCCATAGCAGTGTTTCTCAACCTTGGGTCCCCAGGTGTTCTTGGACTTCCAAGTCCCAGGAACCCAAGTAAGTACACTTGCTGATTAGGACTTCTGGGAATTGAAGGCCAAGAACATCTGGTGACCCAAGATTGAGAAATGGCTTCACTTAAAAAACATGGCTTCCCTTAAAAAAATATAGAACAGGTAAGGGCTTTAAAACAAATATATTTGGAGAGCCACTATGGTAAAGTGATTAGAATTCTGGAGTGGCACTTAGGAGAACCAGGTTCTAGTACTCGCTTAGTAGGAGATCTTGGACTATGTTTTCTTTTTCAAACGACAACTGCACTGGGTTATTAGGAAGGCAGTGGGCAGGAGCTCACTGGAAAAGAGACACAATACCTATGTAACTTATTAAATAGCTAGTTAAATTTGACAAGTCTGTTAGGATGCCAAGAGAAACAATGCAAGAGTAATTGCTAAAAAAATATTTCTAAAAGAACAATTGTAACAATATAAACCAAGATGATATTCATATTCAACGAAAAGCATTATTAGATATATGGTAATGGCATTGCAAGCAAATGCTTCTTTTTCAGCACCATGGTCAGCATCTGTAGTTAATAGAATTTGTCTGCCATTCATGTACTCTGGTATCACATTCAGCAAGCCTTAAATATACTGACTGTTGTTCATTTTCTGGTTAGTCTCTCTTTACGCATTTGCTATCAGCTTAAAAAAAAAAACCCTTTATCTACATTCACACATGCATTTATACATGGATAAAACAGCTTATGTGGAACCTGGTCTGTTCCTCTATGAAAACAGTACAGCTATAAACTCTATGATTGTTTTACATTTAAATCTTCATTGATTCCATTGCATTTATATCACCTTTTATTAATATTAAATATTATGTACACTGTATGTGTGTAACTACACTTCATTACTGACTTAAAACATTCCTGCCATTGTCAATGACTTCTGAGCTTGAACTGTCTGCCTTTTTGATCAGTTGATCTTGATCACCCGCTCTGCTTCCATTCACCTTAGCTTTTCGTGTTCTAGTTTGTATAGCATATTATTGAGAAGGGGGCTATTCTGAAATTTCAAAATGGGTTGCCACCAACTCATTTAGAACACGTCACCTACTTACAGCTCCAAGCCTATTTAAACCAAAATTGTGTTTCTTCTGTTTTGCTGTTCATGAGGATAAACTGACCCAGCCATTCCAAGATCTCAGAAATCAGCAACATTGTCATGTCTAGACTTCCTCTGGTTTGAAACTTTTTGACATTTAATTCTAACTTATTGATGAGGAAAGGACAGTAATCTGAATGTGTATTTATAATAAAACAAATTTGGTATTTCTTGTGGATGGAAAGAGGATTTGAAGCATTTCAGTTTCTGAATGGAGGGTGGAATGGAGGAGACAGAAAATTGAGGAGTAAAGTTTCCTTAGGTATAGTAATATAGCAGAAAAAGTATTTTGAATTTATTAGATACTAGCTGATTACACAGCCTTGCTCGGTTTTTCCCCCATAAAGGAAGCATAGTTTCTTCAACGTTGTCATCTTCAGCCCGTAAACTTAAAATTTGGTCAAGCTGTGGCCTCCTTTCACTGTAGAAAAGAGGCCGTGGTTTGAATTTTCTGGCCAGACAGAACTTTTACGTTTACGGGCCTGAGACTCTGCCACTGAAGAAAGCTTTACTGGCGGCATGTCACGGCGGTAAATTCAAACCGCTTTCAAATTGCCTCTTCCTTCAGCAAAAGGAGTGCACAGCTTGACAGAACCTTAAGTTTACAGGCTGGAGACACCACCGCAGAAGAAAGATGTGGCTGCTAATCGCAGCCACAGCTTTCTTTAGCAGTGGCATGTCCCAGATGAAACTTCAAACTATTGTCAAGCTGCGTCCTCCTTCCTTCAGCGAAAGGAGGCCGTGGCTTGACAGAACTTTAGGTTTATGGGCTGGGGACGCTGCCGGGCAGAAAATTCGAACCGCTGTGAAGCCACGTCCTCCTTCCCTCAGTGGAAGGAAGATGTGGTTTGACAGAAATTTAAGTTAACGGGCAGGAGATGCTGCTGGGCGGAAAATTCAAACTGCTGTCAAGCCACATCCTGATTCCTTCATTCCTTACTTGTAAACAGCACTTTCTGTAGCCTTTGTCACTTTTATGTTGTACTGTCGAGAAGCCTGGAAACCGTCGTGTCACTAAGTTCTCTTGAAGGAAAAGCGCAGCTATATTGGCTGCGTTGGGATCAATTAGGGGAAATGGAGACTGTGGTGCGTGTGCGCAGTACTGCTGTTTCATTGCTTTTTCTCCTGTTGGTGGGGGTGTCCCATTTGCATCCCACTTTGGGGGGCATAAACCCCCAAATGGGTTTTGTGACCCCCACAGTGCTGATCTCGCAATCCCAAGGTATGCATGTGCCAAATTTCAGCAACATTGGTCCAGGGGTGTGGGTTCCTCTAGATTAGAGCATATACAAACCCACACCTCTGTTTTATAGATATAGATTGCTTGTGTGATTTTCCATGCAAGCACTGAAGAATACAATACAATACAATACAATTTTAATTTATACCCCACCTTTCTTGGCCAAAGCTGACTCAAGGCGGCAACAACATATCAAAATCCATACAATAAAATATAACAACATAATAATACAGTAACACAAAGGTAAATCAATACAAAAATCAGTACAATAATAACATAACATAATATAATCAGCAATATAAAGTATCAGTAAAGAATTACAGTTAAAGTGCAACAATGGCAGCATGGAATGGCTGGGGGTGGGGTAAAGAGGAGACGTGGCACTCGACATTGTGTGGCGCTCGGCATCTTCCTCCTCTTCAGCTGCCCAACAGCCCAAAGTCCCAGGGTCCTTAATTCTCCCCTTCAGCAATGGAATGGCTGGGGGTGGGGTAGAGAGGAGATGTGGTGCTCGGCGTCTTCCTCTTCTTTGGCTGCCCAACAACCCAAAGTCCCAGGGTCCTTTTATCCCCCCCCCTCAGCGATGGAATGGCTGGGGGTGGGGTAGAGAGGAGACGCGGCGCTCGGCATCTTCCTCCTCTTCGGCTGCCCAAACAGCCCAAAGTCCCAGGGTCCTTTTATCCCTTCCCCAGCGATGGAATGGCTGGGGTTGGGGTAGAGAGGAGACGCGGCACTCAGCGTCTTCCTCTTCAGCTGCCCAACAGCCCAAAGTCCCAGGGTCCTTTTATCCCCCCCCCCAGTGATGGAATGGCTGGGGGTGGGGTAGAGAGGAGACGTGGTGCTCGGCGTCTTCCTCTTCTTCAGCTGCCCCATCTTATATGTCAACATATATCTTATATGTCAACATATATTCACAGCATGTATAATTTTCTAGTCTGGCCAGGTTATCCTACTATGGTAATAGAGTAGACCATACTGCCAATGACTCAACACCGATCATCAGGTGATGATTAACTGGGGGAGTGCACTGAGTTTGTTCAGTGCCTTTCTTGGGTATAGCTGGCCACAGACTTTTTCCTCCTCGCTATGTGGACCTTGGTCCCTTGTTTGCCCACCTTTGGCTGGTTTTCAATGGGAGGGAGGAGGATTGTGTGTGATGTTAAAAGATATTTGATGCTGATGTATATTTTTGAATTTGTTACCATGTGATTTGTACTGTTTATTATTGTTCTGATTTATTTTTTGTATTGCTATATTGTATTTTGGGATTATTGTATTGTATCAATTATGTTGTTTGCCGCCTAGAGTCGGCCTCGGTTGAGAAGGCGGGATATAAATTAAAATTTATTATTATTATTATATTATTATGATTAACTAACCTGACAACCCTGAGAACTAATGGCCTTGGGTGGTGAAGTCCACAGGGAAGGGTGATGGTCCCCAAATAGATTAAATCCCACTTGAATCCATCTTGATTCTTCTTTCATGTCCACGCCAGAAGGGAAACTAACAAAAGAAAGGCACCTCCTGGTTAGTTCATTCTGCAGTTCCCTCCTCCTGACCTAGAGTGAGAAAGATTAGCCGGCAACACAAGGTTGCCGTTACCAGGGTACGTCTGATTGTGGTTCAAAAATACCACAATCCTCAAGGAGGCTCTTTCTGTGTACCCCAATCCATCTTGATGGAAGGCCTGGGGCCAATGAGGACTTTGTGTGCCAAAAGGGCTCAGGACCAGAAAGTGACTCGCAAAACTGGATCAGTGGAATGGGTGTCATGCTGCAATGCAGAAGGCAAATGGAAGGCCACTTCCATTTGTTAGGAAACATTTTGGTTGAATTTTGTTCATGGCATCACTGAAGGCCATTAATGTACTGTTAAAGATAGCAGGTTGGACCTTGTGACATTTAATTTCTTGTTTTCAGGCTGGGGAAAGTTTGCACGCTTAACACGTGCACTCACAAGTAGTCGGGGAGTCCTGCAGCAGTTGGCTCCGAGTGTGCAAAAAGGAGAAAATGTGCACAAGCATTCCCGGCTTGCTGAGGTAATGTTCTTCTCCCTTCCATTTGGTTATTAGGGTAGAGCACTAAACTTGTGGGCACTAAATAGTGAGATTGCTTATGCATTTATTTATGTTAAAATGTATAATATTATTTATGTTTTTATTTATTTGTTGTATCTGTATCCCACCTTTCCTCCATTGGGCTCAGCATACATAGCTCTTATCCTAGTTTTGTCCTCTTAGTTAACCCTATGAGATAGGACAGCCTGTAAAAGCCTCCAGATCAGCCAAGGAGTTGCATGGCCAAGTAGTGATTTGAACTAAAGTCTTCAAAGTCCTAGTCCAACATTCTAACTACATGGCTATCTGCTTATTAGAGGTCACCTTAGCATAAATTGAAATTAGTTCCTGTACCATTTTTTGGTGGTTGCTTTTCTTACCTGATGAAGATAGTAACTATTTTGTGGCCTTGAGTCAGTGTAATAAACATATTGCCCTTTGGAGAGCTTTTTTATGACCAACACAGCTTTCTTTGCTTCTTGAAGAGTGTATATTTCTGCTTGCCTTAACAAGTGATCCATTGCCATCAGCCTCCGTGTTGATCTGACTTTTTTGGCTGCAGAGAGAAGGCTACATGACGACAGTTATCTTTCTGCAGTTATAGATGGCTTTAGGGGAACGTTGCTGAAAGGCCCCTGTAATTAAGGAGACACTCTCTTGTATCCATCTTTAAGATAGAGGGAACATAAGGGAAGATTATTGGGAGGTTTCTCAAACTCTCCTCTGTCTTTCCACATTTGGTGTTAAGAGGAGGCATGGATACTATGCCTGAATTTCAAGTTGTTGCACAGGACAAGATAGCATTAAAATTATTTAGCTATTGCAACCAACATTTCTAGATTCCTACTGATCTAAATTAGTGCTTCAAACTGATGATGTACTCTCACACCTCATTTATATAACCATTTTAAATCAAGTTTCCCATTTTTTAAAATTTCTGCATTTTTCACAAATGTCATTTATGCCTTTGGCCATTTTGGCTGGAGGATTTTTAGTAAAGGAGTTTATTCTATTTTAATATTTGTGACTATTGCATTAAAAATAATATTATCTTTTAACTACCGGTATATTGTTTTAAGCAAAAATAATAAATAAACAGCAAATGTTTGTTATATACACTCATATACAGAACTTTACTTTTAAAAATAATTTGTTCATGTTACTCATTACAGTGTGTAGAGAGGAATCTATTGTTATATGTTCAAATGTTGAAAAATATTTCCTCCTCCTCCTCCTTTTCTTTTTCTTCTTCTAATTAATTTCTATACTGCCCATTTAACCAGTTGGTTTCTCTGGGCAGTTAACACAATAAAAACATGCATATCATGGTATAACAAAAACATAAAACTTCTCATTTTGTTTTAATGGAAACTGAAAGGATTGATAAGAGAATAGTGTAAATCAGGCTTTCTCAATGCTTTCAGGTTGTGGGCCTGACCACACCTCCTGGGCAGCTGACCAGGCCGGTCACGTGGTTTTGTTCACCCAGAAGTGGAAGTAAAACGCACGCCGCACATGGGCAGAACGCATTAAGCAGCATTCTGCACTTGTGCGGCAGACAGTTTTTCTGCTTCCAGGATTGGTTGCAGGCCTGATGAAATGGCTTTGGGGCTGGGGCTGGCCCGTGTGCCATAGATTGATAATGCCTGGTAGAAATCTTGAAAAAAGCATGACAAAACACATTTAAAATATATTTAAATGCCCTTAAAAATTAAATTTGAAGATAATTATTCCTTGTATCAAGAAAATAACTTTGTTTCTACCTGTAATGCTGCTTTTAAAACATGGCTTTTTAAAACCCTTTTTGCACCCAAGATAAATAGCTACAACTAACCACTTCACTTGTAACCCATTACGTATGAATTGTGCTCAAATAATGAGTCATGCAGCAGATAGGAGTTTTCCCCTGTATGGTTCTATCTGCTCAGAGTCCTGCAGAGGAAACAGTGAAATTGATAGATTTTTGTCTCTTTGCAGAGGACACTTGAAGGAAAAGACCAAAGTCTGGTACAGAATAATGTGTATAGAATTGTGAGCTAAGTGTTAGAACTTCACAGATGCACAACTTAGTTAATTATTGCATGAAGATGTTGTTTCCCTCTTAGGCAGAAAGTTAAAAACATCTATGCCATTTATTGGAATCATAAATATTCATAGCAGGTTATAATAATGAATGCATGCCCTATTATCATATTTATAATGCTTGTCCTCAGAAGTCAAATAATCTTTCTCTTCCTGCCCTTCATTTAAACAGAAAAGGAGTGTTAGATAGTAATATGCTTGTATTAAATTTGTAATTTTTTCTGTAAGTTATTTTAAAAAAAGGATACATTTGAATTTCTATGAGAAATTTTTCTTAATGAAAACAAACAAAAATGGGTTATTTTTTATACAATTTGTTTGAAATTATGTCAAAAGACAGTGCTAACTAGATAGTTTTCGAATAAAACTCAGTGTGAAGTTCCTACTTAATCTAGCATAATGTTGTTTTCTACACACTTTTGTGACCTTTTCATGATATGAGAAATATAGTTTTGACATGTGGTCTGGCTAAAGAAGTATAGGGTTATTACTTAACCCCTCCAGTTATACTTGCATAGGAAGACCTATGACTTCTGATCACTTTGTTCCTTTCCATTGAGGCTGTAGTACTGTGTCCTATAAACACATTCATATGATTCAATTTCTTTGCACCATAACCAGTTTGTGACTGCAAATCCCTCATCTAGCAAAAAACAAACAAACAAACAAACCCAGGGTGAGGTTCTTCCTCCATACATGATTTGGATGCATGACCACCTTTCTTGTGCACATTGCAACTGGAATTGTGTGGAATGGTTGCCAAAATGGAAGGGCTCTCTCTTGTCATGGGGGAATCTCATAGCCTACATATTCTGTGTACTTTCCTCCTAACCACAGGGCTGAGGAATTAGCTGGTTGTTATTGGAATGACAGTCCTCCCCTTCTATACCTCCCTCTGGCAGTTTTTCTGGCAGATGGGCTTTTGTTGCTTGTTGTATTGCAGACATGGGGAAGATAAGGTCCTTCGGATGTTTGAAACTACAATTCCCGGAATTCCATGCCACAGGCCATACCAGCCAGGACTTCTTTCTGTTTAAGTCCAAGCCAGCAAGAGCAGGGATGGGCAAAGCATGTCTCTCTAGATATGCTGGCCTGCAACTCCAAGCAATCATCACTGCTAGGTATGCTGAGTTGGGCAGTAGGTCAAAATGATCTGGAGGGCATGCTTTGTCATCCCTGAGCGACAGGCAAAAGTCTCTCTCTCTCTCTCACTCACACGTACACTCACATCCTATCTTTCTCACACACATAGAGTGTTTGGTTCAATCCCCTGTTTGAGGGGAGCCTTGGAGCTTGAGGGAACGTGCATGGGTTATGGGGTTGTAACATCACCTGTGTTAGAAGAAGAACCTCAGGACAAGACATCTGGAAAAATTAAATTAAATGATTTAGGTAGTAATTAAAATCAATTAAAAAGCAATATAGTTAAATCATTACTAATCAGCAATCAATTACTTTTTAAAAAATGATGCCAAAATATGAGCTCTTTAAATAAAATTTCAAAATTGTCCAGTAAGGGAGGCAGTGCAGTTTTTTACTTATAGCCTGGAAGGCTATTTTATAATGGCTGATTGAACAAAACGTCTGGAACAATAGACAAATCATCGCTGCATGTACTGCCAGGAATCTTGAAAAAGCTTGTGGACCAAGTTATGGTCCAAACAGTCAATTTTTAAAGCTCTTTACATGGAGAATCTGAGTCTAAAGATAAGAGCTGTCTGTATGATCAGAAACTGGAAAATCAGGAATTTCTGTTTTGTAGAGATACTGTACCACATACTTAGAGGATGCTGCCCTTTTCAAATTGTAGCTCTCCTCATGTGAGCAGGAAAAGAATATCATTGTTTATTTAACTCCTTTCTTAGGATTGCTGGTTTCAATGAGAACAAAAGGCTGCATCCTTCTTCATACACAATACCTTGAACCTTTTACAAAAAGATGGCCTGTAAAAAGTCTAGGGATGTGGAGAAGTTTTGCTTGTTATAGTGAAAAGACATTTTCTTTGTTTTCTTACAGGTCCTGCAGTTGGGCTCTGAAATTCTTCCACAGTACAAGCAAGAAGCACCAAAGACTCCACCACATATCATTTTACATTACTGTGTTTTTAAGACTACTTGGGATTGGGTCATCCTGATTTTAACCTTCTATACTGCTATATTGGTCCCTTACAATGTCTCCTTTAAAACCAAGCAAAACAACGTAGCCTGGCTGGTAGTGGACAGCATTGTGGATGTTATTTTCCTAGTGGACATTGTTTTAAATTTCCATACCACATTTGTTGGGCCAGCTGGAGAGGTAATCTCTGACCCAAAGCTGATCCGAATGAATTACTTGAAGACCTGGTTTGTAATTGACCTTCTGTCTTGTTTGCCGTATGATGTGATCAATGCATTTGAGAATGTCGACGAGGTGAGTTTGTGAGCTTTCATTTTCCTAGTTATTTAACTATTAATGGGGAAAGGATTCATACTAGCTGGTGCCTGTATATGTGTGTGTGTGTGTGTGTGTGTGTGTGTGTGTGTGTGTGTGTGTGTGTGTGTGTGTGTGTGTGTGTGTGTGTGTGATACCCCCTGCTGGTAGTTCAGTTCCTAGCTGATTATATTCTGAAGAAGTGAATGACTTGGCAGTAATTTTTCACAAAAATACTAATATATTTTCTTGCAGGGAATTGACAGGTGAAGCAGTGTGATCCTGAAAATAAGCAATACCATAGAAAGGCTGCTTTTCTTCCTTCACATCTCCCTTCCCTTCTCTTATCTTACCAAAGGGAAGAAGACACACTGTCATGCTTTTCTGCAGAGCTCTGTGGTATGGAAAAGTACTCCGGCACAAACCTAAACTATAGAATATTACTGTAGTTGCCCTCTTGTTGGCTGCTGCTGAATCTTGGGGACAATCATGCTGGGGAAATGGTATTCCAACATCCAGTGCTAGCGAGTTGGCCATCCCTTTTGTGTTTTATAAACAGAGAACTGATCTTCAAAACTAGGGAGAGTTGGTCAGCTTGAAACTCATGCATATCTAAAAAAACCCACACAAAACTTGTCCTTATTCTTACCAAAACATTATGCCAAGTCTGGGCAAAATCTAAGAAACAAGAACACCACAAAAGCAAAAGTAATCTTCTTCATATCCCGGTCAAACCCTGAACTGCCAAAATGAAGCCACTTTCTTGGCTTTGTTGTTGGCCAAACTTAAGTCCCCATCGGTGCATGTTTCTGCCAGTAATTGGCAGACCAGGAAATCAGTTGGATTCGAATCTCTCCACATTCACACAGTATGTTGCTGTCCGCCAGCAGCCCCCACTTGAGCTTGTTGATCTTACATTTAGGGACTCCAACCCTCAGTCTACGCAGGGTCCTCGAAGTGACGTAGGGGAGGTTGAGTTCCTCAGCTATATCCTCTTTTAATGATGTTCCTTGCCCAGTGAACTCCTCCCTCCATCTTTTAATTGTTTAAGTAATAATTTGGGGGTGCTTCTAGCACAGAACAAATGTATTTCTGTGCATGTTTTCATGGGTTGTAATCCACTTCTTCAGATGCAGAAAACTCACATTGAAATAAATTCCTTAGCCCCAATGGCCCCTATGATACTTTTTTGTTTTGTTTTACATTTTGTTTTTGCAGTTGCTGAAACAGACTGGAATTGTTATCTGTCTGAAAACAAGCTACTCTCTTTGTTTGGCACTGAAGATTTGTGTCACAGTTTGCATTTCATTCTTTTTCTAAATATTACAATATATTTGCAAGTAAAACAGAAGATGATTCAAGTTCAAGGAGCCACAGCTAAGCTAATGTCTCAATAACATAATAAAATTAATATTAAATCATAAATTACATCACTTCCATTTTAAAAATAGTATTTATTTATGTCACAATTTATATTTAAATTAAATTAGCATTATTAATGTCAATGTTTTCAATGTGCTGGCTGAGGGATTCTGAAGTATGTTATTCAACAAAGAAAAATTTCAAGCTTTGAGGATGGGAGAAAAAGTTGCCTAAATTATGTATTTGCATTTTTCAAGAATGTGTTGAGTTCACTTCATCTGTGTTTTATTGCCTAGGAGCAAAGCTCAGCACATGTTTCTATTTCTATAGACTTCAGATTGGCTAAACGTTATGCCAATGGACTTGTGATTTTGATGATAAGGTAACTGCATTGAAATCATCAAACCTGACATGCTGATGTATTGTGCCAAGTGAGACAAAAACATCCTTAGTAACAGGTGTCATACTTATATTTTAGAAATGGGAAGTTGAGACTGTAATATGACCAGAGGGAGAGGTAATGCTAGTTTTAATCATGCTACTCAAATAAGTAAAGAGGCATAAAATTATATTTTGTTCTCTTTGGTATTTTCCTTTCTATTACATCTACCATTGGCAGGAACAGCCTCATAAATTGCAGCTGATTTTTAATTGCACCACAACATCTGAGCAGGTGCAAACTGAGTTATTTTGTTGGCATCTAGTCATTCTTTACACAGAGTAGATGTCACTTAAAGACACACCTTGACAAACTGTTTGTATGTGAAAGACCCTGAAGTATTTGTTACTATGTGTTAAGTGGCTTCCAACTCATGCCAGTCATAAGAGTTAATACCCTTCAAAAGGTGCTGTCATTAACAGGTTTGTTTGGGTCTTGGAGACTGTTAATGAAATGAGATATATAGTTTCCTTGATTGAGTCATTCCAACTCACATGCAATCTTATTCTTTTCTTACTGCTTTCCACTTTTACATAATATATCCAGTCTCCAGTAGCATCAGTTTAGTCATTTTTATTCAGAGCAAGAATTCAGTTTTCATCTTACCATTCATTAGTCTGTAGTTTATCTATCTGGTGGCTCATGCTATCATAACATATAGGTGAAATAGATTGTTCTCTTATCACTCTTAAAACTGATCAGTTCTCTGATTATATGTGCAGCCCAGATGCCAACACTTAGCATGGCAGGGGTAGGAACCTTGGGGCAAAAGTGATTTACTAGATTTTGCCTTCACCGTTTTCATTTACACTGTGTATTTCTGGGGTTCACTGAGCACTATTGGTCTACTACTTTAGCTTTAAAAATATTAATGTATGGGGAGGAAATTATCTTCTTGGGACCGGTTGGTAGACTTACAGAGGGAATAACATGGGGGTGCAGAGAATCTGTCCCTGCTTATTAAAGCTAGCTGTAGTATTTTGCATAGTCTCTTCTTTAGTGAAGATTGATGAAGTGATGCTATATGTAATTTGAGTTTTCCCATTAGTCTTCCTTTCAGGCTGTAATAAAACTTTAAATCAGAGCTTGAAAGTAATAAATTAACATGGAATACAATTATTGGTAACTAGGTAATTTTGCAGGAATTACAATTGACTAGCAAGAACAAAGTCACTGTTGTAACAGTGTTTTCTGATTTCTTTGGAAGGTCACTTTTAAGGAGCATTTTTATAAATGTTGATAGGAATTTTTCAAAATTTAGATTACTGTATTTTCTTTTCAATCCTAAATGCCTTCTTCTTCAAACCAAGGCATCACTTTTTATAAAGCAATCAAAATTATACAAAATGTGTTCTAGCTTGATTATCAGAACGTATTCTGGGGAGTGTTGGCATTTTTTGTGTTCCTCTGAATACCTTTTCTTGTAGCATTTCAGTTGGTTATAAAGATGTCACCTTTGTATGGAGTGCAGATTTGTTTTTGTGCCGACATAGTTATCATTGTTTCAAAAATATCTGTCCTCTTTTTTCAATATGCAATATTAAATTTGGACACTAGGGGGAAACATAGAGTACTTTCTGTGATTTTCTGGTGTGCCTGTGACAGCTATGAATATCTAAAATTATACAGATCTCTCCATAGTAATTGCATTAAATTCTATTGATTGCAGTAAATAATGGGCAACACACTGTGGTCCTCTCAAATGTAACTTTCCAGGGTCTGTTTTAAGTGTTTCTACTTGTATTTGGCCTGATCACCAACATCTGTCTTTTTCATATTCCATTTTCCTTTGATGGATGTGTTGAAAACATATAGTAAAAGCTTAAGAATAGAATTCTTACTTATTTCCCTTTCATATGGTGGTTGTGCGCAACTTAAACTTTATAGTAGCCTGTGCCTTGTTTATTTTGAACAACAATTTTGGCAGCTGTAATCTGTACAGTTGACATTCCATTTCAGCAGGATTGTCAGAAGGAGGGAGTAAGGCCTCTTTGGCTCCACTGCAATCTTCTATACCAGGAAGCAGTTCATCCTTGACAAATGGGGTGGATGCAGTAATGGGCTTTCCCATTCCTTTCATCTGTTTCAGGGTTCAGTCATAATCCTCAACTTTCCTACAGGGGTTCCTGTTAATTTGGTATAGCTCTAACACATATAGCAGGGGTCCCCAACCTACAGCCCGTGGGCTGGCCCGGCCCCTGATGCTGATTCATCTGGCCTGTTACCCTCACTGCCTCCACCTCTGCTGCAGCTGGAAGTGAAATTGGATGCATTTACACATGCACGGGCATGTCTTACATCAGCTGTAAAATGCGCTCACACATGTGTAAATGTGGAAGTGGCCACATTTATGACAGCTGTAAATGTGTCTGCTTCCGGGGGGCATAGTCTGGCCCACTCAGCTGTGTGGGAGGCATGGTCATGCCCGTGGTGGAAAAAGGTTGGCTACCCCTGGTGTATAGGAAGAAACAAACTTCATTCTTGTCAGAGGAAACAGTTTCAAGGGAGAAAACATCATAATCAGAAACATTGTTTTACCCAAGTAGAATCCTTTTCTGGATCCAGACCAGAACATAGAAAAGTTAATACTGGATTACAGGGAGAGAAAAAATCCAAGTTGTAATCCAAATTTAGTCATGCTTACAGTTTGTTGCACTTTGCTGAGATAGGTCTCCTGTAAGTACAACTAAGACTGGATACAGCCCAATGCATGCAGGTTGATTAAAATAACATTTTTTTTGGTTTAAATGCCTTGACATGAACCCATGCTAGTTGATGGCTTGATGATGTTAGCTAAATTGAGCATCATCCTTCATTATTATTAGTGTTGATGGCACAGGCGTGCCTGCTTAAAGAACTGCAAGGGAAAGGAATTTAATATAAATGCAGTGATGATTGCTTACTCAGATACATTAGAGAAATGTTTGATGTTGGGTAGGAAAGATGTTTCGCTTCCAATCTAAAATAATGAAGAAGAAACACAGCAAACAGGCACGCAAGTAGAAATTTACTTGTAGATGTGTACTCCCCCCCTTGTAGAGGGCTAAAAATGTCCCCATCCCATTGAGGAATAACTTTAAATTTTATGAGAAGAGGTGTGCTTTGGCCAGAACATGCCCCCCCCCCCCGTACAGCTGCAGAAGATGTTACAATTTGTTTTGGAATATAATGGACTGTAGATTTAAGCAACAGGAGAATTGTATTTGTGAATTAGCAGCCCCATTATTTTATAGAAGTCACCCTTTCTAAAGTAGATGGCAAAAAAAGAACTTGGACCTATCTTGTAAAGCCGCGGGCCAGGTCACGCTCCTTCAGATAGCTTTGGGGGCTGGACGGCCATTTTACCCTTCCTCCACCACATGGCACTTCTGAGTGTGGTAGAGGCAGTGCGGGCCCACATGAAATGATGCCATGGGCTGCATTCGGTTGGTGGGTTGCAGGTTGAGAATCCCTGTTATAAAGAATACCAGTGCTCTGGTATTCCTGAGCTTTCCCATGCAAGATATTCCATGTGATACCTCTTTCCTCCTCTGGTAACTGTGTAGTCCAGATCTGTCAGCAAAATACATGCAACCAACTATTTCAGAGCCGCCCCAAGGCACAGCATTCAATTGTGACTCTGCAGCCAAAGTCAAAGGCCACATGCCTAAATCACTGAATCGGTTACTTCATGGAAAGTAAATCTTATTGATTCAGTGAGTCTACTCTAGTTTGGGACTAGCAGATGCACTCCTTTAGTAGGGAAAACTGTCAAATTATTTTGACCCAAGAAGAAGAGCAGATCTCAAAAGTGCTTCTTCCTTTCCCAGAAAGTGAAAATACAATAATATCAAATTACATTACTAAATAGTTTGCTTCCCTTTCATAATACCCAAAATCTGCTGAATGAAAAAGTTACCACATTCTTTTGAACAGACCAGCGCTTTGCAGCTCAGCTTTAAAGTTCCCATAACCCTGTTTCTTATTATGGCACAAAGAAAAGATCCCCCCACCCCCAACTGCTAAGCAAAGATGATATTGGCAAAATTACTCTGCTTAAAAAAAAAATACTTGCTATGACTTATTGCTTGGTAGAATAAAGTAAAGCAGCCTACATAAGCTTCTCAAACTATTATAAAGCTGAAAGAATTAAGGAGTAAATTATACTCCAGGGATAATGTATGGTAATATCATCTGTGAAAGAAGAGCAATTGATCTTGTTAAATTGTTCATTACTTTGGAAAAAATAACTGTCACCGCAATACTTTAAGTGATTTAGAAAGAGATATCAGACTACAGATGAAGAGGTTATACATAGAAGTGGGTCATATAGCCTGGAACATAACGAAGAATGTTTACAGGGCATGTCATGAGATTGACTTGAGCACCGGCACCCGAAAATAGCAATGTACTGAGTGCCACAAGGGGGTAAAAGGAAATCAGGTAGACCAAAGAAAACATGTAGTACAACTCATGGAGAAAATTTGAATAATATGCAAATTCCATGGGAAGAAGCACTTAATCAAAATCGTTGTAAGCCATTGATCATTCAATACGCATCTTTGCATGCAAGGACATAGGAAAAAGAAGAAAGAGATACCATATATGCTCGAGTATACATTGACTCGAATATAAGCCAAGGTACCTAATTTTGGCCTGAAAACCCAGGAAAATAGATTGACCTGAGTATAAACTGAGGGTGAGAAATGCAGCAGCTGCTAGTGGGTTTCTATAATCAAAATACAGTGGTACCTCATACAATGATTTTAATCCGTTCCACAGGGCTCATTGTTATACAAAATAATTGCTATATGAGACATGCATTGTATAGCGATTTCTGCTATGGAATGCATAGTACAATGATTTTTTTGCTAAGTAGTTTTTCCCATTGAAAAATTGTTGTACAATTTTTTCAATAGGGAAAATTGTTATGCGGGACACCATTCCCCCCACCCCACCCCAACCTAATTGTTACGCAATTTCGTTGCTATACGGGGCAATTGTTGTATGAGGTTCCACTGTACATGAAAATATGGTAAAATTAATTAAATTGTTGGCACATCTAAATCTGGCATGGTTCTTGGACCCTCGTGGTCATTGACACGAGTATGAGCCGAGTCCCCCTTTTTAGAGCTAAAAAACTCGGCTTATCTAATAAATGAAATGAAATACTCGAGTATATACACATGTCTTGATAGCCTGGTTTTGTGACCACTTGGTTGAGGCGGCATGTGTCTTGAGGCTTGCTGGGCAAAAGAAAGACACAATTTGATGGAAGAAGAGAGGGCCACTTTCATAGTATCCACACTCCTGAAATGCAGCTTACTGTGATAGGTTGAGGTGGTGGTCTGTGCCCTGGATGGTCTCTACACTAGGATTTGTATACTACTCTTGGATTCTGTGGGGCTGCTTTGAAAAATGAATGTTAAAAATACAATTCACTATGCAAGAATTTGAATTCTTAAAAACAGTGTGAGACCTGCTGCCCCCTCCTTTTGGCAGCTGAGGAGTCTCTCAAAAATAATTCATTGAGTTCAAGCTTGATTTTGTCACTCATGGCAGCTTTTATTAAAGTCACAGAGTCAGGCCCAACTGCCCCCTTCCCTTACATTCACAGGGGGTTGAGTTTCCAACACTAACCACTTTGGCTCCAGGTGTCTTCAATGGGGTTTCTGAAAATCATTGTCTGGAGAAGTAGGTAGGAAGTATGAGTCCTGATCTCAGATGCAGCCCTTTTATGGAAGGAAGACTGGTAAAGGCAGGTGGACTCCATGCTCCTCCTCCTCCCAGAGCTGCCTTTGCCACACATTTTACTGCTTATATCTCCATTGCCAAAACTGGGTTGGAGTAGATGTTGCAGCTCCTGAGAAGTAGGAGATGGCACCACTTGTCCTCCATCCCTGATTGAACATGGGGTCCCAGTACTCACACTAGGTCATGCAAAAGGATGTTATTATATGCTGGCAGTGCATCTGACACAAATAAAGAAAATATGCGAAAGTAACTGCAGAGTGAACTCACCAAATGGTGCCTTCATTTTGGCAGTTTCACATCTGGCCTAGACACAGAAGAAGAAGTGCTTTACTACCTCTTTCTCCATCTGCCCTTCATCCAATGTGTTTTCAAGCCCTAGAACTCAAGTTCTGATTTTTTTTTCTGTCAAAGCACCCTCCTCCAGCCATTCTGTAGCAGGTGATGGGCCCTCTTCTACCTACAGCATTGCATCCCTTCTAATTAGGAGTCCACGAGACTCACTCTCTCTGGGGCTCCCCTAGGCTTATGGAGTGACCCAGATGGTCTGTGACCTCCTCACAAACAGGTAACAAGTAGCAGAATAGCAAAAATGCAAACATAAACAAGCTGGTTAATATATATAAAGATGCTGTCTGAGTTTAGTGGATCAAAAACAAACAAACAAAGCAATAATCATTAATACACGTGCTGCTTAAAGAAGAGTGGTGGAAAAATGGTTTACTTTCACAGTCAAGAAATTTGCCAAAATAATTCCAACACACACACAAATCCTTAAATAGGCTAGGAATATCTAGACGTCCTGAACCCACACAGACATATTCCTGCACCTTGAAGGGCCGCACATGATCCAGTGACCCCCTCCAAATCTTTTTCTTGCATTTTTAAAACTAAAATAAAAAACCCTTGCACCCTCTAGTGGTCAAAACATTTTCTTCAACAGTTAAATTGATACTTTGGGGAGCAGAGCTCATGGCACAATTGCCCATCAGGCCCCTTAGATGACAACAAGGCTAATTTCCTGAGCCAAACAATGTTTTTAAAATTTTAAAAATGTGAATTTCTGTATGTGAGGGAGATGGGGAGAAACATTTGGATCCCTGAAGAGTTTCATGCTGCCCATGTTAACCACCCTTAGTTTTTATCATAGAATATTTCTTCGTTCGTTATGTTCACTTTGTTTATATCCTGCATTTTCAGCAATGAGAGCAAGGTTCTGAACCTAGTTCCAGTCTTCCCTACTTTATAATTACAACAGATCTGTATATCCTGCCCAACCTAGTGACAAACACTATACTTAGTGACCAATTATAGCCATAATATCCAACAAACTGTTCAGTTCAGTGAAAAAAAAATCAGACCACCAAAATCATAGTGATATATGGTGAGAAGCCAAGGTGTCTCTCAGTCACGTGCCTAGTCACATGCCCAGCTGAGCAGCAAAATGGTACCCCAACATTTTACCAGTAAGCTGTAGCAAGTTACCAACCTTATATGAATACCAACAGGATTCTGGCTGCTGAAAACCATGTAATTTAAAACAATTTTAATTATAATAAAATTAACAACTTGTTTACTTACTTAATTTAACAACAATATAAGCAAAAAGCAGACAAATAAAATCACTGTAAATCTAAATTGTGCCACAGTGCCAGCATGATATAACTGTCTTTCCTTTCCTGATAACCTTCAGTTTCTCCCAGAAACTGGCTCCAATTTTTGGGTTGCAAGGGAGAAGAAAGCCTGTCTCTTCCTTATTTTTTAAATGGAAGTAGTTATCTAAGTGGAATTACTACATTGGATTGTGACCAATATTAGCATGAAATTATTAAACAAAATCATTTTCAGTAATCAAAACAAATTGTTAGATTTATGTCTTTTGGGGGAAATGAGGTTTTAACCAGATTGTTTTTACAAATGTTATTTATAATTTTTTAGAGTGCTAAAATCCACAACAGTACAGCTGGATAGATCCCTTGAATAGCATGTAGGAGTTGGACATTGAAGATGCAAATTCAGCGCATGTTAGTCCATCATTTGGTTGTCCTATGCTGGGCCATCTTGGGAGTTTGTCTCAAGGGCTTCATTCACATGATTGTTGTAAGAAATATCAGAGAGTTGTAAGAAATGTGAGAGATGAGTGAGGTGAGACGTGTGAAGCATTTTTCTCCTATTAGATGTGATCAGGAGAAAACAAATAACAATCAGAGCAAAGCATAGATGGTGAGAAGGAAAAGGACATATTTCTGAATTCTGTTTATGGAAAATGTTGCTTGAGAATTTGAACTTAAGGAAAATGTTGCTTGAGAATGTGAACTTATGTAAATCTGTCATGGAGCTGCCACTTATAATTTGCCTCATGAAATATATAAATAGTCTTCAGTTTCTATACTTTCCTAAAATTGCTCATATTCTGTCATGCACTGAGAGGTTTAGATAATGCATTTTCTTGTGGTTTACAAAAAATATGATTTTGCTCTCTTTTAAAAATATGACTTTCCTCAGTCACTGCTTTGTTTTTGCAGTGATTTACATCTAGAGATTATATGAAAAATAATCTTAATGTATCAAATCAACAGGTTTGTTTGATAGCAAATACAGCACCTTGTGTTCCCAAGTGTACAACTACCAGAACATATATTATACCCAGAGCTGCCATCAGAAATTTCTGGGCCCCATACTGAGCAATCCTATTGGCCCCCCACCCACACACACACTTTTGGCCGGCGGTGGCAGGGCCCCTGTCAGCTCCAGGCCCTATACGGCAGTACTGGTAGTACTGCCCTGATGGCGGCCCTGAGTATACCCTTGGCTTTAGAATAAAACCTAAGAAGAAGAGTTGTCCTGGGCAAACTAAATGCCAATATTCTTGATGGTTCTGTTCCCAATGGGGCCATCCAAATGTCCATTCAAAGTGCATAAACGAGGCATGAATGCAGCAGTATCTTTCTGCTTGTGTTTTCTGGCATACAGACTTGAGATGTGTTGACTCTGTTACTGGAGGTAATAGCAATGGCTGCTAGTTGGCCTGCCCTGACTAGCATTCATTGATAACCCTATCATATCTGAAAATATGCAAGTTCTCCTATTGCATTTAGTGGCCTTGGTGTGCATAACTTGCCAGAAGCAGAAAAGAAAACCAGAGATGTGGACTACAGAGGCAGTGTAGTGTAATGATTAGAATGTTGGGCTGGGAATTGGAAGATCTAGATTCCCTGGTTTCTTAGACACACATTCTCAGATTAACCTACCTCAGAGGGTGGTTGGGAGGATCATGTGGGTAGAAGGAGAGTCATGTATGCCACTTTGAAGTCACTGGATGAAAGAGAGGATATAAGTGCAATTGTTAACAAATGCATTGCACATTTGCAGCCACCCCCCCCCCCCCCCCCCAGTTTCATGTAGTATTATATTGTATTCTCTGACAGGCACAGAGTCTCAGATGCTTCCCATAATTTTGCTTCTTGATGCTTGGTGATCAAATTGATAGGTACTTTTCAGCAAGCAAAATATTCCCCTACTTATTTTCAGGCTCTCCTATTAGAGTTCAGCACAACAGGCAAAGGGAGGCAGACCTTGATATACATTTACTGTATTTGATTATAGCTCCCAGACAATCTGCACCCAGAGTCCCACATTGACTGTCTTGGCTGGGATGTCCAGAGAATGTTCAAAAAAGGGCAGCAGTCCCTGTATGAGTGGGTGTAATAGGAAAGGTAGGACAGGTTCCCATCTTCAACTCTCATCCTCGTGCTTCCTCTGTTCAGCACCCTGTTTTTTAGGGTATGAGGAAGGAGTTCCAAGACCTCATCACAACATCTGCCACTGGACTGAGTGCCCAAACTGCAACCCAAAACCCACTTTTTATCGCAAAGTGCCAACACAGCAACAGGGGAAGAAGGAAACGCTCCCATTGGGCTGCTGGGCAGAGGGGTGGGGCGAACTCTGTGCTGGGGGGAGGGAGGAAGTGCTCCTATTGGGCTGCTGGACAGAGGGGTGACGCAAACTCTATGCTGGGGGAGGGAGGAAGCATTCCCATTGGGCTGCTTAGCAGGGAGTGGGGCAAACTCTGTGCTGGGGTGACTGCACTGGTGCCCACAGAGAGGGCTTCGAGTGCCACCTCTGGCACGTGTGCCATAGGTTCACCACCACTGATATAGGGAGACCATGGAGAGGTCATATCCTGCTTTTAACTTCTAACACTGTGATGAAGTATATACAGTTTGCCAGAACTCTGGAAATTAGTGATACAATGCTATTGCCATTTATCTTTTCAATTTCCATCAGATTTTAAGCATGATGACAGTTTTCTACCAGGTGTTCATCCTTTTGCAATTTTTTTAAAGAATGGATAAAGAACTAGGAGCCCTTGGGTTAAACTGCTGTACTGCAATTAAAAGTTGTGAGTTGGATCCGGACAGGCAGCAAGGTTGACTCTGCCTTCCATCCTTCTGAGGTTGGCAAAATGAGGACCCAGCATGTTGGGGGCAAAATGATAATTAGTTTGTGACCTGCCCGGAGAGTCCACTAAGCGCTATGGGGTGATATATAAGTGTAATTGCTATTGCTAACTGGAATAATTTATTTTGTCTTCAACCTTTTTTAAAAGCTCTGATTTCTTATTCTTGACAGACAATATGAAATTATTTACTACCAACCACTAATGGGTTGTTTTTTCTTCTTCTTCCAGGGCATCAGTAGTTTGTTCAGCTCCCTTAAAGTAGTGAGGCTGCTTCGGCTAGGTCGCGTGGCTCGAAAATTAGACCATTATATTGAATATGGAGCAGCTGTCCTGGTTCTGTTGGTATGTGTTTTTGGTCTTGCAGCCCACTGGTTGGCCTGCATTTGGTACAGCATCGGGGACTATGAAGTTATCAATGAGGATAAGAACATGATAAGGAATGAAAGTTGGCTCTACCAGCTAGGAGAATCTATAGGATCACCTTATCAATTAAACACAACAACTGGGAAATGGGAAGGAGGACCAAGCAAGGATTCTGTCTATATCTCTTCATTATACTTTACAATGACAAGTCTCACAAGTGTTGGATTTGGGAATATTGCACCGACCACTGATGGAGAGAAGATCTTTGCAGTTGCTATGATGATGATTGGCTGTAAGTATCAGAATTCATTTTGATCATGCAAACTATGAGGCTGCATGTCCCCCTCTCTCTTTGGAAACTGGCATAATGCCCACTGGGTTAGATTCAGAATTGCCCGGAAAAAAATCCCAGTATCTGGATGGTTTCATAGATAGAAGGGTGAACAAAAGCACTATAATTTTCACAGATTCAGCTGCTCTCCATGTCCCTGAAAATCTGCCCTAGACTCTGCAAAACAGCATGGGAGATGGTGCCGGGGCTGAAAGTGGAAAAAGAAATTATTGCCTCTTCCCCTTCTGCCTCCAGTAGAAGCTTCTGTTGTACAGTATCTGAGTCATTTCCTGACCAGAAGGAACTCTTCCTACCTTGAAACAGTAGGTTCAGATCCAACCCATTTTATGCCTGAAAATTTTCTGTAAAGTTCTCTAGCCACTACTAAGGTACAGTCTCTTTGTTAGCATTTTAAGAAGAGCATGGTAAATCTCACCTGACTGTGTTAGATATGGTTTGTGTAAAGGGTTAGTGTAAGTGAGGCTTTTTCCTAATTTAGGATGATCTGTTTGTAATAACAAAGCACACATAGTAAAATTTGTTCAACTACATGTAAGGAATGCTTTTAAAGAAAGCAAAGATACATGTCTCTTTCACATTAATTTTGCATGTTTCTCACAGCAACTGGCTTAAGGTCATTTTCATACTATAAATGGATCCAGTAAGCATTCAGTAAAATGTTGTGAGGGGAGATTGGGACAATGACAGGCCTGTGGTGGGGAGAGAATTTACCAGGATGGGCACGTGTGCACCACTGCCCAAAGCCCATACCTTACAGGGAAACACCACCTCGGCATTTCCCCCTTCTGTTCCTCTCGCCAGTCTCCGCTCTGCTCCATGGAAGAAAGTCCGAAGCACTTTGGGCAGTTTTGGCAGCTTCTCCTGAAGCTGCCAAAGATCTTTGGGAATTTCTTCCATGGAGCAGAGCAGAGACTGGCAAGAGGAAGTGAAGATAAAAATGCCGAGGTGGTGTTTTCCTTTAAGGTATGGGCTTTGAGCCTGGTAAATTCTCTCCCCACCACGTGGCTGGACAATGACAAGTTTACAATGAAATTTTGTAGAACAAACTTTTCTAGACATTCACTATCTGTCAGTGTACCATATGTTTATGGCCTATTCTAAGACTATTGAATATATGGACTATACATGGTGGAATAAAGGGATTCTTATAGTGCAAATAACTATGACTTTTGTATATAATTATAAGGAAAATATAGGAGTTAGTTACTGACTGTTTCTAGTTAATGAAGCTGTTTAGCATCTGCATCATGATTGGTAGAATGTAGAACTGGACTTAGTGGTAGTTCTCTGCATGATCTGCACTGGATCCACAAAATTGCTTAATTACTAATTGACTGCAGTTACAAAATCCACCATGCACTGAATTATATAGTTGGAATTTAAAAGCTTGGGGTCTCAAGACCTTGTACAGAAATACTGTTAGCTCCATTTAATTCTGTTACTTAAAATAAATGCATGGGTTCAGGCTTCTTTAACCTTTCTACACCAGGATTATATATATTTATTATTTTTACTGCATTGAACGATTTCTGATCCTACTGGAATTGTAGTTTAATAAGAATTGTTGTTGTTGTTACTTGCCACCAAGTAGTATCAGACTTACAGCAACCATATGAATGAGAGATCTCCCTATGATCTCCTCTTCTCAACAATCTTACTTAGCTTTTGTGAACTTAAAGATGTGAGTTTCGGAAACTCAGTTTCCTCACAGAGTCCATCCATCTCATGTATGGTCTTATTTTCTTGCTACCTTCCATCTTTCCAAGTGTTATTGTCTTTTTCAGAGGATATTGCCTTCTCATTATGTGCCCAAAGTAGGATAGCCTTGGCTTCATTATTTTTTTGCTTCCAAAAGTGAGAGTTAGCAGTAGAATTACAGTTGTGGTTAGAATTAGGATGTAATATATATGCCTTGCATTGCTTGTATCATTAGGAATTCCTTTGCTCACCCTCTAAGTCAGTCTGCAGTCAACTCGAATACCTGATTTCTACTGCTCTGTATCATAGTCTGCTGCAAAATGTCATTCCCCCCCCCCCCCCCGGAATACATTATATTGGCAACAATAAATATAAGTTCTTCAATGACAGAAAACAATAGATTTTAGTGCCAGAACTAGACTTAGAAAATGTCTGAAAACGAATGGCATTACTGTAGGCCTGTATTTTCTGTGGATTCTGTAGCAATCTGCAAGCTTTATGTAAATGTTCACCAGTTGGTTGATTAAGACTGCTCCAGTTGGACTAGAAGTTAGTTTTAGACCTACCTGTATATCTTTGAACCAGACTCTCAGACAATGGATCTCAAAGACCAAGTAAGAACAAGGTAGATCTAGTAAGTGCAATGTCTACCTTACCTGTCATCTACAAAATCAAGATTTATTTGGTATCCATATAATTAGTCCATGTGTGAAACATACGATCCCTTGTTTTTATGGAGGACAGTAAGGGAATGTGACAGGTCCCTTACTTCATTTTTGTTTGTACTTTGAAAATACCTTTGAAATCCCAATATCCAAACTGCCCCGTTGAAACAAATGCTGGTAATAAAAGAACTGATGTACTGAAAATTGGGTTCTAAAGCTCTCCTCTGAGGACACATAATAGGCTGGTCACCAAAGAGTGCCATATATAACAACCAGGCTCACATCTGTCTCAATTAAATGTGTGTGTTTTAATATGCAATCCTCAAGACCTTTTGAATCTCTCTTTGCAGCATTTGGTGGCTAACAAACCTTTAGTGGAAAAATCCAGTATTTTAATTGAAGCAGACAAGAGAAACAGAAAATGCTTTAAATATTTTTGCTGGGGTCGTGAAAATGAGCAGTTCCTGCAATTCCATCAGGGTTAGATTTACTCCGATCAAATATGAGATGAAGATTTAATGGGATTTGAGGTGAATAATGTATGTGGTAGAAAACAAATAACTATAATGTCATATATAATGTTTAAAGTGGAATCAAGAATGATGAAGAAAAATCCATCTCTTTACTTTTATACCACGTTCTGCTTAATTGTTAAATAATTTCTGGGCCCCATAATGAGCAATCCTATTGCCCCCGCCCCCCATACATAGTTATGGCTGGCAGCAGCAGGGCCCTTGTCAGCTCCGGGCCCTATACGGCAGAACTGGTAGTACTGCCCTGATGGCGGCCCTGAGTGGACCAACAAATGAAAGTACACAGTTAACACAAGGACATTGCCTTTAGTGTTCCCCGTGTCTATTGCAAACACAGAATAGGTTTTCTGTGTAAGCTGATTTGTATCATTGAGCCAATGACTCATGAAGCTGAGGAGACTTCTCTGGACAATTATGAGGGGCATCTTGAAACAGATTACGCAGAGAACTAACTTGATGTTAGAGATGCTTTGCTACTTCAAGAGAATAATGAAAAAATTATGATATGTTTTCTGGACTCTTGAAAGGAAAAGAGGAGGATTGGTGAAAGAATGGTTGTTTTTCATCTTGTCAGGTTTCTTGCTGGGAGAGAGGCCAGAATACCAGCATATTTGCTAAGCTCTTGACAACCAGGCTTCCATGGGGCTCAGTGGGGAGATTATTTTAAATAGAATAAACAAGGATAAAAGAGTACCTCTACATGTATCCACATGTTAAAATACATATTTTCTTTTCACCAAGCTAGTCCAAAATCAGCATGAGTCCAGTTGCTTTTATTTATTCATTTAAATATAGATAGGTTCTCATATAGGCAAATATGAACAAACAGGTATTTTTTCAACTTTATATATTGGATAAAACAGAAAAATTGTAGTATTATGAAAATCTATTACTTGTCACATTTTGCTCATCATTTCTTAATGGCACAGAGAAAGAGAAACAGGAACAAAGATTTCACACAATTTGTGTCATCACTACTAATGAATAAAAGATGTCCCATATCACAAAGAAAACAACAAATCAAGTCTATCATTGCATTATTTAACTTCACTGGCGACATGTATATGCAGTTGAAGGAAGCTGTGTATCTTTAAAAATGCTAGGTAAATTAGTTAGTAAATTTTAGGCAAAAATTTACATTTTCTATATTCTGAAGCTTTGGAGCAATTATAATGATTGTGAAGACATAGTAGTAACAAGTTACTCACATAAGTTTAAAAAAAAGTACTGAATAAAGTTTTAGGAAAAAAAATAGAAGAATGTCCAAAGATTTCCAACTAGCATGGCTGGGAAAGCATTCAAGCAGCAATTTTCAGATATTAAAGCTTCTTTTCCCTCTTTCCTGAGGCTCCCAAAGGCTTCCCCAGATAGAAAGGGATCCCAGGGAGTCTTAGGAAACTTTAAATTTAAGATTAATGTTCACAACTGATGATATCATCAGCATTAATGATCAATAAATTGTGCAAGAGGATTCCAGCCATTTGTTTTTAGTCCAACTTGTTTTCATCATTTGTGGGTTGCTCTCCCTTGCTGGGAGAAAAGAGGCATAGAAAACAAAAAAATAGTTGAACCAGAGTTAATAATGTGATTATTTTTTTACAGTATTGTGTCTATTTGTTTACTTTGCCTTGGTGAGACAGTTTGTTGAGAATTATCCAATTTCATAAGAGCTGCATGAGAGCAATGCCATTTTTATTTGAGTTTTACACAATTTGTGTAAAATGTGCAGCTGAGGATGTAGATACAGAAAGAACAGAAAGACAGGGTGGTGTATAAAAAATTCCCAAGCCTCCCCCCCCCCCCCCTTCCAGCACTTCTACTTCTATTCATGTAAGAAAATAATGGTTACTGCATAGAGTTCCATATGTCCCGATTTCCCAGGATATTCCTGGGTTGAAGCAGTCCTGGCTGGTTCAAGAAAAAACATGTACAAATCATGGAAACAAAGGGTTAATTTCATAAAATCGTTATTCCTAGAGAGGGAGGACAGAAAGTGAAGAGTTGTCCATTGCAAAATAAGTCCCTTCCTGTCTCCTGCTTTTATCCTTCCGGAGGGGATACGGAGGCTCCACGGGCTGCATTGCCGTTCTGGGCCCCTCCTTAGAACTTTCTTCCAAGGGATCCTCATGTGGGGTTTGAGGGTGAGTCTACTTTAATGGGTGTGGGTGTGTGAAGGGGAGGGGGTGACCTCAGGTGGAGGAAGGGGAGGAAGGGTGGTTTAAAGAGTGGCCCAAGAAATTTTAAAAAAGTAAAGGTCACCCTTGCTCGAAAGCCAGTCGTATCCAACTCTAAGGTTCAGTGCTCATCTCTGCTTCATAGCTGAAGAGCCAATGCTGTCTGCATCTGCAGATGTTTCCATGGTCATGTGACAGGCATGACTAGACACCGGAGTGCATGGAATACTGTTTACCTTACCACCAAAGTGGTCCCTATTTATCTACAGTACTTGCAATTTCTTGCTTTCAAACTGCTAGGTTGGCAGGAGCTGGGGCAGAAATGGGAAAATAAATAAAAATAGAACCATCAAGAATAATCTTTTGCAAGAAGAATCAACCTCTTGATTTATTTTTTTAACTGATGGTGACTGCCTGCCCTGGATGGGGATTCTGTGGGCTCATAGAGCTGTGGTCTCTGTGACACATGCACAGTTTGAAGAATGCAATGATGTCACATGGCTGCCCCGGTTTGGTGGCAGAGAATTATGGCAACCCTATTACTGCATGTTGTAAAAATTGCACATTTTACAGAAACATGTAAGAGATTCTACATGTGTAATTATTTTCTAGGACAAACCAAACCACCACCACCAACATTTCATATTTCATGGCAAGATATTTGCTTTTTTCTTTGATTTTCTCATGCCTTGTATGAGGATGAAGCAGGCTAGAGTTTACATCCTAACCTGAGTGTGTTAAAGAAACATCTAGCATAGAACTCTCTTGGCATCACAGGAGAATAAATACCAACTAGAACACTAATGCAATAATTCCCATATGGTCAAGAGTTGCATAATATTTCATATCTGACATATGTGTGGCATTTTTACTCCCATTACAAAAGGAGGGAGAAACATCGAAAGATAAAGTTTCTCATCTACAATCATCAAGTGAGTTCAGATTTGATCTTTGACTTTCCTGATTTACAATGCAGTCTCTTAGCCATTATGCCGCATTAGTTGTTGACATTTCTGTATTGAACCATTCAGGAAAGGGCAGACCTAAGACATTCTGTTGATTGAATCAAAGTACTAGATGGCTATCCTTTCCCAATCCATGTACAAAAGGTAACTCAACTGGCCACTGAATCGTTATTCAATATTTTCAATATTCAGTTGGTGAGAGGACAACACTCTCCACTGTACTGTAAAATAGCTAGCTAGCTAGCATAAGGGAGACAGAGGCTATGAGCAATATTGTTCTGCCCTCATTGCTACCTCTTATCATCTACTTCCTTGGTAAGATGCCTAATTCTGCCTCATAATAAAGCCAGTCATGATTCACTGTTCTGCACATCTAGAACCCATTTCTTCTTTATGATAGCAAGAAATATCTGGCCCAGATTTAGTATATGCACATTTGTATTTTCACCATTTAGAATCTTGCATTGTTTAGTTTGGCCACCAGAGGGCTTTACTTGTAGTACAGAAAGGCAGGAACCAAGTTGCATCTGAGAATTGCAAACTGCTGCTATATGTTTTCTCAGGACCCATCTCTTGTGTTTGGTATTAAAAAATATATCCTTAAGAGTGAAGTGTAATTTAGTTAGTGGTCCTTAGATCCTTCTTGAGCAAACTCTGATAACAGAAACATCTAAACAACATTTCAATAAATGCTAAACATATGTTGTGCTAGGGGGAACAGTGGTCACATACACACACCTGCCATGCACTTTATGTAGAATATTTGAAAAATACTCTGCAAAGTGGCCCTCCCTTTTCACAGAGGGAGAAAAATTCTCAAAAGTTGTCACAAGAAAAAAGAGAAGTCTTGACTCAGCCTTTTAAAAAGACACAAAAATGCAATGTTTTACCCCCTCCTTACTATAGGTTACTTTATTGGATATGCACTGAAATGCAATATTGAAGGATATCAAGCAGGAGTCCTCAACCTTTTAAAGCCAGGGGATGGGTCATGCTTCCTCAGACAGCTTCGGGGGCCAAACAGCCATTTTGCCATTCTTTCACCACATGGCACTTCCTGGTGCGGTGGAGGCAGTGGGGGCCCACATGAAATGGTCGTGCCGCAGGTTGAGAATCCCTGATATAAAGGGAAGATATTTATTTATTTATTTGCTAACCTGCCATAATTAGAGTAAAATGCTACTCTAGGAAGTTCACAATGAAATCACTGTCATCATGGTCCTGTCCGAGCATACATTTTCCCTGGAAGTCATTTTCTCAGTTGATTGATGTGTCTCTGGTGACTCAATAAGCTGATCCTGGCATGAGTTTGATGAAGCTTCTGTGCTTATCGGTTAGCCTCTTCATGTCTGTGCATTCTCCTTCAAAGTGATTGGTAGTAGCAGAGATGGTTTGGCGCTAAAGTCGGAGATCTACAGCTCTACCTCCCAGGTCCAAAGCCACCTGCTGTTCCATAGAGAGCCTCGGGCCAAGGTGTAACCTCAGATTGAAGGAGGGAGATGCTCCTCAATTTGAGGGAAATTATCCCAACCCGAGTCAGACTATCAGCATGACCTCCATCTTGTCCGGATTCAGCTTCAGCCTACTCTCCACCATCAACTTCATAACTGACTCCAGGCAGGCCTCCAAGGTCTGGACAGCATCATCTGTTGAAGTGGGAAAGGAGAGACAGAGTTGTGTGTCATCAGAATACTGATGAAAACACATTCCAAATCTCCTGATGACTTCCCCCAGTGGCCTTACATAAATGTTGAACAGCATTGGGGAGATAGCTGAGCTCTGGGGTACTCCATAGGGGATCGGAACAGTTCCTCCCTGAGCTGATCTCTGTGGACTCAACCCTTGAAGAAGGATCAGAGCCAAGCCAAAGCTTCACTCAACACAGCTGATCATAAGGAATTGGAAGAGTTGTCCTAAATATCTTTCTCAGATTCAGAAATTTCAACCTGTTGCTTCGCTTATGGCATCCCTGAGCCAGCCATTGCGTAGTCCATTCCTTGCCCCTGCGGTACAGGCTTTATTTAAAGGATTCATCTTTTCAATCAGAACTGTTATTACTCATCTGTGAAGAGAAAACGAGTGATTAAAGCTGCTCACTTGAGGAGTGGGAACTGATTTAATTAAGGGCTGTTTCAGGAAGGCTGAAATTGTACAAGGAGCAATTAAAGTGCCCAAAGCTGAGAAGCAGGAGATTTAAAAGGAAATAAAATGAGAAAAAGCAATGGAGAAAAGCTAAGTAAACTCTGGGAAACCTTGGTGGTGCTTTGACTGTCTATTTTGGTTACTGTATATACTTGAGTTTTTTAGCCACAAAAATGAGCCCTCAAAAGGGGACTGTGCTTATACTCAGGTCAATGACCATGAGGGTCCCAAGACCGCATCAGATTGCGATATGCTAACAGTTTAATTAATTTTACCATATTTTCATGTATTTTGATTATTGAAACTCACTAGCAGCTGCTGCATTTCGCACCCTCGGCTAATACTCAGGTCAATCTATTTTCCTAGGTTTTTAGGTCAAATTAGGTACCTTGGCTTATATTCAGGTTGGCTTATACTCGAGTATATATGGTAGGTCATCAACATGGCTAAATAAAAAAAAATCTCCTCTAGACCATCAGAACAACACTGAAAGGGATGCACCAAGTTAGTAGCTATGAGCAAATGAAAGATGCCCATTCTCCATCAAGGATGCACACTTACCTGGAAGTAAACCAGATTAAACTTTTTATGTTTAAGCCAGCTGACATTGTAAAAGTCTATAGTGGGAGGCAGTGTACAAGAAGCCTATGAATCTGCAATGTAGAAAGCATTTTAATGCCATATTATTTAATTTTTGTCTGGCCGGACATTCTGCTATGGGAATGGAGTAGACCATACAGCCAGCAACTCAACACTGAGTGTCAGGCTATGGCTATGGCTGGATAAACCCCTTTGGGTGGGGGGGGGGGATGGTATCCCTCAGTGGAGGAAATGCCACTGGAAACCATAATATTAGGCCCAATGGCAAAATGAGTGGAGGAGGAACTCTGATTCCCAACAGTCATGGAGGCGGAAGAAGCCATGTCAGATGGACTGGCTGTGAAGGCGCGCATTGATAATATCTTCAAGGCTGTGGCAATCCATTGCCATCCCGGTGTTAAATCCTGCACATCTCATTTTGTGTGTGCTGTAGGAGATGGCTCTGTGATCATAGTGTGTGGGTCACTTCATGGCAAGATGGGATTCACCTTAAACAAATTCATGCCAGTGACATTTTTCCTGCTTCAGGGAAAAAAACAACATTCTTGGATACGAGTTGCAATTGACAACGATTTAATTAAGAAGTTCATAGTTTGTTACAGTTTGAAAAGCTTTCACTGTATACAAATATGAGAATGAATGTGGTTGGTTGTTCTTAGCCAGATGGATTCATTTGTTGCATAGGAAGGAAACATTTGACACTTTAGCAATGAATAAATGCAATTTTCGTTTGTGTGTAGCTCCTTTCCTCCCTAAGTTTCTGCAGAATTTACTCTCTAATGCTGCTGAATCAACAGTAAATCTTTGCTTTAACCTGACTACAGAAGCTAATGCCTTCTGAGGCAATATGGAGAACATACTTAGAAATGTTGATACAGAGTAGTTTGCTTTTCATTTACACTCACCTAATTTTCGCTGCATCATTTCTGAAAAATCGGTAGGAAGTCAAAACAGTTGTGTTTCCTTTAACAAGAATGATGCAGAAACAATGATGTTTCTGAATAGTGGGACTAATGACCAAATTTTACATTCATGCTTGAAATATCTTTTATGCTAGCTTAATCTCTAAAATGATTGGAGCCTGAGATCTTTAAGGATCAGGAAGGATGACTCTTGTTCTAAAATTTCTCTTGCAATGCCTATGGAGATATGGGTGCCACAGTGCCAGTGGCAGAATTCCTTCTAAGTGAAATAGAAGCATGGGGGGGGGCATGACTTTCAGTGGGACTATAAGAGAGGGAGCACTGTATTGTCACGTCCATCTTGACTGCCCTGCTCCACAGCTTTCACCCAAAGCATGCCAAGAATTGCAACTCAAACAACCTTGTCTTATGACATTGTGTAACTTAAACTTGATTCAGCTACCGTATGCAGTGAGTCACAGAACACATAAGTGGCAGCTTCTGAGCAAAGAAAACCTCAGACCTGAACTGATTCATCTTGCTAGGGATGCCCATAAGAATTCCTTCAGGGCAGGAAGGAGTAAAAAGTAATGGAGCTGACTCTATCATGAAAAAGACAGTAAATTGTTCATTTTGCTGTTATCATTTTTACTGCCCAGCATTGGGTAAAGTGCTTATGGAATTTTTGTCCCATGTAAATGCAGATTGAGGCAATGATATCAGGAAGCAGGGCAGGGTTATCATTCTTCTTCTTTCATGTCCAGATCAAACTTTGAACTTTCAAAATGAAGTAATTTTCTTGGCTTTGTCATTGACCAAAATTAAATCTTCATTGGTACATGTTTCTGGTAGTAATCAGAAAACCAGTAAATGAGCTGGATTCTGTTTCTCTACATTCATACCATGTGTTGTTGTCTCCCAGCAAACCCCACTTGAGCATGTTGGTCTTGCAATTAGGGACTCCAACCTTCAGCCTTTCCAGGGTCTTTCAAGTGACATAGGAGAGGTTGAGTTCCTCAGCTATATCCTCCTTTAATGTTGCTCCTTGTCCAGTGAGCTCCTTCCTCCATCTTCTTAAAAAAACCCAACCAATCAGTGGTTAGGCATTAAGATCATTGTATGTTCACTGCCAGTAAAGTGGAAAGTGATGGTTTGTGGAGTTGCTGCTTGAAATGTCAGAATAACCTGGTTTCGTTTATCAGAGTTCCCAATTATGAGTGTTCTGTGATCCCGTGATGGGTCTCCCTACCCAATCAGGCTTTTAACACCACCTGGTGTATGGGGATGTTTGCGGGTTGAGGCATACATACAAGCTCACACCCCCAGCATGAACATAGAATTATTCATGATTATTCAGTTGAATGCATAGGGCTCCACTTAATCTATCATCTTCTAGTCTGACGCACAGTTTTTGTCAAGTACAATCAAAAAAGGAGAGTTGGCATGAGGCAAGAAAGAACAAGTTTATGACCAAAGCTGTAATGAATTGGAATGGAGGCTTTGCTTTTGGAAGTTTAAAATGGTTACTCTTGTTGCTTTCCTTCCTGAGATAGGAGTGAATTCCTGAGAAACCAGGGGTTTGGGGTTTGGCCAAGGGCCTGGTGCAGATTCCTTTCCTTTGAAGACAGTCGTAACAATCTGGGACTGTGGGAACAGAAAGGAAGGTTTGATGGATGTTGAAATGTGAAGCCTTATTGGGTGACAGACAGGAAAAGGAGGGGAAAGGATGAAAAAATGGGTTTAGTTTTCATAGAATGCTGAAGAAGAAATACCATGATTATTAGTATGCATGTTCCAATAGCAAGTGGAGACTGGAGTTACCTATCTTGCTTGTGAGTAGAAAAGTAGAAAGATGTAATATTGATTTTGTTAGCTGGCTATACCAGGAAATATAGATAGATATGCCTTTCTTATTTTATCCAGGGAAAAGGGAAATGTAAAAATGCTCCTTTTTATTTTTGTGTCTATTTTCTGTTATCCTGAACTTTGATTTTTTTTCCTTCAAAGAAAAAACTGATTTATTACAGAAGACATTGTACTTTTTTATATAGAGCGTGAACTGGTGGGAGATTACCAGTTCCTTTATTTCTTTATTGGCAATGCTACATATTGTTACCTAATTTACATTGCTATTTCCTACCTGATCTGGCTGGTTTGTAAGCATAAAAAGCCAGTGATTGAAACCTATCATAGATTTATCCCGCCTGGAGCAGCACCACATGTAATCTGAAGCAGCAAAAGGTTTTATGATGACTTCCTGAATTGGTGTAGCTCTGTCAGGTGGAATTAGTCCAATGGTAGTAGGATAATGAGTTTTGTATTCCTTACAAAAGCTTTCTTCCATTCTACTTGGCCACAAAATAAAATGTCTTGATATTCATAAGTTCAGTACTGAGGATCTTTGGAGCTGCGGCGGCTCAATGGTTAAGAAGCTTGTCTTGTTATTTGGAAGGCTGGTAAGTCAGCAGTTTGAGACCCGGGTACTGCATCACGGCTTGAGCACCTGTCTCTGTCCCAGCTCCTGCCAACCTAGCAGTTTGAAAAGAAGAAATTACAAGTAGATAAATAGGGACCACTTCTGTGGAAAAAGATCTTGGGACATGAAAGAAGCCTCATTCGGGCATCCACTGAATGGAGTTTCCCCAGAAAAAATCCTTTCAACCAAGAATAATTTCTGACATGAAATTATTACTATACTGAGGATCTTATGAGTCGCAGAGTTATGAGGTTGGGCCTCAGAGCATCTTCTTACCACTGCTCATTCATGGATGGCTTCAGTATATTCATTCTTCTTGAGTTATCCAAACTCAGTTGGTTTTCCAACACCACCAGCCCACAAAGTAGAAGGATTCTGTATTTTGGCTTGAAATGGCCATCACTTTCTCCAGTGGGTAACCTTGGCAAGCAAGTAAATGCTAGTGATGAGTTTTTTATTTTCTGGACTACAAATGCCAATTTTTTCCTATTCTAGCTGCTCCACCTACCTTACAGATGCTTTCTAAACACCTAAATACAATACATCTGGGAGAATGGTCTAAGCTGGAGGACATTGAGGCTTATTTACATCTAGCGGTGCCTAGGCTTCAAGTTCCAGCCTTTGTGCTAGATCAGGGATCCTCAACCTGTGGCCCGTGAGCTGGATCCGACCTGCAGCATCAAAACATCTGGCCCATGCCCTCACTTCAGCCGCCGCTTCCGCTGCCTATGCTTAGCTTGGTGTGTCCCTAATGGCGCTCCATAGAAGGGCAGATGTTGTAAGACTTACAACATCCACCCTGCTAAGGAGCGCCATTAGGGACATTCCAAGCAAAGTGGAGAGGACAAGGATTGAGGCAGCGGTGGCAGAAGTGACAGCACACAGCTTTCCCGGTGGCTGTGAACATGTCTCCAGCAGCTGCAGGCACGTTTCCCTCACCCACGCCATGCAGCTCCTCCAGGCTGGTAAGCAGGGAAGTGGTGTGTGTCTGTGGGCTTTTGGTGCGTGTGGTGGGCTTGGGGTGGTTCCTAGCAGCAGCGACAGTGTATATGTGTGTGGTGGGCTCGAGGTGGTCACTGGCAGTAGTGGCGGTGTGTGTGGGAGTGTGGTGGGCTCAGGGTGGTTACCGCTTCCATTAAAGAAGACGGTGGTGGGAGTGGTGGTGGGGAGACCATCAGTCCAGCCCCTCAACAGTCTGAGGGAGCATGAACTGGCCCCCAGCTTAAAAAGTTTGAGGACCTCTATGCTAGATGGAAGTCTTCCTTCTCAGAAGGAAGCTTAGGCAGAGCTTGGCCTGGCTAAACCACAAAGCCTTCAAGTTTATGTATTTCTGCCAGATGCACCATATTGAGTTGTCTGAAAAGTGTCTGTAAGGCAGGTAGAACTCCCATTATGGCATTTATGGTATAGAAAATCAAAAACATATCATTCTTAGATCACTATTTAGCTACATCCTCATGTTATAATCTTCTTACTTGAGGAGTTATCTTTCCTAAGTGGAGGCATGGATATCAATTACTTATCTGTTGACCTTACTGCAGGTCTTATATTGAGCTCTTAATTCCTTGATGCCACTAGGAACTGAACAAGAATTGAGTAAATACAGTTTTCTGTCTCTAGCTGTCTTGTAACAAAACCTGTATACCTGTCTTTAAGATTCCTGACTGACATTTGTATCAGTTCTTTCTCCAGTTGCCTATTGAAATGTTAAATCAATAATGGCAGTAATTAAGACTGTTGAACTACATTTCTAGAAAAGCCTCTTAGCACAGTTTGTGGATAATAGACTCTACTATCAGAAGCTATTTTGCTCTGCCATGGCAGAAAGCAAGCAAAGGAAACATAGTGGTGACCAAAACAGGTTAAGGCTGTAATTTTGTACTTGGTTTCTTGAGATGAAGTCTTATTGAACCCAGTCGTCCATACTGCTAATTCCTCATGAATACTGACTCTGTAATAACATTATTAAATGGGATGTATTTTACTTTTCAGGACAGCAGTGGCTTAGTGGTTATGCTGAAATTGACGACTGGAAGGTTGATAGGTCAGCAGTTCGAGACCTGAGTGCTGCACAACAGAGTGAGTTCCCATCGTCTTTCTCAGTGCATGCCAACCTAGCAGTTCGAAAGCAAGAAATTGCAAATAGATGAATAGATGCCACTTCAGTGGTAAAGTAAAAAGTGTTCCGTGCACTCTGGTGTCAATGAGTCCTGCCACATGTCTCTTGGATATAAACAGAGATGAGCACTGAACCCTATAGTCAGATACAACTGGCTTTCGAGGACCTTTATCTTCACCTGTAGCAATCAAAACTGCAAGCGGCAAAATATTTCCAAAATGGTCCTCTTTAAAAGGTAAAGGTAGTTCCCCTTGCTCGAAAGCCAGCCGTATCTGACTATAGGGTTCAGTGCTCATCTCTTTTTCAAAGCTGCCGACATTTCCGTGGTCATGTGGCAGACATGACTTGACACCAGAGCGCACGGAATGCTGTTTACCTTCCCACCGAAGTGGTCCCTATTTATCTACTTGCAATTTCTTGCTTTCGAACAGCTAGGTTGGCAGGAGCTGGGACAAAGACGGGAGCTCATTCTATCCTGCAGTACTTGGGACAAAAGGTTCCTTTTATTTTATGCCACATTTTAAACATATGGTTTAAGCCTGTGATGGCAAACTTTGGCACTCCAGGTGTTCTTGAACTTCAATTACCAGAAACTCAAGTCAGCACTCCTGCTGATCAGGGCTTCTGGGAATTGAAGTTCAAGAACAACTGGAGTACCAAGGTTCGCCATCACGGGCCTAGGCTATGTCTTCTGAGGTATGGAACCCCACATTCAAGCCTATGCTACTATATGATTGTGAAGTAAATAGCAGATTGGGAGAAGGTAAGATTTCATCAGTGAAGTGGCATTGCAATAGAGAAGTAAAAGTAGCTGTTGGAAAGCAAGAAATTACAAGTAGATAAATAGGTACCACTTCAATGGGAAAGGTAACAGCATTTTGTGCATTCCAGCGTCTAGCCATATCTGCCACATGTCCACAGAAACGTCTGCTGGCTCTTTGGCTGTAAACGGAGATTAGCACTGCCCCCTAGATTTAGATATGACTGGTTTTCAAGCAAGGGTGACCTTACCTTTACCAATACTCAGGAGTATCAGATCCAAGCTGCACATCATGTGACTGACCTGTCACTTTGTAGGTTTTCTTTCTAGTAAAATGAAGTTTCAGGGAAGAGGATGCCAGTTTTAATGGAGCAGCAAATGGAGAGGCCAGGATATATATATATATATATATATATATATATATATATATATATATATATATATATATATATATATATATATATATATATATATATATATATATATATATATATATATATATATATATATATTTATTTATTTATTTTTCACGCTTATATACCGCCCACTCAGGTACAACCCAACTCAGGGCGGTTTACATAGCGGACAGTAAATACATAAAAGACACATGATAAAAAAGTTAAAAGTTAAAAAAGTTTATTAAAAAAACCCACCCCTAAAAGGTGCGCAAGAACCGAAGGGACCTTGGGGGAAGGCACACTTCTCTATACCACCCACCCAACGGTACCCCCATCCCCACCCGCACCCCAAACTTGGCCTGCCAGCCAGGTCTTTAGTTCATATATATATATATATATATATATATATATATATATATATATATATATATATATATATATATATATATATATATATATATATATATATATATATATGTGCGCACACCAAATCTGTCTTCTGCTTTTTACATTTTTCATTCTTTGTCATTCCAATATGACTATGCTGCTTCAAGTTCCTCACTCCCGTCTAATTATCAGAAAAGAGTGTTTGACCTTTTTACATTTTTGTTGTGAACATGAGCTGCAGAAATGTATACAGTATGCTGCTAATGTGCATGCCCTGTGGTTGCTGGATGCGTGAGGTTGGCAGTTATAAATTAATTGGTGAGGCTGACATGCTACAATTAACCTCATTAAGAGATTGAATTATATATAATAAATACCTGTCTCAGACAAAAGTCTTGTAATCTTTTTCTCCCTGTTATATCTTCCCTCAATGGGTTAAATCCAAAACCAGCAGATTTTTGAGTGTAAAGTCAGAGTGCTAGAACATCGAGCTGTTGATGTGTCACACTTGAAAGCACCAACAACAGTGTAGCTTGTTGAAATATTTCAAACTTTCTCTTGAAAGTCTTGTGGGATTTTAACTAGCATCGATAGTAGGCTGAGTTTTCAGCACATTTTTTAATTTGTAGAAAAGTGCTGTTTTATCTCTCTGAGTATTTTTATCCATATTTATGCTGCCAGTGTGCTAGGCTAGAGTAGAGGGAGGCTGGTTAGTGCAAGATAATTGAAGGAGCAGCAAAAAAACCCTTTAGGGATAGTATCCTGGTGAGAATAGCCATAAGCACAACAATGTCCCTGTGATCTGGAATTCTAATCTGGGTGTGAAATTCTATGGAATTCTCTGCAAATATTCATGCTGTATGTGTGGTGGCCAGGAGGTAGGACTAGTCAGAATGTATACGTGTCAGAATGAAATCCCCCCCAGTCCCCTGGAAGCATGTTAAGAGGTGCAAGCAAATAATGAATAAAATAAAATAAAATAATACAGCACCAAACCCATCCACTTCATGGACCTCAACCTTCATCAGGGGTCAGCAAACATGGCTCTCCAGATGTTCTTGGACTTCAATTCCCAGAAGCCTCGATCAGCAGGTGTACTGACTTGGGCTTCTGGTAACTGAAGTCCAAGAACACCTGGAGAGCCAAGTTTGTGGACCCCTGTCCTAGATGAAGGTTAAAATTGAGGAAAGGTTTTCTGAAATACCCCTCAAGGTCTAAATATGAAAACAGAGGTTAAGTTAAACCAAAGGTCTAAATATGAAAACAGATGAATGTTGAAAAGTGTCTCTCAGCTGGAGAAGATTCTGTTAAGGGAGGGATTTCTAACAGACATATGCTGTGCCCTTTTACTGATGTATTCTTAAATTTTAGTTTTGTTGTCATTTAATTTGTTTACTGTGTTTTAAGATTGCAACTTCTGATTTTTGATTTAATTGTGTCGTGAGCTGTCTTGAGACCTAAATAAATATTGCTGAGAGTTTGGTCTGGTGGGGAGGGGGGCAACCCAATTGGGTGAGTGGGGGCGTAGTTTTTCCCCTCTTTTTGTGACAACAGAATATTGTTGACTGCTCTGTGATGTTAAGCTTTCATGTAGAGTTCTTTTCAAAACTAAGATGCAGTTTGAAGAGATGAAGTCTCTGCTATAAATATTTTTCAAAGATGCTCAAGCATTAAGAAGTCCCCAGAAGCCTATTCTTTCATTCAGGCAGCCAGATTTCTCATGATGGAATGATGATTAGAGCAAAACAAAGCTGCATTGGTAAATGCCTTCAGTGTTCTTATTCAGTGTGTCCCTGAATTAGCTCCCACATTCATAGCATACATCTTCTAATCAAAACCTCTTAATGCATTAAAATAATGCATTAATAATGGGGAGCTGTGGTAATAGAGTTGTTTGAATATTGCACAAGATCTTAAGATAGCTGGGTTCAAACTTCCACTCTGACTCACTAGATGATGTGAGAGTAATCATATGGTTTCAGCACAATCTACTACTTCATGGGGTGAAGAGAGGTTACTTGGGGAGGAGGAGGACTGATGTGGGGATAAAATAGAGAAAGAAAGAGTGATATATGATGCCTTGGGATTACTTGAGGAAAGGTCACGTACAAAAATAATAACTCATGTGTGATAAAGAGAGGGTGAGAGAGGGAGACAAAAAGAACGAGATTCTCTGCAATTGGCATACTTAACTGTCCCTATATTATAATATCTGTCCCAGAAATATCCTTGTGCCCATAAAATGTTGATGTGGGTCTCTAAAACTGCCAATTCTTTAAATTACAATCTCTTGGTCAGGTCTCTAGTTAAAGTTTTAAGCAGAAGTAAAAGGAGTAGGACACAGAATTCAGGAATATCATGTTGCTTAGCAGGCTCAGCTGAAGAAGGAAGCCCTTTATTTAGCCCAGTCGCCATAGGTCCAAAATGGGGGGTACCTTGCAAAAATTCCCAAGTTAATGAAACTTTGGGATGCTGTGTATGGGTACCCAGTGGAGCTACACTCAATTTATCCAACAATCGAAAAACTAAGAAGAGTGCTAAAATTTAGCAGTTTTTGCCCCCCCCCCCCCGCAAGGTTCCACAAGGAAATTTTGTTGGATAAATTGAGTGTAGCTCCACTGGGCACCCATACATAACATCCAGCCACCCTGAGTGGTGTTTCCCACCAGGAGGGCAGGAAATAAATACATAAATAAATCCCAAAGTTTCATTAACTTGGGAATTTTTGCAAGGTCTAAAGTACATCTCGACTGGGCCAATTCTTTTTCCTTCCTAAAAGGATCCAATGATCACCCAAGGTAAACTAAATTAGTCTGGCTCATGAAGGAGAAAGCTAACATCTGCAAGCGGGCATCCACACACACCTTTCAATAGTTCTTGACTCGGTGGTCTTAGTTTCTCATCCAGAAGTAGACAGAATATGTCCCTTCCGAAGAACCAGAGCTGTCTGCTTCTGCAGACGTTTCTGTGGTCATGTGGCAGGCATGACTAGACACTGGAGCGCACGGAATGCTGTTTACATTCCCACCAAAGTAGTCCCTATTTATTATCTTTCTATTTGCATAAAAGCTTACCCGATCTCTTTCCTCTTCGGCCACAGGAAATCCTCTAAGATCTCTAGTTTCTTAAGTGTAGCCTGGAGCTTCGTGCGACACCAGCCCCTTCCTGTGAACCAGGAAACCCTTTTTATCCGCCCCATCCAAATTGAGGACCATTCCTTCCAAAAGAGCGTTCACCGCTATCCTTTACTAGCTGAGGTATTTTGGCTCATGAGTCGTCCCGTAGGCTACAGAGGCCACCTGCTGGTGCTTGAATAGAGGTGCTTGAATAGAGGTGCTGCTCTAAGTTGGCAAGAAAAAGGCACGATTTTTTGGAAATCTGGGAAATCTGGGAATTTTCAATGTTTTTTATGGAATGGGGCAGGACAGGTTCAACCCGTAAAATTCCCAGTTTTTGTGTGACGTATGGCAATCCTACCTACAGGTAGTCAATGGAGATGAGCCAGGGATAGTGAGATGTGATCAAATCTCTACTAGCCTGTAGGCTCTCATGCCCAACCAAAAAGGAACATGCTCTTGTTGTGGTATTCTGGGCTTCCCTCAGGGTGGACATGCTCAGTCCACTGGTCTGGGAAAGGTATTTTGTCTGCGTCCAGCAGTCTCAAGATCCTAAACCATTTAGGGTGTTGTATGTTATAACCAAATCCTTGATTTGGGCATGAGAGCCTACAGGTAGGCTACCCTGACATGAATCTCGCAGCTTCATTCTACTGCATCTACTGGAGCTTCTATACTATCCTCAATGTCAGCCTTACATTGAGCACATTGCAGTCACCGACTCTTAAGATTACCAATGCATGGACCCAGTGTCAAGAGATACTGTACTTCTTATACAGGAATGAGTGGAGCTGAGTGATCTGCCTAAAATGGAAAAAGTCAGACTGACTATGACAGATATTTGCTTCTCTAAGGAGAGGGCCAGGTCACACCCGGATCCTGAACCTGATTCTTCAGAGGTAGAACCACTGGATCCCAATGAGGTAGGAGTCCACCCTACCAGGCAGGGTCTTTATCTTATCTGGATTCAGCATCAACCTATTAGCCCTTGCCCAGCCCATTATCACAACCAGATAATGGTTGTGGTCTAGAATCTGGATGGCATCCACTGCCAATGATGAAAAGGAGAGATAGAGTTGCATGTCATCCTCATATTAATGATATGATCTCCAAATCTTCATCACTTCACTCAGCAGCTTCCTATAGATCAGGGATTCGCAACCTACGGCCCATGGGCCGGATCTGGCCTATGGCACCAATTAATCCAGTCCACAGTGAGGACCCCCCACCACTGCCAGAAGCACCAAAAATACACCAGAAGCACTGAAAATGTGCTGCCCTCACTCCCACCACCACAGGAAGTGGTGGAAGGAACCATGCCTTTGGCCCGCAAAGCTGTCTAGGGAGCTTGGCCCGGCCCATGGTGCAAAAAGGTTGTGAACCCCTGCTATAGATGTTGAACAAAATAGGGAAGATGATTGATCCCTGAGACAACTCATATTGTTGTACCCATGGGTTGGACACAGTCTTCCCTAGCTGCACATTATGGGCACAGCCATCAAGGAATGACTGAAGCCAACAGAAGGCTAGTACCCCTGTGCTCAATCCGGGAGAATACTGTAGTTGATGTTATCAACAGCTGCTGAGAAATCCAGAGGCACTACACTGTCAGCCTCCCAGAGAAGGTAATCTAGCAGAGTGACCAATTCCACCTCAGCATCATGGCCCAGCCTGAACCTCTGACTGAAATTTTGCAGCATTGTATTTATTTTTAAAACCATAAAACACTGTGTTATTTCCAATTCTCTTAGTCTGCCACATAACCCTTTTCATTCAGAAAGCCCTCTTTCACTTTCCCAAATTTGCACTAGAAAGTGGATCCTTCAGCTTGGATTTGGAAAAGACACATGGATTGCGGAAGGACTAAAAAGAAGGAGGATTCCTCTTGCATGAGCAAACATTCGCTGATGGCGAGACATTGAACGAAACCCTGTGCGTGCTGTGCTGTTCATAGAATGGCTTGCAAACAATCATTCTGCTTGACTTCCTGGCAGTCTGCTGCACTTATGTGCACTGGTGTGTGAAACATGAGGTCAAGACCAACAAAAGTTTTATATTAATTCAAAATCTGTTTAATTGCCCCGCATTGTGCCAATTATCCAGTTGATTTTACCATGATAATGTAGTACAGAAAAATGTCATTAATCACAAAGAACTGACTCACCACGGTGTCTTGCACACATGCACTTATAAATCTTTTAAAAGTTTTCACGGTAATGGTAGGAAACATCAAGGATAGTTTTCTCTTTTAATGGAGTCAGTGTTGCATTATTATTTGCTGAAACCTTTGTTGAAACTAGCTGTTTCAACTAGTATTAACCAATGACAACTACAAAGTATTCTGTTCTGGAAATGATCGATTTAGAAGAAATGGAGTGGCTCCAGTACTAAGGCAAGAGGCGGTTGGGGCTAAAATCCAGCAAGATATGACTATGGGAAAAACCTATCAACATAACCATCACCAAGTCTATGGCAGATACCGAAGAAGATGAATTTGAAAGCATCCAGGAAGAATCTGATCTCAAGCCAATATGAAGACAACACCATCTTGCTGGCAGAAAGCAGCAATGACTTGAAATGACTTTTAGTTAAAGTGAAAGAAGAAAGTGCCAAAGCAGGACTGCAGTTGAACATTCATATAAAATCATACAAAAGTACTACATAACTTTAATGTTGAGAATAAAGAAATTGAGATATTGAGATATTTTGTATACCTTGGTTCAATCATCAGTCCAGATGGAGACTGCAGCCAAGAAATCAGATGACGACTGAGATTCAGAAGAGCAGCAACAAAGATATTAGAAAAGCTCGTCAAATATAAGAATGTGCCACTGAAGACCAAGCTCAATAACATCATACTCTTGTATACCATAGGGATATAAGTGTGAAAGCTGCATAGTAAAGAAAGCTGATACAGTAAAACCCCTACTTATGAAAAAAAAAGTCAATTCCATAGGCTTTTGCTTAAATTGGTTTTTTATGTAACTCAAAGCAAACTCATAGGAAAAAGAATCTTTATGTAACTCAAAGCAAACCCATTGGCAATCGTGTAAATCGGGACATGGTTTTAGCACAAAATAATTATGTAAGTTGAATTTTATGTAACTCGGGGCATTTGTAAGTCGGGGTTTTACTGTGGTTGAACTATAGTGGGAGAACATAACTTTTCAGATATCTTGGACCGCCAGAAAAATGAACAAGTGGGACCTATGACCAATCAAGGCTGAACTATCTCTGAAGGCAAAAATTATCAAGCCGGGGCTCTCCTACTTTGGGTGTATCATGAGAAGGCAACATTCTCTGGAAAAGACAATAATGCAGGGAAAGGGTGAAGGCAGCAAGAAAAGGAAGATTGAATACAAAATAAAATGACTCCATATACTGTAGGTAGCCACAGGCTGGAGTGTGCAAGAGCTGAGCAGGAGTGTAAAGAACAAACATTTTGGATTTCTTATTCATAGGATTGCCATAAGTTGGAGGCAACTTGATGGTACGTAAGAAAAATGATTGTTCCTTGTACTAAGTGAATAATTGATATTTTTGCAACTTGGCAATTCCTTCTTTGGGCAACTGTTTCCTTACATTTATTTTCCGGAGGCGGAAAAGACAAACTCATCAGGGGCAAATGTCATTTTTATTTATGCATTTGTTTAGGTGGGTTGTTTGTTAATTTCAATTCCTGTATGTCTGCCTTCCCCCTTTTAGGATAACAAACAGAAATAATTGATCAAATTGAGTTTGAGGTTTTGTGTTGTTGAGGACAGAGTAAGGTTCCCATCTGATTTTGAAGGAAATGTGAATTTGCTGCCTAGGATAATGTCTATCCCAGGGGTGGCCAACCATTTTACGTCACAGGCCTGACCATGCCCTCGGAGAGCTGAGCAGGTCAGACCATGCCCCCCAGAAGTGGAAGCGGGCACATTTACAGCTGTTGTAAATGCACCGACTTCCACATTTGCAACACCGCAGTCACATTTACGCATGCGCAGGTGAGTTTTACAGCTGATGTAAATATGCCCACTTCCACATGTGGCGGCGGCGGCCTGGATGGGATGGCATTTTAGGCCAGGTCCTGCCCACAGGCCGTAGGTTGAGAACTCCTGGTCTATCGTTTTAGGGCTGCTTCATGCACAACAAAATAAGAAAGCCAGATTTATCTCTAAGAATGCATTTGGCAAGCAGTCACAATACATTTCTATGAAGAAAATTGTTTCCTGAAGTGTGGCTTGAAGCTAGTTTCTGGATGAATATGTCTGAGGACCATATTGATCAGAAATGGGAAATGTGTTTGGCCAGACTGCAGCTGGTACTAGCAGAGCATAACACACAGTGTGGTATGTTGGAAGTTACAGTTCAGCAACATTTGGAGGGTCAGATCTTTCCATCTGTTAAAGTTTGTGAAAGCAATGTGTTAGGAACAAACAGATCAGGTATTTGTGAAGGGCAATATTTTGGCTGAAAAAAGGATATTATTGTTAACTTAGGCTGTGTTAAACATTTGTCAGTTTTAATTTTTTGCATGGAGAGTTGCCCTTTCAATAAGGCAAGGCTAGGTAAATGTTTCTGCTGTGTTTATTTAGGGCTCAGTTTTACCCAATGCTCTGGGATTGTATTTATTTTGTTGCCTCAGGGCTTGTGCAGAGATTGTGTGGCTCCTCCAGTTGAGGATACAGCATTTGCTCTAAGCATGTTCTTCTTAAATATGCCTTGAGACTTTGCATCGTTTTTAAACAGTAGAACTGATGTTTGCTCGGCATGAAAATAAAGGCTCTAGAAATGAAAAAGCAACTGTGGAAATAGTTGTGGCTCAGTTTAGTTGAAATTTCCTTTCCTGCAGTTTGTCTTATGCTTTGCTTCTCCCTTTCCGGAACTTTATTACAAGCATTCATCACGTCTTTACTTGATTCCTTCTTAGTCTTCTTGACACTCAACTCCTGAAGAATGCTTCTCTGTGCAGTATATTATCTAACTCACCTCATTCCTCCTTCCTCTTTGGACTGAAAAACAGCATCGTTTCATAGTATGTGTTGTCCACTGGTTCAACTTAATGTTAATAGAGAATGGCTTGAGAACAGCTAGCCAGTGGGGAGAGGGAATACTAGGGCAGGGAGAGGAAAAAAAGAAATCCCCCATAATGGAGGGTGGTGGTGGTGGTGGTGGTGGAAGCCCAAAAAGTGGCAGGTCTCAACCTAGTACTTAAAAGGTGACAGCTTGGCAGGCTAGCAATCCAGAGTATGAGTTGATTACATTACTCTTGCTAGGATCTTAGTGGTAAACAAACCTCTGAAACTTTATGACCAATGTTATTAAGAAGTTCTTCTTATTTTTTTATTTTTATTTTAATGTTAAAATAAACATACTAATTAACCAAACAAAAAATTATAATATCAACATTAATAACTACAATAACAACATTTTGTTGTTGTTGTTGTTCAGCCACCCAGTTGATTCCGACCCTTTGCGACCCCATGGACCATTGCCTCCAGGCACCCCTGTTCTCCACCACCATCCTCAACCCACCCAGCTCTGTGCCCATTGCATCTACAATACCATCTAGCCATCTCATTCTCTGCCGCCCCCTTCTTCTTTTGCCCTTCTCCTTTCCCAGCATCAAGGCTTTCTCAAGTGAATCCTCTCTTCTCATTTGATATCCAAAGTACTTTAGATTCATCTTTACTATTTGACCTTCCAAGGAGCAGTCAGGGTTGATTTCTTCTAAGAGCGACCTACAGTATTTGTTCTCACTGTCCAGGGGACTCTCAAAACTCTCCTCCAATACCACATTTCAAAGGCATCTATTCTTCTGCATTCAGCTTTCCTAATGGTCCAGCTTTCACAACCATACATTACCACCAGGAATACCATTGCTTTGACTATGCAGTTTTTTGTTTGCAAGGTGACGTCTCTGCTTTTAACTATGTTCCACAGGTTTCTCATAGCTTATCTCCCAAGCATCAGTTGCCTTTTTATTTCATTGCTGCAATCACCATCTGCAGTGATCTTTGATCCTAAGAAAGTAAAATCTCTCACTGCTTCTACTTCTTCCCCATCAATTTTCCAGGGAGTGATAGGGTCTGTTGTCATTATCTTGGATTCTTGATGTTGAGTCTCAAGCAAGCTTTTGCACTCTCTTCTTTCAACCTAAGCAGGAACTTCTTTAGGTCTTCCTCCCTTTCTGCCATTAGGGTGGTATCATCTGCGTATCTCAAATTATTGATTTTTCTCTAAGGAGTTTTGATCCCAAATTGTGATTCCTCCAGTGCTGCATTGTACATTATGTGCTCTGTGTGTAATTTGAATAAGCAGAGTGATAAAATGCAGCCTTGTCTTACTCCTTTTCCTATTCCAAACGACTTCGTCATTACATGTTCTGTCCTAACTGTTGCTTCTTGACTCATGTACAGATTTCTCATGAGGCATATAAGATGTTATGGTATTCCCATCTCTTTTCTTACTTGCCACATTTTGTTGTGGTCCACACAGTCAAAGGCCTTGGTGTAGCCAATGAAACAGATGTAGACTTGTTTCTGATATTCCTTTGTTTTCTCCATGATCCAACATATATTGGCAATGTGGTCTCTAGTTCCCATCCCTCTTTGAAAACCAGCTTGCACTTCTGGTAATTCTCTCTCCACATGCTGCTGTATCCTGTATTATCTTGGGCATAACCTTGCTAGCATGTGGGATGAGTGCAATTGTTCAATAATTTGAACATTCTTTGGCATTACCCTTTTTTGGGATTGGAACGTATACTGATCTTTTCCAATCCTGTGTCCATTGTTTTGTTTTCCAAATCTGCTGTCATGTAGAACGCAATAATTTGATTCCATCATCTTTTAGGGCTTTGAAAAATTCAACTGGGATTCAAAAAAATTCAACATCTCCACTAGCTTTGTTGTTTGCAGTGCTTTTTAGGGCCTTTCTGACTTCACTCTCTAGGATGTCTGGCTCAAGTTCAGTGTTCTCATCATTGTGATTATCAGGGGTGGTGAGGTCCTTTTTGTAGAGTTCCTCTGTGTATTCTTGCCTTCTTTTCTTTATCTCTTCTGCATCAGTTAATGCCTTGCTGTTTTTGCCTCTTATCATGGTGTTTTCTGCTTTAAACATTCCCTTGTTTTCCCCAATTTTTTTGAAAAGATCTCTAGTTCTACCCCTTATGTAGTTTTCCTCTATTTCTTTGCACTGTACATTTAAGTAGGTTTCCTTATCTCCTTGCTTTTCTTTGAAATTCTGTATTCAATTGATTGGATTTTTTCATTTCTCCTTTGCCTTTTGTGTTACTTCTTTCCTTTGCTATTTTAAGAGCCTCATCAGACAACCACTTTGTTTTCTTACGCTTCTTTTCTTTTGGTATGATTTTCCTTGCTGCCTCCTGCATGATGTCCCACATCTTTGTCCATAATTCTTCTGGCATTCTGTCTATCGAGTCTAAGCCATTAAATCTGTTCCACACCTCCACCATGTATTCCTTAGGGATGTTGTATAGGTCATACCTGTCTGGCCTAAATGTTTTCCCTATTTTCTTTAGTCTAAGCCTGAATTTTGCAATCAGTAGATTATGATCTGAGCCACAGTCTGCTCCAGGTCTCGTTTTTGCTGACTGTATGGAGGTTCTCCATCTTTGGCTGCAGAGTATGTAATCAATCTGGTTTCGATGTTGGCCCATAGCTGTCAAGTAACTCGTTTTGACTGGAAAACTCCCGTATTTTACCCTCTTTCCCGCCATCCTCCCATATTAGTTAGACTGCAATGCTCTAATGCCACCTCTGGAGGTCAGCACAGGATAAGCATAGTTGTCAAGTTTCCCGTTTTGGCTGGGAAATTTCCCTTATTTTCAAATCCAAAACTTGACAGGTATGTGTTGGCCATCTGGTCATGTCCATGTGTAAAGTCTCCTCTTGTGTTGCTGGGAGAGGGTGTTTGCTGTGACTAGTGCGTTATCTTGGTAGAACTCTATTAGCCTTTGCCCTGCTTCATTCTGTGTTCCAAGACCAAACTTGCCTGTTATTCAATTTACTTTTTGATTTTCTACTTTGGCATTCCAATCTCCTATGATAACGTGGACATAATTTCTTGGTGTCTGTTCTATGAGGTGTTATAGGTCTTCATAGAACTGTTCTACTGTGGCTTCATTTGCACCAGTGGTTGGTGCGTAGACTTGAATTACAGTGATATTGAATGGTTTTCCTTGAATTTGGACTGAAATCATTCTGTCTTTTTTACGACTGTATCCCATTACTGCTTTTCTCACTCTTTTATTAACTATTATTGCCACTCCATTTCTTCTAAGGTTTTCTTGTCCACAGTAGTAGATATGACGGTTTCCAGAGCTGAATTTGCCCATCCCTGTCCATTTTAACTCACTGATTCCCAAGATGTCAATGCTTATTCTTTCCATTTCATTTTTACCACTTCCAGCTTGCCTTGATTCATAGATCTTACATTCCTATACAGTATTTTTCCTTGCAACATCGTATTTCTCTTCCCACTATCCTATCCTCCCCCATCTTCCAACCTGATGGGCTCAACACCCTGTTCCATCCATTTTGCCTTTTTGTTTTGCCTTTTGTCTCTGTCCATGGAGTTTTCTTGGCAAAATTCCTGACCTGGTTTGCCGGTTTCTACGCCAGTATTTTCCTATCATACATTTTATCACAATTTAACACAAAGTAACAGACTAAAAAGTTAAGTTGGTTAGTATTGGATATATGAAATAAGAAGTTATATATTTAGTCAGAAGTTAAAAAGTATTTCATTGGTCATTTCAAAACTAGTCATTAACCTTGGTATGAAAAAGGAAAACCTTGGTATGAAAAGAACAGTCCACTATATCAATTCAACAATTATAAAGAATTCAACTAACTAGTGATATGGTAATTCAATTACTTATCACATGCATGCATACAGCTTTGAGTCTGTGATGAAAACTGCAAAAGAGTATGTGCTTTTATTCAGCCTATCCTATATGTGTGAGCTGGACGATGGCAACGGTCCTCATGCTCTCGGTGGTGTTTTGGCCACTGTCCCTCCTTAACTCTTTACTCCCTAGATGGCTTCTGCCAGGCCACTCTTCCCTGGATGCTTTCTCCCTCTGGGGTGGGGGTGGGGCCTTTGAGATGGGTCTCTTGCCTTCGATGGCTTCTGCCGAGCCTCTCTTCCCTTGATATGATTCCCAGGTTAGGATTACCCTGGTTTACATTTGCCGAGGTTTATGGCAGCAAATTTAATTACAATAATTCCCCAGATTATGACATTTTTTTCAGTTTACGACTGAAAATTGTGGCATTTTAAACTCTAAAAGGGCAGCCATTGCCATTTTAGAGTTTAAAATGGCACCCACCCCTTCGCACCCGCCCCTGGGGGAGGTATGTTTTTTGACTGTAGTGCTACCCAGGGAGATTGGAGGAAGTTGGGAGCTGAGTGGATAAGGTCCCCAGACTCTCCTGGTGCCAGCAGGGGCAGAAAATGGGCTCAATCCATGCTTTGCCCATGTCAGAACCGAGTGGATAAGGTCCGAAATAGTATGGAAAAGGTAGGGAAATCGCTTCGTTACTTTTGTGTGGGTGGGGGACAATTGCGTCTGGCATTTTTGACTTTTTTTGTATTATTATTTTTTGGATTTTTTTCATCTGGTCAGGACCGTTTCCCTTTTGAGTGTGTGGGATGGTCATGTCTGGCATTTTTTGGATTTTTTTGTAATTTTTTAATTATTATTTTTGGTCTTGTTGGGACTTATATATATAAGGCCATAAAGGTAAAGGTTGCCCTTGCTTGAAAGCCAGTTGTATCCAACTCTAGGGTTCAGTGCTCATCTCTGTTTACAGCCAAGGAGCCATTGACATGTGGCAGGCATGCCTAGACACCGGAGAGCATGGAACGCTGTTTACTTTCCCACCAAAGTAGTACCTATTTATCTACTTGCAATTTCTTGCTTTCAAACTGTTAGTTTGGCAGAGAGAGATAAATAAAAAAGACTATTGCATGATCATATATGTGCACTCCACCACTCACGATATTATAAATCTTTGCCATTAGGTTTATTTTATTTATTTATTTATTTATTTATTTATTTATTTATTTAATAGATTTATATACCTCCCTATATAATCAGGTCACCTCTGGTTTATGGTAACTCCATGAATGAGGGTCTTTCATAGTTGTAGTTTTAAAAATGGTAGCCATTAGGAAGTGGACCTGATACATGAAAGCTGACATTAAAATGTAGCAGTTAGTTTTTAAGTTGCCACAATATTTTTGTCTTTTTAAAATTTGTTTTTATTTTTGTTTGCTTTTCTTGTTTGATACTCATGAATTAGTAAAGGTAAAGGTCACTCTTTCTAAGTGCTAGGTTGCTAGGAGCTGGGACAGAGATGGGCAGTCACTATGTCATGCAGCACTCGGGTCTCAAACTGCCGACCTGTTGACCTTCCACCTGTCAAGCTTAGCATCTTAACCTCTAAGCCGTTGCAGTCTGTCCTCATGAATTAGCAATCTCCAAAATGACCTGTCCTCAACAACCATGCTCAGTGATTTCCAGGTGATATACAAATTAATGACAGAACAGAACAAGATGTGCTTGAAGTGGGAAGCAGCAACAGGAATGCCAAGGGAGCATGGGAAGAGCATGGGGGGAATTACTAGCTCAATGCTTGCCTGCTGTTTGTGGTGCTAAATATACTATCTGGGGTCATTAATTTCTGACAGAGTGCATTAATTAGAAGGCAAAACTATTTTAGCAATAGCAAAAATATCACTCTGTCACTGGGTGGGGAAGAGACAAAAATAAAATTTAAGGTATATAATCTATAAAGATTTATATATTAATTGGTTTTTAAGTTGTGAAGACACGTTGTTCCCAGATATTGTTATGTTCCAGAGTGTGTTTATAAAGCTGTATAATTTGTCCATGTCAAAACTCGGAAGTGACAGAAAATATTTTTCACAGAGTTTTCTGCACATTTAACAGTGCTATATTGGTAGTCGTGTATTGATAAATTTCACATCACTTGCTCAGTGGCAGCATTAGATCTGCTCAGGTGTTATCTAGGTAAAAGTCTCCCTTGCTGGATAGCCAGTCATATCCTACTCTAGGGTTCAGTGCTCATCTCCATTTACAGCCCAAGATCCAGTGCTGTCTACATCTGCAGATGTTTCCATGGTCATGTGGCAGGCATGACTAGACACTGGAGCGCATGGAACTCTGTTACCTTCCCACCAAAGTGGTACCTACAGTACCTGTATATATAGTACTTGCAATTTCTTGCTTTCCAACTGCTAGGTTGGCAGGAGCTGGTTCAGAGACATGAACTCATTCCATCGTGCAGTACTCAGGTCTCAATCTGCTGATGTGCCAACCTTCCAGCCATCAGGTTCAGCGTCTTAACTACTAAGGCGCCATAATCCCTTAGGTGTTATCTCGCTTCTCCATAATCTCTGAGAACAGAAGGCCTAGCCATGGAGTGTTCTGTTCCTTACAAGGGCTGTACTCTAGTCTTGCCTCTTTCACCCCAAGTTTCGTTGTCCAGTGGTGAGAAACTAAACTTGAAGAGCTCTGCTATGTGTGGCAGTTGTGCACACCCTGCTCATCTACCTAGTTATGCTCATTCTGACAATGAACCTTTCTGATTATAACAGATAAAGATTAAAGAGCTGTTCTAAGCAATTATGGACCCATATTATTATTTTATTATTAATTTTTATTTATGTACTGCTCTACTTGTCGTGAGACAACTCAAAGTGGTTTAACAACGGAATCACATATACACATCAATTAATAACAATGCAGAAACACTAAATATGCAAAAATATGAAACTATGAGATACTAAGGTACAAAAGATACAAGATTATACTTATAATAATCAACACTCAGATACAAAGTACAAGGTCCCTCAGCTAAGCAGCCAGGCGGTGACGAGGGGCCGGGGGGAGGCAGTGGCAAGATCCTGCAAGCGTCGGGCACATCGTCCTTCTTATCCCCGCCGAGGCAGGGCTCCAAGGAGAGCAGCCCAGGTGCCTCGAATCCCCTGGCCGGTGACGGGGGCCAGGGAGAGGCAGTAGTGAGGTCCATGCTTACCAACAATGCTCACGCTCAAATTGTTCATGGGTGCACAAGCAGATTATGTTTATCACCATCTAGTTAAGCAGAATCTTATACCAGAAGAACAAAAAGGGAACTGTCAAAATTCATTCAACACAAAGGACCAATTACTTAACAATAAGATGATATTGAGAAACTGTAAAAGAAGGAAAACCAATCTGCAGGTTGTTTGGAATGATTACAAAAAGGCATTTGATAGCCTATCATATTTGAGTAATGAAACATTGCAGATTTGTGTAATCAACAACAACATCAGTAAATGCTTGTCTAGAAGAACAAAACAATGGAAAACCTCCCTAATGGTAAATGGTGCCGAGTTAGGAAATGTCAAGATCAGGAGAAATATATTTCAAGGTGATTTATTATTGCAGTATATAACTATAATTGCGATAGTCTTTGCTATTTGTAGCAGCTATGGTATAATTGATGATACTGTTTAATAATACAGGTCATGGATATCAAGCATTGTGGACATGTGGGAGGATTTCGCAACTTCTGTATATGGAGGATCATAAACTATGCAGGAAATTGAATCACTTGTGCAGACAGTGTGAATATTTAGCAATGATATCGCAACGGATTTTGCACTAGAAAAATGTGCAACTTTATCAGTAAGAAATGGAAAATGTATTGAGTACGAAGGAATACAGCTGGCAGAGGAAAGAACCACACAGAATCTTGGATAATTATAAGTATTTTGGAATTTTTACCAGCAAATTACTTAAGCTTTGGGTCTGCTACAGGCCAGGTTGCCACTTTGGTCTTCTGGTTCCAGGCTGTGGCTAGGCATATTGACTGAGCTGTACCAGCTCCAGTATCTTTGTAGTAACTCAATAAAACCATTTAAAAAGACACAAGATTGTGTGCAATGCAAATTATATCAATTATGTGTAAAGGTGAAGGTCTCCCTTGTTCAAAAGCCAGTCTGACTCTATAGGGTGGTGCTCATCTCTGTTTGCAACCAAAGAGCCAGCGTTGTCTGTGGCAGGCATGACTAGATGCCAGAGCGCACACTATTACCCTCCCACTGAAGAAGTACCTATTTATCTACTTGCAATTTCTTGCTTTTGAATTTCTAGGTTGCTGGGAGCTGGGACAGTTGATGGGTGCTCACTCTGACCCAAAATAAATGGCTTTTTAAAATAAGTAAACTTAGATGCAGGATAATGTAGCTGATTTTAAAACACCAGAAATGACAACATTTATACAGTACTGGCTCTTTAAATTCAGAAGCTTGGGGAAAAGTGACAAACCATAAAGCAAAAGTCACTCTCTTTAGCACAAATAATCAAAACAGCAGCTCTCACTAGAGATTTAATTTCAACTATGTAATTGAAAATGGTCCATGCATTACCCTCTATAAATTGCAGAAGCAAAATGATACCCTTAAATGACTTTGCCTTCATTTAAGTAGTGACCTGTTCATTAGCAGTGTGAAATGGAAACGGAAATCCATTTTAATTTTCAAGATGATTTAATTTTGTTGGAGATAAATTTTCTCCAAAACAGTACTGTATATCAAAATTCCTTACTTTCTAAGATGCAGAATATTTATGGAAATTTTGCAATCTCTCTTTCCCCTACACCTCTCAAGTAGAAAGCTCTGCACAGCTAATGTACAGGTCAACATTACTTTTTTTAAATTTTCAGCTAAATATATTGTTTATTTAAGTTGACTGGATGATACAATTTGTTTTCATGGCCTCTTTGTTGAGGGCAAAAATAATGGTTGAGTTGACCTCAGAATGAGCAAAAGAGTGTGGAGGGAAAGATTTGGGCATCAGTTTTCAAAGAGAAAAGATTTTCTTATAATCTACAAGTTTTGCCTATGGAGATTGAGAACGACACTTTTCCTACGGCACCTTTATATGCAATTACAGTTTACATTTAATGTGGAACCTTTGTTCTTTTTACTGTGATAGACTCACATGGCTTCCCCCTTTAAAAAAGTATATGTTGTGCTCTTTGATACTGCTTAAAAACTAACGAATAACAATATCAAGATTAGGAAAAATTCAGACAAGCACCTGGGTTAGTTTGCACAAACCATAAACCCCCTGTGATTTCTTGCTCATTCTTAATTCACATATCACAATAGCAAACAGAGTAGATTGATTGATTGATTGATTGATTGGATTTGTATGCCACCCACTTGACATATGCGACTCAGGGCAGCTCACAGAAATCTCAACACTTCAACAGTATAGTACAATAAAATATAACAATAAAATGTAACAATGCGATAGAATAGAATATCATACAGTAAAATATAACAATAAAATGTAACAATACAATAGAATATCATACGACAGCGGCAACATTGTTTTTTTATCACAGTTTTTATCGGCCGCTGGCCCTCCAAATCTTGTACATTCACAAGATTTCATATTTTTGACCCCTGTTTATTTCTTTCCCTGATTTGTGATTTATTTATTTATTTGATGTTGCGGCACATTTTTCCAGCGTGAACAAGTAGTGTATTCTTGCTCAGAGCACAGAAGTAACTAGTTACTTATAAATGTTGTAATGAATTAGTTAATTGGATCAGTTCCATTGTCCAATAGCGTAAGCTTAATTGTGGTAGATTACATTAGATGATAACACAGGGCAAGGTCAGTTAGTTAGGCACTTTCAAATCCTGTCGATTTCACTTCAAGGAAAAAAATGTGCTTAACTGTGTTACAGCCAATTTAGCGTAGCAGATAGAGCACTAGGAAAGGTTTCACAGAACCTGGGCTCAAATCCTCACTTATTCACGGAGGTTCACTGGGGGAGTTGGCAGTGGTAAACCACTCCTAGAACATCGCAGATACCTCAGAAATTTCATTAGGTTGACCATACATGATTCAACAATCACATCATTTCCGTTTCCATTAGATTTCAATGTGGTTGAGTAATTTTAATGAGTTGTCTGTAGCCCTTTTCTCACAGGATAGCTGAATTTCACGTGACTGAATGAGAGAACAATATTTGGAACAGTGTAACATCGGAAAATTATAATCATATATTTCTTAAAAAGCCACCCAATATCAAAGCACTGTTAAAGCAAATTATTCTAGCAACATGGTATTAGATGTACTGTACTCTAAATCTGTATTCCTTCTATCTTAGTGATATTGCTATATTAGAACTATAAATTGAACAATATGTTTAATTATAAATCAAGTTTTCTATTAATAGATAATAATAGGATTTTGATTGACAGTTCTAAAATTGTATATTTAGCATTTGATAATAGGATTGCAATGTTCTTGCTTTTGAAAAGATATGCACTAAACTTTGCCTTTGACATAGAGTTTTATTCCTGTGGTGGCTCAAGTGGTTAAGATGCTGAACTTGACAACTGGAAGGTCAGCAGGTCAGCAATTCGAGTTCCGAGAGCTGCACGATGGAATGAACTCCTGTCTCTGTCCTAGCTCCTGCTAACCTAGCAGTTCGAAAGCAAGAAATTGCAAGTGGATAAATAGGGACCACTTTGGTGCAAAGGTAAACAGTGTTCCGTGCACTCCCGTGTCGAGGCATGGCTGCCACATGTCCATGGAAATGTCTGCAGATGCAGACAGCACTGGCTCTTTGGCTGTAAACAGAGATGAACACTGAACCGTAGAGTTGGATATGACTGTCTTTCGAGCAAGGGTGACCTTTATCTTTACCTTTATCTCTTCAGCTAAATGTGGCGAAGCCTTTGATCTAATGCTCTGTTATGTCAGATACTGCTTCTACTTGGAGACTGACATGCTAGAGAGACAGCTAGACTAGACCCATCTATCCCAAAATATTTTACTTTTTTTTAAACTTGTGATGTGGGAATGTGATGCAGTAAATAAAATGTTTGAAGGGACTTGAGAAATCTCAGTTCAAGTGTCTGCTGAGAAATGAACCTCAATTGGCTATATCAAGCCAGTCTTTCTTTCAGTGCCTGACATATTTCACAAGATTGCTGTGAATTACACCACTTTGAGCTCATTGGGGGAAAATGTGATATAAATGTTATCGGTAGAGAACAGTAGCTCAAAGAGCCAATGTCTTACAGCAGACAGAGTGATGGATTAGACTTGGGTTCATGTCCTGTTTCGCTCTGGAAACCTATTGGGGAGTGGTACTGGTAAAAGCACTTAAGTATCTAACACACCTTGAAATCCTATTAGAAATTTTACAAGTAGGATGTAATGTGACAGAGCATAACATACATCATTCAGCAGCAGAGCCCATGCTTTGCATGCATACAGATCAAATACCTTGCACCCAGACAGAACTTAAGTTTCAGAGCTGCTTGAAATTCTGGTGAGTTTTTGGTCTCTTAGGTCATCATCATCATCATCATCAACAACAACAACGTCGTCGTCATCATCATCATCATCATCAACAACAACAACAACAACAACAACGTCATCTCCACAAGGGGCACTGCCTTTGCATGGTAGTAGGGATCGTGTGCTCCAATGAAGCAGGAAGCTATGCTGGTAAGGCTACCCAAGGTAGAAAGAGTTCTGCTGAGGAGCCAGATTAAAAATGCCCATACCCATAAAATATGTTGCAAATGAAAGCGCGGCGCCAAAATGGCCGCCACGCTCTTTGCGGGCCCCCCCCCGGACTCAGACATCCGGGTGAGTTAGGGGGCGTGGCCACCCCTCTATAAAAGGGGTGGCCACGAGGCAGCCGAGCTGCCATTTTAAAATAGCGACGGAGAGGAGAAGTTTTCTCCGTCGCTGTTCTTTTGATTCTTCGGCTCTTTAGCCCTACTCTTTCCTGGCTGGGAAGGAAGGATCTTGCACAGAGCCTTTGGCTTGCTGGCTACTCTGTGTTTTTGGCGTTAGGTTGATCCCTGGAAAGGGATCCTGCTCTTTCTCTCAGATATGCCTCCCAAACGGAAGGCCCCGGCGAAACCGCGGCCAACGGGAAGGACTTTTGGCCCTGCTCAACGCGGGGGGCAGCTCTCAGGTCGGAGGACCAGGGCTGCGCCACGCGGCAGGGCACTACCTCCACCGATACCAGTGGGGCGATGCAGGCTGCTTGGCCCTCGGCTAGTCAGCCTTAGACCGGCTCTTCTGGGGCTTCGGCCCTCGGCCCGCAGTTGCCGGCCATGGGCCCGGTCAGCGGGGGTGGGCCCGGTGCTGGTGCACAGCACGTTCCCCCTCCGGCCCCTCATGGGCCGGAGTTTTGGGCATGGCCCTATTCGGGCCCAGGCTCTCATGCTGGGGTTCCTGGTCAAATGTCTGGTGGGCCGTCCGGCCCACCCAGCCCACTTTATACTGGGGGATCTGTGGCAGTTGATGCATTGCTAACGTGTTTAGCTGTGCTCGAGGCATCCTTAGGGATGGCACACAACCCCATGCCTGGTGGCCCTTCATTTGCTGCGGGGGGCCCTTCGGGTCCACCGGCTACCTCGATGGCCGCCACACTGCAACAAGCGGCCAGCCGGGTTGAGCTGCTTGAGACGCTCCGGCCTGCCCCTGCCGGTGTCTCGCAGCTCCCTGTTCATCCGGAGCTACAGCAGGAGAGTGGTCAGGTGTGGCCCCGGAGCTCGATTCCGGTCGCGAGCTCCGACGCCCGCCGTGGGCCGGAACCCCCAGTGGGGGCGGCTCATGGGGGTGCACCTAGTGAGTATCAGGTTCAAGTTAATGCACCCACATCACAGCCCACTTCCAATGGTGGGGTTCAGTGGCCATGGCCTCGTCATGTCGAGGCGAGTGGGCATCAGTTGCCAGGCTATCCCAGTGCCCCTTGGTTCCATACTGGTGCAGCGTTGGGGGTGGGGGTTTCCGCCCCCGGGGCAGTGCCGGGCATCGCAGGGACTGTCCAGGTTCCGCTGTGTATGCCCCGGGTACCTAATGTGCCGGTGACGGCTTTGCCGACAGCTGGTTATTCATTGCCCCTTGGTGATCATTTGTCCCAGGTCACGAGGGAAAAGATTTGGCGGGGGGAGTACGTGGATATATTCTCCCTATTGAACCGTGAGCCCACTAAGGATAAGAGAGAGGGACAGGATGACAAAGACAAAGAGCTGTCCCGCCGTCGTAAGCCACCACGCACCTGGGCCAACTTGTTGCTCGCATATCTTATTTATATGGCGGTGTACCTCAGGGCCCGGCCTGACCTGGCCATTCCTATGGTCCAATATTTGGACAATATTTACAGGGGAATGGTGGATTTTCCTGGCCCATCGTGGTTGGCTTATGATGAGGAATTTAGAATGAGGGTGCCCTTGCACCCGGAGATGAGATGGGATGAGCCCTGTCAGAAATTGTGGCTATTGTACATGACCCCCATGCGTCCGGCGCCTGGGGATAGGTACCATTGTGGCCATGCCGTTCAGCGAGCTGCTCCAACGCAGGCTTCCTGCCAGCTGGTGGGGCAGGGGGTTCCAGCCCGCTTGCTGTGTTGGAGCTTCTCGGCTAGTGGTGTGTGCAATAAGCGGCAGTGCCAATACAAACATGAGTGTCCCTCTTGCGCTGGCCCCCACGCCGCTGCCGCGTGTCCGCGGGCCGGCGGGTCACGGGGCAGAGGTAGAGGTGGACAGGGAGTGGGCAGAGCTGCTGCTGAGGGAGCTAGCCAGTCAAAAGGCCCCCTCCCCAGTTAATGTGTATATGTTGGAGCGATGGCTCTCAACTTATCCAAGGAGGGAGGACGCGAGGTACCTCCTGGAGGGTTTCCAGTGGGGCTTCCGAATCCCATTCAAAGGAGTGCGGGGACCCAATTTACTGTCCCTGAAGGGTAGAGAAGAGGTGGCTGCCCTGAGTATCGCTAAGGAGGTTGAGGCCAAGAGGGTGGCAGGCCCCTTTTCTGTACCACCCTTTCCCAACCTGAAGGTCTCCCCTCTGGGGTTGGTACCCAAAAAGGCCCCGGGGGAATTTCGTTTAATCCACCATTTATCGTACCCGGCGGGTTATTCTGTCAATGATGCTATCCCTGATGACCTTTGTTCGGTCAGGTATACGTCCTTTGATCAAGCCCTGCGAATGGTGCGCTCTTGTGGTCCTGGTGCCCTCCTGGCGGGATGCGACATTAAATCGGCATTCCGTTTGTTGCCAGTGCACCCTGAGGACTTTGAGCTATTGGGTTTTAGATTCCAAGGGAAGTTCTATGTAGATAAGGCCATGCCTTTTGGCTGCTCTATATCCTGTTCAGCATTTGAACGTTTTAGCACCTTCCTTCAGTGGGCCTTTGTTTGCAGGTCCGGGTCTCGGTCTGTAGCCCATTACCTCAATGACTTTTTGTTCGGGGGTGAACGGGGCTTGGACACGTGCACGCGTCTACTCACCACATTTCAGACGCTAATGCAGGAACTGGGTGTCCCTTTAGCGCCCGAAAAGACTGAGGGCCCATCCACTACCCTCACATTTCTGGGTATTGAAATTGATACGGTCGCACAGGCATCCCAGTTACCCATTGAGAAGGTCACCCGGATCTCTGCGATGATTTTGGCCTTGCTGGCCAAACGTAAAGTGTCACTTCGTGAGCTTTAGGTACTGCATGGCCATCTTAACTTTGCCTGCAGGGTGGTTACGCCTGGCAGGGCATTTGCCCGGCGCCTATGCGACGCCATGTCTGGCCTGACAAGGCGCCATTATAGGGTATGACTAACCAGGGGCATGCGGGCTGACCTTTTGGTTTGGCTTTCATTCCTGCGGGACTTCAACGGGGTATCCTTTTGGAGGTCCGACCTTTTAGTTTCCCCTAGGTTTCAAGTACAGTCGGATGCCTCCGGCTCCCTGGGATATGGGATTTACTTCCAGGGGAGGTGGGCTTATGGCCAATGGCCTCCAGCATGGCGGGGCATGGATCACCTCCACGATCTTACATTCCTTGAGTTTTTTCCAATCCTGGGAGCTTTGATGCTATGGGGCAAGGAGTGGGCCGACTCTGTGGTTCACTTTTGGTGTGACAATGCTGCAGTAGTGCACATTGTCAATGCTCAGACCTCTAAATCACCCAGGGTGATGGCTTTAGTTCGCCAATTCGTGTTACATAGGCTACGCCTCAACGTGCTTTTTAGGGCTAGACATGTACCAGGCATTAATAATGATATTGCTGATGCTTTATCCCGCCTGCAGATCCCCCGGTTCCGTGCCTTGGCTCCGGACGCAGAGGAATTCCCCTCGCCACTCCCGGCCGAGATTTGGACATTTGGCAAGGAGAGGTGAACCGGGCGATTGGCATGTCCTTGGCGCCCCGCACGTGTAAGGCGTATCAGCATGCTTTCGTTCAATTTAAAAGCTTTTGTGTGCAACTTCAGTTGTCCGAGGTGTGGCCCATTCCAGTGGAACAGGTTTTACAATTCATGGTTTATTTACACAGTCAGGGCCTCGCTCCCCGCACTATAGCATCCAGGCTGTCAGCATTGGCATTTATTGCCAAGGTGGGGGGTTTTGCTGACAGCATGAACGATTTTCGCATGCGGCATGTTTTGGAGGGGTGGACACGGGAACGTGGCCGCCACCCGGACACTCATCAGCCAATTTCCCCAGGGGTGCTCACACACCTTGCACGAGGCTGGCCTAACCTATGTTTTGACAGGTATGAGGCAGCTCTTTTTCATGCGGCTACCATGGTGGCCTTCTTTGGAGCGCTCCGCATCAGTGAGTTGGTACTACTGTCTAAGGCGGATGCGACTCGTAGGGCACTGGAACTCGACGATGTCTATGTTTCTAATGAGTGGGCTCAGTTGAGGATACAGTCCTCAAAAGTTGATCAGCACGGCGTAGGCAGTGGAGTTAGACTGCTACGATGTTCCATTTCAGACATCTGTCCGGTTGGTGCCCTACAGGAGTTCTTGGCAGTGCGTAGCACGCACCCTGGCCCGTTTTTCTGCCACCAGGATGGGTCTCCCCTTACTAAATTTCAATTTTGGAAGGTGACCGATATGGCACTTTCCAGTGTTGGCCTCCCAGGGGCTCGTTACGGCACCCATTCATTTAGAATAGGTGTTGCTTCAACTGCAGCTGCATTTGGGTACTCTGAGGCTGATATACGCCGTATGGGAAGATGAGGATCTATGCGTTTTGCATTATATGTTCGCCCTCTTCAGACATGAGTACCAGTTAAGTCACTGTTCTCTTTTTTTCTCTTACAGACCCTGTGTGTCCCCGCACACCGGTGGCAGTATGGCTGGTGGGCCACAGTTACATGCACTGGGCAGCGCAGTATGCTGTGGCGACAGAGTGGGGACCCCAGCTTGGACTGCGTGCGGCCGCATGCATACGTTGGTACGGTAAGCGTGGAATGAGATGGCGGGAACTGTTGCCATTCCTTTTCTCCATTAGGGATGCTGAACCGCCTGATGTCCTTGTACTGCACCTCGGGGGCAATGACCTCGGCCAGGTCACTGGCCTTTCTTTAAAATTCGCGATTTGCAGAGACCTAGCTTATTTGCATTATGTGTGGCCGTTCACAAGGCTGCTATGGTCGGACATCATACCACGTCACGCTTACAGGGGAGGTATTGACCTCCGTGCCCTTGACCGTGCTCGTCGCTCGGTGAACAGGGCAGTTGCCCGGTTCGTGGCAGACAAGGGTTTGGGGATGGTCATCCGACACCCCGCCATTAGTTTACAAAATTATGATCTGTATGCAGGGGATGGGGTCCACCTGTCGGTTAGAGGTATGAACCTTTTTTTGGAAGATTTGCAAGCAGGCCTGTTGACCGAGCTGACGGTCTGGGGGGTGTGAGTCTTCATTGAAGCCTCCCCATGTAGCGGGTAGCACTGGTAAGGTAAAGATTTATGACCCATAGGTATCCGGCAGGTTCGCAATTGACTGGCCAACACTTAGACAGGTACAGGTGTAATAACGTTGACCAGTCAACGACGAACCAGGCAAGGGGTGATGGCAGGAGCTTTTCAGCATGCATCACCCCGTGATTTGACGGATACACGTCAGAGGGTGGGGTCAGTAGATAGTTTATTGACTAAGGTCAACAATTTGTTTGTGTCAACAAACAAATTGATACAAATGGATACATTGTAGCCAATTGCCGTTGGCAATTTTGGGAGGAACCTTACCAGTGTTACTGCGGCCTGCTTGCCTTAAGAATTATAATTGGATGAGTACCAATTGAAAGTTATAATTCGGACTAGGGCATTATTCAATAAAAGTGGCCCAATGCCTTTATCCATATACCGGTGTCTGAGTCTTTCTTTGGGGGGTGCGCCTGCAAAGAAGCATACAGAATCTTGGGCAAGATGAAAACTCTAAGCAATTAGGAATTTTGCAAGCAAATGACACACGTTATGCAATAAGGAAAAGGAAGACTAGCACATATCATTTGAGGAGAGGAGGAAAAATCATGAAATTGAGGGTGAAGGGTGGAAATATCATTAAAGCAATAAATGCCTGGGTGTTAACAGTGATAAGATATAGTGCTGGTATTGTAGATTGGATAGTGACTGAGTTGGATGCTTTGGATCAGAGAACAAGGAAGTTGATGACTGCAAATCATGCGCTTCATCTGGGAAGTGATGTGGACAGATGATATTTGGCAAGGCAGGAAGGAGGATGAGGATTGGTGCAAGTAAAACAAAGGGTAGAAGAGGGGAAAAGTGGATACATTAGTAGCAGTAATGAGAGGATGTTAAATGAAGTTTCAAAGGGAAGGTATCATCAAGACGAGGACCATGGTGGTTTACTGGTTACAGGGCCGGCAAAAACCCCCCCCCCCCATTTTGGTCATGCCCCTGTGCTTTTCTGCACATGCGTGGTTTGTTTGCGCATGCACACATCATTGGTTTCCCGGCGGCACTGGGCCCCCGACATCTCCGGCATACCTGTCAAGTATCCCGTTTTTCCTTGGAAAACCCCTTATTTTTTACCCCTCTTCCCACCCTCCCGTTTTATTAATTTCCCCTCAATATCCCTTATTTTTTTAAAAAAAATCCTGACCGAAGCTGCAGTATGTTTTTCCGACCACCAGAGGTCGCTGTGTGGCAGGCTTTTTGCTTGTGGAAGGGGAGAGAGAGAAGGTGGTGGGGGCGTTATGTAGTTAGTTTCTCTTTCATTTCCCTTCCCTGCCACATGGTCGTCATGGAGGCTTCATTTTTGCTGCTGTTCGGAGCCACCATGGGATGGGGAGTCTACTCTAGAGGTGAGCAATATTTCATATATGCAAAGGGCAAATCAGTGAGAGACTTCTCTCTCACTCTAGTCTCATGCTTTATTGAGCTGTTTCTGCCCTGCCTCCTGGCTGGAGGCTTTAGTTTCTGTTTGTTCTAGAGTGAACTTGGGAGGGGTGTGTGGGGGATGTTGCTTGATCATTCTATGAGAGAGAGGGGGTGCTGGGAGGCTTGGAAACTACAGAGGTTGCTTTTTACTTCTTTACTAATTCCCTTCCTTAAGCTGGATCCGACATTCTCAGGCGTTGGTGCTTCAACTGGTTGCAGTGAGGAACAAATAGATTGGTTAAAAAAATTTTTTGGGGGGGAATTAATCCCTTGCTCCTCCACCGTAATTGGAGGGTGGGGGGTGGAGTGTCTAGCCATGTGCAGGGCTAGTTCATTAAAGCCAAGCTGCTTACAAGCAGTTGGTAACCCTAGGGGGCTGGTTTACTATTCTGCACTTTCTTTGCTTCCCAGGAAAAAAAATTAATTAAAAATGAGTAAGGTAAAGGTGTGTGGCCAAAATTTCCCTTATTTTCAAATCCAAAACTTGACAGGTATGATCTCCTGGCCCGGGATGGGAGTCCTGATGGTCCCCCCTTATGGTGGCCCTGAGTGGTTAAGACACTGAGCTTGATGACTGGAAGATCGGCAGGTCAGCAGTTTGAGACCTGAGTACTGTGTGACGGAGTGAGATCCCATCATCTGTCCCAGCTCCTGCTAACCTATTTAACCACTTGCAAGAAATTGCAAGTAGTTGGATAGGTATTGCTTTGGTGGGAAGGTAGCAGCATTCTGTGTGCTTTGGTGTCTAATCATGCCTGATACATGACCATGGAAACGTCTGCAAATGCAGACAGCACTGGCTCTTTGGCTGCAAGCGGACATGAGCATCACGGCCCTAGAATGGGCCACATTATCAGTGCATGCAGTAAGATCACAATTAGCTTTTGAGCAAGGGCAACCTTTATCATCAAGACTGCTGAGCCAAAAGATGTATACAGGGATGAAGTGCTAAGGGAGAGAATAAATGCTTGGAATAATGAACCATGTGGGCCACTGATTCATTCATTTCTTTACAAAACTTACACTTACTGGCAGTTCCAGGTTTTTCAATATTTGCTTTAATTATGTTGACTTGCTGTGCTTTTTCTTGGGCAGCAAATATAAGTCCTTCTGTCTCCTTTTCTAGGATACTAGCATAGGTTGCCCAGCATTGCCAGGCTGTTATAAATTGTGTTTTGCTTTTTTTGGGTTTTTTTTTAAGTTAAAAATCAACAGAGGATGCTATAAATCTTTTTACTTTATTTATTTAACATATGTTTGTTATTTATGTAAACTTTTTGATTTATTGTTATTTTTGACTTGTTTTTACTCTTGTGGCCTCTAGGTGGGGCTGTTTGCTTTTGACTAGTTTTTAATATTCCGGCCTGCAGGTGGGGCTGCTAGTAATAGTGTTGGTTTTGTTTTCGTTTCACGTGTTTTTTCTCTCCTGGCCTCTAGGTGGGGCATCTTCTGGTAAGTAGTCTTTGTTTCTTCATTTCTGTTCAGGTCTCGTGGAGGGAGGACGTGCTGGTGAGTTCTCTGGTTTTATTTATTCTGGGATTTTCCTTTGTTTTGGTTTTGTGGTGGTTGGCTGGGAGGTGTTTCTGTTTGTTCTTTTGTGGTTTTGTTGGGCTTTAGATGTGTGTAATTGGTTTGTTTATTTCTGGTTTTGTTTATTTTTGTGATTTTGTTGGTGTTTATTTGTGTAATTTGTGGAAGTTGTGTTGTTAGAGTTAGGTATTTTCGTGTTGTAGTTAGGTGTTTTTTCTTTGCTTTTCTGGTATTGTGGATGTTTTTGTTTATGGATTTTGTTGTTTACTTTTTTGTTTATTAAAGGGTTTTTAAAAATTATTTATTTATTAATTTATTTATTAATTTTTATTAATTTTTATCAAAGTTGTTGTTTGTTGTTGGTGTGTAGAACGGGCTGCCTGTCGGTTCCTCTTTTCCCCATTGTTGCTTGAATTTTGGTTTCGATGCAGCAATGGGGAAAAGGAGGAGCCGGCAGTCAGCCCGTTCTTCCCCTGATAAGGTTTGTTAGGTAGGTCGGGGGAGAAGGAGGCAGAGAAGAGCTATCTGCCTGATGATGGTTCTCTCCTCTCTGTTGCCTTTCTCTCCTGGCTTACCTAACTGGAGATCGGCAGGCAGCTATCCGTAAGGGGTGGTGCTCTTCCTTGCGGATTGCTGGCTGCTGCTTTTGTATTACCTCCACCGCTGTTTCGTGTTAGTTCTCGAAACAGTGTTGTCGGAAGTACAAAGGCAGCAGCCAGTCATTCACCAGGGAGGGTGCTTCCCCTGATGAACTGCTGCCTGCTGTTGGTTTTTTCCCACCCCGGCTCAAGGCGTACCACTCAAGGTACGCCTGGGCGAGCATGTATCTCGGATAAGAAATAAGATCTCCAATGCTCCACTTGTTAACCATTTCCTTCAAGAAAAACACACAGTGAAGGACATAAAGGCAGTGGTATTAGAAACATTCAGACAGAGTCGGTACCAGAAGATTGATGTAGATCGATTTCTACTTCAAAAAGAAGCATATTACATCCATCGTTTCAATACCCTCGCCCCACACGGGCTTAATACAGAATGGGACCTCTCGGTGTTCCTTTAAATAGACAAACTATTCGCCTTTAAAATGTACACAGGCTGCTTTAAGATCTATGGAGAGCGCTAAACACAAATTAGTACAATCAATGAGTAAATGCAATCACATGTCCCTCATTTTTCATGATGTGGTGCGTATATGTAGACCTGCTGACAGCAAATAGTTAACGCGTGCACACTAGGAGAGAAACACAAGTAGAGGTGCGATACGCGCAGGTTATTTTCTTACAGGTATGTCTTTCGTCTCTTAGTTTTAATTGGGTACATAGATGCTTTTGTTAGATCTATTGATTTTTCAAGCATTTTTGGCAAATTGTATTACGAATTAGTGATGCTGGCATACCACATATATTCATATTGTTGTAGACACTTGAGGAAGAGATTCGAAATGTCCATATACCGGAAGGGCATCGTTGTTCTTTGTCTACGCCATCTTACTCACCATCACGTCTGATGCTCGTCATCTGGGAACCCTCGTTTATAACTATATTCGACTACTCCCGAAGCCAGCTTTAAAGCCGAGTAGAACTTTTCTGACCACGGATTTCCAGAGACTGTTTCTCATCATTGTTACGTACATTATCCTCTTGGTTTGGTCAGACTTTATTTGTTTATAGTAGTGCCACGGGCACATGGTTCACTCTCGGGGGTCCTAGTATGTAATGCATGTATGTTGAGGTTCATTTATTATGTTATTGGTTTGAGTATTTCTTCGTGCATTGAAAAACTGTTATTATTATTATTAGCACCCTTTTGGTATATTGAACTGTATATATTCTCCGCGCTCTGTGACTCACCAATATATATCTCGCTTGATTTACCTCAACATAGGACATATATGAGAATTATTCCTTTATTAAATCACTTTGAATTTTACCACTGAACTATTGGGAGTGTCGCTTCCCCCTTTACTGTTACTACACCCCAGCCGTCTCTCCTACCCATTAGTTTCGATTACGGCATGACGGACAAAGGTTTCTCCTTTTCGTCCGCTGAGAGGGACAGGATTTTAAATAGAGCTACTCCACTGAACTTAGAGATTAATACTCATAATGAGTTTATTAACAAACTAGAATATCTTGAAAAAAAGCGGATACGCATTGACTTGCACTCCTCTTTTTTGTCGGAGTACTACAAGGCGTCCATTCTTCCCAGAGGTCTTCGCATACCTAAAGGTCCAACTTTGTTCGCCAACAAGAAGGATTTCTTGGAGAAATGGACCTCGATCTTAGATCGATGCTCATTTGATCTAGTATTACTGATCATCGACCAGTGCCACCAGGAAATGAGCACCTTAGATAAGGACATTGATACTTTCAAAACCGCATTGACCACGACTTCTACAGGGGACTCCCATTCCATTTTAGGAGAGTTAGAAAATAAACTAGGCACCTTTAAGGAAGAGATAGTAGCGTTCAAAAATAAAAAACTGCAAAGAGACCGCAGTGACTATCAAAATGAACGCGTATATAGGTGGATATTTGACAAACGGAACAAACAGAAGCAAGTCTCCTGGAGACAACCTGTCGAAACTACAGACTTTGAGACAACTGACTCGGAAGGACCAGAATCCTCAGCAGATGAAAGGCGCAGAGTCCCATACAATTTTCGGGCAAATAGATATAAAAGTAGTTCTACGATGGCCGGCACATCTAAAACTAACAAACAGGAAGGTTTTTTAGGATGGAGACCCCAAAAAAGAACAAGAAAGACATGACTCCCTCCCTCGTCTTCAATCTGTCAAATCGGTCACTTACGGTAAGAGAATTGCAGTTACTGGACTTAGGCTTAGGCTTCGTCCCCACCCCCCACTACTCCCCCTTTAAGACGAAGATTGACATTTTTAAATTGATCAGGTTACTAAAACTGCGGGCATTCTTCAAGGAAGAAACAGATTCCATACGTGCCCCGGGAGTGTTTACTCCTCCGTCCACATTCACACCAAATATAGGTAATCCCTTCATTGAGGTATTTAAAAGGTTAGTAATCCGCGATATCACATCCGCGGAATCTAAGTTCAATAGAAAATTCAATCTTTCTCGAAATGACATCTTACTATTAAAAAACTTGGGGGATGACCCTAACATCGTGATCAAACCAGCCGACAAAGGAGGAGGTGTTGTTCTCCTCAATAAAAAAGATTACTTAGCAGCGGCTCATTTTCAGTTATCGAACACCAACTGTTACCGCAGGCTGGAACAAAATCCTACTGCACACATCACTAATATTATTACAGTAGTGTTACAAGGGGGTCTAGCAATGGAAGAGATTAATGATAAGACTTACCGTTTCTTGCTCAATAAGTTTCCTAGAGTTCCCATCTTTTACCTTTTACCAAAGGTGCATAAACTATCAGGTGATGATCACATCATCCCATGTAGACCTATAATTTCGGCCAATAACTCCTTGTTAGAGCCAGTGGCTAAGTTCTTAGATCATCATATAAGAACATTTGCAACTCGCTCCCCATCTTATGTCCAAGATTCCACACACTTTATCCAGATGATAGAAGAGTTTCCAGTCTCACATGATGCAGTACTCCTCACATTAGACGTAACATCTCTTTACACAAATATTCCACTTGAGGAAGTACGCACGCTCATCGCCCACCATCTAGACAGTCGAGTTGATAATCATCCCTCATCAACATTTTTATTGGATTTATTGGACATATGCTTTGAGAATAATTTTTTCCGATTCGAACATTCTTTTTTTCTACAAACTCAGGGAGTGGCCATGGGTTCGAATTTTGCGCCCTCAGTGGCCAACATTTTCATGTGCCATTTTGATAGGACTTTTATTTTAGATCCACGTGTTAATCCATTTTTTTCCAATATCCTGTGCTACAAGAGGTACATAGATGACCTTTTCTTTATATTTAAAGATCATACAGTTATTGATAATTTTTGCACCTGGATCAATATGCAACACCAACACCTCAAATTTACACATACCATAGATGCCTTTTCCATTCCATTTCTAGATTTAACCGTTTTCATCGATAACAACCGCTTAAAGACGAAACTTTACCATAAACCAACTGACCGGTTTGCTTATCTGCAGTACACGTCTTTCCATCCCCATCACCTTAAGGCTAACATTCCTTACAGTTTATTAGTCAGGGCAAAAAGGAACTCATCTCGAACCCATGATTATTTGGCAGCAGAAAACAAAATTACTAATATCCTACAGAGTAGAGGTTATCCCGATGATGTTATCAGAGCCGCTCGACACAGGACAAAAGCGCGGGATAGGAACTCTTTACTAAACTATAATACTGACAGACCACAGACACGACCGGGATTGTTCTGGTCGGTGGATAATACCCCTATGGCCCATCGAATTAAACAAGCTATTTTGAAACACTGGCACATTTTAGACTCTGTGCCAGGCTGTCAACATAAACCCACCATTGGATTCAGAAGAACTAAAACCATAGCGAATTTTATTTCACGTACCGACCTTATCAATACCAATGAGGATAATCGGCCTATCATCTGTGGTCATCACTCCTGTGGCCATTGTAAGTATTGTGGCCACATGTGGACCACCAACACAGTAAACGTTCCGAGCAGTAATTTCACTCTTGATCTTAGAAGTCACACTAATTGTAATTCAAAAGAAATCGTATACATGTTGGTCTGTACTTGCCAGTTGGCATATGTGGGTCAGTCCAGGCGACCACTCAAGGTACGCCTGGGCGAGCATGTATCTCGGATAAGAAATAAGATCTCCAATGCTCCACTTGTTAACCATTTCCTTCAAGAAAAACACACAGTGAAGGACATAAAGGCAGTGGTATTAGAAACATTCAGACAGAGTCGGTACCAGAAGATTGATGTAGATCGTTTTCTACTTCAAAAAGAAGCATATTACATCCATCGTTTCAATACCCTCGCCCCACACGGGCTTAATACAGAATGGGACCTCTCGGTGTTCCTTTAAATAGACAAACTATTCGCCTTTAAAATGTACACAGGCTGCTTTAAGATCTATGGAGAGCGCTAAACACAAATTAGTACAATCAATGAGTAAATGCAATCACATGTCCCTCATTTTTCATGATGTGGTGCGTATATGTAGACCTGCTGACAGCAAATAGTTAACGCGTGCACACTAGGAGAGAAACACAAGTAGAGGTGCGATACGCGCAGGTTATTTTCTTACAGGTATGTCTTTCGTCTCTTAGTTTTAATTGGGTACATAGATGCTTTTGTTAGATCTATTGATTTTTCAAGCATTTTTGGCAAATTGTATTACGAATTAGTGATGCTGGCATACCACATATATTCATATTGTTGTAGACACTTGAGGAAGAGATTCGAAATGTCCATATACCGGAAGGGCATCGTTGTTCTTTGTCTACGCCATCTTACTCACCATCACGTCTGATGCTCGTCATCTGGGAACCCTCGTTTATAACTATATTCGACTACTCCCGAAGCCAGCTTTAAAGCCGAGTAGAACTTTTCTGACCACGGATTTCCAGAGACTGTTTCTCATCATTGTTACGTACATTATCCTCTTGGTTTGGTCAGACTTTATTTGTTTATAGTAGTGCCACGGGCACATGGTTCACTCTCGGGGGTCCTAGTATGTAATGCATGTATGTTGAGGTTCATTTATTATGTTATTGGTTTGAGTATTTCTTCGTGCATTGAAAAACTGTTATTATTATTATTAGCACCCTTTTGGTATATTGAACTGTATATATTCTCCGCGCTCTGTGACTCACCAATATATATCTCGCTTGATTTACCTCAACATAGGACATATATGAGAATTATTCCTTTATTAAATCACTTTGAATTTTACCACTGAACTATTGGGAGTGTCGCTTCCCCCTTTACTGTTACTACACCCCAGCCGTCTCTCCTACCCATTAGCTCCGGGAAAGAAGGCTGGCAATGGTCTTGCCGTGGTTTTTTTGTGGGTATTTTTTTATGAGGCTATGAGGTGCTGCATCTGCCTGCGGTGGACTTGCGCTCCCATTGCATTTTTTAATTTTAATTTTCACGTGCTGGCTTTCTCAGCGTTCTGCGCACTCACTGCGAGTAGGACGCTGGGACTTTGAGTTTTATGTTTTTGTTTGCGTTCGTGCGGCGGTGTTTTCCTGCAGCTCGATTTTAATTGGCCGCACCACGTTTCCCAATGTTCTTTTTACTCGCGCCTCTCAGCCTGATTGGCTGAGGCGCGGCGCAGAGGACGTTGGGAAGTGAAGTTCTTTTCCTTTTTTCGTGTTTGTGGGGCTCTTGCCCCACTGGCACCTTCAGCAACCCTGCAGTAACCTGCGGGCCAGGTTCGGGCGAGTGCAGGAGGCTTGGTACGTGATAGGATGGACGGGTGCAGAAATGTATAGCAAGTTCCAACGGTTAACCCTTGGATTTATAGTTATAGATTAGATCTTATTCATACCCATTTATTACACTTATCCACTTTACCTTCAATGTTTTTTATATATTGGGCATGTAATGGTTCATTATGAATGGTTTACAAAAATCTTTTTAAAGAGTTGACATCCATTGTTATGACTGTAGTACACACATTTCTCCTGGATTTTTCTCAGGTTCTATCTCCACCACCACCCCCCACCTCCCACCTCACTATGTTAAAACTAGCACACAATTTGGTAATCTCTCAGACCTGACTGCAACCTTTTTGATTTGGTTGTGAGAATTATAAATAGCTAGAGCAAATACAGTGCTTTTATCTTTGAGGTGGTTAAGAAACAACACTTCAAATGAGGTGGCACCATGTGCTTCAGCTATTAATGAATTGCCATGGTGTCATAGATATGATGCTGTACTTTGGGGAAAGAAGACATAATTGGGAAATATAAAAAGAGAATGACATTCAGCTCCTTTTCAAAGGTTTTGTGCATTAAATGACATGAGATGAAAAGATATATTTGAAAGAAGAACTATTATACAATTATACTATAAATAACCCCTGCTTACATTTTGTAAGAAGGGTTCTTCTGTTGGTTCTTTGTTGGCCTGGACAGAAATGTTTAACTTTTTAAAAAATGTGTGAGTCTCACAGGATAGGCTCACATTGTATATTTTTGATAAGGAGATATTATACTGCAGCAGGTCTTGGGTTAATTGTAATTAATGCTCTCCCCATATGATGTCCAAGAGCCAGTGGAGTTGTTCCACTAATGGAATTAGTAGTTGCTAACCAGGGTGATAAGCTGTATGCCAGGTAGACTTGTCTATCAAGGGAATGCAGGTTTCTGAGGAGTACAGAGGGTTATAGGGGCAAGGGACAGAGGACTTGTTGTTGTTCAGTCACACTGTCGATTCTGACCCTTTGCAACCCTATGGACCATTGTCCTCCAGGCACCTGTCAATTTTTAAAATGCTACAGCTAGAAACACAACAGCAATTGGTAGACTGACTGAAGGAAATAAATTGTTCCAAAAGAATAAAAAGAGAGATGGAATCACCATGTGAGTAAAAACATACATGTTCTTGCACAGAAATACAGAAGGATGAGCTTGTTTGTCCCATCGAGAGCATTGAGATTAATACAATTGGGGTGAAAAACAAAAGTAATGTGGTAGCTGGTGTGTACTACCAAGCACCCAATCATTTTATTTCATTTCATTTATTCGATTTGTCTGCTGCCCACTCAGCATATGCTGACTCAGGGCGGCTCACAACAAATCAAACATTGCAATACAATAAAAAATATGGCAATACAATAAAATATAACAATGCAACAAAAATAACAATACAATAAAAATGACAATACAATAAGATTATACAATATTCAATCCCGACAATATATCAATAGAAGCAATACCACATCACAATACTGCAGTGGCCTCTCTGCCCAAACCACAAGTAAGTCTGGGGAGGGGCAGCAAAGTCCTACTGCCCACCACCACCGCGGTCTTTTGAGCATAGGTGTCAAGCATCCCGTTTTGCCTGGGAAGACCCTGTAATTTAGCCCTCTTTCTCGCCATCACATTTTTAAAATAATCTCCGGTATTTTTAAAAAAATCCAGAGGGCATGTAGATCTCCTTATATTATTGTATTATTATATCTTTATTTATAAGGTATATTCCTCATACCAGAGCCAAAGAGGAGTGTTGGGTTCCCCCTGGTGGAGGAGGAAGCACCCCCCCTTAGCACTAATTGCTTCCCCTCACAGGGAAGAAGGCAGGAGGCCAGCCTTACTGTGATAATTCTATTTTAAATTTAAAGTTTAACACCCTCTTTCCCAGGAGAGAGAGGGCTTCAAGTATATTTGCATACAACATAAAGAGGATATTTCCAATGTTTCTCTTAAACACAGAGTTTTAAAAAATGAAATTGAGGCACACAAGGCTAAGACAGTAGATAATTAACTGATATAAGTGTAATAAACAGTTCCATGAAAAATCACCATACTATGAAATGCTGTCACAGCAGAGAGAATGGGGAAAGAAATTTAAAATAGAATTATCACAGTAAGGCTGGCCTGCTGCCTTCTTCTCAGTGAGGGGTAGCAGTGGTGCTAAGGGGAGTGCCTAGTGGGTGGTTCTTCCTCCACCTGAGGGGGCCCACCACTCCTCCCTGGTTCTGGTGGCTCCTTCTCTTCTAAGTTCTTGGATGTGCCTGGATTTTGGGGAGGAGCGGGTTTGGCGTGGTGGAGAGGGGGTGGGGTGGGGCATGGCCTGGTGGGGAGAGGGGCATGGCCTAAAATTTCCCCTATTTTCATTTCTAAAACTTGGCAGGTATGCTTTTGAGCCCCGGGCAGGGCAGGGCCCAGGATGCTGGTGGTGAGGGTGGTCCTGGCGCCCGTTGCTGTGGTGGGCTCTCCGTCCCAGCTGCAGGGTCCGAGGGTGGCGGTGAAGTCCTGGAGAAGATGTGGATGAAACCTTTGAAAAACAAATTGCAAGATTTCTGTTGGAAGGCAAAATCTTCCAAATATGACCCTTCCAAGAAGTTCCTAGCTTGTGTTGTTGACAAGTCTGCTGGCTCAGATCCAGGAAGAGCTTTAGGGAAGAACAAACATTCTTGAGGGTACCTAAGAGCAAAACCAAATTAGAAGATGGAGGAAGGAACTCACTGGACAAGGAATAACATTAAAGGAGGATTTGGCTGAGGAACTCAACTTCCCCTCTGTCACTTGGAGGGCCCTGAATAGGCTGAGGGTTGGAATCCCTAAATGCAAGACAAACATGCTCAAGTAGGGGCTGCTGGTGGACAACAACATACTGTGTGAATGTGGAGAGATACCGAATCTGGCTCATTTACTGATCTGATGATTACTGCCAGAAACATGCACCGATTAGGACTAATTTAGCTCAGTCTTTCCTCAAAATATGAAGTACTAATGGAAGAGACAGGCTTGCAGCTTGAGTTTAATTTTTAAAATAGTCAGGGGACACATTATTTTTTATGAGGGTAACTAACCAAATACAGTGCCAGCATGTGGTAAGGCAAACACACAAGAGCAGGTGTGATAACAGCATCTAGGAGCTTGATAGAGGTAAAGATTTCTCTTGCTCGAAAGCTTGTCGTATCTGACTCTAGGGAGCAGTGCTCATCTCTGTTTACAGCCAAACAGCCAGCACTGTCTGCATCTGCAGACATTTCCGTGGTCATGTGGCAGAACACTATTTATCTACTTGCAGTGTCCTAGGTTGGTAGGAGCTGGGATGAAGATGGTGTGCAGCACTCAGGTCTGGGAGTACTGGCCTGCTGACCTTTCAGTCATGTTCAGTATCCTAACCACAGGGCCGTAACCAGGGGGTGGCCAGGGAGGGCTTGGCCCATCCTGATTTAGTGCTTTGCCCACCCTAATAAAGCATTGTTTCCCATAGGAATGCATTGAAAAGAGGCTTTGTTGCTCACCCTGAAAAAATATCCACCCACCCACATCTAGAATCCTGGCTATAGCCCTCCTTAACCACCCTGACTGCTCCTTAGAAGGACAAATAACAAAGATGAAGCTGAAGTACTTTGGCCATCAAATGAGAAGGGAGGATTCTCTTGAGAAGGCCTTGGTGCTGGGAAAGGTGGAGGGCAAAAGAAGAAGGGAATGGCCAAGGATGAGATGGCTAGATGGCGTTGTGGATGCAGTAGGCACAGGGCTGGGCGGGATGAGGAGGATGGTAGAGGATAGAGGTGCCTGGAAGGCAATCGTCCATGGGGTCGCAAAGAGTCGGAATCGACTGTGCGACTGAACAACAACAAAACCACTAAGCCACTGCACCTAGCCATTAATCTACCATATGATCTGGTGTTTTGTGTTAACACGTTTTATGTTATTGCCCAATAGTCTTATTTATCTTGTCTTGCAAACCAACAACTTGATTCAGTGTAGGAAATGGATCAGCTATCATGGAAAGTCAGGAATTATTAAGTTCCAGGTTAACTAAGTAGATGCAGCGAGGAAAGTCCAGCAGGATGGAAAGTCCAGCAGGATGCACTGGCCAGAGTGGGGTGTTGGAAAGATGTTGCCTTTGAAATTTTGAGCAGAGAAGCAATTAAAACATTAGCTCTTATGTTTCTCTGTTATAACTGTATGATAATCCTTGCAGTCATGTTTGCCTACTTAAGTAATTCCCTGGGAAAGGGCTCCTTAGCTGTATTATATTTGCAATTACTTTTAAGAGAGTATGATAACCCCTTATACATATTTAATAGCTATAATTTATTTTAAAACAATTGAGCTCAGTCAGTGCCTTTTCCCACTATGTCACTAATGGTTTCTTGCAAGAAAAAGGGAAGATTCTCTATGAGCTGTGACACTTTCCTTAGTAGGTAACAGAGGGAAAGTCTGAGGGCCCTTAAAACCCATCCTGGTTGTCACACCTTCTATCCTCAATTTATAGGAACAAAGGATAGAAGGCCTATAATAAGATGCCATTTAGCTGATTTAAAACCATGAATAAAGTGTAAAGACGGATGCCACTCAGTCCTAATACAATTAGGATTTAGAGAGATAAAAGAGTTTACAGTAGGTTGTTTTCTGTGCAAGTAATGTAGTACTTAACAAACTCAGCTCCCCCCACAATATAATAATAATAATTTATTGTCAGAAATTATTCTGGGTTGAAAGGATTTTTGCGGGAGAAACCCCACTCAGGGAACACCCAAATGAGGCTCCTTTCATGTCCTTAAGAGCTGGGACAAAGACGGGTACTCAATCCATCATGTAGTACCCGCGTCTTGAACTGCCGACTTGTCAGCCTTCCAGTTAACAAGGTGAGCTTCTTAACCACTGAGCCACTGCAGCCCCTGCCCAAGCAATATAAAACTGTGTTTGTGTGTATGTGTGTGTATATGTGTACAAGAGTTATAGTAGCAAATATGTATGGAACGGGGAGAAGAAAACACCTACTTCTTAACTTGATCCAATGTAAACTGTCTTAAGAAATGTACTGAGGAGGGTTTCTAAATCATAACCCTCACCAGCAACTCTTATCAAAAAGGATTAAAAAATTCAGTTTCCCAGTACGGATGCCAAAGGGTAAAAACAGGGCCCAAACGACATGGTGCTCCCAGCCTTGTGCCTAGGTGTTCCATACTCTTGCCTTGTTTATTAGCCCATGAGACCTCCAAAAGAGGTGGTAGGAATTTTTAAAAAACCGGAATGAAAAGATATTAATATTGGCTATTATTTTTGTTGGAAATATACACCATGCGTATTTCTTCTTTAACTCTAGGTATGCAGTAGTTGGAGATAATTTCCTATTGCCCCACTAACTAGGTTATAACCTTTCCTCTCTCTTCGTCTCTGAAAACAAACTTCTGTATTTGTAATTCCACAGTATATAAACAGAAAGCACACTGTAAATAATGTTCTTCTTCTTGTGTCATATCCATTTCTGAATATTGGTGATCATCATGGTGATCAGCCATGAAGATTGTCCTGAGAATATAATGCAGTGGCCTTCCATTTTCCTTCCACATCACAGCGTGACTTCTGTACCACTGATCCAGTTCTGTGAGTCACTTTCTAGTCCTGAGCCCTTTTGGCACACAAAGTCCTAATCAGCCCTAGATTGATAGAGCTATTGCCCTCAATCAAGATGTCATCATCATTGTCTTCGTTGGCTGCTACTCATATCTGAGTATAATTTTTTTCATGGAAATTGAAAGAAGAATGAAAAACAGGAAAAATGTCATTGGTGTGAATTTGTTTAAGGTGGATCGCAACTTGCCATGAAGTGACCCACACACTGTGATCACGGACTCGTCTCCTACGGCACGTATGAAATGAGACATGCAGGATTTAATACCAGGACCACAATGGACTGCCGCAGCCTTGAGGATATTGGCAAGGTGCGCCTTCACAGCCAGTCCATCTGCCATGGCCTCTTCTGCCTCCAGAACACGTCATAAATTTTCAGGGGACTGGTTGGCATAAATCTCCCACAATAAATAAAACAGTTATTTATCTGTGAAGTAATACAGTATGCATCTGTGAACTAATAAGTCTGCTAGGCTGACTCAGATGTATTGAAGTACAGTGAAACCCCTATTTATGTAAAAAGTCTGTTCCGTAGGCTTTTATGTAAATCGTTTTTTTACTTAATGCGAAGTGAACCCATAGGAAAAATGAATTTTTTACTTAACTCGAAGCAAACCCATAGGAAATTTTGTTATGCAAATTGGGGCATTTATGTAAATTGGGACATGGTTTTAGTGCAAAAATCATTATGTAAGTTGAATTTTATGTAACTCGAGGCATACGTAAGTCGGGGTTTTACTGTTCTGCTTTCAATCAAATTTGTGTTTGTTCTGCTGTATTGAATCAGATCGCTGTGTTTTCTTTGTAGTCTTCTTTTTTTTACCTGTACACATAGTACACTAAAAGTCAGAAGTACTCTGGAGTCTCAGGAAAAGATATTCCATAGGTTGAATGTTTTACATGGAAAAGCTATGAGTTGTGATTTCTAAATGGCCTTCTTTCCTGATTATGGCTACTTTGTGCAGCAACTGGATTCTCTGGTGTTGAATGTCCTCACCAAATATTTTCTTCCTGGCATCAATTTTGAATTATTTTTGTCTGCCAGGACTAAAATATAGTAGCTATTGCATTTATTTTGTTGCTATTTTTGTTGGAATTGTATCTATTATTTTGAGTTACACTAACTTTGAATTGTTTTTAATTTTGAGATGCTTTCTTGAGCTTCAATTTGATGGCAAGGCAAGTTATGACGATGATGATGATGATGATGATGATGATGATGATGATGATGATGAATCCAAGTCAATTCATCATCAGTTCATCAGTGTATTTTCCTACTGAATTTATAATGGTCGTTATAGCAGTGTTGAAACCAGCAGCAAGATTAAAAACTGTAAGCACATTTGAAATTTGCAGCTAAAGGGATTATGTACCACTTCACAGTAAACTGGATGAAATTATTTAATGTTAGGTCAAGCAAAACTTAAATATGCAGCCTCCATAGTTAAAAAGTGTTTTCTAATTACTCAGCCATGAAGTTACAAATGGCTAAAATCCAATTGCTTAGCTTAGTAAATCCAGAGTAGACTCTTTGAATTTGTGGGGTTTTGGGGAATCAATTCTTCTGTAAGTGCCATTGATTCAACAGGCCTATTCTAAACAATAAGATTTTAGCCAATAGATCACTTAACAGAAGCTAAACTGGAATTGTCATTCTGTAAATTAAACAAGATAATGTATGCGGCCAAGTGATGTTTCATAGAATACTGAAAATTATTTGAGAAGAATCTGTTTATACCAAAAGTTTAATAAGTGATATTAATGCATCAGCTTGTAACAATTAAGACAGTTACTGATATATTTAATGGAACTAGTTCTTAATTCTCTTACAGATAGCGCACCATATTGACATTGTCCTCAGGCTTTTTGTTCCTTAAGACTTTAAAAAACACTAACCTTTGTTCTCTACTTTTATCCTCTCCTTCTGTTTCTAGCTCTATTATATGCAACAATTTTTGGTAATGTGACAACCATATTCCAGCAAATGTACGCTAACACAAATAGATACCATGAGATGCTGAACAGTGTCCGTGACTTCCTGAAGCTTTATCAAGTGCCCAAAGGCTTGAGTGAACGTGTGATGGACTATATTGTTTCTACCTGGTCGATGTCCAGAGGCATTGACACAGAGAAGGTGAGTTCTCTTGAATATTGGAAACTTGTCCCAAAGAAGACAGATGTCAAAGAATCAGGTAACTATAGGATTGTTGTGTTCCTTTCCTATGCAACCAACTCGATGCTCAAGAGTATATAAGAAAGGCTTGTACAGTACTGTCTATAGGAAAACAAAAACTGAATGGTCACCTGGACTCAGAAAATGAACAGGCACTAATCATCATATTGCAAATATGTCACGGAATTTCAGAAGAAAATACACTTGTGCTTTATAGATTGCAGCAAAGCCTTTGAATGTATATCATGAAATGCTATGGACCATTCTAAAAGAAATTACAGGAATTACAGGAATTGATACATAACTTACACTCTGAACTAGACATTACTGAGGAAAACAACCAGCAAACTGTCAGACAAGCATTGTCTTTTCTGTTTGTATATAGAATGGATCATACAAAAAAAATGAATTTGATTCAGACAAAAGAGGAGTAAATTCGTTAGAAGAAACATCAACTGATAGCCTGCAAAATATAAATTGAAGAGATAATTCAGTGGGTAGGAAAACAAAAAGAAAGTTAATTAGTAAGAAGCACAAGCTTTCATAGCTTGAATAAACGATAAATTTACACATGATTATCATGTTTATCATGATAAATGTACTGCAATACATCATTGAAGGGAATGCAAGAATAAACATGTAGAAGACAGATTTTTGGAGGGGAACGAATACCACTAGAGACTATCTGGGGTTTAAAAGATAACTACTAATCCACATAGTGAGAGATAAGTGGAGATATGCCATTATAGTAGTCAGCCTCAACTGAGATGGCACCCAGAGAGAGAGAGAGAGAGAGAGAGAGAGAATGTTGCAGAGTGCTGATGGAGACAATCTTTAATGGAATTTTATTTATTTTCCTCTTCTAGTTACAGGCTATCCCTAATGCATTTTTTTGTCCTTAGTAGGTATATCTTGGAGATAAAAGCTATGAACATAGGGCAGTCTACAAATATGGGACTGGAAATATATATTTTTTCATATCTCTGATATAGTCTTGGGAATCGTATTGTTCTATTGTAGGTTACCGTAATTCATTTTCTGGTTAGAAAACCTAAAGGAAATTCCAGATACTTAAAGCTTTTGTTTTAAATATACCCACTTAAGTATGTGAGATGTATTATGATCATTTGATTTTGCTTCCTTTAAAACATGCTAATTACATTGTGAACTGCTCAGAAGAGTACACAAGCTCTTTGGGACGGTATATAAGTGTAATTGCTGTTGCTATTTGAGTATTATCATGGCACTTCAATATCCATCAGGGAATATGGTTGTTCCAAAGGGTTTTGCCTTTTGGACCTATACAATCTTGATATTTGAAAACTTTTTATTTTCACATTGACAATGGTGTGGGAAGGTCAGGTTCAAGCAAATTTTGTTGTTGCCACTTTATTCATCTCCAAACCTCTCCTCCCTTGACAAATCTCTGTTGTGATAATCCCCCAAAGATCAGTGATAAACTGCCAGTGATCAGATACTAACTGAAGTTAATTACTGACACCCCCACCCCCACTCTACGCATTTGGAGATGTTTCAATTTATTTTATACAACCAATCTTTCAATGGCACGATTCTACAGCTGAGCATCTCTGCACATAAGCAGAAGCACAGCAAATTGCAAATTTAGAGGCAGATGACTGAAATAGCTAAAAATTGATTTATTACCAGAAATCATCTCACTTAAGAGGCAGATGGATAGATTCCATTATGCCAGCCTCATGCTTTTTCAAGAGAGCAAAGCAGTGGAAACATGCATTTAGTCCATAGCATCTAGCTCTGCAAAAAGGAAGCCAAGATGAATCTCTTGACCAACTGTTGTTTAAAGATTAAACGAATGGAGATGTGTAAGGACACTCTGATACTTATTCCAGTACCATTCTCCTAGGTTTTGCAGATTTGCCCAAAGGATATGCGAGCAGACATCTGTGTTCACCTAAATCGAAAAGTTTTCAAAGAGCATCCTGCTTTCAGGCTGGCTAGTGATGGGTGCCTGCGAGCGCTTGCAATGGAATTTCAGACTGTGCATTGTGCGCCTGGAGATCTCATCTACCATGCTGGGGAAAGTGTGGACAATCTTTGCTTTGTGGTTTCGGGATCCTTGGAAGTCATCCAGGATGACGAAGTCGTTGCAATTTTGGGTAGGTTCCTCTGCTATATTCTGTCTCTTGTGCTTCACATAACTATGTACTGTATATCAATGGATCTCTTTATTTCTGGAAATGAATTTCAAAGCACCAGGTGTGGCATTACGACTCCCAGGACTGCTTTTGAAGAGGTGCTTCATTTTAGTGGAGCTACATGAAGGGCATACTATGAATTTAAATTAGCAGTATTTGGAACTGATTATATAAATTTCATGTTATATATAGTGGATAGAAGATACAATATCTGCTTCTATATTTGGTAAAAACTCCCTCCTAATTTGGTGTTCTGTTTCAAATAGCAGCATTTAAATAAGAAATGATAATGAAATCCCTAAATAAAGCCATTGGCACTTTATCTTCAGCTATTTAGGGAAGTGAGCAATACTGCAGTACTAGAACGGGGGAATTGGCTTGGTGGTAGAACACATTATAGTATACAAAAAGGCCTAGTTCAATTCCACCATCTCCTGGTATGATTAACAAAGAATCCATCCTGAAACCCCAAGAAGCTGCTTGTAGGTGTTGATAGGAGACAGGATTTTCATCTTTCTAGGACTACTGGTCCTAAATGTTATTTAGAATCTCCCCGGCAGTCTTTTGGGATTGGAAGAGAAGAAACCAAAATGCAAAAGAGATGTCTTTATAGTTCCATATTATGCTTCTCAACATGTGTATAGCGATGGCGGTGATTTTGTAGCCGCCCGAGCCATACAGCTGCTGCCGCCTCCCTCCAGGCTGGCTGGCCAAGTAAACTGCTGTCCTGCAACCAAAATGTTGGAAGTTCGATTCTGACCAGGGTTCAAGGTTGATTCACCCTTCCATCCTTCCAAGGCTGGTAAAATGAGTACCCAGCATGTTTGGGACAAAATGCTAATTAATTTGTGAACCACCCAGAGAGTGCACTGAGCCCTATGGGGTAGTATATAAGTGTGATTGCTTTGCTTTTGCTTTGCTTTGGATAAAAGGCTAATCCATTTCTGGGCCTAATTAAAGTAGACCCGCTAAAGTGTGAGTCATTGCTCATATTTAAACTTCAGTGGATCTGTGCTAGGTAGGGCTAACATTGGATTTAAGGTATAACACAGATGTCTGACTTAATGCAAGTGAAAGCATGGACAAAAGTTGTATGTGAATTGAATTGTGTGTGTACCTGTGTAATCTGAATTTTCTTGAACTGTATCAAACACTACAAAAATCTATGACAAATCTAGTTTACAATCTCCCTTTTTTTTTACTTTAGATGGGAAATATAAGATCAGTTGCTGCAGTTTCTTCTTCCCTTGAATATGAGTACTGCAGTTCTTTTATTCTGAATGTTGTATAATACAGTATTTCTAAACATTGTGATTATAGAATCATAGAATAATGGAATTGGAGGGAGCCTATGAGGCTATTCCATTGAGTCCTACCCCCTGCTCAATGTAGGAATCCAAGTTAAAGAAGATCTGAAAGATGGCTTTTTAACTTTCTCTTGAATGCCATAGTAGAGAAACATTATAGCAAGCTGCTCATATAATTAAAGACAATGAAGCCATTCTTTCTGGGCAACTTGCATGAACCCTTCATTTCCTGCTCTTGAAAGAGACAACTGTGTGTGCTACACAGCTAGTCCTACACCTATAAATTACCCCCCACCACTATCACCCCTAATGTGGTAGACTATGCCATCCCAGTGCTAATTTCAAAATAGGATTCAGCTGCCAATCCAATTGGTTCTTGAATTTGGAATTAAAAGAGCAAATATCAGAATGCTATAAATGTAAAGGAACTTGTGTTATATGATGTTTTCTTTGTGTAGTCTTTGTGTGTCAATACAACAGACTGTATTGTGTGTCAATAGTTAATTGAGATTGGAGGGTTGTCTTTAAGCAAGAAGAGGTCTTGTCACCAAGGGCTTTGAAAAGTGAAGTGTTCTTGTCCAAGATGGGTTGGAGATATGTGTGTGAAGGGTTTAAGTTGTGGGCTGAAGATGACAACCAGCAGTGTTCGATTGCTTTCTTTTCTGGGTCTGTCTTGTAGTAGTAACCTACTACAAGACAGTCCATTAACTCTTTTGCACAAAGACAGTAACCTACTACAAGACAGGCCCAGAAAAGAAAGCAGTCTTTGAGGAGGCTCTTTCTGTGTACCTGTGCCATGAAGACTATCCTGAGAATATAATGCAGTGGCCCTTCATCTGCCTTCCTCATCCAGTTCTGTGAGTCACTTTGTCCTGAGCCCTTTTGGCACACAAAGTCCTCCTCAGCCCCAGGCTAGTAGTGATGAAGCTGCTGCCTGTCAAGATCCACTTGGGGAACATCACCCTTCCCTGTGGACTTCAGCACCCAAAGCCATTAGTCCTCATGGTGGTCAGGTTAGTTAACCGCTGCCCTGACACTCGACGTTGAGTCGCTGGCCATATAGTCTACCCTATTACCATAACAGGATAACCTGGCCAGACAGGAAACACCCAAATAATCTGCTAGCTATAGAAAGGTAATATGACTGATCCTGCCTTGAGGAGATGCATTCTTCATCCCTTGGTTCTCTCAGTCGTTTTCCTTTTAATGATAAGGAAAATACTCATAGAGCTTTAACCTGGCATCTGTTGCTCATCTTAGTGTTACAGAACATCCAGTAACCCTAAAGTAGTAATTTTTAAGGATAAATGTGGCTGTAACCTGGCAGATTGACAGTTGGAACAGAGAGCAAACTATGGAAGCATAGGACATAGGTCTCTCTCTACTGTTTGTCTTTTAAAAATCTCTTTCTTTTAATATATTTTTTAAAAGCCCTGAACAATCAAACCCAAAAGAATCTTGTGGCATATTTAAAATGGAAAAGTTTTATTTAGTGTGGCTTTTCATGTGCCTAGGCCTGTGATGGTGAACTTTGGCACTCTAAGTGTTCTGGAACTTCAATTCCCAGAAGCCCAAGTCTCTGTGAATCCACACGAATGGGTTTACTGCACGTATGCACAGTAAATCCATTTGTATGGATTCACAGAGACTTGGGCTTCTGGGAATTGGAATCCAAAAACAGATGGAGTGCCAAGGTTCGCCATCATGGACCTAGGCTGTGTCTTCTAATGTATAGACCCCTACATTCAAGCCATCAAGTTGAATGAGCACTGGTACTGGTTCTGGCTACTGTCATAGAGTATGTTGTCAGAGAAGGTATTATGTATATCATCCTAAAACTGCTGGTGACAGATGTTGCTAGACAAAAAATAGTGATACAGTATATAGAAATTATGCATAGGGGTAGTGGAATAGGGTTAAGGTGAAGCAACCAACGGGAGGTGCACGGCAGAATGTCCTTTGTCTTTCCTTGGACCAAAAGCTTCCCAGAGTCTCTGTTTATATATTGGGAGTATTATTTTATAATTACTATAATTATTAATTACTATCCTTTGTTCTGTACTGTTTTACAATCCTGTAAACAAAAGATCCCGGATATGAAAATCACAGTAAGCCTCTGTCATTAAAACACAAGCTTCTGTTAGTGTAGTTCCACACCAATGTAACTGTAGATACACGCAAGTGGGACTTTTGTTTTAATAAACAACGATCCAAATGCCAGTTAAAGAAGTTTACAGAAATTAAAATTCCAGTCTCTCTCTTCACCCTGTAGTCCAGGAATGGGCAACTTTTTGTGTCCCTCTGATGGTGTTGGTCTGCTATCATACTTCATTTTGGCAAGAGCTAGTAGGAGTTGCAAATCAACTTCATCGTGAGGTCTCATGGCTCCTCATGCCTCATGTAGTCATTTGCAGCCCCCAGGAAAGCCTTTTGAAGTTCAGGGTGATCCTGAAAAATATGGGCGTGAAGACAGAGACTCTGAGGGAGGAAAGAGGTTGGCAGACTCCCATTTCATGCCCAATTCTGTACATTTTTACTTAAAAGACAGTCCTAAATGAGTTCAGGAGAACTTACATTAAATAAATATAAAGGACTACATCCTGTGTTAAATGGTCTTAGCATCTACATCTGTTTTAACGTGATCCCCACCAGTTCCTATATGTGTAATGGGCATGTTCTGGCCCTCCTGGTGTTGCTTGACTGTAACTCTCATCATTCTGAACTAGGATAACTTAGGGACCAGATTTAAGGGCTTTGCTAGTGGTTAAGATGCTGAGCTTGTCAACTGGAAGGTTGGAAGATCATCAGTTCGAGACCTGAGTGCTGCGCAACGGAGTGAGCGCCCACCTCCTGGCCCAGCTCCTGCCAACCTACCAGTTCAAAGGCAAGAAATCGCAAGTAGATAAACAGGTACCACGTTGGCGGGAAAGGTAATAGCATTCCATACACTCCGGCATCTAGTCATGTCTGCCACTTGACCGTGGAAACATCTGCAGATGCAGACAGAGCTGGCTCTTTGGCTGTAAATGGAGATAAGCATCACCCTCTAGAGCTGGGCATGACTGGCTTCTGAGCAAGGGAAACCTTTACCTTTACTAATCTAGCCAAACCCTGTCCAAAAAGGCTTATCTGCAGCCCTCAAGAAAAGTTTTCCAAGGGTCACAGGAAGATGAAGGGTAGAAAAGTGTGAAGAAAACATTCCTTCTGTGAATGCTCTTAAGTTGTTTTAATATCTAAACCATTATTACCTCCTTGTTCTGTTGAACTTTCTGCTGGAGATAAGTCAGTGTATTACATTAGGAAATGCTTCTCTTAACCATTAAGCGTTATGAGTAAGAAGGATTGTTATGGCTGTGCTATGAGCACCAGTGCAAGGCTAACATTGGTGACACAAACGTGGCTGTAACCAGGGATGGGTGTCTTTATTTTTCCTAATTAAAATAACACATTGAATAGTAGGAAGGCAAGGACTGTGTGTCCTCAGTTATCCAGAGTAAATTATCACTTACACAGCCATAATCCTTGAATTTTTTTTTTAAAAAAATCACAGTTATAGTCATGGAGATCTTGTGTATCTTACTTTTTTGTGGAAGGAGGGTATTAAATGGTCCATTTGCTCTAGGGAGAGAAAATCCTGCTGGTTTAATTTTATCTAATTGCAGTCTTAAAGTATACAGATGGAATTGTTCTCGTAATGTTTGTCTGAAATGTTTTTAGTTGCCCTCCCCAGAGGAGCAATCTGCATGCTTTGGTGAGTGGGTGGAATCTAGAATTATCTTTGTTGTCACAGGCAGATGAAGAGTCAACATCAGGATGAGGGCTGGCCATTGCAGGAGAATTACAGCCTAGATGTCCATACCTGTCAAGCATGGTTCTGGACAATACAGGACCTGCGCAGAAGGCTTCTGCGCAGGACCCTTCTACACATGTGCAGAAGGGTTCTGCGCAGAACCCTAATACGCATGCATAGTAACTGCTTTCTGCTGCCATCAAATTACGGGATGGTGGTGGCTCTGGGCGGGAAAGTAGAAAAAGCGGCACTGAATTATGGGAAATCCCAGCCGATATGGGATACTTGACAGGTATGTAGATGTCTCATATGTAATCCATACTCTAGTCCTCCTCCCCCTCTTCAAGTTCAAGGTAGCCGTCTCACTCGTAATCCCTTTACTATTACCTTTCTATTGATTAATTCCAGGTTGGTTCAGAGTAACAGCACTAATTTATGATCTAGTTTTTGGATGAGAAGGCCAAACTGGCAAGCATTACTGAGACCTGGGAGTGTAAGGAGGGAGTGTTGCCCTTTCCCAGATTTGCCCCCTGGGTTATTTCATTTGGCACCAAGGTGGGGAGGGAAGACTGTTCATAGGGAAAGCATCGTTATTAGCAGGATTTCAACTCTGGTCTAAAGGACTTGCGTGTGTTGTTGGGCTCTAATAGGGTGGTGACAGTGCTTGTGTGCCATTTTCCCTGTGACCCAGCATTCTCCCTCCATGGAATATCAGATTTTGTCTCTATGTGCTGTTGAGATCTTTCAGATTGGTCCTCTTGTGGGGTCTTCAGCATCTATGAGGAGGGATGGTCTTGGGGCTATCCCAGCATGCTGTGGGCCCTATTCATATGGCAGCCATACTCTTGACTTGGTTTTCGTGGCAGGGTTGAGTGATTGTAATCTTAAGGTTTCTTAATCTTTGGTGTCCTTATCAGTGTTATGATCAGACCACTATCTGCTAAATTCTGGACTGGCAATTATGACCCTACCCCCTTGAAGAGATGAGACCAATTAAAATGGCCTGTCTCCAGAGGATCCTGGACCCATTGGTGTTTCAAGGGGCCAGGTTTTTATTCTAGCTGATCTGGCTGATGCTCCTGTCGAAAACCAGATAGTCATGTGGTCTGGCCAGTTGACATGATTGCACCTAAGTGTCTTTCTCATTGCAGAGTCTGGCCCTTGTCATGGTTTATCAATGAGTGGTGTGTGATGAAGCAAGAACAGAGAAGGCTAGAGAGCAAGGGAAGGAGAGCTCCCTTGAAAACATCCAATTTGGCTGCAGTTAGGAATTTGTCCAGAGAATATGGAAAGGCTATAAAATCTGCCAAGATTGTGTATGTGACCTTTTCTGCCATATCTGAATCTGAATATTAGTGATCATCATGGCAATCAGCCATGAAGACTTTCCTGAGAATATAATGCAGTGGCCTTTCATCTGCCTTCTGCATTGCAGCATGACACCCATACCACTGATCCAGTTCCGAGAGTCACTTTCTGGTCCTGAGCCCTTTTGGCATGAAAAGTCCTCATCATCCCTAGACCAGTATTGATGAAGCTGCTGTCCTCCATCAAGACAGATTCAAGTGGGATTTAATCCACATGGGGACCATAATCCTTCCCTGTGGACTTTGGCACCCAAGCTATTAGTCAGATTAGTTAACCGCCTTGAGTTGCTGCCAGCATGGTCTACTATATCACCATAATAGGATAACCTGTCCAGACTTGAGTATGTGACCAAGCATATAGAAACAAACACACACACTCTCTCTGTCATCACACAGAGGCAAAGAGCAGCAGGAGCACGTGAGGGGTGGCTTGCTTGGAGGTGGGAGGAGTGGATTACTAGAGAGAAAATAAAAATAAACCTTCCTCTTGTGGCTGTTGCTGTTGCTGAGGGAAACACAGTTGAAACTACTATGAGCTGCTATTTGAAACTTCACTGAAGAAGAGGGAGGGAGGGGGCCCAAGAGGCAATTCCATAAAAGTAGTGGCAATGGCAGGACTAGATGAAGGGAGAAAAGGAAAAGGGCTGGAATGCCCTTTTCCTTTTTAGGGGTGGGTTCTTATTGCTGGTTTTTATCTGTTTTATTTGTTTTTATCTGTTTTTACCCACTGTTGTGAACCGCCCGGAGTCGGCTTTGGCTGAGTGGGTGGTATAAAAATTTAACAATAAATAAATAAACAAATAAATAAATAAATGCCAATTGTAACACAATATTTTAGTCTGAACAATTTACTCCTTAAGCAGTCTGCAGTCCCTGTGCAATCAATGATCTGGATTCAAACCCCTAAAATAAGCTTCGAAGCAAAACAATTCAGCATCCTGATATATTGAGAGATCTCAAACCAATTGCAAGCTTCTTGCATAGTTAATTACATAATGGGATTTTTCTATCAGAAAATAATTTCAAAATGGGTGAAGAAGGTCCTTCTGTTTCATGGGCCATCTAATTGTGTAATGAAGTTTTTATTTCTTCCTGAAGAAAAGGCTTTCTAATTTATATGGGGATCAATTATCTGGCAATTGTATTTGTGTTCATACCCAAAAGCAATTTCTTGCAAGTTATGTATTAAAGGGAAATTGTTTGAATGTTAGCCGTCACATCGTTTGCATGTATGCACAGTCATGTACATCCTAGAATATGAAGGAGAGGTCTTAATCGTCCTTCCTTCCTTCCCAGACCGATGTAGAGTGACCTTTTAATAGCTGCTTGAGGTTAGAGAGAGGAATGAAATGCTGTCTGGCATGATCACTGCATCCAGATAGCATTTTTCTCCTTGGATGGGGCTGCAGCAGTGACATGAGCCCTGTACCAGCCACTTTGCAGCTGATAGGAGAAGCCCTTGTTGTTGATCAGACTCCAATCAATGTAAAGCACAGTGATTGCAGCTGACAAGTGAAGGCTCCTCACTCTGTTTTATCCTGTCTTCAGCAGGCACGTAGGTTTGAGAAGAGATAAAATACAATAGGACAATTGACTTGAACCCCCTAATGGGTCTCAAAATTGGGTGAGTTAGGAGTAAATTGGGGCAGATTGGCCCAATCATCTTCCATGATAAGGCATACTAAGAAGAGTGAAGGAGTTGAGTGATAAGAGAATATTCACATTCTGCTTTCTTATTATATATATATATACAGTATATATAAGTTCATATCGTAATCAGAAAACAAGAATTTGCAAATGAAAACACAGTAAATTCCTGCTCTTCAATTTGATTATTTATTTATAATTATTTTACCATAGTACTGCCTGTTGTACAGCATTAGGATGGATATACTTGTACTGAGTCAACTGGCCACTTGCTATCTGTCATCAGTAGATTAAGATATTTAGTTAAATACTAAATAACCCTGTCTTGTATGATCTGTGTAGAAAATGGCAATTTGACAACAGAACTCTTTCAGATTTTGTGGGCAAAATATTTATCTTGATCAGATGTTTTGATTAACTTGCAATACAGTGTTTCTCCATAGAAAATTTGAATGGAAATACAGTACACTAGTTTAGTTAGGTTTGTAAAACCAATTCACCCATTTTCTTAGAAGGACAGTTCTGAACCTATGCAGACATAATTCAAGCTGAACCACTTGAATTCAGATGAAATCTATACCTATAAAAAGTGGCATTAATGGTTGGGTTCATTCAAAGGCTCCCACACCGGGCCCAACCATCCCCGAACTAGCCCTCCACACTCACCATAACCCCCGCCTTCCCAACGCCACGGGGTTCCGGTGGTCAAACGTGACCAAAAAAAAAAAAAGAATTATGAGTCCCAGAGTCTTCTGCGCTGCGCAACCCCTCAGCCAATCAGGCTGAGGGACACAAGTGCAGAGGAGGCTGGGAAAGCGTGGCATGGCGGTTTTAAAAGACAAACTGTGCTGTCCCGGGAAAGACTTTCAAAGACCCAGCCGGAGCCAGGAAAAGATAAGTGCAGTCGATGAGGGTTGGGGGGGAGACACGGCCCCAGTAACCACGCTGTCCCTGTGCCCCACCACCTAGCCCCCCTAACCTCTGCCGACCGCACTTCCCCTTTGCCAGCTCCGGCTGGGTCTTTGAAAGTCTTTCCCTCCTGTCGTAGCCTTCTGCATAGGGAGAAGCACCGGACTGCCCTCTGTCTCTGTGGGCGATGTGGCCAGTGTTCTCCCTACGCAGAAGGCCGCGATGGGAGGGAAAGTGCTTTCCAGAGGGAACCAATTCATTTTCCTAGGAGGATGGAGGTCAAAAGATTCGGCCCCCGTCTTCCAAGGAAGACGAACACCTTAAAAATGGGAGACAAAGGCCAAGCACAGAGCACCGTTCTCGGCCTCCGTCTCCCACAACCGCCCCATAGCATGGGGGGGAGGATACCCCCCTCTCCCCCAAGCTTCGGAAAGACAGCAGGGGAAAAAATTCCCCCACAGCTGCGGAGGCCGGGACAAGCTGTCACAGTAGCATGGGGGGTGGGGAAAGAGGATACCCTTCTCTTCTCCCCCAACCAATGCTTTGGCGAGGCAAAGGGAAAAAACTATGTTTTCCCCCGCAGCCTTGGAGGCCTGCCTAAGCTGGCCCATAGCTTGGGGGGAGGGAATACCCCCCTCTTCCCCCCCAAACCCAGGCTATGGCAAGGCACCCCTGTAAAAAAAGAATACATAAATAAATAAAAGAAAACCCCCCACCCCAACGCAACGTTTTAACGTGGCCTGGCCAGCAAAGCAAGGCCACATTAAACACTCCCAACCTCCCCTACACACACACTCACACTAACACACACCCAAAAACAACAAAAAACACCTACAGGGAACAATCGAAAAAGACGTCCTCCCTGAATGAACGCCTCCTCTGCACTGAACATTAGTGAATGTAGTCCACCAGAGGTTGCTATTTTTAGTTAACAAAAAATATTAACTAAAAATAGCATCCTCTGGTGGACTACATTCACACACACACACACACACATACACACACACAGACAGACAGATAACACTCCTGCCATAATAAATTTATTTAATGCGTGAGTTGGTGGTTGGAGTGGTTTTTTTCCTAGGAGTGGTGGTTGTGCAAAACCAAAACCACCCCAAACCACCAACACACACATTAAAAATGCCCGGCAAGTCCAGGCAAACTATGCTAGTTATATATAAAGAAGAGGGGTGGGAGATCAAAAATTTCAAGGTGAGCTTAATCTACTCTGCTAATTAAGCTGTACAGTCAGTGAAAAGGGAAAATAACTCCCAAAGTAGAATGCTATTATGATGTTAGATATTAGTTTTGAAGTTTTAAAAGTGGCCTGGTACTTAAAGTTCTACTACTCAATTAACTATCCTACTTTCCACTACTTAATTAATTAATTATAAAGGTGTCTTAAATGTATTGATCAGATCTATATAGATTATTGGAAGTAATCCTATTTTAAATTGAATAGAGTAATCATACCTCCTAGTTCAGAGTTATTTCACTTCTTCTTTCATGTCTAGGTCAGACTTGAACCTGCCAAAATGAAGCCATCTTTTGGTGAATTCATTCTACATTTCGTTTTGACTGACCTAGTGTGAGAAAGATTAGCCAGCACAACAAGGTTGCCATTGCCTGGAGTGCACCCGATTGTAGTTCAAAAATACCACAATCTTCAAGGAGGCTCTTTCTCTGTACACCAATCGCTGGGGAACTATTTGTAACACAATTTCTGTTGAGTTCGATTTTTGAGCTGTTTAAGAGTTATATAGGCATGCTGATTTCAGAACTGTAGTCAGTTTTCTTCTACCATGTTAAGTTTTTTCTCTACAAGTTACCCCCTAACCCCCCTCCTCTCTGTAGTCTTTAAGAGTCAAAATGTTTTTGTCTTTTTGCTGCTTGTCTGTGTGTGTGTGTTTAAGGGGCCAAAAAGTTTTTTTGTATTGCCTCTCTCTCTCTCTGTGTGTGTGTGTGTGTGTGTGTGTGTGTGTGTGTGTGTGTGTGTGTGTGCTGCAGTAGCTCCAGTGGTTAAGAGGCTTGAACTCACTGAACTGGAAAGTCATCAGTTCGAGATCCGGCCATTGCACAACAGAATGAGCTCCTGCCTCTGTCACAGTTCCTGACAACCTAGCAGCTAGAAAGCAAGGAGATAAATAAGGACCACTTTGGTGGGAAGGTAGACAGCGTTCCGTGCATTCTGGTGTCTAGCCATACCTGCCACATGTCCATGAAGATGCCTGCAAATGCAGACAAGTGCTGGCTCTTCGGCTATAAACAGAGATGAGCACTGAACCCTAGAGTTGGATACGACTGGCTTTCGAGCAAGACCAACCTTTACCTTTACCTAAGGGAAAGATCCCTGATTGGTATTTAAAATTGCCACACCCACCAACTTGGTCACGCCCACCAATTTGGCCACACCCACAAAATTTCCAGTATTTTCAAAATCAAAACTCGAAAGGTATGAGCGAGACGTTGCATGTTGCTCTGATATAGTGAGCACAATTTAACTTGCAGTAACTATATACAGCCTTTGTATGAATAAAACTATTCTTTCTGAACAGCATATTTTGCAAGTTTCCCCTTTATTTTCCTTTATATGCACATTTTGTATGATGTTTGAGACAAAGAGAGGGTATCCTGTAGTTTAAAAAGTTGACGTGATAGACAAAAACTGCAGTTATTTTTGGATCCAGAGGCAAGAAGTTAGTTTAAAACAGGTCACAGATCTAAGGCAATGAAATTGCTGTTCACCAGTGAAACCATCTGTACATTAGAGAATCCCAGTGTAGATGTATCTCCATTCATCCACTGGTAATAAATTGCTCTATTTAGCTAATTAACTGATTTTTGCTTTGATATGATATGCATACATCAGATTGCTCCAGAACAGGGGTTTCTCATTTAAGAGCTATTATAAGCTGCTAGTTCATGACATTTTAAAAAATCCAAATATTTGACAAGTGGACTGCCTTTGTCCCAGCATTAATCTCTCTAAACAATAGGTAAAATTAGAGTTTTGTGTCCATTACCACGGCATAGGAAATACAAAGCTAATATGACAAATCATCTCAAAGTCATTTATTTTGAACAATATTCCCTGAGTGCTGTCCATCAGCAGGGTCTTTTTTTCATGCACAGTACTGAAATGTTGGGTTAAAGCTGCACGCGTAACAACTGGCACCTTTTGGGAAATATTTTGCTGCTTGTGGTTTTGACTATCGTAAAGGTAAAGGTTGCCCTTTCTCAAAAGCCAGTTACATCCAACTCTAAGGTTCAGTCTAGACACTGGAGCGCACGGAACGCTGTTTACCTACCCACCGAAGTGGTACCTATTTATCTACTTGCAGTTTCTTGCTTTCGAACTGCTAGGTTGGCTGGAGCTGGGACAGAGATGGGAGCTCAACCCATTGTGCAGCACTCGGGTCTCAAACTGCTGTCCTGCTGAACTTCCAGTCATCAAGTTCAGTGTCTTAACCACTAATCCACCACAGTCTCCTTTGATAGCTGACACTAAGGCAATTATTTGATTATGGATATTGTTACTTGTAGGCAAAGGAGATGTTTTTGGCGATGTCTTCTGGAAGGAAACAACCCTAGCCCAGTCTTGTGCTAATGTAAGGGCTTTAACCTACTGTGACCTTCACGTGATTAAAAGGGAGGCCTTACAGAAAGTACTGGAGTTCTACACAGCCTTTTCACATTCTTTCTCCCGGAACCTCATCTTGACCTACAACTTGCGGAAAAGGGTAAGATATTTTGTGTTTAAAGAATGGATGTGGCGGTTGTCCTGCTCAAGCTACTTTCCATGTGATTTGTTCCTGAAGAAACTGCACCATTTCAGTACATATAGGTGGCTTCTGCTTTTGTTAAGCAAAATGAAAATAGGTATTTTATCCAAAGTATATTCATGTGTTTCTTCTGCCAATTCTGAATTGTTTTGTAGGTACTCAGAAAACTAATAATGACATATATCTCTCAAGTAAAGGAAGAGAAAACCGATTGAGGCTGTATTGGGTCAACAACAATATTTTTCTACTGAATGCAGTCATATCTTCAATAAATAATAATATATGTGTTGTCTTCAAAAAGTTTATTCATACGTTTTTTGTCTTCAAAGAGTTTATTCATGAGTTAAAAAGTCCTTCGAATTAGAAACATTCTTCATCAGAAAAATATTTACTTGTTTATTTTCTTAAATTGTTTACATTTAATCGCGTTCCATGCCTTTCTCAGCTTATTCTCTTATCAGGCTGAATGAACACTTTATGCAAAATAGCAAACTTTGATATATCTGTGCGTAAATTTGACACATTCTGGTTCCACAGCAGGAATAGCTCACATCTGCAAATGGAGGAAATACATATGTGAGAAATAAAAAACAAAAATAGCTGCAGTACAATACAGGGCAGAAGTAATTAATTGTAAGAAGAAACTTTGGTGCAAGCATATCTTTGACATAAAACTGTTTTTTAAACCACTGTGTCAGTTTCTTACTAGTTTGCAATTTTGAAATTAAGCATGTGAATTAAGCAAATTTAATAATTGCAATTGAGGCCATATCTTGAATAAATCTTTCTTAAGAGCAGAATGGTGCAGTTTGGATTAACTGTTCTTTTTGTTGGGTGCTTCTTAGCCATTCTTTATAGCCTGAAAACTTCTATTCTATGATGTGAACAAGCCAATACCTACCTTTGATATTGTGTAGGTACCCTTTATATCTGTATCTACAGTATATCTATGTGTGAGTGCATGTGTACATTTGTGTGACTATGTCCATTTGAAGACAATTGAGATCTCAATTGCTATTGGCAGTCTAAGACCTAGATATCTTTGAAGTCTAAATGATTTCCTATCAATAGCTAAAGAAATTCAGAAACTAAGATATTATTTCAGTTTACTGTGTAGTGAACAGTATGCAAGCGCGGCGCCAAAATGGCCGCCGCGCCCTTTGCGGGCCCCCCCCCACAGGACAGAGAATCCGGGTAGTTAGGGGCGTGGCCACCGCCTTGATAAAAGGGGTGGCCACGAGGCAGCCGTGCTGCCATTTTGCCTCAGCGACGGAGCGGAGAAGTTTTTCCCCCTGCGTCTCCGTCGCTCGTTGGTGCTACCGGGAAGCCTTTTAGTTCCGTTTACTAGCTAGCTTCCCTTTCTGCTGCGGTGAGATGCCTTCCAAAAAGAAGGCTGCTGCGAATGCAGCTCGGGTGGTTCGGAGGCGTAATCCGGGTCGGAGGACCGCGGTGCCGCCTCCCCAGCAGCCACCTTTGCCATCCCCGGCCGGGGCTAGTGGCATGGGGGCTATCGCCCCTTGGCCCGATCAAAGTGCGGGCGCGGAGGGAGCTCCGGCCCGCGGCCCGCGAGCGGTGGGCACCGCTCATCCTCCTGCTCAATCGGTTGGGCCTATTCCTGTTGGGCCGCAGCCTCTCCCGGGGCCCTCTAGCCTTGGGGGGTGGCCCGGCTCCCTGCCTTGGCAGGTTAATCCACCAGCCCTCCCGGGCTTCGGCGGTAGTCAATGGCAATATACGGCCCCTGGGGTGCAGGGACCTGTCCCCATGCAAGGATCAGGTGGGCCGGCCGGCTCTTTACCCATGGTTAATGTGGACTCCTTACTGGCCCGTATTGCGGCCCTCGAGGCGTCTTTGGCCCGGGCCAGTCAGGCAGGTGCCCCTTTTGGGGTACCTTTGGAGGCGCTAACGGCAGCAGGACAACAGCCGGCGGGGAGGGTTGAGCTGCTGCAGGCGGGTGGCGCGGCTACGGCCACTGCCTCGCAGTTCCCCAGCCAGCAACCTGGTGCGGGTCAAGCCCCGGTGATGAGCTCTACATCGGTCGTGAGCTCCGACGCCCCCAGTGGGCCAGAACCCCCGGTGGGGGCGGCCCGCGGGGGTGCAGCATGTGAGTATACGGTGCAAACGAGTACATCTACACATATTCCCAATATAGGGGGGGCCTTTCAGTGGCCTTGGCCTCGCTCGGGTGGTGCGGGGACTACCCCTCTGGTGCCCCACCCGGCGACAACGACTGCCACCATGCCCACGGGGGTGGGCCTAGGCTCTTACACTGCTGGTAATGTCTTGGGGGTGGCAGGGTTAGCTCCGGCTCCCTTTACCAGGCCTGTTGTCCCCTTTTCGGCTTTGCCGACGGCAGGGTATTCCTTGCCACTGGGCGATCACTTGGCACAGGCTACCAGAGAAAAGATTTGGAGGGGGGAGTATGTAGATATCTTCTCACTCCTGAACAGAGAGCCCACCAAGGAAGAAAGGGAGGGTCAGGATGAGAAGGACAAGGAGCAGGCACGCCGCCGTAAGCCGCCGCGTACCTGGGCTAACTGGCTCCCCGCTTATTTGATATATATGGCGGTATATTTGAGGGCGCGGCCGGATCTAGCTATTCCCATGGTCCAATATTTGGACAACATATATAGGGCGATGGTAGATTTCCCGGGCCCCTCATGGCTAGCATATGATGAGGAATTCCGTATGAGGATTCCCCTCCATCCCGAGATGAGATGGGATGAGCCCTGCCAGAGACTGTGGCTCTTGTATATGACACCCACACGCCCTGCCCCGGGGGATAGATACCATTGTGGACATGCGGTCCAGCGAGCAGCTCCAGCGCAGGTTACCCGCCAACCGGCGGGGCAGGGGGTTCCAGCCCGCCTGCTGTGCTGGACTTTCTCGTCAAATGGTTCCTGCAATCGAAAGAACTGCAGGTATAAGCATGAGTGTCCCACGTGTTCTGGTCCCCACGCAGCCTCGGCTTGTCCCAAGCCTGGGGGGGCGCGAGGCAGAGGGAGGGGTGGACAGTGGGCTGGCAAGGCTGCCACGGAGAGAACTAGTTCTCCAAAAGGCACCCTCCCCAATTAAGGTGGACATGCGGGAGCGCTGGCTCGCATCGTACCCAAAGGGGGAGGACAGAGAGTATCTCATTCACGGTTTTAAGCAGGGATTTCGTATCCCTTTTATGGGTGTTAGATCACCTCAGGATGCTCCCAACCTGTTATCCCTCAGAGGAAGGGAGGAGGTGGCTGCGGCCAGCATTAAAAAGGAATTAGACGCGGGCAGGGTCGCTGGACCTTTTCCTGCACCCCCTTTTCCCAACCTTAAGGTTTCACCATTGGGTTTGGTTCCCAAAAAGTCCCTAGGTGAGTTTCGCCTTATTCATCATTTGTCCTACCCAGCCGGCAGATCGGTCAACGATGCTATACCTGATGACCTTTGTTCGGTCAGGTATACATCGTTCGACCATGCGCTGCGCATGGTGCGCTCGTGTGGCCCGGGTGCCTTGCTGGCCAAGTGCGACATTAAGTCAGCTTTTCGCCTCTTGCCAGTGCACCCGGGTGACTTTGAATTGCTGGGTTTTAAATTTAAAGGGGAATATTATTTTGATAAGGCCATGCCTTTTGGCTGCTCCATATCATGCTCGGCCTTCGAGCGTTTTAGTACTTTCCTAGAGTGGGCTTTTGTCCGCAGGTCAGGGTCCCGGTCTGTAGCCCATTACCTGGATGACTTTTTATTCGGGGGTGAACGGGGCTGGGACACGTGTGCACGTCTCCTCAATACATTTCAGACGCTAATGCAGGAACTTGGTGTCCCTTTAGCGCCCGAAAAGACCGAGGGCCCATCGACCAAGTTAGTATTCCTGGGGGTTGAGATTGACACAGTAGAGCAGGCTTCTAGGTTGCCGGGCGATAAGGTGTCCAGGATAGTGACCCTTATCTCGGAATTGCTGGCCAAGCGTAAGGCATCCCTGAGGGAACTCCAGGTGCTACATGGGCACCTTAATTTTGCCTGCAGGGTGGTCGCACCGGGCAGGGCTTTTGCCCGGCGCTTATGCGACGCCATGGCAGGGTTATCCAGGCCCCACCACAGAGTTAGGCTCACCCGGGGTATCAGGGCAGACATGTTCGTCTGGTTGCAATTCCTGAGGGAGTTTAACGGGGTCTCATTTTGGAGGTCGGACCTCCTGGCTTCCCCCAATTTCCAGATCCAGTCTGATGCCTCAGGATCCCTGGGTTATGGGATGTACTTCAATGGGAAGTGGGCCTATGGTGGGTGGCCACCGGCATGGGCAGGCACAGGTCGCCTGCGGGATCTCACATACCTGGAATTTTTTCCCATTCTGGGGGCTTTGATGCTATGGGGCGAACAGTGGGCTAATTCGGTAGTGCATTTTTGGTGCGACAATGCTGCTGTGGTACACATTGTCAATGCACAGACTTCTAAATCGCCCAGGGTTATGGATCTAGTGCGCCATTTTGTGCTGCGCTGCCTGCGCCTCAATGTCTTGTTCAGGGCCAGGCATGTCCCAGGGGTTAATAATGATATTGCTGATGCTTTGTCCCGCCTGCAGATCTCCCGGTTCCGCGCCTTGGCCCCGGATGCGGAGGAATTTCCCTCGCCACTCCCGGACGAGATGTGGACTATTGGCAAGGAGAGGTGAACCGGGCGATTGGCCTTTCACTAGCGCCACGCACGCGTAAGGCGTATCAACAAGCACTCAGTTCATATAGGGCTTTTGCCACTCAATTTCACTTGCCAGAGACCTGGCCTATTCCGGTGGACCATGTACTGCGGTTCATGGTCCACCTCCATGCACAGGGCCTTGCACCTCGCACCATAGCATCCAAGCTCTCGGCGTTGGCTTTTATGGCCAAAGTAGGGGGTCATGTGGATACCACCTCTGACTTCCGTGTGAGACACGTTTTGGAGGGGTGGGTGCGCGAGCGCGGGCGTTGCCCGGACGACCGGCACCCTATTTCCCCAGGGGTTCTTACCCAGTTGGCCCGGGGCTGGCCAGGCCTCTGTTTTGATCATTATGAGGCAGCCCTTTTTCATGCAGCCACAACGGTGGCATTTTTTGGAGCGCTCCGCGTCAGCGAACTCGTGATGCTGTCTAAGGCGGATGCAAGTGGTAGGGCACTGGAACTCGGAGATGTCTACGTTGCCAAAGACTGGGCCCAGTTGAGGATTCGCTTCTCAAAAACAGATCAGCACGGCGTAGGCAGTGGAGTAAGACTGCTACGGTGTTCTTTGGCAGACATCTGTCCGGTTGGTGCCCTACAGGAGTACCTGGCACTGCGTGGCAGGCACCACGGCCCGTTTTTCTGTCACCAAGATGGGTCTCCCCTTACTAAATTTCAGTTTTGGAAGGTGACAGCCATAGCCCTCACCAGGGTGGGTTTTTCAGGTGCCCGTTATGGCACACATTCGTTCCGTATTGGTGCAGCCTCTACAGCAGCTGCTTTTGGGTACTCGGGGGCTGACATACGCAGCATGGGGAGGTGGGGCTCACAGTGTTTTGAGTTTTATGTGCGCCCACTCCCGCCATGAGTACCAATTCAGTCACCTTACCTTCCTTTTTTCTCAATTTTATTGCAGACCCTGGGTGTCGTATTACACCGGTGACAGTATGGCTGGTGGGCCACAGCTATGTGCACAGGGCAGCGCGTTACGCTGCGGCGACAGAGTGGGGACCCCGACTGGGACTGGGTGACCACGCCAGTCTCGCATGGCATGGTAAGCCTGGGATGTTATGGCAGGAGCTGAGGCCTTTCCTTTTTTCTGGCCTGGGGGCTGACCCGCCTGACATTCTAATTATCCACCTGGGGGGCAATGATTTGGGCCAGGTCACCGGCTTATCGCTCAAGCATGCGATTTGCGAGGAACTCGCCTACTTGCACTATGTCTGGCCTGCCACAACCCTGGTTTGGTCGGACATTGTTCCGCGCCACTCTTACAGAGGGGGCGTTAACCTCCTTGCGCTTGACCGCGCGAGGCGCGCGGTCAACAAGGCGGTGGCGCGGTTTCTTACCACCAGGGCTTGGGGACGGGTTAGTCATCACCCCGATATTAGTCTGCAAAATTATGACCTCTATGCAGGGGATGGGGTCCATCTGTCGCGAGGAGGTATGGACCTCCTGTTGGGTGACTGGCGAGCAGGCCTGTTGACCGAGCTGACGGTCTGGGGGGGGGGCGTCAGGTCTTCTGTGAAGCCCCTCCGTGTGGCGGGTAGCACTGGTAAGGTAAACAGTATGACCCACAAGTATCCGGCAGGTTCGCAATTGACTGGACAACACTAGACAGGAATAAATTAGTTAAACGTTGTCCGGTCAACGACGAACCAGGCGATGGGGTGATGGTGATTGCTAACCAGCATGCATCACCCCTGTGATTTCACGGATACGCGTCAGAGGGTGGGGTCATGAGTTAGTTATTGACTACGGTCAACAATTTGTTTGTTGTTGACAAACAAATTGATACAAATTGATACATTGTAACCAATTGCCGTTGGCAATTTTGGGGTGGTACCTTACCAGTGTTACTTCGGCCTGCTTGCCTTAGGAATTATGATTGGTCGTTTTACCAATACAAATTTATAATTCGGACTAGGGCATTGAATCAATAAATGTGGCCCTTTGCTGTTATCCACTTTCAATGTTGTCTGTGTCCGTTATTGGGGGGGTGCGCCTGCAATGCAAGCGCGGCGCCAAAATGGCCGCCGCGCCCTTTGCGGGCCCCCCCCACAGGACAGAGAATCCGGGTAGTTAGGGGCGTGGCCACCGCCTTGATAAAAGGGGTGGCCACGAGGCAGCCGTGCTGCCATTTTGCCTCAGCGACGGAGCGGAGAAGTTTTTCCCCTCCACCCCCTCCCTAGTTAACAGTGTGATTATGGTCGCTTCGGGGCCGGGTGGGAATTTTTGGTTGGGACCCATATTGGCTTCGGGTCCTGGCTTTTTTGCCCACCCCACACTGTGGCTATGGTTTGATATAGGGGTCTTTCTCCATTACTACTGTTGACTTTGGTCACATGGGCGGGTAGCACTGGTAAGGTAAACAGTATGACCCACAAGTATCCGGCAGGTTCGCAATTGACTGGACAACACTAGACAGGAATAAATTAGTTAAACGTTGTCCGGTCAACGACGAACCAGGCGATGGGGTGATGGTGATTGCTAACCAGCATGCATCACCCCTGTGATTTCACGGATACGCGTCAGAGGGTGGGGTCATGAGTTAGTTATTGACTACGGTCAACAATTTGTTTGTTGTTGACAAACAAATTGATACAAATTGATACATTGTAACCAATTGCCGTTGGCAATTTTGGGGTGGTACCTTACCAGTGTTACTTCGGCCTGCTTGCCTTAGGAATTATGATTGGTCGTTTTACCAATACAAATTTATAATTCGGACTAGGGCATTGAATCAATAAATGTGGCCCTTTGCTGTTATCCACTTTCAATGTTGTCTGTGTCCGTTATTGGGGGGGTGCGCCTGCAATGACACTGTTGACCTAAGAGCCTGTTCAATGTGGGGGAAAAAATCACCTTGTGCTTTTTTACCATTTGGAACTCTGGTACCGGTGGCCCAACAAGACATAATGTCATTCTTGGGCATGTTTTTTCTAGCAAAATTCTGAAGTTGTTGGAATGATGATTAATCTCAAGGGTACTCTCAAGGGTACTACCCTCTGCCAACTCAAAAGAGGGATTACAACAGGGTTAAAAAACTCAAAATTTATACTTTTGTTTGAGCTAGTCATAGCTTTATATCAATCCAACTCTAGACTCTATCATTAGATATAAGTGTTGACACGACCAGTTCTAGTGTGGAAAAGGTGTGTCTAGAGAGGCTCTGGCCTTTCACTGGCAACAAAATATTCATAAGACTCTCAGTTCTGCCTCTGATATACCATTTGAATGTGTAAACAAACCAGAAGGTCAGTGGTCTTTATCCTTAGACAATTTCTGTCTGTTTGTTTGATTTCCCCAGATAAATTGCTGCAAAATACAGAGCACAATATAAAGGCAAGAAACACTGGCAAGATGTTAGATCGTTATTTGTAGTTATTATATGCATAAAGTATGCAAACACATGAATAGTAAAACAAATGAACCAAAAGCAGAGGTTTGTGTAACACAGTTTTTCAAAAGGCTAAAAATGTCTTCTCTTTATGAGATCCTTTGGTAATTATATGTAAGGAAGGGAAGAGAAACTAGAGGGAGAGTAAAGCCCAGTTCAGGCATTCAAAACCAAATTAAATAGTTATGTGTAGAGGGAAATGCTTGCCCACCCACTTATCAAGTAAATCTATGCTTTTTCTCATATTTGATGTTTGTAAATAAAGTATTTTGCATCCATAATATGCAAATATGTGCAATATTTGGTGCATCCTTCAAAATGAGTTAAAACAAGATTATCTCCATTTTGCACCAGCCAAATTCCGAATATTAAGAGAGCAGCACTATCCCTGTCTCTCGCATAGGTGTCAAAAATGAGGAGATGCTCAGAAAAGCCATAACTGTCCTAATTCAGCACCATCACAGTTGAATGCAAGATGATTCAAAACCAAAGTTTTAAGATCTTAATATATTTCTTTACCAAAACAAAAATAAAACAATCACAAATCTCTGTATGATCACTAGATTGCTATTGGCTGAAATCTAGTAGTAAGTCACAACTAGAGCAGGGTGATCAAATCAATTAAACTTACATAGGTCTGCTTTAGGTGTAGTTACTAGTGTATTTCAGCCTATATGATCTCCATACTGATCTAGGATTGGCCATGTGATTAGTCAAGAAAGAAGGTGAAACAGGGAAGCAAAACACGTTAAAATGGTGGTAGGAAAGAGAAATAATGAGAGTGAATATTTTGGAATAGTAGCCATGTTAGTCTGTGGTTCAGGCATATCAGAAAGCAAAAACAAAAAAGTATGGCAACCTCACACTTTTGAGATTGAAAGGGAGACATTTAAAACTAATCTGAATAATCTGTTGTTACTGCTAGCTGTAGGAAGCTGTACAGTATTGATATGCATGCTTGTCTGTCATTCTGCTTGATTACTCTTTACCTCATTGCTTTGTGATCTTTTTGCCTTGTGACATCTTGACCCCTGCATATGGTGTATATAAACCATGCCTGGAAGTTTTACTCCTTGTCTGAAGAAGTGGACTTGATCCACAAAAGTTAACAGTAAAAATATAGCAGTTAGTCTTTAAAGTGCTGTAGTGTTGTTGGTGTTTTTCCCCTGAAATGAGAATGAATAGAATCCCTAAAAGTGAAAATTCTCATAATTTAAGATTTGTCCTCAGCCACCTTTGAAAAGCAGTATTTTTTTACTTAGACTGATGAAAGTTCACTTACTAAACACCAAAAAAGCAGGTACTTTAACAGCAAACATAGTTCAAATACCATACATATATAGGCCTTTCATGTTTTTTGAGAAATGTATGTAATTTTTATTTTTGACAAACTACACTAATATTTTGGGGGTAAACCTCTGAAGGGCAGGGACTCTGGACTACTAATATAGGTTGTGTGACTTTGTTTAGTTATGCATCATTTCTAAGAAGAAGACATTACAAGATGTTTTATATCGTAAGATTGTTAAAACAGTGTTAGAGCTATTTCTTTAGATACACTAAAGCTAGGAGAACCCATGAAATTTGATAAACAGAAAAAGATTTACAAATACATAACTTTGCAACTGTTATTAAATCTCTATAAAGATTTGTACTTTCACAATGGTAATTAAAGGTTAAGGTTTCCCTTGCTTGAAAGCCAGTCGTATCCAACTCTAGGGTTCAGTGCTCATCTCTGTTTCAAAGCTGATGAGCCAGTACTGTCTGCTTCTGCAGACGTTTTCATGGTCATGTGGCAGGCATGACTAGACACCGGAGCGCACAGAGTGCTGTTACCTTCCCACCAAAGTGGTCCCTATTTATCTATTTGCAATTTCTTGCTTTCAAACTGCTAGGTTGGCAGGAGTGGGAACAAAGATGGGAGCTCATTCTGTCCTGCAGTACTCAGGAATCGAACTGCTGTTCTTCCGCCTCCCACACAGTGATTTTTAGGGGATGCCTGAATGAGGCTCCTTTACATTGAGCATGACATATATCAAGCCATTTCCATATTGTACCTTCAAATACAATATGAAACATGGGGGGAATGAATTAATAATCTTGTCTGCTTGTTTTTAGCTTTTGACTGAGATGAGTTAACATAATCATGGCAGAATGTGCTATTTTTTACTTGTGTCAGTGAAAAAAGGGTACTACTTAAACAAGCAAAATGTTAAGTTTGCATTGTATGGAGTAATGGTTTCATTATGCCCTGTTAGAAGAACAAGCATTAAAATGGGTAGATACAGAGTAAACTGGAACTGAGACTTTTGTGTACTATTACCAAGCAGTTGAGGGCCGCAGTGACTTAGTGGTTAAGATGTTGAGTTTGACTACCAGAAGGTCAGCATTTTGAGACCCAAGTAATGCACACTGGAGCGAGCTCGTCATCTTTCCCAGCATTTGTAAACCTAGCAGTTCAAAAGTAAGAAATTACAAGTAGATAAATAGTTACTGCTATCGCGGGAAAGGTAACATCATTCTCTGCACTTAAGTCTCTGGTGTCTAGGTCATACATGACAAATGAAATGTCTACAGATGTAGAGAGCACTGGCTTTTTGACTGTGAACGGAGATGAATACTGCTTCCTAGAGTCAAACACGACTGCTTTTTGAGCAAGGGAGACCTTTGCAGGCGCACCCCCCAAGAAAGACTCAGACACCGGTATATGGATAAAGGCATTGGGACACTTTTATTGAATAATGTCCTAGTCCGAATTATAACTTTCAGTTGGTACTCATCCAATTATAATTCTTAAGGCAAGCAGGCCACAGTAACACTGGTAAGGTTCCTCCCAAAATTGCCAATGGCAATTGGCTACAATGTATCCATTTGTATCAATTTGTATCAATAAACTATCTACTGACCCCACCCTCTGACGTGTATCCGTCAAATCACGGGGTGATGCATGCTGAAAAGCTCCTGCCATCACCCCTTGCCTGGTTCGTCATTGACCAGTCAACGTTATTACACCTGTACCTATCTAAGTGTTGGCCAGTCAATTGTGAACCTGCCGGATACCTATGGGTCATAAATATTTACCTTACCAGTGCTCCCCGCCTAAGTGACCAAAGTCAAGAACAAAAACCCCTATGTCAAACCTTAGCAACAGTGTGGGATGGGCAAAAAAGCCAGAACCCAAGGGCCAATTGTAGGTTCAGGCCAAAAATTCCCACCTGGCCCCGAAGCGACCAAAATATCACACTGTTCACTAGGGAGGGGGGGAGGGAAAACTTCTCCTCTCCGTCGCTATTTTTAAAATGGCAGCTCGGCTGCCTCGTGGCCACCCCTTTTATAGAGGGGTGGCCACGCCCCCTAACTCACCCGGATGTCTGAGTCCGGGTGGGGGTGGGCCTGCAAAGAGCGCGGCGGCCATTTTGGCGCCACGCTTTCATTGCAGGCGCACCCCCCAAAGAAAGACTCAGACACCGGTATATGGATAAAGGCATTGGGCCACTTTTATTGAATAATGCCCTAGTCCGAATTATAACTTTCAATTGGTACTAATCCAATTATAATTCTTAAGGCAAGCAGGCCGCAGTAACACTGGTAAGGTTCCTCCCAAAATTGACAATGGCAATTGGCTACAATGTATCCATTTGTATCAATTTGTTTGTTGACACAAACAAATTGTTGACCGTAGTCAATAAACTATCTACTGACCCCACCCTCTGACGTGTATCCGTCAAATCACGGGGTGATGCATGCTGAAAAGCTCCTGCCATCACCCCTTGCCTGGTTCGTCGTTGACCGGTCAACGTTATTACACCTGTACCTATCTAAGTGTTGGCCAGTCAATTGCGAACCTGCCGGATACCTATGGGTCATAAATATTTACCTTACCAGTGCTACCCGCCACACGGGGAGGCGTCCATGATGACTCACTGCCCCCCCCCCAAGACCGTCAGCTCGGTCACCAGGCCTGCTTGCACCACACCCAGAACGAGGTACATACCTCCAGCCGACAGGTGGACCCCTCCCCCTGCCTACCGGCAAAATTTTTGTAAGCCTATCCTCAGGTGTCCAATGGCTGTCTCCCAGCCATGCTCAGCAAGGGACTGAGCAACAGCCCTGTCCACTGACTGCCGGAACAGTCCGAACCACGGAGATCCACGTCTCCCCTAAATTGGTGTCTCGGCACGATGTTAGACCATAGCGACCGTGTGTAAGCCATACGTGATATAAAACGCCAGGTCACAGCCCCTCGACAGTTTAGTAACAGCAGTGATCCATATAAGATCGTTGCCGCCGAGGTGCCTATTAAGAACATCGGGCGGTCCAGCATCCCTGACGGACATCAGGAATGGCAACAGTTCCCGCCCCCTTGTGCCGCGCATACCATACCATCGCATATGTGCGGATGCACACAGCCCAAGTCGGGGTCCACTCCTGTCGCCGCAGCATATACTGCTGCCCAGTGTACATAGCTGCGGCCCACCAGCCCCGCTGCCACCGGCGTGTAGAGACACACAGGATCTGTAAAAGAGGAGAAGAGGTTAAGGACATAACTAGGTACTCGTACAGTGAGGGCACGTACATATAAGAAATTGCGCGTACACGCATGTCGGCCTCCGAGTACTCCAAACGTAGCCGCGATCAACGCGACGCCTATCCTAAATAAATGGGTGCCAAAACGGGCCCCCACACCGCGAAGCGCGGCACCGGTCACCCTCAGTAACAGTACTTCGGCAAGGGTAGACCTATCCTGGTGGCAGAAAAACAGGCTGGGGCGCGCAGCAGGCACTGTCGAAAATTCATGTAGGGCACCAACCGGACAGATGTCTCCAATAAAACTTCGTAGCAGTCTGACTCCACTGCCTACGCCGTGCTGAACAACTTGTGAGGACCGTATCCCCACTTGAGCCCACTCATGTGTGACAGAGACATCGTCGAGTTCCAGTGCCCTACGAGACACATCCGCCTTACACAGATGGTACCAACTCTGGCACCCACTCACTGATGCGGAGCGCTCCAAAAAGGCTACCGTGGTAGCTGCGTGACCAAGAGCCACTTCACACCTATCCAGACATAAGTAATGCCAGCCTCGTGCAAGATGGGTCAGAAACTCTGGGCACTGGGGTGGCGCGTGTCCGGGCGGCGGACACGTTCCCGTGTCCACCCCTCCAAAACACGACGCATGAACGCATAGTGATACGCCTTACGCATGCGAGGTGCCAATGACAAGCCCGGTTCACCTCTCCTCGCCAATCGTCCAAACATCGGCCGGGAGTGGTGAGTGGAATTCATCCGCCTCCGGAGTAAGGCATGGAACCGGGGGATCTGCAGGCGGGATAAAGCAGCAATGTCGTTATTAATACCTGGAACATGTCTGGCCCACAACAGCACATTTAGGCATAGGCTTCTCAAAAAGAATAGACGAACTAATATCATGACCCTGGGGGATTTGCCTGTCTGGGTGTTGACAATGTGCACCACTGCCGCATTATCACACCAAAAATGGACCACTGAGTAGGCCCACTCATCGCCCCATAGCATCAGTGCTCCCCAACGGGAAGAAACTCAAGGAAGGTAAGATCGCAGGGGCGATCCATGCCAAGCCATGGGTGCTGCCATCGGCCGTAAGTCCACCAACCCTCAGAGTAAACCCCCATGCTCTGCCGGGTGGAACCCCCTGCAGGCAAAATTAAGGTGGCCGTGAAGTAATGGCCGGTCACAAGGGAACACTTTATGTTTGGCAATCAATGCCAAAATCGCCGCGGAGATCCGAGCCACCTTATCCATGGTAACCCGGATGCCCCTTGCGACAGAGTCGATTTAGAAATGTGACCTTAGTAGCTGGGTCCTCGGTCTTTTCAGGCGCCAAGGGGACACCCAGTTCCCACCTGAGTGTCTGAAATGTAGTGAGGAGACGCATGCACGTGTCCGAGCCCCGTTCATCCCCGAACCAAAAGTCGTCGAGGTAATGGGCTAGAGACCGAGACCCCGACCTGCGAGCAAAGGCCCACTGAATGAAAGTCCCGACTCGTTCGAATGCTGAACATGAATTAACTCAGTCAGGAGGGGTTGGACTTATATAAGTAAAATCCACCTTGGAACCTAAAAAACCCAATAGCTCTAAATCCATTGGGTGCACTGGCAGTAAGCTGAAAGCCGAGTGCAAAGCACACTGTGCCATGAAAGCACCGGGACTGCATGAGCGAGCCACCCATAGGGGCTGAACCAACTACGAGTACCTGACTGAACAAGGTCATCAGGAATGGCATCCCTAACCGGATAACCCACAGGGTGAGCTAAATGGAGGATTAAATGACATTCACCCTGGTTCTACCTCAGTACTAGCCTCATAGGGGAGACTTTCAACTTAAGAAAGGTGGTTCCAAGAAGGGACCCGCTACTCTCATAGCCCCAACTCCCATAGCTGTGCACGGTGGAGCAACCTCTTCGTCACCTTTCAAGGTAACCAGCTAGTGGCATCCTGGGACCCCTAACACCCCTGAATGGAATACAAAAGCCCCATTGAAAACCCTCCAGCAGGTACCCCGCATCATCCCTTCTTGGATGAGCTGAGTGCCATCGCTCCAGCCTGAGTACACTAATTGGGGAGGGGGGGCTTTGACAAGGCCAGTTCTTTCGGACGGAGCTCTGATCGCCCCTGTGCACCCCTACCTCTGCCCCGTAACCCACCAACCCGCGGGCACGCGGAGGCGGCGTAAGGGCCAGCACAACAGGGGACCCCAAATCGGTAACGACACTGGCGCTTAGTACACCCGTCGCCAGCTGAGCAGGTCGAACCCGGCAGGCGGGCTGAAACCCCCTGCCCGACCATTTAGCGTGGAGCCTGTGTCTGAGGAGCCCGCTGCACAGCATGACCACCATGGCACCTATCACCAGGCGCCAGTCACGTGGGAGTCATGTGCACGAGCACAAGTGCTGACAGGGCTCATCCAACCTCCTCTCAGGGTGTAGGGCCACCCTCATCCACATTCCTCGTCGTAAGCCAACTGCGGTGGGCCCATCAAATCAACCATCGCCCTGTAATATTAGCAATAGATGGAACCATCGGGATGGCCCAACCCGGCCGGGCCCTGCGGCATACCACCATATATATATAAGGTATGCCGACCACCAGTTGGCCCCAGGCGCTGGGTGGCTTACGACGATGGGACAGCTCTTTGTCTCTGTCGTCCTGTCCCTCTCTCTCCTCCTCAGTGGGCTCCCAGTTCAATATGGAGAATATCTGCATATCCCCCTCCAGACCTTACCCCCGTGACCCTGCGGCAAATGATCACCCAGGGGCCAGGAATAACCAGCCGTTGGCAAAGCCATCGACGGCACGTTCTGTATAAAGGGAATACGCAGCAGGACCCGGACAGCCCCTGCGATGCTCGGCACTGCCCCGGGGGCGGACACCCCTGCCCTTAACGAGGGACCATTTAGCACCATGGGATACTGGGATATGATGGTAACTGATGCCCGCTCGCATCAACTGTACTCCCCCCGCCAAACCTTTTCCCTCGAGACCTGGGACAAATGATCACCAAGGGGCAATGAATAACCAGCCGTCGGCAAGGCCGTCACTGGCACATTAGGTACCCGGGGCATACGCAGCGGAACCGAAACAGCCCCTGCGATGCCCGGCACTGCCCCGTGGGCGGAAACCCCCACCCCCAACATCGTGGCAGTATGGAACCAAGGGGCACTGGGATAGGCTGGTAACTGATGCCCTCTTGCCTCGACTTGACGAGGCCACGGCAACTGAACCCCACCACTGGAAGTGGACTGTGATGTGGGTGCATTAACTTGAACCTGATACTCACTAGGTGCACCCCCGTGAGCCACCCCCACTGGGGGTTCTGGCCCACAGCGGGCGTCGGAGCTCGCGACCGGAATCGAGCTCTGGGGCCACACCAGACCACTCTCCTGCTGTAGCTCTGGACGGACAGGGAGCTGCGAGACACCGGCAGGCGCAGGCCGGAGCGTCTCAAGCAGCTCAACCCAGCTGGCCCCTTGCTGAAGTGTGGCGGCCGTCGAGGTAGCCGGTGGACACGAAGGGCCCCCGGCAGAGAGAGAAGGGCCCCCTGTCATGGGGTCGTGTGCAATCCCCAAGGATGCCTCAAGCACAGCTAAACGTGTGAGCAATGCATCCACTGCCACAGATCCCCCAGTATAAAGTGGGCCGGGTGGGCCGGACGGCCCGCCAGGCATTTGACCAGGAACCCCAAAATGAGAGCCTGGGCCCGAATAGGGCCATGTCCAATACCCCGGCCCATGAGGGGCCGGAGGGGGAACGTGCTGTGCACCAGCACCAGACCCTCCCCCCGCTGACCTGACCCATGGCCGGCAACTGCGGGCCGAGGGCCGAATCCCCGGAAGGGCCGGTCAGAGGCTGGCCAGCCGAGGGCCAAGCACCAGCCTGCATCACCCCACCGGTATCGGTGGGGGTAGTGCCCTGCCGCGTGAGCGCAGCCCTGGTCCTCCGACCTGAGGGCTGCCCCCCGCGCTGCGCAGGGCCGGCAAAAGCCCTCCCCGTTGGCCGCGGTTTCGTCACCGAGGCCTTCCGTTTGGGAGGCATATCTATAGAAATAGCAGGATCCCTGTCCAGGGATCAACCTATGCCAAAAAGCACAGAGCAGCCAGCAAGCCGAAGGCTCTGTGCAACTCCTTCCTTCCCAGCCGGGAAAGCCAAGGGCTAAAGAGCCGAAGAATAAAAGGAACAGCGACGGAGAAAACTTCTCCTCTCCGTCGCTATTTTTAAAATGGCAGCTCGGCTGCCTCGTGGCCACCCCTTTTATAGAGGGGTGGCCACGCCCCCTAACTCACCCGGATGTCTGAGTCCGGGTGGGGGTGGGGCCTGCAAAGAGTGTGGCGGCCATTTTGGCGCCGCGCTTTCATTATCTTACCAAGTAAATTGTAGAAGTATAAGGCAGATATTTTCTTCTGAAGTTCCGTGCAGAAGGAAACATATGGAGAAAGTTTACCTTCAGTATTCCCTCCTTTTATTTGCCTAGAAACATACAGTGGAAAAATTAGTTGATCTAGAAATATTAACATGTTTTTTAGTCTTCCACTTTATAGGCTATTGCTTGTGGGGTGCAGGAAAATACTGATGTGATTACATCACTTTATTTATTTTATTTACATATTACTTGGATGGTTCAAATTTTTGGCACCCACATTTCTCCTTGTGATATTTTTGTTGAGCGAAAAGTTTTAGTCATGAGCAAACAGAATCTTATTTTTAATGAATGCAGGTTTCTTTTTACTCAATGATAGCCACATCTATGATGGAAACTATCCACCTGATGTTCATAGTTTAAATGTAACAATATAGTAAGTGTGGTCAAAATCCTGTTTCTTAGCATAGCAAATCAATTTAGTGGGGATATAGTGAATCAACGCTCCATAAATTCCATTTATTCAAATGGCCCTACTGTAATTGAGACTTACTTTGGCATAGTAAGCCACATAGTAGGCCCATTTCAATCAATGCTGCTACAGTAAGTTGGAGTTGGCTCATTTAAATCAATGGAACTTATAGGGGAGTTGAGTCACTACATCCCCATTGATTCAGTGAACATACTCTGGTGCAATGTTTCCCAACTTTGATCAGCCAATGTACTAACTTAGGCTTCTGGGAATTGGTGGGCCCCACATTGGAAACCAATGCTCTAGTGTGATTTACTACAGAAAGCAACAGGATTTTAGCCTATGATTACCTTTTTTGTGATAAATACTCTGTTTTCAAAGTTCACGTTGTCAACAGTTATTACTCAATGAGAACTGTTGGATGGCCAGGAAAATGAGATCCTCATTTTTCTAATACAAACAATAATAATCCCAATCAGCATTGCGTATAACTAATTATTTACAAAACATTTATTATCCTAGTATAGTATACTGATCTTTTGTACAGGGAATATGTTACCTTCAAGATGTTACTAGATATATCATCCCACACTATTAGTTGTACTGACTCTGGGTAATAGGAGAAAAAGTCCAACATCAGGTAGCCATCTACTCCCCACCCTTTATTTCGGGTCATTTATAAAGTCTAAGGGGCGATTTGAGAAGATGCCTTTCAGTAAAGGGACTTCATTCACCTTCCTTCATTTTCTTCTGTGAAAACATTTATCACAGAATGCACATTCTGTAACAGCAATTTCCGTCTGATTATTGAGCTAATGATCTATTAATTGAATTGCAATCAACACTAAACTGAGTTGATTGATGGTAAGAATGGTTAAACTTGATTGCTATTAAATAAGCATGCTTTATTTTTATTTATTTATTTTTCAAGAAGCTGATTGTGAATTAGTTATCTGAAGTCATCCGCTGCACTTCTTCTTCTTCTTCTTCTGGAAACTGCAGAAGTAGTAGACATGTTACTAAGATTAACCCTAGCAGATACAAGCTCTTCAGAATAATCTGATTTGTTTTGAGAAATTATTTCATTCATTGCTCTGTGGGAAGTAGTAATTCATTTCATGTTATACAAACATTTCAGTTTCTCACGGTAGCCTTTTCTTCATCCTCTGGTAGATGAGAACTAGAATGTAGACATGATGACAGATGTATCAATTAAAAGGCAACCACAGCTGTTCACACCTTGTGTCATCACTTGATAAAAAGCAGGCATAACAGGAAAATAAGTAGAGATATAAAAACAATCTTGACTCTCTGTGATGAATATTGTTAGTTACCGAGTCTTTAAAGTTTGTTGTTTTTGGAAACTATGCATGCAGATGTATATACTTATCTTTGACCTTCTCTACCGATTAGAGGTAGATTTCTGACATCATTGTTACTAACTAGTACAGTGATGGCGAACCTTGGCACTCCAGGTGTTCTGGAACTTCAATTCCCAGAAGCCTGATCAGCAGGAGTGCTGACTTGGGCTTCTGTTAATTGAAGTCCAAGAACGCCTAGAATGCTAAGGTTCGCCATCACTGAGTTAGTAGGTAGATTGTGCAGTAAATTATCCCCATTGAACCTCTTCCATGCTGAAAATCTGCAGGTTTTGTTCTTTTTAATCTCTCATAACGGAACAGACTTTACTTCTGCTAATCTTACCATGAATGCTACATCTGATTTCCTTACAGTACATATGAAAATATTTTCCATAGTTACGATCCCCACCCCCCTAGAATAACTGTGGTTCTGTCTTTTTTTATTTGCAACTAGCTGCAAATATAACTCTTCTAATTACTGGATAAACCTGAAGGACCACTCAGTAAATTATCATCTCCTCATCTCACTTCTCCTAAGTGTAAACCAGAACTGTATTGTTAGGTAACTGGTATAAATGACACAAATAAAAATGAAATAAACATCAAATGTTTTACAGTTCACCTTTGTTTTAATAATTACAAAGTGATTTGGGAACTGTCAAGAAAATGTTTTCATCACATCGAACTGGCAATTTTGTGAGCTGTTATTATGCAAATATTTCTCAGCTCAACTTTAAATTGGTTCAGTAGTTTTGATAATGTGGCAAGCATTCTAATTTTCAGAGTTTTCACTTGGTTTTGATCAGAACTAAGGTCTTGCAGACAGCAGAATTCTGATGGCACAAAGCAAACTGCCATGGCTTCTCAACCTCTGCTGCCTGAACTGGCTGCACCAGCTACCACCTCTTACTTTGTTTTGGAACTGGCCACCTGTGTACTCCAACTGCTCCTTGACCAACTATATGACTGGTGCCTAGACCTAGGGTTCTCAAATCAAGCCCTTATGGGACATAATGACTCCCCAAATACCCCTGAAAGTTAAGGTGTCACACCCCCCCCCCCACTGCTTTATTCATATGGCCAGGGAAAAGCTGGGACATGGATTGGATCACAAGTAGAAATGAGGGGAAAGCAGTACTGTAGCTATTCTCTCCCTTCTCCTCACCCCTCCAAGGAGAGGTGCACAGTGGTAGAGCTTCAGTGGGCAGGAGAGCTTCCATGGGCACTGGTCATAAAGTAGGTACAAAAGTATTTTTTGGTAGAAAAGTATGGGTTGCATAACACCAAATAATGTTGATGCCTCCTGATAATATCAAGTTTGTTTCAGCTGCATTGCATCTACACCACATCAACTGTGGCAGAAGATAACTTAGAAATCTCACCCCCCCCTTTCACACACAAACATAAACTTACACTTCTTGGAACAAGAACAAGAGGGCCTTTAAGTGGGGATGGGATAAAATCAGATTAAATGTTGTTACCAATATACAGTAAAAAAATGACCCAAACAAAGAACAAAAGTCTGGTGGTCCTGATCACCTCAAATGCTTCAGTCAATAAGAGTCTCATTGAGAATAATGGGATTTAGCCATATAGAATTGTTGTGCTTCCATGTATGTGGTTAAATTAGTTTTATAGCAATCAAAGTAAACTTTATTGAGAGTAAGGAGTTCACATTGTAAAGCTTCTGTGTTTGGAATGTAGTTGAATATCAAATGGCACTGTTATGGAATACTGAACTAGACAAAATCACATTCCACATGCTAAGACAGATTTAGGAGTTTTTTATTATCATATTTGGCCAAACAGATTCAGGAACGCTTTACCAAGCTAATTGTCCCTGAATGAATATACATTTTCAGAGCCATCTTTTTATAGCATAAAATTTGGAAATTTCTACACATTACATCACTATGGGATAAGCCAAAATTATTAACCTTCTGACATTTTCATTCATATCAGGTCAGAACATTCAGAATATTTGTTCATGTCATGTAAGGAAAATATCATGTCTCATGTCACATCATGTCATGTCACACAAATATTATTTACGGTTCCCTGTCAGCTGTACAAACTGTGCTGAGCTTGTGGACACAAGGCCTTCTGTTTACTTTAGCCTCATCATCAGTTCTATATGATAGGTCAATCTGATCTGTTTTACTTTACAGAGTACTGAGAAAATAATTTTTACTTTTTAAACCAGAATTAATATTAGAATTCTTTCACCCCTATTTCATTCCCTCCTGATTTCTTGAAAATTATTAAAGTTTTAATAACTTTTTCACATTCTATTGCAATAAATAAACATTTCTATCATGTTGATTGCAGATTCCTCAGGCTTCGGCTGGGCGTTGAAAAGACGGCTCCAATTTGGGTCTTTAGCCGAGCTGCCGTCTTCTCTCTTGCGTTGATTATTTAAGCAAAATCTATGCATTTCAATCTTTCCAGGGTCTTAAACTGCAAGACAAAAGATACTACTGACAGTATATAGTTCTTTTCAGTTTTGCAATAATCCATTTTATCAATGTTTAACTATAGTTGATCTCCTGGCTTAAAGCCATGTGTTGCCATGGAGATGTGGAGGTCAAGCCTCCTGCACTGATTCACATATTGATTTCTACTGCAGTGACTGAGTTAATAATTTCCTAACTTCCATTTCCTTCTATGTGGGCCAGATCTGGCCATCTCTATGTGTTTAGGACAGAAATTCAAATGGGGAAATAGGATACTTTGTACAGAAGGGAGTTCTCTTATCATGCATTGTCATTGGCTAAAACCTGGACTTATTGATTTACTTTCATACAATTCCGCAATGCTTTCAACAATCCCACTTGCTTTCTCAACCTCTTCCTAACTGTGGATTAAATGAACAAGGATGACTCCACTAAGCCTCCCTGCTTTAAGTAAGTATTCCCTTACTGGCTTTTTATTTTATTTTCGTGTACTTCAGATGTTTTATACTTTCAAGTCCTCAAATTCTTTAATCAAATACAACTCCTGTATTTGTTTTGGCTTATTTAAACATAGCTGTTTTTCGCTTTGCTTCTGCCCTTTTGTTCCTTTTTGCCAACTGTGCCTTCTGTTTTTTGATTAATTGCAAGGGATTTAGGCATTCTGGGCAGCTTTGATCAGTCTTTGATTACTAACCCATAAATGTCCCTTATTTTCCAAATCATCTGGAGGGCATGGCCAGTATGTACTTGTACGTCTGCAGAAAAAGTAAGCTGGTTATTCTGCCACTTCTGCTAGAACTTTTAACACTTATTTCTGCATACTTTCACATACTTCCTGAAAAAGTTGGGACAAACCTAGTAGCCTTAAAGCTTGGGGCTGACTAGGGATTCAAAATCTTGGGGTTAGCCATCAAGTGCTCAGCTGTTTTTTTCTTTTCTTCTTTTTCTGGGATTTCCCAAATTCCTCTGGTTTCTTCAATCATCCCATTCCATCTCAGCCAATTCATCATGTTCTTTTTGTCTGTATCCATAACTTCCTCTGCCAAATGGGTGTATTTTTCTCATTCCTTTCTCGGGGCAATTCCTCTGCCAATGGCCTTCTTGCTTGCAGTAAGCACATTGATTGTTGCCTCTTCCCAAAGCAAGGGTGATCATCTCAGCTCTTTTATATTCTCTCATATTCGCCTTCTTCTCTTGAATTATATTAGCAGGTTTGTTAAAATTGACAGGACCTTTTGCTGCTTCCTTTAAGCTTTCCAAAATCAAATATCTGTCATTAGGATTCCAATTTGGATTTTGTTCAGCAGCTGCTGCCATACGCACTACGGTCTGATCTGCGTCTGGGAAATTTCTACGGAGAATCTTGTCTTTTGCCAGTTTTAATTTTTGCTTATCTTCCATATTAAGGAGCGTATTTATTATTTGCTGCATATCACTCCATGTGGGGTTATGTGTTTGGACTATGGTTCCAATTAGTTCAATCACCTCACTTGGCTTGGTACTAAAAGGTCCATAATGCTGTTTCCAATTTAACAAGTCTGTTGTGGTAAATGGTACATATTGGAAGATTGACTGATTTACTGGCTCATCATCTTCCCTCATATGGCTGGTTATCATCTCCCTCAGTAGGGCCACTATCTCCTTTCTTTTTTTCATCGTTGGCATGACGTGTGCCATTGGGGTGTTCGGAGGTGGCTCCCTACCAGCTTCATTATTATATGGTGAAGGTCTATTATACCTTTTAAATTTTATCTCTCCTTCCTCAATCACATTTTCCAAAATCTCAGTTACTTTTCTTAGTTTTTCTGTGGTTGGGGAAGTCTCACTTCTGTCTGGGGTCTGAAATCTTCCTGCAGAGTGACTGCTTCCTGCATTTACTAATGCAAGGTCTGGATAAATATGTGAAACTTGGCCATCTTGTGGCACTGATTTTGGCATGACATAAGGTGGAGGTCTTTGAAACAGAATTTCATCTTTTTCATTTCTGCTTAAAATTTTCAATCTTCCTTCTGTCTGCCATTCTATTTCTGGGGTATTGGGTGTTCTGACCACTTTCATTCCTATTTTAGATTTCTTATCTTTGGATTTCTTTTCCTTCATTAAATATGCTTTTACACATTCAGCCTGGCATTTCTGTAGCCAGGGGGCGGTCACGGCTTTCTGCATTACAGCTTGCCATGCTGATATGTAGGGATACTGATCCCAATGTTTGTTCTGCGTTATCCTTTGAAACACTCTATTTATAAGACCCAAATCTAAGGAGCCTTCCGGAGGCCACCCTACTTGGAAACTGGGCCATTCATATTCACAAAACTTTCTTAACTCAAATTTTGTTAAAGGGGGTTCATGTTTCTCTGGTGTAAATACCTCAAAGTTCTCAAGGAAACATGGTAGTGGCGTTCTTGGAACGCTACTACCACCACCCATTCTAAACTAAACACTACCACCGACCTGGGGCACCCGAAAAATCAAGGGCTACCGTCAGGGAACACGATGGTTTAACCACCCACACAATATATATATAAAATCTCACACACAAAAATCAGGTTCGCCGCCCTGATTTTTCCAGGAACACTGGGTTACCGCCCGTGGTTCATTAAGGACTTAGGAATCGCCATCCCATCCCCTTGAAGGTGATCAGGCTCCACTTCCACTCCTCAAATGAGTGGGCACACATAAGTATACTTCTACAGTTTCATAGTTTCATAAAATTTTATACTTGCCTGCAGGCTTTTGAAAATCCACCTTCTAGAGTTCTCAGTCTGTCTTAGCCTTCCGGATCCTTGACTGGTCTGTTTCTTCTGACAGTTATTCGCCACCTCTTCACTGATTTCCTAGAGTAGATAAAAGATCTACTATGCCGGCATTTAGCTCATCGCTGGAGAGGCGTCGTTTTATCCCATCAGGAACAGCCATCTAGAGTGACAATGGCACCTGCTATTTGTCAAGTCAGTCCCCGGCGGAGTTCGCCAAAAATGTTATGGAATACTGAACTAGACAAAATCACATTCCACATGCTAAGACAGATTTAGGAGTATTTTTATTATCATATTTGGCCAAACAGATTCAGGAACGCTTTACCAAGCTAATAGTCCCTGAATGAATATACATTTTCAGAGCCATCTTTTTATAGCATAAAATTTGGAAATTTCTACACATTACATCACTATGGGATAAGCCAAAATTATTAATTAACCTTTTGACATTTTCATTCATATCAGGTCAGAACATTCAGAATATTTGTTCATGTCATGTAAGGAAAATATCATGTCTCATGTCACATCATGTCATGTCACACAAATATTATTTATGGTTCCCTGTCAGCTGTACAAACTGTGCTGAGCTTGTGGACACAAGGCCTTCTGTTTACTTTAGCCTCGTCATCAGTTCTATATGATAGGTCAATCTGATCTGTTTTACTTTACAGAGTACTGAGAAAATAATTTTTACTTTTTAAACCAGAATTAATATTAGAATTCTTTCACCCCTATTTCAGCACAGATGCTGAATATTGACCATGTTGTCTAACATATAGAGCTAAGGGAAAATACCTAGGAATATTGTACTTTATAAGTGGCTAAGACGCTGACTGGGGGGCGGAAGGTCAGCAGTTTGATTCCCGAGTACTGCAGGACAGAGTGAGCTCCCTTCTTTGTTCCAGCTCCTGTCAACCTACCACTTTAAAAGCAAGAAATTGCAAGTAGGTAAATAGGGACCACTTCAGTGGGAAGGTAACAGCGTTCCGTGCACTCTGGTGTTTAGTCATGCCTTCCACATGACCACAGAAATGTCTGCAGAAGCAGACAGTGCTGGCTCTTCGGCTTTGAAACAGAGATGAGCATTGAACCCTAGAGTTGGATACGACTGGTTTTCGAGCAAGGGAAACCTTATGAGTTGAAAATATTTTATACCAAACAGGCAACTGCAAAACCACTTTCATGATTTTAAAAGAGACCAGGAGACTTGTGGCACCATAGAGACTTTTATTCAGCTTAAGCTTTCATGAACTGAAGCCCACTTCTTCAAATATATTTGTTGTTCAGTTGCACAGTCGAGTCTGACCCTTTGCAACCCCATGGACCACAGCACGCCAGACTCCTCTGTCATCTGCCATCCTCCATTGATCACCCAGATCTACGTGAATTGCATCAACAATGCCATCTACCCATCTCATCCTCTGCCACCCCCTTCTCCTTTTGCCTTTGATCTTTCCCAGCATCGGGGCCTTCTCCAGGGAGTCCTCTCTTCTCACTTGGTGGCAAAAGTACTTGAGCTTCAGCTTCAGTATTTGACCTTCCAAGGAGTAGTCGGGGTTGAATTCCTTCAGGATGGACTGATCTGATCTCTTTGCAGTCCAGGGGACTCTCAAGAGTCTTCACCAGCACCACAGTTCTAAGTATATTCTTCTGCACTCAGCCTAGCTTTAAGGAGGCACATTTATACAGTAACGTCCTGTAACATTTTATAAACACATTGGGATTACATTCTGTTGTGCCTGAAAAAGTGGGCTATAGCTCATGAAAACTTATGCCAAGTCAAACTAATTAACCTTTAAGATGTCACAGAATTCCTTGCTATTTTGTGGTAAAGGACTAGCATGGTCAAGTCCTGAAGGAGGGAGAACATTATTTTTACTTGTGATAAATGAAAAGTATTTTATTGTTTCTAACTGGGGTCATCATTCTGAAAAATAATGCTTCCTTCCTCAATTAGAATGTGCCACATAATTACAGTTATTCAAAGAGTAGTATGACAGAGGAACCAAGTGCCTTGAGAGACAGTGAGTGTTTCAATGTAGGAGGCATTCATGGAAAAATTAGACAACCATCTCTCAGATACACTTTGATTTTGCTTCCTGCATTGAGCAGAAGGTTAGACTCAATGGCCTTATAGGCCCCTTCCAATTCCATTATTCTATGATTCTTTGAAAGAATGTTTGTTATTTTTAATATAGAACCAATAGTATGAGTGGTATGTTACAAAGCACAAATAGCCAGATCTCTGCCCCAAGGAGCTTACAGTCCAGAATCTGATGGTGTGAGAGGAAATGTGTTGTCTTCCAGATGTCCACTCAGTCCTAACCGCAGACTCAGTCATGAGGGAACATGGCAGTTAGAGTCCAGTATTTAGTGGACTAGATGTTCCCCACTCTTGCAGTAGGATATAGTAGTAATTTTGTAATGCACTTCTTAGAGGTGGGATGGCCAAACTACAGCCAGTGGGCCAAATCCAGCCCACAGCACCATTCCATCTGGCCTGCACCACCCCCACTGCTCCCAGAAGTGGAAATAAAATGCGCAAAATACTGCTGTAAATGCACCTGCGGCTATCATAAACATGTTTATGATAGCTGCAGGTGCATTTATGGTAGCGTTTTGCACATGCACGGGCACGTTTTACTTCTGCTTCCAGTGGCAGGAATCACATGACTGGCCCGCTCAACCAAGTGACCAGCCTACAGCACAAAAGGTTTGGTCACCCCTGTCTTAGAGAGTATATACAATCCGAGCACCAAGCAAAGTGGGGAACAAGTGGAGTGTGGTTCCCAAAAAAAGCTATGTTACTAAGGGGTAGTGACATCATGGTGAACAAATTTGAGACTGTTAGATATTTTTAATTACTGTATATGAATCTAGGAATTTTATTGGGGATTCTAGGTTATACTCCTTGCTTCTATCATAAGAGAACTCTTTCAAATAATTTTCAGGGGGGAAACCTGCATCGTTTTTACATACGTACAATTACTGGCTTGCTTGCCTCCCCCACTCCCAATGCAGTTCTGAAATTGTGTGTCTTTTGGCTTCTTTAATGGTCGTCAGTGGAATGCTGCTAACTGGAGCATTGGCAGAGTGCTTCCTGTTTCAGCAAATATTTGTTTTGGTGTAAGTACAGTGCTTATTCTCAGTTGTTTTTAATTTACTTTCATTTAGTCAAGGATGGTTGTGTTTGTTTTCCCTTGTGCAGAGGCAAGCCATAGTGAACATGATTGTACAGAATGATCACTCACGCTGTACCAGAGAAAGCTTGCTGAAGATCTGTTTAATGCTCTCCCTGCCTTCGGTATTTTACTATGCCATTTAGACATTAAGTCTTCAAGTATGAGAGAAGGTTAAACAAGTGGTTCTGAATGTGAAGTTTTTTATACACAGCAGTAGGCAGGGCAAATTTACAAATAGTTTTACTGCAAACTTGCAAATTTACAAATTTGCAGATTTACAAATAGTTGGACTGCAGTGGTTCAAGTAGTTAAGATGCTGACTGGAAGGCAGGAAGTCAGCAGTTCGATTCCCAAGTACTGCAGGACAGAATGAGCTCCTGTCTTTGTCCCAGCTCCTGCCAACCTAGAAGTTCGAAAGCAAGAAATTGCAAGTAGGTAAATAGGGACCACTTCGAAATGATCATGGAAACGTCTGCAAATGCAGACAGTGCTGGCTCTTTGGCTATAGAGATGAGCACTGAACCCTAGTGTCGGATACGACTGGCTTTTGAGCAAGAGTGACCTTTACCTTAATCAGCAAGTGCCCCCTCCCCCCAAACAACAACAACAACAAAAAACCCTCTTGAGAATTATAGGAGTGAAAGCCATCAAACCATCAGGACGTCAAGCAGTCCTCTCACCTCCATGGAGTTCCCATGCCACTTTCATCTTCTATCAATAAGGAAAGTGCCCTGCTCACTCAATGACCTCTCTATAGGAATCATGAGATTCTCTGAGACTTGCAAAGGTGCACAAAGAAGACATTTGGACAGAGGCTGCCTCCTTCAGAATGAATCCAAGGCAGTCACATTAGAACATTGTCAGAACCAAGGAACCCACAGTGGACATTACCTCTCCTTCCTGAAGCCTCCAACACTTCAACTCTGTTCTGCAGGGCTGGGAAATACTCCAGAGTTGATTTTTTTTGCAGTGGAGATGGCTGTGGGAGGCAAAGTTCCAGATTATCATTATTATAAAATCAACACAGGCTGTCTCACCTCTTTTATAATAATAAAATCAATGCATGCAGTGCATTCTTGGTTAGCTGTTGACAAGGGCAAAATTCTGTAAAGTTTTTTCAGAGATCCAGTAGTTCACTCCTGTTCTTAACTCATACGAAAATCTTAATATGCAATGAAGAAAGAACAGCCCTTTAATTTGTAACATCGCCCTGTTTTTGTATTAATGCAAATATACCATGCACTTCATTATGTAACCTGGGTAAGTACTTTTTGTCTGGCTAATGGACAACATTTCCCTGTTTTGCCTGGAGCTTGCTTCTTGTTGTTTCTCAAATGAACAAGAAGAACTGTAGTAATAGCATTCTGTTGCAATGAATGCAGTCATTGCAGGAAGTAATTAAGATGGCATTGTCTTTTAGAATTAGTTTTCCTTCACACAGAAACCTTGATGGTGAAATGCAAAATAAGATGGCTACTGTTGTAGCCATTTTATGCTAGAGGATTGGGTAGGTTTTGAACCTTACAATGTTTTGGACATCATCTCTCAGGAATCACAGTCATCATGGCCATGAATTATGGTATTAGTAGTCTAAAAGGTCAGGAAGCTCAAAAGATACCTAATCTCAGTTATAATTGGTCAGTGTTTGCAAAAGTGATGGTGGCATTAAAAAGATAGAATTACTTTTTGAAAATGACAGTAAAGTTTTGAGCAAAACAGGATCTATTGCTCTGAATCCATTTGGCAATGCCAGCTAGAGTAGGCTTCTTGAATCAGTGGGACTTGTATAAGCATTGATTTGCTAGTCAGAAATTGATTTAATGGCTTTCCTAAAGGTAGTAAATTTTAACTTAGAGCCATTTGACTAAAGAAATTATGTCGTTCAAAGGTTTTCATATTTTGTTTGGCAAAGTAGGCTCAACACAAGGAAAACCTTCATTCTATCTTTGTCAAGCCTTCACCATTGTTTCTTCCTATTCAGAAATTTAATACTCCACAGCACCTGTCTTGTCAAGCCAGCCTGCAGTCATAAGAGAATAACAGTGCTATTTTTTGTGTACAGAATTCATTAAGTGTCATCTGGGATTTTACTGCTGCTCAGGAAGAACAGACGGGCTGTTGTTTACAATGACTTCTTTTCTTAATGGAATAATGCAAACTCACTGTCACATTCTATCACACACTCGTTCAAACGGCTTGGGTAGAGGAAGGAAAATGGTGACAGCAATGTATTCAGAGATTAATCAGTTGCTTTGCAAAAGCATATCAGGTTTGTGTTTTGTCAGTGCTTTGATAAGATACTCTATATACCTTCTAATCTAATGGATTTTCACCCTTTCCCAGCATTTCATAAACTGCTTTGGGAGTACTGTATATCTATTTGGAATTTTAATTTTAATTTTTCAGATAAAACAATAACATGTAAAAATGGCAAGGAAGAAGAATGTGATGAATTCCAGAGGTAAATTATAAGACGCATTACGAATAAAATGTAGTATCCTGTTTTCTCTTCAAAGTAGATGTGAGAGGAGGGGCGATTAGACTGGAAGAGATGGATAATCCCTTTGTTTCTACCATTCACAGGGCCGCCAAATAAATGTTTATGTTTTTGTTTATTTGATTTGTATGCCGCTCTACTCAGCACATGATGACTCAGTGTGGCTCACTACACCTCAAACAAAATACAATATAACAAAAACAAAATGCAAGATACAATAGCAAATACAATGTAGCAAAAACAAAATACAAAATACACAATATGGCAAAGACAAAATACAATATAGCAAAGGACAAGGTCAAAATTACAAATCGCAAAACCTGCAACTTGCCTTCACCAGGAGTATAAAGGTGCAGCTTGTGGGGTAAAAGATGGTACATTGGGAAAATAACTAATACAGTATGTAAACAATTAAATTTCCTTCCTTCTCATACCACCGTACCAGTCCATTCACTACTTTCCCAACTTGAAAAAAAAAAAAGGAATCTATGATAATATTAAATCTTCAAAATCCAGTCTGCTTTGAATCCCAGAACAAGGGCCTGTCTAGACGACCCATTTTGGTGTAATTGGATTAGCTTGAAAACCATAGGTTACAGTTGGAGGTGAGAAGCAAAATGATGTGCCATTCAGTGCACTCGTTCCATCTGAATTGGAACTGACCTTTGGAACACTTCTCCTGATTGTTTACAAATGATCAAGAAAAGTGATTTTAAAAAAATCTGATAGTTTATGACTGATATGACATATAATTTTTTTTAATTTTTAAAAGAAATCTGTTTCTTTGTGTGTATTGCTTATAGACAAAACTGCCCAAAGCTGCAGTTTCAATTGGCAATACACAAATATTTTTTAAAAATGATTTGCATTGCATCAGAAATAATATAGCAGACTAAAAAGTTATTTCACTTTCCATGACTGTTCATAGACGATCAGGGGAAGTGTTCAGTTTCCCCTATCCTGAATAGGCTCATCAGCTGCTTCATGACGCTGGAAGTTTATAACCAAAGTAGAATTTATAGCTGCAGGTCTCATGTTTAGCTTGTTCCCAGTATCCACATGAATGGCATCAAGGGATTCTGCTTTTTCAGGGCACTCTCTTTTCATGTGTTCCATGAAAAGAGAGTGCTGTGAAAAAGTAAAATCTCTTGATGTAGTCTCAAAAGAATGCATTGAGGAGCGTTAGACTGTCCCAGGGTCCAACGTCTGTTGATGCCACAAAAAGAACACACACACCCCCCCAAAAAACTTTCCATCTGAATGACTTGCTGAAGTTAAATTTGCCTTACTACTATAATTCAAAATGCACTTATTTGTATGTAATTTCCACTGCCTTGTTTGATTTTAAATCATGCAGCAGTAAGATATATGGCACCTGTGCCAGTGAAAGATTTCATCAAAGCAACCAAGTTAGTAAAGTTTAATGACTTTTCTGCCCTTCTGTGAAGTCTAGAGAGCTTCATTTATGTTAATCTGTTGAATCTGTGAATAGGTCCATAGTCATAGCCAATGATTATATCGGATATGATTTTGGTTTTATACTCTTCAGTCAATACAGAAAGCTTTTTAGAATGCCTTGGCAGTCACATTCAGCATGGTGATTTTCTTTTGATGATCATGACATGATTTAGAAAGGTTCTTTCATTTCTTCCTACTTTTACCATAGCCTTGCTGTATTACCGGAACAATTTGAATTGTCAACAAATTATATTGCATTTTGCATTTCAGAAAAATAGAGCTGTATTTCTGACTTTTAACACAATCCATTTATCTCCTCATGGTGTTTCCAGATGTCATGTTTCTTCTTCAGAGATGACAGCTAGCATGTGGTAAATCAGATGTATGGAGATCATTACTAACATTTTGATGTTCCTTGGTTTGGTGACAGTTGTTTTGACAACATCTGTAGGACCTCGACACAAATTTTTCAACTCCAAGGAATACCTGGAAATCTTCAAGATTTCATCAAACCACACAAACACTAGGATAATTGTGATGTATAGTATCAGTGACTGTTTTATGTGAATACACCCTTTCTTCAAAAGAAAGAAAAGAGAAAGGAGAAGGCTGTGACTGATATAGGCTGGAACGAGAGTATGCTAGGGTGTGATATTTCTGTGTATACATAGAACTGCCCTATTAGTAGAAAAACACACAAACAAAGCATGCATTTTATTCCTCAAAACAGAACAAAATCAATAACTTTATGAGGTTTTTAGATCTCAAACATGTAAACTAAGAAAAAATAAAGTTGAATCATTTATGATTTCTAGGTTTTGAGATGTAAAGAATATATTTAATCACCTTTATCGGAAAAATTAATAGAGTAAAGTGGATTTTTTTGCTTGTTTTGCAACACTGTAAGAAAAACAAATATTATAATATATGTGAAAGAGAGGAGTCGGAGTTTCATTTGGGCCTTCCGCAAAAATCCTTTCAATCCAATATAATTTCTGACATGAATTTATTAATGTTTGCATTTTACATTCTCCCCTTTTAATTCTGTTGACTATGTATACTTGCTCACAGGTAGTCAACTGACAGGTGCAGTTAGCAGTATTTTGGTAGAAACTTCAGCTAATGCACTAGTTGTTGCCTTTTTAATGGAAATACAACCATATCTTTGTTAAATTTTGGTTCTTTCCAAATTAGGTATTTATAACATGCTCTTTGAGGGCTACTTCTTAACACTTCTTCATTGGCTACAACCTCAACCTTCCAACCCAAGAACTGTTCAGCACTCTGCAGTAAGTCTGTATCTTAAAACATCTTACAACAGTAGTGGTGAACCTATGGCAAGCATGCCAGAGGTGGCACTCACAGCCCTTTCTGTGGGCACTCGTGCCATCACCCCAGCAAAGAGCTCACTCTGCCCAGCAGCCCAACGGGAGTGTTTCCTCCCTCCCCTCAGCACATAGTTCACCCCGCCCCTTTGTTTCAGTGCTCAGTCTCTAAAAGGTTCACCATCAGTATCCTACAAGGAGATAGACACGTATTTGAGGTGGGGATTTCTTGCGGAATGCTAAGATATTTTTTTTGCACTGAGAGGCTGGCCAATGAAGAAGGGAAGGTGATTTTTTTAAAGGCCAAGAAAGACCAAGACATGTAAAATGCCAAATGCCAGAATATTTTGTACATACAATGAACTGATTGGATAGTTCAGTAACTTAGGAATTTGGCTGTAGAGCTGGAGGTTCATTTTTCCACTGTGCCTCCTAGGAGAAGACCCAACTTGCATAGCCTTGAGGAAGCTGCACTGTGCCAGAGCACCACCAGAGTGAATGGTAAACCACTTCTATATATTCTCTACCTATTAAACCTTGGAAAGGGTCACCATAAGTCAGATCTGACTTGACAGAACACAATCATAATTGGAATGAGTAGTGAAAAGTACAGATGGTTACAGCAGATCATGCGCTTAAAACAAATGAGAAATTAAGTGCAGAAATTTCCTGCTTTTTAAAAAAAGTAAATAATTCATGTCCAGTCGAGTTGATTCATATCTGGAGGAAGCATATCATGTTATGTTAAATGGGCTTAATTATAGGTATTCGGGTGCCCCCCTTCCGCTTTTGGGAATCTTTCTGTAATGTGCTTTGGAACCAGCAAAAAGTAATGTATCACTGCAGATTGGAAGCATTTAGTTTATTTTCCATTGTTTAAAATATTATTTGTCAAAACTCTGTCTCTCACATCCTGCAGTTTTTAGACTGAATCTCTTAAGTGAATACTGTTTGTTTAAGATTTTTTATATGCTGTTGAACCCTCAACCCCTGGCCCTGCAACAAGGCTCAGGGTGGGAGACACTTAAAAAGAACAGCTCCAGCTGAAAAGGACTTGTGTCAGAGAATGAGAAAGAAAGTAAGCAGTTTTAATATATGTTTTCAGTTCAGCATTCTTATGATGATCAGCTAGAGCTCTAACCAGAGACATATTGACTCAATAAAGGAAGTCACAGCCTTTAATTTACAGAACCTGAGCCGAGCTGTTTATGATAGAACCTTCTGGAGGTCATCAATTTGTATGTTATCTTAACCTATAAAACCAAGAGTTAACCGTTGGAACTTGCTATAGGTTGCTATGCCTCGCCCTACTTGCCTGCACTCATCCTTCATTCACACGGCCGATCTGGGTCCGCAGGTCAACAAAGGATTGAGAAAACAGGCAGTGGGGCAACAGCCCCACAAATGCAAAAAAAGGGAAACAACTTCATTTCCTAACATTCCTTGTGCTGTGCCGCACCAGAGCCAATCAGGCTGAGAGCCAATCAAAAGAAAACCATTTTTAAAAAATGCAGCACAAACACAAAGCGCAAACCCATAACTACAAGCCCCAGCGTCCTACGCGCCATGAGTGCGCAGAACGCTGAGGAAGCCGGTGTGCAAAAATTAAAACAAACAAAAATACCGGGAGAGCAAGTCTGCCAAGCCGTGAGAACCAAAGCCCCCCTCCCCAACGGCGCCTGAAGCTCCTAATCGGAGTTTCCCCTTTAATATCACTGGGGGGGGTGTTGTGCTCCCCCTCTCTACTGGCTCCCCTGGGGTTGGGAAGGTAGGGGGGACCAAAGGAGTCTGTCTCCCCAAACCTCCTGACCCCAGGGGACCTGGCAGAGAGGGGATTCCCCTTCCCACACACACACACGCCCCATATTAAAGAGAAGAAACCAAGCGGTTACTTCTCTTTAAAAATAGAGTTGGGGGGGAATCCCCCTCTCCGATGGCTCTTCTGGGTCCAGAAGGGTTGGGGAGACAGACCCCTTTTCTCCACCCAACCCTCCCAAACCCAAGGAAGCCAGCGGAGAGGGGGATCACACACCCCCTGATATTAAAGGGGAAACCACAATTGAGATTTCCCTTTTAATAACAGAGGGTGGCCTGGATTCGATCCCCTCTCCTGGGTCCCATGAGTCTGGAAGGTTTGGGGGGACAAAAGGAGTCTGTCTCCCCAAGCCTTCCAGAGTCAGGGGAGACGGCAGAGAGGGGATCCCCTCGTAGGACACCAAAAAACACAAAAACAATCAAAAACATTCAAAAATACACAAAACAAACAAAAATAACACCAAAAAACAATACAAAGTAAACAACAACAAACATTTCCAAACACACCCAGCCCCCAGCCAAACACCACAAAATCCAACCACCACCACCACCCCAAATAAAGAAAAACAGCCAACTCACCAACACACGACATCACACCACAACGACTGGAAAAGAAATGAATAAAGAAAGAGACTACTTACTTGAAGAAGCTCCACCCAGAGGCCATGAGAGAAAAAAACAGTCAAAATACAAGATAACCCCTACCAGCACCACTTGCTGCCCACAATAGTAAACAAAATTCAAAAAGACACAACAGCCACACACAAAAGGCCCCAAGAGTAAAAACAAGTAAAAACAAATAACACAAAATCACAATTTTACACAAATCAAAAACAGATGTCAATAAAATAAAATAAAAACTATTCAAAAAACCTGTGCTGAATTTTTACTCAAATAAAAAACAAAAACATCAATACACAGTTTAAAAACATTTATTGTGAAAAACATGTACTTTCACATTTTTTAAATTATTACCTACGGTACAACAATTTAAAAAAATACATACTAAAATATATTGGGTTAAATTTTTTTGGGGGAAAAAGTATATCATCCTTTATTCTTTTTTTCATCCACAAAACCAAAACACCAAACAAAACTCATCACAGTTTATAACAGGCCACCAATTTTTTTTTGTATAAATAAAATTTTTAAAAATTTCAATTATAGACTAACCTCTTCTTTACAAACATTAACAACAACAACAAAAACTTTCTAACACCATTTAAAACAGCCCGGCAACGCCGGGCAACCTCTGCTAGTTATATATATGCTGGTGGTGCATCTGACAAAAATAAAAGAATCAATTAACTCATGGAATTGCTGCAGGTTGGAGTCAGCTTGATGGTGCATAACAACTGTGGTTCAGTGGCAGATCACACATTTTTCTTGTAGAATGTCCTTGGGATAAAATGCAACATAGCCAGCTAAAGCTGGGAAAGAATCCAGCCTGAGACCCTATTGTGAGTGTTGACAATGATGGATTAGATAAATTAATGGTCTAACTAAGTAATAACGCTCAACAGAGTGTGGTCCTACTTTCATTCTGTCCCTTTGCCTGATGGAATGGGAGCTACCTGGTCATCTGTTAGCAAGAGAGATGATCCTGATGGCATGGTTTATTAGCAGAGCAGTTGTTAGCAAGTCCCTTTGCTATCAGATGCAACTGTTAGCTGTAATGTTGCGCTAGTGTCTGAGTGGTAGTGTGACAAGACTGTTCTTCCTCATTACCATTACCACCAGCTAATCTTTCTCACACGGGGTCAAGCAAAAGGAACTGCAGAATGAACTCGCCGAAAGGTGTCTTCATTTTGGCAGTTTCACGTCTGGCATAGACACGGAAGAAGACACTAAGCAAGAGCACACATGGAAACCCTCACATGGTTCCTGAACTAACCTTATCAGATACTTAATGTTTGTTTCTATAAATTTCTTCTAAGTGAACCCTTAGGTTGACTTGTGGAGATGCATGGTAGCGCTTTTTAAAATCTCAGAATATAGAAGGTCTTCACATCATCCATTTTGCATACCTTCCTCTAAATCCTTGGTGGCGAACCTATGGAACACGTGCCAGAAGTGGCACGTAGAGGCCTTTCTTCTGGAATGTGTGCCATCAAGGGGAAACCCTGCCCTGCTCTTCCTGGCTGGCATTGCTTCCCTACCACCTCTCTCCCTCCGCCAAAGTGTAGGCAAGAGGGGAGGCTGAAAACCTGGCAGGGCAGGGTGGGAAGCATGGAGGTTGCTCCCATGGTGGGGATGGGGAGCACCTGGGGGTGGGGTGCACCCAGGGTGGTAGTGCAGGTGCCCACGTGGTGTCTCTGGTGTGCCTCAAGTGGTGCAAATGTACATGCACCCACATGATTTTGCTAGAGGTATGTGGACACTTGTGATGGGTGTGTGGACACTTGTGATGCCTGCCCACATGCTGCCTCCTCCTTGGGCATTCTGTCTCTAAAAGGTTTGCCATCTCTGCTCTAGATCCAGTTTCTGAGAAACCAAATGGAGTAGTGACATCTGAAATTAAGTAGAAGTCACTTATTTTTAGTTCCAGGATTAATTTTAACAGCCCTGAGTGAAACCCATATTTTGATGACTGATCACGATGATGCAAAGTGATACGTGTTTTCTGTACTGTACAAGTTCTTTTGCCTTCCTAAAAGAGCAGTCAGCAGCTTTAGCTAAGCATAGCAGTAGTCAAGATATTTCAAAGTGATCTTTCTCTGACCTATTCAGCTTTCAACTTTTTACCTAGAATTAGAGTAAAGAAAGAGAACTTTTTCAAGTTTCTTAGAGGATAAGCAGACTCCAGTCTCCTGAGATCTACTAGGCAAAGCCATGTGAACAGATTGGCCAGTTCACACCTGACTTTCCATCACAATTTGTTTCTTAAAGTTTACTCGCTCACCAGCGTTCCTCGCTCACCAGCCTCAGCATCCTCCTCCTCCTCCTCCATGGAGTTGGAAGAGGAGGAGAAGGGACCCCGTGCCGCTGCCGCCAGCCTTGAACGGAACACCTGCACTGGCGGCGGGCATAAAGGGACTGGCGTTCCTTGCCCACCAGCCCCAATTTCCCTTTTTTCCTTTTTAACCTTAGCCGCTCTTGCTAATAATCTTGAATTTTTATTGCTAAATTCAAAATACTCTCTATTTAGATATATCAAATCTCTTTTAACTTTATCTATATCCTTACCCATTAATTCTGCCTTAAGTCTTTGTAATTTAGCGGGGGAAAATTTATCCTTCTTTTTTGAGTGATCTTCCTGTAATTGTTTTATTTCTTTTTCTTTTTTCACCTGATCTGCCTTATATCTTCTGTACTTTATACTCGCCAACTTTATACTTTCCCCTCTAAAAACTGACTTCATGGCATCCCAAACCACATTAAAGTTTACCTCTTCATTATCATTCCACTGCCAGCTTTCCATCCAACTTTCCATAATTTGTTCTTTACATTTTTGGTCTTTAATTAAATTGGGATCATACCTCCAACTTCTTCCTCTCCAATTATCCTTTTGTAATCTCAATTCCAAAAGTACTTTAGCATGGTCTGATTCCTTGAAAATCCCTATTTCCATTCCCTCAATATTTTTAATCATATTTTCCATTAACAAAACATAGTCTATTCTAGAATAGCACCCATGAACATGTGAAAAATAAGAGTATGCCCTTTCCGAACCCTTGATCTCTCTCCAAGAATCCTTCAATCCCATCGCAACCATCCATTTATCTAAAACCTTCCCTTTCAATCCAGTTCCACACCTTGCTAAATTCGTACAGTCTAAATTTGACCTTATCAAATTAAAATCTTCGGCCACAATCATTTTTACCACTTTTTCTAACTCCACAACTTTTCGGACTTTTTCTAAAAATTCCGCTTGGTGTTCGTTTGGAGCATAAATATTCACCAACATTATTTCCTCATCATCTATTTTTCCTCTTACGATCAAGTATCTACCTTCCTGGTCGGCAATGCTTTTTGTTATCTCAAATCCTAATCTTTTAGAAATCATAATTGCCACTCCTCTTGCTTTTGAAGTACCAAATGCCATCTCATAATGTTGTATCCATCCTAAGAAAATTTTGTTTGTGTCTTTTGATTTTTGGTGCGTTTCCTGTAAAACACTATATCAGGTCTATCTTTCTTCAAAGCCAATTCCAACCTCCTCCTCTTAAGAACAGAGCCTGTACCCTTTACATTCCAGGTTAATACTTTAATATTTCCCATAATCTATTACGGTTTCATCCTTTTTAACTTCTAAACTCTCAATTGGGCGTGCCATCACAAAGCCCTTACCACTAAAACACAAAATTATACACAAAACACACAATATCTCTCTCCCCACTTTCTCCAAAAAAAAGACGCCTTCGATGACCAAAGAGGGGAGAGGGGTGACATGGAAGATGTACGTACAGATTAGTGCATCGCGCCACCCACCTTTATACAGTTCTTGAGTAATATAAAGAATTTTTTCATCTTAATCTATTGCTCAGTGCTCCTTACTTGCCTCCTCCTCCACCATGATCAATGACAACTCCTCTTCTTCTCTTCCCTGCGGGGTTCCACCTGTAGCACCACCGGCATCTGCCCCCTCATAATCCCTTCTTATAGCCCCTGATTCCAACAAATCTTTCCTAAGAGTTAACCACTCTTCCGAACCCGCTTTAACAAGCTCCAGCAGACTCAAATATTCCAATGGGTCGGTCCCCTCATTAATAACCTGCATTCTTTTCTCATAAAAGAAATGCAATTACTGTGGGAATCTCCAATTGTACCTTACACCTTTACTCATCAACAGTTTAGTTACCGGTCTCATCTTATATCTCCAAATTCTTTCCTTCATTGAAATATCATTATATACTTCCACATCAGAACCATCAATTTTCAGGGCGCCAGAACCAGCTTGTTTTAAGAAAGCCATTACTCTAAGTTTGTCTCCCCAATTTGCAAATTTTACCAAAACATTTCTTTGAACCGCCTTCCCTCTTCTTGGACCCACCCTATATGCACTTACAATGTCCTCCTGCACAAATTCCTTTCCCATGCTCAAATTATTTAACCACTGAACCACTCTTTCTCTCAGCTGGTCTGGCGTCCTTTCAACCACCTGATGGATCACAATATTCTGCTTTCTCATCATATCTTCCACAGCGTCAATCCTTTTCTCATGTTCATCCATTTTCAGTTTATTCTCCCTCACTGCCTCCTGATTCCCTTTTATTTCCTTTTTCATGGCCTTCACCTCATTTTGAACCAATTTCACATTTCCTTCTATTTTTTGCAAACTTAATTCTACTTTTTTTTGTAAAGTCCACAACAGTATTTACCACCTTATCCTGTTTTTTCATCATTTCATTTCTATCCTTCACTCATGAATCCTCCATCTTCTCCATCTTCTGAAACAATTTACCAATTTCCACCATGAGTTGAGTTTGATCATAAGGTTCAGGAGGTGGTGATGATGACGGAGGGACCTCTTCCATTGGTGCTTTTTCTTTCCTCTTAGATTTCACCACTGGCTCCTCCTCCTTTGCTTTTCCTCTTGTGCCCTTATCCATGGTATAGACCCCTAAAAAGTTTTAATGCTGCGGCGTATTGTAAGTTCGTTGCACACTCCACTTAAACCTATTCTGATGCAGCCAAAACTGACAACAGTCCCATTAATTCTGTTAAAACTTGAAAAAAAGAAGAGGTCCAGCGAAGAATTTAATTATTGTAATCCGTAAAGGAGCAGGAACCAAAAACACCCCAAACAAAAATATTGTAATCCACAGGAAGCCTGTCCCCAAAAATAGTCAACCCAGGTAACAACAGCTCGCAAAGTTTGCCCTTGTAAAAAATCAAATCTTTCACAAAATTCTCCTCTTTATAGCCAAATGGAATACTCCCAACCGCAAAAACAGGAATTCCAAGGAGACAGACACCCAAGTATATCCACTTGTGTAAGGACCGCAGGGAAGGAAAGCCAAAGATCACAAACTCCAACTTGTAATAAAAAAAAGAAGAGGAGAAGTGTATATTAAAAAAATTGAAAGTTGTAATCCACACAGCGAAGGAGTAAAAAAAGTTGATGATCCCTCTCTTGGAGCAAACGAGACAAAGCACCCTTTTCCCAGCGGCTGCGGTGGCTTCAGGGGGAAACCCCCCCCTTCTTCCTCTCCAAATCAGCAAACTTTCTCTTTTTTTTTAAAGACCGCACTCCCTTATTTTAACTTCGAAAAGCACTGGAGTAACCAAAGACTCGAACCCAATCAGTTTCTTCTTTAACCGCTTCTCACAGCCTCCAAACCATGCCGCGGCTCTCCTGGGACGCAAAAAAGCCATTGTCCAAAAAGCAACCACTTTCGTTTTCCAGGACCGCCGCCATTATCACTTCAACTACCACCCTTTTATCCACTTCTGCACACACTGCCAAGTCCAGGCTCTTCAAAGCAAAGTCCCCTGTTACCTTTAGCTCCCATCAACATAAAATTTCATTAACTCACTTTCTTGCCGATTTTACTACTTCCTCGGATCTCCGCCGTCTCGCTGGTCCCGTTCTCGGCTCCTCGGCAGGGGAAGCCGCGGCTTCCGTCGCGCGCCTCTCCCGCCGGGGATACCTCCCGAACTTCGACCACCCAACTGCAAACTTTCCAAGCAGGCAAGCAGGAGTCTTATCACCACAAAATATCTCTTTAAAATTGTCCCATTTTACTCATTCTCATCGATTACCACTTTGATAAGCGCGAGCGCCCAAATCGAGATGTTACTCGTCGGCCATCTTAGCCACGCCCCCACTATCACTCTTATTGGTCTTTGATTCTATTTCCACCATTGGTATAAAATATTTTAAAATCACAATGAAGTTTTGGCTATTGCAGCTATTCTTTAGGCCAGAGGTTCTGAACCTTTTCAAATTGGGGGCTGGGTCATGCTCCCTCAACCAATTGAGAAGGCTGGACTGTTCCCCCCTCCCCACTGTTTACGGCTGCTGTAAATGAGTCAGCGACTGATTCCGCCAGCAGCGGCTGGAGCAAGGGTGTGGGGTAGATTATTTGGTGCCATGGGCCAGATCCAGCCCACAGACCATAGATTTAAAACCTCTGCTTTAGGCATTTGCTTATTTCCCTTAACAAAAAGCAAACCTGCCTCAGATCTGATGCAGAAACCTAGTTACAACCTAATTGGTTTCAAGCTCCCTGGAGGCCCTGGCAAAATGATTGTGGAGTTACCAGGTAAATTGGTGAATAGCTAAAATTATGCAGTTTCAGCAGGAAAAAAATAATGGGCCCCACAAATCCAGAGGGAGAAGTGCATATAGGAAACATGTGAAGCTGAGTCCAGACAGCAAGCAATAAAACTGTAATGAATTGCAATGAGAGTGTTGGTACAGACAGAATCTTAACACACTGGTTACAACAGTTCATTGCCTGTGGAGCTATTTCTTAAGTTATCCAGTTCCAAAATATGTCTCGAGTGTAATTATGCTCCCATTATTGTAGTACTGTTTGGCAACTGGTTCCTTCTCAGCTCAGCTGAAGACCCATGGCACTGAGCTTAGCATACGGTTTAATCTTTTTACAGTGAACAGGATTGGTCTTCCAAAGTGTGGGTTGAACAAGATGGTCTCTTTTTAAACCTTCCAGAAAAAGGGAAACATCATGCTACAGACTGAAGCAAATCCTCCAAGCTGATGATTTCAGTCAACCTCAGAATTAATTCACCAATAGAGTATTATTATTATTTTTGAAATATGGGATCTGAATCACTCAATCTTCTGTGTAAATAAGGGCCCTTCCACACATGACATTAATTGTGCCTTTGAGTTCCTCTTGTTCTATTTTTATGTCTCTCACAGAGCAAATGCAGAAGAGAAAGCAGAAGGAACATTATATTTATCAGCCCCTTTGATTTTGTGTCTGCATTACAACCCCCAGAAATCTCAACATGTTATTTTTAGCATCAACCATGAAAAGCAGTGAAAGTTTGGATAAACCTCGATATGTTAAAATAAATGAAATATTTTGATTTCCCATTTCTTCTTTCTGTCACTTTGCCAAGGGAGGCTAGGTTGGCTCCCCCACCCTGTTTTCATATTGTGCACATAGCTTTCTGGGATATAAGGGTCCCCCCCCTCATTTTAGTTCTTTTTAACATCATTTTAATTAACAATATCAACAATGACAGTAGTAACAAGCAGTAGTCAGTACATAGGTAAAGGTTTCCCTTGCTCGAAAGCCAGTCGTATCCGACTCTAGGGTGCAGTGCTCATCTCTGTTTCTAAGCCGAAGAGCCAGCGCTGTCTGCTTCTGCAGACGTTTCCGTGGTCATGTGGCAGGCATGACTAGACACCGGAGCGCACGGAACGCTGTTACCTTCCCACCGAAGTGGTCCCTATTTATCTACTTGCAATTTCTTGCTTTCGAACTGCTAGGTTGGCAGGAGCTGGGATGAAGACGGGAGCTCATTTCCGTCCTGCAGTACTCGGGAATCGAACTGCTGACCTTCCGCTTTCCAGTCAGCGTCTTAGCGACTTGAGCGGATTCACCCCCTTCTTTCCTACCATCTTATCTTCCTCTACTGTTCTGCTTTTGAAGCAGGAGTAACTGCTTGGGTGATGTTGTTCAGTTGCACAGTCGAGTCTGACCCTTTGCGACCCCATGGATCACCGCACCCCAGGCTCCTCAGTCAGCTTGGATGTTAGCTGTGTCCTTTATCTTTTTTCGTGTTTTTCGTGTTGTTTCCAAATTTATTAGCTTCTATGTTTTTTAAAAAATAGATTCTGTTTTTAATTTTAGTATCATTCACACATTGAAATAAATAAACAAAAAACCATCCCTGTTTAAATTGGGATTGACATTTTGTGTGCATTTGGGGGTTGAAAAGGTGTAGTATAAATCTAGTAAATAAATAAATGCCTGAGCTCTGAAATGAGTGTTGTGGGTAAAGGTTAATTCATGCATAGTTAATGCATAGGGGAAATGTGTGACGAAGGGGACTGTTCAAGTCATACCCCTTCTCTCTAGTTCTGGTCACTCAATGTGTGGAGAGTGCCAAATCTAAAGAAGTTCATTTCCCACAACAATTTGAGTCAGAAACCTGGAAAACCAAGGTTGTGGTTCATGTGGAGAACATCTGTTGATAGCTAAGGACATCTTCATAGACAATGAAGATGAGCAGAACTGGAGCAAAAAAGAACGAATCTAGAACAATTTACCTCCTGTTTTACCACTGCCTTCATCTTGTTAGCTCTCTTTCATGGCTATTATTTTAGTGACAATACATACTGAATGAAAGAGGAAGTTTTTAAATAAGCAGTAGAGTTTTGCTCCTTGCACTTTGCTCTGTGTGTTCAACTGCTTTCTGCTTTTCTTACTTGTTTTGACAATGAAACTAGAGAGAAAAAATAACACTATGGCTACCTTTTAGAAATATACCAAAAACAGTATGAAACTATTGAATTTGAGATTCTTCCCTTTAGGATTGATATTGAGCCATCTAACACATGGAGCAACACACATAAAGGTGGTTTCTCCACAGCAAATGTAGCTGTACTTTATAGTGTGCATAACAAGAGTGTGTATGTAACACTTGAACATTATATTTTAGAGATTTGCCTTAAAAAGTAACTCACAGAGATCTTCACCATCTATTTTCCAGGTACTGATAGGGCCGGTTGCCATTACCTTGGTTTTCTTGATGTTGAGTCTCAAGCCAGCTTTTGCACTCTCTTCTTTCAACCTAATCAGGAGCTTCTTTAGGTCTTCCTCATTTTCTGCCATTAGGGTGGTATCATCTGCATATCTCAAATTGTTTGTTTCTCCCAGCAATTTTTATCCCATCTTGTGATTCCTCCATCCCTGCATTGCGCATTATGTGCTCTGTGTATGAGTTGAATAAGCAGGGTGATAAAATGCAGCCTTGTCTTACTCCTTTCCCTATTCCAAACCACCCTGTCATTCCGTGTTCTGTCCTAACTGTTGCTTCTTGTTTCATGTACAGATTTCTCATGAGGCATATGAGGTGTTCTGATATTCCCATTTCTTTAATTTCTTGCCACATTTTGTTGTGGTCCACACAGTTAAAAGCCTTGGTGTAGTCAATAAAACAGAAATAGACTTGTTTCTGGTATTCCTTTGTTTTCTCCATGATCCAACGTATGTTGGCAATGTGGTCTCTAGTCACCCTGCCTCTTCTAAACCCAGCCTGCACTTCTGGTAGTTCTCTCTCCACATGTTGCTGAAGTCAATCCTGTATTATCTTGAGCATCACCTTGCTGGCGTGTGGGATGAGCGCAATTGTTCAATAATTTGAACATTCTTTGGCATTGCCCTTTTTTGGGATTGGAACATATACTGATCTTTTCCAATTCTGTGGCCACTGTTTTGTTTTCCAAATCTGCTGGCATATTGCAGTAATCTGATTCCATCATCTTTTAGGGCTTTGAACAATTCAACTGGGATACCATCATCTCCACTAGCTTTGTTGTTTGCAGTGCTTCTTAGGGCCTTTCTAACTTCACTCTCTAGAATGTTTGGCTCAAGTTCAATTTCCTCATCATTGTTATTATCAGGAGTGTTGAGGTCCTTTTTGTAGAGTTCCTCTGTGTATTCTTGCCATCTTTTCTTAATCTCTTCTGCATCAGCTAACTCCTTTCCGTATTTGTCCCTTATCATGTTCATTTTTGCTTTAAATGTTCCCTTGATTTCCCCAGTTTCTTTGAAAAGATCTCTAGTCCTGCCTCTTTTGTTGTTTTCCTCCATTTCTTTGCACTGTTCATTTAGGTAGGTTTCCTTATCTCTCCTTGCTTTTCTTTGGAATTCTGTAGTCAAGTGATTATATTTTATTCTTTCTCCATTGACTTTTGCATTCCTTCTTTCCTCTGCTATTTTAAGAGCCTCATCAGTCAACCACTTTGCTTTCTTACACTTCTTTTCTTTTGGTATGGTTTTCCTTGCTGCTTCCTGCATGATGTCCCACAACCCTGTCCATAATTCTTCTGGCACACTGTCTATCAGGTCCAAGCCATTAAATCTGTTCTTCACCTCCACCGTGTATTCTTTAGGGATGTTGTCTAGGTCATATCTGTCTGGTCTAATTGTTTTCCCTATTTTATTTAGTCTAAGCCTGAATTTTGCAATCAGTATATGATGATCTGAGGCACAGTCTGCTCCAGGTCTCATTTTTGCTGACTGTATGGAGGTTCTCCATCTTTGGCTGCAGAGTATGTAATCAATCTGGTTTCGATGCTGGCCATCTGGTGATGTCCATGTGTAGAGTCACCTCTTGTGTTGCTGGAACAGGTTGTTTGCTATGACTAGTGCGTTCTCTTGGCAGAACTCTATCAATCTTTGCCCTGCTTCATTCTGTGTTCCAAGACCAAACTTGCCTGTTATTCCATTTACTTTTTGATTTCCTACTTTGGCATTCCAATCTCCTAAGATGATGTGGACATCTTTTCTTGTTGTCTGTTCTATGAAGTGTTGTAGGTCCTCATAGAATTGGTCAACTGTGGCTTCATCTGCACCAGTGGTTGGTGCGTATATTTGGATTTCGGTGATATTGAAAGGTTTGCCTTGGATTCTGACTGTCATCATTCTGTCATTTTTGAGATTATATCCCATTACTGTTTTTCTCACTCTTTTGTTGCCAATTATGGCTACTTCTGTGGTTTTCTTATCCACAATAGTAGATATGGTGGTTTCCAGAGCTGAATTCGCCCATTCCTGTCTATTTTCACTCGCTGATTCCCAATGCTCATTCTTTCCATCTCATTTTTAACCACTTCCAGTTTTCCTTGATTCATAGATCTCACATTCCATGTCCCTATGCAGTATTGTTCCTTGTAACACTGTATTTCTCCTCCCCTTTCCTGTCCATCCCCCTCTTCTGACCTGGTGGGCTAAGCATCCTGTTTCATCTAGACTGTCCCTTTGTTTTGCCTTTTGTTTTGGTCAATAGGGTTCTCTTGGCAACTTCATGGCGTGGTTTGCCAGTTTCTATGCCAATATCCTCCCATCACACACGTTACCACAGTTTAAAAATAAAGTTTGAAACAGTTTAAAACAGAATATTATCATGCATATTATCAAGTTTAAAACACAGTATCAGAGTGAAAGTTGAGCTGATTAATGAAAAGGAAAGACCACTATATAAAGTCTCTACTGTAAGTTATATAAAGTCTCTACTGTGAGGTCACTATATCAAGTCACTATATAAGCCAGTTTATATCTTGAGATATATTCAGTTGTTTAATTTTTATTGCTAATTTACAAAAAATGTTAAAAACTGCTAAAGAGGTTATTTGAATCAGTGCCATGCTTTTCAAGGAACACAGAATCCTTTTCTCTCAAGCTAATAGTCACTTGCTTCCCCATTCCCTTGATATGGAACTATTTCTTCAACACAGACAAAAGCTTCAGATTTCAGTAACAAGGGCATATGTGCAAGACCTACTAAATGTGTGCTTAAGCACTGGATGCCAGTTAGGTTTCCATTAATTTAAACTAAGGGATTGGGTAATAAGCAGCTTCTCCCTCCTTCCTCCAACCCTCTGCTTTCTGTTTATTTAGCCTTTGCCAGATTGGACTACTAAATGCACAATTTAATAGAAGGTTAAGGTTTGAAGGGGTCCTTGTGTTTGCTGCCCTAAAATTATGTTTGATAAACTGTTTGCTCTGTACATTTCAAGGATACTTCAGCTCTTACTACACAAAAGCCATATGGATAATTTTATGTATATTATATATATATGAATGATTTGATTGTTCCCCACAGACTCCCCCCATTTACTGTATATAACAGGGTGAATATTAAATTTAGTTCAATAAATTCTCTGTGCGAAAATAGTTTGCCACATACTAACATATTGATCTGAACTGCAAAAATGCCTATAGTTACTTGTTTTTTCTCGCTGTCTCTGCTTCGGATTTTCATTTTCACCTTACATAAGAACATAAGAACAGCCTTGCTGGAACAGGCCACAGCCCATCCAGTCCAGCATTCTGTCTCACACAGTGGCTCACCATTTGCTTCAGGGTATTCCCAAGCAGAAGCCTTCACCTGTTTAGGATTCCCTGGAAATGGCATTGAGAGATATCCTGCCTATCTCTCCAACCCGGAGGTTGTCCTTAGGTATCCATAATTATAGCCATTGATAAACAGACAAAGAATTAATGAATTTCCCTGTTTCATGCCTTTGGTGTTCCAGGGCCATACATTCATGGATCGTACAGTTGTGCAGATTCCAAGGGCAATTCATCAAAAAAGAACAGGAGATGATACAGATGAGTCGGGGTGGTGGTGTTATCTTTTTCTTTTCTACCTGAGTGATTGCCTTTCCATGAAATGTCATCCACACCTCAATTCTCCTTGGCTATTTTATCTTCTTTTCAACCTCTTCATAAATGATCTAGAGGTAGGAGTAAAAAGCAAGGTAGCCAAATTTGCTGACGACACTAAATTATACAGGGTAGTGAAAACTGTGAGAGATTGTGAGGAGCTCCAGAGGGATCTCTCGACACTGGGGGAGTGGGCAAAACAGTGGCAAATGAGTTTCAACATTAGTAAGTGCAGAGTGATGCATGTTGGGGCAAAGAACCCCAATTACATTTATAAACTGATGGGGTCTGAACTCTCTGCGACAAACCAGGAAAGGGACCTTGGTGTCCTGGTGGACAACTCAATGAAGGTGTCAACCCAGTGTGCCTCAGCAGTGAAAAAAGCAAACTCAATGCTAGGGATCATTAGGAAGGGTATAGAAAATAAGTCAGCAAGTGTCATTTTGCCTCTTTATAAATCTATGGTGAGGCCCCATCTGGAATACTGTGTACAGTTCTGGTCGCCATACCTCCAGAAGGATATTATGGAGCTGGAAAAAGTGCAGAGGAGGGCAACCAGAATGGTTAGGGGACTGGAACACCTTCCTTACCATCTGAGGCTGCAACGGTTGGGCCTCTTCACTCTTGAACGACGACGTCTAAGAGGTGACCTGATTGAAGTTTATAAAATCATGCACGGTGTGGACAAAGTAGATAAGGAAAAACTGTTTTCCCTACCGCATAACACTAGAACTAGGGGACACTCCATGAAACTTTTGGGTACTAGTTCTCAAACAAATAAGAGAAAGTACTTTTTCACCCAGAGGATTACTGGTATATGGAACTCCCTGCCAGAAGAAGTGGTGACAGCTGTCAGTCTTGACAGCTTTAAGAAAGGATTAGACAAGTTCATGGAGGACAAGAGTATCAATGGCTATAATTATGGATACTTAAGGACAACCTCCGGGTTGGAGAGATAGGCAGGATATCTCTCAATATCATTTCCAGGGAATCCTAAACAGGCATCTGCTTGGGAATACCCTGAAGGAAATGGTGAGCCACTGTGTGAGACAGAATGCTGGACTGGATGGGCTGTGGCCTGTTCCAGCAAGGCTGTTCTTATGTTCTTATGTTCTTATGTTTGTTTCCTTCCTTCTCTTCATAAACTTAACTGGAAGAATTTATTTTATTCAGAAAAAAGGCAACTGGTTTGAGTATTCGTCTAGTACAGGGGTGCCCAAACTACAGTCCATTGGCCAGATCTGATCTGCAGTGCCAAATCATCTGGCCCGCAGTGCCCATGCCACTCCTGATGTGCAAAATGCTACCATAAATGCACCTGCCACTGTCGTAAATGCATTTTGCAGATGCGTTTGGGTCCGGCTTGCCATAGAACAGCCTTTTTGGACACTGAGAAATGTCCCAACCTAACCATCTCATGCTGAGAATCATTCCAAAGGTATTCAGCATTGCCAATAGTTTGTTGAATGTTTGGATTAAAACCTAGAGGGGACCCATCACCCCTGTTAATGTCAGTCATCCTAAACCAGTGGTTCCCAACGTGGGCCCCATGCCCCATGGGGTAATTCAATTCCCAAAAGTCTAAGTCAGTACATTGGCTGATCAGTGGTTCGTGGTGTCAGAGATTCCATAGTTGGGATAAATTTATTTTATTATTTACCATGTTAATTTACCTTTCATCTGATCTGCACTGAAAAGGTGATAGGCCTTTTCTTCTTTCACCAGATTTCAAATTTGGCGCACTGATTTAATTGCATTGAGTCCTCTTAAAATATATTTTCACCCACCCATTAATTCGCTTTCATATGGCTCTTTAATGTTTAAACCCCTTTATCTGTGATTTTTTATGTAAATTTGTCTATTTTGACCCTATTAATAATGTTAGAAACTTCAGAGAAAATTGCTTTGAAGTCTTCACTTAACCAGTTCTCACCAAAATAGTTCATCTTCCTTCATCTGTGATTGTAACTTGAATCAGGCAGGGACATTATAATTCTTATTGCTTTTTATTAGAGAGGCTGCTTTTCAAAGCTAAAATAGCCAATTTGAACAAGATACTTCATGAGATTAAATTGATAAGCAAGTCTCTTGAAAAGTCTGTGATATAATAATCAGAAAGCGAGTTTTCTGTGTGACTGCCACATTTAAGTCTGTTACCTGCTTCCCATGATAACCATAAAGGTTTTTGTTGTTCAATCGCACAGCCGAGTCGAGTCTCACCCTTTGTGACCTCATGGACCACAGCACACCAGACTCCTCTGTCATCTGCCATCCTCCATAGTCTGCCCAGCTTTACATCCACTGCTTCAACAATGCCATCTAGGAATCTCATTCTCTGCCGCCCCCTTCTCCTTTTGCCTTCAATCTTTCCCAGGGAGTCCTCTCTTCTCAATTGGTGGCCAAAGTACTTGAGCTTCACCTTCAGTATTTGTCTTTCCAAGGAGCAGTCAGGGTTGATTTCCTTTAGGATTGACTGATTTGATCTCCTTGCAGTCCAGGAGACTCTCAAGAGTCTTCTCCAGCACCACAGTTCAAAGACATCTATTCTTCTGCACTCAGCTTTCCTTATGGTCCAACTCTCACAGCCATACATTGCTACTGGGAAGACCACTCCTTTAACTATGCATACTTTTTTGGCAGGGTGATGTCTCTACTTTTTACTATGCTACCTAGGTTTGCCATAGCTTTCCTGCTGAAGAGTAAGCATCTTTTTATTTACCATAAGTGTTAGCTTCAAGTATTTAGTAGAAGAATTTTGTTTTGCTTTCATGAGAATATGAGGCTCATTATTTTGTTTGAAATGTTGGCCACCTGGAAGCTTCTGTAGACCACAGCTTGAGCCTGAAGTCAATCAACTTCCCTGTTTGCTGTTTTCCAGCAATTCATGTTCTATTTAATAATTATTGCTAGTATCTGCTGAGAGATCTCTAGCCTGAATTCACCTAGTCTTTTTTCATAGTAATCTGAATGACAGCAGAGATACCACAGGGTTCTATCTTAGTTCTGTTTCATTCATCATGGTCTACATGTGGCAGGCTCATAGATTTTTATAAAAATATAAAGTCTTCTATTAATTCCTCAAATTTTCTCTTTCCACTGAATTGACCTTTTCATTGGATTTGCCTTTCTGCCATAACCGCAAAAGGCCTGTATTTGACAGTCACTGCTGAATTATACATCATCATGATGTATGTGAAAGTAAGGTACGCGCGGTGGCAAAATGGCCACCGTGCGCTTTGCTGGCCCCGCCCCTAAGGCACGGGTGCATCATGGGAGAGTGGGCATGGCCAGCTTCCCCTTTATAAGGGGTGGCTGAGCCAACGGCCCTCTCTTCCTCAATTTGGCTGGGACCCGGTGCGTTTCTTCGTTCTGTGCCCAGCTGAATTAGCTGACTGCCGCCAGCCCGGGAGCGGGCTAGCGCCATTCCATCGTGGTCAGGACCGCGTGTTCTTTGGGCTCGCTCGGCGAGCGTCGCTTGGCCCCTCACCCGGGGACGGGCGGGAGCCGAGCGCCCTCCTTGGTTGGCCCGGGCTCGGGCAAGCACTTGACTTGCGGTGTTCGCGCCGCTTTTGCTTGCGTGGCAAGCTTTTAGGGCGGGCGGCTGTACTCCTGCCTGGGAACGGGCCGGGGCTGCGCGCCGCCTGCACCGGGCCCTGCTTGCGGCCGTGCGGCTGTGTGGCCATGCCTCTTGCACCGCCTCCCCCTGTATCAGGTGCACATGGCACTGAAGAGGAAGACCGGGCGTGGCGGTCCGGCTGCGGCGTGCCACTCGTGCGCATCCGTGCCTTAGCTGGTAGCGGCACCTGCTCCGGCACCTAATCTCACTCCCCCTCCGAGTAGGAGGGCACGCAGGGTGGCTTCATCCAGCCCTCTGGGGGGGAATACGACCTGCAGGGGGGCGCACCCAGCATAGGGGTCTCTTCCCTGCAAGTCCCGGCTCCCGGCCTGCATGCAGCTGCTGAGCCCAAGCCCCTGCCCAGCCCCCACGCCCATGGGCCATTTTGCGGCCTTGGAGAGGGCTGCGGGCCTCCATCTTTTGGCTGAGGCTGCCTTGCATGCTGACTATTCTGGCTCACCCATTGACAACTCATTGCCGGCCTCTGTCGACTCCCAGCTAGCGTGGCTTGAGAGGGCCCTGCTGGCTGTGCCCGGGGGCCGCCCGCTGCCCAGCCCTGCTGGGGTGCATGCCCCGGCTGCATCGTCATCTGCAGGGGGCATCGAGCGTGGTTCCTTGGATGGCACGAGCTCTAGTTCGTTCCTGAGCTCCGATGCCCCTGCCCGCACTGAACCGCCGGTGGGGGCGGCGGGAGGGGTTGCGTCCAGTGAGTATAATGGTGAAGTTAGATCCACGCACACTCATTCTGTGCCTCCCATGTTAGCCACTTGGCCGTGACCAGCTGGCGCCAGTGCGGTTCCTTCTGTGTCACACTTGCCGCCTATCATGGCTGTGCAGTCCCGGGCGGGGGAATGGAGGGCTCCTTACCCCCCGCCACTGCCGGCCATCCCACAGGCCACCCCACAATTACCTTATCCGGTTTGGCCTTAATTAAGTTGGATGTTTTGGAGCGTTGGCTGCGCGTCTACCCCAACCAGGCGGATGCCAAGTATATTTTGGCGGGTTTCTCTGACAGTTTTCATATCCCATTTGTAGGGGTACACTTGCCACAGCATGCACCTAATTTGATCTCCCTGAGGGGGATGGAACAGGTTGCCCGGGTTAAGATATTCAAGGAGGTCCGGGAGGGCCGGGTTGCTGGTCCCTTTGATGACCCACCTTTACCCAACCTCAAAGTGTCGCCCCTGGGTTTGGTTCCCAAGAAGGTACCAGGGGAATTTCGCCTAATTCACCATTTATCTTACCCAGCCGGTAAATCTGTGAACGACGCTATACCGGATGAGCTATGCTCAGTCCGGTACACTTCATTTGATAAGGCGCTCAACATGGTCCGGGCGTGCGGCCGGGGGGCTATGATGGCCAAGTGTGACATCAAGTCGGCCTTCCGCCTCCTGCCTGTTCACCCGGATGATTTTGAGTTGCTGGGTTTCCGTTTCCAGGGACAGTATTTTGTTGTTAAGGCCATGCCTCTCGGGTGTTCTGTCTCTTGCTCGGCTTTTGAGCATTTCAGTTCATTCCTGCATTGGGCCTTCAAACGCCGTTCTGGGGTTCGTTCAGTGTCACATTACCTGGACAATTTTTTGTTTGGGGCCCCTGCAGACTCGGATGAGTGCGTGCGCCTGTTGGCCGCATTTCAGAGACTCATGGCTGAATTTGGGGTGCCGTTGGCTCCAGAGAAGATGGAGGTTCCCGCCACTTGCTTAGTCTTTTTAGGGATTGAATTGGATATCGTAGCCCAGACCTCCAGGTTGCCTCAGGACAAAGTCACCCGCATCTCGGATGCTATCCGTTCTCTACTGGCCAAAAGTAATGCTTCCCTTCAGGTGGTTCATGGGTACCTCAATTTTGCTTGCCGGGTCATCGCCCCCTGCCGTGCGTTTGCCAGGCGCCTTTGCGATGCCATGGTTGGGTTATCCAGGAAGCACCACAAGGTTCGTTTGACTAGGGCCATCAGGGCCGACTTGCAGGTGTGGTTGGGGTTCCTGTCGGATTTTAATGGGGTTTCCTTCTGGCGTAATGAGCGCCTGACCGCACCAGTATTCCAAATTCAGTCAGATGCATCTGGGGCATTTGGCTGTGGGATGTACTTCGATGGGCACTGGTCTTACGGTAGGTGGCCGGAGGCCTGGCAGGGCACTGCTGTGCTTAGGGACCTCACCTTCTTGGAGTCCTTCCCTATTTTGGGAGCTCTCTTACTCTGGGGTGAGGCCTGGGCGAACTCGGTGGTCCATTTCTGGTGCGACAACGCAGCTGTTGTCCACATTGTCAATTCCCAGATGTCTTGCTCCCCTAGGGTTATGGCCATGGTCCGCCATTTTGTGTTGTGTGCATTGCGCCTCAACGTACTGTTTAAGGCCAGACACGTACTGGGTATCAGGAATGATATTGCTGACGCTTTGTCTCGCCTACAGATCGATCGGTTCTGGACTCTGGCACCGGAGGCTGATGACCTGCCTTTGGCACTCCCGGCCGAGATGTGGAGGTTTGGCGTGGAGAGGTGAACCGGGCCATCGCTCTTTCGCTGGCTAGCAGCACCCGTAAGGCGTACTCGCTTACGCAAAGGCCTTTGAGGCATTCTGCCATGAGGTATCCCTCCCTGGTATTTGGCCCACCCCCGTGGATCACCTATTGCAATTCATGGTTCACCTCCATGGCAAGGGGTTGGCACCCAGGACTATTGCGGGCCGCCTTTCTGTGTTGGCTTTCTATGCGAAGGTTAACGGCTTTGCAGATGTCACTTCGGATTTCAGGGTTCGCCGTGTTTTAGAGGGGTGGTCTCGCGAGCGAGGCCCGCGCCCTGATCCACGACAGCCTATTTCCCCGGACATGCTCCTGCGGCTTGCCGGTGTTTGGCCGACAATATGCAGAGATCAATACGAGGCCTGCCTTTTCCATGTGGCTACCTCACTGGCATTTTTTGGCACACTTCAGGTCAGTGAGCTCGTGGTTGCGTCCTGCACGGACACGTCATGCAGGGCATTGGAATTAGCTGATCTGTCAGTCACCCACAAATGGCTATGGTTATCCATTCGTTTTTCCAAGACTGATCAGCTTGGCAAGGGCAGCACGCTCATGTTGTACGCATGCAGCAACCCCGTGATCTGCCCGGTCAGGGTACTTCGCACCTTCTTGTCATCGTGTGGTGGTTCCCAGGGCCCCTTTTTCTGTCATGCTGACGCTCTCCCCCTCACCAAATACCAATTTTTGGAAAGTTACGGGGGCGGCACTAGACAAACTGGGCTTGCGGGGTGTGTGTTTTGGGACCCACTCTTTCCGCATTGGTGCGGCATCCACCACGGCAGCGTGTGGATACACCGAGGGGGCTATCCGCTCCATGGGGCGGTGGGGTTCCAATCGTTTCCGTTCATATGTGCAGCCGTTGGTGCAGTAGCACTTTGCTTGTGTATTTTCTTTTCCTTTCAGGTGTGGCGTGCCTCGGGAGGCCTGCACGGGTCTGGATCATTGGGCACCGCTACGTGTATTGAGCCATCCGCTATGCTGTGTCCACTTCTTGGGGGCCACACCTGGGCATTGGCACATTGGTGCTGCTACGTTGGTTTGGCTTCCGCGGCATCCGTTGGCATTCATTGATTCCCTTTATCAGGTTCATGGGAGACCAGAGCCCCCCCGATGTTCTTATCATACACCTGGGTGGCAATGACTTAGCTCAGATTACGGGTTTGGAGTTGACATGTGCCATTCAATGTGATCTTGCCCTGTTGGGTCAGTCCTGGCCACAGGCACAGATCGTTTGGTCTCAAATGATACCACGCATGTTTTACCGAGGTGGAATTGATCCACGAGGAGTTGTCCGGGCCCACAGGTCGGTTAACAGGGCAGTGGCCCATTACGTATATGCCAACGCTTTGGGGGCGGTGGTCCCACTCCCGCTCATATGCATACAGGACCGCTGTCTGTATCGTGCTGATGGTGTACACTTGTCGGACAGGGGCATGGACCTCTTTTTGTCATCCATACAGACGGGCCTGTTGGCCGTTTGTGGCCATGGTGGGGCGGCGAGTCGGTGAACTCCTCCCCGTGTGGCGGATAGCACTGGTTAGGGGCAACTGCATTAACATTTAACAGGCTAGATACAGTTGGTTGGCCATTGGGAGGACAAGGTTAGCCAAACTGGTATTGCCATCCAGCTTACTTAATTAGGCAACACACAGAGTAAGTCAACAACACGCTTCCGCTGAAGCCGGTTGTTGGCATAGGCTCTCACATTGTTACCGCAGTAGCAAGTTGTGAGAGTCAGTTAATCAGGACTCTAATTGGATTTGCCCCTTACCAGTGCTATTGCGGCACGTCTGATCCTTAACCATTGTTAAGGTAGGCCTTGTTTGAATTTAAATAAATGTGGCCCAATTATAATCCAAAAATTCTGTTTCCGTGTCGTTATTGAGGTGTGGGTACGGCAAGGATCTTTTTCTCCTGATATAGAGCAACTTGCTTTGCTGTTCCTTCATTGCATTTCAAGTAAGTGCCTTTCTGCTGCTTCATCATCCCATCTGGAGGGATTCTTTTAGAATGTTTCCTATCCTGCTTTGGAATTAATCATCCTGAATAGTTTAACCATACCTGTCAACCCGCGGTTCCAGAAAAAACAGGACCTGTGCAGATCGCTTGTGCGCAGGTCGCTTTCCACGCATGCGTGGAAGTGCTACGCCGCTTGTGCAGCCCCTACGCAAGCAGCGTAGCGCTTCCACCCATGCGTGGAAAGCGTTTTCCCCCACTGCCAAATTACGGGGCTTTGGCAGTGCGGGGCGGGTTATGACGTCAATCGGCGTCAAATTCCATGGTAATCCCGGCCAAATCGGGATGGTTGACAGGTATGAGTTTAACATCATGTAAAACCATGACTCCTGAAAGGACAAACTGGATACTGGGGCTGTTCTGTGTCATATTTTTGGACTGCAGGTCCCAGAATTTTCCAAAGGAATTGCAACCCACAAACCCAAATCAGCACACTTATACATTTCCCCCCTCCAGAGAAGGTATTCAATGGGCTTCACCTGTACCAGTAGCTTCCTACTATTAAAAAAAAGGAAAAGGAAGAGAAAGAAGCTTCCTGGAAGTTCTAATTTCTTTCTGATTTTTACACAAGTTTTGTGCATTGCCATCAAATGTGCACATTTCTGTATACAGTGGTACCTCATACAATGATTTTAATCTGTTCCACGGGGCTCGTTGTTGTGCGAAACAATTGCTATACGATACCTGCATCATACAGCGATTTTCCCTATGGGATGCATCATACAACAAATTTTTTTTTTTGCTAAGTGGGTTTTCCCATTGAAAAATTGTTGTACGATTTTTACCACAGGGAAAATGGCTATGTGGGACACCATTCCCCCACTCCAAACCTAATTATTATGCGATTTCGTTGCTATATGGGGCAATTGTTGTATGAAGTTCCACTATATATTGTACCAGTACACACATTTATTTGTGTGCATTGTTTTATGTGCATTTTATTTCTCCAAAATGATTCATAAACCTTGCAAATGTGCAAATTCTCAGTTATTCTACCCTTACCCACCATTTCCCCTTTCCTATCCATAGAATAACTGAGTTGGAAGTCTCCTATGAGTCCATCAATCCCAACCCTGTGCTCAATGCAGGAATCAAAAACAAAGCAGATCTGACAGATGTTTGTCCAATTTTCTCTTGAATGCCTCCAAGGTCATTGGTTCCATTGTTGGAACCAGATATTCTGCCTAGTTTTGGCTTCCTGTAGTTTCAGCCTATTATTAAGAGCCCTAAAAACTGAGATGATCAAGAGCAGTGCCTACCCCTTCTCATTATGACTATCTTTCAAGTATTTCAAGAGTGCAAATATTATCTCCTCAGATTTCTTCTCTCAAGGCTAAGCATGCCTCGTTCTTTCAGTCTTCCCTCATAGGGTTTGGTTTCCAGTCCCATGACTATTCTTGTTGCCCTCATCTGAACCTGTTTCAGTTTGTTGGCATCCTTCTTGTAAGATACTCTGTATATTGTCCAATGTATTTGACATTCTTTTCTATATCTTTTTTATGGGTAGGAAATGGTAAATGGTGGGTAAGAGTACTCAAGGGTGTCAAAATGGTGATTCTTGTAGAGCAGGGCTCCTCAAACTTGGTTCTCCATGTGTTCTTAGACTTCAATTTCCAGAAGCCCAAGTCACCACACCTGCTGGTCAGGGCTTCTGGGAACTGAAGACTGAGAACATCTGGAGAGCCAAGTTTGAGGAACCCTGTTGTGGAATCTATATCTGTAAGAAGGGGGTTGGGCCGTGCGTGTCCAGCATGCGTGGCCACACCCATCCCTACTATCCCGTAATGAGCTATCCACACTTACCTTTTGACCCTGCGAGCATCACCGCAAGGGTCCGGAAGCTGAGAGTGGGGCCAACGGCCCATGAACCTGAACAAAAAAAACCCTATGCTTCCCAGTGTCCTCCACGCCGCGCCACCCCTCAGCCAATCAGGCTGAAGGCTGTGAGCATGGAGGAGGGGGAGCAGCTGGCGCGCACATAAAACAAACCGGCCAACGCGCAATCGCCTTCCCCAGGATGTTGGGGCCGAAAGCTTTGGCCCCCGCAAACTGAAAGAAGCGAACCACTTCCCTCTAGGAGACGAAGGCTGAGAACAGCGCTCCGTTCTCGGCCTTCGTCTCCCGGAGGGAAGCCATTGCCTTTCATGGAGGTTGGGGGCCGAAAGCTTCAGCCCCTACCAATTGAGGAAAATGAACCACTTCCCTCTGGGAGAAGGCGCCAGGCAGGGATCCGCCAGGGTAGGCTGCTCCCCTGATGGATTCCTGTCTCTCGCTCTTACAATTCTCCTTCTGCTGTTTTGAAAACAGCCCTTGAAACAAGGGAGGGAGAATGTCAAGGTGAGAGACAGGAATCCGTCATGGGATTCCCGTTGTTTTGAGGGCTGTTTTCGAAACAGCGGAAGGGAAATTGCAGGACGAGAGGCAAGGTAGGCTTCTCCCCTGTCAGATTCCTGCCTCTTGCCCTTGACATTCTCCCTCCGTTGTTTCAAGGGCTGTTTTCAAAACAGTGTAAGGAGAATGGCAAGGGCGAGAGGCAGAAATCCATCAGGGGAGAAGCCTACCCTGGCAGATCCCTGCCTGTCACCCTTGCCGTGTCTTTGGCCATCCCCTTCCTCCTTAGCATCACACCCAAAAACACCCCAATACATTTTTAAAAAAGCCTGCCCGGCAAGGCTGGGCAAAAAATGCTAGTATTTATAAATGGCAGCAGGTAGCCACTTTCAATTCCAGGAGCTTCCTAGTCTTGCTTCTGTTTGCTAGCAAGCAAGTAGGCAAGAGATCAGAGTCTTCTTCATTTGTTGTCAAGAGAGAGGGTCCACCAAAAGCATCCTGCACAACAAACAGCCCTGCAAAACCTGAGTTGGCAGTATTCCTACTGTCCACTTCCTCCATTTCCAGATCCTGAAACACTTGTCTCTTGAAGGGATTTCAAAAGTGCATCTTTAAGGACAAACTCACATTTAACATCCCCAACAGGTAGAGATAAAGAAATGAAGGGCATGTTTTTCATGCAGGAAGTCCCATTTTCATGACTAGGCATGTTCTTTGATTCCTGAATTTACTGTCCAGAAGTTCTTTTTTACTTAACCCCAATAGTCTTTTAAAAGAATTGAATATCCTGGTTTGTAAGATCTTGTCCTTAACCATTCTCATGAACTTTTTAATGATTTCTGAATAAGCAACGTGTTGTTAGTTCAAAAAAAGCCACAGCTGCATAAAAATATGAAAATTGCCCATTTATTCCTGCTTCTTGCTTCCTCTTCCTAATCCATAATTGGTCAGTAGAAGAACACTTCTTATTACTGTAGCACAGAAAAACCTGCTACTAGGTTTACTTAGAAGCCCAAGATACCAACTTTAACAGTGAGTCAGTTTTTTTTGGTATTTCTCAAGTGTCGGGTCATTGTGGATTTTTACACAGTCTATTAATAGCACAGCAAATAAGCTTACGTTTGAATCTCAAATTCGAGGGAAAGTCCCTTTAATGTCTGGTGTAATGTTTACCATCTCCCTTGACTAAGAAACTGACACTGAAGCAAATTGCCTGCTTTGTTGTTTTTTCTACACATCCATTTTGCAGGTATTTATCCTGGTACCATTTCTGAGAGTAGGATTGTGAAATCCTTCTTAATAACATAAGCATACGGTAGGTCAGACTGTGACACCGACAAATAACATTGAAAGCTTGCTAAGATGCATTAGGCACGCTCCTCCATTAGCACACATTCCTTCTCTTAAAAGCATATTATTGGACCACAAAAGCCAAGAACTTAACTCATGCAAAGCAGTAGTCTTTGGTTAAGTTGATTTTGTATATTCATTCTCTGTGTGGGTGTGTCATCAGTCTGGTTGCAGGAAATCATTACCCTTAGTTTCTCTCCCATTTAGCAGTTCAGATAAAAGAATGACCTAGGGCAGGGTTTGTCAACTTTGGGGCCCTAGGTATTCTCAGACTCAGTTCCCAGTAGCCCAAGTCAATACACTTGCTAATGGAGACTTCTGGTAATTGAAGTCCAATAACATCTGGGGGGCCAAGGTTGGCCAACCTTGTCCTAGGGATATGTTGCATCTTTCCCTAATGGAAGGGCATGGTTTTGCTTTGTACTATTTGGTCCTCTCTTACTGCCCAGGCGCCTTTAACTGAATGTGGATTCTTCTTTCTGCATGAGTCAATGGTTCCCAACATGGGGCCCATGCCCCACAGTGAGACTTCAATTCCCAGAAGCCTAAGTCAGTACATTGGCTGATCAGTGCTTTGGGGAATTGACTCAGGCTTCTGGGAATTAAGAACATAAGAACATAAGAACAGCTTTGCTGGAACAGGCCACAGCCCATCCAGTCTAGCATTCTGTCTCACACAGTGGCTCACCATTTTCTTCAGGGTATTCCCAAGGAGATGCCTTCACCTGCTTAGGATTCCCTGGAAATGGCATTGAGAGATATCCTGCCTATCTCTCCAACCCTGAGGTTGTCCTTAAGTATCCATAATTATAGCCATTGATACCCTTGTCCTCCATGAACTTGTCTAATCCTTTCTTAAAGCTGTCAAGACTGACAGCTGTCACCACTTCTTCTGGCAGGGAGTTCCATAGACCAGTAATCCTCTGGCTGAAAAAGTACTTTCTCTTATTTGTTTGAGAACTAGTACCCAAAAGTTTCATCGAGTGTCCCCTAGTTCTAGTGTTGTGCGATAGGGAAAACAGTTTTTCCTTATCTACTTTGTCCACACCGTGCATGATTTTATAAACTTCAATCAGGTCACCTCTTAGACGCCGTCGTTCAAGAGTGAAAAGGCCCAACTGTTGCAGCCTCAGATGGTAAGGAAGGTGTTCCAGTCCCCTAATCATTCTGGTTGCCCTCCTCTGCACTTTCTCCAACTCCATAATATCCTTCTGGAGGCATGGCGACCAGAACTGTACACAGTATTCCAGATGGGGCCTCACCATAGATTTATAAAGAGGCAAAATGACACTTGCTGACTTATTTTCTATACCCTTCCTAATGATCCCTAGCATTGAGTTTGCTTTTTTCACTGCTGAGGCACACTGGGTTGACACCTTCATTGAGTTGTCCACCAGGACACCAAGGTCCCTTTCCTGGTTTGTCGCAGAGAGTTCAGACCCCATCAGTTTATAAATGTAATTGGTTTTTTTTGCCCCAACATGCATCACTCTGCACTTACTAATGTTGAAACTCATTTGCCACTGTTTTGCCCACTCCCCCATTGTCAAGAGATCCCTCTGGAGCTCCTCACAATCTCTCACAGTTTTCACTACCCTGTATAATTTAGTATTGTCAGTAAATTTGGCTACCTTGCTTTTTACTCCTACCTCTAGATCATTTATAAGAGGTTGAAAAGCAGGGGGCCCAGTACTGAACCTTGGGGGACCCCACTCTTTACTTCCCTCCACTTGGAGAAGTGTCCATTGAGTGCTACCCTCTGTTTCCTGTCCCTTAGCCAGTTGCTGATCCAGGACAAGACCTGTCCCTTTATTCCATGACTGGTAAGTTTATTCAAGAGCCTTTGGTGTGGGACCTTGTCAAAAGCCTTCTGAAAGTCCAGATAAACAATGTCAACTGGATCCCCCTTATCCGCATGCTTGTTGACACTCTCAAAAAATTCCAACAGATTAGTGAGCCATGATTTGCCCTTGTAAAAGCCATGTTGGCTCTCCTTTAGAAGCGCCTTCTCTTCTATGTGCCTATTAATTCTATCTTTTAGGATGGTTTCCATCATTTTACCTGGGACACATGTCAAACTGAAAGGTCGGTAATTTCCTGAATCACCCCCCGATCCTTTTTTGAAAATTGGTGTTACATTCGCTACCTTCCAGTCATCAGGCACAAAGCCTGATTTGAGGGAAATATTATATATTTCCGCTAGGAGATCAGCAATTTCATCTTTAAGTTCCCTGAGAACTCGTGGATGGATGCCATCTGGTCCCGGTGATTTGTTAGTGTTTAGCTTAACAAGACATGCAAGGACCTCCTCCCTGGTTATTTCTATCTTGCTTAATTCTTCGCTTTCCCTCCCTATGAAGATAAGGCTCTGTTTTGGGCATGTGATCTCTGTCTTCTTCAGTGAATACTGAAGCAAAGAATTCATTGAGTCTCTCTGCAATCTCTGTTTCCTCTTTAATAACCCCTTGCCTTCCATTGTCATCTAATGGTCCAATGGCCTTCCTAGTTGGGTTCTTACTTCTAATGTACTTAAAGAAGTCTTTGTTATTTCTCTGAGTATTTTTAGCTATACGCTCCTCAAAGTCTTGCTTTGCTTTCCTGATTGTTGCCTTGCATTTGTTCTGCCAGAATTTATGTTTCTGCCTGCTGTCCTCATTCAGACAAGCCTTCCTTCTTCTAAATGAGCTTTTCTTGCTCTTGATCACTTCCCGAACAGCTCCTGTAAGCCACATCGGAGTCCTCTTGGACCTGGCAGTGCCCTTTTTCCTTTTGGGTATGCATTCCAATTGGGCCTCTGTTATTGTTTTTGTAAACAGCGTCCATGCTTCTTGGAGTGTTTGGACTCTCTCAATTTTCCCTTTCAGCTTCTTTTTTACTAGTTTCCTCATCTTTGGGAAATTTCCTTTTTGAAAATTTAAGGTCTCTGTGTTAGATTTTATCAGTGACTTGCAGTCTATGATCAAGTTAAACATAATTGAGTTGTGGTCACTGTTCCCTATTGGATCAGTCACATTAACATCTTGCACCAGATCCTGAGTATTACTCAGGATCAAGTCAAGGATTCTTGTACCTCTAGTTGGGTCTTCAACCATCTGTCCCAGGGAACAATCATTTAGAGTATCTAGGAACTTTATCTCTTTATCATGTGCTGAATAACAGTTCACCCAGACTATGTGAGGGTAATTGAAGTCCCCCATTATAACCAGGCTTCCCTTCTTGGATGCCTCCTTTACAACATTCTCCAACTGCCAGTCTCCCTCAAGAGTTTGGGTCAGAGGCCGATAGTATATGCCTACAGTTAGACCATCCTTGTGGCCTGGTACTCTTACCCACAGAGCTTCTAATGGTGACTCCAAATCACCTAGATATTCCAATTCATACGATTTTATCACTTCTTTGACATACAAGGCTACACCACCTCCCATTTGCCCCTTCCTATCCTTCCTGTACAGTTTGTAGCCTGGGATAACTGTATCCCATTGGTTATTATCCGTCCACCAGGTTTCAGTGATACCAATAATATCAATATTCTTATCTATTGCTAAGTATTCCAGCTCCCCTATTTTGTTCCAGAGGCTTCTAGCATTTATATACAAGCATTTATATATGCTTTCCTGATACAGTCTTTTGAGTCCAGTTGCATTGTTAGACTGCCTCTTGCATCCTTCTGCTAGAGTGCTGGTGACTAGCTCCTTGCTCTGCTCAGTAATTTTTGCATCCTCCTCACTACTCAAGTACACACTTTCCCGAACCGGATGCTGCCCAGCTCCTGTCGGCTTTCCCCCAGTTATCAGTTTAAAAGCTGCTCTGCAGCCTTTTTGATGTTGAGTGCCAGCAATCTGGTCCCATCATGGTTCAAATGCAACCCATCCCTCCTGAACAGATTTGGCTTGTCCCAAAATGTTCTCCAGTTCCTGACAAATCTGAAGCCCTCCTCTCGACACCACTGCCTCATCCACGCATTGAGGCTTCTGAGCTCTGCCTGCCTGGTAGGTCCTGCGCGAGGGACAGGCAGCACTTCTGAAAATGCTACCTTGGAAGTCCCGGACTTCAATCTTTTTCCTAACAACCTAAATTTGGCTTCCAGGACAGACCGCTTGGCCTTCCCAACATCATTGGTACCAACGTGTACCATGACAACTGGCTCGTTCCCAGTTCTCTCTAACAATCTATCTAGATTTCTTGTGATGTCTGCAACTTTTGCACCTGGCAGGCAAGTCACCATACGGTTATCATGTGCATCACAAATCCATTTCTCTGTATTTCTAATTATTGAATCGCCTAATACAAGGAGCCTCTCTCCTGCAGTCTGTTCATCTACATGCACCTCATCAACCATATTAAGGGAGAGAACCTCAGTTTGTTCCTGTTGTTTATCTTCCTGGATCTCATGAAGTGTGATGAAGGAGAGATCATCAGGTGGAACCAGTTGGAATTGAAATCCAAAAAAGCACTTGCCGTCTATCAACATCTGAAGGGCCAAACATTCCTCATCCTTCATCTTGACAAAACAAGAGAACTTTAAATTCTATTATCTTTTTGCTTATCTCCAACAGCCTTTGCAGGCGCACCCCCCAAAGAAAGACTCAGACACCGGTATATGGATAAAGGCATTGGGCCACTTTTATTGAATAATGCCCTAGTCCGAATTATAACTTTCAATTGGTGTATTCATCCAGTTGTAATTCTTAAGGCAAGCAGGCCGCAGTAACACTGGTAAGGTTCCTCCCAAAATTGCCAATGGCAATTGGCTACAATGTATCCATTTGTATCCATTTGTTTGTTGACACAAACAAATTGTTGACTGGAGTCAATAAACTATCTACTGACCCCACCCTATGACGTGTATCCGTCAAATCACGGGGTGATGCATGCTGAAAAGCTCCTGCCATCACCCCTTGCCTGGTTCGTCGTTGACCGGTCAAAGCTATTACACCTGTACCTGTCTAAATGTTGGCCAGTCAATTGCGAACCTGCCGGATACCTATGGGTCATAAATCTTTACCTTACCAGTGCTACCCGCCACACGGGGAGGCTTCAATGAAGACTCACCGCCCCCCCCCCCCAGACCGTCAGCTCGGTCAACAGGCCTGCTTGCAAATCTTCCAAAAAGAGGTTCATACCTCTAGCCGACAGGTGGACCCCATCCCCTGCATAAAGATCATAATTTTGTAAACTAATCGTGGGGTGTCGGATGACCATCCCCAAACCCTTGTCTGCCAAGAACCGGGCAACAGCCCTGTTCACCGAGCGGCGAGCGCGGTCAAGGGCATGGAGGTCAATACCTCCCCTGTAGGAATGACGCGGTACGATGTCTGACCATAGCAGCCTTGTGGACGGCCACACATAATGCAAATAAGCTAGGTCACTGCAAATCGTGAATTTTAAGGAAAGGCCAGTGACCTGGGTGAGGTCATTGCCCCCGAGGTGCAGTACAAGGACATCAGGCGGTTCAGCATCCCTGATGGAAAACAGGAATGGCAACAGTTCCCGCCATCTCATTCCGCGCTTACCGTACCAACGTATGCGTGCGGTTGCACGCAGTCCAAGCTGGGGTCCCCACTCTGTCGCCGCAGCATACTGCGCTGCCCAGTGCACGTAACTGTGGCCCACCAGCCATACTGCCACCGGTGTGCGGGGACACACAGGGTCTGTAAAGGAAGAAAAGAGAACAATGACTTAACTTTTACTCATACCTGAAGAGGGTGAACATATAATGCAAAACGCATAGATCCCCATCTTCCCATACGGCGTATATCAGCCTCAGAGTACCCAAATGCAGCCGCAGTGGATGCAGCACCTATCCTAAATGAATGGGTGCCGTAACAAGCCCCGGGGAGGCCAACACTGGATAGTGCCATACCGGTCACCTTCCAAAATGAAATTTAGTAAGGGGAGACCCATCCTGGTGGCAGAAAAACGGGCCAGGGTGTGCACCACGCACTGCTAAGAACTCCTGTAGGGCACCAACCGGACAGATGTCTGCGATGGAACATCGTAGCAGTCTAACTCCACTGCCTACGCCGTGCTGATCAACCTTTGAGGACCGTATCCTCAACTGAGCCCACTCATTAGTGACATAGACATCGTCGAGTTCCAGTGCCCTACGAGTCGCATCCGCCTTAGACAGTAGTACCAACTCACTGATGCGGAGCGCTCCAAAGAAGGCCACCATGGTAGCCGCGTGAAAAAGAGCCACCTCATACTCATCATAACACAGATTATGCCAGCCTCGAGCAAGGTGGGTCAGTACCTCTGGTGAAATTGTGTGGCGAGTGTCCGGGCGGCGGCCACGTTCCCGTGTCCACCCCTCCAAAACATGTCGTATGCGGAAATCATTCACGCAGTCAGCAAAACCCCTCACTTTGGCCATAAATGCCAGTGCCGACAGCCTGGATGCCATAGTGCGAGGAGCCAAACCCTGACTGTGTAAATAAACCATAAATTGTAAAACTTGTTCCACTGGAATGGGCCACACTTCGGGCAACTGAAGTTGCACACAAAAGGTTCTAAATTGAACGAAAGCATGTTGATATGCCTTACGCGTGCGAGGTGCCAAAGACATGCCGATCGCCCGGTTCACCTCTCCTTGTCAAATGTCCAAATCTCGGCCGGGAGTGGCGAGGGGAATTCCTCTGCTTCCGGAGCCAAGGCACGGAACCGGGGGATCTGCAGGCGGGATAAAGCATCAGCAATATCATTGTTAATGCCTGGTACATGTCTGGCCTTAAAGAGCACATTCAGACGTAGGCTACGTAACACAAACTGACGAACCAACGCCATCACCCTGGGTGACTTAGACGTCTGAGCATTGACAATGTGGACTACCGCCGCATTGTCACACCAAAAATGGACCACTGAGTCGGCCCACTCCTCGCCCCATAGCATCAAAGCTCCCAGGATTGGAAAGAACTCAAGGAATGTAAGATCGCGGAGGTGATCCGTGCCCCGCCATGCTGGAGGCCATTGGCCATAAGCCCACCTCCCCTCAAAGTAAATCCCATATCCCAGGGAGCCGGAGGCATCCGACTGTACTTGGAATCTAGGGGAAACCAAAAGGTCGGATCTCCAGAAAGAGACCCCATTAAATTCCCGCAGGAATTTAAGCCAAACCAAAAGGTCAGCTCGCGTGCCCCTGGTCAGTCGGACCCTGTGGTGGCGTTTTAACAGACCAGACATGGCGTCACATAGGCGCCGCGCAAATGCTCTGCCGGGCGTCACCACCCTGCAGGCGAAGTTAAGATGGCCATGAAGTACCTGAAGCTCACGAAGTGACACCTTACGTTTGGCCAGCAAGGCCAAAATCATCGCGGAGATCCGGGTGACCTTGTCAATGGGTAACCGGGATGCCTGTGCAACCGTGTCAATTTCAATACCCAGAAATGTGAGCGTACTGGATGGGCCCTCGGTCTTTTCGGGCACTAAAGGGACACCCAGTTCCCGCATTAGCGTCTGAAATGTAGTGAGGAGACGCGTGCACGTGTCCGAGCCCCGTTCACCCCCGAACAAAAAGTCATCGAGGTAATGGGCTACAGACCGAGACCCGGACCTGCGAACAAAGGCCCACTGAAGGAAAGTGCTAAAACGTTCGAATGCTGAACATGAAATAGAGCAGCCAAAAGGCATGGCCTTGTCTACATAGAACTTCCCTTGGAATCTAAAACCCAATAGCTCAAAGTCCCCCGGGTGCACTGGCAGTAATTGGAATGCCGATTTAACGTCACATTTTGCCAGGAGGGCACTAGGACCACAAGAGCGCACCATCCGTAGGGCTTGGTCAAACGACGTATACCTGACCGAACAAAGGTCATCAGGAATAGCATCATTGACAGAGTAACCCGCCGGGTACGATAGATGGTGGATTAAACAGAATTCACCCGGGGTCTTTTTAGGTACTAGCCCCAGAGGGGAGACCTTCAGGTTAGGGAAGGGTGGTTCGGAAAAGGGGCCCGCCACCCTCTTGGCCTCTACTTCTTTGGCAATACTCAGGGCAGCTACCTCCTCTTTACCCTTCAGGGAAAGTAAATTGGGGGCATCTTGGGGTCCCCGCACCCCTTTGAATGGGATACGAAAGCCCCACTGGAAACCCTCCAGGAGGTACCTCGCGTCCTCCCTCCTTGGATAAGTTGAGAGCCATCGCTCCAACATCAATCAATCAATCAATCAATTTAATTTGTACCCCACCCTACTCAGCACAAGGCCGACTCAGGGCGGCCTCACAACATATCACAAAATTTACACATTTTCAAAATTACAAATTACAGAATACAATTCAGAAAATATAACATACAATTAAGCAAAGTTCATACCAAAAACAAAGTTAAACCCACAACCCCAAACACAGCCAGGGCTCCATGTCCAAAATGTACTCCAAAGAAAACAACATTGTCCTCTTTTGGGGGAGCCATGCACTAGCCTCGCGTCTCTGGGGCCGATGGAGTAGGTCCTGGAGCAGGCAACGCGGCGGGGGCAGTTTTGGCGTCTGCTCCTCTCCCCCCACCCCCGGCAACAAGCACGGGAGGGCGAGGGCGACACAGCTGTCCCACATCTCCGGGGCCGATGGAGTGGGTCCTGGAGCAGGCAACATGGTGGCGGCAGCAGCTTCCGCGTCTGCTCCTCTTACCCCCTCCCCGGCAACAAGCACGCTCAGGACCTAGAGATGTAGAGGTCAGTGCTCCCACTGGTGTGGCTGGGAGGAAAGGCAGCTTCCCGGCAGTCCATGGCGGGGGTTGGGCAGCAGTCCAACCCCCGTTAACTGGGGAGGGGGCCTTTTGACTGGCTAGCTCCATCCGCAGAAGCTCTGCCCACTCCCTGTCCACCTCTACCTCTGCCCTGTGACCTACCAGCCCGCGGGGACGCGGCAGCGGCGTGGGGGCCAGCGCAAGAGGGACACTCGTGTTTCTATCGGCACTGTCACTTATTGCACACGCCATTAGCCGTGAAGCTCCAACACAGCAAGCGGGCTGGAACCCCCTGCCCCGCCGGCTGTCGGGGAGCCTGTGTTGGAGCAGCTCGCTGCACGGCATGGCCACAATGGTACCTATCCCCAGGCGCCGGACGCGTGGGGGTCATGTACAAGAGCCACAATTTTTGACAGGGCTCATCCCATCTCCTCTCCTGGTGTAGGGGCACCCTCATTCTAAATTCCTCATCGTAAGCCAACCACGATGGGCCAGGGAAATCCACCATCGCCCTGTAAATATTGTACAAGTATTGGACCATAGGAATGGCCAGATCCGGCCGGGCGCTAAGGTATACCACCATATAAATATGATATGCCGGCAACCAGTTGGCCCAGGTGCGCGGTGGCTTACGACGACGAGACAATTCCTTGTCTCTGTCATCCTGTCCCTCTCTCTCTTCCTTGGTGGGCTCACGGTTCAGTAGGGAGAATATATCCACGTACTCCCCCCGCCAAATCTTCTCCCTCGTGACCTGGGACAAATGATCACCAAGGGGCAAGGAATAACCAGCCGTCGGCAAAGCCGTCACTGGCACATTATGTATAGGGGGCATACGCAGCAAGACCTGGATAGCCCCTGCGATGCCCGGCACTGCCCCGGGGGTGGAAACCCCCGCCCTCAATGAGGTGCCATTTTGAAACCAAGGGGCACTGGGATAGACTGGTAACTGATGCCCACTCGCCTCAACTTGACGAGGCCAGGGCCACTGAACCCCACCACTGGAAGTGTGCTGTGATGTAGGTGCACTAATTTGAACCTGATACTCACAAGGTGCACCCCCATGAGCCGCCCCCACCGGGGGTTCCGGCCCACGGCGGGCGTCGGAGCTCACGACCGGAATCGAGCTCTGGGGCCACACCTGATTACTCCCCGTCTGCAGATCTGGACGAACAGGGAGCTGCGAGACACCGGCAGGTACAGGCCGGAGCGTCTCAAGCAGCTCAACCCGGCTGGCCGCCTGGTGCAGTGTGGCGGCAGTCGAGGTAGCCAGTGCACACGAAGGGGCCCCGGCAGAAAGAGAAGCGCCCCCTCCCACAGGAGGCTGTGCAATACCCAAGGATGCCTCCAGCACTGCTAAACGTGCTAGCAAAGCATCCACTGCCACAGAGCCCCCAACATAAGGCGGGCCGGGTTGGCCGGAAGACCCACTAGGGAGTTGGAACAGGACACCGAAAGGAGAGCCAGGGCCAGAATAGGGCCATGCCCAAAACTCCCGCCCATGAGGGGCCGGAGGAGGAACGGGTTGTGCGCCCGCACCAGGCCCTTCCCCGCTGCCCTGACCCATGGCCGGTAAAGGCGGGCCGAGGGCCGAAGCCCCTGAGTGGCCGGCCTGTGGTAGGCCAGCCAAGCCCGGCTGCCAAGTGCCAGCCTGAATCGCCCCACCGGTATCGGTGGGCAAGGCTGGCATAGTGCCCTGTGGCGGGGGCGCAGCCCTGGTCCTCCGACCCGATGGCTGTCCCCCATCCTGCGCAGGGCCAGGGAAAGTCCTCCCCTTTGGCTGCGGCTTCCGTTTGGGAGGCCTTCCGTTTGGGAGGCATGTCTTCAAAGAAAAAGTAGGATCCCTTTCGAGGGATCAAAAACCTAGCGCCAAAGCACGCAGTAGCCAAGCGAACCAAGGCTCTGCGTGTGCAAATCCTCCGTTCCCAGCTGGGAAAGGCTCAAGGGCTAAGCAGCCGAAGACTGGAAAACAAACAGCAACGGAGAAAACTTCTCCTCTCCGTCACTATTTCTAAAATGGCAGCTCGTCTGCCTCGTGGCCACCCCTTTTATAGAGGGGTGGCCACGCCCCCTAACTCACCCGGATGTCTGAGTCCGGGGGGCCCCCGCAAAGAACGCGGCGGCCATTTTGGCACCACACTTTCATATTGACCATACATATTTCCCTAGCTCATTCTATGTTAGGTGTTCTTGGACTTCAATTCCCAGAAGCCCAAGTCAGTACATCTGCTGATCAGGGCTTCTAGAAACTGAAGTTCAAGAACATTTGAAGAACTATGTTTGCTGACCCCTGAACTAGAATATACTCTTTGGGCTCCTTATAGTGAGGGATACTATTTGTGGCAATTTAAGCTTCTCTAGAAAATTAACACCACAGCCATTCTATGTTTGGGATTGCCTTGATGTTTTGTGTTTGACACAGCTTTAAGGAGTATATAAGGTATGGAGGCTGTTTGTTACCATGCTGTATTTTCTGTACTCTCGCTTTATGTACCTGATGACACATTAGTGTGATCAGACAGAGCACTGTAGGCAGAACTCTCTTAATTTATCTGCAGAAATTCAAACTCCACCACCTTGTTGCCAGCTTTAAAAAGATTGAGTATTTTTGCTTTAGACATAATGGTACGTCAGATTATTCAAGTATTAAAATTATTCCAGGTGTCTTTGACCTCATCTTTGATTTTGTCCTGGATGTTTTTATCCTTAATACCTTGAAAAATATTTTAGGTAAAGGTAAAGCCAGTCATATCCAACTCTAGGGTGTGGTGTTCAACTATGTTTACAGCCAAAGAGCCAGTGCTGTCTGCATCTGCAGACATTTTTGTGGTCATCTGGCAGGCATGGCTAGACACTGGAGTGCACGGAATGCCGTTACCTTCCCACTGAAGTAATATCTATCTATCTATCTTGATTCTGACTTTTGCATTGAATTTTTATAAGACTGGTCTGTAAAGACACACTGTCTGCATGCTAGCTACATTTACATATTCTAGGTTTAGAAGAACCATTATTTAAAGGCTCCTGTTGAGATCTTTTTTAAATAATGCATTGAAGTTGATTGCTAAAAGACATAGTCTCACCTGTATGGCAATGAAGGGATAAGGCACAAATGAGGCATTGTGTAGGTAGTACTGACCAAGACACCTGCAAACTCCATCATTGTCTCCTGTAGACAACTGGGTTTGGAAGAATTATTGCCATTACTACTTGATTACACTGCAACAGCAGCTGGTAGTTCCTGTAAACCTGGAGTTCTCAACATTTTTAAGCCGGGGGCCAGGTCATGCTCCCTTAGATAGCTTTGGGGGCCGGAGGGCCTTGCTGTAAACAAACTTCTTTACAAGACTTAGCAGAATGGGCTTAATGATCACAGGCAGAAACCTTCCCTTCTATAAAGTACCCATGGCAGGAAACACATCTGCTCACTAATCATAATTTAATTTACAACTCAGTAGTACTAGATGTTCTTACCTATTTATAGCCTTGATTTTAAATTGAAAGGTAAATCATGGTTCATTCAGTGTAACCTGGGTGTGTTCTTATATACCTGAGCCTCACTAAATCTTTTAACCATGGTTTTGAAGAAGTCACAAATTGAATGATAACTGCATTCCCACCCTCATATTAGTCTAAGGTAGTGGGTTCTACCTTTGGGGCTCCTGGTTCAAGAGTAACTAAACCAGGTGGTGTGAATTAGGTCAGTGACCTTAAAATTGCTGAGTGAATTGAATTCTCCAGCATTATTAATACAGCTCTCATGTCAAAGTACATTTTTGTATGAACACTGAGGGATCTTCTATTAGTGGTGGTTAACCTCTGATGAGCCATCTGATAAGTGTGTGGTGAGCAAATGATGAATGTTTATGAAACTATGCTTCCAAACCAGTGGATAGTTTTGAGGTGCGACTTTCCCTTTCATGTGCAATGTTTTTTGAGCATCTACTTTCTCTTCCGCTGTTTCTGGAATTGTTCAGTGTTCTGCTTACAACCAGTCTGCCATTGATGCTGTCAACGGGTGTTTCTGCTGAATACATGAGCAGGAGTTTTATGATCTAGCTCCTTTGTGAATACAAAAAACCCCAAAAAACCTTACATTTGAATGCATTATGATGACTTAGAAGAACAGAAAATTGGCCATACAAGAGATGGCTTCTTGGATACATGTCTGCAGAAGAGTACTTTGTGTGATATCAGGACAGGTGCCTTGTCATAGCTGTCTTCAAACTCTAGTGTTGTAAATCTTTGTAAAAAAATTACTCTAATACAGTGATGGCTAACCTTGGCACAAAAGCCTTGGGGGCTATATGAAATCCACAGTTTGTTTGCTTGAAAGCACAAATAATAAGCTTGCAGTCATGATGATGCTTGTAAATGGCACAGATTTGTAAGATTGAAATGATGCTTTAAAGGTTAAAGGTTTCCCTTGCTCGAAAGCCAATCGTATCTGACTCTAGGGTTCAGTGCTCAGCTCTGTTTCAAAGCCAGTGCTATATGCTTCTGCAGACATTTCCGTGGTCATGTGGCAGGCATGACTAGACACCGGAGCACACGGAGTGCTGTTACCTTCCCACTGAAGTGGTCCCTATTTATCTACTTGCAATTTATTGCTTTCAAACTGCTAGGTTGGCAGGAGCTGGGACAAAGACAGGAGCTCATTCCGTCCTGCAGTACTCGGGAATTGAACTGCTGACCTTCCGCCTCCCAGTCAGCGTCCTATAAAAAGATATAAAATAACTATACTCAAGGTATCTATTGCATTGCGACCCCACTACAATTATTGAGATCAGTATTTCTAAATGCCTCTTTTGCATCCAGGTTAAACTGCAAATAGCGAAATTGGGGGGGGAGGGGGGGACTTACAAACCATTCCAGGCATTTAGTGCTGAACCTGCCCCAATTCCCTGTTTATAACTTTCCAAAGAGATGCACCCACTGAGTGCTTAGTACTTAAATCTTGTTTTGCAAGAAGTGTCAGCTAAATTCTAAATGTGCTCATCAAGACTGTAGATCTAGCAGCCCATATGACTGGATTCACCGAACTTGTTACGTCATCATTGCTCTTAACATCTGGCTAAAACTCTTTCTGATGCTTCTGTGGGAAGGAGAAAACATAATTACGGATAAAGTAGAGAGAAGGGAGTCCTCCACACCCCTGTGGGTAACAAAATCATACAGTTAATCTGAAGTAATTTGGAAACAGGAGAACCAAATAATTCTCTGCATTAGTTGGAAGACAGATAATTACTTTTGCAACCCACAGTGATCTCACTCCTATTTTTATTTTTAACCACCAGCTTCAAAATAAAAATATATTCCTACTTGAAAGAAAGCCAAATGTCATTTTGCTGAGGTATCTTTGAGATATAATGGGAAAGGCATTGCATTTTTATTGCTTGCTAATTACATTGCCCCGCTTCTCAAATGTAAGCCTTCCACACATGCAAAACGTTGACATCACTGTTAATGATGCCATGTGCATAGTGACAGGATGCCTTAAACCTACACCATTTGAGAAAATATACCTCCTTCTTGGTATCGCTCCACCTAAGATCAGGAGAGAAGTAGCAGCAGATGCCGAGAGAAATAAACAGGAGAAGGACCCTCGATATCCTCTCAATGGATATGAGCGTGAAGCTCACTGACTCTGATCCAGGAAGAGCTTTATGATCATTAAAGGGGGATATAGATGAGGAACGTAACCTCTCCTATGTCACTTGCAAGACCCTGAACAGGTTGAGGGTTAGAGTCCCTAAACACAAGACCAACATGCTGAACACCTTCCTTACCATCTGAGGCTGCAACGGTTGGGTCTCTTCACTCTTGAACGACAGCGTCTAAGAGATGACTTGATTGAAGTTTATAAAATCATGCACGGTGTGGACAAAGTAGATAAGGAAAAACTGTTTTCCCTATCGCACAACACTAGAACTAGGGGGCACTCCATGAAACTTTTGGGTACTAATTCTCAAACAAATAAGAGAAAGTACTTTTTCACCCAGAGGATTACTGGTCTATGGAACTCCCTGCCAGAAGAAGTGGTGAAAGCTGTCAGTCTTGACAGCTTTAAGAAAGGATTAGACAAGTTCATGGAGGACAAGGGTATCAATGGCTATAATTATGGATACCTAAGGACAATCTCCGGGCTGGAGAGATAGGCAGGATATTTCTCAATGCTATTTCCAAGGAATCCTAAGCAGGCAAAGGCATCTGCTTGGGAATACCCGGAAGCAAATGGTGAGCCACTGTGTGAGACAGAATGCTGGACTGGATGGGCTGTGGCCTGTTCCAGCAAGGCTGTTATTATGAAGTGGGGGGCTGCTGGAAGACAACAACGTACAGTGTGAATGCAGAGAGATACAGAATCCAGCTGATTTACTGGTCTGCCAATTACTGCCAGAAACATGCACCGATGAGGACTTAAGTTTGGCCAATGACAAAGCAAAGAAAGTTGCTTCATTTTGGCTGTCCAGGGTTTGATCAGGATATGAAAGAGAGAGAGATCGCCCCACTTCTCAAATGTAAACCTGAATGTGGTGAAGAGCCTTGAGTGTATCAGTGAATATCAGAGTAATGCCATCAGAAGTCCAGACTCCATTATGATCCCAGAAGCCTAGTAGGGTCACCAAAGGAAGAGTGGTCACAGCTAGGATTCATCCACCTTCTTCAAGGTGGCAGCAGCAGTAGCTGAGGGTCACAATGATGAGGCAACAATGTAACACTCTTAACATTTTTTTAGTACTGTGCAGTAGGTGGCATCGGTAAAGCCCTGCTTTATCCCTCAGTAAAGCCCTGCTTTATCCCTCGTATAAAGTACAATTGGAGATTTCCACAGCAGTTAAGATTCTTTCATGATAAAAAAATGCATGTAATTGATCTAGAAATGGATGCACTTGATTATTTGAGCTCAATTGACTTGGTTGAAGTGTCTTCAAGAGAGTGGCTGACATTAAGGAAGGAGCCGTTAGAGTCGGGAGGAATAAGAAGAGATTACGGAGGCTCAGAACAGGAGGGTGCAGTTGGGGGGGGGAGGAGGGATCAAAGGCAAAGAAAGGGGTAGGAGAGGGGTGAAGTATCTGGAGGAGAGATCTTAAGATAGAAAGAATGGGGGAGAGAGAAGTTTTTATATTTTAAAAGAGGGGTAGAAGTTTAAAGGTATTAGTGTAATAGCGCTGGAGCATTTCTTTATTTCAAGAAGACACATCTTCCACGTTCCCCCTCCCTCTCTTTGGGTACAAAGGCGGCTTTTTTTGGGTAAGAAAAGGTGGGGAGGGTAGAGATGAATGTTTTATGTAGTAGGTTTAGTGTTAATTGTGGGGATGAAAGGTGCACACCTATTGGAGAAATCGGAGGTTATAGAGGAGCTCTAAGTCTTAAGTTATGAGAAATATTAAGGTTTTAACATGGAATGTGAAGGGTACAGGGTCTCAAGTTAAGAGGGGAAGAATTCAATCAGCCCTAAGAAGGGACAGGCTGGATGTGGTCTTTCTCCAGGAAACTCATCAAAAATCTCATGATACAAATAAGATATTCTTAAAATGGATGCAATATTACGAAAAATCATTTGGTACCTCAAAAGCAAGAGGGGTAGCTATTTTGATTACGACTCGGGTGGGTTTTGAAATGACAAGTAGTATTTCCGATTCGGAGGGTATATATCTGATTGTAAAAGGAAAGATTGATGAAGAAGAAGTAACATTGGTGAATATATATGCCCCGAATGACCAGCAAGAGATTTTTAAAGAGAAAATGTATAAAATATTAGAGAAAGAGAGAACGACAAAAATGATAGTGGCTGGAGACTTTAATTTGATAAGGTCAAATTTAGATTGTACAAATATATTAAGATGTGGAAAAAGAACTAAGAAGCCGATTTTGGATAATTGGTTGGCAGCAATTAGGGTTGAAGGATACATGGAGAGAGTTTAAGGGGTCGGAAAGGGTCTACACTTATTTTTCACATGTACATAATTCATATTCTAGAATAGATTATATATTTGTATCGGAGAACATAATTAAAAGTAGTGACGAGGTAGACGTAGGTATCTTCAAGGAATCAGATCATGCAAAAATGATGGTAGAACTGAGAATAGAGGATCGGGGGGGGGGGGGGAAGAGAAGGATATGGAGATTTGATGCTAAATTATATAAGGAACCTAAAATTAAGGAACAAATAATGGAGAATTGGAAGGAGAGTTGGAACGACACGGATGAGGTGAATTTTAATGTGGTATGAGATGCCATGAAGTCGGTTTTTAGAGGGGAGAGTATTAAATTGGCTAGTATTAGAAATAAACAACGTAAAGTGGCGCAAGATAAAATTGAGAATGAGATAAAATACTTACAAGAACAGCATGCAAGAACTAAGGATAAGAAGGTATTTGATAATATGCAAAGATTAAAGACTGAATTGATAGGAAAAGATATAGACAAGGTAAAAAGAGATTTGGTATACTTAAAAAGAGACTATTTTGAGTATAGTAATAAGAATTCAAAATTATTAGCAAGGGCCGCAAAAGAAAAGAGAGAAAAAAGAAAAATCGGAGTTTTGATTAATAAAGATGGGGTCAGATGCAATAGAACCAGAGATAAATGTAAAATTGTGAAAGAGTTTTATCAGGATTTATATGCAAAAAAGAAGATAGATGAGACAAAATTTTAAAAAACAATTGGAGAAACAAATAATTAATAAGATAGATCAGGAACACCGGAACAGAATGGAAGACCGGATAATGGAAAAGGAAATAAAAGAGGTTATTGCTAGATTAAAAACGGATAAAGCACCTGGAGAAGATGGTTTACCGGCTGAGTTTTATAAGGAGTTGAAAGATTTAGTGGTTCCAAAATTGACTAAACTTTACAATTATATAATGGAAGGTGGACAGATTCTGACTTCATGGTATAGGACTATAATAGTGTTATTGCCAAAACCCGGGAAGGATTTGGAAAAAGTTGAATCATATAAACCAATCTCATTGATAAATCAAGATGCTAAGATTTTCACAGTGATATTGGCCAACAGATTGAATAATTTTATGGGCAATTACATAAAAGAGGACCAGGTGGGTTTTTTTGAAAGGTAGACATATGTCGGATTTGACAAGAAGAGTTATAGATCTAATAGATGTTGTAGGACAAACAAAAGAAAAAGTAGGATTATTATCATTGGATATTTTCAAGGCATTTGATTCTTTACAATGGGTAACAATTAACGAGCTAATCAAATGTTATGGATTTGGAGATAAATTTAGGAAAACAATTGAACAACTATATCAGCAAGGTATTGCAATAGTTAGAGTAAATAATGAGGATACAGAAGAAGTGAAATTAGAAGCAGGTACCAGGCAGGGCTGCCCACTTTCCCCAATTCTATTTATTATGGCAATGGAAATGCTGGCAAAAGCTGTAAGGGAAGATAAAGAAATAGATGGGGTCTTAGGTAATAAGATAAATCTCTATGCGGATGATACTTTGATAATAACTAAACATCCTGTAAAGGCATTGGACAGAATACAAGCATTATTAAAGGATTTTGAAGATATTACGGGTTTGAGAATAAATTGGGATAAATCAGAAATGATATTATGTAATATGAGTAAAGAAGATCAACAAAAGATAAAGGGAAAGAGTAACCTACAAATTAAGGGTAATTTGAAATACTTAGGGATAACTATTTCAAATAAATTTGAAGACCTTAAGAAATTGAATTATGTAAAGTTGAAAAAAGAAATTAAGGTTAGAATACAGGGGTTACAAAGACTGAGGTTGTCTTGGTTTGGAAGAGTAGCAATAAGCAAAATAATGTTATTACCAAGAATTAATTTTTTATTTGATGCACTTCCAATTCAACTTAAGGATAAGGAAATTAATGAGTTTCAAACAATGGTTAATAGTTTTTGTAATGGGGGAAAAAGACCCAGATTGGCTAAAAGGTTTTGGTACTTATCCCAGAAAGATGGGGAACTAGGAATGCCAAATTTAATGATATACTATTGAGCATTTCAAATTAAGAACGTTGTGAAGATCTTAGCAAGGGAAAAGGCAATTTGGGAAGAAATTTAAATGAAAGAACGTAGTCATATGGGAAAAATAGTCTTTTTAGGAGGTGGCATCGGGAAAGTAGATATTAAAAATAAAATGATGAAGACAATATTAGGAATATGGAAAAAAGTGAGGAAGGTGTTGGTACCAGATACTTCCCCTATTATTGAATTGGAGGATATTGCAAATTTTCCAATAAAAATTAATAAAAGGATTAAAGAAGTACTAGATAAAAATGAAGTTTTCCTGTTGAAAGATTGGATACGGGCCTGTAGAGATAATGAGAGAAAAACAAATTTGTATTCACAATTGAAACTGAATTGGCTTCAGATAGGGATGGTAAATAAGTGGAATTGTAAATTTATAAATGAAGCTGGATTAAAAAGAGTGAGGACAGAGTTTGAAGAACTAGTCTTAAAAATAAGAAAGGAACAAAGAGGAATAAAGGGGCTGGTGAGCAAAATATACACAATGATAAATAAGGAAGGTAATCCACAGGAGGAATTGAAAGTAAGATGGGAACAGGATCTAGAGATAAAGATAGAGGATCAAAATTGGAAAAATAAATGGAAGAAAAGAATTTTGAGAACTCTGTCGGTTAGAGTAAAGGAGCACAATTATAAAATATTGTGGAGATGGTATTTGACCCCAGAGAGATTACATCAGATAGACAAAAATAATGATAAAATGTGTTGCCGTTGTAAGAGTGCACTGGGTACATATGAACATATGTGGTGCAGTTGTAGTGTGGTAAACGATTTTTGGGAAGGAATTGAGAATGAGATAAATGAAATTATGGGAACCAAAATTAAACTGGGTTCAAATACCATTATGTTGACAGATGTGGAAGATGTAAGTTTAAGTAAAGATAAAAAGTACTATTTCGAAATAATGCTGACAACAGGTAGAATGTGTATTGCGAGAAAATGGAAAAATGAAGTCAATATAAAAATTGAGGAATGGTATAAGGAAATGCGGGATTTAGCATTGAATGATAAGTTAACACGAGATAAATATGAAAAAGGGTATAATTAAAGAAAATAGATTCTGGAAGGTTTGAAAAACCTTTGTGGATCACTCATTGAAGGGAGAAGAGTTGAATAGACCTGTACCCGCTCACAAGAGTTTTTGGGAATGATCTTACTGAGTTACGCCATGCTCTCCAGGGCAACGTAAATAACACATGGTGGTTAGTCTTTTCTTTCTTTTTCCCCTCTTTTTTTTGGCTAAATTTTACATTTTTATATTTAGTTATGTTATTTTGTACTAAAATAATGAGTTAGAAGTGTGACTTGGTGGATATATGATATAATAGAGATTATGAAATGTATACCAAGACGGTAAAAAATTAAAAATTCAGATTTGGCATCAGATAAAAATTTAGTACTAATAAATATAATTATAAGACTAAGGAGGGAAATGGAAGGGGGAAGTAATATAATACCGAGTCACAACTGAAATATAGAGCTATGATTTGTTGTTGTTTTTATTATTGTATGTGATTTTGCTGTTTGTCTTTACATATTGTATTTATGTCAAAAATCCAATAAAAATTATTTTTTTAAAAAGCCCTGCTGAACTTTCCTTACTGTGAAAACCTTAAGATGAGACCATCCTAAAAGAAACAAGAGACAGAAGTTGGAACAAGTTAAAAAGCACTGAATCAACTACTGGGCAAGAACTATGACTCACTTTGTTGCTAATGATGCAAATGGATTGAAGCCAAAAGGACATCTAACGGTTGACATGCACAAACGTGAAAGTAAAATCTGGTGCTGCACAACACAGTACAATGGGAGCATGGACTGTGAGAAGTAGGAATCAACAAAAAATAGAAACTAAAGCAGGGGTGCCCAAACTTTTTGGGCTGTGGGCCAGTCATGTGGTTCAGCAGTCTGGTCATGTGGTTCAGTGGGCTGGTCACATGGTTCCTCCCACCGGAAGCAGAAGTAAAACACACCTTGCAATCTGTGTTTGCAACAGAATGGGATAGATTTTAGGCTGCCATTTTCTCTGCTTAAGCCAGGGGTGCCCAAACCATGGCCAGTGGGCCAGATCCAGCCCTCAATGCCAATTCATTCAGCCCACAGCGCCCTCGTTGCTCCTGGAAGCAGAAGTAAAACGTGCCCGCATGTTTTATTTCCGCTTCTGGGAGCGACAAGGGCAGCATAGACCAAATGAATTGGCGTCAGGGGCCAAATCCAGCCCATAGGCACCCCTGATGTAAAGCAAGAAATGGAATGTATAAACATTGCATTGCTTGGTGTCAGTGAATTAAATTGTACTGGGAAGGAATATACAGTTGGAAGGGGCCTTGGAGGCCATCGAGTCCAACTCCCTGCTCAAGGCAGGAATCTGAACCAAAGCAGATCTGACAAGTGATTGTCCAATTTCCCCTTGAATGCTTCCAGTGTTGGAGGGCTCACCACCTCTTGAGGCAGTTGGTTCTACTGTCATACTGCTCTAACTGTTAAGAGGGTTTCCCTGGTATTTAGCCTATATTTGGCTTCCTGTAATTTGAGCCCATTATTTGCATCCTGCACTCTGGGATATTGAGAACAGTTCCTTCCCTTCTTCTTTATGATTACTTTTCAGGTATTTAAAGAGTGCTATCATATCCCCTCTCAGTCTCCTTTTCTCAAGGCTAAACTTGCTCAGTTCCTTGAATCTTTCCTCATATCTCTTCGTTTCCAGTCCTCTGATCTGAATCTGCTCTAGTTTGTTTGCATCTTTCTTAAAGTGTGGTGCTCAGAATTGGACACCATATTATAGATCTGGTCTAGTTAGTGCTGAATACAGAGGGACTAGTACCTCACTGTTTTTTGAGACTACACTTCTGTTAATACAGCCTAAAACAGTGTTGGCCTTTTTTGCAGCCACATCACACTGTGACTCATATTTAGCCTGTGATCTACAACAATTCAAAGATCCTTCTCACTTGTATTATTACTGAGCCAAGCATCCCCCACATTGTAACTGTGCCTGATTTTTTTCCCCTAGGTGTAAAACTTTGCACTTATCCCTGTTAAATTTCATTCTGTTGGTTTCAGCCCAGTGTGCAAGCCTATCAAGATATTTTTGAATTCTGCTCCTATCTTCCAAGATATTAGCTATTCCACCCAGTTTTGTATCCTCTGCAAATTTGATAACTATTCCTTGCGCTCCCTCATAAAGGCCAATGTATACATTTCAATAGTAGCAACAATTCTAGACTAGAGAATGCAAGATAATGAAAATGCAAGCGCGGCGCCAAAATGGCCGCCGCGCCCTTTGCGGGGCCCCCCCACAGGACAGAGAATCCGGGTAGTTAGGGGCGTGGCCAGCTCCCTTATAAAAGGGCTGGCCACGAGGCAGCCGAGCTGCCATTTTACCTCAGCGACGGAGCGGAGAAGTTTTTTCCCCTGTGTCTCCGTCGCTCGTTAGCTTACCGGGAAGCCTTTTGGTAGCGATTCTGCCTTGCCGGCTTCCCTTTTTTGCTTCGGTGGAGATGCCTTCGAAGAAGAAGGCAGCTTCGAATTCAGCTCGCGCTGTTAGGAGGCGCAACCCAGGTCGGAGGACCGTGGTGCCGCCTCCTCAGCAGCCACCTTTGCCAGCCCCGACCGGGGCCGGCGGAATGGGGTCTATTGCCCCTTGGCCCGCTGTGGGCGAGCAGAGTGTGGGCGCGGATGGCGCTCCGGCCCGCGGCCCACGAGCGATGGACACCGCTCCTCCTCCTGCCCACTCCGTCGGGCCTATTCCTTTTGGGCCGCAGCCTCTCCCCGGGCCCTCTAGCCTTGGGGGGTGGGGCGGCCCCCTGCCTTGGCAGGTTTCTCCACCAGCTCTGCCGGGCTTCGGTGCTGGCCAATGGCCATATACGGGCCCCGGGGTGCAGGGACCTGTACCCGTGCCTGGATCAGGCGGGCCGGCCGGCCCTTTGCCCATGGTCAACGTGGACACCTTACTGGCCCGCATTGCGGCCCTGCAGGCGTCTTTGGCCCGGGCCAGTCAGGCGGGCGCCCCCTTCGGGGTTCCTTTTGAGGTGCTGTCGGCAGCAGGACAACAGCCGGCGGGGAGGGTCGAGCTGCTGCAGGCGGGTGGCGCGGCTTCGGCCACTGCCTCGCAGCTCCCCAGCCAGCAACCTGGTGCGGGTCAAGCCCCGGTGATGAGCTCTAGGTCGGTCGTGAGCTCCGACGCCCCCAGTGGGCCGGAACCCCCGGTGGGGGCGGCCCGCGGGGGTGCAGCATGTGAGTATACGGTGCAAGCAAGTACATCCACACACATTCCCAATATAGGGGGGGCCTTTCAATGGCCTTGGCCTCGCGTGGGTGGTCCGGGGGCCACGCTGTCTACGGCCCACCCGGCGACAACAACTGCCACCTTGGGCAATGGGGTGGGCATTGGTCCTTACACTGCGGGGAATGTTCTGGGGGTGGCTGGGTTAGCTCAGGCCCCTTTTACTAGGCCGGCTGTCCCCTTTTCGGCTTTGCCGACGGCAGGGTATTCCTTGCCATTGGGTGATCACTTGGCACAGGCTACTAGAGAAAAGATATGGCGAGGGGAGTACGTAGATATCTTCTCACTCCTGAACAGAGAGCCCACCAAGGAGGAAAGGGAGGGTCAGGATGAGAAGGATAAGGAGCAGGCACGCCGCCGTAAGCCGCCGCGTACCTGGGCCAACTGGCTTCCCGCTTATTTAATATACATGGCGGTATATTTGAGGGCGCGGCCGGATGTAGCTATCCCCATGGTCCAATATTTGGACAACATATATAGGGCAATGGTTGATTTCCCGGGCCCCTCATGGCTAGCATATGATGAGGAATTCCGTATGAGGATTCCTCTCCACCCCGAGATGAGATGGGATGAGCCGTGCCAGAGACTGTGGCTCTTGTACATGACACCCACACGCCCTGCCCCGGGGGATAGATACCATTGTGGACATGCGGTCCAGCGAGCGGCTCCAGCGCAGGTTACCCGCCAACCGGCGGGGCAGGGGGTTCCAGCCCGCCTGCTGTGCTGGACTTTCTCGTCAAATGGTTCCTGCAATCGGAAGAATTGCAGGTATAAGCATGAGTGTCCCACATGTTCTGGCCCCCACGCAGCCTCTGCTTGTCCCAGGCCTGGGGGGGCACGAGGCAGAGGGAGGGGTGGACAGTGGGCTGGCAAAGCTGCCGCGGATGGAGCTAGTCCTCCAAAAGGCCCCCTCCCCAATTAAGGTGGACATGCTGGAGCGCTGGCTCGCATCGTACCCAAAGGGGGAGGACGGGGAGTATCTACTTCAAGGTGTTAAGCGGGGATTTCGTATCCCTTTTATGGGTGATAGGTCCCCTCAGGATGCTCCCAACCTTTTATCCCTCAGAGGAAGGGAGGAGGTGGCTGCGGCCAGCATTAAAAAGGAGTTAGACGCGGGCAGGGTCGCTGGACCTTTCCCCGCACCCCCGTTTCCCAATCTTAAGGTTTCACCACTGGGTTTGGTGCCCAAAAAGTCCCCAGGTGAGTTTCGTCTTATTCATCATTTGTCCTACCCAGCCGGCCGATCGGTCAACGATGCTATCCCTGATGACATTTGTTCAGTCCGGTATACATCGTTTGACCAGGCACTGCGCATGGTGCGCGCGTGTGGCCCGGGTGCCCTGCTGGCCAAGTGTGACATTAAGTCGGCTTTTCGCCTCTTGCCGGTGCACCCGGGCGACTTTGAATTGCTGGGTTTTAAATTTAAGGGGGAATATTATTTCGATAAGGCCATGCCTTTTGGCTGCTCCATATCATGCTCGGCTTTCGAGCGTTTTAGTACCTTCCTAGAGTGGGCCTTCGTCCGCAGGTCAGGGTCCCGGTCTGTAGCCCATTACCTGGATGACTTTTTATTCGGGGGTGAACGGGGCTGGGACACGTGTGCACGTCTCCTTAACACATTTCAGACGCTAATGCAGGAACTTGGTGTCCCTTTAGCGCCCGAAAAGACCGAGGGCCCATCGACCAAGCTAGTATTCCTGGGAGTTGAGATTGACACAGTAGTGCAGGCTTCTAGGTTGCCGGGTGATAAGGTGTCCAGGATAGTGACCCTTATCTCGGAATTGCTGGCCAAGCGTAAGGCATCCCTGAGGGAACTGCAGGTGCTCCATGGGCACCTTAATTTTGCCTGCAGGGTGGTCGCTCCGGGCAGGGCTTTTGCCCGGCGCTTATGTGACGCCATGGCAGGGTTATCCAGGCCCCACCACAGAGTCAGGCTTACCCGGGGTATCAGGGCAGACATGTTCGTCTGGTTGCAATTCCTGAGGGAGTTTAATGGGGTCTCATTTTGGAGGTCGGACCTCCTGGCATCCCCCAATTTCCAGATCCAGTCTGATGCCTCAGGATCCCTGGGTTATGGGATGTACTTCAATGGGAAGTGGGCCTATGGTGGGTGGCCACCGGCATGGGCAGGCACAGGTCGCCTGCGGGATCTCACATACCTGGAATTTTTTCCCATTCTGGGGGCTTTGATGCTATGGGGCGAACAGTGGGCAAATTCGGTGGTGCATTTCTGGTGTGACAATGCTGCCGTTGTACACATTGTCAATGCACAGACTTCCAAATCGCCCAGGGTTATGGATCTAGTGCGCCATTTTGTGCTGCGCTGCCTGCGCCTCAACATCTTGTTCAGGGCCAGGCATGTCCCAGGGATTAATAATGATATTGCTGACGCTTTGTCCCGCCTGCAGATCTCCCGGTTCCGCGCCTTGGCCCCGGATGCGGAGGAATTTCCCTCGCCACTCCCGGACGAGATGTGGACTATTGGCAAGGAGAGGTGAACCGGGCGATTGGCCTGTCACTAGCGCCACGCACGCGTAAGGCGTATCAACAAGCGTTTAATACATATAGGGCATTTGCTACTCAATTTCACTTGCCAGAGACCTGGCCAATTCCGGTGGACCATGTTCTGCGGTTCATGGTTCACCTGCATGCACAGGGCCTCGCACCTCGCACCATAGCATCCAAGCTTTCGGCGTTGGCTTTTATGGCCAAAGTGGGGGGTCACGTGGATACCACCTCTGACTTCCGTGTGAGACATGTTTTGGAGGGGTGGGTGCGCGAGCGCGGGCGTTGCCCGGACGACCGGCACCCTATTTCCCCAGGGGTTCTTACCCAGTTGGCCCGGGGCTGGCCAGGCCTCTGTTTTGATCATTATGAGGCAGCCCTTTTTCATGCAGCCACAACGGTGGCATTTTTTGGAGCGCTCCGCGTCAGCGAACTCGTGATGCTGTCTAAGGCGGATGCAAGTGGTAGGGCACTGGAACTCGAAGATGTCTATGTTGCCAAAGACTGGGCCCATTTGAGGATACGCTCCTCTAAAACAGATCAGCATGGCGTAGGCAGTGGAGTACGACTGCTACGGTGTTCTTTGGCAGACATCTGTCCGGTTGGTGCCCTACAGGAATTCCTGGCACTGCGTGGCATGCACCACGGCCCATTTTTCTGTCACCAAGATGGGTCTCCCCTTACTAAATTTCAGTTTTGGAAGGTGACAGCCAGAGCCCTCACCAGGGTGGGCCTACCAGGTGCCCGTTATGGCACACATTCATTCCGTATTGGTGCAGCCTCTACAGCAGCTGCTTTTGGGTACTCTGGGGCTGACATACGCAGCATGGGGAGGTGGGGCTCGCAATGTTTTCAGTTTTATGTGCGCCCACTCCCGCCATGAGTACCAATCCAGTCACCTTGCCGCCTTTTTCTCAATTTTCTTGCAGACCCTGGGTGTCGTATTACACCGGTGACAGTATGGCTGGTGGGCCACAGCTATGTGCACAGGGCAGCGCGTTACGCTGCGGCGACAGAGTGGGACCCCGACTGGGACTGGGTGACCACGCCAGTCTCGCATGGCATGGTAAGCCTGGGATGTTATGGCGGGAGCCGCGGCCTTTCCTTTTTTCTGGCCTGGGTGCTGACCCGCCTGACATTCTAATCATCCACCTGGGGGGCAATGATTTGGGCCAGGTCACCGGCTTATCGCTCAAGCATGCGATTTGCGAGGAACTCGCCTACTTGCATTATGTCTGGCCTGCCACAACCCTGGTTTGGTCGGACATTGTTCCGCGCCATTCTTACAGAGGGGGCGTTAACCTCCTGGCCCTTGACCGCGCTAGGCGCGCGGTCAATAAGGCAGTGGCGCGGTTTCTTGCCACCAGGGCTTGGGGACGGGTTAGTCATCACCCCGATATTAGTCTACAAAATTATGACTTGTACGCAGGGGATGGGGCCCATCTGTCGCGAGGAGGTATGGACCTCCTGTTGGGTGATTGGCGAGCAGGCCTGTTGACCGAGCTGACGGTCTGGGGGGGGGCGTCAGGTCTTCTTTGAAGCCCCTCCGTGTGGCGGGTAGCACTGGTAAGGTAAACAGTATGACCCACAAGTATCCGGCAGGTTCGCAATTGACTGGACAACACTAGACAGGAATAAATTAGTTAAACGTTGTCCGGTCAACGACGAACCAGGCGATGGGGTGATGACGATTGCTAACCAGCATGCATCACCCCTGTGATTTCACGGATACGCGTCAGAGGGTGGGGTCATAAGTTAGTTATTGACTACGGTCAACAATTTGTTTGTTGTCAACAAACAAATTGATACAAATTGATACATTGTAACCAATTGCCGTTGGCAATTTTGGGGTGGTACCTTACCAGTGTTACTTCGGCCTGCTTGCCTTAGGAATTATGATTGGTCGTTTTACCAATACAAATTTATAATTCGGACTAGGGCATTGAATCAATAAATGTGGCCCTATGCTGTTATCCACTTTCAATGTTGTCTGTGTCCGTTATTGGGGGGGTGCGCCTGCAATGCAAGCGCGGCGCCAAAATGGCCGCCGCGCCCTTTGCGGCCCCCCCCCACAGGACAGAGAATCCGGGTAGTTAGGGGCGTGGCCAGCTCCCTTATAAAAGGGCTGGCCGCGAGGCAGCCGAGCTGCCATTTTACCTCAGCGACGGAGCGGAGAAGTTTTTTCCCCTCCACCCCCTCCCTAGTTAACAGTGTGATATTATGGTCGCTTCGGGGCCGGGTGGGAATTTTTGGTTGGGACCCATATTGGCTCCGGGTCCTGGCTTTTTTGCCCATCCCACACTGTTGCTATGGTTTGATATAGGGGTTTTTCTGTGTTCCTACTGTTGACTTTGGTCACATTGGCGGGTAGCACTGGTAAGGTAAACAGTATGACCCACAAGTATCCGGCAGGTTCGCAATTGACTGGACAACACTAGACAGGAATAAATTAGTTAAACGTTGTCCGGTCAACGACGAACCAGGCGATGGGGTGATGACGATTGCTAACCAGCATGCATCACCCCTGTGATTTCACGGATATGCGTCAGAGGGTGGGGTCATAAGTTAGTTATTGACTACGGTCAACAATTTGTTTGTTGTCAACAAACAAATTGATACAAATTGATACATTGTAACCAATTGCCGTTGGCAATTTTGGGGTGGTACCTTACCAGTGTTACTTCGGCCTGCTTGCCTTAGGAATTATGATTGGTCGTTTTACCAATACAAATTTATAATTCGGACTAGGGCATTGAATCAATAAATGTGGCCCTATGCTGTTATCCACTTTCAATGTTGTCTGTGTCCGTTATTGGGGGGGTGCGCCTGCAAAGACAACAGGGCTTCTGACCATATCTAAATGTCATGTCCTGAAGTCCTATGCTGGCGACCATTGTGGCTGCATTACCTAAGCTGTTTATAATGGAGGAACAGATACAAGTTTGTGGCTCAGGCTCAGACATTTGGCTGCAGGAAACAGAGATGAATCAGAAAGCTGCAATTTGATATATTTTCTGTGTCAGTTATTTATAGGAACCCAGGATTTGGCTGCTAAGGTAAACCTAAAAATAGGTTAAAATGAATTTCTCACTTCAACCACTGGTCTACGATTTCAAAAGCGGCATGGAATTTATGATTATTTAGTTACTGAATTCTGCCTGGGAAAAGCTATTTCATTTAATACCATCTGCTATCTTAGATGTCTGGTTTCTGAAAGCTACTTATGCTCTGGCGTTGCCTGTGTGGTAAAGGTGATACATACAGCTTATTCTGCTGCTGAGCAGCGAAATGCAGGGCATGGCCATTCCTTAGTTCCTGTGAGAATTAGAGGACCTGACCTGATTGACAAAAACAGTATACTTTGAAAATTGCTCATTCATAGGGCTGCCATAATTCAGGAGTGACTTGATCTAATTACTAATTCAGGAGTGACATGCTGTAATTACTCTTGTAATTACTAATAAGTTGTTTATGAGTGTGTACAATCTGCACTAGCTGCCTGTTTGCTGCTAGGCAGAATTTAGTGTACAGCCTAAGCCTTTGGAAGACAGGTTCATGGCTACCATGGACAGACAATGTCCTTTTTGATGGTGCCCTCTCTCTCTTTATAGGACTCCTTCTTGAGATGAAATTCACAAGGTAGTGACATTACTGGTCTTTAGAGGTTGGGTTAAATTTAGTGATACTGCTGAACAGTAACTAGTTCACTAGTAGTCTCTTAGGTATGTAATTCTTGAATATAATGTGGAATCTGACTTTGATGCAACCAGTGTGTCTATTTCTGTAGTACAAACTGAGATAGAGTATGCATTGAATTATTCATGCATAGTTGGCATGACTGAAGCAATTCTGTCTCCTCCTTTACAAAGATTGTGCCAAGTTTTGCTATTGTTGTTACGTGCCTTCAAGTTGCCTCTGACTTATGGTGACTCTATGAATGAGCAGACTACAAAATGTTCTGTCCTCAACAGTCCTGCTCAGCTCTTGCAAACTCATGGGTGTGGCTTCCTTTAGGGCAGGGATTTGCAACCTATGGCCTGCAGGCCTAATCCGGCCCATGGTGCCATTGAATCTGGCCTATGGTGAGGAAACCGGCAGTGCCTCTGGAAGCAGTGGAAGTATCAGAAGCACCAAAAATGCACTGCCATTGTTTCTGCCAGAAAGCAGCGCAAGCAGCAAAAACAGGCAAAAGCACACCATTAATTCACCTGCTGCCGCCGCTGTCACCACTGGAAGTGGCGGAAGCAGTGGGAGGAACCATGCCTATGGCCTGCACATATGTCTGGGGAGCGTGGTCCAGCCCACTGTGCAAAAAGGTTGGAAACCCCTGCTTTAGGGAGTCAATCCATTTTATATTTTGTCTCCCTCTTTTCCTGCTGCCTTCAACCTTTCCCAACATTATTGTCCTTTCCATAGAACAGGTGTAGCCAAACTACTGCCCGTGGTGACAATTAACCCAACCCATTAATCTGCCATTGCTGTCACCACCACCAGAAGCACCGAAAACGCACTGGAAGCACTGAAAACGTGGTAAATACAAAACACAGCAAAAACAGCTGAAAATGCAGCAAAATTTTATTTGCTCCCCCCCCCCGGTGAGAACACCACTCAAGGCGGCCCTCACTCCCACCACCACGGGAAGTGGCAGAAGTGGCAAAAACAGTCAGAATCGCGCTGTGAATGCACCCGCCACTGCCACCACTGCAACCGGAAGTGGCAAAGCAGAGGGAGGAACCATGCCTCCGGCCCGCACAGCTGTCTGAGGGGGCTTGGTCTGGCCCATGGCACAAAAAGGTTGGCCACCCCTGCTATAGCATCTTTTCTTATTATATATCCTAGTGATGGTGAACCTTGGCACTCCTGGGGTTCATGGACATCAATTACCAGAAGCCCAAGTCAGCACTCCTGCTGATCAGGGCTTCTGGGAATGGAAGTTCAAGAACCCCTGGAGTGCCAAGGTTCACTATCACTGGTATATCCTATTTTTTTATTTCTGGTTTTTTGGTTTTCTTATAGCTCCCACAAACCATGCCTGGTCTCATCCTGCAACTCAACTCACAACAAGGATTGGCCATGATGACTGTGAGGTTCTAGGAATTGCAATTTAAAAAAAGCAATGCTTCCCATCTCTGTATGAATGGCTACATTGCCTATTGCTGACTTCTGCTTGGTATTCTTTTCTAAAGGACTCTTATAACATTATTTATGATTTTGCCAATTTGTTCCATTTAGTGAGCTGTTTATCATCTTCTTCTCTCACTTACGCCTCAGGAAAAAATAGTTCACCAGGGAACAGGTTCTCAGAGCTGTAGTTCTCCCAACAAGAGAGCTAACCTCATAACTGGGAAGAGTGAAAAAATATTATCTGAAGAAGTCTTATTTTTCTTGCAGTAGTTTTAGGAGAGATTATTAGAAGTGTGTTTCCTACTTTGGGACCAGTGACGTGTGGCCAAGCTACCTGAAAAACTGTTTGAGATCTTCAGGGAAAATCCTTCCCTTGGTATCACATTCCTTAGAAATTTTTGAAGTGGTTAGTCTGTGCAAGCATATCAGAGACTAAACAAAACCAAACCAAAAAATGACAAAAAGTGGCACCTTAAAGACTAACTCCTGCATTTTAATGTTAGTTTTCGTGGATCAAGCCCACTTCGTCAGACATAAGATTGAGTTTTCATGGTATCCATTTATACATATCAGGTACAGAGGCACACAATAGTTGGTTGGCCTAACAGATAGGTTTGCAAATCAGTGTGCTATTTTACAAATAGTAATAACATACAATCAGTGTGGCTGTTTACAACAGTAATGACAGAAGATCCTTGATTGTGGTTAGTTTGATTATCGTGAAGTTTGGTTCTTTTAAACCGCAGGGGTTCCCAACCTACGGCCCGTGGGCTGGCCCTGGCTCCCAAAGCCATCCCTTCTGTCCTGTTGCTGCCTCCACTGCACCCAGAAGTGGAAGTGGGCATGTTTACATTATCTGTAAAATGCACCCACGCATGTGCAAATGGTTGTGGTAAACGCAGAAGTGGGCACATTTATGGCAGCTGTAAAAGTGCCTGCTTCCGCTTCTGGGGGGCCTGGTCTGGCCCACTCAGCTGTCCGGGGATGTGATCAGGTTGGCCACCTCTGGTTTTGTGGGTGCATTCCTCAGAGATATAGTGGAACCCCAACATACAAACAGTTCGACTTACAAAAAGTTTAACATACAAATAGAAATCTTGGCTTAAACAAATTCAACATACAAATTTTTAATAGGAAAAATTCAACATACAAAAATGGTCACATCTAATGGCCTCTTCTGGTAATGCAATGTGTTTTCGACATACAAATTTTTTGACGTACAAATAACCTTGTGGAACAGGAAAAAATTGTACGTAGAGGTTTTACTGTATATTTGTATGGATATAAGAGATGATTTCTTCAGTGAATGCTCAGAGGCTTTAAAGCTCCCTACCAAGAAAGGCTAAGCTGGCTCTCCATCTGTTATCTTTCTATTGCCCAGGAAAATGTTTTGCTCAAACAAACATTTAGCATTTAAGGATACACGCCTAGCTGGGCAAAATGGCTGAGAGCTGGCTTAGCTGACACTAAGTCAGTGGAGGCTATGCTAAATCTAAACTTCTCCCAACATAGTCATCTTTGAATTTATTTAGGACTATCCTAATGTGGTGGCTTAGTAGTTAGGATGCTGAATTTGACGACTGGAAGGTCATTAGTTTGAGATGGAAGTGAGTTCCCATCTTTGTCCCAGCTCCTGCCAACCTAGCAGTTTGAAAGCATAAAATTGCAAGTAGATAAATAGAGACCACTTTGGTGGGAAGGTAAATAGCATTCTGTGCACTCTGGTGTTGAGGCATGCTTGCTACATGTCCATGGAAATGTCTGCAGACGTAGACAGTAGTGACTCTTTGGCTATAAACAGAGTTGAGCACTGAATCCTAGAGTCAGATATGACTGGCTTTTGAGCAAGGGTGACCTTTACCTTTACTAATTCTAGTCTAGTTTTGTTCCAGCATCACTGGGTTCCTTTCTGAAGGGGTCTCTGACATGTTGGATGCTGTCATTTCTTTTTTATACACACACACACACACACACACACACACTTGGATTTAACTAACTTAGGTGGTGGTTATACTTTGGCAGAAAAGATAGAATATGAATCTCATATACTGTATAAATGAAACATTAAAATTTTCAAATTAGATCTCTGCCCCACCCCCACCCCCGCCTTCATGCCACCTGGTCCTCTCTGAAGCCTTTTAGCAATCTGTTTGTTATGAATAAAAATAGCTCACCTGGGGGAAAACTTTTAAATTGCACTTCTTCCAATGGAAGAGGTGACAGCATACTAGAAAAATGGGATGCAAATAATAAAGATGTCCTGGTGTTCTTTTTTGAACATGTTCATGGTCTTGCGATCACTGTTGCTACCATCAATATAAAGCATATTATTACTATTATTCTTTCATGTGACCAGATACTTGTGACTTGATACGGTAAAATCTCTGAAAGTTGACCATGCAAGGGAATGAAGGGAAGTGGTCAACATACGGAACATACTGTACTGATATGTACATGTGCCTCATCTTATTGTACAGTTTTTATTAGATAATGTCTTACAGAAACACACATAGTAAAAACACAGGAAAATCATTCATACAGTACTGTATCATACAAAATTAATATGTATTATTTTCTGATGGTTTGATCATTCTTTTTTGGGGGAAAGAGTCAATTTTAGTCTGTTTCTTATTCTTTTTATGAAGGTAAGCAGAGAGAGCAATCTCAACACTGTCTACATCACTCACCGTACCTGGGCATTTTAACTGCATTATCAAATGACTGACATCCTCTTCTTTCAGAATATCTGCCATTTCAGTGTCCTCCTCACTTCATTCTTCTACTTCATCAGTTGCTTCCAGCACTTTTCCACTGGGTTGTATCTCAGTCAATACTGATTCAAGAATTGCTTCATTGCACGTTGCCATGTTGTCATCCATTGCAACAAAATCTATTCCCTTGAATTCTGCCATGGGTGTGGTGGGCTGTCTAGTGGGGCTGTAACAGCTTGCTCTTGGGTTGTAAGCCCTGGTGGTCCAGTGGTTAAACTGCTGTCCTGCAACCAAAAGGTTATGAGTTCGTTCCTGACCAGAGCTCATGATTGACTCAGCCTTTGATAAAATGAGTACCCACCCAGTATGTTGGGGGGAAAATGCTAATTAACTTGTGAACCACCCAGAGAGTGCACTAAGCGCTATGGGGTGTTATATAAGTGTGATTGCTTTGCTTTGCTTTTGCTTTTGCTTTGGAACAAATCCAGCTTTCTTGAAGCACTTCTGAATTGTTTCAGGCTGAAATTTATACCAAGCAGAACTAATCCAGAGAACAACATCCAGAGCAATAATTGATGCAGCAGATAATTTGTGTTTTAGCAACGACCCATTGCAGAAGCTGGGATCAGTAGTGCATTTCGGATGTTTTGATTATGCCTTGGTAGAGAAGTTGAATTTTTAATGTAGCATTTGCAAGCAAAAAAATCAGTTTCACATTTGGAAGATGATTCACCTGGGAATAGCTATGACAATTGTCCACTATAAGGAGACTGGACTGTTTCCTCTTCTTCATTTCTTGACCGATGACTCTTATCCACTCCTCAAATAAGGCACCAGTCAAAAATACTGTATTATTTGATATTCTTCTTGAAAGAAATTCATTGCTACAAATTCTGCATTTCACTTTTCCTGCCCTTGGTGCAGACTGGAGTCAACTTGTCAAGTTATATAGAGAAAATTAATACCGTGTATCAAGGCGAGGTGGTCGAGATGCAATTTACAGAGGTGGACAAGAAAAAGAGAGGTTGGCTTTCTATTGTGTACATATGGTGCATGTCTGGTCTATGAAAATTAGGTCAATGTAAGGAGGTGGTCAATGTAGGGAGGTGGTCAACTATGGAGTTTTCCTATACAGTGGTACCTCATACAATGATTTTAATCCATTCCACGGGGCTCATTGTACAAAAAAATTGCTGTAGAATACATGCATCGTATAGCGATTTTCCCTATGGGATGCATCGTACAATGGTTTTTTTGGCTAAGTGGTTTTTCTCATTGAAAAGTTGTTGTACAATTTTTTCCATAGGGAAAATTGTTATGCAGGATGCCATTTTTCCTCAAAAACCTAATTGTTATGTGATTTTGTTGCTGTACGGGGCAATTGTTGTATGAGGTTCCACTGTGTTTTGATGTATTTGATAATTTCAGGGCTAACTCTGACAATGAATCAAACCTAACTTTAAAAAAAGTTGAATCTATGGCCTCACAAAGTCTCTGTGGATCTATATTGTGTGATTTACCAATTTCTGTTTTTCCCCCCTCCTGACCACATGCACACTATAGTATAGCAATTTCATTCATTGCCCATTGAACATCTAAAAATTAAGCAAGGTGTCTTCATAGTCCATGGACTACAGTTACCCAGATGTCTGCAGGGACTCCCCCAGACAGAATTCTGGGTGGTTTAGTTAAACACAGGTTTCCGGTTTCTCTAATCACTTTCAACTAAGCGATGGCTTCTCTCTGACAAGAACACGAGTTCTCAACTGTTTTAAGCCGGGAGCTGGGTCATTCTCCATCAGACAGCTTTGGGGGCCGACAGCCATTTTGCCCTTCCTCCACCACATGGCATTTCCTGGTGTGGTGGAGGCAGTGTGGGGGGGCATATGAAATGGTGCCAAGGGCCGCATCCGGGCCACAGGTTGAGAATCCCTGGACAAGAAGAAGGAGTAAATGACTGAGTGGAGCTATGTTTACAGGAGTTGCAAGTAATTATGAGTCTGATAGTCTCCTATCCACTATGTTCCGTGTGGGGTTTCCCTCAAAAAACTACCAAACCCATAAAGTCTTTGAGAAAGCTCTCGCTGTTCATCAAGGCCATGGGAAGTCATTATTTCTCAGGTGAAAGTGAATATAAATCTCTGAAGGATTGAGTTTTTGTTTTGTTGTGTTTTTGTTGCTAAACCCAGAAGTATGGCTAAGATAAGAGCTTCTGGGTCTGTAATCTATGAATTCTTAACATCCCATCCTTAGTAACAATTACAATAACAACTGTGTCTTTAATCATTTTGAAAAGCTTCTTTGAGCTTTGTGATGCTGCTAGTTGTGCTGCACTTGGCCTTGTTATAAATATAAGGTGACATCTTTCAGCACCCAGGGACAAAGCCTTGTCAAGTGCAAGTGTTGTAGCAAAGGCACATCAGGTGTTTTGCTTGCAGTCAGGCCACCTGTCCAGGTTTTTTTTAAAACCAGGAACAATTAGGTTTGAAGAGTGCCACTTGATCTTGGTTCTGTGTCAGAACTGGCTCCACTGCTGACCTTTTCCCATTTTCAAGTGTAGTCATTAGACTTGTTACAATCCTTGCCAGTATGTTTTCTTAGCCCTGCATATCGTCTCCTGTCAGTGGAATTAGTATTGCTGCTGGATGGAAGGAAAGTCTGATAGACAGGAAGAACCACTCTGAATGACATTGACTTGAAATATATAGCTCCAGCAAGCAAATTCTGATTGATACAAGACTTTTGCTATGAGAAACCTCTTGACATTTGCCTTGGGATGATGCCATGCTGATCACGACTAGTCAGTACTAGATAGTTTGAGAGCTGAGTATTAACAAGCACTCATGAAGCTGCTGCAAGAAAATAGGTTGTAGATTCTCGGTACAATGATATTAGAATGATGATAATATACCATATCTATTCTGTTTTGTTACAGCCTTCTTCCATTGTAGTTTGCCTTCTTTGATGCAAGTCATTTCTTGTAGGAAAGAAGGATGTTGCAGGGATTGAATCTTAATTTTCTAGTCTAGAAGCTTGCCTCAACTGTTAGATGTTTTTGTTTTAATTGAGGAAGTGACTCAAATCTTTCCATTTAATTTTGCATGAGGTGTCAGTATTCTTATACAGTACTATGATGGTAGACATGTAGTTTTCTTAACAATCATTCATCACTTGGAGTGCTGCCTGCTACCATCCATTTTGGGACGTTTGGGGAGTTTGGCTATAATTCCAAGAAATCTCCATTGGCAAGATTGTCTGTAATAAGTTCTCCATCTTTGACTGTGCTGATGACTCCAAGCGAGAGGAAGGGGAGAATTGAATGATTTATTTTTGTGAAACCTACAGCTTTTATCCTTGATGGCTCTGTTGATTACCAAAAATGGCTATGCTATAATTAGATTTTTGGCCATGCCTAAGTGAACAGATCATTTTGTGAATTAAATTTTCCTAGGTCATACAATTTCTTGTTGTGGATGGAAAGGGAAACTAGCTGTAAAGGAGAGGGTGTACTGGCATGCTCAGTTTCTTTTTGCCAGAAATGTTTTTTTAATGTGAAAGCATACAGCTACGCAATTCCTGTCTATGACTTGGTGAAGTCCAAGAATGATTGTACCATACATTGACTTCTTTGATTAGTCTAAATCAGGGGTTTCCAAACTATGGCCCATGGGCTGATGCCAGCCCATGGCACCATTCCATCCGGCCCACTGTTGCCCATGCTGCACCTGGAAGTGGAAGCGGGCATGTTTATGACAGTCGTAAAATGCTCCCGTGCATGCATAAATGCAGTTACATCAGCCATAAATGCGCCTATGGCTGTCGTAAATGCAGAAATGGGCACATATGCGTCCGCGATCGGGGTGTGTTGTCTGGCTTGTTCAACTTTCCCCCCTGGTCCAGCGAGTTTGTTGAGTCCTGGCATCTGTAGGGACTGCAGAGATGCAATTTTGTCATGGGACTGTGACATTGTGCTACTTTGTAGTAGATTTCCTGTGCAGTATATTGTATTATTGAATATTTATTCTGAGCTATTCTGTGCTATGCTGCTTGTTAGTTTGAAAATATGTGTTATTGTTTGAATCCATATTTTCTATGTTTTGTGATCTGTAACTGTATCTTTAATTGACTGTGAACCGCTTTGAGTCGCCCATTGGGGTTGAGTAAGGCAATATACAAATAAAAATTACAATTACAATTACAATAAGGTTGGGAACCCCTGGTCTAGATCTCTGAAATGGTTACTGCACAAGTCACACATATAACAGTGACATCATGGTAGGTCTATGTTGTCCTCAACACATAGAGAACAAAAGTAGTCTGCTTAAAAGTGAAGGAATTGTTACTGGTATGAATTTATAAATGAATGAAAGACTCTTTGGATCATATGATAGCAAAGAAGTAGAAGACTAGAAGGGCTTTAGCAGAAGGTAATGTAATGATTACTCAGAGCTGATATTCTATTAGACAGATAGATTCTTTGTTCCCAGAAAAAAAATGCAGGTTGGTTTTTTCTCAGATGGAGTTTATAGCAGAGAAAGTTATATCTCATTATGTGTTTAAATAAATAGGGCTGTGTTGTCTCAGTGATTAAATAAAGGGGCTGTGGTGGCTCAGTGGTTAAGAGGCTCGCCTTGTTAGCTGGAATAACACTTCCCTAGGGTCTCTTATAACACAAATAGTGAGCAGATGCCAGACAAAAAGGGTCTGCGGTGGCTCAAATGGTTAAAACGCTGAACTTGAAGACTGGAAGGTCAGAGTTCGATACCCAAGTACTGCACGACTTAGTGAGCTCCCATCTTTGTCCCAGCTCCTGCCAACCTAGCAGTTCAAAAGCAAAAAATTGCAAGCAGATAAATAGGTACCACATTGGTGGGAAGGTAAACAGTGTTCCATATACACCAGTATCTAGGCATGCCTGCCACATGTCCATGGAAACATCTGCAAATGCAGACAGCACTGTCTCTTTGGCTACAAACAGAGATGAGCACTGACCCCTAAAGTCAAATACAACTGGCTTTCAAGCAAGGGTGAACTTTACATTTATATTTACCAAACAAAACAGATCTTCCATCCCATTCTGAATCCATGACTATCACACCTCAGACTTCTGCTGTTTTCTACCTTTAAATTTGAGGGTCTAGGTTCTAGTGCAGAGGTTCTCAACCTTTTTAAGCCGGGGTCAGATCACACCCCTTCAGACTGTTGGCGGACTAGACTGGTGTTCCCTCCGGCGCCACCACCGTGGAACCACCCCTAGCCTCCACCATTCTTCCCATGCCACTACCACCAACAACATTCCCTCCACACCACCAGTCTGGTCCGCCAACACCCTCCCCCATTCCGCCACTGCTGCCAACACTCCCCCATGCCACCAATCCGGCCTGCCAACACTCCTCCCCATGCCGCTGCTGCCACTTCCCTGCTTACTGGCTGCTATGGGTGAAGGAGGGGTCCTTACTGTCCTTGCCCATGCTTGGCCAGAGCAGCCCCAGGAAAGATGTGCTTCTGCCACCACTGCCTCAATCCTTGTGCCCTCCGCCTGGCTTGGCGTGTCCCTAATGCTGACCCGTAGCAGACTGGATGTTCTAAGCCTCTTACAACATCCGCCCTCCTATGGAGCAGTGTTAGGGACACACCAAGGCAAGCGGAGGGGACAAGGATGGTGGCGGTGGCAGGCACAAAGGCGAGGGCTGGATGGCCGGATCTGGCCCACAGTCCATAGGTTGAGAATCCCAGTTCTAGTGTGTCTATTCTCCTTCTCAAAATTCTCTGTCTTTGATTCTGAGAAACCAAAAAGAAGCTCTTTTATGGAGGGTAATGTAAGCAGCTGCTCTGTCACTGAATTCCAATTTATTTCAAGTATCCATATCTACATGTATCAGCGAATCGTCGTGTACAGCATTGCAAGCATTCAAAAATGTTATGAACTTGCATATATTACAATTATATTGCACATTAATTGTAATTTGTACCCTTCCTTGCACAGCTTGCATAGTTATCTTTTGGGTGATACGGATGGTAGACTGATTAAATTTTCCCAATCCAAATCAGCAAGATTAGTACGAAAATGTACTGTGAAATGGTTAGACCAGAGAGACTAAAATTAAAGACCCCACTATACACACATCATGAAAATGTTAAATAACAGATGTGTCATTGAATTCATTTCCTTGAAGTTGAAATGAGAGAATCAGAACAAAGGCAAATTCATTCATTTTGACAGCTGTTGATTCTATATATATTATAAGGTATATATAGAATATAATAGAACATAAGTGGTATTTCTTAAAATACAGACAGTGATATTTGATTGATATGAAACAAGAATATGCAACACTGTTACCCAGAACTGAATATGATGCTCTAATTCTGAACTGGGAGACATTGTTATTTTTTAAATTTCAGTTCCCCGAATTGTCCAGAGAACATGGTCATTGAGAAGAACTTTTTCCACTATGTTTACTATCAATCTTCTGTACTGGCCTAAACCCAAATGGTGCTCCAGGGTGTTTTGGTTTTCCCCTTCTTTTTTCCAACCTGTAAGTGCCTCATTCATCAGACCTTAGTATTTATTTATATGTCCTTGTGTTTGAGGTGTCACTGCTTCTTAGTATTGCGCAGACTGTATTGATCTGGTAATTTTGTTTTGTTTATACAATGTTTCTGGTTTGAATTTGAGCCTTTGGGCTTCTTCTTTGGTTTCCCAATCAAGTCCACAACTGCCAAAACGAAGCCAATTTCTCCGCTTTGTCATTGCCCAGACCCAAGTCCTTGTCGGTGCATGTCTCTGGCAGCAATCGGCAGACCTATAAATGAACAGAACTCTACATCTCTCCACATTGACACTGTGTGTTGCTGTCTGCCAGCAGTCCCCACTTGAGCATGTTAGTCTTGCATTTAGGGACTCCAACCCTCACTCTATTCAGGATCCTCCAAATGACGTAGGGGAGATTGAGATCTTCAGCTATATCCTCCTTTAATGATGCACCTTGCCCAGTGAGCTCCTTCCTTCATCTTCTAATTTGGTTTTGCTCTTGTGTACCCTCAAGCTTTTGGGCTAAAAAGCAGGGTGTTTTTTAAAAATTTAAATTAAAGTCACAACCCATAACTTTCTCTCCTAATTTGACACGATATAATTTATGACAATACATTTAAATGTCTATCTCTCTTCTTAGTCATTCTCTACCAGTCACTTGTCCACTGTTTATAAAATGAGCAGTGTTTTTAAAAGTTGCCCATTTTTTTTAGCTTATAGCCTGTGACAGAGTGCCAAACCTGGCATTTTCCCCTCCTCAACCTGCCACCATAACAGCACCTGATGAGCTTCTCCCTAATTTTGGCTCTGCCTTCCCAAGGGAGGTCTTCTAGAAATTCTAGAACAATTGCAACAGTGAATGCTGTAACAAGACTCCACAACCATATCAGATTTCTATGCACCCAAGCTTTGGTGAAAATTAAATTAACATCAGTGCCCATTGGCAATAAAAATAATAATAATGATGATGATGATGATGATGATGATGATGATGATGATGATGATGATAATGATAAAGGTAAAGGTTTTCCTTGCTCGAAAGCCAGTCGTATCTGACTCTAGGCTGCAGTGCTCATCTCTGTTTCAAAGCCGAAGAGCCAGCGCTGTCTGCTTCTGCAGACGTTTCTGTGGTCATGTGGCAGGCATGACTAGACACAGGAGTGCACAGAATGCTGTTACCTTCCCACTGAAGTGGTCCCTATTTATCTACTTGCAATTTCTTGCTTTCGAACTGCTAGGTTGGCAGGAGCTGGGACTAAGACGGGAGCTCATTCTGTCCTGCAGTACTTGGGAATCGAACCACTGACCTTCCGCCTCCCAGTCAGCGTCATAGGCACTTGAGCCACTGCAGTCCATAATAATAATAATAATAATAATAATAATAATAATAATAATAATAATAATAATAATAATAATAATAATAATAATAATAATAATAATAATAATAATATAGCAGTAGCATTTTCCTTATAAAATCTGAAAGAACCATGATTTCCAAGCTATGTAGGGATTCCTGAGCTGCTTTTACCTTTAAAGGCCTTTAAATTTACCTTTAAAGGCAAATTGGAAAATGGTCCTGCTGTGTCTCATATATCGAGTGTGGCCAACTTTGTCTAAGTTAGTTGGTAAGCCAAATATTTCAATCCAGTGTGAGTAATATATGATTTATTGGGGCACATGTTTGTTGTTTTGCCAGAGATGCTTCACAATTACTATTAGTCTTCAAGAGATACTTGGTTTTCCAGACAGTGCTGGCGGCACCAGAAATGGTATACAGTGTGAAATTGACATTGTAGTTAATATTGTCAGAAAATACTGAGCAACAGCAGTCCACATGGGATTGCTATATGAGAGAACTTCAGAGCGGTAAAGCATTTTGTAAAATGCTGCAGGGCCAAGACAGGAGAGTACCAAATGCACCAGAAAAATATAGAGTGAATGGCTTAATAAAATGCCTTCTCCAATCTTAGAATTTCTATTCCAAATGTACATCTCCTTGACATTTAAAATGGTTCTTTTATTTTTAATCCCTTTAACTCATTTTGCAGCTTAATATGGAAGTTTAATGTTTGTTATCAATTTTCAGGTTCTTAATTGCCTTCATTTATCTACAGTCAGGAAGCATACAATATCTGCTTTCTTTACAGCAGTCATTTGTCACTGCTTCCTAAAGAATTTTTAAAAAGTAGAGAGAAAATATGTTTAATTAAAAATAAACCTGGAGGAATTGTTGGACCATGAAGACTTGTTGAATGAAAAATGTAGAATTCAGACAAGAAAGAGGGCTGGCATAAATTGCCAAATTTGGGGCTTGAACTACCAGTTATAGGCAGTATAGTTTTTACATATAGGCCACACATAAAACTGGCAAAATGAAGCCACCATTTGGTGGGTTCATTCTGAAGTTCCCTTTGCCTGACCTAGTGTGAGAAAGATTAGGTGGTAACACAAGGTTGCCGTTACCAGGGTACGCACAATTGTGGTTAAAAAATAACACAATCTTTGAGGAGGCTCTTCCTGTGTAAAAACTATCACTAATTGATAACTGAATGCAGATTTTGCACATGGAACTAGGTTGGTAACTAAAAGTAACTTTCCATTCTCAGTCTAAAACGAAAATGAGTACTAGAGTAGGATTGGACAGATCTGCTAATTGGCATCCACTTCTATTCATAGAAAGAGGGATAAGGTGTCTTGAGTTGGCTCAGAGTTTGCCTCCACATTTGCTTAAGAATATCTCAGATTATTCTTTGTTTTAGCCTTACTTTCTCACCTTCCCTCAAGCCCTAGTTTGGTTTGTTTTCTGTGAACTCAGGCAAATATGTCAGATGCTCCTCAGGTAGTAGGTGTTAAGTATGTGTTCTGTTAGCAGCACAAAAGCCCTTGGAAGATTTAATCAGTAACAAGCTACAATGACAAAAAAAATAGCAGCAATTTCACCAAATAGTACAGCAGCTCCCACTGTAGTTTCCAAGGGATACATGGGTCTTTCAGAGCTGGATTAAGTCACATGGAGCACTTTTAAATGCCAGATTGGTGCCGCACCTGTGCGGCAAACCTAGCAATTTCTATCTTGTTTCTGTGCCAGAAAGGAGTCCGATCAAAGGCAATATATTCTCTTATCAACATTTGCTCACACTTACAGCTGGATTTTACAAAACATCAGTCTTAAAAGACTCTCGGGAACAAGTTGTGATCTGCCTTTCCTCCAAAAACCACTCTCTAAAGCTGTGAAATCAGAATACACATCTTTAGCCTCATTCCATGAAGTGTTTTTAGACAGGGAACCACCCCCCCAAAAAAATAATTATAATTATATACTGTACCTCCTTTTATGGACCCCTGAAGATGTCTTCCAGCACAATACTCTCACACTCAACTCAGAAAGCAGCAGGCCACTTTTCAGTGCATCTTGAAAGTGGTCAGTGGATGTGAAGATTACATGCAGCAATGCAGTGAAGTGAAACTACTTAAATTTCATGTTGTGCAAAACACATTTTCTGCCAGATTGGTCACTTTTATTAGTTTCCTAGGCACCAAAAATATTTTGGCAAGATTATATGACAGATATAGGACCGCATTTCTATAGACAGGCAGAGGCAGTTGAAGGACCTGATGGCACAAGTCTAGTTTATAGGAAATTGTTGTTACTGTATAAGAATACTTAATTCAACACTAATATTAGGGCAATTTTGTTATGCAACCACCATTTATCTCCTTGCTCTGGGACCAGCACCCTTAAGCTCTAGAACGTCAAATTGGCCAACATCTCACCATCATTCCCTTTCCTCAGCATTTGCTCCACTGTGCCAAATCATAGGGCCCAGGCCTACTTCTTCCATGGAAGTGGGACCATAGTACTTTGTTGTATGGATGTGACTGGCAGGACAAAAGAACAGCCTGAGGAATTAACAGCTACTGTAAATATCCCTAGTCCCCAAAATTGACCAGTCCAATGTGGTAGTTCCAGCTGCTCAAATATGCACCACATGCATCTAAAACACCCAAAACAATTCACTGGTAAAACTTCTAGTGTAATTTTCTCCTTCCTTTGATGCTTTCATAAGAAGACTTCCTCTGGATATAGAAATCCACTTTCAGGAAAGGAGGGTCTGAAGAGGCAGACACCATGTGTAAAAGTGGATTATCACCTTTTACTATATCCCACCCCAGTCCCATTTTAAAAATTGTTCCCACACCTTTAGACACAACCAGAGCAGAAACACAGCATTTAACTTGTTACCTAAGTTAGATTTTATGCCTAAACAAAGTGGTACTAGTTTTTCCATTTTAGGACAGATCTAGTGTGAGAAAGATTAGCCAGCTCAAGGTGGCCATTGCCCAGAGTACACCCGACTGTGGTTAGTTTTACTCTATTGGAGATGTCTAAATCTTGCTGAGTCCCAATGAACTGTCAAGTTCAAACATTTTGTATATGCACTTGGATAAGTAGCTAATGAGGCAAAGCTGCTGTCTGTGATTGGGAGGGACAAAATGCCTCTAAAGCTGGTAATTGAAGTCCAAGATCACCTGGGGCACCAAGGTTGGCCACCCCTGCATAATGTCCCTAGAATATAATGCCATAAAAATTGTGATATAAAATAATTTGTGGTGGCTTTCTGGCTCCCCCACATTTTTTGTTGTATGTTCCATACTATGTATAGTTTTTCTTGCTTCTATGTTTCTCCTCTCTTTTGGTAGTCTTCCTCTATGTTACTTTGGGGTGGAAGACCATAATGAGAAAGAGATAATAAGGGTGGGGCCAAGTGGGTGGTTTGGTTGCCTTCAATTTGCAGCAGAATAGTGATCCTGAAGTGGTTGTGTAACAGAAAGACTTTGATTAATGAGATGGGGTGAAATACAGAGCTCAGCATACTCATGTCAATGCGGGAAGGGATCCTTTCCAGAAGTAATTATTTTACTATATGAATTTAAGAATTGACATGGACTGACTGAGAACCAGTTTTTGAGAAACCACATTGATTAAGAAATCTAGGGGTTTTTTGGGGGTTTTTTGCTTACAGGTATAGTATTCAACAGAGAAATTTGAGAACAAAAGGATATATTTACTTGCCAGTTAATGATTGCAATTCTGGTAGAATTACACAATAGATGTCTGGCCAGGTTATCCTCCAATGGTAATAGAATAGACCATACCGCCAGCGGCTTAATGTTGAGTGTCAGGCAGCAGTTAACTAACCTGACCACCCTGAGAACTAATGGCTTTTTGTGCCAAAGTCCACAATGGAGGGTGATAATCCCCAAGTGGATTAAATCCCAATTGAATCTATCTTGATCAAGGGCAGCAGCTTCATCAATACTGGCCTGGGGCTGAGTACTTTGTGTGCCAGAAGGGCTCAGGACTAGAAAGTGACTCGCAGAACTGGATCAGTGGTATGGATATCATTCTGCGATGCGGAAGGCAGATGAAGGGCCAGTGCATTATATTCTCAAGACAGTCTTCATGGTATGGGTACAAAGAAAGAGCCTCCTTGAAGATTGTGTTATTTTTGAACCACAATCTGGCATACCCTGGTAATGGTAACCTTGTGTTGCTGGTAATCTTTCTCACACTAGGTCAGGGCAAAGGAACTGCAGAATGTACTCACCAAAAGGTGGCTTCATTTTGGTAGTTTATATCTGGTCTAGACACGGAAGAAGAAGAACTACACGATTCATTGATTGATCTATTCACATCTATATGTCACCCATCTGGGTAATTTTGCCACTCTGGGAGGTGTATAAAATTTAAAAATTCAACCATCAAACAACAAACAAAATAAACACTGTTCAGGAACTGATGTCAAAGACATCCAACCTCTGCTTAGTATCTGAAACTTAGGTTGTTGTTTTTTTTAGAAAGTACAGTAAAACCTCGCATAAAGAAAGCCTCGCTTTGAGACTAACTTGCTTAAAGATTAGAATTTTCTTTGAATGGTCGCCTCACTTAACAACTAAAACCAACAAAAAACTCGCTTAACAACTAAATCGGGATTTGCAATCCCCCCTACCAGAAGTCACAATTGGTTACTTACAATGGTGTTTCACTTAAAGAGCAAATTCGCTTAAAGAGCAATCCTGTAGAATGCATTATGCTCTTTAAGTGAGGTACCACTGTATTCTACAAGCAAAACTTTTTTTACAAAGTGCTAAAGAAGACTTATTTAGACACTGTAGTAGTTGGGGAGGTAAATATTGCGATCTCTATAGCATTGTAACTTGTTTATAGAATTCACATGTTATATTTGGAAATGTTATATGTTTAGTAAAGCCATTTACTCTATGCAAAATTGTGTTTCCAGATGCCTAAACCATGGTATTCCTTTTGCTCTCTTTTCACTTTAATCTTAGCGTAATACTGTATTATATCTGCAGCTTTATCAACATTCACTTTTAACTATGATTGGCCTCAGGATCCTGCTTCAAAACCTGGTTGAAAGTGGATCGTGGTTATTGTTAGTAGCCTTGTTTGGGCATTAGTAATGAAGGCTCTCTGGCGGGAGCGGGACGGGGGTTATCCATCCGTCCTTGCTCTTCTTGACCTCTCAGTGGCCTTCGATACCGTCGACCACGGTATCCTTCTGGAACGGCTCAAAGGATTGGGGATCCAGGGCACTGTGTTGTCCTGGTTTTCCTCTTTTCTGGAGGGCCGTACCCAGTCGGTGTGGTTAGAGAGTGAGAGGTCCAGCCCTAGGCCCCTCAAGTATGGGGTTCCTCAGGGCTCGGTGCTCTCTCCCCTCTTATTTAACGTCTCCATGAAGCCACTGGGTGAGATCATTCGTTCCCACGGGGTGCGGTACCATCAGTACGCGGATGACACCCAGTTGTATATCTCGGCCCGTGGGGACCCTAGTGATGCTGTTGAAATCCTATCCGGATGCCTGGAGGCCATTGGGGTCTGGATGGGGGCCAATGGGCTTCGGCTGAATCCCAGCAAGACAGAGTGGCTGTGGATAAGTTACCACCTTTGGTACTGGATGGTTTTGCCCCAGACAGACCCAGTGCGCAACTTGGGGGTCCTTCTGGATTCACGGCTGCTGCTGGAAGAACAAGTGGTGGCTGTGGCCAGGAGGGCTTTTGCCCAACTTCGGGTGATTCGCCAATTGCGCACGCTCCTGGATCGGGGCTCCTTGCTTATGGTCACCCATGCTCTGGTTACTTCCCGACTAGATTATTGTAATGCGCTCTACATGGGGCTGCCCTTGACGACCATTCGGAGGCTGCAGCTGGTCCAGAATGCGGCAGCCCGGGTGGTGATGGGATGTGGGCGATATGCCCATGCCTCACCACTACTTCGGGAGCTGCACTGGTTACCAGTTTGTCTCCGGGTGCAATTCAAGGTGCTGGTTTTGACCTTTAAAGCCCTATATGGCAGTGGGCCAGGATACCTTAGAGACCGCATCGTCCCAAGAGTGTCTGCCCGTCCAACCAGAGTGGACCGGAGGGGCTCTCTAATGGTGCCATCAGTTAGGGGTGCACATCTGTCTAGCACCCGAAGGAGGTCCTTCTCCGTGTCCGCACCAACTCTCTGGAACCTCCTGCCAACAGATCTAAGACTTCAAAGAGAATTGCTGCCCTTCAGGAAAGGATTGAAGACCTGGCTGGCAGGGCAGGTGTGGGGCCCGAATGGGATCACGGTCCCCGCCTGCTGGCTTATGTAAACAATTAAGAACTCGCTCTTCTTCTTCTTTTTATAGTGGGTGGGATGGATGGGTGGGATAAGGGGTTTTTCAAGTGGGTGGGATATGGGGTTTTTAAAGTGTTGTTATATGTTTTTAGAATTTGTTGTAATGCCGCCCTGAGTCGGGTTCTGCCTGAGTGGGCGGCATATATAAATACGACTAAATAAATAAATAAATAAATAAAGGCGTGAGAGTGATTAGGGTCCACTCTGTGGGCCATATCTTTGATATCTGTTTTGTGTGTACATTCTTGTACACACCATCTTTAGCTTACTTTTTAGTCTGGGTACTAGTTACATGTATGGGAGCACAAATATTTGGGAGTGTGTAGGCACTGAATATAAGAGACTCTTGAATCCAGAGAGTAAATTACAGTAAGTTTGGAGTAAGGTGGCCATTGATGGATAGACAAAAGAGTGAAAAAACAACAAAAGATGACAAAAAGGATACATGTTTAATTCTGCTCACCACTGCTGCATCTACATATTTATTTGTTTATTACTTTAGGGTGGGCAGATTCATTAAGGAGTAACCTCTGGCAGTTGGGAGGATGCACTGGGATCTTTGTGGCCACATCCATGATTCCCCACCAACCACTGAGTAGTTGGCTTTCAATTGGCCTATCACAACAATAGAAGTCTACATGCAGCATAATTGACCATTTTGAGAGACCTGGGCATGTGTACATTTTGTTTCATCCCCCTACCCTCCCAAAAAATTGTAAAACTAGAATGGACTTTTGTTAGGTTAAATGGTAAAGGGTTCCCTTGTTCAAAAGCCAGTTGTATACAACTCTAGGGTTCAGTGCTCATCTCTGTTTCAAAGCCAAAGTGCCAGTGCTGTCTGCTTCTGCAGACGTTTCTGTGGTCATGTGGCAGGCATGACTAGACTTGGAGTGCACAGTTAGGTTAGGTTAGGTTAGGTTATTTTTACCTTAGATAGGAAAGAAAATTGGCTGGCCCAGAATCCAAGACTATGACCTGGAGAGTTTGTGACATTTGCTGTTCTACCTCAGATAGAAAAAATGTTTCAGTCCTCCTGGCTACAATATGTCAAACCTTACTTTTAACTTCTAGATCAAAAATTCCTATCCTTAGAAGTACTGCTTTGTTTTGGATAAGATTTGTCTTATCATTGGTGTCGACAAGTTTAGAGATTTATAGCTCCTTTCCTACAAGACAACAAAGCTTTCTAGGTCAGTGACCAAGTGCCTTTAAAATCTTATTGCTATTTGGTTCATTCTGAATAACAATGACCCTCCAAGCCAGAGACAAAAACAAGTAAATGAAAACTAAGATATAATGCATACCTGAGGACAGGTGAGGTGCACTTTTCTTTGTCTTTTTTCCAAGGGTACTCATAAATGCTAACCTAGTTCTGAACACAGCTGAAATGTTTTGAATATAGCTCTTCTAGCCCATCAGTGCATCGGTTTATTAACTACTAGCTGATTACCCAGCGTTGCTTGGGTGGTTTATTGTATATGTCCTTGCTCAAAAGTCAGTCGTATCCAAGTTTAGGGTTCAGTGTTCTTCTTTTTACATCCTAAGAGCCAGTGTTGTCTGCATGTGCAGACATTTGCGTTGACATGTGGCAGGTATGATTAGACCCTGGTGTGCAGGGAAAGCTGTTTACCTCCCCACCAAAGTGGTACCAATTTATCTATGTGCAGTACACACACACACACATGCACACACCATCCCTCTCCACACACACACACACCATCCCTCTCCACACACCCATCGACCCACCCATACAAAGGTGTGTCACACACATACACACAGAAACACACACATAGAGTGCAAAGTGAACAAAACAAAAAGACAGACAGACATACACAGAGAGAGAAAGAGAAAGAGAGAGAGAGACTTACTCAGAAGGTGCAGGTGGCGGGGCGCATCCCTGCTTGGCCCAGCCATGTCAGGCAGCTCCCTTTCTTCCTCTTCCTCCTTGCCCAGGGACCTGGGGGGGCAGCAGGGCGCAGTGGCGGTGGAAGTGTGGCCCGGCCTGGGCCAGGCCAACCCCGTCAGGCAGCTAAGCAGCTCAGCTGTCCGGGTAGCGGAGGCTGGGCGCGGTGGTGTCGGAAGCGTGGCCCGACCTGGGCCAGGCCATCCGCGTCAGGCAGCTGAGCTCCACAGCTCTTCTTCCTAGTCCCAGGATGACTGGGGCAGCGGCGGCGGGGAGCGGCAGCGGCAGAAGCGTGGCCCAGCCTGGTCCAGGCAAGTTTCAGTGAAATCTGTCCAGGGGTGTGGAAGCCTATTATTAACATACAAGACCACACCTCTGTTTTATAGATATAGATTTATTTACTATACAGTATTTCAATTTTACCTACCCTTTAGTGAGCCCAAGGCAGATTTTATGGGGCTTCTGTCCAATACTTTCCTTGTAACAACCCCGTGAGAAAGATTAAGATGGATGGATGTGAGCCTCAACCCAAATCTTCCATGGCATATTTTCTGTATTCTGATATACAACTTTGTGATCTTTAACTTGCAACTTTGTATTATACAGTATATCCCTGTTGTAAGCCGCCTCGAGTCGGACTTGTACCGAGTACGGTGGGATATTAATAATAATAATAATAATAATAATAATAATAATAATAATAATAATAATAATAATAATAATAATAATAATAATAATAATAATAAGTCCCAATCTGTCTACCAAGTGCAACACTTGTTGGCTGTCTAGTATATGCGACTAAAGCTCTCCCCTTGATTTAAATCAATACAACAGTTGCATTTGCAGGATGAGAAGTCAGGTTCACATGCATATCAGAGAAGTACTATGCAAGAGTGGCTTATGACTGGGACAGGAAGATGTTCTGATGTTTTTTTGTAGTGAAGTGCTCCCACAGTCATAGTCCATGCGCTGTCCTTGGTACTATCACTGAATTTAAGACTTGGTGCTTACACTAGATTGTTGAACAATGGAAAGACATTTGTATCTTTGTCAAGTAGAAATATTAGGGATCAAATACTGTGTGTTGGAAATCTTTCTAAAGTATTTGTTTGTCTAAAATTAATCACAAGAATAAGACAAAATATTTTTCTCCAAGGTTCCGCCCAATTTGTCCAAAATGTTTCTGTTGAGAATCAGTCCCTTTTAGGCACAGAAAGATTGGCTCATTGATCACAACGCAGCTCCCCCGGTGGCTTAGTGGTTAAAACTCTGAGGTTGGAGACTGGAGCGTTGGGTTTCGATAACCATGTGCTGCACTTGGGGAGATGTAAGGAGCCTCCTTTGGGCGTCCCCTGAGCAGAGTTTCTCCAGCAAAAATTCTTTCAATCCAGATTAATCTCTGACACAAAATTAGTATTATTGATCACAACAATTCAAGCAACCAGCCCATTGCTTCTAATTTTTTGAAAGTTCATGCAACTAGGCAGTACTTGTGATTAGTTTAATTCATGCAAAAACATTCTTGCAAATGCAGAGTCTCTTAAGACCAACAGAAAATACCTCACCCTCTCACAGGTGAAGTTCTCATTTACATCAATAGGTACATGGATGGTTTTCTATTCGTGTGCGTGTTTAAAGCATCATTAAACACACTGACTCACTGTTAATGAGTAATATTCAGCTACATGGATCCATTAAGTTAACAGGTTTTTTCCAGATAACCTGGAGACTAACACCAGCCCTGGTGAGATCTGTCAACAGCCACACAGTTTAGGTACCGCTGAATGCATTCGACTCTGCCTTCTGAAGGTCAGAAATGGAAAAAAGGGGTTGGCATTAACAGGTTCTGCTTCACTGAACAACACTGTAGAGAACTGCGAGCAGAGAGCTTTGAAAATCTAGAAGCTGTTTAAAACATCACCATATTTTGATGCCTTGTACGGTATGTCTCCAGGTCAACGTTTTCAAGCACAGACAAACAATATTTGTGCCAAGCAGCTACTTAATTTCTTAACAGTGAAATGACAGTTGGGATCACACAACAGAGTGTTGCACTGTATCCCTCCCAGCCCATAAAATGAGTGCTCCTGGATGAGCAGTTTTTAAAATATTTTTGAGAAAGCACTGCCGGAAGAGAGAAACATTGGAAGGAGCACGTTTCCTATTGGTCGTGGTGGCGAACCTTGGCACTCCAGATATTCTTGGACTTCAATTCCCAGAAGCCCAAGCACCCTGTGGACCCACACAAATGGATTTACTGCTATTCATCTGGCCCACGCTGCACTCGTAGCTCTCAGAAGCGGAAGTAAAACGCGCCCGTATGGTTAAGGCTCTTCCGGGTTAACCATTCCTCTGTAAGGGGCCGTTTTACTTCCGCTTCTGGGAGCTATGAGAGCAGTGTGGGCTGGATGAATCACAGTAAATCCATTTTTGTGGATTCACAGGGTGCTTGGGCTTCTGGGAACTGAATTCCAAGAACATCTGGAGTGCCAAGGTTCACCATCAAGGCCTTATGGTGTTTGAAAACACTGAAATTCCAAGTTTTGTTGACCACTGGATGACAGTCCAGGCCAGTTGTCTCATCTGGTCATACAGGGAGCTCTTCTCTTTACTGGTGAGGACTGTGAATTTCCAAGGCTTCTGATACAGTTCTCAATTTCGTTGTACAAAACCTTTCAAAATTAGCACAACTGGTTTGGTGGCATGTAAGAACAACAGTGCAGCTGTACAAACCTCTGAAAACTAATATGTCAGCTACTTTCTTTAAGAATTCAAAAGACCCAGTGGATTGTTTCATATTTTTGAACAGCCAGATGCTTTTGCTGTGGTTGCTTCCCAACAGGTACACTTTACTCAAATTACTGAGGTCAAAATCTGTATAGTTAAAGGTTGCCCTTGCTCGAAAGCCAGTCGTATCTAACTTTTGGGTTCCGTGATCATCTCTGTTTATAGCCAAAGAGCCACTGCTGTCTGGCCTCTGCAGACATTTCTATGGACATGTGGCAGGCATGACTAGACACTGGAGTGCACAGAACGCTGTTTACTTTCCCACCGCAGTGGTACCTATTTATCTACTTGCAATTTCTTGCTTTCAAACTACCAGGTTGGCAGGAGCTGGGACAGGGAGAGAAGCTCACTCCATCATTCGGCACTCAGGCCTTGGACTCCGACCATCCAGTCTTCAGGTTCAGCATCTTAACCACTAAGCCACCACAGTCCTTTAGAACAACAGTGCAACTGTACAAACCGCTGAGAACTGGGATGTCAGCTACTTTCTTTAGGAATTCGAAATACCAAATAGATTATTTCATGATTTTGAACCATCAGATGCTTTTGCTGAGGCTACTGTTTATGGGTGCATTGCTTCCCAACAGGTATGTTTTACACAAATTACTGAGGTCTGAATCTGTAACATTCTACATACAAGTGTTCCATGACCTTGCACTCAAGGTCCCACTACTCACAAATAGAACACTCTACTAACAGAGTGGCAATCGATTTCTGGCAAGAGATCTTGATGGGGAAACAAGAGCTCTTTAACTTACTTTCAGCTGAAGGTGAGGAGCCTCATAGGGCTATAAAATTCCACACTGAGCTGTCCCATTGTTTCGAGACATTCTAAGTTAATGAGAATGAGTAATGTAGTGAAAGTGGTTTTTTCCCCAGTCTTTACTGGAGAGTAAGTGGTAGGACAGAGGAGAGTTCTTACTTCTCATTCAGGCTAATCCCCATCTCCTGTTTGGCTGGCACCCCAGATGCTCTAATTGATTGATTGATTACCTCATCCCATATGGTGCAAGCACCACTCTGGATGGCTTAAAACACTGAAATAGACAACCAAGAAAATAATATCAAATAGAACAATTCAAATAAGATATAAAAATGATATTTTTACCTATAAGAAGGGGGTAGGGTTGTGAGTGTCCAGCATTAGCGCCTACACCCAGCCCAACCATCCTGTACCGAGCCGGCTGCACTTACAACCCCGCAAGGGTCCGGAAACAGAGAATGGGGCATTCACCCCACAAACGCAGACCAAAAAAACTACAAGGACCAGCATCCTTTGCACTATGCTACCCCTCAGCCAATCAGGTTGAAGGGTGTGAGCGTGGAGGAGGCAGGGCAGCTGGTGCGCAGATAAAAAAAACCACCGAGGCAGGGAAGCCATTAGCCATCCCCGCTGTCCAGGCGACGAAGGCCAACACTGGCCTCGCTGCAGCTTCAGCAAGATAGCGGGAAGAAGAGGGGGAGCCTATCTTATCCCCACACGCCTGCCACTTCCCCCAGGGAGACAAAGGCCGAGAACGGTGCTCCGTTCTCTGCCTTCACCTCCCAGAGGGAAGCGAGCCCCTTCCATGGAGGGGCGGGGGCCGAAGGCACTGCTGCCTTCATCCCTTTCCCACCGAGGGAAGTGAGCCACTTCCCCGGGAAGCAAAGGCCGAGAATGGCGCTCCATTCTCTGCCTTCGCCTCCAGGAGGGAAGCGAGACCCTTCCACAGGGGGCGGGGGCCAAAGGCACTGCTGCCTTCAACCCCCTCCCACCGAGGGAAGTGAGCCACTTCCCTAGGAAGCAAAGGCTGAGAACGGCGCTCCGTTCTCTGCGTTCGCCTCCAGGAGGGAAGCGAGCCCCTTCCACAGGGGGTGGGAGCCAAAGGCACTGATGCCTTCATCCCCCACCTACCGAGGGAAGCAAGCCACTTCCCTCGAATGAGGACAGCAGGCAGAAACATAAATTCTGGCAGAACAAATGAAAGGCGACAATCAGGAAAGCAAAGCAAGACTTTGAGGAGCGTATAGCTAAAATACTCAGAGAAATAACAAAGACTTCTTTAAGTACATTAGAAGTAAGAACCCAACAAGGAAGGCCATTGGACCATTAGATGACAATGAAAGGCAAGGGGTTATTAAAGAGGAAACAGAGATTGCAGAGAGACTCAATGAATTCTTTGCTTCGGTATTTACTGAAGAAGACAGAGACCACATGCCCAAAACAGAGCCTATCTTCGTACGGAGGGAAACCGAAGAATCAAGCAAGATAGAAATATCCAGGGAGGAGGTCCTTGCATGTCTTGTTAAACTAAACACTAACAAATCACCAGGACCAGATGGCATCCATCCACGAGTTCTCAGGGAACTTAAAGATGAAATTGCTGATCTCCTAGCCAAAATATATAATCTTTCCCTCAAATCAGGCTTTGTGCCTGATGACTGGAAGGTAGCGAATGTAACACCAATTTTCAAAAAAGGATCCATGGGTGATCCAGGGAATTACCGACCTTTCAGTTTGACATGTGTCCCAGGTAAAGTGATGGAAACCATCCTAAAAGATAGAATTAATAGGCACATAGAAGAGAAGGCGCTGCTCAAGGAGAGCCAACATGGCTTTTACAAGGGCAAATCATGGCTCACTAATCTGTTGGAATTTTTTGAGAGTGTCAACAAGCATGCGGATAAGGGGGATCCAGTTGACATTGTTTATCTGGACTTTCAGAAGGCTTTTGACAAGGTCCCACACCAAAGGCTCTTGAATAAACTTACCAGTCATGGAATAAAGGGACAGGTCTTGTCCTGGATCAGCAACTGGCTAAGGGACAGGAAACAGAGGGTAGCACTCAATGGACACTTCTCCAAGTGGAGGGAAGTAAAGAGTGGGGTCCCCCAAGGTTCAGTACTGGGCCCCCTGCTTTTCAACCTCTTCATAAATGATCTAGAGGTAGGAGTAAAAAGCAAGGTAGCCAAATTTGCTGACAATACTAAATTATACAGGGTAGTGAAAACTGTAAGAGATTGTGAGGAGCTCCAGAGGGATCTCTTGACACTGGGGGAGTGGGCAAAACAGTGGCAAATGAGTTTCAACGTTAGTAAGTGCAGAGTGATTCATGTTGGGGCAAAAAAACCCAATTACATTTATAAACTGATGGGGTCTGAACTCTCTGCGACAAACCAGGAAAGGGACCTTGGTGTCCTGGTGGACAACTCAATGAAGGTGTCAACCCAGTGTGCCTCAGCAGTGAAAAAAGCAAACTCGATGCTAGGGATCATTAGGAAGGGTATAGAAAATAAGTCAGCAAGTGTCATTTTGCCTCTTTATAAATCTATGGTGAGGCCCCATCTGGAATACTGTGTACAGTTCTGATCGCTATACCTCCAGAAGGATATTATGGAGCTGGAAAAAGTGCAGAGGAGGGCAACCAGAATGATTAGGGGACTGGAACACCTTCCTTACCATCTGAGGCTGCAACGGTTGGGCCTCTTCACTCTTGAACGATGACGTCTAAGAGGTGACCTGATTGAAGTTTATAAAATCATGCACGGTGTGGACAAAGTAGATAAGGAAAAACTGTTTTCCCTATCGCATAACACTAGACCTAGGGGACACTCCATGAAACTTTTGGGTATTAGTTCTAAAACAAATAAGAGAAAGTACTTTTTCACCCAGAGGAATACTGGTCTATGGAACTCCCTGCCAGAAGAAGTGGTGACAGCTGTCAGTCTTGACAGCTTTAAGAAAGGATTATACAAGTTCATGGAGGACAAGAGTATCAATGACTATAATTATGGATACTTAAGGACAACCTCCGGGTTGGAGAGATAGGCAGGATATCTCTCAATGCCATTTCCAGGGAATCCTAAGCAGGTGAAGGCATCTGCTTGGGAATACCCTGAAGGAAATGGTGAGCCACTGTGTGAGACAGAATGCTGGACTGGATGGGCTGTGGCCTGTTCCAGCAAGGCTGTTCTTATGTTCCCCAGGAAGCAAAGGCCGAGAACGGCACTCCGTTCTCTGCCTTCACCTCCCGGAGGGAAGCGAGCCCCTTCCACATTCGGCACTTGCCTGTCAGAGAAGGGGCTTGCTTTCTCTGAGCTCTGACAGACAAGGGCTGAATGTGGAGCACCACTCTCCCCTTCTCTCTCTCTCTCTCTCTCTCTCACATACACACACACACACATACACGCACACACACACACACACACACACTGGACACCCCTGCCTTGCCGGGCAGTTATTATCTGTGTGTTGGTGGTTGGGGTGGTATTAGGGGGTGGGAGTGCGCACACACCCCAAAACCACCCCAACCACCAACACACGAATAATAACTGCCCGGCAAGGCCGGGCAAAAAAATGCTAGTACATTAATAAAATGTAAAGTCGTGGCTCTTTCCAGGTTCTTTGTTAAAGTATTGTTCAGATTTTAGAGTTATTTTTGCTGAAATACCCAAGCCTTCCGCAAGCTTCAGAAGTTGTACAACTGTGCAGTTACTTTTTGTGGTCCCTCTTTTGCTACCAGATTTAATCACTGAGGTCCACTATTAGAGGGAACAGAAAAAAGAGAAAGAAAAGACTATGTGGTTTTTGTGTAAAATTCAAAAATAAGGTTGGCTAACAGCCTTATTAGACTGCTAAATTCTTAAAAGCAGTCTGAGCAACATAGGTCTTGGGGCAGGCTCCTTTCTGAGGTTTTTTTGTACTTCTGAGATCAAACTGAAAAGTCCAAAAAATAATCCTGGACAGATCATATGGTGGTTGTTGTTGTTGTTGTTGTTGTTGTTCGGTTGCACAGCCAAGTATGACTACCCCATGGACCACTGCATGCCTGGCTCCTCTATCATTTGCCATCTTCTGTAGCCCATCGCGTCAACAATTCCATCCATCCACCTCATCCTCTGCCACCCCCTTCTCCTTTTGCCTTCAATCTTTCCTAGCATCAAGGCCTTCTCAAGTGAGTCCTCTCTTCTCATTTGGTGGCCAAAGTACTTGAGCTTCAGCTTCATTGTTTGTCCTGCCAATGAGCAGTCAGGGTTGATTTTCTTCAGGATTGACTGATTTGATCTCCTTGTGGTCTCAAAATGGAAGTGGAATAATTGCTTCTGCCATGCTATTTAAACAACAGTACTATTAATTGTTAGTCCTCCATCTCTTTAAAAAAAATGAAACTAGAAAATGTGAGCAAATTGGAGCCATCTTTGACATTCCATAATTTTGAAACCATTTATTTTTATCATCATATCAGAAGACTGCTTTATTGAGCAGAAAGTTGAAATTCATTATTGTATTTGTAGTAATTGGTCTTGTTAGTTTTTGGTCAGGATTTAGAAAATTTCTCTTAAAAGGGAAACCATCAGCCTCTAACTTGGCATAATTAGAGCTGAGTGTTTCATTGATTATGCAGGTTTGCAGCAGGTCATTGAAGCTGATTGTCAAGTTGGTGAAAGGTCAATAGAGGAATTAAAAAAGCATTTGCCAGCAATTCTAGAGACAATTACATGTTCTTAAATGCCACTGAGATCAGTGAGAACTGGCTTGCAGAGTTTTGCTTACCCTTGAGCCAGACATTGTGGCACTAACAACTGCAAGCTGAAAATCTGTGGTTGAGTTTTATTTTAAATTAAAGGCTTTAAAAGTATCCAGTCAAGTTCAGGGCTTCAGTATCTGCCAGAATTTTAATAAAATCATTGGCTGAAATCCAGTAAGTTTAAAGGTAAAGGTCACCGTTGCTCAAAAGCCACTTGTATCCGACTCTAGAGTTCAATGCTCATCTCTGTTTATAGCCAAGAAGCCACTATTTATCTACAGTACTTGCAATTTCTTGCTTTCGAACTAAGTTGGCAGGAGCTGGGACAAAAGCTCACTCCATCATGCAGCACTCGGGTCTTGAACTACTGACTTGCCGACCTTCCAGTAATCAAGCTCAGCATCTTAACCACTAAGCCAATCCTCAGTTAGTATGGATTCTTGGGATTTCGAGACATGTAGTCTAAAAAGTAGATTTTCCCAGCTCTAACAAACATTTTGTAAATCCGTTCAAAATTATCCTTAAGAATTTAAGATAGTGTACAAATGGGATGGATTTGGAATGGATTCTTGATTTAATAGTAACTGCAAAATAAAATCTCTCTGTAGTATCTTATTGCCACTATGATTACATATCATTAAGTCCTATATGATCCAGAAAAATAATGTTGAATTTGAGATTATGCTAGAGTGGGTTAGCTACAGCAGCTATCAGAAAAGGCAGCATCACTATATTGTTTTGCATTGCTTCAGTGCTTTTGCTGTCAGAAAATATCAAGGAAGTGAGATCTTGATGCTAAACATCTTTTATGCCAGCTACAGTCTCTCCTAAGCAGTTATTTAACCTCTGTAGTGTAGTTTCTTGTATGCTTGTCAACTGTCAAATGTATCATCCATTCACTATTGCCATCCTTCATTTGAAAGTTTACAGAGATTTTAGTCAGATCTTAAAAGGATACTGAATGATTAGTTAAGGCAACAATCTTGTGTTATTCTTAACCTTTTTGTCACAAAAATGTTCTGTTCAGTTATTCACATTGTTGTTAACATTCTCTCCATCAAAATATATGTATTGGATCCTCTTTTATGAGATCAAAATACAGTAAAACCCCGATTTCTATATGCCTCAACTTACGTAAAATTCGACTTACGTACATTTTTTTCATAAATCATGTTCCGATTTACACAAAAAAACGAGTTACATAAGGGGTTTCCTGGTGTGTTTAGATTTTAAAATGGTGGCGCCACCATTTTAAAAGCTAAAATTCCACCCCGTGACACCCACCCCAATGCTGAAAGTTGCAAGACATCACTTACCGCAGCAGTGGTGGAGGCAGCTGCAGCAGCAGAAATGATTTTCTGCAGTCCCTGCTTGCTTCTGCTGGGACTGGGAGAGTGCAGGGGGAATATTTGTTACCTTCCGCTGTTTGCATGAGGTTTCTCCATGACACGTGCTTTAGTTGTGAACATGCCTTGGAGAAGAGCTTAAAAGGTATGTGTCACACACACACACACACAGAGGGGATGCCTGTCATTACCATCTTAGCCACTAGTGGCACAAAGCGCAATTTTCCATAGGGATGCATTGAAAACCAATTTCAAGCCTGTTTTATTGTTTTTCAATGCATCCCTATGGAGATGCATCCATTTACGTAAAACCCCTATTTATGTAAGAAGCTATGGAAGGGACTTTTTATGTAAATTGGGGTTTTACTGTACCTCAGGTGGCTTGTTCATCACCTTCAACACAAGGGCCAGTCCAAGATATTTTTCGGCTTAGGACAAAAGATAAGGTGGTATCTCTTCTTAGACTACTTGAAGAAGCTAACAGAATTGTTAGCTTAGTTTCAATTCAGTATTGATAATGAGAGAGGGTCTGCAGTGATTCTCAATCTTTTCTCCTGTAAGCTCTATCCATTGTCCATGTTGCGTGAAGATTCTGAAAACTGAAGTCCAAAATATCAGGAAGGCCTAAGATTTGGGAATAATTGGCATACACTCCAAGTTTAAAGTCCCTTTTTTAAAAAATACTTTTGCCCCAGCTAGTCCCCTCCACATTTTAAAAATGGTAGCTGTGTTAATTTGTGCAAACCTATCAGAGACTAGTGAAAACAAAACAAAAAGACAAAAAATGTTGTGGCACCTTAAAGACTAACTGCTGCATTTTAATGTTAGCGTTTGTGGATCAAGTCCACTTCGTCAGACATAAGAGTGAGACTTTAGGACATCAATTTATACACCTATCTGTATGTACAGAGGTACACAATGGTTGGTTAGCATAACACATACATTTACAAATCAGTGTGGCTTTTTACAACTGGTAATAGCAGAAGATCCCTAGTTGTTATTCAGATTTCCTGTGAAGTTTTGCCCTGTTGAGTTGCAAATAGTTAGTAGATGGATGCAAGACAAACACCAGGGCATCACACATTGCTAATGAGTTTACCCTCCAGACATAACATCTATTGACAATGGTGTGAGTGACTCAGGCAAAACACCAAGTGCTTCCTTTGTTCTGTGAGGTGGCCTGAGGCTATGGATGAGAATTCTACTGAAGTAGGTTCTGTAAAGGTGGTGTGGGAAATTGCAGCATGTATCAACCTGTTAGTTGTAGTGTATCAAATTTGATAATGTCCCCAAAACCCATGACTAATATTTAAACCTTTGAGATGGGTGTCCAGCATATGTATGATGAAGTGGACTTGCTTTCCCACTTTGGTTGGGCAAAGACCTTGGGGACATGAAAGGAGCCTCATTCGGGCATCCCCTGACCAGAATTCTCCATCAAAATTCCTTTCAACCCAGAATAATTTCTGACACTAAATTATTATTATAATGCCTCTACGTCAAATGGTTGGGGACTGCATTTGCTCAAGTGGTTAAGACACTGAACTTGACGACTGGAAGGTTGGAGTTCATTTCCCAAGTACTGTACGACAGAGTGAGCACCTGTCTCTCTCCCAGCTCCTGTCAACCTAGCAGTTCGAAAGCAAGAGATCACTTCGGTGGGAAGGTAAACAGCGTTCTGTGTACTCCAGTGTCTAGTCATGCCTGCCACATGTCCATGGAAACGTCTGCAAACGCAGACAGCACTGGCTCTTTGGTTATAAACAGAGATGAGCACTGAACCCAAGAATTAGATACAACTGGTTTTCAAGCAAGGGCGACCTTTACCTTACCTTATGTCAAATGGTTATTTCCCATGTTAAATTTTAAATTCCCCCCACCCAACTTCTTCCTAAGAAATAATCTAAACTCATATTATGATACCGTATTATCTAGCCTTACAAGGAATTCTAATTCCTATGAGTGTCCACCAGCAGACAAACAAGGTTTTAAAATAAAATACAACTAAAATAACTAGGAAAAGCTGTTTTGGAGTATCAGGTCGACTAGCAATTGCCTGTCAAAAAAACCAACAACCTAGGGCTGAATTAAAATTAGGTTCAGTATTAAAGTGTAATACTTCCATCTACAACAGATGCATCCTGCTTTGCTTATTCTTACTGAGATTCAATGAAAAACAGAATCTGTGTCCCCTAGAGCAAGATGCTAGCTGTGATGATAAGGTGTATATAGAAAAAGCACGAGCTACTTAAAACTTCAGCATTTCTGATATAAAACATAACAATTCCTCTGCAGTTTCTTCAGTAACACCATCAACTAGAATGGGCATTTTAGTAGTACCTTTGCTTCATGCATTGATATGGGCATCTGAAGAAACATGCTATGTGTGAGCCACTGATCAATGTCAGTGAGCATGGTACATGGAATTGTGTGCAGCAAGGAAGCACAGTCATGCCCTGTTCTCTTTATTTTCCACACAGTGTACATATCTTATCCCCAATGGGGCCTGGGAACATTCACAATCTCTTGTTATGCTATATTTTTTCAGTCTACAATACTTTCTATTGCTTTTCTATAGTATCCTACTGGGTGGGCTGCTTAGACAGGAGGCATTGGGAAGGGGTTGCTCCTGTTGAATGCCCAATTCAGAATAAAATATTGGTGTATGTTAATTTGGATGCCCAGTGTGATGTAGTGGAGCAAGTGGATTTAGGAGGCCATACATTGAATAGCCACTCCTTAAATATCTCAATTACTCAAAAGCCTTTTTAGGGTTGCTAAAGATTGCTACAACTTGATGGCACATAACAACAACAGTATTGCTTTGGTACCATTTTATTTTATTCAGCACTGACATGAAAGCACTGAAGGTGGTCAGTAGAAGTTATTGAACTGGGTGCCAACAATATGCTCTATCCATTTTCTTCTTGGTGAGTCAGGTATTGCTGGCCCAGTTTTCAGGAGACACTGGAGTGGAAGATGACTTGAGTTTTGAAGCTCATTCTACCGAAGTTGGTGTTTGGACAGTGTTTCATCTTGCCAAGGATGCAGTGTCCCTCTGCCCCTGCAATCAGGTGCATTAGCTCGGTGTGATTTTATTGCCTTGCTAGCAACTGAAGTTGAAGTAGCCTTGGTGGCACAGATCAATTGAGGCTTCATGGGGGTGAATTGCACCCACAGAGTATTCATGTTCAGTCTCATTGTGATAAGCCACTCTCTTAAGTGGAGGCTGGGTAGAACAATATAAAGTAAAACCCCATAAAACGATTTTAATTCATTTTATGGGTCTGGCCACTATGCAATTTTGTTGTTGTACGATTTTTCCTATGGAAAAAAATTTGTACAACAATTTTTTCTGCTAAGTGGTTTTCCCCATTGAAAATTCGTTGTCCTAAGGAAAAATTGTTATGCAGGGCACCACTTTCTCTAAAAACTTATTTGTTATGCAATTTAGTCGCTATAGGGGGCGTTCGTTATACGAGGTTCCACTGTATCTAGATTGTAGAACGGTCATAGCTTGCTTGCACCAGTTTGAATCTATGACATCTCCATGTATAGAAAAAAATCCTTTGTGAAGCCCTAGAGCAGTGATGGCCAACCTTGATGCTCCAAGTGCTCTTGGACTTCAATTCACAGAAGCCCAAGTCAACACACCTGCTGATCAGGATTTCTGGGAATTAAAGTTCAAGAACATATGGAGTGCCAAGGTTGGTCATCACTGCCCTAGAAAGTATGAGTACTTGCCTTGATTGACCTATGGACTATCTCAGTATAAATCAGTTTTTATGTGACTTCCTAACCTGCTAAGAGAAATTGGATAGAACTTGTATCTTGCCTGTATCCAAACAATGGTGCTGGTTCTCAGGAAACCTGAAAAAGGCATTATCTTTAAGAGTTCCTTGTTTATAGAAACATCCCTCCATGAGAGGCAGTAACTCAAAAACATTCCATTTTTTGTATTCCTCAAAACTCAGAAAAAGAACTGAGTATTTCTTGGGCTCTGAAACATTCTAATATGGTTAGCATTAGCAATTGGGGGACACTAATACTTACTTGGCTTTCAAAGCATACACCACTCAGATTGCTGCATCAGCAAAACTAAATCTCCCAGTTTACTCTCATCAAATATCAACAAAAGCTTACCAGCATATACTCAAGTATAAGCCGACCCAACTATAAGCCGAGGTACCTAATTTTGACCTGAAAACCCAGGAAAATAGATTGACCCGAGAATAATAATAATAATAATAATAATAATAATAATAATAATAATAATAATAATAATAATAATAATAATAATAATAATAATAACAATTATTATTATTATTATTATTATTATTATTATTATTATTATTATTATTATTATTATTATTATTATTATTATTATTATTATTATTATTACATTTATATACCGCTTAACCTCAGCCCAAAGGCGACTCGAAGCGGTTTACAAATGAGGCATGCTGCAAAAACACAGACATTTCAAGTACAGTAAAAATACAATATTAAAAGAAACAATGGCAAAAGGCAAAAATACAATAGTTACAGAAACATAATACAAAATGCAATAAAAAAAACGCACAATACCACGTCGGCAATACCCCACTCCACTCACCCCAATCCCAGGCAAGTCCAATCTCGGCAGCTTCTAAAGTTCTAAATGGGGGACGGGGGAACAAAGCCTGGAGAAGGAGGGCGGAAGAGACTCTCCACTGCCCAGCTGGGAAATGCAGCAAATTAAATTGTTGGCACATCTCAATCCAGCATGGTTCTGGGACCCTCGTGGTCATTGACCCGAGTATAAGCTGAGATCCCTTTGGGGCTAAAAAAACTCGGCTTATCCTCAAGTATATACGGTATATTGATTTTAAAATACAGTACTAAGTCCTTTTTCCATGTCCATCTGTCTGATGTCCTTCTGTTTCATCTGTGAAAGGGGTGAAGCAGAAAAGAATGCAGGAGGTGCTTTGTTATAAAGCCAGGCCGTTGTGAAGTGATGCACACGGTAATGTAGTGATTAGACATGTGAATAAGTTTTTACATGCTTTTTGTAGATATTTCTGGGGGGAAACAACAGTGTTGCTATTGCTGAAACAGAAAACCTATACCTATAAAATCGTGCGTTAACCGTTGTAATTTGACAAAGGATCTTTAGCCAGGCCCTTCTAGCCCGTACTGAGCATTCGTGCACTCACCCGAACTGGGTAGGGAGGTAACTGGGGGGTTGAGAAATGTGCCAGTGAGGCAGGAGCCCCCCGAACTCAAGCAAAGGAAAAGGACTGCAATTCCCAACATTCCTTGCGCCGTGCCACACCAGAGCCAATCAGGCTGAGAGGTACGAGCAAAAGGAACGTTCAGAAATGCGCCGCGGCCAATCAAAATGGAGCCGCAGGAAAAAATGCCACACAAATGGAACGCACAAACCCAAAACTACAAGCCCCAGCGTCCTGCACACCATGAGCGTGCAGAACGCTGAGGAAGCCAGCGCGCAAAAAATAAAAACAAAACACACAATGGGAGCGCAAGTCCGCCACAGGCGGACGTAGCACCTCAAAGCCACGCAAACACCAGCCAGCCTTCTTGCACGGAGCAACGGGGAGGAGAGGGACTCCATCTCCTCCACGCTATCCCGCCAAAGACACGGCAAGACCACCACCGGCCTCAGCAAAAGTTGAGCCGGGGTGGAAAAAACCCACAACAACAGAGGGAGTTCAAGGGGGGGAAGGTATAGATGCCTTCACCACCACCACCCCGAAAGCAAAACAATTCCTCTGGAAAGCAAAGGAACTGGACGGCGCTCTGCCCGGTGCCTTTACTTTCTGAGTAAGTGTTTCGCTTTCAAGGGAGGGCGAAGGCATCATTGCCTTCCCCTCCTTGAAAGTGAAACAATTCCTCCGCAAAGCAAAGGCACCGGACGGGCACTCCGCCCGGTTCCTTTACTTTCCAAGTAAGTGTTTCGCTTTCAAGGGAGGCGAAAGCATCATTGCCTTCGCCAACCCTTGAAAGTGAACCCATTCTCAGGTAAGCAAAGCCAGCGGACGGCGCTATGCCCGCTGACTTTACTTACCCCAAAAATAAACCAGTAATTCAAAAAAAAAACAACCACAAAAATCACAAACAAAAATATCCAAAAATAACCAAAATCAAACCCAAAAATAATACCAAGAAGAAACACACAGAAACCCCCCCCAACTACAAACCCCCAAAAGAAATTAAACCAGAGAACTCACCCAAACGACCTTCCTCCATGACGTCCAGAACTGAAATGAGGAAAGAAAGAGACTACTTACCGGAAGAAGCGACACCCAGAGGCCAGTAGAGAAAAACAATTAAAGAAAAAGAAAACCTCAACAGCATCACCTAGAGGCCACAGGAGAAAAACAGTCAAAATATTCACACACAAAATCTAAAAATTTCTAAAACATTTCTTAAATCCTGTGTACAGTTTTCACTCAAAAATAAAACATCTAAACACAGTTTAAAAACATTGAATTAAAAAAAAACACATACTGACACATTTTAAAAATTATTATCCAAGGTACAACTATTAAAAAAAATCACATAGTAAAACATTATTTGGTTAAAAAAAAATAATTGTAAAAAATTATATCATCCTTTCCTCCTTTTTTTAATCCAAAAAAAAAAAAAAAAAACAAACCAAAAAAAGCTGATCATAGTTTATAACAGCCCGTGCATATAAATAAACATTTTAAAAATCAGAAAACCTTTCAACACCATTTAAAACAGCCCGGCACCATTTGTTCATAGTGTAACGTCTTTTTATATAACAATACACATAACAAAAAAAACCTTCCAAAACAATTTTAAAAAGCCCGGCACCGCTGGGCAATCTCTGCTAGTAAACTATATAACAAGGTTTGCTACAGCAAAAATGTGAGGTGAAACATTGCAATGCTATAAATATCTGTTTGGGAAATCTGGCCATGCATATATGGATGCTTGTACTGTATATTTGGCTGGATCTATATTAGGAATGAATCTTTGTATATATATATGAAACAGCCTCAGGCGTCTTTTTATCAGATAAGAAATAAAAAAGGAAGGAAGGAAACAAAATGTTGTGATGCTTTAAAGACTAACTGCTATATTTTATTATGAGCTTTCATGGATCAAGCCCGCTTCCACAGATGTAAGAATGAGATTATATTGCATCAGTTTATATATGGCGCCATGACTAGATGGGGATACAGAAGGATAACAATTGGTTAGTACAGTAGAAACAAAATGGTAATGACTGAAGCCCTGTGAGTGATGCTCAGATATATTTCTTTGAAGCTTTGTTCTAAAAAATGTGGCAGATGGTTAGTAGACAGATGCAATATAATCATTGTGGCATTACACATGTGATAATGAGTTAAGGATCAACAACCATATCTATGAAGTTTGTTCTGTAGAGGTGGTTATGAAGGAATCTGGGCTATGCAAAATCACAGCAGATAACAACATAATTATTGTGGCATTTTGCGTTTGGTAATGGCCCAAGAACCCTTGACTAATATTAAAACCATTGAGATGGGTGCCCAGCATGTGTATGTATTTAATCTCAGCTGTCTCTGGCTGGATCCTTGCCCTGTAATTCTTCTTCCCAGAACAGCAATTTACAAATCCCATGCAGAGTATCCAGGTACAGTACAACCTCGTATAACAAAAATAATTGGTTCCACAAGGCACTTTGTTATATGATTTTTTTTCATTGTATGATGCATGCATCATATAACTAATATCCCTATGGGAAAAATCATACAATGAAAATCCCTATGGGAAAAATCGTACAACAAAATCTATATGGGAAAAATCATACAAAAAAAAATTCATTGTACGATTTTTCCCATAGAGATTTTCGTTGTATGATGCAATGTTTTTTATTCAAATTCTCTTTGTTGTATGATTTTTTTGTTGTATGATGCATTTGTTATAAGAGGTTCCACTATATATTGAAATGGTTTGAATTGTAATTGTATTACCAAAGTAAACCTGGAGGACAGAGTATATAAGGTATATAGCATGGTTTAGTCTCCATCTCCATATCAGTGCTGTGTAATCCATTGGGTATTAATAGTTGCTTGAGATTGGGCAGTTTTCTGTAAGCAAGTACTGTACAGTGGTATATGTTTTCATAGGCATTACACATAGCCCTCCACTTTAAATCACCAACATTAAATTTAAATACAGATAATCAAGTGTGAAAGCCATTATTGGTAAAAACCCAAATTTAGCCAGCCAACTACTTCTCCTCGGTTCCTGGCTGTTCATGCAGCCAGCTGTGTTTGGAAGCATTATGAAAAGTAGAAATACAACCACTTAAACACCGAGCATACCCAATATTTTGCAAAGATGATTGTTTGCGATAACCTCACTGCAAAGGCTATGGACCAAAATAAACTTGCTAAAGGAGACCCATGGCAGACTACCCTAGAGCATCTTTTTCAAAAGTCCTACCATGTTAAGGGGCTGAAGTGGCTTAGCGGTTAAGATGTTGAGCTTGATGACTGGAAGGTAGGCAGGTCAGCAGTTTCAAATGTCAGTTTCCTTCTGCCACCATTCTAGCTGAATCTTCCAGTAAGTAACCAATGGTTGCCTTGCTCCACCCTTTCCTCATCTAGAATTGCAACACACCCTTTTTTTTTTTTTAAAGCATAACCCTACAAATGTGAAATTGAACATATGGGCGCATTTTACTTCCGCTTCCACGTATGACGAGGGCGGTGTGGGCTGGATGAATCGCAGTAAACCCATTCATGTGGATTCACAGGGGCTTCTGGGAATTGAAGTCCAAGAACATCTGGAGTGCCAACATTCACCATCATGGGTATAGCAGATGTTTTAAAAGTGCTCCCAGCTGTTCCAGAAGGGGGCTACAGAGCGTAGTCAACCTCTAAGTTAACATCACATTCATGCTCTTCACTGACACCTAATTTTAAAGAGGAAGGATGCAAGGTATTACTTTTTTGTGTTGGTTGTTTATTATTGTTGTTGAAGTCTAATGATCTTATTTATATTTATTTTTCTATTCTATAATTATATGGAATATAATTGAAAGCAGTTCTGCTTTTAAGATGCTATAGAAATATTTGTGATCAGTTAATAAATAAATAATGGACACTGTAACTAAAAATGGAGTCAGCAACATTCACTCCTCACAAACAGAAGCATCTTAGATATGCTCATGCCATTCTGTAATCTAACCATAGAGTAGGTACAGATTTGTACTGGGAACCCGGTAGTATTGTAATGGTAAAATGTGATATATAAGTGACATTAGTTTAAATACTGCTTATATGTATACATGTATATGCATGTATACCTACAGACAGAAAACACGTGAGTATATTACTATTAGGCCATTTGTTGTCCAGTTTTTGGGAGGACTGAAGCTAAGATCAGAAGGAACAGGGAGGCCTGTTACAGGTGATGTTGTTATCTCTGTTAATTAAAAATGTTCTGTTTCTTCAACCCTGTGATCCCAGACTCTTCTGCAACAGAAGGAGAGCCAGTAATAAAATTTAAGGCCAATTATGTCTACAACCATCTAATTTAATTCTGGAGGAGCACTGACAAGAATGAGCAGGCATTTCAAATCTGTTTCTTGCTTGGCTGCCTGCCTGCTTCCTTCCATCTACAGGGGCAGTAAGAAGAGGTTTGATCCAGAAGCAGAGAAGGTCTTCAATCTATCACTTCCAATGGATTTTTTTTTTGAAAAATAAAAAAACCATCAGCAGATGTTAAGACTCCTGTAAGGGACACTTGCAATTTTACCATAACATTTATTTATTTATTTATTTATTTATTTATTTATTTATTCATTCAATTTATATCCCGCCCACTCAACACAAGGCCGACTCTGGGCGGCTAACAACATAAAAAGTAACCCCAGGGCAACCCAAGGAGTTTACAGATAATATTAATAATCCTAAAAACAGTTAAAACAGTAAAAAAGTTAAGACTACCCACCCCCTAAAAAGCAGGCGCTGCAGGATCGAAAAGGCACCATGGGGAAGAGTTCCTCTACACCAACCACCCCATGGTAGTTACCCTTCCACCCGCACCCCACACTTGACCTGCCAGCCAGGTTTTAAGATCCCTTCTGAAAGGCAGCAACTCCGTCCAAAGACGTAATTCTGTTGGCAGGAGGTTCCAGAGGGCCGGTGCAGACACGGAGAAGGCCCTCCTCTTTGCTCCTTGCTCACCACACATCTTACTTCACTGGATTCCTGACCAAGGACCATAGTCTCGCAAGAGACTTCCTGGATTGCACTAATGATCTAAACTAGGGGCCAGCAAACTTGGCTCTCCAGATGTTCTTGGACTTCAATTCCCAGAAGCCCTCATCAGCAGGTGTACTGATAGCCATATATTCTTGATTGTATTTGTGTTAAAGCCAGTATGCTATAGTGTATAGTTTATCATACCTGTCAAGTGTCCTGGATTGGCCGGGATTTCCCGTATTTCGGCGCCGATTTTCTCCATTTCCTGCTCGGAGTTGCTGCTATCCCGGAAAGCGGGGGAAAGGAGTTACTGCGCATCCCTTCTGCGCAGGTCCTTTCTACGCATTCGTAGAACCCTGTGCAGAAGGGGATGCATAAAAGCCTTCTACACAGCTGCCTCCTGGTCTCCCCGGTTCGAGGCCGTGCAGCAGCAGCGCCACCCACCAGAGGAGCCCCCCACCCACCCGAAAGGTTCTCGGTGGGGTGGGGGGTGGCCCCGCTCCAGCCTGTCTTGCCCTCCTGCTCGGCTTCTTTGCCGCAGCAGCGCCAGCCACCCGCATTTATAGCAGCTGCTGCAGGAGCAAGAGCAGGAGAGTGGGTGAGGAGGAGGGAGTGAGGTCCTCTCTCTCTCTCTCTCTCCTCGTCTCACAACACACAACCCTCCTTTTGCAGAAGTGGTGGCGTGAGGAGGAGGAAAAGGAGGAGCCTGTCTGGGGAGGGGGGAGGGGGCGGTGGGGGGCAGCGCAGCGCTCCTTCGAAGGAAGGGAAGCGGGAAGTGCCCGGCCCCGGAGGGTCAGACAATCAAGGGGTCACGGAAGGCAGCGAGACTGGAGAGAGAGGTGGAAAATACTCTAGCGAGACTGCCTGGAGAGCTCTGCTGTGGATTTGATTTGTGGCTGCAGAGGCGGAGGTTGGGAGTTTGAGTCCACTAAAGGGCCTGGTGGGAGAAGAGTCAGCGGGGGGAGCCCCCCTTTTTCCCCTGGGAAGGAAGGGAAATTCCCATTGCTGAGTCATTCCTTGCACAGAAAACCCTCGCCCTAAGTTAAGATTGACTGTTTGATGGCACATGATGATGATGGCTGGCGGGATAGAGACGAGGAAGGTTACACCCCTAAACACCCCTCACATTCTCCGCAATGCAATGACTCAGACAAGGGCTGGGAAGAAGTTGCCACAACTCCACCGGACGGACTCTGCCCTGTAGCTGCTCCGCTCCTCCGCAGAAGAAGGGAAACTTAAGCGCCAGGCGAAAGCATGACCTTCGGGATCAATGAGCCCTTGGTGCATTCTCCCGGCACCGCACATGCCCACTCAGGCTCCCAAGCGCCGCAGTGGAAGAACGGAAGTTCCGTACCTGTCAAGCACAGTTCCGGAGATTACGAGACCTGCGCAGAACATTTCTGTGCAGGTCACTTTTACGCATTCATAGAAGGCTTTTAAGCATGCGTAGAATGGACCTGCGCAGAAACGTTCTGTGTAGGCCACGTAATCTCCGGAGCTGCGCTTGACAGGTATGTAGTTTATTAGTCTGTGTTGTACAAGATGGCCTGTAAGTCCCTATTGAATCTTTCTCTAAATTTGTCACTAATTGTATCCAGGGTGTCACCAGTATTCTTGTGCTCATGCACCCACGTACTTGTTACAATATGCTCTTCAAGTGTACATGGGCTTAAATCTGTCATATTTCTCTCTCATTCATGGCTAACTCAACTCACCGAAGTAACATGTGATAAGAAGAGAAACAAGAATAGTTATATATGTTGTTTTGGTCTCATTGGTAGGAGGGAAAATGTAATAAATAACATATAAATCAGTAGTCACTATTTTTCTCCATTGCTACTTGATAATAGACACCCTATATATGAGACATATGGTGTATTATTCTTTCCCAAGGCTCAAATTCTATGATTTACACATCTAGTACTTAAGTTATGGATTGTCAAAAACAAAATAAGAGTAGTATGCACACAGACAAGGGGAATGACTGATCTCAGCTGGAATTCAAATCTCTTGTAGGCCAATAGCTGCATAAAGCAACCTGGGTTACAAAGGATGGATTCTTTCTTAACAATCTCTTTAAGATCTTCATTTGATACAACATCCATACTTTAGAGTAGCATAGGTGCCCGTCTTTGACTTTTTTTGGGGGGGGGGCTCATTGTGGGGGGGTTCGGGGATTTTTCTCTCTCACTGTTTGCGATGGCCCCGGGCTCCTACTGTCTCATTCCCTGGGGCCTCGGCTTTTTGATGCGGCAATGACGGTGAGTGAGACGGCGGCGTTGGGGGAGCTTACTTCGTGGTGCACTCACTGAAAAGGACCAGGCGGCCCCGTCAGCTCGGCCAGTTGAGATATGCCTCCACCATGCTCGCACCCCCTCCACCGCCTTCTCTGTGCCATGTCTGCCACAGATTCACCTCCCGCCATTGCCGCCTCAATTTTTCTTGTGGTTTTTTGGTGAAAGGTCCGCGCGGCCTTCTCTGGTGCCCCGGGTCTGCAGCCATGCTCCCTTTGCCTGCTCGAGGCAGCAACTGTGGCAGTTGTTGCTGTGGCAGCCGAGGCGGAGAGAAGGTGGTGGAGGGGGTGCAGCTGGGGAAGAGTTGTGTTCGTACCTGACTGGTTGCCGGGCTGCCCAGTCAGTCGGTGCCTTCCGGAATGGGTGCTGTGAAGGCCAATCCTCCGCCCTTTCCATCTCACCCATAGGTGAATTCCTGAGAGGGCTCCACGAAGGCCACTCCTCCGTCATCACGGTTGAGGGGAGCAAGGAGGTGGTGCCATTGCTCCAGAGAAGGGCAGGTGGGTCTTTCACCACGTTCCGCCATCCCCGGGGCGATTCGGTGATTGGGAGGGGTTGTGCTCATCAGGCTGCCTATTTGGTTGTTGGTTGCGGTCATGTCACACTTCTTGCCGCTGGTTTTCTCAGAAAATGGCTGCTCCTTGGGCGTGCATTGGCTGTTGGTGTTTTTGCCGTGTGACCACTGTGGCGCCTATTCAGCATGCCATCCGGCCTCCCTGATTGGGTGCAGCTTGCCCCAGAGAACACTGGGAGATGTAGTTTTTGTTTTATTCATTTTATGGGGTGGAGGCCCCACCCATGACCTTGGGACCCTTGTGGCATTGTTGTGAGTAGTGTAAGGAAGGTGTGTGCCATACATTATGGGATGCACTCCAGGGGTGTTGAAATGCATTCCACACACTGATGGCTACATCCCTTCCTTATAGGTTAAGATTTTTTTAAATTTGTTTTTATTTATTTATTCATATTTGTATTCCGCTCTCCTGCTGCGAATGCCACCTAGAGTGGCTCATAACATATACATAAAAATACATATAATCCTAAAAACATTAAAAACCCAGCCGCAAACCCTCCCCAACCCCTTAAGAAAAAGTAAAACAGTAAAACAAAACCTGACAAGCTAAAACCATACAAAAAGTGCATAAAAACAGTGAGAAACACTGCAGTAGGGGCTCCTATTTTGTAAAGGCCAAAGGGCTGCATTGGAGACAGGGGTGCAGTCTTGTCACATCTATCATAATCTGACTGCCTAGTGAATTGGTGCTTTAATTGAGCCAGATGGCAAACCTTCCATTGCATATCTGTCAACTTTTGGCTTTGAAAATAAGGGAAATTTTGTGGGCGTTGCCCAAAAGGTGGGCATGGCCAAAAAGGTGGGCATGGCCAAATCCCCCCAACCCTTCCAGAGCTAGGGGAACCAGCAGAGAGGGGATTCCCCCACAGGATACCCCATTATTAAAGAGAAGAAACCAAGTTATTTCTTCTCTTTAAAAACGGATTGTTGGGGGGGGGATAGAATCAGTCCCCTCTCCTGGGTCCCCTGGGTTCAGGGGGTTGTGGGGACAAAAGGGGAACGCTGTTACCTTCCCACCGAAGTGGTCCCTATTTATCTTCTATACTGCCCCATAGCATTCCGTGCACTCTCTGGGCATTTTGCAAGGTAATTAGCATTTTGCCCCAACATGTTGGGTGCTCATTTTACCTACTTTGGAAGGAGGGAAGGCTGAGTCCACCTCGAGTCCTGGTCAGGATCGAACTCAGAACTTTTAGGTTGCTCTACTGCAGTGGCTCAAGTGGCTAAGACGCTGACTGGGAGGCAGGACTCAGGAGGTCAGCAGTTCGATTCCCGAGTACTGCAGGATGGAATGAGCTCCCGTCTTTGTCCCAGCTCCTGCCAACCTAGCAGTTCGAAAGCAAGACATTGCAAGTAGATCAATAGGGACCACTTTGGTGGGAAAGGTAAAACAGTGCTCTGTGCGCTCCAGTGTCTAGTCATGCCTGCCACATGACCATGGAAATGTCTAGCGCTGGCTCTTTGGCTGGGGGGTGGTGGTCTCCGGTCTGGGCAGCCTCCGCCCAGCTCTGGATGGAGGCCTCGCGGTGGCGGCGATAGCTGGCCTTCCCACTGCTCAGCTACTGCTGCTCCTCCTCCTCACCCCCGGCTGGGGGGGTCTCTGGTCCGGGCAGCCCCCGCCCGACTCTGGACGGAGGCCTCGCGGCGGTGGCGGTAGCTGGCCTTCCTACCGCTCAGCTGCTGCTCCTCCTCCTCCTCACCCCGGGCTGGGGGTGGTAGTCTCCGGTCCGGGCAGCCCCCGCCCGGCTCCAGATGGAGGCCTCGCGGCAGCGGCGGTAGTTGGCCTTCCCACTGCTCAGCTGCTGCTCTTCCTCCTCCTCAACCCCGGTTGGGGGTGGTGGTCTCCAGTCCGGGCAGCCCCTGCCCGACTCCGGATGGAGGCCTCGCCGCGGCGGCAGAGGCTGGCCTTCCCACCGCTCAGCTGCTGCGGCCCCTCCTCCTCCTCACCCCCGACTGGGGGTGGTGGTCTCCAGTCCGGCCGGCCCCAGCCTGGCTCCAGACGGAGGGAAATAAGGGGAAATACGGGGGAAATAATAAAATGGGAGGGGTCCGGGAAGAGGGTCGAAAATAAGGGGTTTTCCTGGGTAAAACGGGATGGTTTACAGGTATGTTCCATTTCCTCACCCTGTTACGGATTGAATTTATAAAACACTGGTGAGTGGATGTTCTGAAAACAGTATTAATATAAGAGTTGTCTGTATTCAAAGTATAAACAGTGCTTTCAGAGAGAATCAGAAAAGGGTGCTGTCATGCTTCCTCAATGTAAAAATAAGGACTCTTAGAGAACGTCATATTTACAAATGGATGTGTAAATACTCTGGATATATGCAAGCAATTTTAATATGTTCTGTTCAGTGACTAGTTTGTATACATTTTTAAACCTTACTGTGAAGCGCCAGTCCACAGATAAAATCCAAAGACGTCAGGCAGCCTTAGATTAGGCAAAGCAAATCTAAATGCATTTTTGGTTAATGGACAGCACCATCATCTCCCTAGACTCCTGGTGGGAGAAGTGGGTTGGTTGGGTATTTTTTATAAAAAGAAGGGCGTGCCAGATCATTTTTCACAGATCATTAAAGCCATTTGCTTTCCCAGAATTTGTCCTAAAAGCATTTCATCATTTCAAAGTGGGAGTCTTGTCATCTCGAGTGCTGTCACACCAACCCTACTGTGGTACATGTACCTGCTTGACAATGAATTCTGAGAGTTAATTAGATGTAACAGGATGCAACAGAATATTAAATCAAAGCAGTGACTGCTCTCCTGTCTTTTTTCCAGAGATGTCTGTAGTTTTCTACCTCACCCACAAATAACATTAAAAAAACCAACAGTACGGTAGTCATAGCTTTCCAAGAGGCAAGCCATAATCATCACAACAGGAATGCAGCATCCAAAACAATAGACTGGAGGTTTAAAGAGGAAGATAACTGAATGCAGCCGCAACATTGCTGTGATAAAATGGGGAGTCTTCTGAATTCCATGAAACTGTGGTATAATAAAAATGAGGAATAAGACATCCTGTAAATTAATGGGGGTTTTCTTTTATACTGCAAAACATACTGGGAATGTTCTATAAGTATCCTATTGATAATGACATTATCTTCCATTATATGGAATTCTTGCTTTCTGGGTTACTGTGAACACTCGCATTAAACTCACAGCTTTGAAAGGTGAACTTTTGAACTGCAGTTCTCAAAGCCCTGAAGCTGTATAACTATTTATAATCCAGAAAAAAAAACATTTTTCAAAAGTCCTCTTAAACTATTAATATCAGTCAAGAGTTGTGGAATGGGTAAAATCCAAAATTCCACAGGGAGTAGCAAGTATAGTTGATTTTGCTGAAGTGAAGAAAATAGTTCAGAGTATATTTTGTGGTCCCCCCCCCCCCCCCCGCCACTTCAGATGTTTCTACTTTATGTTTCCAGATCAAAAACTTCTCATTTCTTCTTATTGAAGAGCAGGCTTGTTAGGAATTCTAGAAACAAATAGCCACTTTCTCTATGCATTTGCTTGAAGGAGGAACAAGTGTAAAGAAAAATAGAACATAGCCATAGTATTATAAAGTGCGCACATAGCCAAAAGGTATTATGAAGCCATTTCACATCTCACTGCTTTTGATTTCCCAACCTAATGGACCAGATTCTAAGATGTAAGGAAAGATTGTCAGTCTTTAATGATGTGAGTTTGTTTTATTCATTCTCTCTATCTGACCTGTTTACTAATCACACTTTATCTATGTCATTGGCACCTTTCATTGTAGACCATAGAAAGTCATGGGTCTTTCCTCATAGATTGGTAGTATTTGTAAGGTTTGTCAATTTACCAGTTATTTGAAAACTGAAAGCACAGGACCATTCGCATATTGAAGCATTGCAAAATTTAATTCTGCTAACCAAATGAGGGGGATTGTGGTCAAAGTTTTGCAAGAGAAAGTGTGAAGCTTTCATTTCAAATAGCATTTAAAGGGAGGCTGATAATGAGATTCTAATAGGAGCTGCTTTATGATCAAAGCAACAGCAGAAAAATTAGGGTTGGCAGCAGCCTTCTTCTTCAGTAGACTGCAGTGATGTATCATGGATATTTGGAATGCTGATGAGAGAAATGTCAATAGGCAAAATGACATATGATGGAGACAAGATGAAACAGTACAGGACAGTATGAACTATTTGTGCATTCCAAAGAGAGAAATTGTTACACCCAGCAATTATTCATACCTATAGGGCAAATGAGGAGGAACAAATCTGAATTAAAATTATCCTCATTATTACCAGAAATGCGAGTAAATCTTAGAATACAGATAATGGAAAAAGAAAATAAGGATATTATCAAGACAAACTAATATTTTTTTGAAACATATATAAGACGCAGTTGCAAATATGAAGGACAACAGAAGCACCATAATATGAAAAAGAAAATCATAGGAACAGACTATATACCAAGAGTTTAGATCCATTCCAGTCATAATGAGTTCAGACTTCATTATGGCACCAAAACCACACTGGTTGCATTGCACTATGACCTTTTCCAAGAAGCAGGTAGGTACGTCTTCCTTTCTTGCCCACCTGGATCTCTCGGTGGATTTTGATACAATTGACCACAGTTTCCTTATAGAAAAGCTGTTGGGGTTGGAGATTTGAGGCACTGTTTTTGCAGTGGTTCCACTCTTTCCTTGATGGTGAGACTCATAGAATTCAACTCGGGAATGTTGCTTTGGCCCCATGGGCCCCAAGGATCAATCATTTGGGCCCCAAGGATCAATCATTCATCCCAAGAGTGTCTGCCCGTCCAACCAGAGCGGACCAGAGAGGCTCTCTAATAGTGCCATCAGCTAGGGGTGCACATCTATCCAGCACCCGAAGGAGGGCCTTCTCCGTGTCCACACCAACCCTGTGGAACCTCCTGCCAACAGATCTAAGACTTCAAAGAGAATTGTTGCCCTTCAGGAAAGGATTGAAGACCTGGCTGGCAGGGCAGGTGTGGGGCCCTAATGGGAACACGGTCCCCGCCTGCTGGCTTATGTAAACAATTAAGAACTCTCTCTTCTTCTTTTTATAGTGGGTGGGATGGGTGGGTGGGATAGGGGTCTTTTAAAGTGGGTGGGATATGGGTCTTTTAAAGTGTTTTTATGTGTTTTTAGAACTTGTTGGAATGCCGCCCTGAGTCGGGTTCTGCCTGAGTGGGCGGCATATATAAATATGACTATTAAATTAAATTAAAATCATTTCCCCAATTTTATTCAACATCTATGTAAAACCACTGGAAGGGGTCATCCATAGATTTGGATTTCAGTGTCTTCAATTTGTAGATGACAAGGAGCTCTGTCTCTCCTTTGCATCTTCTGCAATAGATACAGTATGGTGCCTTGATGACTGACCTCAATAATAGAATGGACAAGAATGAACAGGTTGAAGTTGAATCCTGACAGGACAGAGGTCCTCTTGCTCTCTGGGCCATCTGCCCAACTGGGAGGCCTGGCCCCTTCTCTGAATGGGGTAGCCCTTCCTTTGAAGGACCAGTTTTGCAGCTTAGTTGACATTTTAGAGTAGGACTAGCAGGGGTACCCAGCGTTGCCTGGGTGTGGGACCCAACATGGTGTGTGGGCCGCCAAGAGGGCCCCTAGCCCCTCCTTGGGCAGTGGGCGTGGAACACAGCCATTGAGTGGGGGGCGTGATGGGTCTGGGGGCCTGTGCCACAGGCCAGCGGTGGAGAGTGCACAAGGCAGGAGGAGTGGGGGGAGCATCGGGCTGACTGGCAAGGGTCTGGGGAAAGGGTGGGGGGTCACTGAGCACACAGGGGCTGGCACGGATGGGCGGGGAGCATTGGGCTGGGAGGGGTATGGGGGAGAGCGTCAGGCCGACTGGCAAGGGTTGTGTGCACTTGGTGCTGGTCCACGGGTGCTTGGTGGGGGGCCCTCATCCTTACCCCGGACCCTTGTCAGTCGGCCTGACGTTCCCCTGCCCACACCCCTCCTGACTTGCGGGCCATCACGGGTGGGCTGCTGCCTGGCCCCGACAGGTGCTTTCCCACCCTCCGCTGGCCTTGGGAGTTTCCAGCCATCCTGCCGCCACCATTGTTGCCACCGCCGAATGACAGCCCAGCCAGGTGGGCCTGCCGTCATTGGGAGGCTGCCTGCCTGTGGGGAGAAGGGGGGCGGAAAACAGAGCCGGGGTGGGTGTTTGGTTCCGCGTGTTGGTTGCCCGCCGTCCACTGCCCCTTACTGGCAGCCCACATGGGGCCACCAAGAGGGCCCCAAGCACCTCCTTGGGCAGGGCACATGGAGCACACCTGCTAAGCATCAGGGGTCTGTGGGGGTCTGTGGGTGTCCCACGGAGCAGCAGTGGAGGACATGCAAGCCAGGGGGTTGCAGGGGGAGCATCAGGTCGACATGGCAAGGGTCCATGGCAAGGGTGGGGGGTCTTCCAAGCACAAGGGTCGTGTGTGCTCAGGGCCAGCCTGCATGCGCTTGGGGCCAACCCGTGTGCACTCGGTGTCCTCCCTCCCTTATCACGGACCCTTGCCAGTTGGCCCGATGCCCCCTGCAGACCCCTCACACACCCCTCCCCCGATGCTCAGCAGGCGTGCTCCACAAGCCTTGCCCAAGGAGGGGCTCGGGGACCTCTTGGTGGACCCATGCGGGCCACCAGTAAGGGGCAGTGGATGGCGGGTGACCAACATGCGGTGCTGAACACCCACCCCAGCTCTGTTTTCTGCCCCCTCACCCTGTAGGCAGGCAGCCCCCAAATTTTGGCAGGCCCACCTGGCTGGGCCATTGTCCTGCAGTGGCAACCATGGTGGGGGCCAGGTGGCTGGAGATGCTGCAGGCCGGCAGAAGGCGGGAGATACCTGTCGGGGCAAGGCGGTGGTAGCAGAGGCAGGAGGCTCCGAAGTTGGTGGCACTGCCACCGAAGTTCACAGCGCCTCCCCCATGGCTTTGTGGGCGGTGGGGCAGTGTCCGCCCAGTGATGGCATTGGTGGCAGAAGGCTGCGGCTTGGCAGCATTTGTTGGCAGTGCGACCCCTTTTCAGGGTGATGGACCATGGGGGGCACTGCTGGTACCCTGCGCCGGCCAGGCAAAGTGCTCCAGGTAGATGGGGAGTGAGTTTTGGGGGGGGGGCAAGGTGTCACGGCATTGCAGTCCCAAACATGACAAAACTTTGGTTTTAGGTATATAGATAAAATAAAATTACATCAGAGTTATTCTTCTGAAATCAATGGGACCTTATTGGTCATTATGTAACGTAAGTCCTAATGATAACTTTCAATTCATTTTACATAGGACTCAGCCCAGTTTTGTTCCTTCAAAAGTGAGAAAAGAACATGTTATAATAAATGCATAGCTTTGTAAAAAATAATAACAAAAGTCAAGAGGTGTGGAAAAGAATGTACATTAAAAGAAAGTCATGGGATATTTCTAAATTTAAAATGATTCTAAAGAGATCAAGTAGAATGGTTGGGGTCAGCAAACCTGGCTCTTCAGATATTCTTGGACTTCAGTTCCCAGAAGCCCTGATCAGCAGATGTGTACTGACTTGGGCTTCTGGTAATTGAAGTCCAAGAACACCTGGAGAACCAAGTTTGCTGACCCCTGCTCTAGATTCACTGATCTTTTAACTGCTACTAGTATGACCAGTGGTCAAAGATACGGGAGCTAGATGACTAGGAATTGTCAATTTCTGATATAGAAGATAAAGTGACACAAGAGAAGACAGTTCAGGGAAAATAAAGCTATCAGTGTCAATTGGTACTTAATGTGCTGTTTATATATTGTCTTCAAGATCTGAGACAATATGCATCAGGACTGCTACTTGTAGATCAGGTGGCAGCCGTGGCCAAGGAGGACTTTCGCACAGCTTCGTATCATCTGTCAGTTGCGTTCGCTCCTGGACTGGGACTCCCTGCTCATGGTCACACATGCTCTGGTGACCTCAAAGCTAGATTATTGCAATGCGCTCTACATGGGGCTGCCCTTGATGACCATTCGGAGGCTACAGCTGGTGCAGAATGTGGCAGCCCGGGTGGTGATGGGGTGCGGGCGTTATGCTCGCGCCTCACCATTGCTTCAGGAGCTGCACTGGTTACCAGTTTGTCTCCGGGTGCAATTCAAGGTGCTGGTTTTGACCTTTAAAGCCCTATTTGGTAGAGGGCCAGGATACCTAAGAGACTGCATCGTCCCAAGAGTGTCTGTCCATCCAACCAGAGCGGACCAGTGGGGCTCTCTAATTGTTCCATCTGCCAGAGGGGCTCGCCTCTATGGCACACGAAGGAGGGCCTTTTCTGTGTCCGCACCGGCCTTGTGGAACCTCCTGCCAGTAGAGTTGCGGGTGCAGAAGGAGCTGCTGCCTTTCAGAAAATAATTAAAAACCTGGTTGGCGGGGCAGGTGTGGGGCCCGGATGGAAGAGTGGCCCTCGCCTGTTGGCTTATAAAATGAAGCCTCCCCATCTTTTTAATGCGGGCAGTTTTAATGTGGTTAGATTTTAATAGGTGGGTGGGTATGTTGGGGTTTAAATTGTTTTTAATATGTATGTTTTAATCCTGTTGTGAGCCGCCCTGAGTCGGGTTCGCCTGATTGGGCAGCATAGAAATGTGAATTATAAATAAATAAATAAATAAATAATTATGCTGTAGAACAGTGTTTCCCAAACTTAGGTTCTTGGACTCCATTTCCCTGAAGCCTAAGTCAATTCCTCAAAGCACTGATCAGCCAATATATTGACTTAGGCTTCTGGGAATTGAAGTCCCCTGGGAAGCCCACTTTGGGAACCACTGCTGTAGAAGATAGTTTGGGCACCCCTGAACTAGAGGATATATTTTTCTTTACTGATCAACAAAGTAAGTAATCTTCATCCAAAGGAGATCTACAGACACGTGTATTCAAAGTCCTCTGTTAGTCTTTTATATATGATGCAATCCAGGGATGGGGCATGTGTGGCCCTCCAGGTATTGTAGGATTGCTTCTTCCATTTTTCAACAATAGCTAAACCAGATAGGTTTGATTTCAGTCCAATAAGATTTGGAAAATCAGAACTTTCTCATATCTGATCAATTGCTTTGTGGACCGGTTGCATGTAGAAATTGGACTGATCACTACTTATAACATTTTCTGTACTCTTCATCCATAGAGTTCATGACACCATATATGACTTTTCTCCTCTTCTTTTAGTCTTACGGTAACCTTGATAAGATGGTAACTGGTGGAAAGTGTATCACTCTGATCTAAGGGTGATCAAAGTGTCCTCCTCAAGATAGTTTTTGAGGGTACCAGCTCTGTCTATTCTCTTTCCCCCCAGCAAAAATATAGGAAGCCTCTAAAAGTGCAAAACGCCTATTACATAGTTTAAAAATACAAATCCCTCCCTTTTCTGCATCATTGAACATCTCTAAAGGCATAGGTTTAAGAACTTTGACTTGGCTTCTTGCCATTTCTGGATTAATTTCTTGGCAGTCTGTGTCAAAAATAGGTCTGCATGGCCTATTTTCCTATGGAAATGGAAATTTCATTTCAGTCATAAAAGTGTCTCATCACCACCACTCCAACAATATTTAATGATAGCCAACGTAATTTGGAGATTCTGATTGATTGGTTGGTTGACTGAGTGAGTAAGTGACTGTAATCTTGAGGAATAATCACTAGAGTTGGCTTATTGACTCTCCTTTCTCATAACTATATTGAAGAGCTATAAAATGGAGATTGGATGGAAGTATTTTTTTCACAGTCCATAATCGTGTGTGAAAAATTACTTTTTGGCTCCACACCACAGTTCTCATAACTCCCAAACCAGATAGCTACCATCTGTGCTGGTGGAGAAACCCCAGGAGTTACAGTCCAACAGATCTACATTCGTCTAACTTCTTATTAAGACCAGAATGTGGCATATTTCTCCCCCATGAACTTGTATAATCTATTTATAAAGTCAGCCAAACCAGTGGATGTCATCACATCTCATAGCAATAAATAGTATTTTATTTCATTTTATTGTTTTTCTTCCTTTTTTAGCCCAAAGAGGGTCAAAGGCAATTTACAATCAATACTACAAACTTTACAGCCAATACAGTAATACTCCTGAAGCAGAAAAATGACCTGGAAAAACACTAAAACTCAAAGCAAGATGGAAAGAAGCACAGACCAAATGCCTCTTGAAATGAAAAGGTCTTGCCTGCTCAGCCTTTTGGAGTAAAAATTATATGGTTCTCAAAACTGAAAAGGCACTCACAATGATGGGTACCTTTTATGTTGTATGAAAATAATACTTTTACCTCCCTCAGTCAGCCAACTGATTAAAAAAAAGCTTTCTCTCCAGTCACTTTTCCAAGAGGTTTAAACAAAAATTAAGCATCTCCAAGTGGTGTAGGCTTTCCTCAAATATTGGCCAATGGGGAAGAGACACTGTTATTACAGATACATAAAGAAAAGTGTAAATAGTGTAATTATTAGAACAAAAGTGGGCAGGTTTTTGGTCTTTGGCTGTATTATTAGTAATAATGATGTTGGTAGTAATAGCAACAGTAGCAGTACAAGCAGTACTGCTTAAGTAGTTATGTCCCTCACCAAATGAAAGTGTAGAAACAGAGAAGAGGCTATATGCTCCATTTCTGTCTCTAGAGAGTGACAACCTGACAAGTATAAGAAACAGGATGATGGAAACGATAGATTTTTCTTTTAATCCAGGAAGACTCATAATATTCTTATAGGAGGAATTTACCAGCAGTGGCCAACCGTAGGGCAATTTTTAGTCCCATCATTGTTACTATGCACTTGCAGTTTATTTCTATTAAAATCCCTTCACCATGCAACAGGCAACTTAAAAAAATAAGCCATAAATATTAGTTTTAGAACAATGGCTCTGGAAAATGTTGCGCCTTGCAGTAATCCTTAATTAGCGTCTGCAACAATTTCTTTTGTTGGTTAACTGAAAGAGATTTATAGGGACAACAATGGATTTGGCATCAAACTCATGCCTTGCTAATTTATAGTTTTAGGTGAAGTGTATCTCTAGACCCACCCAATGTCAGAAAAGGTTAGGAGATAAGCTTTTGATTCCATCAAGTCCTGTCTGTTGCAGATGCTCTAGTGAACTTAGCCAGAAACCAGTATCAGTGAGCAGCAAAAGTGGGATTTTGGAAGATTACATACAGCTTTTGTCTCTTCCATTGAAATTGCCTTTGGCACTGGAAAGGTAGATACAGTAATGCAATGAAAAAGAAAGGGAGTTTTAGTTGTTGTTTTCAAGCAGGAAAGCTGTTAACTGGCATTTTGATCATGAATATACAGCATATCTAGTGATGTGCTAGAGCAGGGGTGTCCAAACCTTTCAGGCCATGGGCTGGTCCCATGGATCAGGGGTGCCCAAACTATTGCCTGGGGGCCGGATCCGGCCCCTGATGCCAATTCATCTGGCCCATGCCACCCTTGTTGCTCCCAGAAGCGGAAGTAAAAAGCCCCTGTACAGGCGCATTTTACTTCCACTTCTGGGAGCGATGAGGGTGGCGTGGGCTGGATGAATTGCATTGGGGGCCAGATCCAGCCCCCTGGCCATAGTTTGGGCACCCCTGTGCTAGAGATAAATTATTTTTGTATTAACCACTCCAGATTATTTTTTATGTTTGAAAAAGATAGGAAACATCCACACATGCAAATTGACATGAATCTATTTTCTTTTAAAATATGTTTTCAACATGACCATGGCAGGTATCTCAGTTCCAACAACAAGGTTTTCATATCAGCACATGCCAGCACAGTCCGCAATAGAGATAATTCACACTTTCAAGTAGCAATCACTTGTCATGTAAGCTCAGAGATACAAATAAGCTTTTTGGGTAGCACACAGTGCAGTTGCTTCTTCTTTTGTATCAACCAAGCAGCAAAACAGGAAATGTTCCATTAATTGCAGCTTTCAAATTTCCTTCTTACTGTGAAACTGCTTAACAGCTTTGGGAAAGGCAAGATATTAGGTCACCACCAAATTTTGTCTGGTCCAGAACCATTACCTATGGTCTCCTTGTTCAGACAGGACAGGACATTTTAATTAATAGGAAAGATAATGATTTGTTTACCTAATCATGCAAAGAGAGAAGTGAAGAGTTTGCATTCATGGGCACCAAGCTAATTCACATCAAAGATTATTAAGACGGTAAATGATCACCTGGATATAATCACCAAATGAGTGCAGATTCTTTGAGTCCACAGATAAGCAATTTTATTGACAGGCTTCAGGTATCGTTGCATGTGAGTTTACATAATTCACCTGAAACTGAGGCACTTTCTCACAAGAGTCAGATATTTGAGCAGTGAAAGGCAAAGTTTTCTGGTTGAAGGGCAATCTGAAGTAAAGTTGCATCTAGCATTGTTGTAAACTTTTCCCAGTTGGCTCTTTTGAAATTATAGTTAATACAGAATGCTATAGGATGTGGTTGGATGGCTGGGTAGATTGGACACAGAATGGTTCTGTGCTGCCTGTTTAGGATAGTCTCACTAACAAAAATTCAGTCTGGATTATAACCCCTTTGTCACCACCACCCCCTGTTAAATGAACTGGGTAGTTTAGAATCATGTATAAGGCACATTGAGTGGGATTCTGCCCATTTTATAATGGCTTCACCATTTCTATAATCCTGTTCGTAGCCCCAGAAGTTGTCATGGCTACTGAAATCCTCAACAAGAAACAGAGTGCTTTGGTTTTTCCATATTAGACAACTTCTTGAAGCAGAATGGTATATTAGGTGGTTCATAAATCAATGTTACTATGCACAAAAATTCACAGGTCCAGTTCAACTACCAACCCTATTTTAGTGTCTTGCACGGAAGACAAAGAAGGAGTCGCAGGAAGGACTAACATAGGTTTATTCATTGATGGTCAGCATGAACATGTGGTAATGGCGGAGGTACATCTCATTATATACAGTAACACAATACATTTGAATCTTGCTGCACGGTAGCTCATTGGCTGCTACCGGCGTGACCTCGCCCAGGTCACGCCTCTCTTCTGTAGTTCTTCTTCTGTAGTTCTTGATCATGCGGGGAAGTTCCCGCGGCTGTTCGTTATTTGGGGAATGTGAACCATGTGAGACTGAACGCTCGCAGCTGCCCTCTATGGGCGGCTTGCTCGCGTTCCTTAACAGCTGAGATACATTGTGATTGTGGACTGGTTACATTCAATATTTAAAGTAACATTGTACATGCATACATAACATCCCTCCCCCCTAGGATGGGACGAAGTCCCTCAACCATTGTGGTTTGCCGCACGTGCGCCTTGGGCGTGCGGCCGCTTGACTTAGCACAGGGGAGCCGACGGCTCCTGGCTCCGCGGAGTCCTGCCCTGCAATGGAAAGGGGGGACCCATTAGTGGCTCAGTGTGGCGTCTGTGGTAACCTTGCATTGGGGGACGGGAATGGAATGAATAGTTGGGAAGTGAATCCCTGCCTGCCGTTTGAGGAGTTTGGGGACCCCCCAGTACAAATCTCGGGACCGACGAAGAGGCCCTCGTGGCCTCGCCACCTCCCGCTGCCTGTCCGGGCGTTCTAGAGACTGTGGTGGGCGGACTCGCCCCTGTTGCCTGTCTTGGGGGTGTTGGTCTCCGGGGAGCAGGAGCTATGTTATATTCTAAAACAAAAGGGCTAGGGGGACTGGAAGTACCAGGGGCTGAACTGAAACCCCTCTTCTCGCTAGGACGGGTGGGGGACCACTCCGCTACACCCCCCTGGTACTGCAACTCATAATCATCGTCAAACTGATCCCTCTCTTTGAAAGTATCCTCCTCTGTGTCTCCCCCTTGGGTAATGCGGGTGGGGGAGGACCCTAACGCTGATTCCCCCTCACCGGTGACTCGCCTTCTGAGTTGGTCGGCGTGCCTTCTCCAGAGTAGACCTGAACTAGTCTCGACCCTGTAGGATACCTGCCCCGTTTGCTCAACAATCGTCCCTGGTACCCACGCTGGCCCCGAGGCCGCGTAGTTCCTGCAGTGAACCGGGTCCCCTACCGAAAAACTTTTAGAGCTCTCTCCCCCTATGCTTATATTTCTCCCTTCATCCTCCACCCTGGATGGATCCATCCGGTCAAAAAGTGTTACCGGACGCCTCCTCATGAGGAGTTCGGCTGGGGAAAAGCCTGACGCTAAGGGGGTTGTCCTGTAGCAGATGAGGAACTGGCACAGATGCAGGTTCAACTCACAGGGACCCATGCGCCGCAGTGCGTCTTTCGTAGTGCGCACTTGGCGCTCTACTTGACCGTTTGTGGCGGGGTGAAACGGGGCAGCAGTTATGTGCCTGACGGCGTTCCTCTCCATAAACGTCTTGAACTCTGCCGACGTGAAGGTACTAGCGTTATCGCTCACAAGGACGTCTGGCAGGCCGAAGCAGGCAAACAGCTTTCGCAACTGTTTAATGGTTGCGGCAGAGGAAGTGCTGTTCATGGGAATTACCTCCAACCACTTGGAGTAGGAGTCGACTACCAGTAGAAACATGGACCCGCGGAAGGGTCCAGCGAAGTCGACATGTATCCGGGACCATGGCCCGCGGGCCGTATCCCATTCCCTATGGGGTAACCAGGACTCCTCGGGCCGAGAGCTCTGGCAGCTCTCACACGTGCCCACTAAGCATTCTATGTCCCCATCTATCTGGGGCCACCAAAAGAAACTCCTGGCCAGAGCCTTGGAGCGCACGATCCTGGGGTGGCTGGTATGCAGTAGCCTCAGCACCTTGGCCCTCAGCTTCTCTGGGATAACTACCCGCTGGCCCCAGAGTAAGCAGCCCCTTTCCAGGGAAAGCTCTGCGCCTGAAAAATGGCTTGAACTGTTCCTCGGGGGGAGAAGTGGGCCACCCTTTCCTAACCCAGGAACTAACTTGGGGCAGCATCTTGTCGGCCGCCGTGGCCTTGGCGAGGTCGGCCGGGACAATTGGGGGTGAGTCGAGAGACTCAATCAGCAGGACTTGGTGTTCCTGCTCCACCTCGCATGCAGGGTCCCCTAAACTAGGGAGGGGGGATCGGGACAGGGCGTCCGCATGGGAGATCTCCTTCCCTGGGCGATAGACCAGCTCATACTGGTAGGCGTTGAGGAAAATGGCCCAACGCAGCATCCTGGGGGATAATATTTGCGGGGTGGGCTTGCCGGTAGTGAAGATCCCCAAAAGCGGCTTGTGATCCGTCACCACCGTAAACTCGCGGCCGTATAGGAAATCGTGGAACTTCTTTGTTCCCGCGATTATGGCTAGGGCCTCCCTATCTGTTTGCGCGTAATTGCGCTCTGCCTTCGAGAGGGACCTTGAGTAGTACGCTACCGGGGATTCCCTCCCGCTCTCCAACACGTGGCACAGGACCACCCCCACCCCCACCGGGCACGCATCACAGACTAATACCACTGGCTTTTTCGGATCGAAGTGGGTCAGGACAGCATCCGAAGATAGGAGTGACTTGAGCTCCTTGAATGCCCTCTCCTGCTTGTCCTCCCACCGCCAAACCACATCCTTCTTAAGTAACACGTGCAGTGGCTCCGTGACTGATGCCTTTCGAGGCAGGAAGGAGTGATAGAAATTTAGGAGCCCTAGAAATGACTGCAGCTCCGGTTTCGCGGTGGGGCGAGGGGCGTCCCTCACGGCTGCAACCTTGGACTCGGAGGGTTTGATTCCGTCCGGGGTTACCTTAAACCCTAGAAACTCTACCTCCCTCGCGAAGAATACGCACTTGTCCCTCCTCAATCGAACTCCTGCCCTCTCGAACACTGAGAGAACCCCATCTAGCCTCTTGGCTAACTCTAATTCGCTCCCCGCTGTTATCAACACGTCGTCGAAGTATGGAAGGACGCCTGGAAGCCCCTTTAAAAGGCGTTCCACGAGGGACTGGAAAATTCCGGGGGCCGAATTCACGCCAAACTGAAGGCGCGTTATCTTAAACGCCCCCTTGTGCGTTACGATCGTTTGCGCAGCGGCAGCAGCCGGGGTTACAGAGAGCTGCTGGTACGCCTGGGCCAGATCTAGCTTGGCGAAACACCTCCCCCCATGTAGCGTGGCCAGCAAATGGCTGACCACGGGCACCGGGTATGCATTTGGCCGATGGCCTTATTTATCGTACATTTATAGTCCGCACAAATCCTGACCTCCCCATTTGACTTGAGGGCTGTAACAATCGGCGTTTCCCACTCCGCCGAGTCAACTGGAACCAAAATCCCCTGCCCCACCAATTTGTCCAGTTCCGCCTCAATCTTGTCCTTGAGGGCGAAGGGCACTCTCCTTGGCTTGAGGCGGATGGGCCGGATTTCTGGGTCCAGCTCAAAGGAAACCGGGGGCCCCTTGTATTTCCCGAGCCCCTTCTTGAAAACGTCCGGGTGTGCGTCGCACACGTCCCGCATTGGGTCAGTCTCGATGGCGTTAATGCCAGACAGTTCGATCCCCAGGGGAGCAAACCACTGCGTTCCCAAAAGGCAGCACCTCCCCCCCTTGAGGACTACTAGGGGGAGTTTCTCGGAGTAGTTCTTGAACTTCACCTTGAAGTTCCCCACCCCCAACACCGGGATCCCATTTCCCTGCACGTCCCATAGATTGGATCTCATGGCCCGCAGTTTGGGCCGCTTCTCTGGGGGAATGCGCATAAACTCTTTTTGGGACAGGATGGAATAAGATGACCCCGAGTCTATCTCCATCCTCACTGGGACCCCCTGCAACAGTACCTCTATGAAGAACCGCCGGTGCTCCAGGCCCACGCGGTTCACGTCTTCCTCGCTGTGGCCGGCTGAGACCTTCCTGGTGCCAGCCGCCTTTCGTTGGTGCGTCTGGGAATGGCTGGAACTGCCCTTGTCCTCGACTCGCCCGCGCCTGCATACTCGGGCGATGTGTCCCTTTTGGCCGCAGTTGTGGCACTCGGCCTTCCGGAACGGGCACCTCGTGTGGTCGTGGGCCGCCCCACAACCGTCGCAGCGGCGGTCCTGCCGCTTACGGGTCTGCCGCTTCTCACCTCGCTTCTTGATCCTCTGGACGTCGTCGTCCTTGCTGGAGTAGGGGTCCGCTGTCATGGACGACTCCTTGGACGACTTTGGTGCGGCGGCTGGCGGCTTGGGGGCCCGCCAGGCCGTCTTCGCTGGTGTCCGCCGGGCTGTCTGCACTGGTGACTTGGCCCTCTCGGATGTGGCCCCTCGGGACTTGAACAGCCGGACTCCGCTCCTGGCCTCCTCAGCTGCTTGGGCCTCCAGCAGTACCTCGTTGAACGTGAGGCGATGGTCGCGGGTCATGAGCCTCCTCTGAAGCTCCTCGTCCCTCAAACCGCACAGCATGCGGTCACGGAGGGCCTGGTCGAGGTCGTCCCATTGGCAATGCACCGCTGCAAGCCTGAGGGCCACCGCATAGGCGGACATGGATTCGCCTGGTCGCTGGTCTCACCTGTGGAACGCGACCCGGGCTGGGAAAATCGAGACGGGCGGCTGGAAATGCTCACGCAGTCTCTCCAGGATACGGTCGATGGGCACCTCGTCCACCTTCCGGGGGGCCACCAGGGTCATCAGGATCCGCAGCGTGGCCGGCCCCACCTGAGCCAGGAAGTGGGAGCGCATCTTCGCGTCGTCGTCGACGCCTGCAGCTTCCATGGCATGCCGAAACTGGCACTCGTAGAGCTCCCATTGTTCGAGCTCGCTGACATCGAACTGGTACGGCTTGACCTTGGGATTCGCCATCGATCCCATCCTCGTCGCCAATTTAGTGTCTTGCACGGAAGACAAAGAAGGAGTCGCAGGAAGGACTAACACAGGTTTATTAATTGATGGTCAGCATGAACATGTGGTAATGGCGGAGGTACATCTCATTATATACAGTAACACAATACATTTGAATCTTGCTGCACGGTAGCTCATTGGCTGTTTGTTATTTGGGGAATGTGAACCATGTGAGACTGAACGCTCGCAGCTGCCCTCTATGGGCGGCTTGCTCGCGTTCCTTAACAGCTGAGATACATTGTGATTGTGGACTGGTTACATTTAATATTTAAAGTAACATTGTACATGCATACATAACACCTATGGAACTCACTCCTGGTGGAATTTCATCAGACTACTTGCTTACTGACATTTAAAAAGCTGCTAAAATGCCTTCTGCTTAGGGAGACATTTGAAAAGGGGTCGTCATCAGCCTAGTCTGAGGCTTCTCGCCATCACCTATCCCCTCGGTTGCTAATTTAGGCCTGGATTTCTTCTTCTTCTTCTTTTTAATTGTGTGATTTTAAGATGTCATTTTATGATTGTTTGAATTTTAAGATGTTTTTAATATATTGTTGGTAGCCGCCCAGAGTGGAGATGAATCCCCAGATGGGTGGGATATAAGTGGAAATAATAATAATAATAATAATAATAATAATAATAATAATAATAATAATAATAATAATAATAATAATAATAATAATAATAATAATAAATGTATTATTATTATTATTATTATTATTATTATTATTATTATTATTATTATTATTATTATTATTATTATTATTTCCTCTTCAGTATAATCCCTGAAAGGATTATAATTCTTGTTTTAGAAAAATTGAACTTTTTAGGGCCTTTTAACAACCAGACACATCCCAGGAACATTTGCTTGATGCTGATCAGTTCCTCCTCTGAGAGTTTTTTTGAACATAAAGGACATTACATTTATGTTTACAGCAAAGTTAGATGAGAGAATTGACTTTAAAATAGGTATTATAGTCCTTTCAAGGGTATACTGAAGAGGACAACCTATTCTGCTGTGTGCCTGAAACTTACCCCTATGGAAAAATTCTATTATTTGCCTGCCATGACTCCTAAATTATGTCGGAGGTGCTAGGAAATAATAAACAAAATAAGCGAATACGATACCAAACCCATTGGTTCCATGAACACCAACTCCCTAGACTAGTGGTGGTGAACCTATGGCATGCGTGCCTGATGTGGCACTCCCAGCCTTCTCTGTTGGCATCGCAGCACAAAGTTTGCCCCGTCCCTCTGCACAACAACCTAATGGGATCACTTCCTTCCCCCCAACAGAGTTTGCCCCGCCCCCCTGCCCCATACGTGTCAACCCGTGGCTCCGGAAAAACGGGACCTGCGCACATCGCTTGTGCGCAGGTTGCGTTCCACGCATGCGTGGAAAAGTTTTACCCCTTCCACGCATGCGCAGAAGCACTACGCCGCTTGTGCAGCCCTTACGCAAGCGACATAGCGCTTTCGCGCATGCGTGGAAGGGGTAAAACCCTTCCGCGCATGCACAGAAAGCGTTTCCCCCGCTGCCAAATTATGGGGTTTTGGCAGCGGGGGCCGGGTTATGACGTCAATCAACATCAATTTACGGGGTAATCCCGGCCAAATCGGGAAGGTTGACAGGTATGCCCTGCCCAGCAGCCCAATGGAAGCACTTGCTCCCTCCCCCAGCACAGAGTGCCCCTTTTGGGCACTCGGTCTCTAAAAGGTTCGCCATCACTGCCCTAGATGACAGCTAAAATTAAGAGAAACTTTTCTGCATACACCTCAGGTTCTAAATATTAAACCAGAAAAGACTATATAGAGCAAAAACAACACACCTTGCTTATGGGATGATTGTCAAAATGTGTCTCCCACCAAGACAAGATTCTAGCTGAACCATCTGGAAGTCACTTAATAGATTTAGAAGTGAAGTATTATGATTAAAGAATAATGAAGTAAAATGCAGCTGCTTGAATACAGGACAAATTTCCTGTGAATGTAGAGAAATTCAATCTATGCAGCATTTACGTGCATGCAATTTATGCCCCAAAAGTCAATAAAGCACTGAGGTAGAAAAGGAAATCCAGTAAATGGCCAAGATAACACTATTGATGTAGCCTGCTTCTGTTAAAAATAGTCTATTTATTTTAGCATTTTAGTTTGTTTTGAATCTTACCTGTACTTCTTATACATCCATAATTTTAAATTTGTGCAACACCCTGATACAAAGGAAAAAAAAAATCTGTATTCTGCATATCAGCCTGGATTTTGAACAACCTGTTAATATATAGTAGATCAAACTTCCTGTTAAATTGTGTGATCTTCATGTATGCTCTGGTATGTACTTTCCACAATCAAGCAAAATCTGACTATATAACCCAATTAGGATTGTTTGATCTTTAATAATTATACAAATTGCTGAGACAAACATTATCATTTCCCATTAACCTCTGTGTTTGCATTTTGACTGAGGAAAAAATATTAAGTTGAGAGGCAAACTGCAAGTAACTTTTGGAGGGACTAACATGAAGAAATAAAACAAGCTCGAAATCCCTAAATTAATCCAGAATAAGTCTTTCTTAAAGAATTAGTTATGTAGATGTTGTGAAAGACCAGTGAGATTAAGGAGAAACACTACTAGACACAAAAGACAGGTCTAGTCTGTTTTGAATCCCAAAAGTACACCCCAGATGTCCTCAAACTTAATGCATCTTTGTTGTGACCAGTGAGACATGGAGCAACAATATTTAGCTTTTAAATTTGTGGCTTCCCTGTGAAGTAACAAGCTTGTTGCCTATAACTTTATTCTTAAACTGGGGGAGGGAGCAAGTGTTAGAGCATGCCACCTAAGTGCCAAGTAGAAATCAAACTGTGATGAATTCTTGCATTAATGTCTGTCCTGAAGAGCAGGCCACAAAATGGATAGTTTTACACTTACATAGATTTTTAATTTAATTTAATAGTTTAATTTAAATTTCCACCCACTGCTGAGGTAAATAATAATAATAATAATAATAATAATAATAATAATAATAATAATAATAATAATAATAATAATAAATTTTAATTTTAATTTTAATTTTAATTTATATCCCGCACTTTCTCAGCCGAAGCTGACTCAAGGCGGCCATTACAACAATATATACCATACAAAACAATAATACAGTAGTAAAGAAGCAAAAAAGTAAATTCAGTACAATTCAAAAGCAATTTAACAAAGTCTAATTACAACACAAAATAACACATCAGAAATAAACCCAATAATAATGAATAACAAAATTAGACAAGATCACGCAAGAAATCCCCGGCCTCTAGAGTCTTTTGAGTCCGGAGGAGGAGGGCGGTGCCCAAGAACACCGGCCGGTGGTGTGGCCGAGAAACCCTCTTCATCCCCACCAGGGCTGGAAAGCGCAGTGCAGCCGTGGCTGGCCCAATGCCCCCTCGCCTTTTGAAGTAAATGTTTGCTGAGTCTAGCAATGATGTGCATGGGAGTTAAGAATGACCATGTTCAAGCTATATTTGCCATTAGTGTAGATTTTTTCTTCCAGCATTCAAAACAGTTCCGCAGAAATCATTATTGTAATCCTTACTATACATACCTGTCAAGTATCCCGGATAGGCCGGGAAATCCCGTATTTCACCGCTCCATCACACTCCTTCCCGCGGCCATCCCGTAATTTGACCAGCCAGGAAAGGGGTAACTGCGCATGTGCACAGGGGTTACTGGGTTACTGCACATGTGCAGTAACCCATTTTTCTGCCTGGCGCCTGGAAACTTACTGTGCATGCATGCCCGGCTCCCAGATTTTGAAAACTGCGGCTTGACAGGTATGTTACTATAGCAAATCAGAATGGTATTATTATCTTCCCATTAAGAGAGATAATAGCTTGCGTCAGGCCACCTAATGAGTTCATGGCTAAGCTAAGATTTGAACGGGCAGTCTCAAAGATCACAGCTCACTTTCTTAGCTTCTACACTATCATGATTTAATGCCTATATATAACAATTTTAATTGTGCTTGATTTTGATTGGATTTAAATTGTCATTATGTACAAACCAAATTACTCCTCTGTACCTCTGGAATAAAATGCCAATACCAGGAGCTTAGAGAGGTGGTAAAGGTATTTTGGATCACTGTAAAGCATCACAGACACATATCAGGCCACCTGTTCTGTTATGTTGTCCTTTGGTAAAGGTCTCGGTCTCTGTTTATAACCAAAGAGCTAGCTCTGTCTGCATCTGCAGATGTTTTCGTGGACATGTGGCAGGCATGCCAAAACACCAGAGTGCACGGAATGCTGTTTACCTTCCCACCGAAGGGGTACCTATCTATCTACTACCAATTTATTGCTTTCAGATTACTAGGTTGGCAGGAGCTAGGACAGAGAGGGAAGCTCACTCTATCATGCAGCACTCAGGTCTCAAACTGCTGACCTGACGACCTTCCAGTCATCTAGTTCAGCATCTTAACCACTAAGCCACCACAGTCATAAGAACATAAGAACATAAGAACAGCCTTGCTGCAACAGGCCACAGCCCATCCAGTCAGGCATTCTGTCTCACACAGTGGCTCACCATTTCCTTCAGGGTATTCCCAAGGAGATGCCTTCACCTGCTTAGGATTCCCTGGAAATGGCATTGAGAGATATCCTGCCTATCTCTCCAACCTGGAGGTTGTCCTTAAGAATCCATAATTATAGCCATTGATACCCTTGTCCTCCATGAACTTGTCTAATCCTTTCTTAAAGCTGTCAAGACTGACAGCTGTCACCACTTCTTCTGGCAGGGAGTTCCATAGACCAGTAATCCTCTGGTCCCTATTTATCCTTTGGTATTGCCCCTTAATTGTTGATGCAAGCCACAACATTGTATGACCAGGAGGAGGGAGGAGCCTAAGGTAGCTGGTTGAAGTGATTTCTGCCGTCTCCTTCTCCAAACAAAGAAAAAAGGTCCTATTTGGGTTAAAAGTACCATGGAATTTGCCAAAAGATAGCTACTGCAGTCCTTTGGATGATAAGATACCGTGGGAGGTGTTGAAGGTCCTGTTCAAAAACTATTTGCTGATAAATCTTCTGTTGAAAAATACCGGAGAGAAAAGTGCTAAGAAGCAGAGGGCCTTTGGCTGCAAGGCTTTTTAAAGCAATAGACCTGCCATCTCCCTTTTGTTGCTGTGAGGACTTTCTTTTTCACCTCTTTGCCTCTGATACAATTTTTGGAGGAAAAGGCTTCATACAAGATTGGTTTGGAAAAGTTTACAGTTTATCCACTACAGCTGTTTCTTTTTGTTGCTGTCCTAATTTCAGAGGGAGGAACTGCTATATTGGGCTGAGCTGACAGAGCTGGCAGGAAGCCAGGTGCTTTTTGTGATAAGATAAAGCTTTGTGGTTGTAAATAAAAATTAAACTGCAGTCCCTTAGTAGCTGGTGGAAAAATATTTATGGACTATTGATAGCTGCAAGTTGCTGAGCAAACAATATCAGGTACTGGAAGAGAGACAACAGTAAGAGACTTTTTTTACAAGAGTTACTGCAGCGGTGGTGGATCAAAATAAATGAAGAGGAGAGTGGAAAAAGAGACTGTATCAGATAAAGCATATAGACGTCTTGTCAGCGCAGACGACAGCCCAACAAACAAAGAAGAATCTGAAAATATGGATGCAAGACCACCCTCTAAGGAAAAATCGAGTGGAGATCTGACTCTGTTGGAATTAAAAGACTTTATAACTACAAAATCTAATGAAGATAAAAAAGAAATTAAACAGTTTATTAAAGACGTGGTCAGAGAGGAAGTGCAATCTCTGGAAAAATCAATTTCTGGATTAAACATGAGAACCAATACTTTGGAGTCAGAGGTTAAGGACTTGGTGGAGATTGCAGTAAGGCATGAAAATACTATGGACAAAAGATTTAAGCAACTGGTGAAGCTACAGGATCAATCGAAAAAGAAAAACATCAGGATTAAATTTTTTCCTGACATGGATAAAGACAATTTAAAAATTGAAGTGGTTAAATGGTTACAAACCTTTGCTTTGGACTCTGGCCCAATTAAAGAAGAAGAGATTGAAGGAATTTTTAAGGTCGGTTTCAAGAGAGGTCAATGCCCCAGAGATATGATAATTACTTTTGTATCAGGTTATAAAAAAGATCAAGTAATGGGCTATTTAAGGAAGCAAGGTGACTGCATTAAAGATAGGAGAAGTAAAAGTACAAGCATATCATTATTTAACTAATGAGACTATTCAATGGAGAAGACAGATGAAGCCGATAACTGAAATTTTGTTTAATTGCAATGTAAGATATCAATGGGGTTTCCCTATCTTCTTAAAGATATTTCATGATGGGAAGGTGGTTAGAGCAGAGGACCCAAAGGGAGCAATGAGGCAACTTGAATTACTTAAAATTATAGCGATGGAAGACCCAAACTGGTAAAAACTAGTAAAAAATCTCTATGGAGAAGGTTCAGAAGGATCAAAGGGGAAAGAGGAGTATCAAGCAAAGGAAAGAGACCATTCAAGGGAGAAACAAAGGGAGAAACCTTTGGCTTATGGATGTGGAGGGGAAATAAGAGAAGAAAATGATGCAGAATAGTCTGGTGCAAAGATAAAGCCAAAAGCCAAAAAGTAAAAATAATATATAAATATAAATAGGCACAGGCAAGAAAGTGTTAACAATTTAGGAATATGAATATGAATAGCATAGGAACCAAAAGAATTAAAATAGAGGATAAATAAGAGAAGGAGATGGGAAATAGTGAAAGGAGGAATTAAGAATAGAAGGGATAGGCTCTCCCTCCTCCTCCTGGCCGGGGGAGGGATGAGATTTTTTAGTGTTGCGTGTTGGTGGGTGGAGGGTTATATGTTATGTGTTACTGGGGGAAAAATAATAAAAAAAAATATGACCAGTGGGCCTTATTTGAGGCTATTGAGCATTTATTTATTTATTTATTCTTCAAATTTCTACTGCCGCCTAACTTGGCCACGACTCTGGGCGGCTAACAGCAATTGAAAGCAACCTCAAACTAATTAAAAATCCCTTTAAAACCACATTAAAAATTCTAAATAATTTACCCACCCTCCCCATCCATTAAAAGAGAGAGAGAAATCTTTATATGAGCCCGTAGGCGGGGGCCACCCCTCCATTAGTGCCCCACACCTGCCCTGCCAGCCAGGTTTTCAGTTATTTCCTAAAGGGCAGTAATTCCATCTGCAGCTGTAGGAGGTTCCATAGGGCCGGTGTGGACACAGAGAAGGCCCTCCTTCTTGTGCTATAGAGATGTACCCCGTGGTACAAATAGAGAGCCCCTCCAGTCTGCTCTGGTTGGATGGGCAGATGGTACTTGGGGTGATGTGGTCTCTTAGATATCTTAGCTCACTACCATGTAGGGCTTTAAAGGTAATTAACAGCACCTTGAATTTCACCCGGAGGCATACCAGTAACCAGTGCAGCTCCCGGAGCACTGGCGAGGCGCGGGCCACTCAGTCTTGTCAGGATTCAGTTGTAGCCCATTGTCCCCCATCCAGACCTCAACAGCCTCCAGACACCTGGATAGGACATTCTGCAGCCTCTGCCAAGGTGTGCATCTCACCTGCTGCCCAGTTTACCTCATCAGTGGCAAAATTACGTTTTAAAAAAGCTTATAAATAGAGCATAAGGAGGCCTAATGACTTAATGACCCTTTCACATGGGATAACAAGCCTTTTGAGCGTGCTGTTTGCATGCCAAAATAAGATCTCTACATGATGTCACACATCAGGCTTTGATGCTATTGGACATTGTGATGAAGCTGCTATGATGATCATCCATCAGTGTTTCCGAAAGTCAAAATCCAACAAACTACCAAAAAACAAAGGCAGAAATACAGTATTTGCTGTCTTCTTTCTAGCAGACATTTCTATCACCCAAGTTCCCACCTAGGCTCATGCATTTCAACTATTAACATCCCAGCTCCTTATGAACGTTTCTTCCTCTCTCTCCCCCTGCCCCATTGGTCTAAATTTTCTTAGGGGGCTTAGTGTAGCCTCTGTGAATCCTGGGGGAGGGAATAGGCCACCAGACCATCAGAATTTGCTCAGCCTTGATCTACAGGAAATAATCTGTTTTAGTATTCTTAATACTAAACCTAGGGAAAACAGTGAAAAGTAGAGACATCACCTTGAAAACAAAAATTCGTATATTCAAAGCAATGGTATTCCCAGTGGTAATGTATCGGTGTGAGAGCTGGACCATTAGGAAAGCTAAGTGCAGAAGAATAGATGCCTTTGAGATGTGGTGTTGGAGGAGAGTTTTGAGAGTCCCCTGGACAGCGAGGAGAACAAATAGGTTAATCCTAGAAGAAATCAACCCTGACTGCTCATTGGAAAGTCAAATAGTAAAGATGAAGCTAAAGTACTTTGGGCATCAAATGAGAAGGGAGGATTCACTTGAGAAGGCCTTGATGCTGGGAAAGGTGGAGGGCAAAAGAAGAAGGGGGTGGCCAAAGATGAGCAGTAAGACGAGCGGCACCTGAGGGCAGTTTCGACGCCCTCAAAAGCCGCTCGCCATGCCGCCCAGACCACCACCTCCACTCGACCGGCGGCCGGCCGGGAAGGAGGACGAGCGGCACCTGAGGGCAGTTTCGACGCCCTCAAAAGCCGCTCGCCATGCCGCCCAGACCACCACCTCCACTCGACCGGTGGCCGGCCGGGAAGGAGGACGAGCGGCACCTGAGGGCAGTTTCGACGCCCTCAAAAGCCGCTCGCCATGCCGCCCAGACCACCACCTCCACTCGACCGGCGGCCGGCCGGGAAGGAAGACGAGCGGCACCTGAGGGCAGCTGATGACCATCACAGCGGGGCCTCTAAAAGCCGCTCCCGCCGCTCCCAATGCTAGCATCAGCACCTTTGGTTCCCTTTCGTGGCCTGGCCGGTCACGGTGGGGTGGGAGCACCGCTGAGGCTTGTCCTGTCACTGCTCAAGTTGATGGGAGCACTCCCGGGGGCAGAAGACCGCTGCCGCTAACCAGCTGAGGTGAGTCCTCCCCTTCCTCCCATTGCCGGGAGAGGTAAAGACCTGCCTCCACCCCGAGGACCATTGCTGCTTGCTAGGAGCACTAGGACTTGTGCACGCTCCCCCCCCCCCGGGAAGGACTTGAAAGGGACTGTGTTGGGGTATATCTTTATATTGCTATATTGTTATTATGTGATTATTTGCATTTGGACATTTTGAATTTTATATATTTTGTATTTTTTGATGATATTGATGTCTTACATATAATTTTATAATTGTGATTTTGTATATTGTTTGAATTGAGAAATGTATGTTGCTTTTGTACTTTGGATATTGTATTTATATGCTGTAAACCGCTTTGAGTTCCCCTAGGGGAAGTAAAGCGGTATAGAAATGTAAATATAATAATAATAATAATAATAATAATAATAATAATAATAATAATAATAATAATAATAATAATAATAATAATAATGAGATGATTAGATGGCATTGTAGACACAATGGGCACAGAGCTGGGTGGGCTGAGGAGGATGGTGGAGGACAGAGGTGTCTGGAGGACAATGGTCCATAGGGTCACAAAGGGATGGAATTGACTGTGCGACTAAACAACAACAACAAAAATACATCTGTACTATTTGGAATAGAAACAGCAAGGAATGCTGTGAGATTTAATTGTTTTCAACCTTTTCATATGCTGTGTTATTAAAAGTGTAAAACATCTGCTCTGTGAAACATTCCTATATTCATCCATCTCTGTGGTATCCTGTTTTATGAAACACAAGTGAACAAAAGTAGACTTCTGTTTTAATAGATGGTTAGGAAGAGTGATTTGTGAGGAGGGGTGAGTTGAATGTTCTCTTGTGTAATTCTGCCATGGATACATAAATCCTGAAATTGTCAGCTGTTAGCCTTTTGGATTTATTTAACGTTCTGCATGGATAGCTGCCTGGGCAGTAGTTATTTTTTGTAATTTTGAGCAAAGAAAGATAGGTTTCCTTGAAAAATCATTGTCATTAAACCTGTTGGGGCTGCGGTGGCTCAGGGGTTAAGAGGCTAGCCTTGTTAGCTGGAAGGCCTGCAAGTCGACAGTTCAAAACCCGGATTATAAATGGGATTAGTTTTAAAGAGTGAGCATTATAAGTTTTATTTTTTATTATGTATTCATATTTTGTCTCATTTATGTATTCATTTATGTATTGTTTAGTATTTTAATATTTGTATTGTATGAAACATATTGTATTTTGTTATTGTTTTTGTTCTGTTATTTTTTGTTTTGTTTTTCAAAACATAATAATTAAAAATATTTTAAAAAGAAACCCAGGGACTGCATGACGGATTGAGTGCCCGTTTCTGTCTCAGCTCTTGAGGACATGAAAGGAGCCTGATTTGGGCATTCCCTGAGTGGAGTTTCTCCCTCAAAAATCCTTTCAACCCAGAATAATTTCTGACACGATGCTACTGCTATGTTGTTGTTGCTGCTGCTGCTGCTGCTGCTGCTGCTGCTGCTGCTGTTGTTGTTGTTATTAAACCTGTTGTGGAAATCTGACAAAAATGTTAATTTGAAGGAGCCAGTAGAGGACTGAATGTTAGACTTGATGGGTCTTTTTTCAAAAGAACAATCTGAGTTTTGTAAGAACATTTCAGTAAAGATTATGAATGTTGAATATTAGTGTTTTAACTTTGGATTTTGGCACTGGATTGTGGTTAGTTATCTTGTTTGATCCTCAAAGACTTTCATTCAATTATGGGCAGAGATGCCATATGGCAGAAGTAGAAACAAAGGCAGAGGAGATGCCTCTGTGACTTGCCCATTAGCGCATGTAGGATTAAGGCTTGCTCTCTCTATAGACTGAATTAATCCCCCACCTTGTGGGAGAAGGACAAGCAAAATATGGCATACTCTTCAATTGTCTGGAAGGTGTCCCATCTGGCTTTGCAAAAGGTACTCTAGATACATCTAGCAGCTTTCCTACTGCTGCAAATACCATTCTGTTACTTTGGAAATCAGAAAAGTATCAGTATTCTTTTACTCAGTCTCAAAAGTTAGGCTCTGAGAGCTCTGTCTGTATCCTCAGGGGATTGTTGTTATGTGCTGTCAGATAGCTTCTGGTTTATAAGGTTTTTTGAGGTACAGTAGGCCTCCCATACCCACAGTTTCAGTTATCCACAGCCTTGAAATATTAAGTAAGAATCCCAGAAATATGTAATGCATTCATATTTCCAGGATGCATTACCAGAACTGGTCACTAGGAGGAACAAGAGACTACAATGTTTGTAAGATTTGCTACAATCCTTGGTTTCAGTCATTTGTGGTAAGCCTTGGGACCTATGCACTGTGATTGTGGAGGACTTACTGTATGCCAAAGAGTGGTTCATCATTGCCAGGGTTCAGTGGGTTTCCATAGCCAAATGGGAATCTCAGCCCCAGTATAGCAAAGTCCTATTCTGTCATCTATCAACTATACCACATTAGCAGTTGGGAGGACATTAAAAATACCCTTCATGGCCTCAGGTACCCAGCATTGATGCAATTTCACTCTAAATGTTTTAATTAAAATTCTTTTCCGAGAATGTGAATAATAGGTTGTGAAGAAGAAATTATCTGAGAGGAAGAGAAAATATGTGCAGGGTGTATTATTCCTTACTATTCTTATGGTAATTTTTGATCCCTTTAAAATGTATAAATAAGAGAGCTTTTAAATAGTTGTTCACAGCTGTGGCATGACATATGTTTAAAATGCCCTTTTACAGGGCCTCATTTATTCTTCCTATTTACTACCTCCACCATACTCCTTTACTCTCTGTCTCAGAATTGTGAGTGTTTTCTTTTGGAAGAAATAGACCATTGGTTGACTTAACATGATAAGGTGCCACAACAAGAGAGTTAGATCAATAATATTATTAACTAGCTGATTACCTGGCTTTGTTCAGGTCTTTCTTTTCTTTAACATAGGCCAGCCTTTCCCTCTTGGAAACCTCGTGGGGTGTATGTGGGTCACTCCTGCCTCCCTTCCTCTGTCTCTCTCTTCCCTCACCCATCCCGCTTCTCCGTCAATGGTCACTTTCCGCCCTTATCCTTCCCATACATGTGCCCATTTGCCTTCCACCTACTATCCCTTTCTGACTGAAGCAGCAGTGCAGAAGCATAAGCCAGAGGGTTGAGCTCAGAGGGCTACAGCTGAGCTAGTTAGATGATGTCACAATCTCAACCTACCTGGGACTATGACATTAGCCAGACCAATTACATCACTGGGAAACACACACATTGTATAGATCAATTGCATCCCAATTTGGGGGGGGGGCGTATGCCCCCCATGGGGCTTGTGACCCCTGCAGTGCTGATGTCTCCAGCCCAAGGTACGTATGTGCCAAATTTCAGTAGGATTGGTCCAGGGTTGTAGGTTCCTATAGAGCACATACAAGACCACACCTCTGTTTTATAGATATACTAGCATAGTTTGCCTGGCCTTGCCAGGCAGTTTTGTGTGTGTTTTTTTATGGTTTGGGGTGGTTTGGGGGGTGGTGTTTTGAATTTGTGGTTTTTGAATTGATTTTATTTTGATTTTTAAAATATTTTTGACTGTTTTTTACACTTCCGGCCTCTAGGTGGGGCTGTGTTTAAGAGTATTGTGATTTTCTTTGTTCAGTTCTGTCCCAGAAGCATGAAGGGAGGACGTGTTTGGTGAGTGCTCTTGATTGTTTAATCTGTTTTTATTTTGTTTTGATTTTGGGGTGTTGGGCTGGGGGGTTTAAGTAGAGAGTTTCTACTTAACCCCCCCCCCCCAAGTGTTTCTGCTTGTTCTTTTGTTTTTATTTTGGGTTTGCGATGTGTTTAATTGTTTTGATTATTTCTCATTATTTATTTTTCTGATTTCTTCCATTTTTGTTTCGAAATTAGGTTTCAATGCAGCGATGGGGAAAAGGAAGAGCCGGCAGTCAGCTCGCTCTTCATCCGGTAAGGTTCGTTAGGTTGGTCGGGTGAGAAGGAGGCAGAGAAGAGCTATCTTCTTCACAATGGTTCTCTCCTCTCGACCTTTTCCCCTGGCTTACCTAATGGGAGATCAGCAGGCAACGATCTGTAAGGGGTGGTGCTCTTCCTTGCGGATTGCTGGCTGCTGCTTTTCTATTGCCTCCACTGCTCTTTTTTGCTAGTTCTCGAAATAGCAGTGTGGGTAGTAGAAAGGCAGAATCCAGTTATTCGCCAAGGAGTGTGCTTCCCCTGACGAATTGCTGACTGCTGATTGTTTTTTCCCCACCCCGGCTCAACTTACCTTGAGGCCGGTGGTGGTTTCGCCGTGTCTTCGGTGGGGTAGCGTGGAGGATAGGGAGTCCCTCTTCTTCCCATTGCTCTGGGAAAGAAGGCCAGTGGTTGTCTCGCCATGGTTTTTTGCGGGTTTGAGTTAGCGAGGCCGTGAGGCGCTGTGTCCGCTTGTGGCAGCCTTGCGTTCCTGTGTTATTTTATTTTATTTTTCACGCACTGGCTTTTTCAGCGTTCTGCCTGCTTGCACCCTTCAGCCTGATTGGCTGAAGTGGTCATGGCGCGGAGGACGCTGGGACTTGAAGTTTTGTTTCTTTTGTTCGCATTCATGCGGCAGTTTTTTTTCCTGTGGCTCATTTTGTATTGGGCGTGCCGGCTTTCCCAACGTTCTGCTTGCTCTCGCCTGTCAGCCTGATTGGTTGAGAGGCGCCGTGGCGCGGAGGATGTTGGGACTTGAAGTTGTTTTGTTTTGTTTCCGTTCATGGGGCAGTTGCCCCACTGACGACTGCCAAACCCTTGTGGGGCTGTGCGGGCCGGGTAAAGGCAAGTACGGGCGACTCAGTACAGGATAGTATGGACGGGTGCGGGTGTGTATGCCAGAGTCCAACGGTTAATGTCCCTCCTTATAGGTAAAGATAAGAAAGAAGAAGAAGATATAGCTTAGATCTAGACCTGTTTATTTGATAGGATGCAAATGTAGTCATACATCACAATTAAAGGGCGAGGGACACACACTTAGGTATGGTTAACAAAAAGTCTCATTGATCTCAGCAACATGCTATGAATGATGATGAAGTCTTGATCCAACCTAATGCTCCAAATCCTCTTGATCCAAATAAATACCAGCAGCATAAATTTTAAAGGCATGTTCTTTATTTAAGAAATCATCATAGACATTGTCAGTTACATACTAATTTGTGTGACTCAGCATGCAACTGATAATATCTATGATGATTTCTTAATCACCTGGCAAACAAGCAAGGAAATAAAAATGTTACAATCAGGGACCCCCACCCTCAACCAAAATTACTAGAATATAAGGAGACTAGCAAGGGTTGCCCGGCATTGCCGGGCTTTTTTCCTCCTGTGTTTTATTTAAAAAGAAGCATTGTAATTTTTGCAATATCTTTTTAATGTTTAAATAATTTTGGATTGCAATTGAAATTATTATTTTTTTTGGCAAAAACATCTTTAACATTTAGCAATTTTTTTGTCAACTGGTTGTGACATTACTGCAAGTTGCACAGTAAAGTATGTTACTTTTTTGTTTTTAAAACATATTAAACAGTTAACTATTTCTAAGCTGAAAATATTTGTGTGTTTTTTTGGTCCAACGATGTGTCTTTCGCATCTGTAAAACATAATACACAGGGAGAGATATTGATATTTGTCTATTGTTATGTGCCATTTAATTGATGTATTTTTTTTTGGAATGTAGTATTTGTGATCAAAAAATTTTTTTGATTTATGTTTAACTGTAAATATTGTTCTTAGTAAATATTCTGTTTAAAATTTTTCTGCATAAGTTTATATTTACCTTCATTAACAATTTTTTTGTGGTTCAGTTTGTTGACTGTTGATTTGTTGGGGCATCTGTTTAATGAGAATAATGACAAAGTTATATATATATGGTTTTTTTTAAAAAATTTGATAATTAAATTGTTTTGGTTATTTACCTATTTTTTCTGGCTCTGTTGACATTTGATTTTCAGAAAACGGTGGAGCATTAATTCTGCTAGTGGCTGGTTGAATGGACATGGTGGATGAGTCATCATGAGGAGATGTCTTTCTATGATTGAGTCTATATCTACCTCATTGTTCATTTGTAGCTGAGGGTCGTTTTGTTGTGGTTGTTGCTGTTTTTCATGTTGTTTTTCATTGGTTGAGTGTTTTGTTTCATGTTGCTGTATTTGTTTCTTGTTTATTTGCTGTATTATTTCTTGTAATGTTTTTTTCTTTTGGTGTTGTTTTAATTCAGTGTCCTTTTCTTTTATTTCTGCATTTTCTGTTTGTTGTTTCAAGTGCAATATTGAGTGTGGTTTGGAGGTTGTTTGTATATCTTTTTTTCTGACAATTTGCATTTCTGGTTGTTTATTTTCTGTGTCTTCTTGTTTGTAATTTTGTTTGTTTGTGGTTGTTTTTTCTGGTTCCTTTGTTGAGTTGTTTGTGTAAGTTTTGAAGTCATTGTCTGTTATTTCTGTTGTTTGTTGTTTCCATGGCAATGTTAATTTTGGTTTGGATGTGGTTTGTATTTCTTTTTTCCTGATAATTAGCATTCCTGGTTGTTTATTTTCTGCCTCTTCTTTTTGGAAAATTTGTTTGTTTGTGTTTGTTTTTTCTTGTTCCTCTGTTTTGTTGTTTCTGTAAGTTTTGGAGTCATTGTCTGTTATTTCTGTTGTTTGTTGTTTCCATGGTAATATTAATTTTGGTTTGGATATGGTTTCTGTTTCTTTTTTCCTGACAATTTGCATTTCTGGTTGTTTATTTTCTGTCTTTTGTGGGTTGTACATTTGTTTGTTTGTTGTTGTTTTTTGTTGTTGTTCAGTGTTGTTGTTGCTGCAAATTTTTGAAGTATTATGTATTGTTTGTTTTTGATTTATAAGATGAATGATTTCCAGTGTTTCCTTTTTTAGCACATTTTTAGTTTCTTCATTGTGTGATTTTTCTAATTCCTGTTTTGTTATTTGGTTATTTATGGTTTTTGGTTCATCTTGTGTTGTTGTGCATTTTTGGTTTTTTGTTGATGCTGACTGTTTCAGATTAATTTTTTCTATAATTTCAGTAATTTTTCTGTGATAAGGATGGTTTGTTTTTTGAAATGTTGAAATTTGATAGCTCCTCTCCTTCTTTATGCTCTTGTTCTTCTTGTTGTTGTTCTCCCTCATCGCTGTCTGACTCATAATCTTGCATGCATATTATTTTGCAATCATCCATGTAAAATTCAACATGAGTAATAATTTTAGTGCATTCTTTACCGTTGGAGTGATGCAGAGTTAGTTTGCTGGCGCTCAATGGTCTTGTGGGGTACTGATTTGTGGAAAGTTTGTCTTCCTCCAGGTTATCGGTTTCTGATGATTTTTGGTTTGGCGATTTGTTGGTGTCTTTCTCCATCGCAACTTATAAATTTTTCTGCGCTACTGATTTCCGTCGGTAAGATTTGACCCACCACTCTGGCAACTCTCCGTTGATCATTTAGTTTCGTTTCTAAGCTGTGTGTTGCCTGTATGTTTTGAAAGTCTCGTTATCGCGTTATTTTCCCTCGCTGTTTTTGGAGTTAGGGAGAGCTAGGTGAGCTTAGTGGATTTGCATGTTTTGAGGTGTGTCTGTTTTCCGCGTTGCTGTTTGCCTGTGTAGACGGCATGGCTGTAAGTGAGTGCGTATTTTCCTTTTAAGTTTGTCATGTCTTGCTTCCTATCGAAGCGTCTGTGAGTGTACTTGGGCTGGCTTTTTGAAAGTTTTAGGAGACGCGATGCTTTCTGTCGTACAGTTTGGGTGCTCACTTTACTCGTGTTTTGGTAAGTGTTATTGTGTTCATGTTATTGTTTGTAATGGTGCTGTACTATTTCTATTTATAAATGTCTGCTTGTATTTAAATTGTTTTATGTGTTGTGTTTTAATGTGGTGCTTATTGTTTTATTTTTTGCAGTACTTGTTGGTAGACAATGTTTTTGGTTTGCTCTTTTTCTGCTAGTATGAATAAGTTTTCTGCAGCTACAACTCTAGAGCACGCAACATATAATTGTCCGTAAGCAAAACATGGTTTGGTGAGGTGAACTCCGCAATGTTTCAGTGTCTGTCCTTGTGATTTATTAATTGTTATTGCGAACGCTAGTTTAACTGGGAATTGCAGTCTTCTAAATGGAATTGTTTGATCAGTCGGTATAAGTGGTATTCTAGGAATGCATACTGATTCACCTGCTCCTTTCCCTGTAATAATTATAGCTTCTATTACATTTGGCATTAGGTTTTTAACACATAGTCTTGTGCCATTACATAAGTTTGGAGGATTCATATTTCTTAGTAAAATATAGAAATTCCCTCTCTTCCCAAGAGTTCAGATTAACTGTTGGACTATTGCAAAGACAACACCATGTCTTTGCAATAGTCCTCATGATGGTGTTTGATGAAAAATGTATCAGACCATTTGACATACAAGAGTGAGAGAAAGACTGCACAAGACAGAACACGAAAGAAACATGAAACTTTCACATACACCTGTTTCTTTCATTTGAGTAATTTGACTTTTAAATAATAATCATGTGCTGTCAACTCAATTCTAATTTACAGTTTCCCTTTCTAGGCTGAGAATACACAGAAGTATCTTAGCATTCCTTTCTTTTGGAGGTGCCCTGGAACTGTGCAGTTTGCCCATAGTTATACAAGCTGGCTCTTCTCCCTAGAGAAACTGTGGGAAATCAGTCTCCCAGCCTCTGGCTCCCTAGCCAAATACCTAAACCATTGAGCTATCCAGATAACTTATTTATCTTTTAGACACTTTCTTTTGGTAATAAACACAAGAACATGAAAATAAAAATGAGAGCCTCTTTCACAATTGGTTTATTTTGTATGAGTGTGAAAGACTCATCCCTACCTAGAATACTAAGGGTCACATAATGAAACATGAAAAGTACTGAGTGTTACAGCTGACCATTCAAGGTAAAATAAATGGAGAAAGATGGCAGGGATAATAAGATTTTCAGACTAACAAATCAGGGAGACAGGTCAAGAAAACAGCACAATATCCCTGTTTATAGTTGTCACATCCAGAGTCAGAACAGCCATGATAATGTTCACTCTTGTAGTAGGAAGAGAACAAGAAGGAGGAGGAGGAGGAGAATTCATTGTAAAGGATCCATTTGTTTTCACATATAAGGGGAATATTTTTTTCAAATTCAATCTTATTTACAGCCCATGACCAGCATAACAAGAACACAAAAGCATAAACACCACATCCTAAGCTAAACTGGACAGAGGTAATAAAAGGAAACTATACTACTAAAAACCTACTGAGAATTGACATACAACAGCAGGCCGCCTATCTAAAAGAACAATACAGTGGAACCTCATACAATTGCCCCGTATAGCAATGAAATCATGTAACAATTAGGTTTTGGGGAGGGAAATGGTGTCCCGCATAACAATTTTCCCTATGGAAAAAATCATACAACAATCTTTCAATGGGAAAAACCACTTACAAAAAAATCATTGTACGATGCATTCTATAAGGGAAATCGATATATGATGCATGTATCGTATAGCAATTGTTTTGTACAACAATGAGCCCTGCGGAATGGATTAAAATCATTGTATGAGGTACCACTGTACTACTAAAATCCCTTAATAATTACTAAAACCTAATGTTATGAAGATAAAATGCTAATATTTACAAGGAAATAAGAGGGATCACCTCGTTACAAGGATATAATATGCTCTCTGCTGGAGTTGTAATTTACTAAAACTAAATTATAGCCAAACCAATAATGACAGGGGTGAAGAGGGAACTTAACAAAATAGTATAGATCAGCTGCTCAGTGCGGGAGCAATCTCATTAAACTATAAAGCCACACTAGACTTTCTAGTCAGCAGCCAACGTATCCTGCAAGCCTTCATACAAAAACCCACCACTTTGCATGTGATGGCAATACTACTGTCCTAGAGTAGGAAGGAAACTTGTTGGGCAGGCAATTTTTCTGTGCATTGGCACAGCAGAGGGATTCTTAATTCTGCACAGGTGTCCCTATAGAATGAGCTAAAAAGGACAACAAGCTCAATCGATTCAACATCCCCACCACCACATGGACATAATCGTTCTGAATAGGGTATCCCATTATATCTGCCCTCAAGGACAGCTGAAGGCATGCATCCACAGCAGGCCTGAGTTAATGCAAGCCTATAATTAGGGAGATCTAATTGCTGCAAATAGGCTGCGGGAGCAACCTGGTACCTGATGGAATCGTTGCAATAAAAACCAGGAGACTTGGGCATATCTTCATGTTGTTCCATGTCTCTTATTCTCTGTTTCACCAACCCCCTGGCTTGTTGTGCTTCCATTGCAAGCACGGTAGGTGGACACAAGCCCAGTGTAGCCAATTTATTAAGTATATTACATTCCCAGGAAGAGCAGAATTAGTCTTGAAGTGTAAGAAACACCAAGGTGCCCAGGGAATTATGTATTTTAAGCCAATATGAAATTACTGTATATACTCGACTATAAGTCATCCCGAATATAAGTTGCGGTACCTAATTTGGACCTCTAAAACTAGGGAAATAGATTGATCCAAGTATAAGTCAGGGTGGAAAATGTAGCAGCTGCTAGTGAGTTTCAATAATTAAAATACATGAAAATACGATAAAATTAATTAATTTAGACATTTGTGTGGATATGTTTTTGAGTTTTTATGGCAGTGTTAGTGCTTTTTTAAAACTGTATGTTTAAATTTGCACCACTGCAGTTTTGGGACCCTTGGGACCATTGACCTGAGTATAAGTCGAGTCCCCTTTTTGTATCTCATTTGGGTGGGGTGGTAAAAAACTAGACTTATACTCGAGTATATACAGTGTGTTGACACTATGAATGAGAGATCTCCAAAATATCCTGTCTCATTTAGCCGGCTCAACGCCTGCAATTTATAGCCTATTTATAGCACTTAGGTAATCAATCTATCATATATTTGTTTTTCCTCATTTATTGCCATCATTATTGTCTTTTTCCAGATAACCTTGCCTTCTCACAATTTGTCCAAAGTAGGACAGCCTCAGTTTCATCATTCAGCAAAATGTCCTCCTATAAAATAAGTGCTTACAACATTTTGAGGTAATAGCATCATTACGATATGATGTAATAGCTCAGGGGTGGGGAACCTGCGGCCTTGAGGGGGGCCTGGGTTTCTGGGAATTGAAGTCCAAGTACATCTGGAGGCCCAAGGTTGAGAACCCATGGCCTTGAGGAAACAGTCTAGTCCTCCAGGTGTTCCTGGACTTCAATTCCCAGAAACCCAGGCTCCCCTCAAGGCCACAGGTTCCCCACCCCTGTAATAGCTAATCTGTTGGTTTGAACCAGAAAGACTTGTTGCATCTGTTGTCAGCTGAAGTGTAGTAACAGAGGAGACCTTTGCAGTCTCACCTCTTTGGGGTGGAGGGGACAGTGCTGCTGGAGCCCAGTCAGCCTAAGTGCATGGTTGTTGACTGAATACTTGGTGTAGCAGGAAAATAATTTGTTGATGTCAGCAGTCAACAACTACTCAGCTACACAGTGCCAGCTGCAGCCTCCTGCTGTGGAAATCTCCTTCCTCTTCAATTGTAATATTGCCTATAGGAGCACCTCAGCAACCACCAGGTGTGTGTTTGCATTGTATTACCCATGATCAACCATGGAAACCTCTGGAGTATTTTACCCAACTCACACACTCTAGCACAGTGATGGCAAACCTTTTAGAGACTGAGTGCCCAAACTGCAACCCCAAACCCACTTATTTATCGCAAAGTTCTAACACAGCAACAGGGGAGGAAGGAAATACTCCCATTGGGCTGCTGGGCAGAAGGGCAGGACAAACTCTGTGCTGGAGGGAGGGAGGAAGTGATCCTATTGGGCTGCTGGGCAAAGGGGTGGGGTGAACTCTGTGCTAGGGGGAAGAAGCACTCCCATTGGGTTTCTGGGCAGAGGGGCGAAACAAACTCTGTGCTGGGGTGACTGCATGGGTGCCCGCAGAGTGGGCATGCCATAGGTTCACTACCACTGCTCTACCCTAAACTTCCTGGCAGCCTTCCTGTAATGGGGAACCTCAACCATCACCTGTATTCAATCCTTACTTCCCAAGAGGAAGAGTAGGCTACAAATGTGAGATAGACGTATTTCAGTTCTTAATGAATTGTTACTGGGGTGACCCTCTTCTTTGGAGGGAGGGGGACTTTTGCACTACATGCCCCCAATTCTGACTTTCCTCCTCTATTAGATGGTTTAGGAAGGGGAGTTTCACACATAAAGGTTTAAGCAGTTGTTTCTTAAGTGAATATATGCAGCTGACCATCAAATATGTCACAATTGAATTGGGCAAAAGAAGAAGGGGGCGGCCAAAAATGAGATGGCTAGATGGTATTGTAGACGCAATGGGCACAGAGCTGGGTGGGTTGAGGAGGATGGTGAAGGACAGAGGTACCTGGAGGGCAATGGTCCATGGGGTCGCGACTGAACAGCAACATAAAAATGATGAGTTCAATTTTTTTCTTCTGTGGTTACCAAGTACTACCAAGTACTACAATCTTTGAGGAGGCTCTTTCTGTGTACCCCACCCCCAGCAAAACTGAATAACAGAGAACCAGCTTTTCTGTGTAGTCATATAATCCAAATATAAAAGCTACACTGACCTGAATACATATTTTGTGGACAATAGTTTAGCATCGACATAATTGCATGTAAGAAGCTCAAAGATTATTTAAGCCTCTGCGACCATAATAAGATAAACATTTAGTATCTATTTTTTTCTCTGACAAATTGATCAAAAAAAGTTTAGTAAAGTTGCCTAACATGAAAATTACTACTTAGCTTTTTTTTTAAAGGATGTGTTGATTTTCAGACTTCAACAGATTTGGGCTAGTTGGTTTTACAAGACCTATTACCAGGATGAGAGAAATATGTGTCTCATTTGATGGTCGATCCTTAATAACAATTATGTGAATCAGTTCTTTACTCCCCAGGCTACTACACTCAGATACTCTATGCAAATTTAATCTTACATGCTGTTGGATTATATAGCTAAATTGATGTAAAGACTGCTGGCTATTATGAAGGCTAACAAGGTTTTATTTCTTATCATTTTTTTCTTGCTTTGTCTTGCCCTCCTTTTTTCACTAAATACTTAGCAATGCCTTATTATGCTGATTATATACACCTTTTAAAGGTGGAATTATCCAGGCTTTTGAAAAAGGAAGACCATTTCCCATTTAATTCAGTAAAAGCAGACATCTGCCATAACTCTGTAACCACAGTGTGTATTTGGCCTATAAATAAAAAACACAAGCAAGCAAGCAGACAAACAATACTTTTAATTATTCCTTTTTCCACAGTCAGATTAATTTTCTTGGGGGGTTGGAATGTTTCCTGTTAGGGGATGTAAGTCTTCGCCTCATACCCTAACTGGTTGCAAGGCATATAGTGTCTGTGATACCTTTAAGACCCTACTGCAGGGGCACACATGATGTGCTCCATGGGCCAGTGTATTTATGTCAGAGTAGGATTGCAGACTTCCAGCTAAAATGCTAACCACCTTCTGCTGACAGTCTGGATGAAGATTCCTGCATCTTTCAGAACCTGCTATGAAGACTGAATCTTTGCACTGATCCTGATGATGGCTTTGCCTGATATGCCATCTGTGCTTGCTGGTCAAAGAAGGACTACTTGGGGGTAAGCCTCCACCAGGAGGACAGAAGCTGTAGAACTCTTTGGCTTTGTCTGTAATTACAGCTTGCATTTACCCTGCTGAACTGGACTCCTACTGAACTGTATGGACATGTATATAGCACAACTGAACTGTCTCAGTGAGGTCAACTGAACAGCCCAAGAGAATATATCTGTTTTGTGTTACAGTTGTTGCACTGTATATACTTGCACCTTTTTACTTCCTGAGTAAACCTACTTTGAATTTTTTCTTCTGCACCAAGATCTGTCTGCCTGTTTTTCTCACAAAGAACCACCTTGCCAGGTGTGCGCCTCTTGCTGGCTACTTTATACCACTCTGCTAACCGTTTACATTAACATTGGTCAGCCGCAACAACAACAACTAGAACAACCATGGCCGCGACAGCAGTAACAACAACAGCAACAGCAACAACACCAACAACATTGGCAATAAAAGGAGGGCAAGGATTTAAATCAGGATTTAAATCAGATTTTGAAAGATTAAATGAGAAAGTCGATAATTTGGAACAAAAAATTGGGAGTATGTTGGCTCAGGATAAACGAAAACAAGACATGCAAGATATGTTGACAGATATTCTGAGGGGTATTGATGGTCTTAAAAAGGGACAAGAAAAGCTTAAGAAAGAACATGATGTTATAAAAAAGAATAGGAGGGGATTAAAGCAGAGGTTACAGATCTGAAAGAAAGAGAAAATAAGGTAGGAGACCATGAAAAAAGATTAGAAATGGTGGAAGAACAGCTAAGACATGCAAATGTTATAATTTGAAAACTGCCAGAGAATTCTCCAGATAAACTAAAAGAAAGAATAGTAAAATGGTTGGATGAAATTATGGAAGAAGGTTTTACACGGCAGGATATTATAAGTGTATTTCAGTTGGGTTCAAGAAGGGGTAAAGCTGGGGCTAGAAATGTGTTGGTGAAATTTGCTAATGTATCTGATAAGCTTAGATTAATGAAACGAAGAACAAAAACCAGTCAAAAAGTTTAAAGACATAGTAATCCCAAAATTATTAAAGTTGTATAATTATATACTTGATGGAGGTCAGATTCCACCTTCATGGTATAGAACTATAATTGTTTTATTACCGAAACCTGGAAAAGATCTAGAAAAGGTAGAGTCATATAGGCCGATCTCCTTGATAAATCAGGATGCTAAAATTTTTACAGCAATATTGGCAAGTAAATTAAATAGTTTTATGGATAAATATATAAACAATGATCAGGCTGGATTTGTGAAAGATAGGTATATGGAAGATTTAATAAGGCGAGTTGTAGTTTTAATAGATGTTGCAGGACAAACTAAAGAGAAAGTTGGGTTATTATCATTGGACATATTCAAGGCATTTGATTCTTTGCAATGGATAACAATTAACAAGATAATTAGATGTTATGGATTTGGTGATAGGTTCATAAAAACGATTGAACAATTGTACCAACGTGGATATGCCAATGTTAGGGTAAATGATGGCCTTACAGAGGAAGTGAGACTTGAAGCTGGAACAAGACAGGGTTGTCCCTTATCACCAATATTATTCATTATGGTGATGGAAATACTAGCAAACACTATAAGAGAAGTTAAAAATACTGAAGGAATACTAGAAAATAAGATTAGTTTATATGCAGATGATACTTTGATAACTATGAAACATCCTAGAAAGAGTTTGAAAAAAATACAAGCTGCCCAGAGGTGCAGCTGTAACCTGAGGACCATGCCCTGCAAGTGTTTGTTTTGCTTATCTTGTGGCTCTGTTACTGAAAGACCAAAATGGCAGCAACCAATATAGGCTTTGTTCCTCAAGAAGGAGGGCTTATGGGGCATTATTGCATCTCCACCAGACGTTACCGGCCTGGATCCAAACAACGATGATGATGCCCACAATCAAAAGGCTCTTTGCATTATAGACCTCACATGTGATAAGCAGCTTGTCCATATTAGAGGCCTTGAGTCAGCTGCTGTTTGTTGGCAGTCCCTGCAGATGCTTTATGTCAGGGACACTGTTGGGGCCCAGATAGAGCTTTCCAGAAGGCTTTTCAGAACCTGCCTTGCACCTGGAGGCGATATGCTTGCTTACATGGAGAATATGAAGTCCATCCTGATGGAACTACAGGAAAAGAAACTAACCTTCACAGAGCAGCAGAAGGCCTACATTATTTTGTCATCCCTCGGTGAGTCCTACGACGACTATGTGTCTGCACTAGAAGCCCTGCCTCGCAGTGAGGTAACTCTCACCAACATTGTGGCCTGGCTTCTGGAGGAGTCCCGGAGGAGGACTGAATGGGACTTACTTCGCAACACTACACGTCATGCACCTAAAGGCATTAGTAATGAACAGCATGCTGCAGCTTATGCCGTTAAGAGGTGCTACGTGTGCAACAAACCTGGGCATTTTGCCAGAACTTGCAACAATAAAAAGAAGAGTGGCAACAAGGGGAAATGTGGTAAGGTCTTTGCCACTCCAAGGAATAGAAAATTCTATATTCTAGATATCCATCCGGTATAGGATATTTCAACAACGATCTTCGTCAGAAGAATACTCCTTATCTACAACTACAAGAAACTAAGAGCGTTCATAGGCTTCTGGTTGTTAATTCATATCGGGCTGGAACGTTCTGACAAAGATCGTTGTCGAAATATCCTATACCAGATGGATATCTAGAATATAGAATTTTCTACTCCTTGTTTCTCTGCCTAGAATGTTCTCACAATTTTGTATGGACTATGGATTCTTAAGACTGTACTAGTGCTTCGGTGAATGGTACTATTGTAAGACTTATTTTGTGGTGAAGTAACCAATTTTTGTTAAGAACATTTTTGTTGAGAACATTTTGACTGTTGAATACACTTTGTATATCTGTTCGTGCTCAGTGTTGTTCATATTTTGGGTAGTCTTCTACCTCACGAGTACTGTAGTGAGGCCATCATATTGACCCTACATAAGTCAGGAGAACACAAGTCGGAGGGCCTTATTTACTGAAAATATAAATAATGGGGGAATACCAACTCCCTCTCCATTCCTGACCTCCCATGATTATAACATTCTGTGCAGTCAGAAACTGGTAAGTCAGGGAAATAAAGCAAAAACAAAAGTCTGCAAAGCAATGAGTGACTGTGGTAAAATAGATTAATGTAGCTCTTTCAGTAAGACTAGTCTTAAGTGCATTGGGTAATCGCTGCTTTGTAAACCCCTGTCTTTTTCATCCTAGGGGACCAAGAGTTCTGAGGTGTTAAATGGCTTTTGCTCTAGGCTACCTTTCCCACAGTCCATTATGTGGTTGCTGCTTGAGGAAGTTGCTTGGTCAGAGGCAGTGCATCGTATGTACTTAAGAAGTGAAAGGTATAAATAATACATGCAGTGTAGCTATTTCTGACCTTATAATGGCTTTAGTCTTTGACCACAATGAGGTACTCATGGTAGGAGATTGTGTCAGAGAGTGGTTGTGAGCTAAATTATTTCCCTGTGGAGGAATAATTATTTTTGACAGTGGGGAACTAATGCAACTAAACGTATGAGTCCTCGGACTTACTTCCCTGCAACATTTTAATTTTAAGCCTATAAAGTGTGCAATTGTTTACATCTGTGATCTGCAGCTAAGAGTCTGTGATAACATGCAAGTTGGTAAATGTCCAGATATTCATGGCTATCAGAGGAAAATTATTAGGAACCCAGAGATGAGTCTTCACCTTTCTCTCAATTTCTCATATTCAGACCTGCAGAGGTTACAGCATTTTGAATGTATAAATCCAGAAAGGCACATCTTGGAGAAATTTCAATCCCTAATCCACCTGATTGTGTTTCTATGATATTGTGTTTCTTCTTTCATGAAAGTCAGACAGTTGATTTTTGATCACTTGTGGCAGAGAAGCTTACTGCATGCTATTCCTAACTTTTATTCTCTGTTCCATTGCTTGTTACATTAATGGGTCCAGTACAGCCAAACTTCATATTACATATAGCTCCATTTATCATTTTTCTTCTGTATTTTCTTTCTCATAAATGCAATCTTCCATGCATGTGACAGTAGAGCAGAAGAGTAGAGGAAGGGTTCTGCTCAGCCTTTTCCCTCCGGTCATTTTTATGTTCCTAATCTTCCACCCCAAGGGCTTTTTACCACTGTGTTCAAAGGTGCTTAACATTTTTGTAAACAAAAGGTGACAACTCTACATAAAAACACCTATAAATAACCACAGCATTATAAGCTTATATAATTTCCAAAGAGTTGTATCTTGTCAGAATTTATCTTAACAATGTTCTTTTCTTTTCTTTCCTAACCTATTAGTCTCTTCTCTGTTCCAGTCTTCTTTATGAAAGGCAAGGCAGCCAGGCCCCATATATGAAAGATGAAGGGACTAAGCATTGGTGGTACAGGTGGAAGGTAATGCAAGACTGGTGTTAGAGGGGAAAGCCAATAGGTTTGCAGGACTGAAATTTTGGACGCTGTGTGGGAAGGAACTGCCAAGAAGATACTGGGCAAAATAATATTAGGAAATAGGGGAAAGAATAAAATGTTGCAGTGTGAAATATGCCAATTTGGTGATCCAAGCAATGAGGATGATAACTCCAATATGGTGTAGACCAGTGTTTCCCAATCTTTGGTTTTTGGACTTCAATTCCAACAAGCCTAAGTCAATCCCCCAAAACACTCATCAGCCTGTGGACTGACTTAGGCTTCTGGGAATTGAAGTCACCCTGTGGGGCATGGGCCCCACATTGGGAACCATTGGTATAGACCAGGGTAGGCAACCTATAGCCTGTGGGTTGAATCTGGCTCGCAGTACCAAATCAACTGGCCCGTGCTCTAGCTCCAGTCGCAGTTGCCGCAATCGGCTGCGGATTCATTTATGGCTGTTGTAAATGCATTTATGACAGCCGTAAATGAGTCCGTGGCTGATTCCTCCTCGGGCGGTGGCCCCCGACATCAAAAGGTTAGCAACCCCTGGTATAGATAGTGAATTCATTTCAGGTTTTAGTCAAAACTTTAAAGGAGTTATTATGGAGTTGCCACCCCTGCACATTGGAATGACAAACTACACAGTTAATTATGTTCCCCATGATGGTATTTTACTGCATTGTCTCTTCAGGTTTTCTCACAATGGGTCGATTGTGTTAGTCACCTCTCTGCAACATGGATATGTATTCCACTCCAATTATGGACTATCTTTAATGTCTGTGCCTGGCCTTAGTTGCCTGCCAGTATTCGCAAGCCAAGTTTGCTTTCAAAAGCCTTTCTATGAAAAGACCATTGGCATAAGGTTTCATCCAGCCCATTGCCAGTCACCAAACCACACAAAAGAGTTGTTGCCAGCACATCACATAGACTTCTTCAAGAAAAAATTGTTGTGTTGGCTCACATCTAATCCTTGGTTTGAGGACAAATGTCTATCCAATATGACAGCTTATGTTGCACAGCTTATGTTAAGTATATAATATTGTGTTAGGTGTTTGATGTACTGAGATACAACTGCAATATTAGTATGCAGTGGTTTAATTGGTCCACATTTTCCATGCTACAAGAATTTCTTTCTCTCAGAGGTACCAATTAACTGCTCATCGTAAAGGCAAAGAAATTTAATTCCAAAATATTACTTTGTGTCAAGTAGTCAAGTATCAGCCTTGGTAGATTCAACAGTACTGCTGCCTTAGGCGAGAAACATTATTAAAGCCACCAGACAAGGTCCATGTGGAACAAATTGGAGATTTCTTGTGCATTTTGCATTGGGAAAGAAAGAAACAAGATGGAACATGCTGGCTAATGAAGTTAGGTCATTAAACACTTGGGAAAGAAGCTAAGACATGAATATGTATTATTTGCTCTAATTCAAAGGCCACTGGGCATTCCATACCTGCTTAAAAACAGTGCAGCACTTTTTTGAAAAAAATATAAAACAAGCAATTGTGTGCAGAACAAAATCACAGAGTCTTCTTTGAAATTTTGTATGTAGTGTAGAAGTTACCTAGTTAGACTGCTCAAGCCTCTGCTAGGTGATAGCCTTGTTGAGATGCGGGGGCTTGAGTGGTCTAACTAGGCAGTGTTGCCAATCTCTTGTCAATGATGTTAGGTCGGGACTAAGACTCACCAAAGTGTCCTCCATCGGATCCCTTGGACATGGTGAAAGTGGAGGGCACACATCATGGTCTGCCTAGCCAACGGGTGACATGATATCCATGGATATGGAGTGTAGCCCATTCATGCACTCATTCTGTGCACATGAATTCATGTGAAAAATTCTAACTCTCCTCCACTTTCTAATTAAATTCTGTGCCACACACAAAAATCAGCGTATATTTATGAAAATATGCTGCTTGCATAAAATGGCTTAAAAGCGCATGCAAATGGATTTGATTTCTCAAGTCCATTTGCATGAGTGGAATGTCATCACGGAGATGTCTACCAATGCGCAGACTCTTCACTGAATAAAAACTCCATGGTGTCCAAGGTAAAGCTAGAAGTTACTTGTTTATGAGGGATGGTTTCATAAGTTACAAGACAACCATCAGTTGAGCAGGGACTTAAAGAGGATATACTTGTGTGGGTGCTCCCATTGCAGGCGCACCCCCCCAATAACGGACACAGACAACATTGAAAGTGGATAACAGCAAAGGGCCACATTTATTGATTCAATGCCCTAGTCCGAATTATAAATTTGTATTGGTAAAACGACCAATCATAATTCCTAAGGCAAGCAGGCCGAAGTAACACTGGTAAGGTACCACCCCAAAATTGCCAACGGCAATTGGTTACAATGTATCAATTTGTATCAATTTGTTTGTTGACAACAAACAAATTGTTGACCGTAGTCAATAACTAACTCATGACCCCACCCTCTGACGCGTATCCGTGAAATCACAGGGGTGATGCATGCTGGTTAGCAATCGTCATCACCCCATCGCCTGATTCGTCGTTGACCGGACAACGTTTAACTAATTTATTCCTGTCTAGTGTTGTCCAGTCAATTGCGAACCTGCCGGATACTTGTGGGTCATACTGTTTACCTTACCAGTGCTACCCGCCCATGTGACCAAAGTCAACAGTAGGAACGCAGAAAGACCCCTATATCAAACCATAGCAACAGTGTGGGATGGGCAAAAAAGCCAGGACCCGGAGCCAATATGGGTCCCAACCAAAAATTCCCACCCGGCCCCGAAGCGACCATAATATCACACTGTTAACTAGGGAGGGGGTGGAGGGGAAAAAACTTCTCCGCTCCGTCGCTGAGGGAAAATGGCAGCTCGGCTGCCTCGTGGCCACCCCTTTTATAAGGGAGCTGGCCACGCCCCTAACTACCCGGATTCTCTGTCCTGTGGGGGGGGCCCGCAAAGGGCGCGGCGGCCATTTTGGCGCCACGCTTGCATTGCAGGCGCACCCCCCCCAATAACGGACACAGACAACATTGAAAGTGGATAACAGCAAAGGGCCACATTTATTGATTCAATGCCCTAGTCCGAATTATAAATTTGTATTGGTAAAACGACCAATCATAATTCCTAAGGCAAGCAGGCCGAAGTAACACTGGTAAGGTACCACCCCAAAATTGCCAACGGCAATTGGTTACAATGTATCAATTTGTATCAATTTGTTTGTTAACAACAAACAAATTGTTGACCGTAGTCAATAACTAACTCATGACCCCACCCTCTGACGCGTATCCGTGAAATCACAGGGGTGATGCATGCTGGTTAGCAATCGTCATCACCCCATCGCCTGATTCGTCGTTGACCGGACAACGTTTAACTAATTTATTCCTGTCTAGTGTTGTCCAGTCAATTGCGAACCTGCCGGATACTTGTGGGTCATACTGTTTACCTTACCAGTGCTACCCGCCACACGGAGGGGCTTCACAGAAGACCTGACGCCCCCCCCCAGACCGTCAGCTCGGTCAACAGGCCTGCTCGCCAGTCACCCAACAGGAGGTCCATACCTCCTCGCGACAGATGGACCCCATCCCCTGCATACAGGTCATAATTTTGTAGACTAATATCGGGGTGATGACTAACCCGTCCCCAAGCCCTGGTGGCAAGAAACCGCGCCACTGCCTTATTGACCGCGCGCCTAGCGCGGTCAAGAGCCAGGAGGTTAACGCCCCCTCTGTAAGAATGGCGCGGAACAATGTCCGACCAAACCAGGGTTGTGGCAGGCCAGACATAATGCAAATAGGCGAGTTCCTCGCAAATCGCATGCTTGAGCGATAAGCCGGTGACCTGGCCCAAATCATTGCCCCCCAGGTGGATGATTAGAATGTCAGGCGGGTCAGCCCCCAGGCCAGAAAAAAGGAAAGGCCGCAGCTCCCGCCATAACATCCCTGGCTTACCATGCCATGCGAGACTGGCGTGGTCACCCAGTCCCAGTCGGGGTCCCCACTCTGTCGCCGCAGCGTAACGCGCTGCCCTGTGCACATAGCTGTGGCCCACCAGCCATACTGTCACCGGTGTAATACGACACCCAGGGTCTGAAAGAAAAATTGAGAAAAAGGGAGGTAAGGTGACTGGATTGGTACTCATGGCGGGAGTGGGCGCACATAAAACTGAAAACATTGTGAGCCCCACCTCCCCATGCTGCGTATGTCAGCCCCAGAGTACCCAAAAGCAGCTGCTGTAGAGGCTGCACCAATGCGGAACGAATGTGTGCCATAACGGGCACCTGGTAGGCCCACCCTGGTGAGGGCTCTGGCTGTCACCTTCCAAAACTGAAATTTAGTAAGGGGAGACCCATCTTGGTGACAGAAAAACGGGCCGTGGTGCAAGCCACGCAGTGCCAGGTACTCCTGTAGGGCACCAACCGGACAGATGTCTGCCAAAGAACACCGTAGCAGTCTTACTCCACTGCCTACGCCATGCTGATCTGTTTTAGAGGAGCGGATCCTCAACTGGGCCCAGTCTTTGGCAACATAGACATCTTCGAGTTCCAGTGCCCTACCACTTGCATCCGCCTTAGACAGCATCACGAGTTCGCTGACGCGGAGCGCTCCAAAAAATGCCACCGTTGTGGCTGCATGAAAGAGGGCTGCCTCATAATGATCAAAACAGAGGCCTGGCCAGCCCCGGGCCAACTGGGTAAGAACCCCTGGGGAAATAGGGTGCCGGTCGTCCGGGCAACGCCCGCGCTCGCGCACCCACCCCTCCAAAACGTGTCTCACGCGGAAGTCAGAGGTGGTATCCACATGACCCCCTACTTTGGCGATAAAAGCCAACGCCGAGAGCTTGGATGCTATGGTGCGAGGTGCGAGGCCCTGTGCATGCAGGTGAACCATGAACCGCAGAACATGGTCCACCGGGATAGGCCAGGTCTCTGGCAAGTGAAATTGAGTAGCAAAAACCCTGTACGAATTGAATGCTTGTTGATACGCCTTACGCGTGCGTGGCGCTAGTGACAGGCCAATCGCCCGGTTCACCTCTCCTTGCCAATAGTCCACATCTCGTCCGGGAGTGGCGAGGGAAATTCCTCCGCATCCGGGGCCAAGGCGCGGAACCGGGAGATCTGCAGGCGGGACAAAGCGTCGGCAATATCGTTATTTACCCCTGGGACATGCCTGGCCCTGAACAAGACGTTGAGGCGCAGGCAGCGCAGTACAAATTGGCGCACTAGATCCATAACCCTGGGCGATTTAGAAGTCTGTGCATTGACAATGTGTACAACGGCAGCATTGTCGCACCAGAAATGCACCACTGAATTAGCCCACTGTTCGCCCCATAGCATCAAAGCCCCCAGAATGGGAAAAAATTCCAGGTATGTGAGATCCCGCAGGCGACCTGTGCCTGCCCATGCCGGTGGCCACCCACCATAGGCCCACTTCCCGTTGAAGTACATCCCATAACCCAGGGATCCTGAGGCATCAGACTGGATCTGGAAATTAGGGGATGCCAGGAGGTCAGACCTCCAAAATGAGACCCCATTAAACTCCCTCAGGAATTGCAACCAGACGAACATGTCTGCCCTGATACCCCGGGTAAGCCTGACTCTGTGGTGGGGCCTGGATAACCCTGCCATGGCGTCGCATAAGCGCCGGGCAAAAACCCTGCCCGGTGCGACCACCCTGCACGCAAAATTAAGGTGCCCATGGAGCACCTGCAGTTCCCTCAGGGATGCCTTACGCTTGGCCAGCAATTCCGAGATAAGGGTCACTATCCTGGACACCTTATCACCCGGCAACCTAGAAGCCTGCTCTACTGTGTCAATCTCAACCCCCAGGAATACTAACTTGGTCGATGGGCCCTCGGTCTTTTCGGGCGCTAAAGGGACACCAAGTTCCTGCATTAGCGTCTGAAATGTATTGAGGAGACGTGCGCACGTGTCCCAGCCCCGTTCACCCCCGAATAGAAAATCATCCAGGTAATGGGCTACAGACCAGGACCCTGACCTGCGGACGAAAGCCCACTCTAGGAAGGTACTAAAACGCTCGAAAGCCGAGCATGATATGGAGCAGCCAAAAGGCATGGCCTTATCAAAATAATATTCCCCTTTAAATTTAAAACCCAGCAATTCAAAGTCGCCCGGGTGTACCGGCAAGAGGCGAAAAGCCGACTTAATGTCGCACTTGGCCAGCAGGGCACCCGGGCCACACGAGCGCACCATGCGCAGCGCATGATCAAACGATGTATACCTGACCGAACAAAGGTCATCAGGTATAGCATCGTTGACCGATCGGCCTGCTGGGTAGGACAAATGATGAATAAGGCGAAACTCCCCTAGGGACTTTTTGGGAACCAACCCCAATGGCGAGACCTTAAGATTGGGAAACGGGGGTGCGGGGAAAGGTCCAGCGACCCTGCCCGCGTCTAACTCCTTTTTAATGCTGGCCGCAGCCACCTCCTCCCTTCCTCTGAGGGATAAAAGGTTGGGGGCATCCTGAGGGGACCTATCACCCATAAAAGGGATACGAAATCCCTGCTTAAAACCTTGAAGGAGATACTCCCCGTCCTCCCCCTTCGGATACGATGCGAGCCAGCGCTCCAGCATGTCCACCTTAATTGGGGAGGGGGCCTTTTGGAGAACTAGCTCCATCCGTGGCAGCCTTGCCAGCCCACTGCCCACCCCTCCCTCTGCCTCGCGCCCCCCCAGGCTTGGGACAAGCAGAGGCTGCATGGGGACCAGAACATGTGGGACACTCATGCTTATACCTGCAGTTCTTTCGATTGCAGGAACCATTTGACGAGAAAGTCCAGCACAGCAGGCGGGCTGGAACCCCCTGCCCCGCCGGTTGGCGGGTAACCTGCGCTGGAGCCGCTCGCTGGACCGCATGTCCACAATGGTATCTCTCCCCCGGGGCAGGGCGTGTGGGTGTCATATACAAGAGCCACAGTCTCTGGCACGGCTCGTCCCATCTCATCTCGGGGTGGAGGGGAATCCTCATACGGAATTCCTCATCATATGCTAGCCATGAGGGGCCCGGAAAATCGCCCATCGCCCTATATATGTTGTCCAAATATTGGACCATGGGAATAGCTAAATCCGGCCGCGCCCTCAAATATACCGCCATGTATATTAAATACGCGGGGAGCCAGTTGGCCCAAGTACGTGGCGGCTTACGGCGGCGTGCCTGCTCCTTATCCTTCTCATCCTGACCCTCCCTTTCCTCCTTGGTGGGCTCTCTGTTCAGGAGTGAGAAGATATCTACGTACTCCCCTCGCCATATCTTTTCTCTGGTAGCCTGTGCCAAGTGATCACCCAATGGCAAGGAATACCCTGCCGTTGGTAAAGCTGAAAAGGGGACAGCCGGCCTACTAAAAGGGGCCTGAGCTAACCCTGCCACCCCCAGGATATTCCCAGCAGTGTAAGGACCGGGGCCCACCCCAGTGTGCATGGTGGCAGTCGTTGTCGCCGGGTGGGTCGCCAGCAGTGTGGCCCCCGCACCACCCGCGCGAGGCCAAGGCCACTGAACGGCCCCCCCTATATTGGGAATGTGTGTAGATGTACTTGCTTGCACCGTATACTCACATGCTGCACCCCCGCGGGCCGCCCCCACCGGGGGTTCCGGCCCACTGGGGGCGTCGGAGCTCACGACCGATGTAGAGCTCATCACCGGGGCTTGACCCGCACCAGGTTGCTGGCTGGGGAGCTGCGAGGCAGTGGCCGGAGCCGCGCCACCCGCCTGCAGCAGCTCAACCCTCCCCGCCGGCTGTCGTCCTGCTGCCGACTGCACCTCAAAAGGTACCCCGAAGGGGGCGCCTGCCTGGCTGGCCCGGGCCAAAGACGCCTCCAGGGCCGCAATGCGGGCCAGTAAGGTGTCCACGTTGACCATGGGCAAAGGGCCGGCCGGCCCGCCCGATCCTGGCATGGGGACAGGCCCCTGCGCCCCAGGGCCCATATACGGCCATTGGCCAGCGCCAAAGCCCGGTAGGGCTGGTGAAGAAACCTGCCAAGGCAGGGAGCCGGGCCACCCCCCAAGGCTAGAGGGCCCCGGGAGAGGCTGCGGCCCAAAAGAAATAGGCCCGACGGAGTGGGCAGGAGGAGGAGCGGTGTCCACCGCTCGCGGGCCGCGGGCCGGAGCGCCCTCCGCGCCCGCACTCTGATCGGGCCAAGGGGTGATAGACCCCATTCCACCAGCCCCGGCCGGGGGTGGCAAAGGAGGCTGCTGAGGAGGCGGCACCACGGTCCTCCGACCTGGGTTGCGCCTCCTGACAGCCCGAGCTGAACTCGAAGCTGCCTTCTTTTTCGAAGGCATCTCTCCTGAGGCGAAAAAAGGGAAGCCAGCCAAACAGAAACGCTACCAAAAGGCTTCCCGGTAAGCTAACGAGCGACGGAGACGCAGGGGAAAAAACTTCTCCGCTCCGTCGCTGAGGGAAAATGGCAGCTCGGCTGCCTCGTGGCCACCCCTTTTATAAGGGAGCTGGCCACGCCCCTAACTACCCGGATTCTCTGTCCTGTGGGGGGGGGCCCGCAAAGGGCGCGGCGGCCATTTTGGCGCCGCGCTTGCATTTTTCTCCTTTTGTATGTACAGAATAACTGCTGTAATTATTACAATTGATTTGCCCTGCATAGGGTTGCCATATGATCCTGTTTTCCAGGATTTTCCTGGATTCAAGCTGTCCCGGCTGGTTCAAGAAAAAATATGCAAAAGTCCTGAATTTTTAAATTTGAACAAAGAAAGCAAGATCACCCCTCACCAAGGGATTTTTGCAAAGAGTTAATTCACTGCTTCCCTGTCTTTCTTTCAATTATCCTGCTTGAAAGTGGTGAAGGCAAAACAGCACCCTGAGAAGCCTGCTGGGGAGGGGGGAGACACTTGCAAGCAAGATAATTGAAAGGAAGGCATGGAGGCAGTGAAATAACTCTTTGCAAAAATCCCTTGCTCACCTTGAAATTTGGGGGACAAGGAGTCGTCCTCAGCCCTTTACCTCGAAAGCCTGGAGGGAGCAAGAAATACCCATATCTAACAAGCCAAACTTCCACCATATACTAGGATGGAGGATTCCTTCTTCATGTGACCACAAAGGGTGAATTGCATTGGGTTGGTATTCCTAGAAAGGAAGGGAAAAGGGTGGACAGAAAGTGAAAAATCCTCCATCCCAAAGGTCCTCCTCCAAAATAAATCCCTGTCTCCTGCTTTTCTCCTTCCGAGGGGAAACGGAGGTGCCATGGACTGCATTTCCATTCTGGGCCCCTCTTTAGAACTTTCTTCCAAGGGATCCTTGTGTGGGGTTTGAGGGTGAGTCTACTTCAGTGGGTTGTGTGTGAAGAGGAGGGTGGGGTGACCTCAGGAGGAAGAAGGGTGGTTTTAAGAGTGGCCCAAGAAATTTTATTTAAAAAAATAGAACCATCAAGAACAGTCTTTTTGCAAGAAGAATCACACAGGAAAAAACCTCTTTATTTTAAACTGATGAAGGCAGTCCGCCCTGCATGGGGATTCCACGTGGTCTTAGAGCCACGGTCTCCCTGACAGTCCCATCCAACACATGAGCAGTTTGAAGAATGCAATGATGTCACATGACTGTCCCAGTTTGGCGGAAGAGAATTATGGCAACCCTAGCCCTGCACTATGTATTTCTGTGGAGTTTTTAAAGTCATCTTGTTTGCTAAAGGCAGGATTTTAAACAGAGTAATAAAAATGCAGATCAGTTTTTGGGAAAGAGATCTGTGACAGCACGTCTAATAGAATTTTGGGCATGTCATAAACTCTCTCTGACAGAAAAAGAAAAGAGGAGAACCTTTTAAACATGCAGTTCTATTGCATTGCTTTTTGAAAAGCAAAGTTTTATACTTAACAAAATATTAAAAAGCATATCACAGAAAGGTTGTCATAACACTTGGAAGACAATTATAGAGCTTCTTCTAAGAGAAGAGGTGAAACACCTTGCTTGCCTATCTGCTTATCTTTAATCCTGCCTTTTGAAAACGAAAGTGAAAAAGCACTAATTATAGAATTTTATATATAAATTTTATAGAATTTAGTTTATATATATATATATATATATATATATATATATATATATATATATATATATATATATATATATATATATATATATATATATATATATATATATATATATATATATATATATAACATATTAAAACACAAGTAAGACTACATCAGTTGGAAAAGTAAAAGAAATAGCACCCAACTATTTAAAACAGAGGTACCCAAAATTTTGGCCCGTGAACGGGTCACTTGGTTCAGGGTGCCGTAGTTTGGGTACCCCTGATTTAAAACCTCTTCAACAGCTACCCAGGGCCAAACTAAATGATACTGTTGACATGTCCTGAAAAAGCAGAATTACGTTAAGAAGAAAACACTCTGTTTATTATAACATGAGTTTGTCTTAATCTGCATTTGGTAAATTATTCTCCTTTTGTTTTGTAATTGAGATGGTATTGTGGATGCAATGGGCACAGAGCTGGGCGGGCTGAGGAGGATGGTGGAGGTGCCTGGAGGAAAATGTTCCATGGGGTCGCAAAGGGTCGGAATCGACTGTGCGACTGAACAACAAAAAAAGCTTTGTTTATATGCCTGATATTCAAGGCTTGAATTATGGAAGGGGAAGGCATAATATTAAAAGAGCAGTACATAATCATTTGTTTTAATGTGTGATCTTATGCCTAGATCAAATGTTGTTTAAGAACTTAGTACTTGGGAGTGGGACACATATGGTGGGATGCAGACCTTCTGGTTGACTAACACCAGGTTGTATAGGGATTTACTGATCAGGAATTGTTTCTGAAAACAGGCCAATAGCTACTGAAACTATTAAAAGAGTGGAGTGGCATGTAGTCAGGATAACCAGCATGGCACTGTGGACAGAGTGATGGACTTCAACTCAGGAACTCTGGGTTCAAATCTCCACTCAACCAAGTAAACTCACTAGAGCTCTGGAACTCATAAAACTACTCCTTAAATAACTCACTTACTTTGAAAGTCCTGTCAGGGTTGCTATAAGTCAGTTTGCACTTGATGGCACATAGCAACAAGAACAACATATAACTAGCCATTTACATGTGGCTGTAGCATTTGGCACCAGATTAAATTTCGAAACACTGTAGTCCAAAAGACTTGGCTTTGCAGGCGCACCCCCCCAATGATGGACTCAGACACAAATGAAAGTGGATAACGGCATTGGGCCACATTTATTGATTCAAGCCCTAGTCCGAATTATAAATTTCTATTGGTAAAACGACCAATCATAATTCTTAAGGCAAGCAGGCCGAAGTAACACTGGTAAGGTACCACCCAAAATTGCCAACGGCAATTGTTACAATGTATCTATTTGTATCAATTTGTTTGTTGACAACAAACAAATTGTTGACCATAGTCAATATCTAACTAATGACCCCACCCTCTGACGTGTATCCGTAAAATCAGGGGGTGATTCCAGCTGTCTAGTGGTAACCATCACCCCCTTGCCTGGTTCGTCGTTGACCGGACAACGTTTAAACAACTTATGCCTATCTAGTGTTGTCCAGTCAATTGCGAACCTGCCGGATACCTGTGGGTCATAAATGTTTACCTTACCAGTGCTACCCGCCAATGTGACCAAAGTCAACAATAGCACAGACAAACCCCTATATCAAACCATAGCAACAGTGTGGGATGGGCGAAAAAGCCAGGACTCAAGAGCCAATTGCGAGTCCCAGCCAAAAATTCCCACCCGGCCCCGAAGCGACCAAGAAATCACACTGTTAACTAGGGAGGGGGTGGAGGGGAAAAACTTCTCCGCTCCGTCGGTTCGCCAAAATGGCAGCACGGCTGCCTCGTGGCCAGCCCCTTTTATTAGGGTGCTGGCCACGCCCCTAACTACCTGGATGGTTTCGTCCGGGGGGGGCCGCAAAGAGCGCGGCGGCCATTTTGGCGCCACACTTCCATTGCAGGCGCACCCCCCCCCCAATGATGGACTCAGACACAAATGAAAGTGGATAACGGCATTGGGCCACATTTATTGATTCAAGCCCTAGTCCGAATTATAAATTTCTATTGGTAAAACGACCAATCATAATTCTTAAGGCAAGCAGGCCGAAGTAACACTGGTAAGGTACCACCCAAAATTGCCAACGGCAATTGTTACAATGTATCTATTTGTATCAATTTGTTTGTTGACAACAAACAAATTGTTGACCGTAGTCAATATCTAACTAATGACCCCACCCTCTGACGTGTATCCGTAAAATCAGGGGGTGATTCCAGCTGTCTAGTGGTAACCATCACCCCCTTGCCTGGTTCGTCGTTGACCGGACAACGTTTAAACAACTTATGCCTATCTAGTGTTGTCCAGTCAATTGCGAACCTGCCGGATACCTGTGGGTCATAAATGTTTACCTTACCAGTGCTACCCGCCACCCGGAGAGACTTCAATAAAGGCTCGACGCCCCCCCAAGACCGTCAGCTCGGTCGACAGGCCTGCTCGCCAATCACTCAGCAGGAGGTCCATACCTCCTCGCGACAGATGGGCCCCCTCCCCTGAATAAAGCTCATAATTTTGCAGACTGATGATGGGGAGGCGAATGACGCGTCCCCAACCTATATCAAAAAGGAACCGGGCAATAGCCCTGGAGCGACGAGCCCGGTCAAGCGCCTGGAGGCCAAACGCTCCCCTGTAAGCGTACTGCGGTATCATGTCCGACCAAATGAGGGGTGTGGCAGGCCACACATAATGTGAGTAGGCCAGGTGACTGCAAATCGCAAGCTTCCGCGATAGGCCAGTGACCTGTCCGAAACCATTGCCCCCAAGGTGAATAACCAGGACATCAGGCGAGTCAGCATCCCTGATGTAGAAAAGGAATGGCATCAGTTCCCGCCATAACATGCCGCGCTTACCACACCACCTGAGATGTGCGGATGCACCCAGTCGCAGTCAGGGTCCCACTCTGTCGCCGCAGCGTAACGCGCTGCCCTGTGCAGCGTAACGCACTGCCCTGTGCAGCGTAACGCGCTGCCCTGTGCACGTGGCAACGGCCCACCAGCCCTACTGTCACCGGTGTAAAACGACACCCAGGGTCTGTCAAGGAAAAAAGGGGGGTGAGAAACATTGCAGTGACTAAACTGGCACTCACGGTTGAAGAGGGTGAACACAAAACTGAAAACAATGTGATCCCCACCTTCCCATGCGGCGTATTTCAGCCCCAGAGTACCCAAAAGCAGCTGCAGTAGAAACCGCCCCCATCCTGCAGGAATGGCTGAGTGAGGGGAGACCCACCCTGGTAACAGAAAAACAGGGCATGGTGCGTGCCACACAGTGCAAAAAACTCCTGTAGGGCACCAACCGGACAGATGTCTTCCAAGGAACATCGTAGCAGTATTACTCAACTGCCTACGCCGTGCTGATCTGTTTTAGAGGAGTGTATCCTCAACTGAGCCCAATCATTGCAACATAGACATCTTCGAGTTCCAGTGCCCTACGACTTGCATCCGCCTTAGACAGCATCACAAGCTCGCTGATGCGGAGTGCTCCAAAAAAGGCCACCGTAGTAGCCGCACGAAACAGGGCTGCCTCATACCTATCGGAACATAGGTCATGCCAGCCTCGTGCCAGTTGGGTAAGTACCCCAGGGGAAATTGGGTGACGGTCGTCCAGGCAACACCCACGTTCCCGCACCCACCCCTCCAAAACATGTCTCACACGGAAATCAGCGGTACTGTCCGCATGACCTCCCACCTTGGCCATAAAAGCCAGCGCTGATAGCCTAGATGCTATGGTGCGGGGTGCCAGGCCCTGGGCGTGCAGGTAAACCATGAAACGGAGGATGTGGGCCACTGGGATCGGCCAGGTATCTGGCAGGCGAGATTGGGTACAGAAGGTCCGAAATGAAACCAACGCGTGGTGATACGCCTTACGCGTGCGTGGCGCCAGTGACATGCCGATCGCCCGGTTCACCTCTCCTTGCCAAAGGTCCATATCTCCTGCGGTAGTGGCGAGGGAAATTCCTCCGCATCCGGGGCCAAGGCACGGAACCGGGAGATCTGCAGGCGGGACAAAGCGTCAGCAATATCATTATTCACCCCCGGGACATGCCTGGCTCTGAACAGTACATTGAGGCGCAGGCTGCGCAATACAAACTTGCGCACAAGGTCCATGACCCTGGGAGATTTAGAGGTCTGTGAGTTGACAATGTGGACAACGGCCGCATTGTCACACCAGAAATGCACCACAGAGTTGGCCCACTCCTCACCCCATAGCATCAAGGCCCCCAGTATGGGAAAAAATTCCAAATATGTGAGATCCCTCAGGAGACCCGTGCCTGACCAGGCTGGTGGCCATCCACCATATGCCCACTTCCCATTGAAGTACATCCCATAACCAAGGGATCCCGAGGCATCAGACTGAATTTGAAATTGGGGCGAAGCCAGGAGGTCTGACCTCCAAAATGAGACCCCATTGAACTCCCTCAGGAACTGTAGCCATACGTGCAGATCTGCCCTGATGCCCCGTGTCAATCTCGCCCTATGATGGGGCCTGGATAAGCCTGCCATGGCGTCGCACAAGCACCGAGCAAATGCCCTGCCAGGTGCGACCACCCTGCAAGCGAAATTGAGGTGTCCATGTAGCACCTGCAGTTCCCGAAGGGATGCCTTGCGCTTAGCCAGCAAGTCCGATATAAGGGCCACTATCCTGGACACCTTGTCTTCAGGCAACCTAGACGCCTGCGCCACCGTGTCAATTTCCACCCCCAGGAACACTAATTTATTAGACGGGCCTTCGGTCTTTTCGGGCGCTAAAGGGACACCAAGTTCCTCCATTAGCGTCTGAAATGTGTTGAGGAGACGTGTGCACGTGTCCCAGCCCCGTTCACCCCCGAATAAAAAGTCATCCAGGTAATGGGCTACAGACCGAGACCCTGACCTACGGGCAAATGCCCACTGCAGGAAGGTACTGACACGCTCGAAAGCCGAGCAGGATATGGAACAGCCGAATGGCATGGCTTTGTCAAAATAATATCCACCCCGGAATTTGAAACCCAGCAACTCGAAGTCACCCGGGTGCACGGGCAAGAGGCGAAACGCCGACTTAATGTCACACTTAGCCAACAGTGCACCCGGGCCACATAAGCGCACCATGCGCAATGCCTGGTCAAAGGATGTATACCTGACAGAACAAAGGTCATCAGGAATAGCATCATTGACCGAGTGGCCGGCTGGGTAGGACAAATGGTGAATCAGGCGGAACTCGCCCGGGGACTTCTTGGGCACTAGTCCTAGCGGAGACACTTTAAGGTTGGGGAACGGGGGTGCGGGGAAAGGGCCGGCGACCCTGCCCGCAGCAATCTCCTTATTAATGCTGGCGGCAGCCACCTCCTCCCTTCCCCTAAGTGACAAAAGGTTAGGTGCATCCTGCGGTGACCTATCCCCCGTGAAAGGAATACGAAAACCCAGTTGAAAACCCCTAAGGAGGTACACAGCGTCTGCTCTCCTCGGGTACAATGCGAGCCAACGCTCCAGCATGTCGACATTAATTGGGGAGGGGGCCTTTTGGTGAACCCGCTCCCTCCATGGCAGTCTTACCTGCCCCTTGTCTGCCCATACCCCTGCCCCTGTATCCTCCCGGCCTGGGACAGGCGGAGGCAGCATGGGAGCCAGAACAAGAGGGGCACTCATGCTTGTACTTGCAATTTTTCCTGTTGCAAGAACCATTGGATGAGAAGGTCCAGCACAGCAGGCGGGCTGGAACCCCCTGCCCCGCCACTTGGCGGGGAACCTGTACCGGGGCCGCTCGTTGGACCGCATGTCCACAATGGTATCTCTCCCCAGGCGCCGGGCGCGTGGGGGTCATATACAGAAGCCACAGCTTCTGGCAGGGCTCATCCCACCTCATCTCTGGGTGCAGCGGAATCCTCATGCGGAATTCTTCGTCGTAAGCCAGCCATGACGGACCCGGGAAGTCAACCATAGCCCGGTAAATATTGTCCAGATACTGGACCATAGGGATAGCCAAATCCGGCCTAGCCCTGAGGTAAACGGCCATGTAAATCAGGTACGCTGGCAACCAATTTGCCCACGTGCGTGGCGGCTTACGACGACGTGCCTGCTCCTTATCCTTCTCGTCCAGCCCTTCCCTCTCTTCCTTGGTTGGCTCCCTATTTAGAAGGGAGAAGATATCTACATACTCGCCCCTCCAAATCTTTTCCTTGGTAGACTGGGCCAAATGGTCCCCCAAGGGCAAGGAATACCCTGCTGTTGGCAAAGCCGACACCGGCACTGAGGGAACTACGGGCAAAGGAAAATGAGCCTGAGCCAGCCCGGGGATCCCCAACACATTTCCCAGCACATTGGGGGCACCACCCCGACCCAGGCCCTGTGTCACGGGCAAAGTCGCTGGGTGGGCCGGGGGCCATTGGGCCGCCGTGCCACCCGAGCGAGGCCAAGGCCACTGAACAGCCCCCCCAATGAAGTCAGTTGTGTGGGTGCATTAGCTTGGACCACATACTCACTCGCTGCACCCCCGCGGGCCGCCCCCACCGGGGGTTCCGGCCTGCTGGGGGCGTCGGAGCTCACGACCGAAGCTGAGCCAGACCAGCACCAGACTGCTGCACCTGTGGGGTGGGGAGCTGCGAGGCAGTGGCCACCACCGGCCCGCGCGCCTCAGGCGGCTCAACCCGACCCATCGCCGGCCGCTGTTCGGCGGCCAAAGGGGGCACCTGAAAACCTAGAGACATCCCTGTTTGGTTGGCCCTTGCCAAGGACGCTTCAAGGGCCGCCACCCGGGCCAGGAGGGCCTCCACGTCGACATAGGCCCCGGCCCCGACAGGGGGCAATTGGGCAACCGGCCCAAAATTCACGGGTACCTGTCCAGGTCCCTAAGCCCCAGGGGCCAGATAAGGCCCAGAGCCCATGCTCAGCCCCTGGGGAGCCGTAGGAACGCCCTGCAAAGGCAGGGAACCCAACCACCCTCCGTGGCTCGCACCCCCCATAGGGAACTGCGCAGCCGGGCAAGATGGCCCCGCCGCACGGACCATGGCAGGGGCCGTGGTCGTTGATTGCGGGCCAAGGGCCGAGGCCCCGTCCGGGGCAGCGGGTATGCTCCGCGCATCAGGCCAAGGAGCTACCGATCCCGTCCCACCGTTCCCGGTGGGGTCCGCTAAAGGTGGCTGCGGAACGGGCGCAGTCGCGGTCCTCCAACCCGGCTGACGCCTCCGCGCCGATCGAGCCACGTTAGCGGCTGCCTTCTTCTTCGAGGGCATGGTTAAGGTAGCTAGGAAGCCTAAAACAAGAGAAAGCTGCCCGAAAAGGCTTCCCCCAAGAGGACACGAGCGACGGAGGTAAGGAGGAAAAACTTCTCCGCTCCGTCGGTTCGCCAAAATGGCAGCACGGCTGCCTCATGGCCAGCCCCTTTTATTAGGGTGCTGGCCACGCCCCTAACTACCCGGATGGTTTCGTCCGGTGGGGGGGGCCGCAAAGAGCGCGGCGGCCATTTTGGCGCCACGCTTCCATTCTTTCATTAGATGCAAATACAACTAGGGGGAATATTGTATATGTTTATAAAATTATGAATGGCATAGAGACAGCAATTTGCATCTCAATGGTTGAAATTCTGTTGCTCAGCTTAGCAGTTTGCATCTACAATAGGCCCATTGAATCAATAGAACTTGCAGACGAGTTGACTCACCAAATGCCCTCTGATTCAGAGGACCTACTCTAGTCACAACTAGAGTTCAGCCACTGTCTTGTAATACCTGAAATTCATGGTCAGGCATCTAGTGGGATTTATCATCATCAATTTCAGAGTGTATAAAAAGAAGCTCAGTTTTTCACACAATGGGGAATTCATTTATGGACTTCAGTTTCATAAGCTATCATAATGCATCACTACCTTATAAAAAGGTTAGACAGATTCCTGGAGGGCAAACCTATTAGCAGTTGTTTGCTGTGAAAGCTAAATGGAACCTTTCAGTTTAGAAGCAATATATCTCTAACTAGAAGACAACGGCCAGGAGTAGGGGGAGAGAAGTAATACTTTGATATAGTTGGTGCTTCATTTTTTACTTATATATTTACCAAAGATATTTGGTTAGCTAATGCTGGAAACAATGTCTTCTTATATTCAGATAGCAACAATTTTCTGTGGGATATATGAAATGCTAAACTTAAAAGCAATAAAATAATCTGTTTGTGAAACGGCTTCTTAAATATTTCTGGGCATATACAGCAAACACATGAGAAGGAGATCATAGTAGTTCTACACTCCCTATTGCCAGTTCAGTCTCCTTTCTGGGGGTGATGGCCAATGACATTGAAGTAGAGTGCTCCTGTATCTTTGGGGACTCTTCAGCTTCCAAAATGAAAGTTCTAATCCACTTGGGGGGGGGGGCACCTACACACCTACAGGAGACTCTCCCATTTAGATGCCATCTTCTCTGAGAAAATCAGAAACAGATGAAATCCCCATGCCTTTATTTTATTCTACATGGAGCCCAAATACATCTCCCATTTTCTTTATTCTTCTTCTGTTGTATCTGAAGCCGAATATTGGCGATCATCATGGCAATCATCCATAAAGACTATCCTGTGAATATAATACAGTGCTGTTCATTTGCCTTCCACATCACAGAATGACACGCGTACCACTGATCCAGTTCTGCGAGTCACTTTCTGGTCCTGAGCCCTTTTGGCACACAAAGTCCTCATCAGCCCCAGGCCAGTATTGATGAAGCTGCTGTCCTCCATCAAGATGGATTCAAGTGGGATTTGGTCCTCTTGGGGACCATAACCCTTCCTTGTGGACTTAGACACCCAAGCCATTAGTCCTCAAGATTGTCAGGTTAGTTAACTGCCGCCTGACACTCGTCATTGAGTCACTGGCAGTATGGTCTACTACTCTATTACCATAGCAGGATAACCTGGCCAGACTGTTCTCCCACTTTCTCCTGCTTCATTTTTCATTTGAAAACTGTGGCTCGAAATTCCCTTTGAGCTCTAGGGGTGTCAGATTTAAGGTCCCAACACTTTACTTCATTCTGAGCTCTCACATGCAGCATTCTAATATGTGAACTCTGAGGGATCAGAGAAATCCCATAAATTCTTCCCACAGAAGAGTTCTGTTGTTTGCATGGAACCAAGATATTTATTAGCACTTGAAAAATAAAGAATCACCTGGATATCCCTGTAAAAATGTTTCAATACTTGTTGTGTCCAACATTATATTGCTTTAATGCTTAAGACGCCATTAAGTCTTTGCAGCAAACACGCACCCTTTCTGTAAGGCGCCAAACTCGTATTGCAGTCAATGTAATCTGGTTGGTTCTAACACAGGTTTCCCGCGTCATCAAAAGCCCGGGCAAATGTATCATTGTAACTGCCGTTCTGTCTGTATATAAGTTGCTACCTCGTCCCCTTATTCCCCAGTCCAAACAAATCTAAACAAGCCAACTGAGCTGATAATCAATCACTGTTGTTTAACCCCGAACTTGCTGTTGCATTGCTAATTACTCTCAGACTCAACAGTACTTAATGTAGTTTTTCCTCTTCAGACATTTTTGTCTTTTAGTCTACTATTTGTAAGTAGAAAATTGAAGCAGCCAAGCTTCATATATTTTATATGCTTTTATTTATTCTATATTTTGTATTAAAAATATTGCTCAAAAATGTAAACACATATAATCTTTAAAAATGCAGTCAGAAGATACTTTTGTCATATTCTGATTATAAAGAATATTGTTCATAGCCTTAAACAGTTATAACATTCAGGCACATCAAAAATTCTAAAATGATTCTGTTACCCAAGGAATTAAACCAGCTAGCATGAATTTCTTTAGTTATTGTCCATGTTGTTTTTCCTTTCTTAGATGAGTTGTATTTATATGATTGTCTTCAGACAATAGACCAAAGCTTATCTACTTGCTATCCTACTGCAAATATCATATGATTATTAGCACAAGGATGCTTGTAAAGCAGTAACTCTTAACAAATCACTACAGCACTTACTGATACACAATATATCGTTATCCTACCTGAAAAGCTCATTATATTTATCTTGGCTGATTATCACACTGTATTAGCAAATGTATAAACATATAGTCAATCTTTAAACAAGTAGCCTATCTTTATCAGTTTGCTATCCAGGCAAACTATCTGTCTTCTGCCATATGGAATTATAATTCATTTGGGATATTGCATGCTATTTAACAAATCTTGAAACTTTACATTTTAAAAGGAACTTAGTGCATTACTCATTTCTTTGCATTTAGATTGGTGATGTTATTTGTGGGTTCTGTGCACACAATTGGCACAGCTGTCCCTGACAGAACCACAGTTATGGGAGATCATTCCTTCGAGCCGCAGGTTTCAAGGGGACAGAAATTGGGGAGCGGAATATTAGATATAGTTTGATTCACCTATTGCTGACCTGACAGGCAGCTAGGACAATAGTGAGCTAAAGATCACAGATGGTTAACTCGATAGGCATGTAGTGGGTAATCTTGCATCCGCAGAAGCCCTAAAGTCTAAGAGTCAACTTCAGCCAGTTGTTTGCCCCCGATAACGAGGAACAATGCATGTCCCCGGTAGTTAATTAAGTTAGATAAGAAACTTCCCCCAGTGAAGACTTCCCCAATTAACTTGTGTAAACATGATGTGCAGACTCAGGGCTTCCTCTGTATTGCTACGCGCAACGTATGCACGCAGCCAGATCAGGCAGGCATAAAAGCTTCTGATTTGTCATCATTAAACACTGGTCTTCGCTCCATCTTGCCTCACGTGTCTTGCTTGAACAGTCTCCTCCGGGACCCTCTGGCCCACATCGGGCCCCGATCCAACAGTTATTGCTCTAGTTGTACAAATACTTAGTGTTGCACCTTAATTATGTACTACACTCTTAATAACAGGCTAGGAAAATACAGGGAGCTACTCTCTGGTAGCCAACTGTAACAGTGCATCTTGGAATCAGTTTAAAAACTCAAAAGACAATACCAAGAAATGCTTCTTGTACAACTTTGAATAAATAAGTGAATGGCATTAAACCTAAAAAAGGTCACATCAAAATCCCTTAAAATGTTTTACAAAGTTCTTTAAAGTAACTTTTGAAAGTCTGATTTATTAATTATCCCTAAGTAGTTTAAGTGCTTTTCATTTTAATAAATGTAAATGTAACTTTGTAATGAGTTCCATAATTCATCAACCAAAATTTCAGTAGTTACAGGCAACTATTTTACTTGTAATTAGTTAATTTCAAGCTTTGATATTTAGAAATTGACTGAACTGTTTCTATTTATATTAGAAAAGCATTGTTTATTGGAATGTGACTGACTGGTAAAATCAAACAAATTCAGAAGGAAGGCACTATCTTTTATATGAATCCTTGCATGTGTTCTAATTAATAAACTGGTCTGGGACCTGGTCCACCATTCTGTCACTTACTCTTGTTAGCATACATTGCAAGTAGTTGCTGCTATCATTCTATATTCATACTGCCAGTGTCCTATTCACAGCATAATAGGTATAAGTGTTTCCTCACTTTGGCAAATCCCTGGTGCACATGTGATCAGTTGCACACTCGATTTCATGAGTAGTGCAAGATGGATCAGGAAAAATGCTTACATAATTGCCTTTCCACAGCTGTATAACACAACAAGATACTGCCCTCTGTCTGTTAATGGTATGACTCTTATTAAACATTGCAAGTGTATTTTGAAGTTTTAGTAAACCCATAATAACATTTAAATCTAAAAGTGGCATCTGTCTGTTCAATATGTGGCTCATTAAATCCTGTATAGAGACATCAGAGCCAAGAGTTTGCATCTTCAGACATCTTTGCTGAAGCAAGACCGAAACAGAAATTATTGATTTAAAAAGGACTTGAAGGGAACTAGCAGTTCCTGCTTTCATTCCTCTTGCGTGCGCTCATGCATGTGCACATGCACACACACACACAGAGCTCACTGTGAGTCCCGGTGTCTAGTCATGCCTGCCACATGACCACAGAAACGTCTGCAGAAGCAGACAGCGCTGGCTATTCAGCTTTGAAACATAGATGAACACTGAACCCTAGAGTCGGATATGACTGGCTTTCAAGCAAGGGAAACCTTTACCTTTACTAATGTTTCTCATCTCTTATTTACTGGCGAATGTTTCAGATTTTTTTTTAATGAGTCTGCAGTGTTTCTGATCTCTTATTTACTGTCACCTTTGCACATGATAAGGTAGTACAAAAAGTAAGATGAGTTTGTTTTACATTCTGCATCTAAAAGAAGATCTTAATTAAAAGAGGTGAAGTGCAAATTGCCTCCTTTGTTAAGTGATTGCCTTTTTCTCCAGATATGTTGCTGCTTTCATTCCTCTTGCACACGCGCGCACACACACACGCACACACACACACAAAGCTCACCCCAACTGCAGTTTAACAGGAAGTACATCATATACTGTAGTCATGAAGATGTGAAGGGCAGTGGTAAAGGTACAGGGAAGAATCTGTTATGTTTTGCAGTCTCTTAGGTGACATTTGTATGCACATTTTCATGAAAATAAGCTCTATTAAATTCAGAAGTATTCAGACCTAAGTAAAGATGCACAAGGTATACTGTTTAGTTTATGTATTTCTCATACTATAGCCCAGGGTTGGCCAACCTTTTTGTGCCGTGGGCCTGACCATGCCCCTGGAACAACTGAGTGGGCTGGACCATGCCCCTCAGAAGTAGGTGCATTTACAGTTGCCGTAAATGCGCCCACTTTCACACTTACATTAGCCATGGACACATTTGCACATGTGCGGGCGCATTTCATGGCTGAATGTAAATGTGCCTGCTTGCACTTCTGGGTGTGGGGGAGATGCCACTGTAAGCAATAAAAAAGAAATTTTTACTAAACTCTGGCTCAGCCATTCTATTACATGACAGAAATAGCCATTGGGGCTATCAAATATCATTGATCTACCTGTCTTTTCTCGTAGACAATAAATCAACCTCTTAACAGTGGTCTCTGCAGGCTCTTTCTTTCCCTGGATTCAGTGCCCTGTAGAACTGAGTAGAACTGGACTATAAAAAATTGTATTTATAGATTCTTCACCACCTTGTTTTTCAATGCTCCATGTAACTCTTTCAATAGAGCACAAGGGCCAGAAATGTATTCTCTATGCCTACATTTACCCTCATTTAAATAAGATAGACTCCCTTGAGGTGAGAGAAGCAAAAAGCCAACTTCTCTCTGAGGACATGCTGGAGTTTCTCTATTTTTTCCTAAATTACCAGCCTGCACAAACTAGGAATAGAGCTCTTCCAGATGGAGCACACATTTTGCTTTGGCTAAGGTCTTTTCTTTTCACCCTTCACCCTTCTTGTGGGGTACATAGAAAGAGCCTCCTCAAAAATTATGGTATTTTTGAACCACAATTGGGCATGTCCTGATGACAACAACCTTGTGTTGCCGGTTAATCTTTCTCACACGAGATCAGGTGAAAGGAACTGCAGAATGAACTCACCAAAAGGTGCCTTCATTTTGACAGTTTCACATCTGGCCTAGACACAGAAGAAGAACCCTTCTGATGTTCATGTGTGATACCAAATACAGTACTTTGCTTCTCTGTACCCATCATCCGACCCCTACAGCAAGTGAACAAACACATCAATGGTGCAGTTTTAGATTTAGATTTGCAGCACAGGATTAATTCCTTTCCATTTCCTTGTTACAGTCAAACAGAAAGCTTAGCAAAAGCAAAACAGGTCAGACTCAAGTCTTTACAAAATATGTTCCCATATGAGGCAGAAGAAGTCATAAGAGGCAGGTTCTTTATGACTTATCTGAAGAGAAAAATTAACTTTCTGCATTAACCAGTCTCCATATCAATTCAGCCCATGGCCATGAGAAGGAAATGTTCTACTGCCTGTGCCTGCATGCCTATGTCCAATGTTTTAATGCAAGATGGAGAGAGGGTCTTCTGTTGACTTTGAATTTGCATATTTAAAAAAACTATTAAAATTATTGTAGAAATGTTTAATAAGTGAGTGTATCTACTAGATTGTTTTGTGGTTTTGTGATTGATTTTAAAGCATTCCACATGGAAATTCTTGCTATCCTAATAGAAAAACGGAACAAGCAAACAGAAACCTCTGGTTATTAGATGGTTTTAAAAAGAGTGGAAAGTCACTGTTGGATAAATTGAAACAAACCATACTTTGTGAGCATAACAAGAAAAAATCCCAAAACCCCAGTGCAAAACCCTCCACTTTTGAAAAAAAGAAAGAAAGAAGGTTTCTAAACATGTGTCTGAGGAGATGACTACATGGGTCTTTAGCCCAGTTTGGTCTCCTGTGGGAATGAGCTGGTTCGTTCCCATAGGTGACAATCAGACAGTGCCTTTTCTGAGCATGAACCTGCCTGCCTCCAGAATATTTTTGCTCACTTTTCTGGCCGCTGTCAAGGCTTCTACTTTTTGATGTGGTCTACGTTTTGCTTGGCTTACTGTACAGTATGTACAATAAGTGGAAATGAGCAGGAAGCTTCAATTTCCCAGCTAGTTTCAATTTCCCCACATCCTTAGTGATTTTGACAGATAGTTTAACCACCTAACAATATGGAGTTATTGGGAAATCAAAAACTTCCTCGCTTAAGTCTGTGTTTTTCTGTGCTTGATAAAACAAGTTGTCTTCTCAGGCTGAGATGCCTGACCCCCCTCCTGGCCCGCCTTGGCCGGTCGAGGTATAAAAAGACACTGAGGTTATCTTTGTTCTTTTTTTTGGGGGGGGGGGGGTGGGTTGTTACAATGTATTGAATTGTATTGTTACTGTTAGGTAACTTTGTAATCTGTGTTTGTGGTTTATATTGTATTTCTGTTGTATATTTCCTTTGTTGTAAGCCGCCCTGAGTCACCCTTGGGTTGAGTAGGGCAGGATATAAATTTAATAATAAATAAATAAATAATATAAAGGGAAAAATTGCCACTTTACCTCCTCCTGTTTCCTCCTGCTTCCAGGAGGAAGCCTTCATATTATTATTATTATTATTATTATTATTATTATTATTATTATTATTATTATTATTATTATTATTATTATTATTATTATTATTATTATTATTATTATTATTATTATTATTATTATCCTCAAACACACAGCTAACAAGATAACAATGCTGGATTTTGTATCATAAATCACTAGTCGAACACTTCCCAAGCGTTTAGGACTGCGTGATGTATCGGTGAATTATGCGAGCAGATCCCAGCAGGGTGGCCTTTTGCAGCTGACTGATGGTGATTTTCTCAACTCCAATTGTTTCTAAGTGCCTGCCTAGGTCTTTAGGCACAGCACCCAGTGTGCCGATTAGCACTGGGACCACCTGTGCCAGTTTTTGTCAGAGTCTCTGCAGTTCAATTTTCAGATCTCGATATCGAGTAATTTTTTCAAGCTGTTTCTCGCTGATTCTGCTGTCGCCAGGTATGGCAATGTCAGTGATCCATACTTTTTTCCCTCCACAATCGTAATATCCGGGGTATTATGCTCCAAAACCCTGTCAGTCTGTATTTCAAAATCCCAGAGTACTTTGGCATGTTCATTCTCAATCACCTTTTTGGGATTATGATCCCACCAGTTCTTTCCTATGGGCATTATTATTATTATTATTATTATTATTATTATTATTATTATTATTATTATTATTATTATTATTATTATTATTATTATTATTATTATTATTGGGGGATCCTTTAAAAGATACAGTGGAGTGAATAGGGTCACTGTGCTGTGTGAATGGGAAGTTCACCTCACATGGTATATGAGGTCTCTACACAACCCTATTTAGCCTGCATCACCTATTCCAGACAAGCTGTGTAGCCAAGCCCTTTCACATGTGAACTCTCATTTTTCATCAGTACTGTTTCTTATTCATATAGAAGAGAATAAGAGAAGAGAAGAGAAGCACTCAAAAAATACTATGGTAATGTGCAATGGTTGTGCTGTTATTGAAGAACTGTACTGAGGGTTATGCTGGCTATTTTTCAAATTAGAAAAGCTTAGCTTTTCTCATGGTTCTGAACTAAATATTAGGAGTCTGAGATCCTATGCAGATGACTGACTGTCAATATTCAATCTGGTTTTGTAATTCTTTGCTTGATTTTATTCTTCACAGATTGTATTCCGAAAAATAAGTGATGTCAAGCGAGAAGAAGAAGAGAGGATGAAAAGGAAGAATGAGGCACCGCTAGTCCTACCGCCTGATCATCCGGTTCGTCGGCTTTTTCAACGATTCAGACAGCAGAAGGAAGCACGACTTGCTGCAGAGAGAGGCAGAGAAGAACTTGACGTTGAAAAAGGCAACCTTCTGGGAGACCACGTTTCACGCACCATTGTCAAAGCCAGTGTTGTAACTGTCAGAGAAAGCCCCGCAACGCCTGTTGCCTATCAATCAGCTTCAACATCTGGTGTATCAGACCAGGCCAGGCTCCAAGCTCCAGCCTCAGACTATGTGGTGGGGAAAGTGGCTGGAGATTACCCAAAGCGTAAAGGATGGGCTAAATTCAAAGATGCATGTGCAAAGGGAGATGACTGGAACAAAGTTTCGAAAGCAGAATCCATGGAAACATTGCCAGAGAGAACCAAAACAACAGGGGAAGCCACTTTGAAGAAGACAGACTCTTGTGATAGTGGCATCACCAAAAGTGACCTGCGCTTAGACAATGTGGGAGAGACTAGAAGTCCTCAGGATCGCAGCCCTGTCCTGGCAGAGGTCAAACATTCTTTCTACCCTATCCCTGAACAGACTCTTCAAGCAACAATGCTGGAAGTGAAACATGAGCTGAAAGAGGACATCAAAGCTTTAAACACAAAAATGACCAATATAGAAAAACAGCTTGCTGAGATACTAAGGATATTAGCTTCTAGAAGAAGTTCTCAGACACCACAGGAGTTGTATGAAATATCAAGACCACAGTCTCCAGAATCAGAGAAAGATGTTTTTGGAGCTAGCTGAGGTGCTTGTTTAAAACAGAAGAAAAATTCAAATTTCTCCAAAAACACCCACTTAATGGTTTTTTAAAAAGAGAAAAAAACTTTTACTCTTTTCTTCTTGAACACCATTTGAGGGGGCCTACTTGTTACCCGTGTCTCTTTTCTCTAAATGGTAACAATAACAAGAGTTGCAACCTCATGTCAAGATGGCAGCTGACTCTGAAGTCTTTTTGACAGCAAGGGTACAGTTTATAATGTTTCTTTCCCCACCCCTCCATTCCTTAGTTAGTGCATCCTTTTTTGACTTAAACTAATTGAAAAATAGAAAATAAAAGTCCAGATGTTAGTCATAACTCATACACTTAACTGGTTTTGGAACCTCTCCTCACAGTGGTGAATCCACTGGCCACTTGAGGGAGTGTCTGACAAATGGCTTCTGTAAATGACTGTATAAGCAAAGGTAAAAGACAGAATGGAATAATAGTCACTCCACTTTTTCAGGATCAGTATATTTGCTATGGGTTTCAGTCTAAATTTTGAAGGGGTTATCTAAGCTACTCAACCTATTGTGTGTTAGCACCCTATATAGCTTTTGCAAAGTTCAGACTAAAATACTATTTTCACAAGAGTGGAGTCACCAGCACCCACTGGATTAAAAACTGAGACTAGGATTTGGTTGATCTAGGTTCAAATTACTTCCCAGATAAAAACTCTGTGGGCAACTGTGAAAACCAGTCATTTTCACTCACCCTATCTTGGCTATTAGACCTAATTCCTATATACTTGCACCATTACCAGAGGATCAATGACTCTGAGTACAAATTGCTCAGGAATACAAGTGAGTGGGCCCCTTATAAGAAAGTAATGAATGATCACAAGTGTTCTGTTCTTTTTTTTTTTACAAAAGACAAACCAAAAGACACAGTCAAACTATAGCAAGAATCCCCCCCCCCCCCACTTTTGACGGCAAACTTTTTGTGTGAGAGAAATATGCATTTTACACTTAAAACTCTTTATTTTGAGCAAAATATAAGGAATTAGCAAAAAGTCTATGGATTTTTGTGCAAAAAGAGTGCATTTTGCATATAAAACTTTCATGAAAAGAATGCAAAATTTTGTTTTTATGTGCAGAAACGTGCCTTCATAAATTGATCCACAATCAAAAAGGCCCCAAAAATTGAAAAGTGTAAAAAAAATCTCATAATCTTGTTCAGTGGGCAGAGAATATTTGAATATTTCCATTCACATCTGAGCGAACATAATAAGTGAAGATTTGCTTCACTGTTATTGCACTAGTGTCTTATTTGTGGACTTTTCATAGCCATCTGGTTGGCCATGATGAGTACAGAATGCTTGGCCAGAGCAGCCTGTGGGTTTCTCCAGCAAGGATCTTGTCGTGACCTTCTAATTCAGTTTGTATGATTATTTCCTGTCTTTTGAGGGGGAAGAATCATTGTATCTGGTTTCACACATATGTATATGTGCCATATTAGCCTGTATTATATAATAGGCAGGAGGTCTGCAGTGCTGGAATTAAAAAGGGTATACACTCCAAGGAAGCCTACGAGCAGGGATTTTTAAATTAATTTTATTTTGCAAGCTTTGGCTTCCAAACACATCTTTGCATCACCAAATGAGTTGGTGATTAACTTATTAAGTCCTCATTAGAGATAATTAAATTGTTTAGCTGTTTCTTCCTCTACCTTCTGTCTGAAATATCCTTAGAGTTGAATTGAAATATTTCACATCCTTTTTATGAGATGATCTAAAAAGAGTAACAAACGCATGTAAAATTCCTTATAAAATGGGTTGTGTTTCATTTCACATATGATTCATAGGAACTATTACCTACAACCACTTGGTGATCAAGGGTTTAGAATTCGTTGTTATTATCTGATTGCCAATAAACCTAAAACTTAGTAAGCAAACTATCCTGTTGATTTAAAAATTGGCGCTTTTAAAACAGGATAGTTTTCTCCACACATCTTGAGTTTGTGCAAAGGAAAACATCCTGCTCATGCCTACTATAAATTTATAATATTTTGGGCTTCTGACATTTTAAAACTATTTACAGGTACTTTGCTAATGACCATCCTTTAAATGGTATGAACCCCCAAGGGTTTAGAAATGCGTGTACTTTAAAACCAAATGGTGCATTATAGCACACAAACCATTGAAATGTATTTTCTATTTGTAATGGCCCCAATATCTTATGAATATATTTTGTGGAATTTGCTCCCTTTCCTGCATTCAAAATGGCAACACTGCATTCTTTAAGATATATTTGTCTTATGAATACCTAAGGATAGAACCACTGGAAGTAGAAGGAAAAAACACTGATATTATTGCAAGCCATATTTCACCAGGAAGTATTGCACAAAGGCTGCTAAAATGTGTTGCTTGTAACTCATGATATTTGAAGAAGCCACTTAATTAACTTGGAACTTAGGGGTATTTTTACAGATGGTTTGTGTAAAAATAAGAATTAATCATTGGGTTGGTTGCTGATAGGATGAGTAGCTTAGGGATACAACCCATGCTATACCACAGAATTATTGCACTTTACAGGAATGAATTCAGTTTTATTGCCCTGGTGCTCAGTTGAAATGTGTCAGAGTGCTAGAATTGTCTAATGAGGGGATAATCCATCATATAACAGTTACTGGAAGGGATTGGGCATCCTTGAGAATCAGGTTGTGGTCACCCTGATTAAAAGATATACCATGGCCAACATCAGCGAGCAGTGGCAATGAAATGCCAGGATCAGTGAGTCTCTAGTTTCCTTTACTACGTATTTGGCTTATGATGGCCACAGAATACATCTGTCATGAAAAAAATTCATTTTATAGCATAGACTTTGTGAACAGATGCATAACACCTTGTACTCATTTTCCATTCTGTTTTCTTTTTTACATGATAATTGTAAGCCCAAATGGAATTCCAGATGTGTGTGACTGTTCCCAAATTAAACCAGAGATCTGCCCAACAAATTTCCTATCTAGTATAACATTATCTAGTGGTAATCTCAGACGAGTAGCCTATTGTGTGGGCCAGTGGTTGTTGGAAATGCATCCCAAATATATGGATGTTGGAAAGGGCACGGTTGAGGTGCTTTAAAGTTTTCCAAAGTACACCAATATGGACAGATATAACATTAGCTCATGACAAGCCATGGTTTGAAAATTAGGAGCAAATATTAAAGACATATGTGTTGCTTGTAGCAAAAACATTCCTTCCCTCCTCTGTTTGCTTAGATCAATGTTTGGTGTTACATCTATTCTTTCACCCACCATGACCTTTGGGCAGATTTTTAACCATTGCTTATGCTAAACATATACCAAACTGTTATTGGGAATTTACAAAGCTTCTTTTGTTCCCATTGATCTTCCTTCATTATTGTGAGAAGCCTAGTCAAGTGCTTACTTTTATTGCATTGGTAACATGCGACCTGAGATAGAAGGGGGTGCTCTATCTTGCAGTGACAGGGTGTCCCCCTGTTGTAAAAAAATTGTTCATTGTCCTGACAGGTTCCGTTTCCAGGTTACATGAAAGCAGGGAGAAAATGAACACATGTACACACAATTTGCAGAATGGGAGACACAGGGACAAGTTCACATATCAGTGTATTTCTTTACTCCAGAACTCAAATAGCTTATATTAAGAAAGAAGGAAGTCTCTCCTCAGATGAGTATAAAAATTGAGTTTACCACCCCCAAGTTGGTGTTACAAAGCTTCCAGTAACATAAAGGTAACCCAGAAGCAGGCTGAGACTAGCAAGAAAAAAGGAAGAATTTTGTGCTAGAGGATAAATGGGGAGCATGAAGTAGTTTGACTCAGCAAAGAACATCACAAGACCTAATTAGGACTGTTACTGAGATGACTTTTTGAAGGCCACTACTTCATAAGGTCACCATGACTCAGAACCAACTTGATGGCACATAACAAAAAAATTGGAATTGAAAAAATATGAATACCCAAGGTTGAGTCCAGATTTGTAGGAAACCAATGTTACATCTGAGCTTGTTCTTTCAAGAGGAAAATGGCACCAGTGCCAAGCATACACGAGGATAATGCTGCCAAAGAGCCCTCTTTCTCACACAGAGTGTCAACCCCCCGCTTTCCAATAAAATAGTTCATTTGCCAAACTACCCCAACAAACCACAGCAGGTTTACAAATGGCTTCTGATGGTGCATGAGAAGCTGCTTTTAAAGAATAATAGCAAGAAGAAGCCCTGCTGGGTTGAAAAACACCCTGTGGTCCTAAAGGGTTTCTTTGAGTCCTGGCTGTGGTCTTTGCAGAAGGGTTTGGTAGCTGTTAAACTACAGAGATGCAGAGACAACTTTTGCTCTCTCATCTTGATAGTTATTAGAGTCAAAAATAGAAAACGAATCCCATAATATACAGCACATAAAGCCCAGCAGTTAGTAATTCAACTGGAGTCATGGGAAGGAGCTTTGGAATATGTTCATTTCTTAAGATTAATTTCTTCTGTACAAAAGCAATCATGGAATCTGGCACTCAAACTAGTGCCATTTCGCTTAATTTGTTTTGCATGATGTTCATCACTCATGCTGGCTTGTAAGTTTGAGGGCTGTGATGCTTGGTTGTCTAATCAGGTTGACTGAGTTTTTTAAAAAATAACTTATTTGTAAAGGTACCTCCATTTAATAGGAAAAGAATTTGGGGCAGGAGGAGTTTTTGTTTTGTTTAAATAGCCTAGAGCAGAGGGTAGTGCACATCTGGCTTTCTAGGTCCTTAACTGGGGCCTTTTGATGGAATCCTGATTTTACAAAGCAAATCCTTTTATTTTTATTATTCATCTTTTATATTTTTGTCCTATTTTAGTAACTTAAAATTAACAAATGGTTTTAATTGGTTTGAAATTATTAAGTACATAGTAGATTTTCACAAAAAACAATTTATATTTTAAAGTATATCTAATTGAAGTGTCTTGAATGCATGGTTATTTGATTACAGCTAAATCAATGCAAACTTCCAAGAGAAAAAGGGTCCCCACCTCTGGCCTAGAGCCAGAAATGCACACCTAGAACTGCTCTTCCCACAAATCAAGATTTTTTCTACCACGTTTTTTCTTATTTCATTCACTTGTGGTTTCCCGGAAAATCCCATATGGAGGGTAGGAGACGTTCAGGAAAGGCACAAGGACATATTAGGTAGGAGATGCTGTAGCTAAAAGAAAGAATCAAGGGATCTTCCTCATCTATACCAAAGGGCATTCTGCTTATGCAAGAAGCACTTTGGATCTCAGCTGGTATGATTATATGGAATACAAATATTCCAGAAAACCAGGGATGGGAGGCTTATCCTTTGAAAAGGCATTGCCAGGTCCCTAATAGGAAGGAATGCTGCTTCTACTATGGCCTTAACACAATACTTATGGGGATCATCCAGGAATAAAGCAAATCGATCCTCTCCTCATTTTAAATTATTGCTTATTCATATGAAATTATGTACATTTCATTTATAATCCCTTTAACTAGTGAAAAGGCATGCTAGTGGCAGTTTAGGATGTCTTTATTTGAGTGCTCCTGTAAGTTGTTGCATTATATACCAAAGGAGTGAGCTGAAAAGCTCTAGCTGAACAGCCAAGTTGTTGTTGTTGTTGTTGTTGTTGTTGTTGTTGTTGTTGTTGTTGTTGTTGTTGTTGTTGTTGTTGTTATGAGGTTTTATGCATTTACAAATGTTTGTGTGGGAATGGGAAGAGAAACTAGGTACACAAAACCTTGTAATTCAGGGATAGGCTAGTTAGATAAATGTAGACATTTAACTCTACATACGACAGGTATACTTTGTCAGTATCAATGCTTTTCAGAGCCACTGTGCCTTTAATTAAAAGTTCCTGCTCCTTCTATTGTTTTTTTGTTCATCATGATTGAAGTAACAGTAAATTTTATCTCCCCCCCCTCCCCCCCCACACACTTTTCTCTCTCCTAGTGCATGCATGGCAGCAGTGGTGTGCACATAGTGCTAAATATTAGTTTAGCACCCCTTCTTTGGTGCAGTGATCAGAACATAAGAGGAAGTGCTTTAAATGTTTAAATCAGGGGTTCTCAAACTTTTAAAGCCAGGGGCCCGAAGGGGTCCGAATCACACCCCTCAGACTGCTTGCGGGCCAGACTGGTGCCCCCCTGCCACCGCTGCTGAAGGTGGCAGTGGAACCACCTCGAGCCCACCACACACCCAAAGAAGTCCCCCATTCCCCCCTACTCCCTTGCTTACCAGCCTGGAGGAGCTGTGTGGTGTGGTGAAGGAAAAAACCCTGCAGCTGCCGGGAATGCCTCTGCAGCCTCCAGAAACATATCAGCAGGCACCAGAAAACCCCCACAATTGCCAGGAATGCAGCCGTGGCTGCCACGAACATCTCCGCAGACATGTTCCCAGTATCGGGGGGTTCTGGCAGCCGCTGATGCATTTCCAGCACCTGCTGATGTGTTACTGGTGGCTGTGGCTGCATTCCTGGCAGCTGCAGAGGTGTTTCCATTGGCTGTGGACATATTCCTGGCAGCTGTAGACACATCGACAGCTGCTGGGAATGCCTCAGTGGCCACCAGAAACCCACCCCCACCCCCAGAAACACACCTGTGGCCTCCAGGAATGCCTCCACAGATGCATTCCCACGGCTGCAGAAGTGTTCCTGGCAGCCACAGAGGCATTTCGGGTGGCTGCAGATGCGTCCCCAGTGGCTGTGTGGGCTTTTCTGACAGCTGCTGAGGTGTTTCCAGCTGCCGCTGGGAATGCCTACATGGCTACCAGGAACGTGGCTGCTTCCAGCAGTGGTGGAAGCAGTTGCTGGAGTGAGGGTACAGGTCGGTTGGTTTGGCGCTGTGGGCCAGATTCAGCTCACGGGCCGTAGGTTTAAATTAAGAAGTGTGGTTATTGTGTTTTTGTCAAGACCAAACTTAACAGTGATCTCAATAAATATTGAGGGACTTTGAGGTAATAAGAGTGTCCTCCTAGCGGACATGTGCAGGAAATACAAATGTGACATACTTCTATTTCTGGAAACATATCAGAGGAAAGAAAGCAAGATATAGATTCAAAGTGGGTAGGATGGAACTAATGATTGAAATGCAATTTTTGTTAGACCTGGCCTAAATATAATATCAGCTGCACTGATGGATACAAATAACATTGAAATTCTCACCATCCAAACCCCACAATTCTCTGTTGCCACCAGAAGCAAATTTTAGTTTTAAGGAACCAGACAATTTTACTTATGACCAAATAAATTTTGTTATTGGAGATTTTAATTGTCACCACATGACTGGCCCGCTGCTCAAAAAGTTTGGACACTCCACCTTAGCCCTAAATACTGAGACGAGTCACCTTGGATGAACAGAGGCCTCCCATATACAGAATGCAGATCTGGGATCCAGGCTGTATGGATTGCCGAACACCATGTTATAAATACTCTACTGACAAGTGGTCCTGCCATTTTGATGCTGTCATGCATCTTCCCAGCAGTCTTAGTAGAAAGACACTCCTGATTTTGGTTTATTGTGTTGAATAGCTTTTGCAATTACTTTGGAAGTTAAAAAATATTTTTATTTCTAAAATTCAGACCTCATTAAAAATCAAGTGTTTTCCTCCCAAAATGACATTCTTTTCACAATCATTCCCAAAGCTTGTGTATCTATGGAATATTTGTATTTTTGTTTGAGATTTCATGTGAAATATTAAAATCACCCTTCTTACTTTAAATTTCATTTACAGCGCTGTCCAGAATTTCCAGAGAACATCCAGTTTAACAGCCATGAAGGGGATGTTCTACTACAGCACTTCACTGTAATGAATTGAAAGAGCTCTTTGCTGTGATCATCCTGGTGATTTTTGTTTTCTTGTTTTGACGCAGTGAAGTCTGGCATCAAACCATTTAAATTATGATTGTTATCTTAATAAACCAATGTGTGTATGTGACAACATAGATACACAATACACCTCTATGTACTATATTGGTTTATAGTTGGTGTTACTGGACACTTTATGCTTTATTATTTTCGTCCAGTTCAGTATAAGGATTATGTTTACCTCAATGGTGTTTCATTTCTTTGTAAGATTTAATAATTCTATTATAATCTATGACTGGGTTAGAACTGTTCAACTGGAACATAGCAAACATATATTGGAACAACCAAAACACACATGCAGACATTGCAGAGATGATTTAGAAATAATTCAGCATAAATAAGGAAGTAATTCATAATTCACCATTGAGGAGTACAAACATAACCACATGAGGTTGTATCTAGGGGAAGATTTAAATATTGGTACATGAAACTAAATGTAAAAATAAACATACAACATCTTATGTAGTACAGCCACATTTCTGTCACTTAGCAAAATAAACCCTAGGAGCCTTCTGTGCTGATGCAGTTTTCATTATCTCCTTCATTATCTGAATCCCAGATCAACTGGGCATGTTCATTGACATGAGATGCCTATGTTCATCGGAGACTGCTGGTTCTTGCAGTTGACTGGAGGCATGTGTTATAAGATGGATTGGGGCTGTTGATTTTAATGTGGTTGAACATACTTAATTCATATGGCTTCTGCATTCAAAAGTTTGCAGTTCTCTGAGCCAACTATCACAAATCTTTCTATCTAACCTTGTGCCAGGGAATGCAAGGAGAAAGCTGCAAAACAAAATTAAATTTGTGCTCCAGTGTAAGAGACTTATCTAAGGCATGGGCAACAATGTTGATAGGAAGACCAAGTTTCTGTATTGGCCCACAGTGCACTCAAGATTATTCAAATATAAAGATGAGATGCAGCACCCTGTCTTTTCTGTCTCTTAGGAGTTTCTCTGATGCCTGCAAATGTTGTTGAACAGAGGATGGCAAAGGGTTTGCAATGCTGAAACAGTGAAAGAGTGTTCGTTCTATACTTGTGCTGCAAAAAAGTGCCTGTTTTCCCTCCCATGAATCTTTTTGCTGCACGGGGGAGGTTGGGGTGTGTGTGTGAATGAACAATAGGACAAACAATTGCAGGGAATGTGCTGGCACATTAGGGAATCTTTGTGAAACTCTTTCTCACCTTTCTGTTGTTGTGACAGAAGTTCTCCCTTTTTTGCATTGTTCTGTTCACTCTAAAAATACCCTCATACATTTGTATCTATGGGGACTATCTGCACAGGACTAACACAGAGAAGAGGAGGACTGAAAATGGAAGGCTCTAGAGGAGTGGTTGTGGTCAGTCAGTTCTTATTGTCACTCCTGGTTGTGGTCACTCAATTCAGAAAAGTTGTACTTATAAGAAATGTTGGGCCAGATGGAGTCATCATTTGCTAATCTTAGAAGGAGAAATCGGCTCAATCATGTCTGGATCTCTTTCTTGTCCTGTGCTTGAATAACTATCATGTTACATGTGTGAAAGAGAGTTATGTGTCATAGAGATGCTGCTTTGCATGAGCATTATAGACCAATGGATGCAAGACGACATAAGTCTTTACTAACTTGAAGAATGGCATGCCCTTAATCCTTTTATCAGAAGTGCGTGTGTGTTGCATAAATATGGTAGTTGTTGTTTTATTGATTTAAATGGGATATTTCACTCCCATGGTTCATATCTAGGTCTCAGTCACCTAAAGGGTAGATATATTTTGTGGCATGATGATAATTGCCATTGTATTTTGTTATGCAAGGTTGGTCTGTGAATATAATAAGCATTTATCCACTGGAGCAGAGGTTGTTCTTACAGTCATAGGTTACCTCAAGGTGCTTTTATGCTATCCTCCAGTACTGTCTTTTTTTTAAAGCCTCTGAGAAGGACATTCTCTGATTTGTGCAGAGAATCCTCCAGTGTTGAATGCCACACCTTGTCGTAACTGCACTTGTGCCATAATGGCTGTTGACTTCATGGTATCCATTCAATGGAAGCCAGTAAAAGATGGCAGCCTTTGGTTGTCTACCAAGGCAATAACTGATAATCTGCACTTTGAAGTAATAATAAGCATTTCAAAGACTACAAGACCACTGGGATACTTCCAAGAATTCAATGTTATGTAAGAAACACTGTCATTAGTAAAGCATCTTTGATCTGATTTTTCCACTCCTCAAGCCACACTTTTTGTGGTGAGGATGGATTCAAGCGGACCACCCCCCCCCCCAAACACACACACACAGCTTCTTGCAATAAAATGTTTTAACATTTAGCCTTAAGTCCTTTTCTGTAAGTCATTGAACTGAAACTGTGATGCTATTGTGGACTCCCTTTATAATGTTCTGTCTAATGCTGACCACAGTTGTTGCCTCAAGATATAACACACTTTGATTAGATTTCTTAAATCTAATGGAAATCACTCATCAGTAATTCAGTTGATTTCTCCAAGCATTGCCTTCTCACTAGTATTGTCGTAGCCTTTTCCTTGTCAAGCAAAGGTCCTTTGTCACAGTCACAGGCATGTTGTCTATCAGGGAGTTGATGCCTTGTATTTTGTGCACTATTCACTGTTCCCACTATGTTTTCATATCCCTTCACTGGGGTGGTATGTTTCTTCAATTCTGTAATATGTTTCCACATGACTCCTGAATGTTGTACAAATCTATTTGTTGTGAGAAATCCTACAATATTATTGTACCTGGATTTAGAATGCCCAATATCGGAGAGGCCTTTCACCACCACCACCCAAGAAATGTTTCAAAGGACCTCTTCCCATCACCACCTTTGGTCTTACTATTCTTGCTAATATAAAAATGATTAATTTTTTGAAAGGAATCACCATTTGAATATTAGAAAGTTTAAATAATCTTGTATCAGGATGAACTGATGTATGATGTAACATGACTTTTCATAACAAATGTGTTACATTATCGTACCTTTATACACTCTCTATTTTTCCATCAGCTGGGAAAAGGATGAAAATTTCTGTAGCAGCCACTGGAAGGACACCTTTTGGATAAACAGTAATGTAGCTGTTCTGGTACTTCACAAATATACTACACTGGTTCTCATCCTTTCCAGAACTCACAGAATACTATCTCTTTTTATTATTTCTTTGCATTTGTCACTTAATCGAATCAAGCATGAATAAAGCAAAAATGAATATGTAGACACTATTTTTGTGGTCAGCTGCGAAGCTGCCAGGAGAGAGACTGAGAAAGAATGAGAGAGAGAGAGAGAGTATATCTCCTGTTTTGGAATGTTTCAATAAAGTTATGATCAATGACATTAATAAATACTCCCTTACTGACATTTTTAAATAAGCACAAATAATATTTGTAAAGGCAAAATTTAATTTTATTTATTATAGTAATAAAATATTTTATACATTATGCTTCCTCTGCAGTGTGTGCTTTCCTGTTTTGACAAATGGTTGTAATTTCACACGTACACACACCTGCATGTACGCACGCACACACGCACGCACACACACACACACACACACACACACACACACACACACACACACACACACACACACACACACACACACACACACACACACATCAACTCCTTGAATGATTTCTGAACACATCAGAAGATAACACATTTCTCTATTCTCTTCGACTTTTCCTACCACTTTAAAGAAGGATTTCTACTTAGGCTTATGAGATGTCAAAGTAGAAACATATCTGGATTTCAGAACCTGGAATTGTCCCATTGAGGGGGTTCTTTACAAGCCAAGCATAAGTTCCTCTGAAGTTCAGATTTCACTTGCAACTGCAGTATTAATTGTCTCCGTTCCCCCATCTGCTGAAATATACTTGGCCATTCCAGTGGTAGTGATAAAATCTGAAAACCTAGTATGCCCAGGAATGCTGCTACAGCACTAACAGTGATGTTAAAGAGATTGTTGAAGCATGAGGAGGAGGAGGAAGCATCATCATCTATACCAAGGGGCACTACCTTTGTGTAGTGGTGGAAATTGCATGCTCCAGTGAGGTGGAAGGCAATATTTTGTAGCAGCCAAGTCCATGGGCAATGATGTTTCTCAATGGCCCTTGCACACCGCATTCACAGACAAAAACCAAGCCATGCCAGTGGAGCTCTTTTTATCAAAACTTCTACTCTTTCTGCTCCCATGATTATTAGGCTCAATTTGAGGAATGTGAAAGCATGGGGAAATGGAGACATGTAAGCTGTGATTCTCCTATGACAGTGATGGCTAACCTTGGCTCTCCAGCTGTTCTGGAGCTTCAATTCCCAGAAGCCATGATCAGCAGGAGTGCTGACTTAGGTTTCTGGTAATTGAAGTCCTAGAACAGCTGGAGTACCAAGGTTAGCCACCAGGGCCCTATGGCATGAGCTGGAAGCATGACAGTGCCCAATGTCAAGAGTGGACTAAGACATAATTCAATTATCTGTTGAGGTGATATAAGGCAAAATAATTAAATGTTTTACTGGACTCATTGCAGATTCAGGAGGAGAAGCCTTGCCTGTCACTATTTATACAGCATCTTATATTAAGGATTCATTTAGAAATAACATTATAATATTAAATTAATTAGACAAACCTCAGAGCACAAATAGATGTCCATTACAAATTTCAGGCCTTCTATAAAATAGCTGTCATTATAGTAGATGGTAAGTATTTACAAAATGGAAATATAATAATATTGCTAAAATCCTTCACAATTGCCTTTGGGAATATTACAGTGAGAACAGTTTCTGATCTCAAATACAGAGCCTTACCTGCCCAGAAGAATGAATGGTAGGCATTCGCTTACCTTTTAAAAATAAAATACATATAGGGCAGAGCTACCTCATCCAGTAAGAAACAAGGGCGTCTCAGCCTAGTTAATACAATGGACTTATGATTTCTTGGTCACCCTTGAATGTGTTGGCATGTTTAGGCATGATAGATGGATGACCCATCTTCTATCGTCAGAACTATAGACATGCTTAAACTCCCCCCGCCCCCGGCCAAACAGCTTAATCCCATAGTATTATTATATTTATTTACATTTCTATACCACTTTACTTCCCCTAGGGGAACTCAAAGCAGTTTACAGCATATAAATACAATATCCAAAGTACAAAAACAGCATACAAAAATCTAAATTCTAACAATATACAAAATCACAATTATAAAATCTATACCTATAAAATGGTGCGTTAACCATTGGAATGTGACAAAGGAAGTTTAGCCAGGCCCCGTCCGAGCCTCCGTGCACTCGCCCGAATGGGGTTCGCAGGTAACTGTCGGGTTGAAATTTGCACCAGGGGGGCAGGAGCCCCCCAGACACAAACAAAAAAGGGAACTTCAATTCCCAACATTCCTTGTGCCGCGCCGCACCAGAGCCAATCAGGCTGAGCGGCACGAGCAAAAGGAACGTTCGGAAATGCGCCGCGGCCAATCAAAAAACCCACTGCACTAACCAAAATCGTGCACGCCAAACTACAAGCCCCAGCGTCCTGCGTGCCATGAGCGTGCAGAACGCTGAGGCAGCCGGCACGCAAAAAATAAAAGTAAAAAAAACCCCGCCATCGCTGCCCTTCCTTTCCACAGGCCAGACATCAAGCCTAGCCCGCGGAAAAGAAAGACACCCCCTGCCCCTGCCTTTCCTTTCCATGGGCCAGGCATCTAGCCTGGCCCGCGAAAAAAAGACTCCCCCCCGCCCTTTCCTTTCCATGGGCCAGGCATCGAGCCTGGCCTGCGGAAAAGAAAGAACCCCCCCGCCCCTGCCTTTCCTTTCCACGGGCCAGGCATCGAGCCCCCCACCCCTAAAAAAGTAAACACAAAACATCCAAAAACACAAACCAAAAACAGTCAAAAATACTCAAAACCAAAAATAAAAAATACAAAAAGGAAACACAAAAATATCCAAAAACAAACAAGAAAAAACACATAGACACCCCCCCCCAAAAAAACCCTAAAACAAACCCCCCAAAAAATAAAACCAGAGCTTACCAGGAGACGTCTTCACTCCATGACGACCGGAACTAAACTGAGAAAAGAAAGAGAATACTTACTGGAAGAAGAAGCGACACCCAGAGGACAGTAGAGAAAAATTGTAGAGTACAAGAAAAGCTCACCAGTCCCACCCAGAGGCCACAAGAAAATATTCAAAATAATAAATACTTCCCAAATTACTGAAATAAGTTATCAAATCATTCAAAAATATTCACACCAATCACAAAAAAATTTTTAAAAAAGAAATAAGTTTTCACCCAAAAAAACCAAAAAAATACATCTAAACACAGTATGGAAACATTGATTAAAAAAACATTTTAAAAATTATTATCCAAGTAACACATCATTTGGCAAAATACAATAATTATATAAAAATTATATCATCCTTTCCTCTTTTGAAAAACCAAAAAAACCAAACCAAAAAATTAAAAATCACAGTTTCTAACAGCCCATGCGTAAAAATAAAAATTTTTAAAACCACAATTAAAAACTAACCTCATTTGCATAAAAATAAAACAAAACCCTTCCAAAACCATTTTAAAGAGCCCAGCACTGAGGAAGCTGGCGCACAAAAAATAAAAAACAACACACTGGGAGTGCAAGTCTGCCACAGGCGGACGCAGCGCCTCAAACCCACAAATTCACAAAACCTTTCAACACCATTTAAAACTGCCCGGCACCATTTGTTCAAGAAAAAAAAAACCAAACCCTTTACTATCCAACACAATTTTAAAAAGCCCGGCACCGCCGGGCAAAATCTGCTAATTATATATATAAAACAACAATTAATAGCATCAAAAAGTACATAATATACAAAATACAAAATGTCCAAATACAAATCATCACAAAATAACAATATACCAATATGAAGATAAACCCCAACACAGTCCCTTCCAAGTGCGTGCACAAGTCCTGGTGCTCCTAGCTGGCCGGCCTCCTCACCTCCGCCGAGGCTAAGACCATGACCAACAGTGGTGGCAAATCCAGCCTTCCGCCGCAGCAGCATCTTTTCCATGACAGCCCAAGGCGAGGTTTGGGAGCGCAAGGAAAAGAAAGAGAGGGCGGGCGGACCCCCTCCCCACAGCTGCAGCAACGGTCCTCGGGGAGGTGGCAGGTCTTCAGCCTGGCCCGGCAGCCCTTGGCCCTTTATCCTTCCATGCAGGGGATGGGAAAGGAGCCCCCACCCCGCAGCTGTGGCAACTGTCTTCGGGGCAGTGGAAGGTCTTTACCTCAGCTTGTCGGAGGCTGCTGTCTTCTGCCAGCCTGGATGGCCCTTTACCTCTCTAATAACAGTGAAATGCTACACAGCTCTTTATTAAGAATGAGTGTCTTCCATTGCTGGACAGAAGCTGCTGCCTTTTTCTACAACAGGCTTAAAAAACCCTCAATAATCCCTTGGGAAATAACATCAGAGCAAACGGAGTCCAATAATTAACACACATGTAGGAACATTTGTTTGATGGATGAGCAAAGGCCATCAATTCACTGGCTTTGCAGAAGAGGACAGGCACATTCTGGACCCTCACTGGTTATGCCGAGAAGCAACAATTGAAGATGCTTTACTGAGTAGAAAGAAAACTCCCTGTAGATTTTATCTGTTACTTACTAAATCACATAATTTACTCTGGAACAAATAATGACTATGGTGTTTATTTAACTTGAGGCAACTCACCTCCTACAATTATACTACAGTAAAACCTCGCATAAAGAGCGCCTCGCTTAGTGACTAACTCGCTTTAATAGCAGAATTTTCTCTGAACGGTCACCTTGCTTAACAACTAAAACCAACCTAAAACTCACTTAACAATTAAATCGGAATTTGCAATCCCCCCCCCCCCCCACCAGAAGTCACAATTGGTCACTTACAATGGTGTTTCACTTAAAGAGCAAACTCGCTTAAAGAAAAATCCCATGAAACGCATTATGCTCTATAAGCGAGGTGCCACTGTATTTGCATTATGCTCTGATATGTAACTAACAGAATTTTGGCTAATAAATGTCAAAATGAAAATTCAGATATTCTCCCTTTCCTCCTGGTATGGATATCCAGCCTGTGTTGGTTAATTGAGCAGAAAACAATTTTGAAAAGAAGAATCCACATGGTTTCTGTTTTCTCAGGTCAATTATTTCCACTTTCTTGACAGATTTTCTAACAAAGCTGTCGAGAGAGCAAGATAATATTGCTGGAAGACAATTAATAAAGGATGGACTCAATAAAGCAAGGCCATGACATTGGTGTGCAAGACCTGAGCAGAGCTGTCAATGATAGAGCCTTTTATAGGTCATTAATTTATAAAGTTGCCATAAGATGAAAGTGACTTGAAGGCACATAGCAATAACACAGCAAGGCAATTTAAGCTGCAGTAGTGTGCAGTCAATGTTTTCAAAGTTCAGCCAATGCCTGGTTAACAAATCAATTTTTATTTATTTATTTATTTATTATTATTTAAATTTATATCCCGCTCCACTCAACCCACGGCCGACTCAGAGCGGCTAATAACATATTAAGATACATACTGCTACAATAAAATGATGCAAAAACACAATAATTAATCAGTACAATTACAGAAAAACAATAATCACAATAATACAATATCAACCCTCCAACCCTCCAATAGCAAGCATCAAGACAAAAGGGAAGGAAAAAAACCCTCTTTTCAGAAGCCCCACATGTCCAGGTACAACAAGGCCACCACAAAAATAATCAAAGTCAAAACTACCCGCCCTAGTCAACCTCCAAGATGAACAAAGGGCCGGGAGGGCACGATGCTTCGCAGCAGCGGCGTCCTTCGGAGCCTCCCGTGCCACGGAAGGCTCCCTTTATCTCCCCGCCGATGGTGGGGGCGGGGAGGGCGTGGCTGCGGCGGCGTCTTCAGAGCCTCCTGGGCCACATAAGGCTCCTTTTATCTCCCCGCCGATGGTGGGGGTGGGGAGGGCGCGGCTGCAGCGGCATCTTCAGAGCCTCCCGGGCCACGGAGCCTCCCTTTATCTTGATTCATTGAAATTAATTGGCAAAAGAACCAGGAAAGACAAAAGGAAACACTTACTTACATAAGACATAATTAATTTATGGAATTTGCTGCCACAAAGTAATGATGAATGACCACTTCATTGGTGGCTTTCAAAATTGTTAGACAAATCCGAGGAGGCAAGGTCTATCAATGGCCATCAGGCATGACAACCAAATAGAACTTCTATGTTCATAAAGCAGCTGCTCTGAATACAGCTAGGGAGTAAAACATAAAGAAAGGTTATTGCCTCAATGTCAACCTTGAAGGCCTTCCAGATGTATTTTGCCATCTACAGTTGAAAAAATGATAACTGAATAATTAGTTCAACATAGTTGGAAAAATGATAAGAGAATATCTAAGATCGCTTTTTGCAATTCACCAGGGAAGGTAACAGATGGCAGGATTCTGTAGAATGCGAGGATCCAGTGGAATTGGGTGAAAGGAGATGATCCCTGACTTGCCTTTCAACCGTAGCATACATAGAGGTGCTTCTGTATAGAGGGTTCTTACTACTCTTCACAATAAGACATTTTGTAGCAATCCCACCATTTTTCCTTATTGAACTTTTGTCTGAAGTTTTAACCTTTCTTGATTCAGATTTTCTCTGAATTGCACTGGATTAAGCCAATTTAGCCCCCTAGAGCAGAGTTTGGAAACAACTAGATACAAGTAATGTAGTTCCCTGGTTACTTTTTGAGTAACAAGTAATTTAATTAATAATTACAAAGGTATTTTAAGGTTAAAGTGACTTGGGTGTAACAAATAAAGCTTATTACATTTTTAAAAGTCACTTTTTGAGGGCATTTTAAAACATTTTAATGGAGGTTTCCAGTTTTAGACTAATCTCTTCTCAGACCTAATGAGGTAGGTATGAATTCATTTCATCTTTTATCTTCTCATACTTGCTTACAAGGGGCAATATTAGATAGATATTGAACATTGATTAGCCAGAGAAGTGAAACCTCTCTGTGTATATGCTATCGTACACTGCAGCCAGGCCCCGGCTTGTCCCAATGCCGTCAACATGGGACCCGGCCTTGCGACAATTGCCACTCCACCTGCTCTCACTGATCGGCACAGGCAGGTCACCTAGCTCCTGGTTTCATGGAACGGTTTGCTGACCCAGCGAGAGAAAGCCAAGAGGGCTTTTGGTAGCATTGTGAAAGGGTGCCTTTACAATGTTAACCCCGGCAGGGAAAACCAGTAAGGAAAATGGGGATCTAATGGGAAATGGCGGTGCCTTAAAAAGTGTTGCAGATTGAAAAACACTGCAATGCCTTCTGGGACTGGTAGCGGCTTCACCCATTAGATCTTATTCACCCTTATCACGGTTTTCTTATGGGAATTTGGACTTCGATGTTGCAGCTAGGTGAGGGGGAGGCGAGCGCTGTCCTGGGAAGCCGAGACTCCCGAAATCTCTCCCCTCTCTAGCTCTCTGATAATCCGGCCCAGCTGCACTGTCTGAAATAACAAAGAGTCTGTGTTGTAAAGTAACAAGACCTTAGCTGAAAAATTCCCCTTCAACTCCTTCCCGGCTGGAAAGAGGCAAAATAACCATTCTTGACAAAGAAAATCCTTTCAAAGGTTTATTGGAATAAAAGATAGAATATTCTAACATATAGTATAAAAATCCTCTCTAAACTACGCTAAATAAAATATATGTTTTTAGGAATGTAAATCAGAGTTTCAAAGCGAAATACCTATCTAAAAAGAGTGCAGCTTGCGAGCCGCCCATCCGGGTTACAGGTCGGATCCTGTCTGGAAGACAAAGAGCAGCATCTCAAGATGATCTGAGATAACTGCCCTGTTCCTCTCTTAATCTGGCTCGATCGCCACAATATTTATATCATTTCTGGCGAGAAGGTGTGCGGGTATGTTCTGAGTGACAGACACCCTCTTTTGAAGTCCAGTCTGGGACAGGACATTTAATCAGCATTCCCATCTGAAAGATGTGTGTTTCACATCTACCAACAGGCGGCTCATCTGAGAATCATGCTTCTTTCAGGTAATTATTCTGAGAACAGATACTTTCCCAGCTTCATTGTCTTTGAACGGAGGGCAGGCTGACCTGCCAATTTTAATTGGGCAGAAGTTGGCTCCTGCATACTATAGCCTTCCAAAATGGATCCTTCTAAGCTAAGCAAAGTTAAAATATTTTTCAACACATAAAAACAGATTAAAACCATAGCATTTAGGCTATAAGCAAACTGAATAAAGAATTAAAAATTATTCTTCCCTGTCTATGAAATCATGACATATGCAAACACCTCTGTTTGAACAAAGATTTTGATTGCATTCCTTACAAAAAATGACATTCAAAGCAGCTTTGATGTTATGTGCTTTCAGGTTTTCCCCAACCTATGGCGATCCTATGAATGAGTGATCTCTGAAATGTTCCGATCTCCAAAGCCTTGCTCAACTCTTGTAGATGTAAGGCTGTGCCTTTCTTTACACAATCACTCCATCTTGTCTTTGGTCTTCCGATTTTTCTTGCTGCCTTCCACCTTTCCCAGCATTATTGTATTTTCCAGGGAATCTTGCCTCCCTACAATATACCCAAAGTATGACAGCCTCAATTTCATCATTTTTGCCTCCAGAAATAGTCCAGGCTTGATTTAATCTAGTATCCACTTGTTTGTCTTTCTGGAAGTCGAGGGTATCCACAAAGCTCTCCTCCAGCATCAGATTTCAAACAAATCATCTTTTGTTTTTTCTGTATAGATTTTCAGTACTGTAAACTGTTTCCATTTTTCTTTATTTTCTCATGGTCAAATAATTTGCTTATATAATAGAAACATTCAAGTAAAATGAGTACAGTGAAAACATTAAAATAGCTTAAAATACATGAGTAGAAACAACAATTCAATTCAATTCAATTTTAATTTGTATACCGCCTTTCTCAGCCAAAGCCGACTCAAGGCGGCAACAACATATAAATAGAATATAACAGCATAATAAGATAATACACATAATAAGATAATACACAAGCAAGAATACAAAAATCAATCACTAATTACACTATAATAACCCCAAAATACAATATAACAATACAGAGCAGCAGCAAATATCATTTAACATCAATACACAATGCACAGAGTCCCCAGGTGATGGAGCACAGCTCACATCCCAGACGGAGCCCCAGCTCAATGTCCTCAGCTGAGGAAACATCAACAGCTGCTGGGCCAGTCCATCTCCCTTTTTCTCATCTCTCCACCCACCCTACTCTCACTAAGAGTGTGAATGGTGAGACCGGGAGCTCTGGAAGCGACAAAATCTTGAAGTCATGCTGGTCACCCCATCACTGAGCCAGTCTGTCCTCCCCAACCCTGCTCTCACCAGGGGTGGGGTCTGGCAAGTCTGACAACTCCAAACAATGAAACAGTCCTCAGCCACACTCCCACCTCCCCCGAGACTGACGTCCAATGCCGGGCCGGGGAAGGAGCTGAATGAGTCCAAGCAGCAATGGTTCCATACTGCAGGAGCTCCAAGGACAGCATCCTTAACAATGTCCTTTTGAGGGGCAGCGGCAAGGCAGTGCTCCCTTCCCAGTCTCATCTGGTTGGGGGGGCAGAAGTCTGGTGGGAGACATCGCCACAGCTCTTGCCTTTTGAGGGGCAAGATCCCCCGCTGCAGGTGGTTCTCATTGTTGGCTGTGGCAAGGCAGCGCTCCCCTCCCAGGCTCGTCCGTTAGGGGGGAAGTCTGGCGGGAGATGCTGCCATGCCTCTTGCCTTTTGAGGGGCAAGAGCCCCCGCCATAGGTGGTCCTCGTTGGTGAGAGCGGCAAGGCAACGCTCCCCTCCCAGGTTCGTCCAGTCGGGGGGAGTCTGGATCAACCCCTGCATCTGTGATCCAGCATAGATGCCGCAGATGTGGTTGAGTTACAATGGTCTCTCCATGTCAGTCAAGCTGAGCACAAAGGTTTACCTTAGCCATGGCAAGAAATCTTGAGAAAATCCTCTCTCAAATATGCACCGAAAATCAGGACCAGATTACCTGAATTAAGTAGATGATTATCTAAAGTGTCAATTCTCAACAACACTTCAAATTCTAACTTGGTAGTCAAAAGTGGCATGTTGGCCATATGTGACCCAGCATTTTGCCAAGGCTTTTAAGGATACACAATCCAGTCTAACCTTCTGCCTCTTGTGCCATATATGATTCTGAATATTGACGATCCTCATGGTGATTAGCCATGAAGACTGTCCTGTGAATATAATGCAGTGGCCTTTTATCTGCCTTCGGTATTGCAGTGTGACACCCATACCACTGATCCAGCTCCACTAGTCACTTTCTGGTCCTGAGCCCTCTTGGCACGCAAAGTCCTCATTGGCCCCAGACCAGTATTGATGAAGCTGCTGCTCTCCATCAAGATGGATTCAAGTGGGATTTAATCCACTTGGGGACCATCACCCTTCCCTGTGGGCTTCACCAAGGCTGCTAGTCCTCAGGGTTGTTAAGTTAGTTAACTGCCGCCTGACGCTTGATGTTCAGTCACTGGCAGTATGGCCTACTCTATTACCATAGCAGGATAACCTGGCCAGACTTACAGTCTAACCTAAGCATTTTAAATCACAGTAATTGTTTGGGGAAATATATTTAACCTCTTAAAGTGAATGAAGTTTATAGGAAGAATCTGTGAGACTGGGTTCAGAATTTTGATTCCATCTATGGGTGTACCTACCATGTGCAATTCCATTCACAAAACTGATGGCAGAAAATGGGAAGAGGGTAGAAGGCAATCTTGGCTGACTCTCTCTTCTATGAACCCCAGTCCCACCCTCACTCCAGTGTTCCAGTTCTCTTAATTCACTGGCTAGGGTGGGAGTTGATTTAAGGAATTATAAAGAGCAGGTAAATCAAAGACATTTGAGTTGCACTGTATCAAACTGAAGGCTTACCAGGTCCAAGATTGTGACCTCCAAGCAACTACCAGTTGTCAGTTGGAATATCACAGATGGAACATAAATGCTACTACACTTTCTGGCCCACATTCTCCAGCTGTCACTGATCCTGGAATGCACCAAGACGAGTAATCATTGTTCATACTAACCTCAAAAAATAATGGCTCTGCTCTCCATTAATCATAAAATCATATATTAGTATATTGTATTACATGATCACAGAAGGGTTATTCCACATTCATATATTCTGCTACAGTAAGTTGCCTTTGTATGCCCAGTCTTTCACTGACTATTTTAATTTAATTTAATTTAATTTTAATTTAATAGTCATATTTATATATGCCGCCCACTCAGGCAGAACCTGACTCAGGTCGGGTGATAGGTCATGCAACTCTGGGTCTGCAATATTATATTAGCCATAGTTATTAACAGCCAATAGTTCCATTTCCTAATTCCACAGAACAGCTCAGATGAAAACTACAGTACTGCTGGTTTATTGCTCCACCTCCACAAATCCCTATTTATTTTCCTTCTTCTTCAAGTAACCCTGAAAAACCCTGATCTGATTATAGTCACTGATCTTTGCCTAAACCCTAAAGTTAATTTTATTTAAGTAATCTGACTTTCAAGTTCAAGCATACATATGAGGATATCATATACTTTTCTTGGTCTATAAACATTTTCGATTGATTTTTGCTTAAATAGGTAAGTGAAGGCAAAGCAGTATGATAAATCTACGATACGGTAAATATTGTCATTGTCCTGTACAGAACAATGAAATTGGATTGGATTGGATAAGCATTTTCATCTGTCTCAGAATAACTGAGTTGGACGGGGCCCTTTAGGTCATCGAGTCCAACCTTCTGCTCAGTGCAGGAATCCAAATCAAACCAAATATGACAGATGGTTAGCCAATTCTCCCTTGATGCTTCCTGTATTGGGAGTGCTCACCACCTCTCGAGGCAGTAGGTTCCACTGTTGTACTGCTCTAATTGTTAAGACATTTTCCTCAATATTCAGCCTATAACCTGGCTTCCTGTAGTTTCAGCCCATTATTACTCATCCTGGATTTTGGGATGATTATCTTTCAGGTATTTGAAGAGTGCTATCATATCCTTTCCCAGTCTCCTTTTGTCAAGGCTAGTAAAGGTAAAGGCAAATGTTTCCCTTGCTCGAAAGCTAGTCGTATCCGACTCTAGGGTTCAGTGCTCATCCTCTGTTTCAAAGCTGAAGAGCCAGCGCTGTCTGAAATGCTGTTACCTGCCTACTGAAGTGGTCCCTATTTATCTACTTGCAATTTCTTGCTTTCGAACTGCTAGGTTGGAAGGAGTTTGTCAAGGCTACCCTTTTTTTGTTTTGGAAAAAAATACAAAAACATTACATTATTTATTTTATTCCTATTTCAACTCAAAGTGCCATTCTTAAGATGTTTTCTGGAGATCGCTTGTATTGACTGAAGGTCTTCCATCCAACACGGCTCTACCTGCTCAGCTTTTAAAACCAGATGAAATTGTGTATGTTTGGGATGTTATAGTGGTTAGAATTCTTTGCAGCTTTTTGGGAAGAAGTAAAGCTCTTTTTCTATTTGACCTGGTTTAGACAGATTAGTCAAATTAAGCTGCCTTGAATTCCCCGATGTGAAACAGATATGGGAGTAAAGCTTGGTGAACCATCCATAATCAAGGCAGAATTAAAGAATGCCCCAATTATTAACAATTGTACCAATATAATTGTTACAAAATGACATTTGCCATATGGTAGCATATTGAAACAAACTAATTCTGCATTATTTCAAAAGTCCTTTAGGGGTTTTAAAAAAAGTTTGGCTTGGTTTGTGAACTCTACTCACTTATATATGAAATCCCCTCTAGTGAAATTTCCTCTGCACGCCCGGCATAAGAACATAAGAACAGCCTTGCTGGAACAGGCCACAGCCCATCCAGTCCAGCATTCTGTCTCACACAGTGGCTCACCATTTCCTTCAGGGTATTCCCAAGGAGATGCCTTCACCGGCTTAGGATTCCCTGGAAATGGCATTGAGAGATATCCTGCCTATCTCTCCAACCTGGAGGTTGTCCTTAAGTATCCATAATTATAGCCATTGATACCCTTGTCCTCCATGAAGTTGTCTAATCCTTTCTTAAACCTGTCAAGACTGACAGCTGTGACCACTTCTTCTGGCAGGGAGTTCCATAGACCAGTAATCCTCTGGGTGAAAAAGTACTTTCTCTTATTTGTTTGAGAACTAGTACCCAAAAGTTTCATTGAGTGTTCCCTAGTTCTAGTGTTGTGCGATAGGGAAAACAGTTTTTCCTTATCTACTTTGTCCACATCGTGCATGATTTTATAAACTTCAATCAGGTCACCTCTTAGACGCCGTCGTTCAAGAGTGAAAAGGCCCAACTGTTGCAGCCTCAGATGGTAAGGAAGGTGTTCCAGTCCCCTAATCATTCTGGTTGCCCTCCTCTGCACTTTCTCCAACTCCATAATATCCTTCTGGAGGTATGGCGACCAGAACTGTACACAGTATTCCAGATGGGGCCTCACCATAGATTTATAAAGAGGCAAAATGACACTTGCTGACTTATTTTCTATACCCTTCCTAATGATCCCTAGCATTGAGTTTGCTTTTTTCACTGCTGAGGCACACTGGGTTGACACCTTCATTGAGTTGTCCACCAGGACACCAAGGTCCCTTTCCTGGTTTGTCGCAGAGAGTTCAGACCCCATCAGTTTATAAATGTAATTGGGGTTTTTTGCCCCAACATGCATCACTCTGCACTTACTAATGTTGAAGCTCATTTGCCACTGTTTTGCCCACTCCCCCAGTGTCAAGAGATCCCTCTGGAGCTCCTCACAATCTCTCACAGTTTTCACTACCCTGTATAATTTAGTGTCGTCAGCAAATTTGGCTACCTTGCTTTTTACTCCTACATCTAGATCATTTATGAAGAGGTTGAAAAGCAGGGGTCCCAGTACTGAACCTTGGGGGACCCCACTCTTTACTTCCCTCACTTGGAGAAGTGTCCATTTAGTGCTACCCTCTGTTTCCTGTCCCTTAGCCAGTTGCTGATCCAGGACAAGACCTGTCCCTTTATTCCATGACTGGTAAGTTTATTCAAGAGCCTTTGGTGTGGGGCCTTGTCAAAAGCCTTCTGAAAGTCCAGATAAACAATGTCAACAGGATCCCCCTTATCCACATGTTTGTTGACACTCTCAAAAAATTCCAACAGATTAGTGAGGCATGATTTGCCCTTGTAAAAGCCATGTTGGCTCTCCTTTAGCAGCGCCTTCTCTTCTATGTGCCTATTAATTCTATCTTTTAGGATGGTTTCCATCACTTTACCTGGGACACATGTCAAACTGACAGGTCGGTAATTTCCTGGATCACCCCTGGATCCTTTTTTGAAAATTGGTGTTACATTCGCTACCTTCCAGTCATCAGGCACAAAGCCTGATTTGAGGGAAAGATTATATATTTTGGCTAGGAAATCAGCAATTTCATCTTTAAGTTCCCTGAGAACTCGTGGATGGATGCCATCTGGTCCTGGTGATTTGTTAGTGTTTAGTTTAACAAGACATGCAAGGACCTCCTCCCTGGTTATTTCTATCTGGCTTAATTCTTCGGTTTCCCTCCCTACGAAGATAGGCTCTGTTTTGGGCATGTGTTCTCTGTCTTCTTCAGTGAATACTGAAGCAAAGAATTCATTGAGTCTCTCTGCAATCTCTGTTTCCTCTTTAATAACCCCTTGCCTTCCATTGTCATCTAATGGTCCAATGGCCTTCCTAGTTGGGTTCTTACTTCTAATGTACTTAAAGAAGTCTTTGTTATTTCTCTGAGTATTTTTAGCTATACGCTCCTCAAAGTCTTGCTTTGCTTTCCTGATTGTTGCCTTGCATTTGTTCTGCCAGAATTTATGTTTCTGCCTGCTGTCCTCATTCGGACAAGCCTTCCATCTTCTAAATGAGCAGCAGTGCGACAAGCAAAAAATAATGAAGAACATTATGGAATATGTGTCTGGTGTTTTCTTCTTTCACAATTTTTCTTGTTTAGTCACTATGGTACAAAGTCTTTTCTGAATATTAACCAGAGATGCCTGATGTTTTTAGAATGCTTATTCATAAATACCATAAAACAGGAATCAGGTGTCCGTGTTTTGGGCTGTCTTCCAGGACTCTCTGTTCTGATGTGTCAACTGTTCCAACAGCAATAGCTGTCATACCTTTTTACAGCAGCCCACACAATAAAGGGACTGCAGTGGCTCAAATGGTTAAGATGCTGAACTGGAAGGTTGGAGGTCAATACCTGAGTACTGCATGACGGAGCGAGCTCCTGTCTCTGCCCCAACTCCTGCCAACCTAGCAGTTCAAAAGCAAGAAATTGCAAGTAGATAAACAGGGACCACTTTAGTGGGAAGGTAAACACCATTACGTACACCCTGGCTTTGAGGCATACCTGCCATGTATCCATGGAAATTATCTGTGGTTTGAAATCAATATATTTCCAAGCTTGCAATGTGTTCTGTAAAAGGATGTGCTCAAGCACTTGTGGAAATTTGGAGAAATGTACAAAAGAAAATGCGGAGTTCAAAATCGTGCACAAAAACTCTTGAACTGAAAATTTCCCATCAACATGTCCATTTGAAAAATGGACACAAGATATGGATAGTGTTCTGTCAAAAGTCTGGACCAGAGGTGGCCAACGTGCAACCTGCAGGCTGGATCCAGCCTGAGGCGCCAATTAATCCAGACCCAAACACACCATAAAACCACCCAAAAAAGCAAAAATGTGCTGCCCTCGCTCACGCCACCACGGGAAGTGGCAGAAACAGGCAAAAACACACTGTGAATACCACCCCAGCCACTACCGCTGCTGGAAGTAATGGAAGCAGGAGGAGGAACCATGCCTCCAGCCCACACATCTGTCTGAGAAGGCATGGTCCAGCTCACAGCACAAAAAGATTGGCCACCCCTGGTCCGGACTAAGCTGCTTTGGAGCAGACTTTCATGTGGGAAAAGGAAGAAGTCTGCAAAAATAGACTTGGCATGCCTGTTATCCTTTAATTTGTCGACCTCAAGGTAATCATTTATTTATGAAATAAATAGCGTTAATGGATACGAAAGAATTTCTTGGAATTTCCTAAGTATTGGGGAGTTCTGAAGGAACCGTATGGAGCCATGCCTGAATCCATGTAGTGCTAAAAGGGTGTGGGGAGATGGGAGGTGTGGTCATAAGCCCCATGCTTTTGTGGATGGGCTGTAGGTTTTCAGGCACAGTTACATACAACATAACAATAGGGTTATTTTGAAATCCATGAACTCCTTCAGCTCCTAAAGCCAATTATGAAATAATAGGTAAGTTAAAAAAAAACCATTTCTTGAAACATCCTCTTTATTTTTTTAGAACACGAAAACTCCTATCACAGAATAACTATTGTTGAGGTCAAGGCTGTCCTCCCATTAGGGGAAGTGAGGCAGGTAACACAACACATTCTAGGCATATGTAAGGGGCATTAGCAGTGGCTCCACTAGCTACTTCCTCTGAACCCTTCGTTGTATTTATTCCTTCCAGAGGACAGAGTTCACCTGTTGCCCCGTGGTGTAGTAGTAAATATGGAACTACAGCTGCTCATTGCAACAGTTCCTATGCCAGATTTTCTCACGTCAGAGACCCCAAAAATAAACCTTCAAGGAATTCTTCTTCTCTCTTCTTCTTTACTTCCTCTTTTACCCATTCAGGTGTCAAGGGAGATACAAGGCTCTTGCTCTGGCACTTCTAGCAGCCTCCACCAGTGTTCTATGGTGTTCTTGTAATATTTCTTTGGTGTTCTCTCCACCTTCCTTTGGGTGTGCCTCATGCTCTTTGTCCTTCTCCTCTTTTCACATAAGCCTTGTAATTCCAAGACATTCTCTCCAAATGGGCAAACCATATTATTTGTTGTCTCTGAATGTAGTTTAAGATGGGTTCTATTCCAATTCTTTCCCTTATCTCATTCCTGATTTTATCCTTTCTAGTAACTCCAGCAGCCTTTCTCAGACATCTCAATTCTTTAGTGACCAATTATTGTTTATGTTTTGTTGTAAGTGTTCATGTTTGACAATGGTAACATAAGGTGGGAATGAATATGCTTCGTATGAGGCATTTCTTTGTGCTGGTTGGTATCCCCTTATGTCAGTGATGACGAACCTTTTAGAGACCGAGTGCCCAAACTCCACAGGCTGCCGTCCAAGCTGCAGAGGGGTGGGGTAAATTCTATGCTGGGAGGAAGCGATCCCATTGGGCTGTTGGGCAGAGCAAACTCTGCTGGTGGAGGGAGGAAGCGCTCCTATTAGGTTGCTGGGCAGAGGGGCAGGACGAACTCTGTGCTGGGGTGACACCGCCACTGCAAGTGCCCACAGAGAGGGCTCTGAGTGCCACCTCTGGCACGCATGCCTTATGTTATAAGAAAGGAGCTAACTGTCCCAATATTTGGTTTGCCTTACTGCACCATACATTAATCTCTTCATCCATTTTACAACCTTCAGTAAATGTTTTTGTTAGGTATTTGAACACTGGGATTCACTTACATTTGAACACTGCCACTTGTTTTATACTTGTTAATTATTATCAACCTGAGAAACAAAAGTATTTTTAAAGCTTTTGTTTTTCATGGAATGGTATCAAAATCAGCATATACTGTAGCCATTTTTATAGTTTCAGAGGGTTATATTGCCTTTGATCTGACAATGCGAGCGCGGCGCCAAAATGGCCGCCGCGTCCTTTGCGGGGCCCCCCATCGGACGAAGGCATCCGGGTAGTAAGGGGGCGTGGCCAGCATCCTTATATAAGGGGTGGCCACGAGGCAGCCGAGCTGCCATTTTGCGAAGCGACGGAGCGGAGAAGTTTTTCCCCTCCACCCCTCCCTAGTTAACAGTGTGATATTTTGGTCGCTTCGGGGCCGGGTGGGAATTTTTGGCTGGGACCCACAATTGGCTCTCGGGTCCTGGCTTTTTTGCCCATCCCACACTGTTGCTATGGTTTGATATAGGGGTTTCTGTTGCTGCTGTTGACTTTGGTCACATGGGCGGGTAGCACTGGTAAGGTAAACATTTATGACCCACAGGTATCCGGCAGGTTCGCAATTGACTGGACAACACTAGACAGGCATAAGCTGGTTAAACGTTGTCCGGTCAACGACGAACTAGGCAATGGGGTGATGGCTACAGCTAGACAGCATGCATCACCCCGTGATTTTACGGATACGCATCAGAGGGTGGGGTCATTAGTTAGATATTGACTACGGTCAACAATTTGTTTGTTGTCAACAAACAAATTGATACAAATAGATACATTGTAACAATTGCCGTTGGCAATTTTGGTGGTACCTTACCAGTGTTACTTCGGCCTGCTTGCCTTAAGAATTATGATTGGTCAATTACCAATAGAAATTTATAATTCAGACTAAGGCATGAATCAATAAATGTGGCCCAATGCCGTTATCCACTTTCATCAGTGTCTGAGTCCTTTATTGGGGGGTGCGCCTGCAAAATCCTATTGCTATGGAAGCTTATAAAGTCAGGTTATATTGTATTTCAGCCAAAGTTTGGAAAGGTAATTCCCCACCCCCCACCCCGATTATTACTCCCAGACTCCCTCAAGTTAGCATGGGTAGGGGTTTTTGGAAGCTTTCTCCCAAAATAAGTACTGTATTTTCTGGCGTATAAGACTACTTTTTAACCCCGAAAAATCTGTGCCAAAGTCGGGGGTCATCTTATAGGACAGGTACTTAACTGCAGCTTGTTTCCCCTTGCTTCATATGTCCGGCGCATATGGTTTGGGGTGCCGCGGCCGAGTCCCTGCTCTGTGCAGGGAGTATGAAGCAAGGGGAAGCAAGCTGCACACATCTTCCTGTACCTCGAGGAGGAGAACATGAGCATGGATTGGCTCTCCAAAAGAACCTGCCCATTCGACTCGGAGGGCTGGGCGTCTTCGGGTTGAGTGTGGGTTAATTTTTATTTGATGTGCATTGGAACAGAGGTAGTCTTATACGGCAAGTATATTCCAAACTCTATATTTTAACTGGAAAAGTTGGGGGTCGTCTTATACGCCCAGTCGTCTTATACGCCGGAAAATATGGTAAGTCTTCCAATTGCTGATTAAGGCACAGTGTTATATACACTGAAACAGAGATGAATTCTCTTCTTTTAAGTTCCAAGTGGCATCTGTTCAGACTGTTGTTATTCTTTGGAGTAGCGCTGATGCCATTCAATCCCAACTTGAGAGCAGCAGTACAGGAATCCAAAAACAGAGAGTGTTGCCCAGGGCCAGCCTGTGAACAAAAAGAAATGATTAGGGCAGACACAGACTCCTTTTCATCTAGAAAGATATGGAATGAAATTTAGAGCTATCAACAGTGCCGGTCTTGTCATTCTGAATCTTATGTGAATCGTGGGATTCACTTACATAAGATGATGTCTGGCATGTCACTTGATTTGATCCTTATTCAGTTTTTCTTTCAGGACAGTAAGACATAAAATGCCCCAAGCAGCTAAACAGAAGGATCAGGAAAATTCTAACAAAAGAACTGAAAATTAGGTTTCACATCTCCTTAACCTGAAAATTAGGTTTCATGTCTCCCTTACTGTAAATCAGGGATTCACAACCTATGGCCCGTGGGCCAGACCTGGCCTATGGTGGCAAATCATCAGACCCCCGGTGATGACCCCAGAAGCAGAAGTGGATGCATTTACGACAGCCATAAATGTGCCTGTGAAAATGTGCTAACACCTGAGCAAACATGCCCATCATGATTTACAGCAGTATTTACAATGGGGGGAACCATGTGTCCGGCCTGCTCAGCTGTCAGGGGTGTGTGTCTGGTCTGTGGCATGAAAAGGTTGAGAACCCCTGCTGTAAATGCTTAATAATTGTTTGGGGGACCACTAAAGATCTCCAGGAAGGATTCCAAGAGAACTTTGCCTCAAACCTTAGAGAACTACTACCATTCAGAATTTACAATTCAGATCTTGGAAAAAAACCAGCAGTCTAAAGCAGTTTTCTGCCTTAGATTCCACAATCCACTTTGGCAGGGAGGGGAAACTGATCCTAATTGATCTTTTGGCATGGCTTACACACGACATATCCGCCCCCAGTGACAGCACCATCAATTAGCGGCGTACATGTATTAATGCAGCAGGTAGGCTAGAGAACCCAACAGCACAACTACACAAGTTAGGATTGTTGGAACAGATCGCATGTACTCTGAGTCCATCAAATCCCACCAGATTGTAGGGCTTGGTCTTTTGCCCTATTTGTAATATTGAACAGAGGCTCAATATAGCCTTGATGCATTTCAGTTTCTTTTATCCTTTTCTGAATGAAGAACAATTTGTTAAAAAATAAGGTAGATAAAACAAAGAGTGATGTTCTTATCTAATAAATACTTCCTCTTTGATCTTGCAAAATGCTAACATTTTAGAAAGATGTTAAGCAAATAATGAACTGTCCTTTTCTTTAAACAACCTTAGGAAGTGGTATCAGGTGAAAGAGAGTGAAAGGATGTAGAATGTACACAGACCTCAAACAACAATAAGGTAAATTTTATTCCATTTAGGCTTTGTGTCAAGTACATTATCACAGGTTTGGTTGCCCAGATCTGCAAGGACTCAATGCTTTAAAAGAAGGCCAAAACACCCTTGAAATGACTGCTGTAAATGAATAGACTGTGTGTTCTTATGATTTGATTACTGAGGAGACGTATGACATAAAGGTCACTAGAAATAAATTAATTATTTGGTGACATCATTTGAAACTCATCGTCACATTCTGCCCATACTCTGTATTCCCAAATCTCTTGATATTTCCCATTAAATTTAAGAATAAAGCACCTGTTCCCCCATCAATTTCAGGAAGGGGACAGAATCATTTTAATCTGTAAAAACTCTTATGTTTTTACAAATTAGAATGGTTCTGTCTGCCTCCTGAAATTGACGGTGTCCATTTTCAAGGTCCAGGCAGCGTTCCTGAGGAGAGACCAACAACCGGGAGCGTCCGTGGCTGAATACGCGGCAGCCCTGCAAATGGCGGCAGGCCTGTACGACTGGGAAACTGTGGAGATATCCCTCAGAGACCGGCTACTCTGCGGTCTGCGGGACGAGGAGACCCAGCGAAAACTAATGACCCGGGGCCGCGACCTGATGCTCCAAGATGTGATGAAGGAAGCTCAGGTGGCCGAGGCAGTGAGGAGCAGGGTCAAGATATTTAAGGCACGACCTCCGGCTCTCGAAGGGCCAGTGGTCACGGTGAAGGCAGCCTGGCATACACCGCAGCCTCCGAAGAGTCCGCCATCCTCATCGGAGGCCTCCGCAACCGCGGGTTCGGGTTCCAGCGAAGATGACAATGTCCAAAATGTGCAAAAAAAGTCGGTGGAGAGTCACACTCACTCGAAAGGGAGCCATCAATGTGATGGCTGTAGAGCATCTCACGAGCAGAGAAGGTGCCCTTTTCAGAAAGTGGAGTGGCACAACTGCGGGCGGCGAGACCACATTGCCAAGGTGTGCAGGCGATGGCGAACGGAGGACAAGGGCTCAGCAGAATGACCTCAACGGAAGGCGGCCGGGATTGGAAAGGTCTCCGATGATGACGACGTGCCAGCAGTGAACCGCGTGTCCCTGGAGCACCGGCGTTTTTTGGTTGAGGTACTGTTACAAGGGGTCCCGGTTAGGATGGAAATAGACTCAGGGTCGTCCTACTCCATCCTTTCACAGAAGGAGTTCCTGTGCATTCCCCCTAATGCGCGGCCCAAGCTGAGGGCCTTGAAGACGAACTTGCGGGACGTACAGGGTTATGGGATCCCGGTGTTGGGGGTGGGGAACTTCACAGTAAAGTTTAAAAGGTTCATGGAGAAACTGCCCCTAGTAGTTCTTTAAAAAGGGTCTTGTTGCCTCCTGGGGACTCAGTGGTTTGCCCCCCTGGGAATCGAACTGTCCGGCATAAACGCCATCAAGGGGGGGAAAGTGATGTAATGTTGGGCTGAGCAGAAGGGACCTTCTGTTCTCTCTCAAAGGTGGGCCACTAAAGGTGGATTTAAATGAAGAAATCCTTCTAAATGTTTTTAAAAGCAAGGTGAAAGTTACCTGATGTGAGACAGTCTCAAAAAATAATTTTTTGGAGAAGCGGCAGGTCGGATTACAGGAGGATAGCAAGGTAAACAACTGGAGCGGAGCGGAGACGCTGTGCTGTGATTAGAAGGCAGCGGGGGGGGCTTGAAGAGGGAGAGAGAGTGGAGATTCTACTCCTCTCTTTAATTCGAGAAACAAAGGAACTTGTTCCCCGAGCCTTGAATTTGGACGGAGGAGGAGACAGAGGCAAGATACTGGTTGTGGAGACAGAAGCAAGTGATTGAAAGCAGAAAGATGACTGGCAATGGTAAGTCCAGCGGGAGCGAGAGTCATGGTTGGCTGGTCTCGCTGGCACTGAAGTGGATTGAAGTTTGGTCTCTCTCTGGAACGGAGTGGAATGGAGTAAGGAGGGAGGAGAATAAAGCGGAGATTGTGGACCTTGCATTCTGTCTGAGTTACTACTGTTACTACCTAACAGTTTGAATTGAGTTCTGTTGGTTAAAATGGATTGAAGAAGGGTGTAAAACCTCAATGATTGTGGTGGATTCAGATGCTGCTGTGCTGTGGTTTGCAGTTAAAATGGCGCTGCAAGATTGAGAGTGGAACGGAATGGAATTTGAGCTTGTGACGCAGTTAAGAAAAGTTCTCTTTGCCTGACCTTATTAACTGAGACTGGGAACAGCTGGAAGATAGCTGACTGGACTAAGTTTTGTTTTTTGTAAGTCTTTTTCTTGTTTTTGCTTTAACCGCGAAGATTGTAAAGTGACATAGACGGAGTGGATTTACTTAAAAGGGGAGCCTATATGTGCACGTGATTTTTTCTTTCCTTTCACTTACTTTTTGGAAGGGAATTTTTTCCTGGTAGTTACGGCTGGAGTGAGTGGAGTGAGAATGGACACTATAAGAAAGAAGATATTCTATATCTATGTGGTTGAGTCAAGTTATTTTGTTTTTATTTTCATTGATAGAATTCTCATTTTTGGCCGTTACTGAATTGGCTCATTTGTAAGGGAAAGGACTTCATCAAATAGAGAATAATCAAGAGAACACCCAAGTTTCGACTGTAGGACTTTTTTTTTAATTTTAATTTTTAATTTTGTTCAGATGGAACTGGCCTATTGATATAATTTTTGGCGGTTAAAGCAATTATTGTTATTATTATTTTAATTTTAATTTTTTAATTTTAATTTTTTAATTATTATTTAATATCATTTATATATTTTCTCTTTTTTCCTTTTTCTCCATTTTCTCCATTTTTCTTTTCCCTTTCCCTTTCCCCCTTCTTTTTTCTTTCTTTTTCTTCTTTTCTCCCCCTTTTTCTCTTTCTCTTTTTCCTTTCTTTCTTCTTTTTCTATTTTTTGTTCCCCTTTTTAAATATAAAAGTACAGTTGGTATTATTTTCCTATTTTTCTCTTCATTGATGTAGCTCAACATAAAGTGTTTAGAGGTTTGATATTATTTTAATGAAGTTTTTTGAGTTTGTATACGAGTTGTAATTAGATTTTTAAGTGGATGAGTCAGCGTGGTCGTGGTAAAGATAAAGAGAAGAAAATAGCTTGGTCAAGAGACATGGAGACATCGTCCGATAGAAGTTATAAAAGGCTGGTTTGGTTACAAGAGGACTCTAAAGATATGAAGAAGACATTAGCTCAAGAGGTAAAAGATGCAGAGGAACAGGAGAAAGTGAAAAAGATGTTACAACAACAGCAGCAACAAAAGTTAATACAAGGTTCACTTGTTGCAGCAACAGTAACACCAGCAAAGAAATTAGCGACAACTATACTAACATCACCAACAACAGCATCTATGGTACCAGTGACAACAACAACAGCTCCAGTAATAAAGACAATAAAGACAACAGTACCTACACCACTGGTGACAACAACAACAGTCTCAGTAACAAAGATGACATCAACACCAACGGTAGCAGCAACAACGACTACAATTACTACAACAGCAATGTCTACAGTAGCAGTAACAGCAGTAACTACAACATTAGTAGCAATGACCCCAATCACAGCAACTATGGCAGGTGGTACAGTAGCATCTGGTGCCATAAGGAAAAGCCCTATGGGGCCTAAGAGTGAATATGAATTGCTTTTTGAAAAGTTAGTAGGAATGGAGTCATTAAGTAAAGATGGACAGAAGCAAATGGGAGCAATGTCTGATAAATTTGATAAAAGATTTGATGATATAGAAAAAGGACAAGTTACCTTAAAGAAAGATCATGAAGAAATCAAAAAAGAACAGAAGGAAATTAAATTGGACGTTAAGATGTTGAAAGAGAGAGAGAAGATGAGAGAAACTAAGGTGGATCTTCTGGAGAAACGTGTTGCAACAATGGAGGAGCAGATGAGACGTCCGAACATAGTGATCCGTAACTTACCTGAGAAAAATCCAGACATGTTAAGAGATAGGATTTTGGAGTGGTTAAATGGCATGGCGATGGAGTACAGTTATTCTTCAGAAGACATTGTAAGTCTGTATCATCTCAGACAGAAGAGAGGGAGAACCGCTCCAAGAAATGTGTTGTTAAAATTTGCTTGTGCAGTAGATAAGATGAGATTAATGGCCCATATTAAACAAATGGGTTCAACAGTTTCGAAGATTGATGGAGCAGATGTTGAAGTTTACAATGACATTGCACAGGAGTAAAGATTTTGGCATCAAACCTTGAAACTTATTCCAAAATATTTGATTGGTAAAGGTGTTAAATATAATTGGAAATTTCCAAAAATGTTGACTTTTTGGCACCTAGGTAGGAGATATGTTGTGAGGGAGAATGCTTTTCTATTGGATATACTTGTTGAGGCTAAATTACTGGAGAATGATACTCAAGAATGGGAATTATTGAAGTAAGAACTGTTAACATCCAGTGGCTTACATTTTGATGGACAGGAGGATGATAATGTGCCTGAGGGAGCAGAGGGAGGGACTTAGTGATCTTCAGCTCCCATTGACGCGCTTTCCCCCCCTCCCCTCTTTGGTTATCAAAGGCCTCTTTTTTCTTGGAAAAGTGGGGAGGGTAAAAATTTTATTTTTATTTTTTCTTGTTTTTTGTTATTGTTTGTTCTTGTTTGAAAATTATTGTTTCATTAATGTCTAGGGTAAGAGGTTTAGTTAAATGCACTACCCATGAGGATCATGTTAGAAATGGAAGGATCGAGGTAAAAATTTCCCATGAAGTTTATTAAGATGTTGACATGGAATGTGAAAGGTACGGGTTCCCAAGTTAAACGTAAAAGATTACAAGCAGCTCTTAGAAAAGATCATCCAGATATATTTTTTTTACAGGAAACACATCAAAAATCAGAAGATACCAACAAATTATTTCTGGGTTGGATACAGATATATGAAAAAGCATATGGAACTTCTAAAGCAAGAGGGGTGGCAACACTGATTTCAACAAGATTGGGTTTTGTTTTGACTAAGAATATTTCTGATCTGGAAGGTAGGTTTTTGATTGTAAAGGGTACAATAGACGATGAAGAAGTGACCTTGGTGAATATATAAGCTCCAAATGAACATCAGGATAAGTTTTTAGACAAGGTATATCGAATTTTGGAAAAAGAAAAGATGGTTAAAATGATAGTAGCAGGTGATTTTAATTTAATTCGGTCTAGTATGGATTGCACTAATGTAGATAGGGACAAAATGGGATCAAAAACGAAGATATTCGATAATTGGGTAAAACCTTTAGGATTAAAAGATGTGTGGAGAGAATTTAAAGGAACAGAAAGAAAATATAAATATTTTTCATATGTATACAACTCATATTCTAGAATAGACTGTTTTTTTGTTACTGAAGATATATTTAAGAATATAGAAGGAAAAGATATTGGAATTTTCAAAGAATCAGACCATGCTAAACTTTTAATGCAATTGGGAATTGGGAAATCAGAGAGGGGAAAAAGTAGTTGGAGATATGATTCAAAATTGTTTAATGAGCCTGTAAATAAGGAAAATATGGAAAAAGTTTGGAATCAATATTGGCAATGGAACGATACAGGTGAAGTAACATATAATGTAGTGTGGGATGCTATGAAGTCGGTTTTTAGAGGAGAATGTATTAAACTAAATAGTATAAGAAATAAACATTTAAAGGATAAATATGAGGAAATTGAAAGAGAAATTGTCCATTGTCACCTATACTTTTCGTGATGGCCATGGAATTATTAGCGACACTTATAAGAGAAGATAGAAAGATTGAGGGAATAGAAGGAGTAAAAATTAGTTTATATGCTGATGATACAATGGTCATAATTAAAAACCCTGTGAAAACAATGGAACATATCCAGGTACATTTGAGGGAATTTGAGGAAAAGACGGGTTTAAAAGTGAATTGGGATAAATCTGAAATGATTATTTGTAATGGAAATGAAGAAGATCAAAAAAAGATAAAGGAAAGATATAATATACAAATTAAAGATAGTGTGAAATATTTGGGAATTAATATTGCAAATAAAATAGAAGAATTTAAGAGACTAAATTATGATAAACAAAGAATGGAAATAAAGGGGAAAATAAAGCAATATAATAAGTTAAATTTGTCTTGGTTTGGTAGGATAGCTTTGTGTAAGATGAAATTATTGCCAAAGATTAATTTTTTGTTTGATGCCCTACCAATTCACTTTAAAGAAAAAGATATAAAGATTTTTCAGAGCATGATAAATACTTTTTGTAATGGGTGGAAAAGACCGAGAATTACAAAAAGTTTATGGTATATATCGCAAAAAGAAGGTGGATTGGGTATTCCAAATATTAAACACTATTACAGAGCATTTCAGTTAAAAAATGTTGTAAAAATTATAACAAAACCTGATGTTATTTGGGACGAGATAGAAATAATAGAATTACAACAATTTGGGAAGGCAATTTTTTTGGATAAGGGGATGAAAATAAAGGTAAATAATCCATTAACGAAAGCAATGATGGAGGTTTGGAAAAATATTAAAGAGAAAATAGTGCCGGGAATTTCCCCGATAATGGATTTGGAAGATGTTAAGACTTTCCCTTTGAAAGTAGACAAAAGAATAAAGGATATACTTCTGAGAAATGATGTGTTTCTGTTAAAAGATTGGATAAAAATGATGGATAACTTGGAATTAAGAGCTGAAGTGTTTAAACAGATGAAATTGAACTGATTACAAATAATTTTGGTAAAAAAGTGGGGGAAGAGATATAAAGAGGAGCTTGGTTTATAGAGAGGGAAAACAGAATTTGAGGAGATGATTTGTAAAATAAGAAAAGGAGAAATGGAGATAAAAGGTTTAGTTAGTAAAATATATAGAATTTTGAATAAGGATGAAAGCTCACAAAATGTGTTGAGAACATTATGGGAAGAAGATTTAAATATAAGAATTTCGGAATCACAGTGGAAGAATAAATGGAGGAGAAGAATTATGAAAAATCTTTCTGTAAGATTAAAAGAACATAATTAAAAAAATATTGTGGAGGTGGTACCTGACTCCAGTTAAATTGTATCGAATGGATAATAGTAAATCAAGAGATTGCTGGAGATGTAAAAGTGAGCTTGGAACATATGAACACATGTGGTGGAGTTGTAAAGTGGTTAAGATTTTTTGGAAACTAATTGAGAAAGAAATTTCAGCGATTACTAAAGTCGATATAAAACTGGAGCCAGGTATCGCCTTGCTGACGGGATTGGATGATATAAATATGAGTACAAACAAAAAAGAACTGGTGTCAATAATGTTAACGGCTGCAAGACTGTGTATAGCGAGAAAATGGAAAAGTGATTTAAGGTTAAAAATTGATGAATGGTATAAAGAAATGTGGGAAATTGCATTAAATGATAAATTGACCTGTGAATTGAATGTGAAGAAAGGTATCTTAAAAGAGAACAAATTTGGGAAATATGGAAACCATTTGTGGAATTTGTCCTTGTGAGTGATAAAGAGGATAAGCCGGTACCTCAACATATGAGCTTCTGGGAAAATTAAATTAGAAATTTGATCCTCATGGTTTGTAAATATCACTGGGTGTTATAATTTGTAATACAACAAATTAATGTAATGTGATTTTCTTTTTTCTGATTTGTAATTTCTTGTATTTGCTTTTTTAAAAAATATATCATTTATATTTTTTTTTGAAAAACTTAATAAAAATATTATAAAAAAATAAATAAATGCCATCAAGACTGACCCAACACAAGATGTGTGCGATGCACACCCAGCTCAGGAAGTACAGGGGCCCCCAGTTTCGTTTGACTTGGACTCAGAAATCAGACCCATACGGCTCAAACCAAGAAGAGTCCCCTTCGCCCTTAAGAACAAGATTGAGGCGGAATTGGACAAATTGGTGGGTCAGGGGATTTTGGTTCCAGTGGATTCTGCAGAGTGGGAAACTCCGATTGTTACAGCATTGAAATCTAACGGGGAGGTTAGGATTTGTGCTGATTATAAGTGTACGATCAACAAGGCCATTCAGCCCAATGCATATCCGGTGCCGGTAGTTAGCCACTTACTAGCCACTCTACACGGGGGTAAATGTTTTGCTAAGCTACATTTGGTGCAGGCGTACCAGCAGCTCACTGTAACTCCAGCTGCCGCCGCTGCGCAAACCATCATCATGCACAAAGGTGCATTCAAGGTAACGCGCCTACAGTTCAGCGTAAATTCGGCCCCCGGGATTTTCCAGTCCCTTGTGGAGCGCCTTTTAAAGGGCCTCCCAGGTGTTCTCCCCTACTTCGACGATGTTTTGATAACTGGGGGAAGTGAATCGGAACTAGCGAAAAGGCTAGACAAGGTCCTAACAGTATTCGAGAAAGCGGGACTGAGGTTGAGGAGGGACAAATGTGTGTTTTTTGCAAGGGAGGTTGGGTTTCTCGGGTTCAAGATAACACCCGATGGTATTAAGCCCTCCGAGTCAAAGGTTGTGGCTGTTCAAAATGCCCCTCGCCCCACCGCGAAACCGGAGCTGCAGTCATTTCTAGGGCTCCTAAATTTTTACCATTCCTTCTTGCCAAGGAAAACATCCGTTGTGGAGCCACTGCATTAATTACTGAAGAAAGACGTGGTTTGGCGGTGGGGAGATAACCAGGAAAAAGCTTTCAAAGAGCTCAAGAGGCTCCTGTCCTCAGATGCCATTCTGACCCATTTTGACCTGAGGAAACCTGTAGTCCTGGTCTGTGATGCCGCACCAGTGGGGGTGGGGGCCGTGCTGTGCCATGTGTTGGAAAATGGGCGGGAAGCCCCAGTTGCCTTTTACTCCAGGTCACTTTCAAAGGCACAGCGCAATTACGCACAAACAGATAGGGAAGCCCTAGCCATAATTGCGGGGACGAAGAAGTTCCATGATTTCCTGTATGGTTGACAGTTCACCATCATGACTGACCACAAGCCCCTTTTGGGGATTTTCACCACGGGCAAGCCCACACCACAGATTCTGTCTCCCAGAATGCTACAATGGGCCATCTTCCTCAATGCCTACCAGTTCGCACTGGTCCACCACCCGGGGAAGGAGATCTCCCACGCGGATGCGCTTTCCCGGTCCCCCTTCCCACAGTTGGGAGACCCCGAATGTGAGGTAGAACACGAGCACCAGGTTCTGCTGATCGAGTCTCTCGGCTCAACCCCCATAGTACCCGCAGACCTCGCCACAGCCACAGCAGCAGACAAAGCTCTGTCCCTAGTCAGTTCCTGGGTTAAGAAAGGGTGGCCCATGACTCCTCCTGCGGAGGAGTTCAAAGCATTTTTCAAACGGAGGGACTCTACATAGAGAGGGGCTGCCTCCTCTGGGGCCAACAGGTGGTCATTCCCAAAAAGCTATGACCGAAAGTGCTCAAGCTACTGCATACCATCCACCCGGGGATCGTACGCTCTAAGAGTCTGGCCAGAAGCTATTTCTGGTGGCCCCAGATAGATGCTGATATAGAGCACGTGGTGGGCACTTGTGAGAGTTGAAGCAAAGATGTAGGGGACAAACGTGGAAACTAGAGTAAACTGGAACCGTTTGTCTTGGCAAATAAGATTGATTTAATGATTTCTGCAAGCTTCTCAAAAAGTCTTTATAACACAAAGATCCGAACTCCTTTCAATAACAGGAATTTTCAGTTATTTCCTCAGGGATCTAAATAAACAATTTAACAATATTTACCAACAGATATATACATATATACACGATCTTGGAATAAAGGTTTACACCTTCCAATGACCCATCAATAGACGTATTTTACCGGCTTGTGCTACGGGATTTGGAGATCAGTGAAAAACAGAAGAATAAATGGGATAGCAATCTTTCCCTTGGTGATATTCAATTGCTGGAAGAGTTATCTGTGGACCCTGATATCATAGTAAAAAAAGCAGATAAGGGAGGGGGCATTGTTATCATGGACATTAATGAATAAGGAGTTAAATCATGATTCTACAGATAGGATTTTAAATCTCCTTAAAAATGTTTTGTTTGAAGGCGTAGCTATGGGTTATATTTCAGAATCAACCCATGACTTTCTGTATAATAACAATCCAAAAGTGTCTGTATTCCACTTACTCCCCAAAATTCAAAAGGACCGATCCGCTGACGGCCTTACGCCAGGGAGACCCATTGTCTCCTAGATCGGTTTCGCTCTCGAACCCACATCTCGATTTTTGAATTACCACCTCAGTCCATTCACTTTGAACACAGCCTCATATATTAAAAATACAACAGATTTTATTACCCAAGTAGAAGGGGTGTACATGCCTAGGGGAGGGGGCTTTATCACTATGGACATCCAGGCACTCTATACCAATGTGTCATTGGACGACATTAAAGAGATAGTACATCAACACTTAGAGACCCGTATCGAACTGCCCCCCCACACACACACACACTTTTTGTTGGAACTTCTTGATTTAGTTTTGGATCACAATTTTTTTAGGTATGGTAAATTATTTTATTTACAAACAAAAGGAGTGGCCATGGGGAGCTCGGTAGCGCCATCCCTGGCCAACCTGTATATGATTTGGTTTGAAAGTGAATTTATTTTAAACTTGGGGAATAATCCTTTTTCTCATCATATTATCACCTATAAACGATTTTTAGATGATCTTTATTTCATTGTTGATGATTTGAGCATAGCACCTCAATTTGTGTCTTGGGTAAATAGTCTGAATAACAATCTAAAATTTACTCATAATACTGGGGCAGAATCAATACCTTTCTTGGATGTGAGTACGTATGTTTCAAAGGAGCGGAGAGTTTTGGTCAGGCTATATAGAAAAACAACTGACAGAAACGCCTACCTGGACTTCAATTCATTTCATCCATACCATTTAAAATATAACCTGCCGTATGGACTGTTCTTAAGAGCAAAACGGAATTCCACTGTTGAGAAAGACTTTGATATGGCAAGTGGTACCATCTCCTCATATCTGCATGTTAAAGGCTACCCGGATAAAATCATTGAGGAAAACCTAGCTAAAGCAAGAGCTGTACCCCGGGATAGATTGTTTCAACAAACCGCCAGGACACCGGAGAGTAAATTGCATTGTTCATTTGTGTTTTCACCATTGTCTGGACAGATACAAAAAATTATCAAAAGACACTGGCACATTGTTAATCACATACCTGGTTGCTCCTCTCTGCCTAGGATAGGGTTGAGGAAATCAAGATCGATACAACAAATAGTGAGTAAAACAGACCATGAAACACGCTTTCTACCCAAACAACCATTATAGTGGGTCATTTTCGATGTGGTCATTGTACACATTGTGCCCTAGCCTGGCAGACTAAAACAGTCTTGATCCGTAGCAGCAGTTACACTTTATATTTAAAACAATTCTCAAATTGCAACAGTTCCGGATGCATCTATCTATTGACATGTTCTTGTGGGTTAGGTTATGTGGGGGTGACTTCCCGCAAAATAAAAACTAGGGTGGGGGAACACAGATCTAAAATTCGCAATAAGAACCTGTCTGCACCGCTTGTCAGCCACTTCATTGAAGCAAACCACAACGACCAAGATTTCAAATTTGTAGTACTGGAGAGTTATAAACAACAACCATTTCACCGCACTAACTTAGATATTGCTTTAAGACAGAGGGAGAATTATTTCATCCATCGGTTCAACACCTTGTACCCATTTGGGCTCAATCAAGAAATTGATTTTACTTGTTTCTTATAATTCCTGTCCTTAATCAGCTGTGTAAGTTCAGTATCCTTAAATATGAACTCTGACTAGTTTGGTTGACGTCCGTCGACACCATAAGAATAAACGGGTGAGGTCTAGGACACGATATAATAAATAAATAACAACGAATTGGACTTTAATAAGACACTACAGGTAATATTGTAAACCTTTATTCCAAGATCGTGTATATATGTATATATGTATATATGTATATATGTATATATGTATATATCCTTGTATATATCTGTTGGTAAATATTGTTAAATTGTTTATTTAGATCCCTGAGGAAATAACTGAAAATTCCTGTTATCGAAAGGAGTTCGGATCTTTGTGTTATAAAGACTTTTTGAGAAGCTTGCAGAAATCATTAAATCAATCTTATTTGCCAAGACAAACGGTTCCAGTTTACTCCACTTGTGAGAGTTGCCAGAGCTCTCGACCCGAGGAGTACCAGCTTCCCCACAGAGCATGGGACATGGCTTGCAGCCGATGGTCCCGAGTGCACATCGACTTCGCTGGCCCGTTCCGGGGCTACCTTTTCCTGTTGATAGTAGATTCGTACGCCAAGTGGTTGGAGGTCATTCCAATGTCCAACACCTCATCAGCCGCAACAATAAAGCAGTTGCGCAGGGTGTTTAGTTGCTTCAGTTTATCCGATCTGCTGGTCTCCGATAACGCCAGTACCTTCACGTCTGCCGAATTCAAGGCGTTCATTGAGAGGAACGCCATTCGGCACATCACCTCTGCTCCGTTCCACCCCGCCACAAACGGTCAGGTAGAATGCCAGGTGCGGACCACAAAAGACGCACTGCGGTGAATGGGCCCCGGGGATTTGAACCTCCAACTGTGCCAGTTTCTAATCTGCTACAGGGCAACTCCCCTGGTGTCCAGGCTCTCACCTGCAGAGCTCCTCATGCGTAGGAAACCCGTAACACTTTTTCATCAGTTGGATCCGACCAGGGTGGAGGATGAGGGGAGGAATATAGAAATTGGGAGCACCAAAAGTTTTGCAGTAGGGGAACCGGTGCATTGTAGAAATTATGCGACCTTGGGACCAACATGGGTTCCAGGAGTGGTAGTTGAGCAAACGGGGCTGGTGTCATACAGGGTAGAAAGCAGTACAGTTCTACTGTGGAGAAGACATGCCGACCAACTCAGGCGTCGCGTCACCAGCAGCCAGGGCGAAGAGAGCCAACAAGGAGAGTCAACGTTAGGGTTCTCCCCCACCCATTTATCCGAAGGGGGAGATGCAGAGTGCTCTCCAAGTACAAATACATATCCTCGGCTCCCACCAAGAGCGGAGGGAGAGGGGGGCGTGGCTAAGATGGACGGCGAGTAACACGCAGATTTGTGTGCTCACGCTTATCAAAACGGTAATCAATGAGAAAATTGAGCTAATTGAGTAAATTTCTGAGAATCTTTGTTGTGAAAAGACCCTTTCTTGCTTGCCTGTTTGGAAAAGTTGTTTCAGGGCAGTCGAAGTTCGGGAGGCATTCTCGGCGGGAGAGGTGTGCGATGGAAGCCGCAGCTTCTCCGGCAGAGGAGCCGAGAACGGGACCTGAGAGACAGCGGTGAATCGAGAAAAGTGGGAAAATCAGCAAGAAAGTGAGTTAAGTAATGGATACAGCGACGGTGGCTAGAGGGAACAGTGGACTATTTTGAAGAAATCGGAGGTTGCAAGAGTAAGTAGAAGAGGATTGAAGGGTGGTGGATGGGACGATAATGGCGGCGACCCTGGAATTCGAAAGTGGAGACCGTGTTATGGTTAATAGCTTTTGAGCGGCCCCGGGGAATTGTGGAATTGTGGAGTGAGTTGGAGTGATTTGGAGGGCTTGAAAGTGGACAGAAGAAGGAAAGAGATTAGATTTTAGGCATTGGTCGTCTCAGGAGGTTGTGAAGTGGAAGAAAGGAAGAATGGATTTTTAAAGTTTGCTGGTCTGGGGAAGAAGGAGGAGGGGCTCCCCCCTGAAGCTGCCGCAGCCGCTGGGAAAAGGGAGATACGATCGCTCTAAAAGTTGGGTTCCTGTGCTTTTACTCCTTTGCCTTGTGGATTAAGTTTTTATTCCTCCTTTTTCTGCTTTTTTTCATCCAAAACTTGGGATTTGTGAGCTTTTATTTTTTTTCTTCTTCCCTGTGGATTTGGATACAAGTGGATATATTTGAATATTTGCCTCGTTGGAAATCCAGCTATATGCCGATGGGATTACTTTTCCTTTTTTTCAAGGAGGGAGCTCTGTGCAAGATCTGAAGTTTTTTGAAGGCAATTTTTATGAGTGTTTTTCATCCGGGGTGTGTTGGTTGATTTTGGTGGCGAGTTTCCCGTGGATTATAAAACTTATTGGCTGCTTTTGGTTCCGTCCCCTCATGGATTACAATAATTAATTTTTCGTCGGTTCCTCTCTCCTATTCAAGTTACACCAAGCTCAAAAGATTATTGTCAATCTTGGCTGCATTGGAATAGACCTAAGAGGAGGGTTCAACGAGAGTTTAGTGCATTGCAGCATTAAAACTTTTAGTGGACATCATCATGGATAAGGGCACAAGAGGAAAAGCAAAGGAGGAGGAGCCGGTGGTGAAATCCAAGAGAAAGGAAAAAGCACCAATGGAGGAGGTTCCTCCATCATCATCACCATTACCTGAACCTTATGATCAAACTCAAATTATGGTGGAACTTGGCAAATTGTTTCAGAAGATTGAGAAGTTGGAAGAGGCAAGAGTGAAGGACAAAAATGAAATGTTGAAAAAACAGGATAAGGTGGTTACAACTGTTGTGGATTTCTCAAAAAAAAGTAGAATTAAGTTTGCAAAAAATAGAAGGAAATGTGAAATTGGTTCAAAATGAAGTGAAGGCTATGAAAGGCGAAATAAAAGGGACACAGGAAGGGGTGAGGGAGAATAAGGTGAAAATTGATGAGCAGGAAAAAAGGATTGATGCTATGGACGATATGATGAGAAAGCAGAATATTGTGATACGCCATGTGATTGAAAGGACGCCAGACCAGCTAAGAGACAGAGTTGTCCAGTGGTTAAATAATTTGAAAATGGGGAAGGAATTTGTACAGGAAGATATTGTAAGTGCCTATAGGGTGGGTCCAAGAAGAGGAAAAGTGGTTCAAAGAAATGTTTTGGTTAAATTTGCAAATTGTGGAGATAAACTTAGAGTAATGGCCTTTTTAAAACAAGCTGATTCTGGCGCTCTGAAAATCTATGGTTTTGATGTGGAAGTATACAATGATATCTCTATTAAGGAAAGGGCCTGGAGATATAAGATGAAACCGGTAACTAAATTGTTGATGAAGAAAGGCATAAGGTACAATTGGAGATTCCCACAGCAGTTGAGATTTTTTTCCGGAAAAAAATGCAGGTTATTGATGAGAGGACCGATCCACTGGAGTACTTGAGTTTGCTTGATCTGGTTAAGGCGGGATCTGAGGGGTGGGTAACCCTTAGAAAAGATTTGTTGGAATAGGGTGCCATAAGAAGAGACTACGAGGGGGCAGATGCTGGTGGTGCCACGGGTGGAGGGCCGGAGGGACGAGAAGAGGAGGAGTTGTCATTGATTATGGTGGAGGAAGAGGCAAGTAAGGAACAGTGAGTAATGGATTATGATGTAACAATTTTTATATAATTAAGATATTAGAAAGGGGAAGATGCGTGGTGCACCAACTTATATGCGCATCTTGCATGCCCCCCTCCCCTCTTTGGAGATTGAAGGCGGCTTTTTTTCCAAAGAAAGTGGGGAGTGTGGTATTGTGTGTGTTTTGTATGTTTTTTTCTTAGAGGTGAGGGATTTGTGACAGCACGCCCAATGGAGAGCCTGGAAGTAAGAGAGGGCGAAATTGAAATAAATTATGAAAAGTATTAAAGTTTTAACTTGGAATGTAAAAGGTACAGGTTCTGTTCTTAAGAGAGGTTAGAATTGACTTTGAAGAAGGATAGACCCGATATCGTCTTTTTACAGGAAACCCATCAAAAATCACAAGATACAAACAAAATTTTTCTAGGGTGGATGCAACATTATGAAATGGCGTTTGGTACTTCAAAAGCAAGAGGAGTTGCAATTATGATTTCTAAAAGATTAGGATTTGAGATAACAAAAAGTATTGCAGACCAGGAAGGCAGATATCTGATAGTGAAAGGGAAAATAGATGATGAGGAAATAACTTTGGTGAATATCTATGCTCCAAATGAACATCAAGCTGAATTTTTAGAAAAAGTCCATAAAATCGTGGTGATAGAAAAAGTGGTAAAGATGATAGTGGCCGGGGATTTTAATTTGATAAGGTCAAATTTAGATTGCACGAATATAACAAGGTGTGGAGCAGGTATTAAAGGGAATATTTTGGATAATTGGATGGTTGCATTAGTGCTGAAAGACTTTTGGAGAGAGATTAAGGGATCGGAAAGGGCGTACTCTTATTTTTCACACGTTCACGGGTCCTACTCTAGAATAAATTATGTGTTCCTAACTGAAAATATGGTCAAAAATATTGAGGAGATTGAAATAGGTATTTTTAAGGAATCAGATCATGCTAAAGAAATTTTGGAACTGAGGATACAAAAGGATAATAGAAGAGGAAGAAATTGGAGATACGATCCTAACTTATTTAAGGATCAAAAATGTAAAGAACAAATTACAGAAAGTTGGATGGAAAGTTGGCAGTGGAACGATAATGAGGAGGTAACTTTTAATGTGGTCTGGGACACCATGAAGTCGGTTTTTAGAGGGGAAAGTATAAAATTGGCAAGTAATAGGTACAAAAAGTATAAGTGAGCACAGGATGAAAAAGAAAAGGAAATAAAGCAATTACAGGAAGAGCATTCAAAAAAGCAGGATAAAATTTTTTTCGCTAAATTACAAAAGCTAAAGGCAGAATTGATGGGCAAGGACATAGAAAAAGTAAAAAAAGACTTGATATACTTAAATAGAGAATATTTTGAATTTAGTAATAAAAATTCAAGATTATTGGCAAGAGCGGCAAGAGCTAAAAGGGATAAAAAGGAAAATGGAGTTTTGGTCAATAAACAAGTGATAAGGTGTAACAAAGTTAGTGACAAATGTAAAATTGTGAAAGAATTTTATCAAGCACTATATACAAAAAAAGAGATAGATGTGGGGAAGCTTAAAAGGATTTTGGAGAGGCAATTAGCGAGTGGAATAAAACAGGAACACCAGGATAAAATGGAAGAGCAAGTTTCAGAGAAGGAGGTAAAGGAGGTAATTAATGGTTTGAAGTCGGGGAAAGCCCCGGGAGATGATGGATTACCGACTGAGTTTTACAAGGAATTTAAAGATGTTGTGGTACCAAAGCTGGCAAAGTTATACAACTATATTTTAGATGGTGGACAAATTCCGACCTCATGGTATAGGACTACGATCGTTCTGCTGCCAAAATTGGGAAAGAATTTGGAAAAAGTGGAGTCTTATAGACCAATTTCTCTTATAAACCAAGATGCTAAGATCTTCACAGCAATATTGGCTAACCGTTTAAACAAATTTATGGGTGAATATATAAATGTTGATCAAGTAGGTTTTTTAAAAGGGAGACATATGGCTGACCTGACTAGGAGGGTGTTAGATTTAATTGATAACGTAAATCAAACGAAGGAAATGGTGGGGTTAATATCTTTGGACATTTTTAAGGCATTCGACTCCTTACAATGGTCTTCGATTAAGAAAATAGTTAAAAGCTATGGATTTGGGGACAGATTTAGAAGGGTAATTGATTTGTTATATCAGAAAGGGATTGCTAGGATCAGAGTAAACGATGAAGTTACAGATGAGGTAAAGCTTGAGGCAGGTACTAGACAGGGTTGTCCTCTATCCCCTATTCTGTTTATTATGGCAATGGAAATCTTGGCTAAAAGTATAAGAGAAGATCCAAATATAGAAGGGATAATGGGTAATAAGATAAGTATGTATGCAGATGATACATATATAATGGCTAAGCATCCGGAGAGGGTCATGGATAGGATTAAAATACAAATTGAGGACTATGAGGATATAACGGGGCTGATGATAAACTGGGATAAGTTGGAAATGATGTTGTGTAATATGGGGGAAGGGGAGAAGGAAAAGATGGCGGGATTATCTAACATACAAATTAAAGATAAGCTGAAATATTTGGGGATAATTATTTCAAATAGATTGGAAGATCTTAAAAGATTGAATTATGATATCTTGAAAATGGAATTTAAGATTAGAATACAAAGTCTTTTAAAGTTGAAGTTGTCATGGTTCGGGACGATTGCAATCTGCAAAATGATGTTGTTACTGAGAATTAATTTCTTATTTGATGCACTTGCAATCCAAATGAATGAAAAGGAAATTAATGAGTTTCAAAAGATGTTCAATAATTTCTGTAATGGAGGTAAAAAAACCTAGATTACTAAAGAAACTTTGGTATCTGCCTCAGAAAGAAGGGGTTTTAGGAATGCCAAATCTATTAGCACATTATTGTGCTTTTCAAATTAAGAATGTTGTGAAGATCTTGGCAAGAGAAAAAGTAATCTGGGAGGAGATTGAGATGAAAGATTATAGGAATATTGGCAAAATGATTTTTTTGGGAGATAAGGTTAAAATGACAGTTACCAGTAATACAATGATGAGGGGACTCGTGAACGTGTGGAAAAGATTAAAGAAGGACTTGGCCCCAGATGTCTCTCCAATTTTGGAATTGGCAGATATGGCATGCTTTCCGATAAAAATAGATAAAAAAATAAAGGAAACATTGGATAAAAATGAAGTTTTCCTGGTGAAAGACTGGTTAAGGATTTGTGGTGATGAAAATAAGAAGAAAAAATTGTTTGAGCAGTTAAAATTGGATTGGTTCAGACAATGAAGGTTAATAATTGGAATAACAAATATAGAAGAGAATTAGATATAGGTAGAGAGAAGACGGAATTTGAAGAACTGGTTTAAAAAATTCGAAAAGGAGATAAAAGCATTAAGGGTATATTAAGTAAACTTTATGCTTTAATAAATGGGGGGGGGGGGCGAACCACAGGAAGATTTGAAATTGAAGTGGGAACAGGATTTGAATATAAAGCTAGGAAAAGATGAATGGAGAAATAAGTGGAAAAAGAGGATAATGAGAACCATATCGGTAAGAATTAAGGAGCATAATTACAAAATGTTGTAGCAATGGTATCTGACACCACTGAGGTTACATCAGATCGATAATAAAAAGAATAATTTATGTTGGAGATGTAAAGACACTATTGGAACCTATGAACATATGTGGTGGAGCTGTAAAATGATAAATGATTCTTGGAGAAGAATAGAAAAAGAGGCTGGGGAAATAATGGGTAAGAAAATTAAACTGGTGTCAGGTACCGTTATGCTAACAGATGTGGATGGTATGTGTCTAAACAAGGAGGAAAAAGAGTTATTAGAAATAATGCTAACAACGGGTAGACAATGTATTGCTAGACATTGGAAAAATGATGTAATCATACAGACGGGAGAGTGGTATAAAGAAATGTGGAATTTAGCATTGAATGATAAATTGACATGGGAGATAAGAGTAAAAAGGGACAAACTGAAAGAAAATAGATTTTGGAATATTTGGAAGCCTTTTGTTGATCACTCCCTCACAGGTGGAGAAAGTAGTAGACCTGTACCATCTCAAAGTAGTTTCTGGAGATAAATATTGGGACAGAGCTCTCCAGGGCAATGTAAATAAACACTGGGTGAAATGTAAGTGAAAATTGGATTTTGATAGTTGTTTCTACTGAAATGTTTCATGAGTTGGTTATAGTTGTAGTGTTAAATAAAGAACTTCAGCGAAGATCTTCTGAAATAGGTTAGATGCTTTTCCAGTGGATGTTCAACGTTATAGATAGTTATAATAGATAATAGTTCAATTATCATGTATGTGGTTATTTTTTATGAAACTTATGTATTTTCTTTCTTTTTAAAGTTGTATTGTTTTCCTTATGTTTGTATATTTTTGAAAAAGTTAATAAAAAATATTTTTTTAAAAAAAAAGAGCGGAGGGAGATAATATAAATCCATATCCCTTGGAAGCATCAGGGGGGGAAGAGGATGACGAAGTGGTTGAGGAGTTTGATTTTGATTTTTGAAACCAGGAGGGTTTTGAGGAGTGGTCCCCCACCCATCCGAGCGAAAAGCGGGGTTTTTGTTTAGTCCCAGGTGCCCCCAGTTTCTCAGGGTTAGAATTTACCCCTACCCCTCAACGAGAACCATCCAGGACAGCGAATCCACAGCAGATCGCTAACGAGTCTCATTCTCCCCTTGCAGGGCGAGAATCCGTGGAACACGGAACCCCCAGTTCCCCTGAGCTCAGCCAAGCTGCCGTACGCCCCAAGCGCACATGCGGAAAACCACAATGGTTGAGGGACTTCATCCCATCCTAGGGGGGGAGGGGTGTTGTGAAAAGTGCTCAGGCTACTGCACACCAGCCACCCGGGGATCGTACGCTCTAAGGCTCTGGCCAAAAGCTATTTCTGGTGGCCCCAGATAGACACTGATATAGAGCACATGGTGGGCACTTGTGAGAGTTGCCAGAGCTCTCGACCCGAGGAGTCCCGGGTTCCCCATAGAGCATGGGACACGGCTTGCGGCCCATGGTCCTGAGTACACATCGACTTCGCTGGCCCGTTCTGGGGCTCCCTTTTCCTGTTGATAGTAGATTCGTACTCCAAGTGGTTGGAGGTCATTCCAATGTCCAACACCTCATCACATATACAGTACAGTAATTGAGGTGAGAGAACTGATGATGGGTCTTTGACAAAATTCTCTTTCTTTAATACAGTACCTGTAGAAAGTCCCCTGCATGAATAATATGCTTGCATGGACAGAGGTTTCACATCTGCATTCTGCAAGTCAGATTGGATGCTGGACTGGAACAGGGCACCTCCCTCCCAAATTTGGAAGGGCATTCCCTTGCCCTGGTCACATACCCTCTATGCTGAAAGTAACTTTAAACCTACCGGATCAAATGCCTTCAATAATCGCATTTAGGCTCAGATGAAAGGTAGATTTTTTAAAATAAGCCAACTACATGATAACCCCTGTCCACTAGAAATAGAAACCATCACTGTTCATTTTTCATGATGCCAGCAGAATGGTCATCATGCCACGGAGGTTTCTCTAATTCACACACAACACCTTCTGAACAGTAGGAAAGGATTGGTGATAGAATTGCTGGTGTGACACAGTATGTGATATTCTTAAAGAGATGGAGGAGGGATCCGTGCCAATCAGAGGGTTCCATTTCCACATCAGGAAGGAAGACAACTATATTTGTCTTCCCACTCTTCAAAACAAAATCCACAATACGGCATGCCCTGCCCCTCCATATTCCATCATTTGAGCAAGTGGGACAGTAATGAATTTAAAAATAGTGAAGGTGGAGCAATAGCAACAAGAAGGTATAGTTGAGAAAATATACCCTCTTGTTGATTGCTCCGCCTAAGATCAGGAGAGAAGAAGCAGCAGACATTGAAAGAACTAAGCAAGAGAATGACCCTTAACATCCTCGGAATGGATATGACAGTGGTGGGTTTCAATTTTTTTTACTACCGTACCTACTCTGTGGGTGTGGCATGGTGGGCATGGCCAGGGGAAAGCCCTGCATTGTGCCCGAATTAGGACTACAGTGGAACCTCATACAACAATTGTCCCATATAACAATGAAATCACATTAAAAAAATTATTTGGGAAAAACACTTAGCAAAAAAAATAAATCGTTGTACGATGCATCCCATAGGGAAGATTGCTATACGATGCATGTGTCATATAGCAATTGTTTGGTACAACAACGAGCTCCGTGGAACAGATTAAAATTGTTGCATGAGGTACCACTGTACTTTATTTCAAAACTTGGATGGGCGGGACCAGCCAGAATTTCTGCTACCAGTTCTGGTGAACTAAGGTGAATCTGCTGAATCCCACCACTGGGATATGAGCTTCAAGTCTGTCAACTCAGATCCAGGAAGTGCTTTATGGCAAGAACAAATATTCTTGAGGGTAAACAAGAACAAGATCAAATTAAAAGATGGAAGGAGCTTAATGTATAAGAAACATCATTAAAGGAGGATATAGCTGAGGAACTCAACTTTCCCTACATCATTTGGAGGACCCTGAATAGGCTGAGGGCTGAAGTCCCTAAATGCAGGACCAACATGCTCAAGTGGGGGCTGCTGGTGGACAACAACACACAGTGTGAGTGTGGAGAGATACAGAACCAAGCTCATTTACTGGTCTGCTGATTACTGCCAGAAACATGCACCAATGAGGACTTAGGTTTGGCCAAGGCAAGGCCAGATTTAAGCCTAGGCTACATAGGCTGCAGCCTATGGGCCCGCACCACAGGGGCCCCTGCACCACAACCCCCCAAAAAAATGAATGCAGGCACCAGGCAGGCAAGAAAGAGGTGCACGGGCAAAGGAAAGAGCAAAGTAGGGACAGGAGCGAGAGTGACAGCCACCCGTCTGACTCAGGGGATTGGCTGGTGCGTTGCTCCGGCAATGGAGGGAAGGAGGCAGGAGCTGCGCACACGCCCATCCCTCCACCTCCCGCCCCCATGCTCCGCGTCATCTCCCGACTCCCCCCCTTCTCGGAACGTGGGAATGGACTTTTACACAATATGTTTTCTTGTGAAAAGAGAATTCTGATAGCTTAATGAAAAATCCTATACATGGAGTATGCTGGGACTATTCCACCATTATGCCTGCAATCTGGAATAGCACTGCTGACTTTGCCAAAGCTGCTCCAGTGACACAGCCAACAGCTATCACTACGCTCAAATGTTCCTCCAGCTATGGGTCTCAACATTAAATCTCATTATGCTCTTCATCATCATTGTTTCATGAACATAGTACACACAATGGGAGGAAAGTAGAAAACACTTAACATCTTTGCAAGGATTCTTGGTTAGATGATACACTGGTAGAAGTGGTACAGCTTAGAAACCCCAGAGTCCTCCAGTATCCCCACCCCAGTGTATTCTTTTTATATATGTGAGTACTGCAGGACGGAATGAGCTCCCATCTTTGTCCCAGCTCTTGCCAACCTAGCAGTTCGAAAGCAAGAAATTGCAAGGAGATAAATAGGGACCACTTCGGTGGGAAGGTAACAGCATTCTGTGTGCTCCGGTGTCTAGTCATGCCTGCCACATGACCACGGAAACGTCTGCAGAAACAGACAGCACTGGCTCTTCGGCTTTGAAACAGAGATGAGCACTGAACCCTAGAGTCAGATATGACTGGCTTTCGAGCAAGGGAAACCTTTACCTTTACTTATTATTTTGTAAGCAACCTGATAAAATTGAGTTAAGATTTCAAATTGGTATTGCAAAATGAAATGTTTGAGAATTAAATTAAATTCCTTTATACTTCTCTGCATTAAGTATTGTATTGGTTATTGCACAATAGCAGATTAACCTAAAACTATATTAAGTTTAGATTTAAGCGGCTAGTCTTGTTTAAACTACAGTAATACCTCATACAACGTCCGCTTCATACAACATCGGATCCATACAACTTCGCCCAATTCTGGGGGGAAAGGTGCCTCATACAACGTCACCGGACGTTGTATGAGGCATTAGGGTTTCCGCAAGAGTTTGGACTTGCAGCTTGGAGGCCCCACGGAGCTCGCCCAGCAGCCGGCTGGAGGAGGCGGGGAAGAAAGAACTCGCCGCACTTGGGGCTCGTCTCTCGGGCGAGTTCTTTCTTCCCCGCCTCCAACGGAGTTCGACCGGCAGCTGGCCGGAGGAGGCGGGGAAAGAAAGAACTCACCTGGGAGACGAGTTCTTTCTTCCCCGCCTTCTCCGGCCGGCTGCCAGGCGAGCTCCGTTGGAGGCGGGGAAGAAAGAACTCGCCCGAGAGACGAGTTACAAGAAACAATTCCCCAGCATCACTACAAAATTCAAGAAATAAGATCACCAACAAAGCTTTTGTACACTTGCAGTCTCTTCAAACTATACCCTGTACATGAGTGCTGATATTGCTTTATAGGAAGCAGAACATCAGTCAAAGTGCAGTTCACAGCAGAAAATGCAAGGGCCAGCACTGCTGTGAAGGAGAGACACAAAGCTCATTAGAATGCAGCAGGCAATTGGCAAAGTATTCATGGCATTTTAATGAGGGCTTCGGATTTTCCTGCAGTGCAGTATCTACAGAACAAATCTGTGCACGTGCATTCTGCTCTGATTGTTTTAAATGCAATCTGTCCTGCATTAGACACTTCTCTTGTTCTTACATCAAAATCCAGATGGAAAAATTAAGCCATGATTCAACAGCAGTTTTGAAAATTTACCTTTTTGAGCTATAATCTCAGAACAGTTCTCCCACTCCAAAAATGGCAACTGACCATGGAGCTAAGGGAATTCTTAGAAAAGTAACTTTTCTAAGATCTGGATGTAGAAAGAGAAATAGAGAGGCAGAGACAGATAACTGTATTCAGCCTGACCTGACCTCACAGGGTGTGTATATTTTTTTAGACTTCAATTCCAAGAATTCTCTAAGAATTCCCATTGCATGTCCCAAAAACCCTCCCCTATAGATTCCTACATTATAATAAATAATTTCCTGTCAGAAATTATTCTGGGTTGAAAGGATTTTTGTGGAAGAAACTTCGCTCAGCGAACGCCCAAATGAAGCTCTTTTCATGTCTCCAAGAGCTGGGTCAGAGATGGGCGCTCAATCCATCATGATGTACCTGGGTCTTGAATTGCTGACTTGTCAGCCTTCCAGCTAACAAGGCAAGCTTCTTAACTACTGAGCCACCACAGCCCCTACCCCTACATTACCCTCCTCCAGAGGAAAACCCATTTGAGAGGATGCATTCTAGGCCTCATTTTCTGCTGTAATGTTTCTTGGGAAGAAGCTGCTGCATTGCATTATAGTTGTTTGGGATGTATCCTCTATAGCAGTGATTGCCAACCTTGACACTCCATGCGTTCCTGGACTTTAATTCCCAGAAGCCCATGTCAGCACACCTGCTGATCAGGGCTTCTGGGTCTTGATATTCAAGAACATCTGGAGTGCAAGGGTTGGCCATCACTGCTCTATATACTCTAAAGGGCAATCAGACTATGACTCCCAGGAAGTATTGGTAAAGGCCAAGATTGCAGTTTCTCAAATAAGCCTTGTTTCCTCCCACAAGGCTCCCAAAAGCATATCCACATCAAGAGAGATCTTGAGAGAGGCTTGGAACCTGAGAGGGGACAGTAAACTTTAAATTGAATTGAATTAGATTTTAAATATTGTAGGTCTATGTTGCCATCATTCTTTATGTTTATGCTGTTCTGCCAGCAGGATATCAGCCAAATTAGTTGTACTACCTTCTGACTTTCCTGATGGAAAATGGACCTAACAAATGTTTTGGTCAGTATATGCAACACTTGCAAGATAATGCTAAACTCTTTTAAAACCAAGCAAACCCCCACTAATGACACATTTTCTATATGAGCCAGCACTTAGTCCCTATCAAAGTATGCGAATTATCTATAGAAGGAGCAGAAGTTTACTAATCTACTTATGATGCCGCTAATAAGTTTTTCTTGTTCTTCTTGTCCTTCAGATGCAGCAGCCCAGAATGATATTGAGATGCATCCCAAACAGTCTCCCAGGTTCTTTAGCTGATTCGTTCTTCTCCATCTTGCAGTTTGTTTCCCATTCATTTTATTTTGAATGATCAACTGTAACAATCTGGATCTTGTGCTTCTTATCGCACAACTGAAATATGCTAGATTTCTGTCTTTGATTGGTTTTATTATGTCTTATCCTTTCTTCATACTGTTTACTGCTTCTTCATTGGTCACCTTCCCAATCTAAGTCTCTTGCAATAAATCCACATTTCATGTGGTTCTTGTTTCTCACAGAAGCCTGTGTGAAGGTACATAGATAACTAAAGATGGCATTCATTTCTAAAGTTTTATTCTTTAGTTTTAATCTCTAGTGCTGTGGTGGCGGACCTATGGCACATGTGCCAGACGGGGCCCTCTCTGTGGGCATGCACACTGTCGCCCCAGCACAGAGTTCGCCAGAGTTTGTTACTAGAAAGCCAGAGGGACACAGGGCTGGGCTGCTCTGCTCCCCCTCTCCATTCACGCCTGAGGACATTTCCCATATCACCTGCCCCTTTGCCCAGCAGCCCAATGGGAGCACTTGCTTCCTCTCCTGTCTGGGGTAAGGCGGGTGGCTCACATGCGATGTGAAGGTGCAGTGCAGATGGTAGCCTGTTGAGTCTGTGGCAAAGGTGATTCCTGTGGTGGGGTTGGAGAGGAGCTAGCTTTGTATAATTGAAAGCTCTATTATTGTGTTTTTCTTTTAGGACTAAAGATATTAATTTATGAGATTTTTTTTGCTAAACTAAATAAGTGGGTTTTGGGTTGCAGTTTGGGCACTCTGTCTCTAAAATGTTTGCCATTACTGCCTTAGTGCAATGTTGAAAGTAACTGTGCATCGAAAAGAACATGTGACTAAAGCCAAAGCAACCACTGCCAAGGCTAAAAACAGCAATTAAACACAAGCATTTACTATAGTGAATTGATGTTGCAGAACTCAGAGCAGAATTTCACCCCCTTCTTTTTGGCAAGCTATAGACCTGTGATGGTGAACCTTGGCACTCCAGATATTCTTGGATTTCAATTCCCAGAAGCCCAAGCACCCTGTGAATCCAAACGAATGGGTTTACTGTGATTCATCTGGCCCGCGCTGCCCTCGTCGCTCCCGGAAGTGGAAGTAAAACACGCTCTTACGGGTATGTTTTACTTCTGCTTCCAGGAGCGACGAGGGCAGCGCGGGCTGGATAAATCGCAGTAAACCCATTTGTGTGGATTCACAGGGTACTTGGGCTTCTGGGAATTGAAGTCCAAGAATATCTGGAGTGCCAAGGTTCACCATCACGACTATAGACCTTCAGCACAGTTAAAAAAACACACAGCAAAGAACTTCAAAAACTGGCTGCATGAAATCCAGCACTCAGCTTTTCCCCCTCCCCATTTATTTTTGTGCTTTGTCAGGCAGCTGTGACGCTAGAAGACTTCTTGGAGGAACGATGCTTTGCTGACATTGTTGTTCTCTTCCAGGCTTTAAAGTACTGTATGTGCAAATGCATGCAAGATGGATCGGAAAGCAAGTGAAAAGTGAGAGTGCAAAGCTTCAAGGTTTCCATCAACAGTTTCCACAGCTTTCTGACAGAGCTAAGGTTTCAACTGCTGCTTCAGTAATTGATTTCCTCACAAAGAGCAGCCCAAATGCTAGCCATTCCATGATCAATAATGGTTTTTCTGCCAGCTGAAAAAAAAAATCCACTGGAGGTAGCCAAAAGGAGGGCATATATCTGTTCAAGTTCCATTTTGTCTTTTATATTTGCTATGATATCCAATCCAAAAATGTAGCTCTAACTGACCAAGGCTGTCGGCAAAGCTGATTAGCATCAAGGAGTCTGTTTGTTCTACATTGGCAAAAAAAATCATCAGTTTTCTCTGCTCCATTTACCTCTGACATGTTAAATCTTAATTTGAATTTAAACATTACTGAAGCCACAGCAAATGAGGTTTGCAACGCTGCACAGGCAACAGACTGGATACATCACAGATATTGGAGCGATGCAGACACAATGATGGAGGCAATGTTGTTTTAATGACACAAAAATAAATATATAGTCTTGCCACAATGAGACAAAAAAAGAAGGAAAAACAAAACTGGCTTTTAACTAATGTTCTTTAAGAATATTGACTGCCAAGGAAACAGAACATATTCAGAAGTCAATGTATCATCTGGGTTTCTAAGAAAACTTATCTTTCATGCCATCGTTACAAATCGTTTCTAGTAAAGGTAAAGGTTTCCCTTGCTCGAAAGCAAGTCGTATCCTACTCTAGGGTCCAGTGCTCACTTCTGTTTCAAAGTCGAAGAGCCAGCGCTGTCTGCTTCTGCAGATGTTTCCGTGGTCATGTGGCATGCATGAGTAGACACTGGAGTGCACGGAACACTGTTTACCTTCCCACTGAAGTGGTCCCTATCGATCTACTTGCAATTTCTTGCTTTCGAATTGCTAAGTTGACAGGAGCTGGGACAAAGACGGGAGCTCATTCTGTCCTGCAGTACTCGGGAATCAAACTGCTGACCTTCCGCCTCCCAGTCAGTGTCTTAGCCACTTGAGCCACTGCGGTTTCTATTCCCCAACAAATGAATCAACTCCACAGCAGTGCTTGCTTCCAGGCAGAATTTCTTCTTATAGTCTTACTCATTTTTCTGTTCAAGCTGAAAGTGTAGTGTGCGGTATTATGTTTAATTCTGGACACCACAGTTTAAAAATGGTACTGGGTCTGGCCAGGTATATCCTGCTATGGTAACAGAGTTACCAGTGCTTCTCAACCTTTGGTTTTTGGACTTCAATTCCCAGAAACCTAAGTCAATTCCCCAAAACACTGATCAGCCTAAGTACTGGCTTAGGCTTCTGGGAATTGGAGTCCAGAAACCAAAGGTTGAGAAGCACTGGAGTAGATCATACTGCCAGCGACTCAATGCTGAGTGTCAGGCGGCTGTTAACTAACCTGACAACTCTGAGGAATAACAGCTTGGTTGCCAAAGTCCATAGGGTAGGGTGATGGTCCCCAAGTGAATTAAATCCCACTTGAATCCATCTTGACAGAAGGCAACAGCTTCACCAGTACTGGCCTGGGGCCAATGAGGACTTTGTGTGCTAAAAGGGCTCAGGACCAAAGAGTGACTTGCAGAACTGGATCAGTGGTACGGGTGTCATGCTGCAATGCGGAAGGCAGATGAAAGGCCACTGCATTATATTCTCAGGACAGTCTTTATGGATGATCACCATGAGGATTGCCAATATTTGGATTCAGATATGGAAGAAGAAGAAGAAGAAGATTGACAACCTAGAAAGTACTCAGGTGAAGACAGCAAAGACGGTAAAGGATATGGAGACAAAAGACCATGAAAAATGATTGAGTGAACTGGGTGGAGATTTCCATTAAAAAAGAAAGGAGATTTTGACTACACATTAGGTAGAGCTGACAGTAAAGCCTGTTTAGCATAGGGATGGACTACAACAGGGATGGACTCTCTTCCATTTAAGATTTTAAAAGAGACGTTGAATGGACATCTGAGATGCTCTAACTGCATTATCTGCATCAGTACAAGGTTGGACTGGATCAGCGATGGCAAACCTTGGCACACCGGGTGTTCTTGAACTTCAATGCACAGAGGCACTGATCAGCAGGAGTGCTGAGTTGGGCTTCTGGTAATTGATATACTTAATATACTGTTAAGATTCGCCATCACTGAACTAGATGCTCCTTAAATCCCTTCCAACTCCATAATCCCAACTCCATAATTCTATGATTCTGTAGTGCTATTTGGGCATTTGCCTGAATGTGTGAATGGGGTTTTAATCATGGCAGAAACATGGGATGCATGAAGCTCTAACAATCACACTGCTTCCTCCCAAAATGCACTTAGAAAGGCCTCCTCAGATTGTTATGCTGAATATGACTTCCTCGCAGAGAAGACCTGTATGTAAGGCTTATACGGTTACCACCGTTACAGTCCTCTTCAAATGTTCAGACCAACACTAAACTTGAACATTGTGTTGCTCCAATCCACACACTTATCCAACACTCTTGCTTCAACACTAGCAGTGCAACAACATTTCTCAACTGCCCAGGGAGGCAACAGGCTAATTTAGGACCTGCACGGCAGGCTGACTAACATAACCAACAGTCCTCCATCATCTTCGCGCTGCTGCTCTGGTTCAAGCACCTGCTGCCTCCTTCCTCTTTCCAAGACATGGAAAAGTTACTTTTTAGACTACAGCTCCAAGAACATTCCAGATTTCTGAATTCCAAATTCTGTTCAGTGCATTTTACATAATAGGAATGTTAGATAATGGTAAAGTTCTCCCTTGCTCAAAAGCCTGTCATGTCTGACTTTAGGGGGTTTGCAACGAAAGAGCCAGTGCTCTGTTATCTAATTATGCCTGCCACATGACCACGGAAACATCTGCAGACACAGACAGCACTGGCTCTTTAGCTGTAAATGGAGATGATCCCCACCCTTTAGAGCCAGGCACGATTGGCTTTTGAACAAGGAAGGCCTTGACCTATACCACCTCATAGTGTTTGTGTATTCTCTAGGTAGTTAGCAACATTCTGGCTAATCATTTTACCAACCTTGGAAGGCTGAGTCAACCTTGATCCTCATCAGGTTCAAACTTACAGCATTAGCACTTTTGGCTTACAGTCATTCGTACCATATGACCATGGAAATGTCTGCAGATGCGGACAGCGCTGGCTCTTTGGCTGTAAACAGAGATGAGCACTGCACAACAAGGGCAACCTTTATCCTTTTTTATTAGTGAATTAAAAATGATTTGCTAACATTAAATTAAACCCATTTTCATTTCTTTCTTTAGCTGGTCCATTAAATATATTACATTCCATCTAAAATGGTTTCTCATATAACACAGTGCTGATGGTTCTGTACATATCTGAGCAAAGAAGAGGTCTTGGAGCATAAAGAACAAGGAGTTATAAGGTACTGATGTTATGCCAGGAAATGAAATATTGCCAGCCATCATTATGAATATTCAGAATGTAGCATCATTTTGTCTCCCCCATCATTAACCACAAGACAAAATAAAAACAATCAGCAATGAGTTAAGGCAAATGTGTTATTTCTAAGCTCCAGAAAACATACACAAGCAGCTGCATTGATTTTATATTTATGTACTACGCTATAACCATAAGCACTCTCATTGGCTACCAATTTGGAACAGGATGTTCTGTTTGTTTGTTTTGTAGCCAGTGAGGCTATCTACCACTATTTCTTCCCTGCATTATATTTAATTCGTTGTTTCATTATCATGCCAGAAACAGTTATAGTATAAATAAAAATTTGGGGGCAGGGTAATATTTAGGAAATATTCAAACCTCCTAGACCAGTGTTTCCCAACATGGGGGCCCCTCCTGACTTAGGCTTCTGGGAATTGAAATCCCTCTGTACCTATAAAACTCTAGAAAGGTCACCATAAATCATAATGACTTGATCACACACAATTATTCTTATTATTCAGCCAGACCTAGAGGTACTGGACCCAATTCTGAGTTTATGTTAATTTCCCACATTTTCTGTGAAAATCCAAGAGGTTAACCCTGTATTATTTCTAGAGTGGATATAGTGGAACTCATCTCAAAACAAATGTACTATGGACTGTACTATTGGCTCTAGAATTGTAATAGTTTGATTTCTTGGCCTGTTGGGAGGAAGGCTTGTAATAAAGCTTATTTCATGCTTATTTGAATGAAGGATAACCATAGTTATCAGATAGCACTTGAATCCTAATAATAAGAAATTCTTATTTGGGACAATGTTAAAATTGACACTATTGCTATCTTACCAGCTTTTCTAATCTCTTGGTCACTAACACCTACTTAGTATTTAAGTCGGATTCCTTATGTGAAAAATCAGCAGAAGCCATTGATACCCTTGTCCTCCATTAACTTGTAATAATAATAATAATAATAATAATAATAATAATAATAATAATAATAATAATAATAATAATAATAATAATAATAATAATAATAATAATAATAATTATTATTATTATTATTATTATTATTATTATTATTATTATTATTATTATTATTATTATTATTATTATTATTCTGGATGGAAAAGAATTTTTGCTGGAGAAACTCTGCTCAGGGCACACCCAATGGAGGCTCCTTTCATGTCCCCAAGATCTCTTTCTACTGAAGTGGTTCCTATTTATCTCCTTGCAATTTCTTGCTTTCAAACTGCTAGGTTGGCAGGAGCTGGGACAGGGATGAGTGCTCAATCCGTCATGCAGTACTCAGATCTCGAGCTGCTGACTTGCTAGCCTTCCAGCTAACAAGGTGAGCTTCTTAACCAGTAAGCCACCACATCCCCATTTGAGGTAAGAATTTATTTATTTATTTATTTATTTATTTATTTATTTATTTATTTATTTATTTTTCACGCTTATATACCGCCCACTCAGGTACAACCCAACTCAGGGCGGTTTACATAGCGGACAGTAAATACATAAAAGACACATGATAAAAAAGTTAAAAGTTTAAAAAAACCCACCCCTAAAAGGTGTGCAAGAACCGAAGGGACCTTGGGGGAAGGCACACTTCTCTATACCAACCACCCAATGGTACCCCCATCCCCACCCGCACCCCAAACTTGGCCCGCCAGCCAGGTCTTTAGTTCCTTCCTAAAGGGCAACAACTCCGTCTGGAGACGCAGTTCCACAGGCAGGAGGTTCCAAAGGGCTGGTACGGACACGGAGAAGGCCCTCCTCCTTGTGCCAGAGAGGCGATCCCCCCTGGCTGATGGCACAATTAGAGAGCCCCTCCGGTCCGCTCTGGTTGGACGGACAGACGTCCTTAGGGCGATGCGGTCTCTAAGATACCCTGGCCCACTACCATGTAGGGCTTTAAAGGTCAAAACCAGCACCTTGAATTGCACCCGGAGACAAACTGGTAACCAGTTCAGCCCCCGAAGCAGTGGTGAGGCATGGGCATAACATCCACACCCTATCACCACCCGGGCCGCGGCATTCTGGACCAGCTGCAGCCTCCGAATGGACATCAAGGGCAGCCCCATGTAGAGCGCATTACAGTAGTCTAGTCTGGAGGTCACCAGAGCGTGAGTGACCATGAGCAAAGAGTCCCGGTCCAAGAGTGGGCGCAACTGGCGAATCACCCAAAGTTGGGCGAAGGCCCTCCTGGCCACAGCCGCCACCTGTTCTTCTAGCAGCAGCCGCGAATCCAAGAGGACCCCCAAGTTGCGCACCGGGTTGGTCTGGGGCAAAACAGCCCCATCCAAAACCAAAGATGGTAGCTCCCGGGATAACACAGGACCCCCTATCCATAGCCACTCAGTCTTGCTAGGATTCAGCCCATTTGCCCCCATCCAGACCCCAACAGCCTCCAGACAGCTGGAAAGGACTTTGACTGCATCACTGGGGTCCCCACGGGCCGAGATGTACAACTGTGTGTCATTCGCGTACTGGTGGTACCGCACCCCGTGGGAATGGATGATCTCACCCAGCGGCTTCATGTAGATGTTAAATAGGAGAGGAGAGAGTACCGAGCCCTGAGGCACCCCATATTTTAGGGGCCTAGGACTCGACCTCTCACTCTCCAACCACACCGACTGGGTCCGGCCCCTCAGAAATGAGGAAAACCAGGACCACACCGTACCCTGGATCCCCAATCCTCGGAGCCATTCCAGAAGGATACCGTGGTATATCCAAATAACAGTATATCCAAATATACTGTTGTTTCATGCAGATCAGTGCTATCCAAGGCATATCATATCATATCCAATGCATACCATATCATATCCAAGGCATACCATATCCAAGACATACCATATCAGTGCTATCCAAGGCATACCATTCATAAATTCTAATAACCTTACATTTTCCCCTGATAATGACAGGATCCCTCTCTTTCTGCTCATTTGACTGAAGGCCTTGTAATTTAATGTACCATCATCCATGAAACTGGATTGTCACAACAGATTTAGAGAAAATGCAGAGTTCGAGCATTTCATTACAGTTGAGGCTGAGCAACTCAGAATATTTTTTGTGTTGGAGAACAAACAGACCTGAAGCGTTTTGATTATAATAAACTCTGTCAACCAGTAAACATTCAATAAAACAGCAAGTTGCCAATTTTGTGACTAGAATGTCAAATTTCAAGGACTGCGTAGTGAAATCACTGTGTTGAGGAGCATTTATGTTGATGTTTGATAGGATTTGGGATAGAAAAATGGAAACTAGCTAGGAAATTGTCAACATATTGTTCTACTGAAAAGTAAGCTGGGAGGCAGTTTCTTGTTGCAGACGGAATATGGAGACCCTTGATTGCCCCCTCATTAGAAGTGTATCTATTCTGCAATTATTACATAGCAAAGAAATGGTCATGTTACTGGGTATATTGTTTTACTGCTGAACAATATAAAATTCCAACCCAGTTTTCACAGGATCAGCTCACTTGCCTAGAAGAAAATCATGGAGAAACTACAGTATACCTTAGAGCAATGTTTCCCAATCTTTGGGTTTTGGACTTCAATTCCCAGAAGCCTAAGTCAATTTCCCCAAAGCACTGATCAGCTTCTGAGAATTGAAGTCCACCAGTGTTCCGTGGAACATAGTTTGGGAAACAGTGCCTTAGAGTTATAGCTGCTTGATACCACCTTCATGGCCATGGTTCCAACTAATGGAATCTTAGGATTCATTGTTCAGCAATGAACAATGAATCCTAGGATTCCTCAGGATTGAACCACGGCTGTTACTTCAAGTACAAGATCAATTGGATTGTTAAAAATATATTATTATACCAGTTAGTGACCCTCGACCTCAAGATGTTTATTTCAAAAGATTTGGCTCAAATGTACCGAGCTGAAATATGGGGAAAGGATGTAAAGCCTAAATTGGAAGTTCAAGAAAGCAAAGCAAATGCAAAGCAATCACACTTATATCCCCCAGTGTGCTTAGTGCACTCTATGGGCAGTTCACAAGTTAATTAGCATTTTGACCCCAATATGCTGGGTACTCATTTTACTAACCTCGGAAGGATGGAAGGCTGAGCCAACCTTGAGCCCTGGTGAGGATTGAATTCACAACCTTTTGGTTGCAGTACAGCAGTTTAACTGCTGCGCCACTAGGGCTCAACAGAATACATTTTTGAGACAGATTATGGTTGTACCTCCAGGGTTACCTTCAACCCATCTTAGAGCCAAGATGAATCTCCCTTCAATCGCTGCCAAGGTTGTTTTGGCTTATTTTAAATAGGGATTAAATCACCTAGAGCAGTGATGGCGATCTTTGGCACTCCAGGTGTTTCTTTTTTATTTAATAAATTTTATTGAGTTCAGTATTTTAAAAGAAAAAATAGTAATATGATAATAGAAAAAAGATACAAACATCACATTGACATAATAGTAAAAAGAAAGAAGAAAATAACAACAATAATACATAAAAGAAAATTATACAAATTAATCATTTCAATACATCCATTCTATTAACCATTATCTATCTATCTATCTATATGTGTGTGTATATATAAAATGTGTGAGATATGTGTGTGTGTGTGTGTGTGTGTGTGTGTGTGTGTGTGTGTATGTATGTATGTATGTATGTATGTATGTATGTATGTAAATGTTCTTTAACTTACGTGGACAAGTTTCGCATAATTCTTTCCCCCCACTTTTTCTTCCAGTTTTCTTCAGAGATGCTTATATTTAAATCCCACATTCTTTTAAAGGCATTCTGGGGTTCTTCAATAAAATTTATCATTTTATACAACTTGGTCACTACTCCTTTTATCCCTTTTATCCCTTTTATCCCCATTAAGCCTCTTATTTTATTTATCATTTCTTCAAAATATGTCAATTGTCTTACAAATTGTGACCATACCTGTCAACCTTCCTGTATTGGCCGGGATTTCACGGTTTTTTGGCGCCGATTTGCACCATTTCCCACCATTTCCTGCCCCGCGCTGCCGAAACCCCGGAATTTGGCAGCGGGGGAAAGGAGGTCCTGCACAGCCCTTCTGCGCAGGTCGCCTTCTATGCAAGTGGCGTAGGTTTCTACACATGCGTAGAAGGGTTTTACGCTTGCGTAGCCACGTTCTATGCATGCGTAGAAGGCGACCTGCACAGAACCGTTTGCGCAGGTCCCGTATTTTCCAGAGCCGCAGTTGACAGGTATGACTGTGACTTCTCTTTATATCTTTTATTCCATCTGTCTACCGATAGTATATGAAGCCAGTTCAACCTTAATTCTTTATAAATCTCCATTCTAGTTATTTCATCCTCACACACCCTCAACCTGTCTTTTAATAAAACTATATCATATTTGTGCAATATACCTTTTAATAACTCCGAATTTTTAATCGGAAATGTCTTTATATCTTGCAACTCTATGATTGGTGAGATGTTTGGTACCAATATACCTTTTAATTTTACTCATACACTTAATCATTGCTTTTAACACATTGTTTTTTTATTTTAAATTTGACACATCATCTTCCAAAAAGTCTCAATTTCTACACACATTGCTATCTTTCAATTCTATGTCTTTCCAAATAAGCTCATTTATTGTCAATAATTTTACCATACCTTTAAGTTGGAACACCCTGTAATAAGTTTTAATATTAAGTAACCCCAAACCACTCTCTTTCTGTGATCTATACCATAAACTTTTAGATATTCTTGCTCCTTTCCCACCATTACAATAATTATTCAATAAATTTTGAAAAATTCCAATTTCTTTAACTGTTTTGTTTAATTGGGAGAACCTCAAATAAGAAATTAAGTTTTTGAAGCTAACTTATTTTACAAATGGCAATCCTTCCAAACCAAGAGATCTTCAACTTCTGATATTGAATTTTTTAAAAGAAATTCATCCTTCACTTTACTTTAGTGTAACTTTTTAGGTCCTCTATATTGTCCATAATATTTACTCCCAAATATTTTATGCTTTTCCAAATTTGAATTATATATTTTTCCTTGATTTTCCCTTGCTCATCATTATTCAAATTACAAAAAATTGCTTCCGATTTCCCCCAATTTATTTTCAGACCTGATGAGTTTGAATCATAGCCATATTTCTTATGGGGTCTTTCATTATAATCAAAGTATCATCTGCATATAAACTTATTTTTATCCCTTCTATACCCTCTATATTTAAATCACTCCTTATCGCTCTAGCCAATAATTCCATAGCCATGATAAACAAAATAGGGGGAAAGGGGACATCCTTGTCTGATTTCTGCTTTAAGCTGCCTCTGTGGTTTCGGAGGGGGAGAGGAGACTCTGCGTCACTGCCAGCGCCATGAGCAACACCTGCGCTGGTGGCAGGTTTGAAAGGATGCCCAGCAGCCGCCCACCACCTTCAGTGTCTCCCTCCGTTGTTTCGGGGGGGGAGAGGAGACTCTGTGCCACCGCCACCGCCACGAGTAACACCTGTGTTGGCAGCAGGCTTGAAAGGACACCCAGCGGATGCCCAGCACCTTCAGCGTCTCCCTCCATGGTTTCAGAGGGGGAGAGGAGACTGCACCACTGCCAGCACCACGAGCAACACCTGTGCTGGCGGCAGGCTTGAAAGGACACCCAGCGGACGCCCAGCACCTTCAGCGTCTCCCTCCATGGTTTCAGAGGGGGAGAGGAGACTGCACCACTGCCAGCACCACGAGCAACACCTGCGCTGGCGGCAGGCTTGAAAGGATGCCCAGCGGCTGCCCACCACCTTCAGTGTCTCCATCTGTGGTTTCGGAAGCCATTCTCACTTCCTATCCATTAGTGTTCCCTTCCTCTCTAGGAATGCTGACTCTATGCATTTAACCCTTTGCAGTCTGAAGGAACGCTCCAGCTTTCTACATATTTTTCCGTTCCAGACTTTTTAGAGCTTTCTTCCAAGGGATCATCGTGTGGGATTTGAAGGTGAGTCCAACTCAATGTGTGTGTGTGTGTGTGTGTGTGTGTGTGTGTGTGTGTGTGTGTGTGTGTGTGTGTGTGTGTGTGTGTGTGTGTGTGTGTGTGTGTGTGAAGGGTAGTGTAGGGGTGACCTCAGGGAGAGGAAGGGTCTTAGAGTTTGCGGTGTCTAGTTATGCCTGCCACATAACCACGGAAACGTCTGCAAAATGCTAGCTCTTTGGTTTTGAAACAGAGATGAGCACTGAACCCTAGAGTGGGATACAACTGGCTTTCGAGCAAAGGAGTCCCGGTTTGGGGGGTAGAATTATGGCATTCCAACTTCAGGCCCATGCTGGCCCAGCGGTATAATGGGATGAGTCACCGCACACCTGTACATATAACTTAAAGGGCCACACCACCTTGGCAGTTTCTGCTTCTGCTTCTACTCCTCTCACTGGGCTCCCCTCCACCCTGTGGGAGAAAGTCCAAAGTGCTTTGGCAGTGGCGCGGGGCTAATAATAATAAGGCTTGGATTGAAAACAAACAAACATGAAATTATTATTATTAGCTCCACGCTGATGCCAAAGCGCTTTGGACTTTCTCCCACAGGGTGGAGGGGAGCCCGGCGGGAGGAGCCAAAACTGATGCGGAAACTGCTGAGGTGGCGTGGTCCTTTAAGTTATAAGTTATAAGTACAGACATGAAGCAACACATCCAGGTATCCCACCAGGCCAGCAAGGGCCTGTGTACCTTTAGTGGAGAAACAGGTCCATAAGAATTAAAGAGCTCACTGTTTGTTTTGCAGAAAGCTTTTTTTTTGCAGTTTTTTTATTTTATAACATAAAACATATAACATGCAACATGTAACATATAACCCTCCACCCACCAACACGCAACAACCAAAAATCTTATCCCCCCCCCCCGCCAGGTTAATTATTGCCTGGCCACTCCCATTTAGGGAATGGGGGGAGGAGGAGGGAGAGCCTATCCCTTCTATTCTAAATTCCTTCTTTCACTATTCCCCGTCTCCTTCTCTTATTTTTCCTCTAGTTTAATTCTTTTGGGCCATATTCTATTCATATTCATATTCCTAAATTGTTAACACTTTCTTGCCTGTGCCTATTTATATTTATATATTATTTGCACCAGACAATTCTGCATCCTTTTCTTCTCTTATTTCCCCTCCACTTCCATAACCCAAAGGTTTCTCCCTTTGTTTCTCCCTTGAATAGTCACTCCCCTTTGCTTGATACTCCTCTTTCCCCTTTGATCCTTCTGAACCTTCTCCATAGAGATTTTCCCCCAGTTTTTCCCAGTTTGGGTCTCCCATTACTATAATTTTTAGTAATTCAAGTTGTCTCATTGCTCCCTTTGGGTCCTCTGCTCTAACCAACTTCCCATCATAAAATATCTTTAAGAAGATAGGGAAACCCCATTGATATCTTATATTGCAATTAAACAAAATTTCAGTTATCAGCTTCATCTGTCTTCTCCATTGAATAGTCTCATTACTTAAAACATGATATACTTGTACTTTTACGTCTCCTGTCTTTAATGCAGAGTCACCATGCTTCCTTAAACTGTCCATTACTTGATCTTTTTTATAACCTGATACAAAAGTAATTATCATATCTCTGGAGCGTTGACCTCTCTTGAAACCGATCTTAAAAATTGCTTCAATCTCTTCTTCTTTAATTGGGCCAGAGTCCAAAGCAAAGGTTTGTAACCATTTAACCACTTCAATTTAACCACTTCAATTATCCATGTCGGGGGGAAACTTAATCCTGATGTTTTTCTTTTTCAATTGATCCTGTAGCTTCACCAATTGCTTAAATCTTTTGTCCATAGTATTTTCATGCCTTACTGCAATCTCCACCAAGTCCTTAACCTCTGACTCCAAAGTATTGGTTCTCATGTTTAATCCAGAAATTGATTTTTCCAGAGATTGCACTTCCTCTCTGACCACGTCTTTAATAAACTGTTAATTTCTTTTTTATCTTCATTAGATTTTGTAGTTATAAAGTCTTTTAATTCCAACAGAGTCAAATCTCCACTCAATTTTTCCTTAAAGGGTAGTCTTGCATCCATATTTTCAGATTCTTCTTTGTTTATTGGGCTGTCTTTGATCCTCTACTGCTGCAATAACTCTTGTAAAAAAAAAAAAAGAGTCTCTTACTGTTGTCTCTCTTCCAGTACCTGATATTATTTGCTCAGCAACTTGCAGCTATCAATAGTCCACAAATATTTTTCCACCAGCTACTAAGAGACTGCAGTTTTATTTTAATTTACAACCACAAAGCTTTATCTTATCACAAAAAGCACCTGGCTTCATGCCAGCTCTGTCGGCTCAGCCCAATATGGCAGTTCCTCCCTCTGAAATTAGGATGGCAACAAAAAGAAACAGCTTTAGTGGATAAACTATAAACTTTTCCAGACCAATCTTGAGTGAAACCTTTTCCTCCAAAATTGTATCAGAGGTAAAGAGGTGAAAAAGAAAGTCCTCACAGCAACAAAAGGGAGATGGCAGGTCTATTGCTTTAAAAGCCTTGCAGCCAAAGGCCCTCTGCTTCTTAGCACTTTTCTCTCCGGTATTTTTCAACAGAAGATTTATCAGTAAATAGTTTTTCAACAGGACCTTCAACACCTCCCATGGTACCTTATCATCCAAAGGACTGCAGTAGCTATCTTTTGGCAAGTTCCATGGTACTTTTAACCCAAATAGGACCTTTTTTCTTTGTCTGGAGAAGGAGACGACAGAAATCACTCCAACCAGCTACCTTAGGCTCCTCCCTCCGCAGAAAGCTAACATTTCTACCACTCTCTTGTTGCTAACAGCTATTTGTGAAGACTTACACTTCCATGCAACTCAGAATAAAAAGGTGTATCTATTTTCTTGGTCCTACATTGTACACATGCATGTGTTTTTTAATAGCTCAATGGTTTTCCCAGACTATCTTCTATACCATTCCTTTGAAAAGCATGAAGTGGTGCGTTTGCAGAAGAGAAGTAGCAGGGAAAGAGCTTGCTTAATCCGTCTGCAATCAGCTATTTTCCTCTTACATCCTTCAGCTTTAGCCATTAAAAAAAGAAACATGTTTCATTCTCATCTCTTGGTTTGGCTGGTTAAAGAGCAACAGCTAGAAGAATGTTCACATATAGACAGCCTGTGAATTCCTTCCTCCACTTCAAACAATTCTCCTTCCTTCTTAGTGCAAACAAATGATCTGGAATCCCAGTGGGAGAAAGTCACAGAAGGTCATCCTATGAGCTTTAGGTCTTAGCAAGAATTTGAGTGATGCTTTCCTACAGAGAATCTAGCAACATCACACTGATTTTTAATGAGAATATTTCCAATTTAAGTCTTGAAATATTTTATATGGATATGTCATGCTAGACAGCACTTGAAAGTCCTTTTTCTGATTGGTTGTGCTGAGTGATAGTGGGTGTATTCATAAAGGAATTAAATTGTATATATTTAAATGTGTTCTTAATTTTATTATTACATTAAGTCAAGGGTTCCCAATCTAAGGCCCACAGCACCATTTCATGTGCCCCCCACCCCTCCAAGGGCATTTGAGAAACAAAATAGCCACCCCTTTGAAGCTGTTGGGACAAAATGATCACCCTCATCATGCAGGCAGGGCAAAATGGCCATCTATTCTGCAGTAAAATCCCAATAGGATTCTCGCCAGGAGGGTGGATGTTAATCAGGCAGCTATGAATGAATGTGTCATAGATGGGACTGAGATGCAACAGGGGATCTTGCTGGAGTCCTCTCCTGCAAATTCTCTACTCCCCTGCAACCCCATTCTACTTTTCCAGAAAGCCCCCCCCCCCCTGTCCTTTTGGAACAGATTTGCAAGGACACCTTCAGAGGAACAGAGCTTTGGACTTCTCTCCTTTCTGCTGTTGAGAATTTCCTATGATAGTGATGGCGAACCTTTTAGAGACCAAGTGCACAAACAGAGGGATGGGGTGAACTTTGTGCTCAGGGGGAGAGATGAAGTACTTCCATTGGGCTGCTGAACAGAGGGGCGGGGTGAACTCTATGCTGGGAGGAGGGAGGAAGTGCTCCCATTTGGCTGCTTGACAGAGGGGTGGGGTGAACCCTATGCTGGGAGGAGGGAGGAAGTGCTCCCATTGGGATGCTGGGCAGAGGGGTGGGGCAAACTCTGTGCTGGGGCGATGGTACATGTGCCCACAGAGAGGGCAGAGAGTGCTACCTCTGGCATGTGTACCATAGGTCCATCCACTGTCCTAGGGTTCCTTGCTACTAGTGAGAAACTTAAGATTTTCTCTTTTTTTCCTTATAGGTCTAAAGAAAAATGTCATAGGAATGTCATCACTATTTATCTTGCACTGTGTATCTCTGGAGCTACAGTCATGCAGAACGTGGCATTTTTGTATATCCACTGGATAGAAGCCACATCACACTTGTTGAATATATGAACATTTCTAAAGCATTATGTTTCACATTGCAAGCTGTACAAATGTGTTGATTATTTGTAAAACCCAAAGACGCTAATATCGGGTGGAGTTATGTGCTCTGGGATACATGAAAGAGCAAAGGAATTATCCAGCTAGCTTTTTCCCTTGTCACATTAATGTTGCCGATTATATATTCAAGTGAGTTTTAATAAGAGCAACAGAAAGGAATAATTTCTAATTACTCTAATTAGTTTCCCTTCCAAACTACCTATAAAAATGATAAATGAAAATGATTTGATTTCCATATATTTGTCTCTTGGTGGGTTCCATCTTCTCTCCTATTCTTTCCTTTCCTTAATAAAAAAATCTGTGGCATGGAAAAGACAGATTGTCCTCAATAAAACTTCCATCTTTCTACGCCAGTGACAGGGTTTTTATTTGATGGTGATAAGTGAAATTGGTTAAGAATCAGCTATATCTCATTTTGCATGGCTGCTCTTCTAACATGTTGATAACTTACTTAGTGGAAAAAATGCCATTGGGGTGGTGGTGAAATGGCAATGCCCTTGATACATTCCTTGTGGATAAAGTGGCATTAATGTTGATACACAGTACTGTTAGGAAAAAAAGTTAGGTTAATTTATATGAGGCTGCTGCTTTCAAGGTAAAAAGCACACTAAAAGTTAAGAGAAAACTGTTGTGCTCAAGAATTGAGTTTCAAAGCACTTTGGAGTGCTTTGAAACTCAAGTTCTTGCCAGATGAGATCTAAAGGTGAAGAGAATGTTTTATGTCTCATAGGCCAGATAATTTTTTATGTCTCATAGGCCAGTACTGCAGGACGGAAATGAGCTCCCGTCTTCGTCCCAGCTCCTGCCAACCTAGCAGTTCGAAAGCAAGAAATTGCAAGTAGATAAATAGGGACCACTTCGGTGGGAAGGTAACAGCGTTCCGTGCGCTCCGGTGTCTAGTCATGCCTGCCACATGATCACGGAAATGTCTGCAGAAGCAGACAGCGCTGGCTCTTCGGCTTAGAAACAGAGATGAGCACTGCACCCTAGAGTCGGATACGACTGGCTTTCGAGCAAGGGAAACCTTTACCTTTACCTTTACCAGATAAAGAAGACAAGCGGATGGGTCTTTGAATTTGAATTCTTCCCCCAAATAAATTTCACTGCTTTCCATTTCTAGGGAAAGCCGGTCTCTCAAATTTCTAGATCATGTAGGAAATCTCTATGCCTATGAGGTACAGTAGTCCCCTCATTACTGATGAAAGGTTTAAAAAAAAGAAATCCATTTGTTTTGAATTTTAATGCAAACTTACTAAATGTGCAGCTCCCAAACCTACACTAACCATCTTCATTTATATATTTTATGATGTAACTCGCAAAATTTTAAAAACCATGCAGTAGGGAAGAGTGCACATAAGAGTACATATCTCAGGCAAAAGTCCATACAAAAATGCATGTACTGTATTAGGAAAAATGTGTGTTAAATTGTATATGAATTCTAACAGATGCACAGAACCGTAATTAAAAGTTAAGCAGGATCCTGATATCCACTACTAAAATTCGTAGTTCACATATGTAGAAAACAAAGAAGCTGGCTATTGGAGCCAATTGTATCTTCTCTGGTCTTTTCCTCATGTAATGACGAGTATGTGAGAGAGACAACTAAAGAGGACTTGAATTGTCATATAGTTTGATGATGCTAAGTCCTAGAAATGTTTGAATACTATTGTCCAGGGGTTCCCAAACTTTTTGCACCACTGGCCAGTCATGTGGTTGAGTAGGCCGGTCATGTGGTTCCTCCCACCCGAAGTGGAAATTAAATGCACCCATGCATGCTCAAAATGCTGCTGTAAATGCACTCATGGCTGTCATAAACACGTTTACAACAGCTGTGGTGCTTTTACAGCAGCGTTTTATGCATGCGTGGGCATGTTTAACTTCCACTTTCAAGAGTGGTGAGGGCAGCACGGGTCATATTATTTGGAGCCGCGGGCCGGATTCAGTCCACAGGCCATTGTTTGGAAACCCCTGCTCTTGTCTATAATGTGTTGAAAGATTTATTTACTACCATCAGTTTTCATAGCCAACTGCTCAGTGCCTCGTGATCCTTGGCCAACACAGTACTCAACTAACAGCACCTGCTGCCTTTGGTTTACCGTCTCAGAAACCTCAAAGCTCCTATCTCAGCAGGGGCACCAGGTCTCAGCATTACTCTCACCACCTCACTCCATAGCAGTTTGTAGGAATACATAAGTTTCCTTGTCTTGGATAATGGAACAAGCAGACATACACAAGTAAGACTGCCAATGGTATGCTTTGATCACATCTTAAGGTGCTAAAATGTCATATGGTTGTATCTGGATGAAACAATCATAGCAATTAAAATGAGTGCTCAGACACATCTTGCACACTCCCCCCCCCCTTCTTTGGTAATGCAGAGGCGGCTTTTTTGGACTGAAAAGTGGAGGGGTAGAATAGAATTTTTTTTTGTTTTAAGTGTTTTTATGTTTTTGGGTTAATAGGGGTATTTTATTTAGTTATGTGCACTGCCTTAGAGGATTACAATAAATTTAAAGAAGGTTGAAAAATTAGATATGAAGACTATTAAGATATTATCATGGAATGTGAAAGGTACTGGATCGCAAATTAAATGCAAAAGTTTGGAATTAGCTCTTTAAAAAGACCGCCCAGATGTAATCTTCTTACAGGAAACACATCAGAAATCGGAAGATACAAATAAATTATTCTTGGGTTGGACTCAGATTTATGAAAAGGCATATGGCAATTCAAAAGCAAGAGGGGTTGCTACTCTAATATCAACTAGATTGGGTTTTACTATGACAAAGAGTATTAGTGATCTGGAAGGTAGGTTTCTAATTGTAAAAGGAGTAGTTGATGATGAAGAAATAACTTTTGTGAATATTTATGCACCAAATGAGAATCAAGATAAATTTTTAGACAAAGTATATCAAATATTGATAAAAGAAAAAATGGTTAAAATTATAATTGCAGGTGATTTTAATTTAATAAGGTCTAGCATGGACTGTACAAATGTAACAAGAGATAGAACTGGATCAAAAATGAAAATAATAGATAATTGGATTAAATTATTGGGTCTGAGAGATGCTTGGAGGGAATTTAAAGGTACAGAAAGAGTTTATACTTATTTTTCACAAATTTATAATTCTTACTCCAGAATAGATTATGTTTTGTTACAGATAATTTACTTAAAAATATAGAGGAAATGGAAGTTGGAATTTTTTAAGAATCAGACCATGCGAAAATTCTATTAGAATTAAAAGTGGGAATAATTGAGGGGGAAAAGAATAGCTGGAGGTATGATTCTAAATTGTTTTGTGACCCTAAAAACAAAGAAAAATGAAAAAAACTTGGAATCAATATTGGCACTGGAATGATACAGGTGAAGTAAAGTATAATATAGTTTGGGATGCTATGAAGTCGGTATTTAGAGGTGAATGTATTAAATTAATGAGTATTAGAAATAAACAGTTAAAAAGCAAAGAAGAAGAAATTGAGAAAGAAATTAAACAACTTCAAGAAGAGCATATTAAAACACGAGGGAAGAAAATATTGGATAATATACAAAGACTAAAGAAAGAATTGGTAGCTAAAGATATAGAAAAAGTTAAAAAGAATCTGATATATTTAAAAAGAGAGTATTTTGAATACAGTAATAAAAATTAAAACTGTTGGCAAGGGCAGCAAAAGAAAAGAGAAATAAAAGGGAAATAGGTAGCTTGATAAATAAACATGGAACGAGATGTAATAAAAGGAAAGGTTGAAATAATACAGGAGTTTTATCAAGATTTATAATCAGAGAAAGAAATAAATTTAGAAAAGTTAAAGGAATATTTGGAAAAGAAAAAGGGGGTTAAAGTACCTCAAGAACATAGGGATTTTGTTGTTGTTCAGTCGCACAGTCGGTTCCGACCCTTTGCGACCCTATGGACCATTGTTCTCCAGGCACCTCTGTCCTCCACCATCCCCCTCAGCACTCCCAGTTCTGTGCCCGTTGTGTCTACAATACCATCTAGCCATCTCATCTTTGGCCTCCCCCTTCCTCTTTTGCCCTCCACCTTTCCCAACATCAGGGCCTTCTCAAGTGAATCCTCCCTTCTCATTTGATGTCCAAAATACTTTAGCTTCGTCTTTACTATTAGCCCTTCCAATGAGCAGTCAGTGTTGATTTCTTCTAAGATTGACCTATTTGTTCTCCTCGCTGTCCAGGGTACTCTCAAAACTCTCCTCCAACACCACATTTCAAAGGCATCTATTCTTCTGCGTTCAGCTTTCCTAATTGTCCAGCTCTCACATCCGTACATTACCACTGGGAATACCATTGCTTTGACTATTCTAATTTTTGTTTGCAATGTGATGTCTCTGCTTTTCACTATGTTCCCCAGGTTTCTCATGGCTTGTCTCCCAAGAATCAGTCGCCTTTTTATTTCATGGCTGCAATCCCCATCTGCCGTGATCTTTGATCCCAGGAAAGTAAAATCTGTCACTGCTTCTACTTCTTCCCCATCTATTTTCCAGGAACTGATTGGGCCTGTTGCCATTACCTTGGTTTTCTTGATATTGAGTCTCAAACCAGCTTTTGCACTCTCCTCCTTCAGCCCAATCAAGAGGTTCTTTAGGTCTTCCTCACTTTCTGCCATTAGGGTGGTATCGTCTGCATATCTCAGATTGTTTATGTTTCTCCCAGCAATTTTAATCCCATATTGTGATTCCTCCATCCCTGCATTTCGCATTATGTGCTCTGTGTATAGATTGAATAAGCAGGGTGATAAAATGCAGCCTTGTCTTACTCCTTTTCCTATTCCAAACCACTCTGTCATTCCATGTTCTGTCCTAACTGTTGCTTCTTGGTTCATGTACAGATTTCTCAGGAGGCATATGATGTGCTCTGGTATTCCCATCTCTTTAATTACTTGCCACATCTTGTTGTGGTCCACACAGTCAAATGCCTTAGTGTAATCAATGAAACAAAAGTAAACTTGTTTCTGGTATTCCTTTGTTTTCTCCATGATCCAACGTATGTTGGCAATGTGGTCTCTAGTCCCCCTGCCTCTTCTGAAACCGGCCTGCACCTCTGGTAGTTCTCTCTCCACATGCTGCTGAAGTCTGTCCTGTATTATCTTGAGCATCACCTTGCTGGCGTGGAAGAATTAATAACAGAAAAGGAAATTAAGGTAGTTATAAAGGAATTGAAAACGAATAAAACACCAGGAGAGGATGTTTTTTCTGCAGAATTTTATAAGGAATTTATGGAACTGGTGATTCCAAGACTCTTGAAGTTGTTTAATTATATATTAGAAGGTGGTTCAATACTGACTTTGTGGGATAGGTCAGTAATTGTTTTAATTCCTAAACCTGGAAATTCCTAAACCTTTCCAGAGAAAGTAGACGCTTATAGACCAATTTCATTAATAAACCAAGATGCAATTTTTTTACTGCGATTCTTGCAAATAGATTAAATGAATTTATGGGGGATTATATAGATAATGATCAAGCGGGCTTTTTGAAAGGTAGGTATATGACAGATCTTACAAGGAATGTTGTGGATTTGTTGGATATTGCCAGTCAGAAGAAGGAAAAAAATGGACTTTTATCTTTGGATATATTTAAAGCTTTTGATTCGCTTCAATGGAGTACAATTAAGGAAATTATAATTATTTGGTACAAAATTTATTAAACTAACAGATCAGTTATATCATAAAGGTTCAACCAGGGTGAGAGTAAATGATGTATTTACAGATGAGATGCGGCGTGAAGCAGGAACTAGACAAGGATGTCCATTATCTCCAATATTATTTGTAATGGCAATGGAATTATTAGCTATGTCTATAAGAGATATAAAAAAATTGAAGGAATAGAAAATACAAAAATAAGCCTATACACAGATGATACAATGATTATAATGAAAAAATCCGATAAAAGCAATGGAACGGATTTATATACATCTTGGAGAATTTGAAGAAATGACTGGATTAAAAGTAAACTGGGATAAGACAGAAGCAATATTTAGTAATGTTGATGAAGAAGAACAAAAGAAGATAAAGGGAAAATATAAATTACAGATTTTAAAAAGTGTTAAATATTTGGGAATAAATATTTCAAATAAATTGGAGGACCTTAAGAAACTGATTTATGATAAGCAAAAAAATAGAAATAAAGGAGAAAATAAAACAATATAGTAAATTAAAACTATCATGGTTTGGCAGGATTGCTTTATGCAAGATGAAATTATTACCAAAAATAAATTTTCTATTTGATGCCTTACCAATTCAAATAAGAGAAAAAGAAATAAGGATATTTCAGAATATGTAAAATACCTATTGCAATGGGGGGGATTAGACCAAAAATTTCAAAGAGTTTATTGCATTTACCGCAAAAAGATGGTGGATTGGGTCTCCCAAATATTAAAAATTATTATAGGACATTTCAATTAAAAAATATTGTTAAAATTTTAACTAAGAAAGATACAATTTGGGTAGAACTTGAGATAAAAAAGTCACAAAAAATTGGTAACGTGATTTTTTTGGATAAGAATATGAGAATAAAGACAAAACACAAGATGACTAAAGAAATTTTAGATGTATGGAAGAATGTGAAAGGAAAATTGACACCAGATGTATCTCCAATTATAGAAACGGAAGATCTTAAGGTGTTCCCTGTAAATATTGACAAAAGAATAAGAGATATATTTACTAGAAATTATGTGTTTCTGTTAAAGGATTGGCTAAGGATTTGTGATAAAATTGAACAAAGAACTGAAATGTATAAACAAATGAAATTAATTTGGTTACAAATGATTTTAATAAATAAATGGAATGAAAAATATAGAGAAGAGCTTAGTTTAGAGAGAACGGAAACTGAATTTGAGGAAATAATTTGTAGGTTAAGGAAAGGCGAAATGGTGTTAAAGGGATTAGTAAGCAAAATATATAAAATTTTAAACAATGAGAAAAATTCACAAAATATAATTAGAACAAAATGGGAACAGGATTTGAACATAAAGATTTCAGAAAGGAATTGGAATAATAAATGGAAGAGAAGAATTATGAGAAGTTTATCAATTAGGGTAAAGGAACATAATTATAAAATATTATGGAGGTGGTACTTGACTTCGATTAGACTATCAAATGGATAATACTAAAACAAGGAATTGTTGGAGGTGTAAAAGCAATACTGGGACATATGAACATATGTGGTGGACTTGTAATGTGATAAATGCTTTTTGGAAACAAATAAAGAAGGAGATTGTGGAAATTTTGAAAGGAGATATAAAATTGGAGTCAAGTGCCGACTTACTGACAGAAATAGACTATATAAATATATGTAGAAATAAAAAAGAATTGCTTTCTATAATGTTGACTGCCGCAAGGCAATGTATAGCTAGAAATTGGAAAAACGATGTAATTTTAAAAATGGAAGAATTGTATAAAGAAATGTGGGATATTGTGTTGAATGATAAATTGACATGGGAATTGAATATAAAAAAGAGATAGTAAAGGAAAACAAGTTTTGGGAAATATGGAGACCTTTTGTAGAATATGTATTAGTAGATGATAAAGGAAATAAACCAGTACATTCTCATATGAGTTTTTGGAGACATTAGAAATATAAAAAATTGTGCTCCTCAAGGCTTGTAAATATCACTGGGTGTAATTATTAATTTTGTTTAATTATTTAAAATGATACATGCTTCTTTATGTAATACTAGCAAAGGTTGCCCGGCATTGCCGGGCTGTTTTAAATGGTGTTGGAAAGTTGTTGTTGTTGTTGTTAATGTTTGTAAAGAAGAGGTTAGTCTATAATTGAAATTTTTAAAATTGTTATTTATACAATTTTTTTTGATGGCCTGTTATAAACTGTGATGAGTTTTGTTTGGTGTTTTGTTTTTGTGGATGAAAAAAAGAATAAAGGATGATATACTTTTTCGAAAAACTCTTGGGGCCTTTTGTGTGGGGCTATTGTGTCTTTTTGAATTTTTTTTATTATTGTGGGCAGCAAGTGCTGCTGGTAGGGGTTATCTTGTATTTTGACTGTTTTTTCTCTTGTGGCCTCTGGGTGGAGCTTCTTCCAGTAAGTAGTCTCTTTCTTTATTCATTTCTTTTCCAGTAGTTGTTGTGTGAGGTCGTCTGGTGGTGAGTTGGCTGTTTTTCTTTATTTGGGGGGGTGGTGGTGTTTGGATTTTGTGGTGTTTGGCTGGGTGCTGGGTGTGTTTGGAAATGTTTGTTGTTGTTTACTTTTTTGGTGTTATTTTTGTTTGTTTTTGTGTATTTTTGAATGTTTTTGATTGTTTGTTTTTGTGTTTTTTGGTGTCCTATGGGGGGGATCCCCTCTCTGCCGTCTCCCCTGGCTCTGGAAGGCTTTGGGGGACAGACCCCTTTTGTCTCCCCAAACCTTCCAGACTCATGGGACCCAGGAGAGGGGATCGAATCCAGGCTACCCTCTGATATTAAAAGGGAAATCATAATTGGGGATTCCCCTTTAATATCAGTGGGGGGGGGGGTTGTGAGCTCCCTCTCTGCTGGCTTCCTTGGGTTTGGGAGGGTTGGGTTGAGAAAAGGGGTCTGTCTTCCCCACCCTTCCAGACCCAGGAGAGCCATCGGAGAGGGGGATTCCCCCCCACTCCATTTTAAAAGAGAAGTAACCGCTTGGTTTCTTCTCTTTAAAATCGGGCGTGTGTGTGTGGGGAAGGGAATCCCCTCTCTGCCGGGTCCCCTGGGGTCAGGAGGGTTGGGGAGACAGGCTCCTTTGGTCCCCCCAACCCTCTCAACCCCAGGGGAGCCAGTAGAGAGGAGGAGCACAACACCCCCGCCCCCACCAGTGATATCAAAGGGGAAACTTCGATTAGGAGCTTCAGGCGCCAATGGGGAGGGGGGCTTTGGTTCCCGCGGCTTATCGGACTTGCTCTCCCGGTGTTTTTGTTTTATTTTTTGGGTGCCGGCTTCCTCAGCGTTCTGCGTGCTCATGGTGCACAGGATGCTGGGGCTTGTAGTTATGGGTTTGTGCTTTGTGTTTGTGCTGCGTTTTTTTAAATGGTTTTCTTTTGATTGGCTGTGGTGCGTTTCCGAACGTTCCTTGCGCCGTGCCGTGCGAGAGCCTTTCAGCCTGATTGGCTGTGGCGCGGCACGGCGCAAGGAATGTTGGGAAAGGAAGTTGTTTCCCTTTTTTCACGTTTGTGGGGCTGTTGCCCCACTGCCTGTTTTCTCAATCCTTTGTTGACCTGCGGACTCAGATCGGCCGTTTGCACGAAGGGTGAGTGCAGGCAAGTAGGGCGAGGCATAGCAACCTATAGCCAGTTCCAACGGTTAACACTTGGTTTTATAGGTTAAGATTAAAGTAATAGATAAATTTATGGAATTGATAAAATATGGATTCAAAGGTATAAGAGATAAATAACAAAAGGGTTGTTTAAAAATGTATAATTAATATGATGAAAAAGTGAAAAATGAAGACGGATAGAAACTGAGCAGCATGCTAAATGTAGTATGTGTAATGATTCAATATGTTAATATAATGTATTTTTCTTGTCATTCTTAAGTTCATTTATATTTTTTGTTATTATTATGTCATTTTTATTGAATAATGTTGATTTTATCTATGTTTATTCATTTGAAAATTAATTTAAAAAATAAAAAATAAAAAAATAAAATGAGTGCTCAAGACTTCTGACAAAATTTCAGCAGCCAGAGAAGTGTGGCTGTACAATAGGAGGGTAGGTACTTCTATTATCCCATGTTTGATTAGAGAGTAGAGAGGGGATTTTGTCGCACAAACTGCTGTGTAGCAGAAATGCTAATCTCTGTTCAAACACTTCCTTACTGTACAATTACTCAAGAAAGTAGGGCCATGTTCTTAGTAGGTATATAATCACTCCAGTGCAGAGCCTTTTGAATAGCACGAAAGAAACCTTGTGAGAAAATCTGCTTATATCAGTGATGGCTAACCTTGGCATTTCAGGTGTTCTTGGACTTCACTTCCCAGAAGCCCAAGTCAACACTCCTGCTGATCATGGCTTCAGGGAATTGAAGTTCAAGAACACTTAGAGTGCCAAGGTTAGCCATCACTGGCCTATATGATTGTTACTTCTATGTATTAGGACAATATCATATTTTCCCTAGAGTCTCAAGGTTAACCATTGATATTCCTTGTAGGCCTAAGGGGTGCTGGACGTATAAAGAACTTGGGAAAAGTTACATTTTATTTATTTAAAACATTGTTACCCCACCTTTCTCCTATTCTTTTTTATTCCATGTCTAAGAACCTAGTACTAAAAAACACAATTAAAAGAAACAAGGCACAAGCAGTCCTATTAAAAGTTTTGCTCAGAATATACAGTCACCGAGATAAAGCTTCTTTGTTTTGTCTTATACTGTATCTATAACAATGTATTTGTGCAGCCAGTCCTTCCAACCCATTTTACTCTATGGAATGATGCATTTGATTAATGTTGTCCTTTGAGTTCTTAATTCTGATGTTTCAGATTTAGAGGTGACAGAGATTGTACTAGACTGGCTTGAAAGCCAGTTGTATCCAACTCTAAGGCGAGATGCTCATTTCTGTTTACAGCCAAAGAGCCAGAGCCAATGGCAGGCATCACTTGATGCCAGAATGCATAGAATGCTGTTACCTTTCCTGCCAAAGCAATACCTATTTATCTACTTGCAATTTCTTGCTTTTCAACTGTTATGTTGGCAGGAGCTCACTCCATCACGCAGCACTCAGGTCTGAAAATGCTGATCTGCTGACCTTCCAGTCATCAAATTCAGTGTCTTAACCACTAAGCCACCGCAGTCCCATTGGTACCTATTTACCTACTTGCAATGTCTTGCTTTCAAACTGCTAGGTTGGCAGGAGACAGGAGCTCACTCCATCATGCTGCACTCGGATCTCGAACTGCTGACCTTCTGGTCATCAAGCTCAGCATCTTAACCACTATACCACTGCAGTCCCGTTCATTTCTATTACACCAGTATAATTTGGATTTTGAGCACTATTGTCATACCTAAATGGAGTGTAACTGAAGTTAACCTTAAATAAAGAGAGTAAGAGATGGAGGCAAGATATACAGGAAGCTGCATTTCTTGTCTGTGGTACTCATTTTCACATCACATTTAATAGGGCACTGAACAGCAGTATTTAACACTGAAGAGTTACATTCCTGACATTTCTCCCTGGGACCCTACTGGAAGTCCAGAGAGATTCTATTTCAATTACATTTTTTCCAACCTGGAGACATCCCCTCTTCCAAACAGGTTTCAGCTCAACCCACAAATTTCCACAAGAAACGTTTAATTATTTGTAAGGATGTTGTAGAAGTCTGAACTGATTAGCAACACTATAACCCAGAGGCTCCCAAGAGCTGAAGAACTCTGGGACATATTTTCTAAAAAAAGAAACTTCTTCAAGCTCAGATTATAAAGTGCTGGTTTTGTCTCTGGAGAGTTTATTTTGACATCTCTTGATGTTTATAGAAGCAAACAGAGTGGATTTTTTTTAAAAAAAATCAACAACTTTTTACTGTGAATGACATTGAATAAAACAGTACCTCCTTCACAGCTCTGAGAACGAATGCTCACTTTCAAGACCCACTGCCTTAGTACCAAACAGAAGGTTTTTTGCCAGGAACAATATTCTGAGGAAAATAACAGGCACATATTGAGCTGCCCAACCACACACATTAAGAACCTCTGCGCTAGTTTTATGTTACTCTGTAGGAGAGTACATTAGTCCAGGTTGGTACAGATCAAAACATGCAAAACAAGTGGATGTGGCCCTAAACGAAACAGTGAGATTAGTCACAGGATTTTATTTATTTATTTATTTCACTTATATTGCCGCCCGCTCACTCAGCAACTCAGGGTGGCTTACAGATGCTTAAAACCAACCCCAATCGCTGCCATCCTTCCATCAAATTTCCATCAAGAAAGGTCTGCTCAAAAAAATGGGGTCAAAGCAAGTTCCTCAGAAACACACTTGCTATTTGATCACCAACCACCAAAGCAGAGACTGAACTCAAGGCATAGCTTCCTCACAACCTCTGCCCCTCTGAACAACCAGTCCCCACAGACCAGGCGAGCAAGGAGCTACCAGATAACTGGGCAGAACCACATGACTCTCTACCGCCTGGCCAAGAACAACCATGGCCTGTGTGGAAAGCTTTAAATAGACTGTGTGCAGGGGTAGGAAGATCAAGGCCTAACCTGAGAAAGTGGGTTTTCCCTGTAGATGACAGCTTGTGTGGATGCAGAGAAGTACAAACTCCCTCCCATATGATACAATGCACATGAAGCCCCTCAACATACACTGAGGAGGACCTTACGTTGGCAAGAGGAAATCTATCTATCTGTCTGTCTGTCTGTCTGTCTGTCTGTCTGTCTGTCTGTCTGTCTGTCTGTCTGTCTTATGGAGACCTTTTCCAACCTCTAGGCAGAAATTATGTAAAAGTGATTTATCTTTCCCTTCTTCTTGAGGAACCCTGGGACTGTAAACATTGCCAGAGGCTACACAGGCTAGGTCTTCTTGCAGGAGGAACAATGGAGACTCAAACTCACAACGTCTAGCTTCCTAAATCACTAAGATATTCAGCCATTTAGATGTAAATACAGATGGACACATTACATGTAGAGTTAATGATACAGTCATAAAATAGCTGTAGAACAGCTGGTGGAGGCAGCATTAAACCTTTACTTAGTCACTGCCATGTGTTTAACATTTTATTTGTCCCTTATAAAGATACATTTTTAATAAATAGTATAGAATGGTACACCAGTTCTCCTCCAAATATTTGGTGTCATTTAGCATTTATGTGCGCACTTTTCTTTTTATAAAAAAGATATTATCCCTTCTAATATGTATTTGACCTTTTCTTTCAAAGATCTGCATTAGCAGATGTTATTTGTCCAATAAATGAAAGCAGTACTCTCATAAAGACACATGCAGAGGGCTGGTCTTTACATTTCCATAATTCATATTTTACCCAATTTTGTAACTTCTTTAAAGATACCATTGTTTTAATGTTTTTTTCTTTTGAACAATGCATTATCGGATGCAAGCTGCAGTCGATGATTTTTGAAATAAAAGTGTTAATTCAGCTTCTTGTTCTAGTCACACACACGTGATGGTGGATCTTGGCACTCCAGATGCCCTTGGACTTGATCCCCAGAAGTCTGAGTCTCTGTGAATCCACACAAATTGTTTCATTCATGAGGATTCACAGAGACTTGGGCTTCTGGGAATTGAAATACAAGAACAGCTGAAGTGCCAAGGTCCACCATCATGGGTCAAGCCTCTGATAAATGGAGTTTTGCAACCATTAGCTGGCAACTGAGGAAAAAACGCAAATGTGTGTGTGTGTGTGTGTGTGTGTGTGTGACTAGAACAAGCTAGATTGCTTAATATGTGGTAATTAACTGGGCAGATGTGTTCTCTTCCCTTTATTTGGATGGTTTAATTGCTTTCAAATTATGAAATGCTTTAATTAATCTGCTAGGTCTTAGATGTACTTGTTTTATTTGATTTTATTGACAGTCAGCTTGATAAAAACATGTAAATAAATGAATAAACTCACAACTAGACTTGTGTAGGTACAGCCAAGTTTATCCTCTGAACCAGTAAGTTCCAGTCCTGGGTTCCCAAATGGTACTGGATTTCAACTCCAGAAAGCCCAGTCACTGTGACTAATATTGAGGTCTGGGAATTTTATTTCAGCAACACCAACAGCAATTACACTTATGTACTGCCCCATTGTGCTTAGTGCACTCTCTGAGCAGTTACAAGATAATTAGCATATTGACCCCAACATGCTGGGTACTCATTTTATCAACCTCAGAAGGATGGAAGATTGAGTAAATCTTGATCCCTGTCAGGTTTGAACTCACAACATCAGTAGCTTTGGCTACAATACAGCTTAATCACAGCACCACCAGGGCTGTTCTTGAGACTCCCAGAGTGGAAACCACTGCTAAAGTAACTTTTCCCCTCCTTCTTGCCCTTACTTGAAGGGATTGCATGAGGGAGAGACCTTAGCTATACCATAACCTCAGACCCCATCCTAAACTATAGGATTCCCTTTCTTCCTCTTCCCATACCCTACTTCCGTGATGGCAAACCTTGGCACTCCAGATAGTCTTGGACTTCAATTCTCAGAAGCCCAAGCCCCCGTGAATCCACATGAATGAGTTTGTTGTGATTCATCCAGCCTGCACCGCCCTCGGCGCTCCTGGAAGAGGAAGTAAAATGTGCTCCTATGGTTAAGACTCTTCCGGGTTAACCCTTCCTCCATACGGGTGCATTTTACTTCCGCTTTCAGGAGCGACAAGGGTGGCGCAGGCCGGATGCATCGCAGCAAACCCATTCGTGTGGATTCATGGAGGCTTGGACTTCTGCGAATTGAAGTCCAAGAACATCTGGAGTACCAAGGTTCACCAACACGGCCCTATTCATCTTTAAACTCTCTGATCGCTGCCAACATTTCGGTTTAACCTGTCCTTAATGTGCCCAGGTTCTCATACCTCCAGAAATTATAATATTGCTATGCTCATTTGTATTTTGAAAAATAACAGCACACTTCAAATTAGGAAGATGAAGAGAATCAGAAACTCTGTTAACAGAAGCACTCTGCTTCTGAGGTTGTAATTCTGGCACCTGCCCTCTACCACTAATTTTGCTCAACAGCAGAAAGTGAGAGGGAGAAAAATTTACCATTTAGTTTTCTAGCGTATCACATTTCCCGAAGCTTTGGTAATTACCAGTGATTTATTCAGATTTGGCCTTGCCTGTGTTCACTGTGCTCCCATGTCTCTACCTTCCACAACTTTAATAAGCTTGTCTGGCAACAAAGGGGGGAAGTTGAATTAATGAGGGACAGCAGGGATATCGTACCAATGCCAGCAGGCAAAAATCTAATGTATATCTGCACTGCTAAGTGGTGAAAGCACTTCCACTTCCCACTCCTTCACTGGTGTAATTAAAAAGGGAAACCACCTGATATTTCCACCAATATTGTTTTCAGCAGAAAAAAGATCTTTGTGTACTGAAATATATCTGATATGCACTGCTCCCAGAGTATGTGTCCACAAAACCCACAGGAGTACATTCTCAAGGAATAAATGTTTTGCTTTATTAGTTGGAGTTGCATTTTGGACTTATACACCCTGCCTATAGAGAAAAGGTCTCAGGCAGTTTACAGTAAATAAGAATACTTGACCCCTGGCAAGTGGCTGCAACGATGCTGAGAGCTTGTTCGGCTTTCATTCTTTAGCCTGGCAAAACCATATGACCATTTTTTACTTGCCCCCCCCCCAAAAAAAAAAAAGAATCATAATTATAACTATGAGATTTTTTGACCTGGATCAAAAAGAGGAGTCCCTACCTGGCCACAAAGAGAGTAGGGCTCTGCTGGGGGAGGGAGGAAGCGCTCCCATTGGGCTGCCGGGCAGAGGGGCGGGGTGAACGCTGTGCTGGGAGAGGGGAGGAAGCGCTCCCATTGGATTGCTGGACAGAGGGGCAGGGCATATGCCCACAGATAGAACGGATCGGGACTTATGGGCCACCCTGTAGAGTAGGCTACAGACGTCTCTGTTCTTCCCTTTCTCATGGAGAGCTTTTGGTACCATCAGCCACAACACCTTGTGGTACTATCTCTGTGATTGGGGCTAAGAAACAGAGTGATATAAAGACTGGAATCATCTTGCTTATCATAATAAGTCCCACCAGAGTAAAGCTCACCCTTGCTTGAAAGCAAGTTGTATCCGACTCTAGGGTTCGGTGGTCATTTCTATTTGTAGCCAAAGAGCCAGCACTGTCTATCTCTGCAGACATCACTGTGGACATGTGGCAGGCATGACTAAACATGAATGCATGGAACACTGTTTACCTTCCCACTGAAGTGGTACCTATTTATCTACCTGCAATTTCTTGCTTTCAAACTGCTAGGTTGGCAGGAGCTCGGACAGAGATGGAAGCTCACTCTGTCATGCAGCACTCAGGTCTCAAACTGCTGACCTGCCGACCTGCCGGTCATCAAGTTCAGTGTCTTACCCACTAAACCACCGCAGCCCCTTCCCACTAGAATAGGTCCACTGTATCAGTGGGGATTTGTTAACTCCTCCATAGCTTCCTTGAATCAAATAAGCCTACACTTCTTCTTCCGTGTCTAGGCTAGACGTGAAACTGCCAAAATGAAGGCATCGTCTGATGAGTTCATTCTGAAGTTCCTTTCGCCTGACTAATTGTGAGAAAGATTAGCCAGCAACACAAGGTTGCTGTTAACAGGGTACACCTGGTTGTGATTCAAAAACACCACAATCTTCATGGAGACCCTTTCTGTGTACCCTGAGCCTACACTAATTATAATTTACTTAAATGTAAGAAATCACGTAAGGTTCTATCATAGCTGTATGAAGCCACTGGGTAAGGTCTTCTCGGAATTTGGAGTTATGTAGTAGCAAATGATATCTGGCTTTATTTTTCTTTGTAATCTTTTTAAGTTCAGTTTTCTGGATGTGCTGAATTACAATAATCAACTAAAGCAGGTTCTGGAGAAAACAGAAACACTCAGATTAGAAATGTCCATTGACGGAAAGGTCATGTATTATTACGACTAGATGGGGTCATACTGTCCCTGAAGAAATGGGATCACAGCTTGAGGATGTCTGCAGGTCCAACATTGTTACTAGAGGATGAGGTGACATCCGTAATCCAGAGCAGCATTTGTTTGAATGTCCTCATATTTTTAAGAAGTAAAAAATAGTGACATACTTGACAACATTTTTCTACACCCCAGCACACTTCATAAGCAGACAGTTGCTTTAAAGAAGCTGAAAGAAATGCTGTTGGTGAGCCTTGAAAAGCTCCTCAGATACTGGGCCCAGGGAGATTTCAAAGTCACAGTGACATGACCTTAGAATCTCAACCAGTTATTTCGGGAGATTACAGATAGAACTGTTTGTTCCTCCAGTTAAATAAGACTAACAAATAGACTGTTCCACACTGAACCAGCTGTTAAATTTGGTTGAAAGCAAGTGGGGAGAAAGCCCAAACTAAAGCCCATTTGCAGGCGCACCCCCCAATAAAGGACTCAGACACTAATGAAAGTGGATAACGGCATTGGGCCACATTTATTGATTCATGCCCTAGTCCGAATTATAAATTTCTATTGGTAAAACGACCAATCATAATTCTTAAGGCAAGCAGGCCGAAGTAACACTGGTAAGGTACCACCCAAAATTGCCAACGGCAATTGGTTACAATGTATCTATTTGTATCAATTTGTTTGTTGACAACAAACAAATTGTTGACCGTAGTCAATATCTAACTAATGACCCCACCCTCTGACGCGTATCCGTGAAATCACGGGGTGATGCATGCTGTCTAGCTATAGCCATCACCCCGTCGCCTAGTTCGTCGTTGACCGGACAACGTTTAACCAATTTATGCCTGTCTAGTGTTGTCCAGTCAATTGCGAACCTGCCGGATACCTGTGGGTCATAAATGTTTACCTTACCAGTGCTACCCGCCCATGTGACCAAAGTCAACAGCAGCAACAGAAAACCCCTATATCAAACCATAGCAACAGTGTGGGATGGGCAAAAAAGCCAGGATCCGAGAGCCAATTGTGGGTCCCAGCCAAAAATTCCCACCCGGCCCCGAAGCGACCAAAATATCACACTGTTAACTAGGGAGGGGGTGGAGGGGAAAAAATTTCTCCGCTCCGTCGCTTCGTAAAATGGCAGCGCGGCTGCCTCGTGGCCACTCCTTTTATAAGGGAGCTGGCCACGCCCCCTAACTACCCGGATGCCTTCGTCCGATGGGGGGGGGCCCGCAAAGAGCGTGGCGGCCATTTTGGCGCCGCGCTTGCATTGCAGGCGCACCCCCCAATAAAGGACTCAGACACTAATGAAAGTGGATAACGGCATTGGGCCACATTTATTGATTCATGCCCTAGTCCGAATTATAAATTTCTATTGGTAAAACGACCAATCATAATTCTTAAGGCAAGCAGGCCGAAGTAACACTGGTAAGGTACCACCCAAAATTGCCGACGGCAATTGTTACAATGTATCTATTTGTATCAATTTGTTTGTTGACAACAAACAAATTGTTGACCGTAGTCAATATCTAACTAATGACCCCACCCTCTGACGCGTATCCGTGAAATCACGGGGTGATGCATGCTGTCTAGCTATAGCCATCACCCCGTCGCCTAGTTCGTCGTTGACCGGACAACGTTTAACCAATTTATGCCTGTCTAGTGTTGTCCAGTCAATTGCGAACCTGCCGGATACCTGTGGGTCATAAATGTTTACCTTACCAGTGCTATCCGCCACACGGAGGGGCTTCAAAGAAGGCCTGACGCCCCCCCCCCAGACCGTCAGCTCGGTCAACAGGCCTGCTCGCCAATCACCCAACAGGAGGTCCATACCCCCTCGCGACAGATGGACCCCATCCCTGCATACAGGTCATAATTTTGTAGACTAATAGCGGGGTGACGACTGACCCTTCCCCAAGCCCTGTTGACAAGGAACCGCGCCACTGCCCTATTCACCATGTGTCTAGCGCGGTCAATGGCCAGGAGGTCGAAACCTCCTCTGTACGCATGGCGCGGAACCATGTCCGACCAAACCAGGGTTGTGGTGGGCCAGACGTAATGCAGGTAGGCGAGGTCCTCGCAAATCGCATGCTTCAGCGATAAACCGGTGACCTGGCCCAAATCATTGCCCCCTAGGTGTATGATGAGAATGTCAGGCAGGTCAGCATTCAGGCCTGAAAAAAGGAAAGGCAGCAGCTCCCGCCATAACATCCCGGGCTTACCATGCCATGTGATACTTGCGTATGCACCCAGTCCCAGTCGGGGTCCCCACTCTGTCGCCGCAGCGTAACGCGCTGCCCTGTGCACGTAGCTATGGCCCACCAGCCATACTGTCACCGGTGTAATACGACACCCAGGGTCTGTAAAGAAAAATGAGGAAAGAAGGTAAGGTGACAAAAATTGGTACTTACGGCGGAAGTGGGCGCACATAAAACTGAAAACATTGCGAGCCCCACCTTCCCATGCTGCGTATGTCAGCCCCAGAGTACCCAAAAGCAGCTGCAGTGGAGGCCGCCCCTATTCTGAATGAATGGGTGCCATAACGGGCGCCCGGGAGGCCCACACTGGCCAGCGCCTTGCCTGTCACCTTCCAAAATTGAAATTTAGTAAGGGGAGACCCATCATGGTGACAGAAAAACTGGCCATGGTGCGTGCCACGCAGTGCAAGAAACTCCTGTAGGGCACCAACCGGACAGATGTCTGCCAAAGAACACCGTAGCAGTCTCACACTACTGCCTACGCCATGCTGATCTGCCTTAGAGGAGCGTATCCTCAACTGAGCCCAGTCTTTGGCAACATAGACATCCTCGAGTTCCAGTGCCCTACGACTTGCATCCGCCTTAGACAGCATCACAAGCTCGCTGATGCGGAGCGCTCCAAAAAATGCCACCGTTGTGGCTGCATGAAATAGGGCTGCCTCATATCTATCAAAACAGAGGCCTGGCCAGCCCCGGGCCAACTGGGTAAGAACCCCTGGGGAAATCGGGTGGCGGTCGTCCGGGCAACGCCCGCGCTCGCGCACCCACCCCTCCAAAACATGTCTCACATGGAAGTCAGTGGTGCTGTCCACATGACCTCCCACTTTGGCCATAAAAGCCAACGCTGACAGCTTAGATGCTATGGTGCGAGGTGCAAGGCCCTGAGCATGCAGGTAAACCATGAACCGCAGAACATGGGTTACCAGGATCCGTCAGGTTCCTGGCAGCCGAAATTGGGTACAGAATGCTCTGAAAGAATTAAATGCGTGGTGATATGCCTTACGCGTGCGTGGCGCTAGTGACAGGCCAATCGCCCGGTTCACCTCTCCTTGCCAATGGTCCATATCTCGTCCGGGAGTGGCGAGGGAAATTCCTCCGCATCCGGAGCCAAGGCACGGAACCGGGAGATCTGCAGGTGGGACAAAGTGTCAGCAATATCATTATTAACCCCCGGGACATGCCTGGCCCTGAAAAGAACGTTGAGGCGCAGGCTGCGCAACACAAATTGGCGCACTAGGTCCATAACCCTGGGCGATTTAGAAGTCTGTGCATTGACAATGTGGACAACAGCCGCATTGTCACACCAGAAATGCACAACCGAGTTGGCCCACTCCTCGCCCCATAGCATCAAAGCACCCAGGATAGGGAAAAATTCGAGATATGTGAGATCCCGCAGGCGACCCGTGCTTGCCCAGGCCGGTGGCCACCCACCATAGGCCCACTTCCCATTGAAGTACATCCCATAACCCAGGGATCCCGAGGCATCGGACTGGATCTGAAAGCGGGGGGAAGCCAGGAGGTCAGACCTCCAAAATGAGACCCCATTGAATTCCCTAAGGAACTGTAGCCAGACAAGCATGTCTGCTCTGATACCCCGGGTGAGCCTGACTCTATGGTGGGGCCTGGATAATCCTGCCATGGCGTCGCACAGGCGCCGAGCAAATGCCCTGCCCGGTGCGACCACCCTGCAAGCGAAATTGAGGTGACCATGGAGCACCTGCAGTTCCTTCAGTGATGCCTTGCGCTTGGCCATCAAGTCCGAGATGAGGGCCACTATCCTTGACACCTTATCCCGCGGCAACCTAGAAGCCTGCGCTACCGTGTCAATCTCCACCCCAAGGAAGACTAGCTGGGTAGATGGGCCCTCGGTCTTTTCGGGCGCTAAAGGGACACCGAGTTCCTCCATTAGCGTCTGAAATGTGTTGAGGAGGTGTACACGTGTCCCAGCCCCGTTCACCCCCGAATAAAAAGTCATCCAGGTAATGGGCTACAGACCGGGACCCTGACCTGCGGACGAAAGCCCACTCTAGGAATGTGCTGAAACGCTCGAAGGCCGAGCATGATATGGAACAGCCAAAAGGCATGGCCTTATCAAAGTAATATTCACCCCGGAATTTAAAACCCAGCAACTTGAAGTCGCCCGGGTGCACCGGCAAGAGGCGAAAAGCCGACTTAATGTCGCACTTAGCCAGTAGCGCACCCGGGCCACATGAGCGCACCATGCGCAGCGCGTGGTCAAAAGATGTATACCTGACTGAGCAAAGGTCGTCAGGGATAGCATCATTGACCGAGCGTCCGGCTGGGTAGGACAAGTGATGAATGAGGCGAAACTCGCCCGGTGACTTTTTAGGCACTAAGCCCAAGGGCGATACCTTAAGATTGGGAAACGGGGGTGAAGGGAAAGGGCCAGCGACCCTGCCCGCAACGACCTCCTTATTAATGCTGGCAGCAGCCACCTCCTCCCTCCCTCTAAGGGATAAAAGATTGGGGGCATCCTGAGGGGACCTGTCACCCATGAAAGGGATACGAAACCCCTGCCTAAAACCCTGAAGGAGATAATCCGCATCCTCTCCCTTCGGGTACAATGTGAGCCAGCGCTCCAACATGTCCACATTAATTGGGGAGGGAGCCTTTCGGTGAACCAGCTCCATCTGCGGCATTCTTGCCAGCCCCCTGTCCGCCCCTCCCTCTGCCCCGCGTCCCTCCAGGCCTGGGACAGGCAGAGGCCGCATGGGGGCCAGCACAGGCGGGACACTCATGTCTGTATTTGCAATTCTTCCTATTGCAGGAGCCATTAGACGAGAAGGTCCAGCACAGCAGGCGGGCTGGAACCCCCTGCCCCGCCACCTGGCGGGGAACCTGTGCTGGGGCCGCTCGCTGGACCGCATGTCCACAATGGTACCTCTCCCCGGGCGCGGGGCGCGTGGGCGTCATGTACAAAAGCCACAGCTTCTGACACGGCTCATCCCACCTCATCTCGGGGTGCAGGGGAATCTGCATACGGAATTCCTCGTCATAAGCCAACCACGATGGGCCCGGAAAGTCAACCATCGCCCTATAGATGTTGTCCAAATACTGGACCATCGGAATTGCCAAATCCGGCCGGGCCCTAAGGTATACCACCATGTATATGAGGTAGGCCAGCAACCAGTTGGCCCACGTGCGTGGTGGCTTGCGACGACGCGCCTGCTCCTTATCCTTCTCATCCTGCCCCTCCCTCTCCTCCTTGGTGGGCTCTCTGTTGAGGAGTGAGAAGATATCCACGTACTCCCCCCGCCAAATCTTCTCTTTGGTGGTCTGTGCCAAATGGTCACCGAGTGGTAAGGAATACCCTGCCGTCGGCAAGGCCGACACAGGCACAGCCGGAACTGCGGGCATATGAAAAGGGGCCTGTACTAACCCAGCTACCCCCAAAACATTCCCCACAGGGTAGGAAACACCACCCACCACGGGGCCCTGGGTGTTGGTTGTCGCCGCCGGGTGGGGCATCAGCGGCTGGACCGCCGCACCACCCGCGCGAGGCCAAGGCCACTGAAAAGCCCCCCCAGACGTGGCCATGTGTGTAGGTGCACTAGTTTGAACTGCATACTCACATGCTGCACCCCCATAGGCCGCCCCCACCGGGGGTTCTGGCCCACTGGGGGCGTCGGAGCTCACGACCGCCGTAGAGCTCGTCGATGGGGCCTGACCCGCACCGGCCTGTTGGTTGGGGAGCTGCGAGCCAGTGGCCGAAGTTGTGCCACGCGCCTCAAGCAGCTCGACCCTTCCCGCCGCCTGCCGCTGCCCAGCAGACGACGCGTCGAAATGAACCCCAAAGGGAGCCCCAGCGTGGCTAGCCCGGGCCAGAGATGCCTCGAGGGCCGCAACGCGGGCCAGTAAGGCTTCCACGCTGACATGGGGCAAAGGGCCGGCCGGCCCGGCTACTACAGGCATGGGTACAGGTCCCTATAACCCGGGGCCCGAATAAGGCCACGACCCCACACCCGGGCCCGGTAGGGCCGATGTAGCAACCTGCCATGGAAGGGGACCAGACCACCCCCCAAGGCTGGAAGGCCCCGGAGCGAGCTGCGCCCCGACGGAGGAAGGCCCAGCAGAATGGGCAACACCAGGGACGGTGTCCACCGCTTGCAGGCCGAGGGCCGGAGCCCCCGCTGGACCCGTGCGTGGGCCCCCATTATTGGGCCAAGGGAGAATAGCTCCCATCCCACCGGTCCCGGTGGGTGCAGGCAAAGGCGGCTGCTGGGGAGGCGCAGCTGCGGTCCTCCGACCCGGATTGCGCCTCCGGACCGCACGAGCTGTGCTCGCAGCCGCCTTCTTCTTCGAAGGCATCTCAGCCAATCGCTGGAAAGCCGAGAACGAGAAAATCTAGCAGCCAAAAGGCTTCCCGGTAAAGGAAAAAGCGACGGAGGTAAGAGGGAAAAATTTCTCCGCTCCGTCGCTTTGTAAAATGGCAGCGCGGCTGCCTCGTGGCCACTCCTTTTATAAGGGAGCTGGCCACGCCCCCTAACTACCCGGATGCCTTCGTCCGATGGGGGGCCCCGCAAAGAGCACGGCGGCCATTTTGGCGCCGCGCTTGCATTCCCTTGCTTCCCAACTCCCTGTTATGTGAAATCATTTCAAGCCAATTTATTTGCTACTAGCTGATTACCCTGCCTTGCTTGGTTTTACGGGCTGGAGACGCCACCGCTGAAGGAAGCTGTGGCTGCTAATTGCAGCCACAGCTTTCTTTAGTGGCGGCATGGCATGTCTTTGGTGTTTGAGAACCAAGATAATTGAAACAGCCGAAAGCTTGGCTTAACACATCTTTATTGCATGATGGTCAGGGGGAACATGTGGTAATGGTGGACGAACAGCTCAATATATACAGTGGCTATACATTTGAATGTGGCTCCTCGATAGCCCATTGGCTACTGTCTGCATGACGTCACTCTCCGTCACACCCTTCTTGTCCAGGTGAGGTAGTGGCGGGAATCTTCCCGCGGCTGTAGGTATTTGGGGAATTGGAACCATGTGAGCAAGGCACTCGCTATTGCCCCTAGTGGTCACTAGCTCGCGTCCTCATACGGAAGGTTACAGTGTTACAGCTGGTGATTTTTATATCCACTCATTCGAGTGTTATATTACTTAAAGGCACAATACTCAAAACACAACATCCCTCCCCCCTAGGATGAGACGAAGTCTCTCATCCAATATGGTTTATTGCAAGAACGTTTGGGGCGCAAGGCTGGCTGGCTTGTCCCGGGGGCGCTATCACTTCTGTGTTCCCTGGTCTCTTGTCCTGCAATGGGAGAGGGAGACTCGTTAGCGACTCGCCGAGGTTCTGTGGTTTTCGGGGTAGGGGTAAACTCCATTGTGGGAAAACCGGGGGCATTGGGGGCTAACGAAAAACCCCGCTTCTCGCTTGGACGGGTGGGGGACCACTCCGAACCCCCCCCCCCCGGTTTTGTAACTCAAAATCAAAATCATCTTCTGGGATATCTGTGGGGGCATCCTGCAGGATATCTGTGGGGACAAATTTATTCCCTTCCCCCCTTGGTGGGGACCACTGGCCCCCCTCTCCTCCCCCTTGGGCTGAACGGGTGGGGGAGAACCCTAATGCTGAATCCTGTTTCGCGCTTTCCACGCTCTGGTTGCCGGGAACCCGGCGTCGGAGTTGGTCCGCGTGCCACCTCCAGAGTAGACCTGTGCTGGTCTCTACGCAGTATGACACGGGACCCATTTGCCCAATGACTTCTCCTGGAACCCAGGCTGGCCCTGCGCTAGCGTAGTTTCTGCAATGGACCGGGACGCCTATTTTGAAACTCTTCGTGCCTGCTATCTCAATGTTCCTCCCAGTGTCTTCTACTCTCGAAGGGTCTAGCCTGGTCAGCACCGTAGTCAGCTTTCTGCGCATTAGGAGCTCTGTGGGCGAATAGCCTGATGCTAGGGGGGTCACCCTATACCGCAGCAAAAATTGGCATAACTGCAGGTTCAAGTCCCCGGGACCCATGCGCCTCAGCGCGTCTTTGGTGGTACGCACGAGGCGTTCTACCTGGCCATTCGTCGCCGGGTGAAAAGGCGCGGAGGTGATGTGCCAGATGGCGTTAATGTCAATGAATGCCCTGAATTCGGCGGATGTGAAGCAACTTGCGTTATCGCTCACAAGTGTATCGGGTATGCCGAACGAACTGAACACCTTGCGCAATTGTTTAATGGTTGCGGCTGAGGAGGTGTTTGCAACTGGGATAACCTCTAACCACTTGGAATAAGCATCCACTATAAGGAGAAAAAGCGATCCTCTGAAAGGGCCCGCAAAATCAATGTGCACGCGGGACCATGGCCCCTTTGCCGCATCCCATTCCCTGTGCGGAAGTCGGGCCTCCTCGGGCCTGGAGCTTTGGCAACTCTCGCAAGTGCCCACCATGTGCTCGATATCAGCGTCCAACTGGGGCCACCAGAAGTAGCTCCTGGCCAGTGCCTTGGAGCGGACAATCCCTGGATGGCTGACGTGCAGCAGCTTGAGCACCCTTGCTCTCAGGCATTCAGGGACGACCACCCGCTGGCCCCACAGGAGGCAACCCCTCTCCATGGACAGTTCTAACCTTTTCCTTAAAAATGGAGCAAATTCCGCCACTGGGGAGGACGTTGGCCACCCTTTCTGCACCCATGAACTAACCAGGGCCAACGTCTTGTCTCTGCCCGTCGCCTTGGCGATCTCCGCGGGCACTATGGGGGGTGAATCCAGGACCTCTATCATGAGCACTTGGTGGTCTTGTTCCACCTCACACACGGGGCTGCCCATGTGGGGCAGGGGTGACCTCGACAGGGCGTCCGTGTGGCTTGTGTCCTTTCCAGGGCAATACACCAGCACGTTCTGGTACGCGTTTAAAAATATGGCCCACCTGAGCATTCTAGGGGATAGAATCTGTGGTGTGGGCTTGTCTGCGATGAAAATGCCTAGCAGGGGCTTGTGGTCAGTCACGATGGTGAAGGGGCGGCCATAGAGGAAATCGTGAAATTTCTTCGTCCCAGCAATTATCGCTAATGCCTCCCTGTCTGTCTGTGCGTAGTTACGCTCTGCCTTAGACAGGGACCTGGAGTAGAATGCCACCGGGGCTTCCCGCCCGTTTTCCAACACGTGGCACAGGACCGCCCCCACCCCCACTGGAGACGCATCACATACCAGAACCACTGGTTTCTTGGGGTCAAAATGGGTTAGTATGGCGTCTGAGGATAAGAGTTGTTTCAGCTCATTGAATGCTCTCTCCTGACTCTCGCCCCATCGCCACGCCTCATCCTTTTTAAGCAATTTATGAAGCGGCTCCGCTACCGACGCCTTCCTAGGCAGGAAGGAATGGTAGAAGTTTAAGAGCCCCAGGAACGACTGCAATTCTGGTTTGGAGGTGGGGCGAGGAGCATTCTGAACGGCGGCCACCTTTGATTCGGAGGGTTTTATGCCAACAGGGGTTACCCAGAAACCCAGGAACTCAACCTCTTTTGCGAAGAAGACGCATTTGTCTTTCCGCAGCCTCAACCCCGCCTTTTCAAATACCGTCAGTACTTTGTCTAGCCTCTCAGCCAATTCAGACTCACTCCCCCCCCCGTTATCAATACGTCGTCAAAATATGGCAAGACCCCCTCCAGACCCTTCAAGAGATGTTCCACTAGTGATTGGAAGATGCCTGGCGCCGAGTTCATGCCAAACTGTAGGCGTGTCACCTGAAACGCCCCTTTGTGGGTGACTATCGTCTGTGCAGCAGCTGCAGCTGGGGTTACCGAGAGCTGCTGATAAGCCTGCGCCAGGTCAAGCTTTGCAAAACACTTTCCCCCATGTAACCTGGCCAACAGGTGGCTGACTACCGGCACCGGATACGCATTTGGGCGTATCGCCTTATTAATGGTACATTTGTAATCAGTGCAAATTCGAACCTCCCCGTTGGCCTTAAGCGCTGTTACAATCGGAGTTTCCCACTCCGCAGAATCATCAGGTACTAGGATCCCCTGGCCCACCAATTTGTCCAGTTCCGCCTCTATTTTGTCCTTAAGTGCAAAAGGCACCCTTCGCGGTTTGAGTCTTATTGGGCGGATCTCCGGGTCCAGGTCGAACGCAACTGGGGCCCCCTTGAATTTTCCGAGTCCCTTCTTGAACACTTCGGGATGCGCGTTACACACCTCCTGTATTGGGTCAGTCCCAATGGTATGCACCCCCCCCCCCAATGAACAAACCCAGGGGCTTAAACCATTGTGTCCCGAGGAGGCAACGGTCCCCCCCCTTTGAGAACAACCAGGGGAAGTTCCGCGGAGTGTTGCTTATATTGTTGCTTGAATTTTCCCACCCCCAACACCGGAATGCTATTTCCCTGTACGTCCCGCAGCGTAGACCTCAGTGCTTTGAGCTTGGGCCGCACGTTGGGGGAAATTCCCAAAAACTCCCTCTGGGAAATGATGGAATATGAGGAACCCGAGTCTCTCTCCATCTTAACGGGGACCCCTTGCACCAGTACCTCTACAAAATAACGTGAGTGTCCTAAGGACACGCTGTGGACCGCCGTGTCGTCGCCGCTGTCGTCGGAGATGCGGCCCACGGCGTCCTGCTTCCTCGAGGGCCGGACGCCCTCCTGCTTCTTCGGTGAGTGGTCTGTTGAGCCTTTATGGTCTCTGCGCCATCGTCTGCAAACCTTGGCTATGTGGCCTCGGTGCCCGCAGTTGTGGCACTTTGCCTTCCTGAATGGACACTTGCTGCGGTCATGGGACGCCCCGCAGCCATCGCAATGCCGGCCATCCTTCCGCACTTTCCGGATGTCCTCGTCCTCGCTGCTCTCCGTGGAGGAGTGTGGTGCCCGCCTGGCCACTTGCACTGAGCCCGCTGCCTTGTCGGGTTGTGGGGGCCTTGTCCTGAACCCCTTAACCCCGGCACTCGTGGCTTCCGCCACCTGCGCCTCCTTCATGACCTCTTGCAACGTCGGGGCGGCTCTTTGTTCAACAGCTTTCGCTGGACCTCTTCATCCCACAGGCCGCACAGCATGAGGTCCCTGAGGGTGATTTCCAGGTTCTCCCACTTGCATGGGCTGGCGGCCAAACGGAGGGCCGCTGCAAAGGCAGCCATGGACTCACCAGGCGCCTGGACTCTCTTCCAGAATGCGTCCCGAGCCGAAAACATTGAGACCGAGGGCTGGAAATGGTCCCGCATCGCTTTCAGGAGCTGCTTGACCGGCACTTCGTTCACCTTCCTTGGAGACACCAGGTCCACCAATACCTTCATGGCCGGGAACCCGAGCATCCTGATGAGGATGCCCCTTTTCTTCCCCTCGTCCGAGATGTCGGACACCATCAGTGCGCTTTGGAAATCCATCTCGAACAGTTCCCATTCTTCCGGTTTGTTGATGTTGAAACCGGCCTGTGTTGTCTTGATTCTGTGGGGATCCATTATCCCATCCTCGTCGCCAATTTGGTGTTTGAGAACCAAGACAATTGAAACAGCCGAAAGCTTGGCTTAACACATCTTTATTGCATGATGGTCAGGGGAAACATGTGGTAATGGCGGACGAACGGCTCAATATATACAGTGGCTATACATTTGAATGTGGCTCCTCGATAGCCCATTGGCTACTGTCTGCGTGACGTCACTCTCTGTCACGCCCTTCTTGTCCAGGTGAGGTAGTGGCGGGAATCTTCCCGCAGCTGTAGGTATTTGGGGAATTGGAACCATGTGAGCAAGGCGCTCGCTATTGCCCCTAGTGGTCACTAGCTCGCGTCCTCATATGGAAGGTTACAGTGTTACAGCTGGTGATTGTTATATCCACTCATTCGAGTGTTACATTACTTAAAGGCACAATACTCCAAACACAACATTGTCCCAGTGGAAACTTAAAACCGTTGTCAAGCCACATCCTCCTGCCTTCAGTGGAAGGAGGCCAAAGCTTGACAGAAATTTAAATTTACAGGCTGGAGACGCTGCCGGGTGGAAAATTCAACCCGCTGTCAAGCCACGTCCTCCTCCCTTCATTCCTTACTTGTAAACGTGGTCCTCTGTGGCCTTTGACACTTTAATATTCTAGTGGTGAGAAAACCTGGAAACCATCCTGTCAGTAAGTTCTCCTAAAGGAAAAGTGCGGCTGCATTAGCTACGTTGGGATCAATTAGGGAAAAAGGAGGCTGTGGTGTGCGTGCATAGTACTACTGTTTCTTTGCTTTTTCTCCTGTCAGTGGGGGTATCCCCTTTGCATCCCATTTTGTGGGGCATAAACCCCCAAATGGGTTTTGTGACCCTCACAGTGCTGATCTTGCAAGCCCAAGGTATGTATGTGCCAAATTTCAGTGACATTGGTCCAGGGTTGTGGGTTCCTTTAGAGCACATACAAACCCACACCTCTGTTTTATAGGTATAAAGATGTTCTTGAGTGAATCTAACACTTTGCTAATGTTGATAACAGAAGTGCTTTCATGGAAATCAATGCAGCTCCCCCAGTGGCTTAGTGGTTAATATGATGAGCTTAGAGACTGAAAGGTAGGGTTCCGATACCCGAGAACTACACTTGGGGACATGAAAGCAGCCTCATTTGGGCGTCCCCTGAGCAGAAATTCTAAAATAAAATAAAAATCCTTTCAACCCAGAGTAATCTCTGACACTAAATTATTATGAAAATCACTGTATTAAATATCCTCAAGCACTATAAATAAAGATATGCATCTAGTGTGGTTATTAATATTATAAACTGCCCCAAGTAGTTTTATACTAGGTAGGCGATATTGCAATTTTTGAGAAAATCTCAAAAAGCAACAACACACTAACCAAACAATTTGTATGATTTTTCATATCTTTTTATATATTAATAATCACCTTCTTCCCTGAAAGTTACTCCTTAGATAAAGAACACAGTATCAAATATCCACAGAAAGAGTAGCTTTATACTAGGTAGGCAATATTGCAATTTTTGGGAATGTCTAAAAAAACAACAGCATATAACAACCAAAGAATTTGTATGGCTTTTCACATCTTTTTTTATATTAACAATCATTTCTATCCCTGAATGTTACTCCTTAGATCAGGGGTGGCCAAACTATGGCCCATGGGCTGGATCTGGCCACACCGTCCTCACCACTACTGGAAGTGGACGTGCCCTGCACATGTGCAAAATCCTGCCATAAATACACCCACGGCTGTTGTAAATGCATTTATGACAGCCGCAGATGCATTTTAGGGTGGGAGGAACCACGTCACCAGCCCGCTCAACCATATGACCGGCCCATGGCTCAAACAGTTTGGCCACCCTTGCTTTCGTTATGGTTTCCACATGCGACCTTGTCTTGATTTTAAGGTGACATTTGATCCATGTAGTGTTAAGACACATTTTGTAGTTTTCTTAGGTTTAGAAAGCCAAATTTTATTGCAGAGCACATTGAAATGCCAGGCTGATAGCCTGACATGACAAATGATGCATAGATAAGATTAGAACTCTCTCCTAAGGGAGGAGGGAAAAATGAGTGTCCAGCCTTGGACTTATTCCAGGGACACCTGCAGCCCCACGAGGGACTGAGTGACAGCTAGGTCAGCTGACACACCACGAGGGAGAAACGCCTCCACTCCTGTCAATCAAACTGATTGCCTGGACACCTGTTAGAATAGAACATTCCCAGAGAAAGCAAAGGTGGGGGCCATATGCGGAGCAGATGGCACCTACACCTGCAAATGGTCCTTGAAGACCTCACTCTTTCTCATGGGAAACACAGGTGCTTTCCCATGAGATTGCCATTAGATCACCACATTCAAGGGCACCTTTTTCTTATAAAAAGATCCCAATTTGAGCACTAAGCACGCACACTTCAGGAGCCAGGGGAAACTCTGGCCCCTCCACATAATAATCTTGATTGCAGCGGGAGCCCTTGTCGGTGGGCATGCCAAAATTACTCTTCGTGGCTAACGCTTAGCCATGAGGGGCTGAATTGCCCCTAACCATGTAAGGGGGAAATTGCTAGGGAGCTAGCAAGACTTTCAAGTTCATTTATTTGTTTTATTAGTTTGTGTTTTATGTAGTATAGATTTAGTTAAGATCTGTATCCTGTATCGTGTTTCCTTGAAATAAATCTTCAAAAGCCAATTGTATGTGCCTGCCTTTGTAAAGAAGAAGAAGGAAACCCAGCAGAGCAGAAAGGACTCCAATAGTCCTCATCACTTCAGAACCGCAGCCAGACGGAAAGAGGTGAGAGGGATAGCTCTGTCTCAGAAAGGGAGGGGAAGAGTGGCAACTCTAAGAAGCCTAGCTTCTTCTAAGTGATTAATATTACCTGCCATATGCAGAAGGCTACTCTGTCCTTGTCCCCAGCGAATCGGGCTAGGGGGAGGCGTGCTCATAGAGGCAAGCAGGTCGCAGGATCTAAGGTCCGCCCTGCCGGGTGTCCCCGAGAAAAATTCTGGGAGCCCAACAAAGCTTTTGTGAGGCATGTTCAGCCCCCTACGTCCCTGATAGCTTTAAATAGTGAAAACAGCATCAAATACTGTACCCACAGCAAGCTTGAGGAAGCCCAAGGGATTACTGATGTTCTCCTCCCCAACAAAACCAAAAGCAGCCAGTGAGGGGAGAGAACAGAGCTGTGAAAAAAAAGGCATGATTCATTGAAAAGGGACTTTGAAGGGAACAATTCACATTATAGTATTTTTGAAAGTCCCACTTGTTATAATTATCTGTACCCAAAACTTTGCAGTTTCAATCTTACATTGCTCATCAACACCCAACCAGGCACTATGTGTCAAACAAAAACCAGGAAGCTTTTAGCAGATCGAAGATGGATGTCAGACACCTGCTCCAATGAGACTAACTAAACCTGAAAATTATCACAGCACAGAATTATGACTTGCAAAAGAGTTACATGGGAAAGTTTGGAAGAGATCAACCTCAAGAGAAGACAATGCCAACATTTATGTATTAACCAAACTCTTGCAACAGCCAAGCAGCACAAAAGTGGAGATGAATACAAAATATGGAGTACAAGTTTTAAAATTCCCTTACTAAAACCCTATGTGTCACATGCATTACTCCAAATCTATTTCTGCAGTCTCTTTTCAGTCCTTTGATACTGAGAATCCTATGTTTCCATTTCTTATTCCTTTATTGCTTCACTATATCTCATTATACAAACCACAAACTTGATGATGACTTTGACGATTCCGCATCTTCGTTGAGCCTATCAGCTATGAAAAGAGGGCTGTGAATTAAAAACCTTTCTGACAGAGTCAACAGAAATGACTTCCTTGCTTCATTTTTATGGAAATTTTGAGAAGCAGAGATGGTATATGCAAAGCAATAAAATTTCCTCATCAGCGTTTTCGTGGCTACCTAAGACACAGGTAATGGGTTGTGATGGAGAACAGCAAACTTATTTCTCACCCTGATGTAACCTCCATCATGTCAAGTAATTATTATATTTTCTCAAAAAACAGCAAGAGTTGGCTAAAAATAGAGGCTTTTATTTTCCTCGACCTAATGAAGCTTCTCATTTTGCTTCAAAACAGTCTCACAAAAATAAAACAATAATTATTTAATATGCGTATTGTTTCTGCAACATGCACACACACAAGAAATGTATGGCCTCATTTACTACAACATATGCAATTTATAGCCCACTTCATAAGAAGTGTTGTCAAGAATTTTAAGTACACGTGGCTGGAGATAGGATTTCATTCCATTTGGCAAAGAAATTGAATGCAGAAAATATTACCAGTGAGAATTATATTACTAACCTTGATTTTCAAAAATAGCAGCTATATTAGGTATACAGTATATACATTGGGGGAAAACCCCCAAAAAAATGAAACCAGGGGTTCCCAAACTACAGCCCACGGGCCATGTATGGCCCCCAAAGCCATTTCATCCGGCCCACAACACACTCACCAAACCAGGAAGCGAACATGGACACTTCTGTGCATGTACAGACACATTCGTATTTACTTCCTGGTTTGGTGCAGACATCCTTGTGCATGTGCAGTAGCGTTCATATTTATTTCCTGGTTTTGCGCGGACATGCTCGTGCATGCGCAGAAGTGCCCGTGCTGAACCTGGAAGTAAATATGGCTGCTTTCATTCATGCGCAGATGCATCTGTGCCAAACCAGGAAGTAAATATGTCCGCTTTCGCACATGCGCAGAGGCATCTGTGCTGAACCAGGAAGTGAATATGGACATTCATGTGCAAACACGCACTGTTCCGGGGTTTGGTCAGGCCCCTGGCCCAAAATGTTTGGGTACCCCTCAACTAAACCAAAGCAATGCAGCACCTTAAAGATTATGAGATTTATTTCAGCATGAACGTTTGTGGATTACAATCCATTCCTTCATGCACACGGAATATAATATTTAGACCACAAGGTGACAGGTAAAGTGCATATAGTTTGGGGGGAAGAGAGAAAGTTAAATAGTAATAGACACAGGTGATAGGTTTTCAAAGTATTGATTATATGACTATCCCAGCAATAGGTGGCATAATCAACTACAGTAAAAACCCCACTTACACAAAAAGTCAGTTCCGTAGGCTTTTGCTTAAATTGGTTTTTTTATGTAACTCAAAGCAAACCCATAGGAAAAAATATTTTTGTATGTAACTCGAAGCAAACCTATAGGAAAAATGAAATTTTAATGTAACTCGAAGCAAACCTATAGGAAATCATATTATGTAAATTTATGTAAATCAGGACATGGTTTTAGCACAAAATCATTATGTAAGTAGAATTTTATGTAACTCGGAGCATTTGTAAGTCAGGGTTTTACTGTAATGTAAATCCTTTCTTGGCTGACAAAGAATGCTTAGGCTTTGTCTTTACACCATTGAAGCAATGATCTTTGCTTTCAGGAAAGGAGTTTACTATGCTGAGGCCAGAAACTTACCTAAGAAAACAATTTTTGAGTTAGACACATGACAAAAACAAGGCAGCTGGTTGCTAAAAAGCCACAATCTCTGTTTAAGCCTCTACAAGCAAATTGAAGTATATGCAGATAATCCTCTTCCACTCTTGTCCGCTCAGATCTTCCTTTGTAAATTTTACTTTCTATAATGTCCACTATGAAATCAGTGACAGATTATCCTGACATGTTAAAATTTTCTGACCTTGACATTTGTGTGTTGTCATTTCTTGTATAAGATATTTACTTACTTATTCTCTTGTTCTTTCTGCCCTATGCACAAAAATGACATATACTGTACTATATATGTGTTTGGGACTGCAATGGCTCAAGTGGCTAAGACACTGACTGGAAGGCAGCAGGTCAGCAGTTCGATACCTGAATACTGCAGGACGGAATGATCTCCCGTCTTTGTCCCAGCTCCTGCCAACCTAGCAGTTCGAAAGCAAGAAATTGCAAGTAGATAAATAGGGACCACTTTGGTGGGAAGGTAAACAGTGTTCCGTGTGCACCGGTGTCTAGTCATGTCTGCCACATGACCACAAAAACGTCTGCAGAAGCAGACAGAGCTGGCTCTTCGGCTGTGAAACAGAGATGAGCACTGAACTCTAGAATCAGATACGAGTGGCTTTTGAGCAAAGGTGACCTTTACCTATATGTGTTTGAGAAATAAATAAATAAATAAAAATAAAGTAAGTAAGTATGAAAGAAAGTGGCATATATTAATAATGTATATAATCAATGCTACTACTGTTAAAAATGCACTGTGTAAATGAAACTGAAGCCTAAACATTGTACTCTGTGTACGTGAAGAAGTAGATTATCTATACCTATAAGAAGAGGGTTGGGCCGTGTGTGTCCGGAATTCATGTCCGCACACGTCCAGCCTAACCCATAATGTGCTGGCCACACTTACCTTATGTCCTTGACAACATTGCCACGAGGGTCCGAGGACCGAGAGTGGGGCCAACGCCCCATGAACGTGGAAGAAAAAAACTATGATATTTGGCGTCCTCTGTGCCGTGGCCCGCCTCAGCCAATCAAGCTGGAGGACGCGAGCGCAGAGGAGGCGGGACAGCCAGCACACGTGGCAAAAAAGGCTGACTCGCGCACCTTCCCCCCTCATCCCCTGCTCTCCAGCGGTCCTAAAAACAGCCTCGCCACCGCTGCCACCACCGTTCCTGCCGCAGTCGGCCCAGCAAAGTTCGCCAGGTAGGTTGGCCGGGGGAGAAGGAGGCGGCAGCTGAGAATCGGCTTAAGCCTCAACTCGCCCCCACTGCCGGCAGGGAAAGGGGGAATAGAATGCTCATCTGAACTAAAGACATGTGTGTGATGCTTATGAAGAGTATAAAAGGCTGGCTAAATTGTTGATGGGGGTCCTCTGATCTAAATATGGATCCAAGACCATGCATGATTATATCATGATTATGTAAATTTGTGTTATGTTATGCTATGATTGAAAAACCTAGACAAAAAAAAATTTCCATTTTAAAACCTCTCCGCTATTTTATTTACTTAAAAGCTGTTTGTCTCTCTGAGAGGGGGAGTGACAGAGGGAAAAGAGAAGGGGACACAGGTGAAGAGGTTGAGACTATTGAAACGGAAGGGGAACCAATGCCACAACATGCTCCAGGGTCAGAAATCAGACTCTCGTCATGACCCAACAAAGGTGTACCACCTCCTCATCTTACCTACTTTGTAGATTCATGGACTAGTTACCTGGGAGGAAACTAAACACATGTCAGCAGCTGAAGCAGCCAGATGGAGAGAAGCTGCAAGCGAAAGAAGCACTATACAAGAATGAGACAAAAGACCCTGACCAAACCTCCACCAGTAAAGAAAGCCACTGGCTGCAAGTGGATCTTCAAGGTGAAGCAGAGTACAGAAGGAGAAGCTACAAGGCAAAAGAGGTTGCAAAAGGCTCCCTGTAGAAGTATGGAGAAGACTTTGAAGGAACCCTTTGTTCCTGTTGTCAAGGACAACATTATAAGAATTCTCCTGATTGTGGCAGCCTCCAAACAGATGTAAGTCAAGCACTTAGATGGCATGGAGAGATTGCAGAGGAGCTGAACAGCCAATCATTTCCATTAACTGGAAACATTCTGATTTATCCTGCAAATTCAAGAGAGGCCTGCATAGGGTGAAGCAAGCTGCTCAGGCCTGGAATGAGAAATTGAAGAACATTCTGCTGCAACAAGGTTTTAAACAAGGAGATGCAGATCAGAGCTTTAACTTCTATTCTTGCCTAAGTTGATGACCTATAGGTGGTTACTCAAAGGGAAGAGGATTACCAAAAAATTGTATAGTCCTAACAAAATTGGTGGAAACAAAGGAGTTATTTGAACATTCAATTCAAAGGGAGGTAGATGGCTCATATCTGCTGAACCAGAAACAAAGGTTTATTTAAATTGTGGAGATACTAGGTCTCCAAGATGCCCGCACTGTTGCAACACCCATGGAAACAGACTTTCTGAAAGGCAGAGAGGAAAGAGAATCTCTGCTAAACAATAGCAAATACAGTGGTACCTCACTTAAAGAGCATAATGTGTTCCAAGGGATTGCTCTTTAAGCGAGTTTGCTCTTTAAGTGAAATACCATTGTAAGTGACCAATTGTGACTTCGGGGGGGGGGGGGGATTGCAAACCCCAATTTAGTTGTTAAGCGAGTTTTTGGTTGGTTTTAGTTGTTAAGCGAAGCGAGCATTCAGAGAAAATGCTCTTTAAGTGAGTTAAGTCTTGAAGCAAGGCGTTCTTTATGTGAGGTTTTACTGTACAGAACAGTTATAGGAAAGCTTTTGTACCCAACAACTACTACTAGACCAGACTTAGCTACTTTTGTAGAGATAAACATGCAGAAAGGTTAGTTCACCAACACAGCGCAAACCTGTCAACCTTCTCGGATTGGCCGGGATTTCCCATTTTTGGGCGCTGATTTTCGCCATTTCCCGCCCGGAGCTGCCGAAACCCCAGAATTTGGCAGCAGAGGAAAAGGCGTTACTGCGCATCCCTTCTGTGCAGCTCGCTTCTATGCATGCGTAGAAGCCTTTTACGCATGCGCAGAACCCTTCTACGCATGCGTAGAAGGCTTCTGTTCAGAAGGGGGTCGTAGAAGCCTTCTATGCATGCGTAAAAGCCTTCTAGGCATGCGTAGAAGCAAGCTGCGTAGAACGGTTCTGCGCAAGTCGCTTTTACGCATGCATAGAAGACTTTTACGCATGCGTAAAAAGCAACCTGCGCAGAACCGTTCTGCGCAAGTCCCGGATTTTCCGGAGCCGCGGTTGACAGGTATGACACAGCATGACTGGAAAGCAGGCAAAAGAGTAACTAAATACTTGAAAGGAACTATGGACTTTAAACTAGGTTTTCCAGCCAGCAAAAGCCCAAAGCTTGTAGGGTAAACAGATGCAGACTGGGCAAAGGATAGCCCATCAATAGCTTCCTGTTTATGTCTGGCGATGGTCCTATTTCGTGGGCTAGTTACAAAGCTAGCCACTTTGCTTTATCTTCCACAGAATCAGAGTTCATTATGCAACGAAAGCATGCAGAGAACTACTATGAACTAGACAAATTGTTAAAATACTTTAGAATAGATGAAGAGATGCCAATCTAGATAATGAATCACAACCAGAGCTGCATTAAAATACCACAGAAGATGATTGCTTGCACCAAACATAATGGCATGAGGTGCCACCTGGCACGTGTGCTGGCTGAGAAAACTATCCAGATATTCTACTGTCTCACTGAAAGGATTGCAGGAGATATCATGACAAAGACTGTACCAAGAGGTCTGTCTGAGAATCCTGAAAAGCAAAGTGAGATTTCAGGGTTCTTGCATGCAAGCTTAGGAAGCCATGTTGGGATAATGACAATCTTGCATACAATGAGTATTAGTGGGAGGCAGCTTAATAATCTAATATGGATGACCTCTGCTGCTAACTTGATTGGTCCTCAAAACAAACAAACAAATTCAACACAATAAAGCCTCCCAGAAACATGGTGTTTTAGCCAAGGAAGGACACAAAACATCTTTTTGCAGGCAGCTCTCAATAGCTGAAGTAAGAACCAGCCCCTACAAAGGTACCTTTGATCCACACAAAAAAGAGAAAGAAATCCACTAAATTTGATCTTTTTTAAATGGACATCAGAGAATGAAGACAGAGAATGCACTGTTCCAGTTCTGTCTCCACTATGTCTATCTGTTTCCTCTCTATAAAAAACACCTTGCAAGAAGAAGTGAGGAAAATGAAAGAACTTCTTTATTCCTACTCATCCATCTAAGCTTCGCCTCATCACACATCCACTTTCAGACATTTCCCCAGGAAACAATTTGAAGACTTATTTATTTATCACATTCTTCTTCTTTTCCTCCTCCTCCCCCCCCCCCCCCCCATCAAGGGATTTATCACATTACATTTCTATTTTGATCATCTAACATGATAGTTACTCTGCGTGGTTTATAGCAATAGCAATTACTCTTATATAGTTGTTAAGATGCTGAGATTGATGACTGGAAAGTCATCAAGCTCAGTAGTTCAAGACCTGAGTACTGAGCGACAGAATGAACTCTGGTCATTTGTCTCAGCTCCTGCCAACCCAGCAGTTTGAAAGCAAGAAATTGCAGGTAGATAAATAGGTACTACTTTGGTGGGAAAGATAATAGTGTTCCGTGGGCTCTGGTGCAGGGTGGATTTGATTTAAATCACTAGTCAGTAAGGCTCGATTTAAATCATGATTTTCTACATAAAGACACGTTTTTGCTGGAGTTGTTTTAATCTTAATATTTACAACCAGATAAAAGTTTCATTTTTAGAATAATATTTTTTCAGATTACAGTAGTTTTACAATTATATCAGAAAATTACTGATTTGGTGGTTATATACTATTAGAAATACATAGATAGATAATTATGAAATTACTGCAAGGTGAAAGATCTCCAGTTTAATAGGTTAATCATTCATATTTGGACAACTGTTCTGTTGTACTTTATTGGAAGGAAAAAATAATCATTACCTTAACATTTAAATAGTTTTATTTAACCAAAACAACAACATTATATAGGAACTTCATTAAAATATTCCCAAAGTGGGTCTCTTTTACAGCCTGCTGCCATTACAGGTTTTTCTCCTCAAGGGAGAGTGAGAATAATATGATAAACTTCAGGCTGCTATACAAATAAAGATCTCAAGATGCAGAGTTCCGTCCTCAAAAGGTTTCACTTTTATTTTACTGCTTGCCCCTCCCTCCTCAAACTTTGCTCCTTGTGCTATTCCATTCCAAACAACCTTCTATTCATTGAACTTCTTGAAACGTAGCAGCACTTAAGAGGTAAGGAGGTTGATTCTGTGTACATGCAGAGGAACAATGGGATTAAGGTCTTTTTCTCAATTCTGATGTTTATTTTATAACATTTTTTGCTATGAATGAAGGAGGCATGTTATCGTTGCAGATCCAAATGCACAGTTTTGAAAACAGCAAAACCAAGCATTTGATTTGATAATATCTTCTAGATAGAAAAATTGCCCAAAATAATCAGAAACCTCTGGGAGAGCATGACATTGTGAATGGATTAATACAGCCTTATGCCACATAATTAAAAACTAATTTCATGATGAATAACCTTTGGATTATAATGTATCTTAACTAGAACACGATCTTTAGAGAGATTTTTCCTCAAAAAGAATTTAAATTAAAAAAAATCCAATTTAAATCAAAAAAATCCATATTTTTTTTAAAAAAATCATTGATTTTTATCCACCCTGCTCTGGTGTCTAGTCATGCCTGCCACATAACCATGAAAACATCTGCAAACACAGACGATGCTGCCTCTTTTGGCTGTAAACGAAGATGAGCACCGCCCCTTAGACAGGGCTGGCTTTCCAACAAGGGAGACCTTTATCTTTACCATGCCATAACACTTGTGCACTCTCAGGTAATTAGCATTTTAACCCCAACATGCTGGGTACTTATTTTACTGAATTTGGAAGGATGGAAGGCTGAGTCAATCTTGAGTCCCATCAGGATCAAACTCACAAAGTCATCAGTTTTGGCTGCAGTAAGGGTCTCCTTTGCTTGAAAGCCAGTCATATCCAGGCTGAAGTCAGCATAGGCTGATCATAAAATGTGACTGTAATTTTCTGAAGTGATGCAAGACTTCGTTCTAATAAGGGTGTTAAAACTAGGCTTTTCCTCATTTCACATGTTTAGCATATTATTTGAAATGTCTGGTCATCCAGATATCCAGCTACTAGGACAGCATGGATTAAAAATCTAAATAAACAAGAATGCTGAATTGACACATCCCATTTAGGAGTTCTACCTAAAATTACACTTGATTTATTGTTCTGTGATTTAGAGTATTTCCCAGTGTTGAAGTTCCCGCAACATCTGAAGAGGTAAAAGAGAAAGTAAAGAAGAGGTTCTCAATAATCCAGTTCCTGAATAATCCTTCGCATTAGAGACAAGGTCTGAAAACTGTTCCTAATCTTGTGTGGATTATCTTGATAATGCTACCCTAGGTCAGCTAGCTTGCTACCCTAGGTCAGGCTATCGTAAGCAACCAAGTAGCTGCCTCTGGAGAAGATGTTAATTTGCACAGTCAGTTTAATAGATTCCTTTTCTCTCAGCCAGTTAATTTAATTCTGGTTTCATGCAGGTGAGGGGTATTTATGTACCTCAGCTGCTCATGTGTAATCAGATCTTCTTTGAACTCTCTGATCTGCATTGTATACCAAGTGGGATTCCCACTGCAAGCAGCAAGAATTACTCTTTCAATTTAATGAACTCAAAAGGAATAGACCTGCTTTCAGGGCTTATATGAGGTGTCCAGCGTTCACAGACCATGTGAACGCTGGACTTCTCTCTGCATGTGTGCATAACTGCATGCATCTACGCATGAATCTATAGGTCAAAATAACCATACATTACAAAAGAAATTTATCATTATCTGTAAAACAATCTAAGATTCTACAAAAATATAAAATATTAACACATTGAAACAGTCATACGCATATAAATCTGATAAAACAGATTTAGAAAGATCTCGGGAGCAGCATTAAAATTGATTAATATAGAAGATTTAAAAAATTAGAGCACCATAAATCATTGAAATGAGAATAACAATGTTTCTATAGTTGTTCTGGGGCATACCTGTCAAGTATCCCATTTTGGCCGGGATTTCCCGTAATTCACTGATCTTTCCCTTTCTTTCCTGCTGCCATCCTGTAATTGGAACAGCCAGGAAAGTGGTTTTAATTTTAATTTAATTTTAATTTAATTTAATAGTCATATTTATATATGTTTCTGTGCATGCACAAAGGGTTTCTGTGCATGTGCACATGCACAAAGGGGTTACTGTGCATGCACGGATGGGTTACTGTGCATGCATACACCGGCACCCGGAAACCTTCCCTTATTTTCATCTCTGCAACTTGACAGGTATGTTCCGGGGGCCGGGTGGACACTTCAGCTGTTACTTCAGAGATACTGAGCTACTAATAAAAAGTCTGCTACTGGACGCATCATCTTAACTAGATTTTATAATTAGGATTCAACAGGATTATAGTGAAATAGGCTTGATATATACATTTGCTGTAAATAAAACTGGTGCTAAACATGTAACATGATCAGAATCTCCAGTTGCTACATGCAATCTCACATGATGGACTCAGCACTTCTAAAGCTTCTGAATCATCTTTTAAGAAAATATCATCCATGCTGCATGCATTTCAGTGGCCCAGGAAGAAAATAAATAAATCTTGCTAAGGAAAAGATGTATTTACCAGCCACATATTCAAATCCAGAATTAATGCAGATTCTCTTTTCAATTGCATGCAGTTGAACTGCTTGTGCGTTGGAAGGCAGAAGACAAGCAAGGAATATCCAGCACTCAGGCAAAGAAAATGAACATTAGCCAAGCTTCCTTGAGAGTCTGGCCAGGTTTTCCTGCTATGGTAATAGAACAAACCATACTGCCAGCGACTCAACGCTGAATGTCAGGCAGCAATTAACTAACCTGACAACCCTAAGGACTAATGACCTTCGGTAACAAAGTCCACAGGGAAAGGTGATGATACCCAAGTAGATTAAATCCCACTTGAATCCATCTTGATGGAGGGCAGCAGCTTCACCAATACTGGCCTGGGGCTGAGGAGGACTTTGCGTGCCATGATGATTACCAATATTTAAATTTGGATATGGTAGAAGAAGAAGAAGACGCTTCCTTCACTCAGCTGGTGACTTTAGAAATTCACAGGTATTGGCGGATGGAGCATGAACATGAGTATCTGTTACAGGCAGTAAAAACTGTCTGCTCCTTCCTGCGCTTGACACTTAGGCAGAACTTGGATGTGTTGGATAATGCCTGCTTTGGACAAGATTAGCAAGTCAGGCAATGACTTTTGTGTTATTGGTGAAAAACTGTTAGATAAATGCAATATTGATACATAATACAAACTGATGATTCCTGCCACATGCCATTGTCATATTAACAATAAAAGATAGCTTAGTGGTTGGGAGTTCGATTCCTAACTGTGCCTCTCAGGAGAAGGGCTATCCTGTGTAAAAGGTTTCCCTTGCTCGAAAGCCAGTCGTATCGGACTCTAGGGTTCAGTGCTCATCTCTGTTTCAAAGCCGAAGAGCCAGCGTTGTCTGCTTCTGCAGATGTTTCTGTGGTAATGTGGCAGGCATGGCTAGACACCGGAGCACACAGAATGCTGTTACCTTCCCACTGAAGTGGTCCCTATTTATCTACTTGCAATTTCTTGCTTTCAAACTGCTAGGTTGGAAGGAGCTGGGACAAAGACGGGAGCTCATTCCGTCCTGCAGAACTCGGGAATCGAACTGCTGACCTCCCGTCTTCCAGTCAGCGTCTTAGCCACTTGAGCCAGCCTTGGGTAAGATATAAAGTCAAAGAGAATCCCCAGAGGACAAGCCACCTCTCAGTAGAAAAGGGCAATTATTGCCACATATTGGAACGAATGTAATGACACAATTAATATATTGCTTTTGTTGTTATTGCCCTGGTGGTGCAGTGCTTACATTGCTGTAGTGCAGCCAAAAAGTTGTGAGTTCGATCCTGACAAGGATTACTGTTGACTCAGCCTTCCATCCTTCCAAGGTCAGCATGTTGGGGGCAAAATGCTAATTACTTTGTAAACCGCCCAGAGAGTGCACTAAGTGCTATCGGGCAGTATATAAGTGTAATTGTTATTGCTATTGCAGTGATTTGCTAATGCAAAGTTGTACAGATATTTATTCTTATTTATGAATTGCTGTGTTTGTGTTGCAGGTCACTTTGGTTATAGTTACAAAGCAGCATACAAATAAAGTGATGGAGGTAGTGAAATGTTGTTGATGACGATGACAATGAGTTGTACCCACAATGCTACTTTTCAGGGAGAAATGGCTAAGTACAGGGCTATTCTTGCTGAAAATTTGCTAGTTGTGGCTCCTCAGTAGTGGTCCTTTGGAATTAGATTAAAAGGACTGCAGTGGCTCAAGTGGTTAAGATGCTGAACTCAACAACTGGATGATTGGAATTTGATTCTTGAGTACTGCACAACAGAGTAAGCTCCCATCTCTGTCCCTGCTCCTGCCAACCCAGCAGTTTGAAAGCAAGAAACTGCAAGTACACCTGTGTTGTATTTCTGCTTCTATATAATTACTAGCATATTTTGCCCGGCGGTGCCGGGCTTTTAAAAATTGTGTTGGATAGTAAAGGGTTTTGTGTTTTTTTCTTAAACCAATGGTGCTGGGCTGTTTTAAATGGTGTTGTAAGGTTTTGTGATTTTGTGGCTTCGAGGCGCTGTGTCCGCCTGTGGCGGACTTGCGCTCCCAGTGTGTGTTTATTTTTTTGCGCACCGGCTTCTTCAGTGCCGGGCTCTTTAAATTGGTTTTTGAAGGTTTTTGTTTTATGTTTATGCAAATTTTATTTTATTTTAATTTATTTAATGTAAATTTAAAAAAAATTAGTTTAAAATTTAATTTTGGTTTTTTAAATCTTTATTTTTACGCATTTTGGGGGGGGTTGAGTGAAAAGTGATTTCTGTGTTTGTTTGTTTTTTGGTATTTTTTGAGATTAGTGTGATTATTTTTGAATGTTTTTATAACTTATTTGATTAATTTGGGAATTAATCTTATTAGTTTCAATATTTTTGAATGTTTTTTTCTCTTGTGGCCTCTGGGTGGGGGTGGTGAGCTTTTCTTCTTCTCTACAATTTTTCTCTTCTGCCCTCTGGGTGTCACTTGCAGTAAGTATTTTCTTTATTTTCTCATTTGAGTTCCGGTCCTCATGGAGAGAAGATGTCTTATGGTAAGCTCTCTGGGTTTTTTTGGGGGGTGGGTGGGTGGGTGGGGTCTGTGTGGTTTTTTTGGGGTTTTTTTGGCTGTTTTTGTGTTTCCTTTTTGGATTTTGGATTTTTGTTTTTGAGTGTTTTTGATTGTTTTTGGTTTGTGTTTTTGTGTTTACTTTTTTAGGGGGGGGCTTTCTTTCCCACGGGCCATGCTGGCTGGCCCGTGGGAAGGAAGGGCACCGGTGGCGGGGGGCCTTTCTTTCCCGTGGGCCATGCTGGCTGGCCCGTGGGAAGGAAGGGCAGCGGCGGCGGGTTTTTTACTTTTATTTTTCGCGCGCCAGCTGCCTCAGCGTTCTGCGCACTAATGGCATGCAGGATGCTGGGGCTTGTAGTTTTGCCTGTGCATGTTTGGTTACTGCAACGTTTTTTCCCTGCAGCTTTTTTTTGATTGGCCGCGGCGCGTTTCCGAACGTTCGTTTTGCAAGGAACGTTGGGAATTGAAGTTCCCTTTTTTTTGCATCTGAGGGGCTCCTGCCCCTCTGGGCGAAAATTTCAACCCGACAGTTACCTGTGAACCCCGTTCGGGTGAGTGCATGGAGGCTTGGACGGGGCTAGTGGGGCCTGGTGCAACATCCTTTGTCACATTCCAACGGTTAACACACCATTTTATAGGTATAGATATGAGGTTTTCTTACCTTTTCAACGTTCTTGAGCACACTGTAAGACTTCTACTTAGTGAGGCTGTGAATGCAACTACAAAAATTTATATGTAAGTTCTAATGTAAGTTTAATTCTATGATCATGAATGTATTGTGCTCTTGGTCAATTGTACACCTATATGAGATACTAGCATATTTTGCCCGGCGGTTCCAGGCTTTTTAAAATTGTGTTGGATAGTAAAGGGTTTCGTTTTTTTTCCTTGAACCAATAGTGCTGGGCTGTTTTAAATGGTGTTGTAAGGTTTTGTGATTTTGTGGCTTTGAGGCGCTGCGTCCGCCTGCGGCGGACTTGTGCTCCCAGTGGGGGGTTTTTTTGGTTCTTTTTGGGGTGTTTTTTTTTTTTTGCATACTGGCTTCCTTAGTGCCGGGCTCTTTAAATTGGTTTTTGAACGTTTTTGTTCTATGTTTATGCAAATTTTATTTTATTTTAATTTATTTAATTTAATATTATTTAGTTTAAAATTTAATTTTGGTTTTTAAAATGTTTATTTTTACGCATTTTTATTTTTTTGTTTTGGTTTTTTTGAGTGAAAAGTGATTTCTGGGGTTTTTTTGGTAATGTTTGAGATTAGTGTGTTTATTTTTGAATGTTTTTATAACTTATTTGATTAATTTTGGAATTAATCTTATTAGTTTTAATATTTTTGAATATTTTTCGAACGGAAGGGCAGCGGCGGTGGGGGGGGGGTTTCTTTTTTTCCCCCATGGGCCATGCTGGCTGGCCCATGGGGAAGAATTGCAGCGGCAGCAGGCGTTTTTAAAAAACTTTTATTTTTCGCGCGCCGGCTGTCTCAGCCTTCTGCGCGCTAATGGCGTGCAGGATGCTGGGGCTTGTAGTTTTGGCTGCACGTGTTTGCTTACTGCAGCGGTTTTTCCCTTGCGGCTTTTTTTTTGATTGGCCGCGGCGCGTTTCCGAACGTTCCTTTTGCCACGCTGCTCAGCCTGATTGACTCTGGCACGGCGCGGCGCCAGGAACGTTGGGAATTGAAGTTCCCTTTTTTTGTTTGCGACTGGGGGGCTCCTGCCCCCGGGTCGAAAATTTCAGCCCGACAGTTACCTGCGAACCGGGTTCGGGCGAGTGAACGGAAGCCCATTGCAACATCCTTTGTCACATTCCAACGGTTAACGCATCATTTTATAGGTATAGATTATCTAGCAATGTGTAATTACGGTTTTAGTATATATAGTAATTTGAAATTTTGTTTCTACAGATAGCAATTTACTCTGATGAAGGACTTCGCTCCAAAAAATTTTTGTAACCGGTGAACTTAACCATTTTTGCTTATTTGTGGATTACAAATTACAAATTGTGGATTACAAACAATGTACAAAAAGAACACTATTCACAGTTACATTTGTTGAAGATTCAAGATTTTCTTTCAATATAAGAGAAGTATCTACTTTAAGTTTTGCTATTGTGAGAAGAAAAGCAAGCATTTTGTTGAGATTTATTCTTTATTTAGTGTGCATATATGGTATATTATTCTAGAATAATTATTCATTTTTGAACTTGCCATGAACAGTTTTTGGATTTTTTCTGCACTCTGGTGTCTAGGCATGCCTGCCACATGTCCACAGAAACGTCTACAGACACAGTCAGTGCTGGCTTTTTGGTTATAAACAGAGATGAGCACTGAACCCTAGAGTCAGATACAACTGGCTTTTGAGCAAGGGCGACCTTTACTTTTATCTTTCTAAGTAAAGGGATGAATAGCAGTAGCAAGAGTGGAAGTGGTGGACTAAGTAGCTACCCTGTTTGTAGAATTGTTCTGAGTGGTTTCATATAAAAAGAAGAAAGGATCACAGAGAGAGAATTTTTTTAATGGAAAGTAATTTATTGTCTCTCATATTTCCACAAGAAAGAAGTCATACTATCCTGTGCAATTTTAAAATGAGGTTTCATTTTTGGCATTACAGGCAACTGCTCCTATGAATTGCTCAAAAGAGAGCTTTCAGATCATACTTAACTACATAATGGGGACAACAGAACTCGTACAGAAAACCTATTTTCACTGTATGACCTCAAAATCAGGCCGATGCCACTGGTCCATTGCTAACAGAGACAAAGAAGATGTTTTTGCCATATCAGTCACTCTGTACGTGCTTTTCTACAAGAGACATACATGGTTACTCTTCTGCACTATTGTTTTTCTGTATCAAGGGGAGAAATACATGGCAGCGCTCCAACAGAAAATGCAAATTATACCTTTGTACTATAATGACCATATAATTGATGATTAACTTTTACAAAACCACAACCTGAGGCTGATTCTCCTTGGCAAATGATGGTGCTAATGCACAAAAGATATACACATCAATTTCCACCAGGATGTCTGGAATCAGTGGCTGAACACCTGCTGTGAGTTCCATTAGAGTAGGCTGTTGAATCAATGGTGATTTTGATGAGTCAACTTTCTCTGCTCCATTGATTCAAAATAATGCACCTGTTCTAGTTGCCACTTATTTAGATGTAGTTAAGTCTTGAATCAATAGAACATGCAGAGGTACTTATACTAATTGGGACTTATTATGCCAAGCAATAAGATTTAAGTCTGTAACTATGTTTGAATATCAACAAAAGCAATCATTCTAGTTTGCTGAAATCTGGCTTGATGCGATATATCTTTGCTAACAAGCCATGATTTGGTAACTAGTGATCAACCATAATCGGAATCCATAGTTTCTTACTGGTGTATGAAGTTTTTATAAGCCAGGCATCTCATGATGTTTCAACTCACATCTATAGCTTGTCCCTGTATTGTTTACTCAGCTGCCCAGCCAGAGATAGAAGCTGACAAAAGTTTTAGGAGAGAAACAAATCGAGGAGAAGCCATAGTTTGTTTGACCATTTGTAGGTTAAGCAACCACCTATGGTTAACACAAACCATGGTTTATTATATTGTAGAAACAAACCTAGTGAAATTGCTGCGTGAACACCATAACAACTGCATCCACTAATCTCAAACACTGAGGAAAGGAGTCTGTCACATTTCGGGGGGGAAATACAACCACCAGTTCTAACCACGTTCTATCCTCCCAAACCTCCATGAAGAAAAATAAAACTACATTTAAAGATTATAAAGATTTTCACTTTTTAGCAAACAATATCCAAGTAAAATCATTAGTTCTTTCAGACTGTGCACAGAAAGTTTAATTACATGTTCCATTTGAGATCCATTTTTAAAAGCAACATGTTTGTGATTTCAAATTCTACTCTTTGTGAGGAGGGGTATGCATTATGTCTTTGAAACCAGAATCCTCTTTTCCAGAGTTCTTCTTGAAATGTGCAGCTTGCCCAAAGCTACACAGGCAGGTTCTTCCTCTGGGAGACACAATAAGGAACCAAACTTCCAGCCTCTGGCTCTGTAGCCAGATATCTAACTCATTGAGCTATCCAGTCAGGTAGATATCAGGTTTTTGAAAGCCCACATTTCCCTGCAGTTGATTTTTTAATGCGCCTTGTTTCTGACTGCTGTTGTTGCTTAATTAATCAAATGTTGACTTATACATTATTGAGTGCTTCTGTTCATTCTTCAAGAACTCAGAAACAGTAACTGAAATAACGCTAGTGCAACTATGCCACATAAAAGGTGTCATTATTATCTTCTGACACCACAAAACTTTATTTATAATCCAAGTACAGTGGAACTTCATGCAACAATTGCCATGTACAGCAATGAAATCGCATAACAATTAGGTTGGGGGAGGGGGGAAATGGCATCCCACATAACAATTTTCCCTATGGAAAAAAATCATACAACAATTTTTCAATGGGAAAAACCACTTAGTAAAAAAATTGTTGTACTATGCATCCCATAGGGGAAATCGCTATCCGATGCATGTATTGTATAGCCATTGTTTCATACAACAACGACCCCCTGTGTAACAGATTAAATCATTGTATGAGGTACCACTGTACTGTAGTTACATATAATTTAAAACTTCTTATTCTCTCACTTCCAGTTTGATATGGGTGGTGGAATTACCAGCAGCAAGATTTGGTTTTTAAAGGTTCCTCCTGTTTTGTTTGTCCTGGGGCTCTATAAAGACCTCCCAATGGAGTTTTGGAAACAGGAGGCAGGGAGATAGGAAGTTTTAAATTTAATTGAAATAAGGACTAATGGCATCATCGGATGATGCAATAGTACCACCAACTGGATTTCAGACATAGTTTCATGCTAGTTTCCTGGTTTATTTCCAGTCACTCATGTTCCCACCAAAGTATGCACAGAATAAACTTGAAAGCTGAGGCATTATACCATGTTATCACAAAAAGCAGGCTGTAGTCCAAGACGTTTATGCCAAAGAAAATTTCATAGACCTTTAGGTGGCCTAATATTTTTTTCTTGTTTTTTCTGCAATAAACTAACATGGCTACCTCTTACCCCTGATAATTGCTTATTATAGGTCCCCCTGAGGGCATTTTTTTGTCTAAGAATGTATCAAAAGTGGCCTGAAATAAAACCCTGAAAGCCCACAAAGCCTGATAAAACACTTGGATTACACTACATCTCAAAAAAAATATTGTCTGCTACTTGGTCTAAACCATGTGTACCTATGCTAAATCAAGTGTGCTGAATCCAAATCTGAAGTCCGATTCTGCCTAGGACGTCGAGATCTTAAGTAAGCAAATCTTACCCTCTTGGTTAGGTTCTTGCATTGACCACGCAGGGTATATTTGTCACAAATGTAGCAAAAATTGTCTGTTTATTAACACAGCTGCGCCTACTCATCTTTAGCTCAAAACAGGCTCACTACGGTCTAGCTGTACTATTCAATAAGATGGTTTCACACTAGAGACAAGTCCTTGGTCCATCTTGCCTTATATATCTATTTCTGACGTCAGCTCACTGATTTGCCCAGATATGACCGGCCACTGCTGGAATATGCATGCCACCAGGGGACAGCAGGCATAGTGGTAGCTGCAACTGTTATAATGCTCCCATGTAAAAATACATTAACCAATTACTAACCAATTGAACAGCTATAAAATGCCTATGACTTAAAATATGTACCTGTACATGATAGGCAAATTCTGAGTTCAGATTTTGAATCAGCACACTCGATATCATGTAAATCACATGTGTTATTCCTAGTAGCAAAATCGTTGTGCAGTGTTATTATTGCTGTTATGATGACAAGGGCAATAAATGCTATCAAAAAACATAACAATAGACAAAAAACATAGCAATACATCATGTGTTGGGAAAAACGTAGGTATAAACCTATCAAACAAACACATTATTTGTTTTGTAATGCTGAATCAAATTCTAAACAAGAATTTCTCCAATTCTTGTTTAGAATATTAATTTTTTAGATTAATATAACTTGCCTTCTATGAAGATTCTGTTCCAGTAGATTCTACCAACATGATTTCCCGTCAGAAAAATAAGGTTGGAGAAAATCAACAGGGTGGTGGATACAGATGCCAAAGCTGCATGAAACCGTCGAAAACCTCTTGGTGACAAAAAATGCGTCTGAAAAGAAAATTTTAAAAGCCAGTTTACAACAAAAACGTATAACTTTCTTAATACTAGAAAAGTAAAGGTAAAGGTCACCCTTGCTCGAAAGCCAGTCATATCCGACTCTGGTGTTCAGTGCTCATCTCTGTTTATAACCGAAGAGCCAGTGCTGTCTGCATTTGAAGATATTTATGTGGACATGTGGCAGCCATGCCTAGCCACCAAAGTGCATGGAACACTGTTTACCTTCCCACTGAAGTGGTACCTATTTATCTACTAGCAATTTCTTGCTTTTGAATTGCTAGGTTGGCAGGAGCTGGGGCAGAGATGGGCACTCATTCTGTTATGCAGTACCGGGGTTTTGAACTGGTGACCTTCTGCCTCCCAGTCAGCATCTTAACCACTTGAGCCGCTGCAGTAGAAAGGTATTATTTCAATGTTTGGATCTGCTATATAGAAAAAATGTTATTGGCCTGAAACAAGGTTTTTTTTGTCCTGCAAGACCTTTAAAACAATTTGATAGAGTAAAAATTTATTTTAGGAAAAGAACCCAGCCAGGTATGGCAAATGATATCCTGGTAAGCACTTTGGCATGTTATTTAAACAATGCTCATTTTGAAACATAACTAAAGTATATCTTGGAACTTACAATAAGTTGAAATAAAAGTCTATCAGAGCAAATAGCTGTTCCCCACAAGTGGTTCAGACCACAAATGATAATTCCCTATGAATCCCTATACTTCTGACTAGTTCTTTTGGTTTTAAATAACAAGGCTGTTATAATAAATAATTGAATTAGTCTAGGAATGAGATTTGTATGTTGAAGGCTATAATAAAATTATTACTTGGCAGAATTAATGAAAGATATTTCTAAACATGCATCTGCAACAAGCAGTCTTCAAACTCATATTTCCTGCCAAGATTGAATATAGCCAAGAGTAAGTCTTTAAGCCTTATTGGGAATACAAACTCCCTATAATCGAACTCTGAAAACAGCTGATTTATTTCATTTGCTAATGCTTGCCTCTGATCCTCTCACAACTAAAACAGAAAATTAAAATACTGTACTCCTTTATCTTTTTAATGACAAACTTAGGATATATTATTATTATTATTATTATTATTATTATTATTATTATTATTATTATTATTATTATTATTATTATTATTATTATTATTATTATTATTATTATTATTATTATTAAGTTGTTGTTGTTGTTGTTGGATACAAATCTACAATTTGATTCAGTCAAGGAATGGAATAAAATTAACAGTTCAAGCCATAACCAAGGACCAAAGAATTGTTAAGGTAACGTCTGAGTATACTGTATATGCAGTTCCTAGTAGAGTTGTTTTTTGGAGAGCTAGGATGTTCAAGTCTGATAAGTCCAAAATTTCCAAATATCAAGGGATCCCCTTAGGTATTGCTCCAAGGGCTCCGATCACTATGGGTACAACAGCAGATTTCTTCCTCCATAGGCGCTCAGCTTCAATTTGCAAATCACAATGATTTGTGATTTTCTCCAGTTGTTTGTCTTCAATTTGTGCATCTCCTGGTATAGCAATGTCAATAAACCAGACCTTCTTCTTTTCCACAATAGCTGTGACAGGCTACATCACTGCTAAATCATTAGATTTCAGTCAATGTATCACAATGCAGTAGCCTCTTTGGGTAATGATGTCATACAAGAGCCCTTGTACCAATTTTCTTTTGCATTGCACACAACATTATTTTAAATTATGGATTCCATTGTTTACTGACCATTGAGGATGTTTCCCACTCTGGGCAGTGTACAAACAGTTAAATGAACAAACAACAATACCATACAACAAGCAATTATAATAAATCAAAATATCAATATCTTGCTATTGATGTCATATACTATTTTCCAAACAATTTACTAACTCCTGCTATGCTTCTCTGGTCCTTATAGATTAGTAAAGACCAAACATTTGGGGGAAATAGAATTTTAACCATATTTGCACTGTGTGCTTATTTTCATCAAAATATCTTTTATATCCTTCAGAAAGCATTTGCCCATATTGAAAAACATACAAAATAAATGTGTTTTCATGTGTTGTATTATCAACACACTCTGATTTCAGCATGTCAATTTTACCGACCCCTAGTAATGGCCTTCTGCTGAAATCTTCAGCTTTTTATCAGCTCCTTAGTTCCAAATCCCAAATAGATGTCAACATTCAAAATATAATATATGGAAGCCTCTGAACATCTGTTCTGCCTGAGTTGCCCCTGAAGCAGCAGTAGTTGACCAGTGAAAAGAAGCTGATGGTCAATCTAGAGAAAAAGAAAAGTGTTTGTGCTTCAAGAGCATACTGTATACATTTCCCTGTTCATTTAAGCAGACAGTTGGTTCCAATCAAAACTAATACAAAATTTCCTTCAACTTCTTCGTCTCTTGAGATGACCCAGTCAAATGCAGAAAGAGCAACAGAATGTACAGACAGCATTGTGTCATCATTATAATCTCACACCACTTAATAAATGGTGCTGCCTTTCATTTTTACTAGTTTTAATTTTTGCTGCAAGTGACATAATTTCATTAAGCGTGAATAGCTTTCTTTAGTGGATGGCACAACTTAACTTTCATGAACATACATGAGAATATGTACAGAAAAATTTGTCACTTATTAATTTGCCTCTTTGTATGATGAGGTTAAGGACTGTGGTGGCGCAAGTGATTAAGACACTGAACTTGACAACTGGAAGGTTCGGCAGGTCAGCAGTTCGAGACCTGAGTACTGCATGACAGAATGAGCTCCCATCAGTCTCAGCTCCTACCAACCTAGCAGTTTGAAAGCAAGAAATTGCAAGTAGATAAATAGGTACCCCTTCAGTGGGAAGGTAGACAGAGTTCTGTGCACTCTGGTCTCAAGGCATGACTACTACATGTCCATGGAAATGTCTAGAGATGCAGACAGTGCTAGAGATGAGCACTGAACCCTAGAGTCAGATACAACTGGCTTTCGAGCAAGGGCAACCTTTATATTTATGAGGTTATGATCTTTTATAAATAACCATATGATAATAAGACTGTTAGGTGGCTGGATAGCTCAACAAGTTAGATATCAGGTGTCTGAGTCCCTTCTGTGTTTCCAAGAAGAACAGTCTCTGTGTTCAGCCATGGGCAAGCTGCATAATCCCAGAGCTACACCAGAAAAAGGACATGTAAACTACATCCAAGTACTATACAGGTGAAACTCGGAAAATTAGAATATCGTGCAAATGTCCATTCATTTCACTTAAAAGGTGGAATAAATATATGAGATAGACTCATTACATGCAAAGCGAGAGATGTCATGCCTTAATTCATTATAAATGTGATGATCATGGCATACAGCGTACATGAGATTATGTGATGATTAAGGGGTACATGAGATTGGGGGGGGTTGGGGTTTTCATAAGCTGTAAGCCATAAGCATCAATATTATAACAAAGTAAGGCTTGAACTATCTTGCTTTGCATGCAATGAGTCTATCTCATATATTTGTTTCACCTTTTAAGATGCATCACTGAACTGAATGAACATTTGCACGATGTTCTAATTTTCCGAGTTTCACCTGTATACCTAGAAAACGGTTGCCATAAATCAGAACTGACAGGGGCAAATAATGATGATTTCTAGGTGTATAGTGGCAGGGATAGGAAATAATATGTCTTTATTGTATTCTTACTGAAAATAGGTCTATGGGATTTCTTGTATATATGTCAAGAAACTTGGCTGGAATAGGTCCTGATTTGGATGGGTAAGGTGCACCATTTGTTTTGTAGCAAATGACTTGAGCCAGTTCTGTGTGTGTTGGTGGTCACTTGAGTCAAGCCTTTGGGATAACAGAAATGTCCAGTGGTACAAGCCTGTAGATACATTACAACATTAAGGAACGAGTACTACTAGCTCTGGGCTGCAGTGACTTAGTGGTTAGGATGCTGAGCTTGACAAGTCAGCAGTTCAAGACCCAAGAGCTGCATGACGGAGTGAGTGCCCATCATCTGCCACAGTTCCTGCCAACCTAGCAGATCAAAAGCAAGAAAATGCAATTAGATAAATAGGTACCAATTTGGTAAGAAAGGTAACAGCATTCTGCAGACAGTACTATCTCATTGGTCACAGCATTTTGTAAAGTTTTGAAGGTTCCTTTGTTTAACCAAACACGCTTAGATGAGAAATCTGGTTGAACACATCCTACAACAAAGAATTATATACTAGAACTATATGGTTTTATCATCCAAGTTTTCTCTTGGTATGAACTACCAAAAAACATTTCAGCAGAGAAAGACAAAAGGAGAGTTGATAAAGGGAGTTGATAAAGGAAAGACAAAGAGACAGAGACAGGAAAGAGAAACTAGGCATATTTGTATGTCTGTGGATTAATTTCTATGATTTCCCTAGCATTAATCACTGGTTTCAGAAAATGACCAATACTGCACCTGTAAGCATTGCAGGAGAATGACTAAGACTTCATCTGAAGCTCAGCTCAAAAGCTTACCACGAGGGAGCTGGCTTTTCATCTGAGATGGATGTCAGCAAATCTTTGCTATGAGTCATCTCTACATCCCTTTGTGCAAGAAAAGTCCATGCCAAAGTGATGCTTACTCCGATCTTTATCTTACCAGGGAAAGTATCTACTTGGGAGCAAAAATATCTACTGGTTTTAAACTCCTGACTACTGAGGCTTGATCATCTGACATGGACAAGAGCAAATTAAGTGGGAAACAGGTGACTGCACAGCTGTCCTACTAACGTGACATGGAGAATCTGACATGTACAGTAGCCTGGTGATGAGTTTTCCTGGAATGCAAAAATATAGGGAGAGGGAAAGGTTGCCCTTACTCAAAAGCCAGTTGTATCCGACTCTAGGATTTGGTGTTCTTCTCCGTGTACAGCCAAAGAGTCAGTGATGTTTGTGTCTGCAGATGCTTCGGTGGTCATGTGGCAGACATGGGTAGACAGCAAAGCAAATGGAACACTGTTACCTTTCCTGCAAAAGTGGTATCTATTTATCTACTTGCAATTTCTTGCTTTCGAACTGCTAGGTTGGCAGGACCTGGGACAGAGACGGGAGCTCACTCTGTTTGTGCAGCATTCAGGTCTCGAACTGCTGACCTGCCAACCTTCCAGTCGGCCTACAAGGTGAGTAGGGCGAGGTACAAATTAAAAATCTAATCTAATCTAATCAAGTTCAGCATCTTAACCACTAGGCCACCACAGTCCTCTATGCAAAATATACAGACACTTTAACTTACTGGTATACAAAAGAGCTGCACATAGCGCTCTCTGCAAGAAGGCTTTAATCATTTCTTTTATTCTCAGGTTAATGGTCTGCATGCACCACCAACCATGGCCCTTATGTCTGTTCCCGTTTATAATGATAGCAGTAATAGCTTTCCAATAACTAGATTGTCAACTGAATTTTCAAATCACTTTTTCCATGCTGGAATAAAGATATTTTCCTGCTGATTTCTATCCATCAGACAGCTGTTAAACTCACAAGAATCCTGCCAGAAAAAATCTAATTGAAACATAATGAACCCTGTTACATTATCCTCTTATTACACTAATTGGTCAGTCCAGCTACAATCCCTAGGTCTAAAGGCATTGCACTGAGAAGAAAAATATCCGATTGCCCAGAGTAAGATAACCAATGTCATATTTTAAAGGTAAAGGTCTCCCTTGCTTGAAAGCCAGTCGTATCTGACTAGAGGGGCGGTGGTTGTCTCTGTTTGCAGTCAAAGAACCAGTGCTGTCTGTGTATGCAGATATTTCAGTGATCATATGGCACGCATGACTAGACACCGGACACCACGGAACACTGTTACCTTTCCCGCCGAAGTGGTAACTAGTTATCTACTTACAATTTGTTGCTTTCGAAAAGGATCTTCCAATTAGATGCCTCAATGGGGTTTTACTGGGGGTGCGGGGGACATACAATGTAAATTGCTGCACTTGTATTCATAGTTTACTCCTGGTTTGGAGGAAGTCATTTTTGGATAACTTCTTCCATGTCTAGACCAGACGTGAAACTGCCAAAATGAAGGCACCTTTTTATGAGTTCTTTCTGCAGTTCCCTTCGCCTGACTTAGTGTGAGAAAGATTAGCTGGCCACACAAGGCTGCCACTACCAGGGTACACCCGATTGTGGGTCAAAAATATCACAATCTTCGAGGAGGCTCTTTCTGTGTACCCCATTTTCATAACCCCAAATAGTCTGTTTAGGGAACTATAGTCCAAAAAAAGTAAATTCTCAAAACTTTGATTAAGGCTCTAAATAACAATGATGCTCAGCTTGGTTTTAGTTTAGACCTTGATAGCCCTTCTTTGTTTTGGACTGTCTCCTGGTAGGGATTTTGAAGTATCAAATAATCATTACTGGTTTACCACTACCTTTTATAGATTAAAAACAAGAGTAAACCAGAGTGTGACTGATGGTGCCTATGCTATACTCTCTATTACCCAGTAGCTAGCCTTTCCCATCACTATGGGAACTATCAATTCTCTTTTGCTAATGTGATTATTGCTGGCTGAATAGCTCAGAGGTTTGGGTATCAGGCTGCAGAGATTTGAGTGTTCAATTCCTCACCATATCTCCTGGGAGAAGAGCCAAGCTTTATAGCCATGGGCAAGCTGCATAGACCAAAGATACCCCTTATACTAGAATTAGTATAAGTCAGAATTAACTTGGCAGTATGCTATTATTATTATTATTATTATTATTATTATTATTATTATTATTATTATTATTATTATTATTATTATTATTATTATTATTATTATTATTATTATATTTGAACTTATATACTGCTTTCCTTTATCAACGACAAACTCAAAGCGGTTCACAACATGTTCAAAAATCAACAGAACATATAAAAATACAATGTGCAACAAAATTACAATATAAAAATAACAAAGCAAAAAGCAATGCATAAATACATTTGTATATTTAAAAAAACCAGTATCTCAATAAGCAGAGACAAAATTGACTCCAGCACAGGATGGATGCAACTTATTATTTTAGTCTTAATATTCCGAGCCACCATGTGTCCCCACCACCCATTGGCAGAAAGCTGGCCTATGAATGAAACAAACAAATAAATAAATATTCCATCTTGATTGGACCCTAATAAGATTCTGGAACTGTAATAGACTCCAGTATGGCTGTCAGCTTTCCTGATACACTCAGACTCCATCACCACATTAAAGCGTATATCAAAGGCAGAAGTGGGGGGAGGAAGAAAAGAAGTAGGAAAAATTGTTCAATTCAAATTTGGTGTTGGAAGAAAGCTTTATGAATGCCATGGTCATCCAGAAAGCAAAATTTTTGGGCTCAAGATCAAATAAAATGGAGCATTCAATGGAATCTAAAATGACAACTATGGCTTTCATATTAGGAAAGAACTTTTAAATTACCTTTCTGATTTATCCTCAGGGAAGTAGGTTAGACAAAAGCTTACTCTCATACCTCCTTTCAGATATAGCCTGGTTTTGATAACATATGTGTAATTCACCTTGACTTCAATTTTATCAGCAATTCAGAGTCCATACAAATAAGCAAAAATTTTACTTACTTCTTTTTGTTAAAACATTCTTGGGAAATATTGTGTACATGTAGACTTCCTCATCACCCATGCTGAAAAAAATTACAGTGGAACCTCATACAACAATCGCCCCATATAGCAATGAAATCGCATAACAATTAGGTTTTGGGGGGAAATGGCATCCCACATAACAATTTTTCCTATGGAAAAAATCGCACAACAGTTTTTCAATGGGAAAACCACTTGACAAAAAAAATCGTTGTACGATGCATCCCATAGGGAAAATCGCTATACGATGCATGTATCGTATAGCAATTGTTTCGTACAACAACGAGCCCCATGGAACGGATTGAAATCATTGTATGAGGGTACCACTGTACTTTTCATTTCCATAGATTTCATAGGGACCCAAAGGAAGAATGATGATAGGCATGAAAAAGTAGTCTCAGGAAGGCAAACAGACTTCTCAATATTCATTTACATTATAAACTGCATGCAGTTTTAGTAGAAAAATGAATTATTTTAGCCTGAGGCTGGCTGAAGACCTACTGCTGTCTGGGATAAAAGACCCCAGGTCTCCTGAGTGCTAGTTGAAGTTCCTGTATTGTAGAGTAACAGCTCTAGGCACTCACTGAGCTGACTGTTAAAATTTATTTTAATGATGATCAAATCTAACTGCACTTGAGAGGAATGGAGTAGCTATGGGTTGAAGGACAAATTGCATGGCACATAGATCTTAGTCATTATACAAAACCCCTTCACGTCAGCATATGCTACTTGAAGCAATTGCCTGAGATAGTCTTCATGACTAAGAGGTAAAAGCACCTTAGGTTATGTTAAATTAAAAACCTGCTAAAGTTATGGTTGCTTCTCTCCTCTTACTTTAACCATGTGTACCCAAGGTGGTAATGACTCTAGATTTTTATAGAGCCTGGTACTACAGTAAAAAAAACGCACAATTATTTCAACATGAGATTCATCAGCTGACACTGATGATATTTTAAGTATCTGCTAGTCTCCTTGTAATATAATTTATCTGCATATCAACACAGAAGAAGAAAAGGAAGTAAATCCATGCCTCCATTTCTGAAGCATGTAGGAGGTGCAAACCTCAATACATTAACACAGATAGACCTTCTTCATGTGAAATCATGTCTTAAACAGACGAAAAGGTGGAGCATATTGTTCACATTCATATTGCTAAAGGAGAACTGTGCTGCAGAGTCGGGAATTTTATGGGAAACTGGTAGTTCTACAATAGGGTGGTTTTGACATCACAGGAATTTATACTGTATTTTGCCCTTGTGGCTGGAAATTTCCTCCACCACCAGCTGTTCAAGGTAACTGCTCAGCCTGTGCAGTTGTCTTCTTGTTGTGCTGGTCCTACCATTAGCAAAATGAGGCATTGCATTTTGGATGTTGTTGTGCTTTTTTTCCTTTTCATTTTTACTTCTAGAGAGAGGAAGGAGGCACTTTTGGGTGTTTATGACCCAAATGCTACCATATGGGATGCCATGTACTGTATCAGAAAAATAAAACATGTTGAACTGACTCTCATCTCCACTCCTTTCACTCACAGTTCCCAAGTTGTCAGACAGACAGAAACAAACAAACAGAGCTTTGTTCTCTGTGGTTACTCAAGCAAAAGTTGGTTGCAGCTTATCCACGCTCCAAAAAATTAAAGAAACATTTGTGTTAATGTGGTTCAAGTGGCTAAGATGCTGAATGGAAGACGGGAGGTCAGCAGTTTGATTCCAAAGTACTGCAGGATGGAATGAGCTCCCGTCTTTGTCCCAGCTCCTGCAACTTTAAAAGCAAGAAATTGCAAGTAGATAAATAGGGACCACTTCGGTGGGAAGGTAAACAGCGTTCCGTGCACTCCGGTGTCTAGTCATGACTGCCACATGACCACGGAAACATCTGCAGAAGCAGACAGCGCTGGCTCTTTGGCTTTGAAACAGAGTTGAGCACTGAACCCTAGAGTTGGATACGACTGGCTTTCAAGCAAGGGAAACCTTTACCTTTATATCTGCAGAAAAGCAACAATTAATTGTCTGAGAATTTAGTGTCTTGCACGGAAGACAAAGAAGGAGTCGCAGGAAGGACTAACACAGGTTTATTCATTGATGATCAGGATGAACATGTGGTAATGGCGGAGGTACAGCTCATTATATACTGTTGTAAATACATTTGAATTGTGTTGCACGGTAGCTCATTGGCCGCTACCGTCGTGACGTCATATGTGTCACGCCCATCTGCTCCAGGTGATCCTAGCGCGGGAAAGGTTCGCGTGGCTGTCGGTGATTTGGGGAATGTGAACCATGTGAGCTGAACGCTTGCAGCTGCCCTCTATGGGCAGCTTACTCGCGTTCCTTACAGCTGGGCTACATTGTGATTATGAACTGGTTACATTCATACATTTCTTAACATAACATTGTACATGCATACATAACACCCCTCCCCCCTAGGATGGGACGAAGTCCCTCAACCATTGTGGCTTGCCGCACGTGCGCCTGGGGCGTGCGGCCGCTTGACTTAACACAGGGGAGCCGGTGGCTCCTGGTTCCGCGGAGTCTCGTCCTGCAATGGAAAGTGGGGACCCATTAGTGGTTCGGTGGGGACTCTGCGGTAACCTTGCATTGGGGGACGGGAATGGAATGAATAGTTGGGAAGTGAACCCCTGCCTACCGCTAGAGGAGCTTGGGGTTCCCCCTAGAACGAATCTCGGGACCGACAAGGAGACCCTCGTGGCCTCGCCACCCCCCGTTACCTGTCCGGGAGTTCTAGAGACTGTGGTGGGCGGACTCCCCCTGTTTCCTGTCTTGGGGGTGTTTGTCTCCGGGGAGCTGGAGCTATGGTATATTCTAAAACAAAAGGACTGGGGGGACTGGAAGTACCAGGGGCTGAACTGAAACCCCTCTTCTCGCTAGGATGGGTGGGGGACCACTCCGCGACACCCCCCTGGTACTGCAAATCATAATCGAACTCATCCCTCTCTTCTGGATCACCCTCCCCTGATGCTGAAAATCGAGGGTATGCATTTGTATCGGCGGATGCCGCCGTGTCTCCCCCTTGGGTAACGTGGGTGGGGGAGGACCCTAACGCTGATTCCCCCTCGCTGGTGACTCGCCTTCTGAGTTGGTCGGCGTGCCTTCTCCAGAGTAGACCCGAGTTGCTCTCAACTCTATAGGATACTGGCCCCGTCTGCTCAATGATCGTTCCTGGAACCCATGCTGGCCCCGAGGCCGCGTAGTTCCTGCAGTGAACCGGGTCCCCTACCGCAAAACTTTTGGAGCTTTCTACCCCTACATTTATATTTCTCCCTTCATCCTCCACCCTGGATGGATCCATCTGGTCAAAAAGTGTTACCGGACGCCTCCTCATGAGGAGCTCGGCTGGGGAGAATCCTGAAGCTAGGGGGGTTGTCCTGTAGCAGATGAGGAACTGACACAGGTGAAGGTTCAACTCACCGGGACCCATGCGCCGCAGTGCGTCTTTCGTAGTGCGCACTTGGCGCTCTACCTGACCGTTTGTGGTGGGGTGAAATGGGGCAGCGGTAATGTGCCTGATGGCGTTTCTCTCAATAAACGTCTTGAACTCTGCAGACGTGAAGGTACTAGCGTTATCGCTAACAAGGACGTCTGGCAGGCCGAAACAGGCAAAAAGCTTGCGCAACTGTTTAACGGTTGCCGCAGAGGAAGTGCTGTTCATGGGGATTACCTCCAACCACTTGGAGTAGGAGTCGACTACCAGCAGAAACATGGACCCGCGGAAGGGGCCAGCGAAGTCGACATGAATCCGGGACAATGGCCCGCGGGCCGTGTCCCATTCCCTATGGGGCAACCGGGACTCCTCGGGCCGAGAGCTCTGGCAGCTCTCACACGTGCCCACTAAACGTTCTATATCTGCGTCTATCTGGGGCCACCAAAAGAAACTCCTGGCCAGAGCCTTGGAGCGCACGATCCCGGGGTGACTGGTATGCAGTGGCTTCAGTACCTTGGCCCTTAGCTTGTCTGGGATAACTACCCGCTGGCCCCAGAGTAAACAGCCCCTTTCCAGGGAAAGCTCTACTCTACGCCTGAAAAATGGCTTGAAATGCTCCTCGGGGGGAGTAGTGGGCCACCCTTTCCTAACCCAGGAACTAACTTGGGCCAGTATCTTGTCGGCCGCCGTGGCCTTGGCGAGGTCGGCCGGGACAATGGGGGGTGAGTCGAGAGACTCGATCAGCAGGACTTGGTGGTCTTGCTCTACCTCGCACGTGGGGTCCCCTAAACTAGGGAGGGGAGATCGGGACAGTGCGTCCGCATGGGAGATCTCCTTCCCTGGGCGATAGACTAGCTCATACTGGTAGGCGTTGAGGAAAATGGCCCAACGCAGCATCCTGGGGGATAGAATTTGCGGGGTGGGTTTGCCGGGAGTGAAGATCCCCAGCAGTGGCTTGTGATCAGTCACTACCGTAAACTCGCGGCCGTATAGGAAATCGTGGAACTTCTTCGTTCCTGCGATTATGGCCAGGGCCTCCCTATCTGTTTGCGTGTAATTGCGCTCGGCCTTTGAGAGGGACCTTGAGTAGTATGCCACCAGGGCTTCCCGCCCGCTCTCCAACACGTGGCACAAAACCGTCCCCACCCCCACTGGGGACGCATCACAGACTAAAACCACTGGTTTTTTCGGATCGAAGTGGGTCAGGACAGCATCCGAGGATAGGAGTGACTTAAGCTCCTTGAACGCTTTCTCCTGCCTGTCCCCCCACCGCCAAGCCGCGTCCTTCTTAAGTAACGCGTGCAGTGGCTCCGCGACCGATGCCTTCCGAGGCAGGAAGGAATGATAGAAATTTAGGAGCCCTAGAAATGACTGCAGCTCCGGTTTCGCGGTGGGGCGAGGGGCGTTTCTCACGGACGCAACCTTGGACTCAGAGGGTTTGATTCCGTCCGGGGTTACCTTAAAACCTAGAAACTCAACCTCCCTCGCAAAGAATACACATTTGTCCCTCCTCAGTCGGAGTCCTGCCCTCTCGAACACTGAGAGGACCCCATCTAGCCTTTTTGCTAACTCTAATTCACTCCCCGCCGTTATCAACACATCGTCGAAGTATGGGAGGACGCCTGGAAGCCCCTTTAAAAGGCGTTCCACGAGGGACTGGAAAATTCTGGGGGCCGAATTCACGCCAAACTGAAGGCGCGTTACCTTAAACGCCCCCTTGTGCGTCATGATCGTTTGCGCGGCGGCAGCAGCCGGGATTACAGAGAGCTGCTGGTATGCCTGCGCCAGATCCAGCTTGGCAAAACACCTCCCCCCATGTAACGTGGCCAGCAAGTGGCTGACCATGGGCACCGGATATGCATTTGGCCGAATGGCCTTATTGATCGTACATTTATGGTCCGCACAAATCCTGACCTCCCCGTTTGATTTAAGGGCTGTAACAATTGGCGTTTCCCACTCTGCCGAATCAACTGGAACCAAAATCCCCTGCCCCACCAATTTGTCCAGTTCCGCCTCGATCTTGTCCTTGAGGGCGAAAGGCACTCTCCTTGGCTTGAGGCGGATGGGCCGGATTTCTGGGTCCAGCTCAAAGGAAACTGGGGGGCCCTTGTACGTCCCGAGCCCCTTCTTGAAAATGTCCGGCTGTGCATTGCACACGTCCCGCATTGGGTCAGTCTCGATGGCGTTAATGCCAGACAGTTCGATTCCCAGGGGAGCAAACCACTGCGTTCCCAAAAGGCAGCACCTCCCCCCCTTGAGGACCACTAGGGGTAGTTTCTCGGAGTAGTTCTTGAACTTCACCTTAAAATTCCCCACCCCCAACACTGGGATCCCATTTCCCTGCACGTCCCGCAAGTGTGACTTCATGGTCTGCAGTTTGGGCCGCGCCTCTGGGGGAATGCACATATACTCTTTTTGGGACAGGATGGAATAAGATGACCCCGAGTCTATCTCCATCCTCACTGGGAACCCCTGCAACTGTACCTCTACGAAAAAACGCCGGTGCTCCAGGCCCACGCGGCTCACGCCTTCCTCGCCGTGGCTGTTTGAGACCTTCCTGGTGCCGGCCGCCTTCCGTTGGTGTGTCTGGGGATGGCTAGAGACGCCCTTGTCCTCGGCTCGCCCGCGCCTGCATACTCTGGCGATGTGTCCTTTTCGGCCGCAGTTGTGGCACTCAACCTTCCGGAACGGGCACCTCGTGCGGTCGTGGGACGCCCCACAACCGTTGCAACGGCGGTCTTGCCGTTCGCGGGTCTGTCGCTTCTCCCCGCGTTTCTTTATCCTCTGGACGTCGTCGTCCTCGCTGGAGCAGGGGTCCGACGTTGTGGATGACTCCTCGGACGCCGCCGGTGAGCCGGCGGGCGGCTTGGGGGCCCGCCAGGCCACCTTCGCTGGTGTCCGCCAGGCCGCCTGTACTGGCAACTTGGCCCCTTCGGACGTGGTCCCTCGGGCCTTGAACACCCTGACCCCACTCCTGGACACCTCGGCCGCTTGGGCCTCCCGCAGTACCTCATTGAACGTGAGGCGGTGGTCGCGGGTCATCAGCTTCCTCTGGAGCTCCTCGTCCCTCAGGCCGCACAACATGCGGTCTCGGAGGGCCTGGTCCAGGTCATCCCACTGGCAGTGCACCGCTGCAAGCCTGAGAGCCGCCGCGTAAGCGGACACAGATTCGCCCTGTTTCTGGTCTCGCCTGTGGAACGCGACCTGGGCTGGGAAGATCGAGACGGGCGGCTGGAAATGCTCGCCCAACCTCTCCAGGATGCGGTCGATGGGCACCTCGTCCACCTTCCGGGGGGCCACCAGGGTCATGAGAATACGCAGCGTGGCAGATCCCACCTGGGCCAGGAAGTGGGAGCGCATCTTCGCGTCGTCGTCGACGCCCGCGGCTTCCATCGCGTGCCGAAACTGGCACTCGTAGAGCTCCCATTGTTCAGGCTCGCTGACATCGAACTGGTACGGCTTGACCTTGGGATTCGCCATCGATCCCACCCTCGTCGCCAATTTAGTGTCTTGCATGGAAGACAAAGAAGGAGTCGCAGGAAGGACTAACACAGGTTTATTCATTGATGATCAGGATGAACATGTGGTAATGGCGGAGGTACAGCTCATTATATACTGTTGTAAATACATTTGAATTGTGTTGCACGGTAGCTCATTGGCCACTACCGTCGTGACGTCATATGTGTCACGCCCATCTGCTCCAGGTGATCCTAGCGCGGGAAAGGTTCGCAGCTGCCCTCTATGGGCAGCTTACTCGCGTTCCTTACAGCTGGGCTACATTATGATTATGAACTGGTTACATTCATACATTTCTTAACATAACATTGTACATGCATACATAACAGAGAATGAGAACAATAGTGGCCATTTAACTGATTTTGTTTAAACAATAATTGGTGTTATGGACCACTGAATTCTGTAATAGTGAATACAGTGCTCATGACCTGGCAATTGGGCTTCAGGCCACTAGGAGCTTTCTTTATGCCGACGACCTGGCAATTGCCACCTTTGAGGCTGTTGAGAAAAAATGACCAAGGCTGTTGAGAAAAAATGACCAAGGCTTTGAATTTAATGGCTATATATTATAGGGAAAACCAACTGAAGCCAAACTGCCTAAAAACTCAACTCTGTGTTTTTCATTTGAAAAACTGTGAGGCATCAAAAAACCTGCAGGTGACTTGGAATGGCATCAGGCACCAGGCTTGAACACTGCATCACCCCCAAATAGTGGCAGTTACTCTGGATCAAACTCTCACTTTCAAGACTCACTGCCTTAATACCAAATAGAAGGTTTTTCACAGTTAACAATATTCTGAGGAAAATAATAGGCACAAGTTGAGCTGACCAACCACACACGTTAAGAACTTCTGTGCTATCTTTATGTTACTCTGTAGGAGAGTATACTAGTCCAGTGTGGTGCAGATCAAAGCATGCAGCGATGGTGGATGTGGCCCTAAGTGAAACAGTGAGATTCGTCCCAGGATGCCTAAAATCAACCCTGGTAAATAAAGTACATTACTTAGCTGATATCCTTCCATCAAAATTTTGTAGGGAAAGTGCTGCTCAGAAAGAGTGGGTCAAAGCAAGATCCTTGGAAACACACTTGCTATTTGATCACCAATCACCAAAGCAGAGACTGAAATCAAGGCATAGCTTCATCACAACCTCTGCCCCTCTAAACAACCAGCCCTCACAGAACTATGGAAGGTGAGCAAGGAGCTGCCAGATAATTGGGCAGAACCACGTGACTCTCTACCACTGGCCAAGAACAACAGTGGCCTGTATGGAAAGCTTTAAATAGTCTGCATGCAGGGGTAGGAAGATCAAGGGCTAACCTGAGAAAGTGGGGTTTCCCTGTAGATGACAGCCTGTGTGAATGCAGAAAAATACAAACTCTCTCCCATATGATACAATGCACACAATGCCCCTCAACGTGCACTGAGGAGGACCTTATGTTGGCAAGAGGAAATGCTGTTCATGTGGCCTGATATTGGGCAGATGTCATCTAGCCCTTTTTAATTCTATTTTGTTTTTAGATGTGTTAATTTTAGCTTTGTATGCTATTATATGCCAGTGGTGCATCTGACACGAATAAAGAAAGAGATATATAGCCATCCTTCATCCACCCCACCACCATCCTCCCTAAATTCCACTCATTAATAGACCGCTAAATAATTAAAAAATAAAGTAACATCTTAGCTGACCAAGCTTTATGACTCCTGCTGTATGTTTTAATGCTTGTATGCTTTGAGGCTTGAATGCTACAAAGATTACTGCTAACAAATGGGAGTCATGAAAACAGATCTTATTCTACTTACCTTGCTAAGGGTACAACAATGAATGGAAGTAACACCTTGTTAATTAGCAACAATTTGCACTGCAATTTTTGCTGCAGGATAAATAGGCAATACAATACTGGATGTGGAATATGTTTCTAATCATTGAGCCAAACCAACTTTCTTTTTAAATAGCTTTCTAGAATTTCCAACAATAAAGACATTGTTCTACATTGTACCATGGGTGCCAAATTGTTTTATTTTCTTGGTTAGGTAAAGGTCTCCCTTGCTCAAATGCCAGTTGTATCCAACTCTAGAGGGTGATGCTCATCTCTATTTACAACCAAAGAGCCAACGTTATCTGTGCCTGCAGACATACCCATAGTCACGTGGCAGGCAAGACTAGACAGATGCACTTAGCGCTGCTATCCTCCTACTGAATATCTATTTATCTCCATTGCAATTTCTTGCTTTTGAACTGCTAGATTGGCAGGAGCTGGGAAAAGACACAAGAGACTGGAGCTAACTCTGTTATGCAGCACTCGAGTCTTGCTGACCTGCTGACCTTCCAGCCATCAAGTTCAACGTCTTAACCACCAAGCCACCACTGTACCTTATTTTCGTTGGCTACTCAATGCTAAAGACCTGTCAGTCAACTATCTAATTCAGGAGTTCTCAACCTTTTAAAGCCGGGAGCCGGATCATACTCCCTCAGACAGCTTCGGGGGCCGGGTGGCCATTTTGCTCTTCCTACACCACACAGCACTTCCTGGTGTGATCAAGGTTGGGGGGGGGGGCACATGAAATGGTGTCGTGGGCCGCATCCAGCCCATGGGCACAGGCTGAGAATCCCTGATCTAATTACTTAATAGTGAGGGTTGGATGTAGGAGATAGGACACAGATCAGGACAGTGAGGTCCCTAGAAGGAAAATTCAGATCTCATTTTAAATACAAATCTCTTTATAAAGAGGAAAAAGAGGTAACTTACAAGGAAGTCATGGACAGCTGGAAGAGAAGACAGCCTCTTCACACCATTTTCAGCAGCCACTCCAAGCCAATTAAGCACTGCCCAGGACCAAAGATAGCCATGGCCTCCATGCCAATAGCTTACAAAAGCAAACGTGACGGCTGTAGAAAACAGCATCTTAAACAGGCTGCGGTGGGAGCCTCCCATTGGGATGTAAATATACCTGCCAGGGAAATTATAAACAGAAGCAATTAAGACTTCACAGCTACTGCAATATTATGTTTGTTTTATTAGCAACACTAGAGTGTTGCTTTGACTAATTGCCTGACATTTTCTATCAGCAAATCCCTCCAGTTCCTTCAAGACAGTGGATCATTTCATAAAATTTTCAAGCTGTGCTAATGGGCAAGACAAAATGCTTCTTTTTCTGGCAGACGATGTATTCGTTGAGTGTGTGGTGGAGCGATGTCACATTCTCAATGCATTTAAAATTATGAAGGTCTGAGGTGGGACACAGTCAATTTAAGACATGACCGAGGGGGCAAGTCTAGAGGGGGAAGTTGGAGCAGTCTCATTTGTGCTTAAAAGGTTTTTCCCTCCTTAGTGCAATCTATTTTATCTTTCACTTCAGCAATCCTTCCATTCACACTGATCAAGGTTCCTTCTCCCATGAGAAGCGTCCAAACAGATTGTTGGATTACTCCAATTTGTGCCCCTGTTGTGTTCTGTACTGTACCTTTTACAATGTACCCATTCACGTGTATCCAATGTAACCATGCTTGTGTAACATTATAACCAGCAGCTGCTTAATTGTAGCCTTGCAATAGGATGCGAGCTAATGACCACCTGGTGGCAATAGCGAGCGTTCAAGCTCTCCTGGCCCAGACTCACCAGCAAACAACAGCGCGGGAAGATTCCCGCCATCACCTACACCTGGACAAGAAGGGCGTGACCGTCAGTGACGTCACGCGGACAGTAACCAATAGACTGTCGAGGAGCCACATTCAAAGTGTATAGCCACTGTATATATTGAGCTACCCATCCGCCATTACCTCATGTTCCCCTGGATCATCATGCAATAAACCTGTGTTAAGCCAACCTTTCGGCTGTTCATTGTCTTTGGTCCCATACACTAAATTGGCGATGAAGGTGGGATATGGCTGCCCACGGGACCAAGACATGCGCCGGTTTCGAAATCAGGAGACCGGCAGACTGGGACATCTTTGAGATGGACTTCCAGGGAGCCCTGGTGGAATCCGAAGTCACGGATGAGGCAAAGAAAAGGGCCATCTTCACCCGGATGCTGGGGCCAGACACCAAGAGGGTCTTGGGTCTTGGTGGACCTGATCGCGCCGAGGAGGGCGAGTGAATTCAAGGTGAAAGAGCTCATGCACATGCTGCGTGAGTACTTCCGGCCCTCGACGGCGATGTTCCCCGCTCGGAGCGCGTTTTGGAGGCGAGTCCAAGCGCCCGGGGAGACGGTCGCCGACTTCGCAGCGGCCCTGCGACTGGCGGCCGGCCCATGCAAATGGGAGAACGCAGAAATCACACTAAGAGACTGCGTGCTGTGCGGCCTGAGCGATGCCGAAACTCAGCGCACATTGATGAACCGCGAGCCACCCCCCACATTGCAGGAGGTCCTGAAGGAGGCACAAGCCGCGGAAGCTACGAAGGCCGGGGTCCAGGAGCTCCAGGACTGGCGGCCAAAGACGGGCAAGGCAGAGACTTCGGTGCACGTTTCAGTGCATGCGGCCCGGCGAGTTTCGAAGTCGTCCGCGGAGAGCAGCGACGACGAGGACGTCCGAAAGGTCTGGAAAGAAGGCCGGCGTTGCAACGGCTGCGGAGCGAACCACGACCGCGCCAAATGCCCCTTCAGAAAGGCCGAGTGTCACAACTGCGGCCGCCATGGGCACATCGCCAAGGTCTGCAGGAGACGGCGCGAGGCCCGGAAGAGCTCGAGAGACCGCGCGACGAGATCCAAGGATGGCACCCAGGCCACGAGGAAGCGAGACGGCGTGGGCCGCATCGCCGACGACAGCGAGGACGACGCACCGGTGTTCAGCGTGTCCGCGGGACACCCCCGTTATTTTGTTGAGGTACTAGTACAAGGGGCCCCCATTAGGATGGAAATTGACTCGGGTTCCTCATATTCCATCATTCCCCAGAAGGAGTTTCTGAAAATTGCCCCCCACGTGCGGCCCAAACTCAAAGCTTTGAGGTCCACGCTACGGGACATGCAAGGGAACTGCATTCCGGTGTTGGGGGTTGGGAATTTTCAGGTCCAATTTAAGAAACACGCCGCGACTCTCCCCCTAGTTGTTCTCAAAGGGGGGAATTGCAGCCTCCTCGGGACTCAATGGTTCCAGCCCCTGGGTTTGTTCATTGGGGGGGTGCACGCCGTTGCCGTTGGGACTGACCCGATTCAGGAGGTGTGCGGCGCGCACCCCGAAGTCTTCAAAAAGGGACTTGGGAAATTTAAGGGACCCCCAGTAGCCTTCGACCTAGACCCTGAGGTCCGCCCAATAAGACTCAAACCGCGCCGGGTGCCATTCGCGCTCAAGGACAAAATAGAGGCGGAACTGGACAAATTGGTGGGCCAGGGGATTCTTGTTCCTGTTGATTCTGCGGAGTGGGAAACTCCAATTGTAACAGCACTAAAGGCCAACGGGGAGGTGCGCATATGCGCTGATTACAAGTGCACCATCAACAAGGCCATTCGCCCTAATGCGTATCCGGTGCCGGTAGTCAGCCATTTGCTGGCCAGGTTACATGGGGGAAAGTGTTTCGCTAAGCTCGACTTAGCACAAGCCTACCAGCAGCTCTCGGTGACCCCAGCTGCCGCTGCTGCACAAACCATAGTCACCCATAAGGGGGCGTTCCAGGTGACGCGCCTTCAATTCGGCGTAAACTCGGCGCCTGGAATTTTCCAGTCACTCGTGGAACGCCTCCTGAAGGGGCTTGAGGGGGTGTTGCCTTATTTTGATGACGTATTGATAACGGGGGGAGTCAGGCCGAATTGGCAAAGAGGTTGGGCAAGGTCCTGGCGATATTCGAAAAGGCGGGGTTGAGACTGCAAAAAGACAAATGCGTCTTCTTCGCGACCGAGGTCGAATTCCTAGGGTTCCGTGTCACTCCTGAGGGAATAAGGCCGTCCAAGTCTAAGGTAGCCGCCATCAAACAAGCCCCTCGCCCCACCTCCAAGCCCGAGTTGCAGTCGTTCCTGGGGCTGCTGAACTTTTATCACTCCTTCCTTCCCCGGAAAGCAGCCGTGGCCGAGCCGTTGGTACAGGCTGCTTAAAAAGGACGAGGCATGGAAGTGGGGCGACCAGCAAGAGAGGGCATTTAGTGAGCTAAAGAAGCTTCTGGCGTCTGACGCCATCCTCACCCATTTCGACCCCAAGCGGCCAGTGGTCCTGATCTGTGATGCATCCCCGGTGGGGGTGGGGGCGGTGCTGTGCCACGTGCTGGAAAACGGGAGGGAGGCCCCGATAGCGTTCTATTCCAGGTCCCTGTCCCAAGCTGAGAGAAACTACGCCCAGACAGACAGGGAGGCATTAGCGATAATTGCGGGAACAAAGAAGTTCCACGACTTCCTGTATGGCCGCCCCTTCACAATCGTAACCGATCACAAGCCCCTGCTAGGCATCTTTACCGCAGATAAGCCCACGCCACAGATCCTGTCCCCTAGGATGCTTAGGTGGGCCATTTTTCTCAACGCGTATCAGCACGCGTTAGTGTACAGGCCCGGGAGGGAGATCAGCCATGCGGACGCTCTATCGAGGTCCCCTCTTCCCCAGGAGAACAGCCACGTGGGCGGGGGGGAGCCAGACCATCAGGTGCTGATGATAGAAGTCCTCGACTCGCCCCCAATACTGCCCGCCGACATCGCCAAGGCGACCGGCAAGGACAACATTTTAGCAAGGGTTAGCTCCTGGGTGCAGAAAGGATGGCCAGCGTCCTCCCCGGCAGCGGAGTTCGACCCCTTTTTCCGAAAGAAGTTAGAGTTGTCCCTTGAGAGGGGGTGCCTTCTGTGGGGCCAGCGAGTAGTGATCCCGGCGTCCTTACGGCCGAGGGTACTCAAACTCCTGCACGTCAGTCACCCTGGGATTGTGCGCTCCAAAGCCCTGGCACGGAGCTATTTCTGGTGGCCCCAACTAGACGCCGACATCGAGCACATGGTCGGCACTTGTGAGCCCTGCCAAAGTTCCAGGCCAGAAGAAGCCTGCCTGCCTCACAGGGAGTGGGACGCGGCGAAGGGGCCGTGGTCCCGAGTTCATGTAGACTTTGCTGGCCCTTTCCGTGGGACGCTGTTTCTCCTTGTGGTGGATGCCTTCTCCAAGTGGTTGGAGGTCATTCCGGTTGCAAGCACGTCCACGGCCACAACCATAAAGCATTTGCGGAGGGTCTTTTCCACGTTCGGTTTACCCGACACCCTCGTAAGCGACAACGCGAGTTGCTTCACGTCCTCTGAGTTCAGGGCATTCACAGAAATCAACGCCATTCGGCACATCACCTCCGCTCCTTTTCACCCTGCCACAAACGGCCAAGTAGAGCGCCTTGTGCGCACCACCAAGGACGCGCTGCGGCGCATGGGGCCCGGGGACCTAAACCATCAAGTGTGCCAGTTTCTGCTAGGCTACCGAGTGACTCCCCTAGCGTCAGGATACTCCCCTGCAGAACTACTGATGCGCAGGAAGCTGACCACCATACTAACTAGACTAGACCCCACGAGAGTAGAGGAAAAGGGGAAGAACATTGGGATAGAGGACACAAAGAGTTTCGACGTGGGTGCCCCCGTGTATTGCAGGAATTATGCCAGCGCGGGTCCGGCCTGGGTACCGGGCGTCATTCTAGAGCGGACTGGCCCCGTCTCGTACCGCGTCGAGACCGGCACAGGTCTACTCTGGAGGCGGCACGCAGACCAGCTCCGGCGCAGGATCCCCGGCGAACAGGGCACGGACCGCGGGACACAAGACTCAGCGTTAGGGTTCTCCCCCACCCGTTCAGCCCAAGGGGGAGGAAAGGGGGGCCATGGGTCCCCACCAAGGGGGGAGGAAAGGGAATCTGTCCTCGTAGATATCTTGCGGGATCGGTCAGCAGAGAGAAGGGAAGCCGATCTCATAGATAGCCCGCGGGATCTCCCCACTAATACGGATACCCCAACAGAGTTAGATTTTGATTTTCAGAACCGGGGAAGTTTTGCGGAGTGGTCCCCCACCCGTCCAAGCGAGAAGAGGGGTTTTTCGTTAGCCCCGAGTGTCTCCGGTCTGCCCACAATGGAGTTTTTCCCTTCCCCCAAAACCGCCAAACCACGGCAAGCCTCTAACAAGTCTCCCTCTCCCGTTTCAGGACAAGGGACCAGGGAACGAGGAAGCAGTAGCGCCCCCGGGGCAGGTCAGCCCACATCGCGGCCCAAACGCGTGTGCAATAAGCCATCTTGGCTGAGGGACTTCGTCCCATCCTAGGGGGGAGGGATGTTGTGTTCTGTACTGTACCTTTTACAATGTACCCATTCACGTGTATCCAATGTAACCATGCTTGTGTAACATTATAACCAGCAGCTGCTTAATTGTAGCCTTGCAATAGGACACGAGCTAATGACCACCTGGTGGCAATAGCGAGCGTTCAAGCTCTCCTGGCCCAGACTCACCAGCAAACAACAGCGCGGGAAGATTCCCGCCATCACCTACACCTGGACAAGAAGGGCGTGACCGTCAGTGACGTCACGCGGACAGTAACCAATAGACTGTCGAGGAGCCACATTCAAAGTGTATAGCCACTGTATATATTGAGCTACCCATCCGCCATTACCTCATGTTCCCCTGGATCATCATGCAATAAACCTGTGTTAAGCCAACCTTTCGGCTGTTCATTGTCTTTGGTCCCATACACTAAAGCCCCTTTCAATTAATAAAACTCCTCTTCCCTTTCTCTTTCCTTACCCCATCTCTTCTCTGGCTTGTCTCACAGCCATCTTTCAGCAGGTTAAAGTAATTGACATAGAATAAAGTGATTCAAGTACATAACACAGTACACATAATACCACGAATGTATCTAGAATAGAGCTGCAATAAGGAAATATTTTTAAAAAATTAAAATGGTTGCAGACTAACCATTTGCATTGGCTAGAGAATGGGAGAATTAGGAGCACTCCAAATTGTGCCAGAAAAACGATAGCCCTAGTGTTGTGTCCAAAGGTTTATTGCTTTGCAATCACCATTAAGTCTTTGCTGTAAAAGCGTGCCCTATCTGTAAGGCGCCACATTCTTCAATGTAATCTGATTGGTTTAACACAGGTTTCCCGCGGCAAATGTATCACTGTAACTGCTGTTCTATCTGTTTATAAGTTGCTACCTCGTCCCTGTTTCCCCAGTCCGAACTGAGCTGTAATAAATGACTTGTTGGTTAACCCCCGAACTGCTGTCACGTTGTAATTAATACTCGGACTCAACATTGGCGACGAAGGTGGGATCTCCTGCTGCCGCAACGCTGTTCGGAGGTTTCAAAGTGTCCAAGGTGGACACCCGGCAAGGTCGGAGGAGAGCAGCTTCAGGCGAGATTCGCTGCACCGGTCCAAAGGGGGCCGATGAGCTATTGCCATGGTCTGTTCGGCAACATCCAACGTGGGCACACAGTATTGTCCCGGGGCACCATCGCGTCGCGCCCGAGCTGAGGGAGAAGACGTCTCCACACTCGGTGCTGCTCAGAAGTTGAGGAACCAGGGTGGCCGTCAGCGTGCCAAGAGGCCCTCCCAAGACAGGGGTCGTCAAGGGAGGTACACCCAAATGTCCAAGCTTCAGGTCTCCAACATCAATGCCAGCCCAGGTCAAGGTTTCAGCTCCAGTGCTCGTCAAGTCACGGGCCAGTTCTTCATGGATGTCACTCTCCAGGGTCATCGCTGCCACATGGAGATAGACTCAAGATCATCGTACTCGATCCTTGCCCAGCGTGAGTTTTTCCAGATTCCGCCAGCGGACCGACCCAAGTTGCGGGCTCTGCAGGTCCAGTTGAGAGATGTGTAGGGACGCCACATCCCTGTGCTAGGTGTGGGCTCCTTTGATGTGTGGTTCAAAGGCATTGCCGCGAAGCTCCTGCTTGTGGTCAAGGCTGGTAAGAACAACCTTTTGGGTACTCAGTGGTTTGGGCCCCTAGGGATTGGTATGAATCAGGCTGACCTCCATCAGGTTGAGTGGGGGGTTTCTGGGGCGGCTGGGAATGATGGTTCACATTCCACAGCCAAAATCGTACGTAGGAAGATCCGCCGAGCGCATTGTGTGCACAGAGACTGTGCTAAGACTGAACTTGATAAACTCTTTCCACTGACCAGAGTGGAGCCAGAATTCATAGTACTGTGGGAGTCCTTCCTGATTACTACATTGCAAGCCAAATGTGATATCATATCTGTATCAAGCCATGACCCCTTTGTGTCAAAGGTTGTGTTTTGGGTTCAGGTTGGCTGGCCACGCCACCAGTTTCAAAAGTACTCAGGGGATATTATAGGGACCGTAATAAACTTTCAGTGTTGGGGGGATGTTTGTTCTGGGGAAACAAGCTGGTAATACCATCTGCATTATGGGAAAAGGTTCTGAATACACTGTTGTCTGAGTGCACTGGCACCACCCGCCAAACAGCGGTTGCCAGGAGTCATTTTTCGTGGCCCAGTTTCAACCAAGACTTTGACACTAGGGTGTGTTGCCCTTATGCGGCAGGTTCCCCGGGGAGAGAGGGTAAGGGTAAGTCACGTCTCCGCATGGCAGGGCAAAGCATTCTTCCAGACTCAACTAAAATGTGGTCACATCAAGGCATGCTGTCCCAGAGGAAGCCTATTTCTCATATCATTCAGCCAGTCACCAGTGATCGCCCCAACCCGGAAACTCATACAAAGTTTCCCCAACCACTGTGTCAGCCACCGTGTCTAGAGGTCCTACAATTGCCCTATGGGGATTGAGTTTTGTGTTAAGTTCTTCGAGCCTCCCAGAGTCAAACACCACCGGTCCTGTGGTAGATAATGACCAGCACACGGTCGGTCCCCCAAGGAGAGGGGGGAAGGTACAGATTCATCCCCGGGATCAGAGGGAAACGCCACCACACAAGGGGAAGGGCCGATTAGGTTTCACAAGACAGTTCTGTGCTCTTGGTTATGAGGCTGTTGTACGTTTCCAGGAAGGAGACACTGCCGATTCTGCAGTAGAGAATGTCCCTCGCTCTATGGGTACAGTTTTGGCACAGTTATAGGGTAACGCCATAATGCAAACCTCAACTGACTTCTTGTCAAATGGCAGGGTGCCCCTCTCACCAAGAACTCCTTTGGAATTGGCAGAGTCCCTGGCAGGTCTGAGTCCTGGTTCTACACCTCGACTATCATCCCCAATTCCTGCTACTATTGAATCCTACACAACCCCTGCTTCGTGTTAGCCTTTCAAAACTCCTAGCTTGCCTAGGTCAACCAGTGAGTCCACCGGCACTTCCTTAGACCCTGATTCTTCCGTACCCCTTGCCCTAAGTCCCGCTGATGCTGGGCACCCTAAACGGACCTGTGGTCCACCCCAAAGTTATGGACAGTGGGTTCCCCGCTGCGAGGGAGGAATGTTGTATCCAAACGTTTATTGCTTTGCAATCGCCATTAAGTCTTTGCTGTAAAATTGCACCCTTTCTGTTCATATGTATTCAATGTAATCTGGTTGGTTTAACACAGGTTTCCCATGTTAGCAAAAGCCTGGGCAAATGTATCACTGTAACTGCCAATCTGTCTGTATATAAGTTGCTACCTCATCCCTCATTCCCCAGTCCGAACTGAGCTGTAATAAATGACTTGCTGGTTAACCCCCGAACTGCTGTCGCATTGCAATTAATACTTGGACTCAACACCTAGCATTGTGTCAAAACGGAGCCTGGCAGCAGTAAAAGAGGTCAGGATGAATTACTGTAAGTCAAAACATGTGTGGATGCCATAATTTGATTTGAACCAAAGAGCACCAAGAGTGCTCCAAACAGCAAGTTACACATCCATGTATGTGTGCCTTAACTTCATGTTAACTGTCAGATATTAATCAGCACAATGCACAAATATGTAAAAATTCAGCTAGTTAGCTACTGTATATAGCAGTTCTCAACCTTTTAAAGCCAGGTCACACACTCTCAGACAGCTTTGAGGGCTGAACGACCATTTTGGCCCTTCCTCCACCGCATGACACTTCCTGGTGTGGTGGAGGTGGTGGGAGGCCACATGAAATGGTGCCACAGGCCGCTTCCAGCCCATAGGCCGCAGGTTGAGAATCCCTGGAATATAGCAAAGCAATGACACTTATATCTGGGTGGTTCACAAGTAGCATTTTGCCTCCAACATGATGGATACTCATTTTACCGACCTCAGAGGGATGGAAGGCTGAGTGAACCTTGAGCCCTGGTCAGGATCGAAATCACAACATTTTAGTTGCAGGGCAGCAGTTTAACTACTGTACCACCAGGGTTCCTATATGCACACTCATATCTTTCTTACCATCTTTTCAAAATATATTTCTGAAGCATAACTTTGACACAGAGGAAATATTAGATAACATTTCATGCCAGGCTTTTATAAGGAAAAATGAATGATTTAGCGATGACTGTGATTTTCAATGAAGATTTGCAACTGTCTCCTACAATCACATTCATTCATTTATTCTATTTGATGTGGAGTTCAGGAGTCATCGTCTTTAATTTGAAACTCTCCTATATTTTCTCACTGCTTCTGCAATCTTTTTATTTAATGTGTGGAGCGGGGGGGGGGGGGGGGCATTAAGAGAAAAAAGATGGAATGATTGCACAATGCCTTTTGATTGTGAATACCAGGAGCCCTGGATCTGTAAGCACCTTAAGTAATGGTCAGTCCTGCTCCTAGTTTTCATTTTAAGGAGAAAATGAAACATGAATGTCTATTATGTGTACTGGTATTACCGTCCACTGACCTCAAGTGAAAGTGAAGTTTCTTTTCAGCCCATATTTTGTTCCATAAATATCAAAGACATTCAGATCGAACTGAAGAAGGCAACTCAAGCTCCAGGCATTTATTCTCAAATGCTCCTGACATACAGTAGAACCCCATATAACGAATGCCTCTTACAGTGTTTAAATCGTACAACAACAAGGATTTGAAAAAACATTGTGCCCTGTATAACAACTAAAATTGTCATACAATGCAATGCATCTCTATGGGGAAAATCATACAACTTTTTTTGTGGTTGTATGATTTTCCCTACAGAGATAATCATTGTACGATGCATCCCATAGGGATAATTGCTATACGATGCATGCATCGTATAGCGATTAAATCATACGACTAGCCCCGTGGAATGAATTAAAGTCGTTATACGGGTTTTACTGTATCAAAATATAGCTCTTTCTATTTGAGATCCAGCACTTGTTTTAAAAGGCATTCATTTTTTCCTAAAATTCTAAACACATGTACTCCTGAGTAAGCCCCATTTAATAGAGTGCTGCTGACTAAACTAACATCGGACTGTACTGTTGATCAATAACATCTCCCAAGAAAAGTTGTCTGATGAACAGATTCTAGACTTAGCCACATGAAAGTCCATTTAAACAATGGTATGTGAATCCCACTAACTATTGCAAAGCTCACAGATTATTAGAAATACAATAAAGTCAGAGGTTATGCAAGCTACCCTGAAGTGTTTTTCAAGTGCAATGCTGCGCTTACAATTGAGAGGCTGTTTTCATGGAGAAAACAAAAGAATACCAGAAACAAGTCTACGGTATTTCTGTTTCATTGACTACACCAAGGGCATTGATTGTGTGGATCACAACAAAATGTGGCAAGTAATTAAAGAGATTGGAATACCAGAACACCTTATATGCCTCATGAGAAATCTGTACATGAGTCAAGAAGCAACAGTTAGGACAGAATACGGAATGACGGAATGGTTAGGAAAAGGAGTAAGACAAGACTGAATTCTGTCATCCTGCTTATTCAACTTATATACAGAGCACATAATGTGCATTGCAGGGCTAGATGAATCACAAGTTGGGAATAAAACTGCTGGGAGAATCATCAACAACTTGAGATATGCAGATGATACCAACCTAATGGCAGAAAGTAAGGAAGAGCTAAAGAAACTCCTGCTTAGGTTGAAAGAAGAGAGTGCAAAAACTAGCTTGAGACTCAACATTAAGAAAACAAAGATAATGTAACAGGCCCTATCACTTCCTAGAAAATAGATGGGGAAGAGGTAGAAGCAGTGACAAACTTTACATTCTTAGGATCCAAGATAACTGCAGATGGCGACTGCAGCCATGAAATAAAAAGGTGATTAATTATTGGAAGGCAAGCTATGAGAAACCTGGGGGAACATAGTTAAAAGTAGAGACATCTCCTTGCAAACAAAAGTCTGCATACTCAAAGCAATGGTATTTCCGGTAGTAATGTATGGCTGTGAGAGTTGGATCATAAGGAAAGCTGAGCACAGAAGGATAGATGCCTTTGAAATGTGGTGTTGGAGGAGAGTCTTGAGAGTATCCTGGACAACGAGGAGAACAAATAGGTCGATCTTAGAATACATCAACCCTGACTGCTCCCTGGAAGGTCAACTAGTAAAGATGAAGCTAAAGTACTCTGAATATCAAATGAGAAGAGAGGACTCACTTGAGAAGACCTGATGCTGGGAAAGGTTGAGGGCAAAAGAAGGGGGCAGCAGAAAATGAAATGGTTAGATGTATTGATGCAATGGGCACAGAGTTGGGCGGGTTGAGAAGGATGGAGGTGCCTGCCATGCAATTGTCCATGGGGTCAAAAGGGTCGGAATCAACTGTGCAACTGAACAGCAACAACTGGTTCTCATCTGTTATTTCCACTTGCTGAAAACTTCTGCTAGACAATTCACCAGGAGTTGGGAAAAGGGCAAATTTAGAGATTCACCAGCTGCTCTGTCCATATGAAGATGAGAATTGTATGTGACTGCACTTCAAATTAGGTATCAGTTGTAAGATTAAAGCAGTGAGGATCTAACTGTGTATCTAAGCAATGATCTAATGCTGTTGAGACAATTTTCATATGTATTTTAAGTGCAATACATCCAGTTCCATCATTTAGCATACTATCCCACCAGAGCTTGTCCAGAACCTACACTGTAAACACCATATTGCAAGACTGCATAAACTACTTTTTCTACTTCTTTCCCCATAGTAGTGCTCTGTCCACACTTCTATATTTTTAAACAAATGATGAGGGCATCATAACTTCCACAGTTCATATTCAATCCTGCTTTTACTATATTCCTCAGAATTGGGGTATGGTCAACTGCTTTCTCTCTTCTGAGAGGAAAGCCAGCTGCTTAAGGACTACAAATCCAAAGGCAGTGTAGCCTAAGAGAGAGAACAGAGGTTAGTTCTTACTAGGCTATTGTAATTATTGTTACTTATTGATTATTACTCTAAATGGTTTGTTTAAATTTAGTAACAATTAGGTTCATTTCATTAAATAATATATATAATTAATTATAAAATAATTCTAAATCACCTTTGAGAACCGCACACATGAAATTTTGTTTCTCTCCTAAAGCAATAGTAGCAGCAGTTGTTGAGAAGCTATAAGAAAGTGGCTAGAAGTTTAAATATTTAATGAAAGCTGCTTCAATGACAATTATGACTTAATCTTCTTAGATTACAAAAGTCTTAAGCCTCTTGAAATAAACAATTATGACTTAAGGAACAGAAATGCTAGGGTAGAGGGTGATAAGTAAATGTTTTCCCCTTAATGTACAGCAGAGATTCTCAACCTGCGGCCCACAGGCCAGATGCAGCCTGTGGCACCATTTCATGTGGGGCCCCCCACCGCCTCCACCACACTAGGGAGTGCCATGTGGTGGAGGAAGGACAAAATGGCCATCCGGCCCCTAAAGATGCCTGAGGGAGCGCAACCCGGCCCCCAGATTTAAAAGGTTGAGAAAGTTTGGTTTCACTTACCAGTGATAACTTTCGTTCTTCAAGTATATAGTTTATGAATACACACTATTGGGTTATGCACCTGTGCAGAACATCGATCGGAGGCTTTAAAGCTAATTGGCTAAAAGTTTTGGCGGTAAGACCGCCCACCGCGCCGCCCACCCTTAGGCGCCAGTCCGCCATTTTTCCTCAGTTCTATACTTAAGCCAAGCACAGGATAAACCAAATGATCTCATCCGTGCAGCTCAAGAGGGGAGGTAGGGTGGGTAGTGTGTATTCACAAACTATATACTTGAAGAACGAAAGTTATCACTGGTAAGTGAAACCGAACTTTCTCCTTCGTATAGTTTGTGAATCCCCACTATTGGGAGATTAGCAAACTCACACTTACTTGGCCGGTGGGCAGTCGGATGAGATGATCCCACGATGAAGATGACAGTCAGGCAGGATGGATCCTCAAGGACAAGGCGCCTGGAGCCCCTTGGCAAGGACGACACGACCAAGTCTGGCCTCCGCAGTGGCTCTGGTGTCCATCCTGTAGTGCTGGACAAATGTAGAAGGTCTGGACCAAGTGGCAGCCTTACAAATGTCCTCAAGCAGAGTACCCTCCAAAAAGGCAGTGGATGTGGCAACCGCCCTTGTAGAATGTGCCCTGACATGTGGTGGAGGTGGCAACAAGGCAGACTCGTAGGCCAAATAGATGGTTGACGTAATCCATTTGGAGAACCTCTGGGCAGAGATGGGTTCACCTTTAGACTTTCCCCCATAGGCAACAAACAGACGCTGTGATTGCCTGAACTCACGCGTCCTGCTGGTGTAAAACAATAAAGCTCGCTTCACATCCAGCGTGTGCCAAGTCCTTTCTTGGGCGTTGCTGGGGTTCTGGAAGAAGGTTGGCAAGGAGATAGTCTGTGCTATATGAAACTGGGAGACTACCTTTGGCAGGAAGGTGATGTCTGCGTGGAGTACCACGCGGTCATTGAAAAACTTGAGAAATGGAGCAGGTGCCCGCAGAGCAACCAGTTCACCAGCTCGTCGAGCAGACGTGATGGCCACCAGAAAAGCAGTCTTCCAAGTGAGGAGATGAACATCCGCGGTAGCCATAGGCTCGAAAGGAATCCTGGTGAGCGCATTTAAAACGGTCGACAATGACCATTGCGCAGTTGGAGTCTTGACCGGCGGAAAGGCGTTCCATAATCCTTTGAGGAAATGCTTTACCGTTTGGTCACGGAAGGCACCAGATGCAGATGAACCAGCTGGAGAGTGGGCTACCACCACTGCCAGATAGACCCGTATAGAGGTGATGCTAAGGCCTGACTCCGCCAAATGGAGGAGGTAGGCCATGATGTCCTGCAGTCCCACCTGCGGAGAAGACCCTTGCTGGGAGTCCAGGAAGGCACAAAAGCGTCTGTATTTGGATGCATAGGACTTCCTCGTGGAGGGTCGCCGTGAGCTCCAAGATCCTGGACAGTCTGGGATTATCCTCCACGTGGTGAGGTGGAGGCTGGGCAGATCCGAATGGTGGAGTTGGCCATGCTCCATTTGGAGGAGAGTCGGTGAATCCGGCAGTGTGCGAGACTGCGACGACATGTGTAACAGAAGAGGATACCAGGGTTGACGAGGCCATGCCGGAGCAATGAGGATTGTGTTGGCCCGTTGCTGGGACATCCTGGTGAGGACCTTCTGAACCAGAGGAAACGGGAGAAAGGCATACAGGTAGTCCTGATCCCACCGTTTCATGAAGGCATCGCCCTCGGAGTTTAGTCCGATGCCTGCCCTGGAACAGTACCTGTGGCATTTCGTGTTGGACTCTGACGCAAAGAGATCGATGCTCGGGGGGGGGGATGCCCTGCAAAGGGACTGAAACACCTTGTCGTCCAGCTCTCGTGTGTCGTTGAGGTGAGGCGGCTGAGGTGGTTGGCCAGCACATTCAACTTGCCCTGGATGTGTACTCCAATTGGAAAGATGTGTCTCTCCAGGCACCATTCCCAAAGTTGCACTGCCAGATAGAGCAATGTTGTGGACCTCGTCCCTCCTTGTTTGTTGAGATATGCAACCGCTGTAGTATTGTTGGATGCTATCTGAACCACATTGCCTGTGAGTAGAACCTTGAAGGAACATAGGGCCTTCCAAATGGCCAGCAGTTCCAGACAGTTGATATGGTGCACCATCTCGTGAGGAGACCACACTTTGTTGACCATCAGAGTCCCGCAAGCAGCTCCCCAGCCGAGGTTGCTTGCGTCGGTCATAACTTGAAAGGATGGCTGCGGGGGGGGTAAAAGTTCTTCCCCATGGCCACATTGAGGTGTGTCATCCACCACCAGCTGGTCCACCAGTTCCAGGGACGGAGTCAACCGTTTGGACTGGCTCTCTGTGAGTGGATCGAACTCGTGGAGGAGCCACGATTGTAAGGACTGGAACTTCAACTTGGCATGAGGGATCACCGCCGTTGTTGAGGCCATCAAGCCCAGCAGTCTCTGAGCTTTCTTTGCTCTGATGAAGGGCTTGTTCTTGAAGTCGCTTACCCCCTGTGCAATGTCTAGTAAGCGTTTCTGAGGGGCAAAAGCCCTGGTTGCCAGCAAGTCCAGTACCGCTCCAATGTACTCCACTCGCTGTGAAGGTTCCAACTTTGACTTGGTAAAGTTGATCCTGAGGCCAAAACTCTCCATGAGATGTACGGTAAATTCCATGTCCCTAACGGCTGACGATCTGGTGGGGGAGACAATCAACCAGTTGTCGATGTACGGGAAGACGAAGGAAGGCAGCCACCAGAGCCATGCATTTGGCGAAGACCCTGGGTGCCGTGGCTAGACCGGTATTGATAGAAAGAGTCTCCTATCCTGAAACGCAGGAATCGCCTGTGATCCTCGAGGATGCTGATATGAAAATAAGCATCCTTGAGGTCTATCACCGTAAACCAGTCCCATTTGTTGATGAGTGGGAGGACGGTTTGGAGGGTCACCATCTGGAACTTCCTGGTGTGGATGCACTTGTTGAGGCAACGTAAGTCCAGAATCGGGCGGAGGCCTCCGTCCTTCTTCTGGACAATGAAGTACCTCAGGTAGAAACGGTTGTCCCAATCGGTGACTGGTACCATCTCGATGGCACCCTTGGAGAGAAGGGTTGCAACTTCTTCCTCCAGATGGTGGGACGAGGTGGTGAAACGGTGTCTTCCTTCCCGAGGCATCCGGTCGACCTTGATGGCGTAGCCAGCGGACAAGATCTTCAAGACCCACCGGTTGTTCATTATGCCAGACCACACCTGAAGGAAGTTCTGGAGGGGGAGGTATGGAAGTTGAAGTGAGAGAGCCTTGGCCTACGCGACTTCAAACCCAGGACTTGGATTTGGAGTCGGTATGTTTACCTTGGCCATAGGGCTGGTAGCGTTACTTGTGTTGGCGCCTTTGTTTATAGAAGGCAGTCCTGGGTTGATCACCCAGTCCACCTTGCTGTTGTTGTGGATTCCCCCGATACTGCTGAGTAAAGGGCTGGAATCTTGGCTTTGTTGGCTGAGCCGGCGTGTCGAGCCCTAGAAATTTGGCCGTCGAGTTGGTCTGCCTCAACTCGTTGAGCACCTTGTCAGTGTCTTTACCAAAAAGGCCTTGGCCATCGAAAAGGAACTCCTCGATGAGCTTCTTCATCGAGTCATCGAGGGAGGTTCCCCTGAGCCAGGCGTGGCGCCGCAAGAGGATGGCGGAGGACATATCCTTGGCAACATAATCGTTGATATGCCTCGCCGTCCTCATCTGTTGTTCCGCCAGAAAGTCCCCTTTCTCGGCCAGCGAGTAGAGTTCTTTCTGGAGGTCAGCCAGCAGTCTTGCAGCGAGGGTCTTTGCACGCTCCCACAGATGAGACTGATACAAGCCCATGGCGGCAGAGTAGTTTGCAGCTCTGAGAAAGAGTGAGCCGGTGGCATAAAACTTACGACCCGCTGAGTCCAACTTCTTCCCCCCCGGAGTCGAAGGTACCGGAAACCCACTAACGGCTGTCTTATGTTGGAAAGGCTTCACAACGAGAGAGTTTGGTAGTGGGTGCGCCTGGAGAAACTCAACGTTCTCGTCCAAGACTCTGTACATTCCATCAAGCCTGGACGAAACGGAGTGGGCTGAAACGGGCTTGTTCCATCTTGCCTTCGCTGACATCAACATGGATGGGAGCATAGTGATGTGGACCGGACAGATGGCCTTTTTTTCCAATTTGGCCGTCATCTGGTCCTCACCCTCCAGAGGCGGTTGGTCCACGCGCAGGTTCAATGCCGAGCCCAGCCGGGTCAGCATAGCAGTAAGGGATCTTTGATCCTCACCATGCGGTGGGTCGACTGCCCTGATAGCCTGGTCGGGCGTCTTCTCCGCGTCGACATCCCCCTCCTCCTCCTCCTCCGAGCGACTGATGCTCATCCATCTTGTGCTTCCTTTTCTTGTCGCCATTCTTGTCCTTCTTTTTTTTCTTGCAAACAAGAAGAGAGGACGAAGATGATTGAGTAGCTCGTTCAGGGGGAGGCGCACTCATCGCGGTGGAACTTGAAGGCGCACAAGCTGGAGCGAGGGCAAGTTCCATCAGGTGCGCTTTCAGTCGATTACTGCGATTTTGAACAGCCAGTCGGGTGAAGTTCTTACAATGGACACAGGACTGGCTTTGGTGCGCTTTTCTGAGACAAAAGAGGCACTGACTGTGCCCGTCTGATGCCGGGAATTTCTTCAAGCAGGTACAGCACTATTTGAAGGCTGCAGCCATGAAAAATTCTTCCAAAGGAAGGGAGTTCAAGCTGTGGAACGTTCGCGAAGGTGAAGAAAAACCCCGAAGGGCCGGCCAGCCGCCACCCCCTTGAGGGGGACGGTAGCTGAGTACTGAGAGGAAGAAGAAACAGCACCGGGGTGGCAATCCTGCCCGGAGGACAAGATTGCCGGCAAAAATTGAGGGAATTGGTGTCTTTTCACAAGGAATCGACCAAAAAAATGAGGAAGCTCTAAACGATCGTCCTGCTGCTGAGGCAGAAAGAAGAGAACTGAGGTAAAATGGCGGACTGGCGCCTAAGAGTGGGTGGCGTGGTGGGCGGTCTTAACACCAAAACTTTTAGCCAATTAGCTTTAAAGCCTCCGATTGATGTTCTGTGCAGGCGCATAACCCAATAGTGGGGATTCACAAACTATATGAAGGAGAACTCCTGATGTGCAGCAATAGAAAGGGCTTCTATTAAGCCTTATAGAGGCCAACAGCACATTTAGCAACTGCAATTATTTTTTGTAAATTTTTATTGGACACTACTTTGCTCACCTCATTAGTTACCAAGAAGTAACTGAAATTACTGATAAAATTTGAAAGACAAATTTTCTTTGGCATAAGCATTTGGGGGGTGCAGCTCCCTTAGTAGTCCATGAAAGCTTATGCTAAGTAAAATGTCTTAGAGTCAATCTATATGTTAAAAGAAATGTCATACTATTAACCCATTTTTCCTTCCACAATCTGACTGCTCAAATTAGCCTCCACAAGTAAACAAAGCACATTAAATGCAAAATATATATTGAGGAAAATGATGTGCTACTACAGACAAATATTTTTCATTGCTTGAGGAAGCATCTTGGGGAAAACAATATTAACAACAAGCCATGTTATATTATCTAATTCAGTCCTTTACATGCCATAGTTTTTCTTGTTGCAAAAGTCTAATCTTACTAGTTATACCTCTGGAAATGGTCATCAAGGATGAACATCTAAACTTACCATTGACATTTGTTCTCAAACCTCAGAAAGGTAGTTATTGTGACAGTTGAAGCCTTGTAGTATGTTTAAAACATTCAGGATTTGGAAGTAATAAAAAGTACTATGTGTACATAGTATATTTCTCCTTAAGTACCAGAATGTTGTGTTTTTTAATTCTTTGAACACTCCTAGCTGTCAGGATGAGCTTAAAATGAATTGATCCTTTTAAAGATAATTCACAATTATTATTATTTTTAAAAGATAATTCACTATTAAATTTTTCTTTTCAAAATGTCCTGTAACTATAGCAAGATTGAACCTGATTCACTTCAAGGGATCTCAGTTGCAATTTGTATAAAGAATCTCTAAAACCAATATGATCATGCCTCCAAATGGGCTTAGAAATGAGGGATTTAATTAAAAACCGTGTTTTCAATTACAGTTCTGTGTACATGGTGTCAACCCTCTCTCCCTAGGTGACTCCTCTCGCTGTTGCACAAGGAAAAGAGATTCAATTTTCTGACTTTTATTGTCTGGTGTCAGCAGTTGGTTTATCGAGCAGCATTAATTTCATTATGTATAGTGAGGAAAAGCCTTTGAGGGGGCTCTTTGGGGAATATGGCCAGAGTATTGACCGTGGAACTACCAGACATTATGCAATCAAATAAGTGTTAAGTTATAACTATCTTGTCATACTCATTCTAAAAGAAATGAAGTCTGAATGGCTTAATATGGGTCCAACTGAATAGTCTTTCTTTCTTTTTTCTTTATTCGTGCCAGAGGCACCACAAAGCATATAATAGCATACAAAGCTAAAACCAACATATATAAAACAAACAGGAACAAGTTGACATCCACCCAATATCAGGCCACTTCAATAGCATTTCCTCTTGCCAACATTAGGTCCTCCTCAGTGCACGTTGAGGGGCATTTGTGTGCATTGTATCATATGAGCGATAGTTTGTTGTTCTCCACATTCACACAGGCTGGCATCTACAGGGAAACCCCATTTTTTCAGATTAGCCCTTGGCCTTCCTTTCCCTCCACGCAGTCTGTTTAAAGCTTTCCACACAGGCCATGATTGTTCTTGGCCAGGTGTTATATAGTCATGTGGTTCTGCCCAGTTATCTGGTTGCTCGTTTTCCATAGTTCTAAGATGGCCTGTGGGGGCTGGTTGTTTGAAGGGGTAGGAGTTGTGAGGAAGCTACCACCATTGCCCAGGGGATGACCGATCACTGAAATAGCAGTCTTTGTGGAGGCTCCTTTCATGTCCCCCAACTGAATGTTAAGAATGCTGAAATAAACTGTCAGAATAATAGGCATTCGTGTTTCATCAGTACTGCAAGGATTATGGATACAAGTTCTGCCACCTAGATCTAGAGCAGGGGTGCCCAAACATTTTGGGCCATGGGCTGGTCACATGGTTCATGGGGGGAAATCACCATGGCCCAAGGGCTGGATCTAGCCCCTGATGCCAATTCATCCGGCCCACAAAGCCCTCGTTGCTCTCGGAAGCAGAAATAAAACACGCAATATGGGCACGTTTTCCTTCCACTTCTGGGAGCAACAAGGGCTTCGTGGGCCAGATGAATTGGCGTTAGGTGCTGGATTCAGCCCTCGGGCCTTAGTTTGGGCACCCCTGATCTAGAGGCTCAGCACATACACACATTTATTTTGAAAACTGCAGTCTGGACATTTTGGACATTTTACAGTGTGGGCAACATAGGAAAAACTATAGGGTTTAGAAATATTAAAGGTAAGTTGATTAATAATCTACTTTCTGCATTAAAATATATATAGTAAAGATGAAGGTCACTCTTGCTTGAAAGATAGTCGGATCTGAGTCATCTCCATTCACAACCAAAGAGTTAGTACTGCCTCTGTATGCAGACGTTTCCATAGTCATGTGGCAGGCATAACTAGACATAGGAGTGCATGGAACATTGTTTACCTTCCCACCAAAGCGGTACCTCTTTATCTACTTATAATTTCTTGCTTTCGAACTGCTAGGTTGGCAGGAGTTGGGACAGAGACGGGAGCTCACTCCATCGTGCAGCAGTTGGGTCTCAAACTGCTGACCTGTTGACCTTCCAGTCATCAAGTTCAGCATCTTAATCACTAAACTGGTACATCATTTGTGAACAATACACTGAAAGGACAGTCAGCCATCTTTCAATCATAATTACTTTGCACGTGGAGATAATTTTCAGAATAATGAATTTCTGTTGCATACCAAATACCAGATTTTCCCTAAATTTGCAGAATGTATGGAATGGCAGAATACACATTGTAAAACTGCTTCAGAGCCTACCTTCTAGACAAAGTCCTGTTCCTGAATTTGTACAGTACAGTATCTTATAAAGCAGTGGCTATCAAAAAAACCGTTTCTGTGGATGGTAGTTTTGACTTAATCAAACATAAAAAGGATTCTGCAGTAGTGATAGGCTGAAGTCATGTATCTTCCTCTACTTAAAAAGTGGTTGCATGTATCACTGTACATTGTCCATGTGATTGTTTCAGGTGATTCTGTATGATTACAATATTGCACCAACTAAAAAATGTATATTTCATTTAGTAATTATAATAATTATAACATTCTACATAAAGACAGCATGAAGGCTAAGGTCTTGTCTATCTGTTACATTGGTTTTAACTAACTTTGAATAAAACAAAATTATTTCACAGGGTTAATTGCAGCCATTTTGTTGTCTGAGGCAAGCTGACTGGAGCCATTTTGTTGCCAAATGGATAATCTCCCCTCTTCATTTGCTATACAAATGCTGATTAGCTTCCTAATTAATGGGAATCTCCATCACTTCAAAGGCAGGAGGCTAGTTTAAGAGCTCCAGAACACGCCAAGTGAGACAGTCCCTCCAACAGTCAAGAACACATGGTAAGTTCATGGAATAAATGTTAGCAGCGCCTGCTACCAACCTAAACATCTACCCATGCAGCATTGCAATTTTTATATTTTGGACTGTGTATTAATTTCCCAGAAAGGATGGAGGTGGGGGAGAGAACTTCAAGACCAACAAAGTTCCACAATTAGCACTTGACTTTATCCTGGTGGCACTCCATGAGTACTTTTTACAACTAGAGGCTCCTCCAAGTAACTGGATTGCTTTTTAAGTCAGGTTATCTACTGCAGGCAAGCTGTCCCATTTAAGCAGATCATCATCATTTTCACTCACTAGATGCCCAATAGTGAATTGGATGGATTATGTAAATATTACCCTTCAAATCCCACCTGTGCCACAAACATAATTACTGGAATATATAAGAATGGCATTTAATTGTGAGGGAAAATTTTCAAATCCAATAACTACTTCTTTAGTTTTCATGTAAGACACAATCCAGGAAGAATACCACAAGCTACAGCATGCCAATGTCATCTTTCAGAAAGTATTTGTTTATGTTTTCAAATTTCTCATTTTTACAATACCCAATTTTCAACATTTAGAAAGATTTTTCATCAGACCATTTGATTTTTACACCCAAAGTGCTGCATTTTTGTAATTCCCACAGGTGTGTCCCTGCAGGTTACACTGAAAATTCAGTGTCTCCTTGTAACGCTGCCAACCTAGGCAAATGCCCAAACAAAGACTGGGGGAAAAATACTTAACTGCTACATGTACAGAAGAACCTTACTTTGACAGTGATGACAAGACAGTAGCCTTTATTGAACATTAGGACAACAGGCCAGTTTAGTGTGGCAAATTACTTGGTCATATGCAGCTCTGTCCTCCAGTAGTTCTCTCTGTTTCCCCATTTGTCCTGGGTCTACTAAGGCAGCCACCTCAGCATACCTAAAGGCAGGATAAGCCCTGGATAGAGCAACATAGTAGTTGAAATCCTGTTACTTAGAATTCAGGGGTACCCAACCTTTCACGCACCACAGACCGGCAAGTGGGACCAGACGGCACAAGCGCACAACAAAATACAACCAAGTTCTCCCCTGGCCACCTGCCAGGCAGCCCCTGACTCGGGCAGCAAGGCATCACACTGCACACAAGCAGGGGCGGAGCCCAACAGCAGCCTAATGGGAGCACTTCCTCCCTCCCCCCAGCAAAGAGTTCGCCCTGCCCCTCTGTTTGGGCACTCAGTCTCTAAAAGGTTCGCCATCACTGATATAGTACATAGGGATGATGGTGCTGTTGACAGTGTCCTGCCCCAATCGAATACTCTCTTCTCCCTGATAGCAGCTATAACTACTTCTCCATGCCTAATGGCAAAAAAGCCACGGCCTGGTGGATAGCAGAACTCACCCAGCAAAGATAAGAGCAACATATATATCCTGAAGCAGAAACACCAGCCCTTTCTGAGGCAGAGAAAAATCTGTTTCTTCAAACTTTCTAATCTACACAGTACTTAAATATGTTCTTTACTAATTTAACAGGCTTGCCTAAGTGCCTGCTGTCTTTAATATTTTAAAGGGCAAAGAGCTGGAGAAAATAGAGAAAGTTATGAACCATAGTAACTTTCTTAATGAACAAATATCCTTTCCTGGTGGAAGAGAATTGAATGAAATAAGTAATAAAGACATATTGCTGGTTTTCCCCTTTCAAGAACTTGGATTCTACTTTGTAGAGCTATTACATAAAATGCCAAATATATCTTGAGGGTGAATTTAATAATAAACAGAGTGTATTTTCACTATTATGTAAGGGATATTTTCATAATGTCAGGAATAAGGTTTTCAAGAAACATAATCATAATCACTTTTTGTAATATCTTTCCCTTTGATCAGATATGTATATTTCAATCCTTGCACATACAATATTTGTGCCCATGCAACTGGCCCAATTAAGTTATTAACAGTATGATAATATGGGCTTTGGAATTTTTCAAGTTAAAAGTAATGTTCAATGTTTAAAGAAGCCCTGGTGGCAGAGTGGTTAAAGTGCTGCATTGCAACCAAAGGTTGTGAGTTCGATCCTGACCAGGAATCAAGATTGACTCAGCCTTCTAATATTCTAAGGTCAGTAAAATGGGTACCCATCATGTTTGGGGCAAAATGCTAATTAAGTTGTGAATGGCTCAGAAAGTGCACTGAGAGGTATGGAGCGGTTTATAAGTGCCATTTGGGGGGGGGTGTGTGTGTGTCTGTGTGTTTTTGATTTTTTTTGTTTTTTGTTTTTACTTTTTCAGGGGGGGTGGCTTTCTTTCCCGCGGGCCATGCTGGCTGGCCCGTGGGAAGGAAGGGCATTGGCGGGGGGGGGGCTTTCTTTCCCACGGGCCATTCTGGCTGGCCCGTGGGAAGGAAGGACAAGGGCGGGGGGGGGTGCTTTCTTTGCTTTCTTCTCCACAGGCCATGCCATTCTGGCTGGCCCGTGGGAAGGAAGGGCAGCGGCGACGGGGGGTTCCTTTTTTCCCCCTGTGGGCCATGCTGGCTGGCCCGTGGGGAAGAAGGGCAGCGGCAGCGGGCATTTTTTTTACTTTTATTTTTCGCACGCAGGCCGCCTCAGCGTTTGCCGTGCTAATGGCGCGCAGGACACTGGGGCTTGTAGTTTTGCCTGCACGTATTTGCTTACTGTGGCGGTTATTTCCTGCGGCTTTTTTTTTTTATTGGCCACGGCGCGTTTCCGAACGTTCCTTTTGCCGCGCCGCTCAGCCTGATTGGCTCTGGCGTGGCGCGGTGCAAGGAACATTGGGGATTGAAGTTCCCTTCTTTTGTTTGTGACTGGGGGGCTCCTGCCCCCGGGTCAAAAATTTCAACCCGACAGTTACCTGCGAACCGGGTTCGGGCAAGTGAACGGAGGCCCATTACAGGCTAGTGGGCCCTGGTGCAACATCCTTTGTCATATTCCAACGGTTAATGCACCATTTTATAGGTATAGATGTGGTTAATAAAAATTACTTTCTGACACGGAGTGATAAAGCCTCAGTCTATGGAAATTTAATTGACCTTCTCCAGGGAGATTTTCCCTTTCCTAATAATATTATTTTGTGGACCCTACCAAAAAGGTTGAAATGCTTCTCTTAAGGATGAATTATTGGTGGCAAGAGCTTTAAACCAAATATTTTGGAGTTATGTTCTTGATTTTGTTAATTTGGCTCATACCTTTGGTCCCACTCTCAATAATGGAATGTGACATCTGAGAAATCACCTGTAATTGAATTTGGTCTTCAAGTTAATAGAGATGTTCTCTCCCAAAATATAAACATTGCTAAGTATTTAAAAATACTTTCCTTAAAAGTTCTTCAGACTTTCCTCTATCATCATTAACAAGTATTTAGTCAACAAAACACGGTTTAATTAAAACTTTATCATCACCATTATGAAAGTATTGGGGGGGGGGAGTCAAGATCCTGAGACAATTTAAAATTCAAATAGAGAGCCATCTGACTCATAACACACCTGATATATCTGCTGTGGAAAAGAAAGCCTGGTTTACTGACATTGCTATATCAGAGGATCATGTTTGCAAATTGAAGTGGAATATTTATGGAAAACTAAATCAGGTGTTGTTGTACCCATTGTAATCAGAATCCTTGGAGCAATGCCTAAAGGGCTCCCTAGCTATTTGGAAAATTTGGATTTATTGGACTTGAATATCCCAACTTTAATAAAAACAACCGTACTAGGAACTGGCTGTATACTTTGATGTTACCTTAATAGTTCTGTGGTTCTTGGTTAGGTGTTGAACTGTTATACCACTTTTTGACTGTGAATCTAATGGAAGATTGATGATGAGCATGATGAGAATGACGACAATGATGACAGAACACTAAAATACTGAATTGGATTACTTCAGTGTAATTGAATTTAAAGTAAATAGAGAAGACAGAGGAAAAGACAAACATTTCTTACATTTTTGATTTTGTTTTTGCTTATTGATATGCTGATTTTTTGTTGAACTTTCAAATGTATTTATGCATTGTTTTCGCTTTGTTATTTTTATATTGTAATTTTGATGCTATACTGTATTTTTGTTTTGTTGATTTTTGAACATGTTGTGAACCGCTTTGAGTTTGTCGTTGACAAAGGAAAGTGGTATATAAGTTCAAATATAATGATAATCTATACCTATAAAATGGTGCGTTAACCGTTGGAATGTGACAAAGGATGTTGCACTAGCCCGTAATGGGCCTCCATTCACTCGCCCTAACCTGGTTCGCAGGTAACTGTCAGGTTGAAATTTTCGACCCGGGGGCAGGAGCAAACAAAAAAAGGGAACTTCAATTCCCAACGTTCCTGGCGCTGTGCCGTGCCAGAGCTAATCAGGCTGAGCGGCGCGGCAAAAGGAACGTTCGGAAACGCGCCACGGCCAAACAAAAAAAAAGCCGCAAGGGAAAAACCGCTGCAGTAAGCAAACACGTGCAGCCAAAACTACAAGCCCCAGCGTCCTGCGCGCCATTAGCGCGCAGAATACTGAGGCGGCCGGCGCGCAAAAATAAAAGTTAAAAAAACGCCCGCCGCTGCCATTCTTCCCCACGGGCCAGCCAGCATGGCCCGTGGGGGAAAAAAAGAACACACACACCGCTGCCGCTACCCTTCCGTTCAAAAGGCCAGCCGGCGTGCGAAAAATACAAGTAACCCCCCCCCCCCCGCAACTGCCCTTCTTCCCCACGGGCCAGCCAGTATGTCCCGTGGGAAAAAAAGAAAAAACCCCACTGCCGCTGCCCTTCCGTTCGAAGGGCCAGCCGGCGCGCGAAAAACACAAGTAAAAAAACACCCCACAACTGCCCTTCTTCCCCACGGGCCAACCAGCATGGCCCGTGGGGGGAAAAAGAGACCCCCCCGCCGCCGTTCAAAGGGCCAGCCGGCGCGCGAAAAATACAAGCACACAACCCCCCCGCAACTGCCCTTCTTCCCCACGGGCCAGCCAGTATGGCCCGCGGGGGAAAAAAGGAAACCCCCCACCGCTGCTGCCCTTCCTTCCCATGGGCCAGCCTGCATGGCCCGTGGGAAAGAAAGCCTCCCCGCCATTGCCCTTCCTTCCCACGGGCCAGCCAGCATGGCCTGCAGGAAAGAAAGCCACCACCCCCTGAAAAAATAAAAACAAAAACACAAACCAAAAACATTCAAAAACACACAAAAACAGCCAAAAAGAAAATAGAAAAAACACACAGGCACCCCCCCCAAAAAAAATCCCACCCCCCCCCCAAAAAAAAAACCCAGAGAACTTACCAAAAGACGTCTTCCATCTATGAGGACCGGAACTCAAATGAGAAAAAAAAGAGAAAACTTACCGGAAGCGACACCCAGAGGACAGAAGAGAACAATTGTAGAGATGCAACAATTGTAGAGAGGCAGAAAAGCTCACCACCCCCACCCAGACTCCAAAAGAGAAAAAACATTCAAAAATATTAAAACTAATAAGATTAATTCCAAAATTAATCAAATAAGTTATAAAAACATTCAAAAATAAACACACTAATCTCAAAAAATTACCAAAAAAACAGAAATCACTTTTCACTCCAAAAAACCAAAACAAAAAATAAAAATGCGTAAAAATAAACATTTTAAAAACCAAAATTAAATTTTAAACTAAATAATATTAAATTAAATTAAATTAAATTAATTTAATTAAAATTTGCATAAACATAAAACAAAAACGTTCAAAAACCAATTTAAAGAGCCCGGCACTGAGGAAGCCAGCACGCCAAAAAAAACAACCCCAAAAAGAACAAAAAAAAACCACTGGGAGCGCAAGTCCGCCACAGGCGGACGCAGGGCCTTGAAGCCACAAAATCACAAAACCTTACAACACCATTTAAAACAGCCCAGCACCATTGGTTCAAGGAAAAAAAAACCCTTTACTATCCAACACAATTTGAAAAAGCCCGGCACAACCGGGCAAAATATGCTAGTAATAATATAAAAATGGGACAGAATTCCTCCCACGGATAGTATCCAAATTGGCATTCAACAAACGTTTCTAATACTTCAAATTCAGCAAACAACATAGGATGCACATTTACATGATGCACAGGATGCACATTTGCATGATCCCAGCTTGGTGCTCTTCGTTTAATGCTGAAAATGGTAAGAGCCCCAAGCAAAGTTCTTCTTAATCTATGCACATAACTTCCATTGTTTCAAAATCCTTATTTTCAAGGAGCATAAAAACTTTACAGAGCATTTGCTGTTTGTTGGTGATTTGTGCAGCAGAAAGGAGTTATAAAGCTGGCACATTTTATTCAGTGGATTCACTCCTCCTATTAGCATCAACTTTTTTTAAGTGGCAAAAATAGGTGTGTTTCATCTCTTACATGCTCCACAGAAAAATTGCAGCTGGCTTAAAGGCAATGGATTTTCTTTCTCTTAGCCTGTCATTAACTAAATTGTTTACTATTTGTTACAATGGGTTTAAAACTGTGTAAACCCTTTGAATATGATTTCCAAATATGTAAAGAATAATTTGAAGGAAATAAGACAGCAAAGTGGTTTGTTTCTCTTTTTAAACTGTAGAGATTAGTCACTGGTAAATTTCAAGTTGTATGCAGGCTGTATTCATTCCTGGGAGACGCATCTGCCTTTAACATCTGATACCTACCTATATTAAACTCCTGGGTGGGGATGCTAAGGGGTTGTCCATGTGACTAAAGTAGAAGTGTTGCAGTGGGTGGATAAAGAACAGGAACTGATGAAGAACATTAAGCAAAGAAAGCTCCAAACGGAGGGGACAAGGATTGAGGAGGAGGAGGCAGCAGCGAGGGCACGGGCCAGATGATCTGATGCTGCAAGCTGGATCCAGACCACGGACTATAGTTTGGGGACCCCTGCTTTAAATGTTCTTATGTGTGTTTATATGTTCTTGAGTTTGGCTGGGTTTTAGGAAATTGAAGGACTTGATAGGCTGATAAAGACAGGGAAGTGAAGTCCAAGAACACCTGGGGCACCAAGGTTGGTCACCCCTGGGCTAGATCTTTGATCATCTTTGAATAATTTATATATGTGTTATATATTACAAATTGTGCTTTTCAGGCAAGGTATTATAGAATTACAGTTAAATAGGCACCTTTGTGTTAACAATACAGTAGTGTGATACTGGCAGATTGGAGCCAGGAGTGCCAGTGGAGAAGACTCAGCTTATTAATTGAAGATAATCATATAAATACAGCTCGATTAAGTAACAATTAGTAGGCAAAAGGAAACAACAGGAACAATAACTAAAGAAATGGAAGCTAACTGGTTTAATTATTTTGAGTAAAAGGCTGTCATTTTAAAATGATTGATGTGTGTCAAAGTTAATTGCTTAAAATGATGAATTATATTCCTGACTTTTTAGAAGTGATTAAAATATCTTCTCCTGCCTATTTCTTTTTATAATTACAAGTTTTTACATTTTTCAAGTGATAGTTTTTTGTATAGGAAATTTAAATTACATAAAACTATACGAAATAATATCAGCTGAGCTGATTTAGTTTCCTACTTGAAAAGAGTAAAATAAAAAGACAAAATGCCTGAAGAGAGGACTACTTCATCATGAGTGATATAAAACTTATTCTTAAGGCCAGACAAGAGCTGAAACATTTATACAAAACTATCTGGGTGAATTTTCATTTTGAAGTGCTACGGTCTATGTGATTTCTACACAAACAACAAAAAAGAATGTCCGCTGTGGGAAGAATATACTGGCCTTATTCAGAGCCCTCATGTAGGAGAGCTGAAGATAGTGTATAGCTGTGATGGCGAACCTTGGCACTCCAGGTGTTCTTGGATTTCAATTCCCAGAAGCCCAAGATCTCTGAATCCACACGAATGAGTTTACTGCGCGTATAGTACAGTAAACCCCGAGTTTATTTTGCATTCGGTCAACGTCATTTTCGGTTTACGACGTGACTTTCTGTGAAAAGTCATCTCTCGGTTAACGATCTGGCATCGTTATCCAAGACACCATGTTTCATCTCCTACCATCCAAGCTGGAAAATCACCGTTTTTGGGGGTGTCCCTGTTTCCGGTTCTTTGCCTCCCCAGCAGTGTGTAGGAGGCTTGGAGGACCAATTCTGCACTATTCCCGCCTTTCTAGGTGCTTCCTGTGCCACGCAACAGCTGATAATAGTTACGGCCGCTATTTTGTTTGGGCTTTTTGTTTTTCAAAATGGCGGCCGCAACTATTATTAGCTGTTGCGCGGCACAGGGAGCACCTAGGAAGGTGGGAATAGTGCAGAATAGGTCCTCCAAGCCTCCTACGCACTAATGGAGAGGCAGAGAGCCTGAAACAGGGACCCCCCTGATGGCAATTTCCCAGCTTCGAAAGGTAGGAGATCTTGTCATAGGGGTGCGCAGAGGCATGGATTGCCTCCTCCCAGAGGTGGCAGGGGTGGCGGAAACCCGAAAATGGGGTTTTTTTCTGCCTGGGAGGCTCGGGGGAGGCGATCCAAGCTGTTTCCGACCCCCATGGACCTTTCCCATACTGCTCCAAGCAGAAACCCCAGGATAAACCCCTTCATCTGTTGCAGGTTTCTGCTTCCCGGTTAATGACATTTCCCAGTTAGTGATGCGATGTTGGGAACCAAGAAACGTTGCTAACTGGGGGTTTACTGTAAACCCATTCATGTGGATTCACAGAAACTTGGGCTTTTGGGAATTAAAGTTCAAGAACAACTGGAGTGCCAAGGTTCATCATCACTGGTGTATAGTGTTGGGACCCTAAACCCGACAGACCATAGTCTCTTGTAACAAAAACAGCAGATTCTTAACATATCTTTTAAAATAATGCTTTATATTTGATGTGAGCTTTCTTGGACAACTGCACATTATTATTATTATTATTATTATTATTATTATTATTATTATTATTATTATTATTATTATTTATATCCCGCTTCCCTCAGCCCTAAGGCGACTTGTAGCGGCAAACAACAGTGACAGCAACAATACAATAAGTATACAATATACAAAATAAATAAATACACAATGGTACAAAAATAACACATTACAATATAATCAATGCAATATCAATAACAGGAGCAAAAAAGCAAAAAATAGAATATAATATAAAAAATACAATGCAATCCATAAAATCAATATTACAAGCACCAAGAGGACAAAAATACAATATAGCAGAATTCCAAGTGGCTGCAAAGTCCTTACAGCCGTGATGTGCCGGTGCCCAAGCTTCCCCTCCCGCCGCCATGCCGGGGGAAGGAGCTCCGCGCCTCAACATCAACAAGGTCCGGGAGACAGCATAGTCCTTCCATGGCTGCTCCTTTTGAGACCCCGGCAAGGGGGGTGTGGGCCAGGATGCCGGTGGGCGGTCCCGAGCCCTCCATCCCAGCTGCAGGTGGGTCCCGGGAGACAGCGAAGTCCTCTCGCGGATGCTCCTTTTGAAACCCCAGCAAGGGGGGGCTGGGGGCCAGAACACCAGTGGAGTGGGCGGTCCCAAGCCCTCCGTTCCAGCTGCAGGTGGGTCCCAGGAGACAGCGAAGTCCTCCCATGGCTGCTCCTTTTGAGACCCCGTCAAGGGGTGGGGGTGGGTGACCAGGACACCAGTGGAGTGGGCAGTCCCGAGCCTTCCATCTCAGCTGCAGGTGGGTCCCGGGAGACATTGCACTGAGTTAGAGTTGCCATAATTATTTCCCACCAAACCGGGACAGCCACATGACATCATTGCATTCTTCAAACTGAACATGCATCAGATCGAGCTGTTGAGAAGGTCGCGGCTCTAAGACCTTGCCGAATCCCCATCTGGGACAGGCAGCCTCCATCTTTTTTTCCCTTTTCCTATTCTGTGAACTGGAGCTCTTTGGGCTGGTGTTCCAGCATGCCTCTTGCCTTTGCCATTGCTCAAGGTGAGCCAAGGGATTTTTGCAAAGAATTAATTCACTGCCTCCGTGCTTTTCTTTCAATTATCCCCCTTGCAAGTGTCTCCCCTCCCCGGCGGGCTTCTCAGGTTGCTGTTTTGCCTTTGCAGAGGGAATAATTGGGTGCACTCTTGCAACTCCAGATCAAATCTATGCCTCCAGGTATTATAAGAAAGCTGTAGAGATTGTGCAGGATAGTACGCACCCCAGAAATGATCTCTTTCAGTTTCTGTGTTCTAGAAGAAGGTATAGGGTCATAAAGATCAGGACCAGCTGCTTGAGAAATAGTTTCTACTCAAAAGAGGTTCTGGCTTTGAATGCAGTGAAATGCAGTTTGTGAGGAAGCTTCTGTATATAGTTTTAAGAGTTTTTAGAGTTTTAGAGTCTTCGAGTTTTAGAGCTTTTAGAGGTTAAATGTGTATATGTGGGGTGGTAGTATGTTGATAATTTTGTATAGTTGTATTTTGTTTAGGTTTTGTTGGGTCGATAAGTGGTTTTTCAATCTCGTTGTTCTGTGCAATGACAATAAAGATCTACCTATCTATCTATCTTGCTGTTTGCAAGCAGGATAATTGAAAGATGGAGTCTGCCCGCCACGGACAGGGATTCTGCGGGATATTGATTCAATCATTTCCAATGCAAGACAATGGTTAAAAATCCGGGACATTTACATGTTTTTTCTTGAACCGGCCGGGACAATTTTCCCAAGCTTGTATCCAGGAAAATCCAGGAAAAACTGGACATATGGCAACCCTACACTGGGTTCAAATTGCTATGCTAGCTTGAAAAAATTGGAAAAAAAAACACCTTCTGCTCCAAATTTTTCAAAGTTCTGCTATCATTTTTGGACATCTTTTTGTGGGATCATTTTAGTGAGGTGCTATGGTTCTGCTGGATTTCTGTATCTCCTCTGGCAACCAATAGCATTCTCTTCTGAGAAGGTCCCACTAGGACAATTTTCCCAAGCTTGTATCCAGGAAAATCCAGGAAAACAGGACATATGGCAACCCTACACTGGGTTCAAATGCCATGCTAGCTTGAAAAATTTGAAAAAAACCCTTCTGCTCCAAATTTTTCAAAGTTCTGCTATCATTATTGGACATCTCTTTGTGGGATCATTTTAGTGAGATGCTATGGTTCTGCTGGATTTCTGTACCTCCTCTGGCAACCAATAGCATTCTCTTCTGAGAAGGTCCCACTAGGTTTCATCTTGCATAGAAATTTCACAGAACATGACCATTGTTGCAGCTCTGATTCTGAAATTTTTCTTAATGATTAAGTTTTGTTTTAATTGATAGTGTCAAGGACACTGGAAGAACAAAACAGGCAAGTTATTTTTAAATAAATAAATGAGTGAGTAAGTAAGTGAGGCCACAATTTCCATACTAACCCTCTCTACTCAACAGTGTAAGCTTTCATATTGGCACAAGTTATAATAACATAATATGCACTCTTTGGATCAGACCAAATTCCCACCAAGTTCAGCACCTTGTTCACACAGTAGCCAACCAGATTCCTATGGGTAGTCGAGAGCAAGCACACCCTTTTACTTATGCTCCCCAATAACTGATACATAAAGTAATACAGATTCTGGTACAGGATGGTGTATGTATCCTTCAAGGTTAGTAGTTACAGATAGCCATATTGTCCTTGAATTTATCTTATTTTTATACCTTTCAATATCAATAGGCGTCATTATATCTTGTGGTAGTGTTTTCCAGAGTTTCACTATTCACTGATGAAGAATTTGTCCTTTATATCTATCCTGAAATTTTTGAAGCGGTAGCTGTGTTAGTTTATGCAAGCATATCAGAGAGTAAATAAAACAACAAAAAAAAGACAATAAAAGTTGTGGCACATTAAAGACTAACTCCTGTATTTAAATGTGAGCTTTTGTGGATCAAGTCCATTTCAGACATATGAGTAAAACCTCATGGCATCAATAGGTAACTATCTATGATCTGAGGTTCTAATTTTATGAGATAGAGAGAAAAGTGTCTCCCTTCTATTTCTCTCCAACTTGCCTAATTGTATACACCACAAGTCTCTTCTTATTCTCTTTCCAAATAGCCCCAAACACTGCAACCTTTACTAGCAATGAATCTGTTTAAGTCCATTTTCTGTACTTTCTATAGCAGGGGTGGTCAAACTATGGTCCATGGCCCAGATCTGGACCATAGCACCAAATAATCTGGCCCATGGTGCTCCTGGAAGCGGAAATTAAATGCACCCACACATTCAGAAAATGCTGCCACAAATGCACCCGTGGCTATCGTAAATGCATTTACTATAGCTGTGTGTGTATTTATGGCAGAGTTTTGTACATGCATGGGCAGTGCCCCTTGGGCACATGTAACTTCTGCTTCTGGTGAGGAACCATGTGACAGGCCCACAGAGCGAAAAGTTTGGGAACCCATTTTATAGTATTCCAAGTATAGGATAACTATAGATGTGTATAAACACAGGAGTCTTCCATGCATTTTTTGTGAAGAAAAATAATCAGGCAAGCTGTTTGCTTCAGGCAAAGCAGTTATTACAGACACAAAAAGATTGTGTTTACTGCCTCTTCTTTCTGAGACTGTTTGCTAACAACTCATTGTTCCTTCCTGTCTTTGCTCTTTCAGCTGTCCTCAACTGGTTTCTAAGCACTTCAGTTTAATTTGTTCACTTACCATCTATTATAATATGAGGCACCCTTATACAACATGACGCTTATATGTGTGCAATATATTACTCATATTTAGTCCACCGTATGGATGGTTCCAGGCTTCCTCATCAAATTGTTTACGGGGAACTTAGCTCTGGTACAAGACCGTGTGGAGCTCTTTTGAAGCGTTATAAGGACCAGCTGAAGCTTTCTTGAGGAGATCTCTATTTCTTCCCCTTTGACTGTTTTCCTCTATTACTTTGCACTGTTCATTTAAGAAGGCCTCCTTATCTCTCCTTGCTGTTCTCTGGAAATCTGCATTCAGTTGGGCGAATCTTTCTCTTTCACTTTTGCCTTTCACTTTCTTCCTCAGCTATTTGTAAAACTTCACCAGAAGTTGCAAAGTACATATATACATATTTTGTTGCAAAGTACATATATACATATGTTAGTGCTACACTTAATGTTGCTGATACATTTAATGCATTGAACACAGAGAAATGTTCAGTGCATTAAATGTAGCACTTCTACTTATCTTACATTAATTAAAACATATGTAAATCAAACCAATATACCATACTATTATTTGGTTATATTAGTAAAATAGTGTTTAAATATAATATCATGTATACTAAACAGAAGGGAGAGAAATCATGGCACTCTGAAAATATTTGAAGTACATTCTTATTGTAAACAGTGGCGAAGTGGTTAAACAACTGTCCTGCAACCAAGTTCAATCCTGACAGGGATCAAGGTTGACTCAGCCTTCCATGGTCAGTCAAATGAGTACCCAGCATGTTGGGGGTAAAATGCTAATTAACTTGTGAACCGCCCAGAGAGTACAGCAAGTGTTATGGAGTGGTTTGTAAGTGTGATTGCTTTGCTTTTAAACAGGGGGAAAAAAAGCTCTCTTGACATTAGTATGCAAATGCAGAAGAGGAGCAAAGATAATTGTAGACAATTTACCAAATAATTAATCTCATGATGATGAAATTAAAGTTTTACATAATTAAAGCTTAAGTTTAATGAATCAAAAGCCTATGAGTATAATTCTGCCAGATTCCAGTGCCGTTTCTGGGGGTTCCCACTCATTCTGCCAAAATTAACTATCCTCCTCCAGAGCCTCTTGCATGCAAAATGCAAAGCAAAGCAATCACACTTATATACCGCCCCATGTAGCGCTTAGTGCACTCTCTGGGCGGTTCACAAGTTTAGCATTAATCTGCTCCAAAGGGCAAGGAAGACCCCTGGAATAGGCCATCATGGATGGTAATAGCAGGAGGAATGAGATGAGGAAAATACAACATCCACAGGACTGGATACAGCAAACCACTATAGAAGTATAGTATTGGGTCTTAGCCAGCCCAGTAAGCCAGAAAAGGTCTGGTTTGTAGAGAGGCTGATTTGTTTTCTTGCAGATAGCATTGCTCTGTGCTGAGGGCAACGTGAAGGCAGATCAGGTAAAAGTGACAATATAAACCTTAGCGCAGTGGGGGCAAGAATGGTGCCTCTCCAACCACCTCGGGTAGTAGGAGCACTTGGGTCATTACTATATATAGGATTTCTTTCCTGGGTCTTTAGTTGAAATAATCATAAAGAAGAACATGATTTTGAAAAATCGTATGGAATCCTAATGATATGGAGTCATAGATGAGCAACTGTGCAAGTGAGAGAAGGTATTTTCCAACTGATTATCATACATCTTATCCTATCCAAATTCTGCAGTTGATCATGTGTAGATGACAATGCAATCTCATACACGTGGGCCAGCCAAGGAAAGCAAAAAAAAAACAAACACCTAGTTTTTGCCAGTCGTGGTTTTTAACCACTGAAATAAATGATTTGGGTATTGTTTTATCATTTGAAGACACTTTGAAATTTATATTTGGTATGAAAATACTGCATATTCCACAAACAAAAGTCATACAGGTGTTTACAGAAGAAGTGCAGTTAGTCCCTGCTTCCCTGGTTCAGTTTTGGTTAGGAATTTTTCCCCAATTAGGTGGCTAAATTGGGATCCTGAGGTAGAGATTAAAATACCAATAGAAAAAGCAAGATCCACCTTCATAAAAAATGTGACACTTGTTATGCAGTAGAGATCTAACTCTCGCTACAAAGATCCGAACAGTGAGATGTTACATGTTCCCAGTGTTGTATATGGAGTCTAAGCTTGAATATTGACTAAAGCATCTGAAAAGAGAATCAAAGCTTTTGAAATGTGGTTCTACAGATGGCTGATAAGGATATCATGGGTTGATCATGTGAGTAATGTAGAAGTATTGTGCCGGTTGGATAAAGAAAAAGAACGCTTTAAGACCATCAAACAAAGAAAGCTCTAATACATTGGCCATATTATGAGGAACAATATAAAATATAGAATACTTCAACTCCCTCTGCAAGGAAAGATCCCTGGGAAGAGAGGCCCTGGACGTAGATGGACTTTATGGCTGAAGAACCTGAGAAACTGGTGTGGCATGTCCTCGGAAGAACTGTTCCAAGGAGTTAAGAACAGAAAGATTATTGCCATGATGATAGCCAATGTCTGGAACTGATATGGCAGCTGAAGAAGAATTAGATGGCTGGCATGAAGGCGGGGAAAGGATTAAAAAATTGAAATTTGGGACATGCTTGACTAACATGCAGGTAACAATTTACTAGAAGAACATTTTAGACTTACAGTAAAACCCCGAGTTATACAAAAAGTCCATTCCACAGCAAGTTTTGTAACTCAAGTTTTTGCATAACTTGGGGCATCCCCATAGGGAGGCCAGACCTGTCAAGTATCGCTTATTGACCAGGAAAACCCCGTATTTTTACCCCTCTTCCCATTTTATTAATTTCCCCATAATATCACATTTTTAAAATAAAAAAATCCCAAAGCTGCAGTTTTTTTCCTGCCACCAGAGGCCGCTGTGGCTTTTCGCTTGTGGGAGGAGAGAGAGAAGGTGGTTTGGGGTGAGGCCTTCATCTCTCTGCTTCTTCCGTTCCTTTGACTCCTCCGTGGGCTGGGCCCGTGCGAGGGGAAGGGGGAATCAAGGAAGAAAAGAGCTGCCCGACTTGGGGTGGCTGGTCCTGGGCCAGGGAGGGCCAGCATTGATGCCCCGGTGCTTGCCCCTTCTGGGTAAGTCTATGTCTTTTTCTTTTATTTACTTTCCTCTGTGTGTGTGTGTAAGTAAGTCTCTCTGTCTTTTTGTTTTGCTTACTTTGCTCTCTCTCTCTCTCTCTCTTTCTCTCTCTCTCTGTGTGTGTGTGTGTGTGTGTGTGTGTGTGTGTGAGAGAGAGAGAGAGAGAGAGAGAGACTCACCTTTGTGTGGGTGGGTGTGGGTGTGTTGTGGATGAGGTGCCAGGGGCTGGACCAGGTTAAACAGAGATGAGCACTGAACCCTAGAGTGGGATATGACTGGCTTTCAAGCAAGGGATGCCTTTACCTTTACCTTGCTTGAAAGCCAGTCAGATATGACTCTAGGGTTCAGTGCTCATCTTTGTTTCAAAGCCGAAGTGCCAGTGCTGTCTGTTTTTGCAGACGTTTCCATGGTCATGTGGCAGGCATGACTTAGACACAGGAGCACACGGAACGATGTTTACCTTTCCACCAAAGTGTTCCCTATTTATCTACTTGCAATTATATAAAGTAGAATGAGAGACATGGTTTGAATGCATTTTGTATAGATTAATCATCACTCAAACAGACAAATTTCAATATAATACAGGTAACATGTCTTCAGAACTGCAAAAATAACAGTGAAAGTACAAATAATGACAACATGAGGTAGTGGTCGGATAAACACAAGGTAGACCCTAGGGAAAGAGATGCCTGAGGGTTAAAAAATAAAGCTCTAGATGGGAGGAAAGATGCAGAAGAAGATGAGCCACTTCTGTGTGGTGGGATGGGGGCCCCACTAGGTTGGTGGGACTCAAGCTTAAACAAACACAAAGATGAGGGGAAGGGGCTTGGACTAATCCAGATACCCTATTTGTTTCCCTAAATTTTCTTGCTTTTGAACTACTAGGTTGGCAGGAGCTGGGACAGAGGCAGAAGCTCACTCCGTCCTGCAGTACTCAGGTATCGAGCTGCTGACCTGCCACCTTCCAGTCAGCACCTTAGCCACTTGCGCCACTGCAGCTTAGTGGTTAAGAAGCTCACCTTGTAAGCTAGAAGGCCAACATGACAGTTTGAGCTTCCATCTCTGTCCCAGCTCCTGGCAACCTAGCAGTTCAAAAGCAAGAAATTACAAGTAGATAAATAGAAACCAGTTTGGTGGGAAAGGTAACAACATTCTGGTGTCTAGTCATGCCTACCACATGTCCACAGAAACATCTACAAACAGGCAGTGCTGGCTCTTTGGCTATAAACAGAAATGAGCACTGAACCCTAGAGTCAGATATGACAGGCAGCATTGGATCTAACAATAGGTAAAGGTTGCTCTTGCTCAAAAGCCAGTCGTATCTGACTCTAGGGTGCAGTGCTCATCTCCATTTACAGCCAAAGAGTCAGTGCTGTCTGTTTGGAGACGTTTTCATGGTCATGTGACAGGCATAACTAGAGTCCAGCAAGTCACATGGCCAGATTTGGCCACGCCCACAGATTTGGCCACGCCCACAGATGGGTGTGACCAAAATTTCCCTTATTTTTAAATCTCAAACTTGACAGGTATGAGGGTGCCACAGAAAAAAACAACACCAAAAAATAATAATAATATGAAATTTAAATGGGGCGATCTCCTTACCTTTGCTGCTGCTTCCACGTGCTTCTCCAGTGTGGGAACCACATCGCTGCCACAGCTCTCCCACTCCTGCCACCTCTGGGAGGGTCAGGGGACCCGATCCAGGCTGTTCCGACATCCCAGACCTTGCCAGTCAGTGCTGCAGGCAAAACCTCGGAGCAGCTGGGACAAAGCATGATCATCATCGCCGCCACTGACGTCAAAACTGTTAGCAGCAGGAGCAGCCCGCCTCTGGCTCCCAAAGCTGCATGTCGGGGGCAGGACCGGCCCACGAAAAAAAAGTTTGGGTACCACTGCTTTAGCAGAGCCAACCCAAGACCTTCTATGGCCCAAGACCATTGAAATGTTCATGAATCCAATGGTACAAGAAGTAATTAAGTATCAGTACAGACCTTAGTTTTCTAAGGGATTTATTCTCAGTCAATGGTCAGCATCTCATATACTTCAGACTAAAACTCACACTAGCAAAAACAATTACACTTATAGCAACTACATGCCCCCTAGCATTTGTGCGCTCTCTGGGTGGTTCATAAGATAATTAGCATTTTGCCCCCAACCTTGGAAGGCTGAGTCAACCTTGAGTCCCATCAGGATCAAACTCACAACGTGAGCACAGTTATGAATTCTGGATTGCTGGATTCAGAGTCCAGAGTGCTAACTGAGACTAGGTTAATTATACCCATGTACTATATTTGCAATCAACATACAGTAGTAGTCTGACTGCCAGCCAAATCTTACTTCCATTTTATTTCCTCACCAAACATGACTATGAGGCTGACAGGACCAATACAAAGACTTTGTCTTGAAATCTAGTCATGCTCACTTGTTTCGTGAGATCAAAAAGATGCGTCATTTGAAGTACTATTAGTATAGTATAGTATAGTATAGTATAGTACAGTATAGTATAGTATAGTATAGTATAGTATAGTATAGTATAGTATAGTGATGGCAAACCATTTAGAGACAGAGTGCCCAAACAGAGTGGTGGGGTGAACTCTGTACTGGGGGAGGGAGGAAACACTCCCATTGGGCTGCTGGGCAGAGGGGCAGAGTGAACTCTGGGCTGGGGGAGGGAGGGAGGGATCCCATTGAACTGCTGGATGGGTGGGGTGAACTCTGTGCTGGGACCAACAGAGAGGGCTCTGAGTACCACCTCGGGCATGCGTGCCTTAGGTTCACCACCACTGGTATAGCATAACTACTATACACTATCATAGTTTGAAAACAATTTGAAACTCTTATTTTTAGAGAATGTTACCATAACATTCATAGTAAATGCCTCTTTGAAATGATCTGCTACCCCAAGTACAACACAAAATCTAACAACTTAAACAATTGTCTTGTTATATGAAGCACATGGCAAAGCATAGTAGAATTTAAACAGTTTCTAGAAAAAAATAAACACCTTTTTAGGCAAGGATCATCTACAAGAGGTTCACAGAGGTTTAGCCATCCCAAATGCTCCTTTGGTCTGCAGACCTGGCATATGATTTCAGACAGCTGTGCTTGCCTTGTCTGCCTGTGTAATGTATTTTTTGGTGGAAGACGTGGGTAGAACTAATTTAATATTTCTTCATCTGAAGAAAGGTGGCCTATAAATATAAAAAACAAATACCCGTATATGCTTGAGTATAAGCCGACCTGAATATAAGCCAAGATACCCAATTTTGACCTGAGATACCAAGAAAATAGATTGACCTGAGTATAAGCCAAGGGTAGAAAATGCAGCAGATGCTAAGGAGTTTCAATAATCAAAATATGGTACATTAAAATATAATAAAATTAATTACCATAATTGAGACATCCGTGGGGTAATGTTTTTGAATCTTTACAGTACTGTATTTTTTTACTGTACTTGAATTTCTGCCACATAACCAGCACTCACACTGTCGGGGAAGGGGGGTGGGTGGGCCAATAGCGCCAAGGCAGGGCATGGGAAACATCGCTCAAGCCTCTTCCTTTCACTCTGAGCAAGTGAGACTTCCCCCATCTGGCTTGGTGTGCCCCTTGGAGCAGAGACAACAAGTCGAGTAAGTGAATCCACAGGGGATGAGGGGAATTGCCTACCTCTCACATTTTAATATTATTAAATGCTGAGCAGCTGAAAAATAGCACACTGGACAATTAAAAGTACAAAAAATGGAGGCTTCACGGTTGTCTCTCCCTGCTAGGGCTGCACCCAAGAGAGCCCTGCTGCCGGCACTGCCAGGCAGCCATTTTTTTGCTTTGGATCAGGAAAAAGGGAGAAATTGATTGCTTGGTGGTGGGGGCCTCTTGCACCAAAGACACGATGGGAGAAGTGGGTGACATAGGCTATTAGCCGCTGCCGCCTTCTTCCCTCATGCTTGGTGACCCGAGTATAAGCTGAGTCCACTTTTTGACCTCATTTTTAGAACTTTAAAACTAGGCTTATACTTGAGTAGATACAGTAATGTATGTACAAATATTGTGTCCTACTTAAACCATGTTGGCCATCTTCCAGCCACCTTAAATAATAATTTCTTACTGGTCACTGTGGTACAGGGACAGAGAAAGACACCTTCTTGCTCTTGGCCTCAGGCACAAATGTTTTGGACGTCTTTGTTTACTATAATTCAAGGGCCCACTTAATACAACAAATCCTGAAAAACCTGTTTTGCTATAAATAACTACTTTGAGGGGAACAGTTTTTCAACATGCCTGTCCACAACATGCATATTTTAACTTTGACATTTTAATGCCATCTGCCACTTAAAACCCCAATCTGTTAAACTGTCAACATTTATTCCAAATTCTGTATACATCGGCCAAGTAACTTGATTATCCTGCCATGAATAGGGGGCTTAATTTCTGCTCTGCCTCAAAACCCATGTAATAGCTCCCACCTGTCTGCTAAGGGTGTGAAAGTCAACTAATTAGAAAGACAGTCTTTTACACCCACATTGTTCATATGCTAATGATTGCAAATGCTTAAGGCCACAGAAACAGCTAGTATCCTGGGGTAAGATTTTCCACATTACCTGTGTTTGCAAAATTGCAATTGGGTAAGCATCAGTAAGTGACCTGCCACCCTGCTTATATTTTATGTAGGAAGGGGGACTTGTTTATGTAGGAAAGGGGACTTGTTTATGTAGGAAGGGGGACTTGTGGTTGTGGTGGTTGTTACCTGCTGTTGTTTCTGACTTATGATAACCCTATGAATGAGAGATCACCAGAATGACCTGTCCACAACAACCCTGCTCAGCTCTTGTCTTATGTTCCATATTTCAGTTGTATGTGTTGTACAGTATCAGACTTTACTTCCATTTCTGTGCATATCAACCCCTAGATATCCTTTCAGTTATAATCTCATTGTGGTATTAGTGGCAGAGGTATTATTATCTGTCCTTTGTTCTTCCCGAGTAGCTGACTGAGTGCTTTCCAATTTAGGAATCTCATTTTTGCAGTGCTACCTCTTGTTTCATTTTGGACTATTTCATCATAAAGTTTTCATGGTAAGGAAGGTTCAGTATGGTTTATCATTGCCAGTAGCACAGTACTAACAAAAGTTAGAGTCTCACTGCCATTGCCGCCTCTGCCAGTGTCACCTTCAGCTACTGCTGCTGCCAGTAATGGCCCGTCAAACCATTTCAAGGGAAGAAACTCAGCATTTGGTCACTTCCATGGGATCCAGACTTCAGGCAGTCATTGACTGCAAAGGATTTTCAACCAAGTATTGAAGGCATCGTGATGGTCTCCAAGTGGATTAAACCCAACCTGAACTTGATGGAGGGAGGGGAGCAGCTTCATTAATACTGGCCTATGGCTGATGAGGACTTTGGGTGCCAAAAGGGCTCAGAACCAGAAAGTTACTCATGGAACTGGATCAATGGTATGAGTGTCATGCTGTGATGCAGAAGGCAGTTAAAAGGCTACTGCATTATATTCTCTAGACAGTCTTCATGGCTGATTGCCATGATGATTGCCTATATTCAGATTCAGATATGGCAAAAGAAGAATTAAAGGCAATTGTGCTGATGTTAGTTTGTTCCATTAATTACCAGCCACCAAAAATCGGGGTGTGTGTGTGTCTGCCAACAGCGGCACTTCCTGACTAGTTAATGCCCCACTTTTGTCAAATCCCTTGTATTAAAGTTGACAGTCCTGACTTTGCTCACATATTGTTTCTTTTCATCTTCAGTGTGGTGGGGTACAGAGGCCACATACCCAAAAAGTAACCCTTGTTCCAAGATGTCTGTTCCCGACTATATATATATATGTAGCAAATACCTACGTCAGAAACTAAATGACTTACTCCCATCTGTCTTTTTTTCTTGTGTGGATGAAGAGCAAGTAAACAAACCAGGAGGAAATCTGCTACTAAAAACAGAAAAAGAAAGCAGAAGGAGGAACAACTTCTATATTATTGTGGGCCAATGTACTCACACTGCAAAGCGTGTGGCACTTGTGGCAATTTATCACAGGGTGCAGCACATTAATAAATATACATGGACAGACGTTATCTTGAACGTTGTCTGCAGTTTGGAGGGTGAACAGAACTCTGAATTAAACAATTCATGCAGTTCTCCAGCATGGGACAAGATAATGAAAACCTCCGTGTTGGAAACCGACACCTGCAAATTAAGATCTGAACCACAGGTGACATTTGTACTGAAGGGACATTTGATTGGATTGACATACCGGCTGGCATGGCATGTTACCGTTTGCCGTCTTCAGGTTCACTCGTGGACAATCAGGAAGACAAAAGACCTCTAATATCCACAGCTAGGAGCACAACAGACCAGTCAAAGGGTTTTTAATGTAATGATTATTTACATAGCTTGAGGAATTTCAGCTCACCTCATTTCAGCTTGTAGCAAAAAGAAAAGTAGCAACAGTTTGCAAAAGCACAGGAATGGAAAGCTAAAGAAAGTAAAAAGAGGGAGGAAATATTATTCAATCTTCCCTAGAATTTCACACATCTGTTACTGCCTTATTAACCTTTTTAGTAAGCTGTATATCACCATGTATATATGTTGGTTTCTACGTGGAGAAAACTGCATATTCTTACAAGGAAGAGGGCAAACTTGACAAGAGGGGCAGTTTTCTGTGGCTGTGCCAATGATACATAATATGCTTTATGGAAATTTCTTGTAAAAATATGTATTGCTCATTGGTCTCATTGTGTTCAGCCTTCTCTTTGCATGTTTCCGAACTACTTATGTATGCATTTATCAAATTCTAAAATCCTTAGTCTAAAGCAAAGGAGAAAGCCTCATTAAGATTTTTACAATGACAAAAGAACCAACCAGCCTGAAGGCTCAGTTTTACTGATGCAAAAGACAGCATCCTGTATGCTTTGATGGGAATGAGAACAGCCATTTGAAGTAAAGGTAAAGTTTCCCTTGCTTGAAAGCCAGTTGTAGGGTGCAGTGCTCATCTCTGTTTCAAAGCTGAAGAGACAGCGCTGTCTGTTGCTACAGATGTTTCCGTGGCCATGTGGCAGGCATGACTAGACACTGGAGCACACAGAACGCTGTTACCTTCCCACCGAAGTGGTCCCTATTTATCTACTTGCAATCTCTTGCTTTCGAACTGCTAGGTTGACAGCTCATTCCATCCTGCAGTACTCGGGAATCGAACTGCTAATCTTCCGCCTCCCAGTCAGCATCTTAGCCACTTGAGCCACTGCAGTCCCAGCCATTTGAAAGGAGCTCAAATAACCAGGCTGGGAAGGACTCTTGGTCAGTCCAGGCTACCTTCACATAGGCTTGAATCCCAGCAGAGTTTCTTAGAATAAAATCATAGATTAACTGAGTTGGAAGGGGCCTTTTAGTGTCAAGTCCAACCCCCTGCTGCAGAAATCCAAATCAGAGCCGAAATGACAGATGGCTGTCCAATTCTCTCTTGAATGCTTCCAGTGTTGGAGTGCTCACCACCTCTCGAGGCAGTTGGTTCCCCTGTCCTACTGCTCTAGCTGTTAAGAGGTTTTCCCCCAATATTCAGCCAATATCTGACATCCTGTCAGTTCATTGGCTGATCAGTGTTTTGGGGAATTGACTTAGGCTTCTGGGAATTGAAGTCCAAACACCAAAGGTTGGGAAACACTGCTCTAGACTCTCTCCCTTAAAAAAAAATCTTGAATAATAAACATTCCTTTTAAAAGGCATTCAAAGCATCAATTATATTTTCTAAATATAATTGTTCCTTTTAAAAGGCATTCAAAGTATCAATTATATTTTCTAAATGCCTAAGATCTGCAAGGTCTTGCAGATCTTCAGTTGATACTGGATTGAGTTAGAACTTCAAGTGCAGAATATGATTTGGATCTCAACACTGAGAAGACTAAATATCTCATTATAAACTGAGCACCAACTCATGGCAAGCTAATGGCAGGAACATAAGAAATCAAAAGAGTGGACAAAATTGTCTATTTGGGGAGAATGTTAAATGGAAATTGAGATCCCAAGGTAGAGATTATAATATGAATTTAAAAAAACAAGATCCACCTTCATAAAAATGTTACTTTTGTTATACAGCAGTGGCTCAAGTGGCTAAGACGCTGACTGGAAGGCGGGAGTTCAGCAGTTCGATACCCGAATACAGCAGGACAGAGTGAGCTCTCGTCTTTGTCCCAGCTCATGCCAACCTAGCAGTTCGAAAGCATGAAATTGCAAGTAGATAAATAGGGACCACTTCAGTGGGAAGGTAACAGCATTCTGTGCGCTCCGGTGTCTAGCCATGCCTGCCACATTACCACGGAAACATCTGCAGAAGCAGACAAGGCTGGCTCTTTGACTTTGAAACAGAGATGAGCACTGAACCCTAGAGTCGGATACAACTGGCTTTCGAGCAAGGGTGACCTTTACCTTTACTGTAGAGATCTAACTCTCACTACAAAAATCCGAATAGTGAGATGTTATTCCCAGGGTTGCTATATGGAGTAGAACTTGGACATTGACTAAAGCATCTGAAATGAAAATTGAAATGTGGATCTAACAGACGGCTGCTAAGGATATAATGGGTTGACCATGTGACTAATGTAGAAGTGTTACGCTGGATGGATAAAGAACAAAAACTGTTTAAGACCATTAAGCAAAGAAAGCTCCAATACCACGAAGAATGACATGAAATATAGAATACTCTAACTCGCTCTGCAAGGAAAGATCCCTGGGAAGAGATGTCCTGAATGTAGACAGACTTTATGGCTGAAGAACCTGAGGGACTGGTATGGAAGGACCTTGGAAGAACTGTTCCAAGTCGTTAAGAACAGGAAGACTACCGCCATGATGATAGCCAATATCTGGAATGGATACGGCACCTGAAAAAGAAGAAATACCTAAGAACTGAAACACATCTGAGTCGTGTAGGCTTAAACAACCAAGATTGCCAGCTGAATCAATAGTCAGTGAAAATGGAACATGATCTCATCATAAATTCTCAATTGCAAATTGCTATATGATATAAACAGCATCCACTTTCCACTGTTTTAAATCGACCACATTCCAACACAGAGAATGCCCTCCATCAACCCATGGCAGTGAAAAATAAGTAGTGTTGTTCTTTCTCAACAAGGTAGCAACGCCCTTCCAATATGGATTTACCAACTCTTTGCATTAAGGATAGCTGCAAAAGCACAACCCCTTCTGAAACATGGAATGACTTTGCCTGAGCACACAATTCCAAGACACCAGGTGCCGGGCATATAAATATTTAATTGGTACCTTTTTGTATTGCAACAACAGCACAAAAAAGGCACAGATGGAATGAACTGAAACTCAATTATAAATAAATGTTTCATGTAGAACCGGTGCCCACAAGATTTTCTTATCACCTTTTTTTAAAACAAATGCAAAGCATGCAACACCTTCCCCAACAGCTCCCCTTTTAGCCCCATTCATCTGTTTAAAGGCCCAAGGCTGGAACATGCATGGCAATTAAATAAGACAGTTTTTCCATGATCATATGGCATGACAAAAAAAAATGTAGATAACTTCCAAAAAAATAATAATAATCCAACAGAACAAAACCCCAGGAGGAAACTACTCCCCGGTGTCAGCTGTGTTTCTATGCAGACAACATAACAACTTTCATAACAATTTCTAATGATTGGCACTACACAAACCAATGGAGCTGCTCCAATATTCAGATTATTTTTCAGCATTTGGGAACTCCAGGTGTGACCTGGATGCAATCATTTGGCATCCCTATCTCTGTTATTAAGAATAAAGACACTTTCTAATTCATGGTAAGAATGAACGCTTACCAAAATTACATTGCTTTGAGAGTGGTTATAAAGCAGGGGTTCCCAACCTAAGGCCCGTGCAGTGCCATTTCATGTGGCCTCCCACCCCTCCAAGGGCATTTGAGAAACAAAATGGCCACTTCCTTGAAGCTGTTGGACAAAATGGCTGCCCCCAGGGCAGGCATGGCAAAATGGCCATCCGGCCCACAAAGCTGACTGAGAGAGCGTGACCTGGGCCTCAGCTTGAAAAGATCTTTTTCAAAGATGGGACAGGATTCCAATCTTTCAGGCAAATTATTGTTTAGTTTCAAAATAAACATTTACATTCAAATGAACATATGAGTCATAAAGCAGGCTTTTGCACTTAACAATGTTGCTTAAATGTACGGTTGCAAGTCATTAAATGCTTTATGCTGCCTAAGATTACAGGATTAGCTTTACATAAAACGGTTAGCAGAATTTCCAAACATGTGAAGAAATATAGAAATAATAGCTAAGTGGGTTGTTGGTGTTTTGCTTTCAAAATATTTGCTGTTAAAATGTGGCCATTTCAGGCTATTTATTATGGTGCTTCCCTGCCATTAAAGTTGTGCATGTGCAATCTTCTATGTTCAATTTTAGTCTTTTATCATTTATCACTATATATCTACTATTATGGCATGTTGTAGTGATGGCTCACAAAAGCAGGCTATTTGGGACACAGACCAGTCACTGCAATTGCTAAAAAGCAAAACACTCTACTCTTTTTTTAAACCCTATGCCTTTCTACAAGCGCAGCGTGCAATCTCCTACCAATGCTATCTGAGATGGATTATTCACATTTCACCTTTTGGCACACTGGTAGCAACTCTGGACACTATGTTTCTTCTGTGTTCTCTTTGCCCACTTTTTGGTCATGACCGAAAAGTAGGCATGCAGTGCCAGTAAACCTTTAAATGCCCTTATTGGAAAAAGGGGGTTTGGTCTCACTCAAACATCATGGAACCCAGATATCAGAAATTTAGCATGGACCCTAAGGGAGTTATAAAAGTATGACCATCTGGATTATTTTGTTTTTAAATGGTTTAATTAGTGTTAATGAATGGAACTTTTTCTTCATGCTTGCAAAACTATCATCTGCTGGCAGATTTTCAATAGTCAATAGAGAAGAGGCAGTGCCATATAGAGTTTACCACTTCAACTCCTCAAACTCTCAAACAATTCAGAATTAAAGAGCGAGTGAGAAAGTCCCATCACTTTATACACAGGGAGAGTGAAAAGATGGAGAGACTGAATGAGTACTGTTGTGTATTGAAGCACAATTGCAAAGTAGCGCAGGAACGCTCTTGCAAAAGGAAAATGGCGGTTTCCCGCCATTCTAGCAAGAAGTCCAATGTGGCACAAAACCTTTACAAAAGGACGCGCTTGTTAGACTAAACCAAGCCCTGTGATTGGTTACACTTTTGGATCCTGTTCTCCATTGGTTAATTACATATATCCCCGGTTATTATTGGTAGATATGTCCGTCCGGCGGGTCGCTACCTTGTATCCAGGAGCTACCACCTGAGAGACACTATATGAGCCCCACGGGTACACCAGGGAGGGGCCAGACTGGATCTATACTTCCCACACACCAGTCAGGTATCCAGGTAGCGCTATGCCCTGGGTCCCTCCACTGCTGTGCTTTATGGTAGCATGTATATTGCCCAAAGACGGGCAAGAGTCCGGAGGGACTGAATATGCTGGGATTGTATAGCCATCTCAGGATCCAGGAACGCCTTGTAAGCTCTATTTGACTCTTAATAAAGCCTGTTGCTGTTTGTTACATCGTTGTCCTGGACTAGTGCTTATAAGGGCTGGATCCAACAAGTACCCAGATGGAACAAAGGGAAAACGCGTAAGAAAGAAAGGATTGGAAGATGGAGTGGGAAAGAAGACAAAAGGGCACTGGGAAAGACAAAATGCTACAATAACAAGAGTGAGGCAAGAGAGCCACTTGTCTCAAGTACTCAAAGCTGAGGATAGAAAATATGGATCACATATGCATTTGCTATCCAAGGCACATCATCCAATTAGAGGAAAGGCACATTTCTATAGTAATGGTCAAGGTCTCCCTTGCTCAAAAGCCAGTTGTGTCCGACTCTAGGGTTTGGTGGTCAGCTCTGTTTACAGCCAAAGAGCCAACACTACATAGTATAGGTAGGTATTAATGGAGGAAAAGATAACTGAACCAGAAATTGTCAAAATTATATCAAAATTAAAATCAGGAAAATCACTGGGAGAGGATGGATTCTCAACAGAATTTTATAAAGGTTATGAAAATGTTGTTGCCTAAACTGTGTAATTTATATAACTATATATTAGATGGTGGAGAGACCCCAAAATTGTGGTTAAATTCAGTAATAGTGTTGATACCTAAACCATGGAAGAATTTAGAGAAAATAGATTCATATCATCTCATATCTCTGTGAAATCAAGATGCAAAAATATTCACAGCAGTATTAACACAAAGGCTTAATGAATTTATTTCAGATTATATTAATGAAGATCAAGGTGGTTTCCAGAAACATAGAAATATGTCAGACTTAATAAGAGTTTTAAATCTGATAGAGCAAATCAAACAAGAATAAAAAAGGAGTGCTTGCATTGGACATCTTCAAAGCATTCAACTTCAATGGACGACTATTAAAGAGATAATTAAAAACATGGGATTTTGTGAAAATTTTAAGAAGGTTATTGATCAATTGTATCAAAGCAGTTTTGCAAAAGTAAAGCTAAATGAAGAGTTAACAGAAAAAATTGAGTCGAAAGCAGGAACTCGTCAGAGCTGTCCCCTCTCCCCAACGTTGTTTATTCTGGAAATAGAACTCTTTGCCAATGCTATCAGAAGTGATACTTGTATAAAAGGTTGGGAAGGTACAAAGATAAATTTATATGTGGATGATACACTATTAATAACTGAAAATCCTGTATAAAATCTACATAGAGTACAACAACATCTTAAAGAATTTGAAAATGTAACTGGACTAAAGATTAATTGGGATAAGTCAGAATATATAATATGTAATAAAACTCAAGAAGATATAGAAAAGATCAATGGACTATCCCAAATAAAAATAAGACAAAGTTTGAAATATTTGGAAGTTATAATTTCAGAGGATCTCAACAATTTAAGAAAGTTAAATTATGAGGGGGGGGAGCAGGAAATATTGGGGAAGATTGAAAAATACCAAAAAATAAAATTATCGTAGTTTGGTAGAATCACAGTTTGTAAAATGAAATTGATGCCAATAATATATATTTTTTAATTTGAATTGTTACTGATTCACTTGACAGATAAAGATTTAAACAAATGGCAAGGTATGATAAACAGTTTTTGTAATGGAGGGAAAAAAACTTACAGTAGAATTTCAAAATCATTATGGTATTTACCGCAAAAAGGGTGGTCTAGGAATTCCAAATATTAAAAACTACTACAATACTTTCCAATTAAAAGGATTGATAAAGATTCTAACTATGAAAATATTAATATGGAAAGAAGTAGAATTAAAAGAATACAAATGTATACGTAATAGTGTTTTTCTAGATGACCATTGTGGAAACATAAAAATGAAAAATAGGATGGCAAAGAATATGTTGGCCACATGGAATAAACTTAAACAAAAATTAGTTCCTGGAATCTCCCAAATAATAGAACTGCATGAAATAAAATTATGTCCTTTAAAATTAGATGAGGGTGCTAAATCAATACTGGTAGAGTACAGGGTTAAACTATTAAAATACTAGATAGAGGTCTGTAGAGACCGCCAAAATAGATAAAAACTTTATAGCAAGTTAAAATTAAACTGGTTTACAAGGATAAAGATGGAGTCCTGGGATAGAAAATACAGAAAACGATTTGGGAGTGGAAGAGACCTGACAAAATTTTAAAACTACATTAAGGAAGTAAGGGAAGATTTGCAAAAGTTAAAGGGGTAAGTAAATTATACAAAATACTGAATGTTGATGCAAACCCTCAAAAAACACTGAAGGAAATTTTGGGGAAAGAGTTGGAAAACAAAATTACAGACAATGCTTGGAACCATAAATGGACAACTAGGATAATGAGAAATATGTCTTTTAGAGTTAAGGAACATAATTACAAATTACTATGGAGATGGTATTTAACTCCAGTAAGACTAAACCAAATCAATCCATCCAAATCAAATAATTGTTGAAGGTGTCAAACAGCAATTGGGTCATAGACTCATATGTGGTGGGATTGTAATCATATAGCTAAATTTTGGGTAAAACTAGAGGAAGAAATTAACAAGATATTGGGGATAAAAATGAAGTTAAACCCACAGATAGCATTGTTAATGGAAATGGATATGTTGGAACTATCTAACCGAATTGATTATTTTTTTAACTCTTGCAAGATTAATGACAGCTAAACAATGGAAAATCATTCCTACCCTTAAGATTGAAGAATGGTATAGTGAGGTATGGGACATTGCATTAAATGATAAATTAACGTGGGATATTAATGTCAAAAAGGTTTGATCAAATTGAATCAATTTTGGAATATAGGTAAATACTTTACTAAATATGCAATCGAAAAGAATTTTGGACATAGACCTGCCCAGGAAAATTTGAAATTTTGGAAGGGTAATAATGAAGGGAGATAAAAACATAACATTTTAAAATGTAACAGGTTTCCCAACACTTGTGTAGGAAGCACATACAGTGATACCTCATACAACGGCCAAACTTGGTTCCACAAGTTTGGACTTTATACGGATTTGGACTTTGTATGAGGCATGCAAATTCCTAGCTGTGATGCCTCATACAACGTCCAAATCCTTGCCGCAGTGCCTCATACAACGTCGTTTCCATAGTGATACATTGTACTGTAACAGCACAGACTTCAGGGCAAAGTCAAGGAAACAGACAGGAAACTGACAGAACTTTAAGAAATCATTGTTTAAAGGCTAAAAACATTACAAAAACATGTCAAACAACCCTGATTGTCCAAGAACCTGAAGAATGCTGCAAAAATCCCAGGAATGCTTCTAAAAATTATGACGATTTTTTTAAAAAAAATCCAAAATTGCACTCAAAACCACTCCTAAACACTATTCACCTCGTGCAAAACCCACAAGAGCACTGCACACGTGTCCTGCTTTTATACTGCCCAGGCACAATGCAACCTGGGAAAACCCCCAATGCCTCATACAAAGTCGCAGCTACTTTGTATGAGGCAACATTTTTCAAGGAATTAGGCGGTTATATGAATTCGATGTTGTATGAAGCGGACTTTGTATGAGGTATTACTGTAATTGACTTTATTTTAGTAGGGTTTTTTCCCTGGTCATTATTTTATGCATCTTTTCTTCTTCTTTTTTGGATTGTTTAAAAAAGGAGTTTTTATCAAAATAATTAATATGAACTTATGCAATGGCACAACTTTATATTATGACCTCAGGCGCAAAATAAGCAGGTTATGTTTCTGCTATAGGATTTGTAACCCACATGAAATGGCATATCTCTGTTAGATAGCAGTATTATGAAACCATTTAGTTTTACATTCAAAATTCATCTCTCTCTTTTTGATAGAAAATCTAAATTTAGCTTTCTTTTCATATAGGACTGTCCATCCAAGGTTCCAAAATAATGGCAATAACGAAACTAGAAGATTGAGTAAATTAATTAGATACTGCGTATATATAAGAGATAATCTGGGCAAAATAGTAGGTTGTTCAATAAAATGTTTAGAGTGCAGTCTACTAAAATAGAGCACTGGAAGTAAAAGAAGGCGACATGAAAGTTTGCTGTGCTTCTTTTTTCAAAAAGGCACCTGTCTTCCACAATTAGTTGCTGTAATCATTTAAATATTCAGACTTAGAGACAGCAAAGTCTACAATGCTTGCAAATAAATGTTATGGCACTGACAAGGTTATGTAGCACACACAAAAAACAGCTGTATAAGAAAGCCAAATAAAAACACATGGAGATAATAAATTACATGTATTGTATTACTAATTTAGCTAACTACCTAAATTCCTGGTAAAGACCAACACAATCTATTAAAATAACACATTTGCCACATTTTTTAGCTGTGGAACTTTTCAGAAAACAAACTTGGACACTACTCTGTGGTAAATGAACCTAATGACATCTGTATATCTTGCCTTGTAAGACACAAGCATTTGATCAAGATACAAGATCATACCATTCAAGCGTGGCTCCGGAAAATACGGGAACTGCTCTGGCCCGGCCACGCATGAACAGCAACAACTCCTTCTGTTCATGTGCAGGACCCTTCTGCGCATGCGCAGAACCCTTCTGCGCAGAACCCATGCACAGTAAATACTTTCCCCACCAGTCAAATTATGGGATGGTGGAGGGAAATTGGAGGAACGAGCGCTGAAATACGGGATACTTGACAGGTATGTACAAGATACCAAGCTATCCTAATTCTGCCTTCTAAAAGGCTAGTGATAATTTACTGGCCCAGAGCCCTCCAAGCATCATCTCTTTGCCCCTCTCTATCACAAATAACAGAAAGGATTTAGCCTCTGAACTCAGTAAAGACTACTCTGTATTTTCTATGTCTAAACTCTGTTTCCTTCCATCTCTCCCAGACTGATATTCTTAGGAACTATTATCACCTTTCACACTGATTTTTTTTTTGCTTCTTTCAGTAAAGAGCTAACCTCCTGACTCTTCTTCTACAGTGTGCCCCCACACAGTTAGAAATAGAATTTAAAGTTGTTGAAACAAACCAAAATGGAATCTTATGGCACCATATAGATTAGCAAGGTTTATTAGCACAGGCTTTTATGAACTCTAGCTCATTTCTTCAGTTGCATATGAATAAGCGGGCTATAGCATATAGCAAAAGTTTGTTAGTCTTTAAACCACCACAGGCAGTGGTGGGTATCAGCAGGTTCGCACCAGTTCACCAGAACCGGTAGCAGAAATTATGGCTGGCTCCGCCCATCCAAGTTTTGAAATAAAGTAGTCCCAATTCGGGTGCAACGCAGGGCTTTCCCCCTGGCCACACCCACCATACCATGCCCACAGTGTGTTAGCAAATTTTTTTGGAGCCCACCACTTACTACAGGTCTCCTTGTTGTTTTACTGTTTTTGGTGTCTGGAAACTAGAGTTAATATGATCAATCTGTACATCAATAGACAGAGCATTGACCTTTTGTGGCTTAACTTAAAACCAATCATTATAGTTCTACCATCTGGCAATATTTTGTTCAATAGTTTGTAAATTAAGGTGACAAAGTCTTTAAGCAGATTCCAGTTTGGCTTTAATCAATTTAAGTTGCTGGAAAGCACATGTGAGTGATTGTAGCTGCACTCATGCCCTCCCTGTGGGCTTTTTCTGGGCAACTTGGCCATTGTCAAAACCTAATGGTGGACAAGATAGGACTTTGTTGCAGCCCGATATGCAGGGATGGCCCACAGTGGTTGTTTCCTGCAGCAAAGATAGTGTATCCATCCAATTCATGCACTAAAACTAACTTTACTAGAAACACATCTTTATTTCAATATTTTTGAGGGCAGAGATTAAGAATAACATGCTAGTTTATGTGGTGGAAGATACAGGAGTCTCCCCTGTCTTATAAGTAAGAAGCTAGGGTAGACCGTCTCCTGCTTAGAAGACAAAGATCTTTCACATGTATTTACAAAAAGGCTCAATTGGAATGCCATTCCTTCTTATGGTGTTTTTCCACACAGTGTCTTGTTTAGGTTTAGTCATTTTTCACTTGAGGGTTGTGGTGGCTTAGTGGTTAAGATACAGAGCTTAACAATGAGACATTCAGCAGTTCCAGACTCAAGAGTTGCATGATAGAGTGAGCACCTGTCATCTGTCCCAGCTCCTGCCAACCTAGCAGTTCGAAAGCAAGACATTTTTGTTGTTGTTCAGTCGCACAGTCGATTCCGACCCTTTGCGACCCTATGGACCATTGCTCTCCAGGCGCCTCTGTCCTCCACCATCCCCCTCAGCCCTCCCAGCTCTGTGCCCATTGTGTCTACAATGCCATCTAGCCATCTCATCCTTGGCCTCCCCCTTCTTCTTTTGCCCTCCACCTTTCCCAACATCAATGCCTTCTCAAGTGAATCCTCCCTTCTCATTTGATGTCCAAAGTATTTTAGCTTCATCTTTACTATTTGACCTTCCAGTGAGCAATCCGGGTTAATTTCTTCTAAGATTGACCTATTTGTTCTCCTCGCTGTCCAGGGCACTCTCAAAACCCTCCTCCAACACCACATTTCAAAGGCATCTATTCTTCTGCGTTCAGCCTTCCTAATTGTCCAGCTCTCACATCCATACATTACTACTGGGAAAAGCATTGCTTTGACTATTCTAATTTTTGTTTTCAGTGTGATGTCTCTGCTTTTCACTATGTTCCCCAGGTTTCTCATCGCTTGTCTCCCAAGAATCAGTCGCCTTTTTATTTCATGGCTACAATCCCCATCTGCAGTGATCTTTGATCCTAAGAAAGTAAAATCTGTCACTGCTTCTACTTCTTCCCCATCTATCTTCCAGGAACTGATTGGGCCTGTTGCCATTATCTTGGTTTTCTTGATATTGAGTCTCAAGCCAGCTTTTGCACTCTCCTCCTTCAGCCCAATCAAGAGATTCTTTAGGTCTTCCTCACTTTCTGCCATTAGTGTGGTATCGTCTGCATATCTCAGATTGTTGATGTTTCTCCCAGCGATTTTGATCCCATATTGTGATTCCTCCATCCCTGCACTGCACATTATGTGCTCTGTGTATAGGTTGAATAGGCATGGTGACAAAATGCAGCCTTGTCTTACTCCTTTTCCTATTCCAAACCACTCTGTCATTCCATGTTCTGTCCTAACTGTTGCTTCTTGGTTCATGTACAGATTTCTCAGGAGGCATATGAGGTGCTCTGGTATTCCCATCTCTTTAATTACTTGCCACATCTTGTTGTGGTCCACACAGTCAAATGCCTTAGTGTAGTCAATAAAACAAATAAAAAAAATAAAGCAAGACATTACAAGTAGACAAATAGGTACCACTTTGGCAGGAAAGGTAACAGTATTCTGTGTGCTCCAGCATCTATCCATGCCTGCCACATGACCACAGAAACATCTGCAGATATGCACAGCACTGGCTCTTAGGCTGTAAATGGAGGTGGCGCTCCCCTGGAGTTGGCCATGATTGGCTTTTGAGCAAGGGAGACCTTTACCTTTATTACTTTTCATTTACATACTGTACATACCTAGGATAAAGTTTAATTTATAAATTATGCACAATAAGACATTACCAACATTAAATAATAATAAAATGCAATGTACGGTATATTATTATACTTGTGCACTCTTCACACACACACACACACACACACACACACACATGATTCTGATATTTTAGCATAACCCTCAAGGGAGGACAGAACAATGAAAAATATATTGTACACACATGGTTTCAATACATTTTATACTAGGTTTTTCAAAACAACACCTTAGCCCATGGTTTCTCAACCATGGGTCCCCAGGTGTTCTTGGACTTCAATTCCCAGAAGCCCTGGTGTGCTAACCTGGGCTTCTGAATTGAAATCCAAGAACACCTGGAGGCCCAAGGTTGAAAAACCCTGCCTTAGCCTATTTATAGTGAGTCACCAGCTTCTCTGTTCTTCATTGCTGTTGCAATGATTTGATGTAAAAGGTTTCCCTTGCTCGAAAGCCAGTCGTATCCGACTCTAGCACCAACCCATTGTTCCTTCACACTGCTATGTTCAAAGAAAGCCCCACCTGTTTCTCTTCTGTGTTCTTTCCCTCTCTTTGTTGGTCAGTGTCAGTTGGTTGGCAGGAGCTGGGTCAGACTCCATCATGCAGAACTTGGGCCGTGAACCACCAACCTTTGCGTCGTCAAGCTCAGCATCTTAGCCACTAAGCCACTGCAACCCTCAAGCTTGACAGGGCCTTCAGCTAAATAAACGACTAGTGCTACAGCATAGGCTTAGTAATCGTTGGCGACTGCAACTCGCATCTGAGAATGTATTTTTTCTTGAAGCAGGAAAAATGTCACTGGTGTGAATTTGTTTAAGGTGGACCCCAGCTTGCGATGAAGTGACCCACACATTATGAGCTCGGCGCCATCTCCTGTGGCACATATGGAATGCAACATGCAGGATTTAACACTGGGGCTGCAATGGACTGCTGCAGCCTTGAGGATATTATCGTGCGCCTTCACAGCCAGTCCATCTGGCATGGCCTCTTCCACTTCCATGACCATTGGGAATCAGAGTTCCTCCTCTACTCATTTTGCCATTAGGCCCAACATGATGGTTTCCAGTGGCATTTCTTCCACTGAAGGGGACATCACCCCACCTAAAGGGGCTTATCCGCACATAGGCATTGGCCCCTTAGGGAGTCAAATTAGTTAACCACCGGCTGACACTCAGCATTGAGTCGCTGGCTGTATGGTCTACTCCATTACCATAGCAGGATGTCCGGCCAGACAGACAGGCTTAGTAATTATTGATCTTATGTACTAATTTTACTACTCCTTAACTCTGAGCAGAAATGCTCCTTTTAAAGCACCCTCATTTTAAAATTCTGTCTCTTGATATATTTTAAGTATGCTCATTTTAACTTCTGTTCATTTTCTGTTATTATAATAATAATAATAATAATAATAATAATAATAATAATAATAATAATAATAATAATAATAATAATAATAATAATAATAAAATTAATTTATATCCCGCACTTTCACGGCCAAAGCTGACTCAAGGCGGCAATTACAACATGTCCACAACATACAATATAATAATACAATAATAAAAGAGCACAAAAATATAATCAGTAAATAATCAATACTCAATAATAAACAAAATTAATCACAATATAAAATATTAAATTAAAGCTACAATAGCAATAACAATAACCCAGTACAAACAGGAATTTGGAGTCCAGGTCACGCTCCCCAAAAAGTCCAGAACTCAATGCCGCAAACGGGACAAACGGTCAATGTCCATGCGACCAAAGTGTCCCCGGGAAGAGGCAACGCGGTGGCGGTGGTGGAGCTCCGGCAGCGTCTCCTTTTGAGCCCTTTCAGCAGGCAGGGCTCGGAGGGTGGGGAGACGTACCTGCCTCTCATTCCTGGGCCAAGTAGCGAGGGCCCCGGGAAGAGGCAACGCGCCGGCGGTGGCAGGACTCCGGCGCCGTCTCCTTTTTGAACCCTCTTGGCAGGCAGGACTCGGAGGGTGGGGAGACGCACCTGCCTCTTATTCCCAGGCCGAGTAGCGAAGGCTCTGGGAAGAGGTAACACGGCGGCGGTGGCAGGGCTCCGGTGGCGTCTCCTTTTGAACCCTCTCGGCAAGCAGGACTCGGAGAGTGGGGAGACGCACCTGCCTTTCATTCCCGGGCCGAGTAGCGAGGGCCCCGGGAAGAGGCAACGCGGCAGCGGTGGTGGGGCTCCGGCGGCGTCTCCTTTTCGGGCCCTCTAACCTGGTCTTGGACCATAATACATGTCAGGTTTGTTGCCATTGATTTCTTCAGTTTGTTGTTAGCACACATACAATAAAGAAATCAACGTGCAAGAAATAAAGCAGCATACACAAGTTTGTGATACTATGTAGCTGTAAGTAAAGAAATGGGTTTTTTTTAATTATTCTTCCTGAAAACATCCCCGAGTGAGATCCTGAGAATTTACATGCCAGTTAAAGAAAAAGAGGTGGACTCTAGAAACATGTAGCTATTCTTTGTGGTTCTCTGCACTGCTACTGTGCAGCTAAAGGAAATTTTTATCAGAAATTCAAAAAGTCTGCAATGGGCAATGGTTGGAAAATGTCAAAAGCAGACAATGTTGATGGTTGGGGATCATTGATAGTGGATATTAGTTTTTCAACCTTTTGGGAAAACATAATGATATGAAATTGTTTCTTTCTTTTCAGCTCATCAAACATTTGCTGGAAAGGCTTATGATTATACAGGTGGCATTACTGTTGTGTCCCAAAGTAGGATCATAATTCATCATTTTTTCCTCTTTAAAGTCTGTGAAATCTAAAACACTTTGCCAAATTTTTCCAATGTCCACATTGCTGGTTCTATTTCAGTTTCTTCTTCCTCATCTTCCTCTCTCAATAACTTGACAAGCTTTTCTAATTCCTCATTCATCAACACTTCTTGGCATTATTCAATATATTCTTCTAATTATTCATCAGTCTTATTGATAAATAAGTTCTTCGCCAACTTATCTTGCTACACAAATGATTTTCTTCACCTCTCCACCAATAGCCAGGAAACCTTTCAAATCATTCACAACTTCACTCCATAAGTTCTTCCAACAGCCATCTACAGTTTCTGGTTTTAATTCATCTGTTGCTGCTTTGATAAATGTTATTGCATTGGCAATCGTGAATGATTTCCAGCATTCCATAATTTCTAGGTTAGGATCTGCATCAATCACTGCTTGGATCCACTCAAATACGAAGGTGGGTATATGTTGCCTTAACACACTGGATGAATCTCTGATCCAAAGGTAATGAGGTTGTGTTTGATGGCAAAAACATAACCTTAACATTTTCATTAGATGGCCAGGCTCATTGTCTGTTATTAATAATATCTTAAATGGTAACTCTTCCAGTTCCAAGTATTTTGGAGTTGAAGCACTGGTGTAACCATTCAGTATAAAGCATTGCTATCACCCACACTTTCTTATTGTGGTGTCAGAAGATGGGCGGACAGATTTTTTTTGTTGAGTGCGGTGCACCATGCCTGGCTTGATTATATGTCATGCAGCATTTGCCACAGAGTAAAAGAGTTAATCCCCCTTCCAGGCTTTGAACCTTGGTGCCTACTTTGCAGTTTTGTGAACGTATGTTTTATTTTTCCAAAACAATTTTATCACAATTGAAGAGTGCTTTTGGATTGTATCCTTCTCCCTTAATAAACTTCTTCAATTCTGCCAGAAGCTTGGCAATGGTTTGTCCATTGGTAGATGTATCCTCTTCAGCAATTTTTGTATTATTCAAATTATGCCTATTTCTGAAACTATGCAACCATCTCTTTCTTTCTGTAAATGGCTCGGTGTCCTTTTCTTCAGTGGATTCTTTCTTAACGTCTGCATAGGCTTCAGGCCTTTTGTCATAACACATTACCATCAACGAGCATAAATTTTGTATTCATATCTTCAAATTTAATGTTTTTTCCATTTTACCTAATGCCATATCATGCACTGTAGATGTAACTTTTGCAGTTTGAGTTGTGATCTTTTTTTCCCTTCACCACCCCCCAAATGCAAGATTCATTCTTGCTATACAACAGGGATTCTCAACCTGTGGCCTACGGGCTGGATGTGGCCCACGGCACCATGTCATGTGGCCCCCCACCGCCTCCACCACACCGAGAAGTGCATGTGGTATAGGAAGGACAAAACGGCCATCCAGCCCCCAAAGCTGTCTGAGGGAGCACAACCCAACCCTCAACTTTAAAAGGTTGAGAACCCCTGCTGTACATCTTAGCAACCTCAGCAAACAATTTTTTCTTGTTGTATCAAATCGAGAATTAATTTTTTGCTTTTTGCTGATGGGAAGTATTTCATGGCTTCTCTTGGGCTTTGAAAAACTGATAGCATCAGTACTTTTGTGCTTTGGGGTCATTATTAAACAAAATTAAGGGTTATTTTCACAACAACACTGCAATAGTGTGGCAACAATTGCAAGCAGCAAGAATACTACCGGCTTGTACTGAGCATGTCATGGTGGGAAGGTTTTCCCACGTTGTTCAGAATGGCATGCAACTTGAAACTGATGAAATGTTTGTTTCTGGAATGTTCCATTTAATATTTTCAAGTCACTGTAAACTAAGGCTTCTCAACCTTACTGCACCATGGGCTGGACAACTCCCCCTCAGAACATGGCATGGGCCAGACACGTGGTTTCCCCCTGATGCAAAAGTGCTTTTGCACAGATGTGGGCATGTCCACTTCTGCTTCCGGGGTCATTGCCATGGGTCAGAAAAAATGGTGTTGAGGGCCGGGGCCGGCCCACAGGCCACAGGTTGCGAACCCCTGCTGTAAACCATAGATAACTGAAACTGTGGAAACTAAATCTGAAGATCTATGTGTTCTACCGTATTATGTGTGATCTCTGTTCTCTGGGAGAAAGAAAAGAACACAAGACCCAGGAGGAAAAGCTGAGAACTGCCTATGCTGCTACACGTTACCTGGGGAAGCTGTCTCAGATGACTAGGTAGCAATAGGTTTGCCAGCATTGCAATTTTTCAGATACTGTAAATGCATAAATAAAACTGATGGGAATACATTTCAAAGGGAAGACACAATGCCAAAATGATTCTGGAGTCCAACTGAGATCAAAAATTGAATGAAAGTTAGAAATGGGACAGCACCGTTGCAAACCCATAAATGGCTTTTCAAAATGAAGACGCATTTGTTTCTAAGGGAATTGTAAAATGCTTGCAACAAGTCTGGTGGAGGGATTCTCAGAGGTCTAGTCTGAAAAGGTAACAGTCCTACACTCTGCTCTGAAAATAAATGTCTTGGAAAACATTGAGTTATGTTCAGATCATTTACCCCAGACTTTAAATTGTACAACCCTCTTCACCAATAATTGCATTTAGCCGAAGTGTGGTACCCAAGGGTTATTTTAAATGTCATCTCAACAGCCTCCAAACCCACTTGACAACTTGTAATCATGTCTGGCATGTGAAGAAATCACATTAAAACACTGCTTTCCTCCCCATGATTTATTGTCATGGCTTACCACAGTGAAACAGTGCTTCTGTCCTTAACCTCAGACTTTACAGAAGAAGGACAGTGAATAACCACAAACGTATACTTGAAAAAAAATAACCAACAAGAGTTAACTTAGAACATGTCCATACTGTCACTTTTGGGTTGCTTGAGAATGGGTGAGGGGCTAAATTACATTTAGGCCACTCCCCCTGTCCAACTCCCCAAGTGATATTTGCCTATACAGTATGTTGATATGGATAATGAACCACTTCATCAAGCAGTCAGACAAAACAGTTTACTGTGCAATTGTTGTATTTCTCCCCCTCCTAGTTAATCTTTATAGTGCTGGATCAGATAGAGTATATATCTGTATATATCAGCACTGCAAAAAAGTATAACCCCCTGTTGGGGTTCAAATGTTTCCTTTTTATCACTGATCCAAATTTGTGGCATCTGCAAGCCACCCCTCATTCATTCATTCATTCATTCATTCATTTATTATTGTTTAGACTTCTTTACCGCTTTCCTTCCCTTAAAGGGAACTCGAAGCGGTTTACAACAATAATGCCAAAAAAATAAAATATAATACAAATAATACAGCAGAATACAATTACAATATAAATTGTCAAAAGCATATACAATAAAATATCAAATTACCCTAAAGAATATAAGAATCAAACCGCTCAATAATAACATAGAAACAAGAACTCAAAGAGAGGGCCCCCACTCACACCCAACTAAAAATGTGGGATAAGAAAAACCCTCCTGCCACCGCACTACCCCTCCTGGCATTTTTTGGCCCCGGTGGCGTGGGGGCAGAGGCCCAGGGATGTGGTGGCTCCTCCAACGCTGGAGCCGGCAAAGTCCCTTCCAGCCGCGCCGCACTCCTCGGCTTTTGTAGCCCCGGTGGCGTGGGGGCGGAGTCCCAGGGGTGTGGCGGCTCACACACAGCTGCTGCTGGAACCGGCCAAGCTCTTCTTCACCGCGCCACCCCTCCTGGCATTTTCGGCCACGGTGGCATGGGGGCAGAGGCCCGGGGGTGTGGTGGCTCCTCCAATGCTGGGGCCGGCAAAGTCCCTTCCAGCCGCGCCGCAGTCCCCAGCTTTTGTAGCCCCGGTGGCGTGGGTGCGGAAACCCGGGGGTGTGGTGGCTCACACACAGCTGCTGCTGCAACTGGCCAAGCTTTTCTTCACTGCACCACCCCTCCCGGCATTTTCGGCCCCGGTGGCGTGGTGGCAGAGGCCCGGGGGTGTGGTGGCTCCTCCAACACTGGAGCCAGCAAAGTCCCTTCCAGCCGCGCCGCACTCCCCGGCTTTTGTAGCCCTGGTGGCGTGGGGGCGGACTCCCAGGGGTGTGGCAGCTCACACACAGCTGCTGCTGGAACCAGCCAAGCTCTTTTTCGCCACGCTGCCCCTCCCGGCATTTTCGGCCCCGGTAGCATGGGGGCAGAGGCCCGGGGGTGTGGTGGCTCCTCCAACGCTGGGGCCGGCAAAGTCCCTTCCAGCCGCGCCGCACTCCCCGGCTTTTGTAGCCCCAGTGGCATGGGGGCGGAGTCCCGGGGGTGTGGAGGCTCACACACAGCTGCTGCTGGAACCGGCCAAGCTCTTCTTTGCCGCACCGCCCCTCCTGGCATTTTTGGCCCCGTTGGCATGGGGGCAGAGGCCCGGGGGTGTGGTGGCTCCTCCAACGCTATTCCCAGCATCCAGAGGCACTGTGAATGGTGTAAAGGTGGTTTCCCCATATCCACAGGTTCAGTATCCATAGTTTCAATTATTCATGGGTGTAAAAATATTCAATAAACAATCCTCTAATGGCCAGCTCTGGTTCTTCTTTCGTGTCCTGGTCAAATGCGAGCGCGGCGCCAAAATGGCCGCCGCGCCCTTTGCGGGCCCCCCCCATCGGACGAAGGCATCCGGGTAGTTAAGGGGCGTGGCCAGCACCCTTATATAAGGGGCGGCCATGAGGCAGCCGAGCTGCCATTTTGCGAAGCGACGGAGCAGAGAAGTTTTTCCCTCTTACCTCCGTCGCTTTTGCCCTCACCGGGGAGCCTTTTGGCTGCTGATTTTCTCCCTTTTCGGCTTCCCATCGGCTAGCTGCAATGCCCTCAAAGAAGAAGGCGACTGCGAACACGGCTCGTTCTGCGCGGAGGCGCAGTCCGGGTCGGAGGACCGCGGCTGCGCCTCCCCAGCAGCCTCCAGGCCCGAGCCCACCGGGACCGGTGGGATGGGGTTAATTCCCCCTTGGCCAGAGGCTGGGGGTCCGCGTACGGGCCCAGTAGGGGCCGTGGCCCTCGGCCCGCAAGCGGTGGCCACCGCTCCCCTTTGCTCCCCCTTGGTTTAGGTGGCTATGTCAGCGTGGAGACCCTCCTGGCCCGCGTTGCGGCCCTTGGGGCATCCCTGGCCCGGGTTAGTCACCCTGGGGCCCCTTTTGGGGTGCAGGTCGATGCATCGTCTGCTGGGCAGCGGCAGGCGACGGGACGGGTCGAGCTGCCTGAGGCGCGTGGCCCGGCTTCAGCCACTGCCTCGCAGCTCCCCAATCCACAGGCCGGTGCTGATCAAGCCCTGTCGACGAGCTCTATGGCGGTCGTGAGCTCCGATGCCCCCAGTGGGTCAGAACCCCCGGTGGGGGCGGCCCATGGGGGTGCAGCATGTGAGTATGCGGTCCAAACTAGTGCACCTACACACATGGCCACGTTTGGGGGGGCTTTTCAATGGCCTTGGCCTCGCACGGGTGGTGCGGCGGTTCAGTCGCCGACACTCCACTCGGTGACTTCAACTATTACCCAGGGCCCCGTGGTGGGGGGTGCTTCTTACCCAGTCGGGAACCTTCTAGGGGTGACCGGGTTAGTCCAGGCTCCTTTACAGATGCTCGCAGTTTCCACCGTACCTGTGTCGGCTTTGCCGACAGCAGGGTATTCCTTGCCACTGGGGGACCATTTGGCCCAGACCCCCAAAGAGAAGATCTGGCGGGGGGAGTATGTGGCCATCTTCTCCCTCCTTAACAGAGAGCCCACCAAGGAGGAGAGGGAGGGGCAAGATGAGAAGGATAAGGAGCAGGCGCGTCGTCGCACGCCACCATGTTCGTGGGCCAACTGGTTGCCGGCCTACCTCGTATACATGGCGGTCTGCCTCAGGGCTCGGCCGGATTTGGCGATTCCAATGGTCCAGTATTTGGACAACATTACCGGGCGATGGTTGACTTCCCGGGCCCGTCGTGGTTGGCTAATGACTAGGAATTCCGTATGCGGATTCCCCTGCACCCCGAGATGAGGTGGGATGAGCCCTGCCAGAGGCTGTGGCTTCTGTACATGACTCCCACGCGCCCTGCGCCCGGGGAATGATACCATTGTGGACGTGCGGTCCAGCGAGCGGCCCCAGCACAGGCACCCTGCCAGGTGGCGGGGCAGGGGGTTCCAGCCCGCCTGCTGTGCTGGACTTTCTCGTCCAATGGTTCCTGCAACAGAAAGAATTGCAAGTACAGGCATGAGTGTCCCTCCTGTGCTGGCCCCCATGTGGCCTCCGCCTGTCCCAGGCCTGGAGGGATGCGGGGCAGAGGAAGGGGTGGACACGGGATTGGCAAAACTGCCGCAGAGGGAGCTGGTTCACCGAAAGGCCCCCTCCCCAATTGATGTGGACATGTTGGAGCGTTGGCTCGCATTGTACCCGAGGGAGGAGGATGCGGTTTACCTCCTTCAGGTTTTTAGATGGGGGTTCAGTATTCCTTTCGTGGGTGATAGGTCCCCCCAGGATGCCCCCAACCTTTTGTCCCTTAGGGGGAGGGAGGAGGTAGCTGCTGCCAGCATTACTAAGGAGGTCAATGCGGGCAGGGTCGCTGGCCCTTTCCCGACACCCCCGTTCACTAATCTTAAGGTATTACCCTTGGGCTTAGTGCCCAAAAAGTCACTGGGCGGGTTTCGCCTGATTCATCACTTGTCCCACCCAGCTGGCCGATCGGTCAGTGATGCTATCCCTGATGACCTTTGCTCAGTTGGGTATGCATCTTTTGACCGAGCGCTGCGCATGGTGCGCTCATGTGGCCCGGGTGCGCTGTTGGCTCAGTGCGACATCAAGTCGGCGTTTCGCCTCCTGCCGGTGCACCCGGGCGACTTTGAGTTGCTGGGTTTTTAAGTTCCGGGGTGAATATTACTTTGATAAGGCCATGCCTTTTGGCTGTTCCATATCACGCTCGGCCTTCGAGCGTTTCAGTACATTCCTACAGTGGGCTTTCGTCCGCTGGTCAGGGTCCCGGTCTGTAGCCCATTACCTGGATGATTTTTATTTGGGGGTGAACGGGGCTGGGACACATGCACACGTCTCCTCAACACATTTCAGACGCTAATGGAGGAACTCGGTGTCCCTTTAGCGCCCGAAAAGACCAAGGGCCCATCTACTAAGCTAGTATTCCTGGGGGTGGAGATTGACACGGTAGCGCAGGCTTCTAGGTTACCGGGGGATAAGGTGTCGAGGATAGTGGCCCTTATCTCGGACTTGCTTGCTAAACGCAAGGCATCACTGAGGGGACTGCAGGTGCTACATGGTCACCTCAATTTCGCTTGCAGGGTCGTCGCACCGGGCAGGGCATCTGCTCGGCGCTTGTGCGACGCCATGACAGGCTTATTTAGGCCCCACAATAGGGTTAGACTCACCCGGGGTATCAGGGCAGATATGCTTATCTGGCTCCAGTTCCTGAGGGAGTTCAATGGAGTATCATTTTGGAGGTCTGACCTCCTGGCTTCCCCTCGCTTTCAGATACAGTCCGATGCTTTGGGATCCCTGGGTTATGGGATGTGCTTCAATGGGAAGTGGGCCTATGGTGGGTGGCCACCAGCCTGGGCAGGCACGGGTCACCTGCGTGATCTCACGTACCTGGAATTTTTTCCCTATCCTGGGGGCTTTGATGCTATGGGGCGAGGAGTGGGCCAACTCGGTTGTCCATTTCTGGTGTCACAATGCGGCCGTTGTAAACATTGTCAACTCACAGACTTCCAAATCGCCCAGGGTCATGGACCTAGTGCGCCAGTTTGTGTTGCGCAGCCTGCGCCTCAATGTCCTCTTCAGGGCCAGGCATGTCCCGGGGGTCAATAATGATATCGCTGATGCTTTGTCCCGCCTGCAGATCTCCCGGTTCCGTGCCTTGGCCCCGGATGCGGAGGAATTTCCCTCGCCACTCCCGGACGAGATATGGACCATTGGCAAGGAGAGGTGAACCGGGCGATTGGCTTGTCACTAGCGCCAAGCACGCGTAAGGCGTATCACCACGCATTCAATTCTTTCGGAGATTTCTGTACCCAATTCCGGCTGCCAGAGACCTGGCCGATCCCAGTGACCCATGTACTTCGGTTCATGGTTTACCTGCATGCCCAGGGCCTTACACCTCGCACCATAGCATCTAGGCTGTCAGTGTTGGCTTTTATGGCCAAGGTGGGCGGTCATGTGGATAGTACCGCTGACTTCTGTGTGAGACATGTTTTGGAGGGGTGGGTGCGGGAGCGTGGGCGTTGCCCGGACGACTGCCACCCGATTTCCCCAGGGGTTCTTACCCAACTGGCCCGGGGCTGGCATGGCCTCTGTTTTGATAAGTACGAGGCAGCCCAATTCATGCGGCTACGATGGTGGCCTTTTTGGAGCGCTCCGCATCAGCAAGCTTGTGATGCTGTCTAAGGCGGAAGCAAGTCATAGGGCACTGGAACTCGAGGATGTCTATGTTGCCAAAGACTGGGCTCAGTTGAGGATACGCTCCTCTAAGGCAGATCAGCATGGCGTAGGCAGTGGTGTAAGACTGCTACGGTGTTCTTTGGCAGACATCTGTCCGGTTGGTGCCCTACAGGAGTTTCTTGCACTGCGTGGCATCCACCATGGCCCGTTTTTCTGTCACCAAGATGGGTCTCCCCTTACTAAATTTCAATTTTGGAGGGTGCCGGGAAGGCACTAGACAGTGTTGGCCTCTCTGGGGCTCGTTGCGGCACCCATTCGTTCAGGATAGGGGTGGCTTCTACTGCAGCTGTTTTTGGGTACTCCGGGGCTGACAAACGCCGCATGGGAGGGTGGGGATCACAATGTTTTCAGTTTTGTGTTCGCCCTCTTCAACCGTGAGTACCAGTTTAGTCACTGCACTGTTTCTCCCCCCCTTTTTTCCTTGACAGACCCTGGGTGTCGTATTACACCGGTGACAGTATGGCTGGTGGGCCATGGCCACGTGCACAGGGCAGCGCGTTACACTGCACGGGGCAGCGCGTTACGCTGCACAGGGCAGCGCGTTACGCTGCACAGGGCAGCGCGTTACGCTGCACAGGGCAGCGCGTTACGCTGCGGCGACAGAGTGGGGACCCCGACTGGGACTGGGTGCATCCGCACGTCTCAGGTGGCATGGTAAGCGCGGCATCTTATGGCGGGAACTGTTGCCATTCCTTTTCTACATCAGGGATGCTGACTCGCCTATGTCCTGGTTATGTACCTTGGGGGCGATGGCTTGGGACATGTCACTGGCCTATCGCGGAACCTTGCGATTTGCAGTGACCTGCCCTACTCACATTATGTGTGGCCTGCGACAACCCTCAATTGGTCGGACACGATACCGCGGTACGCTTACAGGGGAGAGTTCGGCCTCGGGGCTCTTGACTGAGCCGACGCTCCGTGAACGGGGCTATTGCCCGGTTCCTTTTCGACAAGGGTGGGGGACGCGTCATTAGCCTCCCCGCCATCAGTCTGCAAAATTACGAGCTTTACTCAGGGGATGGGGCCCATCTGTCGCGGGGAGGTATGGACCTCTGGTTGGTGGACTGGCGAGCAGGCCTGGTTGACCGAGCTGACGGTCTGGGGGGGGGGGCGTCGAGCCTTCTTTGAAGCCCCTCCGTGTGGCGGGTAGCACTGGTAAGGTAAACATTTATGACCCACAGGTATCCGGCAGGTTCGCAATTGACTGGACAACACTAGACAGGCATAGGTTGGTTAAACGTTGTCCGGTCAACGACGAACTAGGCGATGGGGTGATGGCTACAGCTAGACAGCATGCATCACCCCGTGATTTTACGGATACGCATCAGAGGGTGGGGTCATTAGTTAGATATTGACTACGGTCAACAATTTGTTTGTTGTCAACAAACAAATTGATACAAATAGATACATTGTAACAATTGCCGTTGGCAATTTTGGGTGGTACCTTACCAGTGTTACTTCGGCCTGCTTGCCTTAAGAATTATGATTGGTCAATTACCAATAGAAATTTATAATTCGGACTAGGGCATGAATCAATAAATGTGGCCCAATGCCGTTATCCACTTTCATCAGTGTCTGAGTCCTTTATTGGGGGGTGCGCCTGCAAATTTAAACTGGCAAAATTAAGCAAACTTTTTGGCTTTGTTGTTAGTCAAACTTACATTACCGTCAGTACAAGTTTCCAGTAGTAATCAGGAAACCAGCAAATGAGCTGGATTCTGTCTCTCTCCACATTCACACAGTATTTTGTTGTCCACCAGCCCCCCCCCCCCCCCCACTTGAATATGTTGGTCTTACATTACGGGACTCCAACCATCATTCTCTATTTAGAGTCCTCCAAGTGACATAGGGAAGGTCAGGTTCCTCAGTCATATCCCCATTTAATGTTATTCCTTGTCTAGTGAGCTCCTTCCTCCAGCTTCTAATTTTATTTTGCTCTTGTATACCCTCAGAATGTTTATTATTGCCACAACTGTACCATATATATGGTAGATGAGAGCCTTGTCAGGGTGCTGGTGGCTTGAGCCATCTGACTAGTCAGTTTTGCCCATCTCTGTCAATTATGTTAGGCCAGGACTAAAACTCTCCAAAGCATCTTCCGTCGTATCCCTTTGACCAGGTGAAAGCAGCAGGCACACCTAGCTAGCAGCTGACCTGATATTCAAATGGTAAAAAAAAAACCCACATGCAAATGGACTTGATTTCCCACGTCCATTTGCATGTGTGGAATGTCATTGCAGAGACATCTACCAATGTGCAGACTCGTAGCTGGATAATGACTCCAAGGTATCTATTTATTTATTTATTCGAATTTATATATCCAAGGTATGTATGAATGAATGAATGAATGAATGAATGAATGAATGAATGAATGAATGAATGAACTTCTATATGCATTACCAGAGCTGGCCACTAGAGATCATTGTCTGCAATGTAAAATATAAGGTCCGTTGCTATCTGCAGTTCCAGGTAGTCATGGTAGATAGGTGGGGGGCGGGGGCAATCTGTAAATTTCAGCACTGCAGAAAAGTACAGCCCCCAGTTGGGGGTTCAAAAAGAAGCACTTGGGGAGGTGGACTCTCCAACATCAACCCAATCTGGATACTTGGAACCTAGACCTAACCCCCAAGAGCACAAAAGAGATGCTAAGTGTTCATCTGGACATGCTGATAGCAACTCCTGACCCTATTATATCTATGTCCTGCCACAACAGACCACATTTCCAGTTTTTAGCTTCCCTTGCCAGCCTTCTCGAAGAGTGTGGTATTTTTGAACCACAATCAAGCATACCCTGCTAACAGCAACCTTATATTGCTGGTTAATCTATCCAAACATGGTAGGATGAGCTCCTCTGCTCAGGCTCCTCTGCTCAGTGTCTCAGCAGATTTCTAACAAACCAGAACACTGTTGTTACTCTAAATAAGAGCATTCCTCAGGCTACTTTTTCAAAGCTAAAATATCTTGATCAGCAATAACATTACATAGTTCTGACTAATAGAGTTATCCCATGAAAATGATTGGCAGTGGGTACAAGACAAGCAGCAGAAATACTCCTTAGAGCACATAATTAATTTAGGAAATTCACCCCAACATGATGTGATGGGCACGAGCGTAAATAAAATTATTAAAAGATTATACATTATGTAGGTCTGTCATTTGTTGTGAGTCAGAGTTTCCATCTCTGTTATTATCAGATGTTAAGGTTAAATAACAAAAATTGGAATTATCCTTGATGCCACGTTCATGAATTTCATAGAGTCTAGTGCAGGAAAAAGTGCTAAACAATAGACACAGTCCAATAAGTACATCAATAATTCTTACTATCCTATTTGGTGCTATGTTACAGTTGTGCGTCTTAACTTGCTATGGTACTTGAAAAGACACGCAGGAGAATTTTGTGACCATTGTAATCACCCATAAAAGAGTTAACATTCAGAAACTTTTCCAAAATATTACCCAAGACATTGCTATATACTGAAGAGAGGTGAGACTGTCACCTGCCTCCAATACATCTGAGAGTTTTGTTTGAGATTACCATATGGAAGGATAGGATTAAATATTTCTATAAAATACTAATACAAGGTTCCCCTCTAGTGGTAGCAATGCTACTGCACAGTTAGTGTTACCTCACAAGTACTGCATCATGAAGACAATATGGTATCCTCCAAAATGTATCACTCTTTTATACATGACTTTCGGAATTTACTGTTGCCTCCCAAAGCACAGTCATCTTATAGTTCTCTCACAGCAATATCTGGGCAGTATTTCCAGCTTTCCCTTCTGGGGAAAACTTTTATTGTAAACAGTAACTTTGTAACTTCTGAACATCCCTGAAAAATAATGGAGTTAAGAGCATCAAAATCCAGGTGAGTCTGAAAGCAATTTGACTTTCCTTCTAATTATCTTTTTTAATTATCTAAAGACATAAGTGTAAACTTCTGATTTTTTCAGAAACATTCAATATTATTGATACAAGAGGTTAAAGCTCTTGACATATCAAGTTTGGAGGGAAAGGAGGACACACAATAAGATGTGATTCACCTTAGCTTTCAACAACTTGAGTAATTTTATTTAGACAACAATTCTAGGATTAGCCCAGCTAGCCTGAAGGATCAAAGAAAAACAGTTCCTAAAAGCAACCTTTCTAAGCTCTTAACAACTTTAGGAATGTTTATCGTAACATCTAATACAGGGGTTGGCAACCTATGGCCGCAGGCCCAAATCATCCACGTGTTCTCTGCCCTTGCTCCCACCGCCACTGCCACCAGAAATGGCGTAAACAACATAAAATGCATCCACAACTGTCATAAACGCATTTTGCAACAGTCACAGATACGTTTCACGGCAGTATTTACACCAATCTGGCCCCCTCAACTGTCTGAGGGAGCATGACATGGCCTCCGACTTTTAAAGGTTGGCAACCTCTGATTTAATTGTATCCATTTCATAGGCCAGTTTTGCCCAGTGAAAGTGCTAACAAAACCCACTACACTGGGAGATAGGAAAAAAATTGAGTTGCTAACAGGAAAGAAATCAGCAACAAAATATCTTTCTCTGAAGAGCTCAATCTATCAAAGTATAGTGATAATAATCCTGGGGATAGAATATAAAACCCCAAATCATCATTCCATATTACTTCAGTGTTTTGGTTGCTTGAGCTGCTTGCATATGTTGTTTTTTCCTGTAGGAACTCAAAATGACCTCCCAATTTATATCTTCATAATAACCACACATAGGGACTGCAGTGGCTCAAGTGGCTAAGATGCTGACTGGGAGGCAGGAGGTCAGAAGTTCGATTCCCGAGTACAACAGAATGGAATGAGCTCCTGTCTTTGTCCCAGCTCCTGCCAACCTAGCAGTTTGAAAGCAAGAAATTGCAAGTAGATAAATAGGGACCAATTCAGTGGGAAGGTAACAGTGTTCCGTGCGCTCCGGTGTCTAGTCATGCCTGCCACATGACCATGAAAACATCTGCAGAAGCAGACAGCGCTGGTTCTTCGGCTTTGAAACAGAGATGAGCACTGAACCCTAGAGCCGGATACGACTGGCTTTCGAGCAAGCGAAACCTTTACCTTTACTAATAACCACACAAAGGAGACTAGGCTGAGTGATAGTGGCTGGCCAAAAGTTGCCTGTGAGCTTCATGTCTAAGGAAGGGTTTGAAGCTAGGAGACCAACACCACATGAGCACATAAGTAGTTCTGTAGCAATATCTTTTGCAGGAAAGTTCAGTAAATATAAGAAGAACTATGCTAGATCCACCAGTGGTGATCAACTTGTTGCTCATGGGAAGACTCATGCAAGAGCATGATTGCACTCTCCTCCTCCTCAGCAGCTAATACATTGAGGGATATATCCATCACAAGCAGTAGCCATTGATAGCCCCTTCCTTCCTTTTTGACACATTTATACATTGAACACTACTCGCGGCAGTTAACAATGTGAAAATGCCCAATCCTCTTTTCAAGCCATCCACACTGGCAGCCATCACTACAGCTTGTGATAACAAACTCTACACTTTATCTTGTGATTAGCAACAATGCTTATGTTTTGCCTGCTGAAGATCTCAGGACCTTCATCCAAGAAAATATCATCTCGAAGAGGCCCTTACAAGAGTACTGATTTGATAAGGCAGTACTTTATACAATAACTGGAGTACATTAAAGTTCTATGATTTCATCTGTGTGGGTTGGGTCCTCAGACAATGCAGTAAAATGGTCAAAGAAAAGTTCAAATATTAAAGCAAGATAAATGGGCCGCAACGAAGGAAAAAACATCAATAAGTACTTAGTAGCTAAAGAATACCAAATCACACAATGCTACCAATTTTCATCCTGCCCAGCATGGCCTCTGTACTAAATATTTTTTATCTCAAAAGCACAATCATCTATCAGAGGGAATGTCCATATTATATTCAAAGCACAAGGAAAGCTTGTTTTCCACAGCCTGTGCATCCATTTCCCTCCCTGCATATTTTCTTTCTCCTCATGTCCAACCCAACCCTCATCAACTGATGATGGTGCAAGTTTGACAAGCTGCTTTTTAAAGCACGCTGAATATGTACAAGCCTTTGCTTATGAAATAATTGTGAAACCAATTGCCTGGTTTGACGGCACAATAGCAAGCTCTGTGCCAACTGAATCATAATCATTTGGAAGTCTACACTGTCTGCCTGTCTGCCAAATAAGAGACAAAGAGTATGAAACAAAATGAGAGACAAAAGGCACTATGCAGACAAGACACTGAAAATAATTTATTTGGGAACTGATACCTGTACATCTTTCTGATGGCTCCCACACTAACTCTATCCACATTGGGAGCCAAATAGCATATCAGTAAATAACTTTATAACTTCATGTGAATAGATCCAGTTCCAGCAGAGCCTGTCAATCACGTCCCGACCATAAGGAAGTCCATCACTTGCTTTTATGTACAGCTATTCACAATTTTCTTTAGAGACAGTGACTTCACCACCTTGGCACCTGTCCTATCACTCTTCTCTCCTTGTTCCATCACAGAAGAGGTTGATGTCTTTCATTGTTGCAGAGTCTTCCGTCTCCTGCTCTGGAGTACACACCTCCTTTTCTGCTCTCTAGCACAGGAGATTTTCCTAGTAGGATCACTCTCCCAAATATCTTCTTGGAAGCTTCCGCATCACTACCTATGACATGAACCACTCCTAAAGGTCATCAAGAAATCTCTACAGCCCCAGTCCAAGAGTTCTCTTTAGCTACTTTTACCCAGTTTCCCTCACTGCATTTTTCATCCCCATGTGCTTCTGCTCTACATTCCTCTATCTCAGAGTTTACAATATCTTGTCTTTTCTCTCCTTCCCTATTATGACCTGGGGTGGTGGTGGTGGTGGTGGTGGGGGGTGTTGCTTGCTTGCTTCATTTTATTTGTATCTCCACTCCAGCACATTCCTTTCCACTCATCTCCACTTAGACTCTCCAGTCTCCTCTTTTATACTCCCTCCCTTCTGCTCTTTTCTCTTACCTTCTTTGATCTCTTCCCCCTTAACCATTCTCCCATTGCCTGGAAGATTGCACTTGTCAATCTCCTTATCCATCATTCCTCTCCTCTGTTTATGTGTGGGGTAGTCCCAGGCCCTGGAGAGAAGAGCTGGCTACCCACATTGAGGTCCTCCTGATTTTCTCTACAACCTAGGAATCCATGTTTGCAAATTTCAATGCCTGTTAGCAAAACTTGCTAACCAATAAAACTGGGATGATTAAACTATTTTCAGTTATTTGACTTTTGGAGGGAGAAGCTGAACTCAACTTATGACTGACGTAGTCAAAGTTTGAATATACAGTATTACAATTTTGCCTGCCTGCCGTTTGCTTCTATTTTTCCTGGATCCTCTCTGTTGCTCTGTGACAACCACATAGAAAACATGAAATCCTGTTGATTACTTCATTCATTTTCCAGAGAAAGTGGTGCCCGACAATTCCCAAGATCTCCACCAAATGATGTCATTATTCTAGCCCTGAAAATAGTCCAAAAAGTGCCTCCCTCTAGTGTTGCCTTCTACTAGGGTTTCCCAACCTTTCTATGTGGCGGACCTGACCACAACCACCAGATGATGATGATGATAATGATGATGATGATGATGATAATAATGATGATGATAATAATAATAATAATAATAATAATAATAATAATAATAATAATAATAATAATAATAATAATAATAATAATAATAATAATAATAATAATAATAATAATAATAATAATAATAATAATGCCACGAGCTGGGTCTGCCACACGGGACATAGATTGGGAACCTCTTTACTATACAGTAAACCCCCTACTTATGAAAAAGTCCGTTCCGTAGGCTTTTGCTTAAATTGAATTTTTATGTAACTCAAAGTAAACCCATAGGAAAAAGAATATTTATGTAACTCGAAGCAAACCCATAGGAAATCGTGTAAACTGGGACATGGTTTTAGCACAAAATCATTGTGTAAGTCGAATTTATGTAACTCGAGGCATTTGTAAGTCGGGGTTTTACTGTACTGTTGTTTGGGAGTAGTTTCTTTCATTTTTAATTTCATTTCAATTTTAATTTATATACTGTTTTATCTCAGCCCAACGGGCGACTCAAAGCGGTTCCCAACATGTAATAATACAAAAATACAGTACAGTAAAAATGTAAACAATATGATCAATATACGATATAAAAGAGTCCATAAAGACAACATCAATCATCAAAATACAAGCTAAACATACAGTAATACAAAAGTATACAAAAGAAATTCAATCAAGCATGAGAAATACAATACAGTAAGGTCACAGCTGAACTCCAGCTGAGGCGGGGGCCCAGGATGCAGGTGGAAAGGCAGTCCATGAGCCCAAAGCCACCCCATTCTGTCTGTGGAGCTCCCGGGCGGCGACAAAGTCCAGCTGCCTTTAGAGCTCCAGCTGAGGTGGGGAGCGGCTTTTGAGGACGATGGAGTGGCCCTCAGGTGCCGCTCATTCCCCTCTGGCCGGCCACCGGTCGAACCGCGCTGGTCTCAGTATTGGTGGGGAGCGGCTTTTCAGGGTGGTGGAGTGGCCCTCAGGTGCCGCTCATTCCCCTCCGGCCAGTCGGCGGTCAAACCATGCTGGTCTTGGCACTGGCAGGGAGTGGCTTTTGAAGGTGATGAAGTGGCCCTCAGGTGCTGCTCATTCCCCTCCAGCCGGCCGGCGGTCGAACCGTGCTGGTCTTGGTGTTGGCGTTGGTGGGGAGCGGCTTTTGAGGGCGGTGGAGTGGCCCTCAGGTGCCACTCATTCCCCTCCGGCCGGTCGGTGGTCGAACCGTGCTGGTCTCGGTGTTGGCGTTGGTGGGGAGTGGCTTTTGAGGGCGGTGGAGTGGCCCTCATGTGCCACTCATTCCCCTCCAGCCGGCCGCTGGTTGAACCATGCTGGTCTCGGTGTCGGCATTGGCATTGGCGGGGAGTGGCTTTTGAGGGCAGTGGAGTGGCCCTCTGGTGCCGCTCATTCCCCTCCGGCCAACCGGTGGTCGAACCGAGCTGTTCTCGGTTCAAGGGACAGCCAGCCACAACATGAAGAGGGCCTGCAGCACTTGCAACAAACATATGGAAGTGTTGCATACAGCTTTGTGCAGCTCAGCCTCTATAGCTACAAAACTACTGGACATCAGGATATCAAAGGGCAACATAACATATCCTCAGCTTTGAAGTTAGTAAACTAGCTTGAATTCACAAGTCATGAAGCTACATAAGCATGACGACAGATGAATCTAGCAATGTAAAAAAAAAAGTTAAAAAGTCATATTTACATAAAATTTACATGCAGATGAGCTTATGTTGATACAAGAAACTTACATTTATTTTTGCAACATGCTCACCAGCTAATTTTGCCTACAGCAAACAGATTGCACTTAACTTTTCTACAATCATGATTTAGATTTAATTACCTGGAAGCTACAAAGGAAAACTAGTGAAAGGAAAGGAGATTTATTATAGCCTTTGTTGTTTTTCTAGAGAACACAATTATTTGTATTTAGACCCTCCATTCTTGATTTATGATATAGTGATATTTAAAATATGTATAGGAAGGAATAATGGTCTTCCAGTTGAATTCCTTATAAGGAGGATGATCAAGGGGGCATGAGCCCCCTCTTAGCCTGAATCATGCTCACCATGTTGTTCTGAAAACAAAGACGTTAGCCCTAAACACATTTCTGACCTTACTTCAGGTAAAGTGAAATATAAATGCATCTAATAAATCATGATTTAATTTTTTAAAAGTTTAACTTATATACAGTGTATTTAGTTATATTACTTATATCCCAGTCTTCCTATCGTCCTCAGAAAGCCTTAAACAACTTTCTGTTCTCTATTTTCCCAGGAACTGACCAGATCTTCTTCACTCTTTTTGCCCCAATAATGGTACAATGCAGGGCACTTATCTTCACTTCTACTAATGAACACAGTGGTTCAGAACAGAGGTGAAAAAGTCATGTGCTCTCTTTTTTTGGACAATTCTCAGAGATCTCCTGCTAGCACAGCCACAGCCACGCTAATGGGGGTGAATTCTGGAAGCAGTTGTCCAAAAAAATTGAGAGTAACTATATACTTAGATGGGCAGGATGTAAATTAAATTAAATTTCTTACAATATAATACTGCAAACTGTGGTTTAGAAGTCAAGAATATGAGTACTACTTTCAATCAGGTCCGAGATCTGGGTGTAATACTGAACTTTCCATGCCTATACATCTAAATCAATCACTTCTTTCTTTAAATAAACCATAGTTTTTTTTTATTTCTTTTGAACCAATAAACTATGATTTGAACAAACTATCCAAAATTGAATGTCAGCATATCTTGTACTAATGATGAAGGCAAAAAGAAGAAGGAAGTGGCAGAGGGAAGGGACTATATTAGAATCCATGAGCTGTTCTGCCTATTTTACCAACAGGTAACCTGGATAGTTCTGCCTGAATTCAACTAGGTTGCAGAGTTTGGGGGAAAATTACTTATGTTGATGTATTGGCCATGCTGCTTGAGTATGCCAAGAGTATGGAGAAGGTACAAGTACATAAATCCTTTTATATCATGTAGGAAAGGGGGAAGCATAGATAATTTCTCTTTAAAAATCTGAGATATCAGATTTTCACTGTGCTGTTCTCCTCACTGTGACTACCAAGTTTCTGATGAGGCAGAAATAAATAGTGTTGGATTTTGCCAGTTCCGAGCACAAAGCACTTAGCAATTCAACAGATGGTTCATTATCCAAATTCTGTTAGTCTTTGGTTTGAACTGGATCAGGCAGGACCCAGTGGGAGTGCCAATCCCAAACACAAAAAATGACAACAAAGGATAATGAGGCTTGAACACATCTTTCTCTGTACCTTGTGGTTGTAATGTTGGGAGATTAAAAATTAAAAGCCTCCGTGCAGACTGTAATGGGGGTTTGGGGGCTTTTTTTGGAGGCCAAATCCTGTCTATACATAAAGGTGCTATATTCTTGTTGAACAAAGAGGATGAAGACAAAAGTAGCATTTAGCTTTTTTTTCTTTGTTACTCTTTTCTTTTTGAAGACAAGATGACATAATAAAAAACAGAAACAAAAGCAGAATCTTCCATCAGAGGAGCTTTAAAACAGCAGACCTAAAACAATTTAATAGATAAATATATGAGATAAGCAGTAGTGGTTAGAAATTAAATGGAGTTACCCGAGTGAATTAGTTTTGTGGGATATTCCATTTCTTCTTCTTTTGTGTCTAGGTCAGACTTTAAACTGCCAAAATGAAGCCACCTTCTTGGCTTTGTCTTTGGCCAAGTTTAAATCCTCATTGGCACATGTTTTGATAGTAACCAGGAGACCAGCAGATGATCTGGACTCTGTATCTCTCCACATTCACAGTGTATTGTTATCGGTCAGCAGCCCCCACTTGAACATGTTGGTCTTGCATTTAGGGAATCCAACTCTCAGCCTATTCAGGGTCCTCCAAGTGATGTAGGGAGGTCGAGTTCCTCAACTATATCCTCCTTTAATGTTGTTCTGTCCTCAGTGCCCTCCTTCCTCCATTTTCTAATTTGATTTTGCTCTTGCATACCCTCAAGAATGATTGTTCTTACCATAAATCTCTGATCTGAGTCAGTGGACTTGAGGCTCATATCCGTTCAGAAGATGTCAAGGGTCATTCTCTTGCTTAGTTTTTTTTTTTTGACATCCACTGCTACTTCTCTCCTTATCTTAAGGGGAAATTTTATTTATCACACTGAAGAAAGTCATAAGAGGCAGCACCAATGACTGGACAAGCTCCCACTGCTGCAACCTCTCTGTTATCTGTCATCAGCTCTTCTGATCTTACAGGCTTGATTCTATGGGGTGGTCCCTTGGGATTGACTCCTCCCCAGAAATGCTGCCATGTTTGAGACTAGCATATGCGCAGATACACTTTTAGCAATTGTTGTTCCTTTTAATTTTTAAATTGGATCCTTATAGATGATGTGCATGATGAAATATTCTCAGTACAGTATCTGTATGTCAACTTGGAAACAAGTTGCACTGACTTCAGTTGACTTATTCCCAGGTTAAGTTTTCTGGCATGTTCCAAGAAACTGCATGTTAACTCCCAGGGACTATTTCTGGGAACAACTTGAGAATCAGCAGACAGAATCCTATTAGTTTTCATATCCACTTTATGTAACTTGCTGTGGCTAACTGAAAAGGTACTGGCACATATCTTGGCTGTGCACCTGGCCACATGCCCAATTCAATAGCTGAGATTTGCCCCAACACTTCATCAGTCGGCTGCAATTAGCCACAGCAATTTACACAGAAGAAGGGTAAAGAGATTAGATTATAGGGGAAGAAAATCAGGAAAGCAGTAAGAGGTTTTGGGCGAGGTCATCAGAATTGGGTTCTTCAAAAATGAGTAAAATAGTGGATGGTATTTTTCTAATTTTTTTGTTGATGTTTTACTATAATCATCAGACTTAAACATAAATCCTAACATCAACTATAGTATTAAAACGTGTCCTTGTCAAATTAAACCTAACTAAATTAAGTAATTGGATTCACTAACAATTACCTAAACTATTAGCCCTTGCTTACAAATTTCTCCTTTCCTACAAATCTCCAATAAATAGTAAGTGTTTGGCTAAGAGTGCATAGTGAATCATGGCATGCTATTTTGATTATGATGCTGGGGAAAGTCGAAAGCAACAAGAAGAGATGCCGTCCGAATATAAGATGAATTGATTCAAAAATGGAAACCACATCATTGAGTTTAAAAGACTTGAGTTGGGATATTAATGCCAAAGCTTTCTGGAAGTCATTAATTTATATGCTGGCATAAATTGGAAGTGACGTAACAGCTGCCACAAATGCTATTAGTAAAGAGGAGAAAACACCCACAGTAACAATGTAGTCAACACGGGCAAGTCATAAAAAGTGAAACACACTTTAATAAAGCAACATAGATGAATAATTGTGTATAGTCGACAATAGGAACTGAATTGTGTAATGATAATGATATTCTGGTGCGATAAGACCCTAACAACATCTACGTCAGCATGAGTGCAGGTACTAGAACAACTACAGAACTATCTGGATGAAATTTACAAATGTATCATAGTCTGTACATACCAACAGCTAAACGAGTTATAAAAATACTAGATATAATTATACAAATTCAGTATACGTAGCTATTCGTAGAAAAGTGCAACATGCTATATTACAGTAATAACAAGCAAGACTCGTAACAACCAGAATAAAGTAGGACCAATGGGAAAGAAGGTCCAGCGGGAATAACACAATTACAGTCCGTGTAGTGCGAGGAAATCGATGATATCCATCCAGTAGACTGGATATTTCAAATATTTCTTCATCAAAGATCTGTAAGAGCATAATTATGTTGCACAAAACCCATACAAGAGGCTAAATACATGAAGTTATAAACACAGAATCATAGAAAACAATTCTACAAAATACCTGAATACTGGAACCATAAGAGCGCTCAAAATACCTCTTTAGGGGAATTCATAATCAGCAGGAGTGTTAAGGAAGGGGAGGGTGAGGAACACCATTTATACAAGAAGCAACGGGAACATGTGGCCCCAATTAAGGGAATGTTAAGGGAACTGCAGGAATCCTCAAGGATTAATTCTTAAAGGGAGAAACCCACTTAAAACGATGTTGTATCAACAGAATTTGTTAGGACAAACAGAACTAAAGAAAGGCAGAGTTGCTTCTTGGATTAATGGTGTTCGTCACCCTCCCCTTCCTTAACGCTCCTGCCCATTATGAAATCCCCTAAAGAGGTATTTTGAGCGTGCTTATGGTTCCAGTATTCAGGTATTTTGTAGAATTGTTTTCTATGATTCTGTGTTTTGTAACTTCATGTATTTAGCCTCTTGTACAGGTTTTGTTCAACATAATTATGCTCTTACAGATCTTTGATGAAGAAATTTTTGAAATATCCAGTCTACCGGATGGATATCATCGATTTCCTCGCACTACACGGACTGTAATTGAGTTATTCCTGCTGGACCTTCTTTCCCTTTGGTCCCACTTTATTCTGGTTGTTACGAGTCTTGCTTGTTATTACTGTAATATAGCATGTTGCACTTTTCTACGAATAGCTATGTATACTGAATTTGTATAATTATATCTAGTATTTTTATAACTCGTTTAGCTGTTGGTATGTACAGACTATGATACATTTGTAAATTTCATCCAGATAGTTCTGGAGTTGTTCTAGTACCTGTGCTCATGCTAACATAGATGTTGTTAGGGTCTTATCGCACCAGAATATCATTATCATTACACAATTCAGTTCCTATTGTTGTCTATACACAATTATTCATCTATGTTGCTTTATTAAAGTGTGTTTCACTTTTTATGACTTGCCCGTGTTGACGACATTGTTCCTGTGGGTGTTTTCTCTTCTTTACTGTCTGTACACCCAGCCATCTCCCTTCCTTCCTTGTGGATTGATTTTCATGGCTATGACTGATAAATGCTTTGCTTATTCTAACATAGAAAGAGAATGAATATTTAATAGTACTTCTCTTATTCATCATGCTGAATGTTCCGGGGATGACAAATTAACTAATTTGGAGAAGTTGGAAAAGAATCGAATCAGACTTAGTATACATTCCTCTTTTTTTTAAGATTATTATAAATCTTCCATTATACCCAGGGGACTACGCATGCCCAAGGGACAAATGGACCCTTATATTAGATCGTTGCTCTTTTGATTTAATTCTATTAATCATAGATCAGTGCAATAAGGATTCTGAGGTACTTAAAGAGGATATTGAAAAAATTAAAGGAGACCTCCCTTCTTCTAGCTCTGCAACATTGCAACAAAAAATGAACTCCTTAGAAACCTAACTGACTGAGTTCAAGGACAGCCTGTTGCAATTCAAAAATAAAAAACTGAATAGGGATCACAATGACTACCAAAATTCCAGACTATACAAGTGGCAATTTTTGAAAACGTCTACTCGTAAGCAAGTCACATGGCGCCGTTCTTTAGAGCAGTCTGACTACGAGATTACAGACTCTGACTTAGTTGATTCCTCCGTGGATGAAAGACCCCGAGACCCTTATAATTTCAGACAAAGTCACAACCCGACAACTCCTTCCACTTCCCAAGTTTCTGGCATTTTTTTAGAACAGCGCAACAAACGCCGCATGAAGAAGAAATAACACAATCTCTGGTCTTTAATTTATCCAACAGACATTTTACGGTAAGAGAAACACAGCTTCTTAATTTAGGTTTAGGTTTCGTCCCCACTCCAAAATATTCCTCTTTCCATACGCGCAATTGATATATACAAACTCATTCGCCTCCTGAAGTTATGTGCATTTTTAAAAGATTCTCCTGCTTCTCATAGAACCTTTACTCCTCGCTCCACTTTCATCCCCCAAATAGACAATGCCTTTATTGAAGTCTTTAGGAGCCACGTCCTCCGTGATGTTTCTATTTTGGAAACTCAACAAAACCATTTTTCTTATAATTTATCTCGAGAGGATACTATTTTGTTAAACAATTTAGGCAATGACTCCAATATTGTAATTAAGGCTGCGGACAAGGGGGGCAGAGTGGTGTTGATGAACAAAGCCGATTATATGAAAGAAGCTTATGCACAGCTCACTCTCCAATTTTTATCAGAAGTTAGAGAAGAATCCTACCTCTCATGTTTCCAACATCATTTCCATGGTTCTCCAAGAAGGTCTTGCTTTAGGTTATATTTCGGACGCAACTTACAGATTTTTTTACAATAAGTTTCCACGTGTCCCCATTTTTCACCTTCTCCCAAAGGTTCATAAAATTTCCTCATCTTCTAACAATATTCCTTGCAGACCTATTATTTCAGCTACAATTTAATTCCCTTTTGGAATTGCTTCTTGTATAAATGGTGTTCCTCACCCTCCCCTTCCTTAACGCTCCTGCTGATTATGAATTCCCCTAAAGAGGTATTTTGAGCGCGCTTATGGTTCCAGTATTCAGGTATTTTGTAGAATTGTTTTCTATGATTCTGTGTTTATAACTTCATGTATTTAGCCTCTTGTATGGGTTTTGTTCAACATAATTATGCTCTTACAGATCTTTGATGAAGAAATATTTGAAATATCCAGTCTACTGGATGGATATCATCAATTTCCTCGCACTACACGGACTGTAATTGTGTTATTCCCGCTGGACCTTCTTTCCCTTTGATCCTACTTTATTCTGGTTGTTACGAGTCTTGCTTGTTATTACTGTAATATAGCATGTTGCACTTTTCTACGAATAGCTATGTATACTGAATTTGTATAATTATATCTAGTATTTTTATAACTCGTTTAGCTGTTGGTATGTACAGACTATGATACATTTGTAAATTTCATCCAGATAGTTCTGTAGTTGTTCTAGTACCTGCGCTCATGCTGACATAGATGTTGTTAGGGTCTTATCGCACCAGAATATCATTATCATTACACAATTCAGTTCCTATTGTCGACTATACACAATTATTCATCTATGTTGCTTTATTAAAGTGTGTTTCACTTTTTATGACTTGCCCATGTTGACTACATTGTTCCTGTGGGTGTTTTCTCCTCTTTACTGTCTGTACACCCAGCCATCTCCCTTCCTTACAAATGCTATTAGATCTGATAGCTAAAACTGACAAGTATAACAAATAAATATTTCAAATAACAGTCCCAATTTAGAGTTGCAAGCTCTTTCAAAGTCAAGCATTTAGTGGCAAGTCATTTTGACCCTTGGAAATCCTTCTGCTCAGGCCCGATTTGCCATTATAAGTCACAGTCTACCTTTACAGAATGTGTTGATGTTAGGGGTGCAACAAGCAAAGAATAAATGCTGTGTATACAGAGAAAATAGTTCCACATATGAGACAAAAAACCTAAGCCCGTATAATAATTTCTAGAAAATCTTCTAACCATTTTATAGATGGGCAGCCTTAGACAAGAACCAAGTACAATCTTTGAATCCATGAGAAAAAAATTCAAAGCTATCTATATACACTTGGTTATGGCTACAAGTAGCATTTAGCAGACCACTGTCATAGCCATGACCGAAGGTAATGGTGGCCCATCTCAAACCAGATCAAAACAACCTACAAATAGAAGTAGTAATTAAACACTGATTCAGTCAAAGCACACATGGACTCTGTTTCCTCCTACACCGGGGGTGCCCAAACCTTTTAGGCCATAGACTGGTCACATAGGTGAGTGGGCTGGCTGGTCACGTGGTTCCTCCCACTGGAAGCAGAGGTAAAATGCACCTGTGCATGTGCAAAACACTGCTGTAAATGCACCCATGGCTGTCCTAAATCCATTTACAACAGCCGCGGGTGCTTTACGGCAGCATTTTTGTGCATGCGGGATCGTGTTTAACTTCCGCTTCCAGGAGTTGTATGGGGCAGATTATTAGGTGCCACAGGCTGGATCCGGCCCACAGGCCATACTTTTGGGCACCCCTGTCCCCCACCATCCATCCTTGCTTTTCCTTCTTTCTAGTAAGTTTTCATGCCTGTGAGGAATACTGGAAGATGTCCTTGGATGCCCAAGTCACATCAGCAGCCAACACACTCAAGATCTTTAGAGGTGGTAGTCCAACAACATTTGAAAGAACACATTTCCAACTCTATTCTGAGATCATGAGCAAAAATCTCTAGGGTGGAAGGCAAGGAAAATTGAGAACAAAGAGTCTTGTGATATTTTAGAGATTAACAATACATATTTATGAACAGCAACTCACTTCATTAGATGTATAAAGTTTCAGTAGGCAGATATTTATAAATGTGTAAATGTACACATTTCAGGTGCTATGACACTTTGTTGTTTCTGCTACAACAGACTGACAGGGCTATTTCCCAGGAAATGTTCTATAGAAAAGATCAGATATCCTTCCTGGCTAGTACTGTGGAGAAGAGATAATCAGTGCTGTTAGACTTCTCCGAATTGACCTTGTCATGCCCAAAGAGTTCTTGGAACTACCCAGATAAGTTCTTCTCACCTTCCCCTGGTGTATCCTTAGTTGAACTAAGGACTATCAAGTTTAACTAACATTCAACAGATCAGATAGTTTGAGTAAATAGATGGCTATGATACCCATATTAGTTTTTAAAAAACAGCACAATACAAAAATTAAAAAACCAGACAAAACCGTTGTGACTGATACCAAAAACTTTAATAAAACTGAGCAATCCTTAGTTATATCATAGTGGAGCACATTCACTACCTTGGTATAAATGTGTGAAATATAATTTGTTACAGAGACACCGGTTGCTCTTTTCTCCCCAGATATGAAAAAATATCTTATCAAATGCCTCCTGCAACACTGCCTACAACATTTCCCATGCTTCCACAGCACTATGCTGTCTACAGGAGGGCAGTTTTATATTAGGCAATAATTTTCATTTTAAAATATAGAAATGAATGAATCTCATAAATAAATAAAACAGTCCTATACATTGGTTTTACAAAATGAAAAAAGAAGGAAATAGATTGTTTTTCTTGTTGATATTTTCACAAATCCTTTTATTGCGCTTGTCTAACCTTAATAACTTTGAGAGAAATAAGATTGCAAGTTACCTATTTTCCCATTAGCAGAAAGCAAAAAGGGAAATGGCCTTTAAAATGATCTTCAGTAAACGTAGGTTCTTATTGTAAAGGAATTGGCATTTAAAAAGAGTGAACTTTGCTCTCATTAAAGTTGTTTACTGCTTGAAGTAAAAATGTTTTGATAGATTCTTATTCTATGATGTAATACTAACTCACAGGTGTTCGTTAGAACAGATGTTTAGACAAATATGTTCATTCAGACACCTGCAGTCGATGTGCAGACTTGACGTCTGACACCCAGACACTTTGTCCATCTCACCAGATAAAAAGATGGCACAAGAGATAATGGACTCACTAATTAGCAGATGTCCCAAACAGGTGGGTGGGGGTCGTAACACCCACACACCCAGCCAGCTTGTCTCCTTGAGACATAGTTGGAAGTTTTCACATGTTTCTGATGCAGGTGTCTGACTGAAAAGTGTATAAATAAGAATCATTTTACCCTGATGTTAAGTAGAGTAGAGAAGATCAAGATAGGGTAAGCTTCTCTCAGCCAGAGAAAAGCTACCTCTCTTTTCCCCATAGGTCAGACCATGACAGTCTGAACCTATGAGGGGCTTTTCGCCCCACTTTCTTAGATCTATTTAGACAGCTTAGTTATTCATGTTTATGTTTTGTTTATGATTTTTTTTTGTATTCCTGAATTTTTATTATAACTGTATATTAATCTACCTCAATATTGTAAGCCAATAAAGTGCTGCTATTTTGAATACTGGGTAGATTGGTTTTATTCACCTCTTAGTTTAAAGAGGGAATGTTTAGGTGTCCAGCCAGAAGATATTTTATCTTTGAAAAGTGCCAGGCTGTTCTCTCCACAGAAGGGAGGTAGAAGTCAAATCTTAGCCTGCAGTAGGAACTCCTTATCTACTGACCATTCGTCATTTTTCAAGGAGAAAACTGGACTCTTGGAGTGCCTCACGAGGAGAGATTTGTAGAGGGGCATTATTTGGGTTATGAGGCTGAATTCTCATAAATTTCCCATGCAGCTATTTTAATTGTCAGCTGAAGCTGATTATCTCAGAGTCCCGTTATCTAGGAAGCCCTAGTTAGAATCTCTGAGAAAGTTTTTTTTTTTTTTTACAAACCTCTCGGCACTTCATTATAAATCTTTGGAGTGTTGTCTGCTTCAAAACCCTGAGCAGAATTTTAGTCTAAAGACCCCCGAGCACTCGTGACACTTATACAATTGCTAAACAAATGCTGCAGGATCTGAGTTTATAATCTCTTTCTGTCACTTGTCTTTTGGGATATACCTGCCATTTAATTTGTTATATGTTCGCTTGACAAATTTTTTTTGCAATACAAAGTAAGTTTCCTTATAAATTACATAGTATACAGTGGCCTCTAGTGGCCACTTCTGGTAATACTGTGTGTTCTGCATTGTGTTTCGCTTTACAAATTTTTATTTATACGAAATGTCCCAGGAAACACATTAGCTGCTGGAAAGATGCTCAAGTAAAAGCAACAAATCTTCAAATAAATAAATGTTGTTCTGAGAATCATAACATAGGCCCTATAATTTAATTTGCTGTCAGGCAGTAGAAAATGTAGGTTATAGCAAGATTCTGCTTTAATCTCTACTGCAAAATCATGTTTCTTGATACAGAAGATTACATCTTGTTATTTACTCACTAAAGTGAGCAGGGAGATGGTGACTTTCACACTCACTTTCCTTTGGTTTGTCTTGATTCTCATCACTTTATCTCAGATCCTTAGAACCCCCAGAAAATACTCCCTTAGGGCATCCCTTGATCATTTCAGCTGAAGACATAGACCATGATACAAAGTGCTGTGAGAATCACAGATAATTAGGTTACAGCACCTTTTTTGAAAGTTGGTCCCACCTTTCTGTATGTGGAGTTGTCAGGATATAGCTCAGCCCTAGACTCTAATGAATTATTGTTCCCTTACTGTTGGATCAACTCAGAATTTGTTGTGTTGGCAAGGAAGCACAACATTTGTCAATTCAAATTTATGGACACTGTGCCAAAGCAATATATGTATCAAAATTAAGTGGCAAATAATAAATAACGACTTACCTGATAAGAAACCTATGCAGTCCAACATCAAAACTTCTGTTAAAAAGGGGGAGAAGGGAAGAACAATCAGTAAATTCATTTGAATATGTTGGAGCCTTATATTACATTAAGACACATTAAATGGATGCAAAGTAATTAGAGAAAAGTATACTGATAATTCACGAGAGCCACCTTTTAAAAATAATTTTCCCAAAGTGGTAAATGGAGGGCATGAAGAGCAACTATGTTTGGAAAGATGAGAGATAAACACAATGAGACACCTTGACAAAGCATTTTAAAGGTCATGAGTTCGATCTTGACCAGGGCTCAAGGTTGACTCAGCCTTCCAACCTTCTGAAGTCGGTAAAAGGAGTACCTAGCATGTTGGATGCAAAATGCTAATTAACTTGTGAACTAAGCACTATGGGGTGGTATAGAAGTGTGATTGCTTTGCTCTGCTCTGCCCTGCCCTGCCCCGCTAGACCAAATAAAGAATTCTTTCCTCCTCCCAAAACTCTATACTTTATTACATATTTTATAATGATCTTTTGTTTTGAGAAGTCCACGTACAAGCAAACAACAAGAATTGAAATTGTTTCAGAATCTTGAATAAAACAGCAAAGTATCTTGTGGCAGTTTACCAAAGAATTGCATGAACCACACAAATTGCACATTATATCTCTATCTATCTGTCTATCTATCTATCTGTCTATCTATATATCTATATATCTATCTATCTATCTATCTATATCTATATCTATATCTATATCTATATCTATATCTATATCTATATCTATATCTATATCTATATCTATATCTATATCTATATATATATATATATATATATATATATATATATATATATATATATATATATATATATATATATATATATATATATAGAGAGAGAGAGAGAGAGAGAGAGAGAGAGAGAGAGAGAGAGAGAGAGAGAGATATAGATATAGATATAGATATAGATATATTGGGGGGGGATTTTGTGCACGTATTTGATTATGTAGATCCATGTTTCCTGCCTGCATAGACAAAGTATCTACGTTACCAATGCCAGAATTCAGTTGAGGGTATTTCAACTGGTATTTCGGGTGTTTTTTGTTGATTTTGTTGTTTATTGTTTTGTTGTTTAATAGGTTTATTTAATTTATTTATTTATTTGTGTTTTATTAATTTTGGTGCTTTGCGTTTTGGTTAACTGTTGTGTTTTGTTGTTGTTGTGTTTTGTTGTGTGAAGAACGGCCTGTCTGTCGTTTCTTCTTTTTCCCCATTGCTGCTTCGAAATTAGGTTTCGATGCAGCAATGGGGAAAAGGAAGAGCCGGCAGTCAGCCCGCTCTTCGTCCGGTAATGTTCATTAGGTAGGTCGGGTGAAAAGGAGGCAGAGAAGAGCTATCTGCTCTACAATGGTTCTCTCCTCTCTGTCTCCTTTTTCTCTTGGCTTACCTAACGGGAGATCGGCAGGCAGCGATCCGTAAGGGGCGGTGCTCTTCCTTGCAGATTGCTGGCTACTGCTTTTCTATTATCTCCACTGCTGTTTCGTGCTAGTTCTTGAAATAGCGGTGTGGGTAGTAGAAAGGCAGAATCCAGTCATCCACCAGGAAGGGTGCTTCCCCTGATGAATTGCAGCCTGCTGGTTTTCTTTGCTTGCGAGGCCGTGAGGTGCTGTGTCCGCCTGTGGCGGCCTTGCACTCCCATTGCATGAGGTGTTTTTTATTTTATTTTTTGCGCGCTGGCTTTTTTAGCATTAAACACACTCGTGCCCTTCAGCCTGATTGGCTGATGTGGTCACGGCATGGAGGACGCTGGGGCTTGGAGTTTAGTTTATTTTGTTTGCATTCGTTCGGCGCCTTTTTTTCTGAGGCTCGGTTTCAATTGGGTATGCTGCATTTGCCAATGTTCTCTTTGCTCTCGCCTATCAGCCTGATTGGCTGAGGGGCGGGGCGGCACAGAGGACGTTGGGAATTGAAGTTGTTTTCCTTTGTTTGCGTTCATGGGGATGTTGCCCCACTGCCGACTGCAGAACCATTGTGGCACTCTGCGGTCCGGGTTAAGGCGAGTGCAGGCAGCTCAGTACGGGATACTATAGTCGGGTGCGGGCGTGTATGCCGAAGTCCAATGGTTAACATCCCTCTTTATAGGTAAAGATAAAAGCTGTCTTTACTCCTTCCTGGCTAATTACAGTGCTTCTAGGGGTTGCGGTGGCTCAGTGGTTAAGAAGCTCACCTTGTTAGCTGGAAGGCCGACAAGTCGGCAGTTCAAGACCCTGGTACTACATGTTGAATTGATCGCCCGATTCTGTCCTCGCTCCTGCCAACCTAGCTGTTTGAAAGCAAGAAATTGCAAGTAGATAAATAGGGACTACTTCGGTGGGAAAAGATCTTGGGGTCATGAAAATAGCCTCATTCAGGCATCCCCTGAGCAGAATTTATCCAGCAAAAATCTTTTCAACCCAGAATAATTTCTGATGTGAAATTATTATTATTACAGTGCTTCTGTAAACTCCTCCACTCCTCTTCTGTAATTTCCTTACCTAAGTCTCTTTTCTATGTTTTTCTGAAACCCAGAATAATTTCTGACATGAAATTATTATTACAGTGCTTCTGTGAACTCCTCCACTCCTCTTTTGTAAATTCCTTACCTACGTCTCTTTTCCATGTTTTTCTGCTGTTGACCCTCTGCCTCTACCAAAATTCTATACATTTTATTTATTAATCCCCTCCATTTTCTTATTTTCTTCATCTACCTCTCTTTCCACTATTAATTCTTTAAACTTTGTCAGCTATCTACATTCTCCATGTTCTTTTAGACATATTTTAGTCTATCTATCCAAGTGCACCACCGTATACCAATTTGTCATTTCCTGTCCTCCTAATATGTCTTTCATTTGGTCTCCATTTAATGCAACCAATCGTTCAACCTAATAGCTTTCTCCCCTTTCCAATTTATTAACGACACTGTGTTTTATATTCCCTGGAAATTTTTCCAAGTTGACTATCTGGGTCAACAGGGAAATCGTTGGGTGAAATATTTTCTTATACCAAGTGATATCATCTCTGACAGAAATGTGTGGTGTAGTGTGGTGTGGTGAGCAGCATGACAGTAACATGTCCCTGAACACAACAGTCTCGTTTAATTTCTAAGCAGGCTAGAACATTGATGGGAGACCAGCAGGTAATATTTGGAGACTTCAGGCTCGGCTTGGAAAAAATAGTGTTTAAAACTGTGAAGTCAGTGTCTCTTGACAATGGTCTGATTCAGTATAAGGCAGATTTCTGTATTCCCAATATGACAGCAATAGCGCTTTATTTATTAGAGTTCCCCACATATCTTCAGGAAGAAGGCACTCAAGGTTGGGCATGATCTTCTGCCCAATTTATTCTCTTAGCAACTCTATGGGGAAAGTTCAGAGAAAAAGTGACCATCTGAATAGGAATATATTCACCTACTATATGTATAGCCTTCCTTTTCTTCAACAAATTTGAGGGAGCATACCTTCTTCCTTCCCCATTTTTATTCTCATAACAGTTCTAAGAAGTAGATAAAGCCTGAGTAACCCAAAGAAACTTGAGCATGGGAGCTTCACTCCCATTACAAAGTTTTGTCACTGCAACACAGGAACTTTATTTCTAAGGGAATAATATTTGTTTTAAAACAAATAAATGGTGAGATATTTCAACCAACTACATTCTTCCCATTTGGGTTCCTGCAAGGCTTCCATAATTTTATTTTAATTTGCAAATAATAAAGCGTTGCAGACTAGGGAAACATTCTGCATAACTGAAGGCAATGAGCTTTTTCCATTCATTCAGCTGGACTCAGAAATTTACTCAATGCTGAAGTGTGAAGCCCTTCCCAAACTTGCATGATACCTTCATAGGATGGAAAGTGTATAAGCTTAGCAATTCTACTGTTTTCTTTCTCTTTTTCATACAGAAATAAGAACATTGAGTTGGAGTCTAAGGTGAAAGTGCATGCAAGGGAAGACACCTTCTGGCCCTGACATCGCTGGAGGAGAGAGAAGCGGCTACAACTGTGGCAGCCGGGTGGTGGAGTTTCGCTCCCGCCTTCCTTCTCCTCTCCCAGCCAGCTGGGCTGTGAGAGAGAGGAAAGCATTTTCAACTGAGCGGGGCATTGGGCGGTAACAAGAACTGCCACTGCCACTGCCACCTCCTGCCGTCGGTCTCCTCTCCCGGCCAGCTGGGCTGCAAGAGAGAGGAAAGGACTCTCAGCTGAGTGGGGGCAATGGGTTGATTCCCTCTGTGACTGGACCCCTGCTGCATTTTCCCCGTTGCCCTTACCATCGGCACCGGGAAGAAACTGGCTGTCCCTGAGGAGGACGCCCCTCCCCCCCTTGCCTTGCTTGGCCAGAGGATAATGGGGGATGCCCACAGCACTGTAGGACTCTCGCCGAGACCGGACTCCTGCTGCATTTCCCCCATCGCCCTCTCCACCGGTGCGGGGATGAAAGCAGTTATTATCCAAACTCCTTCCCCAGCCTGGCATTGGCCACGGGGAAGAAGGAGTACTTAGCTGGCACGACTGGAAGGGTCTCTGTATGGGGTTTGTATTTTGTACTTGATATTGTATTTCTTTTTCCCTGACTTGTAAATTTGTAATTTGCTGATATTATTGTATTATTACTGTATTATTGATTGTATCAAGTTATATTTTCTTGTGTTACTGTATTTTTTATTGTGACTGTGTACACCGCTTTGAGTCACCCACTGGGTCGAGTAAAGCGGTATAGAAATTAAACATGATGAAACATGATGTTTGATCCGACAGAGGAAAGAGGACAGGAAGGTTTTATCAGTGTCCACCTTACTGGCATGTAAGTAATTCCTATGCTACAGTTTCCTAGCCCTTCAAAGCTATTTAGGGTCACCTCCTACATTCCACTTAGCAGAAGCAAGGAACAGAAAAGACATATGGGTAGGACCTGGTACAATAAGAATGTGGAAGGATCATTTTAGTGTTGGCTGACAGGCATTCTTCCATAGGATGGCCAGAACATTCATGTCAATTTCAAAGTGGTTTAAGCTTTTTGTTCATTTAGTCTCTCAGACAGATAATGTCTGTCTTTTAAGTCAGGATTCCAAAAGCCTATTTATTGATGTACTGAGCTCCTAACACTAGAAAATTTCAGCACCACGGACAGCTCTTTCAAATAAAGGCAGGCCTGGCAAAGGAACTTTTTGCTATACAGTACTTCAGGGGTCAGCAGCTCTTCAGGGACAAGGAATGATGTGGGGAACAGTTTGATGGAAGAGGTTTGAAATATTAAAAACTACCTTTCATATGTAAGTCCATGCCACTGTGGCAAAGAGAGAAACAGGCCGGCATTATTTTGACACACTCAATTATAATGGAAAATTTACTTCTTCAACCAGTTGGATAGTTTTTTCAGAAAAAGAAAGGGAGGGAGTTTGCTTAGCACAGAGAAACCCAAAGGAAGAAAAACATCACAGCCAGGCCTCTCAGAAACCAGCCCACAGAGAAAAGGAGAAGCAAGTGTCAGCCCAGGTTTGCCCTTTCTTTCCTTTCAAGCTTGAGCGGCTGAATAACTCCCAGGAGGATAACTAATGGCTGTTTGGTTAGATATCAGGGAGTGAAGACGTTACAGATGAGGTGCTAGCCAGACTCAGAAGGACTCTGCAAAGAAAATCACTCTATGTACCCACAGTCTTTATGTTAGTTGAAAATTAAGTATAGTCGGGTATTTATCTTCCCTCCTTTATGCAACCTTATCTTAAAAGGCTTAACACAAGGCAACCTGGATGTTGAAGAAATGAAACAGAATGATCCAACAGAAACCTAACTCTGAAATCAAGCAGAGAGCAAGAAAAGGGGGGAAAGAGCTGCCAGAGAAGAAAGATATCTTAACCCCTTCTCTGCCAACGTCATGAGGCTTGTAAAATACTTTGCAGGATAATGAATTTTATTTATTCAACACACAGGTCTCTTGCCTAATCTCCAATGAATTCAAGGAGAATAATCACTCTTTGCACATCCAGTTTCATCTTCACAACAGCAATCCTATGAGGTAGTGTAAGCTGAGGGACAGCACGACTGACTCAACGTCTTACAATGAGTTTTGTGACTCATTGGAGATTACAGGCCTGTGTCTCACAGTTGGCTCTTAAATACAGCTGTTGTTCTTCCCATCCAAGATCCTACGCTGTTGCTATACTAACAATGGAACTAGGTAAAGGGGTTGTTAAATCCTCTGGAGCTAACTTCCAGGAATGCCAGAAGGCAATAGCAAGGAAAGAAAAAAAGTCCCATAATACTAGGTAAAGGTTGTCTTTGCTCGAAAACCAGTCATATCCAACTCTAGGGTTCAGTGCTCATCTCTGTTTCATAGCCGAAGAGCACCTGCAGACATTTCCGTGGTCATGCGGCAGACACGACTAGACACTAGAGCACACAGAATGCTGTGTTACCTATTTATCTAGCTGCAATGTCTTCCTTTCAAACTGCTAGGTGGGCAGGAGCTGGGACAGACAATGGGAACTCATTTCATCACATAGCACTCAGGTCTCAAACTAACCTGCCAATCTTCCAGTCATCCGGTTCAGCATCTTAACCACTAAGCCACTGCAGTCCTGCTGCTATCATACTAGCAGTTGGTAAATTGAGAACTTCAAAACATTTTCTGAATGAAGACTATTTTCAAAATATTATCCTATATTTTTGAAGAAAGTTGTTGTTGTGCCTTGCCTGGATCCTCAATCCATGAACCTCCTCCTCACCTTGCTCCAGTCTTTGAAGTTATTCTGCCTTGTCTGTTCTCTAAATCACCTGACTTCTGGCTTGCTGGGAATACGCTTTTGTCATCTGGACTAATCCTGTATCTCTGTCTTGATTTTGGACTTGGACTGTGATACTCTTATTGTTTACCATTACCTGGTTGTCCTGGGTTGTGGCGATCATGTCACCTGCCAGCTGACCATGGCTTGGATTCTGGCAAGTCACTTAAAGCATGTGATCAATTTCCTCTTGGATGTTTGAATAAAAGCTTTTGATTTCATCTTCTACAGCTTTGGTAGCTGGAGCAAAGATCTGGATGGTGGGTGTCTTGATAGGTTATCCACAAAGTCAAAGTGGTATTATTCTGTCAGACCTCACATTATAGCCCCTAACTGCCTGTGCTACACCTTGCCTCCATATTAGAGCCTCTCCATTTCTTCTGGGTTTGGCATTTCCAGAGTAGAACACTATAGTTGTCTAATGGAAATTATCCCATTAGAGTTCATTTTAGTTCACTGACAATAAGCATTGTAATTTTTATACATTCCACTTCTTGCTTTATGGTTTGAGGTTTACTTGAGTCATACTTTTCATGTTCCATGTTTCAATTATATGTGTTGTGCAGCATCAAAAGGCTTTAATCTAGTTGTATCATCCGTGACAGAGATATTTGTAGCTTTCCCTTGCCCTTCCCCATTAGTTGATTGAGTGCTTTCTAACAAGGGAGTCTCATCTTCCATCACTATCAATTGTTTCATATTGGATTGTCACATCATAGGATTTGCATGGTGTGGAAGGTTCAGCAGAGGTTTATCATTGTCACTTTCTGCTTAATATTAACAAAAGTTAGTTTGAGTGTCTCCAGTGTCGTCTCCTCCACTAGTATCACTTTCAGTTACCACTGCTTCCCAGCAGCTGCCTTGAAGTGAGTGGATGCATCTTAATTGGGTGTCTCAGCTATGCCCATCTTTCTGCCTTGGGTAACTATGTTTGGAGTCTAGGCTCATAATGGAGCATGGCCTTCCGGTGGCAGTTTGGATGAATTAGTATTGAGGGCCAGATGTGGCCCATGGGCTGTAGGTTGGGAACCCCTGCACTAAGAAGAGGTGCTTGGTTGATAACGTATTTAAAGAAAAAATTCAGAATGTGAATGGGAAAAGATGTGAAGGAACAAACATTAAAATAGGTATTTAGTTGAAAAATTGCACAAATCTTTGTTTTTGCCATAATCCAGGGATTATATTTGTTTCCCTATTCTCTAGTGTTGGCCATAGCCTATAGGAGCAAGATTGTTTTTATCAAAAGACTTTAATTTCTCTGTGGTTGTTTGGGAACAAAGAAAAGCCATGTAAGCTTTGAAAGTCATTTTGCCATGTGGCAAAAGAACTGCTTAGTTACACAATCCAAAGGAATGTGAAATCCACAAAATCCATTTTTGCTATTCATTTTCTAGAAGGTGATCCAGATCTAAATTTCCTTTCCTTTTTTAAAAAAAGTCTAACCTTAAACAGATGAGGTTTTAAAATTATTGTTTTTGCCTCATTGCTCTATGATAGATAGATAGATAGATAGATAGATAGATAGATAGATAGATAGATAGATAGATAGATAGATAGATAGATAGATAGATAGATAGATAGATAGATAGATAGATAGAGAAAAGAAAACCTGCAAGTGATCTTTGGGCAGATGGGACATGTGTATTTACTTGTGTGTTTAATAGCAGTTCATGGCTAACTGCCATGGCTAGAATTTCCCATAGATGCTGGTGAATTATGGGTCAATTTCAATTATCTGAGAAATCCTAGAGTGCTTGCCCTCTCCTTCCCTTGAGTTATGATTCTTTCATGCCTTTACAGTTAATATAATGAATCAAAGGTATATATGGGGTTTGAGAGATATTTTATTCTCCACCTTCTACAGGAATACTGCCATCAGAGGTATAAGACACAACCAAAGTCTCCTACTTGATATTATCCACAGTAGAAAAAAACCTGGGATTCCTGAATCTTCCTTGTATCTTTCCCTTGAATGAAGAAGCAGATCAAGGAAGGTAGTCTTGTTGTCAGTATGTGCTATTAGGAATCTCCAAATTTTCAGTAAATCTATGAATTAATGACCTCCAGAAGATCCAATCAATAACACTCCTGCTAAAATCTGAGTAGCTAAAGGCTATAGCATGTTTGGAGATCATTCATTCATAAGGTCACCATCAACAATGACAGCCAAACTAACTATAAATCATCTGTACTTGTGCCTCTTTTCAATTTATAGCATCAGAGAGACATGGAAGATAGCTAGTGTGGGAAGAACATACAGATACTTCATAGTTATCGAGAAAGCTAACTCAGATATCATTAAATGGGTAGTGTATAAATTTAATTAATAAATAAAAGTAAATGAATATGGTAGATGTTTCCTCTGCCGCAGAAATGTCAGCAAAAAAATAATAATCTAGGCCAATGCTCTGTACAGAACTAGTAACACCTAATATGTGTATCCTTGTGATTTAGTGTTTAAGCTGGACTACTGAAACCAAAACTGCTCACAATCTGAGTTTGATCCTGATGGGCTCAAACTTGACTCGGGCTTACATTCTTCCAAGGTCAGTAAAATGAGAGCCCAGCATGTTGGGAGCAAAATTCTAATTAACTCTAAGTGCAAAAGAATGGTTTATATGTGTAATTATATTGCTATGGCTATCCTTTTAAACAACTAATGTATCTACAGGCCAGTTAGTCCTAATTGGAATCTTGTCATCCCTTTGAGTGTCGATGGGTCCTAGTTGGAATGCCACAACCCATTAAGAACTTTTTGCAGGTGCTTGTAGGAAGTAGCTGCAAAATTCAGCCAAACTAAGGATTGCAGGTAAACTAGAGATAGAGCAATTCAAAGGAAACATTGTTAAAATTGCTCTTCGGTAGAAGTAATAAAGCAAATACAATTGTGATTCTCAAAAGGAGGTTTTCATTTTCATGAACCAATTGTTAAGCTACCCTAACGATTCCATCTCTTCCATAATTCATCATTTATTTATTTATTTAAAACCACCAAGACAAAAACAAAAGCACTCTGATAAACAATGTTCACCCTTTATGAGTCTTTTCTACAATATCTCATCAAAATTAATGATGCCAATGCCATGTTGTTCAGACATATTACTATTTAAATGCTGAGAATTAGAGAACTTGTTGAATGTTTTCAGTGAACTGGCTTTGTTTACCATATACAGTGGAACCTCATACAACAATCGCCCCGTATAGCAAAGAAATCGCATAAGAATTAGGTTTTTGGGGGAAATGGCGTCCTACATAACAATTTTCCCTATGGAAAAAATTGTGCAATCATTAATTTTGATGAGATATTGTAGAAAAGACTCATAAAGGGTGAACATTGTTTATCAGAGTGCTTTTGTTTTTGCAACAATTTTTCAATGGGAAAAACCACTTAGCAAAAAAATCATTGTACGATGCATCTCATAGGGAAAAATCGTTATACGATGCTTGCATCGTATAGCTATTGTTTCATACAACAATGTGCCCCGTGGAATGGATTAAAATCGTTGTATGAGGTACCACTGTATAATAAAAATAAAAAGAGCTGTAGCATCTAAAAGACTCAAAGATTTATTTCAGTGTGAGCTTTGATGCATTGCAATCCAGTTCTTCAAAACATGGAGTGTAATAAGTTACAAGATTTGCATACAAAGAGTTCATGGGACTGGCGTGGGGACCAAGTGATAACACGAGGGAAAGAAGGTGGCAATTATATTGATAACAGGTTTCTAAAATGAGAGAGTTCAAAACTGATTTCTTTGGCACCTACTTGTTTCTCACTCTGGCAGTTTATCTGAGCCAGTGGACTTGAGGCTCATATCCGTTCAGAGGGTGTTGAGGGTCGTTCTCTTGCTTAGTTCTCTCAGTGTCTGCTGCTACTTCTCTCCTGATCTTAGGTGGAGCAATATCAACAAGAGGGTATATTTTCTCAACTGGTATAGGTTTGAGGCATCCTGTCACAATGCTCATGGCTTCATTAACAGTGATGTAAACTTGTTTTGTGAGTGTGGATGCACTCCATACTGGAGCAGCATACTGTGCTGCAGAGACGCTAAGGGCCAAAGCTGATGTGCGCAGCGTGGATGGTTAAGTTCCCCATTTATAGTTTGTGAGTTCCCTAATAATGTTGTTCCTTGTGCTAACTTTGGCTTTGGTATTCAGGCAGCGTTACCTGTTGATTTATTTCTTCCAAGTGTTTTCAGAACAACCTTCACTTTACTTTCTAAAACTGCAAGTTTTTCATCATCAGGCTCTTCTTCAGGGGAATTCATCATTCTTTTGCCTGTTCTACATATCTCTTCAGTATATTGTATCCACTTTCTATTTTATTCTGCTGGCCAGATAGCACATGTTTCCCTGTTCCTCTTTCAAGCATTCTTAATCTAAGTTTAATTTATTAGTCATTCTTTTTGATCAAGCAGTTGTTCAAATGCAAGGGTAGCAAAGGGTAGCAAACTGTAGTTCTCCCAGTACTTGTAATGTAAGCATACTGGTCTTCAAGAACATATTACTTTTCCTCTTTTATTTTCTGTCCTTAAAACAAGACTATACATTGTAATAAAAGCCCTATTTTAAATCTATCATTAATTTCAAACTATGTTAATTATTTCAAATTAAATATCCATTAGGACTTCTGATTTTATTGTCTTTCATTTTTAAATGTTTACATTGCAAGTACTGGGAGAGCTACAGTTCGCTACCCTTGCATTTCAACAACTGCTTGATCAAAAAGAATGACTAATATTCTCAGCTGTCAATGGTAATTGTATTTATCTTGAGCTTAAGAATCCTCACAAGTTTGAAAAAGCTATACACAAAACAGCAAGGATGGATCTCCAAAATCTCAAGTAGAGGTTGAAATCCAGACAAAGGCCCAGGGCCGGCATCCGGGGGGGGGGGGGGGACCATCAGGACTACCGTCCTGGGCTCGGAGATGATGGGGGGCTGCCGCCGCTGGGAAACTACTGATCTGTGCATGCACAAACAAACAACGCATGCGCAGGAAAACCCAGGTGCGTGGCCAAAATGGGGGGAGGGGCGTACCAGGCCTGGAAATTTCTGATGCTGGCCCTCCAAAGGCCCACTGGAGAAGAATGGAAGTTTGAACGATTACTAAAGTTAATTTGGCCCATTATGGTTGTGTGGCCTTATAAAAGATAATCATCCTTTGTAAGGTTTCCTAGTTAAATAATACTTATCCTTCCCTGTATGAATTTTCCACACAATGCACTTTTTTTCAGAGAGACCATAATGAAAATATGAATCATATTTTATAAAGGAGTGAGGAGAAAAATAATTATCAGACCAAGGTAGCTGAGCAGTTTGGACCTAGTTCTAATCATTAAGATGATGAACATCCCAAAGGCAGACTTTCTCTTCACCTCGGTGGCAGGAGAAAGTAATTACTAAATGGAAGGACATTTTAAAAAACATTACAAAGGGAAGCCGTGAGGAATGGCTATGGCATGTAGCTTCCCATCAATTTGCACCTTTTCTTGTAGATGCAAGGTGACATCTGGCACCCAAAAGTGATGCCATATCACATGTACGTCCAGTGAAAAAAATATGGGGGGGGGGATGTATGCTAAATAGCAGCTATAAAATCAAGCTCACCTCCACATTCCAGAGAAACTGTACATGGTGCTTACACAGCGAGGTAAGGCAGGGGGCTTGAGTCCATCCATTTGCATGATGAGGGCAGGAACACCAAAAAGAACAAGATATTTCACGTAGAAAAACAGGACTTGTGCCAACGCCAGGCCACCTGAAAGAAAGAAGGACAAAAAATATCCCTTTTAATATTCATGGTATTTTTCTGTCTCCTCCAAATAATAACTCTCTTTCATTTTTCCCTCAGCTGTACTTCATTAATGTATATCAGGAGTTCTCAACCTTTTAAAGCCAGGGGCCGAGTCACGCTCCCTCAGACAGCTTCGGGGGCCGGACGCCATTTTGCCCTTCTTCCACCACATGGTACTTCCTGATGTGGTGGAGGCTGTGAGGGGCCACATGAAATGGCACTGTGGACCACATCTGGCTCATGGGCCACAGGTTGAGAATCCCTGATGTATATATTATCAATTGTGGGTGGGGGGTTGCATTAATCATCAACAGAGCAACTTTGTTACCGACTGTATAGCATATGCCATCACAAACCGTGGTTGGAATTCTATTAGAGTTTGCCTGGGGTGCATGTAACTTTAAGGCACTAATTGTCCCTAAGTGACAAGGTGCTCAAGTGCATCTTATCAGAGAGTAAATAAAACAAAAAAAGACAAAAATAATTATGACTCCTTAAAGACTAACTCCTGTACAGTATTTAAATGTGAGCTTTTGTGGATCAAATCTACTTCATCAGGCATAAGAGTAAAACTTTGTGGCATCAATTTATACACAGGTATACACAGGCATACAACGATACCAAAAATACCTGTATACAAATTGATGCCATGAGGTTTTACTCTTATGTCTGATGAAGTAGTCTTGATCCATGAAAGCTCAGATTTAAATACAGGAGTTAGTCTTTAAGGTGCCACAATTTTTTTGTTGTTTTGTTTAGTCTCTGATATGTTTGCACAGACTAACATGGCTGCCACTTCAAAAAAAAAGGGGGCATCTTAGTTACACAACTTTGGGCACTTCATCAATTAGCTTCTATTAGCCATGCCAAGTTACACAAAGCTTACAGAAACATGGGTAGAACTGTGGTCTCTCCTTCTTAAACAAAAAACATTTCTTTGGTCCTAATTACGAAGCAGGGGACACTGCAGCAGATCCAATTATTTGATGGGGTGTTACACAAAAGATGGAGGAGTTTGTTGTCTGAAGCTCCAGAAGATAGGGCCCCAAGTAATTGATCAAAATTACAAGAAAGGAGATTCTAACTCGACACTAAGAAAAAAGTTTTAACAGTAAAAGTTGCTTCCCATTGAATTGGACCCCAGGTGTTCTTGGACTTTTATTACCAGAAGCCCAAGTCAGCACACCAAATCAGAGCGTCTGGAAATTGAAATCCATGAACAGCTGCGGGGGGGGGGGGGGGCCTTCACGGTTGACAAAACCCTGAGGTAGTGAATTCCCCAATATTAGAATTGATTTCCTGTGGTCCATTCCAGCCTTTGTTGTTGTTGTTGTTCAGTCGCACAGTCGGTTCCGACCCTTTGCGACCCTATGGACCATTGCTCTCCAGGCGCCTCTGTCCTCCACCATCCCTCTCAGGCCTCCCAGCTCTGTGCCCATTGTGTCTACAATGCCATCTAGCCATCTTATCCTTGGCCTCCCCCTTCTTCTTTTGCCCTCCACCTTTCCCAACATCAATGCCTTCTCAAGTGAATCCTCCCTTCTCATTTGATGTCCAAAGTATTTTAGCTTCATCTTTACTATTTGACCTTCCAGTGAGCATTCAGGGTTAATTTCTTCTAAGATTGACCTATTTGTTCTCCTCGCTGTCCAGGGTACTCTCAAAACCCTCCTCCAACACCACATTTCAAAGGCATCTATTCTTCTGCGTTCAGCCTTCCTAATTGTCCAGCTCTCACATCCGTACATTACTACTGGGAAGACCATTGCTTTGACTATTCTAATTTTTGTTTTCAGTGTGATGTCTCTGCTTTTCACTATGTTCCCCAGGTTTCTCATTGCTTGTCTCCCAAGAATCAGTCGCCTTTTTATTTCATGGCTACAATCCCCATCTGCAGTGATCTTTGATCCCAGAAAAGTAAAATCTGTCACTGCTTCTACTTCTTCCCCATCTATCTTCCATGAACTGATTGGGCCTGTTGCCATTACTCTTCTATGATTCCATGTATTAATTAAATATGTGTTTCTACATTTGGGGTGGAGAGTTCTTTGTTTTTATTTTATTTTATTCATTTAAAGAAGTAATTAGTTTATTTGATAAAGATGTTGTACCATCTTAGGCCCCTTCCCCGGCTTTGTCGGCCGTGAGACGTGTGAATAGCTGTGGACGAACCCCGCAGCCCCGCGGCCCTACCTTCACCCCCGAGGCCCCACGCTCCTTCTCCTTGACTTGGTCGGATGATGGGGAAGTGGGAGCACCGGAGCCCGGGCTCTGAAATGATGTTGAGCTTTGAGGGCTCCATAAGGACGTTGAGCCCCGGCTCCATAGGGACTGTGGGGATGTTAGGGATGGAGGACTTTTGTTATTTATTGCCGCTGTCAGGTTGATTGTTGTACCCTGATATGCCATTGCATTTTTACTGTAATTGTATTTATTGTACTTTTTGTATTTCTTGGACTTTGTGTATTATACATTGTAATGCCGCCCTGAATGGTGCTTGCACCAGGAAGGCGGGATATAAATTAAAGTTTATTATTATTACTATTCATACACATTAATAAGTAGAAACATAAATATCATAACTAGTCCCTGGAGGAAGGCATTTAGAAACTGGTAACAGTAACTGATTGCTTGGGAAATGGGCTTCAGAACGGGGTGCTTCCACTGAGAAGGCCCCGCCTTCTATAACCACTAAATGCACTTCTCTTGGTGGCTGAACACAAAGGACTACCTTTCATAAACACACTGCCACCAGCTAAATACAGCCCAAAAAAAGCCCCAACTGAAAATCTGTGTTATTTAAAGTTTAAATGTGCCCTTGAAATCTTTGCTCACTGGTTCTAGATAATGTAGCACAATGAACACAAGAGAACACCAGAAGTGTCACATTTCCAGAATCTTAGCTGGGACCTCCTGGTTGGGATTGGTATAAAAAGCTAATATTGATTTTTCAGCTCAGCACAAATAAAGATATATTGATCTGTCAGATGAATATTTACCCCTAAAGGACAATAAATCTTCATGTGCCCTAAATATAAAAGTCAATACTTAGTATGTTCAATGTAATTCCACACATTGCTTTACCCGTCCATTCAAAAAAATAAATTTGGCTTGAAATATTGTATGTTATAGGAGAGGTACATAATCTCAGGAAAAAAGAATACACTGGGTTAAAACTTTCACTAAATGGAAGTGCTGTAAACTGCACTGGCTCCCCCATTACTTTTCAATGCATTCTTTAACATCCAATCAGGATGTGTGAAACAATAATTTCTATACAAATAGCTGCATATCTCATATGATTAAGTTTCCCCAAGGTTGAATGAAAGAAATCTGCCAGAAATTTTCCCCCACAGTGGAACTGGTTAACTTGATACTTATAGTTGTACCAAGTAATAACAAAGGGGGTATCAAGGACACTATGGGACTGTGGTGGTTTAGTAGTTAAAGCACTGAACTTGATGACTGGAAGGTCGGCAGTTCAGCAGTTCGAGACCTGAGTGCTGCATGACAGAATGAGCTCCCATCCCTGTCCCAGCTCCTGCCAACCTAGCAGTTCCAAAGCTAGGAAGTAGATAAATGAGTACCACTTCAGTTCCAACTGCAAGTAGATAAATGGGTACCACTTCAGTGGGAAGGTAAACAGCATTTCGTGCACTCTGGTGTTTAGTCATGCCTGCCACATGTCCACGGAAACGGCTGCAGACAGACAACACTGGCTCTTTGGCTATAAACAGAGATGAGCACTGAACCCTAGAGTTGGATATGACTAGCTTTCAAGCATGGCCGACCTTTACCTTTACCTATTAAACATTAGACTGGTGAGCATACAATGCAGGATTTTCTGTGCAGGGTTTTCTCTATAAAATTCCCTCTGAAAGGAAGTTAGTTTTGCTCCTTCTTTGCTGAACCTCCTCTATGTGGTCAAACCTGTAATTATGCCATCTAGCCATTGGCTTTTTAAAACTGACTTTGAGAAGGATTTTGAATCTGTTCTGAGGAATGTTTCAGCATCAAGGGGTGGAGCCTGCCAAGGATAAAGTAGGACGTGATAGCTTGGATTTGCTGGACCTTTTCATTTCACTACTTTATATTAATACTAGCATAGTTTGCCCGGCCCTACAGGGCATTTTTAATGTGTGTGTTGGTGGTTTGGGGTGGTTTTGGTTCTGTACAACCACCACCCCTAAATAAAATACCTCTTCAACCACCAACACATACATTTTAAAAAATTGAGACAGTAGTGTTGTGTGTGTGCGTGTGTGTGTGTGTGTGTGTGTGTGTTTTTGTGTTTGTTTGTCTGTGTGTTTGTCTGTGTGTGTGTGTGTGTGAGAGAGAGAGAGAGAGAAATAGAAAAGCACTCTGTGTGTGTGTGTCTGTGTGTGCCTTCCTGGGCAAATGGGGACCTGCCCTCCCCCTTAATTTTTTTTGGCTGGTGTGTTTTCCCCGGCGTGGCCTTCTCTGCTGGGATGCGCACCGGTTTCTTCTCTGATCCTGCCGGCGTTGAGGCCTCGACACCGGCACGATCAGAGGAGAGACCGCCACGTGTTCCAGTGGAGAAGGCCGTGTTTTTTTGGAAAAACACCTACCTTAAAAAGGTAAGTGGGGTGGGGGAAAGGGACTGTTGAGGGGGCAAGGTGGTGGGGCGGGTGGGCAGCGTGGGTCCTGGGCTGCCCCCTCATTCCCTCTTCCTCTCCTCACTTTCCTTTTTGTGGTTGGGGGTTTTTCCGTGGCGGTTTTTTTTTTAAGTCGGTGTGCCGCGCTTTCCCAGCCTCCTCTGCGCTTGCGTCCTCAGCCTGATTGGCTGAGGAGTTGCGCAGTGCAGAGTACTCTGGGAATCGTAGTTCTTTTTTGTTGGTCGCGTTCGTGGGGCTGCTGCCGCACTGGCGATGACCAAAACCCTGCGGCGCTGAGAAGGCAGGGGTTACGGTGAGTGCGGAGGGCTAGGTCGGGGATAGTTGGCCCTGGTGCGGGAGCCTTTGAACAAACCCAACGGTTAAGGGCTCTTTTTATAGGTATGGATGCTCTACTCAAGGAACATAATTCAAGTCTCTATCTGTTGGTAAGGTGAAAGGGTTCGTAAGGAGGAGATAATGTAACAAACTGCAACTGAAGAACTAAACTTCTGGAGATACTGAAATGAGATGCCTTATACTAGGAAGAATGTAAGATGGCAAACAAAAATAACAGATGAGATGTTGACAGAGGTTCAGACAGATGGTGAGTCTAGTCTTATCTCTGATTTGCAAGCATTAAAATGGAAATAATACAGGGAATCACAGAGCTGTCAAAAAAAGTTAAATGAGATGCTGGGAGATTTTATTTATAGAATTAAATGGAATGAAGCAGAGGTCATGAAGCTTAAATAGGCGGTAACAAAAATGAAGCCCCCATACAGGCTTTGCAAAGGGACCATTTTCATATGAAATGAAAGCTGGAACATATTTAATTTAATTTAATTTTAATTTAATTTTCAAATTTCTACACCGCCCACTCAGGCAAACCTGACTCAGGGTGGGTTACATCAGCTCTAAAAACATATAAAACAGATTGCTATCTTGGTGTGAGCCAACAGGTGGGGGCCGTATTTCCATTAGGACCCCACACCTGACCTGCCAGCCAGGTTTTCAAGCCTTTTCTAAAGGGCAGCAATTCTGTCTGTAACCTTAGCTCTATTGGCAGGAGGTTCCAGAGGGCTGGTGCGGACAAGGAGAAGGCCCTCCTTCGTGTGCTATAGAGATGTGCTCCTCTAGCTGGTGGCACAACTAGAGAGCCCCTCCGGTCCACTCTGGTTGGGTGGGCAGACAATCTTGGGGTGATGCAGTTTCTCAGTATCCTGGCCCACTACCATATAGGGCTTTAAAGGTCAAAACCAACACCTTGAGGCCTCTTCTGCCTCCATGACCATTGAGAATCAGAGTTCCTCCTCCACTCATTTTGCCAGTGGGCCCAATATGATGGTTTCCAGTGGAATTTCCTCAACTGAGGGGGATCATCACCCCACCTAAAGGGGCTCATCTGCCCATAGCCATTGGCTCCTTTAGGGAGTCAGGTTATTTACCGCTGCCTGACACTCATATTTTGCAGAAAATTAGACCATTTTTGGAAAGAGATTGAAATAAACAAAATTACAAGCCTGTCAATTACAGAATCCCAGGAATTAGTATTTCTTACTACTTTTTTTAAGAGGAGAATGAGTCCATTTTATATAAACCCTTAATTGGCAATCTTCTAATAGCAGCAAGATAGAGCTACAGCCAAAGGGTGGAAGAACATGCAGGAAGTATCAATCACAGCTTTGTATTCTAGAGTATGGCAGGTAGCATTGCAGGAAAAATTAACCACTAAATTAGATATAACTATATAAAACATTTGGATTCTTTGACCCCTGACTGTCACCCTTTTATGTGTACATGAATGGAACAGATTGCCCTTGCTTGAAAGCCAGTTGTATCCAACACTAGGGTTCAGTGCTCATCTGTTTAGAGCCAAAAAGCCAGCGCTGTCTGCGTCTACAGACATTTCTGTGGACATGTAGCAGGCAGGACTAGACACCGGAGTGTACGGAGTGCTGTTTACCTTCCCCCCAAAGTGGTCCCTATTTATCTACTTGCAATTTCTTGCTTTCAGACTGCTACGTCGCAGGAGCTGGGACAGAGACAGAAGCTCACTCTGTCATGCAGCACTCAGTTCTGAACTGCTGACCTGCTGACATTCCAGTTGTCAAGTTCAGTGTCTTAACCACTTGAGCCACCACAGTCCTTTCTTTATTATTGTCCTTAACCTTGTGAAAATAAAATAGTCTTAAAAGAATGTTTTAGAATATACTTTGTTCATCGTTTTGAGAACAAAAAAGCAACTGTATGGGAATAGAAAACCACCAATTTTAAAGCAACCTCCTTTTATACACTTCATCAGCTTGGTTATTCCTGAGAATGAGAAATTGTTCTCTATCCTTCCACTCCTTCCTTCAAACTGTAAAGGATGCATCATCATTTACTCTTCAGCACAGCAGAGAATATTTGAAAAATGTTGTGGTGGTATGCCCTAGGGGTCAGAAACCAATACTAGACACCAAAGGCTTCAATAAATTTTTAAAAGGTTCCAAATACTGTATACTTCTTTGTAATATATTAAAAGGGTCTGCAGACACCTCATTGAACTGGAATGCACTACAGGGGTGATGATATCTCATCCATCTTGTCAAGAGCACATACATTGATGAACATCAGTAAAATGAAAGATATCACGCCATTTGTCATTTGTGACTTACAAAAAAAGATTTAAAAAATCAACAGCAATTATACCACAGGCAAAAAAATAATCTTACAAATAGGTAAATAGGCACTTACATAAAATATCAAATTTGCAGTCTCAAATAGTTAACTACAGTAAAACGCTGACTTACAAATGCCTCGAGTTACATAAAATTCGACTTACATAATGATTTACACAATTTCCTATGGATTTGCTTAGTTACATAAAGATTCTTTTTCCTATGGGTTTGCTTCGAGTTACGCAAAAAACATTTCCCTACGGGTTTGCTTCGAGTTACAAAAAATTCAATTTAAGCAAAAGCCTATAGAACAGACTTTTTTTCACAAGTAGGGTTTTTACTGTAGCTTCATTTTTATTTTATTCAAATTAGAAGCATATTTTTCACTTCCATGTCTCAACTAGCAAATTGCTTCAGGACAATTCTATATTTGCCATCCAGGTCAACAACGAAACTCACAAGATTTCATTTCATTATCTTACAACAGTTAGCTATTGCAAGGGTCTCCTTGTTAATTTCTCCCTCACAATATATTTAGCAGGGGGGTCACAAACAGTGTTAGAACTAAATTAAGCATTTAGTGTTGACTTTATATTTCACCTACATTTACTAAGGATATGGTTGCTCTTGTGGTCAGGTGTTCACCAATTTCCATTAATTTTTGCTCAAAGGTTTGTTACCAGAAATGCTATCTGAGTCTGAAGAGACGATACTCTATGTCAGTGGTGGCGAACCTATGGCAAGCATGCCAGATGGGGCACTCCCAGCCCTCCCTGTTGGTACATGCAACTGTTCCTTTGCCCTGTTCCTTTGCCCAGCAGCCCAATGGGACTGCTTCCTCCCTCCCCCAGCACAGAGTTAGCCCCTCCCCTCGATTTGGGCATTCGGTCTCTAAAATGTTCTCCATCACTGCTCTATGTTCTACTTCAGTCAATTGACAGAAATAATTTAAAAAGCAACACTAAAGCTTAACAAGCTGATTCTTTTACAAACAACAGCTGGAATCCCTCTTGCCACAGTTTGCCATCTATAGCTTTATTGCCAGCTACAAATCTGCTTCTGTCACTAAAACAGCACAGGTGGAACCTCAAAAACTGCAGTTGCATGTGTTTGCCATAAACAAAACCTGTTGGCCTTTGTTGTTGTTGTTGTTCAGTTGCACAGTCGATTCCGACCCTTTGCGACCCTATGGACCATCGTTCTCCAGGCGCCTCTGTCCTCCACCATCCCCCTCAGTCCTCCCAGTTCTGTGCCCATTGTGTCTACAATACCATCTATCCATCTCATCCTTGGCCTCCCCCTTCTTCTTTTGCCCTCCACCTTTCCCAACATCAATGCCTTCTCAAGTGAATCCTCCCTTCTCATTTGATGCCCAAAGTACTTTAGCCTCATCTTTACTATTTGACCTTCCAATGAGCAGTCAGTGTTGATTTCTTATAAGATTGACCTATTTGTTCTCCTCACTGTCCAGGGTACCCTCAAAACTCTCCTCCAACACCACATTTCAAAGGCATCTATTCTTCTGCGTTCAGCTTTCCTAATTGTCCAGCTCTCACATCCGTACATTACCACTGGGAATACCATTGCTTTGACTATTCTAATTTTTGTTTTCAAGGTGATGTCTCTGCTTTTCACTATGTTCCCCAGGTTTCTCATGGCTTGTCTCCCTAGAATCAGCCGCCTCTTTATTTCATGGCTGCAATCTCCATCTGCAGTGATCTTAGATCCCAGGATAGTAAAATCTGTCACTGCTTCTACTTCTTCCCCGTCTATTTTCCAGGAACTGATCGGGCCTGTTGCCATTATCTTGGTTTTCTTGATATTGAGTCTCAAGCCAGCTTTTGCACTCTCTTCCTTCAAACCGATCAAGAGATTCTTTAGGTCTTCCTCACTTTCTGCCATTAGGGTGGTGTCGTCTGCATATCTCAGATTGTTGATGTTTCTCCCAGCAATTTTGATCCCATATTGTGATTCCTCCATCCCTGCATTGCGCATTATGTGCTCTGTGTATAAATTGAATAAGCAGGGTGACAAAATGCAGCCTTGTCTTACTCCTTTTCCTATTCCAAACCACTCTGTCATTCCGTGTTCTGTCCTAACTGTTGCTTCTTGGTTCATGTACAGATTTCTCAGGAGGCATATGAGGTGCTCTGGTATTCCCATCTCTTTAATCACTTGCCACATCTTGTTGTGGTCCACACAATCAAATGCCTTAGTGTAGTCAATAAAGCAAAAGTAAACTTGTTTCTGGTATTCCTTTGTTTTCTCCATGATCCAACGTATGTTGGCAATGTGGTCTCTAGTCCCCCTGCCTCTTCTGAAACCAGCCTGCACCTCTGGTAATTCTCTTTCCACATGCTGCTGAAGTCTATCCTGTATTATCTTGAGCATCACCTTGCTGGCGTGTGGGATGAGCGCAATTGTTCGATAATTTGAGCATTCTTTGGCATTGCCCTTTTTTGGGATTGGAACATATACTGATCTTTTCCAGTCCTGTGGCCACTGTTTTGTTTTCCAAATCTGCTGGCATATTGAATGCAGTAATTTGATGCCATCATCTTTTAGAGCTTTGAAAAATTCAACTGGGATACCATCATCTCCACTAGCTTTGTTGTTTGCAGTGCTCTTTAGGGCCTTTCTGACTTCACTCTCCAGGATGTCTGGCTCAGGTTCAATTTCTTCATCATTGTGACTATCAGGAGTGTTGAGTTCCTTTTTGTAGAGTTCCTCTGTGTACTCTTTCCATCTTTTCTTAATCTCTTCTGCATCAGCTAGCTCCTTTCCGTCTTTGTCCCTTATCATGTTCATTTTTGCTTTAAATGTTCCCTTGATTTCCCGGATTTTTTTGAAAAGATCTCTGGTTCTGCCTCTTTTGTTGTTTTCCTCCATTTCTTTGCACTGTTCTTTTAGATAGTTTTCCTTATCTCTCCTTGCTTTTCTTTGAAATTCTTTGAAATTTCTTTGAAATTGGCCTTTCCCCTTCATCAAATGTTATTCCTTTAACACAAACACGCACACACACAAATATTTTTAAATTATCTTCATTAGCTTTGTATTGATACTATGTATTGAAACAAATTATGAACAGACTATTTTACACTGAAAAAGCAACAAAATAATCCACAAGAGAATAAATAAATCACAAAGGTCAGTAGAACCTCGGATAACGTCCAAACTCGGTTTCACAAGTTTTGACTTTATCCGATTTTGGACATTATCCGAATCAAATGGGTGATGCATTGAATAACATCCAAAAATGGATGTTATCCGAGGTTCCTATACCAAATACCTCGGATAACGTCCATTTTTTGGGACATTTTGGACTTTATGCAATGCATCACGTGTGCATGAAAACCGCGACTTTATCCAAATTGGACTTTATCTGAATCGGACTTTATCCGAGGTACCACTGTATTCAATATAGCTGTTACAGTCCACCTGCTTAAAGGTATAACCACAAAACCCATACACTTCTTTTTAAGTGTAAAAGCCCAATGTGCTTAACGGCACATTACCCGTTAAAGTTGACTCAATAATAGTCAAACCATACCTATATTTATATAAGAGTAAATCCTGCTGTGCCCAATGGACTTTAAGCCTTCATAAATGTGAATATAATTATGACTAAACCCCAAAAGGGATCCAGTTCTTTCCAGAGGTCTGTTAACTGTCAGTCAGGCTTCATTAATGCACAAGTTTCACTGACTAATTTCCTATAATGGATAGAAGCTCTATGAAAGCGAGGTCTCCTTAGAGGAATTGAATGGCTGGAATGGATTCCTATTAGGAGAAAAGCTTCACAAAATACATTTAAAAGGTTAAAACCAGATTTGATAAACAACATCTAGATGTTTTAAAAAAACAGTGTACATTAAAAGGAGGCCTACAACATTGCATATGATTATCCCTCTCACTGTAAGAAAAGAAAACAATCATACTTCTAAATCACCCCATAGCACTTAGTGCACTCTCTGGGCAGTTTAATTAACATTTTTCCCCCAACATGGTTGGTACTCGTTTTACCGACATTGGAAGGATGGAGGGCTGAGACAGAAGTAGTTTGTCTCAAACAACCTGCTTGCTCATTTATTCATTCATTCACACATTCATTTTCATTTCTATGCTGCCATAAAGGTGGCAGGCAATAATTAAAATGCAAAAATAGTTATAACACCATAAATTACTCAATTAATACTACTAATTGACTTTTCTATTAAAATCTTTTTTTAATTTATGAAGAAAGTGGCAAATTTTGGAAAGTTTCATAAAAAAGAAAACAAAGGAAATATTTGGCAGGGCAGGTGTGGGGCCCTAATGGGAACACGGTCCCCGCATGCTGGCTTATGTAAACAATTAAGAACTCTCTCTTCTTCTTTTTATAGTGGGTGCGATGGGTGGGTGGGATATGGGTCTTTTAAAGTGTTTTTATGTGTTTTTAGAACTTGTTGTAATGCCGCCCTGAGTCGGGTTCTGCCTGAATGGGCTGCATATCTAAATATGACTATTAAATTAAATTAAATTAATTAAATTTGTTTTGATTCAGAAGTTTTCAGTTAACAGAAGTAATAGTAGCATCTCCTTCATATTGATGTCTGTATTCTTTAAATAGTCCTGTACATAAATAGAAAAGTTACATGTCTTGAAGAGTTTTGGAGTAGTTGTTGGTTGTTGGGGGGGGAATATTTTTAATTTTCTGGGTCCGTTTTATCTGTGTACAGATCACCCCTCCATATCTGTGGACTCAATGCTCACAATTTCAGATATCCACAGGTTTAAAAATATTGAGGGGAAATCCTGAAATACATTATATGTATATGTATTTTATGGTGCCTTACCAGACCTGGCCACTAAAGGCCACTGTCTGCAAAGTAAAATATAGGATTCACCGTTATCCATGGTTTCAGGTATCCATGGATAAGTCTTGGAACTTATTCTCTGCTAACATGGGGTGGACAATCTGTCTTTTATACTCGTATCCCCAATCTGAAGTCACTGTTCATTCTACTTCCTCATTCTATGTAGACCAGACCTATGAAGCAAGTTTCAGCAAGATGCATTTTTAGTGTCCAACATTCTGGTTTGGACAAAATGGAATTCTAAAAATATCTTAAAAGCATGCTTGAAAATTTAAGCAAATTGTAATCAAAAGTATTGTTGTTATATGCCAAGGGTTACCAATCTTTTAAAGCCGAGGGTCAGGTCACAGACTCTGAATGACAAATGAACAATTGAATATAAAATTAAAAAAAGGAAACTCAATAGTAATGTGTTTTGGGATATATGGAATCCATTTGTAGTATATGCTCTAACAAGAGAAGATGGCATTAAGCCTAACCAGGAAGCACAAAAGTTTTGGGAATATTAAGCTTTAAAAGGGAGTACTGTGTTTGCAAGTTCTATCTTGTACAGCACCGGGGTGTGTGGGGAGGTCATTATGGGGGAAGGTAGATTGTTTGTTTGTATGTAAAATAGGGTTCATATGTAATATACGGTTTGTGTGTGTAATATAAATTCTTTTTTAAAATTTATTTCAAATTAATCTAATAAAAATATTTTAAAAAGAAAGAAAGAAAATTTAATCCACTTGTAATCAAAAGTATTGTTGTTATCCAGTGACCAGCTGATGTGTTGACTTGGGCTTCTGGGAACTGAAGTTGAAGAACAGCTGGAGGGCCAAGACTGCCCATCACTGTTATATACCAAGGGTTACCAACCTTTTCAAGCTGGAGTCCGGGTCAAACTCTCTCAGTCAGCTTCTGGGGCCAGACAACCATTTTGCCCTGCCTGCACAATGGGGTGGCCATTTTGTCCCAACAGCTTCAAAGGGTGGTCATTTTGTTTCTTGAATGCCCTATGCCCTTGGAGGGGGGGCACATGAAGTGGAGCCATCAATTACATGCCATCAATGCACTTCTAAATTATAGCATCTTTAGTAGGAGTTTAGAGATATGTGAGATGTTCAAGGAATGATTTAGCATTTCTATTCCATGAGTTTCCATGGCGAAGCAATGATTTCAACTCAGGTGTCTGAATCCTAGTCCATCATTCTGTACCATACTGGCTCTCTAGTCAAAGTATAAGAAGAAATAACAATACTGTACCCTGTTTTCATTCTTAGCAGCTAAAACCCAGAGGATAGATCAAGGGAGACACTGACATAATTTGTTTATCTGTGCTGCAATCTGTTTGCAGTACAGCAGATTTCAGGACTGAAATCCAGATGGCTAATGCTGCTAGAAGCTAAGTTTCTAACCTTTTGATTAAATGGGATATGAGTGTGTACTGGTGATGTAGTAAATGAATACTAATGCTGTAGCACATAATGGTAAAATAGGAAAGACGTTTGTCTTTTTATATGTATTTTAAAGCACTTCTCACAATTTTCACACTAGATCGAACTGTAAATTCTTTACTTACCACAGTTCAACAACCAAGTAATCTATGTGCCTTGAAATAAGGTCTAGCAAACAACTACCACATATGACACACAAATCAACAGAAAACAGTGTTAACCTTTAACTGTTTCAGATTCAACACTCTCTGATTTTGAGTTGCATAGGAACGATTTCATTGTAGAAAATACTTAGATTTTGCAAGTTATGATTTTTTAATGAAAACTGGACTACAATGTGCCTCAGCACTTGATTGCCCTGACAGAATATGGAAGGACAGATTGGAAGGAAACTTAGGCAAAGATGTCGGACAAGGGTGCATTTTATCCTCTTATATGTTAAATCTGCCCCAGAACATATCATACAGAAAGTCAGATTAGATTCAGGAGAAGGAGAAGTGGAAACTGGTGGAGAAAATATCAGTAATTTAAGATATGTAGAAGAAACTGTCAAAAAGCAGGATTGACTTGAAACAACTTTTAGTAACTAAAAGAAGGTACCAAAACAGGCCTACCACTGAACATCAAAAAGGCAAAAAAATTAACTACCTGTATGACAGTAAAGAAACTTGTTGTTTGTGATATATTGTTGTGAGTCACCCAGAGTGGTGCTTACACCAGTTGGGCAGGATATAAGTCGAATAAATAATTAAAATAAAACTTCAGAGGGGAAAAAATTGATTTATTTGAAATGTACTGAAGGATTGCTTTGCAGATACTGTATTCTGGACTGTGAAAAAGAAAAGTGAATGAATCCTAGAGCAAATCAAGGCTGAACTATTTGTAGAGACAAAAATGATGAAATTGAAACTCTTCTATTATTTATTTATTTATTTAAATTTCTATACAGCCCACTCGACCAAGGCCGACTCAGGACAGTTCACAATCATAGATAAAAACAGATAAAAACATACAGAATTAAAAACCCACCCCCTAAAAAGGGGTGCGGATACCGATGGAACCGTGGGGGAAGGCATACTCCTCTATATCAACCACCCAACTGAAGCCACCCCTCCACCAGCAACCCAAACTTGGCCCACCAGCCAGGTTTTTAGTTCTTTCCTAAAGGGCAACAACTCCGTCTGGAGACGGAGTTATACTGGCAGGAGGTTCGAAAGGGCCGGTGCGGACACAGAGAAGGCCCTCCTCCTTGTGCCAGAGAGGCGAGCCCCCCTGGCTGATGGCACAATTAGAGAGCCCCTCCGGTCCGCTCTGGTTGGACAGACAGACGTCCTTAGAGCGATGCAGTCTCTTAGGTAACCTGGCCCACTACCACATAGGGCTTTAAAGGTCAAAACCAGCACCTTGAATTGCACCCGGAGGCAAACTGGCAACCAGTGCAACTCCCGAAGCAATGGTGAGGCATGGGCATAATGCCCACACCCCATCACCACCCGGGCCGCAGCATTCTGGACCAGCTGCAGCCTCCAAATGGTCATCAGGGGCAGCCCCATGTAGAGCGCATTACAATAATGTAGTCTGGAGGTCACCAGAGCGTGAGTCACCATGAGCAAAGAGTCCCGGTCCAGGAGCAGGCGCAACTGGCGAATCACCCGAAGTTGGGCAAAGGCCCTCCTGGCCACAGCCGCCACCTGTTCTTCAAGCAGCAGCTGTGAATCCAGGAGGACCCCCAAGTTGCGCACTGTGTCAGTCTGGGGCAAAATGGCCCCATCCAAAACCAAAGATGGTAGCTCCCGGAATAGAGCAGGACCCCCTATCCATAGCCACTCAGTCTTACTAGGATTCAGTTGCAGCCCATTCGCCCCCATCCAGACCCCAACAGCCTCCAGACATCTGGGCACTCACGCTGCAAAAGGTAGAAAGCAGCAGAAAACCAGGAAGGCCAAATGAGAGATTCCCAAGGGAGTAGTCCCCCAATCTTCTGAGTACCCAATGCCTAAAAAGGGCCAGATCTTTAATCAAAATCTAACAAAATTATTAGCCTACTGATTTAGATCAAAAATGACAATCCAGAGATGAATGATGAAATGTTTTCTCAGATGCCTTTAAAACTTTGGAGGACACAGGAATATTAGGCTATATGCACAGGCTAGAAATGATATTTTAAAAAATAGATTATGAATTTGATCTAACAGATGACAGAGTTGTAGATTTAATACTATGAAATTTATTTCTTAATAAACAAACTGCCTTGAGGTTTAATTCTATACATGGTAATAATAATTTTGTGGTGATACTTCAAAAATTGGGAGCTCTACAAAAAGGGGCAGGTAGAGAGAAAAGGTGAATGAAAGGGCACTCAATGCAGTCAATACTGCTGATGTTGTGAGTTCAGTCCTGACAGGGCTCAAAGTTGACTGAGCCATCCATCCTTCTAAGGTTGGTAAAATGAGTACTCAGCATGCTAATTACTAGATGCTAATTATCTTGTGAACCACCCAGAGAGTATACCAAGATAAGGGGCAATATATAAGTGTATAGTGTACCTCGCTTAAAGAGCATAATGCGTTCCATGGGATTGTTCTTTAAGTGAGTTTGTTCTTTAAGCGAAACACCATTGTAAGTGACTAATTATGACTTCTGGCGAACCCCAATTTAGTTGTTAAGTGAGTTTTTGTTTGGTTTTAGTTGTTAAGCAAGAAAATTCTGCTCTTTAAGTGAATTAGTCTTTTTATGCAAGGTTTTACTGTAATTGCTATTATACAGAACACTGGCACCAAGCCAAACCTCAATCATGAAAAGCAAAATGGCAGCCAAGGGGAAAGAAAGTTGGCAATCACAGGTGCATGAGATGACCTCTCGCTGGAGTGGATGGAGGAGGAGAGGCAAAAGCAAACAAGGCACCCAGCCCTTGATGAGGAAAGAATGCTTTGGCATGAAGTAGCAATCTTACCATTAACCTTGCAAACCATTTGTGTGCGGCTGATAGAAATGTTCAGTATGCAAAACACTTGGTAGCCTTTTTCTAAAAATACCAGACCTTTCCCCCAAAATACCAAATCTTTTACTCTTCTTTTCCTGTCTTTTTTTGCAAAAGCAGACCAGACATCTCCTGTACCCATCCACACAACTGCTTTACACACACACATACATAGCCTTTAACATGATGATTCATGGAAAGGGGGAATGAAAAAGCAGAGTAGGGCAGATACTCTGAACTCTGCTAGCTAGCAAAGCATCCAGGTAAAGGTAAAGGTTTCCCTTGCTCAGTCGTATCTGACTCTAGGGTTCAGTGCTCACCTCTGTTTCAAAGCCAAAGAGCCAGCACTGTCTGCTTCTGCAGACGTTTCCATGGTCATGTGGCAGGCACGACTAGACACCGGGGCACACCCACCAAAGTGGTCCCTATTTATCTACTTGCAATTTCTTACTTTCGAACTGCTAGGTTGGCAGGAGCTGGGACAAAGACAGGAGCTCATTCCGTCCTGCATTACTCGGGAATCGAACTGCTGACCTTCCGCCTCCCAGTCAGCGTCTCAGCCACTTGAGCCACTGCAGTTCAGAATGGCCAAATACTAGTAGGGAGAGTATGACCAAAGGGGGTGTAGGGGTGTGACAGAAGGAACCATGGAAACCAGAATAAACCATCTTGCTATTGTATTTTTGTTAGGGAAAACCACAGGTGTGGTTCTGAGGGAAATGCCTTATGATTGATAGCAGTAAACAAGCAGGTTGGAGGACCACAAAGAAAGAGTTTAGGCGTCATATGTTGCCCAGAGGCCAAATATTAGGGAAACCTGCCTTAAGAGAAGCCACAAACTAGTCGCCCCTAGCAAGGGGGTGGCGGTACAAATCTAAGAAACAACGACGCTGACGACAACAACAACTTTCAGGAAATATGCAGGCCTGCTGAGACAGGACATTTTAGAGAGATCTCTCATTCACAGAGTGGGTCTAAGTTAGAGACAACTTGAAGGCAGATAAAAACAAATAATTATATCAGCAGAAGCAGAGAAAAATTACTTAACGTAGTGAAAATGGAAAACATTTTTGGGGGAAATAAAAACAAATGCCGAATATAAGAAACAACAATTTGAAGATAAGTAAAAAAGCTGAAAAAATAAACCATTGCATGGACAATTTCTGTGAAATATGAGAAATCTGGAAAATTAATATGTGGGTCACTTTGTAAAAAATATAATCTGCCAGTAACCAAGAATTCATGGGAATATCAAGTAGCGAACGTGTTAGAAAATGATCACATAAAGATCTTGTGGGATTTTAAGATCCAGACTGACAGACACATTGAAGATAATATAACTGACATAACAACAATAAAATGAAGAAATGTCTGAATAGTTGACATTGCAATTCCAGGAGATAAATAGGTAGATAAATAGATACCACTTCAGTGGGAAAGGTTACAGTGTTCCATACTCTCCGGGGTCTAGTCATGCTTGCCCCATGACTACGGAAACGTCTGCAGATGTAGACAGCACTGGCCATTTGGCTCTAAACCAGTGCTTCCCAATGTGGGGCATGCACCCCACAGTGGAACTTCCCAGAATTCCAGGTACATTGGCTGATCAGTGCTTTGAGGAATTGATTTAGACTTCTGGGACTTAATGTCCAAAAAACTAAAGGTTGGGAAACACTGCTCTAAATAGAGATGAGCACCACACCCTAGAGTAAGATACAACTGACTTTCAAGCAAAGGTGACCTTTACCTTTACTTTACGGTGTCCATGTTTTATTTGCCACATATTATGCTTTAATTAGGAAGTGTACTTAGGGTTTATATTTGATTTCTTATTTTAGTATTGTCTTTTACATAGTCACACTATACCTGCAGAACTTTAAACATTATTATTAAGATTACTTTGATATAATATTTTCTGTTTTCACTCTTTTCACTAAAATTTATTATCATTCACAATTTGTTCTGTATTTTAAACTGAGTTTATTTTCTCTACAGTTCTTGCTTAAATGTTATATTCAATCGCTCAGTGCAGGATACTTGTGTAATGCAAACAAGGAATTCCTTTTTATCTTTCTTAAGCACTAAAACAGGGGTTCTCAATGTTTTCCCACTGTGGGCCAGACCACGCCGCCTCAGACAGCTGAGCAGGATGGACACAAGGTTCCCCCATCACAAATGCTGCTGTAAACTGCATCCGCAGCTGTCGTAAATGTGTTTACAACCGCTGCGGGTGCATTTACAGTGCATTTTTGGCTATTTTCACCGCTTCTGGCAGCAGCGGGAGTGAGGGCAATGGGCCACATGAAGTGGTGCCATGGGCCAGATCCAGCACACGGCCCACAGGTTGCAAACCCCTACACTAAAATTACAACAATTATTACTAAGTAGGTAACAATCTACTGATCTTTCACAACAACTAAAATCAACTTCCTGAGGCAAAAGCCTTCTAGTTGTAAAAAATGTTTGGACCTATATTTCCTTGCATAAAGAAGCCTTCTAACCCAATTTGCACCAAAATATTTCTTTGACACTTTTTCAATAGCTACACCAAGCATCTAGAACTCTTTGAAAGGAAGAAGATGATGGTTCATCATAAACCAATGCACTTAAATAAGTTTATTTGGACATTCTGCACTAAATATGAAATATAATAACTCTCCTCAATGCACTTGTCTATGCTGCTCATGAAGCTATAAACTTTTATAACACTTTATTTCAGCTTTTTTATGTAAAAAAGATAATGCATTTCCTCTGTCTTACTGGCTACAGCTGCTTATTCAAGAAAAGGCTGTAAAACAATACTTTTTATGAGCCTGTCTAACTAGCCCTGCTGATGATAAAACTGAGTATCTTCCAAACATGCCACAGACTTATCTTCAGAATGGCAAAGGTATATTAATGGTTCATTGCATACTTATTTTTTGATCCAAATTAGCATAAACAGATGGAGTCTCAAACTAGCTGTATTTTCAAAGCTGCCCTCAGTGTTGAAAAAGATGCTTACTCTGCAGAAAAACTGAATACCAACACTAAAAGTATAATCATTGCTTTTGAGTACTATTTGTATATGTATTTGTCACATCATCAGTTCTGTGCTAATGCACATTACCAGTGTGAGAAGCCACAGTGACAGTTCTGCACATTTGCCATAAAATAACCATTAGCACTCTGCGAAAAATTTCCCAGACAAAGCAAAAGTGTCCAGGCACCTTAGAGACTAACAGATTCATTTCATGTTTCTGAGGAAGTGGATTGTAATGTGTGAAGTTCACAGCAAGGACCAAATCTGTCAGTCTTTCAGGTGCCATGCCTCTTGCTTCTCTTACTGTTATTCATGTGGAAACAAGCTGGCAGCCTCTCTGAAAACAAAGGGTTTTTTTGCAACAGACTAACAAGATATCTCCACAAATCAAAAGCTATATTTCATCATGTACATAATCCAGAAAATAAAATTCATGCTTTCCAATGTCACAACGTAGGATTTAATTTTCAATCCCATGTTCAAAAGATCTGAACTGTGTGACCATCTATATTTGGTAAGTGGTTAAGTATTTCTGCATTACATAAAAAAGCAAACTGACATATCCATTTAATGTCTTGCAGTATGCTGAGCATCAAATCACACACACCATTTAGAAATCCCTTCTGTTGTGATATGTCTGAGGAAAAATCCACAGTCCTTACCACCACCTTCTGGCTCATCCTATTATTTCTACCATGCATACAAATGTTGTATTATTCTTTTATAATACAGAACATACATATGTCATCATAGCTGTATCATTACCAGTACAAAGTTATTTGCCTCAGGATACTACTTTACATTTGAACTATTATTGCAACATGTACAATATAACACTTTTGCTTTCTATCAAGTTTCTATCAGAATATCCTTTGTATTATTTCTAGGATATTTTAAAATATATATTTAATAGAAGCCGTTATTTTAACATATCCGTTAGAATTCTATTGGTTTTTGCAAAAAAAATTGTGCAAAACAAAATCCAAATCCCATCCTAGCCTACCAAAATATTTATAATATATTAGAGTTCTAAGAATTCAAAATATGAATATATGACAGCACCCAAAAATCTAATTGTTGAGGCCCTTGTAAAGTGAGAACATCTTCCTAAGCAGCAAAATTTATCATCCATGTATATAAAAACATTTTCTCTTCATCACCCTCCCTGCAGTTCCCTATAACTTCTGGGAAATACAACACAGATGTTCACCCAGGAAGGGTACAAATGAGTAGACGATAGCCATAGCAATTAGGAAGGCTAAAGCTCTGGATGAGCTTATTTTTGTCAAAGAAGTCGTAAACATCAAAATATGGTTTTTTAACTGTGTTTAAAGCAGGGGGAAAAAGTAGGAAACCGTAGGTCCATTGGAAGGAAGGATGCAAAGCACTGAAAGATGACAAAGAGATAGCAGAATTTCTGAAGAAACTCTTTCTTGTCCAGAAGAAAAATAGTGTTCAATTCAGTACAGTAGACTCAATGTGATGTAGTGGATGAAAGGGACTAAGACTCAGAAATTCTGGGTTCAATTTCTCTTGAGCCATGGAAGCTTACTTGGACTATGGAACTGGCAATACCATTCCTGAAATATCTCACCTTGAAAACTACAGTAAGGTCACTATGAGTTGGTTCCAACTAGATGGCACATAACACAAAGTAATAGTACAGGTAGAAGAAAGGATACTCAAGATACATTAAGAAGCATTATGGTACTATCTAGATCAGTGTTTCCCAACCTTTGGTTTTTAAGACTTCAATTCCCAGAAGCCTAAGTCAATTCCCCAAAGCACTGATCAGCCAATGTACTGACTTAAGCTTATGGGAATTAAAGCCCCCCTGTGCATACCTGTCAACCTTCCCCGATTGGCCGGGATTTCCCGATTTTCGGTGCCGATTTGCGCCATTTCCTGCCCGCAGCTGCCAAAACCCTGGAATTGGCAGCGGGGGAGGGGAGAGGTACTGTGCATCCCTTCTGCGCAAGTCGCATTCTACACAAGCGTAAAAGGGTTCTATGCAAGCGTAAAAGCCTTCTACACATGCGTAGAACGCAACTTGCGCAGAACCGTTGTGCGCAGGTCCCGGATTGTCCGGAGCCACGGTTGACAGGTATGCCCCTGTGGGGTGTGAGACCCACATTGGGAACCACTGGATCTAGATATTTTAAATTAAATCAAGTATCCAGGGGAAGATGAACTTTATTCAAGGGTATTGAAAGAAACTTTGAGAAGATAGGATGTCTTTGAAGACTGGAAGAGAGCAAATGTCACCCCATCTTCAAAAATGAACAGACAGCTATCAAACAATTATGTGACATAAGAAACTAGGAAATCTACCAGAAGAGATTACAGAATAGCCAGTCTGTGAACACTTAAAAAACAAAAACTGCAATTTCTATGACCCAGCATAGGTTTCAAAAAATGTCAAGCCAGATTAACCTTATATTTCCTTTTCATAAAGTCACATGCTTGGTAGATGAGGAAAATGCTGTAGATATATAACAAATGTTGAATTTCAGCAAGGCCTTTGACATGGCCCCTCACTGTGTTCAATTGGTTATGTTAGTAAACTAGATTAAGTGAATTTATAAATGACTGACAGGCCTTGCCCAAAGAGAGTTCACAACTGATTCTCAACATATTAGAGCAAATGATAAATTAGGTAACACAGGGTTCTGTCCAAGGCCTGGTGTAGTTCAGTATCTCTATAAACAATTTGAATGGGTGTGTGGAAGCAATATTCATTAAATTTGCAGATGACACTAAACAGAGAGGGGTACTTAATACTTCAGAAGACAGAATCAGGTTTTAAGACAGAATTGGAGAACTGAGCCAAAACAAATAAAATGAGTTGCAACAGAGATAAAATAAAATTCTACGCTCAAGCAGGAAAAATCATATGCGCAAATATGGGTAACAGCTGGCTTAGCAGTAGAAAAAGCTCTAGGGGTCTCAATAGACAGGAAGCTAATCATGAGTCTACAATGTGATATGAAAGTGAATAAAGCAAATGCAATACTAGGCAGCACCAACATCCTTTGCCTGACAGACTTTTGGATTCATCACAGCCTCATCTGGTTTAGTGTTTTAGCGTAGCCATGTACCTGCCATCTTGGATAGGTGGGATTATGCTGTAAGGCAATATATGTGGTTCTGTTTATCTTCTTAAACAACACCAGTTTTGTCAATTTTTGTCTTTGGGGAAAATATGTCAACACGATAACAATTTCCCACAATCCATAAGGAGCCACTGCGTGCTTACACAGCTTCTCACCACTTTAGGAAGTTAAGCAGTTTGCATTCTTGATTAAAATCATGCTAGTGCATAAAATAACCCAGATCAGACATCTTTCTTCTGACACCACAACTGTAGGACTGGGAAACAGGGTAAGCTTTAGCAAATAACACATTTTGCTTCAGTTATGATGACTAGATCTAGCCATTGCCAAACCTTCAAGGGATTACTAATTTAGACTGTACCTCCAACAGATACCCACTTGGCATGACTACTGATCGTGTAAACTGGAAAATTTTGGGAGCTGAAGCCAAAAATGTACCTTCTCCTAGCTCTGCCCATAGGTCAGCACTGTTTTAACCTGTAGCCAAATCCCGACACAGTAACAGAAGCTTTCCCAATATCTCAAGATAATAAATAATCCAGCAAGACTCACTGTTCTGGTGTGTATTCTGCAAGTCACTTAATCAAAACAATTTAAGACTCCATTTGGGTTAGTCATGCAAAATATACATCATAATCACTGTCACCATCACCACCACCTGATATCAGCATGAAAGAAAGAAAAATCTCTAAAACATTTTTAGAAATCATCAGCAATATTTTCATAAGAGGTTTTATTCATTATCTTTATAGTCTACCTTTTCCTCCCTGGGATAGTACAACTAAAAGACTAAATAGAGCACATGGCATACATTTGATGTCCAATCTATCTTCAGTTTCAAACAGACAAGATCAGCAGGATTACTGCATATTCAGCAAGCTGAAATACATTATATGCCTTCAGAACATTCCCTTGGCTGTTTGATGCTCTCTTTTCTCTGTGCATCTTCTTTAATGCTATGCAGTCAAGTGGCTAGAATTCATGAATAAGCTAAATGTAGAACATTCAGCTGTTGAACCCAAACTCAGTTATGGAAAATTAAAATTCATGGTTGTTTCACAAGTAGCCCTAATCAAAAGTCAATTCCTATCTTGTCATTTTCTAAAGCATAACTGACAGATTGAAATGGGCTGGAGGTCTCTCTTGTCCGATATTCATCTATGTTTACATCTACATATGCATACCTAGGGTCCAAGATGTAACTGTTCCCAGAAGTGATGTGCTACTGCAGATGGCATGCATGTACATAAAATGAATCATCAGCTCTGCCAACCACCACCAGATGAAAATATGAATGGTTCCCCAGATGAATATGCAGAAATTAGACTTCACACTGCAGCATTCTTGTTTTCTAATCTGAATTAGGAAGGGAGAAAGAAATACATATTAACCTTATAGCAATTATGTGGTTTGATATACACAGCTACTAAATTCCTTTTAGATTCAGAGTCAATTATTCCTCTGTAAGAACAATAGTCTAGCCAGGTCATCCTGCTATGGTAATAGAGTAGACCATACTGCCAGCGACTCAATGCCGAGTGTCAGGCATCTTGATGGAGGGCAGCAGATTCATCAATACTGGCCTGGGGCTGAGGAGGACTTTGTGTGCCAAAAGCGGCCAGGACCAGAAAGTGACTCGCAGAACTGGATCAGTGGTATGGGGTCATGCTGCAATGCAGAAGGCAGATGAAGGGCCACTGTATTATATTCTCAGGACAGTCTTCATGGCTGATCGCCATGATGCTCGCCAATATGCAGATTCAGATATGGCAGCAGAAGAAGAAGGGCAAAACAAGTTTGGTTCACACTTTGTAGTTCATATTTCCAAACGAGTATGCAATTATCTTTCAGGTTTTTCACTGACTAAAATTTTGCATTTAGTTTCACAATACATGTTTAAGCCTAGACCTGAACATAATAATGTACATAATTGGGAAAATTGTAACAATACACATTGAAGGAAAATTGGTACATTAAAGCATATGACTTTGTGTACCGTATATCAAGTATGTCAAAAAAAATCATGCAAAAGCTGAGTAGAAGGAACTTGTTTCTCATATCATAATGAACACATCCCTAATTGTAAGCAAACATGCATGGATGCCACTATTAATATAAGCAGGTTTTTTTAATAAACGTTCTCAAGTTGTAAATCTTTCAAAAGCAAAGACTGATAAGTAAAACTGACTAAATGCTGAATGCACTGCTTTGGTGAATGCAATTAGAGTCTTGAAATCTTTGGTTGACATACAGTTTTTGTATGTATCTTAGGTATATTAATAAGTTGCTGGCTGTATGGTCTACTCCATTACAATTTCAGGATGTAACCTGACTCCCTAAAGGGGCCAATGACTATTGGCAGATGAACCCCTTTAGGTGGGGTGATGGCTCCCTCAATGGAGGAAATACCACTGGAAACCATCATATCAGGCCCAATGGCAAAATGAGCAGAGGAGGAACCACTTCACTATTCTGATTCCCAACAGTTATGGAGGTGGAAGAGGCCATGCCAGATGGACTGGCTGTGAAGGCACACCTTGTTGATATTCTCAAGGCTGCGGCAGTCCATTGCAGTCCAGGTGTTAAATCATGCATGTTTCATTTCATGTGTGCCGCAGGAGATGGCTCCGTGATCACAGTATGTGCATCACTTCATGGCAAGCTGGGATTTGCCTTAAACAAATTCACGCCAGTGGTATTTTTCCAGAATTCCAGGAAAAAATGTATACTCGGATATGAGTAATTGCCGCCAATATTAATAAGGCCACTAATGAAGTTAAAATGAAGAATGCTTCAAATTTAATGGCCAAATCTTATTGCTTAGCATCCTATTGCTTAGCATAGTAAATCTGACTACTCTAATACAATCTCTGTGTTAAGGAACAGGATTATGACCAATGAATTACCTATGCACAAACCACATCTACAAAGAAAACAACATAAAGAGGTCGCTAAGTGTTCTGCTCGCCTGTTAACTGTTGTCTACATACCAAGGACACACAGTAAATCCTATACTGAAGTTTGAAAGCAGCTTATGACATAAACTAGTTCCTTGGAAGCTCTGAATGTTTCTGACAGTCTTGCAATCCTAAAATGCAAGTACTTTGAGCTACCTTTCAAAGTACATGAATCATGTGCTGCAGCTATCCAATTGCCAATTCAAACACCCAAAGGCTCTAGCTGAGATATGATAGCATTTTCCCCAGAGTGCAAGTTACTTAATGATGGAACTACAGGAAATCAGATATAGACAGAATGTCAGAAAAAACCTCTCAACTGTTAGAATAGTAGGGCAATGGAGCCAATTACCTGAGAAAGTGGTGAGCACTCTAACATTGGAAGCATTCAAAAGAAAATTGGACTACCGTCAGTCAGGTCTCCTTTGATTTGTATTCCTACATTGAGCAAGTGGTTGGACTTGATACCTCATAGGCCTCTTCTAACTCATTTATTCTATGATTCTGTGAGACAGTCATCTAACATCATTCCTCCATTTAAACTAATGATTCCCAAACCTTTCAGCAGCATATCAATTTCTGCTTTTTTAAATGACCCTCATGCCTCTTCACCGCACTTCTCTACAATCATTCCATAATCCTTTAACAAAAATAAACACGCAAACTTGGTTTGTAATTTAAGATAACAAAAAGGACAAACCATTTCTAAAAATATGTTAAATTTATTTTGTCTTATGGAGCTGTGGTTAAGCTGCTGTACTGCAACCAAAAGGTTGTTAGTTCAATCCAGGTTGGCCCATCCTTCCATCCTTCCAAGGCTGGTAAAATGAGTACCCAGTATGTTGGGGTCAAAATGCTAATTACCTTGTGAACCACCCAGAGAGTACACTATGCACTATGGGGTGGTAAAGGTAAAGGTAAAGTTTTCCCTTGCTCAAAACCCAGTCGTATCCGACTCTAGGGTTCAGTGCTCATCTCTGTCTCAAAGCCGAAGAGCCAGCGCTGTCTGCTTCTGCAGACATTTTCGTTGTCATATGGCAGGCATGACTAGACACTGGAGTGCACAGAACGCTGTTACCTTCCCACTGAAGTAGTCCCTATTTATCTACTTGCAATTTCTTGCTTTCGAACTGCTAGGTTGGCAGGAGCTGGGACAAAGATGGGAGCTCATTCCGTCCTGCAGTACTCGGGAATCCAACTGCTGACCTTCCGCCTCCCAGTCAGCGTCTTAGCCACTGGCTGGCACCAGCATCAGCTGATGTCTGAATCCATCACCCTATGCCAGTGATGGCGAACCTTGGCACTCCTGGTGTTCTGAAACCTCAATTCCCAGAAGCCCTGATCAGCAGGAGTGCTGACTTAGGCTTCTGGTCATTGAAGTCCAAGAACACCTGGAGTGCCAAGGTTCGCCATCACTGCCCTATGATGAGCCAAGTTTAATTGTGAATCTATTAAGAAAATGAAGCAAAGGAATGTTTCTTCTGTGGTTAAGAAAAATGGAATAAGGAAACACCTTGTTCAGCTAACTTCCAATATCTTTATTTTATAACTCCATCCCACCCCAATCTCTTAGGCTAGCTCTGTTCAATGCTGACAAATGATTGCATAGATGATTGGCTTATTCTCTGAAAATAATGGAAGATTACTTAATAGCTCTTATTATCTCTTTCAGTAAGCTTGCCGGATGCTTTCACTATACTATTCTGACTCATCTTTAATGACACTGCACTTGCAGCGAGTACTTTGAAGAAACTTCAGTATTTCAAAGTACTGGAAACGGGGTGGAGAGCTGGTAATTCAGTTTTGATGCATGCCACTCAGACTGCAATAAGCATGTCGATATATCCATTTCCTGTTCTGCACCCAATAATAAAATAAAATGTGCATTCATACACGTGCCATGTATCAGCTTTAAAATAAAATGTGGATTCATACACACCAAAATGTTTGGGACCATTGAGTGGTTAATTTTAGTGGCAAATTAGTGCAAAAATTATTACAGCAATGAATTCAATGAAAGTAGCCAAGGGTCCAGGAGAGAGGGATGTAGTTGCAAACCCTCATCAACTATTGCCAATCACTACAGCCTTTTAAAAAAAAGAATCAAATCTGCACTGGCCTTAAACACTGCTAGTAGCTCTAACCCATTTATGTTTGAACTGTCTTCTATTGGTTAAATTGGAGTTGTCATCCACAACAACAGTTGCTTTGGTAGTTCAAGAGTCACAGCCAGTACGTTGGAGTTGCTATCAATGCATTGAAGGAGGCCACGTACTAGGTAGGCATGCAGTATTATCCCTATTGTAGATGCCATGAGACCTAGAAGCCACTATGTCACAAGAACTGTGACTCTTACACATTGTTAAAATTGGTTTGTCAATGTCATTATTTTGGTCATTTCCCCTCCCCCCAAAATAAGTAAGCTCTTGTATTTGTGGAGTCTAGCAATGCATTTATGTAGTAAGTTGTCTAGCGTGGCTCCACATTTTTCTAGAATCACCCAAAGATAAAGATATGCCAAGATACTTAGCATAAAGAAAATATATACAGTGGTACCTCGGATAAAGTCTGATTCAGATAAAGTCCGATTCGGATAAAGTCGTGGCTTTCTTGCACACGTGATACATCGGAAAAAGTCCAAACCCGCTAAAAATGGATGTTATCCAAGGTATTTGGTATAGGAACCTTGGATAAAGTCCATTACTAGACGTTATCTGATGCATCGCTCATTTGATTCAGATAAAGTCCAAAATAGGATAAAGTTCAAACTTGTGGAGTGGAGTTCGGACTTTATCCATGGTTCTACTGTATTTCTATCTCGATTATGGAGTTGATTATAAGAGCTTTCATGAAACAGTGGTTAATCTGCTGCACTGCAGCCAAAACTCTGCTCACAATCTGAATTAAATCCTGACAGAGTTAACTCAATCATCCATCCTTCCAAGGTCGGTTAAATGAGTACTCAGCATGTTGGGGGCAAAATGCTAATTAACTTGTGAACCGCCCAAAGAGTGCACACTAAGCGGGGCAGTACGTAAATGTAATTGCTATTGCTATTGCTATAATATACCACAGTTTAACCATGATTAGCAGTTCCAGACTAAGCCAGGATTTTTAAAGATGAGTTAAGACCTGGCCTGTTTGAAGCTAGTAAATATAACCCCTTGTTTCTTATAAAATAGAGAACTATGGCTGGAGACTTCCAAGTTTAATTGTGGCATGCTGCAAAAGGGAAGAAACAGGCAAAAGGCTAGAACATGTATCAGCAATAAATTACAGGCAAAAGAATGGAACATGTATCAGCTTTAAAATTAGAGACACAATCCCACTGTCTATCAGTCAGAAAAGATAGTGAGATGGGTGAAAGGCCTGCTTCACTACAAGCAAACTTCCTGTGATCAGTGAAATACGTAACTGTTAGCAAATTTCCCTTCAAAATTCAACATGAAGATCTACATCCGTTCTACTCCCCAGCTCTCATTCTGCATATTATCATGTAAAATTATGGAAATATGGCAATGCTTAAAATATTATCCATTTAAAAATCTCATGAACAAAATTTTGCAAGTAAAAGAATGTGCATCTTAAATAAATGAGAAACCAGTATGCATTGAAATGTTCATGTGCTGCTTCTTAAGATGCTAAAAAATGCAATGCCTTATGATTAAATGGCAATGTTTCTTAGAACACAACAGTATCTAATTCCATCAGATTTGCAGTACATACAATTTTTTTACTTCTAGAACCACCCAAATGTAGGTCCTATCAGCCATCTACTTAAAGCCCCACTTATAGAAATTCCAGAGATAGAGACTGCTAACTGAAAGCTGTCCCAGCCACTGACATAAGCCTTTAGAATAAGTGAACCATCAACCTCATTGTTGTTGTTGTTGTTCAGTCGCACAGTTGATTCCGACCCTTTGCGACCCTATGGACCATTATCCTCCAGGCACCCGTCCTCCACCATCATCCTCAGCCCACCCAGCTCTGTGCCCACTGTGTCCACAATACCATCTAGCCATCTCATCTTTGGACGCCCCCTTCTTCTTTTGCCTTCCACCTTTCCCAGCATCAAGGCCTTCTCAAGTGAATCCTCCCTTCTCATTTGATGTCCAAAATACTTCAACTTCATCTTTACTATTTAACCCTCCAATGAACAGTCAGGGTTGATTTCTTCTAAAATTGACCTATTTGTTCTATTTGCTGTCCAGGGGACTCTCAGGACTCTCCTCCAAAACCACATAGCTCATTGATTTTATTATCAAACTGCTCTTCCCATTTGACATTTGATTCAAACACTCAATGAAATCTAAATGTTTATTATTTAAACCCAAAAATTTGGTCCTTTCCTTCAAGCACCAGAAAGCATTTCTGACAGTCCTTCAGTACTAAAGAATGCTAATTTGTCCAGCTTGCCTTGTTAGCTGGAAGGTCGGCAAATCGGCAGTTCAAGGCCCAAGTACTGCATGACGGAATGAGTGCCCGTCTCTATCCCAGCTTCTGCCAACCTAGCAGTTCTAAAGCAAGAAATTGCAAGTAGATAAATAGGGACCACTTCGGTGGGGAAAGATCTTGGGGACATGAAAGGAGCCTCATTTGGGGCGTCCCCTGAGCGGAGTTCCTCCAGCAAAAACCTTTTCAACCCAGAAAGCATCTTTGTGTGCTTCTGACATGATTTTTAAAAAGTTATTTATTTGTTTGTTTGTTTGTTTGTTTATATACCGCCTTCCTCGCCCTGGGGCGACTCAAGGCGGTTTACATTTCATAAAATATACATAGGGGCCCAGTTCCTTTATTGTTTCCTTACAAGAGTACAGTATAAGGCACTAAACAACACTGGCATGGAGAAAAGGTAAAATAATAATTGCACAAATGCTCAATACTACTCCCAACCTTCATAGATATCACCATCTTTTGTAGTTCCTCCTGCATCTGTTCAAATCCATGTAAAGCATAGCTGAAGAATTAGTGAAACTCCAGATGCTGAGCTACAAATCCCATCTGATCTAAACAACTGTAGCATACAATCATAAAACAACTGACTTGGAAGGGGCCTTTTAGGCCTTTGAGTCCAACCTCCTGCTCAATGCAGGAATCCAAATCAAAGCAGATCTGAAAAATAATTGTCCAATTTTCTCTTGAATGCCTTCAGTGCCCAGTATGTCCTGAGGTATTTGGTTCCACTGTCACACTGCTCTAACAGTTAAGAAGTTAACTATAATGATAATGGTTAATCAAAATCTTGAAGACCAATGGTTTCCCACCTCTGACACAAATACTCATTGAGCATCACAATGGCTGTACTTAGAACACCACAAAAACACCACCTATCAAGGTGCTAAAGATCACTTATGTGATATCTTAAATCTGTCATCAGACTTCATTGGAGCTATGTTAGTGGTGGTGAACCTATGGCACATGAGCCAGAGGTGGCACTCGGAGCCCTCTCTGTGGGCACCCTTGTGGTTACCCCAGCACAAAGTTTGCCCCATCCCTCTGCTCAGCAGTCCAATGGGGAGTTTCCTCCCTCTTCTGTTTCTGTGTTGGCACTTTGTGATAAATAGGTGGGTTTTGGGTTGCAGTTTGGGCACTCTGTCTCTAAAAGGTTCACCATCACTGAACTATGCCATCCAGAGCCCTCACACAGGTCCACACTAGTACAGGAACAAGTGAAAACAACTAAAGTCAGGTTATTAAAGAGAAGTTTTAAATCAAATAATTATGATTGCAGCAATATTGAAGAACTACTGTTACCTGAGTATAAAATTCATCAAAAGTGATAATGGGTCCATTGTGAAAAACAGGATAATAGAACACATATGCCAACATCCAAAGAAATGAGTGCTCCATCATCTTGGTAGATCTTTGGCAACAGTATTCGAGACTGAAACTTGTGTAATAGAGGCAACGGACAGTCAAGGTGAAAAGAAGCAAATAGTACTCATCTTCACTGCCATACCAGCCTCTCTGTAAAATAAAAGCAGTTTGAAAATAATATGAAATGTCACTTATGCAGATAGATACAAAGAACACTTATGACAAAAGCTTTAATGCTACACAACACAAACCACAAATTAATCATTTTGCTCTTATCTATTATTTATACAATAAATAGAAGGAGCTTACTGGGCAAGGAACAACATTAAAGGAAGTTATGGCTGAGGCAGTTGAATCCTTCAAAGCCCTAAAAGATGCTGGAATCAAGCTACTACATGCTATATATCAGCAGATTTGGAAAACAAAGCAGTGGCCACAGGATTGGAAAAGATCAGTATATGTCCCAATTCCAAAAAAGGGAAATGCCAAAGAATGTTCAAATTATCGAACAATTGCTCTCATCCCACAAGCTAGCAAAGTGATGCTCAAGATAATAAAGGATAGACTGCAGCAGAACTACCAGAGGTGCAGGCTGGGTTCAGAAGAGGCAGGGGGACCAGAGACCACATTGCCAACACACGTTGGATCATGGAGAAAACAAAGGAATACCAGAAACAAGCTTACTTCTGTTTCATTGACTACACCAAGGCCTTTGATTGTGTGGACCACAACAAAATGTGGCAAGTATCAGAACACCTCATATGTCTCATGAGAAATCTGTACATGAGTCAAGAAGCAACAGTTAGGACAGAGTATGGAATGACGGAGTGGTTTGGAATAGGAAAAGGAGTAAGACAAGGCTGCATTTTGTCACCCTACTTATTCAACTTATACACAGAGAACATAATATGCAATGCAGGGATAGAGGAATCACAATATGGGATCAAAATTGCTGGGAGAAACATCAACAATTTGAGATATGCAGATGATACCACCCTAATGGCAGAAAGCGAGGAAGACCTAAAGAAACTCCTGATTAGGTTGAAAGAAGAGAGTGCAAAAGCTGCCTTGAGACTCAATATCAAGAAAACCAAGATAATGGCAACAAGCCCTATAAGTCCCTGGAAAATAGATGGGGAAGAAGTAGAAGCAGTAACAGATTTTACTTTCTTAGGATCCAAGATCACTGCAGATGGAGATTGGAACCATGAAATAAAAAGGCGACTGATTCTTGGGAGACAAGCTATGAAAAACCTGGGGAACATAGTGAAAAGTAGAGACATCTCACTGCAAACAAAGGTCTGCATAGTCAAAGCAATGGTATTCCTGGTGGTAATGTATGGCTGTGAGAGCTGGACCATTAGAAAGGCTGAGCGAAGAAAAATAGATGCCTTTGAGATGTGGTGCTGGAGGAGAGTTTTGAGAGTCCCTTGGACAGCGAGGAGAACAAATAGGTCAATATTAGAAGAGATTAGCCCTGAGTGCTCCTTAGAAGGACAAATAACAAAGATGAAGCTGAAATATTTTGGACATCAAATGAGAAGAGAGGATTCACTTGAGAAGGCCTTGATGCTGGGGCAGGAGGAGGGCAAAAGAAGAAGGGGACAGCCAAAGATGAGATGGCTAGATGGTATTGTAGACACAATGGGCACGGGGCTGTGTGGACTAAGAAGGATGGTGGAGGACAGGGGTGCCTGGAGAGCGATGGTCCATGGGGTCGCAAAGAGTCAGAATCGACTGTGCGACTGAACAATAACAAAAAATGGCTGAGGAACTCAATGTCCCCTACGTCACTTGGAGGACCCTGAATAGGCTGAGGGTCAGAGTCCCTAAATGCAAGACCAACATGCTCAAATGTGGGCTGCTGGTGGACAAGAATACACGGTGTGAATGTGTAGAGAGACAGAACCCGGCTCATTTACTTGTCTGCCGATTGCTGCCAGAGACATGCACCGATGAGGACTTGGATCAAGGATTCCAAAGATTGTTGGCTTGACACACAATTGTTTTATTTTATTTCTGCCCCACCTTTCTCCCAGTGCAAGACCCCAAATGGCAAACTACATGAATTAAAGTGAATACAGCTAGAACACACTAAGTTACAATACTAAACTATCATATTAAAAGTAAACACTGAACTAAAATAAATCTCTATGTAAACAGGAGAAAAAGGAAAACCCAACATTCATTCTTAAAATGTTCTTTTCCTGCAGTCAATCAATGGTACCAATTTCTGGCCATGTCAAGTTCCCAGAAAGATCAAGTCAGACACTGCACAACTTTTGCATTCACAAAGCAAAAAGAATAAGAAACTGAAATCCAGCAATGTCTCCACTAGGATCGTTGCTAAAATACTTCAGGCTTCTTCCCTCACCTAATCCCTCAATGGGTGATTCTCCCTACCTATATCTTAAATGCACATACATGGTACTGTTATGCAAGGATGGAATTTCTTTTCCTCTTTCAGGTGCTTTCTGGACAATTACAGAAAGAGAGAGGTATGCAAGAATGTAGAACTTTCTTCTATAATATGGTAAGGCCTGTGACATTAATGTTCTGTTTCTTTAATGAAAGAGAGGAGGCTTGTGCTTTTATTCTCTTCATCATCCTTTTAACTGAAATGGTCAACAGGCTCACAGAATATGTGACTTCACGTTGTTGTTCATGTTGTTCAGTTGCACAGTCGTGTCTCACCCTTTGTGACCCCATGGACCACCGCACACCAGGCTTCTCTGTCCTCCGCCATCCTCCATAGCCCACACAGATCTATGCGCATTGCATCAACAATGCCATCTAGCCATCTCACCCTCTGCCACCCCCTTTTCCTTTTGCCTTCGATCTTTCCCAGAATCAAGGCCTTCTCAAGTGAGTCCTCTCTTCTCATTTGGTGGCCAAAGTACTTGAGCTTCATCTTTAGTATTTGTCCTTCAAAGGAGTAGTCAGAGTTGATTTCTTTCAAGATCAACTGATCTGATCTCCTTGCTGTCCAAGGGACTCTCAAAAGCCTCCTCCAGCACAGTTCAAAGGTGTCTATTCTTCTGTGTTCAGCCTTCCTTATGGTCCAGCTCTCATTTTACTACTGGGAATACCATTGCTTTGACTATTCGGACTTTTGTTGGGAGGGTGAAGTCTCTATTTTTTATTATGCTGCCCAGGTTTCTCTTAGCTTGACTCCCTAGAATTAAGCGTCTTTTTGTTTCATAGCTGCAGTCACCATCTGCAGTGATCTTGGATCCCAAGAAGGTAAAGTCTGTCACTGCTTTAATTTCTTTCCCTTCTTTTTGCCAGGGAGTGATGGGTCTGGATGCCATGAGCTTGTTTTTTTTGATGTTGAGTTTCAGCCCAGCTTTTGCACTCTCTTCTTTCACCCTGATCAAGAAGCTCTTTCAGTCTTCTTCACTTTCTTCTATTAGGGTAGTATCATCTGCATATCTTAGGTCGTTGATGTTTCTCCCAGCAATCTTAACTCCAGCTTGTGATTCATCCAGCCCTGCATGGCACATGATGTACTCTGCATATAAATTAAATAAGCAGGGTGACAATATGCAGCCTTGTCATACTCCTTTTCCTATTCTAAACCAATTAGTTGTTCCATATCCTGTCCTAACTTTTGCTTCTTGACTCGCATACAGATTTCTCAAGAGACAGATGAGGTGGTCTGGTATTCCCATCCCTTTAAGGACTTGCCACAGTTTATTTTGGTCCACACATGACCATAAACAAGACAATAATTAAGAAAATAATTACCTCTATTTCCTCCAGAGCAGGCAGGTGTAAAGTTGACAAAAGAAGCAATGAGCTCAGCCACGTCAGAATGGGGTTCTTTAACTGAGCAACCAAATATGAGGCAGTTACATGTAAGAAAATCAGTATTAGACCACTGGTACCCAACAGAAACCAACAGGATGCCATGCCATAGGCCATCAGAAGCCACGGTTTGTACTGAAAAGACAGGAAAAATAATGGTTGAAACATTATTTTTAAAAGTCTCCTTTCAATAGAGGGCATGTTAGCTGTTAGCTTTGTTTACTCTCTGAGATGCTTGCACATACTAACACGGCTACCACTTCAAAAAGTATCCAGTATGAAGATCTCATGGGGAGGGGTGAATGGTTCACCTCCTGAACTCAGACTCCTGACGTGAAATGATCCTCACCTAATGGGAAGCCCTGGCTTCATACTGGCTTCCAGAAACATGAATTTCTACTCTGTGCGCATCATGAATAAAGCAGTGGAAGCAAACACATTCACATATCACAATTTGCTACAGAAAATTAAGCAGCAAATCATAATCTTAGTTGCCAGTAAGACATGGTAAAGAACTGTACAAAAGTTCCTATGATGCTCCAAGTCTGTCAATCTATCTGTGAGGCTAAAAAGCAACCACTGGAGTGATTTCAGCTGTAAACAGGTAATCTCTGCCACTGTTTCTTAAAAAGAATTGAAAACGCAACCAAGCAATGTACATAGATCTATCATAACGCATTCTGCAGGTACATGGACTTTTAAATAGGCTTCTTATTCTCAGGCATTTATTCACTACAAGGTGCTGAACTAGACAAATGCTTCATCTTCTCCATGAAAATTATTCTTTCTGAAGCCACTCTAATGACTGCCTTTGTCAACTCATGTCTCTACAAAGTACAGATTATGCCAAAGAATTTGGACAGGATTGGCAAATGTTTCATTTTAGTTTTAGAATAGGCCGCCTCAGTGGATCATAGACATGTATCCATTTATCTATCATATTTGAATTCTATTCACTTAGTGTACTTCAGGCTAACGGTAAAACATTGAGCTCTGAGAATAAACAAACAGTTGAAATTCAGGTCCTTCTGGATCGACATCCAACACTCTATTCATACAATGGAACTAACACCAAGAGTCATTCCCATAATATCTTCCAAACAGGGTGTCACATAAAAAGTAATCATAAAATGGGATGTTATACTGTGGACAGGCAAAAATACTGAAGGCAAGGATTGCCTTTTTTTTTCTTCTGTGCTCCCAATACTGGTACTATAAACCAGTGATGGTGAACCTTTTAGAGACCGAGTGCCCAAACAAAGGGGTGAACTCTGTGCTGGGAGGAGGGAGGAAGTTCTCCCATTGGGCTGCTGGGCAGAGGGGCGGGGCAAACTCTGTGCTGGGGGAAGGATGAAGCACTCCAATTGGGTAGCTGAGCAGAGGGATGGGACAAACTCTGTGCTGGGGCAACAGCCGTGCATGCCAACAGAGAGGGATGGGAGTGCCCCCTCTGGCACATGTGCCATAGGTTCACCACAACTGCTATAAACCATAACTGCTATTAGCAGCTAGACCTCCGTTCTAGCTGAAGTCATTCATCCAGATAGCTTTTTAAATTATTCCAATTCCAATTCCAATTTTAATTTGTATCCCGCCCCACTCAGCACATGGCCAACTCTGGGCAGCATTACAACATAAATGAAAATACAATATACAGTAAAAAATACAAGCAAAATTGATATCTATATAAGCACAATATGTAATATAATACACATTACAATAAAATAAACAGTCCCTAAACTATTCCAAAATAAATAAAATAAAGTAGAATATTATAAATTACGAACAGGGCTACAGTAAAGTTATACAAAATTCACACTTACAAGGTTTACAAAGCAACTACACATCATATAAAAATGCTATTTAAATACTAATGTTGACAAATTTAGATAAACATTATCCTTGGCTATTAAGTGTCCCCGAATGGAGCCCCCACTGTTCAACGCCCATAGACGGAGCCCCATGGCTCAGAAACAACAATGAACAGAGCCAAGGCTCAAACGTCCTCACGTTCCCCAACGAGGATGTGACACAGCTGGGCTTCTCCCACCTTCCCTGATCAACTGGGCCAGGGAAGGGAGCTGAGATAGTAAGGGCAGCTGCGCTCCAACCTCCCCTGACCAGCAAGGCCAGAGGAGGGAGCCGAGATGTGGCAGCGGCTCCGGAATGCCAATGGCGACAGCTTTTTCAGGGCTCCGCCATGGAGATGCAGGGCAGCTGCGCTCCAACCTCCCCTGACCAGCGAGGCCAGAGGAGGGAGCCAAGATGTGGTGATGGCTCTGGAACACCAATGGCGGCAGCTTTTTCAGGGCTCCACCACGGTGATGCAGGGCAGCTGCGCTCCAACCTCCCCTGACCAGCAAGGCCAGAGGAGGGAGCCAAGATGTGGCGGCAGCTCCAGAATGCCAACTGCAGCAGCTTTTTCAGGGCTCCACCACAGAGTTGCAGGGCAGCTGCGCTCCAACCTCCCCTGACCAGCGAGGCCAGAGGAAGGAGCCGAGATGTGGCGGCAGCTCTGGAACGCCAACGGCGGCAGCTTTTTCAGGTCTCCGCCACGCCATGTTAAACAATTATTGTAATGGAGGAAAAAGACCAAGAATATCAAAACAGTTTTGGTATTTACCACAAAAAGAAGGTGGGTTGGGACTGCCAAATGTTAAGAATTATTATAGGGCTTTTCAACTAAAAAATGTGGTAAAGATTTTAATGAAAGAAGAAGTAATTTGGGAAGAGGTAGAGTTGAAAGACATTCGAAGAAAAGGAAGTGCAATTTCTTTATATAAAGATATGATAAAGGTAAAGCCATGGTGTAAAATAACAAAGGCAATGATGGAGGTTTGAAAAAAGTTGAAGAAGAAATTAGTTCCAGACATTTCCCCAATCACAGAATTGGAAGATATTACATTTTTTTTCCAAATAGAATTGACACGAGAATAAAAGAAATATTCCTGAGAAATGGTGTGCTCCTGTTAAAGGATTGGATATGGGTATATAGAGATGATGAAAAAGGTTGGGAATATATAATCAAATGGATTAAACTGGTTTCAAAAAGTGTTGGTGAATAAATGGAGTAGTAAATACATGGGAACAACCAGTTTAGAAAGAAAAATGACAGACTTTGAAGAATTAATTTATAAAATAACAAAAGGTTCAATAGGGGTTAAAGGGCTTCTAAGTAAGATATATAAAATATTACATCATGAAGGAAACCCACAAGACACATTAAGATCAATTTGGGAGCAAAATTTAAAAATAAAAATTATGGAAGCAAATTGGAAAAGTAAATGGAAAAAAAGAGTTATGAGGACTTTGTCTGTTAGGGTTAAAGAGCATAATTACAAAATGTTATGGAGGTGGTACCTGACTCCAGTTCGGTTATATCAAATGGATAATACAAAATCAAAATGTTGTTGTAGATGTAATAATTCATGGGGAAATTATGAACAAATGTGGTGGAGCTGTGACGTAACTAGGGAATTCTAGAGAAAGATTGAAAAAGAGGTATCAGATATAATGGATTTTGACTTTAAGCTGGAGTCGGGTACCGCTTTGCTGGCAGATGTTGAGGTTTTAGATGTTGATGCTAATAAAAAGGGACTGATATCAATTTTCTTGACAATTGCAAGACAATGTATTGCAAGAAATTGGGAAACTAATCAAACTTTGAAGGTAGATGAATGGTATTGTTCTGTCTCCCCCACTCACTTCCCTTTTCCTTGTCGGAACAAACACTCACTGTAAGGGATATCCGAAGAGTAGTCTAAGTCCAGTCCAAAGTCCTAATTCCAGAGTTTCCAAAGAATAGTCAACCAGTCCAAAGTCCCAAAACCAGAGTTTCCAAGAGTCAAGACGCCACGGTACCAAACTAGAGCAGGGAGGCTAAATTTTGTCCGTTACAGAGCCACACCCAGCGTCCTGGTTCCTTATATGCCTCCATGGGTGTGGCCAGATGCTTCCTGATTACCTGCGGCTCCTCCTTCCTCTCAGCCTCTGCAGACAATGCTTTGCTCTGCTTCGATGCCTGGCGTCTAGCCACGCCTCGTCCCCAGAGCTGTCGGAACGTGAAGACTGCTGTTGGAGAACATCCTCGTTGCCATCCTGCTGTTGCAATTCCAAGGGAGGCTGAGGCAGTGCTGGGGGTGGGGGAATCCCTGAGGGAGAGGGTCCTGTCAGCTCCTCCCCTTCATCCTCAGAGTCTTCATCCCCAAGGTGGGCCGGTTCGGGGGCAGAGGTGGGCCGGGGGCCGGAGTCACAACACTATCCCCCACCACAGGACCCTTCCCCTGGGGCCAACGGTCTGGATGAGGCCGCGAGGGAAACCGGGTATGGAACAAGCAGACGAGATCAGAGGCATGAACGCCGACAGCGTCCACCCAGGTAAAGTCCTCCGGACCATACCTCTGCCACTCGACCAGGTATTGGAAGCGGCCCTTGAGCCATTGAGAGTCACGGATGCTGGCGACCTCACATTCCTCCGTGCCATCCCCGTCAGGCATGGGCGGCGGGACCGGGGCGCCCGGGCGCCAGAGAGGACAAGCCGGGGCTTCCGGTACCAGGAGGGATTGGTGGAAGACCGGGTGGGCATGCAATGAGTGGGGCAGGGCGAGGCAGTAGGCAACAGGATTGATGATGGCCGTGCCCGGAAACCGCCCAATGAACCTATGGTCCAGCTTCTTGGTGGGACAGTCAGTCGGGAGGTGCTTCGTGGAGAGCCAAACCCGATCCCCAACCGCCAGCAGCGGTGACGCCCAGTGCGAGCGGTCAGCGACCTTCTTATAATCCTCCTTTGCCCATACCAGCTGGCAGCGCACCAATGTAGCTCCTCCAGGAAGTCCCAAGCCTCCGGAACAGGGGAATCGGAGGGAGTCAAAGGAAAGAGGCGTGGGCAGTATCCCAGGTTGGCGTAGAACAGCGTCAACCGGGTGGAGGTGTGTTGGGAATTGTTGATGGTCGCCATGCCGCCCAGACCACCACCTCCACTTGACCGGCAGCCGGCCGGGAAGGAAGACGAGCGGCACCTGAGGGCAGTTTCGACGCCCTCAAAACCCGCTCGCCATGCCGCCCAGACCACCACCTCCACTCGACCGGCGGCCGGCCGGGAAGGAAGACGAGCGGCACCTGAGGGCAGTTTCGACGCCCTCAAAAGCCGCTCGCCATGCCGCCCAGACCACCACCTCCACTCGACCGGCGGCCGGCCGGGAAGGAAGACGAGCGGCACCTGAGGGCAGTTTCGACGCCCTCAAAAGCCGCTCGCCATGCCGCCCAGACCACCACCTCCACTCGACCGGCGGCCGGCCGGAAAGGAAGACGAGCGGCACCTGAGGGCAGTTTCGATGCCCTCAAAAGCCGCTCGCCATGCCGCCCAGACCACCACCTCCACTTGACCGGCAGCCGGCCGGGAAGGAAGACGCGCGGCACCTGAGGGCAGTTTTGACGCCCTCAAAAGCCGCTCACCACGCCACTGAGACCATCACTGCCACACAACCGGCGGCCAGCTAGGAGGGAAGACGAGTGGGCGGTGGGAGCGCAGCTGAGCCCAGCTGATGACCATCACAGCGGGGCCTCGAAAAGCCGCTCCCGCCGCTCCCAATGCTAGCATCAGCACCTTTGGTTCCCTTCCGTGGCCTGGCCGGTCACGGTGGGGTGGGAGCACCGCTGAGGCTTGTCCTGTCACTGCTCAAGTTGATGGGAACACTCCCAGGGGCAGAAGACCGCTGCCGCTAACCAGCTGAGGTGAGTCCTCCCCTTCCTCCCATTGCCGGGAGAGGTAAAGACCTGCCTCCACCCCAAGGACCATTGCCGTTTGCTAGGAGCACTAGGACTTGTGCACGCTCCCCCCCCCCCCGGAAGGACTTGAAAGGGACTGTGTTGGGGTATATCTTTATATTGCTATATTGTTATTTTGTGATTATTTGCATTTGGACATTTTGAATTTTATATATTTTGTATTTTTTGATGATATTGATGTTTTACATATAATTTTATAATTGTGATTTTGTATATTGTTTGAATTGAGAAATGTATGTTGCTTTTGTACTTTGGATATTGTATTTATATGCTGTAAACCGCTTTGAGTTCCCCTAGGGGAAGTAAAGCGGTATAGAAATGTAAATATAATAATAATAATAATAATAATAATAATAATAATAATAATAATAATAATAATAATAATAATAATAATAATAATAATAATAATAATAATAATAATAATAATAATAATAATAATAATAATAATAATAATAATAAAGGCAAACTCCACAAAAGGGACAGGTAGTCGGCCCAGTTATTTTGTTGATGGTTCACGAAACAGTGCAGGTACTGTTCCAGGATGCCAATCACCTTTTCCGTGCCCCCGTCGGTCTCCGGATGGTGGGCCGTCAACAGGCAGACCTGTACGTCCAGCACGGCCATCAGGCTTTTCCAAAAGCGCGCCGTGACCTGCGTGCCCCGATCTGAGACCACCCTATCCGGCAAGCCGTGGAGAACATGGTGCAGGAACAGACGGGCGGTCGTACGGGCCGGCGGCAGCCCTCGACAGGGGATGAAGTGCACCATCTTTGTCAACATGTCGACCACTGCCCAGACGGTCATGTACCCCGATGCCAGTGGCAAGTCCATCAAGAAGGCCATGGAGATGGCACCCCATGGCCTGTCCAGCGTCGGCAAAGGTTGAAGGAGGCTGGGCGGTGCACCGGTAACAGCTTTTGCCTGGCGGCACGGCACACAGGGGGTCACATAGGCATAAACGTCGTGCTGCACCCAAGGCCACCAGAAGGTTCGCAGCACCAAGTTGAGGGTCTTGAAAAAACCAAAGTGCCCTGCCACGGGGTTGTCATGGCACTGAGTCAAGACGAGAGTCTGGAGCGGCCTTACAGGCACATACAGCCACCCCCGGTGCCTGAGTAGACCCTCCTCATAAGACCATGGGGATGCGGGGCCGACCTCTGCTTTAGGTTGCTGAGCCCACGCGTCCAGAACCTGTGTGTCCAGAACCTGTGATGGCCAGCAACTCCTTCTCCCAGATGGTGTAGTTGCACTCCAACGGGGTGAGCTTCCGGGAATAATAGGCGCAGGGGAAAAGGGTTCCGCCAACCTCCGGGGCTTGCAGCAGCACTGCTCCTATGGCCACGATGGATGCGTCCACCTCCACCACAAAAGGCCGGGTGGGGTCTGCGTGGCGCAGAATGGGCTCGGAGAGGAAAGCTTGCTTGAGAGCCTCAAACGCCTGCTGCTGGGATGGACCCCATCGGAACGGAACCTTCTTACATAGGAGTTGGGTGAGGGGTACTGTAAGTGTTGCGTAGTCAGGGATGAACATACGGTAGTAATTGGTGAACCCAAAAAAAGTTGGACGTCCTTCACCCGACAGGGGGGTGCCTAAGAACTCAGGGGCTCTATCTTGTGCGGGTCCATGGCGGTGCCCTCGGGAGAAATGACATGGCCAAGGTACTCAATGGAAGTCTGAAAAAAAGAACATTTCTCCAGCTTGGCATAGAGATGGTGCTCCCCTAAACGCTGCAGGACAAGGCGAACCTGCTGAACATGCTCCGCCCGGTTTCTGGAGTAGACCAGGATGTCGTCCAGGTAGACCACCACAAAATGATCGAGTACATCCCGGAACACGTCATTCATGAAATGCTGGAAAACTGCGGGGGCGTTGGTCAACCCAAACGGCATCACGGTGTACTCGAAATGGCTGTAGCGGGTACTGAAGGCTGTTTTCCATTCGTCCCCCGTGCGCATTCGCACCAGGTTGTAGGCCCCTCGCAAGTCAATCTTGGTGAATATGGTGGCCTCCTGCAGTCTCTCTATGAGTTCCGAGATGAGCGGTAGGGGGTACCGGTTCCACACCGTGATGGCATTGAGGCCACGGTAGTCACAACACAGACACAGGTCCCCTGTCTTCTTCTTGATGAAGAGCACTGGGGCCGAGAGGGGAGAAGACGAGGGCCGGATAAACCCTCGGGCCAGATTTTTGTCCAGGAAGTCCCGCAGGGCAGCCAATTCAGGTCCCGACATAGGGTACAAGTGCCCCACCGGCAGCGGAGCATCAGGCTTGAGGTCCACAGGGTAGTCGTAAGTCCGGTGCGGGGGCAAACGGTCCGCCTCACGTTCGCTGAACACGTCAGCAAAGTCAGACAGTTCAGGGGCAAGGAGACTGCGGGGCAGGAGACCATCTGGCCGGCGCAGGTGTGGCGGATGTGGTTGATGCACTGCAGGGCAGGAAAAGCGATGGCGTTTCGTTACCACGCCACCTGAGGGTCGTGGGTCCGGAGCCAGGCCATGCCTAGGACCAAAGAGAAATGGAGGTCCGCAGTGATGTACAACTGGATGGCCTCCTCATGTGCCCCAATGGCCAGGCGCAAAAGTTGGGTGGCTGTCTTGATGGGTCCCGACACGAGTTCCCGCCCATCGATGGTTTCCACCTGCAATGGCGGGTCGACCGGGGCCAGAGGTATCCCAAAGTTGGCTGCAAAAACCCAGTCCCTAAAGTTTGTTGTAGCCCCCGAGTCCACCAGTGCATGCACCGGAATCTTCTTGGCCCGGCCAGAAACAAGGATCCAGGTGTCCAACACCAGGTGCCGGCGAGGGTTGTCATCCACATTGGTGGACTCCGGTGGGGACGTGATGTGTGCCCGGCCGAGGGTCTCACCTAGGCCGGGCCGACCCCGTTCCCCGATGGGGCGGGCCAGAAACTGGGGCTGGACATGGGAGCCCCACCCCCATTCCGAGGACAGGAGGCAGCAAAGTGTCCAGGCTCCCCGCAGTACAAACACAGACCCCCTTGGCTGCGGCGCTCCCGTTCCTGGGCCGTCAGGCGGGCCGGGCCGCCCCAAGCTCCATTGGTTCTTCAGCCATCGCCACAAAATGCGGGGCGGGCCAAGGTATCACAGGTGCCTACCGTGAGGTCCCAGGCATAGCCGACAGCTCCCGGGTGGCGCGCTGAGTTCGTCGACACTGAAGACGTGCGTCAATTCGGAGACACTGAACTACCAGGGCGTCTAGGGTGAGGGGAACCTCCACCCGGACCAACTCATCCTGAAGTTCCTCAGACAGCCCGTCCTGGAAAACGTCCATCTGTGCCGCCTCATTCCACGCTGAGTCCTGGCACAAAAGCCGGAACTCCATGATATATTCCTGTAGGGGGCGCTTCCCTTGCCAGAGGTCCTTGAGGCGCCTGGCTGCCGTCTGTACCCAGATGGTATCCTCAAACATGTGGCCCAGAAAGCACCAGAAAACCTGGTAGTCCGCCAGCAGTGGGCTGTCCTGGGTCAGCAGCGGCGTGGCCCACCGGGCGGCTGGAACGGACAGGAGGCTAATCACAAACCCCACCTTGGCCCGGTCGTTGGTGAAGTCCTTAGGCCAGGTGGCCATAAACAGTTAGCATCATCCCAGGAATGCTAGAAACATTCCGGGTTGGCCAGCAAACTTGTCAGGCATGGCCACAGGACATTTTCGACGGGGAGAAGGGGCTGCAGGGGCAGCCAGCATGGCGACCTGGGCTGCCAGGTGTGCCACTTGCTGCTGAAGCTGTTGTTCGCTGCCCGCAGCTGTTGCAACTCCTCCATTGCGCCAGCAGTGTTGCCTGTTTGGGGTAACGGACAAGATGTTCTGTCTCCCCCACTCACTTCCCTTTTCCCTGTCGGAACAAACACTCACTGTAAGGGATATCCGAAGAGTAGTCTAAGTCCAGTCCAAAGTCCTAATTCCAGAGTTTCCAAAGAGTAGTCAACCAGTCCAAAGTCCCAAAATCAGAGTTTCCAAGAGTCAAGACGTCACGGTACCAAACTAGAGCAGGGAGGCTAAACTTTGTCAGTTACAGAGCCACACCCGGCGTCCTGGTTCCTTATATGCCTCCATGGGTGTGGCCAGATGCTTCCTGATTACCTGTGGCCTCTCCTTCCTCTCAGCCTCTGCAGACAACGCTTTGCTCTGCTTCGATGCCTGGCATCTAGCCACGCCTCGTCCCCAGAGCTGTCCGAATGTGAAGACTGCTGTTGGAGAACATCCTCGTTGCCATCCTGCTGTTGCAATTCCAAGGGAGGCTGAGGCAATGCTGGGGGTGGGGGAATCCCTGAGGGAGAGGGTCCTGTCAGCTCCTCCCCTTCATCCTCAGAGTCTTCATCCCCAAGTGGGCCAGTTCAGGGGCCAGAGGTGGGCCGGGGGCCAGAGTCACAACAGGTATAAAGAAATGTGGAATATTGCGTTGAATGACAAATTGACATGGGATCTGAATTTTTAAAAAGGTATTATTAAAGAAAATAAATTTTGGGAAATATGGAAACCATTTGTGGATTATGCATTGTACAAAGGTAAAGGTGGCAGACCAGTATCAGACCAACTGAGCTTTGGGAAGCTGTAATATATTTGCTAAGTCTTCAGGGCTTTGTAAATATCACTGGTGGTTTTGGGGTTTTTTTTGTACTTTTGTTTTGAAATGTTGAGAATATTATATACTTTAGTATTATTTGATATAATAGAGTAGATATGTGTATAACCAAATATTACTAATGGATATTGATATTATAAACTCATTATAAAGAAATCTGTAAATTAATAATATGATAATATTTTGTTTGTTTAATATATTGTTATATTTTCTCTTTGGTTTGTATTTCATGTTCTACTTTATATTGTAATGTTTGTTTGGTTGTTTGCTTTTGTTTTTTTATGTTGTATGTTAAATCTTTTTAAAATTTAATTTATAAAAAAGAACTAAAACTATGTCTGCAGAATTCTCTTCCCAAAATGGACCACACAACTAGCTTAATTAAGCATATCAGCAAGAGCCATTATTTAGTTAATTAAGACTGTTCCTCTCTTACAGTCAATTCAGCAATATCTGTTTCGGACTCAATACTCAAAATAACTTCAATCACTCAACTAAAATTACATTTTAAAAAGCTAGTTCATTTATTTTCAAATTACCTACTTAGATAAATATGAAAGTGCTAGCATTTTGATTAGCTTGTTGCATGTGTACAAAACTACAGGCAAATTTTTCAGAAATGAAGGAAGAGCCTCACAGGTTCTCTTTTCATCCTGCCACATGTAATAATTCACACATATCTCTCAAGTACCACTACAGTTCAATGGCTATAGTAAGGATGAGAAAAGCATATTTCTCTTTGTATCACTGGATTGAAGCATACATCAATGCCAACTAACACAGACAATGGTGAAGAATATTGGGCAGTCCAATCCAACCAAATCTGGAATGTTGCATTTTGCCTTTTCTGGGGCAAAGTGTTCAGCATATTATCTAGGTCAGGGGTTCCCAAGCTGAGGCCCAGGCCAGATTCGACACATTTCATGTGGGCCCCCATCCCTCCAAGGATATTTTAGAAACAAAATGGCCACCCCTTTGAAGCTGTTGGGACAAAATGGCTTCCCCCATCATGCAGGGAGGGCAAAATGGCCATCCAGCCCTCGGAGCTGACTGAGAGAGCTTATAAAGGTTGGGAACCCCTGATCTAGGTAATACAGACTCAAGCCTTGACTGCTTTTTCGGAAATTAACAATACCACATATCCTTCCTTTTTCTCCCTATAACATCTAACAAAACAAATAGCAATTACACTAATATACTGCTCCATAACGATTAGTGCACTCTCTGGGCAGTTCACAAAGTAATTAGCATTTTGCCCCAACATGCTGGGTACTAATTTTACCAACATTGAAAGGATGGAAAGCTAAGTCAACCTTGTGTCCTATTAGGATAGAACTGACAACATCAGCAGTTTTGGCTGGAGTACGCAGTTTAACTACTGAGCCACCAGGGTTGGGTATAGCTTACCCATGCATCCTGCACTTCACTTACTGCTGCTGTCTGATGGAACAAAATTCTCTATGTAATGGTTGAAATCTTATTACATTTCAGAGTTAAATTGTAACTAAAGTAGTCTTCTTCTTCTTCATGTCTACAGGTAGGCTAGACGTGAAACTGCCAAAATGAAGCCACCTTTTGGTGAATTCATTCTGCAGTTCCTTTCCCATGACCCAGTGTGAGAAAGATTAGCCAACAATACAAGGTTGTCATTACCAGGGTTCGCCCGACTGTGGTTCAAAAAATCCACATTCTTCAAGGAGGTTCTTTCTGTGTACCCCGACAGAATAAAACACAAAACATATTAAAACATTTGTGTTATTACTAAGAACCTTTTCAGCCTTTAGGTAAAAGAAAATGTCTCCTTTGCTCAAAAGCCAGTCATGTCTAACTCCTGGGGGCGGTGCTCATCTCAGTTTACAGCCAAAGAGCCAGCGCAGTCTGGATCTGTAGATGTTTCCGTGGTCATGTGGCAGACATGACTAGATGCTGGAGTGCACGGAACACTGTTATCTTTCCTGCCAAAGTTGTACCTATTTATCTACTTGCAATTTCTTGCTTTCAAACTGCTAGGTTAGCAGGCGGTGGGACAGATGATGTGAGCCCACTCTGTTGTGCAGCACTCAGGTCTCAAACTGCTGACCAGCCGACCTACGTCGTCAAACTCTGCGTCTGTTCTGTATTATGGCACAATTGCAAGTTGTGCGGGCAGTGCCTTGCAAGGAAGAAAATGGTGGTTTCCCGCCATCCAAAGTAGGAGCTAAAGTTGGTGCAAAAAAAACCGTCCGGGGTGCACTCATTATGCTAATCAGAGTCCTGTGATTGGCTACAGTTTTGGATCCTGATCCTCATTGGTTAATTACATATTTTCCCTGTTATGATTGGTTAGTTACAGTTATCCGGTGGGTCGCTACTTTGTATCAAGGAGACACCACCGGGGAGACACTATATAAGCCCCACGAGTAAACAAGGGTGGGGCCAGACCAGATCTATACTACCAATTCCACACAGGTAGCCAGAAATGTGTTAAGCCTGGGTCTCCACTATGCTAATGCTTCTGGTGTAGCTAGTCCTTGCTTCCTACATGGCAAATTCCTGAGGGACTGATTCCATTGGGATTGTATAGCCATCTCTGTGTCCGGAGCACCTTGTAAGCATAACCTAAAAGACTGTTGAATAAAGACTTGTTGCTGTTAAGAACATAAGAACATAAGAACAGCCTTGCTGGAACAGGCCACAGGAGCCCATCCAGTCCAGCATTCTGTCTCACACAGTGGCTCACCATTTCCTTCAGGGTATTCCCAAGCAGATGCCTTCACCTGCTTAGGATTCCCTGGAAATGATATTGAGAGATATACTGCCTATCTCTCCAACCCTGTTCATCATTGTCTGGACTATTGTTTAATTTTAATTTAATTTAATTTGTCAAATTTATATTCCGCCCACTCGGCCAAAGCCGACTCATGGCGGTTCACAATGACAATTTAAAAAACATGTTAAAAACAGTAAAAACTACCCACCCCCTAAAACAATGAGAAACTATGAGAACCTAAGCTATAAGAAACCTGGGGAATATAGTGAAAAACAGAGACATCACCTTGGAAAAAAAAATTTGCATAGTCAAAGCAATTGTATTCATAGTGGTAATGTATGGGTGTGAGAGCTGGACCATTAGGATTATATATAACCATTATTATATAACAGCGCCTTAACCACTAAGCCATCATTGCCCAAATTCAGCCTATACACAGTGTGAAAGACCCTTGGGGGAGGAAGATGATTTCAAAATTGCTTACCTTCTCCATGTAAAGGCCAGACACTTGTGATACTACGACATGGCCAAGGAGAAGCCAGAGTATATATCTCCTGCCCCATTCCATCCAAAAACTCCATTCAAATTCCACAGGATCCTAGGTGTATATTAATTTGATCAATACATTAATTAGCCATATAATGGCTGATACACTTGCAGAGCAAACTGGAAGTACATAGCAATACATTTTCTTTTAGGTTAGGAACAAAGAAAATCGAGTTACTATAATACAGACATGATTACTATATGATTAGTAAAAACATCCTAACAGCAAACTCACCCAAAGTGACAATGAGGAATATCTATTTCTAGTCTAAGTTGTAATTTTCTAGTTACAACCCTTCTAATATTTGGTCTATAAATAAAATATACAGTAAAATATACAGTACTAATATATAGCTATTCTTATATAATTTTTAAAATACTATTAGCCAGCAGCACAAAGCAAGGTGGAAGTGTACATACTGTTCAAAAACAGATGGTCTGATGACAAGAAGTGCTACAATAAAAAAAAAACAAATAAATACTAATTTCTATTTCTTTTAATTTATAGAAGGTTCCCTGTACTTGTAGAATACACTCTTACTTTTAAATATTAACTTGATAAGTAGATTTTTAATCCAGATATAGCCTGGTTATTGTTAATCGGTGTATTCTTAATTGACTCAATAGCTCTGCATCAATATCATCTATAAAGATTATAGCAATAACAATGTGCACTCTCTGGGCAGTTCACAAGTTAATTAGCATAATTATAATAATTATACAATACATATTATTGCATTTTCTAGGTGTTATTTTTTCTCATTCTATGTATCCCTTGAGTGCAAGGAGAAGAACAGGGAACATCACAACTATGTCATACACACACACACACACACACACACACACACACACACACACACACACACACACACACACACACACACACACGGTGGTATCTCATACAACGATTTTAATCCATTCCACGGGAGTCATTGTTCTACAAAACAATTGCTATACAATACATGCATCGTATAGCGATTTTCCCTATGGGATGCATAGGCTGAGCATCTATACAGTGATACCTCATACAACGTCCAAACTTGGTTCCACAAGTTTGGACTTTATATGGATTTGGACTTTGTATGAGGCATGCAAAATCCTAGCCGCGATGCCTCATACAATGTCCAAATCCTTGCCGCAATGCCTCGTACAACGTCGTTTCCATAGAGATACATTGTATTGTAACAGCACAGAGTTCAGGGCAAAATCAAGGAAATAGACAGGAAACTGACAGAACTAATCATTGTCTAAAGGCTAAATACATTACAAAAACATGTCAAACAACCCTGATTGTCCAAGAACCTGAAGAATGCTGCAAAAATCCCAGGAATGCTTCTAAAAATTCTGACGAAAAAATCCAAAATCACGCTCAAAACCACTCCTAAACACTTTGCCTCGTGCAAAACCCACAAGAGCAAGGCATGCATGTGTCCTGCCTTTTATACTGCCCAGGCACAATGCAACCTGGGAAAACCCCAATGCCTCATACAAAGTCGCAGTGACTTTGTATCAGGCAACTTTTTTCAAGAAATTAGGCGATGTTGTATGAATTCGATGTTGTACGAAGCAGACTTTGTATGCTTGCCATTAGCAGAGTTATTCTAATTATTCCTAACAAATATACAGTATAAGAAATAATATGTATCCCAGAATCTCAAATGGAGTAATCCTGTAGCACAAGCTGAATTCTTGTAAGTAGCCACAATACTCATTCCTGAAAGATGAGTGTGTGGGCATGCAGCTGCATAAATCATAACAGCAAAGTTTGATAGCGCCAGTTTCCCTCACCACAAGTTATGTTTACTGGTAAGTAAAACCACACCAAGTAGATGAGCCAGTTGGCACAGGACAGACTGAAGCCTGATCACAACTTGTGCCAAAACATTGTGTCTTCACTTGGAGCTTAATTTAATATATAGCCACTAGAGCTAGTGGATGGTAATTCCCACTGAATTCCCATGTGTATTCAAACTAAAATATCCCAGTGACATTCATCCACCTTACCTTTTTAATTCCTCCAAACAGCAAATCTGTTTCCAGTTCAAATTCTCTGTCAAGTTCCTCTTCATGTTCTGCAAGAAATGATATTCTTTTTAATCAGACAGTAGCAGACGTATTAAATTTTACAAGAAGTAGGAACCTTTTACACCTCACTCTCCTTTTCTTTCTCTCAGTTCTTCTTCTCTCTCACTGACACCTATCTCATGGCTCAGTCCATCATTTCACTAAATAAAAAGACCTTTTCTATTTCTCTGCCATGTCTTTTACCTGTGTTAAGCATTTAGGAGTCTGCAGAGAGAAACAATACACGAAACTACCTAATAAAATGAATATGTGAGGCCTGGGAGCAAAACTGAGTTTCTTACGTTTAGCAGCAGCTTCTTCCCTATTGCTTAGGGGAAGATGAGGAAATATGCTTGCCTAGGGGATAAACATGGTGTTATAAGCTACAGCCATATTGCAATTAAGATTAATTAACACATTTCAAAAGTAAAACAATCTTGAGCTGCATACTCCCATAGTCCTCTTGGCATTAACGCCAAGAGGACGTTAATTCAAATTCCTGGAGCCATTCTGGAAGCAGACATACAGATAAATATACATACTTTTATTATTATAAATTATGGGCTCAGAATAACAGAACTGCTGTTTCTTTAAAATAACACAACATTCTTAATGTGTTTTCTTTCCAAAGAGGCATAGAAAAAAGTATCCGAAATCACTATTAAAATAACAGCATTGTGTGACGTACTAAAATTAGTTAAACTTGTAAGAAAATATACTTGGGTTTAAAATGAAAATGAAATTATTACAGAATATATCAACATTTCCATGCACTAGATTAAATCATAAGGCGACTTTATCTTGAACATATCTGAAGAAGTGGACTTGATTCACAAAAGCTAATATTTAAGCATAGCACTTACTCTTTGAGGTACCACACAATTTTTGCCTTAACTTTGAATTTATGTTTTACTTTCAGTCTGATTGCACAGACTACCCCTTTGAAAATTCTGTCTAGAGCACTCAACCAAAAATGATGATTCTTTCTAACAATATATACTGTACTTAGTTTTTTATAATGTATATACAGTAATACTCCGCATAACATTAAAGACTGGTTCCATGATCTTCAATGTTATGCGTTTTTTAATGTTGTGCGATACATTTATCACACAACGTTTTTTAAAAAGCCAGCTTCCTCTGGGGGAAGCAGGGGATGAGTGCGCTTGCCTGCCTTCCCCCAAAGGAAAATACGGATGGGAGGCTCTGATCCATGGCTTCCTTTGGGGGAAACCAGCCTGCGTGCACTCCCTGCTCGCCTTGGGAGGGAAGGGGCGAAGCGATGCCCCCTTCCCTTCCAAAGTGAGCCGGGCTTGGCCCGTGCACACTCCTGCTTGCCTTGGGAGGGAAGGGGAGAAGTGATCCCCTCCTTCCCTTCCAAGGCGAGCTGGGTTCGGCCCACGTGCACTCCCTGCTCACCTTGGGAGGGAAGGGGAGAAGTGATCCCCTCTCCCCTTCCAAGGCGAGCAGGGAAGGCAGGTGGGTGAACGCCGGATTCCTTTCAGGGAAGAGATCATAACGTCTGATCTCCGGCTTGCTTTGGGGGAAAGCAGGCGAGCGGGCGTGCCCGCTTTCCTCCAAAGAAAGCCGGGATCACAGCATCTGATCGTCGGCCACCCAGGGACACCAGAATAAAGAGGTCAAAAAAGAATCTTGACGAAGCAACAGGAGGGGGCGACCTGGTCCAAAGAATGGCTGAGGAAATTCGAATAAAACTTGCTGAAGTGGAGGAAAGCATCCGAGAGCTTTCTCTCCAACAACACACGCAAATCAGCGCCCATCTAACCCAAAGCGAAGGAGAGGATGGGGGAGAGAGCCTGCTCGGAGATGACCAGATTGAGACAGAGATCCAAAGAGGAACTACGGTAAGCCACCCCAGGAGGGGAAGCGGCGGGACAACAATGGAATCCAAGCAATCAATGGAAATTGCTGTCGGACTCCAAAACAGCCTAGCCGGGAGGGAGGGGAAATCCCAGAGCCAAGGGCAGACCCCCTCCCCCTCGCGGCAACAGAGCACAGAAGGGGAACCCAGCAATAGCGAAGAAAATGAAGTGGAGGAAATAAGAAATGATCTCTGGGAACTGTATAAAGCCAGACAAGAGAAATATCACAGAGATCATAGAGGACCCTACCCAGAAGCAGAAGTTTCAAAAGCCATAGAAATACTTTCAGCTGTCCTCGGCCCTCCACGCATAAACTCTCCACATGAAAACAACCCCCCACAAAGAACCCCACAGCGCAGCAGCCCTCAACATATGAGCCATAGATCCAGCCAGGGACAGGCACCCCCATGGCCCCCATCGGAAGACAGAGGCATTCCGAACAACCCAATACTACCTTACTGCGCACCAACTTACTCACTCCCAAAGGCTCCCGAAAATGAACCCCGGAGCGTGGGCACCCCCCCACCATACCAAGAGAGAACACTGCCACCATTTTTTCAAGCCCCGAGGAGCATCCATTAGCCACCACCTTTTACCCAGCCACTCGGACCCTAGACCAGGAGAGCAGAGGTACTTTCCCAATGAAGAGCTGAGCAAAATAAACCTCACGCACGCACGTTGGGCCGCGCATGCGCAATCAACTCCAACAGCAACCTACAGACAAAAAGGACCAATGGGAAACCCAAAGGCGGCCGCTTGCATACCTATGCCTTTCTGCCCTTTTCAGTACCAAAAGGGACACCTAGAACAACAGACCAAATCCAAGGATAACTCCAACCAGCAAACCAACCTGCCCAATGACTTCCCAAAATTAAGTGTTACTGGGGAAAATCTGCCAGAGTGGGCACAACGATTTCAAATTCTGCTGATGGGTCATGATGCACTGTACTTTATCCTAGACCCTCTTGAAGAACCGTGGTCCATTGAAACAGACCGCAAACACCATAAAGCCTTCCACCTACTCCTAAGCTCCATTGAGCCAGCCATTTTCCCAAGCATACCCCATGAACTGACAGTTTTTGAGATATGGAACAAATTGAATGCCTTGTTCCACAGCAGCAACAGAAGCACCACCAGCCGGATCTCCAGGGAACTCCACTCTGTGAGATTAAAACCCGGCACCCCTATGGGTGAGCACCTCCTAAAATTAAACTCCATGAGATCCCAGCTGTTACAGCGTGGTGAAGCAATCGCTGAGAAAAGCATGATCAGCATAATACTCAACTCCCTGGATCCCAGCTGGAATAATTTCCTGGATCAGCTTGATGCAATAGACTGTGAAAACATGCCACTGGACACATTGGCAGGAAAACTCATAGCACATGATAACATGAGGAGGGACAGATCAATCATACACAGAGACGCCAAACCAGGTAGAATGGTGAAGTTCACGGAGCCAACCAGCCAGCAACAAGGCTGTTTCTTCTGTGGTTCAAGGGACCACATCAAACGGAACTGCCCCAAAATAAAAGGAAAGGAAGACCACACGCAAAGGGAAAAATACACACCTGAAAACAACGCAAGATACAAATATGAACACAGGCGAAATAGGTCGCCCAGCCCCGGAAGGGAACACAGATACCAGAAGCATGAATTCAACTCCGTAAACAACACAGAAGACAGGGTATACCCCACAGGCGCCCTGGATAACAAAAAATATTGGCTAATAGACTCAGGGGCAACCATACACACTTCATGCAACAAAGACCTATTTGACTCATTCACAAAAACATCCTTCCGAATAAAGGTTGCAAATCAAAAGGAAGCTCACGTGATGGGAAAAGGAGACATAAACATCCCAGGTTTGGGAAAAATCAATGGAGTCTTATTCATCCCTGAAATTCCATACAACATACTGGCTGCATTCAAGCTATGTGAAGACACCGCCACGGAGTTGCTTTTTAAGAAAGGTAGAGTATCCATCACCAACAAAGAAGGAAACGTCGGGGAAGTGATCATCGTGGGCGGTCTGCCCTACTACGTGCCCACTGGAGAAGGTGGTAAAAGGGATCACGCTAGCACATGCAGAACAGAAACAGAGGAAATAGAAGGGGAAAACAATAGACATAATATCTACAAAAGTCACGCCGAAGCAAGTGTTGCAAAACTACAGGGGGAAGAAAATTCAGACATCGAGTATACTAAAGCAACAACTCCCCACAGCACCACTGTCATTTCCATAGGGAAACTCATGCACGACAATTGCGCCCACCTGCTACACAGAAGATTAGGACACACCAGTTTCTCCACCGTCAAAAAAATGCAAGAGCATGCAGAAGGTCTGAAGGTGAAAAACTGTGACAAATACCTGGAGTGCTCTGTGTGCCTAAGCTCAAAGTCCAAGGAAATGCCAAGACCAAAAACGTCGAAGAGAAGCACATCTCAGGCTTTTCAACTCCTACACATGGACCTAGTTGGGCCACTCCCCACCTCTATAAACAAAAAGAAATTCTTTCTGACCATCGTCGATGACTACAGCAGATATGGATTTGTTTACACGCTCAGAGACAAAGGTGAAACCTTTGCAAAGTTCAAGGAATTCTACAAGAGGGTGCAAACGCAACACAACTCACAAATAAAACAAATAATGACAGACAGGGGTTCTGAATTCCTCTCAAGGGAATTCAAGGAATGGATCACTTCCCGAGGCATGATGCACTCCACCACCGCACCTTTTTCAGCTTTTCAAAATGGAATAGCTGAACGCAGGAATGGGGTACTACAGACCATGATGAGATGTGTACTCGAAGATGCTGGACTAAAGTTCTCTTACTGGGGTGAAGCATTAATGTATTCAAATTACACACTCAACAGGATCTGGTCGAGTGTAGTAGAGAAGACCCCATACGAAATGCTGTACAAGCGCAAGCCTAGTCTCTCCCACCTCCATATTTTCGGGGTAATGGCCGATGTCCACATACCAAAACAACTAAGGAGAAAAGGGGACAAGGTATCGAAGAGGCTGAGATTTGTTGGTTATGAACCAGGATCAAAGGCATACAGATTCATAGATGAGTATCACAAGGTAACCATCTCCAGATCGGCCGCGTTCCATGAAAATGCAAACTGGATGAAGTTACACTCAAATGAGGTAGTAACTGACAGGCGTACTCAAGATACACCAAGACTTCCTGGAGAATGTAGGATTGAAGAAAACAACACAAATGACGGCACAAGTGAACTTCAAGGAACAAGAGAGGCCACCAAAGCATCAAACAGGAAGTCAAACAGAGCTACAAAAGGCCAAACCCCCAAGCACCTGGAAGACTACGTGATGTCCATAGGCGATTCGACTGGCATACCCGACAACTACGCCGACGTGAAAAAGTTACCAATTGAAGAACAAATAAAATGGGAGCAAGCGATGAAAAAGGAATTGGACAGCCTCAAAGAGCTCAATGTATACACTCCGATGGAACCACCAGAAGGACAGAAAACCATAGGCACAAGATGGGTTTTCAGGGTCAAGACCCTTGAAAACAACGAAGTCCTTTACAAGGCCAGGCTCGTGGCACAGGGTTTCGCACAAAGATTCCCAGATGACTACACCGACACGTATTCGCCAACCGTGAGGGCCGAAAGTGTGAAGGCTGCACTAGCCTTAGCTTCAATCCGAAAAGAGTACGTATACCAGTTCGACGTGCAAACAGCCTATCTGCACGCGGCCTTAGACAAGAAAATATACGTCAGAGCACCCCAGGGAATTGAGATGGGAGAAGGTGGGACCTGGCTGCTAAACAAGAGTCTTTATGGATTAAAACAATCTGGCAAAATGTGGTATGAGTGCTTGTCTAATGCATTGGAACAGATGGGTTTCTCACACACCCAAGCCGACAGATGCGTTTTTTATCAAGAGAAATGAAGGGGATATAGAAAAAATACTGGTGTACGTTGATGACATTCTGTACATAGGGAAGAGTAAGGCCAAATGTGACTACTTTGTACAAAATCTACGAGAAAAATTCACTCTGAAGTTACTAGGGAAGGTAAACAATTACTTGGGAGTCAAAATATCCGAAGTAACTGGTGGTTTTTCCCTTTCGCAAGAAGACAAGATAACTGAACTATTGAAGAAATGCAACATGGCTGATGCCGCCCCTTCGGACACACCAATGCAAACTGATTTTTTAAGGAACACGTATAGTTGCAATGAAAATTTTGGAGATAACACATTGTACAGATCCACCATAGGGTCACTACTCTACCTGGCCAATTGGTCCAGACCGGACATAAATCTAGCGGTGAACCTTTTATCGAGACATCAGAACAACCCAAAGACATACCACTGGAATGCAGTTAAGAGACTATTAAGGTACCTGAAGAAAACCAAGGGCGCCATACTGTCAATTGTCCCCTCAATAACTGAGAGACCCACCCTATCTTGCTACGCAGATGCAGATTGGGCTGGAGACAGTGAAGAGAGGAAAAGCACATCCGGTTACGTGATTTTTTTAAACGGCAGTCCCATATATTGGTGCACGGGGAAACAAAAATTAGTATCCACTTCCACAGCAGAAGCGGAATATGCTTGCCTATCCGATGCAGCGAATGACTTGATATGGTTCAATAAATTAATATCCGAAATTTGGGATGAACCCACTCTCCCCATCCCTATACATGAAGATAATAAGGCCGCAATTGAAATCTCAAAAGCATATGCGGTAGGGCGCAGATCCAGGCACGTTGATATCAAGTATTGCAACATAAGGCAGATGTGCGAAAAAGGCTTCATTAAAATGACTTACTGTGACACCAAGAGTCAAATTGCAGATATTTTAACCAAACCTCTCCCATCAAACCAACATCAATATCTTGCAAACAAGATGGGACTTATCATCGAGAGAGAAGAATTGAAAACTGTAGATGAAGATGCAATGAGGCATTAGAAGGGGATTTTGTCAGATAAATAATGCCTCACTGCCCTTCGTCACCAATGACCACAATGCACCACTACCCCCTGAACTCCGACCTCATCCTTCCCTCTGACCCTTCACCCTAACCCCTCCTCCCTGAAAGAAGGTTATAAAATAAGGTTCGCCTCACCATGAGGCCTCCCAGTCTAATGGCGTCCTCCCTGAGGACACTGTGAGAGAGGAGATGTGTAATCAATAAAGCCTCTAAACTTATTCTGGCGTCTGTGGTCATTTTTCAGTAAAACCATTCCTAAAATCCTCAACAGAGATCTCTGCCCAAAAGTCCACAGGGCTGGTCTCTAGCCCTGCGGGCTTTGGGACAGAGATCAATGTCGGGAAATTTGAGGGAAATGTTTGCATCGCACAATGTTAACTTAACGTTGTGCGGTGCAAAAGTTTTCCTTAAATCTCCCAGTGCGGTGCACACATTATCCAGGATATTACTGTACCTGGAATGCCATTTAAATTTCTTAAACAGTCCCTACATTAAATGCCAATGAAGACACCTAGAGCAAGAAAGGAAATACAGTAAAACCCCGACTAACAAATGCCTTGAGTTACATAAAATTCAACTTACATAATGATTTTTTGCTAAAACCATGTCCCAATTTACACGATTTTCTATGGGTTTGCTTCAAGTTACATAAAGATTATTTTCCTATGGGTTTGCTTCGAGTTACGTAAAAAATCATTTCCCTACGGGTTTGTTTCAAGTTACAAAAAAATTGATTTAAGCAAAAGCCTATGGAACAGACTTTTTTTGTAAGTAGGGGTTTTACTGTAAATGTTTTCTAAAATTCTCATACGTAATCATACTGGATATGCTCTCTTGCAACCAATTTACCCCAACAAAAGTCTGTCAAGTGCCATTTTGAAGTCACATTAAGGAGACTGCTTGGAAGGTTCAAAGAGCTGTGCTTAGCTGCGGGGGCTGAAAACTGCTTTAGTGAAAAACTAAACTCTTGATTTATCACCTTTGGTTTTCTAAGGGGATTCTTAATATCTACCTGAAGAAATTCATCTCTCAACAGAATGAGTTTTTCCTCTCAATTTGTGACACCCAAGATAAATCTCAGGGGAATGAGTTTAAGCATCATTTTCTCTGAAAATCCTTTCTTTAAAAATAAAATAAAAAGGTCAGCAGACCCAGAACCACTGACCTCACAGAAAGCAATTAAAAATACAGGATTAGAAATATTTTATTCAACCGACACTGAATATCAATGCTTTATCCTCAGACTACCTTAGAACATTAAACGATGCTTCTGTATTCCAGCCACATACTTGAATACAATAAGCAAAAGTTTCAAATGCTGTGACTTTTTAACTGCTATCTAGCCCACAAGTCAATGTAAAATATGCAGAAAATTCATTGACAGAAATAACAACATATTGATGTCTGACAACCACATATATTCTTCTCATTAGAGTTGGATGTCTGTTCCTCCCCAATGCCAAGTGACCCTACCTCTATTATTATTTTTTGAATTTTTAAGTCCCTTGGACACTTTGGGGGCACAGGGAACAACTCTATCCATGGCATCTCATTTGATGTCTAGGTGAGCAACTTTTCACACCTGGAAATGGAGAAAGTCGCTTCATTTCTGCGGTCCAGGTTTTGATCAGGACACAAAAGAAGAATAAGAATCACTTTCAGTTTTGAAGCTAAAATAGGTTGGAGTAAACATGGGCAGGAAGGCACAAGAAGCCTTTCTACAGGGTGGCCCGTAAGTCCCTACTTGGGCTGTAGAGAGTAGGGCTCTGCTGGGGGGAGGGAGGAAGTGCTCCCATTGGGCTGCCGGCAGGGCAATAGCCAGGATTCTAGATGTGGGTGGGCAAATATTTTTTTCAGGGTGGGCAAGAAAGTCTCTTTTCAATTCATTCCTATGGGAAACCACGCTTTGCCAGGATGGGCAAACTGCCAACTTGGGGTGGGCCATGCCCACTCTGGACACCCCCTGGCTATGGCCCTGGCAGAGGGGTGGGGTGAACTCTGTGCTGGGAGGAGGGAGGAAGTGCTCCCACTGGATTGCTGGGCAGAAGGAAGGGGCGAATCCTGGAGAGACGGCACATGTGATCACAGAGAGGACAGGTAAGGAGTTACGGGTAGGGTTGCCATAATTCTCTCCCACCAAACCAGGACAGCCATGTGATATCATTGCATTCTTCAAACTGTGCATGTGTCACAGAGACTGCATCTCTAAGACCCCACGGAATCCCCGTCCAGGGCAGGCAGCCACCATCAGTTTAAAAAAAGCTGTAGTCAAGAGGATGTTTCCCATATGATTCTTCTTGCAAAAGATGGTTCTTGATGGTTCTATTTTTATTTCTTTTCCCATCTCTGCCCCTGCTCCTGCCAACCTAGCAGTTTGAAAGCAAGACATTCAAGTACTGTAGATAAATAGAGACCACTTTGGTGGGAAGGTAAACAGCATTCCGTGTGCTCCGGTGTCTAGTCATGCCTGCCACATGACCATGGAAACGTCTGCAGATAGCACTGGCTCTTCAGCTATGAAGCAGGGATGAGCACTGAACCCTAGTGTTGGATATGACTGGCTTTCAAGCAAGAGTGACCTTTACCTTTTTAAATTTTCTTTAAACCACCCTTCTCCCCCCACGGTCACTCCTAGGTTCCTATACCAAATACCTCAGTTAACGTCCATTTTTTTAGCAGTTTTGGACTTTATGTGATGCATCACATGTTCATGAAAACCACAACTTTATCCGAATTGGACTTTATCCAAGGTACCACTGTATGTGGAGACAAGAAACTGTCTTCTCCAATCTTATCGCTTTTCACATAGACAAAGCAACGAGTTTGAAGGGAAGGCTTAGCATCCCACCACCACCACCACCATGTAATAAATACAAGCAAAATCAGTACAATTTAATTGTAGGGGAAGTGCATATTAGATTCCACATGTAATGGAGTGGAAACGGTAATGACCTGCATCTCTTGAGGAACTATGTTTATCTGTAACCCATTTCCACTCTTAAACTATGATTACAGGATTCGTTCTCTAAATTAAATGCAGAAATGTGTTAGTACCCTAGTGACGCAGTGGTTAAACTGCTGTACTGCAGCCAAAACTGCTCTGTTGATATTGTGAGTTCGACCCTAACAGGAGCCAAAGTTGACTGAGCCTTCCATCCTTCTGAGGTCAGTAAAGTCAGTACTCAGCATATTGGGAGCAAAATGCTGATTACCATGTGAATTGCACAGAGAGCACACTAAGTGCTTTGGGACAGTATATAAGTATAATTGTTGCTGCTGCTGCTTCCGTGACTAGGCCATACATGATGCTGCTAAAATGAAGGCACCATTAGGTGAGTTCATTCTGCAGTTCCTTTTGCAATGACCTAGTGTGAGAAAAGTTAGTCAGCAACACAAGGTTGCCGCTACCAGGGTATGCCTGAATGTGGTTTAAAAAAAACACCACGGTCTTTGAGGAGGCTCTTTCTGTGTACCCCAATATAATTGCTAATTATTAATTAGTGGGTCCGGTCAGAAAACAAAATTGTGCCCCTCTCATTCTATGTAGAAAACTATTTAGGCCAGTACAGGTTGAATTTTCTGCAGTCCTGGTGATGGGACAAATTCCTCCACAGCATATGAAGGAACAAGACAGGCAACAGAGTGAAGAGCAGACTACCTGAGACAGCAACCTGTTATTATCTCTCAGTGCCTAACACTTCAGGTGACCGTCTCCCTCCACCCAAATTTTACCAATACATTTTATGTGCCTCCCTGTATTTATTTCTGGTGGTACAACACTGTTCCCTCAAGCTGGGCTTCTGCACCAAGGGGCTGGGATTTTAATTTCCCACTGTGCCTCCTGCAACAGCAGTCAACCAAGATCACTTGGAGTATGTTTTGATGATAGAGTTACTTGCACCGCCACCTATGCAGCCTTCAGCAAACTATACAGTCCCAGAGTATCACTAGAGGAAAGGATTGGCCAATCACTTTTGAGTACAGTAATACCTCATACACAGTCCACTTCATACAACATCGGATTCATACAGCATCGCCTAATTCCTTGAAAAAAGTTGCCTCATACAAAGTCGTGTGACGTTGTATGAGGCATTGGGGTTTTCCCAGGTTACATTGTGCCTGGGGAGTATAAAAGGCAGGGCACATGCGTGCATTGCTATTGTGGGTTTTGCATGAGGCAAAGAGTGTTTAGGAGTGGTTTTGAGCGCGATTTTTTTTGTCAGAATTTTTAGAAGCATTCCTGGGATTTTTGCAGCATTCTTCAAGTTCTTGGACAATCAGGGTTGTTTGACAAGTTTTTGTAATGTTTTTAGCCTTAAGACAATGATTTCTTAAAGTTCTGTCAGTTTCCTGTCTGTTTCTTTGACTTTGCCCTGAAGTCTGTGCTGTTACAGTACAATGTATCTCTATGGAAACAATGTTGTATGAGGCATTGTGGCAGGGATTTGGACGTTGTATGAGGCATCGCAGCTAGGATTTTGCATGCCTCATACAAAGTTCAAATCCATATAAAGCCCAAACTTGTGGAACCAAATTTGGACGTTGTATGAGGTATCACTGTACTGTACTTTAAACCTAGAAAATGCGGTATACAAATAAAAGTGAAATGAAAAATGAAAATATTCCTGGATGGATCATTGTAACTTCAAAACAGCTTGATGAGACGTTATTGTTGTTATTATTACCTGACAATCAAGATCTGTCTAACTTATCCTGTATTTTGAAATATTTTTGTATTTATGGAATATTTTTCAATAAAATGTGCTCATTTATTTTGCAAAAAATGTGGCTTCAGCACCGCCAGGAAATGTACATTTCAAGGAGAAGATGGCAATTTAATAACTTAAACTGACACTATGGATATGGTCCATCAAATATACATGGCAGAATATACAGTAGGCTAAATAAATAAATATAAGATTGGGCCATAGCAAATAAATAAATAAATCATGATAGTATGGCTTTAGCCAATGATCCTCATTATTCTGGAGCATGAACATCAGAAATCAATTTCACAATGAGAGTTTTATATGATCCTCATGTTTCCTGTGTCCATTTTCAGCAAGCATTAAGATTCTACAATAAAGAAACACTTTTATGGCTAATTAAAATAATGTCTACTTACCCACCAGGGAAACTGATGCCCTAAACCAGGGGTGGCCAAACTACACCCCATGGACCAAACCTGGCCTGTGGCACCATTTCACGTGGCCCGCTGTTGCCCTCACTGCTACCAGAAGCAGAAGTGGATGCATTTACAACAGCCATAAATGCGCCCATGCATGCGTAAATGTGCTCACGGCTGCTGTAAACACTGCCATAAATGAAACCTGCGGCTGTCGTAAGTGCCTTTAAAACAGCTGCTGACGTGTTTTACGGCAGCATTTATGGTGGGAAGAACCATGTGACCAGTCCGCTCAGCTGTCCAGGGGGCATGATCCATCTCATGGCATGAAAACATTTGGAACCCCTGCCCTAAGTAGTAATAATAAATGTGTTCTGTCAATCATTTCCGACTTATGGTGACCTTTTCTAGGGTTTACTAAGTAGAGAATATACAGAAGTGGTTTATCAGTTCCTTCTTCTGAAACCACCCAGGTCTGCATTGGCTGGCTCTTCTCCCTGAAGACACAGTGGAGACTTGAACTCCCAACCTAACCCACTGAGCTATCCAGCCCTACATGGTACACACTCACCTGTGTACCGTCCCTGCAAATATCCAAACAACATTAAGAACTGTTTCCAATCACAGTGGCAGTGTTCAAAAATTATTCACGTAATTTTCAAGATGACAGGGGGAAAAGGAATCTCTTTGATAATAGACATATTTAATTTTTTTAAAAAATAAGGGATTTAAGGGAGCCTTTAATTAAACCTCGGTTAAAAACCAAGGGATTCCATAGACAACCCTTGCTTTCTTTTCAGTTTCTACATATTGTTGTGGGGCTTTTTGGTAGGATCCAGGAGAATGAAACTTCCATGAACGCACTCAAAACTCTAATTCTGAGTACCATTCTTTCAAAACGATTAAGCTACACATTAAGCTACACATTCCTGATTTCCTTATCTCGGTTTTTACACATCTGAATACTTTAAAAGAATAATGTAAAAAACATTTTTCCAGTTTTATTTTTCATTTTCAGTGCACAATACACAATAGGACAAAAGAAAATAAGATTTTAAGTGGCTGTATTGGCTTAAACACTAATTTTTTTACCTGTTATAAATTGGTTGTACTGTACAGTACTGTATTCCCAATGTTTTTAGACTATTTTGCTATCTCCCCCTTGTGGAAAAAATAAAACATGGCAATTTAGCCCAAGAAGATGCTAAACTAGATGGGTAAATTAATACTCAAATAACAAATGTACTAAAGCACATGAAGATAATGTATGACGTTTATATATGGGATACAACCAAAATTATCACAAGAAACTTTAATTTCAGCCATCCAATTTTAGGTAGGAAAAGCTCAAAGGGAAGAAAATTGATAATATGTTGATCATACATTTCATATTACTGTATTTGAGTACATGGAGTGAGCACCTATGTACTATGAGTGCCCCACAGTCTGAGCAATGGGATGTTTCTGCCAAACGGCATGGAAAAGGTAAGGAGATATCTCTGTTGCTTTTGTGGGGGTGAGGGACAATCATGTCTGGCATTTTTTGGTTGGTTTTTATTTTTTGTGGGTTTTGGTATATTTTTTATTATTATTTTTGGTCCAGTCGGAACTTTTTTATTTTCAATGCATTCCTATGGGGAAATGTGCTTCAGGTTATGATTTTTTTCACATTATGATGGAGGCTGTTGGAACAGACCTCCGTCGTAACCTGAGGTTTTACTGTAATGCATCTGAATAAAGCAAAATCCACACAAAAGAACACTAATAGCAATACTGTAAGGAATCAAATTGATGCCAATCTAATTAATCAAAGGTAATGTTGGCTCTTCATGTACATGTACATGTCCAATTTCACCTTATTGGATAAAAATTATGCAAAAAGCCTTTGATTATGCAAAAGCCTTTGAAATATATCAGCATGAGAAGATTATCGTTGCACTGAAAAAATAGGTGTAGATGATAAAGTTATCAGAATCAACACCAACCTTCATTGGAATGAGATAGTTCAAGTCAGAGTGGAAGAGCAACTGACAGAGCAAGTTCAAATTCATAGCAAGCTAATGGCAGGACCACAAGAAATCTAAAGAGTGGACAAAATTGTCTATTTTGGGGAGTATAAGGTAAAGGTAAAGGTTCCCCTTGCTCAAAAGCCAGTCGTATCCGACTCTAGGGTTCAGTGCTCATCTCTGTTTCAAAGCTGAAGAGCCAGCACTGTCTGCTTCTGCAGATGTTTCTGTGGTCATGTGGCAGGCATGACTAGACACCAGAGTGCACGGAACACTGTTACCTTCCCACCGAAGTGGTCCCTATGTATCTACTTGCAATTTCTTGCTTTCGAACTGCTAGGCTGGCAGGATTTGGGGAATATGTTAAATGAAAATTGGGATCCCGAGGTAGAGATTAAAATACAAATAGAAAAAGCAAGATCCATCTTCATAAAAATGCGACATTTGTTATGCAGTAGTGATCTAACACTCACTACAAAGATCCAAATACTGTAGTGAGACGTCCAGTGTTGCTATATGGAGTTGAAGCTTGGACACTGACTAAAGCATCTGAAAAGAGAGTTGAAGCTTTTGAAATGTGGATCTACAGATGGCTACTAAGGATATCATGGGTTAACCATATGACTAATGTAAAAGTAATGTGCCGACTGGATAAAGAACAAGAACTCTTTAAGACCATCAAGCAAAGAAAGCTTCAATACCTGGGCCATACCATTAGGAACAACATGAAATATAGAATACTACACTCGCTCTGCAAGGAAAGATCCGTGGGAAGAGAGGCCCTGGATGTAGACAGACTTCATGGCTGAAGAACCTGAGAGACTGGTGTGGAAAGTCCTCGGAAGAACTGTTCCGAAGAGTTAAAAACAGGAAGACTATTGCCATGTTGAAAGTCAATATCCAGAATGGATATGGCACCTGAAGAAGAACTGGATAAAAAGTATTTATTAATTGCACTGTAGTGCTTCTAACACAAAGAAAAATATAGAGCAGGGGACCCCAAACTTTCCTGCACCATGGATGGGCTTCATGCCTAACAACCTTTCCACCGATCGGCAAGAGGGGACAGCGAGACTGGACAGCACAAGCCCACAACAAAATACCCGGACACAGGTGGAGGGAGGAGCCCCACTGCAGCTCAAAAACAAGATGGGGCCCAGACACCCGCCAGCCACTCCACCCAACTTGGGCAGCGAAGCATCACACTGCACACAGGCACGGTCAGAACCCTGCTGCAGTTAATAGGGGCACCTGCCCATCCGCTATGTCTGAAGCCCACACCCACTGGACAGACCCGACAGAGCACACTGAAGGCAGAAGACTGTCACCAGGGCTCGTAGCACCACCCCACAGCCCGGTTCAGGACAGCCCACAGCCCGATGGTTGGGGACCCCTGTATTAAACCATACTTATTCTGGGTTCTCCATTACACACACAAATATTCTCAGGGATAAAAAAAATCAAATTCCGTTGCCCTTCCCTTCATACCATATTAGTCAGAAATCCCCAGATATGTTTAGTTTAGGTTTTTTAATCAAGATGCTATTTCTATTGGTTTCTTACTAAGATAAAGCATAAACCTTGAATTACACTTTCATTAAAAGCAGAAGCACAGCTTGAACTTTCTGTGCCCCTTCTCCACAGCTCTGGGCTCACACAAAGAAAGGGTAACCACTAGCTTCAGGCAAAAAGGCTTTGTGGAATGCCCCGCTGAGGACTGGAAGAAAAGTACTCTGTTAATGTTATACTATTTCAGTCAAGACACCAACTACAAAAGGAAAAATAATTAGTATTTAAAGAGAATAAATGGGGGAAAGAGACTTACCTTGAGAGGTTTGGAAGACTTCGTAAAATGAATAAAAATGGAAGCCAAAAGAAAGGAACAAGTAAAGGTAAAATTCCTGTCTTGACAGTGTCCCTAATTGTAAGGACATTCTTAAGGTTCCTCACCATTTAGGAAGATGTCATCCTCTTAAATAGCATCTGTAAACAAAGAAATAATGTAAATCTGAATGCTCGACCCACAAAAAGCCTCCACACAAGACACTGTGGGATAACAAGCAAACAAGCATCATGGCTGTTTATCACGAAAGGCATTCTGGTATGATTCATTGACAGGTGACATTTTAGATCCCATTTTTTCCTATGAGTTTTGTTGTGTTCTAATGGTTTTCCTTCCACATGGATTACAATGTATCGGAGCCAATGTAACCTTGCCTATAGCAACAATGTAACCTTCAGCTGTATCATATAAACCCTGTAATAGGACGCGAGCTAATGACCACCAGCTGGCAGCAGCGAGCGTCCAAGCTCTATTGGTCCGAACTCATCAAAGGCAACCGCGCGGGAAGCTTTCCCGCCACTACCTACACCTGGACAAGAAGGGCGTGACTCGCAATGACGTCACGCAGGCAGTAGCCAATGGGCTACCATGGCACCACGTTCAAATGTAGTACTGCGGTATAAAAAGAGCTATCGATCCGCCATTACCTCATGTTCCCTCTGTCCACGATGCAATAAACCCGAGTTAACCCAGCCCGAGGCTGTGTCCTGTGTCTTGGTCTTCATACACCAAATTGGCGACGAAGGTGGGATAATGGATCCCCAAGGAGCAGCCAGGGCACAGAGCGGGTTCAACATCACCAAACCGCAAGACTGGGAGCTGTTGGAGATGGACTTCCAGGCGGCGCTGGTGGAACTCAAAGTCAAGGAAGACGATGAGGAGCGGAAGAGGGCCATCCTCACCAGAATGCTTGGGGTGGAAACCAAGCGGACGCTGGTGGGCATCATCGCTCCGAAGAAGGTGAGCCAATTTAAGGCGGACGACATCATGAAGCTGCTACGGGAGCGCTTCCAACCCTCGAGGGCGATGTTTCCCGCTCGGAGCGCGTTTTGGAGGCGAGTCCAAGCGCCGGACGAGTCGGTTGAGGCATTCGTGGCCGCCATGAGGGTAGCCGCCGTCCCCTGCAAATGGGGCGACATCCTAGACATGGCCCTCAGGGACGGCGTGCTGTGTGGCCTGAAAGACAAGGAGGTGCAGCGCAGCTTGATGAACAAGGAGCCGCCACCCACGCTGGCAGAGGTCGTCGAGGCCGCCGAAGCCGCGGAGTCCACGAATGCTGGAGTAGACGAGATGCACCAGTGGCGTGAGTGGCGTCCCAGGGCCGGCAAAGCAGAAAATTCGGTGCACGGGAAGTCCGGACAATCGGTGCACGCAACTCGGCGGGCCTCAAAATCGTCCTCGGAAGGCAGCGACGGCGAGGAGGTCCAGAAGGTCCGAAAAGGGGGGCGCCGCTGCGATGGTTGCGGGGCGGCCCACGAACGCGCGAGGTGCCCATTTAGAAAGGCTGAATGTTACACCTGCGGCCGTCGGGGGCACATTGCCAAGGCATGCAGAAAAAGAAAGGAGGGCCGGAGGCAGTCACCAGACCGTTCGACCAGACCGGACCGTCCCGCGAGGCCCAAAGATGGCGCCCAGACCACGAGGAAGAAGGACGGCGTGGGCCGCGTCTCGGACGGCAGCGAAGATGACGCCCCGGTGTTCAGCGTGTCCACGGGACAGTCCCATTACTTCGTTGAGGTACTAATACAAGGGGCCCCTATCAGGATGGAAATTGACTCAGGGTCCTCCTATTCCATAATCCCCCAGAAAGAGTTCTTGAAAATCGACCCCCACGTGCGGCCCAAACTTAAAACATTGAGGTCCACGCTACGAGATGTACAGGGAAACAGCATTCCGGTATTGGGGGTCGGGAAATTTCGGGTTAATTTCAAGAGACATTCTGCGGAACTGCCCCTAGTTGTCCTCAAGGGGGGAAGTTGTAGCCTCCTTGGGACACAGTGGTTTCAGCCTTTAGGCCTGTTCATAGGGGGAGTACATTCGGTGGGGGGGGATCCAATACAAGCGGTGTGCGACGCGCATCCCGACGTTTTTAAAAAAGGACTGGGAAAATTCAAGGGACCCCCTGTAGCCTTCGACTTAGACCCGGAGGTCCGCCCGATAAGACTCAAACCGCGCAGGGTGCCCTTCGCCCTAAAGGACAAAATAGAGGCGGAACTGGACAAATTGGTGGGCCAGGGGATTCTTATTCCTGTTGATTCCGCGGAGTGGGAAACTCCAATTGTAACAGCTCTGAAGGCTAACGGGGAGGTGCGCATTTGCGCTGATTATAAGTGTACAATTAACAAGGCGATCCGCCCTAATGCATACCCGGTGCCGGTGGTCAGCCACCTTTTGGCCAGGCTAAATGGGGGAAAGTGTTTCGCTAAGCTCGATCTAGCACAAGCCTATCAGCAACTCCCCGTAACTCCCGCCACGGCCGCGGCCCAAACGATAGTCACACATAAAGGGGCGTTCCAGGTGTCGCGTTTACAGTTCGGCGTGAACTCGGCACCCGGCCTTTTTCAGTCGCTTGTGGAACGCCTCCTGAAGGGACTGGAGGGGGTGTTGCCTTATTTTGATGACGTGTTGATAACAGGGGGGAGTGAGGCCGAACTGGCAAAAAGATTGGACAAAGTACTAACTGTGTTCGAGAAAGCGGGGCTGAGACTGAGGAAGGACAAATGTGTCTTTTTCGAAACCGAGGTCGAGTTTTTAGGGTTCCGAATCACACCCGAGGGTATTAGGCCATCCAAATCCAAAGTGGCAGCCATCAAGAAGGCCCCTCGCCCCACATCCAAAACCGAGCTACAGTCATTCCTGGGGCTCCTCAATTTTTACCATACATTCCTTCCGCGGAAAGCGTCCGTAGCCGAACCGCTTCATCGGTTGCTTAAAAAGGAGGAGACATGGATGTGGGGTGACGAGCACGAGAGGGCATTCAAAGAGCTAAAGCAACTCTTGACTTCTGACGCAATTCTAACGCATTTCGACCCCAAACGGCCGGTAGTATTAGTCTGCGATGCATCACCGGTGGGGGTGGGGGCGGTGCTTTGCCACGTATTGGATGACGGAAGGGAGGCCCCGGTTGCGTTTTATTCAAGGTCCCTGTCCCAAGCAGAGCGAAATTACGCACAAACCGACAGGGAGGCATTAGCCATAGTAGCGGGGACCAAAAAGTTCCACGATTTTCTGTATGGCCGCCCGTTTAAAATTGTAACGGATCACAAGCCCCTGTTAGGGATTTTCACGGCAAGCAAGCCCACGCCGCAGATCCTATCCCCGAGAATGCTGCGTTGGGCCATCTTTCTCAACGCATACCAACACGAGTTGGAGTACCGGCCCGGAAAGGAGATCAGCCATGCTGATGCACTTTCGAGATCCCCTTTGCCCCTGTCGGATGACCAAAAGGCTAGAGTAGAAAGAGACCGCCAGGTGTTGCTAATCGAGGTCTTAGACGCACCCCCACTAGTACCAGCCGATATTGCTAGGGCGACAGGCAAGGACAAAACGCTGGAAAAAGTTAGCTCATGGGTACAGAAGGGGTGGCCGGCATCGTCCCCGAGCACGGAATTCGACACATTCTTTCGAAAAAAGCTAGAGCTGTCCCTAGAAAGGGGGTGCCTGTTGTGGGGCCAACGGGTGGTGGTCCCTACATCCATGCGGCCGAGGGTGCTCAAACTGCTGCACGTCAGCCACCCGGGGATCGTTCGTTCGAAGGCGCTGGCCCGCAGTTATTTTTGGTGGCCACAACTGGACGCGGACATTGAGCACATGGTCGGCACTTGTGAGGCATGTCAGGGATCCCGTCCAGAGGAGGCTCGCCTCCCGCATAGGGAATGGGACGCAGCAAGGGGGCCGTGGTCCAGAGTACACATAGATTTCGCTGGCCCATTCCGAGGAACCATGTTTCTCCTGGTGGTGGATGCGTTCTCCAAGTGGCTGGAGGTTATCCCAGTAAAGAGCACGTCCTCCGCCACGACAATTAGCCAGCTACGGAGAGTCTTTTCCACGTTCGGTTTACCCGACACGTTAGTCAGCGATAACGCGAGTTGCTTCACCTCCTCGGAGTTCGGAGCATTCATGGCGGCGAACGCAATTCGGCATGTCACATCCGCACCGTTTCACCCGGCCACGAATGGCCAAGTGGAACGGTTGGTGCGTACAACAAAGGATGCGCTTCGGCGCATGGGCCCGGGGGACCTAAATCACCAAGTATGTCAGTTCTTATTAGCGTATAGGGTGACCCCCTTAGCGTCAGGTTACTCGCCGGCAGAGCTCTTGATGCGGCGAAAACTGACCACGATTCTGTCCAGGCTAGACCCGACGAGAGTCGAGGAGAAGGGGAAAAACATAGGGCTGGCAGTCTCGAAAGGATTCGCCGCCGGCGACCCTGTTCACTGTAGAAACTATGCCAGCGCAGGGCCAGCCTGGGTGCCGGGGACGGTAGTAGAACAGACGGGGCCAGTGTCGTACCGGGTCGAGACCAGCACAGGTCTCCTCTGGAGGAGGCACGCGGACCAGCTGAGGCACCGAGTGAGCGTACCAGACAGTGGGGCTCATCAACAGGATTCAGCGTTAGGGTTCTCCCCCACCCGCTTAGCCCAAGGGGGAGACATCAGCGGACAACAGTCCCAAGCAAGGGGGGAAGGAAGAAGCAGCGGCCCCGACTCATATCCTTTTGATAAACCAGTTCCATCAGAGGCCGGGGAAGGGGGAGAGGAATTCGCGACCGCTGCCCCCGAATGTAATTTTGGTTTTGGTTTTGCGAGCCGGGGGGGTTTTCAGGAGTGTTCCCCCACCCATCCAAGCGAGAAGAGGGGTTTTTCGTTAGTCCCCAGTGCCCCCGGTTCTTCCCTAAGAGAGAGCACACCTCCCAACAACGCCGCGGAGCCGCGGCAAGTCACTAACGAGTCTCCCTCTCCAATTACAGGGCAGGAAACCAGGGGACAAAGAGAAGGTAGCAAACCCGGGCAAAGGCAGCCCGCATCGAGACCCCAGCGTGTTCGAAATAAGCCATCTTGGCTGAGAGACTTTGTCTCCTAGGGGGGGAGCGTGTTTGAGTGGGGGCTCGAGACTTTGTCTCATCCTAGGGGGGAGGGGTGTTGTGTTCTAATGGTTTTCCTTCCACATGGATTACAATGTATCGGAGCCAATGTAACCTTGCCTATAGCAACAATGTAACCTTCAGCTGTATCATATAAACCCTGTAATAGGACGCGAGCTAATGACCACCAGCTGGCAGCAGCGAGCGTCCAAGCTCTATTGGTCCGAACTCATCAAAGGCAACCGCGCGGGAAGCTTTCCCGCCACTACCTACACCTGGACAAGAAGGGCGTGACTCGCAATGACGTCACGCAGGCAGTAGCCAATGGGCTACCATGGCACCACGTTCAAATGTAGTACTGCGGTATAAAAAGAGCTATCGATCCGCCATTACCTCATGTTCCCTCTGTCCACGATGCAATAAACCCGAGTTAACCCAGCCCGAGGCTGTGTCCTGTGTCTTGGTCTTCATACACCAAAAGTTTATAACTTCATACATACATCTCCCATTTACTATATCTCCAGAGAAATCCTATGAAATAGGTCAGACAGAGATTATTACACTGTTGCTTAGTTGTTATGTCCGGCCCTTATAAGCACTAGTCCAGAAAACGATGAACAAAACACCCCATTGCACCAAGTTCCACAAGTTAGGACATTGTATGAATTCCGACTTTGTATGAGGCATGCAAAATCCTATCCGCAATGCCTCATACAACGTCCAAATTATTGCCACCGATGCTTTGTATACCGTCGTTCCCATAGGTGAGAGCAGGGAGGCAGGAGCGAGAGGCTGGCCTCAGCGGTAAGGCAGCCGGCGTGGCCCATACGAAGGCCAGTCTCACTCCCAACTCCCCGCTCTCACCAGGGGAAGCGTCTGGCGGTTCCGGTGTGGCAGGCCTTTTCATGGGCCATGCCAACCGCTTCACAGCTGAGACCAGTCTTGCTCCCACCTCCCCGCTCACAACCAAGGGAAGCGTCTGGTGGGTGTTGCGGTTCTGGCATGAAAGGTCTTCTTGTTGTGAGCGGGGAGGCGGAAGCAAGACTGGTCTCAGCTGTAAGGCGGCTGGCGTGGCCCATAAAAAGACCTGCCGCATCGGAGTCTCGCTCCCACCTCCCCGCTCACAACCAAGGGAAGCGTCTGGTGGGTCTTACGGCTTCTTTCTAATGTAAAAACCCTAATGCCTCATACAACGTCTGGCGACGGTGTATGAAGCATCTTTTTTCCAAGAATTGGGCGACGTTGTATGGATCCAACATTGTATGAAGCGGACGTTGTATGAGGTATTACTCTGTGTGTGTGTGTGTGTGTGTGTGTGTGTGTGTGTGTGTGTGTGTGTGTGTGTGTGTGTGTGTGTGTGTGTGTGTGTAAATGTGTTCCACTTTTTGCCTTTTTGATCAGTTTTAATGGTAAAGTTTGTGTGTTTATTGTACAATTATAAAGGCTAAAACATAAGCACTAGTCCAGAAAACAATGAACAGCAACAAGTCTTTATTCAACCGTCTTTTAGAGATGAGCTTACAAGGTGCTCCAGACATAGAGATGGCTATACAATCCCAGTGGAATCAGTCCCTCCAGATTCTTGCCATGTAGGAGGCAAAGGCTAGCTACCATATAAGTGTAACATAATGGAGGAGACCAAGGCTTAGCACATCGCTCCTCGCTGGCTACCTGTACGGAGTGGGAAGTGTAGATCCGGTCTGGCCCCACCCTTGTTTACTCATGGGGCTTATATAGTGTCTCCCCAGCGGTGGCTCCTTGATACAAAGTAGCGACCCACCAGACAAACATAACTAACCAATCATAACGAGGTATATATGTAATTAACCAATAAGAACATAAGAACATAAGAACAGCCTTGCTGGAACAGGCCACAGCCCATCCAGTCCAGCATTCTGTCTCACACAGTGGCTCACCATTTCCTTCAGGGTATTCCCAAGGAGATGCCTTCACCTGCTTAGGATTCCCTGGAAATGGCATTGAGAGATATCCTGCCTATCTCTCCAACCTGGAGGTTGTCCTTAGGTAGCCATAATTATAGCCATTGATACACTTGTCCTCCATGAACTTGTCTAATCCTTTCTTAAAGCTGTCAAGACTGACAGCTGTCACCACTTCTTCTGGCAGGGAGTTCCATAGACCAGTAATCTGGGTGAAAAAGTACTTTCTCTTATTTGTTTGAGAACTAGTACCCAACAGTTTCATGGAGTGTCCCCTAGTTCTAATGTTGTGCAATAGGGAAAACAGTTTTTCCTTATCTACTTTGTCCACACTGTGCATGATTTTATAAACTTCAATCAGGTCACCTCTTAGACGCCGTCGTTCAAGAGTGAAAAGGCCCAACCGTTGCAGCCTCAGATGGTAAGGAAGGTGTTCCAGTCCCCTAATCATTCTGGTTGCCCTCCTCTGTACTTTCTCCAACTCCATAATATCCTTCTGGAGGTATGGCGACCAGAACTGTACACAATATTCCAGATGGGGCCTCACCATAGATTTATAAAGAGGCAAAATGACACTTGCTGACTTATTTTCTATACCCTTCCTAATGATCCCTAACATTGAGTTTGCTTTTTTCACTGCTGAGGCACACTGGGTTGACACCTTCATTGAGCTGTCCACCAGGACACCAAGGTCCCTTTCCTGGTTTGTCGCAGAGAGTTCAGACCCCATCAGTTTATAAATGTAATTGGGGTTTTTTGCCCCAACATGCATCACTCTGCACTTACTGATGTTGAAGCTCATTTGCCACTGTTTTGCCCACTCCCCCAGTGTCAAGAGATCCCTCTGCAGCTCTTCACAATCTCTCACAGTTTTCACTACCCTGTATAATTTAGTGTCGTCAGCAAATTTGGCTACCTTGCTTTTTACTCCTACCTCTAGATCATTTATGAAGAGGTTGAAAAGCAGGGGTCCCAGTACTGAACCTTGGGGGACCCCACTCTTTACTTCCCTCCACTTGGAGAAGTGTCCATTTAGTGCAACCCTCTGTTTCCTGTCCCTTAGCCAGTTGCTGATCCAGGACAAGACCTGTCCCTTTATTCCATGACTGGTAAGTTTATTCAAGAGCCTTTGGTGTGGGACCTTGTCAAAAGCCTTCTGAAAGTCCAGATAAACAATGTCAACTGGATCCCCCTTATCCACATGCTTGTTGACACTCTCAAAAAATTCCAACAGATTAGTGAGGCATGATTTGCCCTTGTAAAAGCCATGTTGGCTCTCCTTTAGCAGCGCCTTCTCTTCTATGTACCTATTAATTCTATCTTTTAGGATGGTTTCCATCACTTTACCTGGGACACATGTCAAACTGACAGGTCGGTAATTTCCTGGATCACCCCTGGATCCTTTTTTGAAAATTGGTGTTACATTCGCTACCTTCCAGTCATCAGGCACAAAGCCTGATTTGAGGGAAATATTATATATTTTGGCTAGGAGATCAGCAATTTCATCTTTAAGTTCCCTGAGAACTCGTGGATGGATGCCATCTGGTCCTGGTGATTTGTTAGTGTTTAGCTTAACAAGACATGCAAGGACCTCCTCCCTGGTTATTTCTATCTTGCTTAATTCTTCGGTTTCCCTCCCTACGAAGATAGGCTCTGGGAAACAGGATCCAAAACTATAACCAATCACAGGGTTTGGATTAGCATAATCAACGTGCCCTGGAACGGGGGAATTTGCCCTACTTTAGGCTCCTAATTTGGATGGCGGAAAAGCGCCATTTTTCTCTTGCAAGGCGCTGCCCGCACTACTTGCAAATGTGCCTTAATACACAACATTAGTATAGCAAATTGCACTAAACTTGACCCACTGAATCAGTGGGAATCAGTCAACTCCACCATATTCTATTGATTCAATGGGCCAATCTGTAGTTGCAACTTACTTTAACATAGTATATTGCATGTAAAGTAGACCCACTTGGAGCAATTAAGCCTACAGCAGTTCCCCCAACAAATCCTCCAATTCAATGGGCCTACTCTAATGCAACTAACTGTCTATGCCAGTGTTTCCCAAACTTTAGTTTGTGGACTTCAGTTCCCAGAAGCTTAAGTCTATTCCCCAAAACACTGGTCAGCCAGTGTACTGACTTAGGCTTCTGGGAACTGAAGTCCTTCATGGGGCGTATGCACCACTTTGGGAACCACTGGTCTATGCTAAGCAGCAGGATTACAGCCATATATTGTTATGAATATTGTGCTGCTACACCTAATTCCTATACAATGAACATCTCTTAACAATGGAAACAAAAGAAGCTCTTTTGAAGATGTCAGGCTAGAAAATGTATATACCTACCCCAACTTTATCCAAAAATAGCTCACAGAGTAAGCCCTAGTGCAGTGATGGCAAACCTTGGCACTCCAGGTGTTCTTGGACTTCAATTACCAGAAGCCCATGTCAGCACTCCTGCAGATCAGAGCTTCTGGGAATTGAAGTTCAAGAACATCTGGAGTGCCAAGGTTTGCCATCAATGACCTCATGATACATGACAGTCCACATCCTCAGGCTTAAAAGAAATGGGGAAGGAGAAGGACAAGTTATGTTAATGAACCATTTTGCCTCCACACCAACCCCTTTTCAACCTTTGGAGGTGGGAAGGAAAGATATCTGATCTGAGGCAGTATTCCCAAGAGTTTTCATCTAGTTACTCCACGATGACATTCCGCGCATGCAAACAGACTTGAGAAATCAAGTCCATTTGCATGCGGTTTTTAGCCATTCAGATATCACATCACCCGCTGGCTAGGTGGACCATGATGTGTGCCCTCTGCTTTCACCTGGCCCAAGGGATCTGACTGAGAACGCTTTGGTGAGTTTTAGTCCCAGCCTAACATCATTGACAAGAGCTGGGCAACTCTGCTTCATACCTGTCAAGTATCCCAGATTGGCCAGGATTTCCTGTATTTTTGCGCCGATTTTCGCCATTTCCCGCCCGGAGCTGCCACTACCCCGTAATTTGGCAGCGAGGGGGAAAGGAGTTACTGTGCATCCCTTCTGCGCAGGTCCTTTCTACGCATGCGTAGAGCTCTTCTACGCATGCATAGAACCCTTCTACACATGCATAGAAGGCTTCTGTGCAGAAGGGGATGCGTAAAAGCCTTCTACGCATGCGTAGAAGTGAGCTGCGCAGAACAGTTCTGGTATTATATACCTCTGGTATTGTATCTCTGAATCAGACATCCAAGTCTTCATGACACCATCTCACATTGTGATTTTTGAGTGAAAATCCAGGTGTAAGTATCTGAAGAGCCACACAGAGAATCATTCTCAGGAGCCAGATATTGTGAAACAAATCAAAATTCAATAGGACTTCAGGATGCCTTAACTTGGAGCCGTTATTCAGAGGGGAGTCCACGCATTAGTAGTTGTCTCCACAATGACATTCCACACATGCAAATGGACTTGAAAAATCATTTTCCAAGTCCATTTTCCAAGTCCATTTGCAAGTGGTTTTTTAGCCATTCGGATATCACATCACCTACTGGCTAGGCAGACCATGATGTTTCCCCTCCGCTTTCACCATGCCCAAGGGATCTGAGTTTGGTGAGTTTTAGTCCCAGCCTAACATCATTGTCAAGAGATGAGCAACACTGCCTATTTAGTCTAACTAGAGACTTCAGGATATCTCCAGAAATATATTAAGTATTGCCACACAAGAATGCTGCTATAACATTAGTAAAGGTAAAGGTCTCCCTTGTTCAAAAGCCAGTTGTATCCAAGACTAGGGTTCAGTGCTCACCTCCATTTACAGCCAAAGAGCCAGCGCTGTCTGCATTTGTAGACGCGTCCGTGGACATGTGGCAGGCATGACTAGACACCAGAGTGCATGGAATGCTGTTATCTTCCCACCTCTTTATCAACTTGCAAATTCTTGCTTTCGAACAGCTAGGTTGGCAGGAATTGGGACAGAAACAGGAGCTTACTCCATCATGCAGCACTCAGGTCTTGAACTGCCGACCTGCCGACCTTCTAGTCACCAAGTTTAGCATCTTAATCACTAAGCCACCACAGTAATTAGGTAAAGGTAAAAATCATACAAAATAATAAGGATCCATTTTTATTTAATGGATCCACTTTTTACCTAGAACTTCTGTGCCAAAGGAATCTGTGGTGCAGTCTGTGGGCACAGATGAGAACAGTGATTTGACACTGGTTTAAGATAGATTTCATGAAAAAATATGTGGATACACAAAGTTAGATATTTTGACATCATAGCCAGGCTATGCACCAATAATGGATCCATAATTTCAGTACTATAGTGTGTTGTCACAGAAGAAATCAGTGATTGGACAGTGGTTTGGGTTGGATTCCACACAAAAGTCATGAGGACACATTAGGATCCATACCCCGGGTCCATGTTTTTGTGCCACTGCAAAACTATGCATTGAACTCATGATTTTCGTGTTGTAATCTATGAGTAAAAATGGGACCTATGATTTGACAGTGGTGTGGGCTGCATGCCACATAAAAATCATGTAGCTCCATGAGGATCCATGCCTTGGATTGTTTTTCCACCAGAAAAAAAGGTTAATGATGGATCCATTTTTTTGGTATAGTCCAGGGGTTCTCAACCAGCCGTGGACTCATTTATGGCTGTCATAAGTTTACCACAGCCATAAATGAGTCCACAGCTGTCACAAACAGCAAGAGAACCACCAGTCCAGCCCACTCAGCTGTCGGATGGGGTGTGGTCTGGCCCACGGCTGAAAACGGTTGAGAACCCCTGGTATAGTTGGTGACCATAGATGGGACCTATGATTTGACAATGGTTTGGGAATGATTCTACATAAAAATAATGTGGTTCCATGGTCATTTGTGCCTCAATATCCATGTTTTACACCACTGCAGTCATATGTGAAAGGATTAATGATTTCTATAGTGTAGTCTGTGGACTAAGATGGGGTCAATGATCTAATGGTGATCCAGGGAGGATTCCATCTTAAATAAGCCATATGGAATCATGTCATGCTATCTCAGATCCATGAGATCCCCAAGAAGATTAAATCCCACTTGAATACATCTTGATGGAGGGCAGCAGATTCAACAATACTGGCTTGGGACTGATGAGGACTCTGTGTGCCAAAAGGGCTCAGGAACAGAAAGTGACTAATGGAAAAGAATCAGTGGTATGGGTGTCATGCTGCACTACGAAAGGCAGATGAAAGGCCACTGCATTATATTCTCAGGATAGCCTTCATGGCTGATAGCCATGAGCATACCCAGTATTCAGATTCAGATATGGCAGAACAAGAAGTGGTGTGAGAAAGATTAGTCGGTGCAAACATATCAAAGAGTAAATAACACAAAACAAAAAAGGCAAAACACATTGTAGCACCCTAAAGACTAACTACTGTATTTTTAATTTTAACTTTCGTGGATCAAGTTCACTTTGTCAGACATAAGAGTGAGGCTTCATTAATGTATACATTATTAGGTGGGGATACAAAGATACACACTGGTTGGTTAGGTGAAGATGCAAATAGGTGTGGCTTTCTACACCTGAAGTTTCCTGATTGCTATTCAGATTTTGTTTCAGTGAAGTTTGTAAATGGTTGGTAGATGGATACATAATAAACATTGTAGCAATACATTTTGCTAACTTGCTGCAGGACTCCTCATTGGATCCTCTGCCGATGCCCAGACAGTGTGGGTCTTCAAGTTCTTGCTGTTTATTTTTTTTCTAGAGGTAAGACCTATGACTTATTAACCTTCACTTACTGCTGCTGACAATGTTTACTATGAATATTGTTATGGTTTTAGGATTTCTGGTGCCATTCGGCTTTGTTTTTGGTGTGCATTTTTATTGTTTTTCACTTCTATGGTTGTAATCTGATCTTTCATATATACTATATATAGTATATATAGTAAGCCACCCTCAGTGGTGCTTGCATCAAAAGGTAAAGATTGTCCTTGCTCAAAAGCCAGTCATATCCGACCCTAGGGTTCAGTGCTCATCTCTGCTTATAGCCAAAGAGCCAGCACTGTCTGCATCTGCAGATGTTTTCATGGACATATGGCAGGCATGACTAGACACCGGAGTTCATGGAACGCTGTTTACCTTCCCACCAAAGTGGTCCCTATTTATCTACTTGCACTGTTTTTTGCTGTCGAACTGCTAGGTTGGCAGGAGCTGTGAGACAGACAGGAGATCATTCCGTCGTGCAACACTTGGGTCTCGAACTGCTGATCTGCCCTCCAGTCATCAAGATTAGCATCTTAACCTCTAAGCCATGGCAGTCCCTTCTCATCAAAGGATGGGGGGATGTAAACAAACAAACAAACGACTTTCCAGCAGCTGCCGGGTGTTGGCTGTGGGGTAAGATAAAGGTTTCCCTTGCTCGAAAGCCAGTCGTATCCGACTCTAGGGTTCAGTTGTCATCTCTGTTTCAAAGCCGAAGAGCCAGCGTTGCCCGCTTCTGCAGACGTTTTCGTGGTCATGTAGCAGGCATGTCAGTGGTTAAAAAGCTCGCCTTGTGAGCTGGAAGGTTGGCAAAGTTGGCAGTTCAAGGCACAGGTACTGCATGACGGAATGAGCGCCCGTCTCTGCCCCAGCTCCTGACAAACTAGCAGTTCGAAAGCAAGACGTGGCAAGTAGACAAATATAGGGACCACTTCGGTGGGGGGCGGGAGATCTTATTGACATGAAAGGAGCCTCATTCGGGCTCCCTTGAGCAAAGTTTCTCCACCAGCAAAAATCCTTTCAACCCAGAATACTTTCTGGGATGAAAATTATTATTAGCAGCTGCCGGGGGGACTTCAACTCCGACCACCATCACCCCCAAAAAGTATGCTCGAAGTTTTCCAGAACAACACAAGTCTCCTGCCCTCTTAAAGAAACAGTTTCCACCCCGTTTCTCTCTCTCAACTCCTTTGTCTCTCCTCTCCCTCCCTTTCTTTCTTTCCTGCTCCTCCTCCTCCCTTCCCAAGTCATCATCTTTAGGGGCGAGCCTTTAACGCGCACAGCCTTTGTTGCAACCAACCACCGCGCCGTAGCCAGAGAGCCCTTCTTCCGCAGAAAACAAACGCAAAGGGAACCAACCTGCGACGGAACCAACGCCACCGGGTCAGCTGCGCTCCGGGGTCCCGCGCGTTCCCGTCTCGCGCGTTTCCGGCTCAAGCCCAGCCGGCGGCGGCTGGCTCCGCCCCCTCTTCGTTACATGGTGGCTGCAGTGCGGTGGGATGTTGTTATGGTGTGTCCGGTTGACACCTCCTGGGCGCGCTTGCTCGAGTCTTTGTTGTTGTTGTTCAGTCGCATGGTCAAATCTTTGCGACCCCATGGGCCACTGCACGCCAGGCACCCCTATCCTCTACCCGCCCAGATCTGTGTCAACACTACCATCTAGCTCCGTGATGGCGAACCTTGGCACTCCGGATGTTCTTGGACTTCCAATTCCCACAAGGGAGTGCAGTGGCTCAAGTAGCTAAGACGCTGACTGGGGGGCGGAAGGTCAGCAGTTCGATTCCCGAGTACTGCAGGACGGAATGAGCTCCCGTCTTTGTCCCAGCTCCTGCCAACCTAGCAGTTTGAAAGCAAGACATTGCAAGTAGATAAATAGGGACCACTTCGGTGGGAAGGTAACAGCGTTCCGTGCATTTGGGTCTAGTCATGCCTGCCACATGACCACGGGAACGTCTGCAGAAGCAGACAGCGCTGACTCTTCGGCTTTGAAACAGATGAGCACTGCACCCTAGAGTCAGATACGACTGGCTTTCGAGCAAGAGAAACCTTTACCTACAAGCCCCCTGTGAATCCAAACGAATGGGTTTACTGCGATTCACCCGCCCCGCGCCGTCCGCGTCGCTCCCGGAAGCAGAGGTAAAATGCGCAATGGCAAACTTGTGCCTGCTAATCTTTCTCACACCAGGTTGGGCAAAAGGAACTATGGAATGAATTCACCAAAGGTGGCTTGATTCGGAAGAACAACAGAGAAATCAGGGATTTCATGGTGCAAAAATAGGGGTCCAAGGCATGGATCCTCATCATTTCATATGGTTTTTAAATGGAATCTTCTTTAAGAAAGGTACTCCTATGATATGTAGTACTGTACCTTTCATATAATAGATCACATCTGCACCCACAGATTACACAGACATCATGTTCCCTTGAGCACGTGACTTAGCAATGGTGCAAATACATGGATACAAAGCATGGTTCCACATGATTTTTATGTTTGGTCCAAGCTAAACCACTATTAAATCACAGCCCTGTTTCTGTCCACAAACTGCAACACAGAAATCGTGGATCTTCTGGCTCATGGCTTTAGGTAAAAGTAAAGGTCACCCTTGCTCGAAAGCCAATCATATCATACTCTTAAGGTTCAGTGCTCATTTCTGTTTATAGCCATAGAGCCAGCACTGTACGTTGGCAGACATTTCCATGGATGTGTGGGAGGCATGCCTAGACACGAGAGTACAGAACACTGCTTACCTTCCCACTGAAGTACCTATTTATCTACTTGCAATTTCTTGCTTTCAAACTGCTAGGTTGGCAGTAGCTGGGTTGGAGATGGGAGCTCACTCAGTCATGCAGTACTTGGGTATCGAACTCCGACCTTCCAGTCTTCAAGTTCAGCATCTTAACCACTTGATCCACCGCCGTCCCTCATGGTTTTAAGGTAAAGGTAAAGGTTTCCCTTGCTCGAAACCCAGTCGTATCCGACTCTAGGGTTCAGTGCTCATCTCTTTCAAAGCCGAAGAGCCAGCGCTGTCTGCTTCTGCAGACGTTTCCGTGGTCATGTGGCAGGCATGACTAGTCACTGGAACACACGGAACGCTGTTACCTTCCCGCCGAAGTGGTCTCTATTTATCTACTTGCAATTTCTTGCTTTCAAACTGCTAGGTTGGAAGGAGCTGGGACAAAGACAGGAGCTCATTCTATCCTGCAGTACTCGGAATCGAACTGCTGACCTTCTGCCTCCCAGTCAGCATCTTAGCCACTTGAGCCACTGCAGTCACAATGGCATAAAATATGGATTTGAGGTACAGAGCCTCATGGATCCATGTTATTTTTCATGGGATCCAAATGAAACCACTGTCCAATTGCATCATTGCCTTTTCCAGGGAGTCTTACTGTCTCATGATGTGCACAAATAAGGACAGCCTCAATATCATTTTTGCTTCCAGAGAAAGTTCAGGCTTGACATGCTCTAGCACCCACTTGTTTGTCTGGCAGTTGAAGGTACTCTTCTCCAGCATCATATTTCAAATGAATCATTTTTTTCTATGTCAGCTTTATTTTTCTTGAGCTGTAAATTTCTTTTATCATTGGACCATTGCTCACTGGGATAAAGAACAGTACAGAGTGTCTCTTTGCAATTTACAGATTTAAGATTAATGTTGCAACTGTATATCCACCCACCTTGAAGTCAACCCTGCTTCTTCCTTGTCTAGGGCAGATGTGAAACTGCCAAAATGAAGCCACCTTTTCGTGAGTTCATTCTGCAATTCCTTTTATCTGACCTAGTGTGAGAAAGAATAGCCAGCAACACAAGGCTGCCGTTACCAGGGTACGCCCAATTGTGGTTCAAAAATACCACAATTTTTGAGGAGGCCTTTTCTGTGTACCCTGTCAACTCTGCTAAAGACAGTGGAACTTATATTCAAGTAATCAATGGCCAAAATACTGTTGCTTAACATACTGTATACATCAAGTGTATCAACTTAGTAGAGTATCTGAACCATCTTCAAAGTTCGATCTTTATAAAGTGTACTGTGATAATTTAATGTGAAAGTTACCACATTATGGAGGTCAAGGATAGATTAAGGAACACCTCCAAACTGTGAACAAGTCCTTTCAGAGAGTACACTTTGTTTGATATTGTTCACCCAGGACATGACGAACTACCAACAGCAACTGAACCTCTGATTGCTGGACTTGGGCGCTTCCAGCTCCAATGCTGTCTTATGTGTCCTTTATGTCAATTGCATCATCTGAAGTTAATATCACATGTGAGATGTTAGTAGTTCCATTTAGAATATGTTAAAGAGGGTGGAACATTGTTAACAGATATTATCGAGCCATGTTTCCTCGATATTTCCTTCTAAACTCAGCATCCAGGTAGGAATACATCCATGTGCGAAATTTAATTTGATTTGGTTTATGTTCAAGGCACTCCATGTCTGATCACAAGACCAGATTCTATCACAGCAACACTAAAAACAATTTGTACAAATAAAAGTTATAATATTGAAACACCAAAAGTTACACAGAGGTATATTATTAAAACAGCTTAATTAAAAGCCACTCAAAAGCACATAGATAGAAAAGCAACCACCTCTTAAAATGAGTGGACACTTGTCTCCTGGGGCTCTGCAGGTTAGGTCGCCCTTGCTCAAAGGCCAGTCGTATTCAACTCTAGGGTTCAGTGCTCATTTCTGTTTATAGCCAAAGAGCCAGTGCTGTCTGTGTCTGGAGACGTTTCCATGGACATGTGGCAGGCATGACTAGACACAGAAGGCTGTTTACCTTCCCACCAAAGTGGTACCTATTTATCTACTTGCAATTTCTTGCTTTCGAACTGCTAGGTTGGCAGGAGCTGGGACAGATACAGGAGCTCACTCTGTCATACAACACTCAGGTTTTAAACTGCTGACCTTCCAGCTGTCAAGTTGAGCATCTTAACCATTATGCCTCTGTCTCTTACACTGCAAGCTACACCCCCCAAAAAAACTACAACTCTTGCTGGCATCCTTACTAGAATCATTTGTATATATAGACACTCATATGACCTGAAGATGTGACTCTGCTGGGAAGAAAGGCAGGAAATATTACTGATTTCGGGAAGACTAATTTACATTAAATTCAATTGACCACATGATGCACTTCTCCCTATATATACCAAAATCTTTCAGATCTTCAGTGGCTTGCTCAATTGTTCCTACCAATATGTAGCAGTAATCACTAGAAATGAGGTCTTTGCAAATATCCCATTGATAGGATCTCTTTCCAGAAAAGCTTGGAAGGAATCTTCCTTATGTTCTTTTCAGTACCAGATGAAGATCGTAATATTTACTGTGGCCTTCTGAACAATATTATATTCTTTAGTTTATATCTTTTCATTTCATTTTATTTTAGTTTTAGGTGTTGTTTATAATTCTGTGCTGCATTTAAATGCTTTATTTCAATGTGAATGTATATTATGGGTGGCTACAAATGCAAAAGATAACTAATAGACAGTAAATATAAGAAGCCAATAGTTGCATTGTTTTTCTAATTAACTCTTTACTTAACTGTCAAATGCAAATTACTAGTTTTCCCACCCATCCACTCATCTATCCTATTGTAATGTCAGGTTTTACAGTTGTAGTACTTATTTAATGTAATTTTCTTATTGCAATCAATTTTTAGAAAAGCAGGGGGAGGGAAAAAAACAGTAGGATGCGGGGTGGTGTGTTGGGATTTGATTCATGTAAAGATCTAGTCTCAATCAGCCAGCCTCATTAGCAGCAGTTTATATTCTCAGATCTTTTGAGGTACCTATGAGTCCAGCTTCATTAGGCTTTTTGTAGGGAGAAACAGAGGCAGACAAAAGCAGACACGACTGCTCTCTTTGGCTGGTCAAACGCTACTGAAGCCTTCTCTTTATTCAGGCAGAGAGCGAGAGAAACGAAACTAGCAAGCATTGTATACCAGAAACGAAACTTAGCAGAGACAAAGCTGAGTGCTTACAGCCAATCAGAAGTGTCAGAACCCAAAGAAAGAGAGATAAGGAGCGCTGTCTCTCAGTGAGCAAAGAGGCTTTTGTTTACAAAATGTGTCAGAGACAGGCAAGACAGAAACCAGATGCATTCCTACATGTCCTCCTTTTTCATTTAAATTTGAGAGAGGGACGGCTAATCATACCCCTGCATGTCATCATATACATCATCACTGTCCTCCTGGACATCGTACCCCTCCTGACTCCTGGTACTTTGTTCCGGAGGATGATACCTCATTGAGTACAATTGCCGTCGTGCAAAACTCGATGTCTCCCTTCTACGCAATGGACATGTGTTACACATAGAAATAAGATTAGGAATACAAGTAATGCAAAAATACAAAGGTATAAGGCAGATAATAATAATAAACCCATAAAAGAAAACTTGTCTAAGGACAGATAAATCAGGCAACCAAGAAGTCACCCAATCAAAGAGATTAACATCAGTGCGTACATTGTTAGTAATGCTCTCCTGTAAATTCTGAAGTTCTTTCTCAATAGTATTATTCAGATCCTGGAATTTTACCCGACATCCCTGGTTCCCGACCAGTTTACAAAATCCTCCGGATTTTGCTAACAGGTAATCTATGGCCAGTCTGTCCTGCATTTGGTCTTGATGACGCTCAGTGATTTCCATTTGAAGATCCCGTATGACCCTCCCTGTGGCATTGATTGATTTCTCCAGCCTACAGGTGAGTCCCAAAATGGACCTTCTATTCTCCTGGGAAATGACACCTGGGTATGATCCCAATGTGAGTGCTCCAGTGATAGCACTCCCTATAGCTCTCCCCCAGGAGCTACCATCAGAAAGCTGAACATCGATTATCACTTCATCATTGCAACCAGAACCCATCGGGCCGGCAGCAGCTCTCCGGCGCCGTGCATGTGCCTGAGGCGGCATTTGCACTTGTACGGGTAAGGTAAAATAACCCAATGCTGCACATTGATATTGTCCTGGATGGAAATTCGTGGCAACTCCATTAAAAAAGAACCACATGTTAGGATCCTTGATTTGTCATCCATTGCAAATTGAACCACTATCTATAGCAGAATAATCAGGAGTAAACATAGGAAACACATCATATATATCTTCAATAGTAGTGTTAAACAAGGTATAATTAAGCTTATAAGAACTGTTATAACTACCCCATAACCAAAAATAATCATCACAACCCGTATAATTGCCTACATTCTGCAAAACCCTTCGTGCTTGAGTCCAGTACTTCCATTTACTATTCCAGACTCCAGAACTATGACAGCAGAAACAAAGTCCTTTAGTGTATTTCTTGAATGTCATGCTTCGCCAACGGGTGTTGTTAAATTGTTCTGGAGGATTAGAGAAAAGTGTAGACCTATCAAGATGTTGCAAATGTCCAATAACCAGCTCAGGTGTGTTGAACAATGCCAGAAGAAAAGCCATTTGCGACACTGCCAGTGGATGCTCATAGTATAACGTTGCATTCTTACCATGAACCTCAAACATATAGTTAGCATGACGAATCCAAAAGTTGGGGTTGCCCCCATGAGGCATTGTTCTTACAGCTGGAAGCACAGTAAGAAAGAAAAGAACAAATGTCAGCACATTTAGTTTACTGGTGAACCACCATCCTGGAGCTGAGTAACCTTCTTCTCTCTCCATGGGCGGATCGCTCGAGCAGGAATCCACACAGGTCCTGAGGTTGTAGAAACCGCTGCGTATCCTCGTCCCCAGGTGATTAGAGGTACAGGACCCTTCCACTCAGGATCGGGTTGCTGCCGATAAACGACCAATGGCTTAGGAAGACACTCCTCGGTCCTGAAATGCAATTCGACTGGAGAGTGTGACCTGTTATGGGGAGCAAGAAGAAAATTAAGAGTATACAGTACTTTAGCAACAGCTGTAGGTATTTCAGCCACAGGAACCCCTCTATCTCCCACTTGCTTGTGTAACAAATTTTTGAATGTCAGGTGGGCTCTTTCAACAATCGCCTGTCCAGTCGAGTTATAGGGTATTCCATGGGTTAGCTTAATGTCCCACTGACGGCAAAAGTCCTGAAAGGCAGAAGAAACATATGATGGCCCATTGTCTGTCTTAAGGCTTTTAGGTTTACCCATTACCGCAAACGAACGAATGCAATGTTGTATAACATGTCTGGATGTTTCACCCCGTAAGGGTGTAGCCCATATAAATCCAGAGAAGGTATCAACAGTCACATGTAACTTAGAAAGCGGAGCCAAAGCAGGTACTTGCGTGACATCCATCTGCCATAGCTGATTAGCTTCTGTTCCTCGAGGATTAACAGCATCAAATGGCAGGAATATAGGAGACTTCGTACAGGAAGCACAGGACGACACAATGTCTCTAGCCTGTGACATAGGAATGGAAAACCGTTTATGCAAAACCTTAGCAGATTGATGAAACATTGCATGACTGTCAATGGGGTTGTCAAAGAGAGAAAAAACCTCAGCAGAGTCTCGGAGAGCAGAATCTGCTCGTGCATTGCCCTCCGTCAAATAACCTGGGATCCTTGTGTGAGAGCGTATGTGGGCAATAAAGAATGGGACCGTACGGTTGGAAAGAAAACCTTGAAGCTGTTGGAATAAAGCAAAAAGATCCCTATCCATCGATGGAGACAAATAAGCTTGAGCTAAAGTAAAAACAAGGCGGTAAACATATTGAGTATCCACAATCAGGTTAAAAGGCACATCAGAAAACGTAGAGAAAGCAAGTATGACCGCTGCCAGTTCCGACCGCTGGGCCGATGCTTGAGGTCCTGTAAAAACAACCTCCCATTCCCCAGTAGGACCCTGCCATGTAAGGACTCCACGGGAGGGGGAGCCATCCGAGAAAAGAGTAATGGCATGCAAGATAGGTTGCATGCAAAGCGGGGATGACAGGGAGTAAGAAGTGAGATTCAGCAAGGTAAACCGCTTATCCTTGGGGGGGTTAAATTTAACTTGTCCCACAAAGTCCGCCATGGCCACCTGAAATGCCTCAGAATGCTGTAGCAAGGCGGTTAGCTGATCCTGTGAAAAAGGAAAACAAACAAAGTCAACGTCATAGCCAGTCAAATGCTTTGCCCTAGTACGGCATTTGAGGAAAAGATCAGCAATCGCATCAGGCAGGCGATAACAGTTTTTCGAGGGAGTGTGCGCCAAGTGCAGCCATTCCACGATGGCCACCTTCTGAGCGTTGACAGGCACGAACAAAACAGCAGTGGGCAGCCTCGGTGTAGGAAGAAGAGCGCATGCCAGCGCAATGGTGCCTGAGGGCACCCGATCCACAGCGATGGTATGCAGCTTTTCGTTGAGGCGTTGAAGAGCTGTACGCATCTCCGTTGTGCAGGGAATGATGTCCGCTGGAGAAGTGTGTCCAGAAAGAGCAGCAAAGAGTGGTGATAGTTCCTCCGTGCTCAGGGCCAAGAAAGGACGAGCCCAATTTATGTTCCCTAGCAATTGTTGCAATTGTACAAGAGTGAACTGCTCCGGAATAGCTATTGTTGGCAATAGCGGAGTTGAAGCTGTAGCTGAGAGCCTATGTCCCAGATATTGGAATGGATACATCCGCTGCACTTTTTCAGGAGCTATGATCAAGCCCGCTTGTTGCAAAATGTCTGCTAGGTCCTGCAGGTGTTTCTCCGTGACTTGTGGACCATGCAATAAAATGTCATCTGTGTAATGATAGACTTTAACCTCTGGATGACGTTGCCTGAAAGGTTCCAAAGCCTTGTTCACAAAATGTTGGCATAGAGTCGGCGAGTTGGCCATACCCATAGGCAAGACACACCATTCAAACCGTTGAGTAGGATGTTCATTATTGTATACTGGCAATGTAAATGCAAATTTTTCTCTGTCTTGTGGCGCTAGCAAGATTGTATAAAAACAGTCCTTCAAATCTATAACCATGAGTTGATGATCTTCCGGAATCATGTTCGGATTAGGAAGTCCAGATTGTAGAGGTCCCATTGGCAAGATGTGCTCATTAACTTTTCTCAAATCATGTAACAATCGCCATTTTCCAGACTTCTTTTTCACCACAAAAATCGGAGAGTTCCAAGGACTAGTGGTTGTTTGAATATGTCCCAGATTTAATTGCTCCTGTACAAGGGCCTCCGCCGCTTGGAGCTTTTCTCTTGAGAGCGGCCATTGATCCGTCCACACTGGTGGGGTGTTTTTCCATTGTAGTGGAAGTGCATGCAACGGCGCTGCAGGGGAGGCCCGTATCAAAAATTTGTCTGCAAGGTACACCCTGTTTTAGCCAGGAGATCCCGGCCCCACAGAGTAATAGGAATATCCATAATCAGGGGGTGAAGAGAAACTTTTGTTCCCCCTGAGGTCTCAAAGACGATTGGATGAACACTTTGCTGTGCTGGCTCGTACCCGCCCACCCCATAAACTTCCCTACAGGGGCGGATGGCCCATCCAGTCGGCCAATCTTTTTTTGCCACCACTGAAATATCGGCTCCTGTATCGACCAATCCAGACACTGAACGTCCACCCATAAGCAGCGAGCGGGTCGGTCTATCCTCGGTGATTTGTATCACCGCCATAGCCGCTGTTGCAGTCCCCTCCTGGGATGGAGTTACAGTGGTCCCTAGTGGGAGCAGATGAAGGCGTCCTACAGGTTGTCCCTTAGGCAGGATGAGATGTTGCGTGGCTGAAGCAGGGATGACAATTTCTTGGTGACCCAATGTAACTGACCCTGCTGCAATGTGTACAGAAGCGGGTAAGGCGTCTGGGCAAGGAAGAACGATGCCCATCATGCCCTGGAAATTAACATCATCAACCAGTGTGGGAAGAGCCTCCACACACCCTGGCATAGTAAAAGTACAGTCCTTAGATAACCTCAATAAAAGTCCTTCTTTTAGAGGATGGTTTTTTCTATATTGTGAAATCATTTCTTGGGCAATTTCCATATCTTCTGCCATCTCTTGCAAAACCTCCTCTATTGCCTCTTCACTGACCTCTGGTAGCCCTATTATTTTGCCTGGGCCCGAGCCTGGCCCGCACTCCCATTTCCCTGCTGCTGTGGAGAAAAGTCAGAGTCTTTGTGCTGAGCAGCTGAGGGGTTGGCATTAGGATTTGAGCGGCACTGATTGGCCCAATGGTACCCTTTCTGGCAAATGGGACACTTCCTTGAAGGGCGTGCTGCCTGCTTTTGACATTGTGCTTTAAAATGTCCTTCCTTCCCACAGCCAAAACAACGTTTGTTTTGAGCCTGAGTTGTGGGCAATTGAACTGCAGCTGCCAGAAGTTGAGCCTTGTAACTGTGAGTCCCCACATTTTGACAAACTTTCATCATGTCTGCTATAGATGTTCCTGGCCTAGCATAAACAGCTGTCAGAGCCCCTTTACAATCCTCATTGGCATTTTCAAAAGCCAGTTGTTTCATGAGCATTTCCCGTGCCGGCACATTTTCCACCTGGCGGCTGAGAGCAGTCATGAGTCTGTTAATGAACTCAGTGTAATCCTCTTTAGGGCCCTGCCTAATTGCTGCAAATCCAGCAACGGAGCTATCCCCTTTGGAAGGAATCTTACTCCAGGCACGCATGACTATCTGTGCAATCTCTCCCAGCTGGGCATCCGTGAGTGCCAATTGCTGTGTGGGGTTGGCAAAATTTCCCTTCCCACATAACATATCCATTGTGAGTGCAGGGCGTGTATGGTGTACCTCCCAAGCCACATCCCTCCACTCTTGCAAGCAGAGCATTGCTTCTGCCGGAGGCAAAAGCGCTTTGATCATCTGTTTCCAATCCACTGGTAGTAATTTTTGAGAAGCAATGGCTTCCAACAAAGCTTTTGTAAAAGGTGCGTTAAATCCATAGTCACGTATGCTGACTCTTAGTTCCTTCAGATATTTGTAATGGAGGGTTTCATATCTATCTGGGACTGCCGCTGCATTGCCAACAGGCGGAGCCCCTCTGATCACTGGGTATATTTCAGGAGATTGCACGTCCAGCACAGCTGCCGTTAAAGCAGCAGAAAAATGTGTCTTTGTAGGGCTATAAGGACTTGATTGTTGCAAGGCAGGATCTAATGTCCCATCTCCATTTCCACCTCCACCCCCATCAGGAGGCTGTTGTTTCTCATATGATGGAGGAGCAGTTGCCATGGCCCCCCCTTTCTCTGAAGGCAAAAGCTGTGGGAGGGGGCCATCAAGTCTTTGAGACAATAAAATATTTTTTGGAGTAAGTCTCTGAAGGCAGTCCCTAACTCCCTCCCATGTAAATAATATTGATCTAGAAATTCCATTATGCTTCTGCATTTCTCTCCCAATCTGTTTCCACTGTTTTAAGTCCAGACCTTCATATTTAAACCAAGGACAGATTCGTTCTATAACTTTAACCAGCTGCTGTATCTCTTTATCATCAGCCTTTCGCCCATTCTCATGCAAAAGATCTGAGATATCTTTACAAAGTTCCTGCATTTGCGAAGAAAGCAAACACCCCATGATAAAAAAATATATATTTTTCTTTTCCACTTACCCTATATGGGACCCAAAGTTGACTTTGGATGAATTTTCGAGCTCGATTTATGACCTTCCCGGTCGGGGTAAATGAGACCTTGTCTCCGGTCGCCAATTATGGGGTGTTAATTAGATGCTAAATGCTGAAGCAGCTTTCACAGAGAGTCCTTTGAAGTTCATTCAATCGCCTCATCACGGAGCACCAGTTGTTGGGATTTGATTCATGTAAAGATCTAGTCTCAATCAGCCAGCCTCATTAGCAGCAGTTTATATTCTCAGATCTTTTGAGGTACCTATGAGTCCAGCTTCATTAGGCTTTTTGTAGGGAGAAACAGAGGCAGACAAAAGCAGACACGACTGCTCTCTTTGGCTGGTCAAACGCTACTGAAGCCTTCTCTTTATTCAGGCAGAGAGCGAGAGAAACGAAACTAGCAAGCATTGTATACCAGAAACGAAACTTAGCAGAGACAAAGCTGAGTGCTTACAGCCAATCAGAAGTGTCAGAACCCAAAGAAAGAGAGATAAGGAGCGCTGTCTCTCAGTGAGCAAAGAGGCTTTTGTTTACAAAATGTGTCAGAGACAGGCAAGACAGAAACCAGATGCATTCCTACAGTGGTGGTGGATGACAACATTTTTCTTTTTAGAGGAAGAAAAAAGAAGAAAAATTCGGAAAGAAGAAATACTGGCATTTATTTTTAACAATATTTTGGCAAGGTTGTAGCAGACTTTGGAACAGTTTCTTTAAAACTAGTATTCCTACCTCCTCTCCACCTGTCTAGGACTGCAGTGGCTCAAGTGGCTAAGACGCTGACTGGGAGGTGAAAGGTCAGCAGTTTGATTCCCGAATACTGCAGGACGGAATGAGTTCCCGTCTTTGTCCCAGCTCCTGCCAACCTAGCAGTTCGAAAGCAAGAAATTGCAAGTAGATAAATAGGGACCACTTTAGTGGGAAGGTAACAGCGTTCCGTGCACTCCAGTGTCTAGTCATGGCTGCCACATGACCATGGAAACGTTTGCAGGAGCAGAAAGCGCTGGCTCTTTGGCTTTGAAACAGAGATGAGTACTGAACCCTAGAGTCGGATACGACTGGCTTTCGAGCAAGGAAAACCTTTACCTTTACCTCCACCTGTCTAGGACCAAAATAAAAAAGGGTGAAGTAGCTAAAGGGGTTCAAATCCAACCTACTCAACAGTTTAACAGGCAAAATGAGACTGCCATGATCCTTTCCACCTCTGGCAGATTATTATTTTCCCCTCTTCTGTGTTTTGATATAGTCCAGCAAAATCACAGCTATTGTTGGTTCTTCCTCCACTAACGTTGGTTGTTCCACTTCAGGGGTGACCAACCTATGGCCTGTGGGCTGCACCCAGCCTGCAGCACCATTTCATGTGGCCATCTGCTGCCCTTGCCACTATCGGAAGCAGAAACGGGTGCATTTATCACATCCGTAAAAAGTGCCCATGCACACATAAACACCCGCGCCTGCTGTGAACACTGCTGTAAATGCATCCCATGGCTGTTCTAAATGCATTTACGGCAGCTGTGGTTGCGTTTTACAGCAGCGTTTACAGTGGGAGGAACCACATGATTTACCTGCTCAGCTGTGGGGGGGGGCATGGTCCAGCCTGCAACATGAAAAACCTGGGAACCTGTTGTGTCCAAAGGTTTAATCAATGTCTTTGTTAAGTCTTGCTGAAGAAGCGCCATTAAGTCTTGCTGAAGAAGCGCACCCTTTTCTGTAAGGCGCCTAAGTTGTATTGCAGTCAATTAAATCTGATTGATTTAACACAAGTTTCCCACGTTCCCAAAGCCCAGGCAAATGTATCACTGTAACTGCTGTTCTGTCTGTATGTAAGTTGCTACCTCGTCCCCTTGTTCCCCAGCCCGAACTGAGCTGTTAATAAATCACTGAGCTGTTAATAAATCAACTATTGCTGGCACGTCTGTTATTACTCTCGGACTCAACAGAACCCCTATTCTAATCCAAGACTCTCTTTTTCTTTTCTTCCTTCTTGCTTTTTCCTCCCCCTTCCTCTTCCCTTCCTAGCCTTTGCTCTGCTTTTTTTCAGCTGCTTTTGTGGCCATAGCCACTTTTCCTGCTTTCTCTTTCTTTCACTCCAAACTGCACCTACATATGTCCCCCCTTCAAAACACATATCCTCATGTATTAAAATTAGTCTGGGACATTATCAAATTTGATACACCACAACTAACAGGTTGTTATATGTTGCTATATATATTATCTGTTGTTATATTATACTATCTTTACAGAAACTACTTCAGCAGAATTCTCATCCACAGCCTGAGGTGACCTCTCAAAACAAAGGAAGAACTTGGTGCTTCGTCTGGGTCACTCACACTATTGATGCTAGGACTGAAGGCTACACTCATTAGCAATTGTGTAATGCTACAATGGTGGTCTTGCATCCATCTACTAACCATTTGCAATTCAACAGGACAAAGCTTCACAACTAATCTGAATAACAGGTGTCACCAGTTGTAAAAAAACAACAATGTTGATTTGTATACTTGTCTGTTATGCTACCCATTCTATACCTCTGTACCTGATGTGTATAAACTGATGTCATGAAGTCTCACTCTTCTGTCTGACGAAGTGGACTTGATCTATGAAAACTCACATTAAAATACAGCAATTAATCTTTAAAGTGCCACAATGTTTTTTGTCTTTTTGTTTTGTTTACTTTGATATGCTTAAAATTATTCCGAATCCTTCAGGGAAGAAAAAAGTAGAAGCCCTTTACCAGGTCTCTTTTCTTTCTTTTTTTCAGGAAAAAAGCCACTTTTGGGAGACAAAGCCATGGATGGAATCGATTCATGCTTTGCGTCATGCAGGCAGGAATAAATGAATTGATTTTACCAGTTTGATAAGTGGAGAAAATCCGGATGTATTTGATCATGCAGTCAGCTGCTAAGACACTGATACCTCTTTTAATTTTCTTTGCAGAAGACTGTAGAGATTGAACACCATGCCCACTAGATGGCTGCACTGCACCAAGAGTGTTCGGTGTGAAAGTCCTGTCCTTCCAAGACTGAGCTGCACTACTGTAATAACAAGGACATAGCTGATACGTTAGGGGAAAGAATCACTGGAGGGGTGGGGAGATAAATCATGCATATTTATTACTCTGATGTCAGCCACCATTCTGCGATCGGTAAAAAGGCACTGTCAAGTTAAGTAGGTCAGCACATTGATCAACTCTGACAGTGATCTCATCTGGAAGCGCTTACTGTCTTGGCCTCTCAAGGTAGAAGACATCTCCCATCTCGGCTCAGCCTAGGGGGTCCCCCTCCCTCCCCAGGAAAAAAGAGAAAAGTGACAAGTTTCTCAGAGCCTCTATTTATTAGGCTACTTCTAAACAAGTTAGTTTGCATGCATACTTCAGTACCTGTCATAGACACCCAGACATGCATTTTACATTCACCCAAACCATAATATTTTCACCGTGAGGAAATGAAATGCCACATTTGTTACCATTAAAGGCATGCAGCTAAATATTTAGCTAGTTGGTTTGAATTAAAATAATCCCAAATCCTCTATTGTAGCTGAAATTTTAAATCATGTGCATTTCTCATTTTTGCCCATTCCTTTGTAGCATTTTCTATCCCAGCTCTCTCGCCTTTTCACGTTTCTGCCGACCCATTTGATCACTCCTTTGACTGTGGTGGCTTAGTGGTTAAGACACTGAACTTGATGAGACTAAGGTCAGCAGGTTGGCAGTTCAAGACGCTAAGTGCTGCACAACGGAGTGAGCTCCTGTCTCTGTGCCAGCTCCTGCCAACCTAGCATTTCAAAAGCAAGAAATTGCAAGTAGATAAATAGAGACCATTTTGGTGGGAAGGTAAACAGCATTCTATGCACTCCAGTGTCTAGGCTTGCCTGCCACGTGTCCATGGAAACGTCTGCAGACACAAATAACACTGGCTCTTTGGCTATAAATAGAGATGAGCACTGAACCGTAGAGTTGAATACTACTGGCTTTTGAGCAAGGGTGACCTTTACCTTGACTCATTTTCATTTTGTTTTGCTTGTTATCACTGGTTTTTCTTTCCTCCTTTTCCAGGCACTTCCAGCTGTGCTAGTTCTCCTAGTATGTGAATATGTGTACACATACATTCATAGAAATTACACCACCCTTTATGATTGCCCTTGTCAGGAGCTGAAGTCTCACCTGCCTGTCCTGCCATCCTTTAAAACACGGCCCCAAAATAGAGAACTAATGAAAGGTCATTCATACAACACTCCTAAGGCTTGCAGCTAATTATTAGGTTTGGATAGAGGTGGCTGTTCATTGGGGAAACATTTAATTAACCCAGCTCACATTTCTTGGGCACACAACAGAAAGATGCCACCTTATTTTAAGACTGGGAACCTATACCTTAACTGCCTGAAGTGCTGGAATTCATCAAAGACCTTCCATCGACTGATTTTCTGCCTGAAAAATATATGTGCATATTAGATCTAAAGCAGTGATGCACATATGCAAATATTCCAGAGAAACTGGAAAAAAACCATTCTCCCAATATTGGCTGATATTATTGTGCAATTTAGTAACTTCTATAGTAAAACCAGGGGGCCGCAGAGGCTTATTGGTTAAGACACTGAACTTGATGACACTGAGCAGTTCAAGGCCCAAATACTACATGACAGAATGAGCTCTTGTGGCTTGCCCCAGCTCCTGCCAACCTATCAGTTCGGAAGCAAGAAATTGCAAGTAGATATATAGGTACTGCTTCAGCAGGAAAGGTAACAGTGTTCTGTGTGCTCTAGTGTCTAAGCATGCCTTCCAGTTCTTTGGCTGCAAACAGAGATGAGTGCTGCCCCCTAGAGTCGGGCATAACTGACTTTTGAGCAAGGAAGACCTTTACTATAGTAAAGCAGCTCCTCAGTGGGTAAGGGCACTGCTTGGAGGATGGGGTTTGATTCCCCGAGAGCTACACGATAGGGGACATGACCCTCATTCGGGCATGCCCTGAAAATATCCTTTCAACCCAGAGTAATCTCTGACACAAAAACACACACACTATAGTAAAACCACTGGCCAAAATTCTATAATTTTTTACATAGACATCACTCATTCAATGTTAATCTTGGGGGCAAATTGCCACAAGTTAAGAAGTCAGTGTAGGTATTTGCTTTTCTGTTCTCAATCACTGCTAGGATTTACTCGGACTGTAATGGCTCATGTTATTATTCCAAGGCTGAGAAACTAAGTAAGGATGTTAGAAACGGGAGTTCCTTAATTTTTGGTCAGAAAGTTGAAAATTCCAAAAGAACAATTTAAAGGTAGGTGGAAGAAGAAACATTAAAAAGGTGTGGTATTTGCTAGAAGAGCCAAGTTCGCTGTTTTAACAGCCAAGTTAAACATGATGCAGTTGAGGTTAGCAGACACTTCCTTTCAAAGCTCCCCAGAGCTGGGCTGTGAATACCAAAAGAAAAATATGCAAGTTCATCCAACTCCTAAACTTGCCACCCGTTCTTTGTTTGATTTGGCTTTTTCTGGGACTAACATTTCAATAACTGGCCTGATTTTTTTAGGACAATTGCATCTCTACAGTGGATTTCCTTTCCCCCTATGTGCTTGGTTGACTGTGAACGAAGTATTTGTTTACATTGACTACAGGACTGGACAGATGTGGCAAATATTTTTGAGACCTTCTAAAAATGAGTGCAAAGCACATGGTGTTATAAGACATTGCATCTCCTTGGAGTTCTGTTATAGCCTTCCCAGAGCATGGAAAAGCAAGGATTTTTTTAAACATGACTCTCAGAATCCATTGGCTAGCTTGATGATTCTGGCAGTTACAGTCCAAAAAGGTAACTTTGCCAAGTTCCAGAACAAGCTTTCCATCTGATCAGTAATCCACAAAAGGAAACTGATGCCTATCAGACATAGAACTTATGTGTATATGCAACTGTATCTGTGTGTAGCCTCAAAGAGTGGATGATTTGCCTCGCCATGCTCCAAATTCCTCTTTGTATGAGAACGCATGTGAACCTTGAGTTGGGTGGTTACTGTAACTTTGGTAAGGGTCTTATTACATGTATGGTTCCCGCAGATTTAGAAAATGAGCTAAAGACAAAAGCAAAACATCTGGTTAGCATCATCGTGTAGCTGAGCAGCTGATTTTTGGATGCTTGTTTGAAACTGTGGCTGTTTCATCTTACACATGCCATCTAATCATACTGTACAAAGGCTTCTTAAAAATATGGGTCTGAACATCTGGGGTTGTTTTCCTTATGCTGCTCTTTTCCCTGGCTAAACTCAATTCATCTTTTAAAATATAAAACCTGAGAGGGATTGGACTGTTTTTTTAAATGTATGTAGATGCTTTATTCCAAGTCAAATTTTGTCTTTCAGGCCTAATATTTAATGCTCTGGCTGACAAACAATCCTCAGAGTCTCAGGAAAGAATCTTTCCTGTCACCTTCCATTTAGTCTTATTTTCATATTATTTCTTATTTTAATTCAATTACATATATTGAAATTGAATTGAATTGAAATTTATTCTTATATACCGCTTTCCTCGTCCAGCAGACAACCCAAAGCGGTTCACAATGCATAACGTACAGAAATACAATATAGCACCAATACAAAGCAAAATACAATTTCACAAGCAAAACAACAATGCAAAATTACACAACAGTACATGGTATTACACCAACTACAATACAAAAATACAATAAATACAAATCAGCTAGAACCACACACAAATTCCCATGCCTTCAGAGACCCTCAAAGGGGGAAGGCGGGGCCTGGAAGCCTCTTCGCCCCCAGCGGGGCCAGGTGTGCGGCGATGACATTCCGCTGGGCGTCCCCCTCACCTTTTAAGTCCTAGGGTGAGGGGGGACGGGGCCCAGGGCTCCGGCCGGTGGCGTGGCTGGGAAGCCTCTTCACCCCCAGCGGGGCCAGGTGTGCGGCGGTGCCGTCCCGCTGGGCGTCCCCCTTGCCTTTCAAGTCCTAGGGCGAGGGGGGGTGGGGCCCAGGGCTCCGGCCGGTGGTGTGGCCGGGAAGCCTCTTCACCCCCAGCAGGGCCAGGTGTGCGGCAGTGGCAGAACATATATATCATGTTCTGAGGGAAACTATCCTCTAGGCCAGGGGTCCTCAACCTTTTTAAGCCTGGGGCTGGTTCACGCCCCCTCAGATTGTTGAGGGGCTGGACTGGTGGTCCCGCCGCCACCACTCTCCCCTACCAGTGCGAGCAACAGGACCACCCTGAGCCACCCACCACTCCACCCCACACTGCTTCCCTGGTTACCGGCCTGGAGGAGCTGCATGGCGTGGGTGAAGGAGGGTCCATGCTGTCCTTCTCGCCTGCGCATGGCCAGAGTGACCCCTGGGAAAGATGCGGGTGGTTGCAGGCGGCCGCAGGTGGCCGCTGCCACTGGTCCCCTCTGCTTGGCTTGGCAAGTCCCTAATGGCACTCCATAGCAGGGCGGATGTTGTAAGCCTTACAACATCTGTCCTGCTACAGAGCACCGGCAGGGACATGCCAAACCAAGCGGATGGGACAAGAATTGAGGAGGAGGCCATGAAAGTGGCAGCTGGAGCGAGGGCACGGGCTGGATGATTTGTTGCCGCAAGCCAGATGTAGGTTGATGATCCCTGCCCTAGGCAGTTTAAAATAATAATAATGGAGTAGCATCTATTTATTTAGAAATAAAAAGGAATAGGAGCCATGTATACATCCTATGATAAGAGTATCCCATAAATATGGGACCAAGGAAGAAAAAGTCCTGTCTCTTGTGGCCAAAATCTGAACTAGCAGAGATGAGAACAGGGTCCCTTGTATGTATTTAAATTATTTTCAGTCACAGGCAATGTTTGACACCAAGATAGACAACACCAACATATATGTCACCAAGCTCTAGATGAAATAACCAGTGGAGACGAATAATGGGAATTTAAGTCCAAAAACATGTGGAGAGCCATATTTTACAAATCATTGCCCAAATAAGCTGGAATTAAATTAAATTAAATTAAATATTGAAATTTAGACTGAGTATCTGATTGAGGCAGAGAGAGTCGAAGGAAAGGAGAGAGAGGCAGGGGGAATGAGAGACCTTTTTATTTCACATCAGAAAGTAAACAAAACAACAACAACAAAAGACAAAAAAACATTATGGTACCTTAAAGACTAATTTCTGTATTTTAATGTTAGCTTTCATGGATCAAGTCAACTTTATCAGACATAAGAATGAGCCTTCATGGCATCAATTTATACATGTCAGGTACACTATAAACTTGCTGATGAGCAAAATGACCTTTTTAAGACTACAAATGACAATGTAATCATTTAAAAATTTTAATTTCTTTGAATTTTATCTATGTCTCACATACACCCATAACTTTAGATTATACAATGCTCTGATACAAATAAAGAAGAAATCATGTGCATTTAGTTATTTCTTCTTCTTTTCTTCCTTCAAGTGCCATATCCAGTTCCAAATATTGGCTATCATCATGATGATCAGCCATGAAGATTGTCATGGGAACAATATAATGCAGAAGTCTTCCATTTGCTTTCCATATCACAGCGTGGCATCCATACCACTGATCCAATTCCACGAGTCACTTTCTTGTCCTGAGTATTTTTGGCATACAAAGTCCTCATCAGCGCCAGGCCATTATTGACAAAGATGCTGGCCTCCATCAAGATGGATTCAGGTGACATTGAATCCACTTGGGAATCATCACCATTCACATCCAAGGCCATTAGTTCTCAGGGTTGTCAGGTTAGTTAATTGCTGCCTGATGATCAGTGATGAGTTGCTGATAGTATGGTCTATGCTATTACCAAAACAGAATAACCTGCCCACACAGAATTAAATTATTTATAAATTTAATTATTTACTCATTTGTATTTTTGTGACTAAAAAAAAAGAGCAATGATGCCATAATTACCGTAATGCTGTGCAGAAGGCTTTATACCTAGTATGTCTGGTTTTCAAACTAAATCACCTGCATTTGTATGTACATGTCTCTGCCTTTTGTGATACCTTCAAGACACAGGGCAAAATCCTATTATGAATCACTGAGCATAGGCATGCACAAACCAGAAATTGCACCATTTAGAGCAGGGGTAGGCAACCTATGGCCTGTGGGCTGGATCCAGCCTGTGGTGCCACATCAACTGGCCTGTACCCTTTCTCCACAATAGGTTATTCAGCATAACCTAATGTGGATTGCAACTGATGAAGTGGGCTTCAGTCTACTAACAGCAAGAGCCAGATAGGAATCATGAGTCTTTAAATTGCCACAGAATTATTTGTCTTTCTCCTTCCTGTTGAGTGAATATTCACAATGTGCTAAGTGGAAGCATTCATTTTTGCTTCAGTCAACAGATATGTAGCTTGTTCATATAGATGAGCTCTTGTTGAGGCAGTGATGGCTGTTCCACCAGGACAAACAGGGTGCCAACTCACCTCCGGTTATCCCCAGCTAGCAAACTATCACCTGCCTCAGTTAAAATTCTGCTCTTATTCAGGGCCCTATCTATACATTTCCATCCTCCCATGTGTATGCGTGGATACATGCTTCTGTCTGTATCCTCCTGTGTGTATGCATGGATACATGCTTCTGTCTGTATATAAGCATAGCTGTCTCTCCCATCATTCTTCACTCCACTTCCCATTTTGGCTGCCATGGCCTCAATAATGAATTTGTGTCACCCACGTTTTCAGGTAACCACGGTAAGTTTTGGAATGTATTCCATCCAAAAACAGAGTGAGTGTCCTGCACTTGATTTGCTCATTTCAAACTGTAGTCACCAGGCTTTCTTCATTTCTACATCCTGCTGCTCATTTTTTGCTGAATAGCTCCCTGAACATCTGCTCTGAAGCCATTCTGTGAAAGCACCCCTGCTAGGTGGACAGTATAGTTTTCCTTTTCTTTCTTCACCCTGGTGGCCATCCAGATGTTGTTTGGACTCCAACTTGCATCAGCCCCTTTCCCTGGCAGCATGTCAAACCAAAAACATCTGAAGAAACAAAAGTTTTCCATCTGTGTTGTCAATATTAAGGACTCGGTCCTTGGAAGAAACTCTTGAGTGGAGAGTTTGTGGTGAAAGGTGCCTCTGGATATGCAGACATTTTAGAGTACTATGCAGGAGAAATGCAATGCCAAGTCCCACTATCACAGCTATCAAATTCACTAGGTAACCTTACGACCTTCACCCTCTCTCAATTCCACTTCCTCACATGAGTGTTATGAAGTTTAAGTGAGGAGAACTGCTAAACTATGTACACTATTCAGTGTAGACATTCAGCTAGTAAGAATGTGGCAGATAAAAGAAAAGCTAGAAGGCTGATAGCAGAGGGACCAGCTAGATCCCTCAGAAAGTGACTAGCCCACACTGAAGGAAATCAGCAAGCACTGGAACTTCAGTATCTCTTTGTAACATCTCTTGGGTCTTCAGCATTGCCTGACTTCCAAGCCTAAAATCTCAGTCTTAAGTAACAAGCTATTATTAACTAAAAATGGCTTGTAGTTTTTGTTTCTGATCAGTTGCTCTGGTCAGTGATGCACTGTAAAAAATTACTACCCACTCAGTGGGCGTGGATATCCGTGGGCATGGCTATCTGTGGGCATGGCTTCAAACACCCCCCCCCCAAAAAAAACCTACCTTGCTCTCTTGCTTCACGGAGATGAGGAGGAGTCCCAGAGCAGCCAGGCACTGCTGGCGGGTCAGCCCCTCACCGTCCGGGCACGCTTTCACCAGCGGCACTGCTGGGAGGTGAGCAGAGCGGGTTGGTGGGCTGGCGCTGGCCTCCCCCTCCCAGTGCTGCCGGAAACACATCCCATTTGCCTCACCCAGGGCCGAAGGCGCAAGGGAAGTGCAGAGATGAAAATGCGCCTTTGCCCCTGGGCGAGTGTTATGTATGATAACTGTGTGGTAACTGTCAAATCTATTCAAACTGCCATGTTCCCGCGCTTTCTAGCTGTCAAACAGTGTCCCTGTTTGACAGCCATGAAATCTCGTCAGACAGCATAGTCTCGTGAGATTTTGGGAGGCGCGCGATTTGAATTCTGACAGGTGCGCAATGTATCTCTTATATGCAAATAAGGGGACTGAAATGTGTGCACACATTGTTGACCAATTGGCATTGTTCGTTATTGTTACTGCAACTATTTGTATCTATACCTATAAAATGGTGCGTTAACCATTGGAATGTGACAAAGGATGTTGCACTAGGCCCCACTAGCCCCATCCGAGCCTCCGTTCACTTGCCCGAACGGGGTTCGCAGGTAACTGTTGGGTTGAAATTTTCGACCCGGGGGCAGGAGCCCCCCAGTCGCAAACAAAAAAAGGGAACTTCAATTCCCAAAGTTCCTTTCACCTTACGTTCGAAAACGCGCCGCAGCCAATCAAAAAAAAAAGCCGCAAAAGAAAAACCGCCGCAGAAACCAAACACGCGCAGCCAAAACTACAAGCCCCAGCGTCCTACGCGCCATTAGCGCGCAGAATGCTGAGGCAGCCGGTGCGTGAAAAATAAAAGCTAAAAAAAAACACCCGCCGCTGCCATTCATCCCCACGGGCGAGCCAGCATTGCCCATGGGGGAAAAAAATAACCCACCCACCCCCGCCGCCACTGCCCTTCCGTTCCAAGGGCCAGCGGCACGCAAAAAACACAAGTAAAAACAAAAACCCCGGCCGCCGCTGCCCTTCCGTTTGAAGGGCCAGCCGGCGCACCAAAAATAAAAGCAACCCACACCCCAACACCCCTTCTTCCCAACGGGCCACCCAGCATGGCCCATGGAAAGAAAAGGCACCCCCGCCGCAAGTGCCCTTCCTACCCACGGGCCACCCAGCATGGCCCATGGGAAGAAAAGGCACCCCTCCCGCAAGTGCCCTTCCTACCCACTGGCCACTCAGCATGGCCCATGGGAAGAAAAGGCACCCCCCCGCAAGTGCCCTTCCTAACCACGGGCCACCAAGCATGGCCTGTGAGAACAAAAGGCACCCCCCTAAAAAAAGGACGCACCAAAAACAATCCAAAAACACTCAAAGAAACCTCCAACCAAAACCAAAAAACAGTCAAAAAACACACACACAAACCCTCACCCAAAACCCTAAACAAAAAAAGAACGCCCCCAACCCCAAACCCCACCTTAAAAACACACACACACACACAAACCCCCACACAAAACCATACACAAAAACAGAACGCCCCCCAACCAAAAAAAACCCTTAAAAAAAACCCGGACAGAACTTACCAAAAGACGACTTGCCCCGATGAAACCCGGAAATGAAATGAGGAGAAGAAGAGACTCACCCAATTCCAAAAAATTGCTCAACACCACCACCCAGTGGCCAAAGGAGAAAAAACATCCAAAATATTCAATAAATCCCCAAAAATAGGGTAGTCAATTCAAAAAACATTCAAAAATATCCAAAAAAAATCAAAAATAATTCACAGATAAAATAAAAAAATAAATTTTCCATAAAAAATAAAAAATGAAAAATACATTCAATTAAAAAAACATAAATTTACACATTTTTAAAATTATTATCCAAAATAAAACAATTTACAAAAATTCACAAAGTAACACATTCTTTTTTAAAATACAATAATTAAAACAACAACAACAACCTAACCTCTTTTTAAAATCCAAAAAACAACAACATAACAACACAGTTTAAAACAGTTTAAAAAATAAACATTTTCACAAACACAAATAACACACTAACCTCATTTCCAAAAACAAAAAACTTAAAAAACCACTTCAAACAGCCCGGCACTGAGGAAGCCAGCACACAAAAAAAAACCCCCACTGGGAGCGCAAGTCCGCCGCAGGCGGATGCAGTGCCTTAAAGCCAAAAAGAGCCCCCACTGGGAGCGCAAGTCCGCCGCAGGCAGACGCAGCACCTCAAAGCCAAAAAAACAAAAAACCTTACACCACCATTTAAAAAAGCACAGCACCATTGGTTCAAGAAAAAAAAAGGAACCCTTTACTATTCCACACAATTTTAAAAAGCCTGGCACCGCCGGGCAAAATATGCTAGTTGTATATAAGTCTGAGTTTTACCCCATCCAAGTTTGTGTTCAAACCCTACTAATAAAGAGCTGTATTTCACTTCTAAATGTGAGTCATCATAATTCCTTGAACACCAAAGCGAGGCAAACAGGATGCATTTCTGGCAGCACGGAGAGGGGAGGCCGAGAGGTGGGCGTAGCCGGCCAAGTGGGCATGGCCTGGAATTTCTGCTACCGGTTTGCAAGAACCATTGGGAACCGGCCTCAGTGCAACACTGGCTCTGGTGAATAAGGGAGTAATCATCCCATGCCTGATCTACAGGGCTAACCAACCCCTACAATGTTTGACATCTGCATAGCTCCCCTGTTCTTCCACTCTATGAATGTACAGGCTAAATTATGCAGAAATTGCAGAAGTCACACTGCCCTAGGACCAAATTCTGCCTAAGGTAAAGATAAAACTCTCCCTTGCTGGAAAACCAGTCGTGTCCGACTCTAGGAGACAGTGCTCATCTCTGTTTACAGCCAAAGAGCCAGCACTGTCTATTTCTGCAGACATTTCCATGGTCATGTGACAGGCATGGCTAGAAGCCAGAGTGCATAGAATGCTGTTACCTTTCCCACTGAAGCAGTACCTATTTATCTACTTGCAGTTTCTTGCTTTTGAATTGCTAGGTTGGCAGGAGCTGGGACAGGCAACAGAAGCTCACTCTGCTGCACAGCACTCAGGTCTCGAACTGCTCACCTGCTGACTTTCCAGTCACCAAGCTCAGCATTTTAACAAGCAAGCCACCGTAGCCCCACATTCTGACTACCTTGTGACAAAATGATGATTCTAAGCCCAGAGTATGCACAATCCTGGGTGATAATGTTCAGATAATAGTTAGATTACAGTATAATCAAATGCTTAAAAGTGCCATGCTTGAAATATAAGTCCACGGATGACCCTCTGTCTCCAACTGGGTGATGTATTGAGGTTCCTAGTACAGTACTGTAATTACTCATCAATGTGCCAGCCGAATTACTTTGCTTTAACATGCCATATTTCTAATACATGTCTCTTTCCCTAATTCTTAATACCTATGCCAGGAAAGAAATTCTTTGGAGGATTCCTTTGCATAACAATAGTGCTGCTTTTCATCCCCTCCCCATCAGAAATAATCTCATATTTTGTCATTTGGTGTGCAGGGTAATAAGTACTGGGAATTCGAGGCATTATCCCTTAAAAAATAAAGCATTTGATCTTTAGACATAATTACATAATATGATGCAGAATATGAGTATGAGGAACAACTATTAATATTAATCTGAGCGCCTACATGGTGTTTTTCTCACATCTTCAAAGTGCTTTCTTTCCATTAGTTATAAGCCTCACAATACTTTGGGGATATTCAGTGGTAAATAAGTAAATATTATTGCCATTACATTGATGAGGCAACAGAGCCAGTGAGGCGGTATGATGTGCCCAGAGTCAAAGAAAAGAGAGATTGATGTCTTGGAAGAAGAAGTAAACAATTGTATTCCAAACAGTCCTCATTGTAATGAATTAAAATAGGGGCTTTTGCTTTTAGTGAGTAAAGTAGTTCTTTGAGTTCTTTATTCCCTGGAAAGATCTAGAGAAGTCTGGGAAATGACCTATAAGGCAGAGGTTAGTTAGATTACTTTTAGATGTAGTCATAACAGGCTGAAAAGGGTGTGAACTGAACTAAGAATGATGGACATTGTATGCTGTGCTTTACTTGGTTAAAATCCAGCAAGAGGTGGGATGAGTGAAAGAAGATGGGTTTTGTTATATTGGAATGTGGGGGTGAAACACCACGATTACCATTGCGAAGACTGTGATTGCCAAGATGCTGAACAAGAAATAGCGTGCTTGTGAGTAAACAATAGCAATATATAGTCAAATGTGTTAGCTGGCTAGGATAGGCCAGAAAAAGAGAGCTAGATGTGCTTTTCTTGTTTTATTCTGGGAAAGGGGCAAGTAAAAATGTTCCTTTTTTCTATTTTGTACCTGATGTTGAACTTTTCTAATTTTTCATCTAAATAAACCTGATTAAACTGAAGACGTGTACTTATTCACATAGCTTAAGCTGGTGGGAGAATTCCAGTTCCTGTATTTCATTATTGGCAATGTTACAATTAAGCTTATTCACACTGCATGTCCTACCTGATCTGCTTGGTTTGTAAGCATAAACACTCAGTGATTGAAACCTATCATTGTTTTCTCTAGCCTGGAGAAGGACCAAAGGTACTCTGAAGCAGCACAAAGGTTGATGTGAGCTTCCTGAATGGGTTCAGGTCACTGTGATAGTGGGATAATTTAGGTGTATTATCCTTACACTCCTAAAGATCACATCTCCTACTAGCTAATAAAGGGCTCAATCCAGATGAGACAAGAAGCAAAGATGTTCCAAAAGTTTATATCACTCAGTGCCAGTGAAACATTTTGTATCTCTACAGTGACCTAAATAGAGCTTTGAAATAACTAGTAAATAAGAAATATTATTTCCTGTAACTAGTTATTTGTGGATCAAGTCCATGAAAGCTAACATTAAAATACAGCAATTAGTCTTTAAAGTGCCACGTTTTTTGTCTTTTTGTTTTATTTTGTTTACTCTCTGATATGCTTGAGAAACGTTTCCTAGTGTTATGCCAGTCTCTTATCAGTCCTAAGTGGCAAGAGAAATACTGTAGTGCTTTGTTTCATTCTTTGTATTTTTATATTTTTAAGATGCAATATCAGACTCAGCCACTAGATTTACCCAGCTTGCTGGAGATCTCAGGGGTCAGTCCTGTTTTCAGAAGACCCTAGAGCATTTTACTATCCCCAAGTGCTTTTTTAAATGCCCAACAAGAGATTCTATTTTTATTTTTTGCATTGCTCTAAAAGACACCATTCCCAGTGCCTGTGGACACTGGGTGTGAGATATATAGGAGCTTTGCAGCTGTTGAAAACTATTTACAATGTCTACATGTGCCAAAGAAGGACGATATTGCCATCAAACATATCTTCTGTTCCTCTGTAATTATTCCCCCGGCTTATAGCACTGGATAGGTTAGGAGGGTAAAATATATGTTTTCTTCATTTTTTTCATGTCACATTAATCAAGAAACTGCATCAATTGATGCACCAAGGAAAAATGAAAAAAGTTTACATTCCTAACTGGGCTAAAACAATCAGCTGTGTGGAGGGATAATTACACTTTCTCTGTCCCTCCACAGAGGAGCAGGAAAAGTGTTTCATTTGCCCTTATGGTAAAGTGCTTGTCAGCCACTTCACCATATAGGCAAAGCTCACTTGCATTGTTCGAATGGGGAAGTGAGCGAAATGTGTTTTAGCTCTAATTCTGTTCTCAAGCAATCACAAAAACAGTGATCCCAGACCAACCCACAATGGGACAGTCTGAACATGTTGTGATTTACTTTAGAAAAATACTCTACCCTGAGATATTGGACACGTGGGCAGAGGAGAGTCTATTGAAATATTGTGAAAAGGCTCTCCATTATTCTACATCCGGTTCATTGAGCAAGTAAATCAGACATCATGCCATTTTTAGGACTGATCACTTACAGTACAGTAGAAACAATAGTTGTCTAATATAGATGCTGGAGTGGTCATGTGGCTTATTCTACACAAGACAATCCTCTTCTGTTGGAAGGGAAGGGATGTCAAGTTCAAGTAGAAGTTGACAATAAAGAAATTGAAAGAGAATGGAGAGAAGATTTTGGAATTCCTGATCAACAATTAACATTACATCATTCTAGGCCAGCGGTTCTCAACCTTTTCAAGCTGAGGGCTGGGTCACGCTCCCTCAGACAGCTTGGGGGCCGGATGGCCATTTTGCCCTGCCTGCCACACATAGCACTTCTGAGTGTAGTGGAGGCAGTGGGGGCCACATGAAATGGTGTCATGGGCCACATCCGGCATCCGGGACATAGTTTGAGAACCCATGTTCTAGGCAGAAGTCATATGCATCTAACCCTGCTGGAGAGTCTGAGCAACAATGTGAGATTCATCATATATCAACTGAAATTATAGAGATTTCCCCTCTGATTTTCCATTTGTACCTACACATTACCACAAGCAACTTTAGAAGTCATTTATTCTACTTTGTCCTCTATCCATACTAATTAAGCTACAGATGCCCTCAAAGCTTAGGTAAACAAGGAACACAAATGGTTCAGCAGTTCCAGAGACAGCTACTACTAATAATTTTGCGTCAGAAATTATTCTGGGTTGAAAGGATTTTTGCGGAAGAAACTCCACTCAGGGGATGCCTGAATGAGACTCCTTTCATGGCCCCAAGAGCTGGGACAGAGACAGGTGCTCAACCCATCATGCAGTGCTCAGGTCTTGAACTGCCGACTTGCCAGCCTTTCCAGCTAACAAGTCAAGCTTCTTAACCACTGAGCCACCATGGACCCTAGAGACTGCTACTGAGAATTTCATAGTCCAATGAAAAAGAAGATAAATAATGAACAAATGCAAGGCAACAATCAGGAAAGCAAAGCAAGACTTTGAGGAGCGTATAGCTAAAAATACTCAGAGAAATAACAAAGACTTCTTTAAGTACATTAGAAGTAAGAACCCAACTAGGAAGGCCATTGGACCATTAGATGACAATGGAAGGCAAGGGGTTATTAAAGAGGAAACAGGGATTGCAGAGAGACTCAATGAATTCTTTGCTTCAGTATTCACTGAAGAAGACAGAGACCACATGCCCAAAACAGAGCCTATCTTCGTAGGGAGGGAAACCGAAGAATTAAGCAAGATAGAAATAACCAGGGAGGAGGTCCTTGCATGTCTTGTTAAGCTAAACACTAACAAATCACCAGGACCAGATGGCATCCATCCACGAGTTCTCAGGGAATTTAAAGATGAAATTGCTGATCTCCTAGCCAAAATATATAATATTTCCCTCAAATCAGGCTTTGTGCCTGATGACTGGAAGGTAGCGAATGTAACACCAATTTTCAAAAAAGGATCCAGGGGTGATCCAGGAAATTACCGACCTGTCAGTTTGACATGTGTCCCAGGTAAAGTGATGGAAACCATCCTAAAAGATAGAATTAATAGGCACATAGAAGAGAAGGCGTTGCTAAAGGAGAGCCAACATGGCTTTTACAAGGGCAAATCATGCCTTACTAATCTGTTGGAATTTTTTGAGTGTGTCAACAAGCATGTGGATAAGAGGGATCCAGTTGACATTGTTTATCTGGACTTTCAGAAGGCTTTTGACAAGGTCCCACACCAAAGGCTCTTGAATAAACTTACCAGTCATGGAATAAAGGGACAGGTCTTGTCCTGGATCAGCAACTGGCTAAGGGACAGGAAACAGAGGGTAGCACTAAATGGACACTTCTCCAAGTGGAGGGAAGTAAAGAGTGGGGTCCCCCAAGGCTCAGTACTGGGACCCCTGCTTTTCAACCTCTTCATAAATGATCTAGAGGTAGGAGTAAAAAGCAAGGTAGCCAAATTTGCTGACGACACTAAATTATACAGGGTAGTGAAAACTGTGAGAGATTGTGAGGAGCTCCAGAGGGATCTCTTGACACTGGGGGAGTGGGCAAAACAGTGGCAAATGAGCTTCAACATTAGTAAGTGCAGAGTGATGCATGTTGGGGCAAAAAAACCCAATTACATTTATAAACTGATGGGGTCTGAACTCTCTGCGACAAACCAGGAAAGGAACCTTGGTGTCCTGGTGGACAGCTCAATGAAGATGTCAACCCAGTGTGCCTCAGCAGTGAAAAAAGCAAACTCAATGTTAGGGATCATTAGGAAGGGTATAGAAAATAAGTCAGCAAGTGTCATTTTGCCTCTTTATAAATCTATGGTGAGGCCCCATCTGGAATACTGTGTACAGTTCTGGTCACCATACCTCCAGAAGGATATTATGGAGTTGGAGAAAGTACAGAGGAGGGCAACCAGAATGATTAGGGGACTGGAACACCTTCCTTACCATCTGAGGCTGCAACGGTTGGGCCTTTTCACTCTTGAACGAGGGCGTCTAAGAGGTGACCTGATTGAAGTTTATAAAATCATGGACGGTGTGGACAAAGTAGATAAGGAAAAACTGTTTTCCCTATCGCACAACACTAGAACTAGGGGACACTCGATGAAACTTTTGGGTACTAGTTCTCAAACAAATAAGAGAAAGTACTTTTTCACTCAGAGGATTACTGGTCTATGGAACTCCCTGCCAGAAGAAGTGGTGACAGCTGTCAGTCTTGACAGCTTTAAGAAAGGATTAGACAAGTTCATGGAGGACAAGGGTATCAATGGCTATAATTATGGATACTTAAGGACAACCTCGGGGTTGGAGAGATAGGCAGGATATCTTTCAATGCCATTTCCAGGGAATCCTAAGCAGGTGAAGGCATCTCCTTGGGAATACCCTGAAGGAAATGGTGAGCCACTGTGTGAGACAGAATGCTGGACTTGATGGGGTGTGGTCTGCTCCAGCAAGGCTGTTCTTATGTTCTTATGTTCTTAATACACCTGTCTGGAGAGCAACAGAGGGCAAGATACCAGTTAATGTACTGTGAAAGCAGGTGATTTTGAATGACAACTCTCTCTCTCTCTCTTTCTTTCTTTCTTTCTCTCGCTCTCTTGAAAAAGCAAACAAAATAGATGCTAAAGTGAAACATTATTGCAGAAATTGCCTTAGAAATGGTATTTATGTACTTTTGGAAGAAAAACTTTGAACTTACTGCAGGTTAACAATTTAGAGCTAAAATGCAACAAGAAAATTCTAGTGTTCTAAAAGGCATTTGAGGAGCAGAAAATTCATTGTAATAGATGAAAATACCTTATCATAATAATGTTCAACAGACAGAATTGTTCTTAAAACCAACATTCATATTTCTATTAATGGAGCAGGCAATCTTTGTGAGTAGAGTATGGAAATATACTTGCACAAGGCAAAATCTAGGAAGAAGCATTTTTGTGCAAATTTACATCATGAAAGTGTGCTCTACAAGGAACATTCACAGGAGATATTTTGAATAAGTGAAATAGCAAAGTTGTCTTCTACTAACCATTATTTATTAAAATCTCTTCCAGATTAACATTAGACTGATTTGTGATTATTATTTTATTCTATATTTTTATATTATATTACTAGAAATTAGCACTCAAGGCAGCTTACAACCATCAACATTTGTGCAACAAAAATTGGGTGGGTCATAGAATCATAGAATAAGTTGACTGTGCAACTGAACAAGAAAAATCATTTAGTAACCAGGCCCATAAATAGCAACCAGAGAGGTTCCAAACACATGATTTTCTTGTAACCATACAATCAGAGGGTGAATCTGCTTTTGTGTAAAGAATATGGCCCATTCATACCCAGCCAGTCATTTGACAGCTCAAAAGTATTGCCAGAACAATGTCATTTTTATTGCTTTATATATTTTTTCTTGTTTATTTTTCTTTATTTCTCTTATCCATTTGCCTGTTTATTTGACAAATGTGGGTGATATTTTATGTAAATGAATGGTCAGGCTTTAGGCCCGTAGCTCCCAACCTCTCAGATATTCCTGAACTACTGCACCAGAAATTATGGCCAGGACAGTCATTGGCGAAGGCTTATGGGAGCTGCCGTCTGAGAGCATCTGGGGACCCAAGGTTGGGAACCATTGTTCTAGTCCATGAAAGCTGACTCAAAATGGCAGAAACAATCCATGATTACAGTTGAGGCACATTGATGCATCATGATTCAGGCAGATTTCTGAGTTTGAAAAGCAGATTATAAAGGAATTCTAAGCCTACATATGATTACCAACCAGAAAACGGAGCAAACTAATTTTTCAAATGGAGTGGTAGTGGTAAGAAAACAGTCAGAAGGATAAGGAATTCCCTGTTCTGTTAATAGATTAGCAGCCATGTCTTTTTCTGTCCTTGCTCTTTCTCTCTCCATAGATGTAATGGATCAGATGTTTCTTTTGTGTCGCTGCAAAAAGTTAACATCTGACCCATCATATACAAGAGAACATTGGAGAGGAAACAAACATCTGAACCAGAGCATATACATCTTTTAGTAATAATCCCATTTTGTGAGTTTGCAAGACAATTTTCACCCATTGTTCCCATCCCAGTAACACAATTTATGTTTCACAAAAGTAGATTCTTAAACTACGCACAGCAGTAAAATGCAACATCTGTTGGCAAGAAGGAAAATGAGTATTTATTTGGCTAAGACATCCAACAAGAACATGCCCAGGCTCATTACAGTATGAGAATTAGGCAGATTTTGTTAGTTCCTTTTCTTTGAACTGGCATAGCCCATCATTATTAGGCATTTAGAATATATAAAAGAGCAGATTAAATTACTTGTAAAATGTGATTGCATGAATAAAACTATTGTGACAGACTTTCCCAGGAATGGGTGTTTCTCCTCCCCCACCTTTTATTTGTGTAGGTCTGTAAAGGATTCTTGGCAGAATAGTAAAATGCCTTTTTTTTTTTTTTGGGGGGGGGGGGCTGTATTCATCAAACGTCTGACAGGAAAGATAGGTACAAATCAAATGACTAAATGAAAAGGGGAAGAAATATCCTTCTCTGGTTATGTCTTGGGGCTTCTTGGCACTGCACCTTTACCAAATATTTTTCTTCAAGCAATGTGAGCATAGCATGGTATGGCCTATGAAAATTGCGCAATGAGAAGCAGGTCTTGGGGAATTTCAGCTACTTATATATGTCTTTCATTTTAATCCGGGGGGGGGGGTGATTGCAAGGTGACATCCAAAGAACAAAAATATGGCAGAACATAATACAATGGAATAATAAAATACAAACAATAAAATCCCGAGAACAATGCATAAAACTAACTTGAAATGACAGTGAAATCCCAGAGCATTAAACTTCATTACTATCATTAAAAAAAAGAATAGCTGTCCATGTAAAAACTTTCATAATATTAATTGTGTTGACCTGGTAGCCAATGTGAAAACAAAACCAAGGCAAAAAGGAATTCTCTAGAGAGGACTGTTTCATACATAGGATCCCAATAATTGAAAAGGTGCTTTCCCAAGTCATTTTCTGCTTTAAATTTAACAGCACAGCAACCACAAGGGGAAACCCAATGAGTTCAAATACTGCCAGTGCAGCCCTGAACCATAAAACATAGGCATCTCTGTACTGCCAGCCACTCAATGCGGAGGGTTAACTAACCTGACAAGTCTGAGTACTAATGGCCTTGTGTGCCGAAGTCCACAGGGAAGGATGATGGTTCCAAAGGGGATTAAATCCCACTTGAATCCATCTTGTTGAAGGGCAGCAGCTTCATCAATAATGGCCTAGGGCTGAGAAGGATTTTGTGTGCCAAAAGGGCTCAGGACCAGAAAGTGACTCGTGGAATTGGATCAGTGGTACAGGACACGGAAGGCAGATGAAGGGCCACTACATTATATTCTCAGGACAATCTTCATGGTGAAGATTGTGGAATTTTTGAACCACAATCGGGCAATGGCCATCTTGTGTGGGCTAATCTTTCTCACACTAGGTCATGCTAAAGGACGGACTCACCAAAAGGAGGCTTGACTTTGGCAATTTCACGTATGGCCTAGACACAAAAGAAGAAGAATTTATCTCTTGAGTGGGATAATTTCTCAGCCTGGCTAGCTGGCAGCATAGAACAATGGAAACACAGTTAAAGTAATTAATGCGTTCTCCAGGATGTTTCTTACTGCAAAAATTACTTTAACCAAATATTCCACAGGAATGCCGTATGGGCAAGTTTTACTTCCGCTTCCAGGAGCAACAAGGGTGGTGTGGGCCGGATGAATCACAGGAAACCCATTCATGTGGATTCATTGGGCTTGGGCTTCTGGGAATTGAAGTCCAAGAACATATGGAGTGACAAGGTTCACCATCATGGCCCTAAGCTGATGCTCCCACTACCCCTTCCCCAAGCTCTTTTAGAACCACACTTGGCTTCATTTTGTTATACAGTGGAACCTCAGTTAACGTTAAAATTGCATAACAAAAGGAAATCCATAGAAAATAGTTGCTCGGTTTACAAAAAAAAATTTGAATGGATTTATTGGTTTTCAATGCATTCCTATGGAAAACTGCATTTCGGTTAATGTACTTTGGTTTTCAATGCATGCCTATGGGAAATTGCATTCAATGCATTCCTATGGAAAATTCAGTAGAAGTAATTTTTGCTGTAAGAAACGTCCCGGAGAACGCATTAATTACGTAAAACGAGGTTCTACTGTAATGGAATTTCTTTGAGTTCCAGCAGGTAGAGATAATTGTGTTTAATCTAAGAATTTTTTTATCAAGGTTGGGAGACCTAAAATGTCTGAGGACATCCTACACAGTAACATCTTCAAGGTGGTGGTGGTGGTGGTGGTGGTGGTGGTGGTGGTGGTGGTAGGACAAATGTCCTCCCTAGAAACTCTTTCAACTGCTCCTGTAAATATTATCACTGAACAGAATTCGTTTAGCCAGAAACGGGCTGGCTAAAGGTTTAGTCTAGACTTATTATTTCCTGTTTCCATAGTTAATTTGCCCTGTCTTTTTGCCAGTGACAGAGCTCTTTGCCTTCCTTGCTAATACAGTATAGTTTTGATGTTGCACTGCCTGGGAGACCTATAGAGTTTTCTTTTTCTTTTTTAGCCCTCCCATAGGACAGGAATGGGTTAATCTAATTTTTAAAAACTTTCTAGGGTGGGTTTTATCCTCTCCTGCCCATAAATAATCTACCCAAGCTATGCTTACTCACATGTAAAACAATCAAACTTTCATTTCAACACTACACATTTAACATACCATCTAGTTCCAACCTCTCCATAAAGGAAGAACAATGTAAAATTATGTAATAATGAGCTGGCTGCTAACTTAACGTGTATTTCCATTATCTTTTGGGATAAACCCTGTATAATGTTATATTGTACAAAACACAATATCTTCCTTCCCTTAATTTTTCAATATAAATGTACTGAAGGGTGAGAAAAGATATAAAACAGATGTATAATCTTGGCACATATTTTTGGTTTGACTCAAACAGATTCTTTGTATTAGTAACATACAGTTGTGACAGAAAATGTGGTTTTAATTCCTAGAAAAAGAGAGAAAGCTAATTCTGTTACTTATTTTCATGGGGCTTGGTTCTCCACAAATGTTCAGCTGGTTGCATTATAGTGAAACTTGAGAGTCAAAATGTTTTGGCAAACACAGAACACTGCTTTTTACTGAGTAAGACCATTTATCTATCTAGCTTGGTGCTGTTTGAACTAATAGGAAGATGTCACCCAGAACTGAGGTGGGAATCTCTCCCAGACCTTCTAGGTTTAGGATGTGTCAAAGATTGAGCCTGGGAGATGTCACAAGAAGAACTTGCATGCAAAGCCTGGCCAGACAGTGCTGGGTAAAAGTGAGAGGAAAATATATGTATTTATACATATACAGAGGCATTGATATATGCAGACATTCAAGCACAAAGAGACATATTCATACATACAGAAAGAGTCAGGGATGACATCACTTAGATCAGGGGTCCCCAAACATGGGGCCATGGATGTACCGGGCCACGGGTTGTCCCGAACAAGACCACAGGGGTGGGTGGCGCTGGGAACCCCGATGGCAGCCTTCTGCCCTCAACGTGCTATGCCGGGTCTGCCCGGTGAGTGGAGCAAGAGCACAGGCTTCATACATAGCAGATAGGCAGGTGGCCAGGCCCCTCCTCCACGTTGCTTAACTATGGCAGGACTTTGTCCCCCACCTATGTGACTGCCCGAGTCAAACTGTGTGGCTGGCAGGCGGCTGGGCCCCTCCTCCTTGTTTTTGAGCTATAGCAGGGGCTCCTCCTCCCCCGCCTGTGCACATTGAGGTATCACACTGCCCATATTCAAGCTGTGGCTGGCAGACAGGAGAAATCACCCCTGTGGAAAAATTGTTTAGTATGAAACAGGTCCGTGGTGCAAAAAAGGTTGGGGACCCTGGCCCTGACTTAGATGCATCATTGTTCCACCCTCTTCATTCGTGTCACATATCTGGCATGTGTTCTTACCTCCCTCCAACTATGTCTTGTTTCAAAACTGAGGAGTTAGCTTATTGTCTCACATTTTCTGTTTTCAACTACCCTGTCATATCCATTCATAAGTGCCCCTAACATGGATATTCAGGGAGAGAATATTGTATTCTCTCCCTGTACTTCAGAAGGAACCCTATAAAGGAAGTGTAGGACTGGGGCCGTAAAGCGGCCCTTGAGGTCCCGGAGGAGACTGGTCGAGTAATGACACGAGGCAAGATGGAGCGAAGACCAGTGATTTATTGAGGGAAAATCATCAGTATATATTATGTTCAAGGCTGCGCATGGTAGAATGGTCATCTGACAGAAAATCCCATCACCCATTTACCCGGGTTAATTGAGAACCTCTCTTGGGGAAGTTAATTAACTAAGGCAAACACTGACAGAGGGAAACCATTGTCTGAGGCTTACGCCAGAGTAAATATGGCTTCTATTTGCACCAAGGATTAGGCTCTTCTGTGAGTCAGTAATTGCCTAATAGGTAACGGAGGTTAGTGATCTGCTTCTCTCAGCAGGATCGCTGGTCAGGTCAAATTGTGGGTGAATCAACCCTTATTATTAATCCACCCCCCTTAATTTCTGTGCCTGCAGAGCCCACGGGCCAGGAGCGTTCTCGACTGAAGTGGCCTCTGCGAGGGCCGTTCCATGCCAACTGGGCATGGGGAATCCACAGGATGATTGTGAAACCACCACCACCACCACCACCACCACCCCAAAGGTTATTTTCCTGTCCTTGAAAAAAAATGGGAGAAGATACAGGATGAGAAAGAGAAAAAATGCAGATTTTATTTATCTGCAGAGCTAAAGTAGCTAGACACGTGTTCCCAGATTTGTGCTGGTCATTCACCGTAATAAAGTGATTTGATTTGATTTGTATTCCCAGATTTAACTGAAAAGTTACTAAAACGTCTAACTTGCCATCTTTTATCAGTTTTCATATTCCAGCAAAACCTCGAGTCTAACAGATTTGCGATTACCAACCCGAAATTGCCATCTGATGCAAAAATTTAGGTTTGTTATCTTTAAACTGTTCTTCTATGTGCTCGTTCTACACTATGATTTTGTTCTTCACATTAAAAAATCAGAGAATGATTACCATCACCAGATATGGGCATTGTTATTTTTTAATACTTAACTGCTTCTTCCTTATTCTTTTTATGCACATCACAGGGGGAGAGGATGTTCTCTGTGTTTTCTCTTTCTATATGTTATTTACATCATCATTTTAATTCAGCACTCCTAATTTTGTTTTGGATGGTCTTGTGTGATTGTCTATATTTTTTCAATTCTCTCCTATCATCCATTATGTCTCCTTACCTTGTTATTTCTCTTGTTGCTGTCCATCTCTCTATATATATTTATATTGAATGTCTGTAGTTGGGAGTTGAGAGGGCTGCAGTAGTTTAGTGGTTAAATCTCTGAGTTTGACAAACAGGCAGTTGGAAGGTCAGCAGACTGAGACCTGAGTGCTGCACGATGGAGTGAGCAGCCATCTGTCACAGCTCCTGCCAACCTTGCCATTCCAAAGCAAGAAACAGCAAAGAGATAAATAGGAGGAGGAAAAGGAGGAAAAGGTAACAGTGCTCTGTGTGTTTTGGTGTCTAGTCTTACCTGCCACATGACTACAGAAATGTCTGCAGACACTGTGTGCAGACAGCGCTTTTTGTGTGTGGCTGTAAATGGAAATGAATACTGATCCCTAGACTCAGACACAACTGGCGTTCGAGTAAGGGAGACCTTTACCTTTTACTAGTTGGAGGTGAACAACAGCAGTGATAATATAATGATCTGAATTTCTGTCTGTTTAAGGACTCATTCAGAATCTCTGATTAATTAGGAAATTATTTATTTGGTTCCTTACAATATTGCCATTAGTGCAGTTTTGGAGAAGATGGTCTCCTTGCTACTATTTGAACATGGTGCAGATGATTACACGTTCTTCCGATTCACAAAATTATATCATCTATTTCCTACATTTACTCTGTATTCTCAGCCCAGATTTTCCAACAAAATCTCTGCATGTTTGTTATAATATATTCATTTTAAAGGTAGATTTATTATGAAAATTTATTTGTCATTTGATCTGAATGAAATGTACAGTCTAAACAGACGATAATCATGGTTCTACTGAAAACAGTAATACTGGGTTATAATTAGGGGAACAGTTAAGATGCTGAACTTGATGACTGGAAGGTTGGTAGGTCAGCAGTTTGAGACCCAGGTTCTGCATGACAGAATGAGCTCCCGTCTCCCTTCCCAGCTCCTGCCAACCTAGGCGTTAGAAAGCAAGAAATTGCAAGTAGATAAACAGGTACCACTTTGGTGGGTGCACTCCGGTGTCTAGTCATGCTTGCCACGTGTCCACAGAAACCTCTGCAGATGCAGACAGCACTGGCTCTTGGCTATAAACAGAGATGAGCACTGAACCGTATAGTCAGATACAACTGGCTTTCAAGCACACGTGGCCTTTACCTTCACTAGTTTCATACAAAAGATTTGTAAAAAGGTAGAGCAGTTCAAAAAGTCTCTGTCTGGTTAGCTGCCCCTACAAATTACTGGAGTTTGTTCTGGCATTTTGGGGTTTTAAATGTTGATGCTGGTTGCTGTCCCAAAAGTTGGAAGCTTCGAAGCAAAGGGAGACTGACAGCTAAAGCCCCAGTGAAATCCAAAACAACAGACACTGGTCTCTTGGAAAGGCTCAGATGAAACTCACCAGATCCTATACATTCTCCCATCCACTTCACTAAGCACCCATTTCACAGCCAAGCAAGGCAAAGAGAGTGTGCTGCATTGCTTCCCAGTTTGACTGTATTCTAGTATTTTTTAAAGCAACTACACTGAGTCTTTGTTACAAAGTATTTATAGGAATGTAAGATGGATGACTGATTCTCTTGTGAAGGCTTTGATTCTTCTTCTTAGTTCCTTCTTGTGCTCTGGGGAGGGGGAAGAGGCTTTGATTAGCAATAGCAATTACTTCCGCACACATTATATTCTGTTATATCTATTGCTGGTTAATTTAGAATGGACTTTTTTATCATGTCAGAAGCACACAAAGGTGCTTTCTAGATTGAAAGGATTTTTGCTGGAGGAACTCTGCTCAAGTAAAGCCCGAATTAGGCTTCTTTCATGTCCCAAAGATCTTCTCCCAATGAAGTGGTCCCTATTTATCTACTTGCAATTTCTTGCTTTCGAACTGCTAGGTTGGCAGGAGCTGGGACAGAGGACGGGTGCTCAAACCGACATGCAGTACCTGGGTTTCAAACTGCTGACTTGCTGGACTTCCAGCTAACAAAGCAAGCTCCTTAACCAGTGAGCCACCGCAGTCGATGGAAGAGTGATTGTGGCACAATATAATACACGTCTTCTTGAGGGCAGAATTGAAGGGGGAAGCTGTTGGAAGTTATGACTGCACGCTTGTTACCTTAAATCCAGAAATCCCACTTTCATTTCTGCTTGGTTTCTAAAAAATATTTTATTTACAATAAAGATTTATTTTAACCTTTATTTTACATTCACACAAGCATTCATAGGTTACACACAACCACTCAGCAGCTGTGGGTAAATAACAACAGTCCATATATTTTTAATAAATGTTTTTGCACACAAACTGCTAAAAATATCACAAATAGGAAGGAGTGGGGCCAAACGGTGTAACTTCATGAGTATGCAAAAAAAAAGTTTGTAAAAAGAACCCAAAAGGGACACTAATATATGTGGATGTAGTAGCAGTTCAAAAAAGATAGTATAATGTAACTAATATTCCTTTATTTGCAGGTATAAGACCAAAAAATAATGATAATTCAGTTGGATCGGGGCCGCGGGGCGGCCGTGAGGTCCCGGAGGAGACTGGTCAAGGAACGACACGAGACAAGATGGAGCGAAGACCAGTGGTTTATTGAGGGAAAATCATCATCATATATAGGAATTCAAGGCAGCGTGTGATAGAATCGTCATCTGACAGAAAATCACATCACCTGTTTACCCGGGTTAATTGGGAATCTCTCTTGGGGAAGTTAATTAACTAAGGCAAATACTGACAGGGGAAATCCATTGTTCATGGCTTGCACAAGAGTAAATATGGCCACTATTTGCGCTAGGGCTTGGGTTAATGTGCAAGTGCGGAATTACCTAATTCCTAACTTGAGTTAGATATTCAACTTCCTCCTGCCGAACTGCCTGTCAGGTCAGATATGGGTGAATCAATCTTATGACTATTAATCCGCTCCCCAATTTCTGTTCCCGCAGAGGCCAGTGACCAGGAGCCTTCCTCGACCGGTGTAACCTCTGTCAGGGACAGTTATGCCAATTGTGCTCGCGGATACCACACTCCCCCTTTATTTGTTGTGGACCTGACAGACGGCCCTGCGTAGGAGCGGCATCAGCTGGTGTGGGGGGATGACGTTTCGGGGTTCCCTCCATGGGGGACATCTCGATAGCAGTGAGGGAATACATTGCACGAAACAACACACTGTTGTGCCCAGTATTACCACCCCCACAATCACCTTGAGTGTCATCTGAAGCCAACCCCATGGGAACCACGACCACAACGAATCCCACTACCCCCATGAAGCATCCTCCTTGATGTTCTTGACCAGGGTGTGGAGGTCCGTGAGCTGGCTCTGTACCTTGCATGTGTTGTCTGTAAGATTAAAGCAACACATGTCGTGGACAGACTCGCAGCCCAAATGATGTAACAACAGAAGGTAATCGATAGCTGCTCGATTGTCTAGTATGGCATGGTGAAGTTCTGCCTGCTCCTGGTTGAGCAGTGCTATCGCCGAGGAGGTGTGGTTAATGGCTTTTGCTAGCCCGCAAGCCAATTGACCAATTCTCCGAGCGTTGCCAACGGCTAAGCCTGGCACGCCAAGTATGCTGACTGCCAACGAGACGTACTCAGCTTGACTCAGAACCCTAATGTTGCTATCACATGAGCTGTCTAGCTGGGTGGCGCGAGCACGCCGTATGGGTGAGGAGACATTCGTGCTTGGGACAATAATATCCCTAGTGGGGAGTAACAATGTTAAGCGACTGATACAACATGTGGAATCTGATACATTAGCGAGAATGTAATTCCAAGTGTACTGGTTGCATGTGAAGAACCAACCTGAGGGCAGGGTAACATGAGCATACATTGAACCAATTGTCTCTGGGTTATCACAAGTCCAATTGCTGCTGCCGGTGTCGAGGCAACGATGCTGAGTCCGGCCGACTGCGGAGCAGCCGGTCATTCGAGCACATGTAGCATTCGGGCTGACCGCCACTCGAGGGGTGTAGAGAGTGGCTGCATCAGCCGGCAAAGTCATGGTCAGCTGGGCTCCCCAGCGAGCGTACGTTGAGAAACCCATTGGGTATAGCGGGCCGAAAATCCGCTTCACCAGCCAGTCGCCATTCCTGGTATGCGCCTCTGGAATATGGCACACCGGGATGAGACAGGTGCTCAAGATTGAGGCAGAACCGGTGTTCTGCTTTAGGCAAAAATCGGACTGGTTGACGAGATTCGCCAACCTTTCCCATAGGTTGTAGTGCATCCGGGCAGAGAGGTCTCCGCCCGGCATCAGGTCGCTGGCCTTCAGTGAAGCTGCCTGAATGCCTTCCCCCGCAAGTAGGGAGAGGGTCAGGATGATGGTGACCGCCACGGTGTTGGCGGTAATCAGGGCAAAGACTGCAGACACGATGTTCTCCGGCGTCGGTTCCCAGTCCTCGTGTTGGACGACGTCCTCGGCCTCACGGCAAAGGGTCTTGACCATCCCCCAGGTGACCCTCGGCGCTGTCATCTGCTGTCGCCGCTTCCTCTGCCAGGTCCCCTCGGTCAGGGTGAGGTCCTCCATCTCCGGGATCGGACTCGGGTTGGTCTGGGTCCACGCCATGTGGCTCCGAGTGGGGCTTGACGCACCGGGCTGGGATCCAGATGACACCTGTAGGAGACATAACTGCAGCATACCCTCTTCCCCAGGTTACGAGTGGCGCCGGGCCCCTCCAAGAAGGATCCAGTGGCACTCGGTAACGCACCATCGGCCGCGGGAGAGCTTCCGAGCGGCGGAAGTGCTTCTCCTGTGGCATGCAATCCGAAAATACATTAAGGTGATTGTACGTGAACAACACCTTGTTCAGACAATGCTGTGCCTGACCCTGGGACTTGGGGAGGGCTGGTGACTCCCCCCTTTCTGTTTGTTTGTCAATGTAGGACTTGAGTGTCCAATTGACTCGTTCCACAATCGCTTGCCCTTGCGGATTGTAAGGAATGCCAAAAGTATGCTTGATGTCCCAGGTGGCCATGAAGGCGGCCAGCTGCCTGGAGCTGTAGGCCGGGCCATTATCGGTTTTCACATGCCGTGGTTTGCCCATCGTCGCGAAGCAGGAAAGGAGATGCTGCTCCACGTGGGAAGCTGTCTCCCCTTTTTGTGCCGTTGCCCAAACGAATTGTGAAAAAGTATCAATGCAAACGTGCATGTACTGCCATCTGCCAAATTGCAGGACATGTGTGACGTCCATTTGCCACACCTGGTTGGCCTCTGTCCCTCGTGGGTTGACCCCCCACGAGGGCCCCCCCGGTGCCCCTGCACAATGCTGACAAGAGCAAACTATGCCTTGGGCTTGAGAAAGTGGTAGGTTAAACTGTCTGGCGAGCGCTTTGGCATTCTGATGAAAGAATGCATGACTCTGAATTGGAGTTGTGAATACACCCAAAACTGACCGTTGCTGAATTTCCTTTGCGGCCGCATCCGCTCTGCTATTGCCCGCGGAAATCGGACCAGGTAGGTCCTGGTGACTTCGGATGTGGGCGATATAGAGCGCTTCTGTGCGGTTCCGCAAGTGAAATTGAGCTGTGAGGAACAAACTCAGCAAATTTTTGTCTATCGCGGGAGTGATGTATGCTCCCGGTAGACTGTGAAGCAAATTCCTAACGTATTGACTGTCAGTAATAATGTTGAGGCGTTCTTTGGCGAAGGTGCGCAAAGCAAGGTTCACCGCTGCTAACTCTGCTTGCTGCGCGGATTTCTGTGGAAGAGTTAGAAGTGTGCGCCAAGCCTGCCCCTCCTGCCAAGTTAAGACACCATATGTGCGACCCCCATCAGTGAAGACTGTTCTGGCCCCCTGAAGTGGAACCAGTGATATCAATTCATACAAGCTGACTGTCTGCGTTTGAAGCGAGACGAGTCTGGGGTCCTTTGGCAAGTGGTATGCCAAGGATCCGGTGAATCCTTCCAAGGCAAGTGGAAGCAAGTCACCGAGCTGCATCAGCTGCTGAACTTGCTCCTTGGTGAATGGGATCACGATTTTCGCTAAGTCGTGCCCTGAAATGTCCCTAGCTCTCAGCCTTCCGTGGTAGACCACCGTGGAGACCAACTCTTGGGGGGGAACGATGTTTCGGGAAGAGGTGTTAGGTAAATACACCCATTCCACGATACTCGCTCCTCACTCGGAGTCCACTCCTAGGGCTCCGGTGAACATGGATCCGGCCCGAACGGTGTACAAGTTCAGGATCGGGGTATATGGCCCCTGAACAATCCTGTCCACCCACCTTTGGCTGAGAATTTGGTTGACCTTCTCGAGAGTCAAGCGTGCCTCTCGAGGAATTTGTATCCGGTCTGCCGGCTGCTTACCTAACGTTAGCAGCGAGAAGAGCGGCTTCAAAAGATCTGTATCCAACCTGAAATACGGTCTGGCCCAATTAATGTTACCTAAAACCTGCTGCAACTCTACCAAGGTGACTGAGTCTTTTAAGTTGATCTGGGGCAAAACTGGTGCTGCGAAAGAACGGAGAAGCCGATGACCCAAGTATGAGAATGGCTCGGTTCTCTGTACTTTCTCTGGGGCAATGAGTAACCCTTTTTCCCCCAGGGTGGCCTGGAGGTCCTTAAACATTTCGCTGCCGAGTTGTGGCGCTGCGACCAAGATGTCGTCCATGAAATGGCATACTAAGGCTGTGGGGTGAAGGTTTCGAAACTTTGCCAGTGCGTTGTGAACATAAATTTGGCACAGGGTGGGCGAATTGAGCATCCCCTGTGGCAAATACTTCCACGCGTAACGCTGCATGGGCTCGCTGTGGTTCACAACCGGCACCGTAAATGCGAACCTTTCCCGATCCCTCGGATCTAGGGGAATGGTATAAAAACAATCCTTAAGGTCTATGACCAGGATCTCCCAACCCTCGGGGATCATATTTGGATTCGGAATGCCGCATTGAAGCGGACCCATTGGCTGAATACATTTATTGATCTCTCTGAGATCGTGGAGGAGTCGCCACTTCCCCGACTTTTTCTTAATGACAAAAATGGGCGAATTCCAAGGACTGGTGGACTGCTCTATATGTCCTGCATCTAGCTGTTCCTTAACCAGTTGCTTTAGGGCGACTAATTTCTCCCCCACTACCGGCCATTGCTCCACCCAGACTGGCGTGTTGGTAAGCCATTTAAGTGGCACGGTATTGCTGCAAAATGTCTCGCCCCCAAAGGTTGACGTGCACGTCCAGAATGTGCGGCCGAATGACCGCTGTGCCGTCAGCCCTAGGGATCGTGACTTCCACCCACTCCCGGCTCCTAAATGCTTCTTGGATGCCGCCTACCCCCCACACATCGAAGACCGGCTCAATGGCCCATTCCTGCGGCCACTGACTTCGGCTGACCACGCTGACATCAGCTCCGGTATCTAGCAGCCCTGAGAACGATTTTTTATTCAAAAATACCTCAATAACTGGCCGCCGTTTCCATTCTATGTTGGTCTCCACTGTCGCTAAGACCTGGTATCCTTGCACTGCCTCACTTGCGCTCGAGTGGTCTTCCGACCCGGACTCTGAGTTGTCCCTGAGCCTTCCCTGGCTATCTGCTGGCGAGTTACAAGGAACCATAATCAGTTGCGCTAGCGTGTCTCCCTTGTGAATGGTCTGGGGTAGGTGCGTCCAGAGTTGAACTTGGAGAACACCCGAAAAATTGGAGTCAATGACTCCCGGAATTACAAGAATTCCGCGTGCTCCTGCGACACTATGAGGCAAAACTAAGCCTATGAAGCCTTTGGGCAGGGGTCCCATGTACTGGGAATCCACCAGATAGACTGTGCCTGGCAAGTCACATGTGACGTCTGCCTGGCAAGTCAATTCTAGCCCTGTACTACCCTTGGGGCTGGCCTGCGCCTTCGCAATGTCTGGAATGTGATTGGAATCTAATCCAGCTCTGGCTCGCCCAGAGCGAGGGAAGCCTCTGTTTGGACCGGGGCCAGAGACGTGCCCGCGTTCCGGTTTCCTGAATTCGGACAGAATTTGGACCAATGGAAGCCTTTGTTACACTTCGGACACGGGGTGGTTGGAGCCTTGGAACGGCTGGAATGTTGTCCGTCGCCTTGGATCGGCACTCCCTAGCGAAGTGGCCGACCTTGCCACAATTGTGACATGCCCCTAGGTTTTTGTTCTTGGGTTTCCTACCCCCTTGCACCGCCGCTGCCAGCAGACCCATTTTGTAGGAGTCCGTGCCAACATCGGCGCAAGTCCTAATCATGTCCGTGAGAGTCAAGTCGGGATGATTGCCCAGTGACTGCAAGATCTTACGGCAGTCGAGATTGGCGTTGTCTTTAGCCAATTTCATCATGAGCTCTTGTTGGGCTTGCTCGTTATCGATCTGTCTACTGATCGCTTCCTCTAAGCGATTGATAAAGTCCATGTAGGACTCCTGGGTGCCCTGTTTGACTGCGGTGTAATTTTTGGCCGCTTTGCCAGTTGCTGGGACCTTGAGAAAAGCCCTGAAGGCCGTCTCAGCTGACAACTGAAGGGTGGCGAGCGGCAAGGCGGTCTGCGCATCGATGGATTCGAAGGCACCTGAACCATATAGTTGGTCAGGAATTATTGCCCCACCCATCCTGGCAGCCCTTGCCTGAGCCTCGAGGCGATACTCGCTGTCCCATAACAAATACTGGCTGGGGTTGAGCATCATCCGCATGACGGCTTTCCAGTCGTGCAGGATGAACATCGTGTTCTCGCACACTTGCTGAAGCGTGCCCCTAGTGAAGCGACTCTGTAGTCCTGTCTCTGAAATGGCCTTCCGTATAGCCATGAGGATCTTATACGGAACTGGTGAATGAACTATCTGCTGCTGCCCTGTGAGGGCATCTACCTCCAAGCGAATTGGACAAATCTGACTAAGCTCAGCAATTCCCCCTTCCTGATCTCTTCCTCAACTGTGCGCTGAAGGGCACTCTTGGTAGTTCGGGAACCTGTAGCTATCAGAGAAGCGCCAGCGCTCTCCATTCCATGCATTCCACCGGTGACGTCTGCAGCTGTCACCGAGGGAAAGCTCCCTACACTACTCTGCTTAAACTGAAATGACAGATAGAGCACCGTGGGCGCCGATGGCTCTGCTGATTCTGGGGGTTCTTTGGCCTCTACCCGGACTGGGTCCACCTCTGCTAAGATTTTCCTACATTTGCTCCATGTGCGAATTACGCCATCTGGAGCTTTCGGGGGTTTTATTTTATTTATTTATTTATTTATTCAATTTATATCCCGCCCACTCAACACAAGGCCGACTCTGGGCGGCTAACAACATAAAAAGTAACCCCAGGGCAACCCAAGGAGTTTACAGATAATATTAATAATCCTAAAAACAGTTAAAACAGTAAAAAAGTTAAGACTACCCACCCCCTAAAAAGCAGGCGCTGCAGGATCGAAAAGGCACCATGGGGTTCCTCTACACCAAGTTCCATGGAGTTCCTCTACACCAACCACCCCATGGTGGTTACCCTTCCACCCGCACCCCACACTTGACCTGCCAGCCAGGTTTTAAGATCCCTTCTGAAAGGCAGCAACTCCGTCCGAAGACGTAATTCTGTTGGCAGGAGGTTCCAGAGGGCCGGTGCAGACACGGAGAAGGCCCTCCTCCTTGTGCCAGAGAGGCGAGCCCCTCTGGCTGATGGAACAATTAGAGAGCCCCTCCGGTCCGCTCTGGTTGCACGGACAGACGTCCTCAGGGCGATGCGGTCTCTTAGGTAACCTGGCCCACTACCATATAGGGCTTTAAAGGTCAAAACCAGCACCTTGAATTGCACCCGGAGACATACTGGCAACCAGTGCAGCTCCCGGAGCAGTGGCGAAGCATGAGCATAACGCCCACACCCCATCACCACCCGGGCAGCCGCATTTTGGACCAGCTGTAGCCTCTGAATGGTCGTCAAGGGCAGCCCCATGTAGAGCGCATTGCAATAGTCTAGTCTGGAGGTAACCAGAGCATGGGTGACCATGAGCAAGGAGTCCCGGTCCAGGAGTGGGTGCAACTGGCGAATCACCCGAAGTTGGGCGAAAGCCCTCCTGGTCACAGCCGCCACCTGTTCTTCTAGCAGTAGCCGTGAATCCAGGAGGACCCCCAAGTTGCGCACCGGGTCTGTCTGGGGCAAAATAGCCCCATCCAGAACCAACGATGGTAACTCCCGGATTAACGCAGGACCCCTTATCCATAGCCACTCAGTCTTGCTGGGATTCAGTTGTAGCCCGTTAGCCCCCATCCAGACCCCCACAGCTTCCAGGCATCTGGAAAGGACTTTGACGGCATCACTGGGGTCCCCATGGGCCGAGATGTACAACTGAGTGTCATCCGCGTACTGATGGTACCGCACCCCATGGGAACGAATGATCTCACCCAGCGGTTTCATGTAGTTGCGGTTGCTGAATGCAGACTCCTATCTGATCCCAGAGCTGAAGGGATAATGTACCTACTTCTGGGTAAAGCAGGCAGTGTTCCCTCAAGAACACCAAAAGCCGCGCTAGTTCTCCGCTGTGAAAGCTTATCTGATATACCCTGGCCAGGGTCTTGAATTCTTCCTCATGAATTCTTTGACTAGCGGACGGACGTTGCCGCTGAGGACAAGTCCCCATATTACCTGCCGGTCCTTCGAAGTCTCCTTCTCGGGATGAGTCGATGCGTCTGAAGTTCAGGCAATAGGTTTTGCGTGACGAATCTCTGGGTAGAGCTCGGAGCTCGGAGCATGGACTGCTGCCACAGGCCCTCGGTGGCCTCTGTGCTGTCAGGGGTTCACAGCCGACCCTGAGCGGAACGCGTTTTTCCGTGCTGCAAGCCACCGTGATAGCCGGAGCAAGCTGTAGGAAGCCTCTCTGAGATGCCTCGCCGCGGAGCTGTCTTCCCGATCGGCTGGCTTTCTGACCGGGCTGCCGCTCTGTCCTCCGGGGTGATCAGACACGGTTCTAGCGTAGAACCGGACCACGTTGATCGCTTACTCACGAGTAGAATCATGTCTCGGGGTCACCAGATGTTGGATCGGGGCCCCGGGGCGGCCGTGAGGTCCCGGAGGAGACTGGTCAAGGAACAACACGAGACAAGATGGAGCGAAGACCAGTGGTTTATTGAGGGAAAATCATCATCATATATAGGAATTCAAGGCAGCGTGTGATAGAATCGTCATCTGACAGAAAATCACACCACCTGTTTACCCGGGTTAATTGGGAATCTCTCTTGGGGAAGTTAATTAACTAAGGCAAATACTGACAGGGGAAATCCATTGTTCATGGCTTGCACAAGAGTAAATATGGCCATTATTTGCGCTAGGGCTTGGGCTAATCTGCATGTGCGGAATTACCTAATTCCTAATTTGAGTTAGATATTTAACTTCCTCCTGCCGAACTGCCTGCCAGGTCAGATATGGGTGAATCAATCTTATGACTATTAATCCGCTCCCCAATTTCTGTTCCCGCAGAGGCCAGTGACCAGGAGCCTTCCTCGACCGGTGTAACCTCTGTCAGGGACAGTTATGCCAATTGTGCTCACGGATACCACATAATTCCACACTCGAAGAAATGGTATTGAAAAATACAACGCACAGAAGAAGGACAATTGCCAATAATGAATCTTTCAAAAGAACAATTTGCAGAATGTAATCCAAAGTTGTATAAAAAAATCCAGAAGTATAATAAATCCTTGAATAAAAATTTCTGAAGCTATCCTGGTAAATAAAGCTTTTCAGACCAAACGTCTTTCATCAAGGAATCTACAAACATTAGAGACAAGTAATTACTAGTTTACAGAAAATGCAGGCAATATAGAAGACTAGCATATTTTTGCCCGGCACTGCTGGGCTTTTTGTGTGTGTATTTTTTAGTGGTAGGGGTTACACACACACAAGTACACACACACACACACACACACACACACACACACACACACACACCACAACACAACACAACACAACCACACACACAACACACACACACACACAATGCACACACACATGCCGTAGCTCCGTGGGGAAAGGAGGGGCTCCCCCTCCTCCCCCCGAAGCCTCAATGACCACACACACACACACACACACACACACACACACACACACACACACACACACACACACACACACACACACACACACACACAATCTTGCCAAAGTTGGGGGGAGGGGATCTCCCTCCTCCCCCTCCCAATCCTCAGCAATGACTCCTAGAAGGCCGTTCCGGGGAGAAATGGTCAGCCGGCAAAAGGTAAGTGTGGTGGGGGTTAGGGAGTGGGGGGGCTAGGTGGGGGGACGGGGGGCGGCGTGGTTACTGGGGCCGTGCTTCCCCCACACACACTCCCTAACCCCCATCGTACTTACCTTTTGTAGGCTGGGTCTACCCCCCCCCCCCCGGCGCGTCCTTCTGCATTAGTACACACACAGGCCTGTCCTTTGTCCCTGTGGGCATCAAGCCCTCCACGCCCGCAGAGATGAAGGACAGGCTGGTGCACCTCCCAACGCAGAGGAGGGAAAGACTTTCAAAGACCCAGCCGGAGCCAGCAAAAGGTACGTGCGGTCGGTGGAGGTTGGGCGGTGGGGGTGGGCTAGGTGGTGGGGCGGGTTGGCTGTGTGGTTACTGGGGCCGTGCCTTTCCCCCCCGCCGCCCACTCCCTAACCCCCACTAACCGCATTTACCTTTTGCCGGCTCTGGCTGGGTCTTTGAAATTCTTTCCCTCCCGGCGCGGCCTTCTGCATTGGGAGGTGCACCGGCCTGTCCTTCATCCCTGTGGGCATCGAGGCCTTCACACCCGCAGGGACGAAGGACAGGCTGGTGTGCCTCCCAACGCAGAAGGCCACGCCAGGAGGGAAAGACTTTCAAAGACCTAGCCGGAGCCGGCAAAAAGTAACTGCGGTCGGTGGGGGTAAGGGAGTGGGGGGCTAGGGGGGCAAGTTGGCAGCATGGTTACCGGGGCCATGCTTCCCCCCCCCCACTCCCTAACCCCCACCGACCGCACTTACCTTTTTCCAGCTGGGTCTTTGAAAGTTTTTTCCTCTCGGCATGGTTATTTTTTTTAAACCGGCTGCCCCGCCTCCTCCGCCCTCACGCCCTTCAGCCTCATTGGCTGAGGGGTGGCGTAAAGTGGAGAATGTTGGGCCTGGTAGATTTTTTTTTGTTGGCAGTGTTCCTGGGGCTGTTGCCTCACTGGCGACTGCCGGACCCTTGCACCGATGGTCGGTCGGGGTAAAAGTAAGTGTGGGTGGCTCGGTACGGGATAGTAGGGACTGGTGCAGGCGTGTATGCCGGATTCCAACAGTTAACATCCCTCCTTATAGATAAAGATAACAGTATAAGATAACAATCCCCCCCTCTCCTTACAGGCACTCCCTCCATGCTGCAGTGGCTGGGAAATGGAGTTAATCCTTTATATTCTAGTGAACTTTAAATGTACAAAATTATTAATAAATAAATGTTTTCTTTCATTTAAGAAGCAGAAAAGCCTTTGGAACTTGAAACATCGCTAATTCAGCCTCACAACCATGGAAAAATCTGGGGTTGCGCAGGAGTAAAGCCATGTGGCTGCACACCAACTTTAATTAATAAAGATGGTTTATTTCCCTTTTTCTCTTTTCACAGTCAAGCCACACAAATGACCTGCATTATACCCTGAAAGTCCAGATGGAGTTTTAATAAAGAAGTATGTCTAACAAAATAAAATTATGTCTTTTAAAGCTACAGGTTACCCAAAAAGGAGCTCTCTAAAGATAGAGAAAAAAAGAGGAAATAAAGTGCACTCTAAAAGACTCATTTCCTGCTAGTCAACATGATCATTCAGTAAACTAAGCCCAAGGATAAATCCCATCAATGTTTTCTGCAACTCTTTTGTTTAGGTTCCAGCCTCTTGATTAGCTTATTTGCATGTGTGTACCTTAATAATTGCTGCAAGGGTTATTTTTGGGAGAGTGGGAAGACAAGCCACCCAATTCCATTGGATGAACTGCGCCCCTGCTCCTGAGAATTCTACAATTCCATTGGGTATACATCTTGAGGATTATTGCTCTGGTTGGCCCATACCTGTCAACCGCAGCTCCGGAAAATATGGGACCTGCGCAGAATGGTTCTGCACAGGTCACCTTCTACAGGACCAGTGCAGAACGGTTCTGCGCAGATCGCCTTCTACGCATGCGTAGAAGGCTTTTATGCTTGCGTAGAACACTTCTACGCTTGCGTAGCCTTCTATGCATGCGTAGAAGGCTTCTACAATCCCCTTCTGTGCAGATCGCATGTGCCGTACCTCTTTTTCCCCCGCTGCCAATTCCAGGGTTTTGGCAGCTGCGGGTGGGAAATGACGCAAATCGGCGCCGAAAATCAGGAAATCCCGGCCAATCTGGGAAAGTTGACAGGTATGGGTTGGCCCAGCTATCTCCCCGCCAAATCTCAATGGTTGCGCATTGTTTGGGCAAGGGAGGTGGGTCAGGTTGGGTCAAGGCAGGGAGTGTCTTCATTATCTTAACTTCCTTTCTTTGTTTGTGTAAACTGATGTAATCAATTGTAATTAGCATGAAGCTTGGGCTCTGTAAACATTCTTTGTTCTTGATTTTACTTCTCAGTGGCCCCTTTTGTGTTATCTGTTAAAGATCCCTTGTTGTTGTTGTTCAGTCGCATAGTCGATTCCGACCCCTTGCGACCCCATGGACCATCGTTCTCCAGGCGCCTCTGTCCTCCACCATCCCCCTCAGTCCTCCCAGTTCTGTGCCCATTGTGTCTACAATACCATCTATCCATCTCATCCTTGGCCTCCCCCTTCTTCTTTTGCCCTCCACCTTTCCCAACATCACGGCCTTCTCAAGTGAATCCTCCCTTCTCATTTGATGCCCAAAGTACTTTAGCCTCATCTTTACTATTTGACCTTCCAATGAGCAGTCAGTGTTGATTTCTTCTAAGATTGACCTATTTGTTCTCCTCGCTGTCCAAGGTACCCTCAAAACTCTCCTCCAACACCACATTTCAAAGGCATCTATTCTTCTGTGTTCAGCTTTCCTAATTGTCCAGCTCTCACATCCATACATTACCACTGGGAATACCATTGCTTTGACTATTCTAATTTTTGTTTTCAAGGTGATGTCTCTGCTTTTCACTATGTTCCCCAGGTTTCTCATGGCTTGTCTCCCTAGAATCAGCCGCCTCTTTATTTCATGGCTGCAATCTCCATCTGCAGTGATCTTAGATCCTAAGAAAGTAAAATCTGTCACTGCTTCTACTTCTTCCCCGTCTATTTTCCAGGAACTGATCGGGCCTGTTGCCATTATCTTGGTTTTCTTGATATTGAGTCTCAAGCCAGCTTTTGCACTCTCTTCCTTCAAACCGATCAAGAGATTCTTTAGGTCTTCCTCACTTTCTGCCATTAGGGTGGTGTCGTCTGCATATCTCAGATTGTTGATGTTTCTCCCAGCAATTTTGATCCCATATTGTGATTCCTCCATCCCTGCAGAAAAAAAATTTAGAAAAAAAAATCTTTGTCACTGTGTGTAACTGTAATATAAAACACCTCAGATGAACAGAACTCCAGCTCTCTCTCTTCTACACCAACTTAGTTAGGGGCTCATTTTGTGGGTGGACTTTGTTTAATTGAAATGGTACCTTCAATTTAATAAACTCCTTTTTATTTTAACCCACAATCTAATGTAGTCTTTGATTCCTGATTCAACCCTGCCTGTGGAACGATCCCCCAAATTTAAAAGGTAACAATTTTTTAGGTAACACGCTGAAGTATCATCGCATTCCCAGAATTGATGGTGTTGCATAGCTTTTGTTTAGCTCATTCAATTTTTCCCCTCTGTATCCAAAAACATATGAATCTATAGAAATATCTACACAAACTCAATAACAAACAGATTCAAACCACCTCCAAATCAGCTCAGGGCAAGCTGATCCCAGTATCTGCAACAAATATTTTGATACAAACCAGATCAGAGGAATTTGCACCACACCACACCCCGCTATACTATTATGGTGAGATGTTAGATGTAAAAGTAATACTTCAATAATTTTTTGTATGTCAAAAGCTATAATAGGATGTTCTAAATAGTTATGTTGGCTCAATGGGAATGATTGAATATAAAAGTTTAGCAGACAAGAGTTGTTGTTCTTGGCATTTTAAAATGAAAATTTTATACGATCATTCAGCAACTAAACAAATCTGCATAATTGATCTCTAGAGGGGAGTTTATTAAAAGCCTAAGTGCAATGCTTTTCAGAACGCGGTTGTAATAAGCATGAACTTCAGCAAATGTTCAGTATGCTATCTGTATTTCATCACTTGATACTTTCTGACAACTGGCTCGATAATGGCTTTAATCCGGGAGGAGAGAGATGCATTCTGGTGGATTACTAAAATAGCTGCAAAGAATTCACTGCAGCATTTTTCATAGCAATACTACTTTGCCAGAAGAGAGAGAGATATTTTACCTGTCGCTGAACATAAACAGGAAGGGTAGCTCAGTTACTAATAATGAGCCACTGGTTTTTGAAAAAACATTTTCTAACATTTAAGTCTCGACCAATTTAGTGACAACCACTACTCTGGGTAGTAAAATCAAAACAGACTAACCACAACCCAAGTCAACAAAACCTACTATCACAATCTACAACATAACAATAAATAAAATAACAGTAGAAAAACAATACCCTACATAACACTAGACAAAGGCAGTCAGATTTGGCTAAGGCTCATGTTGAACTCATAATAAAGAGCCCTATCCCTGGGAAGAATACTTCTAAAGGCCACTTTGAAAAGTGATATTTTAATGCCTTCTTAAATATCTGAAGGGACGGGAGGCCTGATGAATTTCAAGATTTAATCATTTCATAGCAAAGATGCCACCACTGTCAAAGCACATTTACTTGTCACAATTGTCTTAACCTCTTTCCAGGTGGTAATCCACAGGGTCAAGGCCTGAGAGGACCAGGTAGGATGAGTAGATGTTCTTCAGAAGAAGCACTCCAAAAAGTAAGGTAAAAGTTGCCCTTGCTCGAAAGCCAGTCATATCCAACTCTAGGGTTAAGTGCTCATCTCTGTTTATAGCCAAAGAGCCAGCACTGTCTGCGCCTGCGAGCATTTCTGTCATCACATGGCAGGCATGTCGGAGTGCACAAAATGATGTTACCTCCCACTGAAGTGGTACCTATTTATCTACTTGCAATTACTTCCTTTTGAATTGCTAGGTTGGCAGGAGCTGGGACAGAGACAAGAGCTCATTCTGTCATGCAGCACTCAGGTCTCGAACTGCTGACCTACTGACCTTCCAGTAATTATGTCCAGCATCTTAACCACTAAGTCCCACCATTCAGGGCTTTGAATATACGTCCATGTTCTTTCTTATAAGAAGCATAAACTCTCTATTTCTACCCAAATTCAACATTCTGACACTGATACATATCAACTGATTTTGATCCACAGAGAAGTTAAATCACAATCCGATTAACATAAGAGTTTTGGATTTTTAGAGATTTGACTTCATTTAAGTATTCTGTGAAGTAATAAATTTGTTGTCCCCTTCTTACATGCAAACCTTAACATGGTGCGAGGAGCTTCAGTGTGTCAAGGAATACTGACAGTAATACCATCAGAAGGTTAGTTACCAGTAAGAATCTAGATGCCTGGAAGGATTGCCCAAAGTGGATACTTGATTAATATGCATCTATCCTCTTCAAGAATTAAGAATTGCATAGTAAGGGGAAATTAGTAGCTGAAGTGGTGACTGAGGGAGAAAAGTTATTGAAATGTAACTGCTGGGCAGTAACAGAAATGGAAGATGACATTAAAGGATAATCTCTTGTGACACTCAATCTACTGCTCTTAATACTGCACCAAAGGCAGTAATGGTGAATTTTTATATCTCAAAAATGCTATGCTGAGGCAAATAAAACAAGAAATGGTGCTGAAGGATGAGACTTCTTGGTTAGGTCGCCCTTGCTCAAAAGTCAAACCTTTGACTGTGTGGACCATAACAAAATGTGCCAAGTAATTAAAGAGATAGGAATACCAGATCACCTTATATGCCTCATGAGAAATCTGGAGAATTGGCCTAATGGTACAATAACACGAAAGAGAAGAAAACCCATTTGAGGCTCAAGAAATATAATAATGTTGTAATTTTAATATAATAGTTTTATAGTTAATAGTTAATAACTTCAGAATCTTCCAGTAAATAGCAATACAAGTCCAATAATGTTGTGAAAGTTAACTGGTGTAAAAACTCTTTGCAGGCGCACCCCCCCCCCCCCCCCCCAATGATGGACTCAGACACAAATGAAAGTGGATAACGGCATGGGCCACATTTATTGATTCAAGCCCTAGTCCGAATTATAAATTTCTATTGGTAAAACGACCAATCATAATTCTTAAGGCAAGCAGGCCGAAGTAACACTGGTAAGGTACCACCCAAAATTGCCAACGGCAATTGTTACAATGTATCTATTTGTATCAATTTGTTTGTTGACAACAAACAAATTGTTGACCGTAGTCAATATCTAACTAATGACCCCACCCTCTGACGTGTATCCGCAAAATCAGGGGGTGATTCCAGCTGTCTAGTGGTAACCATCACCCCCTCGCCTGGTTCGTCGTTGACCGGACAACGTTTAAACAACTTATGCCTATCTAGTGTTGTCCAGTCAATTGCGAACCTGCCGGATACCTGTGGGTCATAAATGTTTACCTTACCAGTGCTACCCGCCACCCGGAGAGGCTTCAATAAAGGCTCGACGCCCCCCCCCAAGACCGTCAGCTTGGTCGACAGGCCTGCTCGCCAATCACTCAGCAGGAGGTCCATACCTCCTCGCGACAGATGGGCCCCCTCCCCTGAATAAAGCTCATAATTTTGCAGACTGATGATGGGGAGGCGAATGACGCGTCCCCAACCCATATCAAAAAGGAACCGGGCAATAGCCCTGGAGCGATGAGCCCGGTCAAGCGCCTGGAGGCCAAACGCTCCCCTGTAAGCGTACTGCGGTATCATGTCCGACCAATGAGGGGTGTGGCAGGCCACACATAATGCGAGTAGGCCAGGTGACTGCAAATCGCAAGCTTCCGCGATAGGCCAGTGACCTGTCCGAAACCATTGCCCCCAAGGTGAATAACCAGGACATCAGGCGAGTCAGCATCCCTGATGTAGAAAAGGAATGGCAACAGTTCCCGCCATAACATGCCGCGCTTACCACACCACCTGAGATGTGCGGATGCACCCAGTCCCAGTCGGGGTCCCACTCTGTCGCCGCAGCGTAACGCGCTGCCCTGTGCAGCGTAACGCGCTGCCCTGTGCAGCGTAACGCGCTGCCCTGTGCACGTGGCAACGGCCCACCAGCCCTACTGTCACCAGTGTAAAACGACACCCAGGGTCTGTCAAGGAATAAAGGGGGGGTGAGAAACATTGCAGTGACTAAACTGGCACTCACGGTTGAAGAGGGTGAACACAAAACTGAAAACAATGTGATCCCCACCTTCCCATGCGGCGTATTTCAGCCCCAGAGTACCCAAAAGTAGCTGCAGTAGAAACCGCCCCCATCCTGCAGGAATGGCTGAGTGAGGGGAGACCCACCCTGGTGACAGAAAAACGGGGCATGGTGCGTGCCACACAGTGCAAGAAACTCCTGTAGGGCACCAACCGGACAGATGTCTTCCAAGGAACATCGTAGCAGTATTACTCAACTGCCTACGCCGTGCTGATCTGTTTTAGAGGAGCGTATCCTCAACTGAGCCCAATCATAGCAACATAGACATCTTCGAGTTCCAGTGCCCTACGACTTGCATCCGCCTTAGACAGCATCATAAGCTCGCTGATGCGGAGCGCTCCAAAAAAGGCCACCGTTGTAGCCGCACGAAACAGGGCTGCCTCATACCTATCGAAACATAGGTCATGCCAGCCTCGTGCCAGTTGGGTAAGTACCCCAGGGGAAATTGGGTGACGGTCATCCAGGCAACGCCCACGTTCCCGCACCCCCCCTCCAAAACATGTCTCACACGGAAATCAGCGGTACTGTCCGCGTGACCTCCCACCTTGGCCATAAAAGCCAGCGCTGATAGCCTAGATGCCATGGTGCGGGGTGCCAGGCCCTGGGCGTGCAGGTAAACCATGAAACGGAGGATGTGGGCCACTGGGATCGGCCAGGTATCTGGCAGGCGAGATTGGGAACAAAAGGTCCGAAATGCAACCAACGCGTGGTGATACGCCTTACGCGTGCGTGGCGCCAGTGACATGCCTATCGCCCGGTTCACCTCTCCTTGCCAATGGTCCATATCTCCTGCGGTAGTGGCGAGGGAAATTCCTCCGCATCCGGAGCCAAGGCACGGAACCGGGAGATCTGCAGGCGGGACAAAGTGTCAGCAATATCATTATTCACCCCCGGGACATGCCTGGCTCTGAACAGTACATTGAGGCGCAGGCTGCGCAATACAAACTGGCGCACAAGATCCATGACCCTGGGAGATTTAAAGGTCTGTGAGTTGACAATGCGGACAACAGCCGCATTGTCACACCAGAAATGCACCACAGAGTTGGCCCACTCCTCACCCCATAGCATCAAGGCCCCCAGTATGGGAAAAAATTCCAAATATGTGAGATCCCTCAGGCGACCCGTGCCTGACCAGGCTGGTGGCCATCCACCATATGCCCACTTCCCATTGAAGTACATCCCATAACCAAGGGATCCCGAGGCATCAGACTGAATTTGAAATTGGGGCGAAGCCAGGAGGTCAGACCTCCAAAATGAGTCCCCATTGAACTCCCTCAGGAACTGGAGCCATACGTGCAGATCTGTCCTGATGCCCCGTATCAATCTCGCCCTATGATGGGGCCTGGATAAGCCTGTCATGGCGTCGCACAAGCGCCGAGCAAATGCCCTGCCAGGTGCGACCACCCTGCAAGCGAAATTGAGATGTCCATGTGGCACCTACAATCCCCGAAGGGATGCCTTGTGCTTAGCCAGCAAGTCCGATATAAGGGCCACTATCCTTGACACCTTGTCTGCGGGCAACCTAGACGCCTGCGCTACCGTGTCAATTTCCACCCCCAGGAATATTAACTTATTAGACGGGCCTTCGGTCTTTTCGGGCGCTAAAGGGACACCGAGTTCCTCCATTAGCGTCTGAAATGTGTTGAGGAGACGTGTGCACGTGTCCCAGCCCCGTTCACCCCCGAATAAAAAGTCATCCAGGTAATGGGCTACAGACCGAGACCCTGACCTACGGACAAATGCCCACTGCAGGAAGGTACTGAAACGCTCGAAAGCCGAGCGGGATATGGAACAGCCGAATGGCATGGCTTTGTCAAAATAATATTCACCCCGGAATTTGAAACCCAGCAACTCGAAGTCACCCGGGTGCACGTGCAAAAGGCGAAACGCCGACTTAATGTCACACTTAGCCAACAGTGCACCCGGGCCACATGAGCGCACCATGCGCAATGCCTGGTCAAAGGATGTATACCCGACAGAACAAAGGTCATCAGGGATAGCATCATTGACCGAGTGGCCGGCTGGGTAGAACAAATGGTGAATCAGGCGGAACTCGCCCGGGGACTTCTTGGGCACTAGTCCTAGCGGAGACACTGTAAGGTTGTGGAACGGGGGTGCGGGGAAAGGGCCAGCGACCCTGCCCGCAGCAATCTCCTTATTAATGCTGGCGGCAGCCACCTCCTCCCTTCCCCTAAGTGACGAAAGGTTAGGTGCATCCTGCGGTGACCTATCCCCCGTGAAAGGAATACGAAAACCCAGTTGAAAACCCTGAAGGAGGTACACAGCGTCTGCTCTCCTTGGGTACAATGCGAGCCAACTCTCCAGCATGTCGACATTAATCGGGGAGGGGGCCTGTTGGTGAACCCGCTCCCTTCATGGAAGTCTTACCTGCCCCTTGTCCGCCCCTACCCCTGCCCCCGTATCCTCCCGGCCTGGGACAGGCGGAGGCAGCATGGGGGCCAGAACAAGAGGGGCACTCATGCTTGTACTTGCAATTTTTCCTATTGCAAGAACCATTGGACGAGAAGGTCCAGCACAGCAGGCGGGCTGGAACCCCCTGCCCCGCCACTTGGCGGGGTACCTGTACCGGGGCCGCTCGTTGGACCGCATGTCCACAATGGTATCTCTCCCCAGGCGCCGGGCGCGTGGGGGTCATATACAGAAGCCACAGCTTCTGGCAGGGCTCATCCCACCTCATCTCTGGGTGCAGTGTAATCCTCATGCTGAATTCTTCGTCGTAAGCCAGCCATGACGGACCCGGGAAGTCAACCATAGCCCGGTAAATATTGTCCAGATACTGGACCATAGGGATAGCCAAATCCGGCCTAGCCCTGAGGTAAACGGCCATGTAAATCAGGTACGCTGGCAACCAATTTGCCCACGTGCGTGGCGGCTTACGACGACGTGCCTGCTCCTTATCCTTCTCGTCCAGCCCTTCCCTCTCTTCCTTGGTCGGCTCCCTATTTAGCAGGGAGAAGATATCTACATACTCGCCCCTCCAAATCTTTTCCTTGGTAGACTGGGCCAAATGGTCCCCCAAGGGCAAGGAATACCCTGCTGTTGGCAAAGCCGACACCGGCACTGAGGGAACTACGGGCAAAGGAAAATGAGCCTGAGCCAGCCCGGGGATCCCCAACACATTTTCAGCACATTGGGGGCACCACCCCGACCCGGGCCCTGTGTCACGGGCAAAGTCGCTGGGTGGGCCGGGGGCCATTGGGCCGCCGGGCCACCCGAGCGAGGCCAAGGCCATTGAACAGCCCCCCCAAGGAAGTCAGTTGTGTGTGTGCATTAGCTTGGACTGCATACTCACCCGCTGCACCCCCGCGGGCCGCCCCCACCGGGGGTTCCGGCCCGCTGGGGGCGTCGGAGCTCACGACCGAAGCTGAGCTCGTCGACGGGGCCAGACCAGCACCAGACTGCTGCACCTGTGGGGTGGGGAGCTGCGAGGCAGTGGCCACCACCGGCCCGCGCGCCTCAGGCGGCTCAACCTGAGCCATCGCCGGCCGCTGTTCGGCGGCCAAAGGGGGCACCTGAAAACCTAGAGACACCCCTGTTTGGTTGGCCCTTGCCAAGGACGCTTCAAGGGCCGCCACCCGGGCCAGAAGGGCCTCCACATTGACATAGGCCCCGGCCCCCAACAGGGGGCAATTGGGCAACCGGCCCATAATTCACGGGTACCTGTCCAGGTCCCTGAGCCCCAGGGGCCAGATAAGGCCAAGAGCCCATGCTCAGCCCCTGGGGAGCCATGGGAACGCCCTGCAAAGGCAGGGAACCCAACCACCCTCCGTGGCTCGCACCCCCCATAGGGAATAGCGCACCCGGGCAAGAGGGCCCCGCCGCACAGACCATGGCAGGGGCCAAGGGCCGAGGCCCCGTCCGGGGCAGCAGGTATGCTCCGCGCATCAGGCCAAGGAGCTACCGATCCCATCCCACTGTTCCCGGTGGGGTCTGCTAAAGGTGGCTGCGGAACGGGCGCAGTCGCGGTCCTCCGACCCGGCTGACGCCTCCGCGCCGATCGAGCCACGTTCGCGGCTGCCTTCTTCTTCGAGGGCATGGCTAAGGTAGCTAGGAAGCCTAAAACAAGAAAAAGCTGCCCGAAAAGGCTTCCCCCAAGAGGACACGAGCGACAGAGGTAAGGAGGAAAGAAAAACTTCTCCGCTCCGTCGGTTCGCCAAAATGGCAGCACGGCTGCCTCATGGCCAGCCCCTTTTATTAGGGTGCTGGCCACGCCCCTAACTACCCGGATGGTTTCGTCCGGTGGGGGGGGCCCGCAAAGAGCACGGCGGCCATTTTGGCGCCGCGCTTCCATTAGGGAGAACTCCCCTTCATCAGACAACTTGACTTGCTTTACTTTCCAATTTCTGAAAAACAATTAATATATACTAAGTTTAATAATGAACTTGAATATTGTTTTATCTACTGAGCTTATTAATAAAGAAACCCGCCTGGTTTTGTCATACATGAAGCATATTATATTGTTTCATCATATTCTTATAGCGCGTCCTAACCTCACATCATGTATTCTTAATGGGCTGTGGACGTTACTAAGTCTAAGTGTTTGATCCTTTGTACGGACGCATTTTACTTCCGCTTCTAGGAGCGACAAGGGCGGCGTGGGTTGGATGAATAGCAGTAAACCCATTCGTGTGGATTCACAGGGGCTTCTGGGAATTGAAGTCCAAGAACATCTGGAGTGCCAAGGTTTGCCATCACGGACCTAAGGGGGAAAATTCTGATACACACATATATAGCTCCACACAGTAGCAACAGAAAGTTGTTTAGAAAATTGGCGGGGAAGAATGGCAATCCATTAAGGAGGCAGGCTGGAGAACCCTGCTTGGAAAGTATGTCTGGTGGGCACCTTGAGTAAATGGATAGAACGGAGGATAGCTTGCAGCAAGCTTATTCTGCTGGATCGTCATCCCAAAGAGTAACTTTTTGAAAAATCTATTCCAGTACAAAAATAATAATAATCCAGTACCGTATTTTGGAATTTCACAGTATTTAACATGCCTGCAAGACAATTTATTTCAACTACTAATGTATATTTAATTCCACATGAGTGCTAGTGCTGAACTGAATATAGAACTGATATGTAGAATATGAAGGCCAAACACACTATCTTTGGAACTGAGGAACAGTTTATTATCTGAAAATCTCAACAAGGCCAAGCACAGAGTTCCCCAAACTGGCTGGGATTCAAGGTGTGTATCTGTGCTAGCTGAAGACTAGAATAAGTGTCACATGGCAACAAGTTAGAAATTATAAAATAGCCATGAGCACCTGCATACAAGGTGGCACCCCATAAATCCCATCCCCTAAGAAAACAGGCACACACAAATGTACACCAGTAACAGCAACATCAGGCAGCTATGTTACAACCCTGTTGTCCACTTGGCTATACTGTGATGTTCAAAAACATGTGTTGTGCAGGCTCATTGCTTATAGAAGTGCAGATTCCTCCTTTCTCTCCCCCCCCCCCAAAAAAAAAAAATCTTACGAATGTGTTTAGAGAAATTGCTGGCTCTGCAATGTTGTATTTTGGGCTCTAGGCTGCTTCCCTCCACCCAAGACGTGCCAACATTAGGGATGGAGAGAAGCAATGCCATAGGATCAGATGTCTCCTGTCACTCTGTCTGTTTCCTCTGGAAACCTGATCCTCCTGGTCTCCTTGAGGTTAAGTGGAACCTGGCTGGTGAAAGTGGTCATGTGGGAGACAAATTTGCGGCCAAGGCACCAGAGGTGGATTTGTTAAGAGTAGCAACAAATAGAGTGACAAAAACACAGTGGTCATAGCAAGAGGAGCAAGAAAGATTAACACAGGGCAGATTGTTGGTCTGTTGTGGCTGAAAACCAGACAGTATGCTAAATTGCATTCATCTTTTTCTCCAGGCTAAGATGCTGAACATGATGACTGGAAGGTTGGAAGGTCAGCAGTTTGAGACCCGAGTGCTGCACAAAGGAGTGAGCGCCCGTCATCTGTCCCAGCTCCTGCCATCCTAGCACTTCGAAAGCAAGAAATTGCAAGTAGATAAATAGGTACCACTTCAGTGGGAAAGTAAACAGCATTCCATGCACTAGTCATGCCTGCCACAAGACCACGGAAACGTCTGCAAGATGCAGACAGCATTGGCTCTTTGTTTATAGATGGAGATAAGCCCTAGAGTTGGACACGAATGGCTTTCAATCAAGGGTGACCTTTACTTTTACTTTTTTTTCTTCTCCTTGTGTAGAACACTTGTCTGGATTGAGCTCAGCACACTTAGGAAAAGAAAGTTAAACCGTTCTCTCCTTGCCATGCTTCTCAACTGAATTTGGCCTTCCCTCCACGGAGACTAAGAAGAAAAGAGAGAGTGCCAACTTCATAGGTACCAGTGAAAACTTGGTTGGTTTTACATCCCACGTTGTTTGCTATGTGCATTTGGGTTGGGGTGGGGTGAAGCTGAAGTGTCTTTGAATATGCGAGTTCAAGAACGGGCTTGTGTTTAACAGGAGTAAGTAGGAGGTTTGCTGTATTTTTTAATCTACTCCTAATACACATCTCCTCTACTCATTCCTACTTCTCCCCCCTCTAGTTTAAGGTTAAACAACAGGTTTGCCTAAACATTCATGCACCTCTCATGAGTGCAGTGCTCTCTTGTGCTGTGCTTGACGTCCAAAGCACTTGGAATCACAAAACAGGAATTTAATTGGCCCCGGGCTGTTGTAACACATTTTTCTGCAGAATTAAATCTGTTTTTCATGATGCTCTTTCCTCAACTGCAATTTCTTCTTTGTTTGTTGAACATGAAAAACTGCCTTCCAGAAAATATATATTGAACACAGAAAGCTTTTTTATAGGGGTATGATTCAGATCAATGGTCCATCTAGCCTCACACGACTAGACGTCTGGGCATAATCTGATGTTTTAAAAGCCTTCACATTGATCTATTTTTGATTAACCAGATGTTTCATAAACAGCTGTCAGAGCCGAACAATACAATACACTTGCAAATGTATCAGAAATTAGAACTTCAGAAGCTTTCCTGGAGGTGTAAGGATATTCACGTTAGACAACTACTGTATTTTGGTTGTGTTCTTTTAGTAGACTGCAGAAGGTTGGCCTTCAAATCTTAATTCAGCCTTGCTCAACCCATCATCCTCTAAATTTATTAAACCACAATTCCCATCATCCCACTCAACATGATCTGCACCCAGAGAAGCATTGGGTGATGTTTTTTGTTGTTCCTCTAGTACAGGGGTGCCCAAAATTTTCAGGCCGTGGGCCAGTCACGTGGTTCAGGGGGCCGGTCACTATGGCCCATGGGCTGGATCCAGCTCCTGACACCAATTCATCCAGCCCACGAAGCTCTCGTCACTCTCAGAAGTGGGCCAGATGAATTTGCATCAGGGCCCAGATCCTTGTTCTAGTGTAGTTAAAATCTGAGGTATTGCCGATATGATGAATGGAGCAGAACCAGATGCTGGCATTAAAACTGGATACACTCATGCTGGTACTACTTGACTTTTGATCCTACTGTTAATTCTGTTGTCTGGTGTAGTGGTTAGACTATTGGACTGGGAGATGGGAGGTCAACATTTTCATTTCCATTGGTCCCAGAAACTTAGAGGATAACCTCGGGAAGATCTCTCTTTCTTATAGCCACTCACACCCAGCTTGTGCTTATCGAAGAAAGAATGAGATAGCTATCTAGTCAATTAATTAAGAAATCACCAGTCTTGTGTAGCCAGCTCTATTACTTTTGCAGCCTACAGATGCTGTGTAATACAATTACTTGTGTCATACTCTATGAGTAGGTGACAAAGTATGTTTGGGGCTGGAAGTATTTTCTTGACTCCTTTGTATAAAATCTTATTTTTGTACACTGTATCATAAGAATTGCTTTGCTGTCTCAGAGTGAGGTTCCACCCCAATGTAAGCTTCTGGTGTCCTAAGAATCACCAGTAACCACATGTAAGTGCAGAGAATTTCCAAGCACAGAAGCTAGCATAAAGACCAAAAAAATGAGAAGTATATATTTTCCAGAAGTAATTGTATGAATTGCCCATTCAAGACTAAATCAGCTTCCAATACTTTGCTTCACAAGAGGGATTGTACACAACAATGTACTAATAATAATTTTGTGTCAGAGATTACTCTAGGTTGAAAGGATTTTTGCTGGAGAAACTCCACTCAGGGAACGCCTGAATGAGGCTCCTTTCATGTCCCCAAGCTCAGCATGTTAACCATTAAGCCACCAGAGGACTGTTCCTAGAAAAGTCTATTTATTTCACAGCTATTGTGAGGACAGAGTGAACAGGGAGTTTAGATGTTTGTGTGCTCATGTGTGTGTGAAGGATGCCATAATCTTCACTACTCAGAAATTCCTGAGGTTTTAACCTATGAGTCTTGACTCTATTAAACCACTGACTAGAGCCAAAAACAACATTCTATGTATTTTATCTCATTCTATGTAAAAAAGCAGACTGGGACAAAAGAGTAATCTTTTGTTGACATTGCTGATGAGGGAGCATCTTCATCTGCACTTGAAAGTATCATGTTTGGTTATTGTGTCAGAAGCACACAAAGGTGCTTTCTGAGTTGAAAGGATTTTTGCTGGAGGAACAACGCTCAGGGGACGACCGAATGAGGCTTCTTTCATGTCCCCAGGATCTTTTCCCACCAAAGTGGTCCCTATTTATCTACTTGCAATTTCTTGCTTCCAAACTGCTAGTTTGGCAGGAGCTGAGACAGAGATGGGCGCTCATTCCATCACGCAGCACTTGGGTCTTGAACTGCCAACTTGCCGACCTTCCAGCTAACAAGGTGAGCTTCTTAACCACTGAACCACCACAGTCCCAATGTTTGGTTAGGTGGCTTAAGAAAGCTGTATGGCAAATAGATCCCTCCCTACATCATTTTTTTTTCTGCTGCCTGCCAGCAACTGCTTCTCCATTCTGCCTAATGATGGGGGAATGAGCCCCATTCAGGTAAATTCTCAGTTCCCTGGGGAAACCAGCTGATGCTACTGGCTTCTTAAGTACAGCCAAAAGCCATTGCAGCAAAGTGAGACATAGGCAGCAGCTTTTAGGCATCATGAAGAGTAGAGGATTCTTAGCATTCTCACAAAATTCCACTTCCACTTGTTGCTCTTAGCCACTGCTCATCTTAAGGAAAAGTGGGGGCTTACCATGATTTATGTCCAAATTGATTTTTTTAAAATCTTAAGTCTAAAAAAATGCTTCTTTTGGGGAGATCTTTGAAATTCTCATGTGCAATCCATACCCCTGATGTGTCTTGTTCTCTGCAACTGTTGTGGGATAGGGGGTTAAAATGGGGTGGAGGGGGAATGAAAAGCTTTTGATCAGAAATTTCTTCAGATACAGAAAAGAACTCAATAAGAAACACCATAGCATTAAATTCTACCCTCAGAGCAAACTCAGAACAAAATAAATGATAAAGTTGAGAAAGAAGGAAAAAAGCTTAGAAAATGCATGGATGTTGTCATTGTTGCTATCAAGACAAAGCAGTTTGTCGTGTGGATGGCTGCAGAAATACTAAACCAATAAGTGCAGAACCAGGTACTTTTATGGGAACAAATGATCCATCTAAATAAGCTCTTTCTTGTTTGCTTACCTCAAGCAGCAAAATATTCTAAGCAGATCTGACATATAAGCTGTAGTTTCAAATAATAAATAACTGCATATTATTGTGGCAGCTTATTGCTAGGGCCACACTTCATAAAGTTTATTTGTAACAATAGAGTATATATGTATATGCACGTCCATGGGCTCTGGTCTGCTTCGCAAGTGCACTGTGACCCTATTGGCATATCTTGATTTGAACAAAATCTGATTTGTATTGTTAATAATGTACAACACAGTTGTTACTCTGCCTTAACATGCCAATTCTTCTAGATAATGAATGTCCAATTTCTGTTTTACCAGATATTTTTGCAATGTCTTTGCATTTGTGGAAATTTTCCTTTTGCTCAATGGTGTGCAGTTACAGCATGTTTGTGTTGAGATAAATTAACTCAAAATCCCCGAAAACCTATTTTCACTCCACATTGCAGGAGGAGAAACCTCCCCAGTGGGCAATTCTGAAGGTCTTGTTGTGTCTATCGCTTGAATAACTGACAGTGGCAGGTGGGGGTCTGCTGGGAACAATTAAAACAAAAACCAAATTTACAAACACTAGAATTCTACTATTCTCAGTTATAACAAATTGTACAAATGCATTCCAATGCCCTCAGTAATTTTCCCTACTTGTGTAAAACCCTGGCCACAACTTCGAGGGGGGGGGGGGCTATCAAACTCACACAAAATAACTTTCTATGGTAGGAAAGACAGACAGTTGGAAAAATAAAATATAGTACCTAACAGACTTCCAATTAGCACCCCCGGTGGCTTAGTGGTTAAGACACTGAGCTGGAGACTGGAAGGTCAGGTTTCAGTACCTCAGGGCTGCACTTGAGGACATGAAAGGACGCTCATTCGGGCTTCCCCTGAGCAGAGTTTCTCCAGCAAAAATCCTTTCAATCCAGAGTAATCTCTGACACGAAATTATTATTATAGCACTGATCCAGTTCTATCTTTCCTAGATTGCACAAACTATTTTAAAACCAACCAATTGGCAATATTATTATTAGGATAAATGGTTAATTGCACAAAAGATTGCATATGCAGAAAATAAAACAGATTACACAAAATATTCAATTACTGGGTAGCACTCTCCATTCAGTCTTAACTGGCTCTTTTGCCGAGACGTACAAGCAAAATTTAATCTCCTGCTTTGGTATAGAAGGACTGTGGTTTCTTTGTACCTCAGGTAAACTGAGAAATGAACCTGTGAGTTTCACTCATGGTTAATGCAGATACATGTTGCTCTTGCCTTTGTTAGATAGGAAAGATAATCTCCCTCATTTATTTACCAGTGGCTTTGCCAAACCAAGTGATACCTGCATGATTCTCTAGCTCAGAAAGCCCTTTTTCAACCTGGATTTTTTTTTGTCTAAATGTAGTTCTCTGCAGCTTGAAACACATCCGCATCTAACTGGATTTCCACGACTTTTTCCCCTCCCCAATTTTTTTACCATCTAGCCTTCCTGTGGTTTAAAGTCAAACACATAGTTCAAAACCTAGCAATTCTCATACTTTTACTGTTGATCCTAATACAGAGGGTGCGGAAAATGTATAACCATTTAAAAAGGTATCATCTATGTCTTACTTTTCGAAGTTGAATTGAATTGTGGTAGCAATGTGTAGTATGACATTCGCTCAAGAGAATGAATGCTAGCATCAGCATGAGACAGGCAGGACAGTAAAAGAAAATGGCGGAAGCACGGTTGTTGTTTGAGGAGAGCAAGACAATTTTGAAGTGGAATTTGAAATTTGAGAACATTGTGGAAGTACAATGACAATGGAGGTGTGAGAATGCAACAGAACGTCCAACATGCCTAATAATAGTGCACATTCATGAAACAAATAAAAAATTAAGTGTTTTAAGGGAGTTTTTCTGTTCAGGGAATGAAGAAGCAGACGAGTGAAGTAGTGAAATTCAGCTCTTTAATAGTGGGGTTTGAACACAGTTTGGATGGGGCAAAACTCGGACTTATATACACTATAAACAGTAACAGTAACAATAAAACAACAAGCCCATTGGCTAACAGAGTGTGCACATTTTCGATCTATTCTATTTGCATAAGAATAGATACATGAGAAAAGATACATTCTGCTCCTGTCAGAAAACACAGTTAACATACATAACATTCTTCCCCCCTAGGTAAAAACAAAATCCTTTAACCAGGATGGCAGTCTAGTTTCCCTTCTGGGTCGAATGCTTGGCTGAGCCGGCTCAGGGGCTCGTAGGACGGGCAACCCGACTGGAGTGAGGGATTAACTAAAGGGGGAGGACTGTAAACCCAAATTTAAGCCCCATTTGTCAGATGGAGGAGCAGGGGATCGCTCAAAACCAAAATCTAATTCTGTGGATGAATAAGACAACTCAGGGTCCCTCCTGTGTGTACTAAGAGTGGAAGGCATCTCTGAACAAAATTGGTCATCATCTATAAAGGAATCCAGAGTGCTAGGCTGGGACAGTGTAGGAGTACACCTGGCCGGAATAGGGGAGCATTCCACAAATTCCCCTTGAAATCGGTTCCTAGAAGACACTTCTGGGTCAATGTTGGCTGGCTGCTGACTATTACCTCTGCCCCCTGGGTTTAAATGGGTGGGGGCCAACCCTAGTGTTGAGTGTCTGTATTCGTCTTGTGGGTCTAGTACTCTGGGTCTCAATTGATCCGAGTGCCTCCTCCAGATCAGAACAGTGGCTGTTTCGATTCTGTAAGAAACAAGACCAGTCTGATCAATCACAAACCCGGGCACCCACGTAGGACCACCAGCTGCATAATTGTGGCAATGTACAGGGTCTCCAGATAAGAAACCCTTCTGGTGTTGGATTGCTATATTTGTGCCTTTGTCCTCTACCCTAGAGGGATCCAATCTGTCCAGCAAGGATGATAGTTTCCTTCGCTGGAGCAATTCAGCAGGGGACAGCCCTAAGGCAAGGGGAGTGAGCATATATGTGAAAGGAAACTGGCATAACTAGAGCTCCAAATCCCCTTCACCCATACACCGAAGCACGTCTTTAGTTGTGCACACCTGCTGCTCTACCTTGCCATTGGTGGCTGGGTGGAGTGGGGTGGCAGTGATGTGCCTAATTGCATTCCTTTCCATGAAGGATTGGAATTCTGCAGATGTGAACATGGACGTGTTGTCGGACACCAGCACATCTGGAAATCCAAATGCTGCAAACAGCCTTCTTAGGTGCATTATCATGGTGGCTGAAGTGGTATTAGGCACCCTAATCACTTTCAGCCACTTAGAGAATGAATCCACAACCAACAAAAATAGGGCACCCCTAAATGGACCTGCAAAATCTATGTGCAACCTGGACCACGGGCTCCGAGCAGAATCCCATTTCCGAGAGGGAAGGTGGGATTGCTCTGGGTGAGAGGATTGACAACTGGCACACGTGCCGACCATTTGTTCTATGTCTTGGTCCAGTTGAGGACACCAAAAGTAGCTATGGGCAAGATCTTTCGAACGGACAATTCCCGGGTGACTTGTGTGAAGTAGATGTAAAACCTTTTTCCTGAGAGTGACAGGAATGACCACCTGCTGGCTCCATAGAAGGCAACCTCGTTCCACTGACAGTTCCAAACGCTTGTGGTGGAAAGTTCTGAATTCCTCGGCTAGAGGAGAGACAGGCCAGCCTTTTTGTACCCAAGACATTACTTTAGTCAATGTTACATCCTTGGCCGTAGCCTTGGCTATATCTGAGAGGATGACTGGGGGCGAGTCAAAAGCCTCAATCGTAAGGACCTGGTGGTCGCTTTCGATCTCGCAATCGGCTTCCCTGACCCCTGGCAGTGGAGAACGTGACAGGGCATCAGCGTGGCTGTTGTTCTTGCCAGGCCTATGCACCAAAGTAAAATCGTATACATTTAGGAAAATTGCCCAACGCAACATCCTTGGGGACAGAATTTGAGGCGTGGGCTTCCCGTTCACAAAGATTCCAAGGAGGGGCTTGTGGTCAGTTACGATGGTAAAAGGTCTTCCATAAAGGTAATTGTGGAATTTCTTAGTGCCAGCCATGATTGCCAACGCCTCCCTGTCTGTCTGAGTGTAATTTTTCTCAGGCTTTGAGAGTGAACGGGAATAGAATGCTATGGGGGCTTCCCTCCCATCATTTAGTACATGGCATAACACAGCTCCCACCACCACAGGGGATGCATCATACACAAGTACAACTTCTTTGTTAGGATCAAAATGAGTTAATACAGCATCCGAAGGTAGCAGCCTTTTAAGTTCTAGCTTTCTCCTGGCATTGGCCCCAGTGCCAAACAGTATCTTTCTTAAGAAGCCGATGTAATGGTTCGGCAACTGAGGCTTTGCGATGGAGAAAAGAGTGATAGAAGTTTAACAATCCTAGAAATGATTGCAATTCTGCTTTACATTTTGGCCTGGGTGCATTTTGTACGGCCGCCACCTTGGAGTCAGAGGGCATGATACCTTGGGGTGTAATTCGGTACCCCAGGAACTCCACTTCCTGTGCCAAAAACACACATTTGTCTCTTCTTAGACGTAAACCGGCCCACTCAAAACGTGAGAGGATTCAATCGAGCCTGGCTGCTAGTTCGACGTGTCCTTAGCGGTGATCAGGACATTGTCAAAATATGGCAGGACACCAGGCAAACCTTTTAAAATACGTTCTACAAGAGATTGAAATATTCCAGGGGCCACATTCACCCCGAATTGTAGTCGAGTTATCTTAAATGCCCCCCTATGCGTTACTATGGTCTGGGATATGGCAGCAGCAGGAGACACAGTCAATTGTTGGTAAGCCTGGGCAAGGTCAAGTTTTGCGAAGCAATTTCCTCCATGCAAGGAGGCAAGAAGGTGACTTACCACGGGCACAGGATACGCGTTCGGGTGAATAGCTTTATTGATGGTACACTTGTAGTCAGCGCATATCCTGACCTCCCCATTACTCTTCAAAGCAGTCACTATTGGTGTCTCCCACTCTGCGGAGTCCACTGGCACTAGGATGCCCTGCCCCACCAGTTTGTCCAGCTCGGCTTCTATCTTCTCCTTTAAAGCAAAGGGTACCTGGCGTGGCTTCATCCGGATGGGCTGGACGGTTGGGTCAAGCTCAAAGTCCACATGGGGTCCTTTGTACAACCCTAAACCCTCTTTGAACACCTCAGGATGTGCAGCACAAACGTCCCGGATTGGGTCAGTGTCTATTGCATGAATGCCAGAAAGCCGGATTCCCAGGGGCCTAAACCATTGGGTCCCAATAAGACAGTTAGTGCCCTGCTTAACTACAACCAATGGCAAGGAGGTGCGAATGTTTTTGAATTTGACCAAGAAATTTCCCACCCCCAGGACCGGAATCTGGCAACCTTGCACATCCTGGAGGGAAGTTTTAAAAGATTTGAGCTTGGGCCGAGAGGCAGCGGGAATTCTCAAAAACTCCCACTGTGGGATTATGGGAAAGGTAGTACCTGAATCCACCTCCATCTTGAAGGGGATGTCCTGCAGGCTCAGGTCTGTGAAGAAATGCTTGCTGACGATGCCCACTTGGCACGGCTCAGGCTCTGGTGACACTTTGGCGGTGGATGTTTTGTGGTGATGACTCTTCTTGGACTCAGGTGCTGGAGTTCTTTGCTTTCGATGTCGGCATACTTTAGCAATGTGCCCTAATTGCCCACAGTTGTGGCATTCTGCAGTGCGGAAGGGGCACTTCCTGCAGCCATCACACTTGCAAAGGAATTTCTTCTGCCGATCGTCACGGTGCTCTCGGTGCTTTCGTCGGACCACTTGGATTTCTCCCTCTGTGTCGTTGGACTCCAATGAAGAGGTGGAACCAGGCAAAGCTGAGGATGATGAAGATGTATTTTGCTGAGCTTGCACAGCTGAGTCGGTGGCATTGGTGGTGGAGTGGTGATGCCGGAAAAGCTTGATGCCGGACCGTGCAGCCTCAGATGCTACCATGTCTTCTAGGACAGCCTTGAAAGTTAGCGTCTTCCTGATCATGAGGTGACATTGAGCATCTTTGTCCCTCATGCTGGCCAGCAGATGGTCCCGGAGTGCTTCTTCGATGTTGTCCCACTTGCACGGAGCGGCAGCAATGCGCAGAGTGGCGGTGTAGTCTGCAATGGACTCCCCCGGTCGCTGCTCCCTTCTATGGAAGGCCACCCTGGCCGGGAAGATCGAGACCTCTAGCTGCAGGTGTTTCCTCAGTGCGGACATGATTTCTGCGAGCGGTACCACATCCATGTCCCTTGGGAGAACGAGGTGGGTTGCCAGCTCAAGCGTCTCAGAACTGCACTGAGCGAGGAAACAGGAGCACTTCTGGTCTTCGTTGGTGATCTTCTGCGAGGCCATTGCGTGGCGGAATTGGCGTTCATATGTTGCCCATTCCTCTGGACGCACTGGGTCAAATGGGCCAATGTTGCTGCCATGTGTGGATGCCATCCCATACTCATCACCAGTTTCGTGTTCAGGGAATGAAGAAGCAGACGAGTGAAGTAGTGAAATTCAGCTCTTTAATAGTGGGGTTTGAACACAGTTTGGATGGGGCAAAACTCGGACTTATATACACTATAAACAGTAACAATAATACAACAAGCCCATTGGCTAACAGAGTGTGCACATTTTCGATCCACTTATTTGCATAAGAATAGATACATGAGAAAAGATACATTCTGCTCCTGTCAGAAAACATGATTAACATACATGAGTGCAGATGAATTTTTTAAAAGGCAAATGGAAAACTTCCTCCTACAAGTGGGATGAGTTAGGAGGGACACATGAGGGGGATTTTTGTTTATTTTTCTCTTTAATTTCAATTTCAATTTGTACCCCGCCTTTCTCAGCCAAGGCCGACTCAAGGCGGCAACAACATATAAATAGAATATAACAGCATAATAAGATAATATACATAATAAGATAATACACAAGCAAGAATACAAATATCAATCACTAATTACACTATAATAACCCCAAAATAAAATATAACAATACAGAGTAGCAGCAAATATCATTTAACATCAATACACAGAGTCCCCAGGTGACGGAACACAGCTTACATCCCAGACAGAGCTCAACGTCCTCAGCTGAGGAAACGTCCCCAGCTCAACGTCCTCAGCTGAGGAAACATCAACAGCTGCTGGGCCAGTCCATCTCCCTGTTTCTCCTCTCTCCACCTGCCCCTACTCTCACTAAGGGTGGGACTGGTGAGACGGGGAGCTCCAGAAACGACAAGATCTTGAAGTCGCGCTGGTCACCCCATCACTGAGCCAGTCTCTCCTCCCCGCCCCTGCTCTCACCAGGGGTGGGGTCCGGCAAGTCTGACAACTTCAAACTTTAAGGTCAAATTGAGAACCTACTCGATTTAGTTGTGGGCAACTGGACTCTGTTTAAATTTGATGGGCTGTTATAAACGGTACATAGATGATCTGTTTTTTATCTTTAAAGATCAATCATTAGTTCCAAATTTCTGTACATGGATTAATTTGCAGCACAATAACCTCACATTTACTCATATGTTAGACCCCATTTCTTTACCCTTTCTGGACTTGTCTGTATTCATTCACAATCAAAAAATTCAAACTAAACTTTATCACAAACCCACTGATCGGTTTGCCTACTTACAGTTTAATTCCTTTCATCCCCATCATTTTAAAGCCAATATCTTAACCTATAAAACCAAGCATTAACCGTTGGAACTTCACATAGGTTCCTAAGCCTGGCCCTACTAGCCCGCACCCACCATTCATGCACGCAGGTGAACTGGGTCCGCAGGTCAACGAAGGATTGAGAAAAGCGGCAGTGGGGCAAGAGCCCCACAAACTCGAAGAAAGGGAAACAACTTCATTTCCCAGCGTTCTTTGTGCCATGCCACAGTCAATCAGGCTGAGAGGCGCAACCACAAAGAACATTGAGAAACGCGCTGCGGCCAATCAAAAATAAGCTTCAGAAAAAAAACTGCAGCACGAACTACAAATCTCAGAGTCCTCTGTGCTGCACAACCTCTCAGCCATTTAGGCTGAGGGATGCGAGTGCAGAGGAGGCTGGCAAAGCATGGCACACCAAAGTTAAAAATAAACTGCCGGGAGGGAAAGACTTTTAAAGACCCAGCGGGACTCAGGAGGTAAGCGTGGTAGCGCCGATTAGGGAATGGGGGGTGAAGCACAGCCCCGGTAACCATGCTGCCCCCACACCCTACCACCTAGCCCACCCTTCCTAACCCCCACTGACCACGCTTACCTCCTGGCTCTGACTGGGTCTTTAAAGTTTTCCCTCCCGGTGTTGCCTTCTACGTCTCGCCCTCGCTTCTCTGTGGGCTGCCTGGAAAGGAAACTCATTTCCAAGCAAACCCAGAAAGAAGCAAACCCCCTCCCTGGTGGGGATTTCTTCTCCCCAGGAGGCAAAGGTGTCTTTGCCTCCTGAGCTTCTTAAAAAATAATAAAAATAAATAAATATTTTTTTTAAAATACTTAAAACACAGTCAAAAACATTGAAAAATACACAAAAACAAACAAAAACAACACCAAAAAACAATACAAAGTAAACAAAAACACAATGAAAAACAAAACAAACAGTCAAAAATACAAATTCAAAAAAAACCACAAAAGAAAGAAAACAAGCCAACTCACCAAAACACGTCCTACCTCCACGAGGACCAGAAAAGAAATGAATAAAGAAAGAGACTACTTACCGGAAGAAGCTCCACCCAGAGGCCAGGAGAGAAAAAACAGTCAAAATACAAGAACCCCTACCAGCACCACCTGCTGGCCACAATAGTAAAAACAATTCAAAAACACACAACAGCCCCAAACAAAAGGCCACAAGAGTAAAAACAAATTTAAAAAATAACACAAATTCACAATTTTACACAAAAGGTCACAAGAATAAAAACAAGTCAAAAAAATTACACTAAAACACACTTTAACACAAATCACAAATATATGTCAATAAAATACAATAGAAACTTTTTAAAAATCCTGTGCTGAGTTTTAACTCAAATTAAAACCAAAAACATCTAAACACATTTTAAAAACATTGAATGTAAAAAACATTTACTTTCACAATATTAAAATTATTACCTACGGTACAACTATTTTAAAAAATTCCAAAAACTAAAACATTATTCGGTTACATAAAACAATTTGAAAAAATTATATCATACTTTTTTCTTTTATTAATCCTCAAAAAAAACCAAAAAAAGCAGATCACAGTTTATAACAGCCAAGCCAAAAAAATTTACATAAATAAACATTTTAAAAATTAAAATTACAGACTAAGCAATTTTTAAAAAACATTAACACAATTTAACATTCTAACACAATTTAAAACAGCCCGGCAACGCCAGGCAACCTCTGCTAGTACCTTATAGTTTGTTGCTTAGAGCGAAACGCAACTCTTCACAGAATCAGGATTATTTAACGGCAGCAAACAAGATCACTTCACATCTACAAAACAGTGGCTATCCAGTGAGTATCATTGAAAGAGCACGGCACAAAGGCAACCTACGCCCTAGAAGAGCCTTATTAACTCGTAGTAGCAGCCCATCAAATTCAAATTCTAACTTATTTTGGTCGCTCAATTACACCCCCTTAGCAAACAAAATTAAAAATACTATTTTGAGACACTGGCACATTCTCGATACGATACCAGGGTGCCTAGAACGACCGACCATAGGGTTTCGAAAAACCAATACGATTGCAAGTTTGGTGTTCCGGGCGGACATAATACCGCGTCAAGTTATGTCCTCCAGATTTCCTGTGGGCCACCATGCCTGCGGGCATTGCAAGTTCTGCCCATACATGTGGCATACAAACGTTGTACAAATACCTGGAAGTAGTTTTTCCCTTAATCTTGATACTTTCTCTAATTGCAATACACAGGACACAGTATACATGATCCTCTGTACTTGCCAGAGGGCGTATATTGGCCAATCAAGACAACCTATCAAGATTAGACTAGGGGAACATCTATCACGCATTAGAACTCATACCACCACCACCCCGATGGTTGCTCATTTCAATCAAAAGAAACATTCAGACAGGGACTTAAAACTTGTAGTTTTGGAGACTTACTGCCCAAGCAAACATCTGGTTATGGATGTAGAGCGCTTCCTCTTACAGAGGGAGGCGTTCTACATCCATAGATTCGGCACGCTATCACCAACAGGATTGAATACAGACTTGGATCTGTCAGCGTTCTTATGATCTTTCCCGAATGCACGTAGCTCGACTGTAACCGCAGTCCGTTCCTTTAAATTTGATGTATTTGACACACTAATAATTTAACTAGGTTCATCCAGCTGAGGAGACCTTACACGTGCTAAGGATTAGGGAATTAGGTATTTATACTCCAGTAGCACTGGAGCATAGTAACGCTCTAACCCAATAAGAATAACACCATGGAGGTTTGAAGCACACTATGAAATTTTTCTAGGTACGTGGTCTTCTTAGTAATATTATGATCTAGATTTAAATATAGTAGTAGTGTGCATTTATTGTATACTTGCATATTTGCGTCTTGTTACAAATCCGTCGTTGTTCAGTGTTATGGCAAAGTTGCTTTGTGATTACTTTACAGACTCTTGACAAAGATGCGCGAAATGTCCATTTACCCGAGGGACATCGAGACCTGAGCCCTAGGACCCCACACCGCTCCTCTGCCTGCACGGATTTAACCTTTTCATCCTCCCTTGTGAATCAGCTACGCGAAGTTTATTCCTGGACACAGTTTTGCAGCCCCTTTATCATTCTAAGACTGTTCACGGACTATAAATCTACGATTGAGCCTTTGTACAAACTGTATGCAGGGCTTTACCAGGACATGGATATAATTGTTAGGGAGTCTTTGTTGTTATATTTCAGTTGTGTGCAGGTCTTTGAAGACGGGTGTGTGTTTGTTTTCACGTCATGAGTATGGTCGTCAGCAACTTGCTTATTTTTTTTGTTTAACTACTCATATTTACTCTTACGTGTGGTACATTAAAGACATATTTTTGCATGTAATTGTATAAGTTCATTATCTTTTTGATGTGACATTATACATATCAGTTATATTTATACAACTTTATTGTTTTTCCTTGGGTGTGTTTTCGTCCCACATTTTACAAATAGAGCTACGGTTGCAGATGGAATTGCTGCCCTTTAGGAAAAATCTTGAAACCTGGCTGGCAGGGCAGGTGTGGGGCCTTGATGGAAATGTGGCCCCCACCTGCTGGCTCGTATGATATTCAAGACACTCCTTTTTATGGATGAGGTGGGTGGGTTTAATAGGGGATGGTTTTATCTGTTTTTATCTGTTTTATATTTGTATGTTTTTAAATTGTTAAGCCACCCGGAGTCGCTCTGGCAAGGGGGCGGCGATATAAGTGTGAAGATTAGATTAAATTAAATTAAATGCTGAACTCAATGACTGGAAGGTCGGAGATTGATTCCCAGGTACTGCATGACAGAGTGAGCTCCCATCTCTGTCCCAGCTCCTGCCAACCTAGCACTTTGAAAGCAGAAATTGCAAGTAAATAAATAGGGACCACAACTGTGGGAAGGTAAACAGCGTTCCATGCAACTCAGTGTCTAGTTATGCCTGCCACGTTTCCATGGAAACATCTGCAGGCGCAGACAGCACTGGCTATTAGGATAAAAACAGAGATGATCACTGAACCCTAGAGTTGGGTATGACTGGCTTTCGAGCAAGGGCAACCTTTATCTTATCTAAACAATCTTAGTTGGCTTGTATTAAAATTAATGGGACAATCCACAACACAGAGGCATTGCCGCAGGATCCGAACCAGTTCAGGCAATCTCCTGCTTTTGCCTCACTTCATTTGGATACAAATGAAATCCTAGCACTTCATATAACGGAAAAACTTGCCTGCCCTTCCAAGCTAGTTATTCCCTACCTTCTCTCCATATCTGCCATATTAAGGAGTAGCATTGAAGTACAGACAAATCTGTCATCATTGGCAGCTATGTTAGTCTTTGCAAGCACATCAAGACAAGAAACAGAAACAAAAACAAAAACAAATAAAGTAGTTAGTCTTTAAGGTGCACCAATGTTTTTCTGTACTTAAACTTGTAAGCATTTTCATGCATGTAAACAATTTTGTCTAATCTATGCATTTTTGCACATATTTTCATTAGCTGTTTGTATTTTTGTGCATATATTTTAATTTGAGAATTGCTTTTCCAAAACTGGGGGGGGGGGGCATATACTGAAAGATAACTGTGTTTTAGTTTAGATAAAGGTAAGGTAAAGGTTGCCATTGCTCGAAAGCCAGTCGTATCTGACTCTAGGTTTCAGTCCTCATCTCTGTTTATAGCCAAAGATCAGGCTGACAGGCGCGACCACAAAGAACATTGAGAAATGCGCCGTGGCCAATCAAAATCGAGTTGCAGGGAAAAAAATGCACCACAACCACAAATCACAAACCCATAACTACAAGCCCCAGAGTCCTGCGCGACATAAACATGCAGAACGCTGAGGAAGCCAGCGCCTGAATATTTTTTTAAAAAACTCACCGCCTCACAGCCACGCAAACACCAACCGCCCTTCTTTCCCTCACCAACGGCGCCTGAAGGTCCCGATTGGAGTTTCCCCTTTAATATCAGTAAGTGAGGGGTGGCGATCCCCCTCTCCACTGGCTCACCTGGGGTTGGGAGGTTTGTGGGGACAAAAGGGATCTGTCCCCCCAACCCTTCTGGACCCAGGAGACCAGGGAGAGTGGATCAATTCCCCCCTCCTAAAAAAATCCGTCTTTAAAGAGAAGAAACCAAGCGGTAGAAACCGATCTACTTTCTTGACTCCACACAATCAAAGCACTATAAGACAATAAAGCCCCCCTCCCCAACGCCCGCGGTCTGGCCAGCGAAGCCGGCCCATGGAAATAACCCCCCCCCCCAAATGCCGCATAAAGTGGTGTTGGAATTCCCGTGGTCCAGACAGCCAGGCCGGCCCACGGAAATAAACCAACCCCCCCAAAAGCCACAACAACAAAAAAATTATAAAAATAAATAAATAATTTACAAAAATACCTTAAAAAACAATCAAAAACATCCAAAAATACACAAAAACAAACAAAAACAACACCAAAAAACAATACAAAGTAAACAAAAACACAATAAAAAACAAAACAAACAGTCAAAAAAATACAAAACCCAAAAAAAACCACAAAATAAAGAAAACAAGCCAACTCACCACCACATGTCCTACCTGCACGACGACCAGAAATGAATAAAGAAAGAGACTACTTACCGGAAGAAGCTCCACCCAGAGGCCAGGAGAGAGAAAAACAGTCAAAATACAAGAAAACCCCTACCAGCACCACCTGCTGGCCACAATAGTAAAAACAATTCAAAAACACACAACAGCCCCAAACAAAAGGCCACAACAGTAAAAACAAATCAAAACAATAACACAATATCACAATTTTACACAAAAGGTCACAATAATAACAAGTCAAAAAATTACACGAAAACACAATTTAACACAAATCACAAACATATGTCAATAAAATAAAATAATTATTAAAATCCTGTGCTGAGTTCTAACTCAAATAAAAACCCCAAACAACTACACACATTTAAAAAACATTGAATGTAAAAAACATTTACTTTCACATTATTAAAATTATTACCTACGGTACAACTATTTTTTAAAAAAACAAAAACTAAAACATTATTCAGTTACATAAAACAGCCAGCCAAGCCAAAAAAATTTTTGTATAAATAAACATTTTTAAAATTACAGACTAAGCAATTTTTAACAAGCATTAACACAATTTAACCTTACAACACATTTTTTTATTAATTTTTATTAGTTCATTTTCAAGAAAAAACATTACAAACATACAAATCATATAACATAACAAGAATACATAAACCTCATAGAAAATAACCACATAAATGATAGTTGAACTATTATCCATTATAGTATACATACTATTAAATATCCACTTTGAGGATTAATACTATAACTATAACTTTCATAAAAGCTTTCAATAATACAATTGTTTATCAACAACTATCGAGCTCCAAATTTTCAATTTACAAATCACCCAGTGTATATTTACATTGCCCTGGAAAGTTTGGTCTCTATATTATCTCCAAAAACTACTTTGAGATGGTACAGGTCTAAAACATTCCATACCCGTAAGGGAGTGATCAACAAAAGGCTTCCAAATATTCCAAAATCTATTTTCCTTCAATTTATCCCTTTTTACTTTTATCTCCCATGTCAATTTATCATTCAATGCTAGATTCCACATTTCTTTATACCCTTCTCCCGTCTGTATAATTATATCATTTTTCCAATTTCTAGCAATACATTGTCTACCCGTAGTTAACATTATTTCTAATAACTCTTTTTCCTCCTTATTTAAACACATACCTTCCACATCTGTTAGCATAATGGTACCTGAAGCCAGCTTAATTTTCTTATCCATTATTTCCCCTATCTCTCTTTCTATTCTTCTCCAAAAATCATTTATCATTTTACAACTCCACCACATGTGCTCATAAGTTCCAACAGTGTCTTTACATCTCCAACATAAATTATCCCTTTTATTGTCAATCTGATGTAATCTCAGTGTCAGGTACCATTGCCACAACATTTTGTAGTTATGTTCCTTAATTCTTACTTACATAGTTCTCATTATCCTCTTTTTCCACTTATTTCTCCATTCATCGTTTCCTAATTTTATATTCAAATCCTGTTCCCACTTCAGTTTCAAATCTTCCTGTGGATCACTTCCCTTATTTATTAAAGCATAAAGTTTTCTTACTAGACCCTTAATGCTTTTATCTCCTTTTCGAATTTTCAATACCAATTCCTCGAATTCAGTCTTTTCTCTATCTGTACATAATTCTCTTCTATATTTTTTATTCCAGTTGTCAACCTTCATTATCTGAAACCAATCCAATTTTAACTGTTCAAACAGTTTTTTCTTCTTAATTTCATCTCCACAAATCCTTAACCATTCTTTCACCAAAGAAACTTCATTTTTATCCAATATTTCCTTTATTTTTTATCTATTTTTATCGGAAAACACACCATATCTGCTAATTCCAAAATTGGAGAGACATCTGGGACCAAATCCTTCTTTAATCTTTTCCAGACCTTCATGAGTCCCCTCATCATAATATTGCTTGTACCTATCGTTTTAGCCTTAGCTCCCAAAAAATCACTTTACCAATATTCCTATAATCTTTCATCTCCAATTCCTCCCAAATTACTTTTCCTCTTGCCAAGATCTTCACAACATTCTTAATTTGAAATGCTCGATAATACGCTAACAGATTTGGCATTCCCAAACCCCCTTCTTTCTGAGGCATATACCAAAGTTTCTTTGGCAGTCTAGATTTTTTACCTTCATTGCAAAAGTTATTAAACATCTTTTGGAACTCATTAATCTCCTTTTCCTTCAATTGGATTGCAAGTGCATCAAATAGGAAGTTAATCCTCGGCAACAACATCATTTTGCAAATTGCAATCCTCCCAAACCATGACAACTTCAACTTCTGAAGACTTTGTATTCTAATCTTAAATTCTGCTTTCAAGCTGTCATAGTTCAATCTTTTAAATTCTTCCAATTTATTTGAAATAATTATCCCCAAATATTTCAGCTTATCTTTAATTTGTATATTAGATAACCCCACCATCTTTTTCCTTCTCCTCTTCCCCCATATTACACAACATAATTTCCGATTTATCCCAATTTATCATCAATCCTGTTATATCCTCAAAATCCTCTATTTGCACTTTAATCCTATCCATTGCCCCCTCTGGGTGTTTCACCATTAACAGCATATCATCTGCATACATACTCACTTTATTACCCTTTATCCCTTCTATACTTGAGTCCTCCCTTATATTTTTTGCCAAAATTTCCATTGCCATAATAAACAAGATAGGGGACAAAGGACAACCCTGCCTAGTGCCTGCCTCAAGCTTTACCTCATCTGTAACCTCTTCATTTACTCTAATCCTGGCAATCCCTTTTTGATATAATAAATCAATTACCCTTCTAAATCTATCCCCCAATCCATAACTTCCAACTATTTCCTTAATTGAAGACCATTGTAACGAATCAAATGTCTTAAAAATATCCAAAGATATTAACCCCACCTTTTCCTTCGTTTGATTAACATTATCAATTAAGTCTAACACCCTCTTGGTCAAATCGGCCATATGCCTTCCTTTTAAAAAACCTACTTGATCGACATTAATATATTCTCCCATAAATTTATTTAGCCGATTAGCCAATATTGCTGTGAAGATCTTGGTATCCTGGTTTATAAGAGAAATTGGTCTATATGATTCCACTTTTTCCAAATTCTTTCCCATTTTTGGCAGCAGAACAATTGTGGTCCTATACCATGAAGTCGGAATTTGTCCACCATATAGAATATAATTACATAACTTTACCAACTTTGGTACCACAACATCTTTAAATTCCTTATAAAACTCTGTCGATAGTCCATCGTCTCCCATGGCTTTCCCCAGCTTCAAACCACTAAGTACCTCTTTTACCTCTTTATCAGAGACCTGTTCTTCCATTTTGTTCCAGTGTTCCTGCTTTATTCCATTCCCTAACTGCCTATCCAATACCCCTTTAAGTTTCCCAACGTCTATCTCTTTTTTTGCATATAATGCTTGATAGAAATCCTTCACAATTTTACATTTATCACTAACCTTATTACATCTTATCCCTTGTTTATTAACCAACACCCCAATTTCCTTTTTTCCTTTTTAGCTTTAGCCGCTCTTGCTAGTAATCTTGAATTTTTGTTGCTAAATTCGAAATACTCTCTATTTAAATATATCAAGTCTCTTTTTACTTTTTCTATATCCTTACCCAATAATTCTGCCTTAAGTCTTTGTAATTTAGCAAAAAAAAAAATTATCCTTCTTTTTTGAGTGTTCCTCCTGTAATTGTTTTATTTCTTTTTCTTTTTCCTCCTGTGCTGCTTTATACTTTCTATACTTGGTACTTGCCAACTTTATACTTTCCCCTCTAAAAACTGACTTCATGGCACCTTAGAGACCGCATCGTCCCAAGAGTGTCTGCCCGACCAACCAGAGCGGACAGGAGGGGTTCTCTAGTGGTGCCACCGACTAGGGATGCACATTTGTCTAGCACCTGAAGGAGGGCCTTCTCCGTGTCCGCACCAACTCTCTGGAACCTCCTGCCAATAGACCTAAGACTCCAAAGTGAACTGCTGCCCTTCAGGAAAGGAGTGAAGACCTGGCTGGCAGGGCAGGTGTGGGGCCCGAATGGGACTATGGTGCCCGCCTGCTGGCTTGTATAAGAACTTTCTCTTCCTCCTTTGTACAGTGGATGGGATGGGTGGGTGGGACATGGGGGTTTTTAAAGGGGGTGGGTTGGGGGGGTTTTTTATAATTATTTTTTATAATTGTTTTTATGTCTTTTGTGAATTGTTGTGATGCCGCCCTGAGTCGGGTTCTGCCTGAGCGGGCGGCATATACAAATTTGACTAATAAATAAATAAAATAAATCCCAAACCACATTAAAATTTACCTCTTCATTATCATTCCACTGCCAACTTTCTGTAATTTGTTCTTTACATTTTTGGTCTTTGAATAAATTGGGATCATATCTCCAACTCCTTCCTATCCTGTTATCCTTTTGTGTCCTCAGTTCCAAAAGTACTTTAACATGATCTGATTCCTTGAAAATTCTATTTCAATTCCCTCAATATTTTTGACCATGTTTTCCGATAAAAATACATAATCTATTCTAGAGTAGGACCCATGAACATGTGAAAAATAAGAATATGCCCTTTCCGAGCCCTTGATCTCTCTCCAAGAGTCCTTCAATCCCATCGCAACCATCCAGTTCTCTAAAACATTCCCTTTCATCCCTACTCCACACCTTGCTAAATTCGTACAATCGAAGTTTGACCTTATCAAATTAAAATCTCCAGCCACAATCATCTTTGGCACTTTTTCTAACACCACAATTTTACAAACTTTTTCTAGAAATTCCGCTTGATGTTCGTTTGGAGCATAAATATTCATCAAAATTATTTCCTCATCGTCTATTTTTCCTCTCATGATCAAATATCTAACTTCTTGGTCAACAACACTTTTTGTTATCTCAAATCCTAATCTTTTAGAGATCATAATTGCAACTCCTCTTGCTTTTGAAGTACCAAACGCCATTTCATAATGTTGAATCCATCCTAGGAAAATTTTGTTTGTATCCTTTGATTTTTGAGGCGTTTCCTGTAAAAACACTATATCAGGTCTATCTTTCTTCAAAGCCAATTCCGACCTCCTCCTCTTAAGAACAGAACCTGTACCCTTTACATTCCAGGTTAATACTTTAATATTTCTCATAGTTTATCACCTTTTCACCTTTTCTACCTTCCAAACTCTCCATTAGGCATGCAACCACAAACCCCTTACCACTAAAAAACAAAAATATACATAAAACACACAATGTCTCTCTCCCCACTTTCTTAAAAAAAAAGACGCCTTCGATAACCAAAGAGGGGAGAGGGGGGACATGAAAGATGTGCGTATAGATTAGTGCGCCGCACATCTAACCTTTCTACATTCTTGAGTAATATAAAAAAGTTATTACATCATAACCCATTGCTCACTGCTCCTTACTTGCCTCCTCCTCCACCATGATCAATGACAACTCCTCTTCTTCTCTTCCCTGCGGGGTTCCACCCATAGCACCACCGGCATCTTCCCCCTCATAATCCCAACTTATGGCCCCCGATTCCAACAAATCTTTTCTAAGAGTTAGCCACTCTTCCAAACCTGCTTTAACAAGATCCAGCAAGCTCAAATACTCCAATGGGTCGGTCCTCTCATCAATAACCTGCATTTTTTTCCGTAAAAGAATCGCAGTTGCTGTGGAAATCTCCAATTATACCTTACACCTTTACTCATCAACAATTTGGTTGCCGGTTTCATCTTATATCTCCAATTCTTCCCTTTATTGAAATATCATTATATACCTCCACATCAGAACCATCAATTTTCAGGACGCCAGAACCAGCTTGTTTTAAAAAACCCATTACTCTAAGTTTATCTCCCCAGTTTGCAAATTTTACCAACACATTTCTTTGGGCCGCTTTCCCTCTTCTTGGACCCACCCTATACGCACTTGCAATGTCTTCCTGTATAAATTCCTTTCCCATGCTCAAATTGTTTAACCACTGAACCACCCTTTCTCTCAGCTGGTCTGGCATCCTTTCAATCACATGATGTAGGACAATATTCTGCTTTCTCATCATATCTTCCATAGCATCAATCCTTTTCTCATGTTCATCCATTTTCACTTTATTCTCCCTCACCGCCTCCTGATTCCCTTTTATTTCGTTTTTCATAGCCTTCACCTCATTTTGAACCAATTTCACATTTCCTTCTATTTTTTTGCAAACTTAATTCTACTTTTTTTGTAAAATCCACAACAGTTGTTACCACCTTGTCCTGTTTTTTCATCATTTCATTTCTATCCTTCACCCTTGAATCTGCCATCTTCTCCATCTTCTGAAACAATTTACCAATTTCCACCATAATTTGAGTTTGATCATAGGGTTCGGGTGGTGGTGATGATGACGGAGGGACCTCTTCCATTGGTGCTTTTTCTTTTCTCTTAGATTTCACCACTGGCTCTTCCTCCTTCGCTTTTCCTCTTGTACCCTTATCCATGATGAAGGTCCCTGAGCTGTTTTAATGCTGCAATGAATTGTAAGCTCGTTGAACACTCAACTTGAATCTGTCCCAATGCAGCTAAAGCTGACGACAATCCTATTAAGTATAATGTGACTTGAGTAAAGGAGGAGGGCCAGCGAAAAATTAATTGTTGTAATCTATAAAGGAACGGAAACCAAAAACAGCCCAAAAAAAGTTATAATCCACGGGAAGGTCACCGAAGTCAGCCAATGCAACCCAAGTAGCAACAACTCGCAAAGTTTTCCCTTAAAAAAAATTTAAATCTTTCACAGAGTTCCCCTCTTGCAAACGGAATAATGTAATCCCATCAGCATACACAGGAATTCCAAGGAGCCGGATGCCCAAATATATCCACTTGTATGAGTTCCACAGGGAAGGGGGAAAAAAAACCAAAAGTCCCAAGCTCCAACTTTTGGTGGAAAAAAGAAGAGGAGGAATATAAAAAGAAAAGATGAGAACTATAATCCACACAGCGAAGGAGTAAAAAATTGGTAATCCCTCTCTTAGAGCGATCGAGGCAAGACTCCCTTTTCCCAGGAGCTACAGCGGCTTCAGGGGGGAACCCCCCCTTCTTCCTTTCCAGATTAGCAAACACTTTTTTTCCTTTTTAAACCGCTCTCCCTTGCTTCAACTTCAAAAGGTGCTGGCGTAACCAGTATCTCGAACCCGATCACTTTCTTCTATGCCCACTTATCAAAACCTCCAAACCATTCCGCGGCTCCCCTAGATCGCTAAGAAGCCATTGTCCGAAGAGCAACCACTTTCGATTTCCAAGATCGCCGCCATTATCGCCTCAACCGCCACCCTTCTGTCCTCTTCTACACACTCCGCCGAGTCCAGACTCTTCAGAGCAAAGCAATCCACTGTCACCTCTCTCGGCTCCTTGGCTGGGGAAGCCGCGGCTTCCGTCGCGCACCTCTCCCGCCGGGGATACCTCCTGAACTTTGACTGCCCTGCAGCAACTTTTCCAAGCAGGCAAGAAGGAGTCTTATCACCACAAAAAATCTCTGTAATTTACTCCATTAGCTCATTAATTCTCATTATTTACCACTTTGATAGCGCGAGCGCCTAAATCGAGATGTTACTCATCGGCCATCTTAGCCACGCCCCCCCCTCCAACACAATTTAAAACAGCCCGGCAACGCTGGGCAACCTCTGCTACTTTCATATAAATAGAGGCAACATATTGTTAAACAGAATGGTCAAGAGGGCCAAGTTTAAAAATCAGTTAGTTTCTGTCATTTTTCATCTGACTCAGTAATTAGTGTGTGACTTTAAAAGCACAAAAGAAAAATAAAGATCTTTATATAGACATATGGAAGCATATAGTGGTTAGTTCATTAATTCTTTTGTAACAGTCTTACAGTGTTACAGCAAGAAGGTAACTCTGTCTAGACCAGGATTTCCCAAAGCCAAAGAGCTAAAATGGAATCCTGAACATTCTGTAAATTGCTGAGGATATTAAATGTTAAGTATAAAGTTACCAAGAAACAATAAAAGCCATTTCAAGCTATGCTTTCCCACAGTTTAGCATTCTGTGGGAGGCCCAGCTAATGTTGGCTTCAGACACTGACTCAGGGATTGGAAAGTTGGATATCACGGATAAAGAAACCATTTGGCAGGCAAAAGAAAAAGACATCAACCATCACTCGTGCAACTGTGCCTAGTGCATCTGTGGATCATAAAATAAAGAGCTGCTTTAGTCCGCTTCCATAAAAGATGTTTTCAATAGCAATGCCATTTCTTCTAGGTAGCTTTCCTTACTTTTTGTCCATTCCTATCACCTAATAGCAAGATTTTTTTCAACTTTGTTCCAGTCCTGGCTGTGTCCAGAGTGTAGAAGCAGGGGAAAACATAGGGAGCTTGCAACAGATGGGGAAATATGGAATCTGGGTGATCACAGCAAGGGGTCACGTGACCAATGTTCCCTCTCCCCCCTGATTATTTCCACAGCTTCTGCTGCCCACCCACCCCCCACCCCTGTGTGCTGTACCCATTGCTAAAATCATGCTGCCAAATTTCAGATTCTTGTGAAAGAAAACCATGAAGGATATTTTATTTCAAAAGGAATTAATTGCTCTAGGAAAGATGTCTGCAGGGCTGTATGTGTGTGTTCTGGCACCTTTCTGTGGAAAGCAACTGCAGTTGATGTAAAATCTTAGTAAAAATGACAAGTTCCTGCAAGAATCTCATTGTTGACCAATGTTTTTTCCAAAGTATTGGTTCTGTCCCTGAGAACTTGAAGGAATCGGGGCCACTGGGGTGGCCGTTTACGTCCCGGAGGAGACTGATCAAGTGACGACACGAGGCAAGGAAACAGGATCAGATCAGTACTTTATTGAGAGAAGGCAACATCATTTATAGGGGAAAAAGAGCAACGGTGGCAGGCAGTCATCTGACTGGAAAATTACCTCACCCACGTACCCGGGTTAATGGGGAACACCTCAAAGGGAAGTTAATTAACTGGGGTAAATATGGACTTAGGAGTCTCATTGTCTTGGGGATTAGGCAGGGACAAACATGGCTTATTTGCGCCAGGGATTTCCCCCGAGCCGGGAGATGGGTTATACACTTAATATCTGACAGGAGTTAGCTATCTGCTTACTTGGCAGCGTCGTAGGTCAGGTCACGGTAATTGGGTGAATCAAACCCTATATTTTATTCACCCCCCTTAATTTGCGTGCTCGCAGAGCCCGCGGCTCAAGGAGTCTTCCCCCGAAGCGGCCTCTGCCAGAGCCGTTTCCATGCCCGGTGGGCATGGGGAATCCGCATCTCCCCTTTATTTTCTATTTAAGGACCTGACTGGCGACCTTGCGCAAGAGCGGCATCAGCTGTTGAGCGGGCATGACGTCACGGGATTTCTCTCTGGGGCGGCACTTGGAGATCAGCGAGGGAATACACTGAGCAAAACAACAGAGCGTAATGCCTAGTATGGCTATCCCCACCACTACCTTAAGCACCGTTTGCAGCCATCCCCAGGGAATCCATGACCACATCCAATTCCACAGGGAACTCCACCAGGCTCCCCACGCGGAGCCTTCTGTAATGCCTGCAACTATGGCGTGGAGATCCGTGATCTGGCTTTGGATCTTACGGGAGTTATCAGTGAGATTGAAACAACACATTCCATGAAAAGATTCGCAACCCAGGTGGTGCAGCAAGAGGAGGTAGTCAATAGCCGCTCGATTGTCGAGAACGGCACGGCGGAGTTCCGCCTGCTCCTGATTGAGGAGCGCTATCGCTGTGGAGGTATGGTTAATGGCTTTAGCCAAACCGCAAGCCAAGCGGCCAATCCTTCGCGCGTTGCCGACGGCCAAGCCCGGCACGCCGACAAGGCTGACTGCTAGTGATACATACTCAGCGGGACTCATTACCCTGAAGCTGCTGTCACAAGAGCTGTCTAACTGGGTTGTGCGTGTGTGCCGTATGAGTGGGGAAGCATCAACATTTGATACATTTGGGTCATTTACACTTGGGGCAATCATGTCCTTAGTAGGAAGTAACAATGTCAAACGACTGAGACAACACATTGAGTCCGATAGATTTGCAGGGATATAGTTCCATGTGAACTGGTTGCAGGTGAAAAACCACCCTGAAGGTAGGGTGACATGAGCGGACAGTGAAATGAGTGTCTCTGGTTTATTACAAGTCCAGTTGCCGCTGCCGGGGTCAAGGCAGCGGCGCTGAGTCGGACCGCCTGAGGTGCAGCCGGTCATTCGGGTGCAAGCAGCGTCCGGGCTGACCGCCACTCGAGGGGTATGAAGAGTGGCCGCGTCAGCCGGCAAGGTTGGTGCAAGTCGCAATCCCCCCCAGCGTGCGTATGCTGAGAAGGCGGTGGGAGTGTGTGGGCCAAAGAACGCCCTCAGCAGCCAGTCGCCATCCTTGGTGCGCGCGTCCAGAGTGTGGCACACGGGGATGAGACAGGTGCTGAGGATAGATGCAGAACCAATGTCCTGCTTCAGGCAAAAATCGGACTGGTTGACGAGACCCGCCAACCTTTCCCACAAGTTGTACTGCATACGTGCAGAAAGATCTTCACCAGGCGGCAAGCCGTCGGCCTGGATTGGAGTAGCCTGAACGCCTCCCCCCAGAAGCAGGGAAAGGGCCAGGATGATGGTGACTGCCATGGAGTTGGCATTAATCTGGGCAAAGACTGCTGCCACGAGGTTCTCCGGTGTTGGCTCCTTCTCCTCGCGTTGGAGGGCATCCTTGGCCTCACTGCAAAGGGCCTTGACCATCCCCCAGGTGATCCCCGGCGCTGCCGGTGGCCGTCTCCTCCGGCGGGTCCTGTCGGTCAGCGCGAGATCCCTCATCTCCGGGATCGGACTCGGGTCGGTCTGGTTCCACGCCATGCGGCTCCAAGTGGGGCTTGACACACCGGGCTGGAATCCAAACGACACCTGTAGGAGACATAACTGCAGCATACCCTCTCCCCCAGGTTATGAGCGGCACCGGGCCCCTCCAAGAAGGGTCTGGTGGCACTCGGTACCGGACCATAGGTCGCGGGAGAGCTTCCGAGCGGCGGAAATGCTTCTCCTGCGGCGTACAGTCCCAAAAAACATTAAGGTGATTGTAAGTGAACAATACCTTGTTAAGACACATCTGTGCTTCTCCCTGTGACTTGGGGAGGGCTGGTGGCTCCCCCCTTTCTGTTTGTTTGTCAATGTAGGACTTTAGCGTCCGGTTGACCCGCTCTACAATCGCTTGCCCTTGCGGATTGTAGGGAATCCCAAATGTATGCTTGATGTCCCATGCGGCCATGAAGGCGGCCAGCTGCCTAGAGCTGTAGGATGGCGCGTTGTCCGTTTTCACGTGCCGTGGTTTGCCCATGGCAGCTATGCAGGAAAGGAGGTGCTGCTCCACGTGGGTCGCAGTCTCCCCTTTCTGCGCCGTAGCCCAAACGAACTGGGAAAAGGTGTCTATGCAGACATGCATGTATTGCCACTGGCCAAACTGCGGCACATGCGTGACATCCATCTGCCACACCTGATTAGCCTCTGTCCCTCGTGGGTTGACCCCCCACGAGGGCCCCCCCGGTGCCCCTGCACAATGCTGGCAAGAGCGAACTATGCCTTGGGCTTGAGAAAGTGGCAGATTGAACTGCCTGGCGAGTGCCTTGGCATTTTGATGGAAGAATGCATGACTTTGGATTGGAGTAGTAAAAACTCCCAAAACCGAACGTTGCTGAATTTCCTTTGCGGCCGCGTCCGCTCTGCTATTGCCCGCGGAAATCGGACCCGGTAGGTCTTGGTGACTTCGAATGTGGGCAATATAGAGCGGCTCCGTGCGGTTTCGCAAATGAAATTGAGCAGTGAGAAACAGACTAAGCAAATTTTTGTCTATCGCGGGGGTAATGTAAGCTCCCGGTAGACTGTGAAGCAAATTCCTTACATACAAACTGTCAGTAATGATATTTAACCGTTCTGTGGCGAAGGTGCGCAAGGCAAGGTTCACGGCTGCCAACTCTGCCCGCTGAGCGGACTTCTGTGGAAGAGTTAACAGCGTGTGCCAAGCTTCGCCTTCCTGCCAGGTCAGGACACCATAGGTGCGACCGCCATCAGAGAAAATTGTTCTGGCCCCCTGAAGTGGGACCAGCGAGAGCAATTCGAATAAGCTGACTGTTCCTGTCTGAAGTGAAACGAGTCTGGGGTCTTTGGGCAAGTGATATGCTAAACTGCCAGTGAAACCTTCCAAAGCTATCGGAAGCGAGTCACCTAGCTGCATCAACTGGTGAATCTGTTCCTTGGTGAACGGAACCACAATTTTGGCCAAATCATTTCCTGAAATGTCCCTAGCTCTCAGCCTGCCGCGGTAAATCACCGCGGAAACCAGCTCCTGGGGCGGAACGATGTTCCGTGAAGATGTATTAGGCAAGTAGACCCATTCCACAATTTTCGCCCCCTTCTCTGAGTCTACTCCTAGCGCCCCAGTGAACATGGATCCTGACCGTACGATGTACAAATTCAGGATCGGGGCATATGGCCCCTGGGCGATCCTATCCACCCACCTCTGGCTGAGAGCTTGGTTTACTTTCTCGAGCGCCAAGCGCGCGTCCCGAGAGATTTTTATCCGGTCTGCCGGCTGCCTACCTAAGGTTAGCAGCGAGAAGAGTGGTTTTAGAAGATCCGTATCCAATCGGAAGTACGGTCTGGCCCAATTAATGTTTCCTAACGTCTGCTGTAATTCTACGAGGGTGACTGAGTCCTGTAGATTTATCTGAGGCAAAACTGGCGCCGCAAAAGAGCGGAGAAGCCGATGGCCCAAGTATGAGAAGGGCTCGGTTCTCTGCACTTTCTCAGGGGCAATGAGTAAGCCTTTGTCCCCCAGGCTGGCCTGGAGGTCTGAAAACACTGTGCTGCCAAGCTGTGGCAACGCTACTAAGATATCATCCATAAAGTGACAAACTATGGCTTGTGGGTAGAGGTTTCGAAACCTTGCCAGTGCGTCGTGAACGTAAATTTGGCACAGAGTGGGCGAATTGAGCATGCCCTGTGGCAAAAATTTCCACGCGTAACGGAGCGTGGGCTCACTGTGGTTCACAACCGGCACCGTAAAGGCAAACCTCTCCCGGTCCCTGGGGTCTAAGGGGATTGTATAAAAGCAATCCTTGAGATCTACGACTAGAATCTCCCACCCCTCGGGAATCATATTAGGATTAGGGATGCCGCATTGAAGCGGACCCATCGGCTGAATACATTTATTGATCTCTCTGAGATCGTGGAGGAGTCGCCACTTCCCCGACTTCTTTTTAATCACAAAAATTGGTGAATTCCAGGGACTCGTGGACTGTTCTATATGTCCTGCGTCTAGCTGTTCTTTCACTAGATGCTTGAGAGCAACTAATTTCTCTCCCACTACCGGCCATTGTTCTACCCAGACCGGGGTATCAGTGAGCCATTTAAGTGGCAACGCCATTACCCGAAGGTAAGGGTGGCACTGTACTGCTCGAGAATGTCTCGCCCCCAAAGGTTGACGTGCACGTCAAGAATGTGCGGCCGAATTACCGCTGTGCCCTCAGCCTTTGGGATTGTGACTTCTACCCACTCTCGGCTCCTAAACGCCTCCTGAACTCCACCTACCCCCCACACATCGGAGACCGGCTCAATGGCCCATTCTCTCGGCCACTGACTCCTGCTTATCACGGACACATCAGCTCCTGTATCTAACAATCCGGAAAATGATCTTTTATTCAGAAATACCTCAATAACTGGGCGCTGTTTCCACTCAATGTTGGTCTCCACTGTCGCTAAAACCTGGTATCCTTGCACTGCCTCACTTGCGCTGTCACTGAGCCTTCCCTGGCTGCCTGCTGACGGGTGACAAGGAACCATGATCAGTTGCGCTAAGGTCTCTCCCTTGTGGACTGTTTGGGGCAGGTGTGTCCAAAGTTGGACCTGGAGAACGCCTGAAAAATTCGAGTCAACGACTCCTGGAATTATGAAAATTCCACGTGCGCCAGCTACACTACGGGGCAAAACTAAACCTAAAAAGCCTCTGGGCAGGGGACCCATGTACTGGGAATCGACCAGATAGACTGTGCCTGGCAGGTCGCATGTAACGTCCGCCTGGCAAGTCAATTCTAGCCCTGTACTACCCTTGGGGCTGGCCTGTGCCCTCGTAGTGCCTGGAATGTGCCTAGAATCTAGTCTAGTTCTGGGGAGTTCTGGATCTGGGTGAAGGAAGCCTCTGTTTGGACCGGGGCCAGAGACGTGCCTGGATTCCGGTTTCCCGAACTCGGACAGAACCTGGCCCAATGATAGCCCTTTTTGCACTTGGGGCAGGGGGTGTTCGGAGCCTTGGGACGGCCGGACTTTTGTCCGCCTCCCTTGGATCGGCACTCCCTAGCGAAGTGTCCGACCTTGCCACAGGAGTGGCATGCCCCTTTGGTCTTACCATTGCCATGAGGTCTTTTCCCCCCCTGCACCGCTGCTGCTAGCAGACCCATCTTGTAGGAGTCTGTGCCAACGTCGGAACATGCGCGGATCATGTCCGTTAAGGTTATGTCAGGGCGATTGCCCAGGGACTGCAAGATTTTACGGCAGTCCAAGTTGGCGTTGTCCTTGGCTAGCTTAATCATGAGCTCTTGCTGGGCTTGCTCATTATCAATCTGCCTGGTGATTGCTTCTTCCAGGCGATTGATGAAATCCATGTAGGGCTCCTGGGCTCCCTGCTTGATCGCGGTGTAATTCTTGGCCGTTTTGCCAGTCGCTGGGACCTTGAAGTATGCCCTATAGGCGGCTTCAGCCGACATCTCTAGGGTGGCTAGAGGCAAGGCGATCTGTGCCTGGATGGACTCAAAGGCACCTGAACCATATAGCTGTTCAGCGATTACCGCGCCTCCCATCCTGGCGGCTCTGGCCTGAGCCTCGAGCCGATACTCGCTGTCCCAGATCATGTACTGGCTAGGGGTTAGCATCATCCTCATGACGGCCTTCCAGTCATGGGGAATCCACATGGTGGTTTCGCACGCCTGCTGAAGCGTGCCCCTGGTAAAACGACTTTGGAGCCCTGTCTCTGAGATTGCCTTCCGTAAAGCCATGAGAAGCTTGTACGGGACCGGGGAATGAACGATTTGTTGGGCGCCTGTGAGCGCGTCCATCTCCATTCGGATTGGACAAATTTGCCTAAGTTCAGCTAGCTGTTCAACTGACAATTCCCCCTTCTTTAGCTCGATCTCGGCGGTGCGCTGAAGGGCACTCTTAACAACTAGGGAACCTGGAGCTGTCAGAGAAGCGCCAGCGCCTCTCATTCCTTGCGTTCCTTCGGTGACGTCTGCAGCTGTCACCGCGGGAAGGCTCCCTACGCTGCTCTGCCGATAGCTAATTGACGGGTAGAGTGACGTGGGCGCAGTTGGTTCGACTGGCTTGCCTGATGACTTCTCTAACGGGGGTTCATTGGCCTCTACCCGGACTGGCTCGATCTGCTCTAAGAGTCTCCTACACTTCCTCCATGTCCTAACTATCCCTCCTGGAGCTTTCGGGGGTTGCTGAATGCAGTCTCCTATCTGATCCCAGAGCGTCAGGGTTAACGTACCTACTTCTGGGTAAAGTAGGCAGTGTTCCCTGAGGTACGCCAAAAATCTCGCTAGCTCCCTGCTGTGAAATCGTAACTGAAAAACCCTGGCCAGGATTCTGAACTCTTCCTCCCGAGTTCTTTGGCTAGCGGACGGACTTGGTCTATGAGAACAAGTCCCCATATTACCTGCGATGGTCCTCTGAAGTTTCCTCCTCGGGACGGAGATCGACGCGTCTTTGCAGGCAACAGGTTCGGACGTCTAGTGTCTGGGGTAGACCTCGGAGCGTGGACCTTCCGCCACGGGCCCTTCTAACGGCCTCTGCGATGTCAGGGGCTCACAGCCTGCCCTGAGCGGAACGCGTTTCCCTCTATGGCAACCTCCTCGAAAGCGGGAGTAAGCTGTAGGAATGTCTCTCTGGAATGCCTCGCCGCAGGCCACTTCTCTGATCGGCTGGCTGCCGGTCAGAGTGCCGCGCTGTCCTCCGGGGTGACGGGTCGCGGTTCAAGCGCAGAACCGGACCGCGTGGATCGTTACTCGCGAGTAGACCTCTCCAGGGTCCCCTTACTCACGAGTAAATCACGTCGGGGTCACCAGATGAAGGAATCGGGGCCACTGGGGTGGCCGTTTACGTCCCGGAGGAGACTGATCAAGTGACGACACGAGGCAAGGAAACAGGATCAGATCAGTACTTTATTGAGAGAAGGCAACATCATTTATAGGGGAAAAAGAGCAACGGTGGCAGGCAGTCATCTGACTGGAAAATTACCTCACCCACGTACCCGGGTTAATGGGGAACACCTCAAAGGGAAGTTAATTAACTGGGGTAAATATGGACTTAGGAGTCTCATTGTCTTGGGGATTAGGCAGGGACAAACATGGCTTATTTGCGCCAGGGATTTCCCCCGAGCCGGGAGATGGGTTATACACTTAATATCTGACAGGAGTTAGCTATCTGCTTACTTGGCAGCGTCGTAGGTCAGGTCACGGTAATTGGGTGAATCAAACCCTATATTTTATTCACCCCCCTTAATTTGCGTGCTCGCAGAGCCCGCGGCTCAAGGAGTCTTCCCCCGAAGCGGCCTCTGCCAGAGCCGTTTCCATGCCCGGTGGGCATGGGGAATCCGCAAGAACTGAAGATGACAATGTGCCCTGTCTACCTCCAAGAACTTCCTGACACTTGGGTTACAGTCCCCCAATGCACCTTGAAAGCACATGGAAGGGGTTTCTGTCATCACACCTTCAAATGAAGTACAGCAGATGGCTCCGCCAGGCCAAGACTTCTGGAGAAGCAACATGTGGTGCTCTCTGGTATAAGACTGCAATAGTACTTCTAACAATTGAATGGAAGTTGCAATTGTATTCCAACTCATATAGCTCTGAATTACTTTACACTGCTGTTTTTAGCCATAGCTAAGATCTGATGTTTAAACATAATGAATCTATTTTCAAAGCAAATTATATATTTGCTTTGGGGGTAATTTGGGGGTGACATACACTGTATAAATCTACTCAAAACTTTTTCCCCATATTGTGAGATGCTTCAAATGTCTGGCAATCATACCTCAGAAGTTACTGAATACTGACAGTCATTATCAACATGTTTTAGAAAAGAATAATATTCTGTCTCTCAGACCTCTTTTTTCCCCCTTCCTTTTTTCTTTTTCTTTCTTCCTTTTGCTCTGTCAAGCATTCTACAGTAGTCAGCCAAAGATGAAGCAAACCAAGAGGAGGGGAAGAAGGAACTCTTCCAAGTATAACATTAAAAGGTCTTGCCTTAAGACCATGGATTTCCTTTTTGGTACTTTGAAAGAATGTGTCTTTAGTTCTCTTCGACTGTGTGACCAGCAGTTGTGGGGTGTGTCTGTGGTTTTTCTCCTCTTCACAGTGACTCTATTGTTCTGAAACTGGAGCCAACTTATGGAAAGAAATGGAATGTTTATGTAACTTACTGTGCTTTAGACACGAATCAGGGTTAGGGGGAAAAAATGACGGATGGAGGAAGGCCAGTCAAAACAGGATTTTTCTTCCTTTCTGGACACAGATGTTGGAAAAACACAGCTCTGTCTTCATATTAAATCAAACAGCATTTCCATTTTTAGAAAGGGCTTTTTTAATTAAGTAGGTCAGCAAAACAAAACCATCCCCTATTTGATCAGCTCTCCAAGTTGTTTGTTTTAAAAATGTGCCAGTAGTTGAGTGCTGCTCTGTTGTCAGTTTTACAGCTTGAGGAGACTGGAGAAATGGAAATGGTGTGATTGGGCTTTACCAGTATCTGTGCTGCCAAGTCCCAAATATATACAGTTGGAAGATTCCTGCTAGACTCCAGATGTCAAGTGCCCTACTAACTAGAATGTACTTTCCTGGAGAAGCTGTTCCCAGCTTAACTGGGTCACTCAGATGGGTGTAAAAAATGAAGGCACATGAAGAAAGGTGACAACACAAACATGCCTCCTCTCAACACACCTTTTTTGTGCATCTATAGGAAGAAGGAAAAAAACCACTGTCACCACAGTTCCACTGAACAAACAGAAAACAGGGAACCCTTGTCTAACACTGACCTGGATTGTTGGTTCATCCAAACCTATAGTGTCAACTCTGAATGCAACAGGTCTCCGGGTTTTCCAACACCAGACTTTCTTAACCCTACATGGAGATCTCAGCAATTGATCCTGAAACCTGCATGCAACGTATACGCTTTGTATTTGTTGCTGAGCCTCTGCCCTTCCCTAAAATTGCTTTGAACTTAGTTCAAGAACTTGTTAAGCTAGCGACACAACATAATAAATAACAGGCCTATTTCTTTTTTGAATAGTCCTGGCAAAGTATGTGAATGGATGGTGGACTCCAGATAAATATCTTTAAAACTGTCAACTAAATTCCAAAATCATCCTTACAGTTTTGCTCACTTTGTGCTAAAACAAATAGAGTGATGCTAACAATAGATATAAAAGGTGCAGAAGCTTGATACAACAGATGTACTGAAGGCAGAATTCAAATTCCACCCATCCTTCACAGAATTCAGGGTCAGGGAGGCCTACCTCATTAGGCTGAGTAAGGTAGATGCCTCAGAAGAGAGGTGGGCTGGTGCTTTTGGTATCACAAAAAAGAAGATATTGCTAAGGGCATTGGAGAGAGCCAGTAAAGTTTTCCTCCCTTAGGTGCCAAAAACAATTGCCCTACTTCAGGTACTATGAATCTTGACAGGAGGGACAACTTTATCTATGTTTTCTCAGACTGCAAAGTGTTTTTCACACACACACCTCCTACACAAAGTGTTATCTATGTACAATCTATCTGTTGTGACCTGAGGTCCTGGGTATGAGGAGGAGGAAGACATTCAGGCTGCCTACTGCCGGCTCCGACTTGGAATCTGAGCCTGAGGAGGACCCCCTGCCAGTCCCCCAGGCAATGCCCAGCTCAGATCAGGAGGACAAGTCGGAGGACATGGACCTAGCTCCAGCCCCACAATCAGCTGTCACTCCAGAACTGGCCCATCAGGGCCAAACCGGGCCAGAGGATCGGAACTTAACAGCTAGGCCAGGTGCCAACAGTCAGGCTGATCAGGAGGGCAGCACGTCTGCTCGTCACAGGGACTCCTTGCGCCATCAGCTACAGCTGAGGTGGAGGAGTGCCCGCGCACGCCTCCTGAACCGACCCTCAGCTCTGGGGCCTGACTCCCATTTAATTTAATAGTCACATTTATGCTGCTGTCCCCTTGCCGAGGTGACTCCGGGCGGCATACATGTATAAAACCACAACATAGCTATACAAAAACAATGAAGTAAAAACATTAAAATATAAAATTGTTTTAAATTTAAAATTAACATACCCTCCCCAGCACCCACATCATAGAATTTCTTTTTAAAACTAAAGCTAAAAACCCGGGTAGCCCTCATATGAGCCAACCTGGAGTGGCCGTCGCCTCAGCTGCCCCACACACCTGCTGCGCCAGCCAGGTTTTAAGGTTTTTTCGGAAGGGCAGGAGCTCTGCCTGTAGTCACAGCTCGGTCGGCAGGAAGTTCCACAGGGCCGGAGAGGACACAGAAAAGGCCCTCCTTCTTGTGCTAGAGAGGTGAGTCTCTCTAGCCAATGGGACTATCAGGGAGCCCCTCCGGTCTGCTCTAGTGGGACAGGCAGATGTCCTTGGGATGATGCGATCTCTTAAAGGAGAGGCATGCTGGCAAGCCCTTGTCGGACCAATTCATCAGTTTTGTGAACCCAACACTGCGCTCCTGGCTTCCTGACCTTGATTTACTGGATTCTGAACCTCAGCCCTGACCTCGACCACCCTCTTAGAAGACCCCTGCATCTCTAGCACGACTCCACTGGCTCCTGACCTCCAGACTGGCGACAACAACTCTGCTCTGCTCCTTCTGAAACCTGAAGTAAGGAGAAGCTCTCCTTCCCCCACTTCAGCTCTAACCAGCTATAGAGCTCTGCTGGTGCCAGGCTCTAACACTATCGTTGAAAAAGAGAGTTACATGCACACACTTACAAAATTTTATAGTGAGACATCATCCCTTTTTCCTCCATTAATTGCTGTCCCCCTGTTCTTCCCTCACAACAACTTTGTGGGGCAAGTTGCACTAGGACAGTCATGACGAACCTTGGGACTCCAGCTGTTCTTGTACTTCAGTTCCCAGAAGCCCAAGTCTCTGTGAATCCACATGAATGGGTTTACTGTGCGGATTCACAGAGACTTGGGCTTCTGGGAATTGAAGTCCAAGAGCACCTGGAGTGCCAAGGTTCGCCATCACGGCATTAGGAGATAGTAATGGTTTCATAGCTGGCTTGAGCTCACAATTTACCTCAGATTTCCCCATTCCAGTACCTTCATGGATACACCCAAGTGGCTGTTCCCTTTGGCAGGTATCCCAAACATATTGGAGCAAGGGAACAAGGGAGGTGGTAATGTCAAATTTCAGGAATATGAACCTTCAGTATTATTAAGTATGACCTACCACAAGATGCTGCTGAGAAATAAGTTCCACCTTATTCACCTGGATTCCTTGGAACCTTTATACAAGTTATTTGGATTGTAGACATGTACGCCTTCATGACATTTCTGGTGTATGATGACCCTTACTAGCTTTTCAAATCACTTGAGATTGTCAGGGAGTGGTTTACCATGACCACTTGCTCAATTTACATTGCTGGACAGGTATCTGAACTCAAATCTTCTGAGGTCGTATTCTTGTTCTTCCGTGTCTTGGCCAGAAATAACAGTGCCAGAATGAAGCCACCTTTTGGTGTGTTCATTCTGCAGTTCCTTTCATCTGACCTAGCGTGAGAAAGATTAGCCAGCAACATAAGGTTGCTGTTACCAGGGTACACCCAATTGTGGTTCAGAAATACCACAACTTTCGAGGAGATCCTGTGTATCCCTGAGGTCCTATTGTGACACTCTATCCCACTACTTCACACTGGTTCTCAATGAATGCATACCATGTGAGACCAAAAATAACTATTTGCTTGAAAGAGTCTTAGCCTAACAGTATATTTGTCAACCTTTTCCATCTTTTACCCTAACTTTAACATGGGACCAACTTTCATTATAATTCCCATTTTATAGCTATAGAGCTGTCCCAAGAGATTTTGCTGCCTGAGGGAATGGCCAGAAGGCCTCCCATGCCACCTCCTAAAAGCGCAGACATGAACTCCTCTGTCAGGCCAGTTTAATTTCAGCATCAGAGATGAGGCAGCCTCTTCCACTAAGCCTCAGGACAGGATTTTAAGTCTGGAGGATGCAGGGCAGGTTGTGTGACACACAATGTCTGTGCCACAACACAAGGGAATAACTGGGTGGCTCTGATGTTGCCACCCCCTTCTCCAGCTCTCCAGTATCTACTGCCTGAGAAATATGCTTCATCCCTCTGTGCAAACAGGAAACTGAAGTTGAGAGAAAGCAGCTCCTTGGATCCATTTCGCTGGTCCAGGATATAGCCAGTGTCCAAGATCGACAAAAAAACAACAACCCCTGGCTTCAGTAAAATTCTCCAGTTTTGTAACATAATCTGGCCTAATAAAACATTAATTTGCCATGTGGTCTACCAGTCCAACATCTGCTGGGCATTTTAAAAGCCTCCCACTTCATCTGAGCATGTACAGCGCTGAGCTCCGCAGCCATCTATTCTACAGAGACCCTGTTTGCAGAGGCAGAACCACACAAGGCAATGTGAGGTTTGGATTTCTTGGCTTTTCCAAGTAAAAGCTGAAAGCAATTAAAGCTCAGTGCCATGCCAAATCAGTTACGCAGGCAATGCAGAATTTTCCCATGGAGTTATTATACAAAGCCCCGGCTGCATTTAATGCAAACTAAAACACACAAAGCATAACTTCGCTCTGAAAGAGGCAGGCCAGCTTGTGAGCATATTTCATTTCCCTCTTTTCCCCTTCTTAAAAAAATAAAATAGAAATATGTATACGGTAATCAGTTACTAGCAGCATGTTACCAGCACCCACACAGTAGCCCATTCTCTCTAAAGAATCTACTGCAGACAATAATATCTGTTTTCTAAAGTAAGACGTCCTGTGTCTCAGGCTTACTGGGGCTCGTTGCCCTATCCTCTTTCATTTCTAATCACAGATGTATGAAGTGCAGTAATGTTTCCTTGGTGGCAGCGTTTGGCTCTGCTCATGACCATTCCCTGGTTCTATGCGCCTATTTTCTAACTTAGTACTGCAAAAGCAATAAAATTGGCCAAGATCTTCTTCTTCTTCTTCCGTATCTAAATCCAAATAGTGGTGATCAGCCATGAAGACTGTCCTGTGAATATAATGCAGTGGCCTTTCATTTGCTTTCCTCATCACAGCATGATCCCCATACCACTGATCCAGTTCCATGAGTCACTTTCTGGTCATGAGTCCTTTTGGCACGCAAAGTACAGTATTGATGAAGCTGCTGCCCTCCATCAAGATAGATTCAAGTAGGATTTAATCCACTTGGAGACCATTACTCTTCCCTGTGGACTTCAGCACCCAAGGACGTTAGTCCTTAGGGTGTCAGATTAGTTAACCACCGTCTGACACTCACCATTGAGTCGCTGGCAGTATGGTCTACTCTATTACCATAGCAGGATAACCTGGCCAAACTTAAGGCCAAGATCTGAAATTTTAACTCAAACAACAACACTGTACAGCCCATATTCATTGCAAAAAAAGTTTCATGGGTGAATAAGGTGCCAGAGCAGAAGTGACACACGAAAAATAAAGTCCCCAAAGTCTATCTAATTCCAGTCTTAAGAATTAAATCTCATGATAGTGCTGTCTTCCAAAGTCCTCTATTTGTACCAGAGAAAATAATTCCAGAGGCAAAATCTTCAAGACTCAAAAGTAAGATGCAAGGACTAGTATAGATACAGACCATAACTACAAGGTTTGTCCTTCTACTTCCCTTCTTGTACACATGAACTGATTAGTCTGTAACCAACACTGAAATGTGTTACAGGTTATATGCTGCCAAGCTGGAAGTGATTTATCGCAACCCCAATAGGGCTTGCAAGGTAAGTGAGAATTTTGAGGAGAGTTTTAAAAGTTCCACACACAAAGTGAGTTTTCAATGGCTGATCAGGACTTGAAACCAGGCTTTCTGAGTCCTAGTCCATCACACCATCCATTACATCATAGTATGTATCCCGAATTGAAGTGATAACAGCATAAATCCTGCTCCAAATGAAATATAAGCTCCTTTCTTGTCCATTTCCAATTTATTTCTCTATTTCTAAACTTACTCACTTACTTATTTTTATTCATTAGTAGCATAGGTTGCCCGGCGTTGCCGGGCTGTTATAAATTGTGTTTTGCTTTTTGGTTTTTTTTAGCTAAAAACCAACAGAGGATGCTATAATTTTATTTTATTTTTTTATTTAACATATGTTTGTTATTTGTGTAAACTTTTGATTTATTGGGTTTTTTTACTTGTTTTTACTCTTGTGGCCTCTAGGTGGGGCTGTTGTGTTTTTGACTTGTTTTTAATATCCCAGCCTGCAGGTGGTGCTGTTGGTTTTGGTTTCGTTTCACGTGTTTTTTCTTTCCCAGCCTCTAGGTGAGGCTTCTTCTGGTAAGTAGTCTTTGTTTCTTCATTTCTGTTCCAGAGTCGTGGAGCGAGGATATGCTGGTGAGTTCTCTGGGTTTTTTTAATCTGGGTTTTGTTTTTTGTTTTGTTTTTTTGCTGTTGGACTGGTAGGTGTTTCTGTTTCTTCTTTTGTGGTTTTTTGGGGTTTTAGATGTGTTTAATTGTTTTGTTTATTTCTGGTTGGTTTTTATATTTCTGATTTCTTTTGTGATTATTTGTTTAATTTGTGGTATTTTTTGTTGTTTGAGTTAGGTATTTTCGTGTTGTAGTTAGGTATTTTTTCTGTGCTTTCATGGTATTTTGGGTGTTTTTGTTTGTGGATTTTGTTGTTTATTGTTTTGTTGGTTAATGTATTTGTTTAATTACTTATTTATTTGTGTTTTATTATTTTTGGTGTTTGGCGTTTTGCGTAAATGTTTGTTTTTGTTGTTGGTGTGTACTTTTGCGTGAAGAACGGGCTGCCTGTCGGTTCCTCTTTTCCCCATTGCTGTTTGGAATTTTGGTTTTGATGCAGCAATGGGGAGAAGGAGGAGCCGGCAGTCAGCTGGCTCTTCCCCCGGTAAGGTTCATTAGGTAGGTCAGGGGAGAAGGAGGCAGAAAAGAGCTATCTGCCTGACGATGGTTCTCTCCTCTCTGTCTCCTTTCTCTCCTGGCTTACCTAACCGGAGATCGGCAGGCAGTGATCCGTAAGGGGTGGTGCTCTTCCTTGTGGATTGCTGGCTACTGATTTTGTATTACCTCCGTCGGAAGTCCACCCCGGCTCAAGGTACCTTGAGTCCGGCGGTGGTCTCGCCGTGTCTTTGGTGGGGTAGCGTGGAGGAGAGGGAGTCCCTCTTCTCCCAGTTGTTCCAGGAAAGAAGGCTGGCGGGTGACTTGCGGTGGTTTTTTGTGGCTTTTTGTTTTGTGAGGCTGTTGAGGCGTTGCGTCCACCTGCTGCGGACTTGCGCTCCCGTTGCGTTTTTTAATTTTAATTTTTGTGTGCTGGCTTTCTCAGCGTTCTGTGTGCTCATGGTGCGTAGGACGCTGGGACTTTGAGTTTTGCATTTTTTGTTTGCATTCGTGCGGCGGTTTTTTTCCCTGCAGCTTGATTTTAATTGGCCACGCCGCGCCACGTTTCTCAATGTTCTTTTTGCTCGTGCCTCTCAGCCTGATTGGCTGAGGCACAGCGCGACGCACAGGATGTTGGGAAGTGAAGTTCTTTTCCTTTTTTCACTTTTGCGGGGCTCTTGCCCCACTGGCGCCTTCGGCAACCCTGCAGTAACCTGAGGACCGGGTTCGGGTGAGTGCAGGTGGCTCGGTACGCGATAGGATGGACGGGTGCAGAAACATATAGCAAGTTCCAACAGTTAACCCTTGGATTTATAGGTATAGATACTTTTATACCTCCCAATGGGTGACTAGCACTACTTGGAGTGGTGAGATACAATAATAATTCCAAAATGGTACTTCCACCAATTGGGTAGGGTGCAAGTTAAATAAATAAATAAACCCAACTCCCAAAACAACTCTTATCCCCAGTATAAAGGCAATAAAATTAACAAACCAGCAACACATAATTGAGCAATTAAAATTAAGTAAAATAGAACTGCTGATTGGTTTAGAATAGGAAAAGGAGTACGACAGGGCTGCATATTGTCACCCTGCTTATTTAACTTAATGCAGGGTTGGATTAAGCTCAAACTGGAATTAAGATTGCTGGGAAAAACATCAACAACCTGAGATATTCAGATGATACTACCCTGATGGTGGAAAGTGAATAAGATCTAAAGAGCCTCTTGATTAGGGTGAAAGAGGGGAGTGGAAAAGCTGACCTGAAACTCAACATAAAAAAAACCAAGATCATGGCATTCAGCCCCATCACTCCCTGCAAATAGAAGTGGACGAAATGGAAGAAATGACAGACTTTACTTTCTTGTGATCCAAGATCACTACAGATGGTGACATCTTGGGGGGAAAGCTACGAGAAACCTAGGCAGCATAAAAAAAAGTAGAGACATCACCCTGCTAACAAAAGTCGGCATAGTCAAAACAATGGTATTCCCAGTAATGTATGGCTGTGAGAGCTGGACCATAAGGAAGGCTGAGCACAGAATAATATACGCTTTTGAACTGTGGTGCTGGAGGAGACTCCTGAGAGTCCCCTAGACTGCAAGGAGATCAAATCAGTCAATCCTGAAGGAAATCAGCCTTGACTGCTGATTGGAAGGATAAATACTAAAGCTAAAGCTCAAGTACTTTAGCCACCAAATGAGAAGAGAGGACTCACTTGAGAAGGTCTTGATGCTGGGAAAGATTGAAGGCAAAAGGAGAAGGGGGTGGCAGATGATGAGGTGGCTAGATGGCATTGTTGATGCAATGTGTGTAGATCTGCGTGGGCTGTGGAGAATGGCAGAGAGGACAGAGGAGCCTGGCATGCAGTTGTCTAATGGGGTTCACAAAGGGTCGGACCCAACTGTGCGACTGAACAACAACCAGTTAGACAGACCCAGTGACAGGGAGGATATTTCCAAAAGCTTTCTTTAAAAATTATGTTTTCAAAACTCTCTAAAGGACCTGGAGAAAAGAAGCCTGATGGATCTCAACATCGTAACTTTTTCCATAACAGCAGAGCCACCACTGAGAAAGCATGATTCTGAGTCAATACTCGTTTAACCTTTCTCAGGGTGGCAATTCACAATGGCAAGGCTTCTGAGGACCAGTTAGGATGTGTGTAAATGTTCTCTGGAAGTGGAGTTCCAAGAGGTACCAAGCTCCCAAACCATTTAGAGCAGGAGAAATATGATTGAATCTTCTAGTCCCAATAACTAGTCTGGCAGCTGCATTGTGAACCTGCTGCAATTTCCATACCAACTTCAAGGACAGTCCCATGTAAAGCTCAAATTAATCAATTTTCAAAATTACCAATGCATGTGCTAGTGTTGCAAATGATCCCTTGTCCAGGAATAGGCACAGATGGGCAATATGATTAAGTTGGTAATAGGCAAACGTGACCCCAGCTGACAGTCCAAAGAAAAATCTGGGTCTAAAATAACTTCCAAGCTGTGAGCCTGCCCTGTAGTACCCCCCACCCCACCCCATCACCGACTGATCAGGTTCCCATTCAACCAAAGACGAAGAAGAAATTCCATCCAACAAGAAAATCTTTACTGCAACAAAGTAATAGCCTCACTGGCTGGGAGAAAATGAAGCTCTCCGGTTTACAGCTTTTCGAGAATCTTCCACTGGTTTTCTATAATAATACAACATAACAATATTTACAATAGTGAAAACTCAATTTTCAAGCATATATGTACATATTTTACACATTTTGCCTATTATTACATAATTCAAGCATGTTACAAACGAATGAATGTAGCTTACCTAAAAGTTTATTGTTAATGAAAATATAATTATTCATAGCTTCATTCGCGTCTAGCTTTCTGGTAGAGTTCTAAAAGCCTTAGACGTTATAGAGGCAGTAAGACAAACTGCTTATATTCTCACTCTACCTGATTCAGGTGTAATCATGCTGGCGAACACTGAGCATACTTAAAGCTATAAGATGAAATTCTCAATGTAACACTCCCAAGATGGTGCAACATTTTTACAAAAAGCAACTGAGGTCCTGATCCGAATTTAATCCTAACGGTATTAATGATTTGAATTAATGAATGAAGTGAGCTTCCCTCTGAAGTAGTCGAATATTCATATCAGTTTTGTCATACATATTGGGAAGTAACTTCTCTAATGCTATAAATTTTAGATCATCCTCACTATGGTTAGTATCAAGAAAATGGGATACTAGAGGCGCAGAGAGTAAGTGGCTCCAGATCCGGGAGCGATGCTCCAGGATCTGAACTTTCAGAGGGCGACTGGTGCAACCGATATAAAACTTAGCGCATGGGCAGAGGATGGCATATACTACATATTGAGAATTACAATTTGTACACCCTGTAAGTACATGTTCTCGTGATTCCTCCGCAATGATAATGCCCTCGGATGATAGAGGGAGGTGGGCTATGTGGTTCGTGCTGATGCTTTACATAGCCCACCTCCCTCTATCATCCGAGGGCATTATCCTTGCGGAGGCTGTGCAGCATGTCGCTTCGCTATAGAAGCTAAAACTATCAAAATCCCAGGGGAATCACGAGAGCATGTACTTACGGGGTGTACAAATTGTACCAGGCTTTTGTGAGCCCATTGGCCCTTGGCAAGTGCCCAGACATGCCAATCCTGGATACAAGGCTTCGTTGTGAAATCCATCACCTCGTGATCTTGAGGAGCCAGATACTTTAATAGCCAGATACCATAACTGTTCAGTTCCTTGGAGTCAATTAAAGTGATAAAGCATTGGTTCAGAAAAATCACAGCACTGTTTCATTGCATTTCCTTTTGTAGTTTATTGCATTTCAGCCAGAAGATGTTTATCGCCATATTTCTCCAGAGAGCTGCCGGAGCTCCTGCACAGCATTGTAGTCTAAATAAAGGTCTCTTCAACTCTGCAGCTCCAAGAGGACTCAGGCTCTTTCATAAATCCCACTGCCTGTAAATCTGAGAAGGCCCACACCCTACAACATTCCAATGTCGCAGACTAACCTTCTCTAATTACGAGGTGTGCCATTTGTGGACAAGAGACAACTAATCCTTCAGGTGTGTGTGTTATTTTACATTTAGCCCAGATTTCTGTCTCTGCTTATTAAGATATTAAAATGTAATACCAAACCAAAACAAGTCAACAAAACAAGCATTAACTCACAGTCAGGCTTGGTGGGATTATAACGAGCAATTAACATTACATAGTTATTCCAACAAAGCATGTATTCAAAATAACAAATTCAAATCTGAATTCCCTGCCCCTAGATATTGATTTTATAGGTTTTGTGAATGGGGCATCTCCAGCGAGGATCAAGTCAAGCAAGGGTATTTGCATATTGCTGAATCAAGTTACACACCAAGTTATTTATATGATATAAATGCATATTGTTTTCTTGTGGAATTTGTCTCATGTAGCAAATTTCAGAGGGATGACTCACCTTGAAGGCTGGTTCCCTGTCCAAAGTTATGGAGATATAAAGGTAAAGGTCTCTCTTGTTCAAAAACTAGTCTCCATTTACAGCCAAAGAGCCAGCGTTGTCTGTGTCTGCTGATGTTTCCATGGTCATGTGGCAGGCATGACTAGATGCCAGAGTGCACAGAATGCTGCTACCTTTCCCACCATAGATTGCCCTTGCTCGAAAGCCAGTCGTATCCGACTCTAGGGTTCAGTGCTTATCTCTATTTACAGCCAGAGAGCCAGCACTGTCTGCTTCTGCAGACGTTTCCATGGACATGTGGCAGGCATGCCTCAACTCCGGAGTGCACAGAACACTGTTTACCTTCCCACCAAAGTGGTCCCTGTTTGTCTACTTGCAATTTCTTGCTTTCGAACTGCTAGGTTGGCAGGAGCTGGGACAGAGACAGAAACTCACTCCATCGTGCAGTTCTCGGGAATCAAGCTCCGACCTTCCAGTCGTCGAGTTCAGCATCTTAAACACTTGAGCCACTACAGTCCTTTCCCGCCATAGTGGTACATATTTATCTACCTGCAATTTCTCACTTTTGAAGTGCTATGTTGGCAGGACCTGGGACTGATGATGGGTGCGCTCTCTGTCGTGCAGCACTCGGGCCTTGAAATACTGACCTGCCGACCTTCCAATTATCAAGCTCAGTGTTTTAACCTCTAAACCACCATGGCACTTATGGAGACATATCACCCCCACCCCCACCCCCCAAAAAATCACCCTGTCTGGGCAATAGGCCACCTATATTGCTCAGCTCCTGATTTGATGTCATTTCCTGGAATCAGTGGCTATTTCCCATCGTAACTGGTGAGTGCAAGACACCATAGCATAGACCTGTGATGGCGAACCTTGGCACTCCAGATGTTCTTGGACTTCAATTCCCAGAAGCCCAAGCATCCTGTGAATCCACACGAATGGGTTTACTTCTATTCATCCGACCCACGCTGCCCTCGTCGCTCCCGGAAGCTGAAGTAAAACGCACCTGTACGGAAGAAGGGTTAACCCAGAAGAGCCTTAACTGTACGGGCGCATTTTACTTCCGCTTCCGGGAGCAATGAGTGCAGTGTGGGCCGGATGAATCGCAGTAAATCCATTCGTGTGGATTCACAGGGGGCTTGGGCTTCTGGGAATTGAAGTCCAAGAACATCTGGAGTGCCAAGGTTCACCATCACAGGTATAGACGGCATAGCTAGGGAAATCAGAGCCTAAGGCAAAAGGTAATTGTCATGTTTGTATAAATGTACACAGAGAGGGGGAAAGACAGAGATTCACTCAACAGCAGAATTTGGGGGAAATTATGGTAACTTACCTTCTGATAAGAGGCACGCAGGAGGGGGCTAGTTTTGGGAAACCTGATATGGCACAGCACCCACTTGCTGAAAGGGACCAGCCAGTCCTGTCACCAGCTTGTGAAGGCTGATTCATACAGATCCGAAAATCAAGTGATTCTCCCTGGTCTGTACATCTCAGGTTGTGAATCTGAATGCACTTTCCTCAAAATATCTGTAAGATCTAGGTCTGCTCTTGATGTAAAAAGAGGCAGAACTTGGGATTTTTACTGTTTCTAGACCACTCAGAATCTCCTATCTGGCACAACCAGTGCATGTTGTAGTGGAAACAAGGAATACTTGTGCACACTGAAAATGGGCATCTAGGTCATAAATAAAGGTGTACAGTTGAATTCTGGGACTCTCTATGGTTTCAACTTTGCTTTAAAAAAAAAGCCCAGGCATTTGTTTGTTTTTGCACATTAAGCTCCTCTTACTAGACAAAGATTTAACAAATGTTTTGGCCACAAGAGAAATTATCTCATTCCCTCAGAGCAAAGATTTCCCAGGTGATGATTAACTGTAAGATCACAGAGATTAAAGCTAGCAAAGAGCTATATGGTCAGGTCATCCCTCCCTGAGGGCAGAGGCGGAAGTGTTCATTATGGTATATTTCTCTACTTTCTTGTCCAGTCTCGTTTGGGTGGCTCAGACAAAGAAGCTTTCAGAAATTCCATCCAGAAACCACCCTTTTACTGCTTGCCTTTTGTGTCTTGAAGAGTTTTTATCCATTCCTTGACTCAGGTTATTGTTCTACCAAAAGAGTAGCTAGCTTTTATGTTGAGCATTCTTTGCTATGACCAGCTGCCATGCCAAGTTTCTGCTGAACCAGTGAGGATTGTGGGAGGAGAGTCTGAGGAGAAACAGGGTTGGTGGCACATGGTACTTTGAAAGGCCGAGGGAAGTTATTGTTTTATGTGCACCATCTTTAAAGCCTAGGGATTCACACAAGAGAATAACCATGTCTCTCAAATGAGAAGTGCCCTGAACACATTATATGTCTCCATAACTTTGGAAGAAATACACATGTTGTTGTTGTTTTGTTGTTGTTTTTATGATCTGTTCTGAAGCAGCTGGACTTAGGTCTGCACTATAAATTAGTTCCCCATTTAAATTAAATTTAGGTTTTGTTGAATGCATGGATGACAAACAACGAAATAGACAGTACAGCAAGGAGTGGTCCCGTTCAGCTTTCCAGACAGATAAAAATGCCCTTTTTCAAGATGCTCCATTCCACTCTCTGCTTCTTTCCCCCACAGAGTTTTATTTTCACACCCAGATATTTAGCAATACATGAACATACTCAAAAGTACATCCAAGCATCAATCACCAATATTCAGTTCTTACTGTATAGTCATGATGGCGAACCTTGGCACTCCAGCTATTCTTGGACTTCAGGTCCCAGAAGCCCAAGTCACTGTGAATCCACATGAACGGGTTTACTGTGCGTGCGCACAGCGATGAGAACAAATAGGTCAATCTGGGAATTGAAGTTCAAGAACAGCTGGAGTGCCAAGGTTCGCCATCTCTGCCATATAGGAATGGTCCTTGCCCTTATGCTAAGAACTTGTTTTGCTCTCACAAAATTGAAAAATATTTTGACTGAAGCTGTCACTGGAAAGTCAAATCTTTCTAATCTGATTCACAGGCTGTATTATATTTGAAATTGCAGCCAATGCTCAGATAGGGAGCTCCAGATTGTTTTGTGAACTCATGGTTTATACTGGATGGGATGGAAGTTGCATTCTAGCCCACAACACCCCTTCTTTCTTTTCTTCCTCTGCTCCCGCTAATACTGATCCTTCTTAGCTCCGGCTTCATCTTTGCTGACCCTTTATTGTCTGTGGAACTAGTTGGGTCAATAATGTGGAAAATAATAATGATGACCTATTGATAAGGTGATAGAGCAATCTAGCACTAATCTTATATAAGATTTTTTTTAAAATTCAGAGGACAATTGAGGGAGAGGAAAGAATGTAAAGGTATGTTCCCCTGTCTTGAACATCATGCTCCAACTGCTTACATTCTGAAACACCATCTACATATACACACGGTATCGAAAGCTGCTGAGAGGTCAAGAAGAGCAAGGACAGAGGGGTTGTCTCCGTCCTGCTCCCGCCAGAGATAATTCAAGAGTGCGACCAATGCCATCTCAGTTCCATAACCGGGCCTGAATCCTGACTGGAATGGGTCCAGATAATCTGAATCATCCAGAACCCCCTGGAGCTGTCGCGCCACTGCTTTTTCCAACACCTTCCCCACGTTACTGAAATGCCATCTACATATACACACCCTACATATACACACACTATGAAGAGAGTGCAAAAGCTGGCTTGAGACTCAATTATCAAGAAAACCAAGATAATAGCAAAAGGCCCTATCAGTCCCTGGAAAATAGATGGGGAAGAAGTAGAAGCAGTGACAGATTTTACTTTCTTAGGATCAAAGATCACTGCAGATGGGGATTGCAGCCATGAAATAAAAAAGGCAACTAATTATTGGGAGGCAAGCTATGAGAAACCTGGGGAACATAGTAAAAAGTAGATATATCACCTTGCAAACAAAAGTTCGCATAGTCAAAGCAATGGTATTCCCAGTGGTGATGCATGTTTGTGAGAGCTGGACCATTAGGAAAGCTGAGCGCAGAAGAATAGACGCCTTTGAAATGTGGTGTTGGAGGAGAGTTTTGAGAGTCCCCTGGACAGCGATGAGAACAAATAGGTCAATCTTAGAAGAAATCAACCCTGACTGCTCCTTAGAAGGTCAAATAGTAAAAATGAAGCTAAAGTACTTTGTACATCAAATGAGAGGAGAGGATTCACTCGAGAAGGCCTTGATGCTGGGAAAGGTGGAGTGCAAAACAAGAAGGGGGCGGCCAAAAATGAGATGGCTAGATAGTATTGTAGACGCAGTGGGCACAGGGCTGGGCGGGCTGAGGAGAATGGTGGAGGACAGGGATGCGTGGAGGTCAATGGTCCATTGGGTCGCAAAGGGTCGGAACCGACTGTGCGACTGAACAACAAAATGTTTACAAGAATATATCACAATTAACTACTTGGGGAAAATCCTGCTTGAGTTGTTCCAGCTTGAAAAATTTGAAGACTCCCAGCAGCAGAGAAAATAACTTGGTCAATTCAGCCTGTGCATCCTGTGGTCAGTAAAAAAAATATCAAATTCACCTATTCTATAAGTGTGGGGGTGGGGGTGGGGGGAATCCCACAGTGTTTGACCATGTAGTCATAGCCTAAGTATAGTTTGATTTGGCAAGAATGCCTAAGATGAATTGGTGACACGCAGCTCCCTCTCCTCATTTTTGCACTCCCTGCCACCCGCTGCTGCCACATGAACATCCTAGGGGTGGCTGACAGAATTTGTTGCCTAATCTGGGATTTATTTCTTTTTTCTGCTCTGTCAGGAACTCTTGATCTGGGGCAGGAGAGAAAAGTCTCCGATGAGGGTTTAAGTTCTAAATCCTTCTTTCTGAAAGCACAAGGCATTTGTGCACGGCAAAAATATCTGACAGGCATTGGACCCAAGGGAGGATCAGCTTCAAGAAGCTGTGCCATTGATCGTTCTGCATCTTTCACTCCATTTCCTGCAGCGTCTCTAAATCCTAGTAGGTGTAATTTCCCTTAGCAGCTGCCTTGACAGAGAATAACCTAGATTTCCATTATCCATCAATTCCCGTAGGCAACCCTCAAAAAGGCAAACCCTACAAAGATGACTGGCCAAACACGCTGGTCTGCTCTGGGCAAAGAAGAGACCCCACCCCCATCATTCCACATAGAAGAGGCAACTGAATTAGCAGGTGAATCTTACTTCAGCATTGGCAGTATAATATGTTTCTATACCGCACTGAAAGTAGCAGTCTAGCTTTGGGAGCAGAGGGGAGGTGGTGTACCATACTCAGCTCTGTTCGGGGTAGCCTTCTTTCGGATAGGCTGCCTCACTTGGACTATTGATAGAATTATCCATATCTGCCTCGGCCATGTCTCTCTAGTCTTCTTTCATTAGGTTGTAACAACCGTCATGAATGGTTGATTACGAAAGGGAAGGGAAGCCTCTTCTATTGCATGTTGTTCTTCCATGAAATATTAAGACGGGTTGCAGGGACACAGTCTAGGGCTTCATGACCAAAACATTGTCCAGAACTAAGTGATCTACCTTTATCTTCCAAGCAGAGAGAGGGAACAATACCAAGATACAAAGTTCTGCTGGAAAACAGTCCTTTACTTTGTATTGCAAATCTGATTTGTTTGATTTGATTTGATTTATTCGATTTGTATGCCGCTCACTCAGCATACGCCGACTCAGGGCGGCTCACAAAAATCACAACATGAATCAACAATATACAAAGCAAATATACAATAATACAATATACAAAATTCAATCTACAAAACAACACAATAGTAAACACAATAATACAATATAAACAATAATTATACCATATTCATCCTACAAGTGCATATATCATAATATAAAACAGTACAACAAAACAAAAGTACAACAACTTCTCCACTCCAGTCGCAGGCAAATCCGAGGGCGGCGGCAGCGAAGTCCTGCCATGCACCACCATAGCGGCCTTTTGTACACTGGCCCGGGGCAGGGCTCAGGACGGCGGTGATGGTGGAGGGTCCCAGCGCCTGTCACCGCAGCGGCCTCTCCATCCCAGCTGCCAGGAAATCCAGGGGGCAGCAGAGTCCCACCGCCGTAGCGGCCTTTTGTGTTGTGGCCTGGGGCAGGGCCCAGGATGCCCTTACTATCTAGTACCATCCACGATCCACTTCATTTATCCCCGCCCCACCTCCTGGGTGGGATTTCAACCTCCTCTCTCACCTCCCCATTGGCGGAAGGGTTGGGTGGGGAAGCAGCATTGCCATTGGTGCCGATGCCATGGGGGTGCGAAGGGAGGGGCTTGCCCACAACAGCATGTGTGCCCCCAAAAAGAGCTCTGTGTGCCACCTCTGGCATGTGTGCCATAGGTTCGCCACCACTCGTCTATGTCAAAGGGATTTTTTCTTATATCACTCCCAAAATGTGGGACAGATGCTTTATCTCTTTCTCCCTCTATCCTGGGTTTTCTAAAATATTTTTTTTCCAATTATTCTTAGCAGTTTTAGCCTTATTTTAATGTTTGAACATAGTTTTAGGTTTGATTTCTGTGTTCTTTGGTACAGTTTTTTGTTTTATTCTGATCTACTGAGAGCTGGTGTGATGATCTTTGTGAAAAGAGAGTAGACAAATGTTTTTAAAGACTAACCAAATAAAATATTGTTTTTCCTACTCAATCTGCTCATAGTTCTAAAATAAACAGGTGTGATTGTTCAGAACAGAACTCTTACAGTGCCAGTTTTTAGAACATCAAATTATATGGCAAGGAATGCATAGTCATAAGTTATGTGTTATGATAGCATTGAATGTAACTGGTTTTTTTCCTCAAAAATATAAGATCAGCTGGTCTTGGTTCCTGAATCCAACTTTATTTCAACTCCGTTGGCTATGCTTGCTTTGGATATGAGTTGCAATCGAGCAATAATCAAAGGCCCATATGTCCTTCAACCTGAGCATTACTCTAATGTAAGTTTGTGAAGATCTGTTGAATCAGAGGTTGCTTATTCTTCTTCCATTTCTAGGCCAGACGTGAAACTCCAAAAATGAAGGAACCTTTTGGTGAGTTCATTTGAAGTTCCTTTTGCCTGACCTAGTGTGAGAAAGATTAGCTGGCAACACAAGGTTGCCATTAACAGGGTACACCTGATTGTGGTTCAAAAATGCCACAATTTCAAGGAGGCTCTTTCTGTGTACCCAGAGGTTGCTAATATAATAGCAGCCAACTGTCCCTAGCTTGGCATTGTTCCAGAGATATTTTGCAAGGTCATTCTCTGTCATATGATACTAGACTATCAGGACACTTTGGCCAATTCAACAAAATGATTATAATGTTCTTAAGAAGCCTACATTTTGAACATTACTCTTATGAGCTTCAAGAAGGTATCTCCACAATGTCATAGGACCACAGAAATGACTACATGTTTCAACAAAGCTTTGAGCTTTCCTTGATCATGGAGGCCATATCCATGGCAATCTTCAAAGTGTTAACTGGAATGGTCACAGTCACTTGTTTTCGCTGAAATTTGCATTATATATTTGATACCTTCTTTCCCTGAAATGTTTTCAAAGGCACAATTGCCAGTGGGTAACATCGTGAACATCCAAGTAAATGATCACATGCCAGTGTTAAAAGCTTTGCTTAATTTAAACTAGATTGAAGCCTGAGGCAAAGTAAACAACAACAGAAGTCCAGCCGAGAATACATGAAAGACACACAAAAACCAGCATTTACACATACAGTTTATTGAACGGGGGCTTCTGAATCACAGTGTCTGCCTCTTGGGTTTCAACCCACTGTGAAATCCTTACTTCAAGAAATGCACTACTGTCTAAGAAGCCTTGAAAACTGAAACATGGAGAAAGGATCTGTTCAAATGCATCTGTCACGTGGGGTTGTAATGTCGGGATGAGGGGTAAAGATATGACAGTAATCTGCAGATATTACCAGCAAAGAATATATCTATGTAAAATTGTAGCAATCGGGCAGTGTTCTAATTTTGCTCCCTTAGGTGTTCGAAAGGCATGCTTTAACTTGCCCAGTTCTAAATGGAATTCAACTGTGTGTAAAACACACACCAGATTCAAGATATTTTGAAATCGTGCAAGGGTATGGAACAATGCTGCAATACAGTTCTTTGTTATGCTAATAATCGCTTGCCAGCTGCTTCAAGCTGCCCTGCAATCATAGCCAAGAGGCAGACAACTCATTAGAGAGAAATAGAGGCAGGGTAGGGGAAGAAAAGAAGACAACCTTCTCTACCTTCTGTTAAAAATTCTGCTACTTCCAACACTGCAAGCTTAGAACAATTAATTTCTTCTCATTACTCATATTTTGATACCCTCCTAGGTCCTTGTCTAATTGAGAAAGTATCATGCACATAAAGTTTAGTGTCTTGCACGGAAGACAAAGAAGGAGTCGCAGGAAGGACTAACACAGGTTTATTCATTGATGCTCAGCACGAACATGTGGTAATGAGGGAGATACATCTCATTATATACCATAACACAATACATTTGAATCTTGTTGCACGGTAGCTTATTGGCTGCTACCGGCGTGGCCTCGCCCAGGTCACGCCTCTCTTCTGCAGTTGTTTTCTCTTCTGCAGTTGTTTTCTGTAGCTCCTGATCATGTGGGGAAATTCCCGCGGCTGTTTGTGATTTGGGCAATGTGGACCATGTGAGACTGAACGCTCGCAGCTGCCCTCTATGGGCGGCTTGCTCGCGTTCCTTAACAGCTGAGATACATTGTGATTGTGGACTGGTTACATTCATATATTTAAAGTAACATTGTACATGCATACATAACATCCCTCCCCCCTAGGATGGGACGAAGTCCCTCAACCATTGTGGCTTGCCGCATGTGCGCCTGGGGCATGCGGCCGCTTGACTTAACACAGGGGAGCCGGAGGCTCCTGGTTCCGCAGAGTCCTGCCCTGCAATGGAAAGGGGGGACTCATTAGCGGCTCGGCGTGGCGTCTGTGGTAACCTTGCATTGGGGGACGGGAATGGAATGAATAGTTGGGAAGTGAATCCCTGCCTGCCGTTTGAGGAGTTTGGGGACACCCCCCCCCAGTACGAATCTCGGGACCGACGAAAAGGCCCTCATGGCCTCGCCACCCCCCGCTGCCTGTCCGGGCGTTCTAGAGACTGTGGTGGGCGGACTCGCCCCTGTTGCCTGTCTTGGGGGTGTTGGTCTCCGGGGAGCAGGAGCTATTGTATACTCCAAAACAAAAGGGCTAGGGGGACTGGAAGTACCAGGGGCTGAACTGAAACCCCTCTTCTCGCTAGGACGGGTGGGGGACCACTCCGCTACATCCCCCTGGTACTGCAACTCATAATCATCATCAAACTGATCCCTCTCTTTGAAAGTATCCTCCTCTGTGTCTCCCCCTTGGGTAATGCGGGTGGGGGAGGAACGCTGATTCCCCCTCGCCGGTGACTCGCCTTCGGAGTTGGTCGGCGTGCCTTCTCCAGAGTAGACCTGAACTAGTCTCGATCCTGTAGGATACCGGCCCCGTTTGCTCAACAATTGTCCCTGGCACCCACGCTGGCCCCGAGGCTGCGTAGTTTCTGCAGTGAACCGGGTCCCCTACCGCAAAACTTTTGGAGCTCTCTCCCCCTATGCTTATGTTTCTCCCTTCATCCTCCAACCTGGACGGATCCATCTGGTCAAACAGTGTTACCGGACGCCTCCTCATGAGGAGTTCGGCTGGGGAAAAACCTGACGCTAAAGGGGTTGTCCTGTAGCAGATGAGGAACTGGCACAGATGCAGGTTCAACTCACCGGGACCCATGCGCCGCAGTGCGTCTTTCGTAGTGCGCACTTGGCGCTCTACCTGACCGTTTGTGGCAGGGTGAAACGGGGCAGCGGTTATGTGCCTGACGGCGTTCCTCTCCATAAACGTCTTGAACTCTGCCGATGTGAAGGTACTTGCGTTATCGCTCACAAGGACGTCTGGCAGGCCGAAGCAGGCAAACAGCTTTCGCAACTGTTTAATGGTTGCGGCAGAGGATGTGCTGTTCATGGGGATTACCTCCAACCACTTGGAGTAGGAGTCGACTACCAGGAGAAACATGGACCCGCGGAAAGGGACGGCGAAGTCGACATGGATCCGGGACCATGGCCCGCGGCCCGTATCCCATTCCCTATGGGGTAACCGGGACTCCTCGGGCCGAGAGCTCTGGCAGCTCTTGCACATGCCCACTAGGCGTTCTATGTCCCCGTCTATCTGGGGCCACCAAAAGAAACTCCTGGCCAGAGCCTTGGAGCGCACGATCCCGGGGTGGCTGGTGTGCAGTAGCCTCAGCACCTTGGCTCTCAGCTTCTCTGGGATAACCACCCGCTGGCCCCAGAGTAAGCAGCCCCTTTCCAGAGAAAGCTCAACTCTGCGCCTGAAAAATGGCTTGAAATGTTCCTCGGGGGGAGAGGTGGGCCACCCTTTTCTAACCCAGGAACTAACTTGGGCCAGGATCTTGTCGGCCGCCGTGGCCTTGGCGAGGTCGGCCGGCACAATTGGGGGTGAGTCGAGAGACTCAATCAGCAGGACTTGGTGTTCCTGCTCTACCTCACATGTGGGGTCCCCTAAACTAGGGAGAGGGGATCAGGACAGGGCGTCCGCATGGGAGATCTCCTTCCCTGGGCGATAGACCAGCTCATATTGGTAGGCGTTGAGAAAAATGGCCCAACGCAGCATCCTGGGGGATAGAATTTGTGGGGTTGGTTTGCCGGTAGTGAAGATCCCCAGCAGCGGCTTGTGATCCGTCACTACCGTAAACTCGCGGCCGTATAAAAAATCGTGGAACTTCTTGGTTCCCGCGATTATTGCTAGGGCCTCCCTATCTGTTTGCGCGTAATTGCGCTCGGCTTTCGAGAGGGACCTTGAGTAGTACGCCACCGGGGCTTCCCTCCCGCTCTCCACCACGTGGCACAGGACCGCCCCCACCCCCACCGGGGACGCGTCACAGACTAGCACCACTGGTTTTTTCGGATCAAAATGGGTCAGGACCGCATCCGAAGACAGGAGTGACTTAAGCTCTTTGAATGCCCTCTCCTGCTTGTCCCCCCACCGCCAAACCGCATCCTTCTTAAGTAGCGCGTGCAGTGGCTCCGCGACCGATGCCTTCCGAGGCAGGAAGGAGTGATAGAAATTTAGGAGCCCTAGGAATGACTGCAGCTCCGGTTTCGCGGTGGGGCGAGGGGCGTCTCTCACGGCCGCTACCTTGGACTCGGAGGGTTTGATTCCGTCCGGGGTTACCTTAAACCCTAGAAACTCTACCTCCCTCACGAAGAATACGCACTTGTCCCTCCTCAATCGAAGTCCTGCCCTCTCGAACACTGAGAGAACCCCATCTAGCCTCTTGGCTAACTCTAATTCGCTCCCCGCTGTTATCAACACGTCGTCGAAGTATGGGAGGACGCCTGGAAGCCCCTTCAAAAGGCGTTCCACGAGGGACTGGAAAATTCCGGGGGCCGAATTCACGCCAAACTGAAGGCGCGTTACCTCCCCCCATGTAGCGTGGCCAGCAAATGGCTGACCACGGGCACCGGGTATGCATTTGGCCGAATGGCCTTATTTATCGTACATTTATAGTCCGCACAAATTCTGACCTCCCCATTTGACTTGAGGGCTGTAACAATCGGCGTTTCCCACTCCGCCGAGTCAACTGGAACCAAAATCCCCTGCCCCACCAATTTGTCCAGTTCCGCCTCAATCTTGTCCTTGAGGGCGAAGGGCACTCTCCTTGGCTTGAGGCGGATGGGCCGGATTTCTGGGTCCAGCTCAAAGGAAACCGGGGGCCCCTTGTATTTCCCGAGCCCCTTCTTGAAAACGTCCGGGTGTGCGTCGCACACGTCCCGCATTGGGTCAGTCTCGATGGCGTTAATGCCGGACAGTTCGATCCCCAGGGGAGCAAACCACTGCGTTCCCAAAAGGCAGCACCTCCCCCTTTTAGGACCACTAGGGGCAGTTTCTCGGAGTAGTTCTTGAACTTCACCTTGACGTTCCCCACCCCCAACACTGGGATCCCATTTCCCTGCACGTCCCGTAGATTGGATCTCATGGCCCGCAGTTTGGGCCGTTTCTCTGGGGGAATGCGCATAAACTCTTTTTGGGACAGGATGGAATAAGAAGACCCCGAGTCTATCTCCATCCTCACTGGGACCCCCTGCAACAGTACCTCTATGAAGAACCGCCGGTGCTCCAGGCCCACGTGGTTCACGCCTTCCTCGCTGTGGCCGGCTGAGACCTTCCTGGTGCCGGCCGCCTTTCGTTGGTGCGTCTGGGAATGGCTGGAACTGCCCTTGTCCTCGACTCGCCCGCGCCTGCATACTCGGGCGATGTGTCCCTTTCGGCCGCAGTTGTGGCACTAGGCCTTCCGGAACGGACACCTCGTGCGGTCGTGGGCCGCCCCACAACCGTCGCAGCGGCGGTCCTGCCATTCTCGGGTCTGCCGCTTCTCACCTCGCTTCTTGATCCTCTGGACGTCGTCATCCTCGCTGGAGTAGGGATCCGCTGTCGTGGAGGACTCCTCGGACGACGTTGGTGCAGTGGCGGGCGGCTTGGGGGCCCGCCAGGCCGCCTTTGCTGGTGTCCGCCGGGCCGCCTGCACTGGTGATTTGGCCCTCTTGGACGTGGCCCCTCGAGACTTGAATAGCCGGACGCCGCTCCTGGCCTCCTCGGCTGCTTGCGCCTCCAGCAGTACCTCGTTGAACGTGAGGCGCTGGTCGCGGGTCATGAGCCTCCTCTGAAGCTCCTCGTCCCTCAAGCCGCACAGCATGCGGTCACGGAGGGCCTGGTCCAGGTCGTCCCACTGGCAATGCACCGCTGCAAGCCTGAGGGCCGCCGCGTAGGCGGACACGGATTCGCCCGGTCACTGGTCTCGCCTGTGGAACGCGACCCGGGCTGGGAAGATAGAGACGGGCGGCTGGAAGTGCTCACGCAGCCTCTCCAGGATACGGTCAATGGGCACCTCGTCCACCTTTCGGGGGGCCACCAGGGTCATCATGATCCTCAGCGTGGCCGGCCCCACCTGAGACAGGAAGTGGGAGCGCATCTTCGCGTCGTCGTCGACGCCTGCAGCCTCCATGGCGTGCCAAAACTGGCACTCGTAGAGCTCCCATTGTTCGGGCTCGCTGACATCGAACTGGTACGGCTTGACCTTGGGATTCGCCATCGATCCCACCTTCGTCGCCAATTTAGTGTCTTGCACGGAAGACAAAGAAGGAGTCGCAGGAAGGACTAACACAGGTTTATTCATTGATGCTCAGCACGAACATGTGGTAATGAGGGTGATACATCTCATTATATACCATAACACAATACATTTGAATCTTGTTGCACGGTAGCTTATTGGCTGCTACCGGCGTGGCCTCGCCCAGGTCACGCCTCTCTTCTGCAGTTGTTTTCTCTTCTGCAGTTGTTTTCTGTAGCTCCTGATCATGTGGGGAAATTCCCGCTGCTGTTCGTGATTTGGGCAATGTGGACCATGTGAGACTGAACGCTCGCAGCTGCCCTCTATGGGCGGCTTGCTCGCGTTCCTTAACAGCTGAGATACATTGTGATTGTGGACTGGTTACATTCATATATTTAAAGTAACATTGTACATGCATACATAACATAAAGGCAACTGCACAGTGTGTTTTTATTCTCTAGTGGGCTGTTCTCTCCATCAGTTGTATTCCTGATTTCAGTGGTGTGCCCAGGGATACAGGGACTCATCCCGGTGCACCCCAATGACTGGCGCCCCTCAGAGGCAGGCAGAGGTCATGGGAATGTATGGGATTTCTCCCCCCAACCTTCCAATAGGCGCCCCCATCACTTCCTGGCCAACCCCTTCCCAGGGTGCCCAGCACACCCCTGGCTGATTTCACAATCAATGCACAATTGGGCATATTAAGGACAGTTCACTGGAGGAGCAGCAGGGAAAGCTTGTGCAATTGTCTGCAGTGTAATTTTCCAGGATTTGGGCCTCTGTAATCAAAGATGGGGACTGGAGTGGCCTAGTGGTTAAGGTGCTGAACTTGATGACTGGAAGGTGGGAAGGTCAGCAGTTTGAGACCTGGTTACTGCACAATGGAGTGAGCTCCTTATCTGTCCCAGCTCCTGCCAATCTAGCAATTCGAAAGCAAGAAATTGCAAGTAGATAAATAGGGACCACTTCGGTGGGAAGGTAAACTGCATTCTGTGCTCTCTGGTGTCTAGTCATGCCTGCCACATGTCCATGGAAACATCTGCAGACACAGACAGCACTGGCTCTTTGGCTATAAACAGAGATGAGCATTGAACCCTAGAGTCAGATACTGTACGACTGGCTTTCAAGCAAGGGCAACCTTTACCTAAACTAAAACACAGTTATCTTTCGGTATATGTCCCCCACCCCACCCAGTTTTGGAAAAGCAATTCTCAAATTAAAATATATGCACAAAAATACAAATTGTAATGAAAATAACATGCAAAAACACATAGATTATAGCACCAAACAGTAGAGCTGGATACGACTGGCTTTTGAGCAAGGGCAACTTTTACCTCAGCGTCTTAACCAATAAGCCACCACAGAAAATGTACATAAATGTAAGCATTGATTACATGCAGAGATGGGAAAAGTTACTCTTTTTTAACTTCACCTGCCTGAATATCCTGGCCAGCATTACCAGCTGGGTTCTCTGAGAGTTAATGTCCAAAAAGTGTATTTTTTCAGCTCTGATTGAGCAAATGGATTGAATAGTATACATACAAATGCATAAAAACTGGTTCTGTACCCTTGAGAAAATTTTCTCTAATCTTCCCTTCTTCCAGAGCAGATACATAACTTATCCATTAAAACAATTAGAGCTAAGAAGTGAATTGACTATGAAAGCCAGAGGTACTTTATATCACCATTTTGCTTTCACTTACATTCCTAAATAATATTCATTATCAGTTTCCACATTAATAAAGCTTTATACAGGTCCAATCAGTCCCTGGAAAATAGATGGGGAAGAAGTAGAAGCAGTGACAGATTTTACTTTCCTAGGATCTAAGATCACTGCAGATGGCGACTGTAGCCATGAAATAAAAAGACGACTAATTATGGGAAGACAAGCTATGAGAAACCTGGGGAATATAGTGAAAAGCAGAGAAATCACCTTGAAAACAAAAATTCGCGTAGTCAAAGCAATGGTATTCCCAGTGGTTATGTGTGGGTGTGAGAGCTGGACCATTAGGAAAGCTGAGCGCAGAAGAATAGATGCCTTTGAAATGTGGTGTTGGAGGAGAGTCCTGAGAGTCCCCTGGACAGCAAAGAGAACAAATAGGTCAATATTAGAAGAAATCAACCCTGACTGTTCATTGGAGGGACAAATAGTGAAGCTGAAGCTAAAGTACTTTGGACATCAAATGAGAAGGGAGGACTCACTTGAGAAGGCCTTGATGCTGGGAAAGGTGGAGGGCAAGAGAAGAAGGGGGCATCCAAAGATAAGATGGATAGATGGTATTGTGGACACAATGGACACTGAGCTGGGTGGGCTGAGGAGGATGGTGGAGGACAGAGGTATCTGGAGGAAAATGGTCCATGGGGTCGCAAAGGGTCGGAATCGACTGTGCGACTGAACAACAACAACAACAACTACTACTACTACTACTACTACTACTACTACTACTACTACTACTACTACTACTACTACTACTACTACTACAACAACAACAACAACAAAGCTTTATACTAGTGTTTCCCAGCATGGGACATTAATTCCCAGAAGCCTAAGTCAGTACATTGGCTGATCAGTGGTTTAGGGAATTGACTTAGACTTCTGGGAATTGAAGTCCAAAAACCAAAGGTTGGGAAACACTGCTTTAGACAGATAGTTCTTAATAAGAGGTTTTGTTTAGAGTCTCCCTTAGACCTACATAACTCAGTGAACATTCCACATAAAACTATTTCCAGCCATTACAGATCAAATAGTTCCATTAACTCCAAATATAAAACTTTCCAATGGAAGCAATTTGCAAATTCAGCTACAAATGAAGAGACAAATCGTTCAGATATCAAGTGGTATACATGTATTTTTGAATTAGGCCTACTGTAATTTGAATGACTTTAAGAAGCTGAAAAACATTTTCTAGTCAAACATCCTTGTCTTGTGTTCTGATAGAGAAATTCTGCTTTAAGATGGAAAACAAAAGAAATAATGCTATTAAAGGTTTTAAAAAATTCTTTCTCATCCCAAAAGATGGGTAAAATACATGATGGGAATGCATAGAATTACAGAGGGTGGGGAGAATATTAAAACAGTGGAATTTACTACTGCAAGGAATAGTTAAGGCCACCAGCTCAGACAGCTTTAAAAGAGGATTGGGCAATTCACAGAGGATAAGGCTCTATGATGAAGCTGAGGCTATTATACTTTGAGAAGCTGTCATACTTCATGAGAAGTCTCTGGAAAAGACAATAATGCTGGGAATGATTAAAAGGAGCAGGAAAAGAGGAAGACCAAGTAGGATTTGGATTGACTCCCTAAAGTAGGGGTTCCCAACCTAAGGCCTGTGGGCCGTATCTGGCTTACGGTGCCATCTCATGTGGCCTCCCATCCCTCCAAGGGCATTTGAGAAACAAAATGACCGCCCCTTTAAAGCTATTGGGACAAAATGGCCACCACCACCTATCGTGTACACAGGGCAAAATGGCTCTATGGCCCTCTAAGCCATACCCGTCAAGTGCAGCTCTGTAAAATACGGGACCTGCGCTGAACCCTTCTGTGCATGCGCATGCATAATAACTACTTTCCCCGCCGGTCAAATTACATGATGGTGGTGGGAAAGTGGAGGAAGTGGCACGGAAATATGGGAAATCACGGCCAATCCGGGATACTTGACAGGTATGCTCTAAGCTGATTAAGAGAGTGTGACCCATCCCCTGGCTTGAAAAGGTTGGGAACCCCTGCCCTAAAGGAAGCCATAGCCTTGGGTTTACAAAAGCTGAGCAGGGCTGTGGAGGACGAGATCAGCCATTCATAGGGTCGCCATAAGTCAGAAGCAACTTGCTGGTGAACAGCAGCAGCAACAGCAACCATGCAATCAATAGCTTCTAATCATAATGGCTGTGCATTGCCCCCAGTATCAGAGGCAGTATGCCTCTCCCTACCAAAGGATGAGAAAAATGAGAAGAACAATGATCTCCTGCTAGTGTTTTTCCTAAAATTGTCTAATCGCCAAGTGTTCAAGATCAGCAGCTCCCTGTTCTGTGAGATTTTAGGTCTCTCAGCTGAGACCAAGGCCAAGTGAGAGGGATGTTTCTGATGTCACAGTCCAAACAACTGGAAATGAAGCAAGTACAGCACACATTGAACGGATGAGCTACAATCTGGGATTGGGTAGTGATGAGTGTACAGGCTTTAAGGATAGCTGTCACACAATGCGATTTGTCTGGGTACCTGGACCCCAGAGAAACAATAGCAATTCAATAGCAATTTGTCTCACACTTCATGATGTCTACTGTTGTCCTTAACTGACATATGAAATTGGAGTAATGGACTAGGGCTGTGCCATGGATACTCACAGGGGGTGGAACCAGACAAACCACGACTTGCGTGGCCATTGGTGAGGGAAATTTTACTTGAGCAGCTTACACACCATTTAAATGGAACCACCTGGGCTATAAAATAGTGAGGGGAAGGAGAAATTTCAAGGGGAAGGTTGAAGAACAAAAAAATAGTTTTTTTAGTTGGTTAACTTGTACTAAGATTAGTACAAGGAACAACATCATCAGGAAACTCACAAACTATAAGTGGACAACTCAAGCATCCATGCTGAGTACATTAGCTTTGGCCCTGAGCATCTCCACAGCAGAGTATGCTGCTCCAGTATGGAGCACATCCACACAAACAAAACAAGTTGACATTGCTGTGAATGAAGTGACAGGATACCTCAAAGCTACACCAGTTGAGAAAATATATCCTCTTGTTGGTATCACTCCACCTAAGATAAGGAGAGAAGTAGCAGTGGATGGCAAGATAATTAAGCAAGAGAATGACCCTCAACAGCCTCTTAATTGATATGTGCCTCAAATCCACTGGCTCAGAACAAGGAAGAGCTTTATGGCAAGAACAAACACTCTTGAGGGTATACAAGAGCAAACCCAAATTAGAAGATGGAGGAAGGAGCTTGATAGGCAAGGAACATTAAAGAAGGATATAGGCACACTGAATAGGATGAGAGTTGGAGTCCCTAAATGCAAGAACAACATGCTCAAGTGAGCAGCTGGCAGACAACAACACGCTCTGTGAGTGTGGAGAGATACAGAATCCGGCTCATTTACTGGTCTGCAAATTACTGCCAGAAACATGAACCAATAAGGATTTAAGTTTTGCAAATGACAAAGCCAAGAAAGTGGCTTCAATTTGGCAGTTCATAGTTTCATCAGGACACAAAAGAAACAGAAGATTTCCAGACATACAAAAATGCCCCTTTCCAAGGTACTCCATCCCATTTTGACAGTCCAGGGTTTGATCAGGACACAAAAGAAATTAGTTAATTCACAGAAAAAAGGACTTAGGAGAAGATAAACCAGAGAAAAGGGGTTTGATTAAATTTATGAAGTACTTCTTTTGAAGCATAGTTATGGAGTATCTTCTTTTAGCGGCAGCTAAAAGTTAATTGCTTTGCACTAGAGCAGTGGTCCAGAAAAAATATTACTTAGCGCCCCCTGGAAATTAATTTTTTAAAATTTTAATAGCAATTAATAGGAAAGATATATGTATTAATGTTTCTACCTTTTTCGTAAAATATAGTAAAGAAAGGTGTAAATTAGAAACATTGAACTTTGAAATTATGAAACTATTTATTGAACTCAGAATAGAATGGAAGGCTTCATAGCTTCATTTGATAAAACTTTCTGGCAAATCAGGCACATTGGTAATATATTGTTTACAGGCGACTCAATAAAGCCATATTTAAAATATTCGATATTATATTGTCTACATTTTTTCTTTGGTTGAGCCATTATTATCTGTAGAAAAAATAAAAAATTTATGGAGGTAATTTTAATAATATTTTTTTAGTAATTTTTTGAAATATTTTTTTGTAAAAAACAAACTAAAATTAATACTGATGAAATAAGTAAACATGATATTATTAATTGTAAAGCGCATATAATTATTACAAAATAAATAAATAATACTCACCAATTATAGTCACACTATTTGTTAGTTAACCTTAAATTGTCACAATATCACAACAATCTAACCTTTGAGTGAGTTATATTAAGCGTAATAATTACGGGGAAATCTCCTAATTCATAGCGTGCTCCAAAATCTGCTGGTAATACTGCCAGTAGCCAGTACTACCGCTGCCGTTCCAGGCTTTGGCTTTGCGATCGACCAATCGCACGAGTGGCTGTTACCCGCAGCAATGCTCATAGTGCTCACGTGTTTTGGAACGGCAATTCAGTGGCACCACATGAACAGTAGCAGTGCGCGATTGCACATACCTCAATGCAAGTGAGGGAGCATGCGGGAACCGAGCCAATGTCCAGTACATTGTTCAAAGAAAAATTAAGCGTTATGAGCGGAATACATAAATCATTTTTTCTAAATCTTCTCTTCTTTCTTTTATACTATCACCGCCCCCTTACAGTTATCATCGCCCCCCAAATGCACCTGTGGCCATCACCGCCACCCCCGGATCACTGCAGCACCCACCAGGGGGCGGTGGTGTCCACTTTGGGAATCACTGCGCTAGAGCATGCACAATGTGGGAGGAAGGATATTTTATCACTGTTAGTCTTTTTTCTTTTTTTCAAAATCTCTGATAACCTATAAGTGCGATTCACAAGAGACCACAAAGAAAAACAGAGCTGCCTGCTGGAGAATCCTGAGTCCTTACAACAGGGGTGCCCAAACTTTTTGGGCTGTGAGCCGGTTACGTGGTTCAGTGGGCCGGTCATGTGGTTTCTGCCATCAGAAGTGAAAGTAAAATGTGCCTTGCAATCTGTTTTGTAACAGAATGGGATAGATTTTAGGCTGCCATTTTCTCTGCTTGAATCAGGGGTGCCCAAACTACGGCCTGTGGGCCAGATCTGCCCCCCCCCCCCCAAAATGCCAATTCATCTGGCCTGCATCACCCTCATCACTCCCGGAAGCAGAAGTAAAATGGACCCACTTCCAGGAGTGATGAGGGCAGAGGGGCCGGATGAATTGGCATTTGGGGCCAGATCCAGCCCACAAGCAATAGTTTGGGCACCCCGCCTTACAAGTTGGTGGCCTCTCATCCTTCTCACTCTGCCTATCATGTGGCTACCAGTGCAAAAATAGGAAATTTGGAATTTATCTTGAAGCAACACAGGTACCCTTTCTTTTTGTACTCCTAAAACCAATAGCAGCTGCATTATGAGTTGGTTAGGCTCATCATCTAAGAAAGTACTGTTATTACCAGAGAATTGTGTGGCAATTACTTCAGTCTGGTCTTACCATGACAGCATTATCCATTCTTTGAAAAGCCTCATGGATCTCATTCTGACATCCATAATGAATTCTCCACAGCCAACATTTATAGCTGTTCAGTTCACAGTGGCCAAAACCAAGCCTTAGATGGTCTTGGGCGCATCTCTTGCATTCTCAAAACTTAATCTGAACAGGATTAACTGCTTTAGCATTCTAGGGAAGACTGCCAGCACTGTGTTTACATTAAAACAAAACTGGACCTCAGAGAGATATTTTGCAACACCATAAGGGAATCGTTGTGTATCATAGTTCAGACATTCCCCCCCGATATTCTGTTTTTTGTTTTGTTTCCACAAAGCAATGGCTGAAAATGTTGTATATTTGATTATTTCTGCTTGGATTTGCTGCAGATGATGGATTGCATGACCGACACATTTTTAAACTTTCATCAAAGAGCCCATCTAGTTGCCTTTAAAATATGTGTATTTACTGTATACATACTCACAAAAATAATAGGAATTATTAATTATATATCCTTGTCTATCTGTAATAATTATATACAGTAACGGTATAAATTGACCTAGACTTGACTTTTTGTGTGTATAAAGTAAGCCAATTGTCAGTCAGAGCCAGTGAAAGGCAGGTGAATTCATCTCAAGTCTTAAATGTTTATTTTTTGTTTCTAAATTATAGGGAAAATATGTAAACAAAATAAGATACATTGCATTATTAATTAGCACTTTGTGGCTAAAACAGTTCAAGTGAATTTTTAAGAATCTGTTCTGTCCAAAAGTTAAGAGTGTTTTTGGTCTTTGGCATTGTATCTATATATATAAAACAGAGGTGTCGCCTTGTATGTGCTGAATACAAATCTATACCCCTGCACCTATCATGCTGTAACTTGGCACACACGTACCTTGAGCATGCTGGATTGACTCTGCAGGGGTCTGGCATCCCATTTCGGGGTTTGCACCTCAAAAAAGGGGAAAAGGAGTGGGAACTAGGACCCCCATGGTGCCTTGGGTGGAAAAAAAACCCATGATCCCTTGGGCGCCCAAAACAAAAAGATCAGCTCAAAACAAAAAGACCGTTCTGCAGGAGCGGCGTCACAGAGTGGCAGGCGGGGCCCAGATACTGGGTGGTACACCCGGGGCGGAAAGCCAGGGAGAAGCGACAGATGGGTGGCCTTGCCAGTGCGGAGCCCAAAAGGACGACGTGCCGGAGAAGAGGTCAGCTGGGCCAGGACGCTGCAGGGCTGGGAAGTAAAAGAGGGTGGTGGGGGTCAGGGGGCAAGACAGGAATGCACACAGGACAGGGACCCCCATGCAGAGCAGAGGCGACAAAAACATCGCCGGGCCTGCAGGGCCAGGAGGTGAAAGAGGGTGGAGGGAGTCGGGGGGCCAGACAGGACTGCACATTAGATGGGGACCCCTGTGCGGAGCAGAGGCGACAAAAACATACCCACGCGAAGCCGGGTACTAAGCTAGTGTTTAATAAAAGAGGTTTTTTAAAATTGTCTTCATTATATCAATTGACATGAACAGGAGGTGTTTGTTCTCATTATTTCTCCAGGAATTCACAGCAGCTTTAAATATCATCAACCACAGTATCCTTTTGGATCACCTGGGTCTGAGGGGTATTGTTTGGTGACATTGACTTCTGTTTGATACTTGGCCGTTGGCCTATATCAGGAGTTCACAACCTTTTAAAGCCGGAGACTGACTCACGCTCCTTCAGACAGCTACAGGGGCCGGACAGCCATTCTTCCCTTCCTCCACCACATGGCACTTCCTGGTGTGGTGGAGGCAGTGGGGGCCCCACATGAAATGGTGCCGCGGGCTGCATCCAGCCCACAGGCCACAGGTTGAGAATCCCTGGTTTAGAGTGTGCTTCAGATTTCTGTATCAATAGTATGTGGATTACACCCAACTCTAGCTCTCCTTTCCACCTAAATCCAAGGAAGCTGTTACTGTTCTAAACTATGAAGCAGTTATTGACTGTATGGGACTGAACAAGTTGAGAATTAATTCAGATAAGGCACAAGTGCTCTTGTCAATCAAAAAGAAGATCAGGGGTTACGGCTCCCTGGAAAAATTAGGTTCATAGCTTAGCTGTTTTCCTGGATTCGTCTTTGAGCCTACGTCTTGACATGGACAGAAGTGCATTTGCACAATTAAAGCTGGTGTGCCATTTGCAACCATTCCTGGAAATGTATGATCTGGCTCCGGTGCCTTGGTTAAATCCTTACTGGATTACACAATGTAATGTGTAATTACATGAGGTTGCCTTTAAAGATTGTTCAAAATTGTCAGCTGGTCCAAAACAGTGCAGCCAGTTTGTTGAATAGAGCACGTTACATGGTACATGCAACTCACTCTCTTCAACTGATTCATTGGCAAGAAGCCCCTTTTCAGGAAGAATTGGAAGTGATTGTTTTGCCTTATAAAGCCCTATATGACTTGCATCCATGTTATCGGAAAGACTACACCCTCCCATATGTACCTGTCTGGGTTTTGAGATGTGTGGGAAAAGCCCTTCTCACAGTTCTACCACCTCCAGAGGTCCATCTGGTAGGAATTCCAAGAACTCTTGCCAAACCAGTTGAATGCATAGAATCAGGCCCCAGCTGAATTTCTGAACGTTGGTATTGGCTGAGACAATACAGGTTGGTGGAAAAACAGAATACAGTATCTTCATCACAGCTAAACAAAAAATCTTCTCTTCCCATTCATGAATGGGATGCATGCATACACACACTTTTAGAGGGGGGAAAAGTGCAGGAGAAGGAATCAAAACTTGCCTTAAGAATATGAGAAGACTCATTCTTGTTCAGCCTGAAAGTTTGCAAATATTATTTTTTTTAAAAAAAACCTATATCTTCCAGACTCCCCCCAGTTAGCCATGGTGTCTGGGCGAGTTCTGGGAGGTGTTGTTCTCAGAAATTAATGTTTCCAATGTCTGATCAGCTCAAAGTCCCAACTAGTCCTGCATTCTGTACACACTGTAAGCAAAAGGTGCCTGCTCATAAGTAGGACTGAAATGCAAAAGGAAACCATTTCCCTGCTAATGCTTCCTAACAACAAATCTTCTTCTTCAGGTGCCGTACCCATGGCAATAGTCTTCCTGTTCTTAACTCCTCGGAACAGTTCTTCCAAGGATATGCCATACAAGTCTCTCAGGTTCTTCAGCCAAGAAGTCCATCTACATCTGGGGCCTCTCTTCCCAGGGATCTTTCCTTGCAGTGCAAGTTGGAGAATTCTATACTTTATGTTGTTCCTCATAATATGGCCAAGGTATTGGAGCTTTCTTTGCTTAATGGTCTTAAATACTTCTTGTTTTTTTATCAATCCCATGCAACACTTCTATGTTAGTCATATGGTCAACCCATGATATCCTTAGCAGACGTCTGTAGATCCACATTTCAAAAGCTTTGATTTTCTTTTCAGATGCTTTAGTCAATGTCCAAGCTTTGACTCCATATACAACACTGGGAACATTTAACATCTCACTTTTCGGATCTTTGTAGTGAGAGTTAGATCTCTACTGCATAACAAATGTCACATTTATATGAAGGTATACAATAGGTATACAAAGCTATACTGCTCTGAGAGAGGTGTGGGTAGCAGCCTCAGATGTCCCTAGCCTCAACTTGTCAAGTCAGTAGGCATCACTACACCTTGACAGCCATGAATTCTACAGTCTCATTATGCATTGTGTGAAGACGTACTTTCTTTAATTTCTCCTTGGTTTCCCACCATTTAGCTCCAGTGGGTGACTCAGGTTCTTTATTTGCCCTGAATTTCCTATACATTCAGCGTCAATAGGTTCTGGTATTATAGAAATGCTATACATATTCCAAGCTTGGCTGTACCATGAATTTGTACAATTGCAGTATGATCTTGGTAGCTTCTATTTTTGATCACTTGTCTACTTATCCCTGATACAGGTTTCATCTTTTCCACAGGTGTTTCCTTCTCTTATTTTGCTGCATGCTACAGTTTTAAAAAGATGTTATTCCCCCCAGTAGATGAATTCATTGGAAACTGCTCCAAAGCAGTATATAATACAGTATAAGAAGGCAGAAGAATTATACAGTACTTCCTTTTCCTCTGCATTTATTTTTATGTAAAGAGTAGTTTGCCTCTGTAATGGGGAAATCAATGTTTAATATGCATACAGTAGAACGTCGGATAACGCCAAAACTTGCTTCCACAAGTCTTAGCGTTATCTGATTTTTAACGTTATGTGATACATGCATCGCATAACGTTAAAATCCTATGGGATGAATCGCATAATGTTAAAACTCCATAGAGATACATTGTAACAGGCACAGGCTTCAGCAAACATTATGTGATACATCCCATAGGATTGTTATGTGATGCAATTTTCCCCCAGATTGCTTAATGTTATGCGGTTTTAGCATTATCTGGTGCAAACGTTATTTGAGGTATTACTGTATAGTCATTCTGCATGACTACATTGTCCTATAGCTGGATATTAGAAGAACCAGTACTTGTTTTTGTATGTCCCATGAAATCATTACACAAAGCGACCACTTGAAGATTAGCAGATTTTAGCTACCTAGCTTGTTCCTTCTTGCAGTAATAGAAATGGACTGATCTATGATTGAGCCCTTTCAGACTCCAGGATTTATGATCTCCATAGGAGAGAAAACTGTATATATGAAATAGAAACTCAATTATTTTAATTTCCATGTCCCATAAAACTACCTTTGGTGCTGGAAATACAGAAGGAAACTTAACCAACTCACGTCTACTAGATAAAACAAGAACATCTACTATTGCTGTGGTTCTCAAAGCTTTCCACTTGCTCACCACAATGAGACAAAGAATGTAATAGTTCTGACTAGCAATATGTGGCTTGTTAACTATAATTTAAAGCCACAAAATTCAGTAAGTCTGGGAAGCTTTCAAACTGGTCAGCTGCAATAAATTTATGGTTGTGTTTGCATAGCACAAAAGTCATGATTTGTGCTTTGTGGTATAACCCACAAGTTCCATTGAAGATGGCCAAACAAACCAAACCTGGTCCTCCACATTTTGGATTTTTTTCAGAGTGGGCAGCTGGGAAAACAAACTGAGGACAAGCCAGAATTACCAGTTCAGACATCATGACAAGCCACAGTCTTGGCAAGTCACACTATGTGATCCAGGAATAGATCTTGGGCTCAGATTGGCAAATCGTGACTTGCTCACAAAGGTGGCTATATATCACAAGACACTAGATTTCAAGAAAATATACAATGACCATTTCTGATGTATGAATATCATCTACAGGTAGTGCATGATATTATGTGCTAGGACTTGGGAAGAATGGGTTCACATTGCTCTCCACTTAAAACTCACTGGGAGCTGAATAGAAAGGGGATGTCAGTGCGTTTTCAGTTGGGTGACAAGCATGGTTGGATACAACTTTGTCTTTTTCTTTATGTATTCTTCCAATTATTTTGTGGGCCACAATACATTCCTGGGAGTGCATGCTGTTCCCAGGGGTTTCTTTTACAGCTCTCAGCTCAGCTCTCTCCTTAACCCTCTTTTTTTCTGGCAAAAAACCATGAATTATTACTCTTAAAACCATCAGAAGCAGTGTTTTATCTATCAAGTCATAGGGTACCTATACACCATCCATTTTTCAAAACTGAAAGTAGACTAACTACTTGCAATGTTGCTTCCTCAATTTTAACATTTTGATTGTCTTTAGAGGAGCCTTGGGGAGAAAATTGGCCAGAATTGCTGAGGTTTCCCACCTCTGGATTATTTAAACAAATAAAATTATACTGCATACATGAATATAACAATCTCTTCTGCCCTTAGAAATTTGGCACTGAGTGGACCTTACCCACTCACCAAAGGAGTGAGCACCTGTCTCTGTCCCAGCTCCTGCCAACCTAGCAGTTTGAAAACAAGAAATTGCAAGTAGATAAATAGGGACCACTTCAGGGGAAAAATATCTAGGGGACATGAAAGGAGCTTCATTTGGGCATCCCGAGCGGAATTTCTCCAGCAAAAATCCTTTCAACCCAGAATAATTTCTGACACAAAATTATTATTACCAAGGTGTATCAAATTAGCTACCATGTATAAAACCAAATACTGTACTATACAACAACCCAAACCATGATGCAGACAGATGTTATATTTCTGCATAACCTGTGCCAGAAAATGGATGGGAAGTCCACGTATGGCAAGAGTGGTGTAAAACAAGGGAATAAAGAACAAAAACCACTCAAAAATACTATATATAATTGTATGCTTCAGAAAGTAAATATGATGCTTCAAAAGTAATGACACAATTCTTCTGTGCAAAAATGTATATAAAGTCAAAGTAAATTCACAATAAACCAATTATTCTGCGCAAAAAGTATAAATGAAGTCAATATCAGTATGTAGAAGGTCAGTGTAAATCCACAGTAAGTCCGCAATAAATCAATTCTTCTGTGTGTAAAATATATAAGAGGTCAATGTATCGAGACTGTTCCGGTAAAAACCAGCCTTTCACATCAAGCTTCCTTAGGAAATGAGTTCTAAATATAATACAAAATAATAATAATTGTAATAACAAACTTGCAGAAGTTTAAACAGTATATAATACAATATCAAAGTTAATAGTGAATGACAAGGTACAAGACAAGAAATAGATAGTAGCATACCTGTAATGAGCGTTAAAGAGCCTCTAAATGTGTGTTCTATTAGTGCTCGAAACATTAGGAAATAGAGGAAACACTCATAGTATATAAAGAGCAAAACACTAGATTCATAACATCTGCGTAGAGGTACAGCCAAAGTATGAAACTCTTAAAGTGAAACTACAAAAAGAAAGAGCACATAATACATTGTGCAGAGTCTTACAAAAAACAGGAAAGTTCGAGCTCAGAATTCAACCCAAAGGGTTCCAAACTTTTAAACATATGTATAAAGAAAGCCTCACGTTGGCGAAGACGCCGCTCTAAGTTGACTTTCTCATAGCGTATTGGCTTTACGACCTCAAGAGTCATAACACGAATTTGATCCTCAGTGTGGTTATGACTAATAAAATGGGAAACTAGCGGAGCAGTAAGGATCTGAGTTCGAATCCGGGAGCGATGCTCATTCACACGAATTCTCAAGGGACATGTAGAAATACCAATATAAACAAGGTCACATGGGTAATTAAGAAAAAACAACAATATTCTTAGAATTACAATTGGTGAAGTCCCTAAGATGGTGGGTAAATGACTTATTGCTAGAGGAAATAAACTGGGTTTCAATAGTGAACCTACAAATAGAGCAACTCAAATAATGCCTGTTTGGTTACATTAGATGTATCTTCTCTCTACACCAATATTCCTTTAGATGATGTTCACTTTATTATTGAAGATTCTTTAATTTCTAGGAATATTGTTTCTCCTCCAGTACATTATTTGCTTGATCTCTTGGATTTGGTTTTTGAGAATAATTTTTTCGTTTTATGAATCAGTTTTATATTCAGGTTAAAGGAGTGGCCATGGGGATCTCAGCCACGCCCGCAGTAGCAAATATCTATATGAATAATTTTGAAAAGAAAACCATTTATGACTCACAGATCACTCCATTTTGATCATATTTTATTATATCGCAGATACATTGATGATTTATTTTTACTTTTTGATTCCCCAGATGTGGTCCCTGGGTTTGTTCTGTGGCTCAACTCTAAAGATCCTAACCTACAATTTACTTATCAAAGTGATGTGTCTTTTATTCCTTTTTTGGATCTTACTACTGTATTTTTATAAAGCAGAATAAGTTACAGATGAAATTGTTTTCCAAACCTACTGACCGAAATTCTTATTTACATTTTTCCTCATTTCATCCACATCACTTGAAAGCGAATATTGCGTTTAGTCTTTTTACCAGGATAATTCTTCTACTATTAAGGATTTCAAGTTATCAGCTGATAAGGTTTGTAATCAGTTAACACAGAGAGGTTACCCTATTAAGTTTATTGATGACTCATTACACAGGGTTAAATCAATTTCTAGAGCCTCGTTACTTGTGCATAAAGACAAGTCACCGGATCATACCAAAGTGTTTTGTTCTTTACAATTTACCCCTCTAGCCAACAGAATTAGGAAGATTATATTTCGACATTGGGACCTAGTATCCAACATTCCGGGGTGCCAGTCCTTACCTAACATAGGATTTAAAAAGACACGGTCTTTCAGACAGATACTTACCAAAACTCATGAGAGTGATGTTTCTGACTCTTTTTGCACTCCACGAAGTATTGTTTCTGGACATCATCGCTGTCTGAGTTGCCCTATTTGTAGGTTCACTATTGAAACCCAGTTTATTTCCTCTAGCGATAAGTCCTTTACCCACCATCTTAGGGACTTCACCAATTGTAATTCTAAGAATATCGTTTATTTTCTTAAATGCCCATGTGACCTTGTTTATATTGGTATTTCTACGCGTCCCTTGAGAATTCGTGTGAATGAGTATCGCTCCCGGATTCGAACTCAGACCCTTACTGCTCTGCTAGTTTCCCATTTTATTAGTCATAACCACACTGAGGATCAAATTCGTGTTATGGCTCTTGAGGTCGTAAAGCCAATAAACTATGAGAAAGTTAACTTAGAGCGGCGTCTTCGCCAACGCGAGGCTTTCTTTATACATATGTTTAAAAGTTTGGAACCCTTTGGGTTGAACTCTGAGCTCGAACTTTCCTGTTTTTTGTAAGACTCTGCACAATGTATTATGTGCTCTTTCTTCCTGTAGTTTCACTTTAAGAGTTTCACACTTTGACTGTACCTCTACTCAGATGTTATGAATCTAGTGTTTTGCTTTTTATATACCATGAGTGTTTCCTCTATTTCCTAACATTTCGAGCACTAATAGAACACACATTTAGAGGCTCTTTAACGCTCATTACAGGTATGCTACTATCTATTTCTTGTCTTGTTCCTTGTCATTCACTATTAACTTTGATATTGTATTATATACTGTTTAAACTTCTGCAAGTTTGTTATTACAATTATTATTATTTTATATTATGTTTAGAACCCATATCCTGAGGAAGCTTGATGTGAAAGGCTGGTTTTTACCAGAACAGTCTCGATACATTGACCTCTTATATATTTTATACACAGAAGAATTGATTTATTGCGGACTTATTGCGGATTTACACTGACCTTCTACATACTGATATTGACTTCATTTATACTTTTTGCGCAGAAGAATTGGTTTATTGTGAATTTATTTTGACTTTATATACATTTTTGCACAGAAGAATTGTGTCATTACTTTTGAAGCATCATATTTACTTTCTGAAGAATACAATTATATATAGATATTTTTGAGTGGTTTTTGTTCTTTATTCCCTTAGAAAATGGATGGGGACATACATGCATTAGCTTTGAATGCATTTCAATGAAAATAATGTGTATATGTGTGGATAAAAAATCCTTCCATTTGGATGCCCGTCTGCTTGTAGCGCCTGTATAGTGAGATGTACAGTGGTAAGTACAATGATAAGAATAGACGCCTTCAAACTGTTGTGCTGGAGAAGACTTTTGAGAGTCCCCTGGACTGCAAGATCAAGTCAGGCCATCCCGAAGGAAATCAACCTGACTGCTCCTTGGAAGGACAAATACTGAGGCTGAAACTCAAGTACTTTGGCCAACAAATGAGAAGAGGACTCACTGGAGAAGACCCTGATGCTAGGAAAAATTGAATGTGAAACTGGGGTGACAGAGGATGAAATGGCTAGACAACATTGTTGATGCAGTGGTAATAGATCTGGGTGGACTCCAAAGGATGGCAGGCGACAGAGGAGCCTGGTGTGCGGTGGTCCATGGGGTCACAAAGGATCAGACTCGACCGTATGACTGAACAACAGTGATAAATACAGTATATGGGAACATTCTTTCATGTCAGAAGTGGCATAGTAGAATAGCTAATAGAATGAGCTATGAACAAGGAACTATTTTTAACTTTTATCTCTGCCATGAATTCACTTGGTGGTTGTAGCTCTTGCTTTCTATCAAAAGGCAGCAACGCCAACCTTACAGAGCTATTGCATTATTTCCAATGAAATGCCAACTGGTTCCAACGGATTAGCTCTATGATTTGGAAAGGTTCTTCTGTTCACAAAGATTGATGATGCAGTAAAGGATGTCATCCAAGGAATCAAATCTCCCCCTTCCCACTACAGCCTTAGCATCTAATGCCGGTTCAAAGGGTCTTCTTACCCCCAGCCACTCAGAACAATTTCAGTTGGTGAATGAGGAACTGGAACTCTTCTGTAAAAGTAGGAAGGTCTGGAAGCAGCTGAGCAAATTGCCTTATGAGGTTAGTTTGGTACCCAGGCAGTCGCAATACATTTTTGTTATTGCAAATACTGTATCTGCAATCTTTTCCTTAAACATGCATCCAACATTCTAATAGCTGGACAACTTTGTGTGTTTTTTGTGTGGGATTGGCAGCCACAAAGGTATTTAGTTATGAGAATTTAAAACTAGTCTTTTGGGTTGGGGGGGGGGGGGACTTGATGTGGCAACCAAGGTGCAAACTCCAAACTGGACCAAGCTTCACATAAACACTTGCTTTAACAATTCTCAAATTTAGAAGATTTCTAGCTGTGGCCAGAAAGGGTTATGAAATCAATGTCTGTGGATGCAAGCTATATTTATCAATATATAGTAGGTTGGATTTTTGATGCATAAACATTACCAGTCTGACTGATGCAGACTTCCCTTAACCCACTAAAATGTTACACAGAAGATATATAGGGTAGGTAATGATATGGAGGAAAGGGATTAATCCTCAAAACTGGCCATCTTGATAATGGAACCTCCTGATGGAACTCTTCTGTCTACCCATTCTTCTTCTTCTTTCATGTCCCGATCAAACCCTGTACTGCCAAAATGAAGCCACTTTCTTCGCTTTGTCAGTTGCCCAAACCCAAGTCCTCATTGGTGTATGCCTTTGGCAGCAATCGGCAGACCAGTAAATGAGACAGATTCTGTGTCTCTCCACATTCACACCATGTGTTGTTGTCTGCCAGCAGCCCACTTGAGCATGTTGGTATTGCATTTAGGAACTCCGATCCTCAGTCTATTCAAGTGACATAGGGAGGTTGAGATCCTCAGCTATATCCTCCTTTAATGTTGTTCCTTGTCCAGTGAGCTCCTTCCTCCTTCTACCCATGAAAGATTCTGAATCCAACCCATTGTAGGCACAACAAAACAAAATACCAAAGTATTCTGAAAATGGACATTTGATACCATGAATTTGCCTGATGATTGCCACTGCTGATCTAGCCAATGAAAGCAAATTCGATCATATATTATTCTGAATGAAACATTTTGTTTAACTGATCATTCCCGACATCAAAAAAGAAAAAGAACAATCACATTTGAAGTTTTTAAATCAAAACAACATTTATCATTTTAATAAATATATATCAAGGGAAAAACTTACTTTTACTACAACACCACCTTAGTATACAATTACCTAAACACCTAAGCTTAAAACATCAGATGTTTGACATATACTAGAACATGAACAGAATGTTCTATTCTCAAATGAAGATAACACAAGAAAAAAAATCAGTTTTAAAAAATTAGTCCATGTGGACAAATGACTAAATGATCTTACTCATACACTGTATGAATGAGACCTATATTTAATATTGATAGCAATAGTAAGAATGTTTTTGTCTTGGAGAAATAAGGTAGGATAACTTTAAAAAAGACAAAATAATTGTATTTATGTTGATTAGTATTGCATATTTCTTAATATAGGCATGAGTAAAATGTATCTTTCATTATTTGCAGAATTTGTCTATGTACTTCTTAAGCATAAAAGAAATGTGGAGATAATCTCTTGTAATTTCTATTTCATGCAAGTGACAAGCTTTTAAATAGGACAACAGAATGTGTTCATTTTGTTGCATAATCAGAAAAATACACGTTTTACAAAGACAATTTAAAAGCGGTGCAGTAGGAACCAAAGTAAAGTTATTCCCAGTAAAGAATCTAGCTCTGAATATTGGTTTCTAAGTTGAACCTAAATTTGCATTAGTGTGCAAGCATGTATGTGTGCTGTGAGACCCCTTCTTGGTTGTCAGAGTTGAATATTTCCCATCTGTTCCACCCACTTGCTCCAGCAATTCTCTGATTGCTTCCATGTCATCAGATGTGGAGGCAAGAGGGTTAAGGACAGAACGCTGAATGTACATAGACATAATTGTTACCACTTATTGTTATGGTATAAAATAGTCTTGCTTATATGTTACAGTATTAAAGGAAATGACTCACTATGTTTTTCATTACATTTTCATTTCATTCTAAGAAAAATCTTAGAATTGGGAAAAGAATGGCATTACATTTGAAAAATTTCATTCAAAATCCATTTAAAAGTTGTATTCAGGGAACTAGAAAATATTACTTTTTATACTGAAAGAATCTATCATACTCATTTGTTGCATTGCTTTTGAAATAGAACTTCATTACACACTCCTTTAAGGTGTAACATAATTCATTACATCCAGGCTCTAGCATTCAGGGGGAAATTCTCAACTAGAATTATCCAAATTCTGTGGATAGTCTTCCAACTTTTTTGTACAAAGCTCATAGTGTTATACATAAACGAAATATACATTAAGATGGGAAGGGATTCTTGTAGAAAAAGATGTGCTCTGAACCTATAGGAAATGATGCCATGCCTTCTCCATGTGGAGACTGTATTCTCCATAAGAGATGGACAATATCACAGTTGTCATGATTTTAAAAAGGGTCCCAATTGCCCAAAAAATAACGAAGAGTCATATAGCATTTTAAATAGATTTGTGACATGACGTTTCATGGCCTATAACTTTTGTCATTATGTGTGTTGTTAATTCATAAGAGTGCACGCTGTAAGACTGTCTATAGTCCAAGCAGGATGTTCTGCTGGTACATTTGTCCATTGCAAATTGAGAAAGGACTCTTTGTTGTTTCTTTGTACAACATGATCCTATATGTGTCTACTCAGAAATAAGTCCCACTGAGTTCACCATGTCTTACTCCCAAACTATGATGCACTGAATTAGAGTCTGAATGGCCTAGAGCAGTGGTCCCCAACCTTTGGGGTTTTTTTCACTTCAATTCCCAGAAGCCTAAATCAGTACATTGGCTGATCAGTGCTTTGGGGAATTGACTTAGGCTTCTGGGAATTGAAGTCAAAAACCTAAAGGTTGGGGACCACTGGACTAGAGAATTATATCCCCTCCCACAACAGACATACAGAAACTTAAATCCAAGCACTAGAGTTCTTGAATTATTTTTTTATAATAAGGCAACACTTATCTAAGTCTCATTGATTCAAGGATTTCTCCCTAGAAGACACTAGTGGTTGGATTCAGGCAGTACAATTCAACATCCCTATATTTATAATATAAGGGATTGTAAAGAAATGGCATTAAATCCCCAACATTTTAAAACTCTTCATAAAGAGAAAAAGTGGTTCATTTAACATGTAGTGACTTTCTGTCACCAACAGCTTGTCACAACTGACATCTACAAACTAGGTTGAATAGCTTCCATGTCAGACACAAGCTGGCAGCATTACTGCAGAGCACAGGTATTCTGCGTTCCAAGATCGTTGACACACAAAGCATGTGCTCTATCTACTAAATCCTCTCCCTAGATTTCTTGTTCAACAGATTCCTGATATTTTTTACAGAACACTCCGCCTAAACTATACCCGTAGAGGAAGAACCAAGGTTGATTTCCCCCCAAAATTATTTCCTCTACTTTACAACTCGTGCATTATTTGCAGAGGAAAAAAGAATGAGACATAAAAAAAATACTAGATAGCTCTTTGGGCTAGTTCATGCAACTGTTGTACAGAGTAATATTCTGTAGAGCGCTACTGCTGAATATGTTTAATATGTTTTGCTGATAACTGAAAGGCATGAGCTGACTCAGTGATAGTATGAGAAAGTTCTTCATTCATCCCTAAATAAAACCAAGAAGGACGTGATCCAGCAAAATAGCAAGGTAATCAGGGCATGATGCAGCTCCTATTAAGAAGTTTGCTCCTAAAAGATAGCTATTAATTCAGATCAGGCTGTGTCATAAGGATAATTTGAGTGAAAGATTGAAGTCTTTCCCCATCCATTTTTTTCACTCACAACAAAATTTCTGTGATATGAACAGAGCAGAATTCATTGTGTATTTTTCTCCTACAGTTACCAGTGGAATTTTTAGAAATGCTGCATTTAGCTGAATATTGCCCAAATTGCGCATTTTAAACTGAAAACACCTGAAACTGAACAAAATTTGTTTCTAAGGATTTAAAGTTATCCCTGTTTCTCCAAGATACTATTTAAAAAACAATGATTAAAACCCTTACATTCATTTCAGATAAAAATCTTATATCACATTGTGCTTCCCCCCCCCCAAAAAAATTAAAAATTAAAAGAGCCCCTAACATTATAGAAAATCCCAGTACATGCTCTTTACAATTTTAAAAAGAGAAAATTAAGTGAAGCAGAGTAAAGTATAAAGCATGCCACTGGTTCATGAACTTCAGAATACACGAAAGAAAAAGGGAAAAAATCACAGCAACAGACAGTTGCCATAGAAATGTTCAAGTAGCTGATGCTTGTTTACAAGAAATGTCTCTCTGTTGTTGTTTCTTCAATTCCTTCCTAATGATGGCAAAGCAAAAACCAATTCAGCAAAAAGGAATATATGAATTTGAATTCAAAATCAAATTCTATATTTTAAAGGATACAGGTTTCTAACAATATTTGATCCACCCTGTTATTATTATTTGTTTTCCTGTTTAGGTTATATCCCTGCTGTAGCTGTATTCTTTTTTTTTTTTTAACTTAATTTTCACCCTGGAAAAATTAAGATAAAATTAAGGCACCTAAGAAATGTTGTCCTTTATAGCAATAAACCACCATAGGGCTAGTTTGTTCCTGCAGCTTATATGAAAACTGTATATATGCTGGAAGTGTACATTTTATTTCTGATAAAGATTCCATTAAAAAGTGTTATGGCACCCTAGTTGTTAAATCAGACCAGTATAAATATTTTGGAACAATGTCATGTGATGTAGCTTTATTCTTCTGAACTACTGTACAGTATATGCAATTTGTTCTCATACCCATTATGGTTGCCCAGGAAGTATCCCTTCCCATGTGTTGGTACTAATTTACTTATCAAATATTTAATTAATTGATAAGCATAAAGGAGATTCCTCTTAATTCATGTCAGACTCCCTAGGGCAGTGATGGCAAATCTTGGCACTCCAGGTGTTCCTGAACTCCAAGTCCCAGAAGCCCAAGTCTCTGTGAATCCACACAAATGTGTTTACATGCAGTAAACACATTCATGTGGATTCAGAGACTTGGGCTTCTGGGAACTGAAGTTCAATAACACCTGGAGTGCCAAGGTTCACCATCACTGCCCTGGGGGAATGGTATTTCAAAAGGGTAGTTTTCTCCACGCAGTTTATTGGTTCTTTCAGCAACAAAAACTAAAATATGCTCATAATTGCATTTAAACTGTACTCTTTATGCAAATGTCATATAATTATAAATAGTTTGTGATGCAGACCATACATACACTTTGATGCAATCTGTGCCTAAGTCACTAAAACTATCCATGAAGCTTATGACATGATTGCATTGGTTGTATAAAAGTATAAAGAAACTCCATCCATAACAACATTTTTTTTGATGAATTCAACATGCTGTGCGTACTTCAGAAATGCAAATACGGAGAAGAAGGTTCAAATTTTGCTTCCTTTACTGCAATATATTTTGCCACCTGGCAAGCACTCCCTTTTCCGTAATGATTTCTTCCAAGATTCATTTACATTGCTCTTGTCACTGTGCCCTGTCTCAAAATATTCATAATATTTGCTTTTACATTCAGTGCCATGCTCTCTTTTCATCAGTTCCCAGTCTGAAGCAGGATCTCTCTCCATTTCATGACCTCCTTTATCACTGCTTAACATTGTCTTAGCCTGATTCCCATGCAGGCCAGCATTGGTAATGAAAATCTCATTGGCGTGTATCTGATCATCATTCCTATAAACAGGGGCACTGCTGACATCGTATTCCACCTGCTGGGAACAACTTGGCAACGATACAGAAGAAGAAGAGGCAGCAGCAGAGTTGGAGGCAGAGGAAGATGAACTTGCTGAATTAGTAGATAATGGTAAACCTAAATAATGGCTGCCACATTCTTGATAAAAGCAGCAGGTATGGATCTTTTCACAGTCCTCCCGTGCCATCCGAAGGCGTTTCCTATAAGGGCAGTCATGAGACACGAACCACTCTTGGGCCACAGGACTGCCAAAAGAGCAAGCCGGGAAACACCAGTTGTTTTGCATGATGATTTCCCCATGAATTCTCTTCATCAAGTTATTGATGAGGACAGATCTCCTCAGGTAGACTTCAGGGTCATCAATGTACTTCAGTTTTTCTAGCGACATATACAGAATATGGGCCCGCTCCTCAAAGATAGATATTGTCTACAAATGAAAGAAGAGATAAGCAACAAATGTGAGTATGGTGGAGGTTACTTGAAATGTAGTGCTGAGATTCTATCTGCCTGGCCGCTATTTAGCATTTTGGCTGGCCATATTTCCTACAAGACGCCCAAGCTGCTATTATTGTTGTCAGACCACTAATAATCCACCTCCCTTGAACCTATCCAGTGACAGAGTAGTTTGCTGGTTAGTATGCTTGTTATTCTATAACAGAAGAACTTCCTTCATCCTGGAAAGCTAGTTGGCTGCCAATCGCTGAAGGAAACTACTGTTTAAATGTTTACTTTTCTCCATTAATTGGGGCAGCAGTGAAGAATCTTCATGAACCAAACTGTGTTCCGGTACAGAGCAGTAGACATCAAATGGGGGTAGGTGGGAAATTCAAGGCATAATTGCAATTTAAAAGATGGGATATATTCAATCAATCAAATGAATAACATTTGAAAATGTGGGGTATTTTAATGCTTTCTATAACTAGTTTCTGATTTACTTTGCTCTCCGGGCAGTAAAATCAGTCCAGAAATAGCTTCAAGAAACAGAAAGTGATGCATTATGTTGTTGTTTATGCAGTAAGTTGAAGGATGGGAAGTGGTTCCAGAGCAAGGGTCCTCAAACTTTGTTCTCCAGGTGTTCTTGGACTTCAACTACCAGAAGCCCAAGTCAGCACACCTGCTAATCAGGGCTTCTGGGAATTGAAGTCCAAGAACATCTGGAAAGCCAAGTTTGAGGAACCCTGTTCCAGAGGATTTCATCTGGTTTTAGAATATAAGCAGGGTTGGCTGATTAATACTTGGATGACAGAGCATTAGGGAATAGGGAGCCCACGCCGCCGGGCCCGTTGGGGAGAGACAGGTGAGAGCCCTTGCCGTCACCGACGCAGCTGCCTTGCTCTCCGGGATGGCCCGCCCGGAGAGCAGAAAAGGACGCTGCCACCCACCGCCTCGAGTAGCTCCCTGTCTCGCCCCGGGAGCCCATGCTACCGGCCCCATTGGGGAGAGACAGGTGGGAGCCATTGCCGCCACCGACGCAACTGCCCTCACGGACGTTGAACCATGGGGTGCCTTTGTGGCTGCTGGGTGGTTGAGTGTATTGTGACATTGTTTAATTCTTTATTTATATTTTGTATTGTATTTTGGAATATTCTGATGTTTTGATTATATTAATTGTGTATTGCTTTTTGTATTTATTGTATATTTTGCTCTGTTTACTGTATTTATATATGTTGTAAGCCGCTTTGAGTGGCACCTGTGCCAGGAAAGTGGGATAGAAATTAAACTTAATAATAATAATAATAATAATAATAATAATAATAATAATAATAATAATAATAATAATAATAATAATAATAATAATAATAATAATAATAATAATAATAATAATAATAATAATAATAATAGCAGGCATCTCCTGATAGGGTGGGAAAAGAACTGAAATGGATATGAAACTCTGTAGAGCTTGGCGAGATAGAGGTGACAGTAGTGAACTAGATAGTCCAAGGATCTTTTTCAGTATAAAGCAGAGTATAAAGCTCCGGGACTCGCCCTCCCCCCTCCTTCGGCCAGTCGGACCAGAGGGGAGTGATTCCACCTGTGGGAGGGCGGCGGGCGCCTTCAAAAGACTGCACCACCATGGCTCCAAGACTCCCCCTCCCCCCTCCTTTGGCCAGTCGGGCCAGAGGGGAGTGATTCCACCTGCGGGAGGGCAGTGGGCGCCTTCAAAAGCCTGCACCACCATGGCTCCGGGACTCTCCTCATAAGAACATAAGAACAGCCTTGCTGGAACAGGCCACAGCCCATCCTGTCTCACACAGCGGCTCACCATTTCCTTCAGGGTATTCCCAAGTTGATGCCTTCACCTGCTTAGGATTCCCTGGAAATGGCACTGAGAGATATCCTGCCTATCTCTCCAACCCCGAGGTTGTCCTTAAGTATCCATAATTATAGCCATTGATACCCTTCTCCTCCATGAATTTGTCTAATCCTTTCTTAAAGCTGTCAAGACTGACAGCTGTCACCACTTCTTCTGGCAGGGAATTCCATAGACCAGTAATCCTCTGGGTGAAAAAGTACTTTCTCTTATTTGTTAGAGAACTAGTACCGAAAAGTTTCATCGAGTGACCCCTAGTTCTAGTGTTGTGCGATAGGGAAAACAGTTTTTCCTTATCTACTTTGTCCACACCGTGCATGATTTTATAAACTTCAATCACGTCACCTCTTAGACGCCGTCGTTCAAGAGTGAAAAGGCCCAACCGTTGCAGCCTCAGATGGTAAGGAAGGTGTTCCAGTCCCCTCATCATTCTGGTTGCCCTCCTCTGCACTTTCTCCAACTCCATAATATCCTTCTGGAGGTATGGCGACCAGAACTGTACACAGTATTCCAGATGGGGCCTCACCATAGATTTATAAAGAGGCAAAATGACACTTGCTGACCTATTTTCTATACCCTTCCTAATGATCCCTAGCATTGAGTTTGCTTTTTTCACAGCTGAGGCACACTGGGTTGACACCTTCATTGAGTTGTCCACCAGGACACCAAGGTCCCTTTCCTGGTTTGTCGCAGAGAGTTCAGACCCCATCAGTTTATAAATGTAATTGGGTTTTTTTGCCCCAACATGCATCACTCTGCACTTACTAGTGTTGAAGCTCATTTGCCACTGTTTTGCCCACTCCCCCAGTGTCAAGAGATCCCTCTGGAGCTCCTCACAATCTCTCACAGTTTTCACTACCCTGTATAATTTAGTGTCATCAGCAAATTTGGCTACCTTGCTTTTTACTCCTACCTCTAGATCATTTATGAAGAGGTTGAAAAGCAGGGGTCCCAGTACTGAACCTTGGGGGACCCCACTCTTTACTTCCCTCCACTTGGAGAAGTGTCCATTTAGTGCTACCCTCTGTTTCCTGTCCCTTAGCCAGTTGCTGATCCAGAACAAGACCTGTCCCTTTATTCCATGACTGGTAAGTTTATTCAAGAGCCTTTGGTGTGGGACCTTGTCAAAAGCCTTCTGAAAGTCCAGATAAACAATGTCAACTGGATCCCTCTTATCCACTTGCTTGTTGACACTCTCAAAAAATTCCAACAGATTAGTGAGGCATGATTTGCCCTTGCAAAAGCCATGTTGGCTCTCCTTTAGCAGTGCCTTCTCTTCTATGTGCCTATTAATTCTATCTTTTAGGATGGTTTCCATCACTTTACCTGGGACACATGTCAAACTGACAGGTCAGTAATTTCCTGGATCACCCCTGGATCCCTCTTTGAAAATTGGTGTTACATTCGCTACCTTCCAGTCATCAGGCACAAAGCCTGATTTGAGGGAAATATTATATATTTTGGCTAGCAGATCAGCAATTTCATCTTTAAGTTCCCTGAGAACTCGTGGATGGATGCCATCTAGTCCTGGTGATTTGTTAGTGTTTAGCTTAACAAGACATGCAAGGACCTCCTCCCTGGTTATTTCTATCTTGCTTAATTCTTCGGTTTCTCTCCCTACGAAGATAGGCTCTGTTTTGGGCATGTGGTCTCTGTCTTCTTCAGTGAATACTGAAGCAAAGAATTCATTGAGTCTCTTTGCAATCTCTGTTTCCTCTTTAATAACCCCTTGCCTTCCATTGTCATCTAATGGTCCAATGACCTTCCTAGTTGGGTTCTTACTTCTAATGTACTTAAAGAAGTCTTTGTTATTTCTCTGAGTATTTTTAGCTATACGCTCCTCAAAGTCTTGCTTTGCTTTCCTCCTCCCCCCTCCTTCGGCCAGTCGGGCCAGAGGGGAGTGATTCCACCTGCGGGAGGGCGGTGGGTGCCTTCAAAAGACTGCGCTGCCACGGCTCTGGGACTCCCGCTTCCCCCTCCTTTGGCCAGTCGGGCCAGTGGCGAGGCTCTCGACCAGTGGGCGGCCGGCAACGAATGAGCGGCACCTGGAGGGCTCGTCACCGCCCTCAAAACCCGCTCCAGCCACCATCGACCCTGGCGGGGCTCTCGACCAGTGGCCGGCCGGCAATGAACGAGTTAACCCCCCTTTTTGTCTTGGCTGGAGCTGATGCTGTCCTTAAGGCTCTTGCCTGCATTTTTGCAGCTGTTGCAGCCCTTGGGACAATCTGAACTGCTGTGGCTGCCTTTGCTGCCAGGGCGAGTGGTAGCTCCTGTGACTTTCTCCAGCGGACATGGGGTTTTTCCATGCTGGGTTTGTTGTTGTATTATACTTTTTAAAAAAAATGTAATTATGTAGTTTTTGTATTTTGATACCATGCTTACTTGTATTGCTCGCTATTGTAAATTTATTGTATCTCTGTATTATTATTTTGTTGCTATTTGTATATGCTGTTAGCCGCCTTGAGTTGGCCTTTGGCCGAGAAAGGCAGGATATAAATTAAACTGATTGATTGATTGATTGATTGATTGATTGATTGAGTCCATGTGCCTATAGCCTAAGTTTGTTATGTGTCATCCAACTGGAATTAATTTACAGCAACCCTAATAGGGTTTCCTAATAGAGATACATCCCTCAACTGTGAAAATGACATCCAGGAAAAATGGATACTCGGATATGAGTATTTATTTGTTTGTTTATTTATTTATCAAACTTGTATAGCCGCCCAGCTCGCTGGAGCGACTCCTGGCGGCTCACAATGTTAATATCCCAACACTCAGAAAATTACTCAGTAGCAGCCAACAATGACGAATAAGGTTTCCAAGATAAGAAAGACATTCAAGGAGTGGATTTATGAGTTCCAGACCACCAATGAGCTTCCATGAATGAGCAGGGATTCAAACCCAGGTCTCCTGTCCATTACTACATCTGCTACACTACACTGGGTAAATATATCCGATGTACTTGTCCACAAGTCTAGCCTTGGCACAATTCTTGCTTTCTTCTTTTTGACCAAATAAGGATAAGCCAAACCATAAATATAGTACATATTGCATGATGACAAGGCTAGTTACTTCTCTCTCTGTCTGTTATATTTTTCCTCTTTTCTCTTGTAACAGAATTATGAGGCCGATAAAAGAAGCTTTTTATGAAGACAATGAGAAGAGTTTCCAACTATCCAATTTTCCATGAACATGCAGCCTCTCTCAAACCACAACAGCAACCTTCCAGCAAAACCCTTTCCCTGCATATTTAAACATATTCCTTGCAAATTATTCCTAGGCTTTGCTCTCATCCTATTTTGTAACAGAATGTGTTTCTAATACCAACAGACATCCATTTTTAGAAAAACAATGGAAATAACAAATAAGTTGTGGCTTGAGCATCTCTCAAACCACAGCAGCAACCTTCCAGCAAAACCTTTTCCTTGCATATTTAAACATATTCCTTGCAAATTACCATATTTTGGACCATAAGACACACCCAGTTTTTAGAACAGGAAAACAAGAAAAAAATTCTGAACCAAATACTACTGTTTGTATTTGCACCACCAACCAGTGGTGGCACTGCAGGGGAAATGGGCGGGCAGGCCAATTGCACTGGGACAGGAAGCGATGTTCTAGCCTAGCCTCTTGCTCTCCCTGCAACCAGGAAGCATGGCTTCCCCCTCCATTTTGACGACATGGAACAGGGACAAAGGAGCAGGGACACATGGAGCAGGAACAAGAAAGGTAAATGAAACCCTTTCTTATGTACAGGTTTGGTTTCCCACTTAAATGCATTGGGAACATACAAACAAAAAAGCTTTAGAATAAAAGATATTGATTTCCAATGCATTTAAATGGGAAATTACAATTTGCACCCTTTTGTGGCCACCTGTGGCAATGGCCTGCCGAACATATGTTTTTCTTTCCCCTCTCCTGAAGCCGAACTGCACCAGAACAGCTGTGGTGGTGATGGTGGTGGAGGTCTTCAGCCAGCCGCGGCTGTTGTAAAATATCCTTTTACAACAGCCTTGCTGGACAGCATTTGGACTATAAGACGCACCCTCATTTACCCCCTTTTTTTTTGGGGGGGGGGGGTGCGTCTTATGATCTGAAAAATATGGTATTCCTAGGCTTTTCTCTTATCCTATTTTGTAACGGAATGTGTTTCTAATACCAACAGACATCCATTTCTAGAAAAACAATGGAAATAACAAATAAAACATATAATAGATACAAGATTCAATAATTGGTTGCACTTATTTAAAAAAATGTAAATGAGCAGAAACTTCTGTACAAGAAGCTCATTTTATAGCATCTATCTATAAAGCCATTAAGAGAGACAATCTTTCACTCCAAAAGTCTCTGATTCAACTACAGTCACCCTTGCCTGCAACTGGAAACTGTTAAGTATCTGGCAGACTGCTCTGTGCTTTCTTTGAACACTATCTCCTGGTCCCAGTGGAAAACTAGTCACTTTACAAAATCACCATCAGATTTAGAAATCTTACTTAGCAAAAAGGTCATGATACACATGAACCATACAGCCTAACATTTCCCTGGGCCTCAAGCTTGATTTTCCAGATGAAACAGCAATCTGGCATCTGGCAAAAATAAAATACATTCATCTGTCAACTGTATTATTTAAGGGTGAAATAAAAATCTCTGGATGATAATAGTTCAACTTAAATAGTTCAACTGGTATTTACCATATTTGCTGGCATATAAGACCCACTTTTTTCCTTTAAAATACACTGGAAAAATGGAGTGCATCTTGTAGTGTATAGTGGCCTATCACTTCGGTGGGAAGGTAAACAGCATTCCATGCATTCCGGTGTTGTGTCATGCCTGCCATGTGTCCACGGAAATGTCTGCAGATGCAGACAGTACTGGCTCTTTGGTTGTAAACAGAGATGAGCACTGAACCCTAGAGTCGAATATGACTGGCTTTCGAGCAAGAGCGACCTTTACCTTTGGTAATAACAGGATGAGTCTTATACTCCTATGCGTCTTGTACACCAGTAAATATGGTACTTCATAATGGGACTAGTACAGAGAAAGTGCAAATTGGCCTTTCTCAGCCATTGTGCTCCTGCCCTCCTATTACATCTGTCATCATATCTTGACTATTGGGCATGATGACTGGAACTGATGAGAATTCCGGTGCTCTTAACACTCACTTTAGGTGTACAACTGTTGAGTGGCGGATGAAAGTCCTCTTCTTCCACATACTTCCTTTTAAAATATGTAATCTTGGATGTTGCTAAAGAGTTTGAAAGTCCTCTGTGGTGCAGGCCTGTGAAAAATAAGTTACATATAAGTAATGTATAGTCTGGGGGGGGGGCAGCGGCGGGGGGTGGTTGGAATGCATATTCTACTCCTGACGTTATTAGAATTCTGCTTCATATTTTTCTACATGCAAATATCAACAAAGCAGAGACTTACATTATGAATTTTTGCTTTACTTAAGTTGCTGGGAAGGCTACTGAGAAACTGAAAATACTTTTAAGAAATCGGATATTGTGCTGCCAAGTGCTGACCATCTTGAAACTGTTGACTATAAGAATTAATTTACCATTCGATAATACAACCACAATAATAAGAAGAGCTAGAAAAGCAAGGGGAAAAAAGAAAATGCACAAAGATTAAGCAGGTTTACAATGCTTTATGGATAACTGGAATCAAAATAATGATGGCAATGTGATCTACACATGATATCCAAAGAAAGAATGCTGAACTCAAATCCTGTCACCTGGATAAAAAATTACTTGAGACTTGAAGTAGTATAGAAATGTATTATTCAAGGTCAAAACAGTATTTAACGTTTTTGCATGTCAATTACTAACTGAAATCCAGAAGCATGTTGCACTTAAAGTAGACAATCATTTGGGATTAAATGAGTCATTTCCTCCATAAACTCCATTGATTCAATGGACTTACTCTAGTAGTGACTAACTACTGAATTTCAGACACTGAGAAATACCAAATTATATAATAATGCATTTACATTGTGTATGTAACTGTGGAGATGTCTGAGGACTGAGGACTCCACCCTGACTGGCGACTCGCAAGGTATCCAAGGTACAGTATAAGTTTATATACAAATTGTGATTAAGCAGCATTTTTTCCAAAAATTTATTTCAGAATTTATCTTACCTAGCCTGAAAAGTGTGCTTTTTTTGTATGATTTAATTATTTAGAAATATTTAGTAACAATGGATTAAGGCTGTAAATCCACATTAATTAGGTGTAAAGCAGGTGAAGGCATCTCCTTGGGAATACCCTGAAGGAAATGGTGAGCCACTGTGTGAGACAGAATGCTGGACTGGATGGGCTGTGGCCTGTTCCAGCAAGGCTGTTCTTATGTTCTTATGTAAATTAGTATTATCAACACATGTTTAAGATATTAAGATAAAATCTTCCACAGTGCTCTCTTTTATAAAAACAAGACATGTTTTCACTTAATCTTATGTCACACACACACACACACACACACACACACACACACACACACACACACACACAATGTGATATCATAATGGCCAAAATGTTGCATATTTGCTATTGCAGGAGGAACAATGGCAGCAACAAATGCCACTAATTAAAGAATCTCTGCTAGGATTTCAGGTTGTGCACAACATCATCTCATGATACACGAGTCACACACAACCCAAAACTGAAGCAAGAATTATTCATTTAATAGCAATTTGCCACTGCTGATGTTATCTTCTTTACTCTTATGCTACCAGAGCTATGTAACAGGATATTGGCTAATAAAAATGTAAGAAAAGAGAGTAAATTAAGTTCACTCCCCTGATTCTGGTAAATACAAAAGAAAGACTGAAATGATTTACAACAATTTCTGGGAGAACCTTTGCTTGAAATGTAATACTAGTTAGTTAAGTGGCAAGCAAAGGCTTTCAGTTGGTTCCTAATAGTGAAATCAAAGACTGATCAATTTTTTTTAGCATCAAGTATAATAGCTTATGTTTAAAAAATACTGTGAATAAAGATAGCTTTTACTGCAAGGCCATTAGAGAAATGAGTGTGTTAATTTAAGCACAAACATTACTCACCTATTTGATTTCCTTAAAACTTTTATTCCACATATCCAACTAATCTAAGAATTTCAGAATTATTAGAACCTTTCCAAGAGAAGAATAATTGGGATGAATCCATTTACTAGTCCCAGCTGGAATAGACTCAATTAATGAATGGGATCTGTTAAATCAACGACATCTGATTCAGTTGTTGCAAACTTGAACTTATTGGCTCCAAGGCAATTGATTATTTACACCAGTGAAAATGCAATAGCATCAACTGTAGTGAAGATATGTTGTTACTTGTATTCCTCCTTATGCATCAAGTTAGTGTGATTTGAGGAATGCAAGCAGTGATTAATTAAATAGCACACATCATGGCTCTCATGCTAGCATAAATAACGCAGAAGATTCTGGCTGCTGTTAGTTAGTCCTAACTCTATTACACGCTAGCAAACATTAGCTGTTTAGGACTTGTAAGTTTGACAACAAACTAATAAAATTACAGCAGACATTCATTCATTCGTTTAATGCAAGGGTTCCCAACCTATGGCCTGCGAGCCAGACTCGACCCGTGCCACCATTCCATCTGGCCCATTGCCGCCACCACCAAACCCAGAAGTGGAAGCGGGCGTGTATACGTCAGCCGTAAAATGCACCCACGCATGCACAAATGCGCCCACAGCTGTCGTAAATGCAGAAGTGGGCGCATTTACAATACTCATAAATGCGCCCACTTCTGCTTCTGGCAGGCCCAGCCCACTCAGCTGTCTGGGGATATGGTCAGGCCCACGGCATGAAAAAGTTGGCCATCCCTGGTTTAATGCATTTATATACAGTAAAACCCCTACTTATGAAAAAAAGTCTGTTCTGTAGGCTTTTGCTTAAATTGAATTTTTTGGAACTCGAAACAAACCCATAGGAAAATTTATTTGTTTATGTAACTTGAAGCAAACCCATAGGAAAAATGAAATGTTTATGTAAATCAAAGCAAACCCATAGGGAAATAAATTTTTATATAACTTGAAGCAAACCCATAGGAAAAAGAATCTTTATGTAACTCGAAGCAAACCTATAGGAAATCGTGTAAATCAGGACATGGTTTTACCATAAAATCATTATGTAAGTCGAATTTTATATAACTTGAGGCATTTGCAACTCGGGGTTTTACTGTACCACCCTTTTGGAGAACAAAAGTTCACTGTTCTGGGAGGCTTGCAATATTAAAACAAATACAATAAAAGTAATCAATTAAAAAAACCTAGTAATAACCTAACCCAGCAGTAACACCTGTAATCTATACCTATAAGAAGGGGGTTGGGCCATGCGTGTCCGGAATGTGTGTCCGTATGCGTCCATCCCACCCCACAATGAGCCAATCACACTTACCTTACCTCCCGGACAACATTGCCGCAAGGGACTGGGAACCAAGAGTGGGGCCAATGCCCCATGAACGGGAAAAAATTAAAAAGTATGCTACCCAGCATCCTCTGCGCCGCGGCACACCTCAGCCAATCAGGCATGAGGACACAGAGGAGGCGGGACAGCCGGCGAGAGAGAAAAAATGGCCAAATGGTCGACTTGCACGCCTTTCCCCCCTCAGCAGCTGCTATCCAGCGGCACTAAAAAGCCGCCTCCCCGCCACCACCGCCGTTCACCCGGCAGGTCAGCCAGGAGAGGAGGAGGCTTTTTAGGGCCGCCGGAGAGACCCTTCATGTTGCAGGTCTCCCCTCCCCTCCTCCTTCTCCCCCAGCCGACCTACCGGGCGAACTTCGCTGGGCTGGCAGCGGCAAGAACGCCGGCAGCGTCGAGGCAGCTTTTTAGGGCTGCCGGTGAGACCCTTCATGTTGCTGGTCTCTCCTCCCCGCCTCCTTCTCCCCTGGCCAACCTACCGGGCAAACTCCGCTGAGCCGCCGCCGGCGGGAATGGCGGCAGTGGCGAGGCAGCTTTTTAGGGCCACGGGAGATCCTTCATGTTGCAGCCGTCTCTCCTCCCTGCCCCCTTCTCCCCCGGTCGACCATCAACACAAAGGGTCTCTCCGGTGGCCCTAAAAAGCCACCTCCCCACCACCGCCGTTACCGCCACCGCCATCCCAGAGGAGTTCGCCCGGCAAGTAGGCCGGGGGAGAAGGAGGCAGGGAGAGACCCGCAACACAAAGGGTCTCTCCGGCAGCCCTAAAAAGCCGCCTCCCTGCCTCCTTCTCCCCCGGCTGACCTACTGGGCGAACTGTGCTGGGCCGGCGGCGGCGGGAACAGCGGCTTTTTAGGGCCGCCAGAGAAACTCCAAGCGAGGGGAGTGTTGTTGCATGAGTGTGTTGTGTCAGGTGTGTTGTGTGGTTGTGTGTATTGTGTATGGGGGTGTATTTTGTGTGTGTCCTGTGTGTGTGTTGTTTTGGTGTGTGTGTGTTGTGTGGTTTTACTGTGTTGTGTGTGTTATGTCTGGGTGTGATTTGTGTGTCGGGGTGTTGTTTGTCGGGTGTACTGTGTGTCGAGCATGCGTTATGTGTGAGAGTGTGTGTATTGTGTGGGGGTGTCGTGTGTGATGTGTGTGGCTGTGGTGGGTGTGGGTTGTGAGTCGTTTGTGGGGGTGTCGTGTGTGCATGTTGTGTTTGTGTGTATTGTGTGGGGGAGAGCGCCTTCCCTGATAGATCCCTGCCACCAACACACAATCCATACCTGCCCGGCAAGGCCGGGCAAAATACCTAGTGGATACATAAAATCTTTGGGTCTGAAACCAAAACAACCAGGGGAAAGATATCTTTGAATGCTTCTCTAAACAAGCTTATTTTTAATGACTTAAGGATATTTTTTGTTGTTGGTCAGTCGCACAGTCGACTCTGACCCTTTGCGACCCTATGGACCATTGACTGCCAGGCACCTCCACCATCCTCCCCAACCCGCCCAAGTCTGTGCCCATTGCATCTACAATACCATCTAGCCATCTCATTTTCTGCTGCCCTTCTTCTTTTGCCCTCCACCTTTCCCAGCATCAAGGCTTTCTCTTCTCATTTGATGTCCAAAGTACTTTAGCTTCATCTTTACTATTTGACCTTCTAAGGAGCAGTCAGGGTTGACTTCTTCTAAGATCAACCTATTCTCCTTGCTGTCCAGGGTACTCTCAAAACTCTCCTCCAACACCACATTTCAAAGGCATCTATTCTTCTGCACTCAGCTTTCCTTATGGTCCAGCTCTCACAACCGTACATTACCACCAGGAATACAGTTGTCTTGACTATGTGAATTTTTGTTTGCAAGGTGATGTCTCTACTGTTGACTATGTTCCCCAGGTTCCTCATAGCTTGCCTCCCAATAATTAGTTGTTTTTATTTCATGGCTGCAATCTCCATCTGCAGTGATTTTTTATCCTAAGGAAGTAAAGTCTGTCGCTACGTCTACTTCTTTCCCATTCATTTTCCAGGGAGTGAGAGGACCTGTTGCCATTATCTTGGTTTTCTTGATATTAAGTATCAAGCCAGCTTTTGCACTCTCCTCCTTCAACCTAAGCAGGAGCTTCTTTAGGTCTTCTTCACTTTCTGCCATTAGGGTAGTGTCGTCTGCATATCTCAAATTGTTAATGTTTTTCCCAGTGATTTTAATTCAAACTTTTGATTCATCCAGCCCTGCGTTGTGCTTTATGTGTTCTGTGTATAAGTTGAATAAACAGGGTGATAAAATGCAGCCTTGTCTTACTCCTTTTCCTATTCCAAACCACTCGGTCATTGTGTATCCTGTCCTAACTGTTGCTTCTTGACTCATTGTGTATCCTGTCCTAACTGTTGCTTCTTGACACGGCACCGTGTCTTCTCCCGGACGGAGCAGAAGTGATTCCTCTGTCTTGGCTTCCTCTCCCTCTTGGTCTCTTGTATGGCTGGAGTGGAGTGGGGTTGGGGTTGACGTCTTCCTTACAGTGGGGTTGATGATGTCTTACTTACCCACCCGACAGATCAGAGGTGATTCCTCTGCCTTGGCAACTATATATTTTTGTAGGGGAGAAGACTAAAATCTGCAGCTTCTCCACCTCCTGAATATTGAAGCAGATAATGAAAGCAGACATGACAATTCCATGAAGACTGTGAGAAGGAATCTGTGAGCAGGAATTACTGCTCCCTAAATCGTGCTGGAGTTACAGAGATCAGGGTAGAATAAGATGGTAAGAAAACTTCTCCACACACCCTGTGTTCTCCCATGTCTTTCTTTTTTACAATGTTCTTTCCCATTAGTCGCAATGCAGGAAAAAACTAAAGCTATCAGTAGGGCTGGCATTATTCATACTCTGGTTCAAAACTTATTCACTCTGTTTCTGATGCTTTTGGAAAGTTATCCTTTGGCTTTTTCTGCTTACGGAACACCACATGCAGTACAGCTATGGATCAGCTATGAATTATGATTGCTGGAGTGGACTTTCTAGTAGCACACAGCTACATGAGTAGGCATGTGCACAGTTTTGTCACTAGCACTCAAAGTGACACACCCACCTCATTAGAGCCCTGGTGGTGCAGTGGTTAAACTGCAGTAGTGCAGCCAAAAAGTTGTGAGTTCAATCTTGATGGGAGGGATCAAAGTTGACTCAGCCTTCCATCCTTCAAAGGTTGGTCAAATCAGTAACCAGCATGTTGAGGGCAAAATGCTAATTACAGTACCTTGTGAGAGCACACTATGCACTATGGGGAGGTATATAAGTGTATTGCTATAATTGCTATTGCTATAATTGCTATTAGAGATCTTACAGCATACTTCCATAATCACTCCTCCTGACAAGTGGGAAGCGGAAAACGTAGGTTATGTATCAAATATGCATAATTTGCTATAAATCGATTTCAGATGCTATTCTTTAAGCTTACAAGAAAGGAAGTGATTTGGAACAGGTAGCCAAGAATGTAATTACTCTGAGCTCTTTGGAGACCAATGGACACTGTAATTTACCCTGCATCACAGTGCTCCAATCAAACCATATGCTGCCACAGGGAGTGAAATTTTAATTATTGTCTAGCATTTAATATGGCCACCTGTTCAGGGTTTATAACATTCCCACCCCCAGTGCTAATTTAAGTATCCAATAAATAACATGGAAGACAGATTGGGTGGTAGAAATCTCCTTTTGCTCATCCTAACAACATGTGAAGTAATTATTTATATAATTCTAAAATATTACATTGTCTCCTAGCCAACAAGACACTTGTGGTGGCTAAAGACAAAGTATTCAAACATTTAATCAGCTAAAAAAAACATATTTTTAGTGTATAACAAGTTATTTGACAACTATGATTACCTGTTTCCATTTTAAGTTTCCTTCATGTAAGGCTTTCCTAACATATATATATATATATATATATATATATAATCCGACTTTCTTAGACTGATAAAAGAATGAGGTGCAAAGTAAAAAGTACCTATAAGTGTATTTAGTGTATTCTTCTCCTTAAATAACTACAGCCATGCCACATACATTTTGCACTCAAAAATACATGAAAAGCCAAACTCTGCTTCCCAAAGACAGGCTTTGGTCCAGTCTAAGTAATCCACCCAAAATGGGGATAAGGAATCTGTCGACTTACACTGTATGTGGCCTGTAATCTATATGTGGGAAAATGGAAGAACAGAGAGATGGACTGCAAGGGGATCCTGCAGAAAAATAATTAGTTCCACATTATATCTTAATTTGCAGAGTTGTGATTTTGCTTAACCAAATGTAAATAACAGACTAGATTATGAAGCCTATTTGACCCTTGTTTCCTTGAACTATTTCCAGTCAGAACAAACCACAGGAATGAGTTCCATTACACTACAGGGTTGTAGTTTGTTCCAAAGAGACAAACTTCAGTGTTACGGAATTGAATTAAAGATAACTTTATCTTGTTTAAACTCTCTGGAAGTCAAAGCTATGAAGATAATCCCCCTATTCTGATGGTCTTGTTATTGGAACTCATTGACTTGGGAAAGACATGTGGGTGTAAATCTGATGACATCATCAGCCTTCTATCTTTCCTTAAAAATTTCTCTTTTCCACTTTTCCAGGTACCAAGGCTTTCTAGGGATTAGTCAGCAGTTATGTTTGAACATTAAAGGCTTCCCTTTCCCCATGAAGGACTCCAAAGAGTTGCCCACATTGAAATGAGTTAATTGGCATCCTCAAAAAAAAAAGGGGGGGCTTGGAAACGTTTAATTAAAGATAAGATAAAATGGTGATTGTGACATCATTATGTGTGTTGAGCTGTGCCAACATGATTCCAGCTGATATATGTACTAAAACACGTTCTCAAATGGAGATAGTTACAACCTTCTTTGGACAATGCCAGCTCACAGTGCATGCAACAACTCAAGCGACTAAAATCTCATTTATACAAAGAGAAAATCATCCCACATGGAAATATGTCAGGAATTTGTTTTTCTGAATGTCAGGAGAGAGAGAAAAATGGGTTACAGTCTTCTGCTTGGCATCTGGTTTTGTGTATATGTGTGACTTGACAGCACATGGCAAACAAAAACCTTGTAAAATGATTTTAAAAACTTCTTTGAAATGGCAGGACAGAGGATATTCTGAGATAGCAAAACGGTAACCAGACTACCAACACAGTTCTCTTTGTTTCTATGCAACAAAAACAAAAATCGTCAGATGGTGGGAAGAAACTGTACTACAACCATTGCTAATGGTGGATCCCACTTTAAGAATATTTTTTAGAGAATTTCTCCTTCTCTTGGAAGAAATTATCCTCGATTTCTCTGTGAATCAATAGATGAAAGATTTCAAAAGGGCATTTGGATACTATTATATTCATTACTTTACTTCAACGAGATTAAGGCACATTTATATCATACAAAATAGCATCCAGGATGAACTAAGTCTTCCCAAGTAGCTGTCATTCTTCAAAGCTGGCCAGTGAAAAGCATCCCCTTTCTCTGAAGCTTGATTTAAGTCAAGGCTCATGGAAGCTTAATCCCAGCATGTATTTTCACTACTATAGCTCATTAAAATCTTAACAATGAAGAAAGTGTTCTAAACATGTGGAGCAAAATACATATGCAGTCCTAAGACATAGCAAACTAAAAAGAGTAAAATAAAGAAAATCTTTGGCAGCAGAATTCACAAACTCTTGGAGATTGGCTGTGCAGGCATGGACATTTCCCCCTTTGGCTACTACTGGAACACCCATGGTTGTGGCAAACTTCCTACACTTATATGGAAAAGACACAGGAGGGTCTTCAGATAGATAAAAAGTGCTGTATATTTCTATGACCCTGGAGTGCAATCTCAGGATCACAGCCTTTGCTCTGTGTGTGTGTGTGTGTGTGTGTGTGTGTGTGTGTGTGTGTGTGTGTGTGTGTGTGTGTGTGTGTGTGTGTGTGTGTGTGTGTGTGTGTGTGTGTGTGTGTGTGTGTGTGTGTGTGTGTGTGTGTGTGTGTGTGTGTGAGAGAGAGAGAGAGAGAGAGAGAGAGAGAGAGAGAGAGAGAGAAACATTTCTTAGGGAACCTAGAATGCAGCAAGGGAGGCAGCACTTTAAAAAAAAAAGACAATACTGGACAATATTGGTTTTTGCTCCGATTATTCCTCTGAAACTCATGGTGTGACCTTTGAGTTAAGTCACTCCCCAAGAGTAATCTACCTTGAAAGGTTTTGAAAATGGGAAGGGGAAGAGAACTGTCGGGAACACAAGCAAAGAAATCGGGTTGGCAGTCACCCAGATTCCCGATTCCTTCCTGGAGCAACACCTTTACACTACACCAACCCAGAGTGAAAAGTCTCGGAGATCACGGATCCCTTCTTCCATCCAGCCCCATGTGATAAAAACAAACGGGAGAGCGAGAGCGATTCTACCTCTGGCTGAAGCGGACGAGACTGGCGCCCGCCGCCCTACCCATTCATATATCGGGCACATATTACCTGCCGTTGTCGGGGTCTGCCCAGCAGCCGCGCTCCTGCCTTCGTTGCCGGGCGGTGGTTGCGGCTCCGCCTGGCCCGGGCTGTGGTCGTTGCTATTGCCATTGCTGCTGCTGTTGCTGCTGCTGCTGGCGGAGGAGGAGGAGGAGGAGGCATCCGAGGCGGGGCTGCTGCTGCTGCTGCTGCTGCAACAGCGCGACTCCCACAACGGCGGCGGGAACTCGGCGGCTCCTTCGGAAGAGACAATGGTGGGCTCGCAGAAGCTGCTCAGGGGCAGCACCAGCGTCATCGCGGCCGGCCGGCGTCTCCTCCGATCTGCTGCACCGGGAGACAAAGATAGCGCCGAGGACCGTCAGGTCAGGCGCCCCCCTTCCCTTCGTCCCTCCCTCCCTCCTTCGCCCCCCCCCCAAAAAAAACACAACAAACCCAGCCCAGCCCGCCTGTGCGCCGCAGTGGAGGCTGGCTGGCATTCCGCGCGCGCTCTCCCTCCCTCCCTCCCGCACCACCCCCACCCCCACTCAAGGCTACCGCTGCCAAGGCGCCAATTCCTTCTGGCTCCTTGTTTCTCTGGCCCGGTGCCCTCTCGCCCGTTCGCCCCGAGTCAGTGGCACTCAGCGTTGCTTTCACGTCCCCCGATTCCCCCCCCCCTTGCAAGCAAATCACCTTTACAGCCCTCCCCGTTAAGAAAACAACTCCTGCAAACACGGAAGGTCAAATCCCCAAACTGATCCCCGCCCGTGCCCCCCCCCCCCGCCCACCCACCCACGAACTCGCTTAGGGAGTAAAGCGCTGTGGATGGATGCCACCCCCCCGGCACTTACTTCCAAGAAAAGCAGTGCTTTAGGATCGCTGCCCTCCTTTTTAAGAAAGGCAACACAGTTTCCTCCCGGAAAACTGACTGGATGGCCACCCCAAACCCCAAAAAATAAAAATCCAAATCTTCTCTTAATTCATATTCTCTCTTCCTTGCTTTGCTGGGGGAAAAAAGAAGCCAGCCAGCCAGCTGTAAATCCCAACGAGCCGAGCGAGCGGCGCTGGCAGATTGCAAGAGGAGGAGGAGGAGGATCACTTCATTCTCTCGACCTCGGCAACGACGTGGTGTGCCTTGCTGTCTCTGGTGTGTGCGGCGGGTAGGGTTGGCTTTTCCCTTCAGATTCCCAGCCTATTCCCCCCCTCCTTTCTTCCTTCCCCCCCTCCTCCCTTTCTTTACCTCCCCGAGCGAAACAGAGCGCGAGTCTTCTTAGGTAGTTGTTTCCACCCCAGCCCCGTTTGGGCTGAACTGGATCTGCCTCCAGTCAAAACACTGAGATTAAGACAGAAAATTGGCTCCAGTTTCAAGCCGTGAGTAGTTGCAGTCCCACAGGAGCCAAGCACAACATCAGCGGAGCAAGCAGAATATTAAACAGGAGCAGGGACTCCGGGGCTGGAGCAGGGCTCTCTCTCTCTCTCTCTCTCTCTCTCTCTGCGAGCTCTCCATCCAGTTGGGGGGGGGGGGTTGGGGGGGGAGAGAAAACTTTCTGAAAAGGACAGGCAGGCAAACCACATTACAATAACACTTTTTACAGTAATTCACCTCCTCTTTGGCACATAAACCAGACACTTTTTTTTCCTTGTGCTCTTCAAGAAAGGAGAGAAATCCGTTTCCTTTTAAAGATTTCACATATTTCTCAAGTCCATGCTTACTATGGGACAGGCATCTTTCTAAAGTTGACAGGGAGCCAGATGTGGCAAGGAAATAGAACAGAAAGCCAGCAGTGTGCTAAGAATTAAAGCCGGTCTGAACAAGACGGATGAAACAGAAGGGTCAAGAAGACTGAGAACAATAATGAATAAGGAATATTCAGGACCTCTGATTGGTGTTCAAATGTCTGGAGAATCTCTTTGTTGTCGGGTGGTGGCAGCTACGTTTACCAGCATAATGCACAGAGTTGGGGCTGGAGTCATGCAGCCAGCGTGTGACTGCTTTCCAAAGCATCCAAATCAAACTAGAATATTCCCACTGCTTCAGGACAAAAGAATGTGATACAGGCCACTGAAGTACTTAATTTTCATAACATTCATGCTATGATAAATTTAGTTTTTAAGGTGCCACAGGACTCTTATGGACTCGGCAGCATGCTCTGCAGCTAAATTCTGTTGCTCAGCAAAACTGAAACTGTTGTTTAGCCGTGGTTTCTGCTGTATATTTCTGAAGAAGCTTCCCAAATAGCAAGCAATACTGTACCTTTATAATACTGCATATTGCTTGCTTTCCTAAGAGTTACCTGCTGTGGTTTTGTCAAAGGATACTAGCCATTAGTATCAATCCATGGCAAAATAGTCAGTTAAGTCCCTCTGAAAATGATGAGGCTTATGTTACTGCCACTACTGTTATTTCAGTATGATGTGTACATTTCTCTATATTAAGGCTCCTCAACCTTTTAAAGCTGGGGGACGGATTATGCCCTTCAGACTGTTGGTGGGCCAGATAGGTGCTGCCACCATCGGTGGGGGCTCGAGGTGGTCCTGCCACCACCGCTTGTGCCGGCAGCGGGACTGTCCTCCTGCCACACACCACCCCACTCACACCACTGCCATCCACCAAGCCACCCATCACTTCCCCCCCACGCTGCTTCCCTGGTTACCCCCCTGGAGGAGCTGCATGGCATCAACTCATCTGGCCCACAACCTCACTCCAGCTGCCACTTCTGCCACCACTGCCTCAAACCTTGTTTCTTCCACTTGGCTTGGCATGTACCTAACGCTACTCCGTAGCAGGGTGGATGTTGTAAGCCTTACTACATCCACCCTGCTATGGTGCAGCATTAGGGACACGCCAAGCCAAGTAGAGGAGACAAGGATTGATGTGGCAGAGGCAGTGGAAGCAGCAACTGGAGCAAGGTTGTGGGCCAGATGAGTTGGTGCCACAGGCTAAATCCGGCCCATGGGCTGTAGGTTGAGAACCAATGCTCTATACTAAGACTCCTCATGTTTTTAGTTTATTTGTATTACATGAATGAAATCATAAATTAAGCTTATAGATGCATTTAAATGTTTAAGAGATCATAGTATCTTGTGGCACATATAACACCAATAAATTGTGTGAGACTGCTGTTTTTGCAGCAAAAGACTAAAATATGGCTTGCCCTACACATACAAACAATTGTGTAAAGGTATCATTAAATTCACTGACTAAAAAGCCTGAATCTTGACAATGAACAGCAAACTTAACTTTATTTTTGTCTAAGTTTAGGTTTGAAGATGGCCTAATATATAGAGTACAAGGCTGTTTACATTTATTCAGAAGAGAGACCTATTAAGATAGTCAGATTTAGTGTCAAGAAAATATGCGTAGACTGCAATCTTCAATTTTCTGCCCATTCTCTTCAAAACAGGCATTTGGTATTATTGCATGTACACATTTTCCCTAGTACATACATAACTTTCAAAACTACTTTGAGCCCTTCCCTTTTGGCAGTGAAAAGTATGGTACAAATATCCAAGGATAAATAAATGGGACAGGATATGTACATAGAAGCCTGTTTTTATGAATAGCTTAGCTGTATTGGATTTAGCCATATAAATGATTTATGCCACTTGTATTACAACTTTCTAGCACAACCCATGTTTAACTTTGTAGGAAAACATTGACAATCTACTTTTCTAACATTTTTAAATGGTTGCTTCAGTAACTTGTGTAAAAAGCAACATTATGGAAAAGGCAAAAAGTACTTGTCTTTCATTTCTGTTCTAAGATTTGCTACATCACTTGATCTCACAGGAAAGGATTGGTGAGTTTTAGAAACTATACATGTTGCAACACCTGTACTGTACAACAGCTTTCAGCTTTTTCTTTGCTAAGTAAACACTGGGAAATCTACACAGCCACACTTTTCATTGTATACATTTATTGTAGCTTTGGATTTTACAGGCCTGCAGATTGGACCTTCTTAACGTTACATAAGCATTCCCCCATATCCAATGCGGAGAGGTGGAGTAGCCCTTACTACCCTTGACCAGGCCATCTTACTGTATTGAATAGGGAGGCTGGAAAGAAAGTTGCTGCATGTATAGGACACTAACAATTTTGAACCTGTGCATGAACCAGTAACAGTTTTGAACCAGTGCATGTTGTTCTAAGTTGTGTGGGAGGTCAAGCAGGCTCCTTGTTTCAGATGTAGGACTTTGATATTAGCTCTTTGTTCTAACACATGAAGGTGGTGGTGGTGGTAACTAGCTGATGAGGACATGATGGAGTGAGGTCAGCAGTAAATATGTCCCTGTTCTTTCTCTCGCATGCAATTTTACTGGAAAAGGTATAGAGCCGTCTTCCAAATCCTACTTTGTTATAATAACATACAGTACCATGTTACTCATAAAGAACAGTTTTCAGAAACCAGCAGTGTCCATTGGATGGGGAACTAGCAACACAACTCAATGTTTAATCAAAAGTAACTTCAGCAGGATGAAGTCTTGAGTATGCAAAGATTGCACTTCAAGATCAACCTGCAAAACTTTATTTCAAGTTCAATATATGCCGTGCATTTTTCCACTGTGAAAAAATCAAACTTCATTTGGGAAGAAAGAAATAAGCTTTTGGCATGATGCACAGGAGACTATTCAGTTTCAAATGGCCAGTACTGAATATTTCATATATAAAATCTTCCTTGCACACATATAGTACTCCTGCTAAAAAGATATGCTAATTTTTCACTAAGAATGCTAAAACAGTCTGGCATGGCAATCAGAAATCAATCATACAACAGCATTTTGAAGTACTGTAATAGAGTCATGGACGATTAACTCTGGGGAGACAAGCTATGAGAAATCTGGGGAACATAGAAAAGTAGAGACATCACCTTAAAAACAAAAATTCGTATAGTCAAATCAATGGTATTCCCGGTGATAATGTATGGATGTGAGAGCTGGACCATTAGGAAAGCTGAGCGTAGAAGAATAGATTCCTTTGAGATGTGGTGTTGGAGGAGAGTGTTGAGAGTCCCCTGGACAGCAAAGAGAACAAATAGGTCAATCTTAGAAGAAATCAACCCTGACTGCTCATTGGAAGGCCAAATAGTGAAGATGAAGCTTAAATACTTTGGACATCAAATGAGAAGGGAGGATTCACTTGAGAAGGCCTTGATGCTGGGAAAGGTGGAGGGCAAAAGAAGAAGGGAGCATCCAATGATGAGATGGATGGATGGTGTAGTAGATGCAGTGGGCACAGAGCTGGGCGGGCTGAGGAGGATGGTGGTGGACAGAGGTGCCTGGAGGGCAATGGTCCATAGGGTCGCAAAGGGTCAGAATCGACTGTGCGACTGAACAACAAAAGAGTCATAGAGGCCCAACTTATGCTTTTACTTAATTTACAGGGAAGATCCTGCACTGCTCTTCCATTGGCAAAGCTCCTTCCATCAACAGATTCGGGGCAGGGGATCTAATCTCTCATGCAGTCCTCTGTGTACCCTCCAAACCTGTGCTGAAGGGCTGAGAAATCTTCTAGAACATGTTTTCAAAGGTGTCGAAAGCTACAGTGGTAGAGAAGAGATTAATATAATATTGGTTTTTAAGCCAGAAATACATGTATAGATGGATGGATGTACACACATTTATTATATTTTAATACTGCCTTTCAAGATGAAGCTTCAAAGCAATTTACTAGCAAAATGTTAAAATAATAAAATATAAAATTCGAGTAACGAAACAGTAGCCTACGCATTTAAAGTAATATCAATAGCTACATTTCTAATTACCGGTATCAAAAGAAATAGGCATCCATTCTGTTAAGAGTATATTGGAGCATTTAAATTTTGAAGGCCTATTAAAAGCAACAGAAAAGAAACCACCAACTCATCACCGTGCATTCCATAAGGATAGCGCCAGGACAGAAAGGTCCAATTTGTTGTGCCCACCAATCTTGGGAATTTTATTTATGCACAAATGAGCTGGGTCACTATGGCTAATCTTTGGTCCCAGAAAGACTTGTACAGGAACAAGTGGTTTATCATAAATATATTTTAGCTCCCTACCTATAAAACAGAACTCATGTTCAACCTCACAATGTTATGTGGCCATTTGCACTATAATAATTGAACAGCATTTTGAACATCAGAAGCACGATATAAACAACAGATAATAGTGAGAATGGGAGTGAACAGCAGAATCAAGGGTCTAAAAATATAAGTCTTGCCTAGATTGAGAAACTATTTGCTTGTTGTCTATAAGCACCATACTTGATGATGCCAAGTTCAGCAAAACCAAAAATGAATCTAAACTAGAAAAATATTTTACTCAAGGTACTCATACAGCAGCTTGTGTTTTGCTAACCTGTCTAAGGAACAGCAAACATCAACAAGACTCAGTGAAGTGAAGTAGTGCTGTTCAATGTCTTTGGTTTTATTTGGTTAGTCCGTGAAGGAAGAAATCCAGTGATAATCTTGTACAAATTATTTTAAGGGAATTTTCAGTAACACAGTGGCTAAAATCCTATTGCTTAGCTTGATAAATCATTGGACCCATTGAATCAATGGGGATTTAGCGAATCAGCTCCTCCATAAGTTCTGCTAATTCATATGGGCCTACTGCAGTGGTTCCCAACCTTTTTTGCCATGTCCCACCTAAGCATCTCTAAAATCCTGACACCACCCCCACTGTGATATATACCTGTAATTATTATTTAAAAAGTGAACTCCTATTCATGTGGAGGAAGGCTAAAAGGCCTTTAACTTGGTCTAACTCATTCTTGAATTGCCTCCTTGTGGGCTGTGTGCCCCACATTGGAGACCATGGACCTACTGTAATAGCAACTCTTTGCTACAGTAAGTTAGTGTAGGCCCATTTGAATCAGAAGTTATGGAGTTCACCAAATGTTCATTAATCTAATGAGCCTACTCTATTTTGATTTACCAGGTTGCACAACAGGATTTTGTTTAGTGTTGCAAAGATGAGGAACTACAGTGGCTTAGTGGTTAAGATGCTGAACTTGACTGGAAGGTTGGCAGGTCAGCAGTTCAAGACCTGAGTGCTGCACAACAGACTGAGCTTCCATCTCTGTTCCAGCTCCTGCCACCCTAGTAGTTCGAAAGCAAGGTATTGCAAGTAGATAAACAGGTACCACTTCAGTGGGAAGGTAAACAGCGTTCCATACCTGCCACATGACTATGGAAATGTCTGCATGTGCAAACAGTGCTGGCTCTTTGGCTATAAATGGAGATGAGCATCAAACCCTACAGTTGGCTATGACTGGCTTTCAAACAAGGGCGACCTTTCCCTACAAAGATGAACAGAATTTGATCTTAGATAAAAATATTGATTTCACTACAGATAGTTCTTTCCTTTGTATTCGCCTTGCTTTTCAGCTACTGAACTCTACTTCCCTCAGCAATCAGTTGTCATCTCTCCTAGCTATCATATGGTCAACATTCTGTACCACCAAGTTATTACAAAATTGCTTTGTCTCTTATTTTCTTAACTTTTTTTTGACATCAGCAATTTTTAAGGTTACACTGAATGCAAGTTCCTTTTCTGCGCCCTGGTGGTGCAGTGGTTAAACTACTGTCTTGTAACCAAAAGGTAGTGAGTTCGATCCTGACCAGGAATCAAGGCTGACTCAGCCTTCCAACCTTCCGAGGGTGGTAAAATGAGTACCCAGCATGTTGAGGGCAAAATGCTAACTAACTTGTGAAACGCCCAGAGTGCACTAAGCACTATGGGGTGGTATATAAGTATGATTGCTTTTGATTGCTTTTTCTTTTGTCAGAAAAAAGCAGGGATATTTATGTTGGCCAACAATGAATTCTAAAATCCATCCTGAATTTGTATCCTCCTTAGGTGGCTCAAGTAGTTAAGATGCTTAACTCGTTGGCTGTAAGGTCGGAATTCGATTCTCGAGTACTGCATGACGGAGTGAGCTCCCATCTCCGTCCCAACTCCTGCCAATCTAGCAGTTCGAAAGCAAGAATTTGCAAGTAGATAAACAGGTCAGGTACCACTTTGGTGGGAAGGTAAACTGTTCCATGCACTTCGGTGTTGAAGCATGCCTGCCACATGTCCACGGAAATGTTTGCAGATGCATACAGTGCTGGCTCTTTGGCTATAAACAGAGATGAGCACTGAACCCTAGAGTCAGATACGACTGACTTTCGAGCAAGGGCGACCTTTACTTTTATCTAGGCCAGCAAGAATGCACTAAAACATATGCAAGTTTCAAGAATACTATTTCTTAAACAGGGGGAGATGAGGAAAAGGAAGAAAACCTAGATCTAAAACTTTCTAACTTTCCATCTCTCAGTAAGTCTATGCTATACTAGGTCAAATTAAACACGATTTTATCCCCTAACAAGGCCCATTTCTTCTTCTTTAGCATCTCTTCTCCATTACACCCTGAAATAACAGGTGGACAACAAAGACCTGATCCCCAGTGTTCACCCTCTTCCCCTCCCCACTTCCTTCTACCATTATGAAAAGATAATATTCCTGAAAGTTTGCACATTTTAGTGCTTTTTTTGTTGTTGACCTAACAAAAATTTCATTTTAGTATGGATTTTGGAATTTCTTTCGTATTGGCTTCAGCTTCACAAGCTCAAGGAGACTAATTGATATTAGAATAAATATCTAGTAATTCCCTAATGCATATTTGTAACATACAGTAATGATATTTTTAAACAGATGAGAACCAAATTACTTAACAGGAAAATAACATAAAGTGCTGGACTGTGTCTAGGTCTATATTTTAAAATTTGTTAGCAAAGCTTGGTGTTTTACAGTGGTATGATTGCCAGACCAAATTTACACTGAATTCAGCTATTAATCCATAGGCTACCACAGATTTTCCATGTTGCCAGACAAATACATATATTAAAAGAACACCCTGAGGCATCCAAAGCTGCCTTTTAGAGTTTTTAGAGCCTTAGAGTTTTAGAGCTTTTTAGGGGTTAAATGTGTATATGTGAGGTGGGAGTATGTTGATAATTTTGTATAGTTGTATTTTGTGTAGGTTTTGTTGGATTGATAAATGTGTGTCATCCCCCCTCCCCAAATCTCGTTGTTCTGTGCAGGACAATGACAATAAAGATTTATCTATCTATCTATCTATCTATCTATCTGAAGGTTAAAATGTCAAACTTTCACTGCATGCATACAGTTCTACTCAGTAAGAGGCTACCATGCAGTACTATTTGTTCACTATTCCTTCAACAACTATTCCATTTTCACTCACTATTCCTTTAGAGTCATTATGATGCTAATGAGAGAACTGTAATGATGCCATTCACAATGTCAATGAAAAAGGGTCTTTATGCACTTCCAGAATGCCACTAAAACAGAAGTTAAATTTAAAATGCTTGTTACAATATTGCTGCAAATCTGACTAAAATCCCTAAAGGCCAGAATGTAAAGTTTTGGTGGAAGCAATGCTGAATGCTGGTAGGGCCTCATTAGTTACCCTATATTCTGAAGCAACAGCATGTGGCATTATTGCTAATTTTGAAACTCTTTGATTTCTTCATTCTATGAAGCAGTTATGCTTTACCTATCCTTAAGGGGAGAAAAATACAATGGAATTTACATACCTTGATTGAGGAATAATTATTTATAGTAGTTTAATAGTATTATTCATCATTTTACTTTTAATCTCTTTAATTTCCCTTCTATCATACTAAAGCTCTGAAGCCAGCTCTCTGTAAACATATATAAAACTATAATCAGTATAGAAGTAGTATCCCTTTGTGTTAGTCATAGAAAACCTATAAAACTATACATTAATAGATACCTTCCCCAAAATGTGGGGTGACCTCCTCTAGTTACTTCATAAGCTGCCTTTTGTACTAGGTGACATAGTTTCTTCTTTTTCATGCATTTGTAGTAAAAGATCAGGATCAATAAGGGGCACAAGAAACAAATCTGAGATCCAAAACAATGGACAGGAGCGTCTATCTATAAGCAGGTGTTACACTTGACAGGGCCTCTCCTGAGAAGTTTCTGTTCAGAGGGCATCATCGCTAAGCCCTTCGCCAGCTGATTTAAGTAAAAGAGGAGCAAATATGTAGTGCAGCAGTCATACAGTATTTTCAGAGCACATGTAATAAGAGTTGGGGATACTTTCACCATACACAGTATTTTGCTTGAAGTACTTTGTTTCCATTTTCCATCTGGTTTACTTGCTTAAGTTATCAATTCTACATAGCATGACCAAGTTTCACATGACATAAGGATGAGGCACTTTAAATTTTTCAGAAAACATGCAAGTGTCAAAATGCCCTTCAATAAGTACCATTACAAAATGCTGTATCTTCTTATAGGAATTGAAAAACCATTGTAAATCCCGGCACAGGATTATTAGATTTTCTCTTTGAAACACTTCTGATGTGGTACATCTTGTGTCTTTTTTATGCTGATGGGAAACTATGAATAAGGTGGCTATCGTTTGGTGAAAACTATTGTTTCTATCAAAACAATAATTACTTTTCGTAAATATTGGTGGCATGATGTGCTTCCTTTTGGCTATCATCACCAGTGGTGGACTGGCCCATCGGGCAACTGGGACTCAGCCCGGGGTGCCCTCCCGACCTCCAGTACTATGGCGCGCCCCCTTGGGTGCCAATCCAAAGAGCTGAGCTGAGCCGAGCTGCAATGCCTGGAATGATCAAGCAAACAAGCGGGGCTGTGTTCCTCTGCCTGTCTTCTTCCTTCTATGCCGCCAAAGATAAGACTACAAAAGCAGCTCCGTTGACAGTGGAGCCGCCATGGTTTAGAGGGTGCAATTTTGCCTTGTAAGCAGGAGGTTGTTGGTTCGAATCCCCAGAGGGGAGTTGAAATTTGAAGTGGGATATTTTGATAGGGTTAGATGCCCTCATCACTCCCTGTCCAGTGCCCTTTTAGCGTAGCCAACACACCCCTGATCATCACCACCACAAAACAGCCTCTAAAACAAGCTCACTGTTGCATTTAGGCAGGTTCTATTTAGCTACACATTTTCTGCTATTACCATTCATGAGTTCTCCTAACTGTTCCATTGATCACAGTTCTACTGTAAAACAAGGCAGAAGCTATATTCAATAAGAGAAAACAATCTGAAAAGATTGCATCAAGAGTCTAGGTCATCTACATACCTACAGAGAAGATAAGAATCACGTCAACTGGAAACATCCTGAGGTTTTTCACAGATCTGTCAGAGCCCATCTTGTTCTGAGAGTAGACTGACTTAATAGATTTATCCCTGCAGACTGGCTGTGTAAAGCTCAATAGGAAATAATCACATGATTACATAAAAATAAACAAGAAATCTTTCATTCTTGGACCACCATTTTCTGACTTGCTAAAATCCAAAGCAGGATTTTCTAGCAGCACTGGGCTTGACACACTGAAAATTGCATATAGTCTTGTAGCAGCGACAAAATCATGAGTGCATGATGAGAGACCAAAAAAATTGAATTTTGTTCCTGATTTATCTTTATTAACTGCTGCAAATCCCACCTCACACCTCAACTGGGTGCAGTGGTGACCATGGCCATCCGACAGCTATGGTGGTGGGGGTATATTCCCCTGGCAGGTTCAACCATGCCCTAGCAGTCCAGAACAGTCCTCCATTCTGGAACTGCAGGTCAGCTAAGTGGGGTTGGGTACTCGGGCAATGCACCTGGTGAGTGTATTACTCTAACATGGCCAACTTCGACATGAGCCCAGCCAGCTGTGTCATCATACAGTATTTTAAATGGCTAAAGGAGCATTGAAAACAGGGGGCTCAGTTCCCTGTGCGCCATCGGACCCTGCTACAATAGCGGTAGGACCTCCTGATGGCGAGAGGCTGCTAAAATCTCATGGGAGATGGTGCTTCGATCCGCCACGTCAAACTAGACGTGTGAAGTGTGGATCAACCAAGTAATCTTTATTAAAATTCATATTGTTTCTGTTAGTATACTTTACTACACAGAAATTTATTTGAATTTAAATTTTTTTTGTTCAAACAAGGAGATGCTTAGCTTAAGTAAGAAAAGGTGAAAAATATTCAGTGTATTGATCAACTAGAGCAGACTGAAGAAAATGTTCAATTAAAAAAAGAGGAAAAAAGACTGTTTCAAGACACATGCCATCAAAGAAAGGCTGATATATGGAAAAGAGTTGGGGAAAAACAATGGAAGTCTTAAAAATGAAAGGTGACTGTAGATCTATGTAAAGCATTAATTACAAGGTCCTCTAGGTTTTTCATTTCAGTGCTGATCTTACTGGTGACATAACTTTTACTCAACTCATTTGAGCTAAGTGCTGCACTGGAAATATAGAGAACTGGATTACAAGTCTTTGTTCAAAAACTGCACAAGGTTAAATCAAATTGAGCATTCACCTGAAGAATCATCAGTCCAGACACCACCATACCTCTTAGTACATAATTCGTCTGTAAAAAATTAAACTACTGATCTGCTAAAAAAGCTCTATGTTTTTGCCTGCTTTGCAGTTGCTGGTCATTCCTCCACAAGGTAAATATAAGCAATTAACTGCTTCTGTTGATGTCTCAATACAAGAAAAAATAGATAAAACAAGTGAGTACATTGTATGAACTTACAGTCAACTGCAGAATAGAAGATTTTAACATCATGGTTTTTTATTTATGGAATATATGTTACATAATATTTTAAATGTATATGTTATGGTAAACATTCCAAGAAAGCAGCAATATGTTTTGAATAAAACATATTTCTGGCTAAATACTTATGGTTTAAATATATAGGTATCTCAAGTCCCGCCCCAAAAGACTTAAAGAACTGCACTGTATCTAAAGACAAGTTACTATTTGTTTCCTAGATACTTAAGTCTTTTGTTAGACCTTACATCTGTTTTTTGAGGTACATAACTGGATTGAAGGTTAATATGTACAAAGCATACGCTACCACTATTTGCATGCTTGTATCACAGATGCCTTGAAGCTGCTTTCTTAAGGCCACCATTTTGTTCAATGAGTTAGAACAAATCATTCTGATTTTTTTTACACAACTGTGTTTTGTGTTTCTTGTTTTCCAGAGTATGGCCTCAGGATCTCATTACCACTTTTCTGAGATCCCTAGAAACAGCTGTTTTAAATAGCTTGATTTCCTGCACTTTCTTTTATAAATGTTGGGGGTTAATTAAGTGATAATTAAGCAAAGTGCTGTACTAATTGGCATTGCTCCCACTCAGTCTTTTTAGAACCTACTACCAGAAAAAATATAATATCAACAAAAATAACAAATAGATTTCAATGTTTTACAATTTACATCAAGATCCACAGGCACAAGATCCATAAAGCATATTGCTTTTAAACAACATTGTTTCCCCCTACTAATATGGGTATCTATTTCTTCGTTTAAACACCTGAAAAGAAGATGCAGTATACTGGCCTATCTTTATGGTAATCTAAATCATGAATTAATATAAATTATGATATATAAAAATGCACAATATTTTTATGTCAAATCTCTTTCTTTTAACATTCTAGCATTAAGGAAACTTGGGTTCTCTTTGGTTTAATGTATGAATTTTGGAATGTAAGATAAAAAGCAAGAATCTGTTAGTACTTGGGAAACATTAAATTATTTCCACTCTAAGAATCTATCTCATCTTTTGCCCTTTAGATGCTCTCTTCACCTACCATGCAAAAGACAATGATTTTGCTCTGTATGTACAGTAGAACATACCTCTGATGTAATCTTCTCAATTTAAAGATTTCTTAAATATGTTAGGCACTTTCATGAGGTTACCTGAGACAACAACTATTTTGATGTATCCAACACTTTATCTTTCCAGTACAGTACTTGAATCTTTTGGGGACAACAGAAAAACTGAATGAATAATTTATTTCTATGTAATGTTTACAGTATTTTATTGTGGAAGCGTTGACGTAATGTGATGTTTATATTTGTGCACAGTAATTTATCACAAGTCTTTCTACATTGAAAGTGGAATTATCTACAAGTATAAAAAAACTGTGTGGGGAAACAGACTCAAGACGTCATTAACAGAATAATTGGTTGTCATGTGAGAGAATACTGTTTTATGGGTTAAATGGGTTAATTATATTGCCGTCTCTTCTGTCCAGTGAATAAAGCAAACAAAACCAAAATTGGTATTTTGAAGCAAAAGACAAATTGCTTTTACTGTACCCTTTGTTACTTTCCATGAAGTTTAAGAGCTATTATTATACTTTTTACACAATTCCTTCTAAGGAAAACACTATAGGATTCCAAGGAAATTACAAATATTGGCAAGCTTTCAAAATTGCATCCAGTCTTTGCAAAAAGCTCACTAACCCTACTTAATTCAAGTAGATATTGCAAATTAATATTAAAATAAGAGCTGCTGAAGCAACTTTTTAATGTTTTTGCTTCTGAATCTCCACCTTTCACCTCAGGGCCTTTACTTAAGATGTTATTTTTAGCTCAAAGTTTGCAATTTTTAATGATTGAGTCATCTTGGCAGGCAAGAAAATGGAAAGCATTTATCTTCATGTGCAGAGGTACAGCAGCAACACACACCTCCCACAAATTAAACAGAAGGGGGACAGGAGGTGGGGAGTAGATTGTAGTTGCCACACACATCATTGGCTACCTCAGTGTGAGGTTATTTAAGGAGAGGCATGGTTTTGAATAGCCTTTCTCTTTATTTATTTACCTGGCACTCCATTCAAACTACTTGCAATAAAAATGGGAAAGATTAAGTAAAACAGCTTATGCAATGCAACAAGACCAATGAGTTTACCTTACACTAAATCTCTGCTTCCCATTAATACTATATAGCTGTTTTTTTCTTCTTGTTTCAAAAATCCCTTAGAATTAAAAAAGCAAATTCCTGCTATTTTTTTTAATATCCTACCTATCACCTAATTTCTATTACAAAATGCCTGTATGCACCTATACTGTGTACACCTCTTGCTATGGCTTTTTATTAGACAAGAACTGGTAGCCATGTGTACCAGTTCTTAAGGTATGTAATTCGTATCACTCAGAACCCCGAGTTTCATCTAAAGTGGGGTTGTATACGATGCACCCCTAACTAGAAGAACAAAATGTCTGTGTGTAAACAGGCATTTCTGTGTGGCACAAATACATATATGCTAATCACTGCACACTCTTTTTCACACACACACTTTACATTGTGGCTCAAAGGCTCTGCCAACCACTTGCAGAGCACAGGGTGGTGGTGGTGTAATAGCTCATAGGTAGCTCTTTCCCCTCAAGGGAATCTGCTTATTCCATCAACCAAGATTTGGAACATAAAGTGGTGGTTTAGTGGTTAAGATGCTGAGCTTGAGACCAAAAGGTTGGCAGGTCAGCAGTTCAAGACCCGAGTGCTGCGCGATGGAATGTGCACCCATCTCTACCAACCTCTACCAACCCATCTACTGCCAACTTAGCAGTTTGAAAGTGAGAAATTGCAAGTAGATAAATAGGCACCACTTCAGTGGGAAGGTAAACAGCGTTCGGGTGCCCTCTGGTGTCTAGTCATACCTGACACATGACCATGGAAGCATCTGCAGATGCAGTCATCACGGGTTCCTTGGCTTTTAAACAGATGAGAGCTCAGACCCTTAGAATTGGACAGGACTGGCTTTCGAGCAAGGGAGACATTGGCCTTTAGAGCATAAAGAGCCATTGGGAGGAGGATGCTGAAAAAGAGGGTTAGTGGAGGAGCGGGTCATAATTAAAACTAAAGTGGCGCGGTTATTTATAACCCCATGGAAAGCATCAGGAGTTTTTCCCTAATGGAGACCTTGGCACAGTGTTCGTTTTCTCTCTTTCTCTTACACGAAGGAAAGCCCTGGAGGGAGAGGAGACGAATGACGATTGAAAAAGCAGTGAGGGGCCACGAGGCCTCTCTCAGGGGGGTTTCTCTTTCTTCTGAGTGTCTAGGCCACTTTAAAAAGCCCAAAATTAAGCCACCTTTTTAGTGAATCCATTCAGTAGCTCCTTTTGCCTGACCTAGTGTGAGACAGATTAGCTGGCACAACAAGGTTTGCCTTGCCCAGGGGTGAGCGCCCCTCAGCCTTGCCAGGTTATCTTGCTATGGTATTAGAGTAGACATGGGGTGCGCAAACGTTTCGGGCTGTGGGCTGGTCACGTGGTTCAGGGAGCAGGTCACTATGGCCTGGGGCTGGATGCAGCCCCCAACGCCAATTCATCCGGCCCACGAAGCCCTCGTTGCTTCTGGAAGCGGAAGTAAAATGTGCACATACGGGCACTTTACTTCTGCTTCCAGGAGCGATGAGAGCTTTGTGGGCCGGATGAATTGGTATCAGGGGCCACATCCAGCCACTGGGCTGTAGTTTGGGCACCCCTGGAGTAGACCCTACTGCCAGCGACTCAACGTCAAGTGTCAGGCCAGTTAACTAACCTGACCTCCCTGAGGACTAATGGTTTAGGGCTGCGATAGCGAACCTTGGCACTTCAGATGTTCTTGGACTTCAATTCCCAGAAGCCCAAACACCCTGTGAATCCACATGAATGGGTTTGCTGCGATTCATCTGGCCCACGCTGCCCTCGCCACTCCTGGAAGCGGAAGTAAAATGCATCCGTAGGGAGGAAGGGTTAACTCGGAAGAGCCTTAACCGTAGGGGCGCGTTTTACTTCCGCTTCCAGGAGCGACGAGGGCAGGCCGGATGAATCGCAGTAAACCCATTCGTGTGGATTCACAGGGTGCTTGGGCTTCTGGGAATTGAAGTCCAAGAACATCTGGAGTGCCAAGGTTCGCCATCGCGGGTGTAGGGTGCCGAAGTCCACAGGGAAGGGATGATGGTCCTCAAGTGGATTAAATCCCACTTGAATCCACCTTGATCCGGAGGGCAGGCAGCTTCGTCAATGCTGGCCTGGGGCCCGATGAGGACTTTGTGTGTCCAAAGGGCAGTCAGGACCAGAAGAAAGTGACTCGCAGAACTGATCAGGGGAGTACGATGGGTGTCACACTGCGATGCGGAAGGCAGATGAAAAGCCACAGCATGATATTCGCTGCAATTCGCAGGACAGTCTTCGGGGATGATCGCCATCATTCGGAATCGGATACGGCACAAGGAGAAGAAGGGGTGCGCTCAATTGTGATTCAAAAAAACAACAAAATCTTCGAGGAGGAGGCGCTTTCCACTTTGTTGTTTTTTTGAATCACAATTGAGCGCACCCCTTCTTCTCCTTGTGCCGTATCCGATTCACACTGACGGGTCTCGCGCGCCTTTTTTCTCCCCCCTCCCCCACAGCCTTTCCCTCAAGAAATGGGCGCCCGAGTCAAGGGCCAGATCATCATCGTCTCTGCTGAGGGTCCGTCGCCTTGCTCCTCCCCCCTCCCTTTCTCCTCACAGCCGTTAAAACCGTCGAGGGGGGAGAGAGCCACCGATCCCTCCCCGCCCCCCCCCGCTGCCACCACCTTATTTTCCCCCCTCACAATCCAAGGAAGGTAAGGTCCCCCCTGAGGCTATAAGGCAGCGCGCGGCGACGTCTTCTTCGCCTCACTAAAACCGAGGTGGCGATGGCGGCGGAGGGTGCTGAGGAGTGTCAAATCTGCCAATGCGAGAGAGGCGCCCTTGCAACTCCGGGCAGCCTCCTCCGCCCCACCTCGGCCATCTCCACCACCACCACCCCCAGCCGCTCTCCGGGGCCACGCGAGGAGCCACTATGGCCCGGGCCGACCCCAGAGCATTTTCTCCTTACCCGCGGCTCGGCGTGGCTAAAAGGGCGGCCTCGGTGGTGGTGGCGCTTCCCTCCCTCAGGATCCCGCTGGCGGCCTCTTTTTAGGCTTGCCCTCAGTGCCCGCTGCTGCTCCTGGCGGGGCGGGAGAGGAGGTGAGGGTTGTCTCCTCCTTCCCGCCCTCCTCGCTTGTCTGCAGGCGGCGGCTGTGGTGGTTGAGGGGAATGAAAGAGAAGCTTCTCCGTACTGTGAAACCAGTCAGTCCTGTTAATGCACATTTATGCTCCCTGGATATCTGATATGATATCATTAGAGATAGATAGATACTTGTGTGACACACACACGTGTGTGGCCACATACACACATATTCATACTTGTCAGGATGCCCTCAGGGTTGCCAAAAGAAGGGAGTATAACGAGCACTGTCTGGCCACAGCTGCCTAACTAGCTGAGGAAAAAGAAGAAAAGGCGGGAAAGTCTTTTTCTCTCCCACCCTATCTCCCTTCAAATGTCCCAACTTGGAAAAAGGGCGGGGAAACCCCAAGATGGGGTATACTTGGCTAGGAGTGAGAAGGATCTTGGAGTTGTTATAGAATATTGTCGACTGCAACTGGTATCCGAGAATGCATTTTTCCCCCCCCGTGAAGCAGGAAAAAATGTCAGTGGCGTGAATTTGTTTAAGGTGGATCCCAGCTTGCCATGAAGTGACCCACACTCTATGATCACGGAGCCATCTCCTGCAGCACACATGAAATGAGACATGCAGGATTTAACACCAGGATTGCAATGGACTGCCGCAGCCTTGAGGATATGGACAAAGTGCGCCTTCACAGCCAGTCCATCTGGCATGACCTCTTCCGCCTCCATGACTGTTGGGAATCAGAGTGCCTCCTGCAGCACACATGAAATGAGACATGCAAGATTTAACACCGGGACTGGAATGGACTGCTGCAGCCTTGAGGATATGGACAAAGTGCGCCTTTCACAGCCAGTCCATCTGGTATGACCTCTTCCGCCTCCATGACTGTTGGGAATCAGAGTGCCTCCTGCAGCACACATGAAATGAGACATGCAAGATTTAACACATGGACTGCTGCAGCCTTGAGGATATGGACAAAGTGCGCCTTCACAGCCAGTCCATCTGGCATGACCTCTTCCGCCTCCATGACTGTTGGGAATCAGAGTGCCTCCTGTAGCACACATGAAATGAGACATGCAAGATTTAACACCGGGACTGGAATGGACTGCTGCAGCCTTGAGGATATGGACAAAGTGCGCCTTTCACAGCCAGTCCATCTGGTATGACCTCTTCCGCCTCCATGACTGTTGGGAATCAGAGTGTCTCCGCTCATTTTGCCGTTGGGCCCAATGTGATGGTTTCCAGTGGCATTTCCTCCACTGAGGAGATCATCACCCCACCTAAAGGGGCTCATCCACCCGTAGTCGTTGGCTCTTTTAGAGAGTCAGGTTAGTTAACCACCACCTGACACTCAGCGTTGAGTTGCTGGCTGTAAGGTCTACTCCATTACTCTAGTGGGATGTCTGGCCAGTCATGGTATAGAACCGTGATGGTGACCCTTGGCACTCCAGATGTTCTTGGACTTCAATTCCCAGAAGCACAAGCCCCCATGAATCCACATGAATGGGTTTACTGCGACTCATCCAGCCTGCACAGCCCTCGTTGCTCCTGGAAGCGGAAGTAAAATGCGCCCATCCGGGCACGTTTTACTTCCACTTCAAGCAACAAGGGTGACGCGAGCCGGATGAGTCGCAGTAAACATTTGTGTGGGTATAGAATATAGATCACAGGCTAAATATGAGTCAACAGTGCAATGTGGCTACAAAAAGGCCAGTGCTGTTTTAGGCTGCATTAAAAGAAATATAGTGTCCAAAACCTGTGAGACACTAGTCGCCCTCTATTCACCACTAGTTAGACCACATTTACAGTACAGTGTCCAATTCTGGGCACTGCAGTGTAAGAAATGCAAACAAACTAAAGGTACAGAGAAGGGCAACAAGAATGATCAGAGGACTGAAAACCAGCCAATGTGAGGAAAGATGGGAGGAACTAGCCATGTTTAGCCTTGAGAAAAGGACACTGAGAGGTGATATGATATCACTCCTCAAATACTGTACCTGAAAGATGGTTATTAAAAGGAGGAGCAGGATCTCTTCTTGGTCATCCCAGAGTGCAGGACCCATAACAATGGTCTCAAACTAAAGCTAGATACAGGCTGCTGTTGGGAAAAACTTCTTACTGGTTGGTACAGCAGTGGAACCAACTGCCTCAAGAGGTGATGAGCCCTCCAATACTAGAATTCAAGAGAGAATTGGACAGCCATCTGTCATATCTTCTTTTGTTTGGAATCCTGCATTGAGCAGGGGGTTGAACTCAATGGCCTAGAGGCCCCTTCCAACTCAGTTATTCTATTATTCTAACCACCACCACCCTTTATTCACCCACTTTGCCTGATCCTCATGAGCGGAATAGTTCCTTTTGGGGCATGGCCTAACCATCTAAGGGGCTTAATTTGTTCTTATCAAGGAAACCATTGTGGTTGAGGGAGTTTTGCATTGTTTTTATTTTATTTATTTATTTTGCTTGAGAGCTTTTCATCTCTTCCAGCCGACGCCACTGATAGGAAACAGATGAGGAGCTGGAAGGCCAAGCATTAGCTGAGGTGCTGTGATAGAGTGGATAAGGGCTTCAGGCTGAGGTCTGTGAGGCAAAAACTTCTGAGTACCAGATGCTGTGGTAATCAGAAATATACTATATGCCAAGCCGCTGCTTGTGTCTGATGAGGTTTCCTTTTCTTTTACAGAATTGTGGTGGACCACCGCTGGAAACAGTCTACTAGGCTAAATCCCATATGTCCAACCCAGCATACCTCTCCTTCTGTTCTAAGGAATCCAGGCTACCTTCAAGTATGGCTGCAATTATACTACTGTCCTACTATTAGTCCAACCAATGTATCATTTTCATGGCATATAACAAACTAAACTTGCATGCAAGATAACTGGTGAAACTCACTCTATTTATACAGGTAGGGTTGAATGTCACCGATTGCTTTGTATTTAACTGCCATTGTGGGTTCTTAATGAACACACTGTATATGAAATCTGCTCCATGCAGCTCTGAATTTTGTGAACCTATAAGCATTTACTTATTGTGAAAGTACTATCCTCCTGATGGCTCTAGGCAGGTTCAAACCTATTTAAAACAAAAACATTTAAAGTGACCACTAATATTTGACCCCAGTTGGAAGCTTTTACTGGGCAGATTGGAAATAGTATACAGTATTTCCTTTTCTGCCCTGGAAATACTGACAGATCGTTGACCTGTTTAATCTTTTGTCTCCTTCTGAAGCCTAGAGGTTCCAAAATTCCAGTGAACAGGTAGAATAAAGCATTGCAGGTGGTAAAACAATAATTATGAATCATGCCTTGTTATTCCATTAACATTAAAGAGTAAATTACTTAAATATTGCAGCTGCACAGCCCACTTATAAATCTCTCCAGATTAGCACTTGAGATAACATTTTTCATGGTTCAGTGACTTGAACCATTATGTCATCAGGTAATTCATAACCATAGTGCAGGCTATACTGGAGTCTCTCCTGCAAACTGTTGGGCTAAGCTACTGGATTGGAGAGAACATTCTGCAGCCTGAAACATGTTTTTTAAGATTAAGTTGTTTAAAGTTTTTTTTAAGAAGCACAATGAAAAAGTTGAATGTTTTGTCTGCTTTAGAATGGGTTTTTTAAGTACTCATTTTCAAGGATTTATCCCAGATAACAATAAAAGTGTTATCACATGTAAAGGTAAAAAAATGTGTCTGTTTATAGTTGCTTCAAGGTTACTTCTCATTTGAGCAATTGGAACAACATAAAATGGAAAAATTAGCTCAGCAAAAAGCAAAGTTGGTGAATTAGCATCTGCAAACAAAACCATCTGATTGGCACATTTATTTTATAACATGTTGAAGTTTCAGATTTTAAAATTTTAATCCCCTACCCCTTGTTTTCAAACTCTATTCAGCAATAAAGTTAATGAAAAGCAAATTGTATCCTAGCTGTTTTGTTGTTATGTGGCATCAAGCCATAACTGACTTATGGCGATCCTAATACGATTTGCAGCATGAGTGACATATATAGCTCAATGAGATAAGTATCTGGTTGTGGAGACAGAGGTTGAGAACTCAGTTCCCCACTGTGGATTCCAAAAGAGCCAGCTTGAGTGGCCTTGGACAAGTTGCATAGCCCCAGGATGCCCCCAGAAGAAAAGAATGGTAAGCCAGTTCTGAAGTCAGAATTGATTTGACAGTATACAATTACAGTATTATTAATTTACCAGTTCCAGCCACCAGTGAGTTTCCATGTTAGAGACAGGGAATCAAATCTAGGTCTAGTCCATTACTCTGTTCACTCTAATACACAGGGAACATACTAGCTAGGACATGTTTTATTTTTAAAAGGACCTGAGTCTTGTAGCTGGTTAATTCTCTTTGTAAATGAAAGATGCATAAGGTCTGGTTCTCTGACCATTTATTCATCACACAGAAGTGTATGCAAAATGAATTGGACTTTCTCTGTTTAAGTGCACAGTTATAAGTCCAAGACTTGTAACAAAAGAACAAGCTGTAGTCTTTAGTAATGCAATTATCTCTGAAGTGAGAAGTCTAAGTATTTTTTTTCACAGAACCATACATCTGGAAGAGACTAAACATCATTTAATCTTTCCCTACCCCCACCACAAAGCAGAGCCATCTAGCCACCAGCGCCAAGAGAACAACCTACGTAATCCAGTGTAATGCCTGCAGAGAGCAACCGCATTAAAGAAAGTTGCCTGCAGAGCAAATAGCTCCAGATGTCTCAAATAAGAGATCCTTTGAATACTGGCAACACATTTCTTTTAAGGAGCTTTACTGCTCACCTAGGAAAAAGAGTGAATTTGAAGAAAACAGAATGATGATTATTCAAAACATTTAAAATAAGCAGCTGTACTCTGTTGGGATCAAAAATATTCTGGCTTTGGTCAGGTTTTCTGAAATGGGGATAATGCACAAATCCATTTATGTATCTTCTATGCAGATTGAGGAGCTGCAGCTGTCATCTCATGCATTGATGAGGCACCTGGAGAAAAGGGAATTCAAATGAAGCTAACTACTGAGGTAAACCAGGATTTAAAAGAAAATATGATGACCTAGAAATCCCACTGAATCAGATCAAGGCTCCATCTAGTTGAGCATCTTTTATCTGGGAGGGGCCAGCTACCACTGTACTACCGTGAACATACCACTCGTACTAGGTTCAGAAGCTACATATGCCTGGTTAATAGGTAGATGGGAATTACCATGGAATACCAGGTTCTTACAGGTAGGGCTAGGAAAGAATCCTTCCTGAAACCCTGTAGAGCAGCTGTCAATCAGAGCTGACAATATTAGGCTAGATCTTATAAGCTTTCTATCTTTTTTCCTCCAGATGCTTCCGCAGCAGATTTTACCTTCTGTGGTGAGCTATATTCTGAGGTGTTTTGCCACTGGAATGAAATTTCATTTAACAGCTGACTTTGCTCTCTGGGCCGGCCCGCCCAGAGAGCAGAAAAAGGGGAGATGCTGCCGTCGCGGAGAGGGACTCCCTGTCTCACCCGGGAGCCCACACCACCTGCTCCCGGGAGTGGAGGCAGGTGGGAGATGCTGCGGGTTGTCCTGGCTGGCCCCCCGGGATGCCTCGCTACCATATTATTGTTGGCTAGGACTTGGGGCCAGCCGCGGCGGGCGGCTGGACTTGCCATGGTCTGGGCCTCGGTGGAGGCGAGGAGGCTGGTCGGCTTGGAGCTCCAGGACTTCTGCACGCTTTTCCCCCACCCCCTTCTGGAAGGACTAAAAGGGCTGTGCTGGGTATATTTTTATATTGTTATTTGACGTTTTGAATTTTTTTTTATATTGTGTAATCTTTGATGTGATTAACTGATGTTTAGGATTTTATTGTATTGTACCTTATTTGATGTATTGTTAGAAACTGTATTATAGTGCACATGTAGTGCATATTGTAGTACATATATATATATATTTCTGTAATTTTTGCGGACATAGATTTGTAATTGTACTTTTGTTGATTGATTTTTTGCTGTATTTATTGTATGTTATGTTACTATATTTTGTATTATTGTCCGCTATGTAAACCGCACTGAGTCGGGTTCGCCTGAGTGAGCGGTATATAAGCGTGAAAATTAAATTAAATTAAATTAAATAAGTTGCTCAAGAAGGACGCGGCATGGAAGTGGGGCGACGACCAGGAGAGGGCATTCACTGAACTGAAACAACTCCTGGCGTTTGACGCCATTCTAACCCATTTCGACCCCAAACGGCCGGTGGTACTGATCTGTGATGCATCCCCGGTGGGGGTGGGGGCAGTGTAATGCCACATGCTGGAAAACGGGAGGGAGGCCCCAATAGCGTTTTACTCCAGGTCCCTGTCCCAAGCGGAGAGAAATTACGCCCAGACAGACAGGGAAGCGCTAGCGATAATTGCGGGGACCAAAAAATTTCACGATTTTCTGTATGGCCGCCCCTTCACCATAGTGACTGACCATAAGCCCCTACTAGGCATTTTTACCGCAGATAAGCCCACACCGCAGATCCTGTCCCCGAGGATGCTTAGGTGGGCCATTTTTCTCAACGCCTACCAGCACGCGTTGGTGTACCGGCCCGGGAAAGAGATCAGCCATGCGGACGCCCTGTCGAGGTCCCTCCTTCCTCAGACACAGAGCCACGGGGGCGAGGAGGAGCGAGACCGCCAGGTGCTCATGATAGAAGTCTTGGATTTGCCCCCCATAGTACCCGCCGACATCGCTAAAGCGACAGGCAGGGACAGGACGCTGGCGGCGGTTAGCTCCTGGGTACAGAAAGGGTGGCCAGCGTCGTCCCCAGCGGAGGAATTCGCCCCATTTTTCAGGAAAAAGCTGGAGCTGTCCCTAGAGAGGGGGTGTCTCTTGTGGGGGCAGCGGGTGGTGATCCCTACATCCCTTCGGCCGCGGGTGCTTAAACTGCTGCACGTCAGCCACCCTGGAATTGTGCGCTCCAAGGCGCTGGCCCGGAGCTACTTCTGGTGGCCCCAGTTAGACGCCGACATCGAGCACATGGTCGGCACTTGCGAGAGTTGCCAATGCTCCAGACCAGAGGAGGCCCGCCTTCCCCACAGGGAGTGGGACGCGGCTAAGGGGCCGTGGTCCCGGGTGCACATAGATTTCGCGGGCCCGTTCCGGGGAACCCTGTTTCTCCTTGTCGTGGACGCTTTCTCCAAGTGGTTGGAGGTCATTCCTGTCACGAGCACCTCCTCGGCCACGACAGTAAAGCATTTGCGGAGGGTCTTTTCTACGTTCGGCATACCCGACACCCTAATTAGCGATAACGCTAGTTGTTTCACATCCGCTGAGTTCAGAGCGTTCACTGAAATTAACGCCATCCGGCACATCACCTCCGCCCCCTTTCACCCGGCCACCAATGGCCAAGTGGAGCGCCTCGTATGCACCACAAAGGACGCGCTGCGGCGCATGGCCCCCGGGGATCTCAACCTGCAAGTGTGTCAGTTTCTGCTAGGGTACAGGGTGACCCCGTTGGCGTCTGGATACTCCCCCGCGGAGCTTTTAATGCGCAGGAAACTGACCACCATACTCACTAGGCTAGACCCCACGAGAGTTGAGGACAAGGGGAGGAACATCGGGTTAGAAGCCACCAAAAGTTTCAGTGTGGACGCCCCAGTGCATTGCAGGAACTACGCCAGCGCGGGGCCAGCCTGGGTACCGGGGGTGGTCGTGGAGCAGACCGGTCCCGTATCGTACCGCGTGGAGACCAACACAGGTCTACTTTGGCGGCGGCACGCGGACCAGCTCCGGAGCCGGGTCCCAGGAAGGCAGGGCGCCGAAAGCACAGACACGAATTCAGCGTTAGGGTTCTCCCCCACCCGTTTAGCCCAAGGGGGAGGAGAGGGGGGTCGAGGGTCCCCACCGAGGGGGGAGGAGAAGGAATTTGTCCTCATAGATATCCCGCGGGATCCCCCAGCAGAGTTTAATTTTGAGTTACAGAACCCGGGGGGTTTCGGAGTGGTCCCCCACCCATCAAAGCGAGAAGAGGGGTTTTACGTTAGCCCCTAGTGCCCCCGGTTTGCCCACAATGGAGTTTGTCCCTTCCCCTAAAGCTGCAAAACCGCAGCAAGCCACTAACGAATCTCCCTCTCCCGTTACAGGACAAGGGACCAGGGAACAAGGAAGCGGTAGTGCCCCCCGGGCGGGCCAACCCACATCGCGGCCCAAACGCGGGTGCAATAAGCCATCTTGGTTAAGAGACTTCGTCTCATCCTAGGGGGGAGGGATGTTGTGTTCTAAAGCCTGTGCCTTTAAACAATGTACCTATCCATGTGTATCCAATGTAACCTTTCTACGTGTAACATTGTAACCTTCAGCTGCATCACTGTAACCCTAATAGGACGCGAGCTAGTGACCACCAGATGGCAATAGCGAGCGTCCAGCTCAATGGTCCAGACTCACCTAAGAACAACAGCGCGGGAAGATTCCCGCCACCACCTTCACCTGGACAAGAAGGGCGTGACCTGCAATGACGTCACGCGGACAGTAGCCAATAGACTGTCAAGGAGCCATATTCAAATGTATAGCCACTGTATATATTGAGCTGTTCGTCCGCCATTACCGCATGTTCCCTCTGACCAGTATGCAATAAAGTTGTGTTAATCCAGCTCTTCGGCTGTTCCGGTGTCTTGGTTCCCATACACTAAAAGACTGCAGATAAACATTAAGAATAATCTTTGCTATAGAAGCACTACATAACTTTAATGTTGACAAGGAAGGAATTGATATAAAGATTTTGTATACCTAGGCTCAATCATCAATCCAAATGGTGACTGCAGCCAAGAAGACATAGATTCAAAATGGCAGCAATGGAGGAACTAGAAAAGATAATCAAGAATAAGGATATGTTACTGGAGACCAAAACCAGGATCATCCACACTATTGTACAGTATTCTCAATCACCATGTATGGATGTGAATGCTGGATAGTAAAGAAAGCTGATGGTGTGTGTGTGTGATTCATTTGAAATGTGGTGCCACAAGAGAGCTTTACAGATACACTGGACTGCCAAAATGATAAACAAGTGTGTCCTAGAGCAAGTCAAGCCTGATCTGTTTCTGGAGGCAAAAAATGATTAAATTGAGAATGTTCTATTTTGGATTAGACAAGTTCATGGAGGACCTTCCTTACCATCTGAGGCTGCAACGGTTGGGTCTTTTCACTCTTGAACGATGGCGTCTAAGAGGTGACCTGATTGAAGTTTATAAAATCATGCACGGTGTGGACAAAGTAGACAAGAAAAAATGTTTTCCCTATCACATAACACTAGAACTAGGGGGCACTCCATGAAACCTTTGGGTACTAGTTCTCAAACAAATAAGAGAAAGTACTTTTTCACCTAGAGGATTACTGGTTTATGGAACTCCCTGCCAGAAGACGTGGTGACAGCTTTAAGAAAGGATTAGACAAGTTCATGGAGGACAAGGGTATCAATGGCTATAATTATGGATACTTAAGGACAACCTCTGGGTTGGAGAGATAGGCAGGATATCTCTCAATGCCATTTCCAGGGAATCCTAAGCAGGTGAAGGCATCTCCTTGGGAATACCCTGAAGCAAATGGTGAGCCACTGTGTGAGACAGAATGCTGGACTGGATGGGTTGTGGCCTGTTCCAGCAAGGCTGTTCTTATGAATATCTTGAAAAAACAAAACTCTCTGGAAAAAGCAATAATGCTGGGAAAGGTGAAAAGCAGCACGTAATGAGGAAGACCAAAGGTGAGATGTATTGATTCCCTAACCTAAGGGAACTACAGGCTATAACTTGCAGAAGTTGAACAAAGCTGTTGACATTTTGGAGATCTCTCATTCTTAGACTTGCCATAAATTAGGGATGACTAGATGGCATGTAATAACAACACACAACTACTAAGGGTATAGAGCTCTGTCTTCTTTTTTACATGGCCACTCAATTTGCGATACTGTTGGTCCAGAATAAAAAGAAGGCATGCCTTAACATGCTGAAAAAATGTGTTGGTGTTATTCCAAAGTAAGCCAAGCAAATTTCAACATGTGTTATTTTTGGACCTTCTTCAGACGATGAATTAAAATAACCTGCAGGGATACTACAAGATGAAACAAATATACTTTCTCAATATCTTGAGTTCTGCTCTCTTATGGACTGTTAGGAGGTATTTTCAAGGGCTCCCCCCGCCCAATATCCCTTGCAGTCATACTTGAACCTCATTGACTGTGCCCTGGAGAATATATATTTTTAAAATTACTATTAAAAATATTTGAGCATGAGAAAGGCTGAGGAAAAATCAGTGTGTCAACGTGCAAATCATTGAGAAATGCAACACTCTGAAAGCCTGTGTTATCCCCTGGACTGATATACTACACAGCTTACAAAAGGTGCCTTCATTTTGGCAGTTTCACATCTGGCCTAAACACAGAAGAAGAACTGGACTAAAGGTTGTACCGTGAGAACTCTAGCATAAAGCACTTCACTTTAAATTGATTTTTTTTAAAATCCAAACCAGTTCTTGATTTATTACCCTCACTGAGCTATACAGCCAGCTTCCTGCACCTTCAGTTTTTGTATAGAAGAGCAATCATCCATTGCAGAGTGCATGAACAGATGCCCACACTGAAATGTTCCAAAATATTGACTTCTGTCCACCATAAGAAAAAGAGTAATGGCTGGGTCACTACATGTCTTTTTCCTTAAAAAAACAGAGCCATGTGATCATTTTGTGTGTTGTTTTTATTGTTATATTGTATTTCATTTGTTATACTGTATTTGATTTATCTGTTGTAAGCCACCCTGAGTCGGCCCTGGTCGAGTAGGGCGGGGTATAAATCGAATAAATGAAATGAAATGAAATTACACAATGCAAAATCAGGAGCAAGGCAATACCTTTATGCGATCCCAAAAATTTCAAACATTATACTAGCTTTTGTGAATCAAGTTCTTCAGGCATTGTTGTGTTCTAATAGTGTAACCTTCTACATGTGATAACAATGTATCTTAACCAATGTAACCTTTCCTACGGGTAACAATGTAGCCTTCAGCTGTATCACTATAAACTCTGTAATAGGACGCGAGCTAATGACCACCAGCTGGCAGCAGCGAGCGTCCAAGCTCTCTTGGTCCAAACTCATCAAAGTGCCACAGCGCGGGAAGTTTCCCGCCACTACCCACACCTGGACAAGAAGGGCGTGACCAGCAATGACGTCACGCGGACAATAGCCAATGGGCTATCGTGGAGCCACGTTCAAATGTTTTACTACTATATATATAGAGCTACACATCCGCCATTACCTCATGTTCCCTCTGACCACTATGCAATAAACCTGTGTTAAACCAGCCCTTGGCTGTTTTCCTGTGTCTTGGTTCTCATACACTAAATTGGCGACGAAGGTGGGATAATGGATCCCCAAGGAGCCAGGACACAGAGCGGTTTCAACATTAACAAACCGCAAGACTGGGAGCTCTTCGAGATGGACTTCCAGGGAGCACTGATAGAACTCGACGTAAAGGACGAGGCAAAGAAGAGGGCCATCCTCACCCGAATGCTTGGGCAAGAAACCAAGCGAACGCTGGTGAGCATCATTGCACCGAAGAAGGTGAGCGATTTCAAAGCCGATGACATCATGAAGCTGCTGCGTGAGCGGTTTCGACCCTCGAAGGCAATGTTTCCCGCTCGGAGCGCGTTTTGGAGGCGAGTCCAAGCGCCGGACGAGTCGGTTGAAGCCTTCGTAGCGGCCATGAGGTTAGCTGCCAGCCCCTGCAAGTGGGAGAACTTGGAGCTAGCCCTCAGGGATGGCGTGCTGTGCGGCCTGAAGGACAGGGAGGTGCAGCGCATCCTGATGAATAAGGAGCCACCCCCCACGTTACAAGAGGTCGTGGAGGCCGCGGAATCCGTGGAAACTACGAATGCAGGGGTGCAAGAGCTGCACGAATGGCGTCCGAAGGCCGGCAGGGCAGAAAATTCGGTGCACAGCAAACCGGGGAATTCGGTGCACGCGACTCGGCGAACCTCGAAATTGTCTGCGGAAGGCAGCGACGACGAAGATGTCCGGAAAGTCCGAAAAGGGGGGCGCCGCTGTGATGGGTGTGGGGCGGCCCATGACCGCGCTAAGTGCCCGTTCCGGAAAGCCGAGTGCCACAACTGCGGCCGCCGTGGGCACATCGCTAAAGTGTGCAGAAAACGGCAAGAGGCCCGGAAGCATTCACCAGACCGTTCGTCCAGACCGGACCGTCCGACGAGGTCCAAAGATGGCGGCCGAGCCACGAGGAAGCAGGACGGCGTGGGCCGCGTCTCAGACGACAGCGAGGACGACGCCCCCGTGTTCAGCGTGTCCGCGGGACAACCCCGTTATTTCGTTGAGGTACTAGTACAAGGGGCCCCTATTAGGATGGAAGTTGACTCGGGGTCCTCCTATTCTATCATTTCCCAGAGGGAGTTCTTGAAAATTGACCCCCTCGTGCGACCCAAACTTAAAGCGTTGCGGTCCACACTACGAGATGTTCAAGGGAACAGCATTCCAGTGTTGGGGGTCGGAAAATTCCAAGTGAAATTTAAGAGACACTCTGCAGAACTCCCCCTAGTCGTTCTCAAGGGGGGAAATTGCAGCCTCCTCGGAACTCAGTGGTTTCAGCCTTTGGGTTTGTTCATAGGGGGGGTGCATGCCGTGGGAGCAGATCCAATACAAGCGGTGTGTGACGCGCACCCCGCCGTTTTTAAAAAAGGACTTGGAAAGTTCAAGGGACCCCCCGTAGCTTTCGACCTGGACCCGGAGGTTCGCCCGATAAGACTTAAACCACGCAGAGTGCCGTTCGCACTCAAGGACAAAATAGAGGCGGAACTGGACAAATTGGTGGGACAGGGGATTCTTATTCCTGTTGATTCCGCGGAGTGGGAAACTCCCATTGTAACAGCACTAAAGGCAAACGGGGAGGTGCGCATTTGCGCTGATTATAAGTGTACAATTAACAAGGCTATCCGCCCTAATGCATATCCGGTGCCGGTGGTCAGCCACCTTCTGGCCAGGCTGAATGGGGGAAAGTGTTTCGCTAAGCTCGACCTAGCACAAGCCTACCAGCAACTTCCAGTGACCCCTGCCACGGCAGCGGCACAAACCATAGTCACTCATAAAGGGGCGTTCCAGGTGTCGCGTTTACAGTTCGGCGTGAACTCGGCACCCGGCCTTTTTCAGTCGCTCGTGGAACGTCTCCTGAAAGGTTTGGAGGGGTTTTTGCCTTATTTTGATGACGTATTGATAACAGGGGGGAGTGAGACCGAACTAGCTAAAAGGTTGGACAAGGTACTGACGGTGTTTGAGGGAGCGGGGTTGCGACTGCGGAAAGACAAGTGCGTTTTCTTTGCAACGGAGGTTGAGTTCTTAGGATTCCGGGTCACACCCGAGGGAATTAAGCCTTCCCAATCCAAAGTAACCGCCATAAAGAAAGCTCCTCGCCCCACATCTAAAACCGAACTGCAGTCGTTCCTGGGACTCCTAAATTTTTATCATACCTTCCTTCCACGGAAAGCGGCTGTGGCCGAACCGCTCCATAGGTTGCTTAAAAAGGAAGAGGTATGGACGTGGGGCGACGACCAGGAGAGGGCTTTTAAGGAGCTGAAGCAACTCCTGACCTCTGATGCAATTCTGACCCATTTCGATCCCAAACGGCCAGTGGTCCTAGTCTGTGATGCATCCCCAGTGGGGGTGGGGGCGGTGCTTTGCCACGTGTTGGAAAACGGAAGGGAGGCGCCAGTAGCGTTTTACTCTAGGTCCCTGTCCCAAGCAGAGGAATTATGCACAGACCGACAGGGAGGCGTTAGCGATAGTAGCGGGGACCAAAAAGTTTCACGATTTTCTGTATGGTCGCCCTTTCACCATAGTGACTGACCACAAGCCCCTGTTAGGAATATTTACTGCGAATAAGCCCACGCCACAAATCCTGTCCCCGAGGATGCTGAGGTGGGCTATTTTTCTCAACGCATACCAACATGAGTTGGAGTACCGACCCGGCAAGGAGATTAGCCATGCGGACGCACTGTCGCGGTCCCCCCTGCCTTTGGCGGGCGGACACAAGGGAGGAGTGGAAAAAGACCATCAAGTGTTGTTGATAGAGGTTTTAGATTCGCCCCCGATAGTACCTGCCGACATCGCCAAAGCGACAGGCAAGGATAGGACGCTGGAGAAAGTCAGCTCATGGGTGCAAAAGGGGTGGCCAGCGTCCTCCCCGGCTGCGGAATTCGATCCATTTTTTCGGAAAAAACTAGAGTTGTCCCTAGAGAGGGGCTGCCTTCTGTGGGGCCAACGGGTGGTGGTCCCTACATCCCTGAGACCGAGGGTGCTTAAATTGCTGCACGTCAGCCACCCGGGGATTGTCCGTTCCAAGGCACTGGCTCGGAGCTATTTCTGGTGGCCCCAGCTAGACGCAGACATAGAGCACATGGTCGGCACTTGCGAGGCTTGTCAGGGCTCCCGGCCGGAGGAGGCTCGCCTCCCACATAGGGAATGGGACGCGGCGAGGGGGCCGTGGTCCCGAGTGCACATAGATTTTGCTGGCCCGTTCCGAGGGACCCTTTTTCTCCTGGTAGTGGATGCGTACTCCAAGTGGCTGGAGGTGATTCCGGTCACGAGCACGTCCTCCGCCACTACAATTAAACACTTACGGAGGATTTTTTCTACGTTCGGTTTACCCGACACTCTAATTAGCGATAACGCTAGTTGTTTCACGTCCGCAGAGTTCAGGGCGTTCACAGACATAAATGCCATCCGGCACATTACCTCCGCGCCGTTCCACCCGGCCACGAACGGCCAAGTGGAGCGCCTTGTGCGTACAACAAAGGATGCGTTGAGACGCATGGGCCCAGGGGACCTGAATCACCAAGTGTGTCAATTTTTATTGGGATATAGAGTAACCCCTTTAGCGTCAGGGTACTCGCCGGCTGAGCTGCTGATGCGGAGGAAGCTGACCACGATCCTGACCAGGTTAGACCCAACGAGGGTTGAGGACAAAGGGAAGAACATAGAGTTAGTGGTCTCGAAAGGTTTCGCCGTCGGCGATCCTGTGCACTGCAGGAACTACGCCAACGCAGGTCCAGCCTGGGTACCAGGGACGGTTGTGGAGCAGACGGGGCCAGTGTCGTATCGGGTGGAAACTAACACCGGTCTCCTCTGGAGGAGGCACGCTGACCAACTTAGGCACCGAGTGATTGGGGGGCCGGACAGTGGGGCTCAGCAACAGGATTCAGCGCTAGGGTTCTCCCCCACCCGTTTATCCCAAGGGGGAGACAACGAAGGGCAACAGTCCCAAACAAGGGGGGAAGCAGAGGTCCAAACTCATATCCTTTTCATACGCCGGTTCTATCCAATCCCGTGAAAGAGAGAGACGAGTTTGCCCCTGCAGTTTCACCCAGTCCCTCGGAAGAGGGAAGTGAGTTTGCAACTGTTGCCCCCGAATTAGATTTTGTGTTACCGAACCGGGGGGTTTTTGGGAGTGTTCCCCCACCCGTCCAAGCGAAAAGCGGGGTTTTTCGTTAGCCCCTAGTGCCCCCGGTTTGCCCACATCCACATCAGAAACCTGCCCTCTCCCCTCTCCTGCCCATCCCAAAGCTGCACGCCCGCGGCGAGTCACTAACGAGTCATCCTCTCCAATTACAGGACAGGAAGCCAGGGAACAAAGAGGAGGGAGCAAAGCCGGGGCAGGGCAGCCCGCACCGAGACCCCAGCGTGTTCGAAATAAGCCATCTTGGCTGAGAGACTTCGTCTCATCCTAGGGGGGAGGAGTGTTGTGTTCTAATAGTGTAACCTTCTACATGTGATAACAATGTATCTTAACCAATGTAACCTTTCCTACGGGTAACAATGTAGCCTTCAGCTGTATCACTATAAACTCTGTAATAGGACGCGAGCTAATGACCACCAGCTGGCAGCAGCGAGCGTCCAAGCTCTCTTAGTCCAAACTCATCAAAGTGCCACAGCGCGGGAAGTTTCCCGCCACTACCCACACCTGGACAAGAAGGGCGTGACCAGCAATGACGTCACGCGGACAATAGCCAATGGGCTATCGTGGAGCCACGTTCAAATGTTTTACTACTATATATATAGAGCTACACATCCGCCATTACCTCATGTTCCCTCTGACCACTATGCAATAAACCTGTGTTAAACCAGCCCTTGGCTGTTTTCCTGTGTCTTGGTTCTCATACACTAAAGGCATGCACCGTTACTTGTGGGTAGTTCAAGAAAATTATAAATGAAAGTTCCCAAAATTCATGGCAGATTGTTGTGCCAGGCCTTGTTTCTTAGAGCTGAATTTGAAGAAATGGCAAACTGCATCAGATGGTTGTTGGTTTGATAGCATCCTCCACTCTTCAAACAAAAGGAAGTAGGTAAATACATATGCTACAGCTGGTCTTTTTGCAACTGCATGTTATTGTGTGGCTGGACACAGGATAATTCAAGGACCTAGACCCCTCAATTTTTTTTCAAGTGACACATATTTTCCCTATCATCTATAATTGAAAATAATAACTGCAAAAATGCAGAATGATGATCTCAGGAAAAACATGGGAGTTTTCTTATAATAAAAATAAAAAAGAGGGGGGGGGGACAGATTATTTAAATGTGTATGCAGTACTCTTTCTAGCCTGTTGGTGTATTCAGTCTGCTTCAAAAAGAAACCTGCAGGACTAACTCCAATGTTCTGCTACCAACTTTCTTCCTTCCCATCGCTATGGTTTGATGCCCTGGACAAAAACTGACTCTACAGGGTTTCCCAGTTCCCAAGAGCTGTTTTAGAGCTCTCAATTCAGCCAGATATCACTATTCCAATAACAGAAGTCCAAAACTGCATACACCATATAGAAATGTATGAACCCCTACTATGGCAATACCTGATACCTTCTGAACATTAGATATATAATCTTAGAGTTGTAAAAGTTGATGATGCTAATTCTGTGGTTGCTTGCCTGTAATTTTAGTGCCCCTAGTATGGGAGGAACAATAAGAAAAGTTGTCTTTCTGAAGATGCCATCTGCTGGATAAGATATAAAGGAGATACGATAATTATTTCAGTTAATTAAAGACCCCAGGCCATATTTTCTACATGTAGGTAGTTAATCCAAGTGCTTTGGCAATGTTCCAGCTCCAGTTATTACATACTGATGGCCTACATTCTCTTGCAAGAGCAATATGGAACATGTATTTCCTTGCCACTTATCCTAGAATCTGCATGAGAAATTGGGAAGCTGGATGTTACTATCACAGCTGATGTGATCAATTGCTAAATAAACAGCATGAATCAGATGACTGAAAAAATAAAACCTCAGTAGCACTTATGTTAAAGAAAGGAGATATGCCTCACTTGGTAGATAGAAATGTTACCATACTGCACTTAATAGATCAATTCTTAGCAGCTGACTTTCAGATGGAAACATCCAAGCAAAGAGTTTTCTCTAAGGTAAAAGGTAAAGGTTTCCCTTGCTCAAAAGCCAGTCGTATCCGACTCGGATTCAGTGCTCATCTCTGTTTCAAAGGTGAAGAGCCAGTGCTATCTGCTTCTGCAGATATGACTAGACATTGGAGTGAACGGAACACTACCTTCCCACCAAAGTGGTCCCTATTTATCTACGTGCAATTTCTTGCTTTCAAACTGCTAGGTTGGCAGGAGCTAGAACAGAGACGGGAGCTCATTTCGTCCTGCAGTACTCGGGAATCGAACTGCTGACCTCCCGCCTTACAGTCAGCATCTTAGCCACTTGAACCACTGCAGTCTCTAACATTGATGCTATATTGATACTCCCCTAGTAACATGGGATTACCCTGTGGGTAAAGTTATCCCACAAAGTTTCATGTGAAGCATGTAGACGAATCTCATGTGTGAGAGAAAAGGCATAGCATTCAAACCAGTGGGGAATTATTTATTTTAAGAATTATATGAGGGCTGATTTAAATGTTATATCTCCTCTATAAAAGCCATAAAAAACCTGCCTTCTGACAACATAGTTAATCAATGACATAACATTTTAAAGTTCACAAGTATATTGTTTTATCATGCATATCTTTAAAAAGGAAAGGTCAGTTACCACCCAATAGTGACCCATCACTTCCAAATATTTTCATTTAAAAATATTCTTTCCAGTGTGCATTCTTATCATAGGCATAGGCATGATATTGACCAGACTAGAAGGCTTTTGCCTTCTTCCCAGGTCAAACTGGAAGATATTTTCTAATTTTAAGAGAGAAACCACTTCTGCCTTTGGGGCCCAAACTAATGGTTTATTGTTCTCAAAACCTGCAAATCCCTTTTTGACCAGAGGCAATTGTAAACTAATAAACTGCAAATCCCACCTCATGCCTCAACATGGCACAGTGGTGACCCTGGCGGTCTTGCAGCTATGGTGGCTGGGTGTATTCCCCTGGCAGGTTCAACCATGCCACAAAGGCTAGCGGTCCAGAATGGTCCTCCATTCTGGAACTGCAGGTCAGGTAAGCGGAGTTGGATACTCGGGCAATGCTCTAACATGGCCAATTTCAACATGAGCCCAGCCAGCTGTGTTGTTGTATTTAAAATGGCTAGAGGAGCATCGAAACATGGGCCTCAGTTCCCCTGTGTGTGCCATCAGACCCTGTTACGGTAGCGATAAGACCATAATGGTGAACCTTGGTACTCCATGTGTTCTTGGACTTCAATTACAACTCAGCACTCCTGCAGATCAGGGCTTCTGGAAATTGAAGTTCAAGATCACCTGGAGTGCCAAGGTTTGCCATCACTGTGGTAAGTCCTCCAGCTGCTAAAATCTCGTGGGAGATGATGTTTCGATCTGCCACATCAAACTAGACATGTGAAGTACGGAGTAACCAAGTAGCATAATAACTTGTTCTCGGCTTTTAATACTTTTGAAAACTACTCCATATGACCACAAGTTCCCAACCTATGGCCCATGGGCCGGGCCTAGCCTGTGACACCATTCCATCTGGCCCGTCACCACCTCTGCTGCACCGGGAAATGGAAGCGAGCACATTTACGACACGTGTAAAATGAACCCATGCATGCATAAACGTGGTTATGTCAGCTGTAAATCTGCCCACGGCTGTCATAAACGCAGAAGCGGGTGCATTTACTTCCACTTCTGGGGGGCATGGTCCGGCCCACTCAGCTGTCTGGGGGCGTGGTCAGACCTGTGGCGTAAAAAGGTTGGGAACCCCTGCCATAGACTTTAAGGATAAAAACCAGGTTGCAGTGTAAACTGGGCTGGCATTTCCACATTCTGCAAAGTTTTCAACTATTTTTGCATAGCTATAAAGTCTCACTAGCAGATTTTGGAAATATTATGTATTTAAACTACAATTCTGAGAATCCAGGAGTTATAGACCAAAAGCCGTTTTTCTAACCTCTGCATAAAAGTAATTAGAGATACTTCCTTAATGTGTTAACTGTTAGGTAAATAGCCTGTGGAGATATTTGAAAAATATTTCTCTTTTTAACAAAGTCAGTCCTCTCTTCACACAAATGTTACCCCTCTCCACAGCTCTTACAAGTCCCATTTCACTGTGCTCCTGGATATGTGCTTTGTATTGCTGCTGTCTCATTTAACAGCATTTGTTCTTTTTGATTGCAGCATTTACACTTCACATCTAATTTGGATTTTCTGAAATGACAATAAAGCAATTAAATGTATTCTGCACTTCACACTTTTGTAATAGATCTCCTATAACATGTGCATTTTCGTCTGAGAAATCTTTCTCAGAATTTCATACTACATAAGTAGGAAAGATGGAATTTGCACAAAGAAAACTATTCCTTTCACATTTTAGTGCCTTGATCACACTACAGACTTGTAAACAGGCACTTGCCTACGGGCGAGTAAGAGTTGCCTCCAGGCGACCACACACATTTTTGTAAAATGCAAGAATCCATTTGTCTTATTTGCAAACTGCTGATATGCCAAAAATGTGCGGGCAGGCATGTTAGTGCAAAGTTTTGTGGCATAGTCCCTTTGGAGATTTATTTATTTATCCTCCCCACCTCTTAACAAATGGATTTAGGAGAAAGCAAGAAAGGAAACATATGGAGAGAAAGTGAGAATTTAACACCAATGGAGATATTTCACAATATTAACCTAAGGAGTGGGCATGCCTCTGGCAGTGTTCCAATGTTTCTTCTTTTCTTTCTTGGTAGCTTCACTGAGATTTAATCTTCCAATCCAAGTAGCAGCATGACTTCTACAAAGGACTATGAAGAACAAAGGAAGACAGGAAGGCGATACATCATTGTGCTGAGTAGTCCTAAAATAGAGTTCTAAGAATGAATATTTTTTAAATTGTATAGAAATTAAATATGTTATATTTGTCTTTCAATGATTGAATGGTGAGTGTATGAGTGTAAGGAGAGTACTATAGGTTATCTTTCGTGTTGTTTGTGGATCCACACCTATGGGTTCTGTGCTTGCGCATAAGCCATCTCGGAGCTGTAGAGCTGATTGGATAAGATTTAGTGTTAGGACCGCCCACCATCTCCACCCGCCCTCGGTGCCATTTTGCGCCTCTATCCTCAGTTCTCTTTTTTCCGCTGCGCTAGCAGGAGCTAATTGAGAGCTCTCCTTCCAATTTTTTCCAGTTTTTGAACATCGAAGGCTATTTTTCTTCAATTTTTCCTAGGACGGGAAGGGTTTCCCCCTTTCCGTCCATATTTCTGTCCCAAATATACTTGAAGCCATCTCCTGGGAAAGAGGGTGTTAAAGGGAAGTCAATGAGCCAATCGGCTTCAAGTATATTTGCATACAGCATAAACAGGATACTTCCATGGTTTTCTCTTAAACACAGAGTTTTAAGAAATGGAATTGAGGCACAAAACGCTAAGACAGTAGACAATTAACTGATTAAAGTGTAAAAAAGTTCCATGACAAATCACCATAATATGAAATGCAGTCGAATAGGGGGGAAATAGGGGGGAATTTAGAATAGAATTATTACAGAAAGCCTGGCTTGCTGGCTGCCTTTTTCCCCATGAGGGGAAACAGTCATGCCTATGGGGTGTTTCTTCCTCCACCAGAGGGAGCCCAACACTCCTCTGCTCTGGTATGAGCTGCACACCTCATGAATATAACACAATAATATAACACAATAATATATGGGAGATTTACATGCCCCTGGACTTTTTAAAAAATATGGGAAATTATAAAAAAAATACATGATGGTGGAAAGAGGGGCTCTAAATTACAGAGTTTCCCCAGGCAAAACAGGATACTTGAGAGGTATGGTTGCTGTCAGGGCCCATTCCACCAGGTCCATCACCACCTCCACGGCCTTTCTGGAGGGCATCGCCCTTGAGGACATTTTCAAGGCTGCTACGAGGTCGACACCTTCTACCTTTGTCAACCACTACAGACTGGACACCAGGGCTCTGACTGATACCAGACTTGGCCATTCCATCCTGACTGCAGGTCTCCGACCATCCATTCGGAGGGCCTCCCAGGTCTAAGCTTCTCCATCTCCCCCGCATCGCTTCTACCAGTGCATGACATCTCAGTAGCGACTGCCCACCTTCCAAGGAAGTAAGCGTGCTAATCTCCCATAGGTGTGGATCCACAAACAACACGAAGGAGAAAGACAGGTTGTATTTACCAGTAACTGTCGTTCTTCGAGTATGTTGTTTGTGGATTCACACCACCCACCCGTCCTCCCCTCTGTTGGCTACACTGCTGAGATACTCAATTTCTCCAGTGCTTAGCTTTCAAAGGAACTGAGGATAGAGGCGCAAAATGGCGCCGAGGGCGGGTGGAGATGGTGGGCGGTCATAACACTAAATCTTATCCAATCAGCTCTACAGCTCCGAGATGGCTTACATGCAAGCGTGAAACCCATAGGTATGAATCCACAAACAACATACTCGAAGAACGAGAGTTACTGGTACAACCTGTCTTTCTTCATTGTCAACATTCAAGTTGTGTAGTTCTTCTATAGTCATGATTTTTGTCTTAATGTTTTGCTGCAGAACTGCTTTGGAATTTTCTTCTTTCACTAGAAGATGTTTCAAGTCATTCCTGCTTTTTGCCAGTAAGTTGGTGTCATCTGCATCTCTTTAATTATTGATGTTTCTTCCTCCAATTTCACTCCTTTATCTGATTTTAGTTTGGCTTTCCATATATATTCTGCTTACATATTGATAAAATAAGGGAATAAATGCACCCTTGTCTGATACCTTTGCCTATAGGAAACCACTCTCTATATTCTGTCCAAAAAAAGTAATTTCTTGCCCACAATACAGGTTACACATCAGGATAATCAAGTGCTAAGACACACCTATTTCTTTCAGAACAAACCATAGTTTCATCATGATTCACACAGTCATAGGTTTTGCTGTCATTCCACTAGTGTGTCTAAAAATGAGATCTCTAGAAATCTGGCTCCTGTCATTCTTCAAACCAATCAAAAATTCTGGTGATCACAGGACTAAGCCAGCAGCTACAGTTGTGGTCTTCAATTGAAAATGTGACAATAAGCAAACCTTTGTGGGAAACTCAAAAAAGCTCACAGCTTGAGGGCTAATTACAGACAAAACCTCCACATCAATCAATTGAAACTCCTAGCAATATGGATGGCCCTCAAATCATTCTAGCCAGCAATCTCAGGAAAGGTCATTCTATTAGCAAATTACAATACTGCTGTGATGCACCACCCCAATTGTCAGGGTGAAAACCATTCTCTCTGCCTCCTCTAACTATTTATCTGGTAACGGTGCCTAGAGTGTCATGTCTCCCTAAGAGCTATCCATATTCAAGGGGAGCACAATCCATTGACTGCCACCCTCAGCCACCACTTATGGGAATTAAAGAAGCTGTTTTAAACTCTGGTCCACAGATGTGGAACCTTCCACATCAACTTGTGTGCAACAGAAACTAATATGAAATGCCCAACCTAACATTCTTGGGGGTAACTACTGTAGTTCACAAGGCACTGTGTTTCTTCGTAGATGGGTGAGGACTCTCCTATATGCCTTTCCTCCACTTCCTTTGATCCACAGGCTAGTAGTAAAACTCCACTGAGAAAGACACAATGTACCGTATATACTCAAGTATAAGCCAAGTTTTTTAGTCCCAAAAATGAGCCCCAAAAAGGGGACACAGCTTATACTCGGGTCAGTGACCACGAGGGTCCCAAGACTGTGCCAAATTGAGATGTGCCGATAATTTAATTATTTTAACTTTATTTTCATGTACAGTGGAACCTCATACAACAATCACCCCATATGACAACAAATCACATAACAATTAGTTTTTTGGGGGAAAATGGCGTCCCGCATAACAATTTTCCCTATGGAAAAATCGTACAACAATTTTTCAATGGGAAAAACCACTTAGCAAAAACAATCATTGTACGATGCATCTCATAGGGAAAATCGCTATATGATGCATGCATCATGTAACTACTATTTTGTACAACAACGAGCCCCGTGGGACAGATAAAAATTGTTGTATGAGGTACCACTGTATTTTGATTATTGAAACTCACTAGCAGCTGCTGCATTTCCCACACTCACCTTATACTCGGGTCAATCTATTTTCCTGGGTTTTCAGGTCAAGATTAGGTACCTCATCTTATATTCAGGTTGGCTTATACTCGAGTATATACGGTAATACTAATCACCCTGCAGTGGTCATGACAGGGTGTTTCCAGACCATTGCAAGATGTCTACTGACTTCCTCACCAGGCAGATTTATTTCAAATGCAGGGCAGACTGCATCACTTGGTCTTACACTAAACCTGACTGTGTGGCTCATTCACTGCTATATATGGAAATCTTTGTCAATTCTAGAAATTGTATTTGTATAAGTGATGAATGTTTGCAGTTTGCCTCTTGTATAGGAGAAGCTACATAGGACCCCACCATTTCTATAGTTCTTACTTTTGCAACTAAAGGATGGTTTGGCAATTTCAACTTTTTAAGAACCAAACAAGCAAAACCTTTCTTCGTTATCTGATGAACAACTTTCCAGATGTCAAGCAATCCATTATCAAGTAGTCACTTCACCTCACCTCACACCAGATCATGAAGCCCCCATTTGAGCACCTGGCAAGGACAACTTTTAAAAATGTAACCCTCAAGACTGCCTTCCTAGTGGCAATCACGTCTGTACACAAGGCCAGAGAACTTGCAGGCCTCCTACACGATCCTCCATTCCTTCTCACCCTGGCTTTACATTTCTTCGTAAGACCGCCACACCTTTCCATCTGATGCAGGACTTTACTCTCATTACATTTTTTCCTTCACCAGCTAGTGCCAAATTAATTCGTTTGTTTCTACTTGTATCCTGCCCATCTGACCATATCAGTCACTCGGGATGGCTTAATTACAAAAATAGATGATAAAAGATCCTTGCACTCCGTGATGTTCGGATATCCAACTTTTTTATGCTGACTGTACTAAGGATATGTGGTGTACAAGCAAATTGTTCGTGAGTTATAAACCATTGTGACTGTGACAGGTGACATACCAACAGATATCAAAGTGGGTAGCACAATTACTTTTGCTACCAGCTGGCACATAGGCTGTATCCTTTCCCCGTCCATGCTCACTCTACAGCTTTCCTTTGAGGTATACAACTAGAGGACATTTGCAAAGCTGCCACCTGTTCCCAACCATTGACCTTTGCGCGTCATTAGTCTCAATGTTAGAGCTCAACAAGATACAGCCTGTGGAGAGGTGGTCATTTCCTCATCCTTTCAATGACATCCCACCACCTGGTAAGGTAGTTAGCTGCTTACCCACATATGCAATTCACAGAGATGATGAAGAAGGACAGAGAATAAACAAAAAACATCATAGCACCTTTAAGACTGTTAAATGTTAATGTGAGCTTTCGTGGATCAAGTTCACTATGTCGGACTTGATCCATGAAAGCTCACATTAACATTTAACACTTAGTCTTCAAGGTGCTACAATGTTGTTGTTTTTTTGTTTTATTATGATATGCTTGAAACACAGATTAATGAGTTACTTACCTGTAACTGGTTCTTTGAGTGGTCATCAGGAAATTCACAGAAGCCTCCCATACATCCCACACATGCCGCTGTACTTCATAGTGTCTTACAGTAACTGATAGGTGGAAATGAAGAGACAATTGGAGCTGTGTGCATGTGTGATGGGAGGAGTTGTTATAATGGTCTATTTTTTTAGCTCTGGAAGATTCTGAAGTCTCTGTGTGGGTTATTGTTTTGTTTTTCATATTTATTGGCATATACTTGTTAGGATTTTGACAGATGCAGTCTCTTGTTATAATATGATATAATATGGTGCTACTTACTTCACAATATTATGGCATAAAATCCTTTGCATATTTACTCAAAAATTACACTAATTCTAGAACAGTATATGTTTCAAGATATTAAACCATTTAAGTGCTGTAATAATATATAGACCCCCTGAATTGCTGCTAGAATTGGTGTGTGTGTGTGTGTGTGTGTGTGTGTGTGTGTGTTGTTAACACAACTAAAATCCAGCACGAGAGGAAGGCATTTATTTCGGCAAAAATGACAAGCTAAAAGAATCAACATAGATAATAGATTATCTGAACAAGTGAGAAAGAGTATTAAAATAGACAAGAATTTTATTTATAAAATATCCTTATTTCTGCTTTTTAAACTAAAAGTACAGTAACAGATTAATGGGAAAATTAGCAAGAAGTCAACATCAAGATGCAGTCAGAATTGAATACAAAGTCTATGCTTTAAATGGATATCAAAGTGTAAAAGAGTTCCTTATGTTTCCATTCTAAACATCATTAAAAACATATGAAGGGAAAATATTAACTAGAAATTAGTGTATTACATCAGCCAAGTATTTCAAGAAGGACTGAGGTCCACTTATGAACCTTTATGGATTTAGAGGCTAGTGGTGATTTGGTCATAATGTCATAATTTTAATTTCCACCAACTTTACAGTCCAATACATAAATATATAATAAAACATTCCTGTGCTAGAAATAATGTTTGTAGGCACACTGATCATATAACATAACACCAGTTGTATCTTGTATAACTTTATTGTTAAAGAAACAAAAAGCTATTAGTGGCAGGTAAGTAATAGAAAAGTGTAATTAATATACTGTACTCTATATTAAGTCTTTACTAAATATATCTAGTGGACATGTGTTTTCTGCATATAACCTACTATATCACAAGTCCATGTTTTATGTTTTAGTCCAATAAAATGTCACCACAAAGAGCAAAGGACACATAATTCAAATAGTAGCTTGCTGCAGGTGGTTTTCGACATGCTATTGAGATACAGTCATGGGAACGTATATCATCTGATGCTTCATTGTGGGTAGATAGTGATTCCCTGGATACTAATCATACCTTGAGTATCTGATCTAGATCCCATTTGACATCAGTGGGGAATGGATTATGTCCTGAGCAGGGCAATTGTTTTTATATGATGTTGTGTATTTTATAAAATTAGCTGAAATATTTAATGGATAGGGTACAATTTGGTAAGAATGAATCTTGCAGAATCAGTCTGTAAGGGCAATGGGAATATTATATTATATATTGATCCAACAGCATCTAATCTTATTTTGTTAGACAAAGATTACAAAAATAGATAAGAAAGCACTATAGGAAACTTCATAAATTGATAAGGAGAAATTTTAATTTAGGCGGGAAACTAATCAGTTTGTCATTCAAACTTTATTTTAAAAAGCACTAATGAATGTTATCAATTATTAGACGGGAGCATCATTACAGGGTTATAGCTTGCATTCCCAGTTATTATTATTTACCTGTATATGCTTATGATGGTAGAAATGTGCTTAAAATGTTACAGAGAAGAATCAAGTTGGACTGTCTGAGCTTAGGTATCTGGATGGAGGGAGACGAAGGTGGAAACAATAGGCAGAATGCCAAAGATCTAGATCTTCGGGAACACATGTTGTTTAGAACTTGCATCTACAACATGCTGTTTAAGTAACTATGCATATTAAGCTATAGATCAGAGATTCTCAACCTGTGGCCCGTGGGCCGGATGTGGACCACGGCACCATTTCATGTGGCACCTCCACCACACCAGGAAGTTCCATGTGGTGGAGGAAGGGCAAAATGGCTGTCTGGCTCCCGAAGCCGTCTGAGGGAGCATGGCCCGGCCCCTGGCTTAAAAAGGTTGAGAAATCCTGCTATAGATATAAGGGTAGCTGATTAGGCAGAAGATTTAGTTGGAAGGCAACAGGCAGAGCAACATGGAATACAAAAAAGCATAGGCAACAAAGGTCTACCTTTTGGAAACCAGGCCCTCAATTCCAGCCCAGGCACATGCTGATTTTTCCAGTCTTGGGTAGCTGATTGGATTCAGTGCAACCCCAGCATCTGAACAAGACTGTCACACAATCTTGGATGAAAGTTATACATTCTCTATCTAACTTTATTTCAAAAGACAGGTTTTAATACAATTTGTTTAGAGATATCAGTCTTACACAGTGATGTGTCTGATTTGCAAATCAAAGCAATATCTGCATCTGAAGAAGTGGGCTGAAATCCACAAAAGCTTATGTCAAATAAAACATGCTAGTCATTGATATGACACATGACTTTTTTTCATTTTGCAGCTACCCCTCCGGAGGCTTCAACATATTTATGTGATCTGAAAAGTTGCCACTTACTATTATCTCAGCTAGCACTTGAAAATGCAAATAAATCCACTAATATCCTAAAAGATTTCATACATAATCTCTACTAATGTAGCAATAAAACTCTGCTTTCCTTAATTCCATTCCATAATAATAAAGAAATAAAGGCCAAATCTTGGTCCTATTTTAAAGAGTTTCTGGGAATCTTCAAAGAAATGAATATGGATATGAATATAATGTAACATTTCACTAATAAGTAGTAATGAAAACGTGGAAATTAGCAAAAGATATACTCTAGAAATCACACATATCTTTAACTTTCTCTTTTTTGTTAAAATAGGTCTGCTTTATTTTTTAACTGTTTGTGTTTATGTGTGCATAGCAGTTATCCAAATCCTGCAAACAAACAAACAAAAAAAAACCTGAAATTTCTTCTTTTCTGGACACACCCTGAATTAAAGCTACTGCTTACAGAAGGGAAATTCTGTCCCTTCAATTTTGTTTTAAACTGCAGGATTTTGAGATTATTATTTTTTTAGCTGATTCACAATATAGCTAAATAAGCTCCAAAACATAGGAATGTTAAGAGATTCCATTAAAATCATTGTGAAGTGGAAAATTTAAATTTAAATGAGGACAAAAAAGAATTAATATCTGTAATGTTGACAACGGGAAGACAGTGTATTGCAAGAAATTGGAAATCAGAAAGAATTCTAAGAACAGAAGAATGGTATAAAGAGATGTGGGATCTTGCATTGAATGATAAATTAACATGGGAAATAAATAAATATAAGGGTAAAGTTTAAGAAAATAGATTCTGGAAAATTTGGCAAACATTTGTGGATCACTCTGAAAGGAGAGCAGGGGAGCAGTTGTGTACCAGATCAGATATATTTTTGGAAATGGTGAAAATAAATGTGACATCCCGCAGACTCCTTTATAGTGTAAATACACAGGATGTTTATTGTAATATTGTTTAATATAATTTAGTAATTGGATTTATGTTTTAGTATAGCAATGGTATAGCAATGTATAGAGGTAATAATTTGTTGTTGTTCAGTCGCACAGTCGATTCCGACTCTTTGCGACCCCATGGACCATCACTCTCCAGGCACCCCTGTCCTCCACCATCCTCCTTAGTCCACACAGCCCCATGCCCATTGTGTCTACAATACCATCTAGCCATCTCATCTTTGTCCGTCCCCTTTTTCTTTTGCCCTCCACCTTCCCCAGCATCAAGGCCTTCTCAAGTTAATTCTCTCTTCTCATTTGATGTCCAAAATACTTCAACTTCATCTTTGTTATTTGTCCTTCTAAGGAGCACTCAGGGCTAATCTCTTCTAATATCGACCTATTTGTTCTCCTCGCTGTCCACACTCTCAAAACTCTCCTCCAGCACCACATCTCAAAGGCATCTATTTTTCTTCGCTGAGCCTTTCTAATGGTCCAGCTCTCACAGCCATACATTACCACCGGAAATACCATTGCTTTGACTATGCAGACCTTTGTTTGCAGTGAGATGTCTCTACTTTTCACTATGCTCCCCAGGTTTTTCATAGTTTGTCTCCCAAGAATCAGTCACCTTTTTATTTCATGGCTGCAATCTCCATCTGCAGAGATCTTGGATCCTAAAAAAGTAAAATATGTTACTGCTTCTACTTCTTCCCCATCTATTTTCCAGGGACTGATATGGCCTGTTGCCATTATCTTGGTTTTCTTGATATTGAGTCTCAGGCCAGTTTTTGCACTCTCTTCTTTCAACCTAATCAGGAGCTTCTTTAGGTCTTCTTCACTTTCTGCCATTAGGGTGGTATCATCTGCATATCTCAAATTGTTGTTTCTCCCAGCAATTTTGATCCCATATTGTGATTCCTCCATCCCTGCATTGCGCATTATGTGCTCTGTGTATAAGTTGAATAAGCAGGGTGACAGAACGCAGCCTTGTCTTACTCCTTTTCCTATTCCAAACCACTCTGTCATTCCATACTCTGTCCTAACTGTTGCTTCTTGACTCATGTACAGATTTTTCATGAGACATATGAGGTTTTCTGGTATTCCCATCTCTTTAATTACTTGCCACATTTTGTTGTGGTCCACACAATCAAAGGCCTTGGTGTAGTCAATGAAGCAGAAGTAAGCTTGTTTCTGGTATTCCTTTGTTTTCTCCATGATCCAATGTGTGTTGGCAATGTGGTCTCTGGTCCCCCTGCCTCTTCTGAACCCAGCCTGCACCTCTGATAGTTCTCTTTCTACATGCTGCTGCAGTCTATCTTGTATTATCTTGAGCATCACTTTGCTAGCTTGTGGGATGAGCGCAATTGTTCGATAATTTGAACATTCTTTGGCATTGCCCTTTCTTGGGATTGGGACGTATACTGATCTTTTCCAATCCTATGGCCACTGTTTCGTTTTCCAAATCTGCTGGCATATAGCATGTAGTAGCTTGATTCTATCATCTTTTAGGGCTTTGAAGAATTCAACTAGGATACCATCATCTCCACTGGCTTTGTTATTTGCCGTGCTTTTTAGGGCCTTTCTGACTTCACTCTCTAGGATGTCTGGTTCAAGTTCAATTTCCCCCTCATTGTTATTATCCAGGGTGTTTAGGTCTTTTTTGTAAAGTTCCTCTGTGTACTCTTTCCATCTTTTCTTTATCTCTTCTGCATCCGCTAACTCTTTGCCATCTTTGTCTTTTATCGTGGTCATTTTTGCTTTGAACGTTCCCTTGACTTGAGGTAATAATTAATATGGGTTAATGAGAAATATTGATGTAATAAGACTTATAAAATCGAAAATAGTAACGGAAGAGTTGAGAGTACGATCTGATTTTGAATATGCATAACTTAATTAATAAATAAGACGGTTTTGGCTATACATTTAAGTCAGTATTTTAATGGAATTTATATGAATTTATTTTATGTAATGTATTTTACTTGTATTTTTGACATTTGTATTGGTAATTTGATTTGTATTTTTGTCTTCTTTAATTTTTATTTTGTTATATTGTAATGTTGTTATAAACAATAAAAATTATTTTAAAAATCATTGTGAAAAGATATGGTCTATGACTTGTCTTCTATCACATTATTGAAATCATAAATGAAAATACTGGAAGAATTATTACTTCACTAGTTTTATTGCACCTTAGGTATTGAAGGGTAAACATTAGACTCATGCTAAAGTGCTTTCATCATGCTAACAGCAGTTGTGTGTTTTACTCAGTAAAAAAGGTTTACAACTGACAAGATTCCTTTGTAAAATAAATAAGATAGTCTATTTAAAGAAGCATTAGGTAGGACGTTTGCTCTAGGAGATAACCAATTGTTACAATAGTCAATAGAACAATCCTTGTATGACAGTGCTCACCAAAAAATTCTGGGAACTTTTGTCCAAGCTAATACAGTATTGTATATTTCCAAACTGCCATTTTGTTCTGGTGTTAATATGATGGCCATGGAGGTGACATCCTGTCAAAGGCTTTATAGTTTATTTATTTATTTATTTATTATTTATTTGTTATGCTTGTATACCGCCTTACTCGCGCAGGGCAACTCAAGGCGGTTCACATACAGTATAACAGGGCAAAAATACACAGTATAAATAAATAAATAAAAATAAACACAATATAGCAATATCATAAGCCGAGCAAAAAATACAATGACAAGAAAAGAATGACAGTATGAGCCCACAACTCATACCAGCCCCGTGCAAGTAAGTCCACAGATAGAAAGTGGTGGCTGTGAAAGTACTGGCAGTTAGACAGCGCCTAAGACGATGGCAGTGATAGGGTGACTACCATTCCCCCCGCCAACTTTGGCCCCGCTGGTGTGGGCAGTTGTTCCCGCCGAGCGAGCAAGACATGCTCCAGCCCTGGCGGTGGTGACTCGGGCATTGGGCTTTAAAGTCCTCCCAGGCGCAGGCAGTTGTTCCTGCAGGGCGAGCGAGACAAGCTCCAGCCCTGGCAGTGGTGGGTCGGGCGTCGGACTTTAAAGTCCTCCCGGGGCCCTGCAGGTACGGGCAGTTGTTCCCGCCGGGCAAGCGAGACAAGCTCCAGCCCTCTACTGTATAGAGCAATAGATGTATAAAGAAACAACCTTACTGGCATCTGAATCAATATTCATAAATGTTGACTGCTAGTGAAAAAATGACTTTAGTTCTATTGAAATTAACAGTTGTGTATCAATCACAGATCAGTAAACAGAAAATCAGTAATTATGCCAGAGTAACAGTCCTTACTGAATGCTATCTATAAGCAATGGATGGTACACTATGATTATGTCTTGGAAGGATATGGATGTCTCCAATTCCTTCAAATGTTTACCCAGAATGTTCCAAAATGGCTGCATGAGTATGATGGTCTGGCTACATATTTAAGGCCAGACATGTTTCTACATTAACCACACATGGTTGCAGATTTCTTTACTGGGGCAATTTGATTTTAAATTATTTCAAGCTCAAATAGATGTCCATATTTTATTTTTCCATATCACTATTTGTCATGTCGTAGAGAACAAAGGATCTATCAGATACAGATGAATACATGTATTTTGATGTTTTTGCATGGTAATCCTATGTGAACTCATCTGGGAGTTTGTCCCATTTAACACAATAGGATTTATTTATGAACATACCTGTACAGTCACTGGTTTCACTGCTAGTTTCTAATTGATGTGTGTGCTCTACCACAGAAGTAAAATTAAAGGAATATCACATATATTGGAATATAGCACACAAATAATGTAACAGCAACAATCCAAATGAATCATCCTTATAACATTAAAGATAGTAAAGGTTTTCCTTGCTCGAAAGTCAGTCGTATCCGACTCTAGGGTGCAGTGCTAATCTCTGTTTCAAAACCGAAGAGCCAGCACTGTCTGCTGCTGCAGACGTTTCCGTGGTCATGTGGCAGGCAAAAGTAACATGAAAATGATGGCAAATGTATTCTTAATAGTTTATTCAGGGACTGTATCTTACACACTTTGATTATGGCCATTGCCCGGGATTAATTCTTTCTCCTTTTAATTATTATTTTTTATTATACATCCAGTCTTGGAACCCATGTGTTATATTTTGGAGATATCTTGGTAGCATGCTACATGGGTACTGTGGGAGTTATAATTTAGTGCATCTGGAAGATGATAGATTAGAGAAGGCTGGTTGACACAGTGCTGCAAAATTAGACATAGTTATCTAAGTTTCTATACAATGACAAATGAAAGGGGATTTAATAATAAAAGTATGTACAAAAATACAAAAGCTTAGAAGCCATTCACATATTTTATAGTTTAATATCATTTGCATTTAATGGCTTTATTAGTATTAAGAATCATCCTGTTAAAATTTTTTATATTATGTCATATCTTGCTCTTCCATTTGTTATGAAATGGCCAACAGGACCAACAAGAAAAATTCAAAGCAGTCAGCAGTTTAAAACAACAGAACAGAAAACCTTCTCCAAGCAAAATTTGCTTTGTGCCTTCAAATATAAAAGGCACACAATCAGCATTAATTCCAAGTCCTCTCAGTCCTTATAATACTACTGGTTTTCAGATTACAGTACTTGGAACATGAGAGAATTAAAACATGGAAGGAGAAATTCTGGTGGATTCAAATGACTAGTTTCCATATGGGAACATGCTTCTTTGCGGTCAACTCAAACAAGGAACTTATGAAAGCACACTTTTTACAATACAATCTGTACGTTTAGGCAGACCAAAACCACAGTCACCTTTCACAAGCAGCACTTTTGTCAATGCATGTGGCTGCTGCCTTATAGTAATCACTACACTTGGAAGGAAACAAAATGGATATTCCTCCTTTTACCTAGAAAATGCAGTTGTAGTGTCTGGATGAGTAAGGGATCCAGATCCAGATTTGTGCAGTTCAGCTGGTGGGATGGAATATACCTACTCCATCCTCCTCATGGTAGAGCCTCCAGTATCCTGAAACACTACACAGAAGATTGGGCCACAGCTGAATAGAGTGAGCTATGTTGCAAGTGGGAATCCTCCACAATTATATGCATGTTTCTTTGGGAGAACCCTTGTATTAGCAGAAGACAGATCCTGGATCCAATCTGGTTGTCTTCTGCTATTTCTCTCTGGCTGGCACTCTAGTCACACAGTAATATTTATATCATTGTGGATAAATCAAACGATATATGTTCTCCTCACACTGAAAATATTGTAATGAGCAGGAGACCCTAACATGACCCCAGACAATATAGGAGGCAGCTTCAAAACAGTGTTAAATGAGCTGCTCCACTGCAAAGATGGCATACATTGACTTTTGTTGTTGTTCAGTCACACAGTCGAGTCCGACTCTTTGCAACCTCATGGACCATTGCACACCAGGCACCCCTATCCTCCACCATCCTTTTCAACCAGTCAAGCTCTGTGTCCATTGCATCAACAATACCATCTAGCCTTCTCATCCTATGCCATTCCATTCTTTTGCCCTCAACCTTTTTCGGCATCAAGGCTTTCTCAAGTGAATCCTCTCTTCTCATTTGATGTCTGAAGAACTTTAGCCTCATCTTCAATATTTGACCTTCCAAGGAGCAGTCGGGGTTGATTTATTTTAAGATCGACCTATTTGTTCTCTTTGCTGTCCAGGGTACTCTTGAAATTCTCCTCCAACACCACATTTCAAATGCGTCTCTTCTTCTGTGCTCAGCTTTCCTTATGGTCCAGCTCTCACAAACATACATTACTACCGGAAATACAATTGCTTTGACTATGCAGACATTTGTTTGCAAGGTGATGTCTCTACTTTTAACTATGTTCCCCAGGTTTCTCATAGCTTGTCTCCCAAGAATTGGTAATCTTTTTATTTCATGGCTGCAATCACCATCTGCAGTGATCTTGGATCCTAAGAATATAAAGTCTGTCACTACTTCTACTTCTTCCCCATCTATTTTCCAGGGAGTGATAGGGCCTGTTACCATTATCTTGGTGTATTTTTTTTATGTTAAGTCTCAAGCCAGTTTTTGTACTCTCTTCTTTCAACCTAAGCTAGTTTCTGTAGGTCTTCTTCACTTTCTGTCATTAGAGTAGTATCATCTACATATCTCAAATTGTTGATGTTTCTCCCAGCAATTTTAATTCCAGCTTCTGATTCATCCAGCCCTGCATTGCACATTATGTGCTCTGTATATAAGTTGAACAAGCAGGGTGACAAAATGCATCCTTGTCTTACTCCTTTTACTATTCCAAACCACTTTGTCATTCCGTATCCTGTCCTAACTGTTGCTTCTTTACTCATGTACAGATTTCTCATGAGACATATAAGGTGTTCTGGTATTTCCATCTCTTTAATTACTTGCCACATTTTGTTGTGGTCTACACAGTCAAAGGCCTTGGCGTAGTCAATGAAACAGAAGTAGACTTGTTTTGGTATTCCTTTGTTTTCTCCATGATCTAACGCATGTTGGCAATGTAGTCTCTAGTTCCCCTGCCTCTTCTGAACCCAGCCTGCATTTCTGAACCCAGCCTGCATTTCTGGTAGTTCCCTATCCACGTGATGCTGAAGCCTATCCTTTATTACCTTGAGCATGATGTTGCGAGCATGTGAGATGAACGCAATTGTTCAAGAATTTTAGTATTCTTTGGCATTGCCCTTTTTTGGGATTGGAACGTATACTGACCTTTTCCAATCCTGTGGCCATTGTTATGTTTTCCAAATCTGCTGGCATATAGAATGCAAAACTTTAATTCCATCATCTTTTAGGGCTTTGAATGATTCAACTGGGATACCATCATTTCCACAAGCTTTGTTGTTGGCAATGCTTTTTAAGGCCCTCCTGACTTCACTGACTTTAGCTCCCACTAAAACCTGATGCGAGCTGCCACTGTCATTAGACAGGGAAGGGACAGGTTGCTTACCTTTAACTGAAGTTTACTGAGTGGTTCCTTTTCGAGTGTCAAGAAAGGGCTACTCATTATACAATCTGCTATTGCACTGTTACTGTTGAGGATAAGGAGAAGCTCTACTTCATGTGCCACAATAATTTGGCTGGACTTAGTTACCTTGCACTTTACCCTAGGCTGGTGATGCTTTTTGTTGCTCAACTTCTGGCAGCAAAATATTATGGGCCTATCCTGACCTTTAACCTAATTGATTCATCTATCAGTGAAAGAAGAGGAAGGCCATTTTTGAAAGATCTTCCAATTTTACATACTGTCCTTAAGCAATTTAGAGTGGTACTGGCAGAAGTACTTGCCTCCAGAATCTGCTGACAGATATTTCTGCTAGATAAAAGACATTTCTCTAAGTAGTGGTGGACTACTGGAGATAACTCCTTATAAATAGCCTACCTAACATCATGAAAATAAATGAAAATGTTGCCACACTGAAAAGACTGCTCTACTGTTAGGATCTGATGTCAGTATAACCTTTTAACTCCCTTAAAGCTGATATATATGCATAGATTTTTAAAAAGAAAAAATGTCTTGAATCTTCCATTCATACATGTAGAATACAAAAAACTAGAGAAAGTGTTGATTTCTCAAGTGATTTATGTCAAATCCAAGATTTATTTTGGTCATAGATTAGCCAAGAATAAATTATATGTACAAGATGACTTCCAAACAAGGCAACCAATGTAAAAATGAGGCCAAGTATTAACTGTTGCAAAAAACAAACAAACACCAATGATGGTTTAAAAAGAAACAAAACAAAACATAGCTCAATTCTATCTTGCTTCATGGCAAAATTACTCATTACCTATATGTATGAGACACTATACTTTAAGGGGGGAAACGTACAATGATAAAACTCTAGTTAGGCAACCTTCTGACATAGGAATCTCTTGAATCATAATAATAAACATAGTAATACTTTGTAAAAATTAAGAATATATCATTAAGCCACAGTTTCTCCATCTTTATCTGTAAAGACTGGGTTATATAGTCTTCAAGGCACTATGACAGTGCAAGTTTTACAGCCCAATTCTAAAAAGTCTCTTCAAAATTAAGTTCCACTAAGTTCAACTGTATTTATTTTCTGGTAAGCGTGCTTGAAATTGCAACCATAGATGAATAAGTAAATTCCAAGTGTTTTCATTTGTACTAAAAGTTGTTTACTGCAGACATTCAAAACATAATAGAAGATAACTTGTTATAACACTGAACTATACCATAGTGTACTGCTATTAACAAAATTTCTGTTTTCAAAAGTTCCTGAATAGTTTTCTTTCAACAAGATTGCTCTTCTCGTGCCATATAGTTTCATGCAACACAGGAAGGGAAAATTCATTTGATAAAACTTTAAAATCAATCAAGACTCAAATCCATCAATTCAGCATTACATTATAGTTACAGATTTAAGTGTTGAAACATGAAAGGCACTGAATAACAATTTCAAAACAGCTGGGAATTTTAAAAAAGAGATAAGGATTCTGATATTGAGAATATTACACATTCTTTATATCTATTTGCATCCATTCATTCAATTTCAGAAAATCTTCAATCTCAAACATCATGGCATTCAATAATATTGCAAAGACATTAGAATAATAAATGTGCTTTCTCAATTTGTTCACTCTAAGTAACAAACAAAATATAAGGATTTTAAAAAATAGAATCACCCATCTATAAATCTTAATGGAGGCTGACATTAGTATAAAGATCAATCAACCCTGGCTACACTTACAACAGATAGCAGATTACCTCCTCAACTAGATAGATATAATAGAACTTCTAGATGTTTACTGAAATAGTACTATTCTTATATCAAGATGTCAGTCCACATCCTTGGAAATATGTGGGCCCTATCCTGAACTCACACAAAATCCCTGAAATGTAGCAGTAGTTGCAAAAGAAAGTTGTAAAACAATTTACTTCACAAACTCTTGAACTAGCAATGTGTGCTTTGAATCTGGTAATAGATGAAGCTTTGGTTTCACAAGACAAAATAAAAATAAGAATTGTAACTTGGATGTTTTTCATCAGGAGGTTGGGATATAAATTCATAAATAAATAAATAAGTCACATTGCTGGGGTTAAATAACACAGATAATCAAAAAACATTTTCTCAGATATTTTAATTCTTATATTTACCACGTGAGAACTAAACTCCCAATGGATTGTAGTTTAAATTTCATTTGCAGACAAAAACAACTGTTTCAATTAAAAAGAACATTTAATAAACCTAGAAACTGCAGTCCTACCTCTTGTTTCCTAACGAAAAACACTACAGATGCCCATAAGAGGCACTTACTAGAAACTATATGCTGAATTTGTCATGCCCTGCAAGCTTCCTGGATTGGAGAAAATAGGGCAATATTAGTTCTATCCACTAGTGAAACATTTCCATTTTATAAGCAGCAAAAATCTTGCTTTTAAAACTCTGTTCAGATACTTTCAGATAAGGCTTCCATCATACAATTACCTTGCCCCATTCACATAATTTTACTGGAGATATACTATTTTTCATTCATAATTTCCCCATATTTCCCATTACTTCATCATAGTATCATAGAACAACACAGTTGGAAAAGGGTCCATAAGGCCATCAGGTCCAACTTCATTCATTTTTTTTAATTACAATAGGACCGGGTTGTCGAACTTTGGCACTCCAGATGTTCTTGGACTTCAATTCCCAGAAGCCCAAGCCCCTGTGAATCCACACAAATGGGTTTACTGTGATTCATCCAGCCCGCGCTGCCCTTGTCACTCCTGGAAGTGGAAGTAAAATGTATCTGTACTTCTGCTTCCGGGAGCAACGAAGGGCGCGAGCCAGGTGAATCACAGTAAATCCATTCATGTGGATTTACAGAGGCTTGGGCCTCTGGGAATTGAAGTCCAAGAACATCTGGAGTGCCAAGGTTCACCATCACAGCCATAGGAAATCTATTAAAGAGGCAAAGATCAAATTGCAGCACAATGTATTTCAGTCGGTAACAATGAACCTGTTCTTGGAAGCATATTCAAATGAAACTATGTGATACACTCAGCATGTTTTTAAAAGAGATGCTCCCATCTAGTAGTACAAAATTTCTCTTTGTCACAACACATAGTTTTCTTTGCACAAGTATGCATTTTGTAACAGGTCACTGGAAGGAAAACATACCGTATTTGCCAGCTATAAGATGCATTGGAGTATAAGATGCACCCCATTATTACAGTACCAAAATAGCCCACTATAGGCCACTATATACAGTACAAGACACACTCCATTTTCCAGTGTATTTTAAGGGGGGAAGTGGGTCTTATACACCAGCAAGTACAGTAATTTGCTGAGACATATATGTCTAAGGAAATCCTGTTTTGGGAATGAATTTTGATTAATTAGGTTGAACATGCATTCCTTTCATCAGATTATCGAGACATGCTGTTTGTCAAACACAAATCACAAGCTCTCATAGAGACACAGGGAAACTAGCAGTGCGGAATTCTGAATTCTGTATTTTCAGCTGGTTGATGTAGGACCAACAAGATGACAAATAACTGCATGATATTATCACACAGGTTACTTCTGCAGTGCATTTAAGGAAAATGTGATATAAGCCAACTTGTGAATGTGATTTCGCTGAGACCCAAAAAAGCCATGCATAAATAGATACTGCATGGTAGACACTTTATATTGGTAGCACCCTAAAACTGAAAATGTTTGAAAAAGGATTTATGTCTCACTGTTTCCTGGTCAAGAAAGTTCCACAAATCTTTCTTACAATATAAAAGCCTATTTTATCAAGAATAAAAGTGAGGTGTGCAAACACTCCATGAACAGCAATTCCTGTCTCAAAATAATTTCAGATTTCCAGGAAAAGAAATAATCTCAGGCCTAAAACAGGCACAACAGATGAGCTGCTTATGTGTCTAGTAGGCAGTCAACATGCAGGACTGCTCTTGCATAGCAACGCTAGTGTTCTTCAAAATTAAACTGTCAGAAATGTTAAGTTGCTAAGGGGGAGAAAGGTAATGCTTCTACTACTATAAGCCAAAAATGTAATTTTTCTCTCCTATGTTTTGTTCCACCATTTAACTATTCTTCTCTCCATAAATCTGCTTGTTGACAGGTCATCTACAACACAGCATAGCACCACTTTAAAAAAAAACTAAGAACAACACAATCAGATTTTGCAATCATAAAGGATCTGCACAACATCCTTTTAAGTTAAATAAAAACCAAAACATGAAGAGGGAGGAGGGTAAGCCTCAAAATATTCTGATAAAGACTTTGGATTACTTCCCTCTTATGACTGCTCCGTTTTACCAAAAATCAGTGAAGTTTAGTGATGATATGACAGTTCCCTCTGCTCCACATCGTTCTGTGCATTAGTTAAAGTGGAATGTTGATTTGTAATTTTGGCAAACTTTCTCACAGTTGCACCTAATGGGCAGTCTTTTGGGATCCTAATATTCTATGTAGCCACAACTACCTGTTAAGACTCTAATAATGAGTGCCATCTACATACTTGTTGTCCTTTTGATTCCTTCATTGTAGTCCAGTGGTTGAGTTCTTCTTCACCAGAACTGTTCAAACCCAAAGCAATCCAGCCTATCATTTCCTTTCGCTTCATGCTGCGTTTATTATACACAGATAATATGAGTGTAACATCAGAAAGTTGAAATAGTGCCACTTGAAAAATAAAGGTCTCTTTGTAGACTGGATTTGGCTGCCCTCTTCGAATGGATGTCTTGCACTTGGACATTTCTTGACCCATAGAATTCAGCAATGTCAGCTTAACAAATGTATCTATAAAACAAGCAGTTGAAACATGAGAGGTCTTTGACAAAGGATTTCTCCTATGGAAATAACACCATATTTTTAGGCTACGGCATATACCTGGAGTTCTCAACCTTTTCAAGCCATGGGTAAGACCATGCCCCCTCAGACAGCTGAGCGGGCCGGACTGGTGGTTTCCCCCACACACACCATAAATACTTCCGTAAAATGTGTCTGCTTCTGCTCTGGCAGCAGCAGCAGCAGCAGCAGCGATGTGTGCCATATGGAATGGTGCCATGGGCCATAGGTTGAGAACCCCCGGTGTATACCATACAGGATTTTTAATAATTAACTAAGCTCAGTAATAGAAGGACAAAAAGAAAATATTTTTCATTTCAACATTTACTTAGCTTATTTAGCCTTGTGTAAAAAACGGACAAAAGCTATGCTACATAATAATTTCTACCCATTACCACTTGTGCATTTGCATTAAGCAGACACATTTAGCGTTAACATTTAACAAGCTGCAACTGCTCACAAGACTGTAAAGCAAACCAGAATTTTCAGATAACATAAAGAAGTGGTATAAAATGTGAAATTAATACATAAATAAATAACAAAATTGAGTGCAATGATACGTCATTGAAGCTCATGATGAAATGTTTTCACACAAAAATCTCCGTATGGATGTGGTTTACACTCCAGATTTTTTTGCTAGATCTATCAATATTTAAATATCAAAAGTATAACAAAATGTACTGATAAACTGATGTTTAGTCATCTGTACTAAGCTCTTCGTGCTCATTTTTTCATCTTAACCTATAAGGAAGAGATAGATGTAAGGTACGTTTCCGGGAAAGGCTCCCACACCCCTGGAGCCTATCCTGTAATGCTTCGTACACACCTACCTAATGCCACTGAGATCAGCCCCGTGATGGTCCGGAGGCCAAGAGTGGGGCCTGCGCTGCACAAAATGGGAAAAGGAATGGGAACTACAACTCCAAAGGGCCTTGGGAGAAAAACGGCAGTTTAACAACAAGGCCTGGAAATAGAATGTTGGAAAGAGCTGATTTGCATGTTGGACTGTGATTGGTTGAGAGTGAACGACTGATAGGGAAAGGTCCTGGAATTCCTGAGATAATCTTCTTAACCTATAAGGGAGAGATGTAAGGTATGTGTCCGGCAGGCCTTCAAACACCCCTGGAGCTGATCCTGTAAGTCCCACTCCCCCCCCCTCTCTCTCTCTGTGACTGACAGAGAGGGAAACACAGATAGAGTGAGACAGAAAGAGAGAGACAGACAGAGACACAGAGAGAGGAAGGGATGCGTGCGACGCCCCAGCTCCAGCCCAAACCACACTGGCCGCAACCATGTTCAGGACCGCGGGGAAACCACAGACACAACCGGCCACAGCGGCGGCGAAAGACACGCAGGACACCAGGAGTGGAGCAGGGGGGAGGCCACAAACACCCCTGTAGCTCACCCAATGCGCCCCCCCAAACCGCCCGGGACCAAGTCCGGGTACCCTTGCTAGTAATATATAAAGTGTGTCATAATATGTTATTAGAGCAGTTTCATTAGAATGCTTCTAAGATATATTGTGGCATAACTAATGGTTAAATATTAGGGCACAATTTAAAATCCTATGCACACAGAAAATATATTTGACAGGGACATCCCTCTCTGTTTGAAGCTGAACATGTGGATCAGACCAAGGCTGTGAATTCATTAATACAGTATTTATCACTGATACCATCGTTCATTTTTATGATAGTGGTTTCCATTTTATCTGAGAAAATGCAGTCAAAGCTACTGAATGCAGAATATTGCATCAATATTTGTATTCCACTTTATTCAAAGGAGGTTTTTCTGTTTATATTTTCTTAGCTTGTATATGAAACTGGGTTATTTTTCAAAGACAAAGGATTCATGTAGTAAATAAGTTCCTATAGTATTTTCCCATTTTAAATGGATTTTAGAAACACCATCATCCATAGTCAGAGATCAGGACTATGTCTAAAACAAAAGTGTAATAATTAATGTAACATTGTCAGAAAACAACATGGTGGAGAGTGGTTGAAAGCTCTGCTGCTGGCAACTTTCTTTTGCATGAAAAAGACAACATTTATTTAGCCTATACAGAAACTCACCTCGTATTATATAAACCTGTCCACCTATTAAGTGTTTTAGACAACACAACAGTCCGTCTGACAACAGGGGGTGGAAAGCAGTAAAAGAAATAATGACCAGATGTCAATAGTTGGGTGAGAGAGGATCAAAGGTTAAAGTTTAAGAGGAAATACTATTTACCAGTGTGAAAGAACACAAAACCTTAGCAAACCAGTTTAGAAAGAGGGACCGAACAACAGGATTGGCAGGTACAATTTAATGAAATGAATTCTGTAAGGTCACGGTGTAATTTTTCAACTAAAAATTACACTTTCAAATAATGGGACATCTTAATATTGATTTATACTGGGTTTGAAACAGAGAACATAAATCATGCAAAAGAGCAGACTAAAAACTAGAACACATAAAGTCTTCTTGACTTAACCTTCTTTTTCATGCAAACTCCAGCTTTTTGAGAAAGGGTCAATTCAGTGCCCCCAGACTAGACAAGACCATGATAGAGTAAATGGTCACTGAACATTAATGTGCATATTACAAAAATACAATGAAAGCTAATTGAATTAAGAATTAATTTGGCTGGCAGTCTGTTCATAGCTAATTCATATATAGTCAATGCCACTTTATCAAATCATTCGCTTGAAAGTGTTACATGAAAGTGAATAGAACCTGGAAAGTTGGGAAATGTTAGACAGTGGGAAATTAATTTGTTCCTATTAATAGTTAAAATGGAGAAAATGGAATATAAACATATTAATTAAATGTTAGTTTTTGTCAGCATGTTTATCACCACTTCATATACCCACAGAAAGAGGACCTGTCTCTCCCTTTGAAAACTAGATTTATATCAGAATATGGGCAAAACAAATATTGTGTTATTTTTAAAACTAACTGATTTATTTCAATGTGAACTTTTGTGACTCAAAATCCATGTTTTCAGACAAAGGAATTAAAATACAGTCTCTATATTTGCATATACCCCCATGACCAGGTAAGGATATAACTAATAGACAAAATGTCAATAGTGGAGTCAATGTGCTACAATACTTTGCCTGGTTCCCCCCACCCCCCGTTTTCTTTTGCCAACATGCCGACCCAGATTAACATGGTTACTTCTTTACCAGATAGTTCAACCTTGGTTTTAAAATGCATTTGGACTTAAAACCCAGGAGCCTTAGTTATCGCAGCCAAGATTATCTATAAGGTTTCAAAAGAGATATAATCTATTAGGAACCGTAAGATTGGGACCTGCCGCTCTGTAAAGAGACAATTGCCTGCTTCCATCTCTTCAGTAATACTGTAACACTACAGGAAACTTTCATTGAAAATACAGGCTTTGTCGAAAGCTGCCTCAGATCTTTGTTCTGCCAAACGAGAAGACTAGTATGATCATAGTGTCCAATCTCTACTGGATGTGAATCAGCTGAACAGTATTTTCAACAACTTTCCCACTTAAAAGATGTCTGCAGTCTCCCCCGGGTTATTTATTTATTTATTATTCAAGTTTATATATTGCCGCCAAATTCGAACGAGCGACTCTACGTGGTTTTAAAAACAGAAATTGATAATGTGTGTGGAAATGGCGTTGGTTCCAGGGGGGTTGAGAGGTTTTATGTGTATCTACATTTTGTATCCCTGCTCTTATTCTGTACATAGCAATCATTTTTAGATTCTTAATGAAAGGTGCAGGAGAAATAAGGTGATTTTCATCTGACTACCCTGCGCAGTAAAGGGAATTCTAAATCTGTCCCCACAGCCATGATCCTGATCATGCTTTCTGCCCTGATGTTAGCTTTAGAGAAGAAAAAGTTTCCATTAGTGCCAACAGATCAATTTTTTCTCCTAACATCTACAGCCAGAGTGGTGGCTCAAGGTCCGCAATCTGGGGGTCATTATGGACCCACTGCTCCCATTTGAACAACAGATAGTGGCGGTGTCAAAAGCTGCTTATTTCCAGCTCCGGCAGATTGTGCAGTTAACACCCAAATGGGCGGTACAGAAATCCAATAGATTAGATAGATAGATAGATAGATAGATAGATAGATAGATAGATAGATAGATAGATAGATAGATAGATAGATAGATAGATAGATAGATAGATAGAGAATGTGCAGGGACTGCATCTTGGAAAGGAAGATTTAGGCCTCTCCTCCCTTTACTGTCTGCTCCCAATGCAAATCAGAATGTTCCATGCCTAGTCTTAATTATTTGAGCATGCTTACTAAGCATAAAGTTGAAGTATCACCTAGTTTGACCCCACACTACAAATGACTGAAGAATTTGAAACCTGTATGCTTTCATTTATAGTGACTATAAGGTAGGATGAGATGCTATGATCAACAAGGGGGTTGCTGCCAAAAATGGCATTTTCTAATCCTCTTTTTACTACATTTAGGTGTATTTACTTGAATTAATATTCTGATGCTACTGTTTTGATGCTACTGCTTGGATAAGAGTGGTATAATGTGCTTACACCAGTGATGGTGAACCTTGGCACTCCAGGTGTTCTTGGACTTCAATTACCAGAAGCTCAAATCAGCACTCCTGCTGATCAGGGTTTCTTGGAATTGAAGTTCAAGAACAGCTTGAGTGCCAAGGTTTGCCACCACTAGCTTATTCAATAGTGCGAGAGGGAAAAATTTCTATTTTGGCAGCAGTCCTTGTTAAACAAACCTATTTTTTTTCCTTCAGCTTCTTCAGGCTGCAACTGCTTTTGTGGGTTTTCGTTCAGGTTTTTTAAACTGGTTCATACAGATGCAGATCCAAAAAGCTAGACTTTCATGCTAGTGCACATACATCTGATTCCTGGGTCTGTTTTTTTATAATCTGATCCCTACAAGCATACCAAAAGGGAATGTGATTATATCCGATATAAATACATTTTATCTCCATCTTAGACCATCTTACTATCTGATTATACAGTTTCTGTAATGTACACACACAAACACATAAAGTGTCCCATTTCTTCATATTTTTCCTATCAGGAAATGAATCAATCTTTTCAATCAGCACAGGGAATATCAAACTTAAATTGTACATGTTGATATCTCTTAAACTCTTTCAGACTTGTAAACTCTTATATGACTATCTTTAACAGCAGTAGTGTTGACACATTTACATAAAAACTCATCGATGCTCATTTTAAAATATTTTAGAACTTTTCGTATTGGCTCTGTGATGTGAGGCATTAATAGTTTAGTAATTAATCTTTAAGATAAAAGCAATTTATAAGTCAGCCAGTAATGAAAAATTAAAAAGGATCTTGTCAAATCACAATTTGAATATTTTCAATTCTAGATTTCTGCAATTTCCCCAATGATTGGAAATATAAAACATGAAACAGATTAGCTGATGATTTCACTATTGCAGTTTGACTGGGCTAAGACTAAATGATAGGATTGAATCCTCCCCCCCCTCCCCAAGTGCAGGAGAATTAGGATAAAAAAATATTCCACTCACTGGGTGGTCTGTTTCCTGCCAAGTTTTTGAAATGGCTGCCTTTTATCACTTCTGCTGCTAGTCTTCCGGTCGTGGCATTATAAAGCAGTCCAATGAGGATTTCTGGAGCTGAGCCATGTGCCAGAGATTGACAAGAGGAGGTACTTTCACTGCAAGACATTTCTGACATGCTCATTTGGGAGTCACATCCCTGGAAGCAGAAGGAAAGTGTTTGCAAGCATATGTAAGATCTCCTTTCCTAGTGCTTTTTACCATCTCTAGTTTTGGATTCTAGAATGCACCTGACAGTTGAATGCAAAATAAAATTAGAGAATGGGATTCTAAAAGGAATAACACAAAAAACATTGAAATAAAACTCTTCAGCATTCAAATAACATCAGCCCCATCCCATCTCCAAATCCAGCTCTCTCCAGCAAGAGGACTACAACTCCCATTGTCCCCAATGACCACGTACGGTTGATGAGACATAAAGATCAAAACAAACTGAAGGCTAACATGCTAGGGAAGGCTGCTCCAAGCCAAAACAGTCTGTATTAGAAAAAACACATTGAATCTTCTCAGAATGTTAGTGGAAAATTCTCTTTGAATCATAGTGATTGTGATAAGACAACGGATCAGGGAGGAGAAAACAACCAACATCCAGATATGTGGTAATCAATACTTGCTCAGGGAGTTACCCCCTTCTTCCCTGATCAGTTCTAATGAAACTGATTCATCTGAAATAGCTGTTTGCATTTGAAAGAAAGTTGCCATCAATGTAAGTTCATGGTGACTTCTTTCTCTAGGGCAGCGTTTCCCAAACTATGTTCCACGGAACACTGATGGACTTCAGTTCCCAGAAGCCTAAGTCAATATGTTGGCTGATCACTGCTTTGGGGAACTGACTTAGGCTTCTGGGAATTGAAGTCCAAAAACCAAAGGTTGTGAAACACTGCTCTAGTGAATATCTAAAGCCTATATTATTTAAGACAGGGATGTCCAGCCTTTTTGCCCTTGGAGATCAAACCCAGCTTTGGGGAGGCTAGCTGCTGCTGCTGTTCATATGCATTCACGCATATACAGATGGATGGGAAAGTTCATCCTAACCTTCCTTGTAGTAATCTTGCACAAGATCACTACAGTGGAGAGAAGAAAGTTTCTGGATTGTGAAGGGAGGAGGATGTTGGGATAAAGCAATCTTGCATGCCCTAATACTGGATATCAGTGAGAGAGGGCTTTACAGCCTATTGTGATTGTCCATGATTGATAACACTCTTTTCTGGCCCATAGTATTTGAGACAAGCCGCCATCCCCTCCTCATGTTTATTTTCCTTTTTTCATTGTTTTGTTAATAGTTCTTTCTTTTTCTTCCTCTGATTTTCCCTCCACATTGTGGAGACTCTTCCCCACCTCCCTCTTTCCTTCTGACTCTAACTATAGATGGAAACTGCAAGCAAAGATACATTTTTCTACATTAAAATGCTCCTAGACTAATTTTATCATACATAGCCCTAGTTCTGTGATGGCAAACCTTGGCACTCCAGGTGTTCTTGGACTTCAATTACTGGAAGCCCAAGTCAGCAGTCCCTAGAATCACTGCCCTAGTTTGTGTGGGTAAAATCAAGAAAAGAGAGCATTGAGGAGACTAAGCTAGTTTCTCCATTTCCTGTGCTGGAGTGCCAAGGTTCGCCATCACTGCATTCGGCTCTATTTCCTTTCCCTCTATGGCACTACTATTTTAGCCACTGGCATCTTGCTGCTTCCAGTAGCAAGCAATTGTCTCTGGTTAACTTAAGCTGGAGAAGAAAAGGTTGTCCTTGCTCAAAAGCCAGTCATATCTGATTCTAGGGTGCAGTGCTCATCCCCGTTTACAGTCAAAAGCTGTCTGCTTCTTCAGACATTTCTGTGGTTGTGTGGTAGGTGTGACTAGATGTTGGAGCACATGTAACACTGTTTACCTTCCCTATTTACCTACTTGTAATTTCTTGCTTTCAAACTCCTGGGTTGGCAGGAGCTGGGACAGAGACAGGAACTCACTCCATTGTGCAGCACTCAGGTCTCGAACTGCTGACCTGCTGATCTTCCAGTCATCAAGTTCAGTGTTTTAACCACTAAGCCATGGCAGGCTGGCAAAAGCAACATTACTGTTTTATGTTATCATTAGCAATGCAGAAGCAACAATGGTGATCAGAGCAGGGAAAGGGGCAGCAAGGGTAGAAACCATGGAGGCTGTGCAACCTGCATCCAAGGCCACATATGACCATGTGCTATGAATGCTTAACAGATAGATTTGAAATTCACAGCTAAGTGGGATTTGTTCCCTTGTCTTCCAAGTTCTAGTCTAATGTTCTATACAATATCTTACTCTGTTTTAGATTGCCTGAAGCCAGTGAAAAGGCATGATAAATCAGTCAGCTGAAAATCAGGACAAACTTCTCAATGTTTCCCAATGCCGCAAGGAAAGTTCTGTGAAATCTACTCCATGGGTTTTAGAAAAGTCTTGTGTCCTACAGAAAGTAGGGTAGAACAAAGCAGTTCACTACTCAAATGAGTCAGCAAGGTATAAATGAATGTTCTTCAATAGCTCTACCTCAGTGGTGGGATTCAAAAAATTTTTACTACCTACTCTGTGGCGTGGTATGGTGGGCGTGGCTAGGGGAAAAGCCCTGCATTGCACCTGAATTAGGACTACTTTATTTCAAAACTTGGATGGGCAGGGCCAGCCAGAATTTCTGCTACCGGTTCTGGCGAACTGGGGCAAACCTGCTGATGCCCACCACTGCTCTGCCTGGTAAAAAAACAAAGATTATCACAGGCTTAACCTCAGCAAGCAAGGAAGCAAGCTAACTTTGCACATGAATAAAATGTTTTAACATAAATTATTTAGCCATTCTTCATTTTGATCTCATTTGAAATCACATTTGCTTAGCAAAGTGATGTTTTGGGGTTGAGGCTGAACCCTGGTTAAATTAAGACTTCATCCATGAGAAGCCTTTTGGGCATCCCTGTACTTGTTGTTAAAGAAGATGTCTAGAATTTACCATAGCTTTGATTTGGATGAACAAAGTTATATATAATATTGACGTCATGAGGTCTGCTATCAAGTGCTAATTGTAGGTGGGTACCTCTTTATTTCAGCTGGCTGGATATATGTATCATTAATGGAATCCAGAGTTCGGGGGATGTCCCTGAGATGCCATGCAACTTCTTTTCAACCATGCTCTAGAATGTTTTTCCTAACAAACTACTTCCTTTTTGGGAGGGAAACTAACTGTTTTCCAGCTTTATAGCGAGGACCCTTAGAGATCTGCTAGCATTGCTTCTGTGAGTCTAATACATGTTACTCCATTTTGAATAAGCATGTATAGGGATTGTGCTGAAAAATTAGTTAAGTCTACTTCTCGGTGTCCTTTTTCTTTTAATTTGTTTTTTGAGTCTCAAGAGGGCAAACTGGCAAATGCACTATTAAACTATCTTCTGCTGTCAGGAGCAAAAAATACCATTGGTTAAAGTAAAATCAAATTAAAAATGTAATTCCTTTACTGATTATAATCAAGAGACTCAAATCTTTTTTAAAAATTACATACAGCTGTAATTTATTACAACAGAGTCAATAAAGTTATATCAAATTTCTTTCCTGAAATTTTAAGTGATATTGGAAATATACACATAAACAAATTATTCTAAATAACAAAACTATCATGCTATTCACACATCAGCATTGTTCCCAAACTTCAGCCGCTGTGAATAATGTACTCTCAAAATGAAATGACAAAAAAGAATTGATATGTTCTGGCAAACTAGTGTTCCAAATTCCTCAGCAGACATTTGATGAAGTAGGTATGGGACCCTAGTGTCACTGTCAAATTGGATCTTCATTTGAGACATATTATGCAGTGTCTTTATAAGTCCGCTAATAAAAATTACACAGTGCATCTTGGTGCAAGGAAATGATAAGATAAATGATTTAATTCACCTTGAATGTGCTGTGACAAAGCATTAAAATGATTGCCTAGATGCCTATGGCATAATTTTAATTGGTGTTTTATAACTGTCAAAAGGCACACTTCACTTTACTGCTGTAGACTGAGAAAAGATGTCATGGAGAAAAATCTATAATCAGATACCGTAATCCAGCATAGACGTAAGCACACCTGAGTCCACGTAAATTCATGGCCTTGCAATCAACTCATGACTACTTTGCCATGTTACCAGAGTAGTGCAATTCTCTTGAAGTTTGGGCAAAGTTTAAAGGAAAATTAGGACAAGATATATATAAATATATATAGTGTCAATTTGTAAATCAAAGGCGTTTTTTAAAGGTTTGGTCACTTTTTCAATGTTTCTGTCACATACAGTGTACAGTAGAGCTTTGCCTCCATTTTAGGCATTTTTCAGAAGCAACTGCACTTATTTTATCAGCTTTCTGGAGAATAATGTCCTGTTTTCTACAAAACCAATTGTAAGGTTTAATACTGCCTCTTGTTTACATTACAGTCCTAAGAACACTATATTAGGATGGATGCAAAGTTTGGCCAGGTTATCCTGCTATGGTAACAAAGTAGTAGACCATACTGCCAGCGACTCAATGCCAATCATCAGGTAGCAGTTAACTAACCTGACAACCCCGAGGACTAATGGCCTTGGGTGCCAAGTCCACAGGGAAGGGTGATGGTCCCTAAGTAGATTAAATTCCACTTGAATCCATCTTGATGGCGTGCAGCAGCTTCATCAATACTGGTCTGGGGCTGAGGAGGACTTTGTGTGCCAAAAGGGCACAGGGCCAGAAAGTAACTCATGGAACTGGATCAATGGTATGGGTGTCACATTGCAATGCAGAAGGCAAATTGAGGGCCACTGTATTTATATCATCCCCAGGACAATCTTCATGGCTGATCGTCATGAGGATAGCCAATATTCAGAATCAAATACGGCACAAGAAGAAGGAGAAGCCTACTGTATTGTGTTCAGCTGACAAAGATCCTCTTGGCAGAAAGACTTTATCTGCTTGTTCATCTGCTTAATCACTTTCACCACAAAGTTGATGTACAAAAAAGTAGATTAAAACATTCTTTTTTTTAAAAAAATAGATTTAAAATAGTATTAACTGCACCTCCCTTGCAGCCCCCAAAATCCTTTTCTACATTTTTCCAAAAGTGTCTCAAGAGCAGATTTTCAAAGGACTCAGGAACCTGCAAGGGAAAGGGGGAATGAATGTAAACCAACTCATTTTTCCCCCACTGATGGGATTCTTCTACTGGTTTTGAATCTTCTGTAGTTTGTGGGAGATAAAGTTTGGCTCCAAGAAGACAGAGTATAAAATACTGTAATACTAATTTTCTGTCAGATATTATTCTGGGTTGAAAGGATTTTTGCTGGAGAAACTCTGCTCAAGAGACGCCCGAATGAGGCTCCTTTCATGTCCCCAAGTGAAGCCTTCGGGTATCGACCTTACAGTCTCCAAGCTCAGCATCTTAACCACTAAGACACCAGGGAAGCTACAGAGTATAAAATAAAAGTATGTGTATACATTGATCTGAGTATCTAAGAATTATTTCCTCAAAGCAAACCACAAAGTTATTGCAACAACAGATATACCAATCAAATTTTCTTTCTTTTTCTTTTTTCCTTTCAAAACAAATAAAGCTATCCATTTACCCATCAGGGTAGATGAGCTTTCTCAGATCTTGAGACTAGGGCAAAGTTTCTGTTCAAAGCAGAGGCTTGACAGCTGCTCTAATAGATCAGGCATGAAATTTAAATAATATGGAAAATATACTAGAGGAATAAAACCTAATGTCTGACTTCATAGAGACCATGGAGCAGAACTAAAATTACTATAACTGAAAAATCTATACACAATCTGAGCATAATAGAAGACGTGTGGCATATAGTTCTTTAAAATGCAATAAATATATGGTCTTTAATCTATTTTTTCTAGAACGCTGTTTCCCCAAACACATACAGTTGGTGGCTTGTCCCATTTTAGGGCAAAGCTTGTGTAACAGTTTGGCCTTCAAAGGGCAATTAAGTCTCATCAGTTACACAGAAAATTCCTTCTTGATGGAGAAAACTGCTACCATTAGTCTGCAAATACAGGTTAATGTGCCTGTCTGGTGTTTTGTTTTCCCCTCTTTAGGAGCTATAGAGGCTGTCGTGATCAGTGATTGTACTCCAACATTAGTGGAAAGCAACTATAGTTTCACAATTATAGTTTAAGAAACAGTGCACCATAATAAACAATGCTACAATACATCAGCCTTATCTCATTTTGATAGTTCTAAAGAGATTTACTTTCTAAGTTATCTTGCTAAAAATCAAAGTCCACTGCCCACAGAGGGGGGCATGGGTGGGGAACTTGAGTCTTCAGAATTAAATCTACAACTCCTAAAATCCCAATCTGACCTCAGGTCTCCCCATATAGTGATGTTTCCTTCCCCATGACACTATTATTTCTATTTGGCTTTTTCCCCACTGCAAAATTCACAATGTGTCCCCTGAATCTTAGTTACTGGTAGTGAGGGCTTCTTATTATCATATACAGTAAAACCCCATTTTATGTAAAAATTCCGTTGTATAGCTTTTTACATAATATGTTTCTTATGTAAAATGATGCAAACCCATAGGAACTCAAGGGAAAACCGTTACGTAAAATGATTTTTTTACGTAAAACGAAGCAAACCAATAGGAACTCTGGGGGAAAACCTTTATGTAAAATGATTTTTTACGTAAAATGAAGCAAACCCAGGGGGAACCCGTTGCATTTTTACATAAAATAGGACGCGATTTCCCCAGAATTTCCTTACGTAAAATGATTTTTACGTAAAACAAAAACAAGGCGTATGTAAAACAGGTTTTTACTGTACAGTAAAACCTTGGGTTCCAACGGAGGTCTGTTTCAACTGAGGTCTGTTCCAACAGCCTCCGTTGTAATGCAAAAAAAGTCATAACCCAAAGCACGTTTTCCACAGGAATGCATTGGGGGGGAAAATCCCAACTGGACCAAAAATAATTTTAAAAATACAAAAAACTACCAAAAAAACCCCACCAAAAATGGCAGACACGATCATCCCCCCCACCCCCATAAAAGCAATGGAGCGATCTCCCTAACTTTTCCATGCTGTTGGGGGACCTTATCCAACGTTGATGATGGTACCTCTGCAGCATAAGCACTACATTGTGACTTGGGGTGGAGGAGGTGGCCATTTTAAATTATAAAATTGTTTTGGTGGCTATTTTGAATTCCAAAATTGTTGCAGTGGCCATTTGGAATTCCAAAATGGCTGTCACAACCATTTTAGAATTCAAAATGGCCACCACCCCTTCCACCCAAAGTGACAATGCAGTGTTTACTGTAGCACAATTTTCAATTGTAAACCGGGGAATTTTTAAAATTAAATGTGCGGTCATAACACACAGCAAACGTAACCCAGGGCAGTTGTATTCTGGAGTTTTACTGTATTGGTATTCTGGTTGTACTCTATTGCCTTTGACCCTGTTCATCACTGGAATAAGGCCCAAATAACATGTCTGGGATTGAATTCTCAAGTTGAGAGAGGATCAGGGGAAGGGGAAAATTAGAAGACTGTTAAAACAACAAATTAAAATTTTGATCTTCCAAGCTATATTTTAAAAATATAGGAAATAATCGTGAATTGTTCAAAACTAAATTGCACAATAAGGCAATCAAATTAAGATCTATACACACTAATCGGAAAATGAGTCCAATGGAACATACTGTAGTTTATCTTACATTGGTACACACCAAATAATATGACAACTGCTTAAATATGTCAGAGCTAGAATTGTCTACTTTAGCTCTAGCGGTGGTCAAACAACTTTACAGACAGAGATCATGAACAGATGGAAATACTGTATGGAGTTCTATAGATCTTCTGAGAACCAAGTAGACACAGCACAATCTGGGATGTGCAAACATTGTAAGATCTATACCTATAAAACCAGACATAAACCGTTGGAATTCGGCATACGCTTTCGCACCCGTCCACACTATCCTGTACTGATCCTCCTGCACTCACCCGAAACTGGCCCGCAGAGTACTGCATGGTTGCTGAAGCCGGAAGTGGGGCAACGGCCCCACAAATGCGAACAAAGGGAAACAACTTCAATTCCCAATGTCCTTTGTGCTGCGCCTCAGCTAATCAGGCTGACAGGCGCAAGCAAAAAGAACATTGGGAAATGCGGCGCAGCCAACTGAAATTGAGCTGCAGAAAAAAAGACCGCCGCACGAACGCAAACAAAACAAACAATGCTACAATACATGATGGATGATCTCTGGCGGGAGCGGGACGGGGGTTATCCATCCGTCCTTGCTCTTCTTGACCTCTCAGCGGCCTTCGATACCATCGACCACGGTATCCTTCTGGAACGGCTCAAGGGACTGGGGATCCAGGGCACCGTGTTGTCCTGGTTTTCCTCTTTTCTGGAGGGCCGTACCCAGTCGGTGTGGTTAGAGAGTGAGAGGTCAAGCCCTAGGCTCCTCAAGTATGGGGTGCCTCAGGGCTCGGTGCTCTCTCCTCTCCTATTTAACATCTACATGAAGCCACTGGGCGAGATCATTCATTCCCACGGGGTGCGGTACCATCAGTACGCGGATGACACCCAGTTGTACATCTCGGCCCATGGGGACCCCAGTGATGCTGTTGAAATCCTATCCGGATGCCTGGAGGCCATTGGGGTCTGGATGGGGGCCAATGGGCTTCGGCTGAATCCCAGCAAGACAGATTGGCTGTGGATAAGGGGTGTTATCCAGGGAGCTACCATTTTTGGTACTGGATGGGGCTGTTTTGCCCCAGACAGACCCAGTGCGCAACTTGGGGGTCCTTCTGGACTCGCGGCTGCTGCTAGAAGAACAGGTAGCGGCTGTGGCCAGGAGGGCTTTTGCCTAACTTCGGGTGATTCGCCAGTTGCGCACACTCCTGGACCGGGGCTCCTTGCTTATGGTCACCCACGCTCTGGTCACTTCCCGACTAGATTATTGTAATGCGCTCTACATGGGGCTGCCCTTGACGACCATTCGGAGGCTGCAGCTGGTCCAGAATGCGGCAGCCCAGGTGGTGATGGGATGTGGGCGATATGTCCATGCCTCACCGCTACTTCGGGAGCTGCACTGGTTACCAGTTTGTCTCCGGGTGCAATTCAAGGTGCTGGTTTTGACCTTTAAAGCCCTATATGTCAGTGGGCCAGGATACCTTAGAGACCGCATCGCCCGAAGAGTGTCTGCCCGTCCAACCAGAGCGGACCGGAGAGGCTCTCTAATAGTGCCATCAGCTAGGGGTGCACATCTATCCAGCACCCGAAGGAGGGCCTTCTCCGTGTCCGCACCAACCCTCTGGAACCTCCTGCCAACAGATCTAAGACTTCAAAGAGAATTGCTGCCCTTCAGGAAAGGATTGAAGACACGGTCCCCGCTTGCTGGCTTATGTAAACAATTAAGAACTCTCTCTTCTTCTTCTGGGATGGGTGGGTGGGATATGGGTCTTTTAAAGTGGGTGGGATATGGGTCTTTTAAAGTGTTTTTATGTATTTTTAGAACTTGTTGTAATGCCACCCTGAGTCGAGTTCTGCCTGAGTGGGCGGCAAATATAAATATGACTATTAAATTAAATTAAATTAAATTCTTGTTCAGTTGTCAGAAAAGGACTGTTAACCCTATTCCCTCTGAGAAAATGAAGGAAGACTAACCAGACTTTCCAAGTGAAGACACAGGAGGACTTGCCTGAAGATCAAGAAGGCATCAAGGATATTTGATGCAACCACCTTACAATCCAAATCAGCAGACTAATTTTAAGATCAGCTAGTAAAGGTAGAAGTAAAGGCCACCCTTGCTCAAAAGCCAGTCATGTCCAACTCTAGGGTTCAGTGCTCATCTCTGTTTATAGCCAAAGAGCCAGTGCTATCTGCATTTGCAGACGTTTCTGTGGACATGTGGCAGGCATGCCTAGACACCGAAGTGCACGGAACGCTGTTTACCCTTCCACCAAAGTGGTACCTATTTATCTACTTGCTATTTCTTGCTTTTGAACTGCTAGGTTGGCAGAAGCTGGGACAGAGACAGGCACTCATTCTATCATGCAGAACTTGGGTTTTGAACTGCTAACCTTCCAGTTAGCATCTTAACCACTTGAGCCACTGCAACTAAGGAGCATGTAAATTGCTGCCCTAGCAACTGCCTTCAATGTTGCTCTAGCATTGCAGGATAACAATACCAAAACAAATATTTTTATCATAGTACAAATCAGCCTTCTTCAGCCACCACATGCAATCTAGGGATCATGAATGTGGAGGATGCAACACAATTGGAGGATACAAGGTTGATCTGAGATATCACAGGGACACCTAAATAAAAAAAATCTAAATCGTAACTTGTTTTTAAGAAAGATCTTTAGGTGTGAAATCTGCAATATATTTATCTTAAACAAATAACATCTGCACTGATAACACAATAACAGCTTATTGGGGATACTACACTTTTGGCATCTAGTTGCCTGGTCCTTTCTCCATGTAGTCATTCTTTTCAGCTAGAATAGAGAGAGCCACAGGCCTAGTATTTATTTATTTTATTATTTATTATTTAAATTTATATCCCGCTCCACTCAACCCACGGCTGACTCAGAGCGGCTAGTATGATTATATGGACCACTTCTCCTGGTCTCTTTATGGCCTTGAGAGATGGAAAAGATGTGGCTGCCATAATACCGCATTCTTGGAAGGAAAAAATCAGTAACACCTGATTCATGTCTGAGGCAACGTAAAGCATGTTCTAAAAGAAAGAACCCAGGAACAAACAGGAAATGCAAGAGAGAGAGAGAAATTTACCATTCTTTCTTTTTCAATGCAAGTATGAAAGTAAAACATATGAAACAGAACAGGGCTTCAATATCAATGGGTTGCTATAACAAGTGTTCCAGAACTTTCTTCATTCAGGGAACAAATAGGTGCTAAATCACAATTAATTTGTATCATGGCATCTTATTCTGTTTGGTATAATACTCACAGAAATGCTGTATGCTGGCTCCAGCGTCACTGGTAGCGACATCTTCCCTTGAAGATTTAGTTTGGTCAAGTAGACTATTTTTTCTCCAAGAATTCTCTCTCTTTTTACACGCCGTATACTGTACAACCTAAAGCGTACTGCATAATTCCCAATCATTTCAGACTCAACGTGATTAAATTTAAATGTCTCAGTAAAGACAGGGCATGGACCCCTCTGAATGCTGGTTTTTGCTCTCTGTTTCTTGAGAGGAAGAAGAACCAGGTGTACTTGCCACAAACTTCCACTTGTCCTGTTATAATTTGGAATGTCTGTGACAGCTGTCACAGTTACCAGAAGCTTCTGTTCCTGCGAGTCATAGTCAAAAGTCACATCCAGGGTGCCATATTTAGCTTCTGGTTCAGGATCAAAAGATTTAGGGAGCTGTGATGATGAGCCTCGAGCCGACAGATTCTTTTAAAAAAACATACAGAGAGAGCTGACATATATGAGTGCATATATGTATACATTTTCTAAGTATATGAAAACATTATTTTAAAATTATCTATTATAATTTAAAGGCAACACTGCAACAGTTATTTACAGCTACAAAAACAAGTTCCATTTCATGCAGAGAAACTAGTAACCTTCTTTTAACTGTCTGGTTAACTTAGGGAGCTCAGTACAAAATGTATAGCGAGGAAACTAGTCATGGAGTTCAGGAGAAACAGCTACAGTTATTATTGCTGTCTCCACCTGTCACCTGAGGCAGTTACCTCATTGTCTAATGGTAACTTTTCCTCCAGTGTCGACAGTAAACAATTAGATATACAGTAGAACCTCGTATAACAAACTATAGCAAAAAAAAAAGCATAACAAATAGGTTTTTTTTTAAATGGCGCCTCGCATAACAAGTATTCCTATGGAAAAAATCATATAACGAATATTCAATGGGACAAACCGCTTAGCAAAAAAAATTCATTGTACTAATTTTTCCACAGGAAAAACCGTACAATGAAAAAATCGCATAGCGGACAGACCCGTAGAACGAATTAAAATCGTTATATGGGATTTTTACTGTACAGTACTAGGTGTGGGATACAGTACAACTCAACTTCAAAACATCAGGCTAATGCTCCTGAGCAGTTTGGGCACAACCTTTACCTCTGGACTAAGGACTGCAGTACTATCACTGGGTACATCTTCTTCATATGCTTTGTTATGAAAACTTTCTATTTCATGTCCAGTACTGCCTTCACTTGGGCACTTATATGAACACCTTGGGCTGTTGCTACACTGAGAGAATTCACATTTGCTGTCACCAACTTCAGAGGGTGTACATGAGAAGTGAGGAGAACCGCTGTCATCTTGGTACGGTGGAGGCTGCAATTCATCGAGAGGAGGTGTTTGTCTCATTCTCTGAATGCAGTTGGCTGTGGGGAGGGGGGGAATGACAAGTTACCACTTTATGCATAATACAACTGAAATATAAAAAAAATATACAGCTTGATTATTTAATCAGTAAAGGTAATGGTCGCCCTTGCTTGAAAGCCAGTCATATCCAACTCTAGGGTTCAGTGCAGTCAGTACTTTGGAATAAATTCAGACCTGAAGACTAGGATCCCAAGAAATATATGCTGTGTTTGGTGCAAGACACAGGGCATAGGCTCTTCCATATGTATTCCCCTATCTTTACTTAAGTCTATACTTCAGCTACAGATTTTTAAGAAAATGAAAACAAAAAATTTTCATGGAAGAGAAAATTGATCACACACCAAAACAAGACATACTTATAAGCGTAGCTGACTAACACAAAAATAGGAAACTAATCAGAACCAAATGTTATTGTAAAATTTGCCCTAGGGGTAGAAATGATGCATGATAATAACTCACAGTGTTCTCTGAGGCCAACAATCTGTTTATGAGAAACACATGCTTCATGCAACTAAATAAATGGATGTATACATGGATGTACACGCTGACCAGAAGGTTGGAGTTCGATTCGCTGGTACTGCATGATGGAGTGAGCTCCCATCTCTGTCCCAGCTCCTGCCAACCTAGCAGTTCGAAAGCAAGAAATTGCAAGTACAGTAGTTTACTTCAGTGGGAAGGTAAACAGTGTTCCATGCACTCTGGTGTTGAGGCATACCTGCCACATATCCATGGAAACATCTGCAGATGCAGACAGCGCTGGCTCTTTGGCAATAAACAGAGATGAGCACTAAACCCTAGAGTCGGATACAGCTGGCTTTCAAGCAAGGGCGACCTTTACCTTTACACATGGAAATCGCCAAACAGAGAATACAGAAATCAAATAAACAATGTAACTGGAATCAGGAAATGAGGAAACTATATTCTCTTGCCAAAACAAGATCAGGAATAGATTCTGGTACTATTTATATTTATATTGCTGCCCGCTCGCCAAAGCAATTCTGGGCTGCTCACAATATAAAACATCACATAAACATAAAGTTACAAGAACCTTAAAACTTTAAAAACCATTAAAAACTGCAAAAAATACCCCCCCCCCATACTAATTAAAATTATAAATAAAAGTGCGACCGGCCTTCATTATATAAGCCAGCGCAGGGAGGCTGCCGAATCAACAGTGCCCCACACCTCCTTTGCCAGCCAGGTTTTTAGATCTTTCCTGAAGGGCAATAGCTCTATCTGGAGATACAGCTCGGTCGGCAGGAGGTTCACAGGGCCGGAGCAGATGCCTATAAGACTCTCCTTTTAGTGCTAGAGAGATAAGCCAGATGAACGATAGAGGAAACATATAAAACAGTAAAAGAATTAGAACATCATCAAGTGTAAAGATGTGTCACTAGAAACCAAGATCAACAACACACTTGTATTCCTGATCATCATACACTTGTATTCCTGATCATCATCTATGGGTGTGAAAGCTGAACAGTACAGCTAGCTGACAGGAAAAAAATGATTTGTTTGAAATAAAGTGCTGGAGGAAAGCTTTGCTTTAGACACCACCACTATTTGTTGTTCCAGAAAGTAATGGGTCCATATTTATTGATTGATTTATTGATTTATTTGATGCGATTTGTATAGCTGCCCAATCAAAGAGCGGCTCTGGGACAGCGTACAGCAATTTAATACAAATACATAAAATCTCCACAATTCCCTATAAAACCCTTAAAATTCCTAAAATACTAAAAGGCTACCACCACTTGCACCAATTACAAATCTTATTAAAAAACTGATAAAAAACATGAGAGGTCGTCTTCTAAATGAGCCGGTGTGGGTGTGGGTTGCTCCTTCCGCACCCCACCCCTGCCCTGCCAGCCAGGTTTTTAGCTCTTTTCTGAAATGCAGCAGCTCCGTCTGGAGACACAATTCAACCGGGAGGAGGTTCCACAGGGCCGGGGCGGATACCGAAAAGACTCTTCTTCTCGTGCTAGAGAGGCAAGCCTCTCTAGTGAATGGTACTTTTAATGAGCCTCTCCGGTCCGCTCCAGTGGGACGGACAGATAACCTAGGGGCGATGACTCCCAGGTTGTGTACCTGGTACCTAGGGGTAAGAGTAGTTCCACTCAGGGTAGGGATGAGACCACCTAGTTAGACAGGCGGCCCCTCAAACACCAAAACTTTTGTCTTGTCAGGGTTCAGTTTGCACATGCAGAGGGAGACCCAATGCAAAATGAAGAACCAAGGAAACAGCTCACCAACACTTTGTATAACTGCTCTCATACAATTAGCCAATTTTTAAAAATCAATTATTTTATTTTCCTTTGATATAGTCAATATTTCAGTTAAATTATTTTGCATGCCCTGCGGTTTCCCATAGGTCTTCATCATCTCCCACTATTCTAGTTCTATATTCTGTTTTGCCAAACTATATCTACTGTTTCTATCTCATTAACATTTGGAAACTACAGTCTCGTCCCTGCGGTTCTACATTCCAGGCGAGAGAAGGACTTTACCAAATCATGTTTTGCACATTCGTTTTGAGCTTCTTTTGCACTCACTTAAATATTCATAAAATGTATATTGTTACCCACGATCCTGTGCAGCTTGATGATTCTTGCAAGTAATGCTTTGTAATCATTAGATTTCATTTCATTCTCAGTGGTGTGTGCACCATCTCTTTCTTCCCCTCCTGCCATTCCCCCACATGCTACATTCTTCATGCTTATTTTTAAACTAACCTAGTACTTTCAAAAGTTTTAAACCTTCAGGGGCTTCTAGGCAAATGTTAAAACAATTTAAATAAAACATAAAATGAAATACATGTTTAAAAATTAAAGGAAATCCTTTATTCTGAATGATTAAATATCCGCAGAGGTTTTTTCCAATGCTTCTCCAATGAGTGCAAATAGAATTTTCATACTATAACATTTTTTTTTAAGCTGAGAAAAGTTCATCTTGCCAAATAACCCTACACCAAGAGGAGAGCATAGAATATAAATAATAAATATTTAATCAAGACCTGGGGCTCTTTTTATATTTCTTCTAAACCAGAAAGGATTACACAAGTGTACATAAGCATTGCGATTTTACAATGATATGGGTTGTTTCAGCATCCTGCTGCAGATGAACTTCTGCAATGATCACCTGCTTACCAAAATGGAGCCCTGGTGGTGCAGTGGTTAAACTGCTGTACTGTAACCAAAAGGTTGTAAGTTCGATCTTGACCAGGGCTCAAGGTTGACTCAGCCTTCCATCCTTCCGAGATCGGCAAAATGAGTACCCAACTTGTTGAGGACAAAATGATAATTAACTTGTGAACTGCCCAGAGAGTGCACTAAGAAGTATGGGGCGGTATAGAAGTGTGATTGCTTTGCTATTAAAAGAAAACATGAAAAAGAACTACGTATTTACCAGTAGTGAGAAAAAATATACTTTATGAGGAAGAAAAATATCTTTGGACAGGCTGTAAAATTATAGTAGCTTAATAGAAGAAAACAAGTAATTTTTGAGCTTCGCTTGTAAAAAGCTTTTCTCAGTCCACAATTCAGGCATTCTAGAAGTAAACTGAGATATTCCAGATGTCAGCTGACATACTGAAATATATAGATATATTATCAAATAGTGAAAATTGACAATTGTCATTCAGGTCCTCTTCTTCATAAGCCACGACTTTCTAAATAATTTCAAACAAAAAAGACTCTTTTTGTTCACACCGGTTCCACAGCTTACATGGAGTGCCAACCAGAATTTCACCAGTAATCATAATATTTTCTCCACAATATATTTTGTTGCAATACTTGTTTATTTATCTATTATACCTAAAAGATGTAGGTGGCGTGTCCAGTATAGAAATCCGCACCCCTGTACCAACCACCACCACCACCACCAAAAAAAATTTGGCACACCCCTACCTTGCACTACCACTACCACCCCTACCTTGCACTGTCGGGGTCTGGACCGCCCTGGGGGGCTGCGCCCCACAAAAAGCAAAAAAAGCAAACACTACGCCTCCCAGCAGCCACTGCGCCAAGCCCCGGGCAATCGGAGAGGCCAAGCCGAGAGAGGAAGAGGCAGGGCGACAGTTGCGCACACAGCAAACCAACTGCCAGCACAGGCACAGAATGCGGCTGCTACCACTCCGGCCACTGTCGGGGTCCTGACTGCCCTGGGGGGGCTGCACCCCACAACAAGCAAAAAAAAGGAAAACACTATGCCTCCCAGCAACCACTGCGGCAAGCCCTAGCCAATCGTGGAGGCCGGGCTGAGAGAGGAAGAGGCGGACCGATGGTCGCGCGCACAGCAAACCAACTGCAAGCGCAGGCACAGAACACAGCCAGGGAGGTACTCAAATGCCCCTGGGCGGACAGTGCGATGCTGCTGTGGCAAGGCCACCACAGGCGGCCGCCGTGCCCATCACACTGTGACGGCCTTGGACACAGCCAACGACGAGAGCCCGATAGAGGCGGAGAACACTGCTTGGGAATTCGGGGTTTGCCAACCGTGAGTAAAAAAGTGAGGCAGGGTGAGAAAGAGAGGGACAGAGGGGGGAAGTACTTCTGTGTGTGCAAGAGAGGCCACCGTGCGGGGACTCCAGGACAACACCGCCCCACGCCAGAATAGCCGGAGGCTGCATGCCCGGGTAAGGCAGACGATGGGTGGGGAATATGGAGGCTAGGGGGAGCGGGGGACATCCAACAGGGACTGCATCAGGTGCACCATGCCCGGGAGCCTACTCAGACCCACTTGGGTCCTCCCAGGAGAAGCCGGGAAGCCCCTGCTAGTATATAAATAAGAGAAATGTCCTCTTGTGGGTCCTGTATACAAATCCGCACCCCTTTACTGTCCACGACCAAACTTCGCACATACTTATCTGGTACGTGCAAGAAGGTCACTGTCGGGGTCCAGACCGCAATGGGGGCGCTGTGCCCCACTGAAAGGAAAAACAAAAAATACAAGTTCCAACAGCCCCTGCAGCATGCCACAGCCAATAGGGGCAGCCAGCACAAGCACACAAGGGGCAGAGCAATGGCTCCGTGGCTGCCACACCAACAGCCACAACAAACGATGGCCCACAAAAATAAACTGTGGCCTTAGGGAGCAGAGAAAAGGAGAGAAGGAAGCAGGGGAGATGCGGGGAACCCGGCCTGCCTACCAGCCTGCCTTACCACTATGGACGCTGGCCCAAAAAAAAAAAAACACGGCCGGCCACAGCCACCCACAACCTGAAAAGACACATCACAATGGGAGGCCCACAACGCCCGCCCACCCCAATGGTAAAAAAAAGCTGGAGAAGCTGCCATTAGGTGGCCAGGATGATGGGGAAGCCAGCCTGGCGCAGAGGGCGCTGTGCTGGCATCCGTCACACCGATAGCCAACAGAATGACCATGGGAGCAATGTTGTCGGCAGCAAAAGACCCAACCTGGGCAGGTAGGCTGGGCGCCAAGCCAGCCCCAGACACCACTGACTGGGATGACATGTGCTCCCCAAATGCCCAGTCAGAGGGATCCGGGGGGAGGACGCCCCATTCTCCTTCACACACCACCGGCAGGCCCTTCTCCTTCCCACCCCCACCCCAGGAGGCCCAGCAAGGAAGGGCTGGGGCATATCCCCCCACCCATCCTTCCATCATTACCGGGAGGTGGGACGTTGCCAGGCGCCATGCCCTACCAAGCCATCTTCGTCCCTGTCACCTACCAGCACTGTATGGGCATGTTTTACTTCCGCTTCCGGGAGCGACAAGGGCAGCGCGGGCTGGATGAATCGCAGTAAACCCATTCGTATGGATTCACAGGGTGCTTGGGTTTCTGCGAATTGAAGTTCAAGAACATCTGGAGTGCCAAGGTTCACCATCACGGGTCTAGACCATGGTTTCTCAACCTTAGCCTCCCAAACATTCTTAAACTTCAATTCCCAGAAGCACTGATCAGCAGATGTACTGACTTGGGCTTCTGGTAATGTTGAGAAACCCTGTTCTAGACTACAAATTCTAGTATACCACAGCCAGCATAGCTGTACAGACAGTGCTAATCAGGGGGTTATTTTTGTTGCAGCCTAAAAAATTAACATTTCCAAGTTTTGTTCTAGACCTGATAAATACCTAGATAGAAAACTGGAAAAACCCATGTATACTGCTATGCAAGGTGGCACCTGGACCAAGTGGGAAGTCTTACCCCTTAAAAATGTAGAATAAAGAAGACTGCTAGTCACAAACTGTTTATGCAATTATAGTAGAATAGTGCAATACAACAATAAAAATATGCAAATTATCCACATCATTTCTTGAATTTATAGTCTCGTAATCTATGTAAGTCAAATAAAGTCAATCAATTGAAGGCTTTGAAAAATTGGTATAATCTGGCTGCTCTAGACACTGCCAGTCTCTGTCTAACCTTAGAGGCTAAAGTAGGACTCCAGAGGCTCCATCCTGTACTTCAACATAAATGTTTTTGTTTGGTTGACAAGCTTTCCAGATCTCTCACCTTTCTGCACTGAGCAGGGGATTAGACTCAATGGCCTTATAGGCGCCTTTCAAAACTCCACAATTCTATGATTCCATAACTAATAATCAAGGCAACCTTTCTGTTTTCAGTTGGCTATTGGGAGATACTGAAGATCAGGAGAGAAAAATGAACCAAAAGCTGTTTAGTGCAACAACCTAGATCTCAACCTTACCTCTTTCAATGATGAAAAGCCCTTGTTGCTTAAGATATATCAGACCAATTTCCCCTGCTAGGTGAGAGCCTTGTCGGGGAACGAGGGCTTGAGCGGTCTAACTAGGCAATGATGCCCATCTCTTGCCAGTAATGTTAGGTCGGGACTAAAACTCAACAAAAAATCTTCTGTCAGATCCCAATCTCGTTGTTCTGTGCAGAACAATGACAATAAAGATTTATCTAAATCTAAATCCCTAGAGCAAGGTGAAAGCAGAGGGAATCTGCTTTCCCTCTGCTTTTCCCATGAAATCATGGTCCAAATGGCTAAAAAAACACATGCAATGGATTTGATTTCTCAGGTCCATTTGCATGCGCTTAACGTTGCCACAGAGATGTCTACCAATTCACGGACTCCTCACTGAATAACAACTCCAAGGTACCCTACAGAATACCCCTTTTTCTTTTTGTGAAGCATTACAATTTTGGATAGCATAGCCAACTTGATTTTATAAGTACAATATATATGTGGGTTCCTATCCCCCACTATTGGTTAATGTAGGCTTATGGAGTCTGCTGTTAGACATAAAACCTCATTTTCTTAGGTTTAACTTGGTTCTGCTGACTCCAGTCCACAAATTATTAAGTGCAATTTTGATATGAACTAGCAATGAATGAATTAAAACAACTAAAAACAGGAATCTGTCATTAGATGACAGCTCTGGATCCTGAGGAATAACATGATAGAACAAACAGGCTTAGTTAGGTGATGCCAATTTAGCTGTAGGTAGAGGAGAATGAAGTGTGGAACAGGAGATCTCTGTCACTTTCTGACTGAGGCATCTTTTCGGGATTGATGGCCATCTATTTATCTAATCTTATAAATGCCTTATCCTTGCTTAATGCAGTGAAGCTTTAATTTCTGTAATGCCTTATCTAATTCCTATTAAATTGTTTTTAAATACACTTTTTAAAGCTTAACTGGGTTTCTGTTTGTGGATGGGATGCATTATTGATTGGCAATAACCTTTCCTGATTGGTCTGTCTGGCTAGAACATGGGCTGGAGACCAACCTGGCTATGCAGGAAAGGAAATTGGGTATAACGCTAATAGTAATGGTTAGCTGTAGAGACTCCATATTGCCTTGACTGAGAGCACTGGAAGGAGTGGGACATAAGTCACCCAAATGTCACAATGCCTAGTAAACAGCTCAAAGTATCTTACTCACGTCCGTGGAGACACCAAGCTGTTGCTAGACCAAACAATTAAGTGTAGGAGCCCGGAGTTTACAAGGACTCTGAGATAGGACGGGAACAGTGAGTCTCGCTACATCTGCTGATTAATCTGCCTATGGGGAAACTTGGCACGCAATACTTTCTTAAGCAACTTCTTAGGCTGGCAAATGTACCCTGGCCAGCAACATGCTACGTAAGCAAGCTTTCTGTAATAGGGGTCATGCGCGCTCCGTGCACAACTGATCGAGAATGCAAGTCAATAAATATAGATCACCTGACTTGATCGGGAGTGACTTTTCCACCACACTTCCGTATCCCTGCCTTCCTTGCACCTAGCGGCCCCGATCCTCCGGGGGAGAAGAAACCATTACAACACTGTTTGTGTCTGAAATATCTTCAGTGAATGGACTGATATTCCAGGCCTTTTGAATAAGAGAAAATATTAGGCCAACTTTCACTAAGCTGATGATTCAGGTAAGCTATAAGGTTGGTCTCAAATCTGATTGCATAAAATATCTTCCTTAATCCTCTTACAATTGTACCGTGTGTGTGGGTGTGCACCACATCAACAGGCTGCATGGGGTGTTCAGTTGTCTGTGTTTGTTGGTTCTCCTGTGGGATCCTTTATTTTGCTTTTTAAAATCATGGTCAGGTTACAGCTTTAGAATTTGCACTTGAAACAAATGGAACCTGGCTGACATGATGAGTTCTACTTTCTCCTTTTGCTTAAGTCCCTTTTTTCTTCTTACATAGCTTAAGAAATATGCAATCTGTTAGGTTAGGTTAAGCTTGAGTTTATAGACTGTGCTAATTTATGAGTATCTAAAAGCAACTGAGGAACTCAATCTCCCCTATGTCACTTGGAGGACCCTGAATAGGCTTAGGGTTGGAGACCCTAAATGCAAGACCAACATGCTCAAGTGGGGGCTGAAAGAGGACAACAACACAGTGTGAATGTAGAGAGACACAGAATCTGGCTCATTTAGTGGTCTGCTGACTGCTGCCAGAAACATGCACCGATGAGGACTTGAGTTTGGGCAATGACAAAGCAAAGAAAGTGGCTTCATTTTGGCAGTCCAGGGTCTGATCATGACACGAAAGAAGAACAAGTCTAAATGCAGAGTCAAGAGTAAAGAAATTTAAAACTATTTGTTGTAAATGATAATAATGTGGGAAGGCCAAGCTTGTAGATTTGCCTGATCTGCACATATTCTGGAGTCATCTCAGGATGAATGTATTTCATAAATACTTTACATGCAGGCAGTCCCTGGTTCACGCCCTGTCATTCTCAGTAATAAACAATGTCAGAATTGAAAGACCTTTCTCTACTTGTGGCTCCTGACAAACATTCCTCCCCTCCCCCATACAATTTAACTCCCGTAGTATTATCATCTTTTTGATGTGTGAATGAGCAATCAGATGTACAAAAGATCATTTCAGTATTTATTATGTATGTGCTGTGAAATCCCCTGTTACCCATTATTCCAGTGATGGTGAACCTTGGTACTCCAGGTGTTCTTGGACTTCAATTCCCAGATGCCCAAGTCTCTGTGAATCCACACAAATGGATTTCATTTGTGTGGATTCACAGAGACTTGGGCTTCTGGGAATTGAAGTCCAAGAATACATTGAGTGCCAAGGTTCGCCAACAAGGCATTATTCACTTCTTCCTGTATCCCCTCTAATGCTGTCACAGAAACTCTGTGTTTCAATCCTCTGTCCACCAGGAAGAAGATGGTTTACATTACAATAGAGAAGTCTGCACAAGAATCTGGATCCACTTTTTTCTTTCCAATACTCTCCACAAAAAATACATGTATAATTTTCAGGCATCATCGGGAGAATTTTCCTTTAAAAAAAAACACAATAGTGAATGGAAAGGATGGAGTGCTTATATTTCTGAGACAAGAAACTACAAGATGAAGGACGACAAACTCATACAATTGAAACACAGCCAGGAAATGCATTTTTAAAACAATATTTCACAATCAGATGTTCCAGAATATAAGAGAGCACTTCTTTCTAAATACACGATTAGCATAACATCTAGTTCTAGCCTAAGATTCTAGAGAATAAGACAGAACAGTTCGAACTTGTCTAAGGTAACTTTATACAGTATATTCTTGCTGATTCTGTGTTTTTTATATGTTTTTTCAAGCAGTTGTGAACCTAAAAATGCTCTGATTCTTAATTTATTTAAGAGATGTCACCATAAACTATATATTAGAGGAAAGCAGAAATAGACTTGGCAAAATGATTTGAGGAGGAAGAGAACGTGGCACTAGAACACAGTTGGACTATCTTACTCTTAACACAGAAATAAGTATCAATTGACTACCTCTGTTCTAGTTCACAGTGTATAGGATTTCCCAGCTTTACCTCTTCTAGATAGTTACATGTAGAATGTAATGTATTTAGTAATTAGTACAACACTAATGTAGAAGTGTTGCCCCGAATGGATAAAAAACAAGAACTCTTTAAGATCATTAAGCAAACAAAGCTCCAATACCTTGGACATATCATGAGGAACAACATAAAGTATAGAATACTCCAAATCACTCTGCAAGGAAAGATCCCTGTGAATAGAGGCCCTTGGATGTAGATGGACTTCATGGCTGAAGAACCTGAGAAACTGGTGTGGCATGTCCTCGGAAGAACTGTTCCGAGTAGTTAAGAATAGGAAGACTATCGCCATGATGATAGCCAATATCCGGAACGGATACGGCACCTGAAGAAGAATATATTTACAATGACAACCCTTACAATCCAGCCATGACAGTGATCAGAGATGATGGGAATTAAAGTTCCCAGAAAACACATCTGGCTTCAGCAAGTGGGAAGAACTGAAACCCTCCCATTTTCAAGGGCTGGTTTTAACATCTTACAATCAATAGTGCATCAATTTAAGTTTTAAAGTTATGTTTGAACAAAATTCCAATGTACTTACTATTTACCATTATTACTTCCCACACCAAACATCTTCATGAATATAAAATGTACAGTTTTAGATACCTAATTTTAAATTACTGTTTTATACAGCTTGTTAAACAACCCATTTGAAGGTGGAAGATAAGTAGCTAATTACTAACAAATCTCTCAGCTACAGCTGCAAAATGTTTGTATGATAATTCCAAAATGGAAAATAGTTTATTACAGCCCCATTCAAAAGCTAAATGACTTATCTAGAAAGACATTATTGAGGGATTCCAAATGCTCTTCTTACACAGCGACAAACAACACTCTCTGTGATTTCTCTATGGGAATAAAGTCAGGAATTCTCATGGTCCCAAAATAACATTCCAAGAGCCATAAGAAGCTCAAATGAAGCCAGAACTTTGACGGCGAAGAGTTGATCTTGCATTCTCAACCTCTTCCAGTCCTCTTGGGATTTCTTAATGTCTATCACCCCTGAAGTAGGCATTCAATAATGTAAAGTGGGCAGGAAGGCAAAGTCAAGGCAGAATGCAAACAGGTATTTATAAATAATGCACCCACATGCCTCTCAGGAGCGCCCAGGAGCGCCCAAACTATGGCCTGTGGGCCAGATCCAGCCCCCAATGCCAATTCATCCAGCCTGCACCGCCCTCATCACTCCCGGAAACAGAAGGAAAACGTGCCCGCATGTATGGATACCCCAGTTTAAGTAGAGAAAATGGCAGCCAAAAAAATCTATCTCATCCTGTTGCAAAACGTATCTGTTGCAAAACAGATTGCAAGCCACTTTTTACTTCCACTTCCGGTGGAAGGAACCACGTGACCTGCCCGCTCAACCATGTGACCAGCCCGCAGCCAGAAAAGTTGGGCCACCCCTGTTTTAGTATCTCCTCTGAGCACAAACTGGTAATGGCCAGATTGCCCCAGAGCTGGTCTAACTGAATTTCTCACACTGTTTGAAAAGGAAGCTGTTTTTCTAAAGTAGAAAACAAACTCTTGCAGCATTGTACTTCTGTCGTTTCCTCTACCTTGCTGGCAAGGATTTTTCTACACTGACAAGTCTTTACATATACAGTACCATAGATGCAACGTAGGAAGCCTTCACGAAAAAGCAAAAGAGGAACTGGTTAATTCTTGCTTTCAATGCCAATACAGTAATAGTAATGCTGCCTGACAAACAGAAGCCACGTGCTTCTACAAATATATATATATATATAAAACGAAACACTGAGTTTGAAAACACATTAAAGACGAAATAGCATGGAAGATGATCTGTTTTCCTCATGAGGGCAATGTACAAGACCACAAGTGGGTTTCAAAGGCCATACAGCACTAGTTTTGTTTCCAAATTCCATGCTCACCAGAGTTTTATGGATAATAAAGTGTACCTTTTTGTCATAAAAGCTGTTCCATTTTTCTATGTAAAAGCTACATAAGCTCCAGTGAGAAAATCTGTAGCATGCCATGCAAGACTGGATGAAGATGCAAGACACAAATTACTAGGGCAAAATTTTACTGATTTACTTAATTCAGATGTCTGAACAAAAGGCTTGTGTAGAGTCTGCACACTGAGCCCAGTCTGGATTATTATAGTTTGCTATACATAATATAGGTAAGGGATCATTTGTTTCAAAATCTCTAAAACAGGTGTATTTTTAAGGGTGGAGTGGGAGGGAATGCTAATCTACATATTACAGTCACTTTGTTAAAAAGCAGCCCTTTAAAATGGATTTCATATACTGTTTGACTTGTTCATAGTTTTGTGAATTGAATACAAGCCATAGCACAATCAGCAAGCACAATTCCATAACTAACAATCAAGGCAACTTTTCTGTTTTCACATGGCTATTGGGAGATACTGAAGATTAGGAGAGAAAAATGAACCAAAAGCTGTTTAGTGCAACAACCTAGATCTCAGCCTTACCTCTTTCAATGATGAAAAGCCCTTGTTGCTTAAGATGTATCAGGCCAATTTTCTCCGCTAGGTGAGAACCTTGTCGGGGAACAGGGGCTTGAGCGATCTAACTAGGCAATGATGCCCATCTCTCGCTAGGGATGTTAGTCCAGGAATAAAACTCACCAAAGCATCTTCTGTCGAATCCCTTGGGCAAGGTGAAAGCAGAGGGCACACGTCATGGTCCAAATGGCTAAAAAAATGTATGCAAGTGGATTTGATTTCTCAGGTCCATTTGCATGTGCGTAACGTTGCCATGGAGATGTCTACCAATTCACGGAGATGTCTACCAATTCATAGTTTTGTGAATTTAATACAAGCAACAGCACGATCAGATACTGTACTGTATTTCAAAATTAACCCTAATTAAAAAACAATTGTGGGTCAGCAACGAATAGTCACAAAGTAAAACACCTGCAGTGTCTCAAATGGCTCAAGTGGTTAAGATGCTGACTGGAAAGTGGCAGGTCAGCAGTTCGAGACCTGAGTGCTGCATAACAGAGTGAGCTTCCATCTCTATCCCAGCTCCTGCCAACCTAGCAGTTTGAAAGCAAGACATTGCAAGTAGATAAATAGGGGCCTCTTTGGTGGGAAGATAAACAGCGTTCTGTACACTCTGGTGTCTAAGCATGCCTACAACATGTCCAGGCTCTTTGGCTATAAACAGAGATGAGCACTGAACCCTACAGTTGGATATGACTGGCGTTCGAGCAAGGGTGACCTTTACCTAAAACACCTCTCAGGCTTGCAAAAAGATCATGTGTTTCCATCAGCTGTCTCTGCATTTTGATTTTCTTAAAATAAAATAAAAACACCACCGAGACACTTTTCCTGTACAAACTTGAAAAACAAGTAGGCCATCCTGGCTTTCAAATACATATACAAATATTACTTTAACGTTTTGGCCACTCAACAGTTCTAGAATGATTAAATACATGGTTTAACCAGAAATGATAGTTGAGTTTATTACTCAAAGTAAGAAATGTGTAGTGTAACACAGGCTTGGGTAGTGTTAGAATTTTGATAGGCGATCACAGCTGCACCAGAATTAGTTTCTATAGCAACCGCAAAGCAATAATGTGGTGAATTGCATTGTAATACACAAAGATGGGTTCCTTGCAAACAGGATTATTATGATAAAACTTTCACCATTTTTTGAAATTAAAATGTTTTCACTATGTATCATTTTTATGTTTTTCAGTTCTCAATATGTTGCTCATTCAATTTCTCTCACTCCAAAACCACACAAATATCAGACTACCATTTCCCCCCTGCAAGTAAATTAAAAATCCACTCTTAAAAAGAGTCCCCGTAAAGTGAGCCACTGATTTCATCAATGCTTGCTGCATTTTCCATTTTGAAAAAGCAGCATGTTAAACATACCTTTGTGCACTTCGTTGTACAATATTCCTTACCAGCAATGCAGTAACAGATTTTACTTTCTTAGGATCCAAGATCTCTGCAGATGGGGATTGCAGCCATGAAATAAAAAGGCGACTGATTCTTGGGAGACAAGCTATGAAAAACCTGGGGAACATAGTGAAAAGTAGAGATATCTCACTGCAAACAAAGGTCCGCATAGTCAAAGCAATGGTATTTCCGGTGGTAATGTATGGCTGTGAGAGCTGGACCATTAGAAAGGCTGAGCGAAGAAAAATAGATGCCTTTGAGATGTGGTGCTGGAGGAGAGTTTTGAGAGTCCCCTGGACAGCGAGAACAAATAGGTCAATATTAGAAGAGATTAGCCCTGAGTGCTCCTTAGAAGGACAAATAACAAAGATGAAGTTGAAGTATTTTGGACATCAAATGAGAAGAGAGGATTCACTTGAGAAGGCCTTGATGCTGGGGAAGGTGGAGGGCAAAAGAAGAAGGGGACGGCCAAAGATGAGATGGCTAGATGGTATTGTAGACACAATGGGCACGGGGCTGTGTGGACTAAGGAGGATGGTGGAGGACAGAGGTGCCTGGAGAGCGATGGTCCATAGGGTCGCAAAGAGTCGGAATCGACTATGCGACTGAACAACAAAGCAATGCTTTGCAATTCATAAGAGATTGCACGAATAAGCTTGCAAATTAACACTGATACATGCTTCTGAAACCATTGGATGCAACATCTGTTATCAGAGTTATACTCTCTTATAGCCAAGACATGATTAAACAAATCTTACTATTCAAGGTTCGGTGTACTTTTTATAATAATAACACATTTTAAAACTCAGTTTAAGCCTATCTGAGAGCATATCTTTTCCCAGATTTGTAAGCAGTAAGACAACGGTGACATCTTGTTTTAAGCTATTTATGGCAATTAATTACAAGCATATGTCTCAGCCTTTTATACATTTTGCCCTTATAATACGACCCATTACCGAGACTCACTCTATTCCCCTGAGTTCCAAAGTATCTTTGGAGTTGCCATGGAAACCAGTGACATGCTTTCTCCCACACTGCTTTATGTCTCTTATCAAACACCAGAAAACTGACACAGTAGGAATCTGAGCCATCTACATAGAATGCATTTCTAATCTTTTGGAACCACTCCTTAAGTATTTCCCTTGTCCCTCAAAATGGCTCACTGGACTACTTTAAAGGGTAGGGCTGAGGGGATGGATTCGTTTCTGAGCTAAGATTTAAACTAATTGATTGCTCTTTCATTCCCTTCATGGATACCAAATCAATGAGAGAATGGGATTTTAACTCCCAATGCTGCTGCTTTGAGCAAGAAATGTGAAATACATGTGAAATTCATGTACAGGTGAAACTCGGAAAATTAGAACATCGTGCAAATGTCCATTCATTTCACTTAAAAGGTGAAACAAATATATGACGCACTACATGCAAAGCGAGATATGCCATGCCTTAATTCGTTATAATTGTGATGATCATGGCGTACAGCATACATGAGATTATGTGATGATTATGGGGTACATGAGATTGGGGGGTTGGGGTTTTCATAAGCTGTAAACCATAAGCATCAATAATTCAGTTGCATTACTGAACTGAAAGAACATTTGCACGATATTCTACTTTTCCGAGTTTCACCTATATGTGGACATACTCAAGAGAAGTACAATTACATCCTGTTTTAATACCTACATCTGGTCAGATTCTAAGACTATGGTTTACCGGTTTCTTTAACTATACCCCACTCTTCCTCCTAAAAACTGAAGTAGCATAAATGGAGTTATCTACCGTAATTCTTTCCTCACTTCAACCCTGGATTAATCATGTTAAGAGGTAATGATTAATCCAAAATTACACAGAAAGTTGAATAGGATTTTAATTTCCTTGGCCTGAGTTCCACTCTTATATGAAGTGGCATAAATGGAGTTATTATGTGGCAGTCAATTCGTCCGATCTTTGGAAAAGTCAACAGCTATGGATAGAAAAAATTAACCAAGAAGTCAATGGGGCTAAACTGCCTCTAAAACTGACTTGAGGCCAAAGATCCTAGCTGGGCTTTCATACACAGTAGCCATCATAATTGGTTATACAGTACTACAGATACGAGGAATGAAACAGCCAATTAATGGGACTGCAGTGGCTCAAGTGGTTAAGATGCTAAACTCGAAGTCTGGAAGGTCAGAATTTGATTCCCAAGTACTGCACGACAGAGTGAGCTCCCGTCTCTGTCCTAGCTCCTGCCAACCTAGCAGTTCGAAAGCAAGAAACTGCAAATAGAAAAATAGGGACCACTTCGATGGGTAGGTAAACAGTGTTCCGTGCACTCTGGTGTTGAGGTGTGCCTGCCACATGTCCATGGAAACGTCCGCAGACGGAGACAGCACTGGCTCTTTGGCTATAAACAGAGATAAGCATTAAACCCTAAAGTCAGATACGACTGGCTTTTGAGCAAGGGCGACCTTTACCTTTACCTATCCTCTATGAACACTCAGAATGACTAATAGAAAGTTTAAAAAGGCGTTCAGCCCCAATAGGCTTTGAATGACCAAAAGGGACTAAAATTTTCCAGGCTGAAAGTCAGATCAAAAATTTAGAACTTGTGTACACTGTCTCTCTCTTGGACTAGTGTAGTCACTTTATAAAAGCTGTTTGAGGTCAAAGGGAGAATCAAAATGCTGTTGGGCATGATCCCGCATCTTCTCCGATAGGGCAAAATAAATACAGCCCCATCGGGTATGCCTGTAGCAACCACTTTCCAGCTGATGGGGGGGGGGGGGGGGAGTGCTTCTGCAACTGATCAGACTGTTGGAGCCCAATCAGCAGTGAGCACTGGGGTAAAAGCCATGTCAGTTGATGGGGGGGGGGTGTCAGATATTTATTGTCCTCCCCCCCCCCCCGCAACTGCTGCTGATTGGGCTCCATCAGTCCAATTAGTGGCAAGGGGTTAGCGGGAGCTGCTAAAATCAAGTGGGCTATGGTAAATTTTATTCTATCCCTAGCATGTACATACACTGGGAACAGGATAAAATACAGCTGGACAACTTAATTTAACTCTTGGCAAGGTCTCAAAATGGTGTGTCCTCAAGCAAACTAACTTGCTCCAAAATGGTGGGATGTTCAGCTCTTAGAATTAAGAGTGGTGCTCGCATCAAAAGGGCAGGGTATAAATGTGGATGGATGGATGGATGGATAAGTGACATCAGCTGACAGTGATAAAGCCAAGTGCAAATAGATACTGGGTATATTGTTTTCTTTGGGCAGTAAGGATATACAGCTTTACTACTTTATTTCAAAACGTGGGTGGGTGGGACCAGACAGAATTTCTGCTACCGGTTCTGGAGAAATGGTGCGAACCCGCTGATGCCCACCACTGATATGCTCCAACTATTAATAAAAATAAAGAAAGCATCAAACTTGATGCTTTTATAAAATGTACAAACACAAAGCAACACATAGATTTCACTGTGGATTAGTTTAATACAATGGAATCTGCAGAGATTTTGTTGAAAAATATGGACTAGGAGCATAAAATCAAGAATAAAATTGAAACTGTACATATTGAAAACTCAAAATGGCACTAATGTTGTAGGAACAATATTATAGAGATTATATCCTAGAGCCAATGAAAATTCACACTATAATCCAGTTATCACTATAATTAGCCCCACAATAAAAAAATAATATTGCATTTTAGATGTCTATTTTTGGTCCATTATTGGCATCTGGTACCCCAGTGGTAAAATTATAGTGTAGACCAGGGGTTCCCAACCTTTTCCTGCCAGGATCCTGACCACACACCCTCAGTCAGCTGAGAGGACAGTCACATGGTTCTTCCCAGCAGCAGTGATAGTAGCGGTGCGTGCATTTGTGCTGTGTTTCTGGGTGTTTCCCCCCACCTCCACCACTTCCCTTGGAGGAGAGATTGAGGGAGGAACACTTTCACGCTATTTTTGAATCTTTCGCTGCATTTTCACAGTGTTTCGGTGAATAAATGAGGCGATTTAAGAGATGTCCGCTTGTAGCCTTAAGCCTGACTTTACCACTGTAATGTTACCAAGACAATATGCTTCATCTCTGCATTTCTAGTTGTGGGAAGCACATAATGGTCTGCCTACCACATTAATGCTGTCAACAGACAGATGGACATCTTTCCATGCTGTTACTACTACCTTGTAGCAGGTAATTAACAATCATAAGTTTCAATCTAAATCCTAAGTATTGACACCAATCAACCCTCTATTCTGTATGATTCACATCTTCAACATATCCACTCTTATTAGCTCTCTTTTTAACCTGCCACTCATACATTATACTTAAAATTCAGAATGTGTTTACATTATCCAAACATCAGGCTAATGGAACTGCAAACCAGACAGTCATGCATAATTCAAATCAGTATCCTAAGGCTTGCAACTTCAAGTCAAAGATGCCTCTAAATTAGATAAGGTGTGACTTTAACATGAAGAAAGTGTAGCTAATTTCCCTCTTTATCTGACAAATTGATGCATTTTGCAAAGAAATGCCATTAATGTGCAGAACCCATATAATAGTACATTTGTAAACTACTGGTAAAAGAATGAAATACTACAGCATAAAATAAATCTAGATGACTGTAAAACAAAATCAATAAACTCTAAATATTAAAAAAATATATACTATCTCACCAAAAGGAAATGAAAAACAGGTGTTAAAACACTAAAATGTCTCCACAAACCATGGAGAAAAGCAACACACAAGCATTATTAAGAAAAGGTTTTGCAAAGAAAACAGAAAGTGGCCCAGAAAGCATTGGCTAATTCCTGTTGCCTTTCTTATGAGCACTGGAGGTCAGCTAAATGAAATGCTAGTTACACAACCGTGTGATATATTTTTTATTAAATATAAAAGCAGGCATTGGGGGGGGGGGGATCCGCATTGGGAAGACAGCAACAGTGATTTGGAGACACTTGCATTGGAATAAAAGCTTCGATTTAAGACCAAAGAGTCAGAATTCTTAAAAAGAACAAGATCCCTGCTATTTGATCTTTAAAAATCATACATGTAGGTGCTGATTATGTGAATGCCATCTTGTGTAGCTGACTTGAGGCTAACTATTTGTGAGAAAATATCATACATGCTGATTATAATCTAATGTTTAGATACTACGTAGCTATGGGGTAAAGCAGCAATTAGGAAGTTTTCTTCCGTGTCTAGGCCAGACGTGAAACTGCCAAAATGAAGGTACCTTTTGATGAGTTCATTCTGTAGTTCCTTTCGTCTGACCTAGTGTGAGAAAGATTAGCTGGCAACACAAGGTTGCTGTTACCAAGGTACACCCGGGTGTGGTTCACGAATACCACAATCTTCAAGGAGGCTCCTTCTGTGTACCCCAATTAGGAAGTTCCACGTGTATATCTGATTATGGAAAAACAAAGGGTGTTCTCCAATAGGGTAGTTCAAGCTTCTTCTACCAGTGGAACCAGGAATCAAGGATGACCCTTTGCACTAGTAGTTGCCCACCACCACCACCACTACCAATAGACTCAAGAAACATTCTCTGTGGACAAGAAAAAAAACAAGTGCAGGTTTTTTAAGCCGCGGAGATGTGCAGAGGGAAAAGAAAGTCAGTCCAGATGCTAGCATACATCTTAAACATGGGTCTGTATGGTTAGCTGTTAAGGTGCCACAGAGACATCATGGTTTTGCTGCAACTAACTAGCACAGCCACACACCCATCCTGGAAACCTCCTGCTAAGATTATATATTGTGTTTTCAGAATATGAACATGTTGATTGAGAGAGGAAAGGGACAAATAACCTAAAGATGCTCCAAAAGAAGTGACAAATAACCTGTGACCTAGAAAGTCCTATACAGGGCTATTTTGAGACTGTTATTCTAATACTGTATTTCATTTAAAAATAAAATCAAAGTCACATAATAGAGGATATATATGAGTACAAATTTACTGATCAAATGATATAAAGCAGTAAACTACAATCTGAAAATAACTGAAGTGTGTACAAGAAAAAATATTTATGTAATTGTTTTAATACAGGGTTAGAAAAGTTTCATAGTGAATTTAAAATTGCAGTCAGGCAAGCCCAGCCCATTTGCAAAAAAATAAAATAAAAGCAAAAGCAACAGTGATATAATGTATTTTATTAGGTCAAGTAAAAGCTCTCATCTTTCCCAAACTTCTCTTCTAGAATGAATGTTTCAGAAAAATAACAAAATAATAATAATAAAATAGCAAAGAGTGAAGGGAATTGGATAGGTGCTTCAGGGCATAATAGGCAGAGAATCCGACAACTAAGCTGTTAATGGTGCTAATGACATGGTTCCTTCCTACACCAGCGTCACTTTCTCCAGGTAATTATGAATGAGACTTAAAATACACACACTTTATTATTATATTAAAAGTGGATAGAATAGGCCGTTCCTGAGTTCAAAAACTGAGTGAAGGGGAAAATAGGAATTCTCAGAATAATGAAATATGTGCAGGTCACCCACCTACATATCCATACACCCACTAGATCAATGGAATCTAAAGGGGGGACTTCTATGAGCCTATAGTTTTCTCAATCAAAAATCATGCACTAGAAACCTGTGTGTATTACAATAGGCATCTTCAGACTGATCAGCATACCTGTCAACCATCCCGATTTGGCCGGGATTACCCCGTAATTTGACACCGATTGACGTCATAAACACCCCCCCCGGCGCTGCCAAAACCCCGAAATTTGGCAGTGGGGGGAAATGCTTTTCACGCATGCGTGGAAGCGCTACTCCGCTTGCGCAGCCCCTATGCAAGCGGCGGAGCGCTTCCACGCATGCGTGGAAGGGTTCTACACAAGTGTAAAACCCTTCCACGCATGCGTGGAAAGCGACCTGCACACAAGCAATCTGCGCAGGTCCCATTTTTTCCGGAGCCACGGGTTGACAGGTATGCTGATAAGGGATAAAAATACATCAACATTCATGTTAGCTTTACAAATTCCCATAAACTAAACATGTTCATATGGAAGATGACAATGTAACTTGTATCCTTTCAATGTCGATTTGTCAGAAAACAAGTGTTAATAATGTGAAAAACAATAAATGCAAATGTCTTTTCAAAATACAAGAGGCTTACAGTGAAATTATCTAGAGTAGAGAGATGCAGTTGCAGATACTATTGTTTTTGCGTGTACATAAAAAAATACAGGCTTTCTTTCTAGTTTTCAGAATATGTCAGATGGCAATAACCGACACGTTGGGGAAAACAAATTGGAGCAGGGATCAAGGGGAACTGAGAAAGGAAGAAAGAGTGAAAGAACAGGGAGATGGTCCAAAATGCATATGGCAGTGAACAGAAAACAGAGTGAAGAAGGTGTAGATAGATCAGACTTTCTCCTTTTATCTGCCATGACTTCTTAGTGTCCCTACTTGTAATAGATATTCACACCATGTGGATCACTAACAAAAAAGTATTAGCCTAGCAGACACTCATTTAGAAACAATGACTGCAAAGAGAGGTTGTGATCTTCTCTCCTGATTATAACAGAAGTCCAAGAAATGCTTGATTGTTCCTCCTAGTAACCGATATATTTATCTGTAGCTCAGTTTATATAATTACCACCCTGAAAACATTTGATTTTGGGAGCAAAGCAGGATCTGGCCTATTGGTATTTCAATGGGAAACCACCAGGACCCTCTAGACCAGTGGTTCCCAATGTGGGTCACATGTCCCCCAGGGGGACTTAAATCCCCAGAAGCCTAAGTCAGTACATTAGATGATCAGTGCTTTGGGGAATTGAAATCCAAAAACCAAAGGTAGGGAAGCACAGCTAGAAACCCTGAATAATAGAAAGCCTTGGCTACCATCAAAAGTTGTTAATACTGGTCTAAATGGATTAGACCAGCGTTACGTGGCAGGACTTTTGAAAGCCGCACCGCCAACACCACCGGAGCCACGGTTTCCTCTCGCCGGCTCCCTCCCCTGCCCTGTCTGGCGGGGGAGGTGGGAGCACAGCTGACCGGCGTTACGTGGCAGGACTTTTGAAGGCCGCACCGCCAACACCACCAGAGCCACGGTTCCTTTCGCCGGCTCCCTCCCCTGCCCTGCCTGGCGTTGCGCGGCGGGACTTTTGGAAGCCGCGCCGCCAACACCACCGGAGCCATAGTTCTTTCGCCATCTCCCTTTGCTGATGTTAAGTACATTGAGCTCTGCTCTGTAATGTTATGATGTTATGGTATATTTATTTTGCACTAATTTGTAAAGTTGTAACTTGTAATCTTTATTGTATACTATTGTATTTGGTGTGTTCATTTGTTATATTGTATTTAATTTTCCTATTGTAAACCGCCCTGAGTTGGCCCTGGCCAAGTGAGGCGGGGTATAAATCGAATAAATGAAATGAAAAATGAAAATGATTCATTATAAGAAAGTTTTGTAAGTTCCTCTATAATCAGTATACATTCCAGTCTCAAAGAAGGGAATTGCTAAAGAATGCTCAAATTAGCAAACAATTGCGCTCATTTCACACGCTAGCAAGGTCATGCTCAAGATAAAACAGGCTAAGCTTCAGCAGTACGTGGATCAAGAACTTCCAGAAGTGCAGGCTGGGTTTTGAAGAGGTAGGGGAACAAAAAACCAAATTGCCAACATCCGTTTGATCATGGAGAAAGCGAAGGAATACCAGAAACACGTCTACTTCTGTTTCATTGACTACGCCAAGACCTTTGACTGTGTGGACCACAATAAAATGTGGCAAGTAATTAAAGAGATGCTGGGAAAGGTCGAGAAGAAGGGGCAGCAGAGAATGAGATGTCTAGATGGTATTGTTGATGCAATGGGCACAAAGCTGGGTGGGCTGAGGAGGATGGTGGAGGATAGGGGCGCCTGGCATGCGGTGATCCATGGGGTCGCTAAAGGTCAGAATTGACTGTGCAACTGAACAACAAAAATTAAAGAGATGGGAATACCAGAACACCTCACATGTCTTATGAGAAATCTGTACATGAGTCAAGAAGCAACAGTTAGGACAGGATATGAAAAGACGGAGTAGTTTAGAATAGGAAAAGGAGTATGACAAGGCTGCATATTGTCACCCTGCTTATTTGACTTATACGCAGAGCACATAATGCGCAATGCAGGGCTGGATGAAGCACAAGCTGGAATTAACATTGCTGGGAAAAACATCAACAACCTGAGATATGCAGATGATACTACCCTAATGGCAGAAAATGAAAAAGATCTAAAGAACCTCTTTCTTAGGTTGAAAGAAGAGGGTGCAAAAGCTGGCCTGAGACTCAATATAAAAAAACCAAGATAATGGCAACAGGCCCTATCTCTCCCTGGAAAATAGAAGTGGAAAAAGTGGAATGAGTGACAGACTTCACATTCTTTGTTGTTGTTGTTCAGTCACACAGTCGACTCCGACCCTTTGCGACCCCATGGACCATTTTCCTCCAGGCGCCTCTGTCCTCTACCATCCCCCTCAGCCCTCCCAGCTCTGTGCCCATTGTGTCTATAATACCATCTAGCCATCTCATCCTTGGCCTCCCCCTTCTTCTTTTGCCCTCCACCTTTCCCAACATCAATGCCTTCTCAAGTGAATCCTCACTTCTCATTTGATGTCCAAAGTATTTTAGCTTCATCTTTACTATTTGACCTTCCAATGAGCAGTCAGGGTTAATTTCTTCTAAGATTGACCTATTTGTTCTCCTCGCTGTCCAGGGGACTCTCAAAACCCTCCTCCAACACCACATTTCAAAGGCATCTATTCTTCTGCGTTCAGCCTTCCTAATTGTCCAGCTCTCACATCCATACATTACTACTGGGAAAACCATTGCTTTGACTATTCTAATTTTTGTTTGCAGTGTAATGTCTCTGCTTTTCACTATGTTCCCCAGGTTTCTCATCGCTTGTCTCCCAAGAATCAGTCGCCTTTTTATTTCATGCCTGCAATCCCCATCTGCAGTGATCTTTGATCCTAAGAAAGTAAAATCTGTCACTGCTTCTACTTCTTCCCCGTCTATTTTCCAGGAACTGATGGGGCCTGTTGCCATTATCTTGGTTTTCTTGATATTGAGTCTCAAGCCAGCTTTTGCACTCTCCTCCTTCAGCCCAATCAAGAGATTCTTTAGGTCTTCCTCACTTTCTGCCATTAGGGTGGTATCGTCTGCATATCTCAGATTATTGATGTTTCTCCCAGCGATTTTAATCCCATATTGTGATTCCTCCATCCCTGCACTGCGCATTATGTGCTCTGTGTATAGGTTGAATAAGCAGGGTGACAAAATGCAGCCTTGTCTTACTCCTTTTCCTATTCCAAACCACTCTGTTATTCCATGTTCTGTCCTAACTGTTGCTTCTTGGTTCATGTACAGATTTCTCAGGAGGCATATGAGGTGCTCTGGTATTCCCATCTCTTTAATTACTTGCCACATCTTGTTGTGGTCCACACAGTCAAATGCCTTAGTGTAGTCAATAAAACAAAAGTAAACTTGTTTCTGGTATTCCTTTGTTTTCTCCATGATCCAGCGTATGTTGGCGATGTGGTCTCTAGTCCCCCTGCCTCTTCTGAAACCAGCCTGCACCTCTGGTAATTCTCTCTCCACATGCTGCTGAAGTCTGTCCTGTATTATCTTGAGCATCACCTTGCTGGCATGTGGGATGAGCGCGATTGTTCGATAATTTGAACATTCTTTGGCATTGCCCTTTTTTGGGATTGGGACGTATACTGATCTTTTCCAATCCTGTGGCCACTGTTTTGTTTTCCAAATCTGCTGGCATATTGAATGCAGTAATTTGATGCCATCATCTTTTAGCGCTTTGAAAAATTCAACTGGGATACCATCATCTCCACTAGCTTTGTTGTTTGCAGTGCTCTTTAGGGCCTTTATGACTTCACTCTCCAGGATGTCTGGCTCAAGTTCAATTTCTTCATCATTGTGATTATCAGGAGTGTTGAGGTCCTTTTTGTAAAGTTCCTCTGTGTACTCTTTCCATCTTTTCTTAATTTCTTCTGCATCAGATAGCTCCTTTCCGTCTTTGTCCCTTATCATGGTCATTTTTGCTTTAAATGTTCCCTTGATTTCCCCAATTTTTTTGAAAAGATCTCTGGTTCTGCCTCTTTTGTTGTTTTCCTCCATTTCTCTGCACTGTTCTTTTAGGTAGTTTTCCTTATCTCTCCTTGCTTTTCTTTGAAATTCTGTGTTCAAATGGTTGTAGTTTTTCCTTTCTCCTTTGACTTTTGCGTTCCTTCTTTCCTCTGCTATTTTAAGAGCCTCATCAGACAACCACTTTGCTTTCTTACTCTTCTTTTCTTTTAGTATGGTTTTCTTTGCTGCTTCCTGCATGATGTCCCTCATCTCCGTCCATAATTCTTCCGGTACTCTGTGTACTGAGTCTAAGCCATTAAATCTGTTCATCACCTCCACCGTGTATTCTTTAGGGATGCTGTCTAGGTGATATCTTTCTGGTCTCCGTGTTTTCCCTATTTTCTTTAGTCTAAGCCTGAATTTTGCGATCAGTAGGTTGTGATCTGAGCCACAGTCTGCTCCAGGTCTTGTTTTTGCTGACTGTATGGAGGTTCTCCATCTTTGGCTGCAGAGTATGTAGTCAATCTGGTTTTGGTGTTGGCCATCTGGTGATGTCCATGTGTAAAGTCGCCTCTTGTGTTGCTGGAAGAGAGTGTTTGCTATGACCAGTGCGTTCTCTTGGCAGAACTCTATCAATCTTTGCCCTGCTTCATTCTGTGTTCCAAGACCAAATTTGCCTGTTATTCCCTCCACTTTTTGATTTCCTACTTTGGCATTCCAGTCTCCTAATATAATTTGGACATCATTTCTTGGTGTCTGTTCTATGAGGTGTTGTAAGTCCTCATAGAACTGGTCCATTGTGGCTTCATCTGCACCAGTGGTTGGTGCGTATATTTGGATCACAGTGACATTGAATCACATTCTTTTTTGGATCACATTCTTAGGAGCCAAGATTAGCCCAGATGGTGATTGCAGCCATGAATAAAAAAGGCAATTAATTCTTGGGAGGCAAGATATGAGAAACCTAGGGAACATAATAAAAAGTAGAGACATCACCCTGCCAACAAAAGTCCATATAGTCAAAGCAATGGTTTTTCCAGTAATAATGTATGGTTGTGAGAGATGGACCATCAGGAAAGCTGAGTGCAGAAGAATAGAAGCCTTTAAAATGTGGCATTGGAGGATAATTTTGAGAGTACCCTGAACAGCAAAGAGAACAAATAGGTCAATCCTGAAGGAAATCAACCATGACTGCTCCTTGGAAGGACAAATATTGAAGATGAAGCTAAAGTACTTTGGACACCAAATGAGAAGAGGACTCACTTGAGAACATACCTGTCAACTGCGGCTCCGGCCAATCCGGGACCTGCGCAGAACGGTTCTGCGCAGGTCGCCTTCTACGCATGCGTAGAAGGGTTTTACACTTGCATAGCCCCCTTCTACGCATGTGTAGCCTTCTACGCAAGCGTAACACCCTTCTACGCATGCATAGAAGGTGACCTGCACAGAAGGGCTGCGCAGTACCTCCTTTCCCCTGCTGCCAAATTCCAGGGTTTCGGCAGCGCGGGGCAAGATATGGCGCAAATTGACGCCAAAAACCGTGAAATCCCGGCCAAGCCGGGAAGGTTGACAGGTATGCCTGAGAAGGCCTTGATGCTGGGAAAGATCGAAGGCAAAAGGAGAAGGGGGCAGCAGAGGATGAGATGGCTATATTGTTGACGCAATGGGCGTAGAGCTGAGCAGGCTATGGAGGATGGTGGAGGATAGGGGTGCCTGGCATGTGATGGTCCATGGGGTCGCAAAGGGTCGGACTCAACTTTGTGACTGAACAACAACAACTATAGTGACCTGTGTTGGTTATTCTTGTAAACTGGTTGAAAGTTTAGCAATTGCTGTTAACACAGAGAGATCAAAATTCAGAGGAGAAACATATGAACCTGTCTTTTACTGAGTGAGATCTCTGGTTCTTATATTTCGCTCTTTTAGGCTAACTGACAGTGGCTCTCTTGGTAAAGTGAAGGGAATCTGTAGCCTCCCAGGTATTATTAGACTCCAATTTTCATAAACAGCAATTTGCATTCCCAATGATAAAGAACTGTGGTCCAACAACATAGGTAGGGCCGTAGGTTCTCCATACTTGCAACAGATATTCAGGCAGAAGTCTTTCTCAGCCTGACCTAGGGTGTGAACCCAGGATCTCTTGTGTACAACACTCATGCTGTGCCAAATTATCTACAGAACTTTCTTTAATCAATGTGTAATGCAGAAGCCTCCTTTTTATTCCTTAAGCAGGCAGGTAATTCACTTTGGGGACAGGAAGGAAAATCCTTGTGAATAAGCAAGCGGAGTTAGATCATAAGACAAAACTGCCAGAATTACCTTTTATTTGGTGAACAGCTAACTCGTTACAGTGCAGTCATGTACATGCGGAGTTCAAAATTATTTCTTTGAATTTAAAGAACTACATGGGCACAAGGGCTTCTTTGAGTTCGAAAAATTATCTTTAGTAACGACAAGCAGAGCTGAACAAAATCATCAATCCCTAGTATCGTGTTCACTTTACAGTAAAGAAAAGATTTCAGACCTAACATTTGTTCACCACAGCATTTAAGAAAGTTGATGCAGACTATAATCTCCCTACAACCATGATGGCGAACCTTGGCACTCAAGATGTTCTTGGACTTCGATTCCCAGAAGCCCAAGCCCCCTGTGAATCCACACAAATGGGTTTACTGTGATTCATCCAGCCCACGCCACCCTCATCGCTCCCAGAAGTGGAAGCATAAGAACATAAGAACAGCCTTGCTGGAACAGGCCACAGCCCATCCAGTCCAGCATTCTGTCTCACACAGTGGCTCACCATTTCCTTCAGGGTATTCCCAAACAGATGCCTTCACCTGCTTAGGATTCCCTGGAAATGGCATTGAGAGATGTCCTGCCTACCTCTCCAACCCGGAGGTTGTCCTTAAGTATCCATAATTATAGCCATTGATGCCCTTGTCCTCCATGAACTTGTCTAATCCTGTCTTAAAGCTGTCAAGACTGACAGCTGTCACCACTTCTTCTGGCAGGGAGTTCCATAGACCAGTGATCCTCTGGGTGAAAAAGTACTTTCTCTTATTTGTTTGAGAACTAGTACCCAAAAGTTTCATGGAGTGCCCCCTAGTTCTAGTATTATGCGATAGGGAAAACAGTTTTTCCTTATCTACTTTTAATAGCAAAACGCACTATTAATACCTTAGAAACATCAGCTTTCTCCCAGAGACTACGATTTGTTTTTACTTTTAATGTTGAAGCTTGTAACTAAATTTCTGATGCTGGATAGAGAAAAAGACAGCTGGAAAGGAAAAGACAACAGTGACTAATCAGAATTGCTTGTCTCTAGCTGTGACTTAATGATCAAATATCACAGGACTTGCCGCAATTATAGTATAGGACATTTTAAAGATTTCTTTTCTGATCACACAATAAATTGGTCTGGCCCTTAAATGATTCAAACTGATTTTCCCCATGTGATCAGCTGATTCATTCTTGTAAAGACAAGGGACATGTCTGTGGGTAGTGTTTTGGTGGCATAGTTGGGGTTTGATGTTCAGAACCATGGGAAGACCCAACCCTCTCCCCACCCAACCACCCTCTCTCTCTCTCTCTCTCTCTCTCTCTCTCACACACACACACACACACACACACACACACAAGTGAGATTAGTGGTGGATTATTTTATCAGCGCAGATTACCTCCAGAACAAAACAGAAACAATCCAGATGAAATAGAAGTTCCTCTGGTATGTGATATTTCTGTACATATTAATAACTTTGAAACACTACCAAGTCTTTCACCACTTGAGGGAGGATGCTTCTGAATATAAACTATTAAGTTCGACCCTTCAAACTAGGCATCCACATTTTTGCTCACCATACTTGACATTGGTAGTGTGTGGCCACCCTTTGACAAGCAGCCTTCTTTCCAAACTATTAGCAGCAGGAATGGATAATAACTTCCCTGGAATATATGAAGTAATCCCTATGTCCAATACAACTTTTGGATTCAAGGGGGATTCAAGACTGGATTATTGTAATGTGCTGTACATGGGGCTGCGCATGATGACCATTCAGAGGCTGCAGCTGGTTCAAAATGCAGCTGCTCGTGTGGTGATGGGGTGTGGACGTTATGCCCATGCCTCACCCCTACTACGGGAGCTGCATTGGTTGCCAGTGTGCCTCCGGGTGCAATTCAAGGTGCTGGTGATGACTTTTAAAGCCCTACATGGTAGTGGTCCAGGATACTTAAGAGACCGCGTCACCCCAAGGTCATCTGTCCGTCCCACTAGAGCAGACCGGAGGGCTAGAGAGGCTCGTCTCTCTAGCACCAGAAGGAGGGCCTTTTTGGCTTCCGCTCTGGCCCTGTGGAACCTCCTGCCAACTGAGCTGCGTCTCCAGACAGAATTGCTGCTCTTCAGAAAAGAGCTCAAAACCTGGTTAGCAAAGCAGGTGTGGGGTAGGGTAACCACCCCAGCTGGCTTATCTAAGGGGACTGCTCTCATTTTAATTAGATTTTTAATCGGTGGGGTCTGGGGAGTAGTTTTAGTGTTTTTAAGGGTTTTTTAAGGGTTCTTATAGTTTTAAGGTGGTTGTTTTTATGCATTTTATGATGGAAGTGTTGTACGCTGCCCAGAGTCGCTTGCCGATGGGGCAGCAATACAAATGAATGAATGAATGGATGATTTTAATTTATACCCCACCCTACTGGTGCAGGCAGCACTCAGGGCAGTTTACAATGTAAAGACAAAAAAACCAGAATACAGGATCACATAATATCAAGTATCACAAATATCAAAAACAATATCACATAATATCAAGTATCACAAATATCAAAAACAATATCACATATCAAATATAAAATACAGTATCAGATACAATGTCACGTATAATATTGCATAATATCAAATATCGAATACAATATCACAAAATATCAAATACAGTAATACCTCATACAAAGTCCGCTTCGTACAACATCAAATTCATACAACACCGCCTAATTTCTTGAAAAAAGTTACCTCATACAAAGTCACTTGACTTTGTATGAGGCATTGGGTTTTCTCCAGGTTGCATTGTGCCTGGGCAGTATAAAAGGCAGGACACATGCGTGCATTGCTCTATTGGGTTTTGCATGAGGCGAAGAGTGTTTAGGAGTGGTTTTGAGCGTGATTTTGGTCTTTTTTGAAATTTTTCATCAGAATTTTTAGAAGCATTCCTGGGATTTTTGCAGCATTCTTCAGGTTCTTGGACAATCAGGGTGGTTTGACATGTTTTTGTAATGTTTTTAGCCTTTAGACAATGTTTTCTTAAAGTTCTGTCAGTTTCCTGTCTGTTTCCTTGACTTTGCCCTGAAGTCTGTGCTGTTACAGTACAATGTATCTCTATGGAAATGACATTGTATGAGGCTTCGCAGCAAGGATTTGGACGTTGTATGAGGCATTGCGGCTAGGATTTTGCATGCCTCATACAAAGTCCAAATCCGTATAAAGTCCAAACTTGTGGAACCAAGTTTGGACGTTGTATGAGGTATCACTGTACAATATCACAAGTATCAAGTATCATAAATATCAAATATATCACATAATGTACAACAAAGTCTACAGTCCACATAACACTTCATGAGACCCAACGGAGCCTGGGGCCAATGTCTCTGGAGCAGCGGCGGCGGCAACAGCCACATCCCAGCGGCTTCTTATCCCCTCCTGCGACACAGCTGTCACCATTTCCCCACGGCCAACCGGGGCCTGGGGAAGGAGTCTGGAATGGCAGGGCCCATGACGCCGGGAGTAGATGGGAGGTCCCAGCGCTTGTCAGCCTCTCTGCCCCGCCATGAGAAAGTCCGTCCGGGGATGGCGGCAGCATCCTGCTGCAGCGGCAGCCTTTTGACTCTAGGGGGAGATGGAGGGTCCCGGCATCATGGCCCCCATGTGATCAATAAATAAATAAATAAAATTTAGGGATGGGGAAAAGGCTGGGGTTATCCTACAACTGTTCAACAGGAAGGAAGAAAAGCAAGCACGCAAGCATGTAAGGAGGAAATATGACTGAAAGCAGGTTTCTGGCAACCAGTATTTTTTACCTAGTCCACAAGACCACTCAAGTATTGTGCTCTCTGGTGTTAAGCCCATGTCTAAATCAATGGATATTAAGAAGTGCTTCAGATAGGGGGTAAAATCATTCCCTTGATGTTGTTCTAGTAAAAGACAAGGCAAGAATAAAAATTTGAAATTTATAATTAGAAAGGTGAGCTGTTTTTTTTCCAAATCCAAGAGTGGTAACAAACTATTTAACTTACAAATAGACATGTAACATTTTGGTGTCTCATACTCACATGAAGAAAATATTCTTTAAGAATTTACTACAGAAACCTATTTTAAATATAGTATACTTCATTAGCTATATAAATAGCTAAACTACATAGCAGACAAAACATGAAAAATGAAAAATAAAATATATAGACAAGATTATATAGAAACAAAAATGGCTTGCTCTTCCTTACTATGTCAACTTTTCTAGACTCCTTGGTAAAAGAAAGATTAACATGGCCACCTAGAGGTGAACAGAATAATCAGAAAATAGGCCAGATTAGCCTTTTCCTTCATATTTCAGTATGATTTATATTTCTGAAATATTTTAAGTGGGTAATCATAAAGCAAGAATTCCAATTATTAAACCTCAAGCTGGTGTGACTGCTAGAGAACACAAGAATTCATTGATATATACTACTTAGCTTCACTAGGATACCTATTCTAATACTGTAACTCCCTTTGATTTAAAAACAGATGTTATACTTAAACTATACCCCCCAAAGGAAACCCAGACTATTCAGCTTTTATATCAACACCTTATGGGTGTGTGGTAGATTTACAGATCAATCCCTTCAAACTATTACTTGTTAAGTAATGTTTTACAGTGATTATCCCATAGTATAGGAACTCAAAAGTAGATTAGCCACGATTGTGACTGAAAACATTGGTGGATTCTTAATATACCTTAATTTACTGCCAGTAATGCAACAGATGAGCTCCATTCCATGGTTCTATAAGGAGAACCCACTTATTTAGAATTAAATTTATTAAACATTATGGCTAGTAGTATCCTGTTTAGAGCATTAAGGTGATTCAATCAACTTTCACCTGCTCCAGCAGCCCCTTTCACATGACTAATCACACAATTAATTGTGCAACCCATCCTGTAATCAGTGTGAGACTGGACATGAAATGGGGAAACCTGATGGAACATGGGGGATGCTTTTGTGATCAGCCTTTCGTAAGTATGTGATGCAACACAATACTGACCACTGTGACTTCTTCTACGCTAATGGTTCCCAATGTGGGGCACACATTCCAAAAGGGGTCTTGATTTCCTAGAAGCCTAAATTAGTACATTGGCTGATCAGTACTTTGGGAAATTGACTTAGGCTTCTGGGGATTGAGGTCCAAAAAGCAAAGGTTGGGAAACATTGTTCTACACTAACATAGACCAACTAGTCTGGAGCAATAAAGATTAAGCAATGTTATGCATAAACTGGCTGGATAACTCATGGTATCTGGAGCCAGAGGTTGGGAGTTAGATTTCTCACTGTGTTTCCTGGGAGATGACCAACCCCATGTAGCCAGGGGCAAGCTGCACAGTATCAGAGTACCCACAGAGGAAAAGAATGTTAACAATTTCTTTTGTATTCTCTATCTATAAAATCCTGGAAAGGATCATCATAACTCAGAAGTGACATAGCAGCACACAATATTGCCTTTTGTTGATACTATCAAAGACCATTTTTCATTTTAGCTCTTCCACATGATACATTATAAAGAAAGTAGAACTCATAGTAGGATTATGCCATGTTTATTTTAAATGGTCAATTCACAAAGGAGAGAATGTACCTAATTAAAGAGTCAGGTCCTGCATACTATGAAGCATTTTTCATAAATCTGTCAGTATAATGTTCAAAACTTTCCAATGGTAAAACTACTCCAGACGCAAATGTGCTCCACCATTAGTTAAATCCTATCTATGGTCAATCAGTCACCTGGCTGCAATATCAAATTAGAAAAATGTTGCAAGTAGTCTTCAGAAGGTGGCAGAATTGAGCAGCAGAACTGCAGCAGTAATGACTAATACCTATAATACAGATGCTATTAAAATCCAGTGCCTTTCACTTCCATTTCAAAGATAATGCAGAAACTTTCATAAGCCATAATCACATTGTAAACTGTTACATACTCGAGCAGTAGCACAAGATTTCTGATTGGATTGGTCAGATCTTAATGTTTTTCCATTTATAATATAAAATTATTTTATACTATGACTTTTATATTTGTTTATATATTTAATAGTCTGTTCTTCAACATAATGCTCTTCATAAATTTAAAGGAAGAGCAGTAAAATTAAAGTAATAGTTAATGCAAAAATACTACAGACCACAGCAGCAGCATGGTTAGATAAAAACCATTGAGATAGCAAATGTAAAATGCCTGGAAAAGAATAGAGGCTCACCTGGTGTTGTAAGAATAGACGACGCCAGATGAACCTCTCAGGGGAGAATTTTCCAAAACAGAGGTAAAATCAGAGGAAATCTTTCCTCTGACGGAGATCAGATCAGATCTGGCAAAGATCCTCTGAGGCAGATCTAGTACATTAGCAAATGCATCTGGCAAGACATGATCCTCAAAGTATCATGTCTTAAGCCATTTATGGCTTAATGGATCAATTGTTTCAATATAAGTAATTTTTACACTTATAGTCTTGTAGCAGGAACAATATATACAGTTTAGGAACGATGCAAGCTTTTCTTCTGTTTCATTCTGATTATGACTTTAAAGCAAACAGGACTATTTATAACTAAATGAAAGTGTGCCAAAGTTTTAACCTGGATTCAAAGATGTACTTTTGCTGGCAAAAATCCTCTTATATTCATGTGATTACTATTTCTGATCAACTGGATGAATGACCATAAAGCTACCAGTCTAGCTGCTGCATTTTGTACCCACTGAGACCTCCGTACCAACCTCAAGAGCAGCCCCAGGTAGAGAGCACTGCAGTAATCAGTCTTGTAGATTACCAGTGTGTAGATCAGCATTGTCAAGGATTTCCTATTCAGGAGTGGGTGAAACTGGGCAATGCACCACATATGATGAAGGACAGACTTGACCACGGATGATAGCTGATGTTCCATAGCAGAGCCGGATTATGCAAACTCTTCCAAAAATTGAGTCGTGCCCCTCAGAGTGAGAGAAATTCTGCAAACTATGAGATCGGTTTCCCCCAACTAGCATGACCTTGGTCTTATCCGGATTTATATGTATAATAAAGTGCAAGATTAAATGTCCTAAAAGTAACCTGAGAAATAATGTGGACAATATACTCAATGTGCATAACTCTATTGTTTTGACTTTGCAGAAGAACTGAAGCAGGAGAGGTACAAATAGCAGTAAATTCTAAAATGCTGCTTTTAGGCCACTTGCTAAACAGCAGAGGTTGAAACAACTAAATTGTTACAACCAGCTCTTGTTCAGAATCAATAGCTCTTGTAGTCAGTAGTAAAATGATCTCTGGGATTCTCCAAAACTATTTATGAGGTAAAGTCAATATAAAACTTGGAATGAAAGAAAATAGTTCAGAAATTGAGCCAGATGTTTTGCCCCATGGCTCATGAAACCAGTTAGGAAGCCAGAACCCACAAGGCACTTGATATGGATGCAGTAACCTCCATGCTGGCACTTGATGAAAGTTCTTTATTAGCTAGATCTGGTGACTGAATTTAAGTATGTTTCTCACTGGCTTAGAGCCAGCAATCTAATATACAGTACCTTGGTTCTATGTTGTGATCAGGCCCTATCATTAGTCAAGTTAATAATGAAAATCTTCCTTTTCTTCTCAAGAGAAGAATTCAACGTTCTTTAGGCACAAGATATTACTACGAACAGTTATAACTACAATTATAATTCCAACTATATAAGAATTCAAAATGAATAATAAGCCTGCAAATACTCTTGAGCCAAATAATATTAATTCATCTAAATAATTCTTAATTAGATGTTCAGTATTACTTTTCAGATACCTTTTCCCATATGGCCTTTTCATACTACACTGAATTTTAAACCTGTTTTAATTCTCGAAACAGGTTATTTACCTATAACTGTTATTCATCGAAAGGTCAACTGTGCAGAGAAATCACTTCTATGCCTGTACAAATTTCTGAGCTTTCTAGAGACAGACAATAAATGTTTTAGTGGAAACTCAGGACCTGTTACCCAATTTTAATGTGAATACTCTTGTTCAATTCTTACTGGACCTCATAACAACTACATACCCTGTCAGTTTGACATGTGTCCCAGGTAAAGTGATGGAAACCATCCTAAAAGATAGAATTAATAGGCACATAGAAGAGAAGGCGCTGCTAAAGGAGAGCCAACATGGCTTTTACAAGGGCAAATCACGCCTCACTAATCTGTTGGAATTTTTTGAGAGTGTCAACAAGCATGTGGATAAGGGGGATCCAGTTGACATTGTTTATCTGGACTTTCAGAAGGCTTTTGACAAGGTCCCACACCAAAGGCTCTTGAATAAACTTACCAGTCATGGAATAAAGGGACATGTCTTGTCCTGGATCAGCAACTGGCTAAGGGACAGGAAACAGAGGGTAGCACTCAATGGACACTTCTCCAAGTGGAGGGAAGTCAAGAGTGGGGTCCCCCAAGGTTCAGTACTGGGACCCCTGCTTTTCAACCTCTTCATAAATGATCTAGAGGTAGGAGTAAAAAGCAAGGTAGCCAAATTTGCTGACGACACTAAATTATACAGGGTAGTGAAAACTGTGAGAGATTGTGAGGAGCTCCAGAGGGATCTCTTGACACTGGGGGAGTGGGCAAAACAGTGGCAAATGAGCTTCAACATTAGTAAGTGCAGAGTGATGCATGTTGGGGCAAAAAAAACCAATTATATTTATAAACTGATGGGGTCTGAACTCTCTGCGACAAACCAGGAAAGGGACCTTGGTGTCCTGGTGGACAACTCAATGGAGGTGTCAACCCAGTGTGCCTCAGCAGTGAAAAAAGCAAACTCAATGCTAGGGATCATTAGGAAGGGTATAGAAAATAAGTCAGCAAGTGTCATTTTGCCTCTTTATAAATCTATGGTGAGGCCCCATCTGGAATACTGTGTACAGTTCTAGTCGCCATACCTCCAGAAGGATATTATGGAGCTGGAAAAAGTGCAGAGGAGGGCAACAGAATGATTAGGGGACTGGAACACCTTCCTTACCATCTGAGACTGCAATGGTTGGGCCTCTTCACTCTTGAATGACGACGTCTAAGAGGTGACCTGATTGAAGTTTATAAAATCATGCATGGTGTGGACAAAGTAGATAAGGAAAAACTGTTTTCCCTATCGCATAACACTAGAACTAGGGGACACTCCATAAAACTTTTGGGCACTAGTTCTCAAACAAATAAGAGAAAGTACTTTTTCACCCAGAGGATTACTGGTCTATGGAACTCCCTGCCAGAAGAAGTGGTGACAGCTGTCAGTCTTGACAGCTTTAAGAAAGGATTAGACAAGTTCATGGAGGACAAAGGTATCAATGGCTATAATTATGGATACTTAAGGACAACCTCCGGGTTGGAGAGATAGGCAGGATATCTCTCAATGCCATTTCCAGGGAACCCTAAGCAGGTGAAGGCATCTGCTTGGGAATACCCTGAAGGAAATGGTGAGCCACTGTGTGAGACAGAATGCTGGACTGGATGGGCTGTGGCCTGTTCCAACAAGGCTGTTCTTATGTTCTTATGTACATAACGGAGCACCAGAGAATAGGTCATTACAAAATCTGCAGCACAGAATTAGGGTGGGTTATATGTCTGTAGAGACCACTTTAAGAATTATTATTACATATAAACAAATTGTTTGTCTTCTTTATGATCTGTGTGGTCTCATACATGGTAGAATAGGAAGCTAGCATACCAGCAGGCAGGACAGGTGGCATCCAAGGCAGGTGGCAACAAAGAAGCCAGCATAGCAAATCCCAAAGAGTCAACTGTCCAAGCATGATTATCCAATGCTCTCCACTAGCAAGAGTGGAAAATCTGACTTTGATCCCAAGAGAGAAGGTATGATGCTTCTAACCACTAATCCTGGGTGCAGTGAAAAAACACACCAGGGGCAATAAGAGTATAATTCATGTCAGTTTGCCTAGTTTTTGAGATTTTTCTCGTTATTAGGTTCAGTTCAGAGAAAAGATTTAAACCAGTTTCTCATACTGCTAAAACAGGATTTGTCCCCAAGAAACTACTGTCATGGAGTGTTACCAAAGGTGGTTAAGATATCTATTTGTGCAAACCCCAAAAAGTGTAAAAATTATTGGATTACTTGCAATATGCAGGTCCATCTACACTCCATGAAGAATCTTAGGTAAATACTTACAGTAAATAAAACATTTTGTCTTTAAGAGGCCACAAGAGTCTTTGTTGTCATGGGAGCAGACAAAATGATGCCACTGGATATTCACCGATCACACAACTGTATTGCAAGAGCCAGTAAATTATTTAATCCTGTCCTATGTATCTGTGTACTATAACTTTGGCATCGAAGAAAGAAGTGAGCAAGAAGACAAGAGCTGTTAGTCTTGAGCAGGAGTTCCCAACCTAAGGCCCGTGGGCCAGCCCTGGGCCGTGATGCCATCCCATCTGGCTCATCACTCCACTGCACCTGGAAGTGGAACCAGACATATGTACACCAGGCGTAAAACGCACCCACACATGCGCAAATGCGGAAGTGAGTGCATTTACGACAGCCGTAAATGCACCCACTTCCACTTCAGGGGGGGCATGATCCAGCCCACAATGTAAAAAGGTTGGCCACCACTGGTCTTGAGTGTAGGCTGTAAAGGTTGAGAATAAGCTGATGGTGAAACAAACCAAAGGTCAATATAGAATTGTATTCTTTTGATGTCACTTTGTATCATATCTGAATATTTTAAACAAGATTCATTTTTTCCCAGTCTCTGAGGAAGCCATATATTTTAGCTAGAGCTACAAAAAAGCATTTTCAGGGGCTAGCATACTGTTGTGAGCTAAGAAATAAACATATTTGGTAGCAAATTTGTACTTAACAAAAAAAAAGGAATTTATAAATCTATGAAATTCCATCGTTCCATTTCATGCAAATGTATTTTGCACAAATTAAAATCTAACTGTGAAAGTAGTGTACAGGCTGCAAAAAAAAATCTCTAAAAATTAGGTCTGCATGCCTCAGGAAATAAACATCATAATGCATTTCTCATAGTTTTTCATAAAACTGAGTAAGGATTAAGTGTCTGCATGAAATGGAATATGTATCAGTATCCTTATTAGTAGCTTGGGTGGAGTCATGCACATTCACAATATGGATTATGCTTAAGAATTGAAAGTTCATTGCTATCAAATAGGAGTAACACCCAGTAAAACTTACATTTTTACCCTAATACAAAACAGCAGTAAAGTAGCAAAGTATTGTTGGCATTTCCGTGATAGCACCTACATAATGCAGAAGACACTGTGTACGTTTTGCATATGTTAAATATTAAAATACCTGTCAAGTTGCCTCTTACGTCAGAGGCAGCAACGCGTGTCCGCAGTAACCTCTACGCGCATGCGCAGAAACCCCTTCGGCCAGGAACTGGGTTACTGCGCATGCATGCCCGTCAGAGGCAGCAGCACGCATACGCAATAAACCCTTTCCTGGCCATTCAAAAACAGGATGACGGCAGGAAGGAGCATGATGGAGCAGTGAATTACGGGAAATCCCGGCCAAAACGGGATACTTGGCAGGTATGAATATTAATTTGTTACAAATACATTTCTTTTTTAATGTACAGTTACGATACAACTTAGGGGCTGCAGTGGCTCAAGCGCAGTGGCTCAAGTGGTTAAGACACTGAACTCGATGACTGGAAAGTCGGAGTTCAATTCCAGGGTACTGCGTGACGGAGTGAGCTCCCGTCTCTGTCCCAACTCCTGCCAACCTAGCAGTTTGAAAGCAAGAAGTTGTAAGTAGATAAATAGGGACCACTTTGGTGGGAAGTTAAACAGCATTCTGTGCACTCTGATGTTGAGACATGCTTGCCATGTGTCCACGGAAACGTCTGCAGAAGCAGATAGCACTGGCTCTTTGGCTTTGAAACAGAGATGAGCACTGAACCCTAGAGTCGGATATGACTGGCTTTCGAGCAAGGGCAACCTTTACTATTACTTTATGATATAAACTGACAACAGAAGAAGGACAATCATATGAGTATTTTCTTATAACTGGCAAAAAACTCACATAAATCTAGCTCCTGAAAAACATGCTAGATATTAATATCGATTTCAAAAAATAATAATCCTGAATGGGCTATTTTACTTGTTTCTCCCCAACATTGTTTTGCATACACATTTTTTAAAAAAACCAAAAAAAAATCTTTAATATTTCATATATTAATAGTTTAATAAAATTACAGTCTCAAAAATGTCAGAGCTTTTTTTTCTAAATCCAGATGTATAGTTTAATACTTTTTATATTTAAAATGTCCCTTGATGTTCTTCACTTCTAATTTAGGATAGAAATGTCTATAATTCAGTTCTGAATAAGCTGTCAGTGCTTTTAGCTCTTTTGCATCTTCCTGGTTCCTGCCTTCTCTGCCACTAAAGTCCTAGGTTGTGTGGGAATCTCTCCTTCATGAATTACATTCAACCATAAACATTCTTCTTTCTGTTTTCCTGCATTCAAAGCAGATACATATGTGATATATTGTGTTATATCAAAGCATATTACTTTGAAAAAGTTTACAAATATGACTTCGTGTATTTAAATTGTTTTAAGAGATGTGCATTAACAGTTTTAATATCAAAATCACTTCCAGTAATAAACAATCAACATACAGTACTGGCTTATTCACAGAAATAATTTGTTTTATTGAGCTTCTTTTTCTCAAACCTACAAAATCCTGGAGGACCACTTTCATTAAAAAGACTGATACTGGCTTGTTTTTGGTTGTTTTTTTGTAATAAGAGAAGCTGTAATCTCATGTGAGCAAACCTGCCTCATGTGACATTTCTCACTTCAATAAACTGCTCATGTGAGCCATTTGTTCGAATTTATAGTGCATGAGTAGACATCAGTTTCTTTGATTTTTCTGGTCATGCATCACTGCTTTACAGGTTACAATCCTACAACCCAAATCTAAAAGGAAAGAATTAGCAAGGGAAAGGAGACATTGGTGTCTGGATGCTTACCACAAATTTTACTCAGGACAACAAGATCAACTTGCAAATCACTTGGGCAGAGCAGAGAAAAGTTATTGTTTTGAAGATGAAAACAAATTTTTCCAAGCTTTCAATGTGGACTAGACTAGCCACACACACCCCAACTTTCCCTTGCTTTCCTACAGACACATAGCCTATTTAGTCACTGTGCTGTATTAATAGCCTGAACTTATCAATAACAATTAAACAACTGTTTTCCTATTTGCAAAAGCCTTCTTATCTATCATTCAGAGGCAAATTTAACTCACCACAATTAAAAGGTATCTGGCTAGTTACAAAACAAGAACAGCACTGCTTTGTTACATAAATGTAAATCTTACTGGTGTCAATTTGATTTATTATTATTATTCTTGCAAAAAATAACATATAGAATTGAGTTTACATTTATGACAAATTGTTGGGGAGGGGTGGGTAAAGAGCTTATCAGAACAAATGTACAACAGATTGCAAATGTTCATTTGCCAAAGTTTGTAATGTTCATTTTAACAGTTGCTTCAGCTTATGTGAAGGACATGAAAAGAATTTGTTCATCTGTCCTGTTCAAGGCAACCATCCAGAAGAGTAGTGCTCTGCAAGAGGCTGATTGTTAAACAGATTATTCCCACCCTAGTTTTTTTGAAAAAAGGAAAAACACATAACTATTATATGACTTTTAGATTTAAGGGAGGGTTTGGGAAAGTCCGTTTCATCTTCCCTATATATTTGAATTTTATCCAATTCACATCCACAGTATTCTAAATGTCAGAAAGAAAAGAACAATGATAATTACATTCCCTCAAATTGACTCCATCCTTGCCAGGGTTTTCTAGGCACAGGTAACTCAGAAGTGTTCATTATACCCTACTTCTTGGGGAACTTTGAGATCATGAAGTGTGCCCAAAATCATACAAGGTGGCTCTTCTACAAGACACAGTAAGAAATCAAACTTCCGATCCCTGGCTCCAATGATTCACCTCACTGAGTTGTCCAGCTAGCTACAGCTAATGGATCCTTGCTTAAATTTACTACAATCATAACTTCACTTATAATCACAACCAAACTGCTTATTCAACTACATTACAAAGGTTTTACATTGTGTCAGGAATATGTTAACTCATGCTCAACCTAGTGATCTCTGAGAGGAAAGGCATTTTATGGGTCAGAAGCAACCCCAAGGTACACTCTGCCATTGTGTTCTGAAGAAAGGTAGACAAAGGGTATCCTTGAAAAAGGTCTGTCTTTCTTAGACTTAGGTGCTTAACATTCACAGAATTCCCATTTATGCTTCCAAATACTGTAGAAAAGTAAAATATATTTAGCTCTGGTCTTGTGCTGTTCCTTTGATATTTTAACAGACTAGGATTTCAAGGAAAGAAAGAAGTTACCAGACTAGCTCTCTGTCAAAGTATAAGATCTGGTTCACAAAAATCATTCAAAATAGATTTGCTTTTTCACAAGTGGCTTGACTGAGTTGGTACAATTATAAACAAAAAGCATGAAATGTTCTCTTGACCTTGAATCTCTGAGCAGAGACGTTGACAAGGTCAGCATCTGTGAGATAAGATTTGAGAACATATATGAAGTTCAGTAACATAATGATGTGAGGTAATATATTTATGGTTGTTTGAATATCTAAGATGATTTTAGAAAGTAAAGAGTGGACCATTCAGAAGACTAGTAAAATGAGGTCCAGTCTCCTGCCAACCTAGCAGTTTGAAAGCAAGAAATTGCAAGTAGATAAATAGGGACCACTTCGGTGGGAAGGTAACAGTATTCCATGCGCTCCAGTGTTTAGTCATGCCTGCCACATGACCATGGAAACATCTGCAGAAGCAGACAGCGCTGGCTCTTTGGCTTTGAAACAGAGATGAGCACTGAACCCTGGAGTCGGATACGACTGGCTTTCAAGCAAAGGAAACCTTTACCTTTACCTAAATATAATTGTAAGTCCAGAAAATATTACATTGAAGTCATCTGGGGAGGGGGGAGATGTAGGGGAAAATGCCATTGGCATGAATTTGTTTAAGGTGGATCCCAGCTTGCCATGAAGTGATCCACACACTATGATCGCTGAGCATACAGCATGTATAAAATGAGACATGCAGGATTTAACACCGGGACTGTAATGGACTGCAGCAGCCTTGATTATATTATCAAGGTGCGTCTTCACAGCCAGTCTATCTGGAATGGCCTCTTCCGCCTTCATGACCATTGGGAATCAGAGTTCCTCCTCCACTCGTTTTGCCGTTGGGCCCAATATGATGGTTTCCAGTGGCATTTCCTCCACTGAGGGGGACCATCACCCCACCTAAAGGGGCTCATCCGCCCATTGCCACTGGCCCCTTTAGGGAGTCAGATTATTTACCGCCACCCAACACTCAATGTTGAGCCGCTGTCTTACAGTCTACTCCATTACTGTAGTGGGATGTCCGGCCAGACATACATACTCCTTTACTACAGAAGCAAAAGTTAGAAAAATGTCTGTGAAAACTGTTACAAGGTAATTTCTTGCTTTTTGGGAAGCAAGATATTATCCTGTGTTTAGACTATTTACTGTAGGTAGACCAGATAAAAAGGATGTTACTATATCCCCTATAAGAATATAGTTTCACTATGAAAATCATGATAGAAAAAATGTAAGAACACAATGAATTTCCCAAACAGTCATAAAAAACCTCCATACAGACTTTATTAAATATCTCTTACTAGCATTCTTCTGCTGCCTGACACAACTGGAATGTTCAGCAACAGATCTACAACAGCCAACAAATCTAAGCCCACCTACTCACATGTCTAAATAAAAAATATTGCTCATTATTCGCATGGATTGCATGGATTCAGCTAACAGCCACAGATTAGATAAGGATAAAATCTTGATGACAGATGAAAAAGCATATTAACAATATATTAACAACTTCTAATTGCAAACTGACGCACACTCTCAAACAATATTTGAACACTGAATCAGCACAGAGAAAAGAAACTGGCAGTGTTATGTAATCCACGAGAAGCTCATTTGGCCAGGAGGAAGATGAATTGATCCATAGAATCATAAAATAAAATAACTGCGTTGAAAAGGACTTATAAGGCTATTAAGTCAATGCAGGAATCCAGATCAAAGCAGATCTGGCTGATGGTTGTCCAATTTTATATTGACTGTATCCAGCATTGGAGCACTCACCACCTCCCCAGGTAACTGGCTCCATTGTTGTACTGCTCTAGCTGTTAAGACATTTCCCGACATTGTGTTTATATCTGGTTTCCTGTAGTTTGAGCCTGTTACTATGTGTCCTGCACTCTGTGATGACCAAAAACCGATCCTGTCCTTCCTCTTTCGAATATTTGAAAAGTGCTATCATATCCACCCTCCTTCTCCTCTTTTTCTTATGCCATATCCATTCTGAATACTGTATTGGCTATCATTATGGCAAGACTCTTCCTGTTCTTAACTCTTCAAAATAGTTATTCCAAGGACATTCCACACCAGTCTCTCAGGTTCTTCAGCCATGAAGTCTGTCTACATCCAGGGCCTACATCTATAAATCCACATTTCAACAGCTTTTCTTTTCAGAATTGTTATAACTTCAGGTCAAGCACTCATTGGCTAGAGGCCTTTGCCGTCCTCCTGTGTTTCTAAATAGGCCAAATGAATCTGTAAGAGCCTATAGATCAGATCTGAAGACCAAGATATTGACTAACAACCAATAACATCTTATGGATTGGTTGAAAGTAAGGCAAAAGGGACGAATTCACTAGTTGCGGATAACCTGAGCATGTAGAGGCAGCAGACTATTTGCCCTAACAGACCATTCTCCACAATTGACTCAACACCATACCACAACAGTCTCCACTAATATGAACATAATGCTAATACAGTAAAGTAAAACCATTTTCAAACAAAGGAACTTACTTGATCCTGGGAAGCAGGTATGTTACAGTGTCATATGACTTTTACTTTTCAGCCATTTCTGAAAACTATCAAACTTGCATCAAGCTGAAAACTGCGGTATTTATTTATGTATTTTATAATGGGATTCTGATTTTTCCTTTCAAACTGCAGTTTATTTTTGCTGAGCAACCTAGCAGTTCGAAAGCAAGAAATTGCAAATAGATAAATAGGGACCACTTCGGTGGGAAAGTAACAGCGTTCCGTGCGCTCTGGTGTCTAGTCATGCCTGCCACATGACCACAGAAACGTCTGCAGAAGCAGACAGTGCTGGCTCTTCGGCTTTGAAACAGAGATGAGCACTGAACCCTAGTGTCAGATACGACCGGCTTTCAAGCAAGGTAAACCTTATATGCACTGAAGACTCAGAATACAAAAGATAAACAAGATTACAATCCTATACCTGTAAATAAGCTCCACTGAACTCACTGAGCATATTTCAGAACACACATGAATAGGATTTCATTTTATAAGAAAACCCATCTTCACCTCATAAATCCTCATTTACTTTGAAACCAAACCCATCACTTCAGATTTTACGATTCTTGCGGGTACTTCTGTTTTGCCAGTGCAACATCTTTATTTATACAGCTTCTTTATAAACATAAAAGAAAATTAAATTACAATCATTGTAAATCATGTCATACCTTCATCTATTGATCCTTCACTGCTGTACCCATCATATTCTGCAGAAAGAGGGCTATATTTCTGTCTGGTTTCCCACATATAGTTTTTCTGTTGTCTGTTATCACCTGCTGGTCTTGAACTATGCATTTTGGAAAGGGCCTCATGGTATTTACCAAGTGCTTCATCTTCACTTTCAGATGATGAGCCATGCTGATCCTTATTTAAGTATGAGTTGTCTATTAATGGGAGAGGAACAAAAGTTGATTCATTCAATTTCCGTATCATTTGTCTAATGAAAAATTTCACCACTCTGGGCAGTTTACAATACACTGCCCATTTTACAATACACTGTTTACAATACACTGATAAAAATTGGAAATGAAAACAAGCAAAAGGCTAACATATGCTAACATTTTATTCATTTAAAAATATGATTTACATTTTAACAGCTAGACAATAACTTATTTCAAAATAAGCACGACATAAACATATCTACTTTTGTATTTCCAGTTACCAGAGCCAGAACAAAACATCTACTGAGAAAATAACTGGACTTTTAAGGGAATGAACTAAGGTATTTCCTTAAATGTATGTTTTTATTATGGTCTGTGGGGATCAAAAACGTTTTTTCTGCATGTACAGCCCAGCCGGGGGATGATGAGGAGGAGAGCTGGCCAAGCAGCGGAAGGGCCAGCCATCGCCACCGCCGGAAAACCACCCCCAGCCGGGGGGTGAGGAGGAGGAGAGCCGGCCGAGCAGCGGAAAGGCCAGCCATCGCTGCCGCCGGTCAATCACCCCCAGCCGGGGGTGAGGAGGAGGAGAGCCGGCCGAGCAGCGGAAGGGCCATCCATCGCCGCCGCTGGTCAATCACCCCCAGCCGGGGGTGAGGAGGAGGAGAGCCGGCCGAGCGGCGGAAAGGCCAGCCATCGCCACCGCCGCGAGGCTTCCAGCTGGGGGTACCCACCACCTACAGGCTCCAGCCAAGCGCCAAAGGAGAAGACCAATTGGCAGAAGGGAAGAGGGCAGAGGAGGAAAAGCAGGAGTCCCATGCAAAGGATAAGTAGCTGATATGCAAAAATGTAGAAGACTTAATATAGCAACTCACATAGAGACTTTATACTGACTTAATGTAGAAACTGACATAGAGACTGTGTTTTAAAGTGTGATAATATGCATGATAATATGTTGTCTAAAATGTTTTAAACTTTTAAAACTGTGATAAAATGTATGAGGGGAGAAAAATGGCGTAGAAACCGGGAAAACCACGCCACAAAGCTTGCCAAGAGAACCCTATTGACCAAAACAAAAGGCAAAACAAAGGAGCAGTTTAGATGATCCAGGATGCTTAGCACAACAGAGTGGAGGAAGGGGAGGGTCATGAAAGGGGGAGGGGAAATGCAATGTTGCAAGGAACAATACTGCATAGGGACATGGAATGTGAGATCAATGAATCAAGGTAAACTGGAAGTGGTAAAAAATGAGATGGAAAGAATAAGCATTGACATCCTGGGCATCAGTGAGCTAAAATGGACAGGGATGGGTGAATTCAGCTCTGTAAACCATCATATCTACTACTGTGGGCAAGAAAACCTTAGAAGAAATGGAGTAGCCATAATTGTCAATAAAAGAGTGAGAAAAGCAGTAATGGGATACAACCTAAAAAATGACAGAATGTCAGTCAGAATCCAAGGCAAACCTTTCAATGTTACTGTGATCCAAATATACGCACCAACCACTGGTGCAGAGGAAGCCACAGTGGACCAGTTCTATGAGGACCTAGAACACCTCATAGAACAGACACCAAGAAATGATGTCCAAATAATATTAGGAGATTGGAATGCCAAAGTAGGAAATCAAAAAGTGGAGGGAATAACAGGCAAGTTTGGTCTTGGAACACATAATGAAGCAGGGCAAAGATTGATAGAGTTCTGCCAAGAGAACGCACTGGTCATAGCAAACACTCTCTTCCAGCAACACAAGAGGCGACTTTACACATGGACATCACCAGATGGCCAACACCGAAACCAGATTGACTACATACTCTGCAGCCAAAGGTGGAGAACTTCCATACAGTCAGCAAAAACAAGACGTGGAGCAGACTGTGGCTCAGATCACAACCTACTAATAGCAAAATTCAGACTTAGACTAAAGAAAATAGGGAAAACAATCAGGCCAGACAGATATCACCTAGACAGCATCCCTAAAGAATACACGGTGGAGGTGATGAACAGATTTAATGGCTTAGACTCGGTAGACTAAGTGCCAGAAGAATTATGGACGGAGATGAGGGACATCATGCAGGAAGCAGCAAAGAAAACCATACCAAAGGAGAGGACGCGTAAGAAAGCAAAGTGGTAACCTGATAAGGTTCTTGAAATAGCAGAGGAAAGAAGGAATGCAAAAGTAAAAGGAGAAGGAAAAAATACAATCATTTGAACACAGAATTTCAAAAAAAAAAAGCAAGGAGAGATAAGGAAAACTACCTAAAAGAACACTGCAGAGAAATGAAGGAAAACAACAAAAGAGGCAGAACCAGAGATCTTTTCAAAAAAATTGGGGAAATCAAGGGAACATTTAAAGCAAAAATGACCATGATAAGGGACAAAGACGGAAAGGAGCTAGCTGATGCAGAAGAAATTAAGAAAAGATGGAAAGAGTACACAGAGGAACTCTACAAAAAGGACTTCAACACTCCTGATAATCACAATGATGAAGAAATTGAACTTGAGCCAGACATCCTGGAGAGCGAAGTCATAAAGGCCCTAAAGAGCACTGCAAACAACAAAGCTAGTGGAGATGATGGTATCCCAGTTGAATTTTTCAAAGCGCTAAAAGATGATGGCATCAAATTACTGCATTCAATATGCCAGCAGATTTGGTAAACAAAACAGTGGCCACAGGATTGGAAAAGATAAGTATACGTTCCAATCCCAAAAAAGGGCAATGCCAAAGAATGTTCGAATTATCGAACAATTGCACTCATCCCACACGCCAGCAAGGTGATGCTCAAGATAATACAGGATAGACTTCAGCAGCATGTGGGGAGAAAATTACCAGAGGTGCAGGCTGGTTTCAGAAGAGGCAGGGGGACTAGAGACCACATTGCCAACATACGCTGGATCATGGAGAAAACAAATGAATACCAGAAACAAGTTTACTTTTGTTTTGTTGACTACACTAAGGCATTTGACTTTGTGGACCACAACAAGATGTGGCAAGTAATTAAAGAGATGGGAATACCAGAGCACCTCATATGCCTCCTGAGAAATCTGTACATGAAACAAGAAGCAACAGTTAGGAGAGAACACGGAATGACAGAGTGGTTTGGAATAGGAAAAGGAGTAAGACAAGGCTGCATTTTGTCACCCTGCTTATTCAACTTATACACAGAGCACATAATGCGCAATGCAGGGATAGAGGAATCACAATATGGGATTAAAATCGCTGGGAAAAACATCAACAATCTGAGATATGCAGACGATACCACCCTAATGGCAGAAACTGAGGAAGACCTAAAGAATCTCTTGATTGGGCTAAAGGAGGAGAGTGCAAAAGCTGGCTTGAGACTCAATATCAAGAAAACCAAGATAATGGCAACAGGCCCAATCGCTTCCTGGAAAATAGATGGGGAAGTAGAAGCAGTGACAGATTTTACTTTCTTAGGATCAAAGATCACTGCAGATGGGGATTGTAGCCATGAAATAAAAAGGCGACTGATTCTTGGGAGACAAGCTATGAAAAACCTGGGGAGCATAGTGAAAAGCAGAGACATCACATTGCAAACAAAAATTAGAATAGTCAAAGCAATGGTATTCCCAGTGGTAATGTATGGATGCGAGAGCTGGACAATTAGGAAGGCTGAACGCAGAAGAATAGATGCCTTTGAAATGTGGTGTTGTAGGAGGGTTTTGAGAGTCCCCTGGACAGCGAGGAGAACAAATAGGTCAATCTTAGAAGAAATCAACCCTGACTGCTCATTGGAAGGTCAAATAGTAAAGACGAAGCTAAAGTACTTTGGTCATTGTTGTGTTTGGAGTATTGTGCCTTTAAGTAATGTAACACTTGAATGAGTGGATGTAACAATCACAAACTGTAACACTGTAACCTTCCGTATGAGGACGCGAGCTAGTGACCACTAGGGGCAATAGCAAGCGCCTAGCTCACATGGTTCCAATTCCCCAAATACCTACAGCCGCTGGAAGATTCCCGCCACTACCTCACCTGGACAAGAAGGGCGTGACGGAGAGTGACGTCACGCAGACAGTAGCCAATGGGCTACCGAGGAGCCACATTCAAATGTATAGCCACAGTATATATTGAGCTGTTCGTCCGCCATTACCACATGTTCCCCCTGACCATCATGCAATAAAGATGTGTTAAGCCAGGCTTTCGGCTGTTTCTATTGTCTTGGTTCTCAAACACTAAATTGGCGACGAAGGTGGGATAATGGATCCCCACGGAATCAAGACAACACAGGCCGGTTTCAACATCAACAAACCGGAAGAATGGGAACTGTTCGAGATGGATTTCCAAAGCGCACTGATGGTGTCCGACATCTCGGACGAGGGGAAGAAAAGGGCCATCCTCATCAGGATGCTCGGGTTCCCGGCCATGAAGGTCTTGGTGGACCTGGTGTCTCCAACGAAGGTGGGCGAGGTTCCAGTCAAGCAGCTCCTGAAAGCGATGCGGGACCATTTCCAGTCCTCGGTCTCAATGTTTTCGGCTCGGGACGCATTCTGGAAGAGAGTCCAGTCGCCTGGTGAGTCCGTGGCTGCCTTTGCAGTGGCCCTCCGTTTGGCCGCCGGCCCATGCAAGTGGGAGAACCTGGAAATCGCCCTCAGGGACCGCATGCTGTGCGGCCTGTGGGACGAGGAGGTCCAGCAAAAGCTGATGAACAAAGAGCCGCCCCCAACGTTGCAAGAGGTCGTGAAGGAGGCGCAGGCCGCAGAAGCCACGAGGGCCGGGGTTAAGGGGTTCAGGACAAGGCCCCCACAACCCGACAAGGCAGCAGGCTCAGTGCAAGCGGCCAGGCGGGCACCACACTCCTCCACGGAGAGCAGCGAGGACGAGGACGTCCGGAAGGTGCGGAAGGACGGCCGGCGTTGCGACGGCTGCGGGGCGTCCCATGACCGCAGAAAGTGTCCGTTCAGGAAGGCGGAGTGCCACAACTGCGGGCGCTGAGGCCACATAGCCAAGGTTTACAAGCGACGGCGCAAAGACCGGAAAGGCTCGACAGACCGCTCACCGAAGAAGCAGGAGGGCACCCGGCCCTCGGGGAAGCAGGACGGCGTGGGCTGCATCTCCAACGACAGCAACGACGATACGGCGGTCCACAGCGTGTCCTTGGGACACCCACGTTATTTTGTAGAGGTACTGGTGCAAGGGGTCCCCGTTAAGATGGAGATAGACTCGGGTTCCTCATACTCCATCATTTCCCAGAGTTTTTGAGGATTTCCCCCAATGTGCGGCCCAAGCTCAAAGCACTGAGGTCTACGCTGCGGGACGTACAGGGAAATAGCATTCCGGTGTTGTGGGTGGGAAAATTCAAGGTCCAATACAAGCAACATGCCTCGGAACTCCCCCTGGTTGATCTCAAAGGGGGGGACTGTTGCCTCCTCGGGACACAATGGTTTAAGCCCCTGGATTTGTTCATTGGGGGGGGTGCATACCATTGGAACTGACCCAATACAGGAGGTGTGTAACGCGCATCCCGAGGTGTTCAAGAATGGACTCAGAAAATTCAAGGGGGGCCCAGTTGCGTTCGACCTTGACCCTGAGATCCGTCCAATAAGACTCAAACCGCAAAGGGTGCCTTTTGCACTTAAGGACAAAATAGAGGCGGAACTGGACAAATTGGTGGGCCAGGGGATCCTAGTTCCTGTTGATTCTGCGGAGTGGGAAACTCCGATTGTAACAGCGCTAAAGGCTAATGGGGAGGTTCGAATTTGCGCTGATAACAAATGTACCAAATGCGTATCCGGTGCCGATAGTCAGCCACCTGTTGGCCAGGTTACATGGGGGAAAGTGCTTTGCGAAGCTAGACCTGGCGCAGGCTTATCAGCAACTCTCGGTAACCCCAGCTGCAGCTGCTGCGCATACAATAGTCACCCACAAAGGGGCGTTTCAGGTGACGCGCCTACAGTTTGGCGTGAACTCGGCGCCAGGCATTTTCCAATCATTAGTGGAGCATCTTTTGAAGGGTCTGGAGGGAGTCTTGCCATATTTTGACGACGTATTGATAACAGGGGGGAGTGAGTCAGAATTGGCTGAAAGGCTAGACAAAGTACTGACGGTATTTGAAAAAGTGGGGTTGCGGCTACGGAAAGACAAATGTGTCTTCTTCGCAAAAGAGGTTGAGTTCCTGGGTTTCCGGGTAACCCCTGCTGGCATAAAACCCTCCGAATCAAAGGTGGCCGCCATTCAAAATGCTCCGCGCCCCACCTCCAAGCCAGAGTTGCAATCGTTCCTGGGACTCCAAAACTTCTACCATTCCTTCCTGCCTAGGAAGGCATCGGTGGCGGAGCCGCTTCATAAATTGTTAAAAAAAGATGAGGCGTGGCGATGGGGCGAGAGTCAGGAGAAGGCATTCAATGAGCTGAAACAACTCTTATCCTCAGACGCCATATTAACCCATTTCGACCCCAAGATACCAGTGGTTTTGGTATGCGATGCTTCTCCAGTGGGGGTGGGGGCAGTCCTGTGCCACGTGTTGGAAAGTGGGCGGGAAGCCCTGGTGGCGTTCTACTCCAGGTCCCTGTCTAAGGCAGAGCGCAACTATGCACAGACAGACAGGGAGGCACTAGCGATAATCGCTGGGACGAAGAAGTTTCACGACTTCCTATATGGCCGCCCCTTCACCATCGTGACTGACCACAAGCCCCTGCTAGGCATTTTCACCGCAGACAAGCCCACACCGCAGATCCTGTCCCCTAGAATGCTGAGGTGGGCCATTTTTTTAAACACGTACCAGAACGTGCTGGTTTACCGCCCCGGAAAGGACGTAAGCCATGCGGATGCCCTATCGAGGTCACCCCTGCCCCACGTGGGCGGCCCCGTGTGTGAGGTGGAACAAGACCACCAAGTGCTCATGATAGAGGTCCTGGATTCACCCCCCATAGTGCCCGCGGAAATCGCCAAGGCGACGGGCAGAGATAAGATGTTGGCCCTAGTGAGTTCATGGGTGCAAAAAGGGTGGCCAGTGTCTTCCCCGGCGGCAGAATTTGCTCCGTTTTTTTAGGAAAAGGCTGGAACTGTCCATGAAGAGGGGTTGCCTCCTGTGGGGCCAGCGGGTGGTCGTCCCTGAATCCCTGAGAGCAAGAGTGCTCAAGCTGCTGCATGTCAGCCATCCAGGGATTGTCCGCTCCAAGGCATTGGCAAGGAGCTATTTCTGGTGGCCCCAGTTGGACGGAGACATTGAGCACATGGTGGGCACTTGTGAGAGTTGCCAGAGCTCTCGGCCTGAAGAGGCCCGACTTCCGCACAGGGAATGGGACGCGGCAAAAGGGCCGTGGTCCCGCGTGCACATTGACTTCGTGGGCCCTTTCAGAGGTTCGCTCTTTCTCCTTATAGTGGATGCTTATTCCAAGTGGTTAGAGGTTATCCCAGTGGCAAACACCTCCTCAGCCGCAACCATTAAACAGTTGCACAAGGTGTTCAGTTCGTTCGGTATACCCAATACACTTGTGAGCGATAACGCTAGTTGTTTCACGTCCGCCGAATTCCGGGCGTTCATTGAAATTAACGCCATCCGGCACATCACCTCTGCACCTTTTCACCCGGCGACAAACGGCCAGGTTGAACACCTCGTGTGTACCACCAAAGATGCGCTAAGGCGCATGGGCCCCGGAGACCTGAACCTACAGTTGTGCCAATTCTTGCTTGGGTATAGGGTGACCCCCCCTGGCGTCAGGTTATTCACCCGCAGAGCTCCTAATGTGCAGGAAACTGACTACGATACTGACCAGGCTAGACCCCACGAGAGTGGAAGACACTGGGAGGAACATCGGGATAGCGGGCACAAAGAGTTTCGAAATAGGCGCCCCGGTCCATTGCAGAAACTACGCTAGCGCAGGGCCAGCCTGGATTCCGGGAGTAGTCATTGGGCAAACGGGACCTGCATCGTACTGCAGAGTAGACCAGCACAGGTCTACTCTAGAGGCAGCACGCAGACCAACTCCGGCGCCGGGTTCCCGGTAACCAAGGCGGGGAGACCGCAAAACAAGACTCAACTTTAGGGTTCTCCCCCACCCGTTCAGCCCAAGAGGGAGGAGAAGAGGGCCAGTGGTCCCCACCGAGGGGGAAGGGAATAAGTTTGTCCCCGCAGATATCCTGGAGGATGCCCCCACAGATATCCCAGAAGATGATTTTGTCTTTGACTTACAAAACCGGGGGGGTTTCGGAGTGGTCCCCCACCCGTCCAAGCGAGAAGCGGGGGTTTTCGTTAGCCCCCAATGCTCCCGGTTTTCCCACAATGGAGTTTACCCCTACCCCGAAAACTGCAGAACCACGGCGAGTCGCTAACGAGTCTCCCTCTCCCATTGCAGGACAAGAGACCAGGGAACACAGAAGTGATAGCGCCCCCGGGACAAGACAGCCAGCCTTGCTCCCAAAACGCTCTTGCAATAAACCATATTGGATGAGAGACTTCGTCTCATCCTAGGGGGGAGGGATGTTGTGTTTGGAGTATTGTGCCTTTAAGTAATGTAACACTTGAATGAGTGGATGTAACAATCACCAACTGTAACACTGTAACCCTCCGTATGAGGACGCGAGCTAGTGACCACTAGGGGCAATAGCGAGCGCCTAGCTCACATGGTTCCAATTCCCCAAATACCTACAGCCGCGGGAAGATTCCTGCCACTACCTCACCTGGACAAGAAGGGCGTGACGGAGAGTGACGTCACGCAGACAGTAGCCAATGGGCTACCAAGGAGCCACATTCAAATGTATAGCCACAGTATATATTGAGCTGTTTGTCCGCCATTACCACATGTTCCCCCTGACCATCATGCAATAAAGATGTGTTAAGCCAGGCTTTCGGCTGTTTCTATTGTCTTGGTTCTCAAACACTAAAGACATCAAATGAGAAGGGAGGATTCACTTGAGAAGGCATTGATGTTGGGAAAGGTGGAGGGCAAAAGAAGAAGGGGGAGGCCAAAGATAAGATGGCTAGATGGTATTGTAGACACAGTGAGCACAGAGCTGGGAGGGCTGAGGGGATGGTGGAGGACAGAGGCGCCTGGAGGAAAATGGTCCATGGGGTCGCAAAGGGTCAGAGTCGACTGTGCGATTGAGCAACAACGGGTTTATGATTTTGTTTTTCTTCCTTAAATTGCCTTGCTCCTTTAACCGTCTTGTCTGTTCCTCACAAGAACGCTGCCAGATTATAAACTCTGGGCAACTTCATTCAAGGGTTTATTCAGTCAATTATATTGCTCTACTTGTAGAATGATATCTCCTAAGTAATAAGAAAAATTGATCTACAGCTTTATTAACTATAGATTATATTTTCTTCACTGTGGTACAATTTTTATATGACTCCTCTGATTTTTAGAAAATCTATTTTATTTTATGATACTATACTATGGCTTTATGGTTTATATGCTATTTTATTGCTCCTGACAAAGACGTATATGTAGTTTGAAATTTGCTTGATTTCCGAACATTGTTTCTTATCATACGTCTACCTTTGCAAACTTTTATCCTGATCCATTAATATAGTGAGCAAATGAATACAAATATTTCAATTTCAAAAGCCATGTACAAAAACATTCTTATCCAGTGTAATCAATACAAAAAGTCACCAAACTCAAGATAATAGAAGGAAAAATAGAAAATAAGATGATTAAAAGCTATTTTAAAATGAATAGCCTCAATCAGAAGAGTACATGTTTAATTAGTTCCAAGGAATACAAATAAAACAACATAAAACACCTTTCAGAATGTTGTACCACATGGTTATATGAAAAAAGGGCATTTTAAAATATTGTTCTCCTCTCCTGTCCCAAGTCAAGGAGCCTTCCAGAACAATTTGGCCTGAAATGTTATGGAGAAATTACCTGAAATCAGTTTTAGTAAAGAATTCCTCTACACAGTTAGGTCAATTCCCACCTTGCATTATTGTATAACATAGTGATCACGAAAACCCTATCATTTACTGGCAATGTTTCCAGATATTAACAGGAGCTGCAAGATGGGAAAGCATGAGCTTCCTTTTGCATGAGCAACCATGGGTACAATCAAAATAAGACAGTATAAATAACAAGAATTTCACTCAAAAGGTTTTTTTTAAAATAGATCACCACAAATCAACTCCAGAAAACAGTTGGGGGGGGAAGAAGTACAGTATGTAGTAAAAGATCCAGAAAAGGCCAAATGGATAAAATACCATGTATGGTGCCTCACCGTCTTCTGGTGTCATCTTACTACCCACTTCTTTTGAAAAAAGGTCTGATTCTTTAGTCTTTTCACTTGTACTTCTCTCTGAAATCTGCTTCATCACAGATTGTCTGTGGCTGTCAGAAAGTATTTTGTATTTTCCTTTTGTTTCAGGAGCACCATGCACTTTTTTAGACTTTGATAATTTTGGTATTTTGTCTTCACTTGCTTCCAAATTCCTGAGTACACTATGCCTTTCTTTGGTGTTCTTGAAGTCAATTCCCACTGATCTTTCTTTGTCATTTTTATGGAACTGATACTTAGCTCGCTCAAGCACTACATGTAACTCTTTACTTTGGTTTTTACTAAGGGATTCCTCTTGTCTAAGTTTACTGCAGTTTTGACCAGTATTTTTTGAAAATGTAGTATTTTCTAAGTAGTCACTTTTCTTCTGTTTTACTGAATTATTTACTTCCTTGCGGATTTCTCCATAATTAAGAAGTGGATTAGGCTCAACAGCATTTAGATTATGTTGTGTTTTGTCTTCGTTAAGATGAAATTTTCTGCCACCATTTGTAGTTTCTTTTAAAGAATTAGCTTCTCTGTGTTTTAATTCTGCATTATATCCTTTTTCTGTCATATGTTTTTCTTCAACATGACTTAATTGTGTACTGTTTTCTTCTTCAGCTACTGTATATTTATCATCCTGTGTTTTAGTGGTATCATCTGTCCGAAAAATATTGATCATGCTTGTTACCTGTTCCGTAACTGAATCAGCTACTGTATAGCTGACATCCCCAACAGCACTAGTTATATCATCCATGGCATTACTTAATGAGTCAACAATCGAAGACATAGAAGGGAGGTTCAGATTTTGTTTAAAAGTTTGCTGAAAATTTTTGAAAAATGCCATGTTTCAAATGTTCATTAGTAAATCAATATTTTAAATGAAAAATTAATGTTTTGTGCCTGCCTGAAATTCTATTCTGTAACTTAAGAAAACTGTATTTTAGTCCTTTTCTGAATTCTTAATGATAAATAGTAGCAAATATTTTCTTTGTAAGACCAGACTACTTATACCATAACCAGATGTTTTAAGTATTATATTAAAAGTGGTGATTTAAATTCCATACCTGCAAAGAAAAAGTTTGAATATATTCAAATAATATATTACAAATAATTTATTTTCCTATAGTAAATAATGTTGTAATTGACATGGGCCCTATATTCTCTATGCTGTTAAATTATGAAGCATTTGTTACTTTGGACTTAATTCTCAATAATAATTTCAGCTATAATTTGGCTATGTGCAAGAATAAAGGGAAATAAGCATAAAAGCCATTAAAATGAAAGCACATGAGAATTTTTAACAGTTCAGGGTGTTCCAAAAATCGCCATACATAGACAAAATTGCATATCAACAGATATCTTGGAATGTGTTCACCACGAGTGGGGGAGAAAACTTTGTGTGTGTGTAGAAACAGGTGCCAACAAGTAGATATTTTGTTAAGATTTTGTAATGAACATTTTTTTTTCAATAAAGGTGCGTTTAGTTTTCCCGTTTTCCCTATGTATGGTGACTTTAGGGATTGTAAATGTAACAGATCTAGCCAATTATATCTGAGTTTCAGTAGGATTTTGTTTATAATGGAGAAATGTGATTGTTCTCTTTCCCTAATCTATATAATGATTGTCATGTAATTATTCTTTTAAACTGTTCCCGAGAAAGAGAAAGACAGGTTGTACTTACCAGTAACTGTCGTTCTTCAAATATGTTGTTTGTGGATTCACACCTATGGGTTTTGCACTTGCGCGGAAACCATCTCGGAGCTGTAGAGCTGATTGGATAAGATTTATCGTTAGGACTGCCCACCATCTCCACCCGCCCTCAGTGCCTTTTTGAACCTGTACCCTCAGTTCCATTGAAAGCTAAGCACTGGAGAAAATTGGACATCTCAGCAGTGTAGCCATTAGAGAGGAGGACGAGTGGGTGGTGTGAATCCACAAACAACATACTCGAAGAACGACAGTTACTGGTAAGTACAACCTGTCTTTCTCCTTCGTGTTGTTTGTGGATCCACACCTATGGGAGATTAGCAAGATCACTTACTTGGAAGGTGGGCAGTCACTGATGACATGCCTTGCACAGGTGGAAGAGGTCCGGCTCCGTCGGAGGGGTTTGAAGACGAAGCAGCGTTCTCTGTACAAGTGGGAATAGAGGAAACAGATAGAAGAGGTGACCTGTCCAGGGGACCATGACAACTCCAGTCCCCACCTCACACTGGAGCAAAATCTGCGGCATTTGCTGTTGGTGGGTGACGCAAAGAGGTCCATGGTTGGGACGCCCCAATGGAGGCAGAGCTGACGCAATACGGATCCGTGAAGCTCCCACTCGTGACTGGAGGCAGACCATCTGCTGAGGCTGTCCGCCAATGTGCTGTGTATGCCCCTGATGTGTACTCTGACTGGAAGCACATGGTTCTGCAGGCACCACTCCCAAAGAAGAATGGAGAGGTACAGTAGGGACCTGGAGCATGTTCCCCCCTGCTTGTTCAAATAGGCCAGGGTTGTTGTGTTGTCATACGCTATTTGAACTATGGATCCGAAGATCAGAGGTTTGAATGCCTTGAGAGACTTCCAGATTGCTAGCAATTCGAGGGAGCTGATGTGGTGGGAACGTTCGGCGGCAGACCAAGTGTCGTTGACGTGAAGAGACCCCAGGTGCGCATCCCATCTGAGGTTGCTCACATCCGTTGTGATCTGGAAGGAGGGGGAAGGATGATTGAAGAGCTTCCCTATGGTGACAAAAGACGGATCCGTTCCACCACAGAAGCTGTTCCGTCAACTCTGGAGTTGGACTGAGATGCTTGCATGGGCTGTCTCGTAGTGGATTGAAGGACGCCATCAACCAAGATTGGAGAGATCTGAGTTTCAGCTTGGCATGGGGTATGACAGCCGTGGTAGAGGTCATCAGGCCTCTTGGAGCGCAGTCACCATCCGGTGAGTGCGAAAAATGGACACCATGTCCCTTATGTTTGAAAGTCTGGTGGAAACGCTCTGGTGCACACAGAATCGAGTGTGGCACCAATTAAATCCACTCTCTGGGAAGGCATGAGCCTGGATTTCTTGAGGTTCAACCTCAGGCCTAGGCTCTCCAAGAAAGCAATCACAAAAGTAATGTCCTTCACCGCCTGCCCACGGCAAGAGAAACAGATCAACCAATCATCTATATACGGATAAACTGTGATCCTTGTAGACGAAAGTGAGCTGCTACTGGGGCCATGCACTTCGTGAACACCCTGGGCGTGGTGGACAGGCCGAATGGGAGGCACGTGTACTAGAAGATCTCTTCCCCTACATGGAACCGGAGAAACTTTCGATGTGATCGGTGAATGGGGTCGTGAAAGTATGCATCTTTCAGGTCTATGGTGGTAAACCAGTCCCCTTCATTGAGGAAAGGAAGGATAGTCAGAAGGGTTACCATTCAAAACGTCTTCACCAAGATGTACCGATTGAGACGGTGGAAATCGAGGATTGGGCGGAGGCCCCGTCCTTTTTGTCCACGAGGAAGTAGCCTGAATAAAAACCGTTGGAAGAGTCTGTCGATGGCACTGGCTCGATTGCACCCTTCTGAAGAAGAGAGAGAAGCTCTTCTTCTAGTTGTGGGGACGGATCCATGCAACGGAGGACGTCTTTTGAGCTCCAATTGGTAACTTTGGTTTAGTATTTGATGGACCCAGCTGTCTGATGTTATGGAGGTCCAAACCATGAGAAAGTTTTGAATTGGAATGTAGGGTAGGTGGAGAGTGGGAGAGTCTTCAGCCAGGGGCAGGTCAAACTTGTTGTTTCTGCCTCCGATTGGTGTGCTTGCTTGCCTGTTGATTTTGAGGTTGGTAGCGCAGAGTGTAGTTTTTTCTAGACTTATAGAAGTGCTGCTGAGGCTGATCCAAAGAGCGGAAATGTTAGTAACACTTGCTGATCCTGTTTCTGACCAAAGGGCTGGAATGAACGCCTGCAGTAGAAGCCTGTACCACCCAACCAAAGTTTACTGGAGGTGGTGATGTCTCTGTGGAGTTCACTGAGTATGTTATCCATCTCGGATGCAAAAAGACCTTTGCCATCAAAGGGCATCTCCTCAATAAGCTTTTTTGTGTCATCAGCGAAATCCATGGATCGGAGTCAAGAATGGCGCCAGATCTGGATCGCTGCAGCAATGCTCTTGGCCTCGGAATCACAGATGTGTCTGGAGGTCCTGATCTGCTGCTGCCCTAAGTAGATCCCCTCCTTACACAAAGTGTCCAATTCAAGGTGAAGTTTAGCCGGCAGTTTCTCCATGAAAGACCTGAGCTTCATCCAGAGTTTAACATTATATCTGCCCATGGCAGCCGAATAGTTCGCTGCCCGGAGTGACAGTGAGGAATGGGCGTAAACACGGCAGCCGAGAGCATCAAGGTTCTTGCCCTCCTTGGAAGCCGGAACCGGCACGCTGTTGATGGTGGTATGGTGCTGTGCGGCACGGACCACACGAGAGTTCGGTGGGGGTGCGTGTGGAGAAAATCACCATCCTCCCCCAACAATTTGTAGATGCCGTCGACCCTGGTGGAGACGGTATGAGTCAAAACCGGCTTTTTCCACACTGCTTTGGAGGCATGGGCAACCGCTTGTAGGAAGGGGAGGTGGACAGGGAGGATTTTCTTGGTGTCCACCAGCCCACATACCTCGTTGGTAAAAGGAGACGGTGGGGTCTCTGCCTTAATATTAAGGGTGGTACCCGTCTGAGTGAGTAGCCCAGTCAAGGAGCGCTGGTCCTCCAGCTGAGGACGGTCTCTGCTACCGATTTGATCATCGAGTGACTTGTCTGTGTCCACCGGTGGAAGAGACTCCTTGTCCAAATCCAAACAAGCCTCAGAGCCTTCCAAACTCTCCGAAACGGCGGGAGGTGGGAGGAAGGTCTCGGAGTCCGAATCAGACCAGTGCAGCCTGGCCTAACTCAGAGCGCCCCCGGACATCGGTGAAGGTGGAGGGAAAGCATTCATGACTTGTTCCACCCAACACCTCTTGGAACTGGAGGGCCGAGCGGTGGCCTTCCGTTTTGGTGGATGCGCCTGTTGGTCCGACAGAGGCAGATGCGAAGCGGGCAGATCGGTAGCTGGGATGGGAGCCCGGACCGGGGTAGTGACCTGGGTCGTAATCTCCTTCGCCATGGCATGGAAAAGTGGTGCCAACGCATCGACTGGAACCAGGGCCTGGGAAGTCGATGCACCTGAGTCTTGAGAAGGTGGCTGAGATAAAGTTGGTCGCCTGGGGGGTCGGTGGGGGGTCCTGGTGAGGCGGGAGATTGCCGGACTCAGCTGTGGACTCAAGGATCGGCGAGGACTGTGTGGACATAGCCGTGAGGAAAATGGCCGACACCGGAGAAGGAGGAGGCACAGGTCTGTTGGCCCGCGGAGTTGCAGGCAGAGAAGAGTGTGCTTCTTTGACTTCTTTTTCTCCTCTTTCTTCTTCTTTTTCAGGAATTACTCAGCCGTGGTCGGCTTACAGGCTGAGGAAGTTAAGGAAGAAGCAGGAGGAGGCAGGGAGTCCTGAGGGGAAACCGACGGTTGGGGAGCCAGCATGGTCAACATGAGGTGAGCCTGCAGTCTATTCTTTCTGTACTTTTGGGCTAGTTTTGAAAATTTCTTGCACGCCGGACAGGAGTGGACAGGATGATTTTCACCTAGACAAATAAGGCACTTGTCGTGGCTGTTCGTGTGAGGAATTTTGGAGCTGCAGGACAGGCACCTCTTGAACGCTGCAATGGCGACCATCCAACGGAGCTCCGGCGAAAAAGGGCATGAAAAACTCCAAAGAGGCCCAAAAAGGAAGCCCCTCGGGACGGAAAAAAATGAGTTGTACCAATTCTGTCTTCTTGATGAAAGAAGATGGGTCAGAAAGGGGGTTACCCTTCCCGGCCAGAAAAACATTATTTAGAAGTAGCGTTCGAAGATCGAAAACTCACAAGAGAAGGGAGAGCTCTCAATTAGCTCCTGCTAGGGCAGCAGAAAAAAGAGAACTGAGGGTACAGGTGCAAAATGGCGCCGAGGGGCGGGTGGAGATGGTGGGTGGTCCTAACGATAAATCTTATCCAATCAGCTCTACAGCTCTGAGATGGCTTCCACGCAAGCTTGAAACCCATAGGTGTGGATCCACAAACAACACGAAGGGGAACATTTGTTTCCTTTTAATATCTAAAACACTAAACTTAATTCTCCATAATTATATAATTCTGATTAAGGAGTATAGGTCAGTTTAAAAATATATTTTGGGCTTTAAGCAATATTTTCTTATTCAAATTAAATGTGTCTTTAAAAACAATACATTATCATACTTACAAAGTTTGTCCCGTGAATTTTTTCTGGCACTGTATCGTATACTGAAGTCTGAGAAGCCGCCAACATTTTCAAAACACATCTTCTTGTTAATATACAGGAAAAGAATCAACAACAGGATAATCAATACTCCAACTGCCGATAGAAATCCCACTGCCTCAGGAGATACTAGGAGAAACATAAACAATGACTAGACTAGAAAGTCAGTACCTTTTTAAAAATCAGACTACTGTATTAGTCACACCCATCCCAAATTATGGGATTATGCAAATTCACAATGGCTGAAATTATTGCTTAGAGTAATAGGTTGCACTGGTTATAGACCCATTGAATCATTGGAGATTTGTTGAGTCAACTCCTCAGTAAGTTTCACTGACTCAAATAGACATGTGCTAAAGTAATCATAAGTAGTGTAACCTATTTGAATCAATAATAATCTAAGAAGTGCAGAACTGAAAAGGATCCTATGGATCACTGAGTCTAACCTCTAGCAATGAAGAACAGGGGGAAATGAACTCTCAATCTCTGGCTCCGCAGTCAGACACCTAAACCACTGAGGAGTTGATTCACCAAATCCTTACTGATTCTTCTGTAACTTGCTATACTAAGCAATAGGATTTCACTTAATGAAATATAACCTGATTTAAAAGCAATATCTTGACTGTGTTTTTTTAATAGTTATGGCTACTTCTTATACCAGAATTGCATACTTTACACAAACAATATCTACATCTGATAGTTTTCAGTCTAAGATCCCTCTTAATGTCAGTCTTTTCACTTCTCCCTTATCAGAATCAGGATACAATGTTATGGTAAAATTTATTAATCCCACTCTAGGCAGTTTACATTGATAAAAACAACATTAGACAAACATACACAATTATCATAACAAGGAAAAAATATTATCTTTAAAAAAGCAGGCAGACCAAGAAATCAAAATAAAAGAAATTTTCTTTCTAGTGCATTAAACTAACATTATACTAGAAGGCTAGAGGGAGAATGTTCTTGAAAGCCATTGTGAACAGTGCTGTTTTCAGATGTCTCTTAGATAGCTCCAGGGATATGCATGGCACCAATGTGGGTGCCACCACCGAGAAGGCCCAGCTCCTCATCAGAGTCTTCCTAGCTATTCTCGGTGATGGCTCCTGGAGCTGTATTATTTGGCAACATCTAGTAATGCAGACAGATATGCTTTGGTAGAGACATTCCAACAGATAACAAGGTCCCAAACCATATAGGGCTTTGTATGTTAATGTTAACACCTTGTGCCTGACACGGAAATAAATGAGTAACTAGTGCAGATTGGCCAGAGCCAGGATGATGTTTGAATTTCCTCCCCCTGGTTATTAATCTGGCTGCAGCATTCTGGGCCCATTATAATCTCTGTATCAGGGTCAAGGGTACCCCCATGTAGAGAGCACTGCAGTAGTCAGTTCTTGAGGCTACCAATGTATGGACCAGTGTTGTCAGGGACCACGAGGGCATAACTGAGCAATTTAATGGAGGTGAAATATGGATTCTGATACTGCCTCAATCGGCTGCTCCAGATTCAGTGGCTGGGTAAATCAATGGCTGGGCAGGTGTTCAGCATTCTATCTAGTCGGGCTTCCTATCATCTCGGTCTGATAATATGGATGAGATGGAAGAATCTGTTTGTCCCATGACATATAGTCTTAGTTCCTGCCTATCTTGGTTGATAAAATCCAGAAGGATTAATTTGGCAGGTTCAGGTGGGTGGAAACTACATCAAGGGTAGTGTCTACTGCTTTGAAATAAGTAATGGAGCAAACTCCCCTGAATAATAATAATTTCATCTCAGAAACTCCCCTGAAGAACAACTTAAACTCAGAGATATTTGACAGTAGCTGCATTATTGCATATCTCTCTTTGAGGGCATTATAGTCAAATATATAACACAGATTCTAAAATAATTGTACAGTATTGTACTAACTACCAATATGCTTCCTGTCTGAAGACAAGCAGCAAGTTATGACGTTATAAAATAGAGTGTAACTCAGTGGAAGCAATATATTATGTGAGTCTTCTCTGCTGTAACACCCTGTTGGTAGAATGCCCTTGTAGGCCAAATCAAAAGGTGGATGTCCAATAAAGCTTTGAGGGCCTGGTTGCTATAACTTACAGTAATTATGTTTTAGTATCTGCACCAGCACACAGTTGTAAACTGTTACTGCTGTTCTAAATTGTTCTCCATATTGTTTAATGCTCACACCCCACCCTGAGGTCCTTGGATATAAAGGGAGATATAAATATCTTAAGAAACAAAACAAACAAACATAGTCCCCTATAAGACACAGATGCTATTTTATGAGGAGCTTTTGAAACCAGAGCTCCTAACTCCAGCACTAGAGGTCTCCACACCAATTGCCAGGCTTTCTGGTCATCTATTAGAGCGTCTCTCTAATAGATGGTCATGTGGCAGGCATGACTAGACACCGGAGCACACAAAATGCTATTACCTTTCCACACAGTGGTTCCCAATGTGAGGCCTATGCCCCACAGGGAGACTTCAATTCCCAGAAGCCTAAGTCAGTACATTGGCTGATCTGTGCTTTCAGAAATTGGCTTAGGCTTCTGGGAATTGAAGTCCAAAAGCCAAAGGTTCCCACTGTAGTGGTACCTAGTTATTTATTTGCAATTTCTTGTTTTCAAGCTGCTAGGTTGGCAGGAGCTGGACAGGAGCTCACATTGCCATGCAGTACTTGGGTCTCAAACTGCTGACCTACTGATCTTCCAGTCGTTAAGTTCAGCATTTTAATTTTCGAGAAGGGGGTTCTTTACTATGAAGTAAAAATGAAGTAAAACTGATCTTTTTTTTTCTTTGTGTTAAGTTTAAAAGTAATGAAAAATGTTTTTTTTAAAAAAAAAAACACCTTGATTTGCCAAAAGTCAGAATCAACTTGATAGCATATCATCATCACTATGATTATAACAACACAGGACAATTGGATTTACAGTAAGGTTACAATCCAACCTCTCTTTATCAGGAGCATAAAACAGAGATTAAGAAGCAGATTTTATTGAAAGGTTTTGCAGGCTATGCTAATTAATTTATGATTAAAGAATGTTAAGCTACACTTAGTCATTGAAGACTAATTGATAATACAATCTTTAATTGCATGGCCTCATTATTTTGTAGCAGTAGATATTTCTGTATTTAAAAGTATTCTTAATGTCATGTACAGTAGTATATATGACATAATGCACTTTACTACCTATTATAACTATGAATCCTTCATCATCTTCATTATTACTGCATAAAATAATAAATTCAACATAAAACTAATGGGATAAGTCATATTCAGTGCTTAAGAAATAAAGCTCTGTTTAAGAAACAAATGCTCTCTGTATAGTTCTTTGCAGAAGCATTGCATGTGTGGACATTCCGTGAGGCAATTAATACTTTATTAAAGAATGAAACTTTAGCTTCAGTTAAACTTGTTAATAATTCATCTTTTAACACTAACTGCACATCTTTTGAAATGGTCTGTCTTGTATCAATTTGCATCTCTGACTCTATCTTTAGCCTTTTTAGTGGCTTAAATATAACATCTGAACAGGACCTGAATGTATGTGTTTTGTTAAATACAGTATGTAACTAAATAAACAAAATAATATATAAAAATGAAGTTATTTTGTTTCTGCGAGAAACAGACAGTACAGTACATGCTGCATAAACATTTTACTTCTTATAAATGAAATACTGAGAAATAATTATGTTCGATTCCCGAGTACTGCAGGACGAATGAGCTCCCGTCTTTGTCCCAGTTTATGCCAACCTAGCAGTTCGAAAGCAAGAAATTGCAAATAAATAAATAGGGGACCACTTCGGTGGGAAAGTAACAGCGTTCCGCGCACTCCGGTGTCTAGTCATGCCTGGGCCACATGACCACGGGAACATCTGCAGAAGCAAACAGTGCTGCCTCTTCGGCTTTGAAACAGAGATGAGCACTGAACCCTAGAGTCGTATACGGCTGGCTTTCAAGCAAGGGAAACCTTTACCTTTAGATAGTAACAATAACCACTATTCAAATAAAATATAACATGTTTTCCACTGTTAAACTGTCCATGTATTCTATTAATAATAATCCAAAATTTTGTCCTAAATTAACGCCCCAGGATAATACTGTTTCCTGAAAAGTACTACAACAGATGTAGGACATTATTTCATAAGACTATCTGAGTAGAGAATCAATATCTTACAGTATTTTCCCAAGCGAACTGAGGAAAAACCCCATTGTGACAGCTATGTGAAAAGAAAAGGTACAAGTATTCTCATCGTATAAGAAATTGGACATTTTACTCAACATACTCAGTGAATACTGATAAACTGTTCATATTTCACATTATCTTAGGAAATCCAAGGCACATTTTCTAGTGGAATACACTGAATATGAGTACAATATCATGAATTCACTCTCTATAAAAGCTCTAATACCTACCAAAGCAGCATTACCAACAACTTTATAAAACCTATTCTATACTAACCTAAACAGCATTCAGAAACATATCACATTTTACTACGTTAAAATTATATTTTTTCTAACCTAAAATAAAGCATGACTTTTTAGAGCTGTTCATTATGCCAGAAAAACAGTGTTATTTGCACTAGAAAAAATGCATCTATTTCCAACAGCAACTTCAATTATACTGCAGCTTTGTCCTTACACACAGAAAAATTAATAATCATACCATTAATTCAAAATAATTGCCTATAATCAGCAGGAAAGCATTCAGAACCTTTTTCCTTACTTGCATAAAGTGTTGACAGTCCTACTGCCCAATGCTGTTTACAACGTTATATTTATTGAACTGCATGTCAATGATAGTTTAATTATTTATATTGTCACTGTAATTGTAGCTGCCTTGTATACCAACTGGACTAGTACACACTTGATCTGAAATCTGTGATATGCCTAATGAACATATTCATATTTTTAAATAATTCAATAGAAAAAGTTAGATTATTATAATGCTAAATTAAGGAAGCATATTCAATGTGTATAAGAGTAAAGACTTCATTATTAAAAATGCCTAGGATTTTAGTACTGATTTTAGCTATATTTGGGTTGCTGAACCCAAATATGAAACCAGTTTTTCTCTATCTGCTCTACTTTTTTACCGTGCAGTTGTATGAGAAATGTGCAGTTCTAACTCCATTTTGTGCAGTTCTAAATCACATATACAAAGATTGGTTCCTGTATATTTACCCTATTGTCATTCGATGAATGAGGCTGAGCAAAAAGCCTGGACTTCATTTGTTGCAATTGTTGGAAATTTTCTAAGCAAACGCAAAGCTGAAAACTATGTTGAACTGGTAAATGAGATGCTTAACAGTTTCAAATCCCTTGGGTGTAACATGACTATTAAGGTGCACTATTTTCACAGTCACTTAGACCGTTTTCCTGAAAATTTAGGAGACACCAGTGAGGAACAAGGTGAAAGATTTCACCAGGATATTAAAACTATGGAGGACCGCTACCAAGGAAGATGGGATACCCACATGATGGCAATTACTGCTGGAGTTTAAAAAGGGACTGTTCCAAAATACACTCAAGAATGTCATGGAAAAGAAGCTTCCGAAGTGTTCAGTGACTAGTTGGTTTCATCAATGACTTTTTTCTCTATCTCTGTATATAATAATATTTGTATAATATAATAATTAAAATTCCATGTTGTTTTTTATTTGTTCCTATGGATTTAACTTAAGATAGAGTAACGTATATTTCACTAAAATGTTATATCTTAGAAATTTGAGCTCCTAGGCAAAAACTAATGTCATACTGTATTTTAATTCAGGGGATCAAATTCATATGAAATCAGCTCAAAAAAACCCTGCACCAACACCACTGTTGGCCTGTGTTATCATACACACAGTTCTCAAAACTGTGAATTTATGTATGCAGAGATCACATCCCAATTCTTTGCAGCAAAAATGTTATAAAATATATAGAATTAAGAAAAAGCCCTTAATCCCATTGTTCATTTGCAAATCTATGTACACAGAACCAGCCTCTTTAAGTGCTAAATTTAAAAAATTAAATAAACAAAAGAAAATTGTTGGGAGTAGAATAGATCTGCACAAGAAGCTAAATATGAGAAGGGAAGGGAAGCAGTCAAAATGAATGTGAAAGCTTTTGAGCAAAATACTCCACAACTCTTTGGCTCTTTTTGTGTATAGCCTAAGGTTTATCATATTATTCTTTCCCTGGAGAAAAAAAACTGTATACTGTAATGGCAACAGGCCATAAATGAGACCCAATTGTAAATATTTTAATAAAGTTTCTTTACCTATAGGTAAGGCATGCAAAATGCAAACACTGCAACAAAGAAATGCAAGGCCTAGTGGCCCTAATGAAACATCATGAGAAGTTCTGTGATGAAGATGAAAAAAGGAATATGTTTGAACAGGCAGGACCTTCTGGTTGGTAAATGTTTTCATTTCATCATATTTCTTAAAAACTGCCTTGAGGAAATGTCATGTTTGAGCAAAATTATATTTGTTAATTTTATTATTACTGCATGTTACTGTCATTTTTGTGGAGTCACCAGACACATCCACCAGCTGAGAAAATGACCTCCAGGAAAAATGTGTGCTCGGATACAAGATGATGACAACGACTGCCATTTTGATACAGTTGGTATAAAGAAATAAGGTGAAACAAGCAAATGGGAGGGGGCAATCCTAAGTGGCAGAGAATACAATGAGTAATACTAAATAAGTAGAAATAGTATCTATACCTATAAAATGGTGTGTTAACCGTTGGAATGTGACAAAGGATATTGCACCAGGCCCCACTAGCCCGTAATGGGCCTCCGTTCACTCGCCCGAACCCGGTTCGCAGGTAACTGTCAGGTTTAAATTTTCGGCCGGGGGGCAGGAGCCCCCTGGATGCAAACAAAAAAAGGGAACTTCAATTCCCAATGTTCCTTTCGCCGCGCCGCACCAGAGCCAATCAAGCTGAGCGGCACAAGCAAATGGAACGTTCGAAAACGCGGCACAGCCAATCAAAATGAAGCCACAGGGAAAAAACCGCTGCACAAACCGAAAACACAAACGCCAAACTACAATCCCCAGCGTCCTGCGTGCCATGAGCGTGCAGAATGCCGAAGAAGCTGGCGCGCGAAAAATAAAAACACAAACCCACACCATGAGCGCAAGTCCGCCGCAGGCGGGCGCAGCGGCCCCCCAAAAACCCAAGCCCTGAAAACACCCAAACCCCAACGCCACTCAAACCCCGACATCACTAAACCATGCAAACCCGCCAGCCTTCTTGCACGGAGCAACGGGGAAGAGAGGGACACCCTCTCCCCCACGCTGCCCGGTCGAAGACACGGCGAGCCCAGTGAGACAAACTCGCTGGAAAAAAATCCAAACACCCCCCCAACCGCTGCAAAAATCGCCGTGGCGGCAGCAACCAAAAACAAAACAAAAAAGGCCAGCAAGCAAACCCCCACCCCCAAACACACAAACCCCAACCCAGCCCGGGCCACGGCAATACCCCCCCCAAACGCTGCATGAAGCGACGAAGCAAACCCCCACCCCCAAACACACAAACCCCAACCCAGCCCGGGCCACGGCAATACCCTCCCCCAAACGCCGCATGAAGCGGCGAAGCAAACCCCCACCCCACAAACACACCCACCGCAACCCAGCCCGGGCCACGGCAATACCCCCCCCCCCAAAATGGCACATGAAGCGGCGATGGTATTTCCGCGGGCCAGCCATCAAGACTGGCCCACGAAAATACCCAAAACACAAGTCAAAAACAGACGTAAAAATGCAAAAATATTTTTAAAAAACGAAAAACATTCAAAAACGCACACACAGAAACCCCCACCCAAAACCCTAAACACACAAAGAACGCCCCCCCAAACCCAAAACAACCCCCCTAAAAAAACGGAGAGAGCTTACTATTAGACATCTTGCCTCAACGACAACAGGAACTGAAATGAAGATAGGAAGAGACTCACCGGAAGAAGCAATATACAAAAATTGCTCAACACCACCACCCAGTGGCCAAAAGAGAAAAAACATCCAAAAATATTGAAACTAATAAGATTAATTCCAAAATTAATCAAATAAATTATAAAAACATTCAAAAATAATCACACTAATCTCAAAAAATATTTCAAAAAAACCCAGAAACTTTTCACTCAAAAGAAACCAAACCAAAAAATAAAAAATGCATAAAAATAAAGATTTAAAAAACCAAAATTAAATTTTAAAGTAAAAATCTTTAATTAACATTAAATAAATTAAATTAAATTAAAATTTGCATAAACATAAAACAAAAATCTTCCAAAACCAATTTAAAGAGGCCGGCACTGAGGAAGCCGGCACGCAAAAAACAAAAACCACTGGGAGCACAAGTCCACCACAGGCGGACACAGCACCTCGAAGCCACAAAATCACAAAACCTTTCAACACCATTTAAAACAGCCCGGCACCATTTGTTCAAGAAAAAACAAACAAACCCTTTACTATCCAACACAATTTTAAAAAGCCCGGCACCACCGGGCAAAATATGCTAGTAAATAATATAATAACAGCAAGCATTGACTTTTTAATTTAGAAGTATCCATTTATCCAACATAAAAATCTCTGGAAACAATCCACTTTTGAGATCACCATCCTCCTGTTTTATAGTTTCAGAGTTATCTGTTCAGGAAGGTGTTTCAGTCACATCCTATACATTACCTAAAATAAAGAAAAAAGCTGACCACTCAGGTACCACCATAGATAAATTTGTGATAATAATCAGCAGATTTTTAAAAGAATGCTTGTTTTTCAAGATTCTGATCAAACAAGATGAATACAAAGATGAGTTAGCTACAGAGGACAGAATATTAAGTTTTTCATGTGTGGCCTGGGCTCATAGTCTAAGTTTTCAAAAGATAATTTGTTTAACCACATAATTTATTTAAACATGAATGTTGGGGGGGAGGGGTGTCGGTATGCTGAGCTGAGCAGATCGAGTTTTTGTCGCTTGTAAAGGAGAGCCATGAGAAATGGATTAAAAGTGAGGTAAAAGTGCTTAAAAGAGCTTGAAAAACGTTTATAGTATTGCTTTAGATACTGTCAACGCTTGGACTCAATTTGGAGGAGCTACTGTTTAAAGAAGTTATTAGTGATCTGCCGCTGAACAACGGATTAAGAGACCCATGTCTGGCTTGAAGCGCTTGTTTGATCTGGCAGCTTCTGGAGCGAGGCATAAGGAGATGATACCTTGTCAACCGTGTATGTTGAAGTTTCATTTTTCTCGCCTGGAATTATTTGATGTTGGAGGCAGCCGGATCGGAAGAGGCTTCTTAATGGGAATGCAGGCAAGTGGGTAAAAGAAAATTGAGAGAAGAATGGTGAGCAGCGGGGTGCCGAGCGGTGCAGTGTGTGGAGGACAAGCCCCTGTATGCATTAACTTTTGTTTATTTTGTGCCGGCGGAGCCCTGCAGAGTGTTGAAGCGGAGTCCTACAGAGTTTATGGAGCCTTGGCAGTGAAAGGAGAAATTGCTGGGTCACTGAAACAGTCGTTTGGAGGAGGCAGCTGGATCGGAAAAGGCAAGCAGGCAAGCGGGCAAAAAGCAGGCAAAAAGTGAGAAGTAAACGGCGTGCTGTGGAACGCTGTGGGGTGGCAAGCCTCACGAGCATCGAACCCTGCTTACTTTGTGCCAGCGGAGCCTTGCGGAGCTTATGGTGCCTGGGCAGTGAAAGGGGTAAAACCTGTTGGGTTAGATCGGGGAGTGCGGAAGCAAACCTCAGTCAGCTCTGCAGGCACCAAACTGACTTGGTGTCTATTTATTTATTTCGTTTTGTGGCAGAGCTGCTTGCGGTGGAGATGTGCCTTTTTCCTGATTCCTGAGTTTTGGGAGCCTCACTATTCAATTGTCACTGAAGATCATCTGTTGTTAGTAAAGTTTGAACTAAATTGAGCTAGTTTGGATTAATCTGGACTAATTGTGTTGATTACACGAGCCAAAAACTTTTGCTGTTCTTTCTCTCTGTCTCTGGAAACTTTGGACTATAACTTGAGCTACATAGCATATTAAAGGTTTCCAACCGTTAGTATTTGAACTGTACTGAACTGCTGTAGGATCAGCTAAAAGCCTGTTGACTAGTCCTCTAAAGTGTGTGAGCTGGAACATTTTGAAGAACAAGAGGAGATCGTGGGGAGAAAGCACTGAAGAAATAAGAACTCTTAGGACTCTGGTTACTTGTTGAGCTTTGCTGCCTTTCCTGTAATTTACATTGTTTGTGACAGTAGAAGAAAGTAATTAAGGGGCTTTTGTTGTTGTCCTTCATACTAATTTCTCTTTAATTTTTGTATGCTTCTAAGAAAGCTTTACTGACCTTGAAGTGTAGATAGAGAATTGGTAACTGATACAAGCTAACCTTGAGCTGTCTGCCTCTGGCGTTTGTTTTTGCCAAAGTCCTGCATGTGCATTTTGTCTTCTGATTAACTTTCATTACTTACACCTGCCACACATAGATTTTCTGCATAGTATTACATGTGCAAGTTCTTGTACAACTAATCAAATCTAATTTAATTCCTTATACAGGTTGTATACAGGTTGTAACATTGAAAGGGTAATTAGTGTGTACTATATAATAGGGTGAATGAGTCGTAAAGTGAAGAATAAAATAACACAACAAAAAATAGATATAGATCTAATTTGGATAAGAACAGGCAGGTTGGAAAGGACAGGTGTAAACGAAAGAAGGCGATCTTTGAAAGAAGAAATTAAGGAGATACAGGAACTAGAGGATCTTCGTGTTAAATTTGATCAGTATAGATTTCAACAACAAAGGACATTAGATTACCAGGAGTTCAATCAGGACTTGCAGCAAGAGGTTAGTTGGCAGGAAGAACAAATCTTACAGGAAAAGATGGACAAGGATAGTGAAATGCAAGTGGTTAAGAAAAAGAAGAACATAAAAAAACTAGACTCTGATGACCAATTAAAAATAAAAATGACTAAAGAAATAGAGGAAATAGTAATAGATAGGGAAGATGATGAAAAGGGTAGTATTGAAGAAGGTATTGATAGACTGGAAGGCTTTTTGAACACAAAATTTGAAGCCTTGGAAAAGCAAAGACTCAGGGACAATCAAGATTTTATGAAACTGCAACAGGACAGTTTAGAAAAGTTTCAGCAAAGAATATTAGCAATGGTTGAAGGTGTAGTAGAGACCAATCGAAAACAAACTCAAAATATCATGAAGGAAGTGGTTGAGATAAAGGATGCAGCAAATATTAATAGAAAAGAAATTGAAACACTAAGTAACAGGGCAGAAGTGTTGCAAGAGAAAATTAAATTGATGGAAACAAAACTAGAGCATCATGGAAAAGCCTTAGAACTTTATGAAGATCAATCTAAAAGACAGAATGTAATAATTAAAAATATTGTGGAAGTCACCCCTGATCAGTTAAAGCAAAGAATTGTATCCTGGTTAAACGATTTAAACTCAGATAAAAAATTCACAACTGATGACATTATTAGTGCATATAGATTGGGAAATAGGAAGAATAAGGAAACAAATAGAAATGTTTTAGTAAGATTTGCCAATGAAGGCCTGAAATTCAGCATGTTGTCACACATAAGAAAGGTTGGTTCAAAGGCTTTGAAGCTAGATGGTAATGATATTGAAATTTATCATGACCTATCAATTGAAGAACGAATTTGGCGCAAGCAGATTAAACCCATCACAAAAAAATTAAGAGATAAAGGGATAAAATACAATTGGAAACCACCACGACAATTGAGATTTACACATGATGGGAAAAGTAGCTTGATTAAAGAAGCATCAGTTGCTCTGGATGTCCTGGTAGATGCTAAAATTGTTGAATATAAATCAAAAGACTGGGATGAATTGAAGGAAGCTCTAATAACCTCGGGATTTTATGAGAACTGTAGCTCTGAAGTGGGTTAGTGATTTATCAAAATTAGTTATGGTATGAATTATTACAAACTGTTAACTGCGACAACTGGGATGCTCGCTCGGTAATCTTGATACATCCCCCCCTCCCCTCCTTGTCACTCAAGGGCTTTCTTTTTCTTTCATTAAGGTAGAAAGGGCGGGGAGGTTGATTGGTTATAAATGTTTCAAAATATGTCATGTCTATTTTTCGTAAGTTTTTATGTTAATTTTTTCTTGTTGGTTGTGGGGTATCACCTTCATGTTTGCTCTCTATCAAGAAGTAACTATATACAAAAATTCTCATCATTTTCGGAGACGTATGGTTTTTTGAACTTATGGAACACACAACAAAGGGTAGATATTGACAATATTGATAATGGTTCGAGTATTAACATGGAATATGAAGGGCTTGGGGTCCCTAATAAAGAGAAAACGTATCGAAGCAGCAATTAGAAGAAGTAAGCCAGATTTAATATTCCTCCAAGAGACACATCAAAAAAATGAAAAAGTTAACAATTTAACATTGAATTGGATAGAAAATTATGAGAAGGCTTGTGGAACATCCAAGGCAAGGGGTGTAGCAGTATTAATCTCAAAAAGGATAGGTTTTGTAAAATTAAAAACTATTATTGATCCCGAAGGAAGGTATATAATAATAAAAGGTTTGATAGATGGTTAAGAAATTTTGTTGGTTAATGTTTATGCCCCAAATCAGAAACAAGATGAATTCCTATATACATTACATCAGATTATAATGAAGGAAAATACTAATAAAATAATAGTGGCAGGAGATTTTAATTTGATTAAATCAGATTCTGATTCATCAAATGTTTTGAGACAAAAAATTGGAACCAAGAAAATATCAGAATCATGGATGCAACAAATAGGACTATATGATGCGTGGTCTGAATTAAAAGGTAATGAAAGTGGATATACGTATTACTCACAAGTCCACAATTCATATTCAAGAATCAATTATGTCATGGTTACAAATAATTTAGTTAAGACACTAGAAAATGTGGAATTAGGGATTTTTAGAGAATCAGATCACGCAAAAATGATAGTAGATCTAAAAATATCTGATAAAAGGAAAAATAATAAGATTAATTGGAGATATGATTCAAAAAATTTTAACAAACAGGAAGACAAAGAGAAAATAATTAAAAATTGGGATGAATCTTGGTATTTTAATGATACAGATGAAGTATCAGATAACATTCTGTGGGATACAATGAAATCAATATTTAGGGGTGAAAGTATCAAACTTGCTAGTATTAAGAACAAACAATATAAGGAGAAACAAAAATATATAGAAGAAGAAATTGAACGACTTCAGAAGGAACATATAAGGACCAAAGAAAAAAACATATTTGACAAACTGCAACAATTGAAAACAGAATTAACTGGAAAGGATATTGAAAGTGTTAAAAGGAATTTAATTTATTTAAAAAGAAATTATTTTGAGTATAACAATAAAAAATTCCAAAATGTTGGCAAGAGCTGCAAATGAAAAAAAGGAAAAAAGAGAAATAAGAATATTAATTGATAACCAAGGAAATAGATGTAATAAAACGAAGGAAAAAATAGAAATCACCACACAATTTTATCAAAATCTTTATTCAGAAAAGAAATTAGATGTAGAAGTGGCATCGGATTATATTAAAAACTGGACTAAAAGCAAGGTGAGTCAGGAACACAAACTAATAATGGAAGCTCCTATTACAGAAAAAGAGGTTTCAACAACTATAGACAAGTTAAAAATAGGAAAGGCACCAGGAGAAGATGGACTAGCGTCAGAATTTTATAAAGAATTCAAAAAAAATGATAGTTCCAAAAATTACTAGAATTTTTAATTATGTATTAGATGGAGGAAAGTCCCCTGACTCATGGTATAAATCGATAATAATCTTAATTCCTAAGGTTGGGAAAGATCAAGAGAGAGTGGAGTCTTATAGACCCATTTCATTATTGAACCAGGATTTAAAAATCTTCATGGCAATACTTGCAAATAGAATGAATAGATTTATGGGAGATTATATAAATATTGACCAAGCGGGAAATCAAGATACTTATCAGACATAACAAGGAGAGTGGTAGCATTAATGCATACTGCAGAACAGAGTAAAGAAGGAATCGAATTATTGTCTTTAGACATATAGAAAGCGTTTGATTCTCTCCAATGGTTTTCCATTAAAGAAATAGTGAAAAATTATGGATTTAGCTCTAAATTTACAACAGTAATTGATAATTTATACCATCAGGGCTGTGCGCAAATAAAAGTAAATGATGTATTTACACGAGATATAAGGTTAGGAGCTGGTACAAAGCAGGGTGATCCGTTGTCTTCAATTTTGTTTATAATGGCTATCGAAATGTTTGCAAACGTAATTAGAGAAGACTTAGATTTAAAAGGGATAAATGATAATAAAATTAATTTGTATGCGGACGATACCTTGCTCATTGTAAAGGAACCACAAAATGCATTAATTAAAATACAATCTCATCTAGGAAACTTCCAAGATGCAACTGGCTTAAAAGTAAATTGGGATAAGTCAGAAATAATTATTTTAATACAACTATGGAAACTCAGAATAAATTAAGAACACTTTCAATATTAACATCAAAAGTAATATAAAATATTTAGGAATAAGAATATCTAATCAGTATGATGAACTAAAAAAATTAAATTTTGAAACATTGATAAAAGAAATAAAAGAATTGCTAATTCGATACAAAAAAATAAAATTATATTGGTTTGGAAGAATAGCGCTGATTAAAATGAAGATAGTCCCCAAAATTAATTATATATTTGAAACATTACCAGTAGAAATTAAAGATAAGGATCTCAAGAGATTACAAAATTTGTTAAATGATTATTGTAGTGATGGTAAAAGACCAAGGATTGTAAAGACATTGTGGTATAAAGATCAGAAAAGTGGGGGGTTAGGTTTACCAGATATTAAAAAATACTATATAGCATATCAATTGAAAAACATTCTAAATTTTTTAATGCACAAAGACACATTATGGGAAGGCATTGGTATGAAAGAATTACACAAAGTTGGAAAAGTAATACTTTTAGGTAAGGACAAAGTTAAAATTAACAATGATAATAAAATTTTAAAAAGTTTGTTGAATGTTTGCCATTCTGTTAAAAATAAACTTGCTCCGGGAACTTCACCCATAATAGAATTAGGGGATATAAAATCCTTTCCAATACTATTAACTAGTAAGAACAAATTGCTACTTCAAATTAATCAAATAGAGTTTCTAAAGGATTGGATAGATTTTTGTAAAAATAAAGAAAAAAAGATAAATTGTTTACGCAAATGAACTTAACCTGGATTCAAGTAGCAGCAATTAATAATTGGAACTCTCATATAGCCACTGAATCAGATCTAAACAGAGGTTTAACTGAGTTTGAAAAATTAGCATGTAATGTTAGGTCTGGGAAAATAGAATTAAAAGGGTTAATTGGTAAAATATATAAATTGCTAATTGATATGGATTACACCAATGATAGTATGAGAGAGACATGGGAAAGCGAACTAAATATAAAATTAGTGAAGAAAGTTGGAAGTTAAAATGGAAAAATAGAGTAATGAGAAATTTATCAATTAGAATAAAAGAACACAATTATAAAGTATTGTGGAAATGGTATCTAACCCCAGCAAAAATAAAATTGATGAATCCAAAGGAATCTAGTTTATGCTGGAATTGTAAAAAAGAGACTGGGACTTATCTCCATATGTGGTGGGAGTGTGAAAGAGTGAAAGGTTTTTGGATGTTAGTGGAAAACGAGATAACAAAAATGTTTGGTACCCGTATTAAACTGGATGCACCAAGTGTGTTGATACTTGAGTTTGGTAATGTCATTTCAAATCATTATAATGCAGATTTGCTATCTATTTTAATAGTGAATGCAAGAATTTGTATAGCTGCTAAGTGGAAGGGAGGAGAGTAAATAAAAATTGAAGATTGGTATGTTCAAAATTGGACAACAGCATTAAATGACAAACTTACATGCGAAATAAATATTAAAAAAGGTATCGCGAGTAAAAATAAATTTTATGAGATTTGGAAGCCCTTCCTAGATCATACTATAACTAAAGGCAAAGGGAGCAAGCCTCCTATGGATCATTTATCATTTTGGAATGAGAGTTAAATGTTTGTGTGTACATTTTATTATTGGTTCTTCTAGAGAACGTATAACCTGTCTCTGATGGATATCATTAATGTTAGACTAGATAGAGTAACTATAAGAGTATTTAACTTTGTAGCGTTAAATTGTATTTTCCTTTCTTTTTTTCCTTCTCTTTTTCTTTCTCTTTGTTTGTGCTGGTGAGTACACATATGTTGTCTTCTGTTTTTAATTAATAAAATATTTTTAAAAAATTGTAACTGAGTAATAACAACCCTAGTAGGGCTTTCAAGGTAAGTGTGGGCCTCGTTTTCCGCGAGGGGAGTGACAGGTGGGAACCATTGCCACCGACGCAGCTGCCCTCATAGTCGTTGAACCATTAGGAACCTTTGTGGCTGCTGGGTGGTTGAGGTTGGTCTGTAATTTTTATAATGTATGTGTTATTTTTTATGTGATTTTTCCAATTGAAATCTTATGTATGATATTATGCTTATATGTATTGTATTCTTGTTACTGTAAAAAAAATAAACATGAATGTTTAAACAAATACAAGAATACATATGCTATTATGTTATAGTTTATAGTTTTAGCTAAATAAAACTATTTAAATTGTTATTATTAAGGCAAGGATTATTTTTGTCCTTCCAATAAAGTACAGCATGAAAACTGTCCAAATATAAATGATTAACCTGTTAAATTGAACATAGTTCACCTCACAATAATTTCATAATTATCTATTATCTGTTCCTTGTTCCTATGAAATGTTACTTGTATTAAATATACAAAAAGTAGCTAAAATGTTATAACCAAGTGTACATAGGTTAAAAGAAAATACTATCTCAACCACTAGACTCACGACCTGACATATTTATCAGAGAAGAAAAGAAGCTAGTTCTGAGACAGTACATGCAGTTTATCATGTGTTTTGGGAAAAGATTTAGACATTAGACTGGAATTGACAAAATATATTGTCATAAAGTATTTACCACAGTTAACCTCATTCAGACTTGAACATTTAGGAAAAAAGAGCTTTAAAATAGCTTATACTGTATATAGTAAGTGTGAATTCCTTTATTCATATTATCTGTGCTACTACCATTAGATGGCACTATAGGTCAACCAAAATATTACATTACAAATTAACATTTTGAGGACTCTCCAAAGAGATAGCCTTGTTAGTCTGTAACCTGTGGGCCTATCTGCACAGGAAAAGCTTCTAATCTGAACTGAAATACAGTACATTTTATTTCACACTTGAACAATCCTTCTATTCAGACTGGAGATGTTTATTCTCCCATGACAAAGGAGACACTGGTTTTTTGGATTGCTTCAATTTATCCTCCCTTTGATGCTTGACATGAAAGTGAAAGGACCACCCCATTGCACTTTTACATATTTATTTATTTATTATTTTATTTTATCATATTTCTAGCGACGCCTCCTCGCCAAGGCGACTCCGGGCAGCCCACAAGTAAAAACAATAAAAATACAAAAACATTAAAGAACATTAAAACATTAAAACTTATTTGAAGTTAAAAATTTAAAAAATTTCTTTCAAGAAATCCCAACAGTGCCAGATCCTGGACTTCCAAAACTGAGCACTCAGATAAGCCAACCCAAAGTGGCTGTCTCCCCGGCCGGCCCCCACACCTGTTGCGCGAGCCAGGTCTTCAGGCCCCTGCGAAAGGGTAAAAGCTCTGCCTGGAGACAGAGTTCAGTTGGTAGGAGGTTCCACAGGGCCAGAGCAGACACGGAGAAGACCCTCTTTCTTGTGCTAGACAGAGATCCTCTCTAGCCGATGGAACTATGAGAGAGCCTCTCTGGTCCGCTCTGGTGGGATGGGCCGATGTCCTTGGGGTGATGCGGTCTCTTAAGTATCCTGGCCCACTACCATGTAGGGCTTTAAAGGTAATCACCAGCACCTTGAATTGCACCCAGAGGCACACTGGTATTTTACTCCTATTTATTCCGGGCGACATGTGAAAAAAATGCACCAGACGAAGCATCCAATGCATCCCATTGTATCTACAACTGCACTGCATCATTTAGGAAATTAATTAAAAAACACTCAATGAAAGTATAGGAAGGGGTTTCTCCATTGTCCATTTTAATGCCACAACCCACTTCATATTTCGGAGAGGTCTGGCCTCTAATTGGATGCAAACGAAGACTACACAGGCTACAGAAAAAGAAAATTGGCAGCATGCCAAAAAAATCTATAAATTTCAAAGATGTGTTTAATTTCCTCTACTATCAATAAGACTTTAAGTTCAATTGACAAGTCTTGTATAGAATTGCACTAGTAGAGGTAAAGGTCACCCTTGCTTGAAAGCCAACTGTATCCAACTCTAGGGTTCAGTGATCATCTGTTTACAGCCAAAGAGCCAGCGCTGTCTGCGTATGCAGACATTTCCATGGACATGTGGCAGGCATGCCTCAGCACCAGAGTGCACCGAACACTGTTTACCTTCTCATTGAAGTGGTACCTATTTATCTATTTGCAATTTCTTGCATTCCAACTGCTAGATTGGCAAAAGTTGGGACAGAGACGGGAGCTCATTCCATTGCACAGTACTCAGGTCCCGAACTGCTGACCTGCAAACCTTACAGTCGTCAAGTTCAGCATCTTAACCACTTGAGCCACCAGAGTCTTAATTCTGGACTGGTGATGCCCATACTTCCTATATAGTGATGTAAACAGAAGATTAGATTTTAAATGGTAATGTTACCACACAGTATCATACTCTCTCAGCACATTATGTAACATGGCTATTGTTAGATTATAAATCTTAGGTTCAAATTTTTAGTACTGTAGTTCCTTTTTAATGCATGATGTTTTACATTAAAGTAGTAGGTTCTGTCACTAGACTATAAAGTAATACAGCACCTAATCCCTAGACAACAGCGAAAATTGAGAAAAGGGGGGGGGTGTTTTGCAAATCTCTCTAGCTCTAAATATTAAAACAGAAGTGTGAAAATTAAATCTATGGAAAGCAAAAACAACTCATCTTGCTGAATAGATGAATGCCAAAGCGTGTCTCCCAGAGGGAAAAGTTTCTGACTGAACAATCTGGAAGTCATTTCACATACTTTGAAGCAAAGCAGAATCAAAAACCAATAAATTAGAATGGGGTCACTTAGATACACTTTCTTCATATTCTATGAATGTGAGAAAATCAATGTGCATATAATTTATATGCATATAATTTATGCCCTACCACATATTCAAAAGATCTAGTAAATGGAGAAGATAACTTTATCAAAATAGCTTGTTCCTGTTCAAAAATAGTCCAGTAATTTTAACCTTTTGCTTTGAATTTTACAAATACTTCATATTATATCCAGATTTTTAAATTGTGGCACACTCTTAAAAGAAGAAAGGAAGCTGCTAAACAATGAGTCAAGACTTACAGAAATTCTACTCATTCTGTGTTGTGTCTTTTTTTACAGTTGATAACCAACTGAATTCAATCATCTTTGTTTGTCAACTTAAAAGATAAAACAAATATATGAGATAGACTCATTACATGCAAAGCGAGATAGTTCAAGCCTTACTTTGTTGTATTGATTCTTATGACTTACAGCTTGTGAAAACCCCAACCCCCCCAATCTCATGTACCGTATTTTTCGCCATATAAGACGCTCCGGCATATAAGACGCACCCAATTTTAAAGGAGGAAAATCTAGAAAAAAAAGATTCTGAACCAAATACTGTACTAAAATATTTTATATCAACTGTATAAAGTAAACAGCAGTTTAAGAACAATTTTATGTCAACCATGTAACATATTAAGAACAATCTTTACTCTCATTAACAGTCAGTAAAGTCAGTAAACAGTGAAAGTAACAAAAATCAGTCTGTAATGTTTTTATTCGAACCCCAAGAATTCCTCTTCTTCGCTGCTATCAGAAATGAGGAAGGACAGATCCTCGCAGTCATTGTCATCACTTTCTTCCTCACTGGTGTCAAATAAGACATCGTCTTCTGTTCCGTCCAAGGCATTACTAATGCCACACTTCTTGAAGGATTTTACAACAATGTCCTCCTTCACGGAGTCCCATGACCTTTTAACCCATTCACACACTTGTGTGATAGTGGGCCTCTTCATCCGCCCAGTAGGCGTCAGATCATGGTTCCCAGCTGCCATCCAGGTGTTCCACTCCTCACGCATCAGAACTTTGAATGGCTTGTTAATGGAAACGTCCAGAGGTTGCAGCTGGCTAGTGAGGCCACCAGGAATCACAGCTATTTGGGTTTTAACTTCCTTAAAGTTCTTTTTAGTATTTTCCGTAATGTGCGCTCTAAACTGGTCAAGCACCAACAAGGAAGATTTCTTCAGAAGACCGCCAGGACGTTTGGACCACACTTTGTCAATCCACAGCCTCATGCCATTTTCGTCCATCCACCCTTTATCGTGAACATGCACGACGACTCCCCGTGGGATTGTTTCTTTTGGGAACGTTTTCCTTTTAAAAATCAACATCGGAGGCAGTTTGGTACCATCGGCACAGCAGGACAGCACAACCGTGTAGTGGGTTTTCTCATGCCCTGAGGTTTTTACGGTTATGGTTTTTGTTCCTTTGTTATCTACGGTTCTGTTAGATGGCACATCAAACGTTAGCGGGACTTCATCCATGTTCCCGATCTGGCTAATTTCAAAGTTATTCTTCTTCCTCGCATCAATAACAAACTTGTGAAAAGAAAGAATCTTTGATTCGTATTCCTTAGGCATTTTTTGTGCAATTCTGGTTTTGGTGCGCATAGAAAGGCCAGATCTCTTCATAAATCTATAGCACCACGATGGTGATCCGGTGAAATCCCGAATGCCTTTCTCCACAGCAATACGTCTGGCCTCATAGATTATTATTTTTGTTGAGACAGAAAGTCCATTTTGCCTGTGATGTGCGATCCACTCCTTCACTTCCACCTCTAACTCTGGCCACTTTGCAGTTGGTCCACGTAAGGTGTGCTTGCCTTTATCCAACTTTTGGAGCTGATCCTCCTGTTTCCTCCACTCTTTTATCATTTTCTCAGTTGGAGGTGGCCCGAAGTGTCTCTCTGCTGCTCTATTCCCATGCTCCTTAGCAAATTTAATTACTTCCAGCTTGAAAGCAACTTTATATGCCATTGTCTTCTGCTTAGACATCTTGAGATGGTACTATAATTTTTCTGCAAGAAATGTAACCCCCTCATATTTAATCTGGTGCTCTCTAACCCCCCATATTTCATCTGGTGGTTTCATGCCAACCTAGTTCGAAAGCAAGAAATTGCAAGTAGATAAATAGGGACCACTTCGGTGGGAAGGTAACAGCGTTCCGTGCGCTCCGGTGTCTAGTCATGCCTGCCACATGACCACGGAAATGTCTGCAGAAGCAGACAGCGCTGGCTCTTCGGCTTAGAAACAGAGATGAGCACTGCACCCTAGAGTCGGATACGACTGGCTTTCGAGCAAGGGAAACCTTTACTTTCATACCCACTCATATTTCATCTGGTGCTCTCTAATCCCCATATTTAATCTGGTGGTCTCATAACCCCCTCATATGCCATCTGGTTTGAGTGAATGCTGCTGGAGAGAATGTTGTGGGATAGACTGCAGCCTTGGTTTACAGACTGTTACACTGACCACAAAGGGTAACATACATGTGTCATGAGAACAGCTATATGGGGAGAAGGCCAATGGCAAATTTATAATCATATGGGGGCACAGGAACAGCCATACTGCAACTTTAAATCATCAGTAAAATCAGCCAATGCTTGGCTTTAAATGTTCATTATGCTCTAAGCTCTCCTAGACCCTAGGTGTGTGTGTGTGCATGTGTATGCACATTTTACATTTCATTTACCCTGTAGTTGGTCCGCCTGATCACTTTCTCACATACACCATACACGTTGTCTGTGATCTACCCAGAAGGCACATTATGACGTAGGGAGGGCGGTGTGTCTTCTCCCCGTGATTCGGGGACGGAGCTTGTGGAGCCATTCTTCTGCCCATCAATCATGGGCATCCAATAGACTAGTGGGGGAGGAGCAAGACCGGCAGTATGAGGTAGGGAGGGCGGTATCTTCTCCCCGGGATTCGGGGGCGGAGCTTTGGCGGATCAATCCTTCTGCCCATCAATCACGGGCATCCAATCAACTAGGAGCGGGGCGGGGCAGAGTACGGACAGCAGTAAGCATTGGCTGGAGGAGGCGGAACGAGGAGGCAGACATGCGGACATTTCAGGGCAGCATGGATTGATCGGGTGCCCGGGAGATATGCAGAGAAGCGGCGAAATTGTGCCCACACTGCCCAGCAAGGAGTGAGACTGCTCGGGGAGACATGAGGAGACGCAGCCTGCGCTGATGGATGGAGGTACCGGCAGTAAGCTCAGCATGATGCCCGTGCAGCACATGGTTAGACTGTCGGGAGGGGGGCATGGCGCGCTATAGGAGGGAGAGGGAAGCCCGAACACACACAGCCTGGCCGTGCAGGGAGGGTCACAGAAGTCACCACAGCCCGCAGTACGTGCCCCAAATCCAGCCCGCAGCACACACTGCATAAGGAGAGGACTGCGAGCAAGCGCCACACAAAGTTGGGGGCAGTTTTAATGCATGTAAAATGTGTATTTGCCGTATAAGACGCACCAACTTTTCCCCTCCAGTTTTGGGGAAGAAAAAGTGCGTCTTATACGGCGAAAAATACGGTGCCCCATAATCATCACATAATCTCATGTACGCTGTACACCATGATCATCACAATTATAACGAATTAAGGCATGACATATCTCGCTTTGCATGTAGTGAGTCTATTTCATATATTTGTTTCACCTTTTAAGTGAAATGAATGAACATTTGCCAATTTTCCGAGTTTCACCTGTAGGAAATTGGCATGGCTGCTTTAAGCAGTTTCCTTCATACTCAGTTATTAGTCTGATATATCCTAGATGACATTCAATTGCATTCATAATTCAGAGTCAAGTCACATATTACCACCATTGCAGTTTGTGTACTTGAGTCATATGTTGCATGAGCATCATCTATTTCAGAAATCCCTTGAAAAAGCTGAAAATGATTACTCCCACAATGTCAGACTTACATCTCCAATGTTAAGAGCTATGAGAAATAACCATATCTGTAAACAAACTTTAATGTTGTGTGATGAGAACTCATGCTATATATAGAGAGAAATCATTACCAATACACCAGTTAGTCCATGCATGGTAGTCAATTAATTTCTGTTCTGGGATCATCCTGGAACTGGAAGCACAATGCCATCAGTATACACATGACATTGTTTTAAGACAATGTTGGATTGGATAAGGACCAATGAACTGAAGTAAAATCTTGATAAAATTGAAGATAGGCATTTCCTGGATCCCCGAATAAGACAGATAAACAAATGAAATTTTGAATGGAGTAGCCCTCCTCCTGAAAGAGGAGTACTGTGGCAGAATTCGGAAATTGAAAACATCTTCTAAATTGTTGGGCAGCCTTGACAGCAGGAAATTTTTATAGCCAATAAAGGATGGTTCATCTGCTTCAGCTATTCCTGGATTATAATGATATGGCTATAGTAGCCTGTGTATTACTAACATCCAAATTAGGTTGCGATAATGTGCTTTACATAAAGGTTTTCTTTAAAATACAGTAGTTTGAAAGCTGAAGCAGGTACAGAATGCTCCAGGGTGCATCCACTGCTGGAGTGGATTCAACAGACTTTATCTCACAAATTGAAGGCACAATAGTACCGAGCAAGGGTGGGCTCATTACACTAGATGATGAATCTCTTTACTCCAATATCCCCATAGAGGAAGCTAGGAGGGTGGTTGAACTAGTTTTAGAGACACGGGCCAATAAGAGGCCACCGACCAGTTTTTTTACTAGACCTACTGGATTTATGCCTGGAGAAAAATTATTTCAGGTTCGAAAGGAATTTTTACTTACAAACTAGAGGAATCGCAATGGGGAGCCCGCTAGCGCAATCTGTGGCGAACATATTCATGATTGAATTTGAAACGACAACTATCCTGAATCCTGATGTTAATCCGTTTTACAAACATATAATCATATACAGGAGATTCATTAATCTCTTTTTTGTTGTCAGTTATTTTGAGATCGTACCGGACTTTGTCTCCTGGCTTGGTGGGGTGAACCAACACTTACACTTTACACACAATGCAAATAGAACAACCTTAGCGTTTTTTGATCTGTGGGTGTTTATTGACAAGATAAATAGAGTGAACATGAAACTGTACAATAAGCCTACCGATCGAAATGCTTACTTAGAGTACAGATCATTTCATCCACGTCATTTGAGGAAAAATATACCATACTAGCCAGAGCCAAGAGAAACTCAACGTCAGAGACAAATTTTCAATCAACAGCAGGTGATATCTATAGGAAACTTATCTCTAGGGGCTATCCATCCGACATCGTTAACCAAGCAAAACGGAAGGTCAGGAACTCTCCTAGAAGTCAGTTTTTTACTAGAAAACGAACAAGAGAGGGTAAAAAAAATTCATTGGTCCCTAGAACATACTCCATTGGTCAATCAAATTGAAAAGATTATAAAGAGACACTGGCATGTGGTCTTGGATATTCCGGGATGCGATCAATTGCCCATGACTGGTTTTAGACGCACACACACGATTGGTAACATGGTTACACGAAGTGATAGCCTAGTTAAATCCCTCAGATAGTGGGACATTACAAGTGTCAAGACTGTTCATACTGTAAATATTCCTAAGAGAACAAGGTAATCAACATCCCCCATTTAGGACTTACACATAGACTTCGGAGTTTCTCAAATTGTAAAACAGCATTTTGTGTATATCTATGGATCTGTGGGTGTGGTCTTTTTACGTGGGAAAGACGTCACGACCAATCAGGATCAGGCTAGCCGAACACAGAAGCAGGATACGAAATCAAAATACCCTAGCCCCCCTGGTTCAGCATTATATAGAAAAGGAACATTCAGATCATGATTTCAGATTCGTGATTGTTGAGACAGTGAGACCACAAGAATATAATAGAGTTAATCTGGAAAAGTTACTTTTGAAAAGAGAATCATATTACATTCATCGGTTCCAGACATTAACTCCCAAAGGACTAAACCAAGAGATCGAGTTTAAATGTTTTCTATAGGCAGGTTCGAATGAAAGTTAGAAGGTATATCTAGCTTTAGTTTCCATGATTCAGATTGTGCACACAGAATCAGGATCTATACTAGAACACCACCAGACAGGACACAGGTGATAGAGAAAATTAGCGCTCGTATTTAGATGGCTACACTTTCAGTCAGTAACGTCCCGAGGCACAAAAAGAGTTAGCAGCTGAGGCCATTTTGGACACAAATGTATGAGCTCCGGCATACAAAAGACGCCCTTTAAGTTAAATATTGTAATAATTGTATGGTATTTTATTAAGATTTTTGTATTATATTTTATACAGAATTAAATTGTCCTGATGAAGAAATTTTCGAAAAATCTTGTTACCGGATAGGATTTTGAGAATTTATAGAACAGATATTGATGAATGAATCTATAAGAACAGATATTGATGAATTTACTTTATTCATGAAAATGGAACAGAAGAATTTATGCTTTGTCCGTGTTGAGAACAAGACTTGTTTAGTTAAGAGAATTCAACTTGGTTTGAAAAATTATTCCGCATTTAGATAAAAGAATATTTATTATTAAAGAACGGACTGATTTTGAACTTACTAATAAAATACTGTTTTCATGAGCCTCAAACGGGTTTTTGACTGATTACATACTGAAAAAAGCATTCTGAAATCTCTCCACAAGCCAACTCAAGCCATTAGTATCAGTGTACAAAGCTCTATGGGTTTAGGCATTTGGAGGACTATCTTCCATATTTAACCAGATTTACCCAGAATTTCAGATCAATTGAGTGACTTATGAACACAATGGATCAAGACATCGCTGGATCAAATCAACAAGAGGGATTATGACAATAATGAAAGGTTTAATGAAGACAACAAGAATGTATAAGCAAGAAAATAATGCACAAAAATGCAAACATAAATATTATTCCTCCAGTCAAGGTGTTATAATAACAATATTTCTGATATATTCCTTCAAATCCTCCAAGGTTTCATACACCTTCCCCCCTCCCCTGCTGAATTCTTTAAAATACTAAACTACAATGTGGGAAGATAGGTGAAGCAATGTATGTTTTAGCGTAATACACCAAAATAACAGTCTATATCAGCAGAAAAGATTCCTGACTCCTCTTTGCAAGAATCTGGGACCTGTGATTGGTGGAAGAAATTTCATTTGTAAAAATGCAACTCTGCTTATATAGTTTTAGATTAAACTCAGCTATTTATAAAATTACCAAAATCCTAATTTATAATTTCATATGAACAGATTGTTTGATACTGTATACTTAAAACTATGTAGTATTAAGTTTAGGGGAAATATTTTCTCCCTAGTTTAAAACTAAGAAACATTAATGATCTTCATTTGTTTCATATATCTGAACTATAAAATCAAATGTGCAAATCATTTATTTTGTCTTTTTTCAGAAATGTTACCTATATCATAGGTGCTTGTCATGTTCTCTATCATGCTTCACATTCCCATGTGTGCTAACTATAAACTGCAGAAGTTCTATAAACTAAATGAAAAGGGAAAAGGGGAAGAAATTGAATTATTTTCTTTGCTTAAAATTTCACATTTCTACCATTATATACATAAAAACATGTTTTATGTTATATATAAATACTGTTTTCATAAAGCTACTGACATTTGTACAGAAAGGTAAGAAATTTTATTTTTATGGTCTGAATGGGAGGGATGGACTTTATTCCATCAGGTCAAGGAGCTCCCATTTTGGACCACAGTCTGCAAGTGATAAAATACAGTATGTGTTCCACTGGCATGTGATATAATGGAGGCGTAGGAATTGTAAATAGTTTTATGTTATTAAAGATTTTCTTTTTAGTAGTGGGGTTATATTTTGTTAAATAAATAAAAATAATTTTAAAAGGGAAAGAAAAAGGGAATTATTAATGGTAATTCAACAAAAAGAAAGCAATTATTAATACCATCTTAAATACAGTAGAACTCTGTATAACAAAAAAATCTCCATTCTGCGGAGCTCTTCACTATACGGAGTATTGCCAAAAGCAATTCGTATAACAAACTTTTTTTCGTTATACAATGCATCGACAATAGCGCAAAAACACTTCGTTGTGCAGATTTTTCATTATACGAAGCGTTCGTTATACGGGATTCCACTGTACACACACACACATATATAAAAACAAGCAAATTAAAGTGTAATCCTATAAATATGTACTAATTTCCAAAAAAATTCAAATGGACTTACTTTATACAGGATTGCAGCCTCAAAGATTTAATTTATACAAATGCAACTCTTAATTTGTACAAATGAAAAATCCTAACCATGTTTATTTAGAAATAAGTCTTGTTGTTCAGTGGAGCTTATTCCCATCTAAGTGGGGCTGCCCTTGTGTCTAATACAGAGATTACAAGGGGCCAAAATGCAGGAGCCAAGCTGGTGACAGGTTTAAAGAAATTTGATCATATTTCCCAGCCTTGGCAGGCCTCCACTGGTTACCTGTTGCCTACTGTGTCAGATACAAGGTGTTAATGTTATCATACAAGGCCCTATATGGTTTGGGACCTTGGTATCTGTCGGAGCGTCTCTCCCTCAGAGCAACTCCCCACATCAGTCGGCGCAACTCCAGGTGCCAACCCCAAGGATGGCTCGAAAGTCTTTAACCAGAAATAAAGCCTTCTTGGTGGTGGCAGCAACACTGTGGAATACACTACTGGTGGAGCTGTGCCAGGCCCCACCACTGGTTACCTTTAAAAAACAACTAAAACGCTCTTCTTCAAGGAAGCCTTTCAGGGCGTTGTTCCCCTATCGACAAATTAGCCAATTAGGTTTAGTCCTGATGTCCTCTGACGCCAATTATTTTTATTTTATTTTAGTTTCGTTTAGTTTAGTTTAGTCTATGATGTATTTGTTGGTAGTGGGTTTTGATTTGTTGTGGGTATTGTTGTTATTCATTTTCTGTTGTTCACCGCCCAGAGTGGAATAACACCCAGATGGGTGGTACAGTAGACCCTCGCATAACGACGTTACTTGGTTCCCCAAGTAGCATTGCTAAGCGATTTTTGTTGTTATGCAGGTTTCTATGGAGTTTCCTTGCATAATGACGTTTTTAGCGTCGTTCCGGATAATGATGGTTATTTTAGCGTTGTTGTTCGGACGACACTAAAAACGTTATGCGGAGGAACACGTGGTGCATAACGACATGTTGTTAAGCGAAAATGATGCTAACCAAACGCGTTGTTATGTGAGGGTTGACTGTATAGAAATCCAATGAATAAATAAATAAAATTGCAATGACCAATACCTGATATTAGTTTGATAGCCACATTTTATGCCTGCTGAAATCTCTGTACCAGCATCAAGGGTAGCCCCACATAGAAAGCATTACAATAGTCAATTTAGGTGGTTACAGGACATAGATGAGTGATATGGAATTTACTGCCCAGGAACAGGCAAAGCTGGGCAATGCACTGCAGTAGATAAAATTTGGACCTGAGCACCTGCTCTTCCAGAGACAGCCTGGGATCAAGATGCACATGCAGATTACATACACTCTTGTTTAACGGAAGAGCAATGCCTCTTAAATTAAGGGGAAATCGCCCAACCTTGGACTAGTCACTCCCCAGCAGCATGACCTCTGTCTTATCTGGATTCAGTTTCAGCCTGTTTTCCTCCAGTCATACCATGACCACCTCTATACAACCCTCCAAGATCTGAACAGCATCATCTGCTGAGGTGGAAAAGGATAGAGCTGCGTATCATCAGCATACTGATGATAGCGAACTCCAAATCTTCTGATGACCTCCCCTAGTGGTCTACACAGATGTTTCTATCTCGACATGGGTCTGCTGTAGGTTGAACTGGAGTGCTTGCATATCAGAGTATCCTTGCTTCAAATAACAGACATCTCTATGCATGCAATAATCTTCACAACTATGTACAAACCAATGATAGACAGACAGATAAGACAGACAAAACATACACACACATAAGCTCTAGCACATCATCATAAAAATATGAAAACGAAGAACCTGCACTCTCTTAAAATCCCAGCCTTATGCCAGATGTATTTATCTACTACTGGATTCTGGATTCTTATTTAATGGCTCCACAAGATCACACTGAATCAGAATTAATGGGAAACCATTATGTATTAACAAACGAAGCATCCTTCTTTCAAGACTTTCCTCACTCTAACAGCTTTGAGGTAGAGAAGGAAAGAAAGGCCAAGAAGGAACTGAACCTGGCATTTTGTGCATTAGGGGAAGAATATATGGTAATGGTCCAGAATCTGTGGACAAGAGCCTGGGTTCAGGCACAAGTGGGCAAAGGACAAGGATGTGACAAATGGAGACATAGCTTTAGTTCACTATCAAGTTCTGTCCACTTTGTGTCAACCAGCAGTACACCCAGCCAATTCTTCAACAGAGGCATTAGAGAAGAAACACCATAAAAGCAACTGGGCCCAGTTCTTGCCTCTTCACCCAGGACAGCAGCAAAATGGCCTTGATGGACCCAGATGCTGGTGAGAAGTCAGCTGTATAAACCTTCTTTGAAGTGGGTAGGTTAGCTGGGGTTTTGCTGAAGACTTAGCACCAACTACAGACTACGGTCAGCCTGAACCTAGTGAGTTGAACTCAGATTTGGGCATACATACAACTTGGAAAGGATGGAGTGAAACAAACTTATCCCGCCCCCATACCAGAACCTGGAGGATTGGAGTGCTGCCAACGCCAGCCTTCTATTGTACTCTGTTCCTTTCTACTCTCTATTCTAAAAGCTCTGGGAGTTTTGAATTCATGAAAGCCAGGCCAATAAGAAATACAAAGGAGTAATAAAGATGGAGGTAAAAATATGAGGAACATTTAGCTAAAAGTACAGTACTAAGACTAGCAGTGACACTTTTTTAAAATTAAAGGTCACTGGAGCATTGTGCATGAAGAGTTAAAGTTCTCATGGTTATATGTTTACATCTATAGTAATTATATTTATAAACATAAATATGTTTGAATATTGTATTGTTTCTAAATTCTATTTGGTTTTGAATTATACAGTACTGCAAGTTGCTTTGGGGAAAGGTTGGGTACAAGTCAAATCAATCAATAAGTTGGGTTAAAGAAGAATAAGGAAAGTACAGTACTGTACATAAAAACTGAGAGAACACAGAAGAGGTAGGTCATACAAAAGAACAAGGATTGGTGAAAAGAAATGAATGTGAAAATTAAGTTCTGCAAAATTAAGTTCTGTCTCACCAATCTCTTTGGAAGTATCAAAATGTGGATTAGAATGATCTGGTAGACATTGGGCACTTTGATTTTCATATGCTTTTCATATGCTTTTCACAAATTCCCTCGCCAAAAGGTACATTTGTCAGTCACAAAATAGCATGACAAGCCTTCTGATGAACTGTCAGCTGATCAAAGAAAAGTGGCAGAGTGGGAGTAACCAAAAGCAAAGCAAAGCAAAGCAATCACACTTCTATACTGCCCCACAGTGCTTAGTGCACTCTCTGGGTGGTTCACAAGTTAATTAGCATTTTGTCCCCAACATGCTAGGTACTCATTTTACCAACCTTGGAAGGATGGAAGGCTGAGTCAACCTTGATCCATGGTCAAAATCAAACCAAACTCACAACCTTTTGGTTGCAGGACAGTAGTTTAACCAACAGGGCCAAACAAGTTTCACAATATAAGAAATGAGGTCTCCTAAGGACCTGTACTAGCATCTATAATTTTAAACTAGTTTAATGGAAAATGGGAGTTATATGATGATCAAAGTCCCACGTGAAAATGAATGAACAAAATACGCACAAAAACACAAGAAAAGCTAAGCAAAATTATCTATCAAATCCAAAACTTTATTCATATATTGGCCACCAGCAGGACCTGAATGCAACTGCATCTCTTCAAAGCAGCATTATTCAATGTATTTTTGTGCTGAAAACCATCTGTGATTACTTTAGTAGTAGAATAGCAATGAAAATTCAATTAACTATAGCATGTAAATTACCTGGTTTCACGGGATTATATAATCTTGATTTATCAAAGAGATAGTGACCAAAATCCTGTTTAAAGCTTTGCCAACAGAAATTGATGCCGTCATCAGCAGTGAGCTTTTATCACTCATTAAAAATTTCCTATACTAACAGCACCCATTCACTCTCACAGTTTCTGAGGTTCCTTCAAGATTTGTTTCGATTTGTGATAATCTTTGAGAGCCTCAGGTTTGAGGCTGGAGAGACTTTAGTGCCTGAAAATTGCAACTAACAGCCCATAAAAAGTAACAAACTGGTGATGATATCCTTATTCTTGCAGATATTTTGAATACTTATTTAACTGTGTTGTTTTGGATTTTCAGTATTGAGGACAATGTAAGAAACTAATTAAATTTCCTTATAAACAACAGGCATTAATTAAAAAATGACAGGATTAGTTGAAATACTTCCAAAATTATAAATATATCACACTGACAATACATAGTTTTCTTTATATATAAACATTATTCCTTTCAGAGGTACTAATAATGGAAAACAAAAGTATTTTATGGCAGACCGGCTGATCTCAGCTTATTTTTGTTGAAATAAGCAGAGAGGTAATACACTGTCATCTAATGTCAGTGTACTAAAATTTCTATGCCCGGTCTAGTAGTCTGAATCCAAATTTTGTGGCTTGTAAACTTTTCTAGCTTTATTTAAATAACTCATCTTTACCTATAAGGAGGGGGTTGGCCCATGCGTGTCTGGCATACACGGCCACATCCAGCCCAACCATCCCGAACCGAGCCGCCTACACTTACCTTACCATTCTGTGAGGGTCGCCGCAAGGGTCCGGTCGCTGAGAGTAGGGCAACCGCCTCACGAAGGCGAACCAAAAAAAAACCTACAAGGCCCAGAGTCCTCCACACCACGCCACCCATCAGCCAAACAGGGAGAGGAACTGAGGGGGGGAATGGGCCCAGGGACCACACCGCCCCCCCCCAGGTCTGGGTAGAGAAAAAAGGGGAACATGAACCCTCCCCCCTCAGTTCCACTCTCCCACCCCTTACCTATTGCTGGATGGGCCTTTCATACTCTGTGCCTCCCTGACACGGCCTTCTGCGCTGGGCTGCTCACCTTCCGTGCCTCCGTGGCACTGCCTTTCCTCCGCCCCTGCCGGCGTCAAGACCTTCGCCGATCGGGCAGGGGGCCACGAAAAGTTGGCGGCCCACCCACCAACCGACACGCCCTCCCACCCGCCCACCCGGAAAAGGCCACTTGGGTGTCCTCGCCGAGGCTTGGGGGGAGGAGGAAGAGTCCCTCCTCCCCCCGTATAGCTTCGGTGTGTGTGTGTGTGTGTGTGTGTGTGTGTGTGTGTGTGTGTGTGTGTGTGTGTGTGTGTGTGTGTGTGTCCTCACCGAGGCTTCGGGGGGAGGAGGAAGAGCCCCTTCTCTTCCCACAGAGCTACGGCATGTGTGTGTGTGTGTGTGTGGTTGTGTTGTGTGTGCTGTGTGTGTGTATTGTGGTTGTGAGGTTGTGTTGTGTGAGTATTGAGTGTGTGATTGTGTGTTTAATGAGTGTGTGTTGTGTGTGTGTATTGAGTGATTGTGTGGTTGTGTGTATGTGTTGTGAGGTGTGTGTAATGTGTGTGTAGTTGTGTGTGTGGTTGTGTTGTATGTGTGTATTGAATGTGTGATTATGTTGTGTGTGCTGTGTGTGTGTGTATTGTGTGTGGTTGTGTGTGTGGATGTGTTGTGTGTGTGTGTGTGTATTGTGTGTGTGCGTGTGGTTGCGTTGCGTGTATGGTTATGTTGTGTGTGTACCCCCCCAAACCACCCCAACCACCAGCACATGTTACACCTACCCGGCAGGGCCGGGCAAAAAATGCTAGTCATTAATAAGAAAATGGTAAATAAAGTATCTGAATGAATTGTTTACCTTTTCTAATGCAAATTAGTTCATGTACGCCACAGGTTCTTTCTCCACCTGTTCATAAAAACAGAGAATTAAAATTAGAAAAACTGGATAAAATCTATTTCAGTACTTATAAACTTGTCAAAACCTTTTTTAAAGATAGACTTTAGTAACTATCACATGATATTCTTCATGTTATAGACCTTTTTTAAAAAAATGCATAAAATGTAGTTACTGTACAGTATTAGACTTTTACTCTATTTCCAAAAAGAAGCTCGAGATCTGAAACATATATCAACCTTTATGTTTGGAAGATTGATGTTATATCTGGGTACTCACTTTACCGACTTCAGAAGGATGGAAGGCTGAGTCAACCTTGAATCCTGTCAGGATCAAATTCACAACATTTTGGCTACAGTACAGCAGTTTAACCACTGTGCCACCAGGGCTCAATTTAAATGTATCAACAAGTTATAAACAAAAATTATATTATTTCTAGAGTTTTATAATATAACATAGCAAATACTACACAATTTTTGCAATCTGTTTTAAAATATCTGTCTTTAAAACTTTTAATCATAATTCTTACTTCAAAAATAAATATTACCAAATTCCCAATTTCAGTAAAACTATAAGATCTAATTCCAAATTAAATTCCTTCGCTCAATAAATAAGATTCGGTTAACATCTCCTTTGCTTGAAAACCAGTCGTGTTCAACTCTAGGGGGCAGTGCTCATCTCAATTTACAGCCAAAGAGTCAGCACTATCTGTGTCTGCAGATGTTTCCTTGGTCATGTGGCAGGCATGATTAGATGCCAGAACGCATGGAACACTGTTATCTTTCCCTTTTGAGCAGTACCTATTTATTACTTGCAATTTCTTGCTGTCAAACTGCTAGGTCATCAGGATCTGGGACAGATGATGGGAACTCACTCCATCACCCCGCACTCAGGTCTTGAACTGCTGACCTGCCAACCTTCTGGTTGTCAAGCTCAGCGTCTTAACCACTAAGCCACTACAGCCCCAAGATTCAGTTACTAGGTATCAAATCAATTAATTACAGATTCTGGACTAAAAGTTATTATGCACACTAAGAAAATATTCTGTTAATAATAATATTTGCATCAATATAGTTGTCTATTTGTCTAAAAGGCTACATAATTGGAAATAAGAGAAGAAAAAGTTGCCAAAAGATTGTGGCACAGATCATGAACTGCTATCCAACATTAGAGTAAAGCAAAAAAAGAACTCTAAACGAATCACAGTGCCAAAACATAATTTAAACAACACTCCTTAGGAATCTAAAGTCCATATAAGGAACAGATTCACAATAATAAACTCAATTGACCAGGAACTAGAATACCTGTGGGTTGCAATTAGGGATCTTATTGGGAAAGAATGCAAAAAGACAATTCCTGCAGTCAAAAGAAAAGGAAAATCTGTATGGATAACAAAAGAAACACTTTTTAAAAAGGTAAGAAGCAAAAGGTGACAGAATCAGGCTCAGAACCCTTAATGCAGACTTTCTGTGACTGGCACATAAACAAAGAGAACTATTGCATTAACTAGTACAAGTAAAAAGAAAAGAGAGCAAAGGGGGGGAAAGATATCTCTTCCAGATGATTTGAGAAATCAAAGGGAAATTTAAGCTTCAACTTGGAAGACTAGAAGACTAGTAAAGGTAAATAATTTTGTGCCAGAAATTATTCTGGGTTGAAAGGATTCTTGCTGGAGAAACTCCGCTCAGGGGACACCCAAATGAGGCTCCTTTCGTGTCCCCAAGAGTTGGGACAGAGATGGGCGCTCAATCCGTCATGCAGTAAATCTCGAACTGCCGACTTGCCGGCCTTCCAGCTAACAAGGCGAGCTTCTTAACCACTGAGTCACTGCAGCCCCTTAATAAAAAGATGGAAATAGTATACTGAAGACCTATCTAAAAGAGAGAAAAGGCTGACAGACTCCTTTGAAGAAAAATCCTATTATGAAGAACCCGTATTTTTAGAAAGCAAAGTGAAAGCTGTATTAAAAGTACTAGGAATAAATAAATCACCAGGAGCAGATAGAATACCAATAGATTGATTTGAAGCCACAGATATCTGTCAAAATCCTAAAAAGAATATGCAAATAAATCTGGAAAACAAAACAATTGCCCACAGACTGGCAACATTCTATGTACATTCTAATCTGCAAGAAAGGAGATGTCAAGCAGTACAGTAACTATAGGACTTCTTTAATTTACCACGGATGCAAGATGATTCTCAAGGTGCTGCAACAAAGACTTTTTTACCTTATATAGAAGAAGTGCCTGATGTTCAAGCAGGATTCTGAAAAGGAAGAGGCACATGAGATCGCATTGCAGATATCTGTTGGATACTGGAGAGCACCAAAGCATTTCCAAAGAAGATCAGCCTGTGCTTTATAGACTACACAAAGCCTCTAAATGGGTGGATTAGGAGAAACTTTTGGAGAGGTTCTGAAAGAAACTGGGGTCCCTAGACACTTGATTGACCTGATGTGTAACCTATATTCTGGAGAAGAAACTACAGTACTATTAGGGCAGAATATGGAGAGATAGTATGATAATAATAATAATAATTTTGTGTCAGAAATTATTTTGGATTGAAAGGATTTTTGCTGGAGAAACTCCGCTCAGGGGACGCCCGAAGGAGGCTCCTTTCATGTCCCCGAGATCTTTTCCCACCAAAGTGGTCTGTATTTATCTACTTACAATTTCTTGCTTTCAAACTGTTAGGTTGGCAGGAGCTGGGACAGTGTCAGGCACTCAATCCATCATGCAGTACCCGGGTCTTGAACTAGTGACTTGCCGGCGTTCCAGTTAACAAGGCGAGCTTCTTAACCACTGACCCAATGCAGCCCCTTGTCAGAATGATTTCCTGTAGGCAAAGGTGCCAGTCTAGAATGCACTTTATTCAATCAATACACAGAACATATAATATGGAAAACTGAACCAGCTTCAGATGAAGGAGAAGTGAAAATTATAGAAACATAAATACTTTTAAAATAAGCAGATGACGCTATCTTACTGGCAGAAAACAGCAATAACTTGAAATGATTCTCAATGAAAGTGAAATAAGAACATTTCAAAGCAGGATTGCAGCTGAATATTAAGAAAACAAATTCTCTCTACAGAAGAACTAAACTGTAAAGCTTACAGTGAAGAAACTAAGATAGTGAAATATTTTGTATTCCTTGGTTCAAATAATCAACCCAAATGATGACTGCAGCCAAGAAATCAGAAGACTGGGACTTCAATGAAGGAATTAGAAAAGACGATAAAGTCTAAGGAATTATCATAAGTATCAACAATGTAATCCTATTCATCAAATTGCATCCAATTTATGTCAATCCTACCAGTGTTTCCAAGATATGTGAAGTGTTTAAGGAATGATTTTCCATGGCTGAATGGGACTTTAAACCCAGATTTTAGTCCACCATCCAATCCAATTCACTACACCACATTGGTCCTCTTATTGTGGAACTTATTATCAATTGAATTGACACAGGATTCATAGACGTTGCCACAACCTTACAGAGCAATCCTATGCATTTCTGCTAAGAAGTATATCCCACAAATAAGACACATGGGGAAGTGGCATCTTTTGAAAGCTTGGCTCTAAAAGAAATCATTTGAAAGAAAAGTCAAAAATATCATGAAAACACACAAAATGCTCAAAACTATGACTGCAGGCCTTTTCTTGCTTATTATTAATTAGGATATGATGAACTAAAATAATAATTAAGTCTTTTCAGATCTGTCTTATGTTCAAGCATCTCTGGAAGTCTCCTTCATTTGTTGGTATTATATGGTATCAAGTCACTTCAGGATGACATTTAAATAATTCCAAAACATCTTATTACTAACAGCCCTAAACTTAAAAAATAAAGGCTATAGCTTCTTTTTCTTTTATTTATTTATTTTTTAAATCAATTTAGGTCTATTATTTTTCTTACCAGTATTGTCTTTTTTATTGAGTCTTATTTTCTCAAGATACATCCAAAATATAAGTGCTCGAGTTTATTCATTTAGCTTTTATGAGACTCCTTCAATTTGGAGGAAAGAATATAATCAATGGATACAAAACATACAGAAAAGAATAGAAAATAATTATGACTGTTATTTAAGTTGATCAAGACATCATCAGCCTGACAGCCTGTTGCTCTAAATGACAGAAGAAACCATGGTACTATTAACATCCTACATTATTTGGTACTTTCCAAGAATATAAATGTTTACTGTTAGATTAAGATTTGGGGCTAGGCAGAACATTGCTCTTGTCTCACATAAGCTTCTTTTCAACTGAGTAATAACGGATTAATCTGCCTTTAAATTAAATTTCCCAATATAATTCAGCATTATCTTTTCATATGTAAAAAAAAATCCCTAGTTTGGAAAAAAAATATAAACTATAATACAACATCTCATTTAAAAAAAAACAGGAAATCCTGCTAATATAATTGCATGTTTAAGGCACGGACCTTCTATAGGTTGTGACCTACACGTAATGAAATGGTAGTAAATATCACTGATGTCCAAACGAACATGCATAGAATTGGATTGGCGTTATATTATGTAAAAGTGTACAACAAAATAATAAAATATATGCTTAATTAAAGGATAGAAACAATAGATAAAAGAGATGATGTTATTAAACAAACTGTAGATTCATACAGAATGCACAAATGACTTGTGTAACTTAAAAACATTAAAAACATCATTTCCCAGCTCCCTGGTAGCAACTACCAATATTCCATTTTTTCCCGATTGCCTGAATGTTCACATATTCTACAAAAATGTACGGGAATATCCATTCCCTCAGGAAGGGAGAAAAGAGGTGATGCTTGCTTCCTCCTGTGGATTCTCAATTGTGAATCATCTGTTTAAAAACTCTCTCTGAAGTCTTCCCAGGAATGGAGGACAAAGTTGTCTGTTTTAACTAGAGACAAGGTGCTGTCCCACTCCTGGGCATTCAAAATCGAAATCAAACACAGAAACTAACAGGCTGCACCTTGGAGGAGTCCCTTGAGGAAAGGAGGAAAGGGTGGAAGAGTAGGTGCTGCTGACAAAATCATATTAAAGCCAACTTTGAGGAGAGAGGTTTACAGGCGCAAGAAAAGGGGGCTTGGGATATTTACTTCGGCAGAGAAATAAGGATATGCAACAAGGGGTTCACTCCTGCCCTCTCCATTTCTTCTTCACGAAGAAATGATGGTGGTGGACGACACACACGTTTCTTCATCTCTGAGAGGCTGCCACAGCAAAGGGGCTCCCCACACACTTTGTCGTTTTTACTTGTGAGTTACCACAACACTGTCTCCTCTTCCAAAAGGTGCCCTATTAGCATTAGCAATTACGCTTCTATACCGCCCCGTAGCACTTAGGGCACTCTTAAGGTAATTAGCAAATAAGTAGGCTGAGGTCGGTAAAATGAGAACCCACCCAGCATTGTTGAGTTGAGGGGGGCAAAATGCTAATTAACTTGTGAGCTGCCCAGAGAGTGCACTACTAAGCGCTATAGGGTGGTATAGAAGTGTAATTGCGATTGCTAATAGGGCACGTTTTGGAAGAGGAGACAGTGTTGTGGTAACTCACGAGTAAAAACGACAAAGTGTGTGGGGAGCCCCTTTGCTGTGGCAGCCTCCCAGAGATCACGAAACATGTGTGTGTCGTCCACCACCACCACCACCACCACCATTTAGCTAACGGTCACCTCTTGAAACGCACGAGAAAGACCCTTATAGAGCATAGTACAGAGTGTCCCCGAGCACTTTTATATTGACGTGTATGTAACATGGGTGCAGGAGTGGGACGGGGGGGGGAGCAACTGCCTCTGGCTTTCTACACCCGGAGGACCTCCGTCCCCACGGTTGACAACAAATAAGGCTGTGACACCGCCGTGCGCCACCAGGGGAAGACGACGCCCGGCCCGCCCGAGCGTCCCTGGAGCCCCCACCACCACCGGCGGTCCTGGAGCTGTTCACTTTGGAAATACCTCAGGACCCGACACCCGCCCTTGCCTCCTTTGAGGTTTCTTTGCGAGGAGGGGTTGTTGTTGTTTTTTGCCCCGCGCGCGGTGGGCATCCCTGTTTCTCCCCCCCCTCCCCGCCGCGCTTTTGGTTCGTCCCACCCCCCTCGCTCCCCTTGCCCGCTTGATGCCCAGGTGAAGGGAGGGGGGAGGGGGTTTTAGCGAAGAAGGAGAGGAGCCCGTTATTGGCCTACTTACCATCAATCGCCATGATCTTCCAGGTGGGCCGTACCAAGTGGAACACGCACGTAGGAGGAGGAGGAGGCGCGCACTGACAAGAAAACGGCGGCGGAGCCCGGAGGGGAAGGAAGAAGCGCCTGAGGGCGGGGGCAGGAGGAGGAGGCAGTGTAACTAAGCAGTGTGGAAAGGGAGAGGGAGGAGGAGGAGGAGGGAGGGGGTGCAAAACAGAGTGGAGCGTGCCGGGGCTGGCGAAGCTGCGCGTGACTAGTAGTCGCCTCCCCCTCCCCTGTCCGAGCGCCCAGATTCGAAAGTGAGGTCTCGCTTTTTCTTGGTCGCTTTCTTATCCAGGAAAGGGGGGGGGGGGGCGGCCGTTGACACCACCAGCTCTCCCTCCACGAGACTAAAGGCCACGCCAGTCCCCTGTTGCTGCCGCGCCACGGCCGTTCCTTGCCCACCTTTCTCACCACCACCCAGAGGGCTGGGTGGTGGTGGTGGTGATGATGATGATGATGATGATGATGATGATGATGCTACTGCTGTACTGCTGCTGCAGCCATCCCGCGCGAGCCTGTTCCGCTGGTCGCCTGGTTTTGTGTTGCCTCCTCAGTCGCTCCTGCCCTGCCTCAGCCGCGGGATGCTGAGGCAAATTAACAAGAGCGAGAGCGTATAAAAATATCAGAGAGTAAAGAAAATAAGTCGGGGGGCGGGAACACAAGTTGTGGCACCTTAAAGAATAACCACTGTATTTTAATCAGAGAGTGAACAAAAAAAAAAAACACGATGTGTCACATTAAAGACTAACCACTGTATTTTAATCAGAGAGTAAACAAAATAAAAAAATTAACCACAATGTGGCATCTTGAAGACTAACTGTGGGGAGTTTCACAGCGCGATCGCTGTGACTCATTGGCCATAAATCGTGGATGATAGTTCTCCTTACCTCATCTGTGTTTACGCTGTAACTTAGAGACCCCAGCTTGGGCCTCTCACTCCGGGCCTCTCACTGGCCCTCCCCACTGCCCAGAGATGGCACGCAGTCATATAGCTATCATGCAGCTTTCTGGCCAATTAGCAAGGTGAGCACGAGGCAGACATGCCGATATTTAACCAATTAAGCAGTCTTCTGTTATCGCAGGTAACCAATGAGAATATATTGCATACTCTTCTCTGGAATTTCCTTTGTCCTGTGTATTCCTAATAAACACCAACTGGGTTGGCTGCTTCTGCCTGGCGCTGCTGCCTTGCCCGGTTGCTCTTTGCTTCACGATGAATCAAGCCTCTCCGCTGTCTCCTTGATCCCACAAACACAACATCTGGTGACCCCGACGTGATTACCGGATCCCAACTCCCCTACTTACCGGCTGGCATAGCCCCCTGGTGCACCTTTCAGCTTTCGAGCTCCCGATTGTGAGTATGGGGGGGGGAAGTTTCTTCAGGGCAAAAGGCCCATGCAAACGAATTGCAGAGATCCATCAAGGAGAGCGGATGTCCAGACATCACGCTTGATAGTACAGAAGGCTTCACTAAGGGAGTCAAATGCCAATGTCCCTGGCACCCAGAAATTGGATCACTCAAATGGGATGATGGGCAAAGAGCAGAAACAAAAGAAGGGCAAGACTTTACTCCAAAGAATCTTTTGTTCTCCCAGAAGTTTACTTTACAATTGCCACAGATTTTGCCCCCAGCCAAGGGGTGGAGTCTGACTGTCTCTCCATCATATGGGACACAACAGCAGGAGCCCTCATATGGAGATGGGGGTGGAAATGGAGATGGGACATTAAATCCTGCCTTGCAGCAATCAAGTCTTTTTAGCCCTACAAAAGACCTGTTCTCTGCTGCAATATTGCCAGCCGAGCCTAAAAAATCACAGATTGAAGCTGTTGATGCATGCAGAGTGGCAGGAAGCAAGGAGTGTGTTTCAAAGAGCAGCATAGAAGATCTCAGCCCCCCCCCCCCCCTGAAGCAACCCTCTTCACAAAAGCCGGAGAAGCTGAGTAGTAAACTTGATACCTCACGTGTGGCCAAGAAGTGGGAGGATGGCCCAAAACCCAAACCCAAAAAGGGGTCTTCTTGCAAGTACCAACTAACAGATGCAGCTGGTCATAAAGTTGAGAATCAGATACTGCAGATGACAGAAGTAAAGATGAGGAGAAGGGGGGTGAATCCTGCCGCGATGGACAGCAGGCTGCTGCAAAAATACAAGGCATTTTTGGCTGATTTTGAACTGCCAACCCTCCAACAAAGAGATCCGAATGGGCTGATCCAAGCTTCAAGCATCAGGATGGCCGGAGCATGAAGGAATGTGTGTTTGCCTGAAAAGCAGAGAAGGGGGGTCTGGTTGTCTTGTGCATTCAGTGAGAAGTAATTTATGGCTTACTTTCAACTTGCCATTCCAAGAACTGAACTGGAGAGAAGATAGTGTTTTGTGTTTAAATTGTCTTCAATCAACGTTTGGTCTTTTAATTTGGACATTTTAATTGGACTAAAAGTTTGTGTGACTCTAAGCGAAGAATTGGCTTTGTTTGCATTATAAAACCAGAAAACCTTTTTAAATTGGATAAATAGTTCAACTGTATGATCATGCTATTTTCTGTTTTATATTCAAATGCCTTTAAATGCTCTGCTGATATTAGTACCTGTTTTGTGAGTGTGAAATGCTTTGATGATATTTGTGCTGATTTACCATGCTATGCTAGTAAAAGTTATTAATGCCTCTCTCACTTTTACACCAGTGAGAGAAGAAAAAATTTAATGCCTTACTCATGTAATTGGGGAGTAAGAAAATGCTTTCTAGAATGCCTCCTTCATGTAAGGAAGAAGAGAAATGTTCATATTTTGTTGATGCTTAAATATTCTGCTTATTCTCTTGCTTAGGGAAAGACCTATTTTTGCTTATGTAACTGCATATCTTAAGATATCTTTAGAAGTACATGGGAAAGTTTTCAGTACCCTACACATGTAAATGGGTTTTTGATGCCCTGTCTCTCTATGCTCCTATTGTAGCTGTTGGCAATGCCTTAAATGTGACAGGGTTGTGAACTGTAAGTCAGAGCCTCACTGTTTCCCTCCCGGGGTCGACACCGGGAGAGAAACGGAGGACCTTCATTTTAGCTTTCAGCACATTCTGTTGCCTTAACTATATTCCTGCTAACCTCTCTACAACCACTTGTTGCCTTAAAGCTTGCTTGTGCATTTGTAAATTCTGATAACTGCCTGTTGCTTTATTCAATGCATACCTTCGTTGCTAGCCTGCAAGGATTTCGCTTCCGGCTCGCAAACGCAAGGACCACATTTATTATGCTTATAAGCTTCTTAAAAACAGAAGGGGGAAGATGTGGGGAGTTTCACAGCGCGATCGCTGTGACTCATTGGCCATAAATCGTGGATGATAGTTCTCCTTACCTCATCTGTGTTTACGCTGTAACTTAGAGACCCCAGCTTGGGCCTCTCACTCCGGGCCTCTCACTGGCCCTCCCCACTGCCCAGAGATGGCACGCAGTCATATAGCTATCATGCAGCTTTCTGGCCAATTAGCAAGGTGAGCACGAGGCAGACATGCCGATATTTAACCAATTAAGCAGTCTTCTGTTATCGCATGTAACCAATGAGAATATATTGCATACTCTTCTCTGGAATTTCCTTTGTCCTGTGTATTCCTAATAAACACCAACTGGGTTGGCTGCTTCTGCCTGGCGCTGCTGCCTTGCCCGGTTGCTCTTTGCTTCACGATGAATCAAGCCTCTCCGCTGTCTCCTTGATCCCACAAACACAACAACTAACCACTGTATTTTAATCAGAAAGTAAACAAAACAAAAAGTTAAAAATATTAACTATTCTGCGGCATCGTAAAGACTAACCACTGTATTTTAATCAAAGTAAACAACAAAAAGTTTTTAAAAATTACCACGATGTGGCATCTTAAAGACTTACCACTATTTTAATCAGAAAGTAAACAAAACAAAAAGTAAAAAAAATAACCACGAAGTGGCATCTGAAAGACTAACCACTGTATTTTAATCAGAGTAAACAAAAGACAAAGAAACTGTTGTGGCATCTTAAAGACTAATCACTGTATTTTAATTAGAGAGTAAACAAGAAAAAGACAGAAAAATCATGTCACATTAAAGACTAACCACTGTATTTTAATCAGAGTAAACAAAAGAAAAAGTAAAAAAAAAACACGATGTGGCATCTTAAAGACTAACCACTGTATTTTAATCAGAGTAAACAAAAGAAAAAGACAAACCTTTGTGGCATCACTGTATTTTAATCAGAGAGTTAACAAAAGAAAAACACACCAAAAAAACCCCTGTTGTGTCACCTTAAAGCAGGGATTCTCAACTAGCAGCCCATGGGCCGGATGCGGTCCACGGCACCATTTCATGTGGGCCCCCCACCGCCTCCACCACACTAGGAAGTGCCTTGTGGGGGAGGAAAGGCAAAATGGCTGTCCAGCCCCCAAAGCTGTCTGAGGGAGCGTAACCCAGCTCCTGGCTTTGAAAGGTTGAAAACTGTCAGATGTAATATCACACTGCCCTGAACTACATATACCACAATGCTTTGCTCATGTAACCCTACTCCGACCCCTGTTCCTCTGACCTCACCTAACCCTATTAAAGGACCCTCGCTTACCTCTGACCCTTCTTCCATCCCTGATCCTTGAGACCGCTACTGACCGCCATGCAGGACCCAAAGGAGGACCCAAAACTCCGGAACAGGCAACCGCACGACCCCAATCGGTAATGGAAGAGGTCAACCCCGACCGGACCATCATGGAGATGGACCCAGATAGCCAGACGGAGGCCAGGAGCGGAGGGGCACCCACTGAAGGTGACGACCAAGGTGAAATCCTGGCAACCGAAGGTCTACAAGGCGATAGCCAGAAGAAGGACGATCCCCATGGCAGAGCTACTGGTCTTGATGAATAACAGAGGCAAACCCCCTACCAATGGCGCGGTAAGCTCTACCCCGGGATCCTCCATGGCGGGAACCCCAAGCACCACGCCAGGTTTGAATCTAGCCAAGATGGCCGACCAATCACAAGCGGCGGCCCTAGATTCAAACACACCGGCGGGAAACTCCATCGGGCCAACGATGCCCAAAGATAACCCACGCGCCCCAGCCACGCGAAAGAAAGAAAATGCCCTGGGACCCTGGAGGGTGGACACGCAGGCCCTAGAAGTGCGGGACATGCCGACCCTCAGCCCCCAGGAACCAGAAGGGGAGTGGGGACCCCAAGCAGACAGCAAGCACCCGAGAGGGATGCTGCTGATGACCAGGCCGAACTTCCCCGAGGGGCAGAGGCCCCCTTCGCAGCCAGAAGCTGAAGGGGACACGACCTATCCCCGGAAGCGAGCCACCACAGACAAAAAGAACGCGGCGGGTCCCCCGAGACAGACCACCACGAACTTTTCCCAACCAAAAGCCGAAGGGGATGCAGCCCCCCCCCCTCCAGAGACAGGCTACCGCAACCAAAGGGGGTGCGACCACCTTGAGGGATCCAGCCGTGAATGCGAGGGGTACGAACCCCGCAAAATAACCACCCACGCGAGAGGACCGGAGACACGTGCCAAAGAGAAGAAGAAAAGGGAGGCCTACCGTGACTCGTCGCCCGTCCGACTCGATCACGGGGGAAGCCCAAGCGAGGAAGCCAATCCCCAAGCAAGGCCACGGTCCGAAGAAGTGGAGCCCCAGCGACTCAGAACTCCCATGACCCAGCAGAGATGGCAGCCTCCTCGCGGCGACATCACAGGATCCTCCGACGAAGGGAGCAGTGAATCCGACCCATCAGCGACGCTCCAACCCGAAGAAGCAGGACCTACAGAACAGAGGTTCCCTCACCTCGGCAGCAGCAAAGAATGAAACTTGCGCATGTGCAGAAGAGGCAGGAGAGCTCCTCCTCTTGCAAAGAGGAGGAAGAACAGGTCACACCAGGTCGCTCAAAGAATGGAAGACCAGCGAGCTCCCCCTGCAGACAACCAGAAAAACAACAAGCGGGACATTCAAATGCAAAGGTCTGTGTTCCCATCCCTTACTGTCAATTTAAAGACAGCCCAGGACACCAGACCAGCTCCAGCAAAGGAAGCAATGCCGGCCAACAGAGCCAACTACCAAACAACTTCCCAACCCTTTGCATGACTGGGAAGAACCTCATGGACTGGGCTCAACAATTCCAGGTAATCTTGATGAGGGAGGGGGCTCTGTACATGATCCAAGATCCACCAAAGAAGCCATGGACCCTAAAGGTGGAGAGACTGCATCACAGGGTATTCTGCTTGCTTCTAAGTTCCATTGACACTGCAATGTATGGGAGTATTCCGGACGGGCTAACTGTATGTGATGTCTGGGGGAAATTGTATGATATGTTTTATTGCAGTGACAGGACCACGACCTGCTTGTTATTGAGAGAGTTGTTCGCATACAAAATTAGGGAAGGAACAACCATGAGTGAACACTTGATGAAACTAAACAACATGAGATCTGACCTCTTAAAAAGGAGCAGGATCGTAACAGAACAACACCTGATTAGTGTTATCTACAACTCTCGATCCAAGCTGGGACTACTTCCTGACTCAGTTAAGCAATTTGGGCAATGACAATGCCACATTGGAATGTATCACCAGGAAGCTCATAGCTGAAGATAACCTTAGAAGGGACAGGGCCACTACACGCAGAGAAGACAGGCCACGCAAGAAGGTTAATTTCACCGAGCAAGCGAGCTCAACCCCTGAGTGTTGCACGTGCGGATCAAGAAAACACATCAGAAGGGACTACCCAAGATACTGTTAAGAGCATGACACTTCACGCGATCGGACGCACCGCGAAGGTGCTCCAAGGCCAAGAATTGGATCACAGGACGAATACCCGTGCAGGTACAGAGATGATAAACATAGAAAAGACAGGCGATGGAGATCACCCAGCCCAGGAAGAGAGCCTAGGCCACAGAGAGAGCAAGAGAAGCACAAATCAGATTCAGTAAACATGGTCAAACACGGCAAAGGGGCCAGTTACCACAGGGCAGACAGACACACAAACGTTCACCTGCAACAATGGCTGATTGACTCTGGGGCCACCACCCACACATCATGCCACAGGAAGATATTCAGTTCCTTTGAAGAAGACTCCTTCAGAATCAAAGTTGCCAACCAGGAACATGCAAAGGTAACTGGCAGAGGCAACGTACTTATCCCTGGAATTGGACTAGCCAAAGACGTCCTTTACGTCCCAGGAATTCCTTACAATGTCCTGGCCACCACCAAACTCACGTAGGCCCCAAGCCTGAGGATAGTCTTTGGAAATAAGAAGGCATCCATCGAAAGAAGGGGAGAAGAAATAGGGAGCGTGGAGTTCATAGGCGGCCTACCATACTTCATTGCCGAAGAAGCCGACGACAGACAAGTCACGATAGGATTACTTGACAGCAATGATGATGAAGCAATGCAAGAATGCACCACGGGTGACCCCAGGAAACGCGGAGATGGGGGCCCAGAAGGGGAGAATGATAACTCCCATAGTCCCACAAGAAATGGAGGGGTCAACGGAACGAAGCAAAGGACGCCAAGAATATCCATAGGAAAGCCAACACACAATGAGTGTGTGCACCTGCTGCACAGGAAATTGGGACACATAGGTTTTTCAACAGTCAAGAAGATGCTAGAATGCTCGGAAGGGCTAATGGTCAAGAGTTGTGCAAACTACCTGGAGTGTTCCATATGCAAAAGCTCCAAGGCAAAGGTTGAACCAGGACCGAAGACATCCACCAGAAGGTCAGACCACCCGTTCCAATTGATCCATCTTGGCCTGGTGGGACCACTCAAGAAGTCCCTAGGCCAGAAGAGATTTTTCCTGACGATAGTTGATTACTACAGCCGGTACGGCTTCGTGTACACCCTCAGGAGTAAGGACGAAATCTTCAGCAAATTCAAGGAATTCTACAAGAGGGTACAAACACAGCACAACACAAACATAAAGAAACTGATGATGGACAGAGGCTTGGAATTCTTGTCCAGAGAGTTTGAGGACTGGATAATCGAGAAGGGGATGCTACACTACAAAACCGCACCATTCTCAGCCTTCCAGAATGGAGTCACCGAACGAAGGAACGGAGTGCTCCAGACCATGATCAGGTGCGCAATAGAAGATGCAGGCCTGAGCTTCTCATACTGGGGGGAAGCACTGCTATACTCCAACTGCACGCTGTACAGATTATGGTCCAGTGTCATTGGAAAGACACCCTATGAAGCCATGTACAACCGGAAACCCAAACTGGCCCATCTTCACGTCTTCAGTGTGCTCGCAGACGTACACATACCAAGGCAACTGAGAAAGAAGGGGGACAAGATAACGAGGAGACTAAGGTTCCTACGGTACAAACCAGGTTTGAAGGCGTACCATTTCCTAGACCACAACCTGAAGGTAGTAGTTTCCAGATTGGCCACATTCTATGAGCACGCAAACTGGAGCAAAATACACGCAAATGAAGTGTTGACAAGCGTCTCAGAATGAGAGTAAACTAGAACACCGTCGCCCGACGCGAGGCTCAGCAGACCAGAAGACACACCACCAGAGGAAGGTGAGGAACGGCAGACACGCCAAGGTACCATGGACGTTAGGGATGCTGAATCATCGAACCCTCCAGAGGCAGCACCTGGAAGGTCAACCAGGTTGACCAAAAACTGAACCCCCAGAGGGCTGAAGGATTACATACTGGGCATAGACACCTACCCCGAGACGCCCACAAATTATGACGACATAGTTAAGCTACCACCTGAAGAGCAAGACAAGTGGAGAGCAGCAATGGAAAAGGAGATGGAAAGCCTCAAGGCTCTCGATGTGTATACACCTGCGAAGGTCCTTGAGGGGCAGAAGACGGTGGAAACAAAGTGGGTGTTCAAGGTGAAACACCTAGAGGATAAGCAAACAATGTACAAGGCCTGACTAGTAGCTCAAGGTTTCACCCAGCGATACCCAGACGATTACGAAGACACATATTCCCCAACAGTGAAACTGAAAAGTGTCAAGGCCACCCTAGTGATGGCGACCATACTTGGAGAACAGGTATACCAGTTCGACGTACAGACAGCGTACTTACACGCACAACTAGATAAAGAAATATACGTCAAGGCACCACCCGGCTTCAGGCGCAACAGAGGAGAGACATGGCTGCTCAGCAAGAGCCTCTACGGCCTCAAACAGTCCGGCAGAAGATGGTACGAGTGCCTGGCTGAGGCAATGGGACAGTTGAACTTTTTCCCAGTCAAGGACGACAAGTGTGTATTCTTAAGGAAATCACCAGAGGGCATGGAAAAGGTCCTAGTCTATGTTGATGATCTGTTGTACTTTGGAAAAAGCAAGTCCAGATGTGACGAGTTTGCCCAAGGCCTACAAAGCGAATTCTCTCTGAAAAGCCTAGGAGAGGTGAACAAATATCTAGGGGTACAAGTCTCAAGAGTACCTAATTGATTCGCCATCTCTCAGAAAGAAAAGATAGCCGAACTCCTTGACAGGTGTAACATGTCCGACACTCACCCATACGGGACACCCATGCAAACAGATTTCATGAAAAATGCCTATGAAGAGGGAGAACCTTTCGAAGACATCAGCCTGTACAGATCCGCTATCGGATCACTGCTACACATCGCCAACTGGACCAGGCCGGACATCTCGCTGGTGGTGAACCTTCTCTCACATCATTCCGGGAACCCGAAGACCCACCATTGGGCAGCTATCAAGAGGCTACTGAGATACCTAAAGGGTACCATGGACGCAAAACTGTTACTCACCCCTCAAGTGGGCAATGAGATCAACCTTTCATGCTACGCGGATGCTGATTGGGGCGGATGCTCAGGAACCAGAAAGGGATACAAACACAATGTACCGTTTGTGTATGCCCAAAAATGATGAAGATAATAATAAACGAATCTTCTTATAAGGTCTTTGTATTCTTAATGTTATTTTTATTTTGCAAACTCTTGTATATTAACTTGTAATGTCATCAAACAGAAACCAAACTCAGATACTTCTCTGCACAAAAAGTCTTCAAGTTCCTTTTGTAATCTTGACAATAGTAACCAAATTCAAATATGTTCTCTTCAACTTCTTCACTATGTCCTTTGTAACAATATGAAACAATGATTCATTCCTCTATTACACTTTCTATCTCTCGTCCAAAACAGCTCATAAACTCGTATTCAGTTGGGAAGTCAAACTCCCATATATATTGGCCCCAAACTCCCGACGTCTATCCGGTTAATTAGACATTTCATTCAATAAATTTCATCAGGGGAGTTTTTGCAATATCTGAAAGGTTACAAAACACATGTCTGTTACAATATTATATGTTCAAACCAGCTGCAAGCCCCCATGCTCATTATCCAGTCCAAGCTTACCCAAGCTTACCACTCTTGTGTTTCGCGTCCTCTCTGTCTCTTCTGTAATTTCTCTATGGTTGCTAAGGATGTTGCATACCATTAGAGTCCTATCTCTTAAATACAACTTGCTGCCTGCTCCTGACTGAATCTGCAAGCTCACATTACCACCTGTGTACTGACTGTTTTACTTACAAGGAGCACCATGGTTCTGATTCCTGTGCACTTACAAAAAGCAGGTTAAATCAGTTTCATAGTTTAAACCCTTAGGATGCATGGTTCCTAGTCTATGAATATGAATATAGTTTGCCTACTTTCCTATCTCTTAGATACAACTTGCTGCCTGCTCCTGACTGAATCTGCAAGCTCACATTGCCACCTGTGTACTGACTGTTTTACTTACAAGGAGCACCATGGTTCTGATTCCTGTGTACTTACAAAAAGCAGGTTAAATCAGTTTCATAGTTTAAACCCTTAGGATGCATGGTGCCTAGTCTATGAATATAATATGCCTCCTTTTGTAATAGCAATTGTTCAATGTTGATACCTCTACCTGTTGTGACCGTGAGTTTTTCTAACACTACAAATTTAAAATCTGTGTCAAGATGGTTTTTTTCCATGTAATGTTTTACCAATGGTGCATTTTCCACCTGTCCCCTTATCCTGGATCGATGTTCCGCTAGCCTGATTTTTAATTTGCGTGAGCATTTTCCCACATACTTGAGACCACAAGGGCAAATCCATAGATATACACAAAATTGGCTATTACAATTACTAAAAAAAATTGAGTGTTTTTTTAAAGTTTAATTCTGGAAAATTGATGTGCTGAGTCTCCCAAGCGAACCTGCAAACAACGCATTGGCCGCACCTGTGATGGCCCTTGACCAGACTGCTCCGTGATTCTTGTCGCGGTGCAGCATCTGCTCTAGTAATCAAGTTGCCAACTGTTCTAATCCTCCTTAAACCTATCATGGGTTTTTCTAGACACCCCGGAATGTCAGATAATATATGCCAATGTTTGCGTACAATATTTTTTATATCTCTGGCTCTGGGAGAATAGTCTATGGACCAAAAAATCCCCTGTTTGGGTTGTCTCTCCTGTCTTTCCAATAGTGTGCTCCTTGCCACACCTCTAACCTTATTTAATGATTTTTCCAATACCTGCTCAGGATACCCTCTGTCCAGAAGATTCTCCTTAATCCCCCTGGCTGCTGTTTCAAAATCTTCTTGATGTGAAGAATTACGTTTAGCGCTAGCAAATATTCCGTATGGAATGGTATTGCGTAAATGGGGTGGATGGTATGACTCATATGGAAGATAGGCATTCCTATCTGTGCTCTTCTTAAATAGCCTGACCTGCAGTTTATTGTCCCTTCCTACGAAAACCAAGAGGTCCAGAAATGATATTTCAGTCCTGTTCATGCAATGGGTAAATTTTAGGTTCACATTCTGTATATTCAACCAGGAAACAAAGTCTGGAATTAGATTAAAGTCATCTAACACAAAAAACAGATCATCTATAAATCTTTTAAATAATAAAATGTGGTGAAAAAATGGATTAAGTTGTGCAAATAAGGTTAGAGGTGTGGCAAGGAGCACACTATTGGAAAGACAGGAGAGACAACCCAAACAGGGGATTTTTTGGTCCATAGACTATTCTCCCAGAGCCAGAGATATACAAAATATTGTACGCAAACATTGGCATATATTATCTGACATTCCGGGGTGTCTAGAAAAACCCATGATAGGTTTAAGGAGGACTAGAACAGTTGGCAACTTGATTACTAGAGCAGATGCTGCACCGCGACAAGAATCACGGAGCAGTCTGGTCAAGGGCCATCACAGGTGCGGCCAATGCGTTGTTTGCAGGTTCGCTTGGGAGACTCAGCACATCAATTTTCCAGAATTAAACTTTAAAAAAACACTCAATTTTTTTAGTAATTGTAATAGCCAATTTTGTGTATATCTATGGATTTGCCCTTGTGGTCTCAAGTATGTGGGAAAATGCTCACGCAAATTAAAAATCAGGCTAGCGGAACATCGATCCAGGATAAGGGGACAGGTGGAAAATGCACCATTGGTAAATCATTACATGGAAAAAAACCATCTTGACACAGATTTTAAATTTGTAGTGTTAGAAAAACTCACGGTCACAACAGGTAGAGGTATCAACATTGAACAATTGCTATTACAAAAGGAGGCATATTATATTCATAGACTAGGCACCATGCATCCTAAGGGTTTAAACTATGAAACTGATTTAACCTGCTTTTTGTAAGTACACAGGAATCAGAACCATGGTGCTCCTTGTAAGTAAAACAGTCAGTACACAGGTGGCAATGTGAGCTTGCAGATTCAGTCAGGAGCAGGCAACAAGTTGTATTTAAGAGATAGGAAAGCAGGCAAACTATATTCATATTTATAGACTAGGAACCATGCATCCTAAGGGTTTAAACTATGAAACTAGGAATCAGAACCATGGTGCTTCTTGTAAGTAAAACAGTCAGTACACAGGTGGCAATGTGAGCTTGCAGATTCAGTCAGGAGCAGGCAGCAAGTTGTATCTAAGAGATAGGAAAGTAGGCAAACTATATTCATATTCATAGACTAGGAACCATGCATCCTAAGGGTTTAAACTATGAAACTGATTTAACCTGCTTTTTGTAAGTACACAGGAATCAGAACCATGGTGCTCCTTGTAAGTAAAACAGTCAGTACACAGGTGGTAATGTGAGCTTGCAGATTCAGTCAGGAGCAGGCAGCAAGTTGTATTTAAGAGATAGGACTCTAATGGTATGCAACGTCCTTAGCAACCATAGAGAAATTACAGAAGAGACAGAGAGGACGCGAAACACAAGAGTGGTAAGCTTGGGTAAGCTTGGACTGGATAATGAGCATGGGGGCTTGCAGCTGGTTTGAACATATAATATTGTAACAGACATGTGTTTTGTAACCTTTCAGATATTGCAAAAACTCCCCTGATGAAATTTATTGAATGAAATGTCTAATTAACCGGATAGACGTCGGGAGTTTGGGGCCAATATATATGGGAGTTTGACTTCCCAACTGAATACGAGTTTATGAGCTGTTTTGGACGAGAGATAGAAAGTGTAATAGAGGAATGAATCATTGTTTCATATTGTTACAAAGGACATAGTGAAGAAGTTGAAGAGAACATATTTGAATTTGGTTACTATTGTCAAGATTACAAAAGGAACTTGAAGACTTTTTGTTCAGAAAAGTATCTGAGTTTGGTTTCTGTTTGATGACATTACAAGTTAATATACAAGAGTTTGCAAAATAAAAATAACATTAAGAATACAAAGACCTTATAAGAAGATTCGTTTATTATTATCTTCATCATTTTTGGGCATACACAAACGGTACATTGTGTTTGTATCCTTTTCTCCGTTTGGCCATTTTTTGCTGCGCCAGGAACCAGAAAGAGCACATCCAGCTACATAGTGTTGCTAAATAGCAGCCCTATATACTGGCGCACCAAGAACCAAAAACTAGTTTCCACTTCCACAGCAGAGGCAGAGTACGTTTGTATGTCCAACGCCACATGTGATTTAATCTGGATAAATGAATTTATATCCCTCATCTGGGAGAGACTCAAACTTCCCATCACCATTCACGAAGATAGCCAAGCAGCCATAGACATAGCGAAGGCAGAATCTGTGAAGCGAAAATCCCGACACATAGATATCAAGTGCAGGAATGTGAGGGAACTGATAGAAAAGGGTTTTATAGAACTGACACACTGCGATACTAAGGAACAGATAGCATACATTCTGACCAAGCCACTCCCGTTAGCTCAGCACGAATACCTGTTTGATATCCTATGTCTTAGTGAATGAGAAACCACCAATTCTACCCACAATGTATTCAGTTCGTATGATATTGGAAGGGGTTTTGTCAGATGTAATATCACACTGCCCTGAACTACATATACCACAATGCTTTGCTCATGTAACCCTACTCCTCCGACCCCTGTTCCTCTGACCTCACCTAACCCTATTAAAGGACCCTCGCTTACCTCTGACCCTTCTTCCATCCCTGATCCTTGAGACCGCCACTGACCGCCATGCGGGCAGTGGAAATAAAATACTTTAAATATAAATGACTGATCCTGGAGTTATTGGGCCGAACCATCCGAAACTCTCTAACAAAAACTCCTGCCTTAAAGATTAACTACTGCACTGTGAGTTGCCCGCAGGAATAATTGGCAATTAAACCTCTCCTCAGGGGTTCGCTCGATGTCAACAAATCCGGGAATCAACCGGGCTCGGCGGGACAGGAAATTGGGTAGATAAGTGGGCTAGTTAGAGATGAACCATAACCCAGGCTGAGGGCAAATAGAGCAGGACAAGCAAGTCAGGGCAAACAGGGGACAAAGATTAGGTGCCCGGGTCAATACACTCTGAGATTAGGGCAGGAACAATGGGTTTCGCCAGCCCAAGGCAATTAAGTGCGGGTTGTCCATTAACCACGGGGCAACTTCCAAGAGCAGGCTTTGTAGCTGGACCACCAGAAAATGCCACGTACGCAAGCCTTCTGTACAGGGGCAGCACGAGTGCCCTAGGCACGTGTCCCAACCCCTAGGCAGGGTAATATATACGTACCCCCGACTCTGGTCGGGGCTGGACTTCACCACACGGCTGCCTCCACACGTCTTCCTTCCGGCCAGCCATTGCAACACTGCACCAACTTTGTGAAACTCTCTTCCAGTTGAGCTGTGCCAGGTTCCATCTCTGCATATATATAACATATATATATATATATAACATATAACATATATATATATATTAAAAAAAGCTAAAATCATTCCTTTTTAAAGAGGCTTTTAAGAATATTTTGCCAATGGCTGATTGTTAAGTATTTTATTTTATTTATTTCCGTCACCAATAGTTATTTTTTGTTTTTGGTGTATTCTCAATGTGGGTGTTTTTCAATGTGTTGTAAGCGCCCAGAGTAGGAAAATATCCCAAATGGGCAGGGTATAAATGTAATAAATGAATAAATAATCAGAGAGTAAACAAAAGAAAAAGTCAAAAAACATTGATTGAATGTCTTAAACCTACACCAGTTGAGAAAATATATCCTCTTGTTGATATCACTCCACCTAAGACATACCTGTCAACCATCCCGATTTGGCCGGGATTACCCCGTAATTTGACATCGATTGACGTCATAACCCGTCCTGCGCTGCCAAAACCCTGTAATTTGGCAGCAAGGGGAAATGCTTTCCACGCATGCGTGGAAAGCGACCTGAGCACAAGCGATCTGCGCAGGTCCCGTTTTTCCAGAGCCGCAGGTTGACAGGTATGACCTAAGATAAGGAAAGAAGTAGCAGCGAATGCCGAGAGAACTAAGCAAGAGAATGACCCTCGACACCCTCTGAACAGATACGAGCCTCAGGTCCGCCAAGTCAGATCCAGAAAGAGCTTTATGGCACAAATAAACATTCTTGAGGGTACACAAGAACAAAATCATACAGTATTAGAAGATGGAGGAAGGACTCACTGAACAAGGAATAACATCAAAGGAGGATATGGCTGAGGAACTCAACCTCCCCTATGTCACTTGGACTATCCTGAATAGGCTTAAGGTCGGAGTCTGGAAATGCAAGACCAACATACTCAAATGGGGGCTACTGGTGGATAACAACACACTATGTGAATGTGGAGCGATACAGAATCCAGATCATCTGCTGGTCTGTCAGTTACTACCGGAAACATGTACTCATGAGAACTTAAGTTTGGCCAACAAGAAAGCCAGGAAGGTGGCTTCATTTTAGCAGTTTAAAGTCTGATCTAGATACAAAAGAAGAAGAAGCCCTGAGATCTAATAAACTCGCATGAACAGTAGAGTCATATTTTAGTAGAACTTGTTTCAGAGTAAATGTGCTAATGTTCCTCGATTCAGTCACAAAATAATGAAAATCCTCTACAATGATTTGTTTCCTTATGTAATTCCCTATTGTTTCCCTCAGAATATAGTGTAGGATTAAGAAATGGCAACATGGTTTTCAGCAGCAGAATGTATGAATAAAACAGGAGTAACTATGTTGGGAGTGACATAGTATGACATGTGGATGAAGCAGAAATAGCATTAAGGTATTTATTTTTTATTTATTTATTTATTCAATTTATATCCCGCCCACTCAACACAAGGCCGACTCTGGGCGGCTAACTTTGATGCAATCCAGGATTATAGTCTCTTGGAAGAAAAAAGTATAGGCACTTGCATATTAGTCAGCATTTCATTTAGGCTTTTTCTTAGTTGTTTACTTGGTCATGAAAAGCATACGTTTTAAGGGGAATATATAATGATATTGCTGAAAAGTAGCCAGGGCAGCTGAAATCTCAACAGTACCTTAATCAATAAATGGGATTGAAAATGTTCAGCCAAAAGTCAAGTAGTCACTAACAGCAGAATAAAGACTTAAAATGCTGCTTTCTGTGTATTTTGAGGCTGCTTATTTTTAAAAATTCTTATAGCTTCATTTTTCTTCATATTTCTGACATAGACCTATATATCATACGTAAACCTCCCGTTTGCTACTACATTTTATTTTGTTGGTTTTTTTCATTTTTTCAACGTTTACCTCCCAATTTAAAAATAAGGATGAAGACCAATTAATGTGTATCACCACATAGTTTAGTACAGTAATACCTCATACAATGTCTGCTTCATACAACGTCGGAGCCATACAACGTCGCCCAATTCTGGGGGAAAAGTTGCCTCATACAACGTCGCCGGACGTTGTATGAGGTATTAGGGTTTTTACTGTGGGAGTTTGGACTTGCAGCTTGAAGGCCCCACAGAGTTCGACCAGCAGCCAGCAGGAAGAGGCGGGGAAGAAAGAACTTGCCGGAGAGGCGAGCCCCAAGTGCAGCGAGTTCTTTCCCCGCCTTCTCCGGCTGGCTGCCGGTCGAACTCCGTGGGGCCTCCCAGCCCCGGCGTCGGTGGGGTCTGTTGGAGGTGGGGAAAGAAAACTCGCCGCACTTGGGGCTCACCTCTCCACAGCCCTAAAAGCGGCTCCCTGCCTCCAACGGACCCCACAGACACTGGGGCTGGGAGGCTCCACGGAGTTCAACCGGCAGCCAGCCGGAGGAGGCAGGGAAAGAAAGGACTCGCCGCACTTGGGGCTCGCCTCTCCGGCGAGTTCTTTCTTCCCCACCTCCTCCGGCCAGCTGCCGGTCGAACTCCGTGGGGCCTCCCAGCCCCGGCATCGGTGGGGTCCATTGGAGGTGGGGAGCCGCTTTTGGGACCAGCAGCCGCTGGAGGAGGCAGGGAAGAAAGAACTCACCACACCTGGGGCTCGCCTCTCCGTGGCCCCAAAAGTGGCTCCCCGCCTTCGGAGATGTAAACTGCATTGATTCTCCCTTTGGGCAGAGAACTGCGGTACAGTATATAAATTATTATTATTATTATCATCATCATCGGGGGGGCCGCTGGTGGAGAAATGCACCCCTCTGGCCCCTCTTAAAGTTCTGTTAGTTTCCTGTGTTTCTGTGACTTTGCCCTGCTGTTTGTGCGGTTACAATGTATCTCTATGGGAACGACGTTATACAAAGCATCGGTGGCAATAATTTGGACATTGTACACTAATACCTCATACAACGTCCAAACTTGGTTCCACAAGTTAGGATGTTGTATGAATTCCGACTTTGTATGAGGCATGCAAAATCCTAATCGTGATGCCTCATACAACATCCAAATTATTGCCACTGATGCTTTGTATAACGTCGTTCCCCTGGTGAGAGCGGGGAGGTGGGGGTTAAAGGCTGGCCCCAGCTGTGAGGCGGCCAGAGAAGCAACTGTGGGGGAATCCCCCAAAATATCCAAGCGGCCCCGAGCACGCTCGCCCGAGGACAGGAGGAATGGGGCAAGGAGGAGGAATGGCGCTTCCGGGGTGGCGGCGGGAGACCCAACGAGTCTCTTCCTCTTCAGGCACTGGTCGCTTCTCTTGCTCCTGCCGGCGAGTCTCGACCCCACCTACCCGCTCTCAACCAAGGGTCGCTTCCCTGGCGAGAGTGAGGAAGGGAAGCGAGACTGGCTTCAGCTGTAAGGCAGGCAGCGTGGCGCATAAGAAGACCAGCCACGCCGGAGTCTCAATCGCTTCCCCGCTCTCGCCAGGAAAGCGTCCCTTGGTTGTGAGCGGGGAAGGGGAGCGAGACTCCGGCGTGGCTGGTCTTCTTATGCGCCACGCTGCCCACCTCACAGCTGAAGCCAGTCTCGCTTCCCTTTTCTGCTCTCGCCAGGGAAATGTCCCTTGGAGACTGGCTTCAGCTGTGAGGCGGGCAGCGTGGTGCATAAGAAGACCAGGCATGCTGGAGTCTCGATCGCTTCCCTGCTCTCGCCAGGGAAGTGTCCCTTGGTTGTGAGCGGGGAAGGGGAGCGAGATTCCGGCATGGCTGGTCTTCTTATGCGCCATGCTGCCTACCTCACAGCTGAAGCCAGTCTCGCTTCCCTTTCCTGCTCTTGCCAGGGAAGTGTCCCTTGGAGACTGGCTTCAGCTGTGAGGCGGGCAGCATGGCGCATAAGAAGACCAGGCACATTGGAGTCTCGATCGCTTCCCTGCTCTCGCCAGGGAAGTGTCCCTTGGTTGTGAGCAGGGAAGGGAAGCGAGACTCCGACGTGGCTGGTCTTCTTATGCTCCATGCTGCCTGCCTCACAGCTGAAGCCAGTCTCGCTTCCCTTCCCCGCTCTCACCAGGGAAGCGACCCTTGGTTGAGAGCGGGTAGGTGGGAGCGAGACTCGCCAGCGGGAGCAAGAGAAGCGACCAGTACCCGAAGAGGAGGAGACTCGTTGGGTCTCCCGCCGCCACCCCAGAAGCACCATTCCTCCTCGCCCCATTCCTCCTGTCCTCGGGCGAGGGTGCTCGGGGCCGCTTGGATATTTTGGGGGATTCCCCCATGGTCGCTTCTCTGAATGCCTCACAGCTGGGGCCAGTTTCGCTCCCACCCAGCTCACAACCAAGGGAAGCGTCCGGTGGGTGTCACGGCTTCTTTCTCATGTGAAAACCCTAATGCCTCATACAACTTCCAGCGACGGTGTATGAGGCATCTTTTTTCCAAGAATTGGGTGACATTGTATGGATCCGACGGTCTATGAAGCGGACGTTGTATGAGGTATTACTGTATGAGGCATCGTGGCTAGGATTTTGCATGCCTCATACAAAGTCGGAATTCATACAATGTCCTAACTTGTGGAACCAAGTTTGGACGTTGTATGAGGTATTACTGTAATCTTTATCCAGCAAAGTTTACTGTTACTGACATGTTCTTCTAGATACCAACAGAGCAGTAACAATTCACTGAGCAAAGGGAAAGCATCAGATATGCAAGAGGTCGAAGTAATTGAAGAGGCATGGGAAAGAGGATGATGGTGAAAGCCCTTGCTGATTGTTCACAGTCTAAAAGCTAGTCTGGACATTATGGACATAAACATGTTATAAAATACTAGCTGATTACCCAGCATTGCCCGGGTTCACACAGAGAGAGACACACAGACAGACACACACCGGGGGGTAGGGTGTTTTTACCCCCTCTCACGTGCACACATGTGACACACACACATGCGTGGGGGTGGGTTTCTCTCTCCCTCTCCTCTTTTTCCTGTGGTTTGCCTTGCAGCCGGCAGGCAGCACAGACACACACACACACACACACAGAGGGGATGGGTGGGTGGGTTTTCCACACCCTCTCTCACACACGACACACACATGGGGTGGGGTTTCTCTCTCCCTTTTTCTCCCATGGATTTCCTTGTGGCCAGCAGGCAGTACACACACACACATATAATCACACAGAGATTCACACAGAGACACGTGCATCCACACACAGAGAGAGGGGGTAAGTTTTCTAACCCCCACTCACGCGTGGGGTGGGATTTTCCTCTCCCACTCATGCGCGTGGGGTGGGATTTTCCTCTCCCTCAACCCTTGATTGTCCTGTGGCAGGCAGGCTGTAGCATCATGTACAGTATGGCCCTTTTTTCCTTGTGCACAAGGCACCATGGGAGGTGTAGTTCCTGCCCTTTTTCCCATTTGGGGGGCACGCACCCCGATCCAGACCCCTGCTGTGACCATCTCACATGCGCCAGGAAAGTGTGTGCAAAATTTTGGCACAGACAGTGCAGGGGTGTGGATTTGTATTCAGGACCCACAAGAGGAAACCTCTGCTTTATATATATATATATATATATATATATATATATATATATATATATATATATATATATATATATATATATATATATATATATATATATATATATATATATATATATATATATATATATATATATATATATATATATATATATATAAGATATAACATAAAGGCTGCATAAGATAACTCTGTATAATTTATGCCTGTTATGTGCATAACATATGCAGATCTATCTATTAAGATATTTCCATAGCTTTTGCTGTTATAGTGTACTGGTTGGAAGACAATACAGTATAACTATTTTTACGTCCATTTAACTGGTTTACTTGTAACCAGTAACTTGCTTGTAACCAATGGTTCACTTGGTTTTTCAATTTAACTGTTATTCGTGGGTTGGGGTGTGTTTTTTTTGTACTCATAAAAGCTTTTTTTTAGTTCTTCAACCTTTATGCTAACTTAAGGACATATGAACAGGTATGTTGGATTAAACCGTGGTTTAGACCCAATAGTCTGTTCACATAGTTACTAGGGAAAGGGAAAGGTTTCCTTGCATATTCCGTTAATACAGATATCTGGATTATCCAACACTGATTCAAAAAGTAACCACTTCCCATATAAAGTGTTGTGTCTAATTTGTATGTCTAGGAAACGTGTAGCAACTCTGCCTTGTAGGAAAAATAAAATTCCTTACTATAATTTGAATTTAGCAACTATATCAGCTCCAGAAAAGGTTGCCATAAATTTTAGTTGACTTGATAATACATAATTAATGCATGCTGAAGTTATTATCTGAATTAATCAATGTGACATATTGCAGAGAAAACCTATGTAGGATGGCAGTTTTAGTGAAATATTTGAAAGACTTAGTGTTTGGAAATTGGTCTCTTATTCAAAATAAAATAAAAGTACAGTACTGTACAGTGGTACCTCATACAATGATTGTAATCCATTCCACGGGGCTTGTTGTTGTACGAAACAATTGCTATATGATACATGCATCGTATAGCGATTTTCCCTATAGGATGCATCATACAACGATTTTTTTTGCTAAGTGGTTTTTCCCATTGAAAAATTGTTGTAAAACAATTCCGTTGCTATACAGGGTGATTGTTATATGAGGTTCCACTGTATTACATTTTAGAAAAATTATGGAAACCAACACATTGCCAGTACAATAATGCCCACAAAAAACTCTGCTCAACTCTTAATTGCTTCAATTTTTTTTTGTTCTGGGTCATTTTTACTAATGTAGACATACTCTGAATGAATAATTACGGCTTCTACCTTTTTGAAAGTACTGTATTTTTTTGTGTGTGCTCAGAAATCCATAAGAGGATTTTTTTTACAGCAAACAAAACATCCTACATTCTGTAGCTGAAAGGAAGAAAACAAGCTTAAATCAGGGCCCTTGTAATTTTTAAGCTACATTAGTAAGGCATGCCCAAAAGTTAATCTTGCACATTTTATACTAAGAACTTCTCATGATTGTTGAACACGATGCAGGATGCGTGGGAGGAAGAATATTATCATATCTCTATAGGGGATTGATTCTGGTACAAAAAAGTAGAGGCTTCCTGTTGAGCCCCATTTTCTTCTTATTTCAACACTTTATGCAGACACAAAAGAGAAAAATATAAGAATCTGGGGAGAGGCATGCCGTGGGTGAGTATGCCACTGAGCACACAAGGAAAAGGAAAAACTTCAGAAGTATTCTAGAGGCATTTTATTTTAAATTAACAAAAACACATCAAAGCCCTCTTTTCCAGAACAACAGTAGCCAAAATAGCAATCAAATAATTATTACACCTGTAACATTTTTGGTACAGAGCACTTGTGCCATGTAAGTTGCCAGGAAACAGTTTCATTCATTCCCAGTTTTGTTCCTCCTTTTTCATGTATTTTATTTCAAGCAGAGGCTATTGTGTTGTTGTTTTTTAAGAGTGGAATTAGTAGTAATTAATTTAAAATCACCCTGTCTCCCATTTTCACATTAAATATTATTACTTATTTAGTGTATTATAACCAAGACACAGGACACAGCCTCGGGCTGGGTTAACTCAGGTTTATTGCATGGTGGACGGAGGGAACATGAGGTAATGGCGGATCAATAGCTCTTTATATACGGTAGTAACACATTTGAACGTGGTTCCATGATAGCCCATTGGCTACTGTCTGCGTGACGTCATTGCTGGTCCCGCCCTTCTTGTCCAGGTGTAGGTGGTGGCGGGAAAACTTCCCGCGCTGTTGCCTTTGATGAGTTTGGACCAAGAGAGCTTGGACGCTCGCTGCTGCCAGCTGGTGGTCATTAGCTCGCGTCCGATTACAGGGTTTATGTGATACAGCTGAAGGTTACATTGTTACCCGTTGGCAAGGTTACATTGGTTAAGATACATTGTTATCCATGTAGAAGATTACTCCATTAGAACACAACACTCCTCCCCCCTAGGATGAGACGAAGTCTCGAACTCAACACTCCCCCCCCCCCTAGGATGAGACGAAGTCTCTCAGCCAAGATGGCTTATTTCGAACACGCTGGGGTCTCGATGCGGGCTGCCTTTCCCCGGGTTTGCTACCTTCTCTTTGTCCCCTGTTTTCCTGTCCTGTAATTGGAGAGGGAGACTCGTTAGTGACTTGCCGCGGCTCCGCGGCGTTGTTGGGAGGTGTGTGCTTTATTAGGGAAGAACCGGGGGCACTGGGGGCTAACGAAAAACCCCTCTTCTCGCTTGGATGGGTGGGGGAACACTCCCGAAAACCCCCCCGGCTCGCAAAATCAAAATCAGAATTAAATTCGGGGGCAGCGGTCGCGAACTCCTCTCCCCCTTCCCCGGCCCCTGATAGAGCTGACGTATCAAAAGGGTATGAGTCGGGGCCGCTGCTTTCCCCCCTTGTTTGGGACTGTTGTCCGTTGCTGTCTCCCCCTTGGGCTAAATGGGTGGGGGAGAACCCTAACGCTGAATCCTGTTGCTGAGCCCCACTGACCGGCCCCCCACTCACTCGGTGCCTAAGTTGGTCCGCGTGCCTCCTCCAGAGGAGACCGGTGCTAGTCTCGACCCGGTACGACACTGGCCCCGTCTGTTCCACAACCGTCCCTGGTACCCAGGCTGGACCTGCGCTGGCGTAGTTCCTGCAATGCACAGGGTCGCCGACGGCGAAACCTTTCGAGACTGCCAACCCTATGTTTTTTCCTTTGTCCTCGACTCTCGTCGGGTCTAGCCTGGACAGGATCGTGGTCAGTTTTCGCCGCATCAGCAGCTCTGCCGGCGAGTAACCTGACGCTAGGGGGGTCACCCTATACGCTAATAAAAACTGACATACTTGGTGATTTAGGTCCCCTGGGCCCATGCGCCGCAGCGCATCCTTTGTTGTACGCACCAGCCGTTCCACTTGGCCATTCGTGGCCGGGTGAAACGGCGCGGATGTGACATGCCGAATGGCGTTTGCCTCCATGAATGCCCTGAACTCAGCGGAGGTGAAACAACTAGCGTTATCGCTCACCAAAGTGTCGGGTAGACCGAACGTGGAAAAGACTCTCCTTAGCTGGCTAATTGTAGTGGCGGAGGACGTGCTCTTTACTGGGATAACCTCCAGCCACTTGGAGAACGCATCCACTACCAGGAGAAACATGGTTCCTCGGAACGGGCCAGCGAAGTCTACGTGCACCCTGGACCATGGCCCCCTTGCTGCGTCCCATTCCCTATGCGGAAGACGGGCCTCCTCCGGTCGGGAGCCCTGGCATGCCTCACAAGTGCCGACCATGTGCTCAATGTCCGCGTCCAGCTGTGGCCACCAGAAGTAACTCCGGGCCAGCGCCTTGGAACGGACGATGCCCGGGTGGCTTACGTGCAGCAGTTCGAGTACCCTCGATCGCAGGGACGTAGGAACCACCACACGTTGACCCCACAAAAGGCACCCCCTCTCTAGGGACAACTCTATTTTTTTTCGAAAAAATGGGTCGAATTCCGTACCTGGGGATGACGCCGGCCACCCCTTCTGTAGCCATGAACTAACTTTCTCTAGCGTTCTGTCCTTGCCTGTCGCCCTAGCAATGTCGGCCGGTACTATTGGGGGTGAGTCTAAAACCTCTATTAACAAAACCTGGTGATCTCTCTCCGCCCTTTCCTTTTGGACGCCCGACAAGGGCAAAGGAGACCTCGAGAGTGCGTCTGCATGGCTGATCTCCTTTCCGGGCTGGTATTCCAACTCATGTTGGTATGCGTTGAGAAAGATAGCCCACCGCAGCATTCTTGGGGACAGGATCTGTGGCGTGGGCTTATTTGCAGTGAAAATTCCTAACAGGGGCTTGTGGTCAGTCACGATTTTGAACGGCCGACCATACAGAAAATCGTGAAATTTTTTGGTTCCCGCTACTATCGCTAATGCCTCCCTGTCGGTCTGTGCGTAATTACGCTCTGCTTGGGACAGGGACCTTGAATAAAACGCTATCGGGGCCTCCCTTCCGTCGTCCAACACGTGGCAAAGCACCGCCCCCACCCCCACCGGGGACGCATCACAAACTAAGACCACTGGCCGTTTGGGGTCGAAATGAGTTAGGATTGCCTCGGATGTTAGGAGTTGCTTTAACTCTTTAAAAGCCCTCTCTTGCTCGTCACCCCACAGCCATGTTTCCTCCTTTTTAAGCAACCGATGGAGCGGTTCGGCCACAGACGCCTTCCGTGGAAGGAAGGTATGGTAAAAATTTAGGAGCCCCAGGAATGACTGCAGTTCGGTTTTGGATGTGGGGCTTGATGGCAGCTACTTTGGATTTGGACGGCTTAATTCCCTCGGGTGTGACACAGAACCCTAAAAACTCAACCTCTGTTTCGAAAAAAACGCATTTGTCTTTTCTCAGCCGCAGCCCCGCTTTCTCGAACACAGTCAGTACTTTATCCAATCTCTTTGCCAGTTCAGCCTCACTCCCCCCTGTTATCAACACGTCATCAAAATAAGGCAACACCCCCTCCAGCCCCTTCAGGAGGCGTTCCACAAGCGACTGAAAAAGGCCGGGTGCCGAGTTCACGCCGAACTGTAAACGCGACACCTGGAACGCCCCTTTGTGTGTGACTATCGTTTGTGCCGCGGCCGTGGCGGGAGTTACAGGGAGTTGCTGATAGGCTTGTGCCAAATCGAGTTTAGCGAAACACTTTCCCCCATTCAGCCTGGCCAGAAGGTGGCTGACCACCGGCACCGGGTATGCATTAGGGCGGATCGCCTTATTAATTGTACAGTTATAATCAGCGCAAATGCGCACCTCCCCGTTAGCCTTCAGAGCGGTCACAATTGGAGTTTCCCACTCCGCGGAATCAACAGGAATAAGAATCCCCTGGCCCACCAGTTTGTCCAGTTCCGCTTCTATTTTGTCCTTTAATGCGAATGGCACCCTGCGCGGTTTGAGTCTTATCGGGCGGACCTCTGGGTCTAGGTCGAAGGCTACAGGGGGTCCCTTGAACTTTCCCAGTCCTTTTTCGAAAACGGCGGGATGCGCGTCGCACACCGCTTGTATTGGATCCACCCCCACTGTATGCACTCCCCCTATGAACAACCCTAGGGGCTGAAACCACTGCGTCCCTAGGAGGCTACAACTTCCCCCCTTAAGGACAACTAGGGGCAGTTCCGCAGAATGTCTCTTAAAACTGACCCGAAATTTCCCGACCCCCAACACCGGAATGCTGTTTCCCTGTACGTCTCGCAACGTGGACCTCAGCGTTTTAAGCTTGGGCCGCACGTGGGGGTCGATTTTCAAGAACTCTTTCTGGGGAATTATAGAGTAGGAGGACCCCGAGTCAATTTCCATCCTGATAGGGGCCCCTTGTACTAGTACCTCAACGAAGTAATGGGATTGTCCCGCGGACACGCTGAACACGGGGGCATCGACCTCGCTGTCGTCCGAGATGCGGCCCACGCCGTCCTGCTTCCTCGTGGTCTGGGCGCCATCTTTGGACCTCGCTGGACGGTCCGGTCTGGTCGAACGGTCTTGTGACTGCCTCCGGCCCTCCTTCCGCTTTCTGCATGCCTTGGCGATGTGCCCCCGGCGACCGCAGGTGTAACACTCAGCTTTTCTGAATGGGCACCTCGCGCGCTCATGGGCTGCTCCGCAACCATCGCAGCGGCGCCCTCCTTTTCGGACCTTCTGGACCTCCTCGCCATCGCTGCCTTCTGTGGACAACTTCGAGGCTCGTCGGGTTGCGTGCACCGACTGCCCGGACCTTCCGTGCACCGAATTTTCCGCTTTTCCGGCTCTAGGACGCCACTCCCGCCACTGGTGCATTTCGTCCACTCCAGCATTCGTGGCTTCCGCGGCTTCCGCGGCCTCTACAACTTCAGCCAGCGTGGGTGGTGGCTCCTTGTTCATCAAGCTGCGCTGCACCTCCTTGTCCTTCAGGCCACACAGAACTCCGTCCCTGAGGGCCATCTCTAGGTTGTCCCATCTGCAGGGGACGGCGGCTATTCTCATGGCTGTTACGAATGCCTCAACCGACTCGTCCGGCGCTTGAACTCGCCTCCAAAACGCGCTCCGAGCGGGAAACATTGCCCTCGAGGGTCGGAAACGCTCACGCAGCAGCTTCATAATGTCCTCGGCTTTGAAATCGCTCACCTTCTTCGGTGCAATGATGCCCACCAGCGTTCGCTTGGTTTCTATCCCCAGCATTCTGGTGAGGATGGCCCTCTTCCTCTCCTCGTCGTCTTCTTTGACTTTGAGTTCCACCAGTGCCGCCTGGAAGTCCATCTCAAAAAGCTCCCAGTCTTGCGGTTTGGTGATGTTGAACCCGCTCTGTGCCCTGGCTCCTTGGGGATCCATCATCCCACCTTCGTCGCCAATTTAGTGTATTATAACCAAGACACAGGACACAGCCTCGGGCTGGGTTAACTCAGGTTTATTGCATGGTGGACGGAGGGAACATGAGGTAATGGCGGATCAATAGCTCTTTATATACGGTAGTAACACATTTGAACGTGGTTCCATGATAGCCCATTGGCTACTGTCTGTGTGACGTCATTGCTGGTCCCGCCCTTCTTGTCCAGGTGTAGGTGGTGGCGGGAAAACTTCCCGCGCTGTTGCCTTTGATGAGTTTGGACCAAGAGAGCTTGGACGCTCGCTGCTGCCAGCTGGTGGTCATTAGCTCGCGTCCGATTACAGGGTTTATGTGATACAGCTGAAGGTTACATTGTTACCCGTTGGCAAGGTTACATTGGTTAAGATACATTGTTATCCATGTAGAAGATTACTCCATTAGAACACAACAACTTAGAAAACTATTACATCTTTTCATTTATAAGAAGATTCCAGAGTTGTGGCCAGGTTAGTTTGTTTAATTTCTATCATGCCCATCTCTTAGGCATATTTTTCAATACTACAAAGTCTCCATGCAAAAGAACCTTGAGGGATTTAAGAGTTAAGATTGTGTTAGGATAACAGCAATCTTGCATGCACTGGCAGTGAGTATCAGTGGGAAGGGGCTTTACAGCCTAATGTGTCGCCACTATCTTGATTGATAAAGATATTTTCCCACTTCTGACATTTGAGGCAAGCCACCACCCTCTCTTCCTGCTTGTTTGCTTTTTCTTGCTTCCATTGTTTTACTGATTGTTCTTCCTCTGACCTCCAACCAAGCAACAAACATGGAAGTTCTCTCCACATGCTACTAGAGATTCTGTTTCCCCTATTTTTTTCCTTCTTACTGTAACTGCAAATGGGAACTGTAAATAAAGGTACATTTTCCCCACTTTAGATGCTTTTAAAGTGATTTTATCATACAAAATGCTAGTTTATGCAGAGGAAACCAAGCAGAGGGGAGTGATGAGAATGGCTTAATATCTCTATGTTTTCTCTGTATTGTTGCTTTCCACACTCCTACCCCATCCTCTGTTAACCAAAAAAGGAATAACCAAAATCCCCCCAACAGATCTGTCTTCCAAAGCACAATGAAATTTGTTGTATGCTGAAAACACTCTTGCTTTAGTCACAGCTTTTTTCATTTTTCTATGCATGGCTACTCATAATTTAAGCTGTTGTGTGCTCCTAGGGAGAGGTGCTCCTGCAGATAGCATGAGGTCCAAATCCGTTTAGGGTTTTATGGTCATAACCAGTACCTCTAATCAGGCGCAGTAAACAATGAGTAACCAGTGCAGATGGGAGTAATATGGTCATAATGACTTAATAATCAGTTTGACAGCCACATTCTGTACCCGATGGAGTCTCCGTATCAGCCTCAAGAGTAGCTCCATGTAGAAAGCATGACCAAAACAGAGATGGTAGGAAACTATCAATAAGGACATACAAATAGGTGGCGTGCAACCCAAAGACACAAATGATCAGACAAAATGGCAGTCCATGATCTAAAGAGCTGCATCTGCACCTATGGGAGGAGGAGGAGAGGTGCTGTTGAGGCCTATGATAGGGTCCAGATAAAGTACAAATAAAGTAAATAAGCAAGCAATGGTCCATAGGGTCGCAAAGGGTCAGAATCAACTATGCGACTGAACAACAAAGCAAGTAAGAGTGTACTGCTTCTTTACAGACACATACCAGAGCTATGCTGAATAAGGTTTGGGTATTGATGTTTTTTTTGTGTTTTTTTTTTTGGGGGGGGGGGATTTCCAATTCCTTCCAAAGGTCCCTAGGCTCAATGGGATCTTTTTCATTCCAAGGAAGCTGCTGAAGGCTACAGGATTGGATTTTATTTAATTTCCTAAAATTGCCACCAGTGGTAAAATCATTCTACAGTGGTGATTTTCAGAATCACTAGGTAGCCCACTATTAGAAACTCAGGAGAGACTGACAAAAATAGTGAGATTTCAAGCACTTGACAAGCTACAATATGTGGTTAGAAAAGGAAGGCTACATTTGGCTAATTCATGTATTGTGCTCTTCCATATTAAGCTGTAGGTACAGTATTGTTATGAGGAGGGACAGTTATACTGAAGAACATGCTTTTCCCCTCATGTTTCTCAATACCAGTGACTATTGTTGCTGGGATATGGTAATAGAAACATATGACTCAGGCAAAAATCTTTCCCTTCCATTGCTCCCATTATATTCCATATTTCAATGTGTCACCTCAGCACTAAAATCCTGCTGCCAAGGACATCTGTTTATAAAGCAAGACCTGTTCCTTTATTTAGAGAGTTCTATTTCCTCTAAAGCTAATTCAGTCATCAAGTTGTTGCTTGAGTAATTAAGTAGGAAGCAAAAGAGTCTATTTTCCCCATGCTATGCCGATAAATCCATGAAGTTGATCCACTGGCAGTGGGCAAAGGCAAGGGTGTGTTGGGATTTGCAGCTGGTCCCATAGGACTGGAGCCCTCAGCCTGGGAGCAGCTGCTAAGCCCCACCTGAAAAACCTGGGAAAGGTTCCAGACCTTCATAGGCTCCACCTGAAGGCCCTGAGTGTCTTAGCTTTATAAGAGCTGGCCCTTCCTTCCAGAATTTGCTTCTGCAATGGAGGTCAGCAGACTTGCAGTTGTTTGCCTTCTGGATCTCTTGCCTTGTTCCTAATTTCTACTTGTGAAGACCTCTGCCTAGTCCCTGTTTCTTGTGGAATGTTGTTGGGTTTTTTCTGGATCCTTGTTCCTTCAACTTGGTCCTTGACTTGTTCCAGCCCTTGAAGATACTCTGCCTCCACAAAGGTCAGCAGACTTGTAATTAATCTGGCTTTTAATGGTGATATAATTCCATGTATACAATGCATAATAGTGTGGATTATTATGTTTAAAAAGGTATTAGTAATTTAAAAAACTGGTGTTTTTGAGTTTAAAGCTTGCAAAGAAGCTTTGGTTTGTGGTAACAGTAATTTGGCCATTGAAATGTCACAGAGTACGGTATACGGTGGAAACAGATGTTAAAAACTAAACCAAATGAGTAGGATTGGTTGGGGTAAGACTGACCTAGAGAGCAAAGCTGTGTGGGTAGTAACAGTGGGGAAATAGTCTGGAGAGATTGGTGGGATGGGTATGAGTATAGAGCAGGAGTTCTCAACCTTTTAAAGCCAGGGGCCAGATCATGCTCCTTCAGACAGCTTCAGGGGCTGGATGGCCTTTTGCCCTGCCTCCACCACATGGCACTTTTCTAAAAGCTCCCATGATGTGCTTTTTACTGGGATTATAACCCATAGTACACACAGAGAAATAAATATTTACCTGTGTTTTGAGTTCCTCCTCAGAACAATTTTTCCAGAAATGGATGAGTAGAATCATGGCAATATTACTTTTTATTAGAAGTGTAACACTGGCTCTGTAAGATAGATGCAGGATCAGAGAGCTGATTGTTTTTTCTATATCAATTAGAGAAAATGTTATGAGAAGGCTTTTGTCATGGATTTCTACCCTCAAAATGTACTCCCAAAATTTACTTAATTAGTACATTTTTATACTGCCCATTTGGGAAATTTCCCACGCTGGGCGATGTACATAACAAAACACACAACAAATGAAAACCAGAAGGATGATACTGATGGACTTTCCATCTTTCTTCTTTTGCAGAAGTCCTGGTACTGTATTTGTGTGTGGCAGCTTTGAGGTTCTGAGACAAAGCACATCAAATTGATAATCTGACAATGCTGAGAGACTAGGAAGTCCTTCACACAGGCCTGCTCACTTGGCAGCTGTAGAGTTTTTCACATAATCAAAACAAATGGAAGAGAATTAATTTCAAAATGCATTTTCAGGATATAACTCACTGAATGATCTATTGCAATGACTCAAACATAGAAGAAATTGCTCTGTTTAGACAGCTAGCTTGTCTGAAACATGCCAAGAAGCCAATAAAATACACACTAGAACTTTCAATCAGCAAAACAAAACCATACAACTACAACTAGGGGTGCAACATTCAGTTCCTTGAAATTTCAGGACCCAAACCTGAGATAACAGGATGGGCTCTTGTGGTATTAGTGGGGCAGGACTTTGTGGTGTTAAGGGGTATGGAAAGAGCTAAGAGGGACAATTACAATTAAGGAAAAGTCTAGATAACCAGAGGAAAGGGGGAAACACTAGTGAACAGAAAGAAGGAATATCTGAGAATAAACAGAACAGCAAGACAAAAAATGTTGTGGCACCTTAAAGACTAACTCCTGTATTTAAATATGAATTTTCGTAGACCAACTCAACGTCATCTGTACCCATAAGGAAGAGGTGTAGACAGTAATATCAGGAATACATTTCCACACCCCTGGAGCATATCCCGTAATACCTGGCACACACATACCTTTTCAAATAAGAACATAAGAACAGCCTTGCTGGAACAGGCCACAGCCCATCCAGTCCAGCATTCTGTCTCACACAGTGGCTCACCATTTCCTTCAGGGTATTCCCAAGCAGATGCCTTCACTTGTTTAGGATTCCCTGGAAATGATATTGAGAGATATCCTGCCTATCTCTCCAACCCGGAGGTTGTCCTTAAGTATCCATAATTATAGCCATTGATACCCTTGTCCTCCATGAACTTGTCTAATCCTTTCTTAAAGCTGTCAAGACTGACAGCTGTCACCACTTCTTCTGGCAGGGAGTTCCATAGACCAGTAATCCTCTGGGTGAAAAAGTACTTTCTCTTATTTGTTTGAGAACTAGTACCCAAAAGTTTCATGGAGTGTCCCCTAGTTCTAGTGTTATGCGATAGGGAAAACAGTTTTTCCTTATCTACTTTGTCCACACCGTGCATGATTTTATAAACTTCAATCAGGTCACCTCTTAGATGCCGTCGTTCAAGAGTGAAGAGGCCCAACCGTTGCAGCCTCAGATGGGTAAGGAAGGTGTTCCAGTTCCCTAATCATTCTGGTTGCCCTCCTCTGCACTTTTTCCAGCTCCATAATATCCTTCTGGAGGTATGGCGACCAGAACTGTACACAGTATTCCAGATGGGGCCTCACCATAGATTTATAAAGAGGCAAAATGACACTTGCTGACTTATTTTCTATACCCTTCCTAATGATCCCTAGCATTGAGTTTGCTTTTTTCACTGCTGAGGCACACTGGGTTGACACCTTCATTGAGCTGTCCACCAGGACACCAAGGTCCCTTTCCTGGTTTGTCGCAGAGAGTTCAGACCCCATCAGTTTATAAATGTAATTGGGGGTTTTTGCCCCAACATGCATCACTCTGCACTTACTAATGTTGAAGCTCATTTGCCACTGTTTTGCCCACTCCCCCAGTGTCGAGAGATCCCTCTGGAGCTCCTCACAATTTCTCACAGTTTTCACTACCCTGTATAATTTAGTGTCGTCAGCAAATTTGGCTACCTTGCTTTTTACTCCTACCTCTAGATCATTTATGAAGAGGTTGAAAAGCAGGGGTCCCAGTACTGAACCTTGGGGGACCCCACTCTTTACTTCCCTCCACTTGGAGAAGTGTCCATTTAGTGCTACCCTCTGTTTCCTGTCCCTTAACCAGTTGCTGATCCAGGACAAGACCTGTCCCTTTATTCCATGACTGGTAAGTTTATTCAAGAGCCTTTGGTGTGGGACCTTGTCAAAAGCCTTCTGAAAGTCCAGATAAACAATGCCAACTGGATCCCCCTTATCCACATGCTTGTTGACACTCTCAAAAAATTCCAACAGATTAGTGAGACATGATTTGCCCTTGCAAAAGCCATGTTGGCTCTCCTTTAGCAGCGCCTTCTCTTCTATGTGTCTGTTAATTCTATCTTTTGGGATGGTTTCCATCACTTTACCTGGGACACATGTCAAACTGACAGGTCGGTAATTCCCTGGATCACCCCTGGATCCTTTTTTGAAAATTGGTGTTACATTCGCTACCTTCCAGTCATCAGGCACAAAGCCTGATTTGAGGAAAAGATTATATATTTTGGCTAGGAGATCAGCAATTTCATCTTTAAGTTCCCTGAGAACTCGTGGATGGATGCCATCTGGTCCTGGTGATTTGTTAGTGTTTAGCTTAACAAGACATGCAAGGACCTCCTCCCTGGTTATTTCTATCTTGCTTAATTCTTCGGTTTCCCTCCCTACGAAGATAGGCTCTGTTTTGGGCATGTGGTCTCTGTCTTCTTCAGTGAATACTGAAACAAAGAATTCATTGAGTCTCTCTGCAATCTCTGTTTCCTCTTTAATAACCCCTTGCCTTCCATTGTCATCTAATGGTCCAATGGCCTTCCTAGTTGGGTTCTTACTTCTAATGTACTTAAAGTATTCTGTGAACTTTCAACACAACAGTGTTTCAGGACTGAAGAACTGGATTTTTCCTTTTAGCTAATATAGTTCCATGTGGTGTTATGGAAAGAGTCATGGACTAAGACTCAAGAGATCTGGATTTGAATCTCAGCTCAGCCATGGCAACTCAACTGGTTAAACCACTCCTGAGATATCTCACTTACCTTGAAAACTCCTGTCAGATTTGCTGTAAGTAAATATGTGCACAGTAGTTTAGAGCCTAACATTACTATAGTCTGCTTTCTGAGAACTGAGTAGAAAATATCCATCATTGGACTGTGAATTTTTTTTTTATGTTGGAGAAGTCTCTAGGCTCCCAATCCTTTCCTCACAGCATAAAAAATTTTGAGTGGATTGTACAGAATTACACTATGTGTTTGATTTCTCTCTCTAATTTGCATGGGAAGAATTGGTTTGTATGCACAATAAATAGTACCTCATATTTAACAGGAAGTATTTTTAATATTGAATACCACCCTGAGTAACTATATAGGCAGATGGGTGGGATATAAGTTAAAATAATAAATACATAAGATCTAGTCAGTGAGTATAATACAATTACTGTAAAACAAAATATAATACTTATGATTGAGCTCTCTGCACTCTGTTTCTGAATGCATGGATTCATTAACAATAAGCATGCTAGAATTTGTCCTTTCTTTTACTTTACCTTTTGCTAGCACTCTTTGCCACATTTTGATGCTCTGGTACCTTTGAATCAGAAACGTGTCTGTTGTGAATGTAGTTTGAGTTGTATGATGCATATGGTAATGTCTGAAGCCAATTTTCTTTTAGTCATTAATTTTTTAGTATAATAATTTGTCTTTTATGGATTCTGCGAGGGCAATTGGCATAGAACCTTGGCAGAGGTTAAACCAGTCGAGCAAACTCCTGGCCACTGGCCCTTGCCAGTATGGAAATCGGGGGGGGGGGGGGTGGATTAATAATCAGAGGGTTGATTCACCCACATCTGACCTGACCAGCGATCCTGCTGAGAGAAGCAGATCACTAACCTCTGTTACCTATTAGGCAATTACTGACTCACAGAAGAGCCTAATCTTTGGTGCAAATAGAAGCCATATTTACCCTGGTGTAAGCCTCAGACAATGGTTTTCCCCTGTCAGTGTTTGCCCGAGTTAATTAACTTCCCCAAGAGAGATTTCCCATTAACCCGGGTAAATGGGTGATGTGATTTTCTGTCAGATGACCATTCTACCATGCGCAGCCTTGAACATAAAATATACTGATGATTTTCCCTCAATAAATCACTGGTCTTCGCTCCATCTTGCCTCGTGTCATTACTCGACCAGTCTCCTCCGGGACCTCAAGGGCCGCTTTACGGCCCCAATCCTACAGTCTTTGGTAACAAACCTTACACTATGGAAGTCTGCAAGACGCTGATTCTCAGTCAGAGCATACAAATAATGTATTACATGCAGGCATAATAAATGAGAGCAGGGAACAAAATATACTCAATGCTAATTCTCCCATGCTCATCCTCTGCTCACAAATCACAGGGTGGTTCATTAAAATATGTATTTGCCTGCAAAACCTTCTGTACATGAAGGTTGCGGCTATTGTTTCCAAACCCTATCTGGTAATTTCAGTCTTGAGAGGCCAAGGTATAAAAACCATTTATAGTAGCCCATCTGCTGTGGGAGTGCAGACATTCAGGCTGTAGGCTCACACCTAGCTGGATTCAAGACTGTTTCCCAGCACCTGAAGATGTCTGTCTGCATATTTCCTTTTGTTATATTGTATCAAGCAGCATTCTGATTAACTCTTTATACAATAAACTTAAAGGCACCAGTAGTTTCTGTCTTTGAAGAGCATAAGTGCACTGAGGTATTGGCTGGTCCAAAATTGCCCATTAGCCCTTAGGGAATTTGTTCAAAGCCTTGTTAAACCTAAGATACATTACATTTCCCCCATCATGCATCTCTTTCTCTTCCTAGTCCTCTGGGAAGTCAAGTGGCAGAAATCCCAGCCAGAATTCCATCCGCAGAATTGTTCTTGGTTACCTCTCTGTTCTCTACTGTCTGGTGTTCTGGTTCCAGTAGCTCAAAACTAGTGCTCACCGGGTTTTGTGTTCAGGGAATGAAGAAGCAGACGAGTGAAGTAGTGAAATTCAGCTCTTTATTAGTGGGGTTTGAATACAGTTTGGATGGGGCAAAGCTCTGACTTATATACTCTATAAACAGTAATGGTAACAATAATACAACAAGCCCATTGGCTAACAAAGTGTGCACATTTTTGATCCACTTATTTGCATAAGAATAGATACATGAGAAAAGATACATTCTGCTCCTGTCAGAAAATACAGTTAACATACATAACACCGGGAAAGCCTGATATTGATTATGTACCCCAAGGCATACTGTATTCTTGAGTCATATTCCTCCAAGCACTTCTTTCCTACCAATTTTTCCTCTTCCCTAGAAAATTCCTACTTCTGTTGTATGGATTCCCCATGCCCATCTGGCATGGAAACGGCCCTTGCAGAGGCCGCTTAGGTGAGAAGGCTCCCGGCGGTGGTTTCTGCGGGCAGAGAAATTAAGGGGGGTGGATAAATGATAGGGTTTGATTCACCCAATTCCTTGACCTGACCAGCGGTTCCGCTGAGAGAGCATTTCTCCAGACTCAGTTACCCATTAGAGTAATCACTCATCTCCGAGTCTCAGTCTTATCCCAGACGCAAATAGAAGCCATGTTTACCCCAGCTTAATCCTTGGACAATGGTGTTTCCCATGTCAATGTTTGTCCCAGTTAATTAACTTCCCCCAGAGAGATTCCCAATTAACCCGAGTAAACAGGTGATGTGATTTCTGTCAGATGACGGTTTTGCCACCGTTGCGCTTTTCCTCCTATATATGTTGAAGTTTTCCCTCAATAAACTACTGATCTGATCTCGCTCCATACTGCCTCGTATCGTTTCTTGATCAGTCTCCTCCGGGACCTCCGGCCCTCTGCGGCCCCGTTTCCTACACTGTTGCTCTTCTAGAAAAGTTTGTTCTGCACCTTCAAGAAACACATCTTCCTTTACAAGCTGAGGCATGGGTACACTGCTCTATATTCTCTTGCAATGGTTTTTGACTGTTGAGGATTTCTAGATAATGAAAACATCCCATCTGTATGAATGGAAGTTAGAGTCTTAGGAGAAAAGCAGCTGTTTTGTTTTTGCTGCAATGTAGCTTTCGACATTCTCAAGCAGGAAATCGTAAGCAGTGACACAGGACTTCTAGCCTGCATTCACATACTTTCTTCCTGATTATCTAGACACGGAAGAAGTGAAAAACACATCTGTCTACTCACCTATTCACAGACTTCTTCTGCTCAAAGTGCAGGTATAGAGCCTCAGTGCTACAAACTCTGGGCTCAACCAAACCAGTTACTCTCTTCTTTTTAACACTTGCCTCTTTCCATCATGCACTGGGAGAGAACAGTTGACCAAATAAAGAGTCGAAAACAAACAAATAATCAGCTTCTACCCAACAATCATAAAGGCATAACGTAGCCTCTTTGGTTTCTTTGACCAATCCCATGTGACATACCCCTGTTTTTGCAAACTATTTGTGAGCTTCTGTGAGATGGAGGTAGCAGAACAGTGTCAAGAAGAGATAAGGCTGAGAAGCGACTTGGCTCTCGCTGGAGAAATAACAGCTCAGCCCACCATCTTGATTGGCTGTTCCTTGAGAGAGTAACTTAATTCTGCCTTGGTCAGGACAAGCCCTAGTGTTATGGGTTGATCAAGATGATTCCACAAGTCCCTTTCCAACTCGTTAGTTTTCTAAAATTTCAACAGAGCTTGGAGTTACTTCCACAAGCTGTAAGTGCCAGATTCTTGCAGGATATTATCATTCAAAATGAGGGTATCCAATACTGTAAACTCCTATCTTATGCTCAGCATTGTCATAAGTCTCCAGTGACCTCTTTCTCAGGAAACTGAATCTGCTAAGCATTGAAAACCTGAATCATAGAATAATTGAGTTGGAAGGGGTCTATAAGGCCATAAAGTCAATGAAGGGATCCAAATCAAAGCAGATCTGACAGATGGTTGTCCAGTCTTCTGTTGATTACATCCAGCATTGGAATTCTCACCATCTACAAAGGTAAATTGGTTCCATTGTTGTACTGTTCTAGTTTCAGAATTTTTCCTGATATTCAACCTATGTTTGGTTTCCTGTACTTTTAGCCTGTTATTATGTGTCCTATATGCTGGGATGATTGAGAACAGATCCTGTCCCTCCTCTTTGTGACTGACTTTCAAGTGTTTGAGGGGTAGAGATAGTAGAACAATTGTTCAAGTGCAGAATTTGAAAAGTGCTATCAAATCTCCCCTCAGCCTCATTTTCTCAATGCTAAACATGCCCAATGCTTTCAGTCTTTCCTTATAGGATTTGGTTTCCAGTCCCCTGATCTGAACTTTTTTCCAGTTTGCTAGCATCTTTCTTAATGTGTAGTGTCCAGAACTGAGCACAGTACTCTAGATATGGTCTGACTAGTGCCAAATAGAGGGGAACTAGTACCCTCACGGGTTTTGGAGACTATACTTCTGTTATTGCAATCTAAAATAGTATTTGTCTTTTTTGCAGGCACATTACACTGTTGACACATGTTCAGCTTGTGATCTTCAACAATTTCAATATCCTTCTTGCTTGTAGTAATACTGTGTCAGGTATTGCACATCTTCTAATTCTATTGCTGGTTGTTTAATTTTCTCATGAGTGCCTTCAGCATTGGGGTTCTCTCATTACAAGTATTCCTGGTAAGATCTGACCAAAGCAGATTGGAGTGGTACCGTTATTTCTTTTAATCTTGATACTATGCTTCTATCAAAGCAGTCTAATATAGCATTGGCTCCCCCCCCCCCCTCTGCCATATCATACTATTGACTCATACACAGCTTGTGGCTTACTAAAATACAATTTCACAAGTACTATTGCTGAGCCAGCTGTCTCCTTTCCTATATTTTTACCCCAGTTCCCTACCATATTTTTCCATGCAAAATTTCATCTAGTTTTTATGGCCCAGCAATCTCATTTCACAAAGTTATCTCAAACTTTAATTCTTTCTTCTGAAATATTAGCACCTGTCCAGGTTTGATGTCATTTGCAGATTTAATAAGAATCCTGTCTACAACTTTAAATCATTTATTAAAAATACTGAAACAATGTGGAACGCAAAACAGAACCCTATGTTACCCACTTGAACCAAAGGATGACAAGGTTTGTTTCTTGATTTTTGTTGTTGTTGAGGTTACACATACAAACCTGTGCTTACCTAATCCATCCACACAGCTTTCTGATTTATTTACATTGCTACAATAAAAGTTCCCAGTTGCCAAGAGACACTGTATAATTCAAGTGGGAGTAGCATTGAAAGAAACGTGTGGGAGGTAACCGGGCAACAACCAATATCACTACAACTTACATCAATATTTTAACAAGACATGGTCAAAGCTCTGGAAAAAAGAAATAAAAAGCCATATTCTTTTCATTGTTTATCACTAATTAATCCCAAATTGGCTTATTTAATGACATGCCTAAGTTTGAATACTCCATTGCGTGCAGTTGAGCCTGGTGCTTGTATTAAATCCAACTCTGAGTGGTTCATAGCATTATTTAAAGGGCCTTATTTGTACAGTAAATTGCTTAAAGCCTGGATACTTGCCAGAACATGCAGTTGACACTTCCACTGGCCTTTCTTTACTGATCTAAGATGGTATATCAATATTGCTAATGCTAATAGCAGATTTGACTGTCCTCTAACAAATGCTTATGAAAAGTCAATATATAATCAAATTATGTAGGAGGAGTGTAAGATTAAAAATTACAGGGACAAATTTTCTTAAGTGCTTCATGGGTTTTAGAATTCCCCATTGCTCAGATTCAGATGTTATGCTTATCTTGGCTTCCATGTCACCTATTGTTTAAATAAACATTAGAAGTTGCTTTAAAACCTAGTCAGACCTTTCTTTGTCTATCTCAGTTTTGTCTATATTGACTGGCAATTGCTCTCCAGACAAAGATTCAGTTTCCTACACACATATTTTGAAATGCCAGGGATTGAATCCAGAACCTTCCTGGGCGATATAAAGAACTATAATTAGAGGTCCATATTCTACTATGAGTAAATTTCTTCGTTAAGTAACAGTGGTTTTTTTAAAAAAAATTTACTGAAAGCATTTAAAACAATATTGAGAAAAACCCTTTGGTTTATCCACTTTGCCTATTATTTTGCCATGGATAACTTTGCTTTTTTATAGTCACTGATATCCTCACTTTCCATAAGATTTATTATTCCATTTATCCATAGCACATAATTTCTTTCTGCAAAAGCACCTTTTTGTAGCTGAATTAATGTAGCAATGGACTTACAGTATTGTCCCATGGTTTGTGCTTGGTGCATGTGCTAGGACTGAAAGGAGACAGTACCACCCATACCCCTCCAAAAAGGTGGCAGGTTCAATTCTGAGAGAGGGGTTGGGTTCAAACTTTTCCAGTTTGTTTTTCATTGTTGTTGTTGTTGCACAGTTCCCCTTACTTTAGATAATCTCACACTCAAGTTATCTTTATCATCTTACTGCAACATCTTACTATCCTACTACTACTTTTTTGAAAAGTCCTGCTGTGACAATGGGCAAGAGATGGAGTAGCAAGTACAGATCTACTGAAAGCTATAGCAGTGGGCCTGCACACAGATATTTCAGGGCATAAGGTTGCTCTCAGCTGGATCAAAATGACAACATAGTCCCTTTTAGGATCACATTGCTTATCTCTGTGTTGAGGAAGAAGCTAGAAAACACTGCACTGTATGTGTCACTATCCTCTGGCCAGCTAGCCACAGTAGGAAGGGATCCAATACTTTGTTGTTTATTTCTTTCATGCCCTGATCAGACCCTGGACTGCCAAAATGAAGCCACTCTCTTCGCTTTGTCATTGCCCAAACACAAGTCCTCATTGGTGTATGTCTCTGGCAGCAATCGGCAGACCAGCAAGTGGGCCAGACTCTATCTCTCCACATTCACACCATGTGTTGTTGTCCACCAGCAGTCCCCACCTGAGCATGTTGGTCTTGCATTTGGAGACTCCAGCCCTCAGTCTATTCAGAGTCCTCCAGGTGACGTAGGGGAGGTTGAGATGTTCAGCTATATCCACCTTTAATGTTGTTGCTTTCCCATTGAGCTCTTTCCTCTATCTTCTAATTTGGTTTTGCTCTTGTGTACCCTCAAGAATGTTTGTTCTTGCCATAAAGCTTTTCCTGGATCTGAGCCTGTGGACTTGAGGCTCATATCCATTCAGAGGGTGTCGAGGGTCATTTTCTTGCTTAATTCTCTCAGCATCTGCTGCTACTTCTCTCCTGATCTTAGGTGGAGCAATACCTACAAGAGGGTATATCTTCTCAGCTGGTGTAGTTTTAAGTTATCCTGTTACTATATACATGGCTTTATTAACAGCAATGTCAATTTCTTTTGCGTGTGTGGGTGCATTCCATACTTGTTGAGTCTGAAGGTAATTAGCAATGTGACAACAAGTTCGGGGTTAACAACAGTGATTTATTGTCAGCTCATCTACTGCTGCAGGGATAATTCGGACTGGGGAATAAGGGACGAGGTAGCAACTTATATACAATCAGAATGGCAGTTACAGTGATACATTTGCCAGGGCTTTTGCTAACGTCGGAAACCTGTGTCAGAGTACATTGACAACATATGAAAGTGGTGCCTTACAGAAAAGGGTGCGCGTTTACAGCAAAGACTTAATGGTGATTGCAGATTTAAAGCAATATAACATTTGGACAACACAATACTGGAACAGCATACTCTGCTGCAGAGATGCTCAGGGCTAAAGATGATGTGCGCAGTGTGGATGGTTGAATTTCCCATTTATAGTTTGTGAGTTTCCTGATGATGTTATTCCTTGTACTAACTTTGGCTTTGGTATTCAGGCAGTGCTGCTTAAAAGAGTGTCGCACCAATGTATTTGGTGTTGAACAGTGCTGTAATCAATTCCCTTGCCATGTAACATTCAACTTTTATGAAGGCTGTTCGGGTTTTTAGTTTCAGTTTTTTTAATTTATTGTGGCTGGGAGGGTATTTTAATGGTTTTTAAATGTTTTTGTGATTTTATGGTCACAGGGGATGTTTTATATTTGAATGTTTTTATGGTGATTGTGAGCTGCCCATAGTCGCTTCAGTGAGAGGGTGGCAATAGAAATCCAAATAAATAAATAAATAAACTTAACCCTTGCCTCTTGGTTTTGAAGGTGTGGAAAGCACATACATGAGTTGTGCTTGGATTAAGCTTCAGATGGTTGATGTTGTAATACTGTCCTAATCCTTCAAGTGCTCCAGCAAGTTTTTCAGCTACCTCATCAAAGCTTGACCCTTAAATGGCCATTGCTGTGTTGTTCCTTTGTGAGTAGGACTTCACAAAATTAAAGAAGAATAAAGGCTATCCTGATTACAATCAGGGCATGGAATCACTCCCTTTAAGATAATGGTGGGTATAATACAGATCTCAGGTGAGAAAAGCATTTGTGGCCAGAAGATTTAGATATTATCATGTTAACATAGTTCCCATTAGTGAAGGGCAACTAAAATAAATGGGTGCTGGTTACATTTTATTCGGAAGCAGCCACCATTAAAAAAGCCACTTTCGTGTAGCAGCTATTGGCTTTGCTATTCAGAACCAGATGGTCAGGAAACTTAGCTGCATCCATAAGGTGCCTAATGACTCTTAAGAGTCCCACTCTTTGGAAAGACATATGCTACATTTATCAGTGTTTACATTCCAACCTTGACTAATAATGATGACATCAAAGAAATTTTATGATAAACCTTTTTCCATCCTTCAAGAATATGCTAAGGTCATGCAGGAGTAAAGACCTGGCTGGCAGGGCAGGTGTGGGGCCCGAATGGGACTATGGTGCCCGCCTGCTGGCTTGTATAACTCTCTCTTCTTCCTTTTTATAGTGGATGGGATGGGTGGGTGGGATATAGGGGTTTTTAAAGGGGGTGGGTTGGGGGTTTTTTATAATGTTTTTATGTATTTTGTGCATTGTTGTGATGCCGCCCTGAGTCGGGTTTACCTGAGCGGGCGGCATATACAAATTTGACTAATAAATAAATAAATAATAAATAAATAAGCTGATCATCATTGGCAGTTATTATTGCCCAAGCTGGCTCAGACCGTTAAATGTGGAAAGCATGGCACTGTAAAATGTACCATAATAGCATTGGTCTATTTCTCTTGAGAATTTGCAGCAAATACAATCTGCACATCAGAAATACATGATTTCAGCTGTGAAACCAGAACAAGCAACCTCAATCCCAACACTGGCATCTTTAGACTATATAATTGTTAGACTTTGTTCTATTCTCTCTACCTTATGGGCCAGAGACAGGGATTATCGATCAACACCATGCAAGAAAGTTCAATCATTTTAATATTTCCTGTTTTAAGAGAATTCTTAAATGAAATCTTGGCGCAAACACAAATGGTGAGTATTTTTATAACCCAACAACTTTAGTAGGCAGTTCATGCTATCAGGAAATTGGATTACCATCTCCCAGAACATATCTCATGTGGAAAGCTTGATTACATGATGGAGAAAAGAAACACTTCAAGGATTGTGGGTTCCGCGCACACAATTGGCTCAGCTGTCCCTGACAGAACCCCAATTATGGAAGATCACTCCTTCGAGCTGTTGGTTTCGAGGGGACAGAAATTGGGGAGCAGAATATTAGATATAGCTTGATTCACCTATTGCTGACCTGACAGGCAGCTAGGACAATGGAGAGCTAAAGATCGCAGATGGTTAACTCGATAGGCACCTAATGGGTAATCTCGCACCCGCAGAAGCCCTAAAGCCCGAGAGTCAACTTCGGCCACTTGTTTGCTCCCGATAGCAAGGAACAATGCATGTCCCCGGTAGTTAATTAGCTAGATAAGAAACTTCCCCCGGTGAAGACTTCCCCAATTAACTTGTGTAAACATGATGTGCAGACTCAGGGCTTCCTCTGAATCACTACGCGCAACGTATGCATGCAGCCAGATCAGGCAGGCATAAAAGGTTCTGATTTGCCATCAATAAACACTGGTCTTCGCTCCATCTTGCCTCATGTGTCTTGCTTGACCAGTCTCCTCCGGGAACCTCCGGCCCACATCGGGCCCCGATCCAACAAAGTTTACACTGAGGACAACACTGAAAGATTTTAACATTGAATATATGAACTGCAAAGTTCTCACTCCAAATCTGAAGTGCCCAGATAAACACTGTTGGACAAGGGGCAAAAGAATCAAAAACCAAAAGAATCAGGGACGCATAAAAGAAGGGAGAAATAAGAAAACAAGTACACCATTTCTCAACTGCCCAACAAGCCAAGGATCCTCACTAATTCTGTATATTCTTTGCTTCTATTGAGATAATAAGTCACATGTGGATCCATCAACCTGCTGTTGCTCAAAATTAACCACTTACTCCTTTGAAAGCAAAATGGGTTGAATTGATTCAAATTGGCTTTTGCATCATGTCATTAATTTTTTAAAAAAACTTTGGATTCACCCATTTTATGAGCAAAGCAAATCCTATGGTATTTGACCATGTAGTTCCAGCCACAGTTGTATGCACTGGGAAAATCAGAAATTAGACCTGAGCCGCAGCTTAGATGACCGGCCCACCAACCCAAAATTGCAGTATACACAGCAAGATTCCTATTACCCTAAGTCAATTTTTGTCCTTTGCCAGAAAAGAAAATAACCCCTGTTATTGTGAGTATACTGAGTTTTTTGAAAAAGAAAATAGCATCTTAGTTTCCCCACCCACTAACACATCCTTAAGTGATTTTTCTTTCAACTTGAACAATAGGAACTCATTCCTATTCTACTCAGTGTAATTGCAGAATAAACAAACTCTTATTTCTTAGTCAGTCAACAAATACACTTCTTCGTGCTGTTTGGTCTAGAACTCAAGTGAAACAGAAAAGGAGAACAAAGGAAAGTCGAAAGCTTGGAGTCTAACTCATAAACCAATATATTAATGTATAACTTTCAAAATCATATTATTAGTATTCTTACTATGTGGTATCAATTTGCTTCAAGTTATGGCAACTACAGAATGTGAATTAATAAACTCCAGAAGGCCCTGTCGTTAACAACCCTGTTCAGGTCTAAAGATTGTTGCTTCCTTTACTGAATTAATCCATCTGATATTTAGTCTTCCTCTTATTTTTCAGACTTCCACTTTTCCTAACATTACTGCCTCTTACAGGGGGTCTAATCTTCTCATGATATGTTCAAAATACAAATCCTTGGTTTAGTCATTTTAGTTTCTAGGATGAGTTGAATTTAGCTAGCAATCACTTATTAGTCTTTATATCAGTTAAAGATATCCATCAAGGTCTCCACTCATACAATATTTTGACTGTGTTGTTTTTCCGCAGCTTCTTTGTCCAGTTTTCATATCCATATACATAGTAACTTAGGGTACCATAATATGAGTTATCCTTGCTTTGGTCTCCAGTACCTCATTCTTACACTTAATCTTTCATAGTTCTTCATTGCTATCATTTCTGAGTTTCAGTCTTCTAATTTCTTGGCATCAATCTGCCTTTAATTTGATGATTGAATTGAGGTGTGTAGAAAATCTTCTACACTCTTTTACTACTTTGTAGTCAACATTTAAGGTACAGAATTATTCTGTATCAAGAGTTTTGTCTTCTATGTTCCACTGTTATCCTGCTTTTGCATTTTTCTGTCACTTTCATCAGCAGTTGTCTAAATCATTGTTGCTTTCTACCAGTGATGTGGTATTTTCTGTGTACAGTATCTTAGATTCTTGATGTTCTTCCATCAATTTTCACTTCTCCTTCCTCTTAATATAGTCCAGCTGTGTTTTTCATGTAGACTGAAAAGATAGGAAATAAAATACACAATTGCCTACCTCTCTAACTAATGAGAAACCATACTGTTTCTCCTATTTTGTAACAGTAGCCTGTTGTCTATGTTACTGTACATCCTAGGTCCCCCCCCCCCCCCCGGCAAATTGTTACTTAACTAAGGTGATCAAAATCCATTTTCAGTCACGGAAGACGTTGAGTAAGCAGATAGGAGGGTTTTGCTTCCCTGACTGAAAATGGTAGGCAATTGTGTATTTTATTTCCTAGGTAATGGTTGCCCTTATTCGAAAGTCAGTTGTGTCTGACTCTAATGTTCAGTGCTTGTTATGTATGCATAACTGTTCTTGTAAATTACATGTCAAACGGCCGCGCTGCATTGCCGGCCTCTATTCTCATAAACAACTCGTGAAGTATCGCGAGACATGGATTGTGCTGTAATTCAAATGAAGAAAGGCGCTCATTGTAGCTGTCAAAATGTAACCAATGTTCAAATGACCCAATGATGATTGTTCCCACTGTTTTGTATCAAGTTATTTGTATATATGACCCCGTTGTTCCAATCCAAGTTGTGCTCAGACCCCATAATAAAAAGAGCTGTTATTCACCACGCGGGTTGTCGCTTCCAGTTTCTGATCACCAAAGTGCTCATTTCCGTTTATAGCCAAAGAGCCAGCACTGTCTGCGTTTTGCAGACATTTCCATGGACGTGTGGCAGGCATGACTACACAACAGAGTGCACGAAACACTGTTTATCTTCCCACCAAAGTGGTACCTATTTATCTTTGCAATTTCTTGCTTTCAAACTGCTATGTTGGCAGGAGCTGGGACAGAAACAGGTGCTCACTCCATTCTGCAGTACTTGGGTCTCAAACTGCTGACCCATCAAATTCAGCATCTTAACCAGTAAGCCACTACAGTCCCTATTGTCTGTCAAAAATGATTTCCCAAGAAATAGGTGAAATGCAGCTCTAGGGAGACTGTGCCCCAGTTTACCCAACTCTGACTGTGGTTTACCTTTGGAATTCCTGGGAGGCAGAGTAATATATACTATGTGTAACAAACCTTTACAATAAAATTTAAAAAGATTAAAATAGTGATGTAAAAGACAAACTTTACAGTACAGTACTTCATCTTTTAACACCATGTAGACTTAACTTGTTGCATTGAGCTTCTGTCACATGTTACTCTTTCTCTCTTTCTTTTCTCCTTCTCTCCTCTCTTCCCCCTTACGATAGCACTGTGGTTTATTTTGCAAATGTTGGACTATATGATAACTAAGATATTACACTTCACCTCTTGGCAGCTATATGGCAAAAAATTGTCATAAAACATCATAAAATGTCTGTTTCAAAAAGAAAATTTACAACCCGGGCTTCCTTGTTAATCGCTGCTTTCTAAAATTCTCTGAAAATTATAAAATAATGACAGGTTAAATTATGCTGTGGGGAAACTAATGCTTTACCTCTGTGGCAGCTGGCATTATAATATCTGACAGGTTATAATAAATAGGTACCATTATAACATTTCTCCTAATAGACTGATAGCTGATGGCTGTGTCCTGTCCAGTCTTTTAACTGAATCAAAAATCTGCACAAGCAAAACTCCAAGTAATTTCTATGAGATAATATTAAACTGCACTTTGTTCTTTTCCTCCTTTTCCCAATAATTATTCTTCTGATTAAGTTTAACAAGGTGCTACTAATTAAACTGTGCCAGCAAACAAGAAAATTGCAATGTGAATTGACGTTGGTCTTCTTATCCAGCTACTGTATATATAGAAACATATTATTCTTTGAGTTGTATAAGTTGTGACTTTGAAGACAGTGGCCAAAATCCTGTTGACTAGAATCAGTCCACTGAATCAGTGGGGATTTATGAGTTAGCTTTATCTGATTCAAATGAATCTTGAATCTACTCTGTGATCTACTTTAGCACAGTAAGCTGCAGTTAGAGAAAGCCCATTTGAATAGGTCTACTCTAGTGTAATTCACAAACAACATGATTTTGGTCACTGATCACATGAGCCTAAAGACTTGTGGGTGTAAAAAAGTCTAACTGGGTCTTGAAGGTAGCTTAACATAAACCAATATTTATTATCACAATTGATCAATTCATATGACTATAACTTTTCAGCCCAGACTTTGTTCTGAGACAACTTAAAATGAATATGACATAGCTGAAGGATATACCAATTAGTTTACATCCATCCCATGAGACTACAGCATGTCTTCAATAAATCTGTTCTGTCCATTTCCCACATCATTCAGCGGTGTATTAAAACTACAAATAATTGTTATATTTTCATAAGCAATTTTTCCTTAATATACTCTTTTGCACTTAATATACTCTTTTGGAATGACTGAGCTTTTCCTATACTGCTCTCCATAAAATACAGATGTCTTTATGCCAGTTTCTGTAACATACATACATTCGTTGAGCTGAGAACTGTATTGTACAATTCAGAGATTGCAGAAACCAAAGGATAACTGTGTCTTGATACAGACATTTTTTCTGAAAAATGCAAATTAGATCAGTATACATAAAATGTGGACCACGTGAAATTCAAATTAGATTGTGAAATTGGATTATGAAAAACAGCAGGCTGTTTCTGGTATTATTCCCCACTTAGTCAACACAGGAAACCAAGTTCTACTTTGATTTTGATTTGGCTATAATTGGCCCACCTAGTGGGTAAACAAATCTCTTATTTTTTTTTCCTCCCTCAATTCCCTGATGGAAGGTATTGGAGTTTGCATTGACCCTTCCTCTGGCCACAAAAGAACCTAAAGCAAGTATTCTCAACCTGTGGCCCATGGCAACATTTCATGTGGCCCTCTACTGCCTCCACCACACCAGGAAGTGCCATGTGGTGTAGGATGGGCAAAATGGCCATCTGGCCCCCGAAGCTGTCTGAGGGAGCGTGACCCAGCCCCCCGGCTTTAAAAGGTTGAGAACTCCTGACCTAAAGCCTCAAAAGAGGGCCATATTGGTGTGTGTGTGTGGGGGGGGGGGAGAGGGAATATGCAGAACCTGGTTTCCTGTGTTTACTAAAAGGGGGATAATAGCAGAAACAGCCTGCTGTTTTTCACAATTCATATCTAAGCAGCAAAGCCTGGCAGAAGATCTTGCCATGAACTTTGGGACTTTCATTTATAATGTTCCTACCGTATCCACAAGAAAATTGATGCATGACTGAAGAAGTGATTTTGAATCATGAAAGCTCGTGCAATGTATGGTTTTTTGAAAAAGTGATCCAATAAAGGTATCACCTTTCTCCTGCATTTGTTTTGTATATGGATCACATGACTGTCTTTGCTTGTTAATGAAACTCCGAACACCCAGTCCCCCCAGCACCACAGCCAGAAACTTCATTCCACTGAGTTATACCAGCTGGCAGAGAATGGGATATAAACAAAAATAAATAAATCTGAATAATAGCAGAGTTAACTGTTAGAGTTCTTCTTCTTCTGTGTCTAGGCCAGACATGAAACTGCCAAAATGAAGCTACCTGCAGGCATTCAAAAGCTCCTCACAATTGAACACCATGACAGTGTGGGGGTGAGTGGGAATGACACACTGATTCCTGTGGAACTTAATACCCTGTAGTATAGTTAGGATAGCTATTCAATGCACAGTTATGTCAATGTTTTTCTGCCAGTCAGTCTACACTTCTGCTCCATGAGAATTTTTGGAAACATCACAGAACCAAAACAAACTGGGTCAGATTTATTTCTGGCATTGCTCCAGAAAGATCACTGATGGATCGAATTGCAGGCAAGGAGAAAAGCTGTGTACGCTATGACACAGGCTCCATGACAGAAGCAATGTTTTGCCTCATTGCTTATTATATTTTTAAAGATTTGAAAATTTTTAAAAAATGTAATGCAGTTACACGCCAATGTCAGTGCCGACTGTGCTTCTGCTGAGTGAAAAATCTTGTCTGTGTGAATCATGGGAATAGCGTACTTATATAAGCATTACTGTTAAGCAAGCAGTGGGAGCCTTTTATTTTCCATTGTGAATGTCACTTCCACGCAAAGGCAATGATTGTGCAAACAGTAAGACTCCAAATTACCATTCCAGCCAGATGTTTTGCTCAGCCAAAGCTCAATAAGAAACTGTTCAAAAAGTCTGGATGATAGCAGCAGCAGCAGCATTTTTTATTAACTGATTAGTCATCTGACCATATCAGGTTAAAATAAAATAAAAGACATTAGATAAGACATGATTACATAAAACAGGATAAAAACAGGTTAAAAGCAGGATGATACAATCACAATAAAATGAGATATAAAATGTACTGAGAATAATTTATTAATAGCATAGATAATAGCAGATTCTTTTTAAAAAACAAAAACAAAAAACTTTACAGTGGTACCTCAGATAAAGTCAGATTCGGATAAAGTCCAATCAGATAAAGTCGCGGTTTTCATGCACACATGATGCATTGTATGAAGTCTAAAACCGCTAAAAAGTGGACATGATCCGAGGTATTTGGTATAGGAACCTCGGATAAAGTCCATTTTTGACGTTATTTGATGCATCGCCCATTTGATTTGGATAAAGTCCAAACGTGGAATGGAGTTTGGACTTTATCCGAGGTTCTACTGTATAAGGATATAAAAACATAATAAAGCACCTGCATCCTGGAAGTTTAAATGTCTGCTAGCACAGAATGTTCTTACTAAGGTAGTGAAGGAAAAAACAGGTTGGAAGGACAGGGTTGCCGCCCCCACCCCCCACCCCCGGGAAGATGTTCTATGATCCTGGTGCAGCCACTGAAAAGGCTCTGCAATGACAGATTACCTATGGATAAAACTCTGCCCTTGGCGCTACTCCTCTGAAGGAAAGGATGGATCAATGAATGAATCTTGGTGTGATCTAACTATTCTGAATGCTCAAAGAGTTGTACAGAAAAACCTAGATGGTAGATTGTGGGCTGCAGATGGAGTGAGAAACTGGGAAAGAACATCTTCCCCCCTTCTTCCAGCAAGAGCCTCTTCTGAATCCTGTTTGTTTGTTTCTATACACCTGGTTTAGTGTGGGCACTATTTGAGTGGTTTTACAATATTCAGTAACCTGCTTCCTGGACTAATGGAAGAATTGTGGATCCAGCTAAATAGTTCTTCCATCCCATCCAGATTATAGTACATAAATACAGGTTCAGTCAAGAATTTGTAATATTTTTGGTTGGTATTAAGTTATATAAAATTTTGAAGCATGTTAAATTGACCCTGGAGACAATTTAAAAAGAAGCAGAGTTATTGCAACAAGGAGGTCATGCCTTCCTGAAAATCCATTGTGGATCATGTTCTAGCTGCCAACATTGGAGCAGCTGAAGTTTCTAAAGCCAACACTGCACTTAGGGCAACAATTCAAGAACTCTACATGATGAACAGCCCTATCTTAACATTAATATAGTTGGAGTAGGGGCTGGGAATTGTAGCTCATGTTCTCAGTTGTGATTGGTCATGCTGAAGATGGCCTCTGGGAGTTGAGGTCCAATATATCTGAGATTCAAAGATTCTCTACCATAACATAAAACATGTGACTTCATGCCTAGACTTGCTCTATCTTTAAGAAAAATCCTCCTGTGGTATCTTCTTGCATCTTACAGGCAGACCTTGATGGTTTGAATTTATCCACAATGTGAGAAGCTATTTTTTAATACTGCAACTCCCTGAGGCACTCAGTTACATACCTGTCAACTGCGGCTCCAGACAATCCGGGACCTGCGCAGAACAGTTCTGTGCAAGTCGCCTTCGACGCATGCGTAGGCTTTTACGCTTGCGTAGAACACTTTTATGCTTGCGTAGAACCCTTCTACGCATTAGTAGCCTTCTACGCAAGGGTAAAAGGGTTCTACGCAAGCGTAAAAGCCTTCTACGCATGCGCAGAAGGGATGCGCAGTATCTCTTTTCCCCCACTGCAGGCGGGAAATGGCGCAAATTGGCGCCAAAAAACGGGAAATCCCAGCCAATCCAGGAAGGTTGACAGGTATGCTCAGTTAGTGTGCTGGCCGGGAGACTGTGGGAGAGGTAGGCCAAAAATTCCAAACTGTTCAAACTCTATTTCAGTTCTGTTATTTTAAATTGCTATTTTAAACTTCAGTCCCATTCACTTGACTAAATATAATTGATAAGTAAGGGTTTGACTAGATCAGTGTCCCCCAACTTTTGAGTTTTGGACTTCATTTCCCAGAAGCCTAAGTCAGTACATTAGTTGATCAGTGCTTTGGGGAAATGACTTGGGCTTCTTGAAATTGAAGTCCAAAAACCAAAGGTTGGGAAACACTGGGCTAGATCGACCAAATTGGAGCAGACTGCAGCAGGCTAAATAGGGTGGCTTAAAGTCAGTTAAGGTCACATAGAACACATAGAAATGAATGTCACATAGAAGCGCATCTCCTGCCAACCTAGCAGTGTGAAAAGAAAGCAAGAAGTTGCAAGTAGATAAATAGAGACCACTTCGGTGGACACAAAAGAACAAATACTGTATACAGAAAATATTCACTTCAGTTTTTGAGACCTTTTGAGACCTTGCTCCATACATTGGGAAAGAGGAGTGCTTTTGAATTCTCTATCAGTTATGATGTTCTATTGCTGTTCCCAGTGTACATGAGATCAGCTGGATGAACAGATGGGTTTTATGGTTCATTTCAAACTGTTCAATCGCTCAAGCAGCAGAAATTGCATTAATTCTCTCACACGGCTTGAGCAAGAAGCAGAAAATTCTATAACACCACAATCTAATTGGGGAGCAAAAGATCACTTGCCATTATTTATCCTTTTCCAAGATACTGCTATGAATTCAACATTTTAAAAAGTTTAAAAAGCACACATTATTATCACAGTAAGGAAAAATATCTGCCGTATTCTCCATGCAACAGAGAAGAGATGCCAAACTATGCTAGAAATACCTGAATGGTTTCTATGCTAAGTAGTCATTGTTAGAACTGTAACATTAAGAAGTTTAGCCAGAGTGTCAGAAGGGCTCTAAGGCTGGGCCAAACAAAAGAACACACACACCCCTCCACAGTCTGCCATTGTTTGCTGCACTGTCTCATCCCGTGCCTCAGCAGGAAGCCTCCCAGTTGTACTAGAGTGCAAGAGTTACAGGTCTTCCAGTAACCTTAGTCAAAGATACACTGCACCTCTGTATGGATGTTTATTGTGGCTAATTAAGGACATAAGAGAAACTGTGTTGGTTCAGACCCAAGATGACATCTTGAGTCCAGACGTCTGCTCCCATTGGTGGTTGGTTAGGTGTCCCAGTAAGACGCCAGCTCAGAATCGTCAATCTGCTCGCTCTCCTCAGCAATTGAGAGGGTTTAGAGACAAAAGGCTTCCAGGGCTGGAGGTGATCTATAGCAGGGGTGCCCAAACTACGGCCTGTGAACTGGATCTGGCCCCCAATGCCAATTCATCTGGTCCGTGCTGTGCTCGTTGCTCCCAGAAGTAGAAGTAAAATGCACCTGTATGGGCACGTTTTACTTCTGCTTCCAGGAGCGGCAAGGGCAGTGGAGGTTGGATGAATTGGTGTCGGGAGCCAGATCCGTCTCACGGGCCGTATTTTGGGCACTCCCGATTTAAGCAGAGAAAATTGCATCCTAAAATCTGTCTCATCCGGTTGCAAAACAGATTGCAAGGCACGTTTTACGTCCACTTCTGGTGGGAGGAACTATGTGACTGGCCTGCATACGGGAGCGTTTTACTTCCGCTTCCAGGAGCGACGAGGGCGGTGTGGGACAAATGAATCACAGTAAACCCATTCATGTGGATTCACGGGGGCTTCTGGGAATTGAAGTCCAAGAACATCTGGAGTGCCAAGGTTCGCCATCACATATGGAACCAACTGCCTTGGGAGGTGGTGAGCGCTCCAATACTGGAAGCATTCAAGAAAGAATTGGACAGCCATCTGTCAGATCTGTGTTGATTTGGATTCCTGCATTGAGCAGGGGGTTGGACACGATGGCCTAAAAAGCCCCTTCCAACTCAACTTTATGACTCTATTTGCTCTTTCCCCTTCTCCCTTAGCTTCCCTTGTTCTTGTTGCATCAAACAGCATTTCGCCTCTCCTCCCAACCTCAAACACAAGCTCTTACATATCACCTGAGTTATCAAAAGCAAGCACCACGTCTCTGTATGTCAGTTGACAGTGAGTGAAAGAGGGAGTATGCTGTTACACTCTTGTCACATTTGTGGCTTTCCTGTTGGCAAATACTTGGCCCACTGTATGACCCGAATGCTGGACTAGATAGGCTTCTGATGATGTGTGTTTGAAATGAAAGCAATCAACCAACCAGTCATGGTGTTATTGAAATGTTTCGAATAGTTAATTTTTCCATTTTAAATCAAAGTTTGCTATGTTCTTATCTGAGAAAAATTACACAGAGACAAACTCAACATGCACATGTTTTGATACACACATTTAAAGCTCATGCATAATAAACTTGCCCCCCTTTTAATAATTTTTTTTTAAAAAAGCATCATGCCCAGAACTGAACAGAGGTACAGTTTACTATGTCCCATTTACTTGGTTTACTATGTCCTGTTATGGGCACCATAGTCTGTGAAAGATATTAACAAGCTCAAACATATCCACAAGCAAGATGGAAGTCTTGAAACCAAGCCTTGTGAACATTCAGAGATTTGGATATATTTACCCAAGTGAAGAAAAGACTTACGATATGTTAGCCATAATGGCAGTGGGCCAGGATACCTAAGAGACCGCATCGTCCCAAGGTTTTTGACCCATCCTATGAGGGCAGACCGTAGGGGCTCTCTGGTGGTCCCATCAGCCAGGGACGCACACCTTACTGGGACCAGGAGATGAGCCTTCTCGGTGTCTGCCCCGACCCTTTGGAACCTCCTGCCACCAGAACTGCACCTCCAGTATCCCTTCAGAAAGGCTCTAAAAACCTGGCTCTGCCAGCAGGTATGGGGTGCATCTGGCAGCACAACCCAGCCTGGCTGGCTCATCTAGCCCTGTTTTGGGTTTAAACCATGGGCCACAGTGTTTTTATGGACATTTTAATCATTTTACTGTTTTTAGTAGTTGGTTTTTAATTGTATGTGATGGTTTTAATTGATGTGAGCTGCCTTGGGTCGCCGAGGCGAGAAAGGCGGCCTATAAATCTAGTAAATAAATAAATCTTCTAAAATTTAAAGTGTCATCGAATGGAAGATGGGTTGAGTTTATCATCATCATCAGCTCTGGAGAGAGGATAAGGCTTGAATCAAAAGATTCAAATGACTAGAAGGAAAAATGAGAAGAACTTCCTGATTGAACAATCATTTGATAGCAAAACAAATGCAGTAGAGACCCTTTAGGTGGAGATTTTTAAACAAAATGTGAATCACCATCTCTCAGCTGTGCATTATTTGCATTGATTGAGAGATGTAATGTTGTACAACCTTGTTGTACCGTCTAATTTTACAATTCTGTGAATCTGTGACTTAAGTGTCACAAGGCTGATTTGTATTTTAAGATGTACCCTTTCAAAGCACTTTTGCATGCCTTTCAGTTTTTTGGACCTCTCTGGGAGATTTTAAGTGTGAAATGAAAACAGCGATTACAAGAAGACATAGAGAATAATGGATTTACCAGTTTATGCAGAGCTAAATGCTTGCCAAACAAATTAGATGTTCAATAGAAAACAAGAAGTGAGAGAATCATACATGGCTTTCTTAGGAGGGCATCGTACCCTCACTCAAATAAGCTCTCTCTTATTTGAAAGATAAAGACAACTTTGGGCGGTGTAAAAGCTCAACCAGAAAACATTCTGTCCATTTGGCTTTATATGCCTCTCTGTGAACCGATATTTGGCACACAGGCAGTTGGCACTCAAGCAATACCCTGTCACCTTCTCTCTTTCTTGCACTATTAGCTTGAATGGTTTTAATTAGATATGAAAATATCTGAGGTGCTTTGCTTTCTTCCTGCACATGGCTATCTTCCAAAGGACCCAAGATGTCATTTTGCTTAATGTTTCACTGATAATTAAGAGAAGGCGAGAGAGAGATCATTCCATTCTTTATTCATAGCAAAAATGTTGCACAATTTAAAATTATGGACATATATGAAACATTGGCAAAATTCAGAACAAATGAAAACATTAAAATTATTAGATATTTCTTGGACCAAAAGTGGGCTATTTCAATAACATTACATTGGTTATTTACCAGATTTCTTTTGCATATGTGGAGGGACATAAATTGCAAGCACATAAATACTGCATTGATTGAATTTCTCCACACTCAGAGAAAATTTGTTCTCTGTATCAAAGTAGCCCATTTTAATAATTTTTTAATCTCCCTAATTCACTTTGGAGTCTATAGACTTTCAGATGGTTTAACCAGAATCTTGTTCTGGTGGGCGATACTCTTTGGCATTCATCCATTCAACGAGATGTGTCATTTTTGCTCGCTCCCTGTATGTTTAGTACAGTCTCCTCTATTTTATTATTTAGAGCTGGAGAGGTGTGCAGAAAACTATTCCTTGATTTTAGCTGTCATTGAAGCGTTGGTGTCCAAAGAGTGGATGGGTTTGGTGTTGTATTACCTTATTTCCTTTGTTGTTTCAATGTCAATGTTAGCAATTCTCAGCTTACTTTCAGAGGGGCAGTGCCAGCCTATAATAGACTTTTTCAGTGAGGGTAGATTTCAAGCAGTCGGTTATAATACTGCATGATTAATTAGCAGCTGCACCTATTTGTTTGGCATGTGCTGATTATACCATATGGCACTAGCATATTCACATTCCTGGTGGCTGTGGACACGTTCCTGGTAGCTGTGGGTATTTTTGACGGCTGTGGAAGCGTTTCTGGCAGCTGCTGACACGTTTCCGGCAACTGCTGATGCATTCCTGGTGGCTGCTGACACGTTTCCGGCAGCTACAGACGTGTTCCTGGCGACTGTGGGGGGTTTTCTGGTAGCCACAGATGCATTTTTGGCAGCTGCGGATGCATACTGGGTGCTGAAAGGTTTTTCCCGGTGGTCACAGATGAATTCCCGGTGGCAGCAGACATGTTTCTGGTAGCTGCGGGAGGGTAGGGAATCCTTCACCCACACCATGCAGCTCCTTCAGGCCAGTAAGCAGGGGTGTGTGGTGGGCTCGGGGTAGTTGTGGGGACCACCAGTCCAGCTCCTCAACAGTCTGAGGGAGCATGACCACCACCACCCGCAAGCTTAAAGTGGTTGAGGATCCCTGGAGTAAAGTATGTTTAAACTGTCCTTTTTCTCAAGTACTGTACAGTATAATAGGGCAAGGCTACACATTAGATACTCCCAAAACAATGGTGGGAAAAACTGAACTAAAACTACTATCCTTTTCACAAATATCAGCAAAGACATTGAACTAGAACAACTGTCACTAACCAGGCATGCACCAGGTGGTCTGGACTTCAACAACCATCAGCCCCAACCAACATAGCCAATGGCAATGAAGAATGAAATTGTCATAGAAACTAACTAGAGTATACTAGCTTGGGAACAAATGGAGGAGAGAACAAAAACGCCCGTACAAAATCTGTGCTTTGGTATGATTACTTGTGACACACAGAAGAAACTCACATGTTTCTACAAACTTTATTTCTATATCAACTTGGAATAACTTTCCTCATTCAACATATGTTTCAGAAGAAAAACAAGCTATAAGGAGACCGTCCAAAGAGTTTGAACAAATGCCAGTTCAATCCTTGTTTTACTCTTTTTCTCCAGTGACAAAAAGGTGTACATTTTTGGGAGAGTGGAGCATCTGGGCTGCCCGCTCAACACCCACCACAGCCGCCAACTTCTGGGCATCGTATTTTGAATAAAACACTGTGCAGGTCAGTGTAGCTTCTTCTCCTCCACCTGCCAATTTCATCATGTTGCAGATCTCACTATAGAAATGTGGATAGGTTGGCAGTTCATAAAATATGAGGTTCCGGATGCCTCTAATTGAATATCTGAACAAAAGGAAACAGATCAAAAGGGTTGCACGATTACTGCTTTATCCAAAAGGATAACATAAAAGCTATTTTCCAGACTTTGCTAAGTACATGTTGTTTAAATGAATTCCAAAGTCCCAAATGTCTACCTAGCGAAGGCTGCAGATGCTTGTAAACCATTTTGTACAAGAGTAAAGCTAAAACATAGAGAGATAAAAGTAGCTTGTGAATAGTGGAAAATGCAAGCAGTTTGTTCCTTTACCAAATCTTCACATTCATTTAGGTAAAGGTTTCCTTTGCTTGAAAGCCGGTCGAATACGACTCTAGGGTTCAGTGCTCATCTGTTTCAAAGCCGAAGAGCTAGCGCTGTCTACTTCTGCAGACGTTTCCGTGGTCATGTGGCAGGCATGACTAGACACCAGGGCACATGGAACGCTGTTACTTTCCCACCGAAGTGGTCCCTATTTATCTACTTGCAATTTCTTGCTTTCGAACTGCTAGGTTGGCAGGAGCTGGGACAAAGACGGGAGCTCATTCCGTCCTGCAGTACTCTGGAATCAAACTGGTGACCTGTTTTAGGCTTCCAACTAAAAGAGGCTTTAAAAACTGATTTGGATGGTGCAAAACAAATCAGAAATTGGGCAACCTGTTCTTGATCAAATCTGATCCATTCCAAAAACTCAAACTGCGTGAGGAAGATGTACAAAACCCTGGTCAATATATTTCAAAGAACCAAACAACTAAATAAGCTCCTTAACCAGTAACTGCCACACATCTAATTTACAGCCTTGGTTCTAGCACCAAATAGTAAACACAGCAAACATTTGTATGTTTATTGTAATCAAGACCTGGCTTATAAAGGAGCAGCAAAGACCATGGTTTGTTCGCTGTGGCATACAAATTCAGCATGCAGCAAGCAGCCAAGTTTATTTCCCACTCAACAAGAGAGATAACTAAACACACCACAAACACTGGGTTAATTATCTGCATTGTCAAGGGAGAGATGAGTTAAAGAGCCTTTACCCCCTGCTGGGGCTGCAGGTCAACCCCGGATTGTACTTCTTTAAGCTGCTCTTACTGGTCGTGTGACAGCCTGGTGGCAGACCTACAATAGGCTAGAGTTCTCTTCAATTCTAGCTTATCTGTGATATCTGGCGTGGTCCCTCTCTCACCTGCTTTGTAAAGTGGCTTTGTATAATCCAGGAAAGTTAGAGGTGGTACAGAAATCTTTCCCTAATGTCATTATAAACTAATTCAGATACTGTACATTTATTTTTCATTTATTTGGCGTAAGACTGGATATAACCTCATGCAGCCAACTTATGGTAAGAGTGGACGCCAAGTATGCTGAATTATGTAGCAATTCAGCACGTTATGCATGAATTAATTACTAACACAATTGGTCACATGACTCTCTTAGAAGATGGGGAAAGAATCACTTTAGACAAACTAGCTTGTTTCTTTGCTTGTTCTAAATCAGTCACTCAACAGGTTTTTTGTCTTCCCACTTTTTTAATTGTTTAACCCTCTGCACTCTAAAAATACTTTCCCTCTGATTTATAGTTGATCCTTCATTTTATGAAACATGTGGTGCTTTCCTCCTCAACCATAGAGAATGAAAAACATTTTTACCATTTATTATACCAATTTTTTCCTATTAGACTTTTTTCACCATTAACAATATTACACCTTCATGACAAGATTTTGTGTGCAATCTTTGTGCATAAATATTGCTTCATTTTACTATTTTCTAAGCAATCACATGGTCTATACTTAGAAATAAAGGGAATTCTTGAGGAAAATGCTTATAATTCTCAGCCTGAAACCTGCCTGGCTTTTTAATTAATTAATTTGTTATTTTATTATAGACTCCTTCCTCCCCAGGATGGGAGACTCAAGGTGGCTCACAATATTAAAAAGATTAAAGTAAAATACTGTATTTGGACAATTAAAAATAATTAAACTTGAGTAATAATTAAAAGTACAATAAATAATTAAAATAAGATTGAAACATTAAAAACAAGCAGTAAAACCAGACAATAATAATAATAATTTCATGTCAAAAATTATTCTGGGTTGAAAAGATTTTTGCAGGAGAATCTCTGCTCAGGGGATGCCCGAATGAGGCCCCAAGAGCTGGCACAGAGACAGGCGCTCAATCTGTCATGCAGTACCTGGGTTTCGAACTGCCATAAAAAACCAGCATCCAGGGACTCGGTTATAATTATTAAAAGCCTGCCTGAAGAAATGAGTCTTCAGTTGTTGCCAAAAGGATAACAGGGAAGGGGCCAACCTAAACTCCCAAGGGATTGCATTTCATAATCTGAGAACCGCCACAGAGAAAGCCCTCTATCCTGTCCCCATCCAATGTACCTCTGATGGAAATGGGACTGAGAGGGCTTCCTTTGAAGATCATAAGAACTGAATAGGTTCTTATGGTAAGATACTGTCCTTCATATAGCCTGGACCCAAGCCCTGTGGGGTGTTATGGGTAATAACCAGCACTTTGAACTGGGCCCAGAAATGTACAGAGAGCCAATGCAATTGTTGTGGTAAGAGTACTACACTGTAGTCAGGTTTTGTTGTTTTGCTGTGAAACCATGAAACCCAACAAAGTGAACCCCTTACCTTTTATAAAAGTGGAAACGCTCTGTCAAAATTAGAAATTGCTTAACTCCTTTCAGAAAGAATTGCCTTGCTCTGGAAACGCCAGATTTACTGGTATATTCACACACATCCGTAAAACTGAGCTCCTCCTTCTTGAAGTAATTCCGAAGGCGCACATAATCAAAATAGGATGGAACATAAATGAGCGTGTGTGACATGACTGCATCACGATACTCTGGCAGCACTTTCTCAATGAAAAAATGAAACCTAATTAAGAAAAATTACGTAGGTCATTCAGAGAGGCAGCTGGCTTTTCTGTTTGGAAAAACAACAACAGCAACACAGAGAGAGATCTCTTAAGATTAACAAATTTTACTTCAGTGTGAGCTTTTGGAGATTACTACTCCTTCGGACTCATGAAGAGCGCAACCAAGTATCTGAAGAAATGGTTTTTTATCATTGAAAGTGAACCTTGAAACAAAATGTGTTATTTGCTAAAGGGCCACAACATTTTGTCTCTTTACACATTTTTCAGCTTTCCAACACAATTTATTTTTCCAGTGCCTAATTAACCTAAGTGCACAAAAAAATTGACTGGAATCCTGGCGGAGTTGGCAGAATTTTTGTGAAACTTGCTACGGCTAATCAACAAAGTTCCTGAAACACCTCGGTCATGCAATTGAGCATATAAGATTTGTCCTGGCATCTCATTAATTAGCCATGACAAGTTATGTAACCTTTCACAAAGAATAATATTTTAGCATGCCCTAGAAGAAAAGATTAACAGAAATTGGTCTGTTTAGCCCAGGGGTGCCCAAACTTTTTAGGCCACGGGCCAGTTATGTGGTTCAGGGGCCCGATTACTACAGCCTGAGGGCTGGATCCGGTCCCCAATGCCAATTCATCCGGCCCACAAAGCCCTCATCACTCCTGGAGGTGGAAGTAAAACACACCCACAGGGGAACATTTTACTTCCGCTTCAGGAAGCAACGAGGGCTTTGTGGACCAGATGAATTGGCATCGGGGACCGGATCCAGCCTCCATGCCATAGTTTGGGCACCCCTGGTTTAGCCCTTTAAAAAGGATACTGAGGGAGGGATATGATAGCACTTTTCAAATACTTGAAATACAGTCATAAAAGGGAGGGTCAGGATCTGTTCCCAATCATTTCAGAGTACAGGACATATATAATAATGGACTCAAATGATAGGAAGCCAGATTATAGGTTGAATTTCAGGAAAAACGTAACTATTAGAACAGTACCTCAGATGGTATTGAGTACTCCAGTACTTGAGGCATTCAAGAGAAAACTGGACAACCATCTGTCAGATTTGCTTTGATTTTGCTTCCTGCCATTGAGCAGGGGGTTGGATTTGATGGCTTCAATTATTCCATGATTCTATCTGTGCACATGAAGCGGAGAGGTTCATGCTTGAGCACATACTTTACATTCATTCATTCACTCATTCAATCAATCAATCTATACCCTGCCTAATAGATGTGAACTCTACTCTGGGCAGCTTACAAAAGGAAGAAACAATACAATGCAGTACACAGAACCAAGACAGTAAATAATATAAAAATCATTAAAGAAATCAACAAAATAATAACCAGGCATCAATATAAAAAACCTAGATGGCACCAGTCCATAACCAAAATAACATGTGAGCAGGAAACCTCTAAAAATCTAGATTCAAGTTAACATTCTGTGCCTACCTGACATTAACTATGTTGACTTATCCCATGGTTTGTGCCCAGCTTTTCTGACTACTCTTTCCTGGCTTGGTTGTTTTTCTGATACTGTTGCAAACTCTAGGACTCCCCAAACCTGTTCCCCTCATGTACGTGGTGTCATTTTTATTGCATAAGGACCCGGGTTCAGTGAAGAAGTTACTTACTGATTTAGGGACACTGGGTCTCTATTCCGTAGCACAGCAGTGGATAGCATGTAAGATTTGGGATAGCATATGTTGTCAATAGACTTTATAGGTTTACTTTTGGGGAAAAAATAAGAACACTTCCTAGTACCCTACACTCTGCTGAGCAGAAAATCTTTAGCTGTCATCACTGCAGCATAGCATAAAAGACCACATTACCTTGCATCTATAACAGAAACAGAATTCTCAGCTTCCAGCTTGCGAAAAACGTGAGGAAGCTGCACCACAACATGACTGATGGAACCTTTCAACGGTGCATTCCTCACAGCTACCTGCAAGAAACCATTGGAAAAGTGAAATAAAAGTACTGTCAAGTTTGGATATATGAAACCAATCCCCTCTTAAGAACATAAGAGTTGGTTTCCAGGTTGGGGGAATTTCAGTGCACCTGGTCTAGTGTTCTGTCTCTGACAATAAATGTAGCAATGCACCGATGACGACTTGAGTTTGGGCAATGACAAAACGAAGAAAGTGGCTTCATTTTGGCACTGCAGGGTTTGATCTCCAGTCTTACCAGGTTATCAGGTTATCCATACTGCCAGCAACCCAACGCTGAATGTCAGGTGGTGGTTAACTAACCTGACAACCCTAAGGATTAATGCCCTTGAGTGCCAAAGTCCACAGGGAAGGGTGATGGTCCCAAAGTGGATTAAATCCCACTTGAATCCATCTTGATGGAGGGCAGCAGCTTTATCCATACTGGCTTGGGACTGATGAGGACTTTGCGTGCCAAAAGGGCTCAGGACCAGAAAGTGACTCGCAGAACTGGATCAATGGCAATGGTATCATGCTGCGATGTAGAAGGCAGATGAAAGGCCACTGCATTATATTCTCAGGACAGTCTTAATGGCTGATTGCCATGATGATTGCTTATATTTGGATATGAAAGAAGAAGAAGACGCCAACATCATGTAGGCAGAAACATGCAAGCAGGCCAAACAATAATGATGACAGCTTTCTCACTGTTTGACCTCAGCAGCCAGTATACTACTTGCAGACATGGAGATTCCATTCATTTATCAAGATTATTGGTCATTAAGGCAAGAATCCTACAAATATTCATGTAAGATCTGTGTAAGTTGCCATGGTAGACTGACAGGATGTCTGGTCATGCACCCAACCATTTAACCAGGACATGCTCTGCTACCTTATTAATTAGCTGCAGCAAATTATACAAATCATATACGAACACCAATAGGATTCCAGTCAATAAGACCCTTTACATATTCTTTATGAATGTATCACATCCGTTGGGAAGCAATTGAACTTGTGACCATTGGTGAATCCAGTGAGTGTGCAAAAACTGCAGCCGCCTTCAGCATGACCTCAACTCTTTGCCACCCAAACTCAGCGTAATCCAAACGACGTGTTTTAGGGAGGACTTTCTCTCAATCTGCACTCTTGCCACCTCTCTTAACTGTGCTCCCTTTGTGGAGACAGATACACCTCATTTTCTTTGAAACTATGTAGGCCATTTATCTACAACTCAGCGGGTCAATTATAAAGAAGAATTTAGAAAAGATAACACTAACAAGAAGACTATCTAAAAGGTTTTCATGAAGAAGTCAGAGAAAACTTCTTCTCTGGCTCTACAGAAAGCAGGACTAGATTGAGTTAGTGACGTTTTCTGGCTCCTGAGCATAATTCATTATTCTACAGGGGAATTATGAACCCCTCCATTCCTGACTTCAATCCAACAAGCTCTTAATACTTTCACTGTTCAAACTAATATTGGTTGTGAGTTCAATTACTTTTTTTTTCTTCAGAAAGTTTTACATGCTTGGTCAGCAAACTGTTATTACAATTTAAAGTCCTAACACTGGAAGGATGGCCTTTGTCTCTTAGCTTACACTTTCCAGCATTGAGTGCTCTCTCCTGGTGCAATGCTCTATCTTTAGGCTATTGACCTGGAGAGAGGTTGAGCTGGAACCCTGCTCACAGCTATATTTTGCCCTAGGGACAATGACTGGTGACTGATATTTTACATTCAATGAAGATCTATTCAAACCCAACAGTCAAACATTAGAATCAAAACCTTTCTGCTAAGAGCAGGCATAGCAAATGCTCTATTTTCACTTGAAACAGTGGGTGGAGCGGAGTATTAATATTTTAATACCACTTCAGTATCTGCATGACAGCAACAAAATATCTAAAAGCAGAGGTGGTCTAACAACACAATAGACACTGATTTATGTCCATAAGCCAAATCAATCAAGATTACCGCATTCTCTATCAAAGAACTACCAATGTACTCATTACTTATTCATTTACATTTTATTTTTAAAAAATATATTAATTGCAAAGCAAAAAACAAAGTAATCACACTTATATACCACCCCATAGCGCATAGTACACTCTCCGGGCAGTTCATAAGTTAATTAGCATTTTGCCCTCAGCATGCTGGGTACTTATTTTACCAAACTCGGAAGGATGGAAGGCTGATTCAAACCTGGAGCCCTCATCAGTATCGAACTCACAACCTTTTGGTTGCAGTACAGCAGTTGTAACCACTGTGGCACCAGTAGATTTTGTAGATTCTACAAAGGAATCTAAGGATACTGAATGTAAAACTATAGGGATTGTTGTCAAAAAACTGATTTACAAGAGCGAAAGACATTACAGGACCAACAAATATGTAAATCAACCAAACAAATCCAAAACAAATCCTTGAACGTTTTAGAATGGCAAGCCAAATGGGAATACTTTGTTTTGGCACCAACACAAAAGAACAACGTCAATCATATCATCCTCAGAAAAGCATTCCAAGTGTTAATCCAAACAAGGTCCTGGTTGTTGTAAACGCATGATGCATTTCTCCTGCTTGTGATACAGTACCTAGATCAAACAATTATCTGAAGATCTGAATGCACTTACCTGTCCCCTGTAATTGAAGCAGTGCTTACTGAGGATGGAGTTGATATGTGGATGCTGGAGACCACCAAACAGCAGGGTCTGGCGATAATATTTTGACCAGTTATTTAAACTGAACATTCGCACCCGTGAGAAATCCACTCCATGAGATTCCAAAGGTAATAGATTAAGATGACTCATCAGATGCTGTGAGCATATTAAAATTAAAAGGGGAAAAATATTGTTTCACTTTGTAAAAAGATGAAAACACAGTCAAGAAACATCAAAGTCTAGGTGCAACATTAAGAGGATGAGAAATCATATTAGTGGTTGGAAATATTAAATTAAACACTGGGTGGTGATGGGGTGTGGGCGCTATGCCCATGCTTCGCCACTGCTCCAGGAGCTGCACTGGTTGCCAGTTTGTCTCCGGGTGCAATTCAAGGTGCTGGTTTTGACCTTTAAAGCCCTATATGGTAGTGGGCCGGGTTACCTAAGAGACCGCATCACCCTGAGGACGCCTGTCCGTCCAACCAGAGCGGACATGAGGGGCTCTCTAATCGTTCCATCAGCTAGAGGGGCTCGCCTCTCTGGCACAAGGAGGAGAGCCTTCTCCGTGTCTGCACCGGCCCTCTGAAACCTCCTGCCAACAGAGCTACGTCTCCGGACGGAATTGCTGTCTTTCAGAAAAGAACTTAAAACCTGGCTGGCGGGTCAAGTGTGGGGTGCAGGTGGAAGGGTAACCTCCATTGGTTGATTGGTGTACAAGAACTCCTCCCCATGGTGCCTTTAGATCCTGCACCCCTTGTTTTAGGGGGTGGATAGTTTTAACTGTTTTTAACATGTTTTTTAAATTGTCATTGTGAACCGCCCTGAGTTGGCTTTGGCCGAGTGGGCGGTATATAAATTTGACAATTAAATTAAATTAAATTAAACAATCCCTTCTTTCTTGATTTAAACTTCCACTATTGTTTCTAGGAAGCTTTAGTTCCTTTTCAATAATAATTTGTGAAATTCTGGCTTTACAGTACCCAAGAAACTGGAGCTACCTATCGTTGCCCGAAAGTCTACAGAAATGTAATTTATTATAACTCCAGTTTTGGACACTGGTGATGTTTTTAGAAATGGCTAAAAAAAATTAAAATTGAACTAGTTATATTGCTCCTACAGGAAACAATATGGAGAAATCAGGAGCCACATGAGTCATTTGCTTCCCCATATTTAGCTATTATTTCTTTATTAAAAAATGTATTGCCCACCCTCAATCACAGAATCTCACGACGAATGATATAAAATTTTAAAACATTTGTTTTAAAACAATTTAAAATCAAATAGCAAAAAATGAAAACGGTTTTAACTGTTCTTATATTTATATTTTTATTGTATGTGTTTTTAGATTATTGGTAAGCCGCCCTGAGTCGGGCTTGCCTGAGTGGGTAGCATAAAAGTTGAAAAATTAAATAAAATAATAATATAATAATGTTGTGTCAGAAATTATTCTGGGTTAAAAGGATTTTTGGTGGAGGAACTCTGCTCAGGGGACATCCCAATGAGGCTCCTTTTGTGTCCCCAAGATCTTTTCCCACCAAAGTGGTTCCTATTTATCTACTTGCAATTTCTTGCTTTCAATCTGCTAGGTTGGAAGGAGCTGGGGCAGAGATGGGTGCTCAATCCAGCAGTACCCGGGTCTTGAACTGCTGACTTGCCAGCCTTCAGGTTAGCAAGGTGAGCTTCTTAACCGCTGAGACACCTTTTAATGTTTAATGAAAATATTAATCTTCCCCTTTAACGTTTAATGAAAATATTAAAACCATTACACTGAAATCTGTTAGGCATGATCCTCCGTCCCCAAAGACTCTAGTAAATCAATATGTCTAGACTTGGTGCCAAGATGATGCCAATGTCAGAGCCAATCAAGCCTCCAAAGGGAGAGCATTCCATAGTTGGGGTCCTACAGCAGAAAACCACCCTTGTACCTCCCCATAATGAACTGTTCTCAAACGTTGGTGGGACATAGAAGGCCACCTCAGTAAATCTTAGTGACCAGGGAGGTGTGGAACAGGAGCTGCAAAGCCAAATCCTCCCATGCTATGTAGCATATCAGGTAGAAAGGGATCTCCAATAGTTTGGGTCTTGGGCAAGCACTTCAGCATCCTTCTTTCTCATTTTCATGGTCTTTAAATCAGCCATGAAACTTCTTCACCATGTATTTTTGAGGGCGTCCTCATTGTCATTTAGCATTAAGAGGGGTCCAACTTATTGCCACCTTAGGGATCCTATTTTTCTCCATACGAAAACTACAGCCTGCCATTTGGAGCAGTCTTTATGTAATTTGCATGAGCCACTACTATGAAGTACCTCCTCATTGGTAATGTGGTCAAAATAGTGAATCTTTAAAATTCAGTGGAGGCACCTCTGCTGGAAGACATCAAGTCTCTTGTTGATACTAGCTGATGCTTTCCAAGTCTCGCAGGCATAGATGGCTGTTGGGATCACTATGGAAGCGAACAAGGGGAATTTAATTTTCAGTGATATAGATGGTGAGGACCAGATCTTATTCATTTTCTGGAAGACAGCTTTTGGTTTTCCAAAATGGCATTTGATGTCCACCTCTGTATCTCCATTTTGAGCGATCACACTGCTCAAATAAGTAAAACTCTCCATTTCCTCTAGTTGCTGTGACCCAAGTATGATTCCCTGTATCCCGGTTGTTTAGCTAGCCTGTTAGTACTGTCTGGGGTTTTCGTGGCAAGGACACTAGAGTGGGTTGCCAGTTCCATTCCTTCCCCAGTGGATTGTGTTTAGTCTGTCGTTGACAATGGAGCCTGGCATGCTGCGGTCCATGGGGTCTCAAAGGCCTGGACTCGACTGTGTGACTGAATAACAACAATAACAATAAAATCCCTGTTGTGGAGTTCGCAAGCATGACCTTTGATTTCTCTGCATTTATCGTAAGGCCAATTTTCTTTTCTTCGTTGTCCAGGGCAGTTGTCGTGTTGTAGTTTCAGTTCATCTTCCTTGAGTAAAATAAAATCTAGGTCACCAAGGCAATTTGGGTCAGACTAAAGAATGCCTGCTCCAGTCCAAAGCCATTTAGGGCTTTATAAATCATCATCGACACCTTGAATTCAGAGTGGAAGCACTCTGTTCCGTACATCTATCCCAGAACTTAATCAAGATCTATTTGAAATGGCCTTGGAGCATCCCATCATCTTTCAGCATAGGACAAGCCTTACCCAGAGAAGGCTGCTCACTTATTTTGTTTCTTTATGGTGATAAGTGGGAAATGGTTACACCTGTCCTTAAATACATGTTCATTCTCAGAAAGCAGAAAGATATGCTTCCAGCCATTTAACAGAATTATATTTTGAAACAAAAGATTGTTCCTACTGCCCCAATTCCATGTATAAAGCTTGGCTGAGGAGGATAAGCAAACATTATGGAAGATATATCTTGTGAACCAAATTAAAAACCAATATTGTGACACATTTAAGACTTATGAATATTTTTTCAGTGTACATTTCTATACATCACAACCTTCAGGAATTGACTGCAATCCACAAAAACTCATACTGAAATTCTTAAAGATGCCACAATATTTTCATTTTTTATTTTGCTAAAGCTGACAAACAAGGTTACTTCTGTGAACATGGCTACATCTTATAGCCTGTAAAGCACAACATACTAAAAAGAATAGCAAAGCATTACCAATACATGCTCCCAATTCTGCATTAGGTAGACATCAGCTTCATCAATTATAAGGACTTCTATTGATGAGAGGAAATCATAATCTCGCTTCTTCTCTCCCTCCGCTCCTATAACAGTCCTCAATCCAAGGGGAGATGCAATGATGATATCAGAAGAATAAAATGGAGCATAGAGTCGCATACTCTTCTGAAGAACAGCAACACCTGTTCAAATATACACATATAGAATTCACAAGATGACATCAGCCCAATATTGTTGAAAAGTTTGGTCAGATGGTTGGCTGATTAGTTGGTTAGTACGCCTAGCTCTATATCATCCACCTGATCATAAAATTGCACCGTTAAGCATGCAAGTTCTGCAGCTAATCTAACAAAAAGGCTTTGCTATTTTCAAACTGCTTTTAAAAGGCATGTATTGGGGCTGCAGTGGCTTAGTGTTTAAGATGCTGAGCTTGACGACCAGAAGGTCAGCAGTTCAAGACTTGAGTGCTGCACAAAGGAGTGAGCTCCCATCGTCTGTCCCAGCTTCTGCCAAGAAGAAATTGAAACAGCATTCTATGTACTTCGGCATCTAGTCATGCTTGCCACATGACCATGGAAACATCTGCAGCTCTTTGGCTGTAAACGGAGATGAGCATCGTCCCCTAAAGTCAGACACAACTGGTTTTCAAATAAGGGAGACCTTTACCTATTAGTTTAATTTAAAAGATGTTTGATTTTGTTTTTTGAACATTGGAAATGGACTTGGAAAAGGATAACTCTAGAATAATGGGGATAGCCGCTGGAAACTCCTCCAAACCTACTGAAAGCTGTTCCTCACACTTGAATTTGCTGCCACCATCACAATAAAATTGCCCCTGTAAGGACATCCAATGTCATCTTGCTACCAGTGCAAAACTGGTTTTTCTCAGAGGGAAAAATACATTTCGTCAGATTGAGGATTTCTGGTTTTAAGAAAGATAAACATGATCCTCCTTAGAAACAGGTACAGTTTGTCTGAGTCGTTATTCTGTTGTCAGAGAGTTGGTCCAAAAAAAAAAATCATTAGGAAATATCAAAATGTTCTCTCAGTTTTATTTTTGAGGGAAACACACAGACTTGTGCAATGTCATCATACTCATATGTTCTCTTCAAACAGGTATCTGTTCATCTCAATCCAGAGACACTTTGGAGTCCCTGTACTGATGAGAGGAGTGTAGGGGTCAAGTGTGTTGGGGATGTAAGTATTTGTCTAGTGCCCCAACAGGGTTGCAAGGCATATTATGTCTCGAGTGCTTTAAGGCTTGGCTGTGTAACACACACAGGTGTTATGGTGTTTCTGGAAAGCTCTGTGGCCACTGTATTTATGACTAAGCAGAGCTACAGCCTTCATGCTCACTTTGGCTTTCATGCTGACCATGGCTTCAATCATACTTGTCAAGTTTCGGGAAATTTCTGTCAAATCAGGAAAATTTCCTGGCCAAAACAGGAAACTGGACACCTGTGCTTATCCTGTGCTGGCCTCCAGTCTAACTCCAGTCTAACTGCAGTCTAACTAATCTGGGATGACGGTGGGAAAGAGTGTAAAATACAGGGGTTTGACACAAATTTCCTGAAACTTGACAGGTATGGCTTCAATGCCCAACCCAGGCTACTAGGTTCGTCGTGCTGGAAGCTTTGATGACAAGTTTCTTCACTGCTGCACTGTTCTACCAAACAGTCTGGAACAGAAGCTCTGCAAATCCTAGAGCACACTGCAAAAACTGATTCTTCAACCTGCCCAGAGGGAAGGCTTTGCCTGGACTGCCTGTCTGCTGCAAAGAAAGCTTACTCGGGGTAAGCTGAAAGTTGTTTGTCCTTGCCCTTAGCCACAGCTTATCATTGGACTGTTTTGCAAGCTGTGTTGAGACTACATAAAGACTTGTATATATTCTTGCACCATTGCTGCTTCCCAGTTGAGTGAACTGGGAAACACTGAGGACTATACTGTTTGTTCTGTTGCTGCACTGTATATATCTTGCACCACCTGCTCTTAAGTAAACCTGTTTGAGTTCTCTTTCACCAAACCAAGGCCCGTTTGTTTGTGTTACTCACACAAGGAAGGGAGGCACCAGCCCAGGTATGAACCTTCTGTTGCCACCGCTGTGCACCACTCTACAGCCCACCCCGCAGGCTGTCAAAGTGTAGGGACGAAGTGGGGTAAAGTTTGCCCAGCTGTCTTCCTGACACCCCACACCAGGAAACTGAATTTGTATTGCAACTGAATTTGTGTTCCTTAGAAACAAATGCGTGCAGTCTTCTCATGCCTTGTTTACAAGTGAAAAAGCAGTCTTTGCTGCCACTGCTGCAAATTCGATGTAGGTACCAAGCAGAGCCACACAGTTACCTAAACAGCCCATGTGTAACATGATTATACCCTCTATTCTAACTGATTAATACTCTATGGAGTGTAATGCTAAGTGGCAACTGCAGACAAATAACAAACCATGGTTTTCAACTGTTGCTAAGGGACTCTCCTTTCTGTATGGCTTGCAGATGATTAAGACACATCTCTGTAGGAGAAGGAAAACCAAAGGGAACTGCAGTATTTAGCATCTTGCCTTAATTAAAATGAAGTCTACCAGTGGTAATAATGAGTATTACTTCCCATGCTCACCATATTAGTGAATGCCTCGTGTAATATCTTTGGGTAAGATTAACCCTGAACTCTGCCTTCTCTTACATTGAGTTCTAACCAGCAGGACACAGGAGAATTCTGTGCAGAGCACACTGCATGAAACGAGCATGAAATTACAGCTCCTCGAAATGGTCCTGGTACATTCCACTCAGTTGACAATTAGGCTTGTTGCACCTCACTGAGGCATACAAGAGTTCAGCTGGAAATCACGACATTCTAACTACACAATCATTATTTTGTAAAGTAACCCTATCACTGGGATACTGGATTTCTGCTTTCTTTGAGTCCTTTTTTGATTAACAGCTTCATGGCAAGCTTATGGTCTCAACCCGGCAATCAAATTCAATTTTAGCTCTTTCATTACTTTTAAGAACATTTCAACAAAGAACCCGGCACATATAACCGCGCCCCCTCCATTACATATATATCAGTTCCTTTGTAAGCTCAAGGAGTGTGAGAGCAATTCCATCATGTTTCTCACATACACAACCACCCTACAAACTGTTTTAGGCTGAGAACTTTTTTCAAAACAATCCATGAGTGGTCTTTCCAACCACTACACAATACAAGGTAGCTTTTTCCGTTGAAAACAAATTAAAAAACTTTTTGGGGGTGGGTGGGACTACTATCCACCACTGTCTGGTAAACAATATATGGCCACCGCCTCCCAAGACCTCTGGAAGTTGCTCACCCTGCATCATAAGAATGTCAGTATTTGGAGTTAAACAAACGAATGTTAGTAGCTACCATATACCAAGTAGGTCTTCATGATATGATAAAATTGTCCAGATACCTCTTTGAAGTCACAAAGAGATTTTGGAGCATTTTATTATTTTTTTGAAAAAGACTGGGTCAGGAGGTGGAAAGAGTATATACTATCCATGCATGGAATAAATCTAAGTATGCTTCCTTCCTTTTGTTTGTTGTTCAGTTGCACAGTCGAGTCCAATCCTTTGCGACCCCATGGACCACCACATGCCAGGCTCCTCTGTCATCTGCCATTCTCTGTAGCCCACCCAGATCTACACCCACTGTGTCAATGATGCCATCTAGCCATCTAATCCTCTGCTGCCCTTCTCCTTTCCCCTTCAATCTTTCCTAGCATCAGGGCCTTCCTTCCTACTGTGTACAGTAGAACCTCGGATAAAGACTAAACTCTGTTCCACAAGTTTGGACTTTATCCAAATAAAATGGGCGATGCATCGGATAACGTCAATTTTTTTAGTGGTTTTAGACTTTATGTGATGCATCACGTGTGCATGAAAACCGCGACTTTATTCGCATCGGACTTTATCCGAGGTACCACTGTACTTAAATCTGGACTGTAGGCCTAAGGATTGTAATTGAGAACATAAAGTAGATCTTTCAAACCTGAAAGCTGCTGGCTACCAAGGGCAAAACACTTGCTCCCTTATGAGTTTATCTGCTTTTACAAAAGGAAGCATTAAGCCCTTTTTCCAGTTTCTGTTTCTTAAGCTGAATTATTTAGTGCACCAAAAGGTCACTTTTGGGACAGTTAGTGGTGCTTTATACGGCATGCACATTTAAACTCTGCCACTTTTAAGATGCAAAAGGCACTGATCACAGGATTTCATTACCTATCCTGAAGTGGTCGTCAATGTTTCCAGCAAAGACAGCTTCATAATCTTCCGGCCGTTTCAGATTCGGAGGTTTCTCATCTGGATCAGAGCCAAACTCGCCCTTAAACCGTTTTTTGTTACTCACATCAATTTTCTTTCGACTTGCTGATTCAAGGAGGCCAATTAAAGTGTGGACAACACGTAAAGCGGATTCTCGGAAGGGCACCACCATCAATACCTACGTAGAGAAATGTTAATGTAACCTATTCTTTTTTTGTGTGTCTGTGTTTCATTTGTGAGAAAGGCTTCTCTTTTTGAAAAATCAACACTATCAGATACTGTTCACAACTGGCAATCCTCGCATGGTTGCAGTGGCACGAAACAAGTGTAGGGTCCCTTTAACAGTGTTCCCCAACCTTTGGGTTTTTTTTACTTCAATTCCCAGAAGTCTAGTCAGTGCATTGTGTAAGGCAGAGTGGGGTGAGTGGAAGCGAAGACTGGTGGGGACTGAGAAATGCTCTGATCAGAAGGGAATTCCGTCCCTGTTCTTTTTTTTCCCAACCACTGAGACTGGAAAAGTGGTTGCTGTTTTGGAGATGGAAGGGGTAAGGAAAAGAGAGTGTATGGCATGTGCTGTGCAGTTAGTTAGTTAGTTAGTTGGTTAGTTAGTTCCTGGCTGATCTGGCAAGCACGAGACGTAACCCCTGGTTTGTCTGTAGGGTAGAGGGCTTGCAGGCCCTTAGCTAGACAGCGTTGTTGTTTTGATACACTGATGCTTTGAATGCACTCCTCTTTGGTATGCCTGTTCTTAAATAAAAGAAGAAAACTACAAGGAATGGTGTGGTGTTGATTCCTTCTGCTGCTGAGGAGCCATGGGTGGCCAGTCCCGAAGAGGCCTTCCAGGCGGGTTGGGTGTGTCCCTGGGCTCCAGAAGTCTGAGGGAGGGGACGGGATGAGACGGGACCCAAAGCTCAACCTTTCACATTGGCTGATCGGTGCTTTGGGGAATTGGCTTAGGATTCTGAGAATTTGAAGTCCAAAAAACCTAAGGTTGGGGGACACTGCCCTAAAGGAGGGACAGGCAAACAAGATCCCTAGAATCCCATATCTTAAAATCTTAGAACTTCAGAGTTGGAAGGGACCCTATGGATCATTGAGTCCTGCCCTTGTCAAGGAAACACAGTGGTGAACCGAACTCTCAGCCTCTGTAAACCCTGAGTTATCCAACTATTATGGTCACCAAAATTTGTTTCTATGTCCCCTAGCCCTCTTTCAATTCCTTTTCCTTCACACAAAACAAAACAACAGTTTTGGTTAAACTGCTGTCCTGCAACCAAAAAGTTGTGAGTTCGATCCTGACCAGGGCTCAAGGATGACTCAGCCTTCCATCCTTTCAAGGTCGGTAAAATGAGTACCCAGCATGTTGGGGGGCAAAATGCTAATTAACTTATAAACTGCCCAGAGAGTGCACAAAGAGCAATGGGGCGGTATATAAGTGCAATTGCTCTGCTAAGTGTGACTGCTTAATAATTTTGTGCCAGAAATTATACTGGGTTGAAAGGATTTTTTGCTGGAAAAACTCTGCTCAGGGACACCCGAATGAGGCTCCTTTCATGTCCCCAAGATATTTTCCCACCAAAGGGATCCCTATTTATCTAATAGCAATTTCTTGCTTTCGAACTTGCTAGCTTGGCAGGAGCTAGGACAGAGATGGGCGCTCAAACCACCATGCAGTACCCAGGTCTCAAACTGTTGACTTGCTGAGCTTCCAGCTAACAAGGTGAGCTTCCTAACCACTGAACCACCGCAGTCCCTTCAACAACAACCTTGAAAAAATAAGTTGCAGCGGGAGGCTTCCAGAAATGGCAGCTCATATTCAATAAGGACAGAATATGTATCAGTTTCAACACCTCAAAATGCAAATTTTTCAAACTGATACTTCCAGTTTTTCCTTTTCTGTTTTTTGGCCTTATTTTGGTGGGCACTGCAGATCCAAGACACAACAAATGGACCCCCGATGTACCACAGTTGCCCATCTCTGTCCCCAAGGATAAATCATGGAAAAACATTTTTTTGGTGTTTAGTGACATATATTTTGTAACCAATGCTTTGGAACACACTACCAGTGGAGCTGTGTCAGGCCCCCCATCCCTCGATATCTTTAAAATGAGCTTAAAACTTTCCTATTCAAGGAAGCCTTCAAAAATATTACACCTTTCATGATAAACTGGCTGGTCAGTTGACCCTCTGTGCCCACAGATGCCAAGTATTTTATTTATGTTGTTTTATGATGTACTAATTTGGTGATTTCATTTTATTTTGTTGGTTTTTTAAATGTTATTTTGTAATTTGTATCTGCACCACCCAGAGTAGGAAATATCCCAAACAGGCAGTATAAAAAAGCAATAAATAAATAAATAACCTAAGTTTGAAGAGCAAAACTGGCTCAGATTTTTACATATGGGATATGTGTAATGGGAAGGAAAGATTTGATAGGTGGAATCACCTAATACCTTAGTGCACAATGTTTCTAAATTGATGGAGAAATGACCTAACCAAGTACAGAAAATGAGCCAAAGGTCTCTATCCTATAGCTATCTGGCCATAAACAGCTTTGTGCTGTACCTGTATAGGGATTCATAACATAATAAGAAAGATGTTTTAACTTTACACTATCAGGGCAATAGCCATACATTCACTAAAGTGCTTTCACCTTTGGTCTCGTGAGTCCTTGATCCCTGAAACTATCATCATCAATGCTAGATTTCTGGTCCCTTTGTTTAGCGTTATTGTTGAGAACTTGTGCATTTGCCTTCAAGACATGATTCAGGGCATGGAGGCAGTAGACATGACGAATTTCCTCCCCATTTTTTAAAGCAGTCCTCTCCGGATAGAATAAGTCCTTGTATGAATTCATAATGCAGAAGAGTTCTTTCTGTAATGCAGTAAACAGCTGGTCTTTTGCACCGGCCTGCTTGGAAAGGAACGACCTGTTCACTTTAGGCCACGTGGATCCTAATGGCTTGTGAAGATGAAGCTGTCTCTGATCAACTTCCTTAGACGGCTTAATCGTTCCAAATTTTTCCAACATGGAAGAAAACACTAACTGGCCCAGCACTGGCCACTAAAAGAGATACAAACAGAAAGTAATGTAACAGAATGCCCTTGCTAATGCCATAGGCTAGTGGTGACGAACCTATGACATGTGTGCCAGACCAGGCACTCAGAGCCCTCTCTGTGGGCACACGTACCGTCGCCCCCAGCACAGATTTCGCCCAGCCCCTCTGCCCAGCAGCCCAATTAGAGCGCTTCCTCCCTCCCCCAGCATAGAGTTTGCCCTGCCCCTCTGCCCAGCAGCCCAATGGGAGCGCTTCCTCCCACTCCTCAGCACAGAGTTTGCCCTCACCCCTCTGCAGCATGGACAGCAGCCTGTTGAGTTTAGGCACTCGGTCTCTAAAAGGTTCGCCATCACTGCCATAGGCCAAGCTATCCAAAAGACTGCATCTAACTTTATGAGCCTGTTCAGGTGTTAAGATCTTCTCTCAATCCCACCACCCTCACCATCAGTTATGTTCAATGAGGATATGGGAAAGGGCTCTGTCGCTTGCTCCAAGACTCTGGAACTCCCTCCTGTGCGAAGCTAGGATGACCTCAATTTTGCTATCCTTTCACAAGCAGGTGAAGACTATTTAGAAAAACATTATTAAACATAAATCAAGATTACTTTTACAAATAAAAACAATTCTACTATCTATGTGCCCTCTCCACCCTAGGGACCTTGAAAATATATATATATATATTCATTCAATTCACTTCTCCTTTAACTATCACATCCCAAATCTCTCGAAAAAAACATTGACCCATTTACAGACACCTGACCTTTCCCTTTCATAAAATCTTCCCACATCTCTTTGAATCTATTCACATTTATCAACCCTTTTTTAATCTTGTTCTCTCATGTCAGTTTATCATTAATATATATATCATCAATATATATATATTTCAAATGTATTTATACAATTCAGTAAGTTAAATCAAATTCTTACTTTCCAGTTTTTCAGTACAATTAATCTTGCTGTTGTTACCAGAATTCTAATTGATTCATTTTTTGCCATAACAATTAAACTTCAGCAAAACTGGATAAAAATGCTATTTTGGGACAACAATCAAGTTTCATTGCTAAATTGTCACTAATTTCATTAAAAAAGATTTTTCCAAATTTTTTGAATCTCCTCACATTCCCACCATAAACTGAAATAGACCTCATGATCTTAATTCCTTCTTTTATATAAATTAAGCACTACCTATTTGCAGTGGCCAGTATCCTGTTGTGTAGCTTCAGTTCCATAATGGGAATAATGACCACAGCTACTACAGATTGTTAAAGATTTGCTTGTCAATTTCAGGATGTGTGTGACTTCACCTCACTGCATACAAATCACAGGCACCCAAAACAAAAAAGTCACTCTTTAATCCAGGGATTCTCAACCTGCAGCCTGTGGGCTGGATACAGCCCACAGCACCATTTGATGTGCCCCCCTACCTCCACCACATCCAGAAGTGCCATTTGGTGGAGGAAGGGCAAAATGGCCATCTGCCCCCTGAAGCTGTCTGAGGGAGCGTGACATGGCGCCTGGCTTTTAAAGGTTGAGAACTCCTGCTTTAATCAATAGTAATCTGCTGTCAACTGCAGTGCCTTTTCTGTTGAGCAATTGTAGCTACACAAGAGAAGGCAGTCCAGTGAATCCAATAAACAGATCCAAATTTGGAAAAGTATTCATTATTACCTTCACTTGGCTAGCAGATTTGGAGAGTGTAAGCATTTTATCTATTTCAGTTTCTTCCAGTTCTTCATTCATATGACATGCAAATGGGTCTGTGCCAAAAGATTTAAAACATTATGTGAGTGACTATTATGAAAACAAAATTCAGCTATGAAACATTTAAAAGGAGCTAACCACGCACAAAAAAGCAACAGCCTCTTGCAGAAACAATTTATTATTAGAACTTTGTCAATTAGTTGAAGCCAAATGCTACATGAAAAACAGAATAGCATCTTTCAAAGTTCTGATGGGAGAGGTCCTCTTAGTAGCATAAAGAACTTCTTCTGTATCCAAATCCAAATATAGGCAATCCTCATGGCGATCAGCCATGAAGACTGTCCTGAGAATATAATGCAGTGGCCTTTCATCTGCCTTCCGCATCGCATCATGACACCCATACCACTGATCCAGCTTTCATCTGCCTTCCGCATCGCAGCATGACACCTATACCACTGATCCAGCTCCCTGAGTCACTTTCTGGTCCTGAGCCCTTTTGGCACACAAAGTCCTTATCAGTCCCAGGCCAGTACTGATGGATTTACTGCCCTCCATCAAGATGGATTCAAGTGGGATTTGATCCACTTGGAGACCATCGCCCTTCCCTGTGGACTTTGCCAAAGCTACTAGTCCTCAGGATTGTCAGGTTAACTGCCGCCTGACACTCGGCGTTGAGTCGCTGGCAATATGGTCTACTCTATTACCATAGCAAGGTAATCTGGTCAAACTTTAAGCATAAAGAACAGCAAAGTTAAATAGGCAATATTTCTAGAAGCTATATATAGTCTGGAAGGATCATAGATATTTATTTATTTGTTTGTTTGTTGGCTTTATATAACCGCTTTTTCACCTAAGTGACCCAAGGCAGCTCACAACATCAGTTAAAAACCATACCCAATACTTTTCATGTTACAACTCCTAGTATCTGTTGCCCATACTACTCGAGACTGATGAAAGTTATTCAAAACATCACAAGGTTGGCATAAGATAGATTTCAGTATGTATGAAGTGTCTTTGCAAACTGCTTGACAGTCAGTTTGAACAGGCTTAAGTAGGCTCCACAATCAGGAGTCTTATTCGATCTCTAAAGGGCATTGTAGTCTCCATTTATCCTTTTTAACAATCATTTATCACTGTAAGCGCTACCTTTTGTAACATTTGGAGAAGAACCGCCTTCTTTCTGATCTGCACTAGGATCTTCCTTCTCTTCTTCTACAAAATTGGTTTCAAGGCTAAATTCTGATTCATGTTTTGCATCAGTGAATTCTTCGAGAGCTTCATGTTTTAGGTCAACAGGAGTATTTGAATCTGCTGGCTCCTCCTGGTTACATTCCTGTGATGGAACTTCTTTACCTACAACAGATCAAAAATGAAAAAGAACAATGAGTTAGACCTCTGTTCCAGAGCCACTATCCAGAATTGTATTAATCTGTGGACATAAAGTTTATAGCAATGTACAGAATTATTTTTGTCAATATGAATTTATTTTAAATTATCACTCAGAAAGACTCAAAATGTAAAGTGACTTCCCCATATACTCCCCAAATCTGTATTGTTATTATTATTCTGGTGCCGTATCCATTCCAAATATTGGCTTTCATCATGGTGATAGTCTTCCTGTTCTTAACTCTGCAGAACAGTTCTTCTGAGGACATGCCACACCAGTCTCTCAGGTTCTTTAGTCACGAAGCCCGTCTATGTTCAGGACCTCTCTTCCCAGGGATCTTCCCATGCATAACGAGTTGGAAGTATTCAATATCTCATGTCTTTCCTCATGATATGCCCAAGGTATTGGAACTTTCTTTGTTTAATGGTCTTAAAGAGCTCTTGTTCTTTATCCATCCGGCGCAACACTTCTACATTAGTCACATGGTCAACCCATTATATCCTTAGCAGCCATCTGTAGATCCACATTTCAGAATATTTGAAATGTATTCCCACATTCTATAGACTTAGTACCTTTTCGCCCGCCACAACTCAGATACAGATTTTACCTTTAAAAGCCCCCATGCCATGTTTTTAAAAACTGCAATTCAGTTTAGTAAATTTTCAAACTTGTTTTACATTATTTCAGAAAACAAATTATTATTTTCATTACTCCAGCTATGAAATATATATTTATGACAGCACATGATATTAAACAATGTCCAGTTCAGCAGATCCATCATGACTCTCTGGAGGATTTTTTAAACTTTCCTCTATTAGGTTAAGAACCATCACTAGACAGACGCTGCATTTGTTTAACTAAAATAACACTGTATTGTGGGCTTTTGTTTCTTCAGCAGTGAATAATATTAGAAAACACAATTAAAAAGGTCATAACAGTAAGCCACAACAAAATTAAAAGCAGCTTAAAGACACATCCAAAAAGGAAGTTCATCAATTTTAAAGCCTCTTCTAAGTTCAGGTCAGGTGACATAATACGGTTCAGATGTTGCAGAACGTTTGCTTTCCCCAAAATGGTGTGCGGGCTCTGTCTTGGTGAACACTGTACCCTATGCTCAGAAGACTTTGTAGGTGAGCTCAGCTTAGGTGGTGGGAAGAAGACACAGTACTGAGCTGCCACACTTGATTCAAGGGAAGAGGTAGGGATAAGCTGAAACAGTCATTGAAGGACAAAGAAGCTGTTCCACCTGCTGCTTACCAGGCCACTGCTCTCCTTCTTACCCCTTTCCAACATACTGTCAGGGGCTGGACTTATCTCAGCTTCTCTCTTCCATTGTCTTGTGGCTCTGCATCTGGACTGCTCTCTGCCTGCTCTGAAACCAGCCAATCGCAAGGCAGGTGTCTTGATCATTGCATTTTTGTACATGAAATAAAGGACAAGATGCCCACATCCCTCCAGTCCACATACAGACACTGAATTGAGTACAGCTGTGTCTTAGTTTTTATATTGTTTATGCAGTGTTTCCCAAACTATGTTCCATAGAACATGAGTGGACTTCAATTCCCAGAAGCCTGTCAGTACATTGGCTGATCAGTGGTTTGGGGAATTGACTTTTGCTTCTGGGAACTGAAGTCCAAGAACCAAAGATTGGGAAACCCTGGTTTGTAGCATGGTACCTTTCCACCAGCCAATGCGTATAGTGACAGAATGCCTCAAACCTACACCAGTTGAGAAAAATATATCCTCGTGTTGGTATCGCTCCACCTAAGATAAGAAGTAGCAGCGGATGCTGAGAGAACTAACCAAGAGAATAACCCTCGACACCCTCTGAATGGATATGAGCCTCAAGTCTGCCAGCTCAGATCCAGGAGCAAACACTCTTGAGGGTACACAAGAGCAAAACCAAATTAGAAGATGGAGGAAGAGGCACACTGGACATGGAACAACAATAAAGGAGGATATACTGTAGTTGTGGAACTCAACCTCCCTTACATCACTTGGAGGACCCTAAATAGGCTAAAGTCTCTAGATGCAAGACCAGCATGCTCAAGTGGGGGCTGCTGGCAGACAGCAACACATGATACAGGATTCAACTCATTTACTCATCTGCCAGGAAAGGAATAATGGCATGTTGTAAGTCCAGTGAAAGAATAGGCAGATGTAAAATGGTGATCTACTTTACATCACTCGCTCGGGAACAGACATGAGCCACAATTTGAGAAGCAAGACATTGTAAGAAGATAAATAGGTACCACTTCAGTGGGGAAGCTAACAGCATTCTGTGGGCTCCCATGTCATCATGCCTGCTACATGACCATGGAAACGTCTGCAAAAGTAGACAGCGCTGGCAGGCTGTAAACAGACATGAGCACCAACCCTAGAGTCGGATACGATTGGCTTTTGAGCAAGGGAGACCTTTACCTTTTACTCTACCTGATTCTGGGGTGTTTCCTTCGCTTCCTGTTTCCCTCTCTTCTTCACATTCATCGTTGTCCTCTTCTGTGTCGTCATTCTCATCACTTCCTTCTTCTGATTCCTCTTCTTCTTCCTCCCCACTCTCTGAATCTGGAACCTTTTTTAACGTGGCCAGCAGCTTGTGATACACAGAGACCTGTTCTGAATCACTCTCTCTGTCACTTTCTGAGCTTGACGGCTCAGAATTTTCTGACTAACAATAAAGAGAGAAAAATATCTCAGAACATACACAACAAACTTAAAGATTTTATCTTGCATAAATTAGAGGATGGGGTACATGAAGTCTAATACTTGTTGAGACCTTTCTTAAAAAACTTATTTAGATGTAAGGTATCAGGAAAGTGTTTATTAATGGTAGCAAGCAAACCAATACAGTATATATATTTTGAGTAGAGAAGTTAGTCTTTAAGGTGCCACAACATTTTTTGTCATCTTTTGCTGTTCTGTTTTGTTTAATCTCAGATATACTTTCACAGAAGGTTACACAAGGCATCATAGAGAAACAAATTAAACTAGTTCTCCTTTTAAGTAATCTTTCTCACAAGATGTAATCCAAATTGAAATATTCCTTTGGCATCTGGCTTGTCCACCCATCATGACATAAAGAGAGTATTTGATTCAGTGGACCCCCAAATAACGGCAAAGCTTGGTTCCCCAAGTCGTGTCATTATTTGGATTTTGACGTTGTGCGGGTGGAATTTTGTTTTGTCCATTTTCGGGTCCTCGCCACCCCTGGGAGGCTCAGGGGAGGCGATCCGGGGTAAACCCCTTCGTCTGCTGCAGGTTTCTGCTTGGAGCAGCATCGGAAAAGGTCCGGTGGGGTCGGAAACAGCTTGGATCGCCTCCCCAGAGCCTACCAGAGGTGGCAGGGGTGGCAAAAAAACGTGTCGTTAGTCGAAAACAACGCTAATCGAACGTGTCGTTATTTGGGGATCCACTGTACTTCCTTTGGCCTATTTGTTCAGAAGATAGCACAGCCATGGAAACTCACTGTGGCTGTAGAACCAGTAAAATCACTGTTAAAATATCTCAATTATCTCAAAAGCCTTATTAAGGTCACTATAAGTCCGTTCCAACCTCAAAGCATATAATACATGCTTAGTTATTATTATTATTTATTAATTTATATCCCTCTGCCACCCAGAGAGGCTAACAGCATAAAATGAGAAAGCTCTTTAAAACAAGCAAGCAATCTCAGACATACAAAAAGCATGATACAATCAAGCTACATATACATAAAACATCTAAAACCCAGCCCAAACCCTCCCTAACCCCTTGAGAAGATAAATAAAACAATAAAAGTTAAAAGAATAAAAACCATACTGAAAAGGGCATAAAAAACAGCCACATAAAACAATCTGACAGCTCCAGCAGTAAATTATAACCTGAGGCAACTAGACTAGCCAGCGGATCTGGGACGTATCACATTGGATCCCAGACCTGCTGACACAGCCAGGTCTTGAGTGTATTTGCCTTGCCATCCCTGCCCTCCCACAAAAGACCAGACAATGACTTGGAGAAAAAGGTCATTTTATTTATGTCATAAAGTAACAGGCCCTACGCAGGGGCAATAGAGGCACGGAGGGAGAGCCCAATTTTTTTTAGGGAGGAGCCCAACTAGGTCCCATCGGGGTGGGACCTATATACCCTGCCAAAAATAGACGAATCCTGCTCCTCCCCCTACCCCCTCTCCCTTCGTACCCTCCACCAAACCGTACAAAACTTGCGCCACATTGAAGCCCGTACTAATCGATGACAGGTAGGCAAAAAAAGGATCCGACAAGCCAATCACGCATTCCCAAAATTCCTACCCGGCCTGAACAAAATTCACGACCGAAGCTTCCTTCGATGTTCAGGGTGGGTGTGAGGGCGACAAAATCCCAACCCGCAATGACTACTTTCAACCAACAGATATACTTAACTCTTATGAAACAACCAATCAGCAATCTCCAAGTCGCTGTCCCATCATCCAAAGCAACCAGCGGGGGAGAGGCAAGGCAAAGACCCCTCGCTCTGAGCATGCGCTGTCGCGAAAGAACCCTTCTAAAGGGGAGCAGCTCCGTCTGGAGGTGCAGTTCCGGTGGTAAGAGGTTCCACAGGGCCGGGGCAGACACCGAGTTGTTTATTTTTTCAAGTCATCTGTAAACTGCAAATGACTTTCCCTCTACTGGAAGGCAGACCAAAAAAATTGAAACTAATAAAGACAATAACAATAAAACAACTTACCAGTTCACATATTTGAACTGGCTTTTCTTTTCCAGAATCCCTGAAAGGAAATTTTTTTGGGAAAATTAGTGTCCAATATACAAATTGCTGAGACAAAAATACTACTTAAATCCTAATAACGGTAATCAAAATAGTAAAGGAAAAATACATGCTTTGACAATTGTTACATCTTCTGACATCCTGACTGGAGATTTCGTCACACAGTTCCCCACCTCCAAAAGAGAACGTTTCACACTAATGAAAGAGTCTCTCCCTGTTTCAACACTACCATGAGGACCATTTTAACATCTTGTAGGTGCTATTACTTATAATCGGAAACTGAGCTGCATCTTTTTTAAAAAGGGGAAACTATATGGAAAAAGCTTAAGAGCAGGGATCAAAAAATCCAAAAGGAAACTTATGAAAAGATTCCCAAATGGTTGCAGAAAAGTATCATCCTGAAAGGAGGAATTACAATTACTACTGCCCAAGCTTCTCATACATTACTGAGTCATACAATCCTTCAGGGAATAATGTGGAAGAACAAATTCATAACAAGTGTCTAACTTGAAGGCAATTTAATACAACAATCCTAAGCATGCTTAGTCAAACATAAGCCCACTGAGATCTATGTAAGAGTTATGAAGATTCAGTCCTTAAGTGGTTCACTGTTGTTTCTGGGCAAACGGGCTCTATGAGATTTTGAAGCTCTGCAGAACCACCCACTATCTATAAATAAATATCCCCAGAAAACAGAATATCTTTAGTTCAAATGACTGTTTTAACAACTAAACCACCAACCTGTCAGTGCCCCTCAATATATTTAAACTGTTATCAGCCTAAACACAGCTCAGCTCATGAATAGAAGCACAAAATGTGACCTACGGTTTATCTCAACAAGTTTATTATATCGTCTGCATTGTCTGAATAGGGATGAGTAAAATCTCCATCTATTTGCTGGCCGGATTGCCAAATCAAAAGTACTTAATTCTTTGAAGCCAGATTTCAAAATCAAAACATGCTGGCCCATATAATGTCACATAGGCAATACAAGCCAGGATTGGGAGCAGGGTCAGAGCTAGTTATGTGAAAACAAGCATTAGAGAAATCTAGACAAATGGGCACAACATCCAGGTATAATCTAACAATGTAATTCTGTAACCCAGAATCAAGTAGTGGCAAAGGAACCCAGCATCGTTTAGCTACCAGGTGTTAGGAGCAAACTGCAACCAGTAGCTGCAGAACTTACTGTCATTCCTCCTGGAGCTCAAATTCACTTCATATACAAAATTTAAAGATTTTATTTTTTTTGCTCCTCCAGTTCCACCCTTACTCTGAAATCCATCAGCCTGCCTGGAGACTCCAAAAAGGACAGCAATTCCCCAAGGCTTGAGCCAAACCTTTTGGACTTGGCAACCCTAACTGTTCAAGATAGAGTAATAAGGGAAGGAAGGAAGGAAAGAGCATGGTAAATTTTAATGTGAAAATAAGGCTCAAGAACAGGGGTTCCCAACCTTTTTGCACTGCGGGCTGGACCATGCCCCATGGACAGCTGAGAGGGCTAGTCACGTGGTTCCTCCCACTGTAAACACTGCCATAAAATGCACCCGTCAGCCGCAAGTGCATTTGCATCAGCGTTTATGATAGGAGTGTTTTACAGCTGTCATAAATGTGTCTGCTTCTGCTTCATGTAGCGGCAAGGTTGGTGGCAGGCCATATGAAATTGTGCCATGGGCCAGGTCCAGCCCGTGGGCCATAGGCTGGTCACCCCTGCTCTAGAGTCTAGTCTGCCGACGACCCCGGAAGTGGAAGCGGACCCACCCACGCATGCGCAAACACCCATCGCCATTGCATCCGGCCTGCTCAGCTATCTGAGGGTGAGCAGTCCAGCCCATGGTGCGGAAATCTTGAAAACCCCTGGTCTAGAGAGCCTGGTGGCACAGTGGTTAAAGTGCTGTACTACAGCCAAAACTGCTGGTGTTGTGAGTTTCATCCTGATGGGATACAAGGTTGACACAGCCTTCCATTCTGCTAAGGCCAGTAAAATACTAATTACCATGTCAACCTGGGTACACAGAAAGAGCTTCCTCGAAGATTGTGGTACTGTATTTCTGAACCACAATCAGGCGTAGTCTGGTAATGGCAACCTTGTGTTGCCGGCTAATCTTTCTCACACTAGGTGAGGCGAAAGGAACTGCAGAATGAACACACCGAAAGATGCCTTCATTTTGGCAGTTTCATGTCTGGTCTAGACAGGAAGACCATGTCACCTCCCAAAGAGTGCACTAAGTCTTATGGGGCAGGCTTCTTCTTTGCTTCCTCTTTTACCCTATCAGGTGTCAAGGGTATAGAAGTGTAATTAATATTGCTCTTAGTCAACTCTTGATCACTGCACCGAATAATACGGGGGGGGGGGGGGAGGAAAGAGACTAAATCAAACAAACATCATGGTGTCAGCCTATCTAAGAATTTCCAAAGATCAACCGGAAAGTTTCTGTTTGAAAAACAGAGGTTGGTCCCTGTTTATCTACTTGCAATGTCTTGCTTTCCAACTGCTAGGTTGGCAGGAGCTGGGGCAGAGACGGGGGCTCACTCCGTCGTGCATATACCCGGGTCTCGAACTGCCGACTTGCTGACCTGCCAGCTAACAAGGCGAGCTTCTTAACCCGTGAGCCACCGGAGTTCCAACATCAGCCAATAATATAACCCAATACTTGTAGAGGAGGAAGCTGGGTTGGCGAACTGCTGCAAATCCCTCGCCCTTAGCATCCGGTTTCAGCCTCACCGATCGTAGAAAGGGTGTTCCTCCCCGAAATCCTTGAGGTGCTTCTTTTGCTTCTTGCTCAAACTGTTGATCAGCCGCTGTTGCTCTTGCCGGGATTTCCTTTTCCCCATGTTGTCCCTCTTCGACTTGCTCTGAATCCCACGTGGGTCCCATCCCTGTGTCGCTTGACGGCTCCAAGGTCGCAGTTTTGCGACAGTGGGCGGGGCTTAGTCTATTGGTTCATTTGCTCTTCTCCTCATCATGCTATTAGTTATGTGGCAAGAAGAGCTGCTATTTACCGCAGTGCACTATTTCAGCTGTAATATATTTTAAAATTGTTTGTTTCTAAATTAAAATATTAAAACGTTAGAGAGAAACAAGGGTCACTTAATTAATGGTGTCCTTGCAAACCTTAAGAACAAATAATTTTATTTTATTTTATTTTGTCTCATTTTTAGGCAGCCTTTCTTTCTCCTGTAAAGGGAACCAAACCAGCTGTGTTTTTAAACAAATACAGCAATGCTAAAAACACAGTAAATTACAGATTAAAAAGCACACAAAATGCAGTAATAATTTAAAATCTATTAGTTTATTAAAAACATTTTAGAAACTTTAAAATAAGCATGAGCAAAAAAACGCAGTAATTCAGACTCTTAAGGCAATGATGGCGAACCTTTTAGAGACTGAGTGCCCAAACTGCAACCCCAAAACCCACTTATTTATTGCAAAGTGCCAACATAGCAACAATGAGGAAGTGAACGCTCCCATTGGGCTGCTAGGCAGAGTGAACTCAGTGCTGGGGGGAGGGAGGAAGTGCTCCCATTGGGCTCCTGGAGAGAGGAGTGGTGTGAACTCTGTGCTGGGGGGAGGGAGGAAGTGCTCCCATTGGGCTGCTGGGATGACTGTATGGATGCCCACAGAGAGGGCTCCAAGTGCCACCTCTGGCACTCGTGCCATAGGTTCGCCACCACTGCACTAAGGACATTCAAGGCTTAATATTGCTCATTTCTCCCTTTCTTTTGTGAGTCTGGATGGCAACTGCGGGGCAGACATTTTCAAAAGAATATGTTAAGCAAAACCAGGAGTCATTTATGCCATAAAGACTATTATATTTAGTGTAAATTTTTGTACTTCACTTCTACAGAGGAATCAGAAGTGGGCTACTGTTGTACAGCACTCAGGCCTCGAACTGCTGACCTGCTGACATGGCAACTTTCCAGTTGTCAAGTTCAGTATCTTAACCACTAAGCCACCACAGTCCTCTAAGCCACCGCAGCACTGTCTATAAATAAAGTATTTTCAGATGGCAACCAGAAGTAAACTTGGGGAAAATACTTCCAAGCAGTCTAGGAATGATTAAAAAATTAAGAATACTTGGAATGCATGTTCCATAACCATGCTGCCAGAGCAGACGCAGACAACGCTGGCTCTTTGGCTGTGAACAGAGATGAGTACTGAACCCTAGAGTCGAATATGACTGGCTTTTGAGCAAGGGCGATCTTTACCTTTACTATCCATGTTTACTTAGCATTACAATGCCAGAGGTGTAACCTTGTTAGTTGGCTACAGTTGAAACTAAAAAGGAAAGACTACTCATGGATCTAATGTCCCAGTCCAGGGGACAGCAAATTTGACTCTTCAGATGTTCTTGGACTTCGATTGCCAGAAGCCCACAATAGTACACCTGCTGATCAGGGCTTCTGGGAATTGAAGTCCAAGAACTTCTCAGAGCCAAATTTGCTGACCCCTGTTCTAGTCAATAGAAGCTTGTGAGTAAATCAATTTCTTAGTTTTTAAAGGCTCACAAGATCGGGAAAATGCCCCTGCTGACTTTAGGGCTGTGGTGGCTTAATGGTTAAGACATTGAGTCTGACGACCAAAAGGTCAGCATGTCAGTAGCTCAAGACCCGAGTGCTGCATGACAGAGTAAGCTCCGGTTTCTGTCCCAGCTCCTGCCAACCTAGCAGTTCAAAAGCAAGAAATTGCAAGTAGATAAATAGGTACAATTTCAGCGGGAAGGTAAACAGCATTCTGTGAACTCCATTGTCTAGTCGTGCCTGCTACATGCCCACAGAAACATCTGTAGATGCAGACAGATGGAGATGAGCAGATAATACAACTGGCTTTTGAGCAAGGGATACCTTTATTTCGTAGAAATAAAGGTTGCCTTTGCTTGAAAGCCAGTCGTATTTGACTAGAGTTCGGTGCTCATCTCCGTTTATAGCCAAATACTTTTATTTACATTTACCTAAATAGGTACCGCTTTGGTGAGAAAGGCAACAACATTTCAGGCACTCTGGTGTCTATTCATGCCTGCCACATGACCACAGAAACGTCTGCAGATGTAGACAGTGCTGGCTCAATGACTGTAAAGGAAGAGGAGCACCATGCCCTAGAGTCAGAAACGACTGGCTTTTGAGCATGGGAGACCTTTACCTAGTAGGTGTAGGTAAAGGTCCCCCTTGCTCGAAAGCCAGTCATGTCCGACTCTACGGTTCAGTGCTCATCTCTATGTCTGATGAAGTGTCCTATGGCTGATGAAGTGGATTTGGTCCACGAAAGCTCACAATAAAAATATAGCAGTTAGTCTTTAAAGTGCCGCGACCCCATGGTCCACCACACACCTGGCACCTCTAGCCTCCACCCACCCAACTCTGTGCCCACTGCATCCAGAACACCATCTAGCCATCTCATTTTCTGCAGCCCCCATCTTCTTTTGCCCCCAACCTTTCCCAGCATCAAGGCCTTCTCAAGTGAATCCTCTCTCCTCATTTGATGACCAAAGTACTTTAGCTTCATCTTCACTATTTGACCTTCCAAGGAGCAATCAGGTTTGATTTCTTCTAAGATCGATCTGTTTGTTCTCCTCGCTGTCCAGAGTACTCTCGAAACTTTCCTCCAACACCACATTTCAAAGGCGTCTAATTCTTCTGCGCTCAGCTTTCCTTAAGGTCCCACTCTCACATCCATACATCACTACCACTACTTTTGTTTGCAATGTGATGTCTCTACTTTTAACTACATTCTCCAGGTTTCTCATAGCTTGCCTCCCATTCTGTTAATGCATTCTGTTAATGCAGCGGTGGCCTTTTTTGCAGCCACGTCTTTAGTTAGTCTTCAAGGTGCCACAATATTTTTTGTCTTTTGTTTTATTTAGATAAAGGTTTCCTCTGCTCGAAAGCCAGTCGTATCCGACTCTAGGGTTCAGTGCCCATCTCTGTTTCAAAGCCAAAGAGCCAGTGCTGCCTGCTTCTGCAGATGTTTCCGTGGTCATGTGGCAGGCATGACTAGACACCGGAGTGCACGGGCTGTTACCTTCCCAATGAAGTGGTCCCTATTTATCTACTTGCAATTTCTTGCTTTCGAACTGCTACGTTGGGCAGGAGCTGGGACAAAGACGGGAGGTCATTCCGTCCTGCAGTACTTTGGAATCGAACTGCTGACCTTCCGCCTCCCAAGTCAGCGTTTTAGCCGCTTGAGCCACCGCAGTCCCTATTTGTTTTATTTACTCTCTGACATAGTTACACACAGACTAACCACGACTACCACTTCAAAATAAATTGAACTTAAGGAGATTTCCTCCAGAGGGAGCTGTGATGCCTCTGACGTGAGGCGGTGAGGTTTCGACCTCCCCAACCCCCGCCCGCAGGGCACTTCCCAGCGTTCCAGGCATGGAGGTATAAAAAACAGGAGATGGCACTAAAAGATGACGGCATCAAATTACTGCATTCAATATGCCAGCAGATTTGGAAAACAAAACAATGGCCACAGGACTGGAAAAGATCAGTATACGTTCCAATCCCAAAAAAGGGCAATGCCAAAGAATGTTCAAATTATCGAACAATCGCGCTCATCCCACACGCTAGTAAGGTGATGCTCAAGATAATACAGGATAGACTTCAGCAGCATGTGGAAAGAGAATTACCAGAGGTGCAGGCTGGTTTCAGAAGAGGCAGGGGGACTAGAGACCACATTGCCAACATACGCTGGATCATGGAGAAAACAAAGGAATACCAGAAACAAGTTTACTTTTGTTTCATTGACTACACTAAGGCATTTGACTGTGTGGACCACAACAAGATGTGGCAAATAATTAAAGAGATGGGAATACCAGAGCACCTCATATGCCTCCTGAGAAATCTGTACATGAACCAAGAAGCAACAGTTAGGACAGAACATGGGATGACAGAGTGGTTTGGAATAGGAAAAGGAGTAAGACAAGGCTGCATTTTATCACCATGCCTATTCAACCTATACACAGAGCACATAATGCGCAGTGCAGGGATGGAGGAATCACAATATGGGATTAAAATCGCTGGGAGAAACATCAACAATCTAAGATATGCAGACGATACCACCCTAATGGCAGAAAGAGAGGAAGACCTAAAGAATCTCTTGATTGGGCTGAAGGAGGAGAGTGCAAAAGCTGGCTTGAGACTCAATATCAAGAAAACCAAGATAATGGCAACAGGCCCAATCAGTTCCTGGAAAATAGACGGGGAAGAAGTAGAAGCAGTGACAGATTTTACTTTCTTGGGATCAAAGATCACTGCAGATGGGGATTGTAGCCATGAAATAAAAAGGCGACTGATTCTTGGGAGACAAGCAATGAGAAACCTGGGGAACATAGTGAAAAGCAGAGACATCACATTGAAAACAAAAATTAGAATAGTCAAAGCAATGGTTTTCCCAGTAGTAATGTACGGATGTGAGAGCTGGACAATTAGGAAAGCTGAACGCAGAAGAATAGATGCCTTTGAAATGTGGTGTTGGAGGAGGGTTTTGAGAGTCCCCTGGACAGCGAGGAGAACAAATAGGTCAATCTTAGAAGAAATTAACTTTGGTGTATGAGAACCAAGACACAGGACACAGCCTCGGGCTGGGTTAACTCAGGTTTATTGCATGGTGGACAGAGGGAACATGAGGTAATGGCGGATCAATAGCTCTTTATATACAGTAGTAATACATTTGAACGTGGTTCCACGATAGCCCATTGGCTACTGTCTTCGTGACGTCATTGCTGGTCACGCCCTTCTTGTCCAGGTGTAGGCGGTGGCGGGAAACTTCCCGCGCTGTGGCTCTTTGATGAGTTTGGACCAAGAGAGCTTGGACGCTCGCTGCTGCCAGCTGGTGGTCATTAGCTCGCGTCCTATTACAGGGTTTATAGTGATACAACTGAAGGTTACATTGTTACCCGTAGGCAAGGTTACATTGGTTAAGATACATTGTTATCCCATGTAGGAGGTTACACCATTAGAACACAACACTCCTCCCCCCTAGGATGAGACGAAGTCTCGAACTCAACACTCCTCCCCCCTAGGATGAGACGAAGTCTCTCAGCCAAGATGGCTTATTTCGAACACGCTGGGGTCTCGATGCGGGCTGCCTTTCCCCGGGTTTGCTACCTTCTCTTTGTCCCCTGGTTTCCTGTCCTGTAATCGGAGAGGGAGACTTGTTAGTGACTTGCCGCGGCTCTGCGGCGTTGTTGGGAGGTGTGTGCTTTATTTGGGAAGAACCGGGGGCACTGGGGGCTAACGAAAAACCCCGCTTCTCGCTTGGATGGGTGGGGGAACACTCCCAAAACCCCCCCCGGCTCGCAAAATCAAAATCGGAATCAAATTCGGGGACAGCGGTCGCAAACTCCTCTCCCCCTTCCCCAGGCTCTAATGGAGCTGGCGTATCAAAAGGATGTGAGTCGGGACCGCCGCTGCCTTCCCCCCTTGTTTGGGACTGTTGTCCGTCGTTGTCTCCCCCTTGGGCTAAACGGGTGGGGGAGGACCCTAACGCTGAATTCTGTTGCTGAGCCCCACTGACCGGCCCCTCACTCACTCGGTGCCTAAGTTGGTCCACGTGCCTCCTCCAGAGGAGACCGGTGTTAGTCTCTACCCGGTACGATACTGGTCCCGTCTGCTCCACAACCGTCCCTGGTACCCAGGCTGGACCAGCGTTGGCGTAGTTCCTGCAGTGTATAGGATCGCCGACGGCGAAACCTTTCGAGACCGCTAACCCTATGTTCTTCCCTTTGTCCTCGACCCTCGTCGGGTCTAACCTGGACAGGATCGTGGTCAGTTTCCGCCGCATCAGCAGCTCTGCCGGCGAGTATCCTGATGCTAAAGGGGTCACCCTATACGCTAATAAAAACTGGCATACTTGGTGATTTAGGTCCCCCGGGCCCATGCGCCGCAGCGCATCCTTTGTTGTACGCACCAGCCGTTCCACTTGGCCATTCGTGGCCGGGTGAAACGGCGCGGATGTGACATGCCGAATGGCGTTTGCCTCCATGAATGCCCTGAACTCAGCGGACGTGAAACAACTAGCGTTATCGCTGACCAGAGTGTCGGGTAAACCGAACGTGGAAAAGACTCTCCTTAGGCGGCTAATTGTAGTGGCGGAGGACGTGCTCTTTACTGGGATAACCTCCAGCCACTTAGAGAACGCATCCACCACCAAGAGAAAAATGGTTCCTCGGAACGGGCCAGCGAAATCTACGTGCACTCTGGACCACGGCCCCCTTGCTGCGTCCCATTCCCTATGCGGGAGACGGGCCGCCTCCGGTCGGGAGCCCTGGCATGCCTCGCAAGTGCCAACCATGTGCTCTATGTCTGCGTCCAGCTGTGGCCACCAGAAGTAACTCCGGGCCAGCGCCTTGGAACGGACGATGCCCGGGTGGCTGACGTGCAGCAGTTTGAGCACCCTCGGTCGTAGGGACGTAGGGATCACCACCCGTTGGCCCCACAAAAGGCACCCCCTCTCTAGGGACAACTCTATTTTTTTTCTAAAAAATGGGTCGAATTCCGTACCTGGGGATGACGCCGGCCACCCCTTCTGTACCCATGAGCTAACTTTCTCCAGCGTTCTATCCTTGCCTGTCGCCCTGGCAATGTCGGCTGGCACTATTGGGGGTGCATCTAAAACCTCTATTAACAATACCTGGTGGTCTCTCTCTACCCTTGCCTTTTGGTCGCCCGACAAGGGCAAAGGAGACCTTGAGAGTGCGTCTGCATGGCTGATCTCCTTCCCGGGCCGGTATTCCAACTCATGTTGGTATGCGTTGAGAAAGATAGCCCACCGCAGCATTCTCGGGGACAGGATCTGTGGCGTGGGCTTATTTGCAGTGAAAATTCCTAACAGGGGCTTGTGATCGGTCACGATTTTGAACGGGCGACCATACAGAAAATCGTGAAATCTTTTGGTTCCCGCTACTATCGCTAATGCCTCCCTATCGGTCTGTGCGTAATTCCGCTCTGCTTGGGACAGGGACCTTGAATAAAACGCTATCGGGGCCTCTCTTCCGTCGTCCAACACGTGGCAGAGCACCGCCCCCACCCCCACCGGGGATGCGTCACAGACTAAAACCACTGGCCGTTTGGGATCGAAATGCGTTAGGATTGCCTCGGATGTTAGGAGTTGCTTCAACTCTTTGAACGCTCTCTCTTGCTCGTCACCCCACACCCATGTTTCCTCCTTTTTTAGCAACCGATGGAGCGGCTCGGCCACCGACGCCTTCCGTGGAAGGAAGGTGTGGTAAAAATTGAGGAGCCCCAGGAATGACTGTAGCTCGGTTTTGGATGTGGGGCGAGGAGCCTTCTTGATGGCGGCTACTTTGGATTTGGACGGCTTAATTCCCTCGGGTGTGACCCTGAACCCCAAAAACTCAACCTCTGTTTCGAAAAAAACGCATTTGTCTTTTCTCAGTCGCAGCCCCGCTTTCTCGAACACAGTCAGTACTTTATCCAATCTCTTTGCCAGTTCGGCCTCACTCCCCCCTGTAATCAACACGTCATCAAAATAGGGCAACACCCCCTCCAGCCCCTTTAGGAGGCGTTCCACAAGCGACTGAAAGAGGCCGGGTGCCGAGTTCACGCCGAACTGTAACCGCGACACCTGGAACGCCCCTTTATGTGTGACTATTGTTTGTGCCGCTGCCGTGGCGGGCGTTACAGGGAGTTGCTGATAGGCTTGTGCTAAATCGAGTTTAGCGAAACACTTTCCCCCATTCAGCCTGGCCAGAAGGTGGCTGACCACCGGCACCGGGTATGCATTGGGGCGGATCGCCTTGTTAATTGTACACTTATAATCAGCGCAAATGCGCACCTCCCCGTTAGCCTTTAGCGCTGTTACAATTGGAGTTTCCCACTCCGCGGAATCAACAGGAACAAGAATCCCCTGGCCCACCAGTTTGTCCAGTTCCGCCTCTATTTTGTCCTTTAGTGCGAACGGCACCCTGCGCGGTTTGAGTCTTATCGGGCGGACCTCCGGGTCTAGGTCGAAGGCTACGGGGGGTCCCTTGAACTTTCCCAGTCCTTTTTTAAAAACGGCGGGGTGCGCGTCCAATACCGCTTGTATTGGATCTACCCCCACGGTATGCACCCCCCCTATGAACAAACCTAAAGGCTGAAACCACTGCGTCCCTAGGAGGCTACAACTTCCCCCCTTAAGGACAACTAGGGGGAGTTCCGCAGAATGTCTCTTATAACTGACCCGAAATTTCCCGACCCCCAACACTGGAATGCTGTTCCCCTGTACGTCTCGTAGCGTGGACCTCAACGTTTTAAGTTTGGGCCGCACGTGGGGGTCGATTTTCAAGAACTCTTTCTGGGAAATTATAGAATAGGAGGACCCCGAGTCAATTTCCATTATGATAGGGGCCCCTTGTACTAGTACCTCAACGAAGTAATGGGGCTGTCCCGCGGACACGCTGAACACGGGAACGTCGTCCTCGCTGTCGTCCGAGATGCGGCCCACGCCGTCCTGCTTCCTCGTGGTCCGGGCGCCATCTTTGGACCTCGCTGGACGGTCCGGTCTGGTCGAACGGTCTTGTGAATGCCTCCGGCCCTCTTTCCGCTTTCTGCACGCCCTGGCGATGTGCCCCCGACGGCCGCAGGTGTAGCACTCGGTTTTTCTGAATGGGCACCTCGCGCGCTCATGGGCCGCTCCGCAACCATCGCAGCGGCGCCCTCCTTTTCTGACTTTCTGGACCTCCTCGCCGTCGCTGCCTTCCGTAGACGACTTCGAGGCCCGTCGGGTTGCGTGCACCAACTGTCCGGACTTTCCGTGCACCGAATTCTCCGCTTTGCCGGCCCTAGGACGCCACTCACGCCACTGGTGCATCTCGTCCACTCCAGCATTCGTGGATTCCGCGGCTTCCGCGGCCTCTACAACCTCTGTCAGCGTGGGTGGTGGCTCCTTGTTCATCAGGCTGCGCTGCACTTCCTTGTCCTTCAGGCCACACAGAACTCCGTCCCTGAGGGCCATCTCTAGATTGTCCCATCTGCAGGGGGCGGCGGCTATTCTCAGGGCTGTTACGAAGGCCTCAACCGACTCGTCCGGCGCTTGGACTCGCCTCCAAAACGCGCTCCGAGCGGGAAACATTGCCCTCGAGGGTCGGAAACGCTCACGCAGCAGTTTCATGATGTCATCGGCTTTGAAATCGCTCACCTTCTTCGGTGCAATGATGCCCACCAGCGTTCGCTTGGTTTCCATCCCAAGCATTCGGGTGAGGATGGCCCTCTTCCTTTCCTCGTCGTCTTCTTTGACTTTGAGTTCCACCAGTGCCGCCTGGAAGTCCATTTCAAAAAGCTCCCAGTCTTGCGGTTTGGTGATGTTGAACTCGCTCTGTGCCCTGGCTCCTTGGGAATCCATGATCCCATCCTCGTCGCCAATTTGGTGTATGAGAACCAAGACACAGGACACAGCCTCGGGCTGGGTTAACTCAGGTTTATTGCATGGTGGACAGAGGGAACATGAGGTAATGGCGGATCAATAGCTCTTTATATACAGTAGTAATACATTTGAACGTGGTTCCACGATAGCCCATTGGCTACTGTCTTCGTGACGTCATTGCTGGTCACGCCCTTCTTGTCCAGGTGTAGGCGGTGGCGGGAAACTTCCCGCGCTGTGGCTCTTTGATGAGTTTGGACCAAGAGAGCTTGGACGCTCGCTGCTGCCAGCTGGTGGTCATTAGCTCGCGTCCTATTACAGGGTTTATAGTGATACAACTGAAGGTTACATTGTTACCCGTAGGCAAGGTTACATTGGTTAAGATACATTGTTATCCCATGTAGGAGGTTACACCATTAGAACACAACACTCCTCCCCCCTAGGATGAGACGAAGTCTCGAACTCAACATTAACCCTGACTGCTCATTGGAAGGTCAAATAGTAAAGATGAAGCTAAAATACTTTGGACATCAAATGAGAAGGGAGGATTCACTTGAGAAGGCATTGATGTTGGGAAAGGTGGAGGGCAAAAGAAGAAGGGGGAGGCCAAGGATGAGATGGCTAGATGGCATTGTAGACACAATGGGCACAGAGCTGGGAGGGCTGAGGGGGATGGTGGAGGACAGAGGCGCCTGGAGAACAATGGTCCATAGGGTCGCAAAGGGTCGGAACCGACTGTGCGACTGAACAACAACAACAAATGGCACTACAGGCTTCATGCTGTAAGTTTTTTGAAGCCAGTGGGCGTGGCCTGCCGCCATATTGGGTGGACCAAAACATTAGCAGACTACCGTTTACGATTGCTTCTTGTGTTGGAGGGGTTGGATTGATCCACTCTCCCTGGTCCCCTAGGTTGGGGGGGGGGGTTGGGGGGACAAAAGGGGTCTGTCCCCCCCAACCCTTCTGGTCCCAGGGGAGCCAGCGAAGAGGGGGATCGCAACCCCCCACCCACACCCACTGATATTAAAGGGGAAACCCCGATCTACTTTTACGACTCCACACAAAGCACCATACATAAGAACATAAGAACATAAGAACAGCCTTGCTGGAACAGGCCACAGCCCATCCAGTCCAGCATTCTGTCTCACACAGTGGCTCACCATTTCCTTCAGGGTATTCCCAAGGAGATGCCTTCACCTGCTTAGGATTCCCTGGAAATGGCATTGAGAGACATCCTGCCTATCTCTCCAACCCGGAGGTTGTCCTTAGGTAGCCATAATTATAGCCATTGATAGCCTTGTCCTCCATGAACTTGTCTAATCCTTTCTTAAAGCTGTCAAGACTGACAGCTGTCACCACTTCTTCTGGCAGGGAGTTCCATAGACCAGTAATCCTCTGGGTGAAAAAGTACTTTCTCTTATTTGTTTGAGAACTAGTACCCAAAAGTTTCATGGAGTGTCCCCTAGTTCTAGTGTTGTGCGATAGGGAAAACAGTTTTTCCTTATCTACTTTGTCCACACCGTGCATGATTTTATAAACTTCAATCAGGTCACCTCTTAGACGCCGTCGTTCAAGAGTGAAAAGGCCCAACCGTTGCAGCCTCAGATGGTAAGGAAGGTGTTCCAGTCCCCTAATCATTCTGGTTGCCCTCCTCTGTACTTTCTCCAACTCCATAATATCCTTCTGGAGGTATGGCGACCAGAACTGTACACAATATTCCAGACGGGGCCTCACCATAGATTTATAAAGAGGCAAAATGACACTTGCTGACTTATTTTCTATACCCTTCCTAATGATCCCTAACATTGAGTTTGCTTTTTTCACTGCTGAGGCACACTGGGTTGACACCTTCATTGAGCTGTCCACCAGGACACCAAGGTCCCTTTCCTGGTTTGTCGCAGAGAGTTCAGACCCCATCAGTTTATAAATGTAATTGGGGTTTTTTGCCCCAACATGCATCACTCTGCACTTACTGATGTTGAAGCTCATTTGCCACTGTTTTGCCCACTCCCCCAGTGTCAAGAAATCCCTCTGGAGCTCTTCACAATCTCTCACAGTTTTCACTACCCTGTATAATTTAGTGTCGTCAGCAAATTTGGCTACCTTGCTTTTTACTCCTACCTCTAGATCATTTATGAAGAGGTTGAAAAGCAGGGGTCCCAGTACTGAACCTTGGGGGACCCCACTCTTTACTTCCCTCCACTTGGAGAAGTGTCCATTTAGTGCTACCCTCTGTTTCCTGTCCCTTAGCCAGTTGCTGATCCAGGACAAGACCTGTCCCTTTATTCCATGACTGGTAAGTTTATTCAAGAGCCTTTGGTGTGGGACCTTGTCAAAAGCCTTCTGAAAGTCCAGATAAACAATGTCAACTGGATCCCCCTTATCCACATGCTTGTTGACACTCTCAAAAAATTCCAACAGATTAGTGAGGCATGATTTGCCCTTGCAAAAGCCATGTTGGCTCTCCTTTAGCAGCGCCTTCTCTTCTATGTGCCTATTAATTCTATCTTTTAGGATGGTTTCCATCACTTTACCTGGGACACATGTCAAACTGACAGGCCGGTAATTTCTTGGATCACCCCTGGATCCTTTTTTGAAAATTGGTGTTACATTCGCTACCTTCCAGTCATCAGGCACAAAGCCTGATTTGAGGGAAAGATTATATATTTTGGCTAGGATATCAGCAATTTCATCTTTAAGTTCCCTGAGAACTCGTGGATGGATGCCATCTGGTCCTGGGGATTTGTTAGTGTTTAGCTTAACAAGACATGCAAGGACCTCCTCCCTGGTTATTTCTATCTTGCTTAATTCTTCGGTTTCCCTCCCTACGAAGATAGGCTCTGTTTTGGGCATGTGGTCTCTGTCTTCTTCAGTGAATACTGAAGCAAAGAATTCATTGAGTCTCTCTGCAATCTCTGTTTCCTCTTTAATAACCCCTTGCCTTCCATTGTCATCTAGTGGTCCAATGGCCTTCCTAGTTGGGTTCTTACTTCTAATATACTTAAAGAAGTCTTTGTTATTTCTCTGAGTATTTTTAGCTATACGCTCCTCAAAGTCTTGCTTTGCTTTCCTGATTGTTGCCTTGCATTTGTTCTGCCAGAATTTATGTTTCTGCCTGCTGTCCTCATTTGGACAAGCCTTCCATCTTCTAAATGAGCTTTTCTTGCTCTTGATCACTTCCCGAACAGCTCCTGTAAGCCACATCGGAGTCCTCTTGGACCTGGCAGTGCCCTTTTTCCTTTTGGGTATGCATTCCAATTGAGCCTCTGTTATTGTTTTTGTAAACAGCCTCCATGCCTCTTGGAGTGTTTGGACTCTCTCAATTTTCCCTTTCAGTTTCTTTTTTACTAGTTTCCTCATCTTTGGGAAATTTCCTTTTTGAAAATTTAAGGTCTCTGTGTTAGATTTTATCAGTGACTTGCGGTCTATGATCAGGCAATGTTTTGGGCCAACTAACATGGCGGACTGTCAGATTAGTCCGCTTCAAGTTCGTGACGTCATGTCATCTCCTGTTTTTTATATCTCCATGGTTCCAGGGCCCGCCGACAGAGCGCGAGAGAAGTAGCCCCATCCCCACGTGGGCGTGGCTCATCGCGGCCAAAGGTAAGCCCCTCCCCTCCCCGGGAAGGAGGCGGGTCTCCTCGGCTTCACATTCCCTCAGTTTGTGTGGGGTTGTTCTTTCAGACGCCATTTTGGGGAACTTTTTTTGTTTGTGGGCTGAACTGGGCAGGCGGAAAGCCGGCTTTCTCCTCCCTCTCGACGTCGTTTCGGGCAGCGTTGCAGTGATGAGCCGGCTTTTTTTTTATTTCTTTGGCAAGCAAGCGCTGACTGTGAGCGAGAGTCTTCCCTCATTCTTCCCTCATTCGGGTGTGGAGGTTAGTTCTCTTTCTTTTTCTCCGCTCGCAGCTACAACATGATTTGAATGGCCTTCTCTGAGGTAACTTGAGGTGGTTCAGTCCTGTTTCCCTCAGGGAGGGCAAGCAAGCTAGAAAGCTTCTGTGTCTCAAATGTATGCAAAGCCCCGCATGAATACAGTTTCCCTGCTGTTTCCTCCAAGGGCCAGGTATCCAGTCAGCTACTGTCTGAATTTATTTATTTTTATTTATTTATTGGATTTATATAACCTCCTTGTCCGCCTAAGTGACCCAACAACATTAGTTAAAACCCATACCAATACTAATTAAAACCAAATCCAGTAGTATCAAATTCTCTAAAAACGTCCATAAAACCTTCCCAAATTCCCTTAAAAAGAGGGGCACCCGGGCAGGAATAAATAAAAACCCGGGCAGGGGTAAATAAGCCAACAGGGCGGGTCGTGGTACCAGTTATACCCCACACCTGCTGGCATAGCCACGTTTTTAAGGCCTTCCTTAAGGAGGTTCAAGTGGCAGGAAGTTCCATAGGGCCGGAGCAGATACCGAGAAGGTCCCAGTGAGATGTGCCTCCCTGGCTGATGGGACCAGTAGGGAGACCCTACGGTCCGCTCTCATAGGATGGGTCGAAAACCTTGGGGTGATGCGCTCTCTTAATCCAGTGGCCTCAAAGTCTTTCAAACTAAAATTTTATGCTTCTTCCTTCCTGTACAGGCCCAACTTTGGACTGCCAAAACGAAGCCGCTTTTGTCGTTGGCCAAAATTAAATCTTCGTCGATACATGTTTCTGGTAGTAATTGGCAGACCAGTAAATGAGCCGGATTCTGTCTCTCTCCACATACAGCGTATTGTCTGCCAACAGGCCCCACTTAAGGATGTTGATCTTGCATTTAGAGCAGGGGTGCCCAAACTATGGCCTGGGGGCCGGATCCAGCCCGCAAGCTGTAGCTTGGGCACCCCTGAACTAAAAAGCATCTAATGGGAACTGTCATATCTGGATCAAATGGGCGCATTTTACTTCCACATCCGGGAGCGATGAGAGCTTCGAGGATGAATTAGCATTGGGGCTGGATCTCCCCCCCCCCAATAGTGAATAGCCCCCTGAACCCCCCCCCCCCAATAGTGAAGAGCCCTCTGAACCACGAGACCGGCCCACGGCCCAAAAAGTTTGGGCACCCGATTTAGAGTCTCCAACCCTCAGCCTATTCAGGGTCCTCCAAGTGATGTAGGAGAGGCTGAGTTCCTCAGCGACAGTATATCCTTCTTTAATGTTGTTCCTTGTTCAATGGACAGTCCACTACCCTCTGCTATTTGTTCCAATATCAAGCCACTCTTTGGCAGGAAGTTGTTCCTGACGTTCAGGTGGAATGTCCTTACTTGGAATTTGAATCTATTAATCTGAATCCTATTCTGGATCTACAAAAAACAAACTTACCCTGCTTTCTATGTGACAGACCTTCATATATTTGGGAGAAGGAGAAAATAATACAGTATTTTAATCTCCCGAGGGACTGCAGTGGCTCAAGTAGCTAAGACGCTGACTGGGAAGCGGAAGGTCAGCAGTTCGATTCCAGAGTACTGCAGGACGGAATGAGCTCCCATCTTTGTCCCAGCTCCTGCCAACCTAGCTGTTCGAAAGCAAGAAATTGCAAGTAGATAAATAGGGACCACTTCGGTGGGAAGGTAACAGCGTTCTGTGCACTCCGGTGTCTAGTCATGCCTGCCACATGACCACGGAAATGTCTGCAGAAGCAGACAGCGCTGGCTCTTCGGCTTAGAAACAGAGATGAGCACTGCACCCTAGAGTCAGATATGACTGGCTTTCGAGCAAGGGAAACCTTTACCTTTTATTTTAATCTCCCAGAATTTAGGATTATTGATTCCCAGAAACTCAGGTCAGCATTTAGAGGTACTATACTGTAGTTTGAAAGACTTTGAGGTCACTAGATTACACCTGCTATAAGTAAGAGAGGATGCAGAGTTTCTGCTTTGATCTCAAAAGGCTGGTCATTATTGAGTTTTGTCATCCGTTTGATCCAGATAGGACAGTTCCTATTAGATACTATTTAGTTCAGGGGTACCCAAACTACAGCCTGTGGGCCGGATCCAGCCAGTGGTGCCAATTCATCTGGTTTGTGGGCTGGATTGTTGCCGGGAGTGCCCTGCTGCTGGCAGAAGTGCTGAAAAAGTGGCAAAAATGTTGCAAAAAAAAAAAATTCAACGCAGCAAAAATGTGCCACCCTTGCTCCCGGCGCCACAGAAAGTGGTGGAGGTGGCAAAATGCACCGTGAATGCATGCGCTGCGGTGCAAGGAACCATGCCTCTGGTCTGCTCAACTGACCGAGGGAGCATGGTCTGGCCCATGACCGGAAAAGTTAGGGCACCCCTGATTTAGTTGATTACAGAATGGTGGAAGAAGTATGTGCCCTACCAGTTCCTAGTGATCTTTGCAAAATATACTGGATAGAGTGTCAGCCATCATGAAAAGGAGTTGGCAAGCATCAGGAAACATACAATTCTGTTGAGTATTTATTTTATTTATGTGCTTATCTATTTGAAACGTTTTTAGCATTTCCTATAGCAGTTCGAAAGCAAGAAATTGCAAGTAGATAAATAGGTGGGAAGGTAAATAGCGTTCCGTGCACTCCGGTGTCTCGTTATGCCTGCCACATGATCACGGAAATGTCTGCAGAAGCAGACAGCACTGGTTCTTTGGCTATGAAACAGAGATGAGCATTGAACCCTAGAGTCAGATACAATTGGCTTTCAAGCAAGGGTGACCTTCACCTTTACATTGTTCGAAAGCATGAAATTGAAAATAGATAAATAGGTACCACTTCGGTGGGAAGGTAAACTGCGTTTGTGCACTGTGTTGAGGCATGCCTGCTACGTGTCCACAGAAATGTCTACAGATACAGACAGCACTGGCTCTTTGGCTATAAACAGAGATGAGCACTGAACCCTAGAGTCTGGTATAACTGATTTTCAAGCAAGGGCAATCTTTACCTCTAGTCGTGCAACACCTTAGGGTGAGTTACCAAGCTGTAGAATTTTTTAACAAAATACAGTACTGTATTGAACTTCCCTGCCTGCCCCACCCGAACATGCTCCAGGTAAAAACCTGAAGGTGTTAAGTCTTTCCTCAAGAACAGATGACTAAGAGTTGTGTATTTGACATCTTAAAATATTTTAATGGCTGTTGCATAAATAGTGGTACAGATTTGTTTTCTTGTGCTGAAGAAGATAGGGCCTGAACTGATAAGCTCTGTTTACAAAGAAGAGAAATAAGGTAAAATAGGACAGATTTTGTTAACAATGAAGCATATTGCCTTGAAAGGAAGCCAACTTCCCTTCTTGGATTTTTAAAAGTTTAGGTTACGTAGCCATCTGGTAAAGAGACTGTAATAGCAAACACTGGATTCTGTTTGAGGTTTCTTGATTCAATATTTGTTTTACTTTATGTAAGGAAGAGATCTATTCTTTTTGTTGGGATTGTTTCTGTAAGGATTGAGAGAAGCTAGGAATTTCAGTGTTTCTTCTAAATATTTTCTGCATTCTCCTTGGGTTTTTTCCAAATAAATAACAATTTTAGAATTTTGTAAACTTCTATTGAGAAAAAAGTCATCTATTAAAATATGCAACACATTAGTTATCATTTTCTACTATTTTGTTACTAGATTTGATTTGATTTTGTAATTCTGTGTAATATTGTAAACCATTTTAGAATTTCTGATATGTGGAATAGGAACATTTTTTGGAACAATAGCCATGTTAATCTATGGTTCAGGCATATCAGAAAGCAAAAAAATAATAAAACAAAAACACTGCAACACTTTAAAGACTAATTGCTATATTTTTACTGTTAGCTTTTGTGGAGCAAGTCCATTTCTTCAGACAAGGATCCAGGCATTGTTTATAACTAATTTAAAACTAATCTGAAAATTAAATTAAAACTAATTTAAATTAAAACTAATCTGAATAATCTATTGTTACTGCTAGCTGCAGGAAGCTGTATTGATAAGTGTGCTTGTCTGTCATTCAACCTGATTACTCATTGCTTTGTGATCCTTTTTTCCTTGTGACATCTTGACCCCTGCTGTTGGATCTCTGCCGCAAAGCAGGTTGCGCAAGCTGGATCGGGGCCAGTAGGTCCCGGAGGAGACTGGTCAAGCAAGGACACACAAGGCAAGATGGAACGAGGACCAGTGTTTAATGATCACAAATTAGAAGCATTTATCCTGCTCTGGCTGCATTAGTCATTCAAACTGCGTCTGGTGTATATAAACTATGCCTGGAAGTTTTACTCTTTGTTCAGACATCAATGTGTGTGTGTGTGTGTGTGTGTGTGTGTGTGCGTGCGTGCGTGTGCGTGCGTGCGTGCGTGTGTTTTCCCCAATGAAATTAGCACTCCTTTATGTTTTGAAGCAAAGGAAATTGTTTTAAAATGATGGCTATATGGTTTGAGTCAGAGCTGTGGTCTGAGGTTATTTCCCATAAGAGCCTCATTTTTCAAAAACAACACTTAATATTGTTACAATATTAGTTGCCGCCTTTAGACTCGAACCACTTTGAGCCCTTTTTTGGGAGCAAGTTATGGTATTGATGAACTAATGAATGAATGATTTCTGTGGACTTAATGGGACCACAAAAGAATTAATGTTAAGAAAGTAATAGAATGGCTATATTTGTGATTTGAGAGAGAGAGAGTATGTGTGACCATGAATGTAATTATGCTTCTTTTCCTCAAAAATATTTTGTTGCCATTTGGAAAAATAATTATTTTGGAAAAACAGTTGTGTAATTGGTCAAGAGCTACTTCCCAAACCTTCTGTTGAAAAAAAGAAAAAAGATAAATTGGGGTGGGAAGGGGGGATGTTGACATGTTTTGTAAGCCATAATCAGCAGAAGCGGTTTTGTGAAAGTATGACAAAAGTCATGGAGGGAAGCACAGTCCTTTTTCTGGGAATTTTTCACAGAGAAGGCAACCTCCATGATTGATGGTTTTTGAAATGTAAGTTATCCAAGCAAAACTTCCTTGTCCAGTTGTGTTTCAGGCTCGGGAGTGCCATATAGGAAAGTTTTGGAGTAGTAAATTTTGCCTAAGGAAAATCCTGAACAGATCCCAATTCTGTGACCCACTGAGACACATCATGTTAAACCAGTTTTTCCCAACTTTTGCCTTTCAGACACTTTTGGACTATAATTTGTAGAATTCCTAATCCTTAGTTAAGATAATTGGAGCTGGTGGGGAATGAACTAGGTGGAAAGGACCAAGTTGGGGAGCACTGTACTAAATCATAGTTTACTTCAAGGATGGGTTCCCTAGATGATGTTGAACTAAAATTTCTATCAGCCTCACCAACATAGCTTTAGTTCAGGAATGTTGGTAGTTGCAGTGCAACAACCCCTGGAGAGCTGCACTTTGCCCAGCCCTGGTTTAGCAAACTGAATAACTAGGCAAATCTTGAGCTATTTGTGCTTTCCGCATCCTGCACAGTCAGGGGTGCATAATCGCAGTTGTTTGGTTCAGAGGAAACAGCAAACGGCAGTTAAATAAAAGTGAAAATGAAATGTTTACTTCTCCTAACTATGTGTATGCTAATAAAGATAGGATGCGTAGCTTGGCTTGTTCCTATGTACAGTATTTATATTTGGATGCCTGTGGATTTAGTCTCATGTGCAAATGTTTTTGTGGTGCTAAATCTCTTACCTTATTTTGAGGATAAAATATCTCTTTTACAAAAAAATTCTTAGCCTTCTTGCAGCCTTCAGTTAGTGATACTCCAGAACAAAAGGAGTACCACTAAATACTTCCATCTGAGTTTATTTTGTGAGGGGAAATCATTAAAATATTTTCTCCCTGGTCTGAAAGTGGGATATTACATTTCTCTGTCTGTAAAATATTATAACATTTAGCCTAGATTTTGGTTTACTGAATTTCGTTCTTTGACAAATTAGTCAGCTTCAGTGAATATTAAATTAAGAAGGGATTAAACACACACACACTGCAAGATTGCTTTTCCTATTCCTACAGTAAAGTTGCACAAATCCTCCTTTTTAGTTAACAACATTAACCTCAGGTTTTTTCCACTATTACTGAGTTTGAATCTGCCAATTGTTTTGAAAATTTCCACAGGACAATGGTACTTCCACATACAGTTCTAAGTGCAGAAAATATCTCATAGTAAGGAAACGATATTAGAGGCTTTGCTGGCTGAGGGATTCTGGATTTGTAGTCTAAAAAGTACCTTTTCTGAGCCCTGATAAGTTATACGCTTTGTCTAGTAACTGTATGATTACCAAAGTGTTGTCTCTTTCTATGCAGATATGGGATTCCTCCCCCTCCTCCTGAATTTATGGGTTTTGGGGGGAGGCCTCCTCTCCCACCAGCCAGAGGAATGCCACCATGGCCACAGGGCCATTTTCCACCTTCAAGACGGTACGAAGAGTCATTTATTTTACCTTTCTAAATTAATTTTGCTTTACACTTAACATGTTTTTACAGAATTCTTTAAAACTTAAAGAAAAATTCAGCATTAAAATAAAAAACTTTTATATATACTTTTAAGAAAACAAAACAAAAAATAAAATTTATTACTAGTGTAAAGTTGTATAATCTTGGAAGCCTTTTGAATATGCATGGTGATAGGGTGTTGGGGTACTGGGGGTACCCCAATTAGGCTTGGCTGTGTTTAGCAGAGCAAAGTATCTAGCTGTGTACACAGCGACAGCTGGGAGAGATTTCCACACAGACAAGCAGGTTGTATAAGGAAAAGAAAATAGCTTTACTTTTGAGCAAACACAGAAGCAAAAAACATGCCTGAGATGAGCAGCTCTCAGTACAGTTGGCAGCAGTCCATAAGAGATAGCAAATGTCCAAATAAACAGTCTTTAGCAGAGATTACCTTTGAGCATTCAGAAGGAAGGAGAAAAACAATGATGATCTTGTCCTTTTATACAGCTTTTCCAATGGACCCCGTGCACCAGCTTCTCTGCCACCTAGGCGGGGCCAGAGATGGCCTGGGCCACCAGGTGGCATATACTATTAAAGAGGCTTATTCCTAAATTCAGAAACAAGGATGCTTGCTTCTTACCTTAAGACCATTTGCAATGGCTGGACTAAGAGCTGCTTGTATAGCATTAAAGATGGCAAAGAAAACTAATAGAACTCTTGACATTCATATTTGTCCAGCAGCCCTTATACACCAAGTTGGTAAAAGCCATATATTTTAAAGACCTGTGATTCCTTGGACACTTTCAAGTCTATCCTTTTCAAAGTCTGGAGTTTGGGAACACTGATCACTGATGCCTGCACACTCAAGTTAAAATAAATCTCAATAATAGTCAAGCTTTTAATTTAATATTCAGATAATATATTTTTTAAATTGTGTGCAGCTTTTACAAGTTTAGAACTCAAATCTTTTTCTATAATATGTATTTGTATGCTTTAAATCTTGTGAAATTTTGTTTCAAATGTACTTAAATTTAGTATCAGTAAATGGAGTGACATGCTCCATCTTCAGAGGGATGGCTAACTAACTGCTCTGAGGTATTCACATAGCAGGTGGTTTATTATTTAATTTAATTTAATAGTCATATTTATATATATGCCGCCCACTCAGGTAGAATGCAACTCAGGGCGGCATTACAACAAGTTCTAAAAACACATAAAAACACTTTAAAAGACCTATATCCCACCCACTTTAAAAGACCCATATCCCACCCACCCTTCCCACCCACTATAAAAAGAAGAAGAGAGAGTTCTTAATTGTTTACATAAGCCAGCAGGCAGGGCCCGTGTTCCCATTAGGGCCCCACACCTGCCCTGCCAGCCAGGTCTTCAATCCTTTCCTGAAGGGCAGCAATTCTCTTTGAAGTCTTAGATCTGTTGGCAGGAGGTTCCAGAGGGTTGATGCGGACACGGAGAAGGCCCTCCTTCGGGTGCTGGATAGATGTGCACCCCTAGCTGATGGCACTGTTAGAGAGCCTCTCCGGTCCGCTCTGGTTGGACGGGCAGACACTCTTGGGGCGATGCGGTCTCTAAGATATCCTGGCCCACTGCCATATAGGGCTTTAAAGGTCAAAACCAGCACCTTGAATTGCACCCAGAGACAAACTGGTAACCAGTGCAGCTCCGGAAGTAGCGGTGAGGCGCGGGCATATCGTCCGCATCCCATCACCACCCGGGCTGCCGCATTCTGGACCAGCTGCAGCCTCCGAATGGTCGTCAAGGGCAGCCCCATGTAGAGTGCATTACAATAATCTAGTCGAGAAGTGACCAGAGCATGGGTGACCATAAGCAAGGAGCCCCGGTCCAGGAGCGTGCGCAACTGGTGAATCACCCGAAGTTGGGCAAAAGCCCTCCTGGCCACAGCCGCTACCTGTTCTTCTAGCCGCAGCCGTGAGTCCAGAAGGACCCCCAAGTTGCGCACTGGGCCTGTCTGTCGGGCAAAACAGCCCCATCCAGTACCAAAGATGGTAGCTCCCTGCATAACACGGGGCCCCTTATCCACAGCCACTCTGTCTTGCTGGGATTCAGCCGAAGCCCATTGGCCCCTATCTTATGCTCCCATTCTGTGTCATTTCAGAATGGCTGTTAGCTCTCAGGCATGCTTATGGGGTGGTGGAGCAATAGTTAGGGAGGAACCACCTGTATTTCATTACAATAGTGCTGCAGTAGAAGCTGCCAGAATGGAAAACTGATAATAGCATATTGATAGCTGCAGACGCCATCATTGTCTTAATTTTATGCACATAAACTTGCACTGTGAATGGAAATCCTAGTAAGAACTGTTCCATCAAAGGTGACGGAAGCACCTACAAACCTTAAAAAAGCACTGTGCTGCCTGAGTAGTCCTGGCAATATTGATTGGATCTCAACTAAGTGAATTGACTTCAGGAACTACTGTTGTCTCTGGGGCCCCTGTATTTTGGGACATTGTTAATCTTTCTAGCACAGTATCAACAATTGGCAGCAGTTTCATGGTCTGTGGATGAAGAAGTTCTCCCTGATACCCCTTTCGACTGTACAGTAAAACCTTGAGATATGAAATTTATTCGAGGCTTTTCATATCTTGAAAAATTCGTATCTCAAAACGTTTCCCATAGGAATGCATTTAAAATCAAAAAATCTGTTCTGGAGCTCTGAAAAAGCAAAAAAAAACAAACCACATTTTTTTCTGTTCAAAACTCTTTATAAATTGCACTTTGGAATTTTTCACACAGTTTTGGTCACTTTATAAAAAGATTTGAACAAATGAAAAGACATTTATTTGGCTTTTTTCTGAGCTTCAGAATTTGTTCTGGTTTTCAATGCAAATCCAGCACATTTCTGACAGTGCTATCTAGTGGCAACCTCTGGTAATTGCAGGAAAAGTACCCGCCGATCAGCTTTTGAGGAGAAGAGGAATTTTCAGCACTTCCTGGTTGCAGGGAAAGCTTCTGGTGGTGCCAAAGTGACAAAAAAATCCAAAAATTAGCAGAAATGCTCTAAACACCCACAGCAGTGGGAAGCGTCAGAAGACACCCCCCCCCCCCAAAATATATCTTATCTCAGAAAAAAATCTTATCTCGATTTTTTTTTTTGAGATTTCTTTTCATACCATGAGTTTTTCACAGGTCGAGCCATCCATAACTCGAGGTTTTACTATATTAAAACTGGCTTTCAGCATGCAAATGTATTTGATAATGGCCCATCCCTCAATTAAAGACAACAGTAGACTTACCATATCTTGCTATCCCCTATTAATCTTTTTGAAAAAGGAAAAATTCTGCATCTCTAGTTTTCCATAATGTACTACTTTGCACAAGATTGTTGGGATAGAATTATTGCTAGCTCATTGTGGCAGTAATTAGCCTGCTGTGCATCTAACAGGAGGGTATTACTCAGTTTTGTCTGCTGATGAGAAAATTAATTCAGATTTTAAAAGAGTGTAAAAATAGCTCTTTTCATAATAAACAAATTTACACACAAATTTTTCACTTGATTTTTAATTGTCACAATGAACATTCACTTTTGGAGGCTGTAAGTCACATATAAGTTACTGTGCCATCAGTATTCTTTTTATTATTAAAGCTGCAGCAATTAAATTATTTGCAAGCAAATTGCTTTGAAGGATGATTTCACCTGTAAAATAAATATAATGCATTCTGTATTCAATTTCTATTATCAGCTCCCCTCTCTTTGTAGCTGTGAGCATGGAATTGCTTTTATTTTGCATATTTTGGAAAACAGGTTAGTGAAGTCCTAATTTGCCAATAGAACAGTGCCTATTCCTATGTTTGGGTGCATTTGCATTTCTGAGACCTATCAATGTGTGTATTCGACCAGGCAGCCAAACTAATGTCCCCCTGTTGTAATAGACATCCAAATCTACAAACTTTGCTTATAGATTTAATATATATATAGATAGCTACTATCTGAAATAATGATAGACTCAACAGATCACCACAATGGCCACTCCATCACAACTAGGGTAATGCTTGAATATTCATTACACTAGTGCTGCAGTAGAAGCTGCCACAATGGAAAACTGATAATAGCATATTGATAGCTGCAGACGCCATCATTGTCTTAATTTTATGCACATAAACTTGCACTGAATGGAAATCCTAGTAAGAACTGTTCCATCAAAGGTGACGAAAGCACCTACAAACCTTAAAAAAGCACTGTGCTGCCTGAGTAGTCCTGGCAATATTGATTGGATCCCAACTAAGTGAATTGACTTCAGGAACTACTGTTGTCTCTGGGGCCCCATAATAATTAGGCCCAGGTATTTTAGTTTGGCTGAATTCCTCCATTGTTTCTGTTTCTGATACTGCACTTATTTGAAGATGCAGTAAAACCCAGACTTACGTATGCCTCAAGTTATGTAAAATTCAACTTACGTAATGATTTTTGGACTAAACCCATGTCCCGATTTACGTAACACAATTTCCTATGGGTTAGCTTCAAGTTATGTAAAAAATTCATTTTCCTAATGGGTTTGCTTCGAGTTAAGTAAAAAACTGGTTTACATAAAAGCCTTTTGACTCTGCATGTGCCCTTTTGACTCTGCATGTGCTCTTAAGCAGAGCTGCTGCTGAGGAGAGCCAAACAAAGGAAGTGAGCACTGGTAAGTTTTGCAGTTGGAGTAGAGCTGCTTTAGAGGCCTCTACTAATTTAAATTGATAATTTAAACTGCTGAGAGCCACCTCTGTTCAAACAGAGGAAGCAGTTTGAAGCTTCCAGAAGCAGGGGGGCAGAGCCACACCAGGCCCTTCCCTGAACTGTGACTCATAGGGGTGGAGCCACACTAGCCTTTAAAAGCTCTGAACTCTTTCAGGGTCAGCCCTTTTGACTCTGCATTTGCTCTTAAGCAGAGCTGCTGCTGAGGAGAGCCAAACAAAGGAAGTGAGCACTGGTAAGTTTTGCAGTTGGAGTAGAGCTGCTTTAGAGGCCCGCGCGCCTAACGGCGCGCAAGATTACAAACTAGTAACAAAAAGAAGAATATAGTCTTACTAGGTAGAAAGGTAGTAAACGTGTACATTTTTGAGGCCCAGAATACTGCACTTGTTAAAATGGATTCTGAGGGAACAGCTGTAGTTACCTGCAATTCTTGTGCCATGTTTGTGTTCTTGCCAAAGCATATGGAGAACTACACTTGCAGCAAGTGCAAGCTGGTTGCACTACTAGAAGAGAAGGTCCAGCAGCTAGGGGCCCGCATATCTAACCACCAACAAATTAAGGAGCTTGAGCTGTTCTTGGACAGAGCGGAGCAGACTATGCTGGACAAAGAAGAGACAGGGCACAGTTCTGAAGGAGAAGGCCCTTCACTAACTCAGGAGGGAGATGGTTGGAGGAATGTGACTCAAAGGAGGAGGAGAGTAGGGGATCACTCTGAGAGTCTGAAATTACAGAATAAATTTGAGGCTCTTTCCCTTATCACACCTGATGAGGAACACACAGAGGAACAACTGGTTCCACCTGATGATCTCTCCTTCATCATACTTGATGAGATCCAGGAAGATGAACAACAGGAACAAACTGAGGTTCTCTCCCTTAATGTGGTTGATGAGGTGCATGTAGATGAACAGATTGCAGGAGAGAGGCTCCTTGTACTAGGCGATTCAATAATTAGAAATACAGAGAAATGGATTTGTGATGCACATGATAACCGTATGGTGACTTGCCTGCCAGGTGCAAAAGTTGCAGACATCACAAGAAATCTAGATAGATTGTTAGAGAGAACTGGGAACGAGCCAGTTGTCATGGTACACGTTGGTACCAATGATGTTGGGAAGGCCAAGCGGTCTGTCCTGGAAGCCAAATTTAGGTTGTTAGGAAGAAGATTGAAGTCCCGGACTTCCAAGGTAGCATTTTCAGAAGTGCTGCCTGTCCCTCGCGCAGGACCTACCAGGCAGGCAGAGCTCAGAAGCCTCAATGCGTGGATGAGGCGGTGGTGTCGAGAGGAGGGCTTCAGATTTGTCAGGAACTGGAGAACATTTTGGGACAAGCCAAATCTGTTCAGGAGGGATGGGTTGCATTTAAACCATGATGGGACCAGATTGCTGGCACTCAACATCAAAAAGGCTGCAGAGCAGCTTTTAAACTGATAACTGGGGGAAAGCCGACAGGAGCTGGGCAGCATCCGGTTCGGGAAAGTGTGTACTTGAGTAGTGAGGAGGATGCAAAAATTACTGAGCAGAGCAAGGAGCTAGTCACCAGCACTCTAGCAGAAGGATGCAAGAGGCAGTCTAAAAATGCAACTGGATTCAAAAGACTATCAGGAAAGCATATATAAATGCTTGTATACAAATGCCAGAAGCCTCCGGAACAAAATAGGGGAGCTGGAATACTTAGCAATAGATAAGAATATTGATATTATTGGTATCACTGAAACCTGGTGGACGGATGATAACCAATGGGATACAGTTATCCCAGGCTACAAACTGTACAGGAAGGATAGGAAGGGGCAAACAGGAGGTGGTGTAGCCTTGTATGTCAAAGAAGTGATAAAATCGTATGAATTGGAATATCTAGGTGATTTAGAGTCACCATTAGAAGCTCTGTGGGTAAGAGTACCAGGCCACAAGGATGGTCTAACAGTAGGCATATACTATCGGCCTCCGACCCAAACTCTTGAGGGAGACTGGCAGTTGGAGAATGTTGTAAAGGAGGCATCCAGGAAGGGAAGCCTGGTTATAATGGGGGACTTCAATTACCCTCACATAGACTGGGTAAACTGTTGTTCAGCACATGATAAAGAGATAAAGTTCCTAGATATGCTAAATGATTGTTCCCTGGGACAGATGGTTGAAGACTCAACTAGAGGTACAAGAATCCTTGACTTGATCCTGAGTAATACTCAGGATCTGGTGCAAGATGTTAATGTGACTGATCCAATAGGGAACAGTGACCACAACTCAATTATGTTTAACTTGATCATAGACCGCAAGTCACTGATAAAATCTAACACCGAGACCTTAAATTTTCAAAAAGGAAATTTCCCAAAGTTGAGGAAACTAGTAAAAAAGACGCTGAAAGGGAAAATTGAGAGAGTCCAAACGCTCCAAGAGGCATGGAGGCTGTTTACAAAAACAATAACAGAGGCTCAATTGGAATGCATACCCAAAAGGAAAAAGGGCACTGCCAGGTCCAAGAGGACTCCGATGTGGCTTACAGGAGCTGTTCGGGAAGTGATCAAGAGCAAGAAAAGCTCATTTAGAAGATGGAAGGCTTGTCCAAATGAGGACAGCAGGCAGAAACATAAATTCTGGCAGAACAAATGCAAGGCAACAATCAGGAAAGCAAAGCAAGACTTTGAGGAGCGTATAGCTAAAAATACTCAGAGAAATAACAAAGACTTCTTTAAGTACATTAGAAGTAAGAACCCAACTAGGAAGGCCATTGGACCATTAGATGACAATGGAAGGCAAGGGGTTATTAAAGAGGAAACAGAGATTGCAGAGAGACTCAATGAATTCTTTGCTTCAGTATTCACTGAAGAAGACAGAGACCACATGCCCAAAACAGAGCCTATCTTCGTAGGGAGGGAAACTGAAGAATTAAGCAAGATAGAAATAACCAGGGAGGAGGTCCTTGCATGTTTTGTTAAGCTAAACACTAACAAATCACCAGGACCAGATGGCATCCATCCACGAGTTCTCAGGGAACTTAAAGACGAAATTGCTGATCTCCTAGTCAAAATATATAATATTTCCCTCAAATCAGGCTTTGTGCCTGATGACTGGAAGGTAGCGAATGTAACACCAATTTTCAAAAAAGGATCCAGGGGTGATCCAGGAAATTACCGACCTGTCAGTTTGACATGTGTCCCAGGTAAAGTGATGGAAACCATCCTAAAAGATAGAATTAATAGGTACATAGAAGAGAAGGCGCTGCTAAAGGAGAGCCAACATGGCTTTTACAAGGGCAAATCATGCCTCACTAATCTGTTGGGATTTTTTGAGAGTGTCAACAAGCATGTGGATAAGGGGGATCCAGTTGACATTGTTTATCTGGACTTTCAGAAGGCTTTTGACAAGGTCCCACACCAAAGGCTCTTGAATAAACTTACCAGTCATGGAATAAAGGGACAGGTCTTGTCCTGGATCAGCAACTGGCTAAGGGACAGGAAACAGAGGGTAGCACTAAATGGACACTTCTCCAAGTGGAGGGAAGTAAAGAGTGGGGTCCCCCAAGGTTCAGTACTGGGACCCCTGCTTTTCAACCTCTTCATAAATGATCTAGAGGTAGGAGTAAAAAGCAAGGTAGCCAAATTTGCTGACGACACTAAATTATACAGGGTAGTGAAAACTGTGAGAGATTGTGAAGAGCTCCAGAGGGATCTCTTGACACTGGAGGAGTGGGCAAAACAGTGGCAAATGAGCTTCAACATCAGTAAGTGCAGAGTGATGCATGTTGGGGCAAAAAACCCCAATTACATTTATAAACTGATGGGGTCTGAACTCTCTGCGACAAACCAGGAAAGGGACCTTGGTGTCCTGGTGGACAGCTCAATGAAGATGTCAACCCAGTGTGCCTCAGCAGTGAAAAAAGCAAACTCAATGTTAGGGATCATTAGGAAGGGTATAGAAAATAAGTCAGCAAGTGTCATTTTGCCTCTTTATAAATCTATGGTGAGGCCCCATCTGGAATATTGTGTACAGTTCTGGTCGCCATACCTCCAGAAGGATATTATGGAGTTGGAGAAAGTACAGAGGAGGGCAACCAGAATGATTAGGGGACTGGAACACCTTCCTTACCATCTGAGGCTGCAACGGTTGGGCCTTTTCACTCTTGAACGACGGTGTCTAAGAGGTGACCTGATTGAAGTTTATAAAATCATGCACGGTGTGGACAAAGTAGATAAGGAAAAACTGTTTTCCCTATCGCACAACACTAGAACTAGGGGACACTCCATGAAACTTTTGGGTACTAGTTCTCAAACAAATAAGAGAAAGTACTTTTTCACCCAGAGGATTACTGGTCTATGGAACTCCCTGCCAGAAGAAGTGGTGACAGCTGTCAGACTTGACAGCTTTAAGAAAGGATTAGACAAGTTCATGGAGGACAAGTGTATCAATGGCTATAATTATGGCTACCTAAGGACAACCTCCGGGTTGGAGAGATAGGCAGGATATCTCTCAATGCCATTTCCAGGGAATCCTAAGCAGGTGAAGGCATCTCCTTGGGAATACCCTGAAGGAAATGGTGAGCCACTGTGTGAGACAGAATGCTGGACTGGATGGGCTGTGGCCTGTTCCAGCAAGGCTGTTCTTATGTTCTTATGTTCTTATAAAAGCCTACAAAACAGACCTTTTATGTCAGTAGTTTTACTGTATAATAAGTTGGGTTGTGAGTCTCTAGGAACTAGAAATAACATAAAGAAATAGTGTATTTTTACATCTGCATCTAAATAGCCTTGCTATTTCTCATAATATTTGGACAATAGGAATACATGTGTATTTACAATGGCTTTTCATTCAAGGCTGCATATAGCAAAAATACTCCAACATAGTATTTAAAAAAAGGATAGCAAGGACAAAAACAGCAGATCAATACTATTTAGAATAGCATCAGCAAGACAGAGAATTTGCAAAACAGCAGCTTGGAAAAAATTATTCATTGATTGTCCTTGATCATGGTACAGAAGGACCCGTTACCACCATCTTGATGAGATTGAAAGTCCAGGCGCCACCATAGAAAGCACATATACAGATTTCTAGTTGTTTTCATTGTATCTCGAGTGCTCAAAGCAATGGTCCATCATGAAAAAGTATGCTTCAGATACATGGTTTCTGAATATATGTAGAATATTTAGAAAGCTTGCTGTGGAAATAGTGGCTTGCTCAAAAGGAAAGTTTTAAACCGATACTTTCCATCAACACTTGATTTTCAATTGGCCAAAATAAGGATGGTAGCAGTTTTATTATGAGGAAGCAACCCACATAGGGATCAAGCTGTGGTGGTGATAGTGTACTGAAAGTCCTGTTAAAGCTGATATGAAAGTCCTACTGAAAGTCCTGTGAAACCCTGAATTTATGTGCCCTCAGAGGAATTGCAAGTAACAGTTGTACCTTGACTATGAAAACCTAAAAGCTTTAAACATAGGTGTCGCTCTAGCAGCCTTGTAATTGTAGAAATGGAAACCTTCCAGGTTTAAAATTAAATACAGTAGTTCCTTCTGGAAAGCTAAGATAGTCCTAGGCTTGTGATGGTGAGCCTTAGCATTCCAGCTGTTCTTGGACTTCAATTCCCAGAAGCCCAAGTCCCTGTATGCGCAGTAAACCCATTTGTGTGGATTCAGACTTGGGCTTCTGGAAATTGTAATTAAAGAACAGCTGGAGTGCCAAGGTTCACCATGAGTCCTCGGCTAATGGGCAGAAGTGTTAACAGCAGGTTTTTAAAAGCGCTCTCCTCTGCTCTTAAATTCAAGCATTTATCATGAGGAAATAAACTGTAATGGGAAGTAGATGTTCTCTATCTAGTTAGACTGGTTGCATTATTTCATATATTGTGCAAAATTATGGAGTGGCCATTGTGGTGGGCTGTTGAGTCTATCATTATTTCAGATAGTAGCTATCTATATATATTTCTTAAATCTATAAGCAAAGTTTGTAGATTTAGATGTCTATTACAACAGAGGGGGACATTAGTTTGGCTGCATGGTCGAATACACACAGATAGGTCTCCCAACTTTATTTGCTTTCTACAACCAACTCACAGTATTTAGCAGTCATTTCTTGATGGACAGCTTCTTTCATCTATAAGAAGATTTGAGTTTTTGGATGTAAAAGTATAAAAATTGAGGTAGAACTGTGGGGAGGGGGGTTAAGGATATTTTTATTACTGTTGCAATAAGTACCATTTTGGGATCAGCTTGTTTTAATGAAGAATTTTTTTTTATAAAGTGCTAATAAAATATTTTACAATTATGACTTTGTGTTGGTGATACTTGCAGTGTCAGTAACATTGTACAGCATACATAGAAATTCTACTTAGCTGACTAAGTAATCTTGCTTTCTGGATTCATTTATTCTGCCACCCATAGGTGTAAACAGATACAGTTCTTCCCAGATGGTTCGTACACAGTCTGATTGCAAAGCACAAGCATTGCACACGAAGCTCTTACACTCACTCCTACATGCAATCCTGGTTCTTTCAATGAAGTGTATAACAGAAGAACTGCAGCCTTGTGCATTAATCTGTCTTCTTAACCAACTTATTCTGTGTGTTTTGTTGTGCTTTAAAGGAACTGTAAAACTGATGAATGTAAAGGTGTGTCCTGTCAGTTTGAAATAGTTTCAGATATGACACATGGTCACCTAATAGATCTACCTGTATGAAATGTTACTCATGAAATGCAATATTCAATCCATCTAGGGGCAAAACTCATCTGTTACTGGGCAGTTCTCTATGATGTGCTTTCTTCTGGGCAAAACATAGGTAAATCTCAATATGAATAAATGCTTAGAGCCTTAGATATTTCTTCATCTTTGCTGCAGGCTAATGTAGTGACGACTCTTTATATTGAACACCTTTTCATTGCTACTGCAAGGGGGAAAAATTTCCAACTTGATTTTTCTGCATCCTTGTTGCCATATATATACTGTAGTTGCTAAGAGACTATACATAAAAGAAAAAATGTCTAGTTTTGTTCCCTTTTTGAAGATGTTACAGGGTGGAGGATAGATCTTCCTTTGTGTCAGATGCACCACCAGCATATTATAACATACAAAGCTAAAATTAACACATCTAAAACAAAATAGAATTAAAAGGGCTAGATGACTTCCACCCAATATCGGGCCACATCAACAGCATTTCCTCTTGCCAACATTAGCCAAGTGTACGTTGAGGGGTATTGTACCATATGGGAGATAGTTTGTTCTTCTCCACGATCATACATGCTGTCATCTACAGGGAAACCCCTACCCCGGCACGCAGTCTATTTAAAGCTCTCCACACAGGCCATGGTTGTTCTTGGCCAGGCGTTAGTTATGTGGTTCTGCCCAGTTATCTGGTAGCTCTTTGCTTGCCTTCCATAGTTCTAAGGTTGTCTGTGGGGGCTGGTTGTTCGGGGGTGGAGCAGACGTTTGAGGATAGATGAGTCTCACTATTGATAAAACACCGTGCTCAGGATTCTTCCATTTCAGATGTATTAATGAATGGTATAATGCAGGGGTGACCAGTCTACGGTCCGCACGCCAGCCCTAGCCCGTGCCATCATTTCATGTGGCCCGCGACAACAATGCCCCGGAAGCAGAAATGTTTGACAGCTGTTGTAAATGCATTTATGACAGCTGTGGATGTGGTTTACGGCAGGAAGAACCACGTGACCGGCCCGCTCAGCTGTCCAGGGGGCATGGTCAGGCCTACTGTGTAAAAAAAGTTGGGAACCCCTGGTATGTATACATCTAGTGAACAAAATTTTGGATTAGGATCTTAGAGATCAAGGCTTTTACAGAGCAATTTATTTCTAATTTTTGGGAGCAGATGTCATTTGAACTCTGAGTTACGTATGTAGAGTTACACCACGAGTAACAGACTGACATCCCTATCTATAAAATGGGATTAGTAATAACTTTTCATAGGGGTGCTGTAATGGTAGATTGCAACCTGGAGGAAAACAAAGTTTGGAGCAATGAGTAGTATTCATGGGAAAAACAGATTGGCTTGTGCCCAGATGAAAAATATTTGTGCAGACTTTTGATTGTTCTTTAAACATCCTGTGGTGGTTATTACACTGTGCATGGGAGATTAGCATCTGTTCATGGATGCCCTAATTAAGACAAGCTCATTGGCACAGTTTGGTGTTCCACTTCCTCTTCAGTAAAAATATCTGAACAGTTTGGGGAGGGGAACGGAATGGTTTAAGATTACTGTGCCAGTAGATTGGCCATTTCACAATGTAGCTGACACTCGATGTTTGCATTCCTGTTTGATTAATGAAGATCAGATACAAGGAAGCGATAGATCCTGCAGAAGTCTTCCCTAAGAGTGAAAATAAAGCTCAACACTGTGTTCTCCTTTAACTTCACAAGTTATGCACACGTATGGTTATGCTACATGCCTGTACAGAATATTAGCCCAACCATGAGACAAACTCAAGAAAGGAAACAATATCTGAGCAGTGCTGTTAATGACTTTTGGAAATCATTTATAAGATTGCTGTAATTCATAAATGACTTGATGGCCTGTAATATGCAAATCTTTATCCATAAGAATTTTTGGTCTTAAAGGTGTAATACAGACCAATTAAAATATACTGGAAAATTGATGTGAATTTTCTGCAGATTTTGAAGAAAAACTGGTACAGTAGTTGCTTCTAACGTGTCTAGGCCAGACGTGAAACTGCCAAAATGAAGTCATCTTTTGGTGAGTCCATTCTGCAGTTTCCCCGCTTGACCTAGTGTGAGAATGATTAGCCAGCAACACTAGAGTGCCATTACCAGGATATGCCCAATTGTGGTTAAAAAATACTACAATCTTCGAGGAGGCTCTTATGTGTTTAGTACTAACAAACTGCATCCCTGGTATTAAGATTGATTTGAACTTTCTTTACTCAAATTAGCTACTCTTTCTAGAATTACATATGGGACTCAGAAAGGCATTCTAGAATTGCATACAAAATTTCCACTAGAAAAGAAATATTTTAACACCTTTTCATTGGAATTCACAGAAGTATTTCAGGGGCTAAAATGTTGTAGCTTATCAAGTTATAAAATAAATAAAATTTAGGCCCATTGAATCAATTTGAATTTGGTGAGTTAACTCCATAAATTCCTTTGATTCAATTGTGCCTGCTGTAGTTGCAACTCACTACAAGCAACAAGATTTTGGTCAATGAGTGAAATAGTTAGCCATAGATTGCAACAAAGCTATTGAAAGTATTTTTAAATACTTACAAAGGAATGAACTTAAGTGATCACAGGTAACAATACCAGTAGAATCATTTATAAAACATTCATGTACAACACTAGTTTAAACTGATTGAGCAAACTGCTATACAAGAATGGTACGCACATAACATTTCTGTCAAATACTTATTCTTCATGATCACTTCTGAAAAGATGAGCAGTGTTGGTAGTTCCAATTACAGCCAAATTCAGGTCTTTCAAAAGCTGCTGTTTCAAAATCACTATAGCTCTCGCATTTATGACAATGTTAAATTTCATTTGTACCCCACATTAAAGCACAAGGAAATTCTACAAGTCAGGCATTTGTGATTTCGTTGCTGTTTCTTCTACTTGAGGCAGACTGTCCCAAATAGGTTTCTGAATATGCCCAGGAAGTTTTTCTAATCTGGTCTAAAAACAAACATGAAATGGCATTTTTACACTAGGACAGTTCACAGGTTCTTCAGCAATTCTACGTAATATCAATGTGAATATTATACAAATTATATTTCTACAGTCCAGCACATAAATGAGAATATAGTCCACCAAGTGGAAGAAATGGTCTGATGTGTTTAAGAATAATAATTGACAAATATGAGGGATAACAGTATAATTTTATAGTACAAACTTAGAAAATACAATACCTTTTTAACTTCCATGGCAACCCCTTCAGGTAGGTTTCGTTGAATGTATTCCAAGTAGACATTGGCTGTGCTTCCAGTCAAGTGCTTTAACTGGAACAAAAGCAGTGTTTTAATTTCTTGATTTAATTTCCTGTGTGGTAATGAAGAACAATCAAGCCCATGCAGAAACAGTAATTGTTATACACTTTTCACAACTGCATACAGCAGTTATAGAGCCTCTGGTCCTCCAGATTTTGGAGAACAATTCATATTTGTCCCTGGCACCATGACTCATGAGACAGAATGGCTGTTGAAACTTGAAAGGGTCAGAGGTTCGCTGGCCCTCATCTATATATGTATTATTTCTTTGAACATGCAACTCTTCACTCACCTCTACATAGCGATAATGTGTCCTCATTTCATATTGAACTCTATGCTTCTTATAAATGTGCACTGATTTCAGAAGTGTGAACCGCTCCATCTTTTTTGGTGGTTCTTCTCTAAAAAACATAGTGAAGTTCATGAAATCATTTGTCATCTTGGAATGCCTTTCTTTCTAAAAATAATTCGTAACATTTTCATCCTGTTTTTTCATTAACAAAACAGATAAGGCGGCTAAGAAGCATTCAATCAAATTGGTGAGTTTTACTATCAATGAAGCTGAAAAATGCCTCCCTCTGGGATTACCGATGGAACTTGTCTGTATCCCAAGAGATCTACTTAATCTAAAATTTGAGAACAAATCTTCCTGGCAAGGGAAGAATCTCTTTACATTACAACCAAAAGCAAAATATCTGCTGCTATCAGAATCTTTTGTTACATCTTAAAACAAAAAAATGGAAAGCATGTTAAAACATTCAGCTCTAACCCTGTGCGCTCTTGTTGGGAAAGAATTTATTAAACGAGCAAAGCTTTTGAGTGACTATGGATAGGCTGGTACCTAAGATGTTCTCTATCTCAGGAACATTAAACTGCTGTTTAGTATACAGGCAACAGCTACACATTTATGCTCTAGACCCATTCATTTCCATGCAAGAAGCTTGTATTTTGTACAAACCCTGAGCAAACTATCCAGGAATCCTTGTTTCACAGAATTGGAAGCCCACAGTGAGTTATATCTAGACAGGAATTCCATACTCTTCTTTAAACAAGAAGAGAGGTAGAATGTTTCTAGTCTATTTGTTTTTGGAATTCTGTATTAGGCTTTGGGAGCATACAAAAAGCATTCCTGCTATTCTTTATTTAGTAATCTGTCTCTAAACAGATCAGTTGGACTGTACACTGAGTTAATACAAATGTCAACATCACTTACACTTTTTCAACAGAAAGGCCAAGCTCTTTAGCAGCAAGCACCATAAAATACTCATAACTGTCTAGCACAGTTTTGTCATGACCTTTAACCAAAACAGCCATTCTCTTGTATAGTGTGTCTGGTTCTTCTGAAATGGATACCTGGGTGTGAAAGCAATGAATAATAAACAATTCAGTATTTGGATTCTAAAAACCTCCATAACATGTCATTCATTATGACCTAATTGTAAATTGTTAAAACAGGATATCATGAATGTTATTACATCCTGATCTTGTCTACATGCATTCCAACATATTTCTCAGGTCAAAAATTAAGAGTTATTTTCATAATTACTAGGTACACACAAAACATTCAGGTTTTTCCCCAGACTTACCAAAGGCTTCTCTTTATTCTGCTGAATATCAGTGTGAGCCCCTGAAAGCTGAAACCACATTAACTGATTGTTTCTATAAAGAGAAAAATAGGAGAGCTATTTTAATAATACATGGCATTGAGGCTGAATACTTTTCAGGAGACTTTTATGGAACTGCATTATTGCAGAGCAGTAAACTTACTGAAGAAAGTTACGTTGCTTTAGTGGAAGCCTGCTTGTTACAAGTAAGTTCTCTTGCCCCTAGAAAAATAAGATTATTTTTTTTAAAAAAATATGTTATCACAGTGATGTTGACAAGTCAGATACTGCAACTTTCAAGTGAGTAGATGACAGTAGGCTCATGACTAACAAGAAAAATTACCGTGCTACCGTATTTGCAGCAGTGAAAGCTGTGAAGTGGTAGAAATTTAACTCTAGTACTCAGCAGCAGATGAACATTCAATTTAAAGAACTTCTAAGGTGCCCTTTTATGATATGTACTCCAGTCCTTACAAAGGCATCAGTAGAGATACCATTTAATTATGGATTTGCTCCTATACATTAAAAAAACCTCGTAAATCAAGCAGCTAGATCTATTTCCAATATGAATGAAATCACTAGGAAAGCCTTCTCTTTAATTAGTCTGAAAGGCAATATAAAAAGCATGAAAAGAGAGACCTGCTATGGGGGGGAGGGGATCGCAAGACAATGGAAGTGTGCTTTTAATGCATATACTGTATTTACCATTTGTTGACTGTCAGTTGCACTGACATGTAAATCATTTTAAAGCGATTTAGAAGAAGACAAATATTAGCAGATAAGCCAATCCTATTCATAAACCTAGGAATATCTCAGCTATTACATCCACACCCTCCTCTTAGGACAACCCTATGAGCAGAGTTTTCTCATGTTTGTCAAGACTTCACAACCCATGTGTTGGCTGTCCTGAAAAATGATGCCTTGCCGCAAGGTCACCTTGGGAACTTCTTAGCTGCCATCAAACACACATGATGTTCAGGTCCTTAACCCTTTTGAACAACTTGTAGGTTAAGACACTAAACTCACTGACTAGAAGGTCAGGGTTTGATTCCTGGGTACAGAATGACAGAGTGAGCGCCCGTTTTTGTCCCAGCTCCTGCCAAACTAGCAGTTAGAAAGCCAGAAATTGCAAGTAGATAAATAGGGACCACTTCATGGGGAAGGTAAAAAGCGTTCCATGCACACCAGTGTTGAGGCATGCCTGCAACATGTCCACGGAAACGTCTGCAGAGAGCGCTGGCTCTTTGGCTATAAACAGAGATGAGCACTGAGCCCTAGAGTCGGATACAACTGGTTTTCGAGCAAAGGCGATCTTTACTGGGTTTACGTTTTTTATTACTTGTTTGGAGGGAGCGCGTAAGCACAAAAGGAAAAAAAATGCAAAATATCAACAGTCAATCTCTTGTATTTGTCAATAGAAAAATAATTTCGAGATACTGTAATAGGAAAGGCAAAATAAAGATAAATTATGCAAGCTGCTTTCTGTGCCATTTTCGAGAATCGGTTCCCGAACAATCGCCCTCCAGAACCAAGACCAGCGCGCCTTGTGCATCCATGACATTTTAAACAGCTAAAATAACCTCGGCCAGCCATTTGTCCGCGACCGCGACCGCCCCGAGCTCTAATGAGGATACAATTACCTGCCATAACCGGCGAAAAAGCCGCACTCCTTTCTGCATCGCCATCGTGGAATCCCCTCCCACCGAAACTTCCGGTTGCCATGACATCATAGAGTTTAACTTCTGCTAGGATCCGGACAGCACTGCTTGACTCTCTAGAGTCTCAATCTCTATGATTTAAGTGCGCGCGCAAGTCTCTGTTGTGGCGGTTCGGTTTGTTTTCAGACACTATTTCTCAGGTGGCTTGGAGAGGATTTTCTTTTGACACTTTGATTACAATTAGAGCGATAAAAGTGGCATCTCCTCCGATGGGGAATAAACTGGCGCGGCTTTATTCCCCCCCGTGATTTGGCGGTGGTGAAGGACTGCAGCGGCTAAGACGCTGACTGGGAGGCGGAAGGTCAGCAGTTCGATATCCCGAGTACAGCACGGCGGAGTAAGCTTCCGTCTCTGTCCCAGCTCCTGCCAACCTAGCAGCTCGGAAGCAAGGAATTGCAAGTAGATAAATAGGGACCACTTCGGTGGGAAGGTAAACACCGTTCCCTGCACTCTGGTGTCTAGTCATGCCTGCCACATGTCCATGGAATCGTCTGCAGACGCAGACAGCGCTGTTTCTTTGGCTATAAACAGATGAGCACTGAACTCGGATACGACTGGCTTTCGAGCAAGGGCTTCCTTTACCAGTGGTGACTTATTGGTTAAGCTGCTGAGCTTGATGACTAGAAGGTCAGCAGATCAGTTTGAAATGGAGTGAGCGCCCCTCGCCTGCCCCACCTCCTGCCAACCTAGCAGTTTGAAAGCAAAAAATTTGAAATAAATAGGTACCGCTTTGGTGAGAAAGGTAACAGCATTCCATGCACTCTGGCATCTAGCCTAGGCATGCCTGCCACCTGACCGTAGAGGCATCTGCAGACGCAGATAGCGCTGGCTCTTTGGCTGTAAACGGAGGAGTGCCAAGAGTTGGATACAACTGGCTTTCGAGCAAGGGAGACCTTTACCTTTTTTTATCCTTTCCACATCCCCAGTGAAGCTTCCATGGCTGGGTGGGGATTTGAACTCGGACTTGCTTTCTAGTCTGTTGCTCTGTCCACAACAACTCCTCAGATCCCTCTCAGGTCTAAGTATCAATATTAGAGTCCATATGGTATGAAAGTTCACACTTAGAATCTCACAACTGTTGAGAATATGACAGTTCCCATACAAAGAAGAAGTCAGTCCAGGGAGTGGACAATCTGAAGATATTGTTCATACCATTTTCCTGAAATCACTAATTGTTGCCAATGAGATATTTCAACAAAATTAATGAGATCTATTTATTTTCTATTTCTATTTTCATTAAACTGTAGAAAATAAAAGGCACAGGGCATTGGAGTGCTTGGCTAAATTTGTAAGAAGTCCTGGATTTGCTTTGGATTCGCCAGGTGTTTAATCGATTTAAGGATCAATTACTACATGACATAAAGCTAACCGCCCTGAGTTGGCTTTGGCCGAGTGAGCGGTATATAAATGTGATAATTAAATTAAATTAAATTAAAGTAGTATTTTGGCTGCCAAGCAGGCTATTACGCCCGTTCCTGGACTGGGACTCCTTGCTTACGTTCACCCATGCTCTGATCACCTCCAGATTGGACTATTGTAATCCGCTCTACATGGGCTGCCCTTGATAACCATCTGGAAGCTGCAGCTGGTCCAGAATGCGGCTGCCCGGGTGGTGATGGGGTGTGGGCGCTATGCCCATGCCTCACCACTGCTACGGGAGCTGCACTGGCTGCCAGTATGCTTCCTGGTGCAATTCAAGGTGCTGGCTTTGACCTTCAAAGCCCTACTTGGCAGTGGGCCAGGATATCTAAGAGACCGCATCGTCCCAAGGTGTTCAACTGTCCTACGAGGGCAGACCGTAGGGGCTCACTGGTGGTCCCATCAGCCAGGGACGCACATCCTACTGGGACCAGGAGAGCCTTCTCAGTGTCGGCCCCGACTCTTTGGAGCCTCCTGCCACCAGAGCTCGTCTCCAGGCAGAACTGTATCCCTTCAGAAAGGCTCTGAAAACCTGTCTCTGCCAGCCGTCATGGGATGCATCTGGTAGCACATCTCAGCCTTGCTGGCTCATTTAGCCCTGTGGGGTTTTAATTAAGGGGTTATGGGTTTTATTTACAGATTTTAATTTTTTATCAGTTTTATCAGTGGGTTTTTAATTGTATAAGTTGTTTTATTTGATGTAAGCCGCCTTGGGTCGCTGAGGCGAGGAAGGCAGCCTATAAATTGAATAAATAAATATTTCAAACTACCCTCCGGAGGTTGTTTATTTTGCACCAAGTCCTGATTTTTTTGTTCTAAAAAATTGATTTGTGATGTGTGATTGCAACGTGTCACTGATGACATTGGCAGCTTCCGCCACCAGAGAAAGTGCTAGTGGCAGCAATTCCACCTGCCGTCCCTGGAGCTTCTCTTCTGAGCTGCCGCCAGCTGTTGTTTAAAACCTGTTTCCAATACAGTATAGCTCTAAAAAAAGGTAACAAAAATCATCTGTGATCCTCACAGCATCTGGCAAAAATTATCAGACAGGACAGCCATCAATCAAGACTTTCCTTATCCCACTCTTCCCTTTACTTTCTGCCCCCAAGCTGCTGCTGCCCAATCTTGGAAAATGAGGTGTGTGAGTGTAATCAAAATGGGGAGAGGTGGCAGAGAGGGAGAATGAAAAAGTGCTACAGGAAGCGTTCTCAGACCAAACGCCTGAGAAAATCAGCAGTGTAAGGGTTAATTCTGCTTCAAAATTATAGGAATAATAAATGTACTGTAATAATAAATATATTAATTGCAGAGGTGAATCCAAGTTGCTGTTAGTTGAAACTTTAGGAGCTTCAATAGCTGTCCCAGCAGTAGGTCTCTTCATTGGAGTGCCAAATTACAGATTAAAAATGCAATGTTTTGATAATCCAGGGTAGTCCCAGGTATCAGTACAGTATAATGCAACCAATTGAACAGATTTCACAATGAGCATGCACCCTAACTCAAATACCATACGGGCTTAAATAGAGTTGTTGTTGAGTCACACAGTTGACTCTGATCCTTTGCAACCCCATGGACCATTGCCCTCCAGGCACCTCTGCCCTCCACCATCCTCCTCAAACCACCCAGGTGTGCCTATTGCGTCTACAATACCATCTAGCCATCATTTTTTGGCTGCCCCCTTTTTCTTTTGCCCTCCACCTTTCCCAGCATCAAGGCTTTCTCAAATGAATCCTCTCTTCTCATTTGATGTCCAAAGTACTTTAGCTTCATCTTTACTATTTGCCCTTCCAAGGAGCAGTCAGGGTTGATTTCTTCTAAGATTGACCTATTTGTTCTCCTTGCTGTCCAGGGGACTCTCAAAACTCCTCCAACACCACATTTCAAAGGCATCTATTCTTCTGCACTCAGCTTTCCTTATGGTCCAGCTCTCACAACCGTACATCACCACCCTAATTTTTTGAAAGTCAAAACACACCTTCAGAATTATTAAACACTATGCTTTATTTCTTTGATTGATATCCCATTTTTTTTATCTGTGTTGTATCCCAAAGTGGTTATCTGCTATTTTGTGAGATTCAGTGGATCCTCAGTTAAAGTAATTAATGTGTTCTCTGGGATGTTTCTTACAGCGAAAATTACTTTAACCGAATTTCCAATAGGTATGCATTTAATGCAATTTCCCATAGGAATGCATTGAAAATCAAAAATACTTTAACCAAAACAGTTTCCCATTGAAAACCAATCTGTTCCCAAAAAAATTCTGTAGACCAAGCCACTATTTTCTATGGATTTCCTTGTTATGTGACTTTTATGTTAGCTGAACCGTTTGTTAATTGAGGTTGCACTGTAGTATGAATTGTATATTTCCTCCTTATTTAAAGTAACGATTTTAATTATAATTGTATTATGTTATCTGCTACGGTAATGGAACCATCATGTCCAAGGAAATGTCTACAGACACAGACAATGTTGGCTCTTTGGCTATAAACAGAGATGAGCACTGAAGCACTGAATCCTAGAGTTGGATACGACTGGCTTTCGAGCAAGGGTGACCTTTATCCAAACATATTCACCTTCTTTTAAATTGAGACAGGCCTCCGTAATAAGCATGATTATATATATTCTTCACTTTAAAAAAATAGTTCTACACATTTTAAACACAGATTAATTTATTTAAAAGAAAATTTTCATTTTGCGAACAAAACAAATTAACAAAGTATATCTTATCAAAAGTATAAAATACTGTCCTTTTTGGCAAACTGTCAATAGATTCCCTTTGATTTTGCAGATAGTTATCTATCAATATAAGAAAAAAGTTGAAATATTGTATAAAAAGTGCTCTGTTAATGTACCAAATGGGATGCATGCCCCAAATTACCCCCACTCCACTGGGAGGGGAAGAAACAAAAATTATTACCATTATATATATTATGAAGTTAAAGCATTTTAGTGCAAACCTGAATAAATTACATCCTGAAGATAAAGCACATGCAATTCAGGTGCAATTAAGCCATAACAGGCACAGTTTCATTTTAAAATAAACAAAATTACCTTAACCCCCAAGCTTTTTTCACACACTACACTCTGAAATTATTTACAACAAAAACAGTTAAAGTTCTCTGAAAACATTTCTCCATAAAATATATTCTTTCTTTTTTTGTTGTTATGTACAATTTGTAATCTAAGTAACTCTACATACCACAATAAACATGATGGAGAAAACATCACAGGTTTCCTGGCAAATCTTTCTAACATTTTAATGATATTTATCATTGCAAGATTTGAGAAATACCGAATTTACATACTAAAGTTACCTATCTTATTCTTCCAGGAGTTGCTCTGACATTTCTCTTTGGTGTTTTTAAAAAAGCCTCATGCTTATTTCCACATTATTACTTTCCAGCATAAAAAATATGTTATGGTGGGATTGTTCATTCCCACTAAGGTCCCCTGTCTATATTTGAATAGAGATCAGTGGTGACTGATGCAGTGTGCCCCTGCCCTTGGTTTCATTAGCATTCATACAATCAGGGATGACCCTTGTATCAGTGTAGGGATACTAGACGATTATCAATTCTGCATTAATAAATGTGACTTAACTATCAATATGTTTTGATTTTTTTAAATTGTAGAGAAATATCTCTGGGGACTATGATCTGTAGTTAGGATGGGCAAGTGGAGTCTAGAGGTTGTTTGGTGCCTATCAACATTAGCCAGTATAGTCCATGGTGAAGGATATAGGACTGAGTGACAATGCTTGCTGGGAAATCTTAGGATCTGTGGCCCAGAAAACAAAACACTCCCATCACTGTTTCCTACATTTGCCATCTCAACAGCTTCCTTTCTTAAGCTTGTGTCTTCCTTACCAACAGTGATGCACTGCAAAGAAAATTACTACCCCGCCCTGGGCATGGCTAACTCTATGGGTGTGGCTAACTCTGTCGGCCACGGCCACTTGGCCAGCCATACCATGGCTGGGGTAGGGAGGTGAGCGTGGCCAGCCAAGTGGCCGTGGCCTGGGGAAATTTCCACTACTGGTGCCCGCACACCTGTGGGCACCAGAAGCAGCGCATCACTGCTTACCAACTGAGCTGATCAGGCAAAAAAAAAAAAACCCCATCAATCAATCAATGCTTGGCAGTTCTCTTTTGGAGTTGCATCAGGATGGCCAAAGGTGCCAATAGCTCTTTACAACTTATGGACTAATGGGAAGGAAACTTCAGTTTTCTCACCAGTCACTACCAGGTTATTTTTCAGATGGTGAGCATACTTTTCAGTCATTCTCTGACAGGGCAATTCCAATTATCTCCAGGTAGATTAATAGTCAGTCCAACATCTTTGGGGATTTGGCTGCACAGAAAATCAACACTTACTATCACTTTCACATTTTCCCCGACCATAAATCACCACTGAGAAGTCTTGGTGATTTCTGGGAATGGCCTGAAGCAGAAGGTTTTTTCTCGCTACTACAGGACAGTAGTACAGATGTTTAAGGGGTACTCTAAGTAGAGAGAATTTAAATTGCCTAACTTGGCCCAGAGGGATTAATCCTCTGTTCTGTCAGATAGAGTCCATCTATTACCAGTGTCAGCCTTGAATAATGCAACATTTCCTACTGTTATCAACCTCAGGCGGTGACCACAGTAGAATTGACTTCATAGAAATCTCAGACAATTAACTTGTCTAGGGCTACTATCGCCATGAGGATCGCCAATATTCAGATTTGGATACAGAAGGAGAAGGGCTACTATGTGGATCTTAGAAAAGTGGTAATGATTACGTAAAGATAGACTAAAGGGATTTTAAATATATATTTTACATAGTTTTCACACAGTCTTTGTATGTTTCTGAATTTTAACTGGGACGCAGGGTGCTTTGAGCACATCTACGTCTGCAGAGAAAAGAACTGCAGTCCACCTATCTGAGTTGCTGCAAAGTGGATCATGTTGACTTATGGGATCATGACCAAATATGCAGGGGGAAGAAGAGGAATGTTTGAATCCTTATTTATTTACTCTGCATAAAGTATGCAAAACAATACCCTTTATTAATGTTTTAAGCAGAACGTGGGGATGTTATTTTCTTGAACCACAGCTCAACACTCTCTGAGAATTAGGGGGTAGTCACCCTCAAACCAATGCTTACCCGAGACTGACTTTAAGACACAATACAGCAAATGCTGCATAAGCAGGGAGGGAATAACCAAGACCCGTGATGGCAAACCTTGGCAGTCCAGATGTTGTTGGACTTCAATTCCCAGAAGCCCAAGCCCCCATGAATCTGTACAGGCGCATTTTACTTCCGCTTCCAGGAGCGACGAAGGCGGTGCAGGATGGACGAATCGCAGTAAACCCATTTGTGTAGATTCATTGGGGCTTGGGCTTCTGAGAATTGAAGTCCAACAACATCTGGACTGCCAAGGTTCGCCATTATGGACCAAGACTATCCTCATTTTTCTTGCAGAAGATTTAGATATCAAATTGAAGTACCAAAAGCTGTTAGAAGGAGAAAGCTATGAAAACAAACTGGGAATGTTCTGCCATCTCATCATTATGAACATTTACTGTCCAATATTTTATACAGAACATTTTACAAAGAAACTTATAATTTATCCTGACTGCTGTTTTTTTTTAAAAAAAAATTAGAAGCAAACCTACAAGCCTATTAAACAACAATTATGGCCATGAGATATTCAGCATTAAAGGAATATTCATATTAAGATAATCGATTGCTCAAAGCAAGGATTCTCAGCCTGTGGCCCACGAGCCGGATGTGCCTCCCCCTGGCCTCCACCACACCCAGAAGTGCCATGCGGTGGAGAAAGGGCAAAATAGCTATCTGGCTCCTGAAGCTGTCTGAGGGATCGGGTCCCGGCCCTCGCTTTAAAAAGGGTGAGAACTCCTGGCTTAAAACGTTCTTCTAATACATGTCAGCATTTAGAAGTATCTTGGACTCTGGCAGTATTCTGCACATATTAAGACTCTACTGTTCTGTGTTCCCCAGTGCACATGTGGAGAGAAGCACTATCTTTTGTGTGCGCTCAACAACGCATCCCTGCACAAAGTACAAACTGAAGAACATGGCTAAAAACTATTTTTCTAGCCATGTGTGAGAAATGTATGTGCGTACATAGTCCTACCTAGAATGAATATATCCCCCTCTTCTTTCTGTAAGAAAACATCTTAATGTGTACCAACTCACAAAAATGCACTTAAACAGTTAATGTAAAGCCTGCTACATTTTAAAAGAACCATTTTAAAATCATGTGATGTACATTTACATATCAGAGGTATTTCGTGCATTCTAATCGCAAATGCCTAGGCAACCAATGATGGTTCCATCATGAAGGGGGTGGAGATGAATCACAGCCACTTTGTTACAGTGATGTACAAAGAATCATCTTTTTTCTTTCTGTTCTCACATTCAAAATAATTGTGATTGCACTGACCCCTTTTCCCTTGAAAACCCTCAAATGCCTCATATGGAATCCCTTACAAAAAAAGATTGGTGTATAAAGATTTGGTGAAACGGAATGCTTATTTTTTGAGAGTTAAACTAGTTCAGGGGTGCCCAAACTATGGCCCAGGGGGCGGATCTGGCCCCCAACATCAATTCACCTGGCCCCCACCACCCTCGTCACTCCCAGAAGTGGAAGTAAAACGCGCCCATACGGACGCGTTTTATTTCCACTTCTGGGAGCGATGAGGGTGGCGTGGGCTGGATGAATTGGCGTCAGGGGACAGATCAGGCCCCTGGGCCATAGTTTGGGCACCCCTGATCTAGTTGTTTCAGATCCAAATGAAGCAGGGCAGAAAGCACAACCAAATCAGTTTACATGTGCCCAACTACAGGCGGCATCAGACTGTGTTTGATGAGAGAAAATATAAAGATGCCTCAAAACTGTTCATCCTGGCACAGAACCTTTGGTACCATGGGAAAGAGTGTGCCTCCGTTGAAGGAAGACCCCTAACAACCTCAAAATAATCAGACTGTCTGGTTGTCTCTCTCTCTCTCTCTCTCTCTCTCTCACACACACACACACACACACACACACACACACACAAATGGTGATTCTAGGTGTCACTCTCCCCCCACCCCATTATCAAGTTTCGGTTTACGGTAGGGGCTGTTACAGGCTAATTAACTTACCTGCCTATGTTCAGGAGCCAGAACGAAGAGGCATAAAATTAAACACATTGTAAGAAAAATCAAAAGCTCTCCGTTACATAGATCTGGGGCATGGGGAAGGAGGGAAAACCCTGAGGAGTTTTAGATGAAAACATCTAAAAGGAAACAGAAAACCACATGAACTTTTCAGAAAGCATTACTTCCCAAGGTATCAGACAGAAGGGGAAATAAATGAACTGTTTTGAAGCATAAGCTTACTATATCAATATAAAAAAGTAGTAACCAAAAACAAATCTTTTTTTTTTCTTTTCTCTGGTCCTAGGTGGAAAACATTCTTGCTATTCAAACAGTATTCAAAAACAAAAGGAAGGAATCTCCTAAGAGAGGGAACCAATTCTAACTGGCACCTGTAACTGTATACAACGGGCACCATTCTTCTAAAGCTCAGTATCATCCTGAACCAATTCTGTGTCTTCTTCATCCAGTAACAGGCCAGGGTCTATGACATCAGCACCGTCAATGACCTCTCCCAGTTCCTGAACAACATCATTGCTGAGATCATCTGCCTGTTCAACCTGCTTGATCAAGTCCAGATGATCCATTGAAATCAAGGCGTGCCGCGTTGGCCCTGTAGTCCTTGCAATCGTGGCTGCCATTTCAGCGGCAACCGCAGCCTTTTGGGCTTTCTGCCTCTGTTGCTCTTCCTGCTGCCGGTGAGTTTTCATGTGCGCGTTACGACTTTTGATTTTGAAAAACATCCTAAGAAGAAAAGGGTCAAGGGGTACATGAAGAGAAAAGACAACAGATTTAAGGAACAGTGATTGTTGTTTGGATTTGTATGCTGCCCACTCAACAACGCGGCTCCGGGCGGCTCACAACAATAGAACATCCAATACACATTATACATATATCAGAAAATATATCAGATATCAGAGCTTGGGTGTATCCCAGTGTTTCCCAAACTTTGGTTTGGGGGCTTCAATTCACAGAAGCCTAAGTCAACCAAAGAACGTTGGGAACCGCTGGTGTATCCAATGTCCAAATAGGTCATGAATGTCAGCTCAATACATAGGAGATGTTCTACATTTTTATTTTTTTATAAGATGTTTCCAACATTCCTGTTTCCAAAGAGCTCTGTCTCCAGATCTGCTCTAGCAACACTACTATGGATCCCAGCAATGTTCAGGGGCTCATTAGCTTGTTTCTCTTCCCGTGAGATGTATGACACCTTCTGCTAGGATTGCCCCTTTGCAGAGACGACAATCTCCAAGCAAAAGTACAAATGCACCCAAATATAGTGTCAGGAGTGGCAGCACACACAAAGTTTCAGAACATTTCAGTCTCAAGAAGGAGATTTACTCTGGAGTCTTGTACATAGCCAAAGAACATTGTATATAGCCAAAGAACTGTTTAGCACAATCCTGGCCTCAGTACAACCAACTCCTGCCTGAAAACAAAAGTATTGAATCAACATTTTAAAGACAACATTTTAAATCTGACGACTATGCATTCACTGCCAGACAATTTACACCGGCTGATTATTCTGTTGCCAGGATATTTTGAAATCAATATTTTTTAAAGGTACATTGTCTGCGTCTGCATTTTACTCTGTCTCCATCCCCATAACTTTGAACACTGTATATATATATGGCCCAAATATTGTACTCCATGAATCTGAGGAAATGGATTGTAATCAATAAAAGCTCACACTTAAATAAATCTGCGGTCAAAATCCTGTTGCACAAATTACACTATGGAAGGGTGATAACATTATTGGTGGTGGTGGGGATATATTCAGTAATTAAGTTATGCAACAGGATTTTGCGTAAACTCTGTTTGTCTTAGAGGTACCATGATACTTTTCCACATAGGATACAATAGACAAACATAGCTTTCTCTAAGAAAATTTTCATTAAAAGGAGACCTGTGAGAAACATAGTGTTGTGTTAATCTCTAGGCTATTTTATCCTTTCATTAAATAAACAGATTAGGGATGTGCATCCTGGATTTTTTTTTAGTACAAATTACATAATTATATCTTCTGAGAGCCAATTCATTCAGCCCACGAAGCCCCCGTCGCTCCCGGAAGCGGAAGTAAAATGCGCCCATACGGAAACTAGATTCCTCACGAGAACGTTTTACTTCCGCGAGTGACAAGGGCTTTAGGAGAATGGGCTGGATGAATTGGCGTCAGAGCCAGATCTCACCCCCGGGCCATAGTGACCAGCCCCCTGAACCATGTGGACCACGGCCCAAAAACTTTGGGCACCCCTGAGGTAAAGTGTAATGTAATGTCCATTTTCTAAATGACATGCAGATGATACAAGTCAGATTTACTCTGTGGGAGTGACTGAGCAAAGTTTACAAAACCCCTTAATCATTAATCCCTTAATATATTTTAGATAGTAACCATCTTGGCTAGAGAATTCCTTTGTGGGCTGGATGAATTGGTGTTAGGGCCGGATCCAGCCCCCAGGCCGTAGTTTGGGCACCCCTGCTTTACCTGCAGTGCAGTTGCAAGTTACCCTTCTTATCTCAGTGGAGAATCTATCTTCACTTGAGGTTTTTAAATAAGAAATAACACATTTATGTATATATCATTGATACAGATTTACTCACTTGCCACATTCTTTGCAAGGGAAAAAGGTAGGTGGGTCAGTCTCACCGCTTGTGGTACTGTGAGCCGGAGAGGTTTTAACAGAACAGTAGTCATTCTGGGAATTTGCTTTCTGCTTTGTGCCAGAACGGGCTTTTGCGGTGGCACTGGCACCACTATGAACCCGAACATGTCCGTTCAGAGCTTGTCTGGAGCTGAACATCTGTGGTAAGGAGTGGGGAGATGGTAACAGAGAATCAAAGATTACAAAGTCATATTGATTCCTCCAGACAAAGTGACTGGTAAACCATTGTTGAGCACGCTGTACCAAAAATCCTCAAAACAGTCTCAGTAAGTCAGAATTGTCTTGGTGCATAATTGATTTTACAGGTATGTCGTCATGTCAATTTGGAATTTTCTAAGTAGGGAATACACAGTAGTTTACCATTCCTTTCTTCGGGGGCAACCTGCAGCTCTGCAGTTTGTCTATGGCCGCTATGTCAAACCTTGGCACTCCAAGAAGTCAAAGAACAGCTGGAGTGCCAAGGTTCGCCATCACGGGTCTATGGCTACACAGGCTGTCTCTACTCCAGAGAGGCACAGTGAGGAATCTAGTTCCCAACCTGTGGTTCTGCAGCCAGATACCTAACTCACTGAGCTATCCAGCTGGTAGAATATCATCATCATCATCAATTATCTGGCAGGATAGTTCATTGTGGCTGTGCAGCTACATGTTAGGAATTGAGTCTCTCTCTCTCTCTCTCTGCCTCCTGGGAGAAGAGCCATCTTGTGTGGCCTTTGGCAACCTGCACATTACCAAGATGACTCCAGAAGAAGGGAAGGGTAAACCACTTATCAGATGTGTGTAACTAAAAATGATGGAAAGGGTTGCTGCAAGTCAGAATGGACTTAATAGTACATACTTAATTGCTATTTACAAACTCAATCTGGTTTAGCAGTTACTGATTCTCCACAGGGAATGGTCTGAGATGTATAATAGAGGAGCAGAGGATAATAAACAAATGAATATTATTAGTAATTAATTCTATTTTTATAATTAATAAATAATTCATTGTCTAAATCAGGGGTTCCCAACCTAAGGCCCACAGGCCGGATCCGGCTCATGGTACCATTTCATGTGCCCCCTCACCCGTCCACAAAAGAAACAAAATGGCTCCACCCTTTGAAGCTGCTGGGACAAAATGGCCACCCTATTGTGCAGGCAGGGCAAAATGGCTGTCCATCCCTCGAATGTGACTGAAAGAGCATGACCCGGCCACTGGCTTGAAAAGGTTGGGAACCTCTGGTCTAAATAAACCAAGTAAACAAGTTTTCTAATTCTTGGGAACAGCAGATCTGAAAGTAATTTCCCTCTCATTATTAACTGCTAATTTATGTTATCAAAATGTTTATTGTTTTGTCTTAAAAAATCTTTTTAGCTGTGTTGCCGTACAAGCTACTATACCTCATTGTTTGTGAAAAAAATCAGTGTCCACAGGAAGGGGGAAAGATGGGTTCCAAGGGAAATATTAGGCCAAGCCTCTCCCTGCCACCTCCTCAACCCTACCACAATTTGCAGTTTTCGTAGGAGATTGTGATCTTTGAGATCTTTAAAGATGAAAACAAACTTTCTGGAAAATGTGAGCTGTGAAGTTTCAGGAGTGCAGGATTCTGTATCAAGTACTGACCTCTGCATTAGCAGAGTGCAGTCTCAAAACCTTTACAGCCTTGATGTACACATATCTACAAGAATTGTATTAATTATGAACAATTATCAAATCAACGTACAGCCCCGCAATCTGGCATTTCACAAGAAAAGGAGGTGACGGGAAGCATGATGCTCTGCAGGGAAGGCAGGTTTATGGGTGCAGCAACCGTAACAGGAGGAGGGTCTGGAGAATTAGGGTTTTCTGTTTCCTCTTCTTTAACTGGTTTTCGGTCTTCCATTGCCAGCTCCTCTTCCTCCAACTCGTCTTCTCCGCTAGTCTGAAAGGCAAAAGTGTTTTAGCAAAACGTCGGGCAATCAGTTAGAAAATACGGGATTTCTTTATAATGCACTCACAGGAGACTAAAAGAAGTTAGGTATTCATCAACACACTCTTCTTCCAGAGGGAGTCAGGCAAAGTGAATTGCAGCTAAGCTTAACATTCCTTCAACTCTGATCTCTTTATCTGTCTTTAAGAGGCAGATTCCCAAACCTTACACTCAGAAATTTACTGGCTTAGGACCAATATTCCTACCTTTACCTAGTGTCCCTTCACTCCTGCCATCTGTCCCAACTCCTGCCAACCTAGCATCAAAAGCAAGAGATTGCAAGTAGATAAATAGGTACCACTTTGATGGGAAAGGTAACAGCGTTTCATGCACTCCGGTGTCTAGTCATGCCTCCCACATGGCCACGGAAACTTCTGCAGACGCAGAGCGCTGGCTGTAAATGGAGATGAGGATGGCCCCCTCGAGTTGGACATGACTGGCTTGCGAACAAGGGAGACCTAGTGTTCCCTCACTCCCTGGCCCTGCTTCCTTTTATCTGATAGGGAATGAGTTCTAAATTTTGCCCCCTAACAGAACCTATCTTTTTAGAACTGGCTCCCGAAAACATTTGTACTGAATGAAGCCAGGGTGTTTTCAGCCACTTCCCATTACTCTTAGAATTGTCCAGATTTCTCATCATCTTTATGCTTGCATCCATGTGTAGAAACTAATGACAGATTCATTGCAGGGGGAGGGGGATCAGAAAAAGCATCCTTGTGCCAAGTCAGTCTCTCTGTAGATGAAAACTGACCCCCCCCCCAACTTGACAGTGGTTTCTAAGGCAGATGTCCTTCATATCACCAGTGGAGATACCAGGGATTAAATTTAATTTTAATTTAATTTTCGCGCTTATATACCGCCCACTCAGGTGCAACCCAACTCAGGGCGGTTTACATGGCGGACAATAAATACAATATAATAGTACAATGACACATAATAATACAGTTCAATTACATCAAATAAATTCAGGGGAAAAGCACAATATCAATACAACACATAATACATAAGTACAAAACATCAAAAGTAATCCATATTAACAAAATCCCCAAGGGATGAAGCACAGCTCACATCCCATATTGTGCCCAGCCCAACTTCCCCAGCTGGCAAACATCAGCCTCAGTCCCTCTGTCTCCCTCCCTGCCCCCCCCCCCTCTCACCACAGAGAGCGCCAACGCTCCCATCTCCCCTGACCTGGAGCCTTTTCCCTGACAACTGAACCCAACAGATATGCCAGCATGACTGTATTATATCTGAAGCAGAAAAACCTGTCCAGTTCCTATGCGAGCAAGCATACAGAAATACTTTTATGTTAGAACCTGGAGCACTCAAAAATTGCATTACTGAAGAGGGAAAATTCTTGAACATGCACAATCTGAGGGTTTTAAAAGCCACCAGTGCTTTGGTGGCCGGAGATCCCCCCCCCCCTCCAAGCTTTCGTCACCGGCTGGAGTCAGAGGGATTTAAAAGCCGCCAGTGCCTGGGCAGCCGAAGACACAGGAGGCCCTCTTCCAAGCCCTTGTCACCGGCCAGAGTTGGAGGGCTTTAAAAAAGCCACTGAAGTTGCAGAGGACATTGAGCCCCGGGCTCCGTTGAGGACGTTGAGCGGCAAGGACTTTTCGTTATTTATTTGCTATTTGATATTTTAGTGTTAAATTGTGTTTTGCTGTGTAAATTGTATCTTATGGTATTTTATCGTGTTGATGTATATTGTTGAGGTTAGAATATAATAATAATAATAATAATAATAATAATAATAATAATAATAATAATAATAATAATAATAATAATAATAATAATAATAATAATAATTTCAACATCCACAAAAAATGTCAATCTTGTGATTCTTGTTTTGTAACAGAACATTCAGAAATATCAGAAACAAATAAACATCCGGAAAACGGAATTTTATTTTTGAAATAATAGCCATGGTAACAATAAAAATGAGGAAGAAAAAGAGGAAGCAGCAGCTTACTAGACGTTCATCTTTTACTTCTGCCAGACGTGTTCTTTGTTTTCGCCTGAAATGTAGGATTTTCTTCCAAGAATAATAGTACTCTACACACTGTGCCACAGTCTTAGACTTCACCTAAAATTAAATAATTCAGAATTACTATATTATTATTTAATGTCCTATATCCATGACTCAAAATAAAAGCAAACATATTATGCCTTGGTTTATATGCTGCATTTTGTGGTAGGATGAATGAACTGGGCACTGAATCTTACAGAAGTATCATTCACTCTTTACAATGCACACACAAACACACACACACAGCCCCTCTCTGTGTCATTTGTATCATACCATCATTCCATGAAGCACTGGTGGAGATAACTGGGGATCATTTATTTACAACAATCCATGGAACACTGGTGGACTTCAATTCCCAGAAGCCTAAGTCAGTACATTGGCTGATCAGTGTTTGGGGAATTCACTTAGGTTTTTGGAAATTGAAGTCCAAAAACCAAAGATTGGGAAACACTGTGTAGCTTCCAAACCACTATCCAATACTGATTTGTTGTCGCTTTTAGTGCAAATCAACTGAACTCTAAAATGTTCTATCCTTTGCCTTCTTTTTTTCATCTCTGACCGAACAGCTTTACCATCAGCTCATCCCATTGTTTTTGGGGTCTGCCTAGTGGTCTTTTGTGGTCACTTGGTATCCAGTCTATTAGCTGACAGATCCATCTGTTATCTTTTAAGCAGGTGATATGGCCTGTCCATTTTCTTTTTGCCACACATAGTTCATTGACCACATCACACGGTCCAGCTCTTTGGTGTAATTCCTTATTGTTGACCTTATTCCTGATTGTTACTCCACACATCCGCCTTTCCATTGCTCTTAGGTTACTTCGTTTTTCTTCCTCTGATTTTGTTATTGCCCATGTTTCAGATGCATACAACATTGCTGGTAACACTGTCGTATTGAATACATTTGCCCTGATATTCATCGGCAGACTGTCATCTGTTAGCACTGTTTGGTTTATATTAAAGGCAATCCAAGCTGCTTTGCGTCTTCTTATCCACTCACCACATGGTATGTTATCTAGTTGGATTTGCTGACCAAGGTAGACATAATTAGCTACTTCTTCAATCTTGGTTCCGAGTTAATTGGCCGTTTCTCATCCATTTTATTTTTGTTAAATACATCTCCAACCCGACATGCTTAGAAGAGTTCACCAACTGCTGTAGGTTATATTGTAGGTCGTCGGGGCTGTTTGCACAAAAGATGCAGTCATCAGCAAACAGAAGATGGGTCAGTCTTTCTCCGTCAACCTTAATACCACCTTTAATTTGATTTTACAAAAGAGACTTTCCAAAGTTATCACAAAAAGCTTCGGCAATATTGTATCTCCTTGACAAACACCTTTATTGAGTGTAGTAAAAGTAAAGGTTTCCCTTGCTCGAAAGCCAGTTGTATCCGACTCTAGGGTGCAGTGCTCATCTGTTTCAAAGCCAAAGAGCAAGCGCTGTCTGCTGCTGCAGACGTTTCCGTGGTTATGTGGCAGGCATGACTAGACACTGGAGCACACCGAATGCTGTTACCTTCCTACCGAAGTGGTCCCTATTTATCTACTTGCAATTTCTTGCTTTCGAACTGCTAGGTTGGCAGGAGCTGGGACAAAGACGGGAGCTCATTCTGTCCTGCAGTACCCGGGAATTGAACTGCTGACCTTCCGCCTCCCAGTCAGCATCTTAGCCACCTGAGCCACTGCATGACATATTTCAGATAGCAGTTTTATATCAGTAGTGCATCCCATATTAATGCTTCTTATGACACTGACATATGCTGGATTTATCCCGGCTTTATGTAGCGCACTGAGAGTAGCATTAGATTAGTATGATTAGTGTGTGTTGTATGCATACCAGGCACACACCCTTTCCCCACCAACAGTGTTTGTTAAGCGGGTAGTTTTGGATCAACATGGAAGTCTAGTAAAACTAAATGCTTGGAGTATTTAATAAACTCAAGTGCTTTCTGTGGAACCCCAAGATCAGAAATGTCAGATTAAAAGGATAGAAAATCACATCTTACCATTTTCTGCACCAAAATGAAATCTTTGCCGTACGTGGACAGTGCTCTGTTGAACAGTTTCTTTTCAACGGGTGTCCACCAATCTGAACCTGAAGTAAACCACCAGGAAAGACATATTTGCATTTTTACTCCTACATTAACTTACTGACTCCTTCCACTCAAGGCTCAAATTGAGGAGGCAGTTGTCAGTGAGTAGAGCCCAGACACAGAGTTGGAGTGTACGCATTACCCAACTGTCTGGAACTTACCAGCATAATGATAATTTGCTAGAGAATGTGATTTTGCTCTTCTTGGTCTCAGCAAAAGAAGAGTCTCCAGTGCAACCTGCATGCAAAAAAGGACAGAAAAATCATAAGGAATTGTAATTACATATATGTAATATATAATTTTCTTGAAGCAAGGTTAAGTTTTATTTATTTGTATGTGTTCAGGCTACAATCCTATGTACTCTTCCTACTGGAATTTACTACGAATGCAAAGGATTGCAGTGGTGCATTTCTGTTAGCCCTTTTGGCCCCATCCCACCCTTCAAGAGAAAAGAAAAGATTTGAAAACCAGTGTGGTATAACTGGTTAGGATGCCTGACAGCACCTTGGGAGGTCCAGGTTTTGTCCCCCAAAGCCATGAAATTTACTGAGTGACCTTGGGCAACCTCTGCCTCTGAAGGTTGTAAAGATAAAGTAGGTAAGCAGAAGGTCATCTATGTTGCCTTGAGCTAACAGAAGGTGGGATATAAATGCAAGTCATAAATAATAAATCATTTTCTAAAGTACTAGAAGCAACAAAGGTTCTAATAAAGAAAGGAAAGGGATGGATGGCTGATAACCATCACACAATTAGTTAATTTACTCACAAAACTCATTATTTTCGACATGTTGAGAAAATATAGGGAAGCAAACTTTTTTCTTACCATTATATCCCCTTTAGCCTCAAAGAGAGAATGCAAAGCATATTCTAGATTAGTTCCTCCACCCGTTAATGCACTCGAACAACACATATTTAAGAGGTTGGTCACTGTAAAAAGACAATCCAAAAATACTGGTGTCAAACATTTCCTTGTCCGGACACGAGAACACCAGTGATGCACTGCAAATTTTTTTAACTACCTACTCTGTGGGTTGGCCAAATCTGTGGGCAGGGCCAAATTTGTGGGTGTGGTCAAACATCCTGCATTATGGGCTATCGAGGTGGGCGTGGACAACTGAGTGGGCATGGCCTTGGGGAATTTCCGCTACCGGTTCTGCAGAACCTGCTGCAGTGCATCACTGGAGAACACAGACATTTAAGAGAAGCTATTTCAAAGCTAGTACAAACTTTCTAATACTAGCTAAATTGGATTCCCATTTGGTAAACACTGAGGCAATTGGGCAATCTGTCAGTGGAGATGGATGAATGTGTGTGTGTTCAGATGCGCATGTGTGTACACGCAAGTGATTAAACACACTCAGCAAGCAGTATTTTACACATGAGAAAATGGGAGAGGAAAATATTATAAAGCGGAATGATGAAAAAATAATCAGGATGAAGAACACTGAGATGTTAATTCTAACAAATTAGATTAGGATCCATTTAATGAAGTAATTAGTTTCATCTCATAAATATTTAACAACAACAGAACCACACACTGCACAAACTCTGTAAGAGTACAAAGCTTGGCCAAGAACAAAGTGATGCAGAACAAATTGTACATAAACCTCCTGAGCCACTGGGATTCCAGCAGCTGTTCAAAATAATTATATCATTGTTTTAAGACACCTAAACTACCTTATATTTCAATTAGTAGAGGCCTTTTTGTGTGTTTTTGTGGTCTCTCATCCCCACTACTATATTGCTATGTGTATAAAAAGAAAAGCCAATCAACTCTATGGGTTGCTTTAAGCTGTAGCTCTTGCTGTTGTGACATAGTAGGAATTCAGACAGAATGCTCTTGTATCTCACTGTAGATCCATGGTTCCCAACATGGGGCAAGAATGTTTGTTCTTCCCATGAAACTCTTTCTAGATCTGAGTCAGCGGACTTGAGGCAATATAATTCTAGAGCAAGGATGCCCAAACTACGACCCGTGGGCCAGATCTGGCCCCCAATGCCAATTCATCAAGCCTGCGCGACCCTCGTTGCCTGGAAGCGACAAGGGTGGTGTGGGCCAGATGAATTGGCATCAAGGGCCAGATCTGGCCCATGAGCCATAGTTTGGGCACCCTTGGTTAAAGCAGAGAAAATGGCAGTTTAAAATCTATCTCATCCTGTTGCAAACCAGATTGCAAGGTCCATTTTACTTCGATTGCAAGGTGCATTTTACTTCCACTTCCGGTGAGAGGAACCACGTGACCGGAATATCTAGGTGATTTGGAGTCACCATTAGAAGCTCTGTGGGTAAGAGTACCAGGCCACAAGGATGGTCTAACAGTAGGCATATACTATCGGCCTCCGACCCAAACTCTTGAGGGAGACTGGCAGTTGGAGAATGTTGTAAAGGAGGCATCCAAGAAGGGAAGCCTGGTTATAATGGGGGACTTCAATTACCTCACATAGACTGGGTGAACTGTTGTTCAGCACATGATAAAGAGATAAAGTTCCTAGATATGCTAAATGATCGTTCCCTGGGACAGATGGTTGAAGACCCAACTAGAGGTACAAGAATCCTTGACTTGATCCTGAGTAATACTCAGGATCTGGTGCAAGATGTTAATGTGACTGATCCAATAGGGAACAGTGACCACAATTCAATTATGTTTAACTTGATCATAGACCGCAAGTCACTGATAAAATCTAACACAGAGACCTTAAATTTTCAAAAAGGAAATTTCCCAAAGTTGAGGAAACTAGTAAAAAAGAAGCTGAAAGGGAAAACTGAGAGAGTCCAAACACTCCAAGAGGCATGGAGGCTGTTTACAAAAACAATAACAGAGGCTCAATTGGAATGCATACCCAAAAGGAAAAAGGGCACTGCCAGGTCCAAGAGGACTCCAATGTGGCTTACAGGAGCTGTTCGGGAAGTGATCAAGAGCAAGAGAAGCTCATTTAGAAGATGGAAGGCTTGTCCGAATGAGGACAGCAGGCAAAAACATAAATTCTGGCAGAACAAATGCAAGGCAACAATCAGGAAAGCAAAGCAAGACTTTGAGGAGCATATAGCTAAAAATACTCAGAGAAATAACAAAGACTTCTTTAAGTACATTAGAAGTAAGAACCCAACTAGGAAGGCCATTGGACCATTAGATGACAATGGAAGGCAAGGGGTTATTAAAGAGGAAACAGAGATTGCAGAGAGACTCAATGAATTCTTTGCTTCAGTATTCACTGAAGAAGACAGAGGCCACATGCCCAAAACAGAGCCTATCTTCGTAGGGAGGGAAACCGAAGAATTAAGCAAGATAGAAATAACCAGGGAGGAGGTCCTTGCATGTCTTGTTAAACTAAACACTAACAAATCACCAGGACCAGATGGCATCCATCCACGAGTTCTCAGGGAACTTAAAGATGAAACTGCTGATCTCCTAGCCAAAATATATAATCTTTCCCTCAAATCAGGCTTTGTGCCTGATGACTGGAAGGTAGCGAATGTAACACCAATTTTCAAAAAAGGATCCAGGGGTGATCCAGGGAATTACCGACCTGTCAGTTTGACATGTGTCCCAGGTAAAGTGATGGAAACCATCCTAAAAGATAGAATTAATAGGCACATAGAAGAGAAGGCGCTGCTAAAGGAGAGCCAACATGGCTTTTGCAAGGGCAAATCATGCCTCACTAATCTGTTGGAATTTTTTGAGAGTGTCAACAAGCATGTGGATAAGGGGGATCCAGTTGACATTGTTTATCTGGACTTTCAGAAGGCTTTTGACAAGGTCCCACACCAAAGGCTCTTGAATAAACTTACCAGTCATGGAATAAAGGGACAGGTCTTGTCCTGGATCAGCAACTGGCTAAGGGACAGGAAACAGAGGGTAGCACTAAATGGACACTTCTCCAAGTGGAGGGAAGTAAAGAGTGGGGTCCCCCAAGGTTCAGCACTGGGACCCCTGCTTTTCAACCTCTTCATAAATGATCTAGAGGTAGGAGTAAAAAGCAAGGTAGCCAAATTTGCTGACGACACTAAATTATACAGGGTAGTGAAAACTGTGAGAGATTGTGAGGAGCTCCAGAGGGATCTCTCGACACTGGGGGAGTGGGCAAAACAGTGGCAAATGAGTTTCAACATTAGTAAGTGCAGAGTGATGCATGTTGGGGCAAAGAACCCCAATTACATTTATAAACTGATGGGGTCTGAACTCTCTGCAACAAACCAGGAAAGGGACCTTGGTGTCCTGGTGGACAACTCAATGAAGGTGTCAACCCAGTGTGCCTCAGCAGTGAAAAAAGCAAACTCAATGCTAGGGATCATTAGGAAGGGTATAGAAAATAAGTCAGCAAGTGTCATTTTGCCTCTTTATAAATCTATGGTGAGGCCCCATCTGGAATATTGTGTACAGTTCTGGTCGCCATACCCCCAGAAAGATATTATGGAGCTGGAAAAAGTGCAGAGGAGGGCAACCAGAATGATTAGGGGACTGGAACACCTTCCTTACCATCTGAGGCTGCAACGGTTGGGCCTCTTCACTCTTGAACGACGACGTCTAAGAGGTGACCTGATTGAAGTTTATAAAATCATGCACGGTGTGGACAAAGTAGATAAGGAAAAACTGTTTTCCCTATCGCATAACACTAGAACTAGGGGACACTCCATGAAACTTTTGGGTACTAGTTCTGAAACAAATAAGAGAAAGTACTTTTTCACCCAGAGGATTACTGGTCTATGGAACTCCCTGCCAGAAGAAGTGGTGACAGCTGTCAGTCTTGACAGCTTTAAGAAAGGATTAGACAAGTTCATGGAGGACAAGAGTATCAATGGCTATAATTATTGATACTTAAGGACAACCTCCGGGTTAGAGAGATAGGCAGGATATCTCTCAATATCATTTCCAGGGAATCCTAAGCAGGCATCTGCTTGGGAATACCCTGAAGGAAATGGTGAGCCACTGTGTGAGACAGAATGCTGGACTGGATGGGCTGTGGCCTGTTCCAGCAAGGCTGTTCTTATGTTCTTATGACCCGCTGAATCACATGACCGGCCCACGGCCCAAAATGTTTGGGCACCCCTGTTCTAGAGCCATGGTTCCCAAACTCAGGGGGGCAATTCGAGAATGAGTTAGACCAAGTTAATGGCCTTTTAGGCTTCCTCCACATGAATAGGAGTTCACTTTTCGAACAATAAGAATTATATGTCATGGGGGGGGGAATCAGGATTTTAGAGATGCTTAGGTAGAGCCATACCCGTAAAGCGTGGCTCCCAAAAATATGGGAAATTTCTGTGCATGTGCGGGCGCGCACGCACAGAACCCATTTGTGCATGCGCAGAACCCGTTTGCACATGCACAAATGGGTTCTGCATGCGCAGTAACCCATTTCCCCGCCGTTCAAAGTACGTGACGGCGGTGGGAAAGGGGAGGAACGAGTGCCAAAAAACAGGAAATCCTGGCCAATACGGGATACTTGGCAGTTATAGGTGGAGGATGTCCAAAAAAAAGGTTGGGAACCTCTGCTATAGAGCTTTTCCTGGCCATTGTCTCATTTGTACTACCATCATTGTGGCTACCATTCTGGTGTTCCTATTGTGTCCCTTCTCCCTTGATTTTTGCATAATTTTGCATATCCACACTTGCCAATGTTCCTAGACTGGTACAAAAGAAATCACTTCCACAATGTAGCATCTCCCCAAAGAATCAATTTCCAGAGTCCCTTTCCTCTTCTCCTTGACCCCCTCTGTGGCCCATCCTATCTTCACATGCAGAAGGCAGGGCTAATACTGCTTGTAGATTGAATAGCTACCTAACAATGTGTATGCAGAAAATATTTTTCTTAGCAATCCTGTAACGTGGAACCTCCTGCCTGTAGAATTGCGGGAGCAGATGGAGCTGCTACCTTTCAGAAAAGACCTAAAAACCTGGTTGGCAGGGCAGGTGTGGGGCCCAGATGGAAGAGTGGCCCCTGCCTGTTGGCTTATAAATTAAGCCCCCATTTCTTTTAATTGCCTTTTTTAAATGTGGGTTTATGTGGGTTTTAAGAGGAATGGGGTAGGTGGGTGGGTATGTTGGGTTTTAATTGGTTTTAATTGGTTGTACTGTTTTATGTGTGTTTTAACTTGTTGTGAGCCACCCAGAGTCAGGTTTACCTGATTGGGCGGCATATAAATTTGAATATAAAATAAAAATTAAAAATAAAATAAACGTACAACATGCTGGCCTTACATAATCTGTAACACCAATGCTCTTCTATCCCACAACGACAACTAGCTAGTCAACCAGATTGGAAGGGGTTAGTTTTTGGATTGTGGCAACAATCCGTAATGACACACCACTGTGATGACATGGATAGTCTGCAAAAGAGGGGTGTTTATCAGGACACCAGCACAGTAACCCAAGAAAGGGGCATGGCTTAGAAGAGGCCATGGAGAAAGTGCAAGAAATAGCCATAATCAAACGTGTGTGGGATATTACTTTAGCCCAGGGATTCTCAACCTGTGGCCCGGATGTGGCCCACGGCACCATTTCATGTGGCCCCCCCACTGCCTCCACCACACCAGGAAGTGCCATGTGGTGGAGGAAGGGCAAAATGGCCATCCAGCCCCCAAATCTGTCTGAGGGAGTGTGACCCAGCCCTCAGCTTAAAAAGGTTGAGAACTCCTGCTTTTGCCAGTGGAAGGAAGGACTTGAAGTGATGGCTAATTCTCCACTGGGCTTGGGTAGTAAGAGACTGGAAGTAGCTGAAAAAGGACCAGGAGGAAATATACATGCGGGAAAGCTAGATCTACCTGCAATCAAGCAGCACTGGACCTTGAGAGTAAGAAATGGAACAAAGCAAAAAGATAAGGATCACTTTTGAAAAAAAGGAAGATTTTCTGCAGAAATGTCACTTGATCACAGAGACAAAATATCCAACACTTTTGCAAATAATGCTAAGCTGGAAATCCAAAGAGTGAAAATGGAGCATAGTTTGACCACCCCTGATCAATAGCAGTGTTTCCCAAACTTTGGTTTTTGGACTTCAATTCCCAGAAGCCTAAGTCAATTCCCCAAAGCACTGATCAGCCAATGCACTGACTTAGGCTTCTGGGAACTGAAGTCCCCCCTTGTGGCCGTTTTTCTGAGAACATTGATCTTTGTGTCGACATCATGGCGATTGCGAACAGAGGTTTTTCCTACTCAAGTGAAGAATGCCTATTTGCCATATGAATCGTATCACCCCATGCACTTGAAAAACAGCATTCCATTTGGGATATTAGCTAGGGCCAAACGGAACTCTTCATATGATGAAGACTTTGAGCAATCTGTAAAAGAAATTAGGAATGATGGATAGAGGGTATCCACAGCATATACTTGAGAACTCATTGACGAGGGTAAAACAAACTTCCAGACAAACATTACTAACTAGGCAAGATAGATCCAATGAGTCCAAAATTTATTGGTCGATAGAGTACTCTCCTAGGGCTAGAGAGATCAGAAACATAGTACATAAATATTGGTATTTGCTGTCAGATATTCCTGGGTGTCAGAACAAACCCATGATTGGGATGCGCAGAACCAAAACAGTGGGAAATATGGTAACTAGGGCAGATGTCGCTCCATGGCGTTCGTTAAGAACCAGCTTAGTTAAAGGACACTACAAATGTGGTCAGTGCGTAGTATGCAGGTTCGCATGGGAGACAAAGCAAATCAGTTTTCCTGAATCCAACTTTTATAAAACTCTCAATTTTTTCAGTAACTGCAGCAGCCAATACTGCGTATATCTATGGTTATGCCCGTGCGGACTTAAATATGTGGGTAAATGCTCTCGCAAACTGAAAATTCGATTGACGGAACACCGCTCCAGGGGGCAGGTGGAGCAGGCACCATTAGTAAGTCATTATCTTGAAAAAAATCACCAGGATACAGATTTTACCTTTGTTGTATTGGAGAAGCTGACTGTTGTGAGTGGGAGTGGGATCGATATAGAACAACTATTATTACAAAAAGAGGCATACTACATTCACAGACTAAATACCATTCACCCCAAAGGACTAAATCAGGACTCTGATCTTTATGTTTTCTATAAAAAATCCATCATTACACAGGTGCAGGGAGTTGCAGGGCCCTAAAGCAAGCACAGGTGCAGCAACATGTGCTGATTTATTTAAGGTTAGCAAACAGAGGGAAGGTAACGTCCCACAAAGAAACTGTTGAAATTAGAAGGACGCAATAGAAAAAACTGGTAAGCTGCATTAGGTTGATAGTCTATACCGAGTTGCATGTTTGTTTTAGGAATTAATTTATGAAACATGTTAATCTTTGTAATTTTGCAATTTTTCAGATGTGATTAATACTCCCCTGATGAAAAGTTGAAATGTCTAAAATTAACCGGCTAGACATCGGGAGTGTTCAATAATTTAAAGACATACAAGAAAGGATTACTAGTTGATGAGGTTTCATCTCATTTAAAATACACAAGAAGATAATTGAGTTGAAGAGAATTTATCTGTGTTTGGTTGACATTGGACTTATATTGTAAAACTGCTGAAAAGATTACAAGAAGCTTGTTATAGCACATGTATAAATTTAATACAATTTTTATTTTACTGAAGTCAAGTACATCATTATTTTTATTGCACCAGTACCAACGGTCTTTTGTGTCTGTACCCAGTTATACCATTTGGCCGTTTTTCTGAGAACATTGTCCCACTTCTCTGGCACCATCAGCATTCAAAGTAAGTATATGCCCTACTCCAACCTAGTATTTTTGCATTTGAAATCTGTAAAATTTGATTTGTTGCAAAGGAGCTACAGTAAAACCCCTACTTACGAAAAAAAAGTTCGTTCCATAAGCTTTTGCTGAAATCGGTTTTTTATGTAACTCGAAGCAAACCCATAGGAAAAATGAAATTTTTATGTAAATTGAAGGAAACCAATAGGAAAAAGAATCTTTATGTAATTCGAAGCAAACCCATAGGAAATCGTGTAAATCGGGACATGATTTTAGCATAAAATCATTATGTAAGTCGAATTTTGTATTTTTGTTTTTCCCCTTTCCCTTTTCCTCCTTTGTTTTTAGCCGCCCTGAGTGGTGTTCCCACCAGGAGGGCGGGATATAAATAAATAAATTAATTTATGTAACTCGAGTCATACCTAAGTCGGGGTTTTACTGTATTTTGAAACCAGTCCAACAGCAGATTGCTAATGTAAACAGTATGCGTGTGAGAGTGAAAGACAGATATCCCACTGTACCTCTTTCTTGGAAAGCATCATCTTCCAATTCCGGCCATGGTTTCCAAACTAAAGTTGCCTTGTGCGCCTCTTTCTTTATGGAAGTTCCATCTTTAAGTTCAGGGATGTCAGCCTGAAATCTTGATCCAATATTGATGTGCCTGAAATAGGTTTTCAAACATGTAAGGCACTCAAAGATGGAGACCCAATGTGGCACCTGCACACTGTGTGGGCAACTGAAATCTTAAGAAGAAAACAGAGGCTAAAAGAAATAAGAGCTTATTTTTATTTATTTACTAGTAGATTTTGCCCGGCGGTGCCGGGCTTTTTAAAATTGTGTTGGATAGTAAAGGGTTTGTTTTTTTTTTCTTGAACAAATGGTGCCGGGCTGTTTTAAATGGAGTTGAAAGGTTTTGTGAATTTGTGGGTTTGAGGCGCTGCGTCCGCCTGCAGCGGACTTGCGCTCCCAGTGTGTTGTTTACTTTTATTTTTTGTGCGCTGGCTTCCTCAGTGACGGGCTCTTTAAAATGGTTTTGGAAGGCTTTTGTTTTATTTTTATGCAAATGAGGTTAGTTTTTAATTGTGTTTTTTTTAATTTTTATTTTTACACATGGGCTGTTAGAAACTGTGATTTTTAATTTTTTGTTTTTGTTTTTCAAAAGAGGAAAGGATGATATAATTTTTTTATAATTATTGTATTTAACCAAATAATGTGTTACTATGTGAATTTTTTTAAATAGTTGTGCCTTGGATAATTATTTTTAAAATGTGCAAGAATGTTTTTTTAAATCAATGTTTCCATACTGTGTTTAGATGTTTTGTTTTGATTTTTTGGGGTGAAAACATATTTCTTTTTCTTTTTTGAATTTTTTGTGATTAGTGTGACTATTTTTGAATGATTTGATTACTTATTTCATTAATTTGGGAAGTATTGATTATTTTTAATATTTTTGAATGTTTTTTCTCTTGTGGCCACTGGGTGGGGCTGGTGAGCTTTTCTTCTACTCAACAATTTTTCTCTACTGTCCTCTGGGTGTCGCTTCTTCTTCTGGTGAGTATTTTCTTTATTTTCTCAGTTGAGTTCCGGTCGTCATGGAGTGAAGATGTCTCCTGGTAAGCTCTCTGGTTTTATTTTTTCTTTTTTTTGGGGGGTGGTATCTGTGTGATGTTTTTGTGTTTACTTTTTGGATGTTTTGTGTTTCTTTTCTAACCGTTTTTTTTTTGGCTGTTTTTGGATGTTTTTGTGTGTACCTTTTTTTTTGGGGGGGGGGTCTTTTTTTTTCCACGGGCCAGGCTCGATCCCTGGTCTGTGGAAAGAAAAGAGCGGGGTGGTGGTCTTTTTATTTCGTGGGCCAGGCTCGATCCCTGGCCCGTGGAAAGAAAAGGGCGGGGTGGTCTTTTTTTTCACGGGCCAGGCTCGATCCCTGGCCCGTGGAAAGGGTGGTGGTGGTGGTGGTTTTTTTTTTCCGTGGGCCAGTCTCGATCCCTGGCCCATGGAAAGGAAAGGGCATGGGGGGGTCTTTTTTTTCATGGGCCAGGCTCGATGGCTGGCCCGTGGAAAGGGCAGCGGCGGCGGTTTTTTTTAATTTTATTTTTCGCGCGCCGGCTGCCTCAGCGTTCTGCATGCTGATGGCGCGCAGGTCGCTGGGGCTTGTAGTTTGGCGTGCGCGATTTTGGTTACTGCAGCGGTTTTTTCTGCGGCTTATTTTTGATTGGCCACAGCGCGTTTCCGAACGTTCCTTTTGCCGCGCCGCTCAGCCTGATTGGCTCTGGCGCGGCGCAAGGAACGTTGGGAATTGAAGTTCCCTTTTTTGTGTGTGTGTCCGGGGGGCTCCTGCCCCCCTGGAGCAAATTTCAACCCGACAGTTACCTGCGAACCCCGGTCGGGCGAGTGCAGAGAGTCTCGGACGGGGCTAGTGGTGCCTGGTGCAACATCCTTTGTCACATTCCAACAGTTAACGCACCATTTTATAGGTACAGATTAAATTTATATCCCACCCATCTGGGATATTTTTCCACTTTGGGTAGCTTACAAGACGCTTATACCCTATAGCAGTGATGGCGAACCGTGGCACTCCAGGTTTTCTTGGACTTCAATTAACAGAAGCCCAAGTCAACACTCCTGCTAATCAGGGCTTCTGTGAATTGAAGTCCAAGAACATCTAGAGTGCCAAGATTTGCCATTACTGCCCCATAGGAAGCATCAAGGTAGAGAGAGGAAGACAGAAAAGCTGCAAAGCTCTTAAACCGATGGCCTCATTTGCGGTTTAAAATTAACTGTCCTGTAAGGAAAGAGAGTGCCTGAGGAGACATTGTGGGTTTTTTGCACCACAAAACCAACTAAAAAAATCTTGAAGAGAATGAACATGAAGAGCTGCAGAGGCCTGGAATGCAGAAGAGGGCTTTCTCCCGTGTGACTGCCAGGTTGTGAAGTATGTTGCTTTCAGTTATAATTAGAGGTACAGTGGTACCTTGGGTAAAGTCCGATTCGGATAAAGTAGCGGTTTTCATGCACACGTGCACATCGCATAAAGTCCAAAACCGCTAAAAAATGGACGTTATCCGAGGTATTTGGTATAGGAACCTTGGATAAATTCCATTTTTTGGACGTTATCTGATGCATCGCCCATTTGATTCGGATAAAGTCTAAAATCGGATAAAGTTGTGGAACGGAGTTTGGACTTTATCCGAGGTTCTACTGTACACAGAAAGAGCCTCCTAAAAAATTGTGGTATTTCTGAACCACAATTGGGCGTACTGGGATAACGGCAACCTTGTGTTGCCGGCTAATCTTTCTCACACTGGGTCAGGCGAAAGGAACAGCAGGATGAACTCACCAAAAGGTACCTTCATTTTGGCAGTTTCACATCTGGCCTAGACACGGAAGAATTTATTATTAATTCCCGCTTCTTTTTAAGAGTGTGAAAGCTCACTGCTGAAACTAGCTTGTGATACAGTTTAATCTATTGTGACAGCTTTAATTGTTTGAAGACATGTAGACAAGCCCTTGGATTATTTTTGTCACCATCTAGCCTGCCGCTATTGACTAGTCTTAAAGATAAGAGCAGAAAGTATAAAGTGGTAGGGGAGAGAGAAATCTCCCATATTCTAGTACTTTTTCACTTACGGTTCAATGCCAATGGTCTGCTCTCCCAGCCCTGGAGTCACAAGGCTGTTACCACTGTCAACACAACCTGTAAGACAAACATTAATATGATGCTTTAGAGAAAAGTAGACAGTGTTTCCACTCATATGTGATTATTCACTTTCTTGTATAAGCTATGTTTGTACTGCTCCAGGAAAGCTTTCAAGAAAACAAATTCAATTTGGAAAAGGAAACAAGCTACTGCTATGGAACTGTTAAGGTAGGGGTGTACAAACTATGACACATGGGCCAGTTCCGGCCCCTGACACCAATTCATCCGGTCCACGCCGCCCTCATCACTCCTGGAAGTGGAAGTAAAACGTGCACATAGCGATGGGGGTGGTGCAGACTGGATGAATTGGTGTCAGGGGCCAGGTCCGCCCCACAGGCTGTAGTTTGGGCACCCTTGGTTTAAGCAGAGAAAAAGGCAGTTTAAAATCCATCTCATCCTGTTGCAAAACAGATTGCAAGGTATGTTTTACTTCCGCTTAAGGAGGAACCATGTGATCAACCTGCTGAACCACATGACTTGCCTGCTGAACCACATTACCGGCCCACAGCCTGAAATGTTTGGGCATCCCTGTGCAAAGGTATACATTGTATACATTCTTCAAAGAGAATTGCTGCCCTTCAGGAAAGGATTGAAGACCTGGCTGGCAGGGCAGGTGTGGGGCCTGAATGGGAACACGGCCCCCGCCTGCTGGCTTATGTAAACAATTAAGAACTCTCTCTTCTTCTTCTTTTTATAGTGGGTGGGGTGGGTGCGTGGGATATGGGTCTTTTAAAGTGGGTGGGATGTGGGTCTTTTAAAGTGTTTTTATGTGTTTTTAGAACTTGTTGTAATGTCGCCCTGAGTCGGGTTCTGCCTGAGTGGGCGGCATATATAAATATGACTATTAAATTAAATTAAATTAAGCCATCAGCTTTTAGTCAAACTTCTGAAATTTCAGGCTAATAAAATCAAAGAGATTCCCAGGAAGGCACCTTCTCAATGAGTTTGACCACAACTCTCATTATCCCCACTCACACTGCCATTGGTCAGGGTTATAGGAACTGCAGACCAACACAGATGGAAGAGTGCCAAGTTGTGGCTTACACTAGACCATGAGTTCCTAACCTATGTTCTGTGGCACCATTTCATGTGGCCTGTGCCGGCTCTGCTGCACCCAGAAGTGGACACATTTACATCAGGCGTGCCTGTAGTAAATGTGGAAGTGGCTGCATTTACGACAGTCATAAATGCGTCAGCTTCCACTTCTGGTGTGTGTGGTCTGGCCCGATCAGCTGTCTGGATGGCGTGGCCAGGCCTGTGGCGTAAAATGGTTGGGAACTTCTGCACTAGAGAGATGCTGCCAGTCAGAGCAGACAATGTCGGGTTAGAAAATATGAATGAACTGACTGAGCAGAAGGCAAAGTTATACATTAAATTGATTTTTATATATGCATGCACTGGTTGAAATCTAGTAAAGGTCTCCCTTGCTCGAAAGCCAGTCTACGGACTGGTGTGCCTCTCCATTCACAGCCAAAGAGCCAGTGTCTTAACCACTAAGCCATTTCAATCCCTGAAATCTAGTAGTAAATCATAAAAAAAGTAAACCCACTGAGTTAGTGGGGTTTAGCTAGTCAATTCCTCTGCAAGTCCCAATGTTTCAATTGATCTACTCTATTTGCAATTTAATACTGGATTTTAGCCAGTAACCAGCATGATCTTGGCACCTGGGGTTACTTTTGTAAGAATATCTCAATTTAAACTCATAAAGAGATTATTCAAGGCCAGAGCAAGCAATGAGATCAGAGGTGGGAGAATGTTGTTGAGATAAGGCATAACAATACTGAAAACTGTTCTGGTTTGGACGAAGGAACTCTTTGCTCAACTACAAACATCTGGACATTTTACAAATAGAATAACGTCTGTCTGTTTCCTTGAGCAGAATCAGTTTTGAATACATTATCTCTTTCTCTTCCCATCCACAGTTTCCTGGCTCAACAGATATCATTTATATGTGTGGGTTTGTGGAGGAAAGGAGGGAGCTGAATTCTAAAGACTTTTTCCTCCCACACTCATGGAATTTAAACAGGCTATGAGTTCAGATTCCCTACTCTGGGGGGGGGGGGGGATACAAGGGGAAGGGAGGAGAAAAAGTTAACTTGTTCAAGAATAACCAACAATGTAAGAACACAAAGTATAGTTCTACACACACCCTTCCTCCAAATAAACCTAATTACAAGCATTTATTTAAAAATTGTGCTAACTACTCACATATACCCAAACCACGTGACCAGCCTGCTCAACCATGTGACCATACAAACTTTTACGAACCTCTGTACCTGTGGTTCCCAACATGGGGCACACACCCCACAGGGGAGGCAATTTGATTTTTAAGGGAAGCAATTTGAGAATGAGTTATTAACAGTGAATGGCCTTTTAGGCTTTCCTCATGTGAATAGGGGTTCACTTTTTGAATAATATTAATTATATGTCATGGGGCAGGGGGCCTCAAGATTTTAGAGATGCTTAGGTGGGGCATGGCCAAAAGAAGGCTGGGAACCACTGCTCTAGACCAACTCTGAACCTCAAAGTCCCTGGTTGGCACTATCACCTGTAAGTATTCACTGACTGACACATACAATGTCAGTTCACAAGTAAATAATAATTGCATGCTGTTATGTCAGTTCTGAATTATGGTTTTTCTAGGTAATGAATACTCAGAAGTGGTTTACTGTTTCCTTCTTCTAGGGGTGCCCTGGGACTGTGCAGCTTGCCTAGGGCCACACAGGCTGGCTCTTCTTCTATTGTATTGGACATTTCTTACTTGTTGTACGCTGCTCAGAGTGAGAGAAGATCCGAGATGGGCAGGTTAAATAAACCATACCCCCAAAGGCAGCAATGTTGTGTTCTATGTCCAATACGTGCCCTACCTATAAGCTGCTATGTAATACAAACACATTTCAATTCACTAGTCCCTCCCTACTCCACATGCCTTGCAATAAAGGAATACAGCAGGTTGCATTGCACATACGATCAGCAACCTCACATAATGCATCTTTGTTAACAGACTACACTATATCAGGTTTCAGTGTCTGTGTGTTTGAGGAGCGTTTAAAAACATTTGAAGTCTTCCTTCTGTTGCTCTTTAAGTCCCTTGTGTTCAGGGACTAGTACCTGTATGTCAAGGCTAGAACCATAATGTGCATGTACAGTACAATATTTTTACGTGAAAACTGTTTTGTTTTTACTAAATGTCAAGAGCCATTTAAACCAGGAGTGCCCAAACTACGGCCCATGGGCCAGATCCTGCCTGCGCCACTCCCGGAAGTAAAACACGCCCATGCATGCACGTTTTACTTCCACTTCCAGTGGGAGGAATCATGTCACCGACCCGCAGCCCGAAAAGTTTGGGCACCCCAATTTAATCACTCTACTTCTGCACTCCCAGTAAGAAAAGGTATAATAAAAATTGGTGTAATAAAGGAAGAGACACATCATGAGGGCAGGGGTGGGGGTGATACCAACAAAGTGCCTCAGAATACCACATATCAAGACTTTTTTGCTATTCTATCTTGGACCCATCTGAGAAAGACTGAAACTGCTATTTAGGCAAGCACAAACCGAAAAACACAGCTTTAGAATGTTTTTAGAAGATGTGCTCTCTGAAGCGGTAACAGACATCTGTTTGTCCTAGCACCTTTCCCCCCTCACTTACCTAGTTTGCATTTAGCTTTGTTTTGTGACTGGTCACTGGAAGGTAAATATGGACTTAATTTCTAAGTCAGGATGTTGAGGCACATGTCCCCAGGAAACCTCTTTGTGCGGTGGGGAATGGCTTATAAACCCTAGTGGGGCAATGGTTAAACTCCTGTACTGCAGCCAAAACTGTGCTCACAATTTGAGTTCAATCCTGACTGGGATCAAGGTTGACTCAGCCTTCTATCCTTCCGAGGTCAGTAGAATTTGTTCCGAGAATGTTGGGGACAAAATGCTGATTACCTTGTGAACAGCCCAGAGAGTGCTATTAGATATTGATCTGAGGGTCTAACATCTAGCTGGACCCTGAGAAACAGATAGCAACCACAACGTTTTTAAGGCAGGTGAACTAACGCTGTAGCTCTAGGTAAGTGAGGGAAACACTCAGATTGGATGTGAGTATTTATACCAAAAATATATATACTTACTGGTTCGAAAGAGTAGAACCCGAGGAGTGGGCGTCAAAGGAGTTAGAGGCAGCTGAGGGTGAGATATACTGTGAGAGGATGTGATAACATTGCTGAAGAGGCCAGATCCTTGGCGTACTGGGCTGAGCATAGGAGGGGGTGTGTAAGGAGGAGGATCATGAATTCTGTCAAGTAGAAGGTCTCCTAAGATGCGAGGAGAACGAAGCTGACTTTGGTATAGCGTAGCCCCTGAGTGAGACACACTGAGGTTGGAGGATGGAGGTGGTATGAAGAGTGGTTCGGGTCTGTGACGGTATTTTTTCTTGTCTTGCAAAGGTCTGAAGCCTTCTTCAGAGTTGATGATGCTTGGGTACCGTTTCTTGTTGAGATCCTGAACAGAAGTTTGCTAAATTCAGATATTTTAGCTACAATAAAGCCAACTTAATGATATCCCTCTAACACCCAGTTAATGGAGTTTCAGACTTAAGGAGAGAGTTGGAACAACTAATAAGAGTTTGAAATCTTACATTTTACTGTACTTTGGGCCAGTACCCTTGTTTTTTATTTGCTGTCAGCAGTTAGGATAATTAGCTAAAAAACAGACATTTCCATCCATCCTCCTCCACTTTTTAATGGTTGGTCAAACTGCACGATTACTCACTGCTGAGAAAACTGTGCATTAAAATACAGTCAGAATCAACAAAAGTAAGCCAGGGGGACCTTTCGGTGGTGTTGAGGACTACTCATTGGATACGACTATATTTTTAATTAAGTCAACAGCATGTTTCAAAAAGTAGACAATTAAATTACAGTGGAACCTCATACAACAATTGCCCCATATAGCAACGAAATCGCATAACAATTAGGGGGGGTTTTTTTGAGGGGGGGAATGGTGTCCCGCATAACAATTTTCCCTATGGAAAAAAATTGTACAACAAATTTTAAATGGGAAAAACCACTTAGCAAAAAAAAAATGTTGTACGATGCATCCCATAGGGAAAATCGCTATACGATGCATGTATCGTATAGCAATTGTTTCGTACAACAACGAGTCCCGTGGAACTGATTAAAATCGTTGTATGAGGTACTACTGTAAAATTTTTCCATTGAAGCCCTTAATAAAGTTTTGTAGCTCACTTCATCAAAGATGCTCTCTACTTCATGTCATGTTTCTCGCTGGTCCATGACTTGCTTTATTTACATGCAAGATGTGATCAGCTGCAATGTTGTTTGTGTGTGTGTTTTGGGGGTGGTGGGATAAAACATTTCTGGTTTCTTTGCCTAAGATCCCAAGGAATCCCATGGAATCCCTTTTATCACTGGGAACCCACTGGGGACAGTGGGATTGGAGGGGAGTCTTTAATTACAGAAAAATGCTGCCATTGGTGAAATCATCCTGGTAGTGGTAGTTTCCAGTAATTAAAAACTCCTTCTTCCCATCCCATAACTTCCACAGGATCCTGCCAATGAAAGCAACTTGATCCCTGGATCCTCAGGAGCTTCAGAAGAGATATCAGAAAGGTTTAATTTATGAAAAATTGCCACAGCTAATGACAACGTCAACTTTACATGAGGTAACTTATGCAACAGGATTTCAGCCACTGATTTTACTGCCTGTGCTTTTACTATTTAAAAGTAATTTGATATAGAACTAGTTGCAAAGACACCTTCCCAGTTACTTATTACCATTAGGTAAAGGTCACCCTTGCTCAAAAGCTAGTCATATCCGACTCTAGGGTTCAGTGCTCATCCCTGTTTACAGCACAAGAGTCAGTGCTGTCTGTTTGCAGACGTTTCCGTGGACATGTGGCAGGCATGACTAGACACCGGAGCGCACAGAACGCTGTTTACCTTCCCACCAGTGGTCCCTATTTATCTACTTGCAATTCCTTGCTTTTGAACTACTATGTTGGCAGGAGCTGGGACCGAGACGGGAACTCACCCCGTCGTGTAGTACTCAGGTCTCAAACTGCTGACCTGCTGACCATCCAGTAATCAAGTTCAGCATCTTAACCACTAAGCCATCACAGTCCCCTTATTACCATCAACACACCCACAAACTTAAAACTTATATTTTGTTTTGAATGTCTTTTTGATTTTCAGTTTCTTTTTAGCCCTCCCTCCCCTCGTTTTGGAGAAGATCCATTTTAAAATGAAGAAAAAATGGCCTAATTTGGAGTGAAGAGAATCCACTCGAATCGCTCCAATAATTCTTTAATTTCCAAAAAGTAGGGCAAAATTATCATTACTTGTTACAAGGAGTAAAGTAAGAATATTACCAATCCTTGCATTGTTTGGTAAAGGAATATTATAATATCATTAATTGCCCCAAATAAAACATTTGCAGGTAACATTTTTACATGTAATTTGTTGCTTCCAAGTAATGTATTTATTTTATTAATAGCTTCTAACTACAGTACTTTGATTTTGTCATTTTTTACATCTTATGTTTATTTTGTGTATATCTTAAATAATTTTTTAAAATTCTTTATAGAAAAAAGTAAAGTAATAATAAAAAATTATTCACGAGACAAATGTATATAGAATTCACACTCCTAAATTTATATTGTAACACTGCCAGTGTATGTTCTGAACTGAATGAGATACTTTCTTTTCTATATTGTCAATGTAAAGTATTGCACACTATAGATGTATACGTTAAGTTAGTATTGTGTGTTTTTCTGTAAAAACAAACAAATTGATTTTCAAATGATTTTTCCAGAGAGTTCGGAAGTACTGTAATGCATTAGCAGTAACAACATGATCTGTCTCATACTTCAGAAGCAGAGGTAACAATATTATTATTTTGAAAGACAACAAAAGGAGTGGTAGCAATTTTGTATCTTTCGTTATAATAATTAACATTTATTCACTGCAGTTCTAATGTTAATTTTAAGGAGTCAATTTAGGGAATTTGAAGCCGTTTTTCTATTTTTAGGAAATTATTTTAACACTTAAAAAGAATAATTAATTACTAATATGCTCGTGGTTATCTTTGAAGAAAGAGTAACATGCAAAATACATGAAAAGCATGTTGCTTTTAATCTGCGCCGCCCCCCACCCCACCCCAGGGACTCTCGCTCAACCAAAGCCTGGGTGGGCAGAAGAGGAGACGTTAGGGCCCTATGTATATCTTATGACATGTAAACCGCCTTGAGCCACCCCAGAATGAGGAAGGCGGTATATAAATATAATAAATGAATAAATGAATAAATAAATAAAATACCAGATTGGTTTTCCCCCCACACTATAATGATGCTGTCATACTTAACATTCCAAACTTTGGTTCTCTGTTTTAATCAAGGTCAGTTTAGCTAAGGACAGACTCCTTGGCAAAGTGACATTCGGTGGGGGCCACAGTTTGCTATCCTCATGTATTTCTTACAGTGCTCCAGTTTTAGGGCACTATGGCTATCTAAATTGGCTGCTCAGAACTGCCTGTTTGTTACAAGTCCCATTTAACCTGGAGGCGGGGGTCAGGTTAAATACGACCCCTGCCAAAATCCTGACTCTTCAAGCAGCTTGAAGGACGCTACGTGCAAATGCAGTCTGTTACACTGCACGGACTATATCATTAAGATTTCTATGACTCATATCCAGAAACCACAAAATAGTCACAGCTTTTTAAAAGTGTGTGTGTGTGTGTGTGTAAAAATAGGAAGTTGATTTCAGTGACCAATCACACCCCTTTGCAACAGTTTAACTACAGGAAACTGTATTAGGCAAACTACAGCCCCACCCCTTATCTGGAAGAAAATAAAACTGGTTTTAAAGCAGCAACAATAAAACAAACAGGCACAAAGAACAGTAAGCGGGCAATAAATCCCTTTGTCGTTGAAGACTGAAAAACCTGCAAAAAAGTAACAAATGCTAGACTGGGGTGGACTAGAAGGTATATAAAGATTATTGGGGGGAAAGCCCAGAGAAGTTACTTTTGGCCATTCCCCAAAGTAACCCTTCTGATCTCGTAATCGCACTGCACTCTGAAAAGAGGTGTTAAAATACTAAGATCTTGTAAATTGCAAAGGGATTTATTTGGCGCCCATGGCAAAGTTAGCAGCAAGAAAAACACTCACAGAAGATGCGCAGGGGCTGATCGCTTTAGGCGATGGTGACGGAGAGTAAGCCATCCTCACAAGAACAGGCATCTCATCATCTGAGACAGGTTTATCTGTGGCTGCGGCATTGCCATCAGGATCCTGTTTGATGGAATCAGGTGAAAGAAGCTTTACGGGGACTGAAACAGGCATAACGATGGGCAGGATGTTCTCCAGATCAGAAGGGACCTGTTCTGGTTGTTGTCGTGGTTGTTGCTGCTGCTGTTGATGCTGCTGTGGCAGGTTCTCTCCTTCCTCCTGTACAGACAACCAAAGGCTTTCAGCCCCAACCTGCATATGGTTCTCAATCAGAATACTGAAGGCCAGTATTTAAAAACGTACTGTTTGGGACCACCAGAAATGCCCCAAACAGCCTGACTAAGCAGCCAGGGTGCCTGACTGATTCTGGGAGCGGTGGTCCAAAGCAGTAAATGTTCTGCTAAAGGCACCATAAACATGAAATCTTGGGTGCGTTTTAAAGTTGATTTACTGTTTCATTAGCCTTTGTAGATTTAATTCTTCATAGGATACAAAAAAAAATCACTCAGTACTTGGCTTGTGTTTAGAAGTGGTGCTCCCCAACAGTTAAAACACATCTTTTGTCCTAACTCACTTATTGTTCATCACTTTAATTTGCATTCCAAGGTATTCTGTTTGTGGTTGGCCACCAGACGGTAAACAGGAGCTTTATTTTCAAGTCTCATCTTTAAGGCACAACAACTCTGAGGAAATCCTGTATCTGAAGGGAAAATATGCTGACAAAAAAGACCAGATTCTCAACCTGTGGCCTGCGGGCCAGATGCGGGCCACGACACCATTTCATGTGGATCCCCACCACCTCCACGCCAGGAAGTGCCATGTGGTGGAGGAAGGGCAAAATGGCTGTCCGGACCCCAAAGCTGTCTGAGGGTGTGTGACCCGGCCCCCAGCTTTGAAAAGGTGAGAACTACTGGAATAGACGGTACAATCCCCTTTAGACTCTTTTTGTTTCAGCTATTTTTGTGGCAACAGATTAATAACATCTGCTTCTCCAGTAAATACAGCATGAACCAGTGCTACACACATGACTAAAATCTCTGAAGATAAACAGAAAGTAGATCCAGGTTGAGAACTCAGAATAAAACAGGAGACCATTGTGGTAAGAATAGGTTTTGCAACTGGAGATTAGCCAAAATTTGTGCCTAAGCAAAGATCTTAGGCGTACGTGATATCACAATTAATGGATAACTGACACACTTTGAAAGGAAAGCTGGAGATAGACATTATTTCTAGAACAATAGCAAGCTCAGTTCCAGTACAGCTGCATTGGGGGTGGGGGGAGGCAAAGCAAAGCAAGCAGCAGAATTTAGCCCTCAACTCCAAAAGACTAATAGTCAAGTAACAAAAAACAAAACAAAAAAAAGGGGGGGGGATAAAAACATAAAAGGCAGTATTACCTGTTTGAAAATAGGAGATGTGTGAAGCCCTCCATGAGACCTCATGTGACCATTGAGGGCTGGTAAACTCTTAAATTCCTTCAAGCATACAGAGCATGTTAGTTTGCTCTTTGATTCAGGTCTCTCAGTATAAATTTCTTTATCAGGACCACCGCTGTTGCCAGGAAGAAAAAAAGAAAGCAGATATTATTTTCTTAAGAATGTTTCAAAGCATATTATAGTTTTATCACATGCAATCCTTTCATAAAATTCCAGAATCAGAACTGGAATGCAGGACAGAGATGTATGGCAATCTAGTCCAGGGATTCCCAACCTTTGGCCCACAGGCCGGATGTGGCCCACAACACCATTTCATTGTGGCTCCCCCACTGTCTCCATCACACCAGTAAGTGCCATGTGGTGGAGAAAGGCAAAATGGCCATCTGGCCCCCAAAGCTCTCTGAGGGAGTGTGACCCAGGCCCCAGCTTGGAAAGGTTGAGAACTCCTCATCTTGTCAAAGGCAATTTTACCTCAACTGTTTGGTCACCATTCAGCACTGAAATTAATGAGGCACGTTTCAAAGAATTTGGGCTTAAAATTAGGATATAAATATATAGCAAAACTTCTGTGGAGCACTAAACTGTCCCCTAAACCTGCCAATGCTGTGTAGATTTGCTTGGATGCTAACTTAGTGGAAAGATCCCTTTGAGTAAACAAAGATAGCACCCTTCATACAGGTGAAACTCAGAAAATTAGAATGTCATGCAAATGTTCATTCAGTTCAGTAATGCAACTTAAAAGGTGAAACAAATATATGAGATAGACTCATTACATGCAAAGCAAGATAGTTCAAGCCTTACTTTGTTATAATATTGATGCGTATGTTTTAAAATTTATGAAAAAAAAACCAAAAAAACCCCAATCTCATGTACCCCATAATCATCACATAATCTCATGTATGCCATGATCATCACAATTATAATGAATTAAGGCATGACATATCTTGCTTTGCATGTAGTGAGTCTATCTCATACATTTGTTTCACCTTTTAAGTGAAATGAACGAACATTTGCACGATATTCTAATTTTCTGAGTTTCACCTGTAAATCAATCCACATGATAATCTGGGTTGTGCTGCTGACCCAATGGGAACATCAACTTGCCACTTGGGGGGCAGACCTGCACTGACCACAATTCAAAAGTGTTACTCTACTGCCAGCACAGTTCCCTTAAGCAAGTTCTGAAAGGCTGAGAAACTCTCTGGGGCAGATTTTTAAATGACGCAAGAAGTCTGGTGAAGGGCGGAGAAAGAAGTCCTATTGCACCAGCTGTTGGCCACTACTATACAACAATAGGTTTAGGCCAATGATGGAGAACATCTGCACCACCAACACCTACATATGACGAGCTGCCCAGTGGTCTCAATTATGTGGAAACATAAGTTTTTTTTTACATATGACACTGACAATTATAGGCTACCAGAAAGGTCAGTCTTCCTCATATATGCTATTCTCTCTGGTTTGAGTCGGTGGAAAGACATTTGAAATACAGTAGTCCTAATTCGGGTAAACACAGGGTTTCCCCCCTGGCCATGCCCACCATACCACGCCCAGAATAGGTAGTAATTTTTTTTAATCCCACCACCGGGGGGGGGGGGCATTATCAGGTGGAACTGGGAAAGACGATGGAGGTATTTCCGTTCACCTGCCTACTTTTAGACAGGCAACAGAGGTGAGCAGATATGTGTTTTTGGACTGTAAATTCCCAGATTTCTACCTGGGAATTCTTAAGAGTGGCAGAAATATTCAGAGGGGTGCTACCTGCTGAAGTGTGAGGGTTGTAGTTAAACACACACACCCCAACCAAACACACACAAAATAGTACACCCTTTACCAAAACTATTAGTTGGGGAAGGTAAAAAGTGCATGTGATGTTTCCATGTTCTCGTCTAGAAGATTCCACTATATGGGTGGTATGATGCAGAAGGAACTTGGTAAAGGACACAATTTTTGAGACATGACTATACCTTTGTTCAGGAGAAACTGACTGCAGCCTGCCATCAGTCAGTTCAATCTGTGAGAGAGAAGAGATATTCAAGTGTGTCAGTAGTATCCTGAAGAAATATCTGTGTACAGTGTGTATGTGCACACAGGCACACACTCAGACATGATTTCTTCTCTTTAGGGCATTCACACAACTTTATACATCCATAAACATTTGCACAAGTAACAAAAGCACATTTTCTAGCTATGCCCCTCTACACCAACACACCAAGCCACCCTCTAAACTGGTCAACTGAACACTGGGTGCCAGTATGAAAGTTCAGTGCTTTAAAAGTCCAAAATTTAGCAGCCTATGGAAAATTAGGGTAGGTAGGATGAGGAACAGGAAAAGAGGGAGACAGTATGAAATAGACTGTCTTGGAAGAAGAAATTGAATAGGAACACTGCAAACTGTTGTTGCAGGTCTCTTCATTGTATGAGTATACCAGGGAGATATCTAGAAGATTTTTCAAAGAGAATCCAATACTGTACTGTACTTGTCTCTCCCCTTGTGGATGAGTTTGGCCTCAACAAACAGAGACCATATGGCAACAATGAATGTCTGAAAGCTGAATGTAAAGAAAAGCTGCTGTGAAACCACAACCTCATGGCATCTCCACAAAGTATATGTCCTCTGTCAATTCAAGAGTTTGCAACAGTATTTTTCTAAAATAATTCATCTCCATTACTCATTACACAGTTTGACATGTAACTTATTTGTTACTTGTTGTAATGTGAGAAAGCAATTCATTATGTTACTTGTTCCACTGGCTATGTTTTTGTTAAATTCCATTACTGTCGTAGGAGGAGAATTAGAATTGATATATCAATGCTGTAAGAATTGAAAAGTTGATGCCACATTGTCTGTAGAACATACTTCAAAAATAACGTTTGAAGAAAATTGCCTAACATTTCCCATCAAATTAGTAAAGTAACTCCAGTCTTACATTTTACGATACTTTTGAAATGAAACTTCATTGTACTTTAATGTATGAAGTGCACAGGGATTTGAGAGCAAACAGGGTCAAAACCCACCACTAACGTGTCTAGTCATGCCTGCCACATGACCACGGAAACATCTGCAGAAGCAGACAACGCTGGCTCTTCGGCTTTGAAACAGAAATGAGCACTGAACCTTAGAGTCGGATACGATTGGCTTTCGAGCAAGGGAAACCTTTACCTTTACCTATTTCCCACTATCCAAGAATATCTGCAGAAAAGTTTCAAGTTGGGAGCAAAGCTACATAATGGTATACTGTAATTTGTGCATACAGCCACTACGACACAGGGGCTGAATCCTGTTGATCAACACAGTAATTCACAACTACGCTCATCGAACCAACGGGATTAATGGAGGAAATATCAAACCTAAACCCACTGATTCAATGGGCCCAATTCATGCTGAGCAACAGGATTTCAGCCAGTGTGTCCATCTGAGTATATTAAAATCATAAACTTAGGGTTCCAGTGGACAAGAGCCCCTTTCTACAGACATTCCCATTGCTACCTGAGTAAATAATAACCAATAGACAGTTATGTCAACAGCCAAATTCCATGGCATCCTTTGCTGAACAATTCAGCTTCAGAATCCTTATCAGTGCAGGCTAGAAATCCTGACTGAGAGCCACTTCACAGTTTGTTCCCAAAACCTAGCTATTAGAAGGAAAGCAGCACAGAACACATTTATGTACCTGAGGCCACACTCCGTCAGGGGACAATTCCTGAGGCAATCTGTCGTTCATGATGCCACTCGCAACAGGTAAAAGAGACTGGTGAGGGAGACCACTGCCAACCGAGTTTATGCCCATTTGTGTTTCACCATCCGCCCCCTCTGCTCCAGGGAGTCCAAACTGGGAGTCCATCAGAGCCTGATCCTTGTCATCATTCTGGAAGTGATCTAGCTGCCTGGCATCTCCGGTTGGCTGTTGCGGCTGCTGCTGCTGCTGCAACATGTTTTGTGGGTACATCTGTCTGAACGTCTGTCGTTGATCCTGATAGAAATACTGAGGAACAGCTCCCAGCTGGACAAGCTGCATAGAAGGTCCCCGTTCTTGGGAGAACGGGTGAGCCTCCTGGAGAGGCTTCTGCTCAGGATCTCTGTGATAGGGAGGAAGTTGTATCTGCATTTGTTGTTGTTGCTGCTGCTGCTGTAACTGTTGCATCACAGGCTGCACTGAATAATACTGAGCTGCTTGCAATGAACATTGCCTTTGCTGCTGCTGCATCTCATGCATCAAGAGCCTGTGCTGACTTTGGTGAGGGGAATGGTCCTGCAGATAGTATTGATCCTGCTGCAGCTGCTGGGAGAGTAAGTGCTGAGAATGCATGTGCTGCAAGTGGGCTTGTCCTTGATGCATTGCAGAATGCATCTGCAAATGGGCTAAATGTTGATTGTCGTAATAGAGAGGCTGCTGTTGCTGCATCAAGTGCATGTGCTGCTTTTGCTGGGCATTCGTGAACCCTTGATGGACTTGTGATGGCACCTGCTGGTATCTTTGTACCGGATGTGACTCCACCGCCGGTTTCTGAGACAGCAGTTGTCGAAGTGCACTGTCGTTGGCGTTTTCCATCGCCAAAGGCTGAGACTGAACAACCTGAGAGACATTGTTGACTTGGATTCGTAAATTCTGGTTAGCAAACACTTGGGCAAATGAATCTAACTTATGCAAAGCACCACTAGTCATTTTCTGCAACCTGACTTCATTAGACTGGGGAGAGAGATGTTCATATCCATCTGGAGGTTCTCCTTGTGCTGGTGGGCTCCACATGACATTCTGGTTGTTCCTTATCAGCAGGTGGTTCCCTGATCCCAAATGGTTCCAGCTGGCCTGCCTAGGTGAATCCATCAAACCAACAGATTTAGACACAACATTATCATGAGAAAATGAAGGGGAGAGGGAAGAATCCTGAGATGAATCCAGGGCTGAAGTTCCATAGCTATGGTTTAAAGGTGCAAGAGAATTTAGGTGCTGTTGCTGGTAATATATGTTTTCACCATCGCTGTGGTTTGTTTTGTATATCTGCTGATCTCCCATTTTCAGTACTTTTTCTCTCAACAACCATTTAAAACCGGCCAAAAAACGGTGAACTGTAATCTCTCAGAATTCTTTGGGATACAAAATGAAAGACGTTTTATTCTTTTGACTGGTCTGCTTGCCCTACAGAATCGAATTCTTCATCAACGGCCATTCCACTTTCCACCCTGAGGTGTTCCACAAAAGGCCTTAAGTCTTTGATGTCAAACAAGACAAGATACATGCTTGTTCCAGGTACCTGAAAAGGAAAAGAGAGAAACTATGTAACTGTTTCTGGTCTATGTGTCTTTACCAGGTTTCTTTGGACAAAGTTACAACAATGCAAAATTGAAAAATAACATTGGGAAAAGGTAATATTTCACACAGTTGTGTTTACGTGTCAGAGATTATTCTGGGTTGAAAGGATTTTTTGCAAGGGATGTCTGAAAGTGGCTCCTTTCATGTTCCCTATCTTGCAGCTCTCGGGGAATCAAACCCCATTCTTTCGCTTTCCAAGCACAGTGCTTTTACCCACTGAGCCACCAGGGAGCTGCATATGTCACACTGACAATCACACCGTGCCTTCCTCACAAAACATCAAAACTGTTTCAGCAAGAGTTTGCAGAAGAGAAGTGACTGGGCATGTCTTTCTGTATGGACAGCTCAATTGAAATATAAAGCTTTTTTTTAAAAAAAAAACTAAATTTGGGGGTGGGGGTGGGTACACATCCTTTGGAAAGAATATGAGCCAAAATGCTATTGCTGCCCTAGCCTGGAAAAGGCTAAACCCTGTGAGAAGGAGAGAGGGATGTGAGAAGGATATGATTGATATCCCATAGCTGCATTTGAAAGGTTCCCCGTTTTGCATTTTGATTGGATGGTGAGTGATTTGGGGGCTACAAACCTCCATGCATACATGTGCACACCCACCCTCTGCTTGTGCAAGTCTCCAATTGTGTCCAGTTTTTCCCACTACTTGTGTGTGTGTTGGGGGGGATCATTACAGATTTTGAAAAGGACTTGAAGCCCCAGGACTAGAAGAATGCTGCATTTGGACCACTCTTATTTTGAATTATATGGGGAGATAAACATGAAAAAACAGTCTCTACCCTTATGAATCTATCCAGGTCTTGAGTAAGTTTCTATATAGGTTTATATTTGAAAGCAAGGAATTTCAGTTTAACTACAGATCTTGAAGCTTCCAAATCCAGACAGAATTATTTCTGGACTTCCAGATATCCCTCACCCTGCTTCTGTTCGATACTGTCCAGCCTGATAAGGAGCTCTTCTGTTTATATTTTAGAGTAGCTCAATAAAGAAGTTATCCACCTTTGTTTCTGAAAACTAAACATGGCCTACATGGCAAGTTTCTTCTTTGTAAGGCTATTTCAGTCTCATTGTAATTCTGGAATGACCTCCCAATGAGAATTACTTCTTTCTTTCTCCTTGCCCCTTTCAGATAGTCCCTAAAACTTTCTTTCAATCTGACCTTGTATAAGAGGATAGATTTATTTATTTATTCAATCTGCACCCTGACTTTCTCAGAAAAACAGGGGGACACCTTTGCTCCACATTTATTGAACAAGATACTAGCTAAAGACTAAAACACAATTAGATAAATTTAAGAGTTTTTTTTAAAAAACAGAATAAATAAAAATAATAATTTATCTGATAAAAAGCCCCCTTCCTCAGCAACTGGTTTGTTCCCAAAATCCTGCCTGCATTTAAAAAATACCCTTGTTTGGCAGAGAGATAAAATATATTAACAAAGAACTTGTCCTTCCTTGGAATGGAGATCTGCCTTTTAAATCACAATAAAATGTTTGATAACATTGTATGTTGGATAAGCTGCTCTGTTGCTCTTTGAGTTTTAATTTTATATATTGGTCTTATTTTTACTATGTGTCCATATTTATATCAAACTGATTTAGAAAATATTTTGTTTTCAAAGTTCACCGCAGAGATGCCTAAAATAAAGCAAAAATGCAGGAAATCAACCTTTCTGAAAATGAGTTTCCTAGTTGTCCTAGAGGCCATGCAAGCTCATTTACCCACTCTCTCCCCCGCACCCATTTAACAGGTACATATACACCCAATGCCCACCATGCCTGAACAAGGCCAATATGCTAAGTAACCAGAATACTGTATGTTACTTCTGCTTCTCGCCATCATGTTTTGCCAAAAAAACAAACGCAAGAATGTTTTGTTTTCCTCCAGTACATTACATTGGCTAGGAAAAAAAGTAAACAATGGGGGAAAGGCAATAGATTTGTTGGCACTGCTTTTTCTGCAGATAAAATTTACTTGTTTAATACAAAACAATAACAAAAGCACTATATACCTATACTGTGGATGGAGCAGAGGGACTTATTTACATTTAATTCTGTGTAGATTCTCCAACAAAATATGACTCTGGAGTCCCATCCTGGTACATGACAATTACATTTAATCTGTACTCTTTATATCAGGGGTTCCCAACGTTTTTGTGCTGTGGGCTGGACCACACACACCCCGGACAGCTGAGCAGGCTGGTCATGTAGTTCCTTCCGCCGTAAATAATGCCATAAAACGCATCCGTGGCTGTCATAAACACATTTACAATAGTCACGAATGCATTTACGGCAATGTTTACGGCAGGCACGGGTGCATTTATGCATGAGTGGGCACATTTTACAGCTGTCATAAACATGTCCACTTCCAGTAGTGGTAAGGGTGATGGCAAGCCACATGAAATGGTGCCGTGAGCCGGGTCTGGTCCGTCTCACGGGCCATAGTTTGGCCATCCCTGCTTTATATGATCAAGATTTTTTTAAAATGGTAGACATAGCCTTGCCTAATACAAGAAATCTCTAACTTACAACTGCCCACTTCACAATAAGTGAAGAGTACGATTGTGTCTATTTATCTTTTTGGTGTGTTGTTTTTTTGGGGGGTTGCAATTTTTTTTTAAAAAAATTGGTCCAGTCGGGACCTTTTTTAAAAAAAATTCCAATGCATTCCTATGGGGAAATGTGCTTCGGTTTACGGTTTTTCTGGTTTACGATGAAGGCTGTTGGAACGGACCAAAATTGTAAACCAGGGTTTTACTGTACTAGATGCTGGAGTGCATGGAAGACTGTTACCTTTCCTGCCAAAGATGTACCTATTTATCTACTTGCATTTACTTGCTTTCAAACTGCTAGGTTGTCAGGAGCTGGGACAAACAACAGGAGCAAACTTTGTCATGCAGTACTTGGGTCTCATACTGCTGACCTTCTGATCATGAAGCTCAGTGTCTTAACCACTAAGCCACTATGGCCCAATCTTGTCCCTTGCAGAGGACCAAACAGCAAACTAAAGACAAGTGTAGATGACCGCTGAGCCAAGAAAGAAAATAGGATTCACCTTATAACAGCTTGCTTTATAATTGTCATCATGAAACCAACCAGGTTGGAAAAACAGTGGCCTGTGTGTTCTTACAAAGTTTTTTGCAGTTTTTAAATTATATACATGTTGAACACTTTTCACGAACACAAGAACGCTTTCACATGTTAAAAAAGAAAAATTCCCTCAGAACGTTTGGAGAAGTGTGAACTTTAAACTATGCTTAGATTTCAATTATTGAATGGATTTCTCCCTAATCTCTGCAAAAGAGAAATAGCACATCAGCATCAATACCCTTACCAAATAAAAACTCATCAAAAGAACTTTGAGAATTCTGATTTAAAAAAGTTACAACCCTGATGTTGGATTAAATATAGTTGAGAACTGTGGAGGGGGAAACCCTGTTTTAATATCTTCTCATTAAATTTTTGAAAGTAATACTGCTCATTTTCTCAAGAGACCCATTACAAAAGCCAGAAAGAAGAGATTTTTCAAAGGCGGGTAAATGAATCCAGAAAACTCTATAATTATATACTGAGAATTAGGTCTTTTAAAAATAAATGTAATTATTATAATCGAGGATAACTATTTTAATTTTTAACTAATTGCATTTATTCAATTTAGTGCTAAAGACAGATATTCTTACAGCCATAATTATTCTCAAAGAAATAAAGTGATCCTCTTCTATAAATGTCTATGGTTATCTTTTGGCTAGGTTACTTTATGAATTCTCTCCCTCCCCCAATATACTTCAAATAATTCTCTCTGCTGGGAGTAATGCATTAAAATAGAGATGTTCAGAGTACTACTTCAAAATGATGATGCTACATCAAAGAATAATCAAATAATTTTGGGAAAATATCAAGATCGTCGTATAAAATATCTAACAGTAACAGTAATAGATGACCAAAATTAATGACAAGATTGCAGCACCTTCCCTAAAAGAAAAGATGAAAGTCAGGGGGAGAGGGAAGAGATCTAATTGGGGGGGAGGGGGGGAGAGACATGACTATGGAGAAAAGCATAGAGCCTGATAAAATTATACCTAGAATGAAGCATGTGTGACATAAAGATAAGATTATTGAAGACCTGGGTTCAAAACCTCACACTGCTGTGAAACTCACTGGGCACCTGTTACACTCCCTCAGCCTGACCTAACTTACAGGGTTGTTATGAGGATAAACTGGGGGGCCAGAGAGTCACATATGCTACCTTGAACTCAGTGGAGGAAAAGTGGCATATAAATAAATGCATACATTCTGAAAATAAACATAGAAAACAGTCATGTGAAATCACTGTTTCCTCTAAGTCAGCATTGCCCCCAAATGATTGACAGGAGATGTCAAAGAAAAGCTAGTAGCCATTTTCTCCAGCCCTGGTGGGAAATGATCAGAGACTGATGAAAGGATATATATGGTCCTTCACAAATCTATTCAAAGCCAGAGTACCAAATATACTATTCTGTAATATCTTGCTATGAGAGCTGGGCCATAAGGAAGGTAGAAGAATAGACGACTTTGAACTATTGTGCTGGAGAAGACTCTTGAGAGTCCCCTTGATTGCAAGGGGATCAAATCAGTCCATTCTGAAGGAAATCAACCCTGACTGCTCCTTGGAAGGACAAATACTGAAGCTGAGCCTCAAGTACTTTGGCCACCAAATGAGAAGAGAGGACTCGCCTGAGAAGGCCCTGATGCTAGGAAAGATCGAAGGCAAAAGGAGAAGGAGGCGGCAGAGAATGAGATGGCTAGATGGCATCAATGATGCAGTGAACATAGGTTTGGGTGGACTACGGAGGATGGCAGATGACAGAGGACCCTGGCGGGCTGTACTCGACTGTACAACTGAACAACAACAAATATTTTCAGGTATAATGCTTCCTGGAAAATTGAGAGAACTGTAGTACAAAAAAGCAACTTCTCCCATCTGTGCTCCAAACAAACAAATGGGTAATTAATGCATGATTTCAAAAGTACAGGACATGATGGTGGTTTCCATCTTAGGTGATTTTAAAAAAATCATAACAACAGTAAAAGGCTTTTTGGTTCGTCACCCCACTCCACCCCTCCATGAAGCATTAGCTTTCTGTTATGTATGTACAATGTTGCTTTAAGAGATGTTGCCTTGAAATGCATGAATGTAACCTGACCACAATTACAATGTAGCCCAGCTGTAAAGGAACGCGAGTTAGCTGTCCATAGGGGACAGCTGCGAGCGTTCACCTCACATGGTTCACATCCCCCAAATCACCAACAGCCGCGGGAGCTTTCCCGCCTCCTCAAAGAACTACAGAAGAGAGGCGTGACCCAGACGATGTCACACCGGTAGCAGCCAATGAGCTACCGTGCAGCCAGATTCAAATGTATTGTGTGACTGTATATAATGTGAGATATCTCCGCCATTACCACATGTTCACACTGACCATCAATGAATAAACCTGTGTTAGTCCTTCCTGCGACTCCTTCTTTGTCTTCCGTGCAAGACACTAAATTGGCGACGAGGATGGGATCGATGGCGAATCCCAAAGTCAAGCCGTACCAGTTCGATGTCAGTGAGCCCGAACAATGGGAGCTCTACGAGTGCCAGTTTCGGCATGCAATGGAAGCCGCAGGCATCGACGCCGCCGCGAAAATGCGCTCCCACTTCCTGGCTCAGGTGGGGCTGGCCACGCTGCGGATCCTGATGACCCTGGTGGCCCCCCGGAAGGTGGATGAGGTGCCCATTGACCGTATCCTGGAGAGGCTGCGTGAGCACTTCCAGCCGCCCGTCTCGATCTTCCCAGCCCGGGTCGCGTTCCACAGGCGAGACCAGCGACCGGGCGAATCCGTGTCCGCCTACGTGGCGGCCCTCAGGCTTGCAGCGGTGCATTGCCAGTGGGACGACCTGGACCAGGCCCTCCGTGACCGCATGCTGTGTGGTTTGAGGGACGAGGAGCTTCAGAGGAGGCTCATGACCCGCGACCATCGCCTCACGTTCAACGAGGTACTGCGGGAGGCCCAAGCAGCCGGGGAGGCCAGGAGCGGTGTCTGGCTTTTCAAGTCTCGAGGGGCCACGTCCGAGAGGGCCAAGTCACCAGTGCAGGCGGCCCGGCGGACACCAGCGAAGACGGACTGGGGGCCCCCAAGCCGCCCGCCGCCACTCCAACGTCATCCGAGGAGTCATCCACGACAGTGGACCCCTACTCCAGCGAGGATGACGACGTCCAGAGGATCAAGAAGCGAGGTGAGAAGCGGCAGACCCGAGAACGACAGGACCGCCGCTGCGACGGTTGTGGGGCAGCCCACGACCGCACGAGGTGCCCGTTCCGGAAGGCCGAGTGCCACAACTGCGGCCGAAAGGGGCACATCGCCCGAGTCGAGGACAAGGGCAGTTCCAGCCATCCCCAGATGCACCAACGAAAGGCGGCCGGCACCAGGAAGGTCTCGGCCGGCCACAGCGAGGAAGGCGTGAACCGCGTGGGCCTGGAGCACCGGCGGTTCTTCATAGAGGTACTGTTGCAGGGGGTCCCAGTGAGGATGGAGATAGACTCGGGGTCTTCTTATTCCATCCTGTCCCAAAAAGAGTTTATGCGCATTCCCCCAGAGAAGCGGCCCAAACTGCGGGCCATGAGATCCAATCTACGGGACATGCAGGGAAATGGGATCCCAGTGTTGGGGGTGGGGAACTTCAAGGTGAAGTTCAAGAACTACTCCGAGAAACTGCCCCTAGTGGTCCTTAAAGGGGGGAGGTGCTGCCTTTTGGGAACGCAGTGGTTTGCTCCCCTGGGGATCGAACTGTCCGGCATTAACGCCATCGAGACTGACCCAATGCGGGACGTGTGCAACGCACACCCGGACGTTTTCAAGAAGGGGCTCGGGAAATACAAGGGGCTCCCGGTTTCCTTTGAGCTGGACCCAGAAATCCGGCCCATCCGCCTCAAGCCAAGGAGAGTGCCCTTCGCCCTCAAGGACAAGACTGAGGTGGAACTGGACAAATTGGTGGGGCAGGGGATTTTGGTTCCAGTTGACTCGGCGGAGTGGGAAACGCCGATTGTTACAGCCCTCAAGTCAAATGGGGAGGTTAGGATTTGTGCGGACTATAAATTTACGATAAATAAGGCCATTCGGCCAAATGCATACCCAGTGCCCGTGGTCAGCCACTTGCTGGCCACGTTACATGGGGGGAGGTGTTTCGCCAAGCTGGATCTGGCCCAGGCGTACCAGCAGCTCTCTGTAACCCCGGCTGCTGCCGCCGCGCAAACAATCGTAACGCACAAGGGGGCGTTTAAGGTAACGCGCCTTCAGTTTGGCGTGAATTCGGCCCCCGGAATTTTCCAGTCCCTCGTGGAACACCTTTTAAAGGGGCTTCCAGGCGTCCTCCCCTACTTCGACGATGTGTTGATAACAGCGGGGAGCGAATTAGAGCTGGCAAAGAGGCTAGATGGGGTCCTCTCAGTGTTCGAGAGGGCAGGACTTCGATTGAGGAGGGACAAGTGCGTATTCTTTGCAAGGGAGGTAGAGTTTCTAGGGTTTAAGGTAACCCCGGACGGGATCAAACCCTCCGAGTCCAAGGTAGCGGCCGTGAGAAACGCCCCTCGCCCCACCGCGAAACCGGAGCTGCAGTCATTCCTAGGGCTCCTAAATTTCTATCACTCCTTCCTGCCTCGGAAGGCATCGGTCGCGGAGCCACTGCACGCGTTACTTAAGAAGGATGCGGTTTGGCGGTGGGGGGACAAGCAGGAGAGAGCATTCAAAGAGCTTAAGTCACTCCTGTCTTCGGATGCTGTCCTGACCCATTTCGATCCGAAAAAACCAGTGGTGCTAGTCTGTGATGCGTCCCCGGTGGGGGTGGGGGCGGTCCTGTGCCACGTGTTGGAGAGGTGGCGTACTACTCAAGGTCCCTCTTGAAAGCCGAGCGCAATTACGCGCAAACAGATAGGGAGGCCCTAGCCATAATCGCGGGAACAAAGAAGTTCCACGATTTCCTATACGGCCGCGAGTTTACGGTAGTGACGGATCACAAGCAGCTTCTGGGGATCTTCACTACCGGCAAACCAACCCCGCAAATTCTATCCCCCAGGATGCTGCGTTGGGCAATTTTTCTCAACGCCTACCAGTATGAGCTGGTCTATCGCCCAGGGAAGGAGATCTCCCATGCGGACGCTCTGTCCCGATCCCCTCTCCCTAGCTTAGGGGACCCCACGTGCGAGGTAGAGCAGGAACACCAGGTCCTGCTGATTGAGTCTCTCGACTCACCCCCAATTGTGCCGGCCGACCTCGCCAAGGCCACGGCGGCCGACAAGATCCTGGCCCAAGTTAGTTCCTGGGTTAGAAAAGGGTGGCCCACCTCTCCCCCCGAGGAACATTTCAAGCCGTTTTTCAGGCGCAGAGTAGAGCTTTCTCTGGAAAGGGGCTGCTTGCTCTGGGGCCAGCGGGTGGTTATCCCAGAGAAGCTGAGGGCCAAGGTGCTGAGGCTACTGCACACCAGGCACCCCGGGATCGTGCGCTCCAAGGCTCTGGCCAGGAGTTTCTTTTGGTGGCCCCAGATAGACGGAGACATAGAGCGTTTAGTGGGCACGTGTGAGAGCTGCCAGAGCTCTCGGCCCGAGGATTCCCGGTTGCCCCATAGGGAATGGGATACGGCCCGCGGGCCATGGTCCCGGATTCATGTTGACTTCGCTGGCCCTTTCCGCGGGTCCATGTTTCTACTGGTAGTCGACTCCTACTCCAAGTGGTTGGAGGTAATTCCCATGAATAGCACTTCCTCTGCCGCAACCATTAAACAGTTGCGCAAGCTTTTTGCCTGCTTCGGCCTGCCAGACGTCCTTGTGAGCGATAACGCTAGTACCTTCACATCGGCAGAGTTCAAGACGTTTATGGAGAGGAACGCCGTCAGGCACATAACCGCTGCCCCGTTCCACCCGGCCACAAACGGTCAGGTAGAGCGCCAAGTGCACACTACGAAAGACGCACTGCGGCGCATGGGTCCCGGTGAGTTGAACTTGCATCTGTGCCAGTTCCTCATCTGCTACAGGACAACCCCCTTAGCGTCAGGTTTTTCCCCAGCCGAACTCCTCATGAGGAGGCGTCCGGTAACACTTTTTGACCGGATGGATCCGTCCAGGGTGGAGGATGAAGGGAGAAATATAAGCATAGGGGGAGAGAGCTCTAAAAGTTTTTCGGTAGGGGACCCGGTTCACTGCAGGAACTACGCGGCCTCGGGGCCAGCGTGGGTACCAGGGACAATCGTTGAGCAAACGGGGCCGGTATCCTACAGGGTCGAGACTAGTTCAGGTCTACTCTGGAGAAGGCACGCCGACCAACTCAGAAGGCGAGTCACCGGGGAGGGGGAATCAGCGTTAGGGTCCTCCCCCACCCGCATTACCCAAGGGGGAGACACAGAGGAGGATACTTTGAAAGAGAGGGATCAGTTTGACGATGATTATGAGTTGCAGTACCAGGGGGGTGTAGCGGAGTGGTCCCCCACCCGTCCTAGCGAGAAGAGGGGTTTCAGTTCAGCCCCTGGTACTTCCAGCCCCCCTAGCCGTTTTGTGTTAGAGTATACCATAGCTCCTGCTCCCCGGAGACCAACACCCCCAAGACAGGCAACAGGGGCGAGTCCGCCCACCACAGTCTCTAGAACGCCCGGACAGGCAGCGGGGGGTGGCGAGGCCACGAGGGCCTCTTCGTCGGTCCCGAGATTCGTACTGGGGGGGTCCCCAAACTCCTCAAACGGTAGGCAGGGATTCACTTCCCAACTATTCATTCCATTCCCGTCCCCCAATGCAAGGTTACCACAGACGCCACACCGAGCCACTAATGAGTCCCCCCTTTCCATTGCAGGGCAGGACTCCGCGGAACCAGGAGCCGCCGGCTCCCCTGTGTTAAGTCAAGCGGCCGCACGCCCAAGGCGCACGTGCGGCAAGCCACAATGGTTGAGGGACTTCATCCCATCCTAGGGGGGAGGGATGTTATGTATGTACAATGTTGCTTTAAGAGATGTTGCCTTGAAATGCATGAATGTAACCTGACCACAATTACAATGTAGCCCAGCTGTAAAGGAACGCGAGTTAGCTGTCCATAGGGGGCAGCTGCTAGCGTTCACCTCACATGGTTCACATCCCCCAAATCACCAACAGCCGCGGGAACTTTCCCGCCTCCTCAAAGAACTACAGAAGAGAGGCGTGACCCGGACGATGTCACGCTGGTAGCAGCCAATGAGCTACCGTGCAGCCAGATTCAAATGTATTGTGTGACTGTATATAATGTGAGATATCTCCGCCATTACCACATGTTCATACTGACCATCAATGAATAAACCTGTGTTAGTCCTTCCTGCGACTCCTTCTTTGTCTTCCGTGCAAGACACTAAACTTTCCTTGTTCTATATGCATTTCTAAGACTTTTACCTGACAAGAAGACATTATGCTTGAAGAAGAGATTTTGGATCTCAAAAGCTTGCAACGTTTTAATTTTCAGTGATCCAATAAAGGTATTGCATTCCTCCTGCATTTTTTGTAACATACAGTACCGTATTTACCTGCGTATAAGACACATTGGAGTATAAGACACACCCCATTATTACCAAAATTGCCCACTATAAGCCACTATATACAGTACAAGACACACTCCATTTTCCCAGTGTATTCTAAGGGGGGGGAGGAGTGGGTCTTATATCCCAGCAAATACAGTATTTCCAGTTTTCAAACTTCCCTCCTGTACATGGAGCTCAATGAGCCTTTATTATAATGTCATGATGTTGTGTGTTTCCTTACCACCACTACCAACAACAGAGAGAAGCAAGGGGTGATGTAATGTATCCTACAATGTATTATCCAACACACAGCAAAGACCAAGCCTGGTATGACATTAAATGGGCCTTTGAATTTGACACTCAAGATCTTCTCAGGTCAACAAACAGCTGTTGTTTGGAAAAGCAGCTTCGAAAAGTCACAAATGCAGCAAGTGTAGAAGGAGAGTTTAATCTTTTTCTCCCATTTTGAAGAAAATCAACTCTTCTTTCTTTGTAGTAGAAGAAAATCGGCCAATGCCCCTTGTTGCTCACACAGAATTCTTAAAAATTAATAGTGAGATTAATAATAACAATAATTCTTCATACAGTGAAACCTCAGTTAACAAATGGCTTGGTTAACATAAAATCACATAACAAAAGGAAATCCATAGAAAAAATGCCTCGGTTTACAGAATTTTCCCCGGAATGGATTAATTGGTTTTCAATGCATTCCTATGGGAAACCACATATCGGTTAAAGTATTATGGTTTCCAATGCATTCCTATGGGAAATTAAGTTAAATTAATGTTCGCTGTAAGAAATGTCCCAGAGAACGCATTAATTACATTAACCAAGGCTCCACTGTATTCAGAGTCCCATTTACTCCTATAGATTAGAAAACAAAAGGGTAGGTTTATGGTTGCTAGAGGAAGAAGTGAAAATGAAACCTCTTGGGCAACCTGGACTAATGAAACTTAAATTCCTAAAATACTCTGTCACCAAGGGTAATGAGGGCAGAGAATTACGGTAAGTGTCTCCTGACTGGGGATACCATGGGACTATGGTATTCATATTGATTGTAATGGAGTTCCAGATATCCAGAAATTCTGAACATTTAAAATTCCGAATCTGAAAGGTTATAATTCTGAATCTTTTGTGTTCAGGAATTGGAGACCAGAAGCATTGAAAGTGAAATACAGCTCTTTATTTGGAGGGTCTGAACACAACTTGGATGGGGCAAAACACGGACTTTTATACATATACAGAAAGATACAGTTACAACAAAGAACAATGCCGATTGGTCAATCAACCTATGTACACTTCTTAATCCCTTCTTTTGCATGAAAGAGATATATAGCGGACCTGTCACTTTTCAAATAGCGCGCTCTCTGAAATCTCGCAAGACTTCACGATTTGCCGAGATGTCGCAGCTGTCAAACAGAGATGCTGTTTGACAGCAGTTTAGGTGGGAACTCGGCGGTTTGAATCCTGACAGTTACAATACACACAGTTATCATACATAACATTCCTCCCCCTAGGTATAGCATTTAACGAGGATGGTGGTCTGGTTTCCCTTTTGGGTCGGACACTCGGTTGAGCCAGCTCGGAGGCTTGTAGGATGGGCAATCCGGCTGGAGTGAGAGTTTGATTAGAGGGAGAGGACAGAAAACTTAAATCATAGCCCTGTTTGTCATTTGGAGGAGAAGGGGATCGCTCTAAATTAAAGTCTAACTAGCATATTTTGCCCGGCGGTGCCGTGCTTTTTAAAATTGTGTTGGATAGTAAAGGGTTTCGTTTTTTTTTCTTGAACCAATGGTCCTGGGCTGTTTTAAATAGTGTTGTAAGGTTTTGTGGTTTTGTGGCTTCGAGGCGCTGCGTCCGCCTGCGGCAGACTTGCGCTCCCAGTGTTTGGTTTTTTTTTGTTTTTTTGCGCGCCAGCTTCCTCAGTGCCGGGCTCTTTAAATTGGTTTTTGAAGGTTTTTGTTTTATGTTTATGCAAATTTTATTTTATTTTAATTTATTTAATGTAAATTATAATTTTTTTAGTTTAAAATTTAATTTTGGTTTTTTAAATCTTTATTTTTATGTATTTTTTATTTTTTGTTTTGGTTTTTTGAGTGAAAAGTGATTTCTGGTTTTTTTGGTATTTTTTGAGATTAGTGTGATTATTTTTGAATGTTTTTATAACTTACTAGCAAGGGTTGCCCAGCGTTGCCGGGCTTTTCCCCCCGTGTGTTTTAATAAAAAATGAGCCAATTTTATTTTTGCAATAGTTTTACATTGGAAGGTTAAATTGTGTTAATTTTTTTAAAAAATTGCTTAGTCTGTAATTTTAATTTTTTAAATGTTTATTTATGTAAAATTTGTCTGGCTTGGCTGTTATTAACTGTGATCTGCTTTTTTGGGTTTTTTTGAGGATTAATAAAAGAAGAAAGTATGATATAATTTTTTCAAATTGTTTTATGTAAGCGAGTAATGTTTTAGTTTTTTGAATTTTTTTAATTAGTTGTACCGTAGGTAATAATTTTAATAATGTAAAAGTAAATGTTTTTTACATTCAATGTTTTTAAAATGTGTTTAGATGTTTTGAGTTTAAATTTGAGTTATAACTCAGCACAGGATTTTTTAAAGTTTCTATTGTATTTTATTGACATATATTTGTGATTTGTGTGAAAGTGTGTTTAGTGTAAAAAAAAATTATTTGTTTTTATTGGTGTGACCTTTTGTGTAAAATTGTGAATTTGTGTTTTGTTTGGGGCTGTTGTGTGTTTTTGAATTGTTTTTACTATTGTGGCCAGCAGGTGGTGCTGGTAGGGGTTATTGTATTTTGACTTTTTTTTTCTCTCCTGGCCTCTGGGTGGAGCTTCTTCTGGTAAGTAGGGTCTTTCTTTATTCATTTCTTTTCCAGTCCTGGTGGAGGTAGCACCTCTTTTGGTAAGTTTGCTTGTTTTCTTTCTTTTGTGTGTGTGTGGGCGGGGGGGAGGGAGGGGGGGTTGGAATTTGTATTTTTTGTCTGTTTGTTTTGTTTTTGATTGTGTCTTTGTTTACTTCGTATTGTTTTTGGTGTTTTTGTTTTTGTGTATTTTTGGATGTGTTTGAGTGTTTTTAGTAATTTTTTAAAAATTATTTATTTGGTGGTGGGGAAGGTACGTGGTCATTGGGGGTTAGGAAGGGTGGGCTAGGTGGTGGGGAGGGGGCATGGTCGTTGGGGGTTAGGAAGGGTGGGTTAGGTGGTGGGGAGGGGGGCATGGTCGTTGGGGGTTGGGAAGGGTGGGCTAGGTGGTAGGGAGGGGGCTTTATTGTTTTATGGTGCTTTGTTTGTGTGGAGTCGTGAATGTAGATCGGGGTTTCCCCTTTAATATCAGTGGGTGGGAGGTTGCGACCCCCCTCTCCGCTGGCTCCCCTGGGGTTGGGAGGTTTGTGGGGACAAAAGAGGTATGTCCCCCCAACTCTTCTGGACCCAGTAGACCAGGCAGAGTGGATCGATTCCCTCCCCCTTCCTTAAAACAACTCCGTTTTTAAAGAGAAGAAAAGACGGGGTTGTTTTAAGGAGGGGGGTGGGAATCGATCCCCTCTCCCTGGTGTCCCGAGTCCAGAAGGGTTTGGGAAACATACCCCTTTTGTTCCCACAAACCTCCCAACCCTAGGGTAGCCAGCGGAGAGGGGGATCGCAACCCCCACCCACTGATATTAAAGGGGAAACTCCAGTCGGAACCTTCAGGCGCCGTGGGTGAGGGAAAGAAAGCCGTCTGGTGTGTGTTTGGCTGTTAGGCGGTGAGTTGTTTTTCTTTTTAATTTTTTGGGCGCTGGTTTCCTCAGTGTTCTGCGCGCTCATGGCGCGCAGGACGCTGGGGCTTGTAGTAATGGGTTGGTGCTTTGTGTTTGTGCTGCGTTTTTTTAAAATGCTTTTCTTTTGATTGGCTGCGGCGCGTTTCCGAACGCTGCGCCGTGCGAGAGCCTCTCAGCCTGATTGGCTCTGGCGCGGCACAAGGAATGTTGGGAAGTGAAGTTGTTTCCCTTTCTTCGCGTTTGTGGGGCTGTTGCCCCACTGCCGGTTTTCTCAATCCTTCATTGACCTGCGTACCCAGATCGGCCGTGTGCACGAAGTGTGAGTGCAGGCAAGTAGGGCGAGGTATAGCAACCTATAGCCAGTTCCAACGGTTAACCCTTGGATTTATAGGTTAAGATTTGATTAATTTTGGAATTAATCTTATTAGTTTCAATATTTTTGAATGTTTTTTCTCTTGTGGCCTCTGGGTGGAGGTGGTGAGCTTTTCTTACTCTCTACAATTTTTCTCTTCTGTCCTCTGGGTGTCGCTTCCAGTAAGTATTTTCTTTATTTTCTCATTTGAGTTCCGGTCCTCGTGGATAGAAGACGTCTTATGGTAAGCTCTCTGGGGTGTTTTTTTGGGGGGGTTGAGTTATTTGGGGGGGGGCTGTGTGTTTTTTCTTGTTTGTTTTTGGCTGTTTTTGTGTTTCCTTTTTGGATTTTTGTTTTTGAGTGTTTTTGATTTGTGTTTTTGTGTTTACTTTTTTAGGGGGGGTGGCTTTCTTTCCCGTGGGCCATGCTGGCTGGCCCGTGGGAAGGAAGGGCAGCAGCGGCGGGGGGGGGGGGGGCTTTCCCACGGGCCATGCTGGCTGGCCCGTTGGAAGGAAGGGCAGCAGCGGCGGGGGGTGTTTTCCCACGGGCCATGGTGGCTGGCCCATGGGAAAGAAGGCACTCTCCGAAATCTCACAATACTTTGCGATTTGCCGAGATCTCGCAGCTGTCAAACAGAGACGCCGTTTGACAGCAGTTTAGGCGGGAACTCGGTGGTTTGAATCTTAATAGTTACAATACACACAGTTATCATACATAACAGAATCCCAAACACAATTTTGGTTCTAGTGTACATCCCTAGAAATAATACCTGTTCTAAGAAATCACAAGAGTGTTTTGCTTTCCTCTTTGCAATGCTTTGGTACTCAGGCCTCTTAAATGGGGTTTTCTTTGTGGTACATTTATTAACCAGCCAAACAACATGGACTCTCGTCATGGCTGGGAATGACTGGAGATGCACTGGGTTGGAAAAGGCACTCCTAGCACATTAACTACTCTTGCATTGGATTTCTGTAAAATCAGGGGACTGGCCTTGGTAATAAGAAAAACAGAAAACAAAACCATGCTTTGTTTAACACAAATGTCTAGACTAGTTTAAACATCGGGAAGAAATATTTGCTTTATCACAAACATAGGCCAATGCCATTTTAAACATTCCAATAGTTCTTGAATTGATAGAAAGAACCAGTTTCTTACTTTAAAAAACACAGCATCTAACTAAACTTTTTATCCTTCAAGCATTTTGTATTCTTCTGGGTCTTTTTTGAATTTTTTAAAATTTTGTTTAAAAGCATGTCTACCTAGCTTTTCAGTAAAATATTACAAAAACTGCTTACAGAAATAACATAAAATCCTGTTGATGTAAATGTATTTATTCGTCCTGACCAAAATAAATTTAATTTGTGGGAATGTGACAAGTCACCATCCATATAATTTCCAATGACTCAGCTGCGTACTCTACCCGTGACTAATAAATGGACCTATACTGTTAGCAATGTATAAAAAACAAACAAACTTTGCTAACAAGTCAACATAAATATAAATCATTCCAAGATCTTACAAACAGAGAAGGATGAAACAGATAAATGTATACTCACAAAAAACATCTGTAAAAATTATTGACCAGGATCCTATTGGAGATTACCGTGTGCACATCTAACACTGTATTCTGAGCACAGTGAGTGCACGCTTTTACTAGGAAAAGTGGGCAGGGGAGGAACGACTATTCTAATTCTTATTTTAAAAGAACTAATAAAGTGTTTTAATTAGAAAAACTAAAGTTTTTATTTGGATGACTTCAGGATTCTTTTTAAACAATTTCTGATATGCCCATCATGCATGCAGATAATGAGAGAGCACATGGTACAGTGAGTAGCCCAGACCAATTGTTTATTTTTTTCTCAGTATCAGGTAAAGTTCAAAAGCCAGTCATATCCAACTACTGTATAGGGTTAAGTGCTAATTTCTGTTTATAGCCAGAGCCAGCACTGTCTGTATTTGCAGACATTTCCGTGGACATGTAGCAGGCAGGACAAGACATCGGAGTGCACGGAATACTGTTTACCTTCCCCACGAATTGGTCCCTATTTATCTACTTGCAATTTCTTGCTTTCAAACTGATAGGTTGGCTGGAGCTGGGACAGAGATGGGAGCTCACTCCGTCATGCAGCACTCAGGTCTCAAATTACCGGCCTTCCAGTCGTCAAGTTCAGCGTTTTAACCACTAAGCCACCACAGTCCCCAAACTGTGAAATACCCTTAGCTAAATTATGTACGACCACTTCAATCTAGTTAATGCAAAGAAAAGATTTCAGTGTCTCCCAAAGCTTTAGTACTACTATTTTTGTCGTGTTTTCCTTTTCTAATTGCTAACTATTAGTAGAAAATACACTCAGGATACATAGCCTGGTTTCCTCTAAATATCTGAACTACAACTCCAATAAGACATAATCAATACTGTCAGTGTTTGGGGACCATGGATGTTACAGTTCAAAATACCAACAGCGTACCAGTTAGTCTATTCCAAAATACCTGAGTAAGATGAAGACAGTCCGCCGCACACCTGGCCCCGTTGGGGGAGAAGAGGCTTCCCGGCCACGCCACCGGCCAGAGCCCTGGGTCCTCCCCCCCCTCGCCCTAGGACTTAAAAGGCGAGGGGGACGCTCAGCGGAATGCTGCCGCCGCACACCTGGCCCCGCTGGGGGCGAAGAAGCTTCCCGACCACGCCACGCCACCGGCCGGAGCCCTGGGCCCTGCCCCCCCTCGCCCTAGGACTTAAAAGGCGAGGGGGATGCCCAGCGGAATGCCGCCGCCACAAACCTGGCCCCGTTGGGGGCGAAGAGGCTTCCCGGCCCCGCCCTCCCCCCTCAAGGGACTCTGAAGGCATGGGAATTTGTGGGTGGTTTAGCTGATTTGTATTTATTGCGTTTTTGTATTGTAGTTCGTGTAATACCATGTACTGTTGTGTAATTTTGTATTGCCGCCCTGAGTCGGCCTTGCGCTGAGTAGGGCGGGGTATAAATCGAATAAATAAAATAAAAATAAATAAATTGTTGTTTTGCTTGTGAAACTGTATTTTGCTTTGTATTGGTGCTATATTGTATTTCTGTACGTTATGCATTGTGAACCGCTTTGGGTTGTCTGCTGGACGAGGAAAGCGGTATATAAGAATAAATTTCAATTCAATTCAATTCAATGTCCTTCCAAACCCTTAAGTATCCCGTGAAAATGTTAATGGCTTTGTTCTACTAGATCAGTGTAGGCCAACCTGTGTTACATCAGTGCTAATGTGGGTGCACCTGGGGGAGTAGGGCACACCTGTGGGGGTACACCTGTGGGAGGTGCATGCACACATGTGATGTCATGGGGGTGCTTCCACAGGGGCACACGCACCCCTGACATTGCTGGAGGTGAGCCCGCGACGTCACATGGGTGCATGGGCACACACAGAGCCTGCCCGCGCGCCTCCTCCCCCTCCCTGGGCACTCAGTTTCTAAAAGGTTCACCATCACTCTACTAGATAAATGAAGTTCTACTGTAAAATCCAGAACAAATTAAGAAATATGCACCCTACATATGTTCTCAGGCTTGCCAAAATAGAAAGGCTAAATCTTTGGTGACCAGCGGCACTCATGGTCAGAAACAAGAATACCACTTATCTGCTAGCTCTCTCAACATGGTCCACATCTACAGAAAATGTTCTACTTACCTTAGTAGTTATTGGTGTGAGTCATTCCTGGTTCCTCTCCAGCACAGCATTCAACAGAAAATACAGAAGGGTAATTCGCAACAACCACACAGTGCAGGGGAAAATGAATATGAAAACAGAGGTAAAAAATAAAATAAAGAGGGAATAAAAAAAAGGGCCTAGGCTAGCTTCCCATAGTGGAATGATAAGAAAAGTTCTGATCCTTTAACCAGCAGCAGCCATGAGGAACCTCAGCCAACGGCTCTCGATCATCCAAGAAAATACGCAAATATAAACCAGAATAGTATATGCTATTACTTAGTATTTATGTAATACTTCCTGTGGCTATTGCAAAAAACAGCGCCAATATTAAAATAAAGAACTGTTATCTCAAAATGTGCTTCCTGGGAGGAAATTCTGACCAGCACATCAAGACCAAGTAGGGGGCAGATTTAGCAGCAGCTCTTTTTAGCACGATGGGCCTCTCTTTCAGTTTTAAAGATTTAAACAGCGCACTCTCCTTTTGGAGTAAACATGTCTTCCTTAGAGATCCCCTTAGAACCAACTGTCTGCCATGTACAGTGATTGAAATGTATTACAATGCTGATCCCTGCTTCTTGTTTATTTCTGTGACAGCTTTTGTAAAAGTCTCTATTAAGATGTTCAGTAAAAACAGATTGTCTTTTGATTTAAAGCAAAAAAATTATGGCTGCAGCTACAGTCAAGAGCACAAAAATTTAGGTCACATACACACAGAAAATACAGGGGTGTTGAAGCTCTCTTTTTGTACCTTGGCTCCTTCACTTTCACCCTAAATAAGCTTAACTTTGTTGATTCTTCCAGGAGAAAAAACTTCAAATTATATAGGACTAATGCGTTATGGCAGGGGTGCCCAAACATTTTGGGCCACGGGCCGGTCATGTGGTTCCTCCTACTAGAAGCAGAAGTAAAACTTGCATGTGCATAACGCTGCCATAAATGAACCACAGCTGTTGTAAACACGTTTACAAGAACTGTGGGTCATTTATGGCAATGTTATGTGCATGCACAGGTGCATTATATGCCCATGCATAGTTTTATTTCTGCTTCCTGGACTGGCGAGAGCAGTGCAGGCCAGATGATTTAGTGCCATGGGCCAGATCCAGCCCATGGAGCGTAGTTTGAGGATCCCTGCCTTATGGCATGATGACCAAGGTCCTGTTGGTCTTGTTCCACATTTAGCAGCACAACTGCAGAAGTCACAGTGGCTAAATCAGTGTTTCCCAACCTTTAGTTTTTGGACTTCAATTCCCAGAAGACTAAGTCAATTCTTCAAAGCACTGATCAGCCAATGTACTGACTTAGGCTTCTAGGAATTGAAGTCTCCCTGTAGGATGTAGGCCCCACATTGGGAACCACTGGGCTAAATGAAACTACAGTAATTCATGAGGGCCCACCTACATGCCTCATTATTTGGTTGATTATATCTCTGATCATATGACCAGATCTTTTATTAATTAACCCAGTTAACTGCTGTGATGTCTGTAATTGTGTCATCATGCATGTGAGAAAAAAACTTTCAAGCCAAAGACAAAGAGACGAGTCCCAAGTACAGATAAGATGTACTGTATAAAGATATCCTCCATCTGAGCAAGTTAACAGTCAAATGATTACTGGGTCTCCAGAAGCTCCTTTTCAGGCTTAAATGCATGTGATTTTTAATATATATATCTATTTGAGTTTGTGACTAGATTTGAGATGTGATGATAAACTCAGAATGAGGTTTTTATCTATATGTTACCTGTGTTGTTTTTACAACTTTGTAAAATCTTGTAAATTACCTAGAATAGGAACTCATATATCCTAGATAAATATTAAAGAAAAAACTGGACTAGGATGGTAAAATAGAATTGAGACTAAGACTATGTGGCAGATGTATTGTTTGCAGATGTTGGCACTGTCATAGCCTGTATTTCACTCAGATCTTCCACACAAGTGCTGTGCTGTACCGTACAGGGTGTAAAGTAGCTAAATAATAATTTCGTGTCAGAATGTATTGTGGGTTGAAAGCGTTTTGCGGAAGAAACTCCGCTCACGGAATGCCCAAATGAGGTGCCTTTCATGTCCTCAAGAGTTGGGACAGAGACGGGTGCTCAATCCATCATGCAGTACCCGGGTCTCGAACTGCTTCTTAACCACTGAGCCACCGCAGCCCCTGTAAAGTAACTAATGGAGTTACATTGTTGTATTTACTTGGAGAGGAAATTAAGGTAAAAGAAGGCTGGCCTCCTTGTTTTGAAGCAGCAGAGAAATACATCTGTGGTCTGTCATTCTTGATTTGGTGATGTAGTGTCAAGGAATCAGGCCTTGTCTGTGGTGTCTCCAACAATTTGGAATGCCCTGCAGGAGTTCCACAAGTCCATTTCAGCCAAACTATTTAGGGAAGCATTTTGTAATGTCTTGCCACCATTTCCGATTATATTTTACTTGGTTGGTTTGTACTTGACCCATTTTATTTATACAGGTTCCACCCTCCCATATCTTTGGGTTCAGTATTCACAATTTCACTCATCTATGGGTCTAAAAGTAATGTACGGGCCAGTATCCCAAACAAGACAGTGTGAACAACTGTGTTATGCTTAGACAAGTCTCTGGATCATTCCTGAGCAAGTCATTGTTTTCAATCATTGTATTCCTCCTATTCCCTTTTAGTTTTTTAAATGGGGTGGGTGTAGGGGAGTGGGTAGTTGAGTGGGTGACATGGGGTTTTAACTTGTTTTTATGTTTTTAACTGTTGTACGCTGCCCTGAGGCAGGTTCGCCCGAGTGGGCGGCATAAAAATTTAAGAATTAAATTAAATTAATCTAATTTTCACCCATGAACTGGGCATAATAACCAGATGCAATCATCGGCAGCGGCTGCAACTCGTATCCGAGAATTTATTTTTTCCTGAAGCAAGAAAAATGCCATTGGTGTGGATTTGTTTAAGGTGGACCCCAGCTTACCATGAAGTGACCCACACACTATTATCATGAAGCCATCTCCTGCGGCACATATAAAATGAGACATGCAGGATTTAATACCAGGAATGCAATGTACTGCCGCAGCCTTGAGGATAATATCAAGTTGCGCCTTGACAGCCAGTCCATCTGGCATGGCCTCTTCCACCTCCATGAATGTTGGGGATCAAAGTTCCTCCTCTGCTCATTTTGCCGTTGGGCCAGCCAGATGCAATAAAAAAACCAAGAAAAGTGCTTCGGTTACTGATAGTAACATCCTTTTCATGATTAACAAAAGCTAAAATGGAAAATAATTTATTTTGATTGGGAGGGTGGTTTTACCATGAAAAATGCACACTCTTTACCAATATAGAATATTGTACTACCTCCGTGAGGAAGTTGTCATAAAAAAATTAAAAATTGAAGAAACTGTAACTAGTGAGGAACTGCTATAATCATTTTCTTAAACAGGAAACACAAACAAAAACACAAAGAAACAGTGTCATAGTAATGCTGAATATCATAAATAGAATAATTAAGACAGCAGTCACACCAACAGTTTTCCATCTTTCCTGTCCAACATCATAGTATAACAGCCTGAGCCCAACAGCGGTAAAACAAAACACTATTTTTTCCTAAGAAGGTATTCATTGTTTTCAATCTTTTAAAACCTATTTTGCAACATTTTGTTACTATATTTTATCATTTGTGTTAAACTGGTAGGAGGAAGAATGGAAGATTAAGAGAAACATTGAATGTCTGAAGTTACTGCTACCATGATAATTACAGGTGAACATCAGGACTGAGGGAGAGTAAAGTCTTAGTTATTATAAACCTCTGCATCTTACCTAGATACATGAACCACTGGTTCAGAACCACCAGTTTACACTACTTAGCAGGGGACTAAATTAAAGGCAAATCTGTCAGTGTTTACAAGCATTGATAGTGAATGAATGAAGCATATGTTATCAAAGGCAGTCTGTATTGTAATATTCTTCAAAGAGAAAAAAAACATCTTGAGTGAAAGTATGGTTGAAACATCATCATCATCATCATCCTGCCCTTTTGGCCGACATGCCACTCAGGATGGTGGATGAACATAGTTAAAACAAACCATAAAATCCAATAATAAAATCAAGATAAAAATACATAAGAGAGGTCACAGGGAACTATATCACACATTGCTCTGTATGAAGAGATGAGGCAATATGACCAAAATCACAACCAATTGTGGAGCCACCACACATGAAATTCCTTATCAGATGTAGCTTTCCCCAAATAGAGAAGCAGCCACATGTAAGTAGCTCTACATTGGTCTTCTATTGTTAGTAAGTGCAGGGCAAGAGTCCAAAAATACTATGCACGGGATATTATACATGACAAACAAGTTAACAAGTTATGGCTGAATGAAGAGAGGCACTAAGCCATAGTTCCTAATATGGAGACTAATTCAAGCCTAGTCAACAAATGCAAGAGGTCGCTAATCCAGGTTCAAATGCAGCTCAATCCCTGTGTTGTATTTTTACAAATCAGTTTTCACACAGAGCAGCACTCAATAAGGTTTCACCTAACTTGCAAACTCTTGTATCTCTAGCTCTTCTGATAAGGGACTGCCTTTATTCCCAGCCAAATAGGCACTATATGGTTCAACACAAGGCAAAGATGAATTAAAAGGTGATTTGCAACCCTGTGTCTACAAAAGGTAGAGCTCACCTCTGTGGGGCTGAGTGCTATTTTTCAGATTTGTTGGCAGCCCAACGGCTGCTCTCCCAAAATGGTGTGACTAAATGGCAGAGGTGTGGACAAAGAGGCTAATTTGTATGTTTAGTCCCCTCTCCCTTTTAGAAGCACAATGAAACCTTATGAGCAATTTCCCCTGCAAAAATTAAATTGGGGGGGGGGGGCCTGAATGTATACAGCTGTAGATTATTCTTTGCCCACTGCTGCTCTACAGAGATAAAAGTCCATTCATTCTTTATTGCCTAAGACTAAGCATGATACCCAACAGTGACAGAACAAGTTTGGAGATTCCATTTTGTGGCATTATTTTAATACATATTCTAGAACTAAAACATTGGGTGGGACAACTTTCCTTTCTCCCTGCCCCCTTGAGCTTTGCAATGCCCATGCTAGAGAAAAATCCTGCTGCCACTCTTGTTTTTAATACCTTTGTGGTTCAATAAATGTCTTATTCACTTTTGATTTCAAACGTGTACAAGGACTACATAGCTTTTTTACTCTTTCTGTTTCATTACAAATGCCATCCTCTCCCTGCTTTCTGAAGTGGTTCAGTCTCTTCTCCCTTTAGTGTCGGGTGGTACGGTAACTATTTATGATGCTGCAAAACTCACTGTTCCACCTCTCTAATGTGACAACCCCACAGGAAGGCATCCTGTAACTAAGGAGCAAAGGAAGTCAGACTGATTTGAAGGACTTAACTGTGCTTCAGGAGTTCTCAACCTTTTAAGCTGGGGGCTGGGTCATGCTCCCTCAGACAGCTTCGGGAGCTGTACGGCCCACATGGCACTTCTGATGTGGTAGAAGCAGTAGAGGGGGCCATATGAAATGGTACTGCAGGCCGCATCCAGCCCACAGGTTGAGAATCCATAGCTTAGAACTTCAATCAGAGATCATGCTTGGCAGGCAGCATCAGTGCCTTCAGAAACAAATGAAGTGGCTCCACAATAAGATGGCACCACTTGGTAAACAGACTTTTCTAAAGTACAATTCCAAAATCCCCCAGTCAACAAGGCCATTGGGAGCCCTCTGATGTAGACCAACTGATCAGAGAGATATGGTTAATGCTATATGCCTCTATTTTTTCAGAGATCTGATAAGATCATATTATTGTCTCATCTACATGTCTCATTGCTTTTTCTGTGCCTCACTTTTGTAATATATGGTTGACAATTAGTTCTGTAATAAGGAAAGTCTGGACACACTTTTTTGTGCCTTTTTGGTTGGCCAAGTAAAACTATTGTTCCCATCTTGATTTTGGGTTAGGGTTGCTTTAAGACTGACAAGCTTAGCTCATTCTCTTTTTTCTTTTCTAACCAGGTTAAAATAATTATAGTCAATTGCGGAATTGTGCAGTCAATTCCAATTTACAGTGACCCTTTCCAGTGTCTTCCAGATAGAAAAGATTCAGTTTATCACTCACTTCTTCTCGCAGTATTCGGAGACTGTGTAGCTTGCCCAGGACTACATGGGCTGGTTCCTCTCTGGACACAAAGTCAAAAATCAAACTCCCAAACTCTTCTTCTTCCAGGTCTAAGGCCAGACGAGAAACTGCCAAAATGAAGGCACCTTTTGGTGAGTCCATTCTGCAGTTCCATTCGCCTGACCAAGTGTGGGAAAGATTAGCCGGCAACACAATGTGGCGGTTACCAGGGTATGCCCGATTGTGGTTCAAAAATATCACACTCTTTGTGGAGGCTCTTTCTGTGTACCCTCTCCCAACCTAACTCATAGAGCTACCCAGCCAGCTAACCACTAACTCAGTGTTCTTCATGCGGTATTCACTATTAGATTCCTTTGTTTAAATTTGGTCAGTGCTTGAACCCTTTGTTTTAAATGCTATTAAATGAGTACTTTCAAATATTATAGGCGAAATTATTTGAAATAAACCAATAAAGTAATCAATACAAAAAGTCTGGCTTGGATCCAAATTTGGCTATAAATGAATTAACTAACAAAATAATTAATAAACAAATAATAATTAGACCAGCCACTGGACCATAGGTTAGTTGTGATTTACTTTCAGTGGATCAGCTCTTAAGTACAGCATAACTGGTTCTAGATACAATCCATTTATATAAACCTGTTCATATTATGGAAAACATTTAACAACCTTAAGCAACAAACCTACTGCAGATGTTTGCAATTAAAAGAATAGCAGGGAAATGCTTATAATATCTAAAAACAAATTACTGTAGTTGTACAAACCCATGCCTGGGCAATTAAAAATGTAAATTTATTACTAATGTTGTAAGCACATGAATGATGACAAAACATATTATTCCTCTAGCAAAGCTTATATGTGGAAGCATATAACATACACTAACAACTGTATAATTAGTACAATAGAACGTTCTTCTGATAAACAAACAGTGGCTGGTCAAAGTGCACAGTTTTCCAACTTCAAGTGTTACTCTAATATCTCATTAAAAGGCTATAAATAATAGTACTGTTCACAAAGATGAGTGATTTACAACAGGCCATGTAAAGCCCATAGAAGGCCATGTATTATAGAAAACCTTTCCTGTCAACCCCAAATAATGTATTTAAAATATGCAATTTATGACCTGATTAGTTGAATGCTGTCCACCATTGAATGCTGTCCACCATATTAATTGTGCCCTTCCAGGGGCATAGACATGCTTCTGTTTTCCCCGACTTATATATTACCTTTTTATATATTCCCCGACTTACATATTACCTTTTTAAAAAATTAACCTTGCCCTTCTCCATAAGAGGACTCAAGGCAGCTCACAATTTTTTTAAAAAAAACACAAGGAAATTTAAACACGTTTTTTAAAGCAGCCCTGTTTAAGCAGCCCATCAAGATAAAGCAGGGATTCTCACCCTGCGGCCCATGGGCTGGATGCAGCTCATGACGCTATTACATGTGGCCTCCCACCACCTCCACCCCACCAAGAAGTGCCATGTGGTGGAGGAATGGTAAAATGGTCATCCGGCCTCCGAAGCTGTCTGAGGGCGCGTGACCTGCCACCCGGTTTAAAAAGGTTGAGAACTTCTGAGATAAAGCATGCTTGTTGAAGGATAGTAAATGGGGTGCAGGCAAGCCTCCTATGAGAGGAAGTGCCACAGTTTGGGAGCAGCAACAAAGAAGGCCCTTCCTCATGTCTCAACCAAGCGTGCCTGTGAGGGTGTTCAGACTGATAAAAAGACCTCCCCTGAATTTTCTAAAACCAAAGTAGGTTCATGAAGGGAGAAGTGATCTTTCCAATAGCTAGAACCTGAGTCGTGTATGGCTTTATAAATCAAAAACAGCACTTTCTGTTGTGCCTGGAAATGAACCAGCAGTCTAAGGAGCTGATGTAACGGGTGAGTTGTGTGGTATCTGAAATGAGCTCTCCATAACAAACTCTCCTCTCTTGTAAGAAGAGTGCAAAATTATAAGATGCTGGATTGATTAATGTCAACAAATGAGCAACATAATTTTGGTTCAGGCCTCTTCATTGCCCATTCAGTCCAAAGCAGCCTCTCACACTATGCAAGAACTGTTTGCAGCAATATGCTGTCCCTGGGAAAATCTAATTCTTTCCTAGCTACTTTGAGAACTACAGTTAGGTTCAGAGGCAGCAGAGAGGGAGGGAGAAAGGGAGAGGGAGACTGAGAGAGAGACTATACCACGTTGTGTATCTATTCCTCAAAATGTTCAGTGTACCCATCTACCATGTTTTAGGACCTCCTCCCATAATAAGATACCCCCTTTCCCCCCCTGCCTTTGAAATATAAGGCCCCACCCAAAAATAAGACCCCCTTACCTCCTGCCCGGCTCCGGATGGAGGCCACGCGGCTGCGGCGGTAGCTGGCCTTCCTTCCCGCCGCGGCCCAGCTCCTCCTCACCCCTGACTGGGGATGTGGTCTCTAGGTCCAGCCGGGGGTGAGGAGGAGCTTGGCCGCGGCGAGAAGGAAGGGCAGCTACCGCCGCGGCCGTGTAGCCTCCATCCGGAGCCGGGCGTGGGCCGCCCGGACCCGGAGACCACACCCCCAGCCAAGGGTGAGGAGGAGCTGGGCCACGGCGGGAAGGAAAGCCAGCTACCGCCGCAGCTGCGGTCCGGAGCCGGGCGTGGGCTGGCCGGACCCAGAGACCACACCCCCAGCCGGGGTGAGGAGGAGCTGGGCCGCAGCGGGAAGGAAAGCCAGCTACCGCTGCAGCAGCGGTCCGGAGCTGGGCGTGGGCCGCCCGGACCTGGAGACCACACCCCCAGCTGGGTGTGAGGAGGAGCTGAGCCACGGCGGGAAGGAAAGCCAGCTATCACCATGGCTGCGGTCCGGAGCCAGGAGCGGGCCGCCCAGACCCAGAGACCACACCCCCAGCCGGGGGTGAGGAGGAGCTGGGCCACAGCGGGAAGGAAAGCCAGCTACCGCCGCAGCAGCGGTCCGGAGCTGGGCGTGGGCCGCCCGGACCTGGAGACCACACCCCCAGCCGGGGATTAGGAGCTGGGCCGTGGCTGGAAGGAAAGCCAGCTACCGCAGTGGTCCGGAGCCGGGCGTGGACCGCCCAGACCCAGAGACCACACCCCCAGCTGTGGGTGAGGAGGAGCTGGGCTGCGGCGGGAAGGAATGCCAGCTACCGACACAGCCGCGGTCCGGAGCCATGTGTGGGCCGCCCGGACCCAGAGACCACACCCCCAGCCAGGGTTGAGGAGCTGGGCCGCGGTGGGAAGGAAGGCCAGCTACCTCCATGGCCACGTGGCCTCCAGCCCGGACCTGGAGACCACACCCCCAGCTGGGAAAAATAAGACATCCCCGAAAATAAGACATTGTGCTGATTTTGGAATTTTAAAAAATATAAGACAGTGTCTTATATTCGGGGAAACACGGTAGCTGTCCAAACAGCCATATTAAAAAAGCATTTCCAGAAAGAGGCAGAAGGTAATATGATCCGCACACCTATTGAAAATGTGAAACGAAGTCTCCTAATGCTTAGTTAATGGCAGTGAGAGCATTATATTAAAATAACGCTGCCAATTTTCACCCTTGCTTTTTCCCCCTCACTGGAACAGTTGAGAAGTTCATTAAAAGTCAATTTGATCCTCTGGCTGAGAGACATGCCTCTTTCTTGTATCAGAAGGTATGTATAACTTTCCTCCAAGTACAGTAATACCCTGTTTTATGTACGCCTCATTTTATGTATGTTGGGGATGTTGAGGATGTAAGTCTTTGCCTGGTGCCCCAACTAGGTTGCAAGGCATATTATGTCTCTGGCTCTTTAAGGCTTGGCTGTGGAAAAAGCACAGGTGTTGCGGTGTTTCTGGAGAGATCCATGGCCACTGTATTTATGACTAAGCAGAGCCACAGACCTTAGCTCTCGTGCTCACCTCAGCTTCAGTGCTGACCATTGGCTTCAATGCTCAACCCAGGCTCAATAGGCCCGTCGTGCTGGAAGCTTTGATGCCAAGCTTCTTCTTCACTGCTTCATTCTTCTACCAACAGCCTGGAACAGGAGCTCTGCAAAAACTGAATCTTCAACCTTTCGAGCACTAATAGAACACACATTTAGAGGCTCTTGAACGCTCATTACAGAACCCATATCCTGAGGAAGCTTGATGTGAAAGGCTGGTTATACCGGAACAATCTCGGTACATTAACCTCTTGTATACTTTTTACGCAGAAGAATTGTGGATTTATATTGATTTTCTACATACCTTTCACGCAGAAGAATTTTGTTACTATACTGCATTATGAATTTTTGAAGTATCATATCCATTATTTATACACACACACACACACACACACATTTACACACACACACACACACACACACACACACACACACACACACACACTGTATTTTTTATTCGAGTGGTTTTCGTCCTTCTTCGTCCCTTTGCCCTTAGCCACAGCTTATCTATGGACAGTTTTTCAAGCTGTGTAGAGACTGCATAGAGACTTGTATATATTCTTGCACTGTTATTGTTTCCCAGTCGAGTGAACTGGGAAATACAGAGGACAGTACTGTTTGTTCTATTGCCGCACTGTATATATCTTGCACCACCTGCTTTTGAGTAAACCCACTTGAGTTCTTCACCAAGACGTGTTTGTTTGTGTTACTCTCACAAGGAAGAAAGGCACTGTCCCAGGTGCGAAACTTCTGTTGTGACTGCTGTGCACCTCTTTACAGTCAGCAGCCCACCCTGCGAACTGTCAAAGTAAAATTCATTTTATGTAATGATTTTTTCTGAAACCACGTCTCATTTTACGTAAATGTCCCGTTTTACATACTGCAAATTTCCCCAGAGTTCCTATGGGCTTGCTTCATTTTATATAAACCATAAGTTAACATGGGAATTAAATTACAAAAAGACTTTAATTAGTGAAAATAAGTTTGGGAATATATGGAGACCTTTTTTGAATTATACATTGGTTGAAGGTAAAGGTGGCAGGCCGGTACCTGATCAATTGAGATTTTGGATATGATTTGAGGAGGCTGTGGAGGACCACAATCACCAAGGCACTGTAAATATCACAGTGTGTGTGTGTGTTTTATTTTATTATTATGTTTCTTTTTTTAGTGTAGCTTATAGCTTAATTAGTGTAGTTTATAGATAATGGATTGTTTGTTACAAATGTAATAAACATAACAAATATGGATTGACATATTTTAGTAGAAGAATAAGTTAGGAATAAGCTAGGGAAATGAGAAATGAATATACCGTATTTTCTGGCGTATAAGGCGACTGAGCGTATAAGATGACCCCCAACTTTTCTAGTTAAAATGTAGAGTTTGCCATATACTCGCCGTATGACTACCCCTCTTCCAACAGCGGCGTCTTCGGAGCTTCCCGGGCCGGGGATGGCTCCCTTTACCTGCTGGGGGTGGTGGTGCAAAGGAGGAGCAGCTGACCAGCGGGGATAGCCAGCTTGGGGTGGGGGTTGGGCAAATGGCCCAAGAATCCCAAGAGCCTTAGGGGAGGAAACTCAAATCTGGAGACTCCCTGCCTAGGAAACCCTGGGAAGGGTGGCCATAAATTAGGATGCCATTGGTACTATCATCATCATTTTTAATATTAATATTTAATATTTTAATATTACCTTTTGGTAATAATAAGTTTTATTTCTATCCCGCTTTCCTGACACAAGTGTCACTCAAAGCGGCTTACAACATATATAACCTATTCCCCTTCACCAGCGGGGAAAGTAAAATGAGCCCTGTCGGGCATCTCAGAGCCCAACGGGGCTCCTTTTACCTTCCCTGCCGGTGAAGGGGGTGGGGAGGCACGGCTCGCGGCGTCTGAGCTCGACGGGGCTCCTTTGACCTTCCCAGCCGGTGAAGGGGGCAGGGAGGCGCGGCTCGCAGCATCTCCGAGCCCGATGGGGCTCCTTTTACCTTCCCCACCGGTGAAGGGGGTGGGGAGGCATGGCTCGCGGCGTCTCCGAGCCCGACGGGGCTCCTTTTACCTTCCCCGCCGGTGAAGGGGGCGGGGAGGCGCGGCTCATGGCATCTCTGAGCCCAACGGGGCTCCTTTTACCTTCCCCGCCGGTGAAGGGGGTGGGGAGGCATGGCTTGTGGTGTCTGAGCCCGACGGGGCTCCTTTTACCTTCCCCGCCGGTGAAGGGGGCGGGGAGGCGCGGCTCGCGGATACCACCACCCCAGCCGGGGGTGGGGGGGTGAGGACGAGGAGCAGCAGCTGACCGGCGGGGGGGGGGAGCCAGCCACAGCCACGAGGCTGAGGGTGGTGGTATCCGGTGGTGGCGTCGCAGCAGCGGTGGCTGGTTTTTCCCGCCGGTCAGCTGATGCTCCTTCTTCTCCGTACCACCACCCCCAGCCAGGGGGTGAGGAGGAGGAGCAGCAGCTGATCGGCAGGGAAAGCCAGCCGCCACCGCTGCGAGGCATCCGGAGCAAGGGGCCGCCCGGATACCACCACCCCAGGGGGATGAGGAGGAGGAGGGTCAGCAGCTGACCAGCGGGGAAAGCCATTCACCCCCTCCGCCGCAAGGCTGGGGGTGGTGGTATCCTGGCGGCCCCTTGCTTTGGAGGCCTCGTGGCAGCGGCGGCAAATGGCTTTCCCCGCCGGGCAGCCCCTGGCTCCAGAGTACCCGGCGTATAAGACGACCCCCAACTTTGGCACAGATTTTTCGGGGTTAAAAAGATGTCTTATACGCCGGAAAATACGGTATGTTATTATTGTTTAATTAACATTATTATTGGTTTGCGGTTATATAATTTTTGTCTACATAATTTTTGTTTATGAGAGTATTGTAGTCCTGTATGTTAAATGTTTGTCTTTTGATTATTAATTTATCTATTATAAAATTAATGAGAAATAAAAAATATATTACGTAAAATCCTACGGAACCGACTTTTTATGTACCGGTAAATCGGGGTTTTACTGTATGCTGCTTTCCACAGGCATCATTTACTATATAACTACTCATTTTCTTCACTCACGAAACAGAGCATCTGCACCCTTTTCCTCCTGTTACTTTTCTCTTTTCTCCTTCAGATGACAGAAAATCTTATTTTTTTCTGAAGGGGAAAGAAGAGGCTAAGAGTATTATTTTGGTAGGAGAGGCGGTGCTGAATGATGCTGGTCAGAGGCAGGTGGAACTGTTCTAAGCAGTGATGCCCAAACTGGTGTCCCCTCCTCAGTTGTGATGCTGGGAAAAGGGTATGAGAGTGGAAGCTTGTGGTTTGCTGGCAACTTGAGTTCTTTAGCATGCCAGCTAAGACCAGCCAAAAGTAGAATACACCTGCTCTGCGCTATCTGTCTTCATTAAGAGGCATCATTTTGACAGGTGCAGTGAGGTATGGGTAGCAAGGGCTCAAGCCAAGCATCTGCTATATTCTAGCACACCTTCTGTTAAATTTCCAGTTTGCACCATTTTAATCATCATCACCCCCACCACCACTACCATAATCTAAAGCACAGTCCAAACATTATAAAAACATTGACTAGCATTATATAACATACAAGTTTTAACCCTGTTGTGTATTGAATGAAATTGTCCACCATTTTATGTTCTCCTCAATTTCTAAGTAACGTGAGATTGGGGTTCACGCCATTTTACTCCGAGAAGCGCGATTGAAATCAGGTCCTCGGTCACCCCACTCTCCTTCAACCAATCCTGTTAAAGCCTGCCAAAATGTATATTTCAGCACCTGTATATAAGTCGCTGTGGCACAGTTAAAATTGTGTTCTTAACCCTGTAATAAAGTTATGTGTTTGGCCCGTATTCCTGGCTGCTGCTCATTATTTCTCGAACACTAAAAACCCCAAACCTAAATATCAGTTATGGCAACGCAATATATATGCTGCTCATAATATCACTGTCTTCTGATGATGTTGTTTCAGAGATTGGAAGTTGGTTATAGTATTTTATGAAATTCCATGGCACTGTTCCCAGTGCCCTGATGACTATACGGACCACTCAAGTTATTTCTATTGCCAGGTCTCTTCAATTGTGGCATCCCCAGGAATTGTAATGTCAATTATAGAGGCATTTATTTGTTCTCCTACTGCTAAGTCTGGTGTATTATATTCAAGGCGTCTGTCAGTTTGGATCTGAAAATCCCACAAGAGCTTAACTTGGTCATTTTCTAACTCCCTCTCTACTTGATGTTCCTATTAATTTTTGAATGCTGGCAGATTATATTTTTAATATAGTGACCTGTGTACTAATTGTGCAATGCTGTCATCTATTGTTTTGCATAAATCCTGAACATCCACAGATGAGGTGTGACACAGTTTCAACTCCTTCCTGACAGGTTCCACATTTTCTGTTTAGACTAATTCCTTGTATTTTAGCATTCATAACATTAGTTTAGTGTGTTTGTTCTTATGCAGCAAAAATCAAATCTTCTTCAATAAAAAAAATTGAGAAAGTTTTGGGGGGAAATGAGTCAAGATCCTGTGGGACTTTAAAATTCAAACAGATAGGCATCTGAGTCATAACATACCTGATATAATTATTGTGGAAAAGAAGGACTGGTTTACTGATATTGCTATACCAGGAGATGCACAAATTGAGGACAAACAGCTGGAGAAAATCAGAAAATATTATGATTTACAAATTGAAGTTGACCATTTATAGAAAAAGAAATCTGCTGCCCTGTCCATAGTAGTCTGAGTCCTTGGAGGAATACCTACAGGTAAAGGCCTTCCTATATATTTGGAAATTCTGGATTTATTGGCCTTGAATATACTAACTTTAAAAAAAAACAAATTTACTAGGAACTGTCTATATACTTAAAGGTTAAGGTCACCCTTGCTCGAAAGCCAGTCGTATCAAACTCTAGGGTTCAGTGCTCATCTTTGTTTCCTAGCCAAAGAGCCAGCTGTTACCTTAACACAGTTCTTAGGTCCTAGATTAGGTCTGAAACTGTTAATTTTATACCAGTCTGGCTGTGAATCTAATGGTAGATTTTTATGATAATCCTCTGCACTCCCTGACAATCAGCCTAACAGCCAGCAGGGTGGGTTTAGGATCCTTGTTGAGTCAGGAGTAGATGCCACCTCAGTCTTCCATTCCTGGATCGTAAGCCGAAGCTCTCAGCAATGCTTCTCTTCCCAGTAGGGTGGTTAAACTGCCTTCTTTTCCTGGGTCTGCCATTTAGCACTTGGAGGGGGGGCTGCAATGCTCCAGCATTTGTGCAATTTGGATGCATGGGAAATCTTTATTAGTTGCACAATGAATCACATAACTCACTATGAAACAAATGAGATCTACAATGATTTCATAATATGAAGCAGTTTGCCGCCACAAGTTACACCATTTCTGTTACTCCAGCAATACTAGGCAAAAGGATTTGGGATTAAAGCTTGCACCTCAAAAGAGTTGTAATGAATTTTGTTTAGTTTTAAGTAATAAATATAACAGGTGGGAAAAACAAAAGTATTGTGGCTCCTTATTTATTTATTTATTGTTAGATTTCTATACCGCCCACTAGACCATGGCCGACTCAGGGCGGTTCACATAAATAAAACAGAGTAAAAAACAGAGTAAAAAACCCACCCCTAAAAAAAGGGGTGCAGGTACCAAGGAACCGTGGGGGAAGGCATACTCCTCTATACCAACCACCCAACGGAAGCCACCCCTCCACCTGCAGCCCAAACTTGGCCCACCAGCCAGGTTTTTAGTTCTTTCCTAAAGGGCAACAACTCCGGCTGGAGACGCAGTTCTACTGGCAGGAGGTTCCAAAGGGCCAGTGCAGACACAGAGAAGGCCCTCCTCCTTGTGCCAGAGAGGCGAGCCCCCCTGGCCGATGGCACAATTAGAGAGCACCTCCGGTCTGCTCTGGTTGGACAGGCAGACGTCCTTAGGGCGATGCGGTCTCTGAGGTAACCTGGCCCACTACCATACAGGGCTTTAAAGGTCAAAACCAGCACCTTGAATTGCACCCGGAGGCAAACTGGTAACCAGTGCAACTCCTGAAGCAATGGTGAGGCATGGGCATAACGTCCACACCCTATCACCACCCGGGCTGCAGCCTCCGAATGGTCATCAGAGGCAGCCCCATGTAGAGCGCATTACAATAATCTAGTCTGGAGATCACCAGTGTATGAGTGACCATGAGCAAGGAGTCCCGGTCCAGGAGCGGGCGCAACTGGTGAATCACCCGAAGTTGGGCGAAGGCCCTCCTGGCCACAGCCGCCACCTGTTCTTCTAGCAGGAGGACCCCCAAGTTGCGCACCGGGTTGGTCTGGGGCAAGATAGCCCCATCCAAAACCAAAGATGGTAGCTCCAGGGATAACACAGGACCCCCTATCCATAGCCACTCAGTCTTGCTAGGATTCAGTTGTAGCCCATTTGCCCCCATCCAGACCCCAACAGCCTCCAGACAACTGGAAAGGACTTTGACTGCATCACTGTAGTCCCCACGGGCCGAGATGTACAACTGTGTGTCATCCGCGTACTGGTGGTACCGCACCCCGTAGGAACGGATGACCTCACCCAGCGGCTTCATGTAGATGTTAAATAGGAGAGGAGAGAGTACCGAGCCCTGAGGCACCCCATATTTTAGGGGCCTAGGACTGGACCTCTCACTCTCCAACCACACCGACTGGGTCCGGCCCCTCAGAAATGAGGAAAACCAGGACCACACAGTGGTCTTAAAGAGTTAATTAAGGTTATATCTGTTTAAGCTTTAATGAATACAATGTATTTCTTCAGACACTTGAGTTGACTGGACTCATGAATGCCCACAATGAATACAATGTGTTAGTCCTAAGGATATCAAAATACTTTTGGTCTTTTTATTATTTTGTTTTTATTGTTGCAGAAACAGACTAACATACTGTATCCATCTCCTTGTAAATTGTGTAACGTTATAGGGAAACAGTCCTTATAACTTAAATTCTGAAGTGTTAAGGTTATTTACTTCATGTATGTAGACTGTTTACATGCTCAACCCAAGAAACCATCCTCTATTTATAAACAGCCAGCTAACTGCACTAAACAATAAGCTTGTATATAAATGTCTAGGGGAAAATGACTGAATGTACAGCTAAGGAATACTAAATCAAGAGTCAATTATGGGGTTTAAGAAAGTGGTTATGAACATAGAAGAAATCAAGGATACAACCTACTGTAGGACTCAAAAGCCAAAATCTGTAGAAAAACATGTAACTATGATGACAGAATATTAATTGTTGTTAAGTCTTTGTCTTCTTTTTTAATGTTGGTTGGGGCAAATTGTGACCAGTTGGTTGGGCCTGTCCCTAAATTGGATAACACCACCCTTTGATTTAAGAATAAAGTCCAAAATCTGGGTATCCTTTTTGACCTGTGACTATCTATGGAAGCACATATATCAGCTGTGGTCAGAGCTGCTTTTTACCAGCTGCAGAGGATTACCCAGATCTACCCATATTTGCACAGGAGATCACTGACCACCTTGATCGGTCTTGGTAATATCAAAAATCTCTTGATCTCTGCATCTGGTATATATATAAAGAATGCCTGGAAGTTTTACTCCTTTGTCTGAAGAAGTGGACTTGATCCACGAAAGCTCACAGTAAAAATATAGCAGTTAGTCACTGTAGATCTCATTTGTTTCATAGTGAGTTATGTGATTCATTGTGCAACTAATAAGATTTCCCATGCATCCACATTGCACAAATGTTGGAGCATTGCAGCCTCCCCCCCCCCAAGTGCTAAATGGCAGACCCAGGAAAAGAAGGCAGTTTAACCCCTCTACTGAAAAGAGAAGCATTGCTGAGAACTTCGGCTTAAGAACCAGGAATGGAAGACTGAGGTGGCATCGACTCCTGACTCAGCAACGACCCTAACCAGTGGTGGGCTCCAGCAGGTTCAGACAGGTTCGGGAGAACCGGTAGCAAAACTGGCTGGCCCCGCCCACTGCCCCACCCACCTCCTCCTCTCACCCCACTCAGGATGCGACTCCAACATCCTTGCTGCTGGTTCCGGGTGCCCAGAGTGGGGTGAGGCTGAGCCAGCAGTTACTCTGCTGCAGTTACTCTTTAAAGGCAAATTAAAGCATCAAGTTGTAATTGCTAACTAATGGTCTGATGAAGTGGATTCGATCCACAAATTAAAATACAGCAGTTTAACCACGCCCACCTAGTCACCTGGCCATGCCCACTGAGTTGAACACGCCCACAGTGTGGTAGTAAAATTTTTTTGAAGCCCACCACTGACCCTAACCCTACCCTGCTGACTGTTAGGCTGATTGTCAGGGAATGCAGAGGATTATTATTATAAAAATCTACCATTAGATTCATAGTCAGACTGGTATAAAATTAATAGTTCAAGACCTAACCTAGGACCTAAGAATTTTTAAGGTAACAGCTGGCTCTTCGGCTATGAGCACTGAACCCTAGAGTCCGATACGACTGGCTTTCAAGCAAGGGTGAATTTTACCTTTAAGTATACAGTATAGGCAGTTCCTAGTAAAAAAAAATTTTTTTAAAAAAGTTAGGATATTCAAGGCCAATAAATCCCAAAGTGCTGCAGTGTTTTTATTTTTATATTTTTGTTTTCTGATACGCAGAGTACACTTGTTACTTTACAGACACCATAATTAAGATGTGAAAAAAGTTAATGTACCGTATTTGCCGGCATATAAGATACATCGGAGTATAAGATGCACACCATTTTCCCAGTGTATTAAAAGGGGGGAAAGTGCGGTTATAGGCCAGCAAATACAGTATATATCGGCACAATTTGCAGGAGTAGAGTTAGGCCCAAAGTGGACAACATGTAGATCTTTTTAAGCCAGGGGCCGGGCCAAGCTCCCTCAGACAGCTTCAGGGGACGGACGGCCATTTTGCCCTCCCTCCACCACATGGCACTTCCTGTTGTGTGGAGGCAGGGGGGGGCACATGAAATTGGGCTGTGGGCCGCATCTGGCCCACAGGGTGCAGGTTAAGAATCCCTGCTCTAAACCATGAGGAAGAAGAATGCACCTTTCTTATGAGATAATCTTTCATAAACCGTTTCAGAATAAACAGAAGGAAGGGGGATTAAAACTCAGCAACACACGTCCAATATTTTGTTTAAAATGGTTAATCGCCCCCATTCTTATTTTAGCCATATGACTTTAGGTTTGCCAAGATCTAAATTAAGATAAGGCAATATTTATTCATTGTAGCATAAATCTGATTTCATACATTGCACAAACTGCCTAATAATTTCACAGTCTATACATTTAACCAGATCTTGTTAAAAGAGAGCCAGAACTAAGCATCTGGCTTCTGGTCTATTTTCCATCTTTATTTTTAGAAATACAATTTTTTTTCATATGAATAATGTGAATGCTGTGCATTTTGATGCAAATATATTAAGTAAGATTGCTTTTAAAAACTAGGTCAATAGGAATACTGTATTGCAAATCCTTTTTATTATAAATATTACCAGAATGTTTATCATTATGATGGGCCAAAAGAAGGGCAAAAAAATTGCAGGTCATCCACTAGTTATGTCTGGGATAACGAGAAAATATTACACATCAACAGTGTAAGCCACAGTTCGTAACAGGCATCACTAAGAATCAAGTCCTTGCTAAGGTAAGACTTTTACTTTAAATCAGGGGTGCCCAGACTATGGCCCGTGGGCCCCATCTGGCCTGTGGCACCAAATCATCTGGGTAATATTGTGTCAAGAAGCTATTGCCTTATCAGCTCTTCAACTAAAGAATTACTAACTGTATACTACAGATGTCAACACTGTATTTACTGCAAGCACACATGGGACATGAAAGAGATTTCCCTCTCCCATTTGAGATTCCATTAGGTACTGCGCAACTTTTCCAATTGTGGCACCGCAGGAATTGTATATTTAATTATTTGCCCATGTGACATGGTTTATGTGGGCCAAACCAGCAGACCGGTCCGTACACGTGTGGCCAAACACAAATCTCGGATTCGGACTCAGAACCTTTCTGCTCCATTGGTTTCACATTTTCTGGCCATGAATCATTCCCATGAAGAATTGCGATTTACAGTTTTGGAGGTTGTTCGTCCTCAGCGTTTCTTCGTGAACAAGTTAGAGAAAGCATTACGAAAAAGAGAGGCTTTTTATATTCATTTGTTAAGATCGCTGGCTCCGAGAGGACTTAATCAGAACACAGACCTATCATGTTTTCTGTGATGGATTGCTTCAGTCTATGGGGAAACAGGCTTGTCATGAGATTCACAGTTTGGGTGTTGAGCTCTTTAACACTGTTATTAATTATTCTCACTACATCATTGCAAGTGTGGTTAAATATGCGGCAAATTCTCGGGTCAATAACGTCATTAGGCACTGAAAGAGTAACCAAGTGAGGCCATTGACGCGAAAGGGTAAGCCAGCCACAGGATTGTATTACATATAGAGAGATTCATGCCACTGTTTATAGTCACAGTCATTGTTCATGATTGAGATGATTTTTTTATATATTTATATTTTTGTTTTTGCTCTAGATATATGTTAATCTTCCTGATGAAGAATTTTCTCGAAAACCATTTATCGGAATGGGTTTGAAGTGTGAGAAATTCAATTTTGAAGCATGATTATTCACTTGTTGGACTGTTCTATGAAGTGCGAGAAATTCATTCTTTATACATGATACTATTAAGTGTTGGATTGCTCCATAATTGACTAAAAGAGACTTTCATTTTGAACTCCCATTGAGGAAATTATTGGACTACAGTTTCACTGAATACAAGGAATTTATTTTGAAGTTATACTGAATATAAGTACTTTTATTTTTGAATAAATATTATTGCTTGAGCTTCAACGGTGCAATTTTTTTCCTGTGGATTAATACCGTTACCTCCTGTTTTTTCTTGCTGCCATAAATGACCCACGGTTGTTGTAAATGCATTTACGACAGCAGTGGGTCATTTATGGCAGCATTTCATACATACACAGGCAGTTGTGCGCAGGTGCACTTTACTTCCGCTTCCAGTGGGAGGAACCCCGTGACCAGCCTGTGGCCCACCCTTGCTCTAAATCTTTGAAACTGCAATCCATGGAATCACAGATCCCATGCACCAAACTGGAGTATATAAATAACAAAAAGATATGTCCAGTTCTTACAGGCATCACTGCAAATGAAGCAAAATCTGCACTGTACAAAGGTACTGGCCAGAATCCTAGAGGGAATTTATACTAGCCTAAGTGTAACTGTGTAAAGTGCAGTGGCAAACTGTTGCTAATGAATAAACTGCAGTTCACATTTTCAGTTGTATGTCAGTTGTGCTGCTTGATATGCAACCTGCAACATAAGCTGCAATTTGTTAATTCATGGCAATTCATCCCCGTAATTTAGACAATGGCATTTATCTAACTGTAAATTAGATAACAGAAATTGGGCTGGAATGTATTAATTACATTTCTCTCTTACCTTCCTGTTAGAAAAACAATGCAGATGCTGGCCAGCAACATCACTAGAAGCAAACAACGCAACAAAACATTCAAAATTATCACTAAAAGGAAACAAAACAAAACAATAAAATCTGTTAAAGTTAATAACCAGTATAGATCAAATACCATACTTGTCAAGTATCCTGTTTTTCCTGGGAAAACCCCTTATTTTTACCCCTGTTCCCGCCCCCTCCACTTTTATTAATTTCCCCGTAATATCCCTTATTTTTTAAAAAAATAATCTTGACCGGAGCCCTCACAGGCGAAGCTGCATTATGTTTCTCCTACCACCAGAGGCCGCTGTGTGGCTTTTTGCTTGTGGAAGGTAGTGGGGGCCTTCTCTTTCATTTCCCTGCCACATGGTCATGGAGGCTTCGTTTTTGCTGCTGGCGGTCGAAGCCACCATGGGACGGGAGTCTACTCTAGGTGAACGATGTTTCATACATGCAGGGGCAAATCAGCTCTTGGTCTGGGGCAGAGACTTCTCTCTCACTCTCATGGTTTATTGAGCTGTTTCTGGCCTGCCTCCTGGAGGCTTTCATTTCTGTTCTAGAGTTAACTTGGGAGGGGGGGATGTTGCTTGATCACTATATGAGAGAGAGAGAGAGAGAGATGAGGTTTATTTTGCTTGCAGTTGCCTGGCTGGGTTCCTTTTACAGTAGGAAAAGCTGCTGCCGAAGGTTTCCCTGCCCTGCCCAACAGGCACCCCACCTTTTAACAAACCATCTGGACTGGAGGGAGATTAACACTTCAGCTGCTGGGAGGATTAGAAACTACAGAGATTGCTTTTTTACTTTACTAATTCCCTTTCTTAAGCTGGATCCGACATTCTCAGGTGTTGGTGCTTCAATTGGTTGCAGTGAGGAACAAATAAATTGGTTAATTTGGGAGAATTAATCCCTTGCTCCTCCTGCCTAATTGGGGTGGGTGGGTGTCTAGCCATGTGCAGGGCTAGTTCATTAAAGCCAAGCTGCTTACAAGCAGTTGGTAACCCTAGGGGGCTGGTTTATTATTCTGCACTTTGCTTCCTAGGAAATTTTTTAAATTAAAAATGAGTAAACAAGAAAGAAAACAAAAGTCCCCCAAGAAGATGGGGAAAGGGTTCTTTGGCTCACACAGCTTTGTGCCCATTGAATCTACAATACCATCTAGCCATCTTATTTTTGGCCACCCCCTTCTTTTGTCCTCCACCTTTCCCAGCATCAAGGCTTTCTCAAGTGAATCCTCTCTTCTCATTTGATGTCCAAAGTACTTTAGCGTCATCTTTACTATTTGACCTTTAATGAGCAGTCATGGTTGATTTCTTCTAGGATCGACCTATTTCTAACACCACACTTCAAAGGCATCTATTTTTCTGCGCTCAGCTTTCCTAATGGTCCAGCTCTCACACCCATACATTACCACCTGGAATACCGTTGCTTTGACTATGCATTTTTTTGTTTGCAAGGTGATGTCTCTACTTTTAACTATGTTCCCCAGGTTTCTCATAGCTTGTTTCCCAAGCATCAGTCACCTTTTTATTTCATGGCTGCAATCACCATCTGCAGCGATCTTTGATCCTAAGAAAGTAAAATCTGCCAGTCGTATCCAACTCTAGGGTGCAGTGCTCATCTCCATTTACAGCCAAAGAGCCAGTGCTGTCTGTGTTTGCAGACATTTTCATGGCCATGTGGCAGGCATGACTAGAGCCCAGCAAATCACATGGCTATATTTGGCCACGCCCACAGATTTGGGGTGTGGCCAAAATTTCCCTTATTTTCAAATCCAAAACTTGACAGGTATGATCAAATACGTTTTAAAGGTCAGTCTAAAGCAGTGGTTCCCAACGTGTAGCCCACGCCCCACAGAGGAATTTCAATTCCCAAAAGCCTATGTCAGTATATTGGCTGATCAGTGCTTTGGGGAATTGACTTAGGCTTCTGGGAATAATTAAAGTCCAAAAACCAAAGGTTGGAAAATACTGGTTTCAAGAAATGTGTCTTCATACCTTTCTACAAAGAATATTCCTACATCTCAACAACTTCTGTTGCAAAATGTTTCATGATAAGTCATGTCATGAAATCCCATTGAGATGTCATTATTTTTCTATATATTCCTAAATTTATTTAGAAGTTAAAGTGGTTGTTTTATTCGCTTCAGTTTAGGTAGCCTAACACTTAAGAGAAAGAAGAAGTAGTCACGCCATTTGCATTCCAATGCAGGCACACTCCACATTGATGTGTCATTGTTTAGATAACTTTTGTATGAGGAACGATCTCTCATACAAAATCCTGGTCTTCTGCCATTAAAGAGATTTGAGAATTTTTACCTGCCTTTGGTAGATTTCTAGCAAACGTCTGGCAATTTTGACATTCATTATCAATTCTAATGTCTTCCTGCTCCTTCCTAATATCAAATTGTGTTCTTCCTGAGGAAAGGGGCTGGACTTTGTTGCTTGAATATCCCAGGATACTCTGAGGACAAAGCATCTTTTTTGAATTTTTTTCATAGATTGAGGACCACCTTGATAACACTTAAGATTTACCCTCCCAGAGTACCCTGGGATACAGTACTTGGGTGGTGGAGTCCGGCCCCTTTCCTCAGGAAGAATATAATTTGTAGCACGTTATTGTACATTACGTCTTTATATGGAGTGTTGCTCTTTATATGGTTCTATATGGATTGTGACTGGGAAACTGATGTAATTTGTATCTATAACTTGTATCTTATTTCTGCTCTTCATATGTTGATGCTTTCTATGGTTTGACTGGTGAAATTGACTTAACTTCGATGTAATTCTTTGTAATTGTATTTGTATATTTATCTTATTGGACATTTTTTGTTAACTGACATGTTGTAATGCCGCCCTGAGTCGGCCCTGTGCTGAGATGGGCGGGGTATAAATTGAATAAACATAAACAAACATAACATAAACAATTAGCAAAGCCAGTCTCTTGGATGCCACTCAAAGGAGACACATCTTAGAGATGGAACAAAGAGATAAGCACCACCTGGAAATTTTAACAAACTGGATAATAGTCACAACAATCATCTTTTAGAAGATCTTTCACATTCTAAAGGTGGGGAGGAAGCACCCCAGAATCCTATAAAAAGACCCTCAAATTGGAGGTCAAAAAGAACACTGTGTCCCGTGCTAGCAGGAAACCATGATCCACCTAAACCGTGAATGAGGGTGATCCAGCCCACACGAATTAATACTTTAGTTATGCTAGTTGTCTTTTTACTTTGTTGTTTTACTATGTAAGCCAGTTTAGTTTAGAGGAAATTTTAGATATATCTTACATTTACTGGATTTTAGCTATGCAACAATAAAGCTGCTAAAAGAAGCTTTTTCTAGCGTCTTTGCTCTGAAAAAGGGAGTACCTCGTAGAGGACTGACAAGAGTTGGAATGTTCTTCAGAGAGACTATTCTCTCATGGATTAACCTTGGGGCACACCAGAAACCTGAAGGGAGCAAATGGTAACTTTCGTTTTCTTGATCTGGGGGAATGTCGTCAGCTTGGACAGTTTCAATATACAGTAAAGGTACCCACCTGTCAACCCCAATAGGACTTTCCCAGAGTCAACCCTTCTCCACGGGATTGTGTGGTTGTGTAGTGGGAGGTGGCATTAATTGGTATTCTTAATTTGCCATTATAAACTACTACCAGACACCTGCTGCATCGCAGGACTGCCATCTCCCCCGTTTATGAACCAGTGTTAACTGGGCCGATTTAATTGCTGCAGGCGAAATGCCTGGTGAAGGAGGGAAACCTCTGAGCATAACCACACACGGCCACGCCGGTGAAAGCAGTTGGAGGGGCAAATAATGGCCGCAAAGTTTTGACAAGTCACAGTAACTTATTTATGTCCAACTTTTCAGCTCACAGGTTCTGAGGATGCCTCTTGTACAAAAAGAATTATGGGGTGTTTTTTCTTTTCTTTCACAGTACTGAGTTAAGCCAGCCACAAGCAAACAGGTTTTTCCTCTATAAAACCTATAAAGCAGCTTTCACTTTTAAACAACTTGACTTTCAAAGAGAATGATTTCAGGCTCGTTTAACTTCTAACTGCATTTTTAAAACGGGGCCCATGTTCTGATTCTCCTCCGCAAAATGTTCTCAAGACTTCAGAAGAAGCTATTGCAAGCCTTGTTTCCATTCATACATGGACAATAAGCTTCTTGCTGTCTGCATGTTCAAATCAAATCATATGCTGACTCAACAGCCTGTGCCTTGCTTTTATTTATTAAAAATAACTCTTGAAATATTAATCCTGTGTTTGTTAGGTTACATTAAGCACAAAAAAGGAGTTATGTTTTCAGAAGGTGAATTTGCTGCTCAAAGACATGTTATCTAGATATTATACTGTACTATACCGTACTATAATGTACAAGCTGATGGAGGGTTGTATACAACAGACCCAGAGGCAAGTAGTGCATTCCTAATCAACTAGTCAGGTCACACTTCAAGGCAAATGTGCATTTCGTTCTCTTACAATGTTATCCTTCTAGGCACACAATTTTTTCAATTATGGGCCTGAGACACCAGACATGCAAATGAAGCTAATCCCAGCTGACAAATTACAAAACAAAACCATGTTCCAACATGAAAAAATGGAAGTCCTCCAACATTACAGAAAAAGGCAGTTTGGTGAGGGGAAAGGTACAGAAGGCTAGATTCAGTATTTACATCATGCAAACAGCCAAAAAAAAAACACCATCATCCATTTTATAAATTGAGTTAATCCTGATCTATTTGATGGTATCATCAGCCACTGAGACACAAGTTAGAAGTCATATTACGGTAAATAAATAGTCCCTTTCTCTTAAGGTCTCTCTGCATCTAATGAGATGTTAACTTTATTGTCTAGTTCTTTTTCTTCCATGTCTAGGCCAGACATGAAACTCTCAAGATGAAGCCACCTTTTGGTGAGTCCATTTTGCAGTTCCTTTGGTCTGACCTAGTATGAGAAAGATTAGCTGGCAACACAATGTTACCATTACCAGGGTATGTCCGATTGTTAACTGCTGCCTGATACTTGGCATTGAGTCGCTGGCAGTATGGTCTACTCTATTACCATAACAGGATAACCTGGCCAGACAGTCATTTTCTAGTTGAGTCCAGATATAAATTATGTGACTGAGTGTCAGCCAGCCACTGTCAAGACAGTGGAAAGATTTTGTACTCCTTGCACTAAACATGGAGAAAGCATATCTGAAGATGCTGAAGGTATTTAATTTATTCTATAGAACAACAGGAGTGTACCAATAACCCAGAACAAAGAGAGACTGTAGCAATTCTTACAATAGACAGAATAGAAACAGATCAGGTAATAGTGCCATAGGATTCTGTACGTCAAATAAACAACAAAATATTCCTACAAACTGAAGAAGTAATGAAGAAAGTCCTAAATTTGCTTTTCTTCTAACATGGAAGTCTTTTTGTGCCGGAAGCATTAAAATGTGCAATTGATGAAGCATTAAAATGTGCAATTGGTCATCTGGAATATGTAAATTAAAAGCCCCCAAAAGCTGTATCACATGAATGATCTGTTCATATGTTTTGCTTCTTAGTAAACACAAAAATGACATATACAGTACGGTACTAGTTTTTACATTATAGAGCCCAGCTCCAAAGACAGCAATTGCATTTTTCATTATCCTACTTCTCTTCTTTCAAAAATATGGATCTGCCATAACTCAAAAGATCATCAGTTTATTTGGCTGTTTTTATTTTTCCATTTTATAAAATAGACAAAACCAAACTAATTCCAACATATAAGACTGAGAATCATGCGAGTGCAATGGTACAAATTGCAATAGCTCCCTGCTGCTAATTAATTGTATTCCTTTTGTCACACCCCAGTCATGTGACTTTGTGTACAATGAGAACTACAAGTGGTAACTCACTAACTAGTCTAATTTTATTTTCAGTTCTGTTTTAGACTTAACTGCTTCACCGGTGGAAATTCAACAAGATGTATAGAGATACTGTTTCCACAAAACTATCTGCAGAAACAGACTTTGAGAAAGTCTTAAATTGAAATACTGTACTGTATTCCCTTTTCTGCTACTTCTACTGCTGGGCAGCCCCATGGCCCATGGGGGTGGTGGTCACTAAACCAGAAGTCCCTGTGAAAATTTTCTAAACGACTAAAGCTGCATTCCTATAGATACACACTTGCCCATGGGTAAGGTTTGCTCAATTGAAAATGAATTACACCAGAATATGGATGCCTAACATTGTTTTGTTAGTGGAAGACTCAGCAAGAAATGAGGTTTGAGAATCTAGGCTCACTCACTGTCTCTCCCTCTAGGGCAGGGTTTCCAACCTTTTTTTGGAAATGCCCAACCTAAGCATCTCTAAAATCCTGATGACACCCCCTCCCCACCCCACCCCGGTGATATAGAATTTTTATTTTGAAAAAGTGAACTCCTATTCACGGGGAGGAAGCCTAAAAGGCCATTAACTTGTTAATAACTCATTCTCAAATTGCTCCCCTTAAAAATCAAATTGCCCTCTGTGGGGTTTGTGCCTCACATTGGGAACCACGGCTCCAGCCTAACATATGTACAGAAAGTAATATTTTATCATCACTGCTCTGCGTTTTATGTTTTTAATTTATCGGTGTGATACACAGAATACTTTGGTTACTGGGCCGAATAAAAATGTAATGAATATATAAACAAATAATGATAAGGGGACAGGAAATGAAAAAGCAAAAGGGGATGATCAATGCCGGTAATTTTCTAATAATACTCCACATCTGCAACTTAAAAAAAAAAAAATTTGGAGACAAGGGAATACTGTACTAAACTAATGTTAAATATCACCAGGAACCAAAATAGCAGTTATCAGGGGTTTGAGCCTGTGACTGATTCCTGGAAAGTTTACTTAAAAAAACTGACTAGTCCACAAATATGCATTTACCTGTACCAAAATCCAGTCAGTAGTCTTCAACTATAGGGGTAAAACACCCAAATGAGTCATTTTTACAACCTAAAATGAATTCTACCAGTGAAATGAATTCCACTAGTGAATTCCACTAGTGATCATCTTCCATCTCTGTTTCAGTCTACAGTTTTGTCTTGTTTTTATTAATTGGATGGGGAGAAATGGAAATGGAATAAAGTTTAGGCAGAAAAACTATTGAGAGAGGAGAAAGACAAATTTAGTAATGGAAACTAGGATTAAAGGTGAATATTCAATCTGCAAAGGATGCAGAGCATACAGTTTGAATATTCAATATGCTTCATACAAATGACATATGTATTTATAATGACCTCATATGTATTTATAATAGTCTATTATTATTATTATCATTATTATTATTATTATTCCTCCTAAACAGAAGATTCAGTTGAAAGGCAATGGCTGTACTCACTGTTGAGTTTGTGGTGGAAGAACCTTTGATTCCGAGGCTGTCAGGACTCTAGGTAGAGGAAAAGGTCGCCCTTGCTCAAAAGCCAGTTGTATCTGACTCTAGGGTTCAGTGCTCATCTGTTTATATCCAAAGAGCCAGTGCTGTCTGCATTTGCAGATGTTTCCATGGACATATGGCGGGCATGACTTAACACCAGAGTGCATGGAATGCTGTTTACCTACCCACCCGTACCAAGTAGTACCTATTTATCTACTTGCAATTTCTTGCTTTTGAACTGCTAGGTTGGCAGGAGCTGGGACAGACGAAAGGAGCTCACTCCATCATTCAGCACTCGGGTCTCGAAGTGCTGACCTGCTGACCTTCCAGTCATCAAGTTCAGCGTATTAACCACTAAGCCACTGCAGTCCCTGGACTCTAGACATGGTTTAAATGTGATGCACACGGTCAAGCACACAAATCCTGCAATGATGTCATATACAGTATAGGTCAATTACAGACACATCCAGTACATGGCATTAAAAGACCAACATCATATTCTGTATGATTTCCACTGTGTCTATATAGCATATATAGACCTAGATATTTGATTTACATGAAATCCAAGATACATGGGTTATATCATTCATAGTGTGTTAGATTCAGATTCAGGCATGTGTAACTGGTCTAAAGAAGAGGGTTCCCCCATCCTTCCTCCCTGCAGCAGCTCTCCCCAGCCCCCTAAAATTCTAGACCTCTTATGAGTAACACTCTTCTGCCAGAAAGACAGCAAGTGTTGAACCAACACATGAAACCTAAGAGTTTGGTTTTTAAAAAAAATTATGTTTAGCCTTAGACTGAAACCAGACCTCCCACGTACACTCCATGATCATTGATTTACTGCATCACAAAAAAATAAATATTGTCTGCTACTTGGTCTAATCCATGTGTCCTATATTAAATCAAGTGCACTGAATCCAAACCTGAAGTCTGATTCTGCCTAGGACATTAGGATCTTAAGTAAGCAAATCTCACCCTCTTGGTTAGGTTCTTGCATTGATCAGGCAGGGCATAATTGCCACAAATGTAGCAATAATTGTCCAGTTTATTAACACAGCTGCGCCTATCCATCTTTAGCTCAAAACAGACTCACTGTGGTGTAGCTGTACTATCCAATAAGATGGTTTCGCACTAGAGAAAAACCCGTGGTCAATTTCGCCTACCTATTTCTGACATCAGCTCACTGACTTGCTCAGACATGCCTGGCCGCTGCTGGAACATGCATGCCACCAGGGGGCATGATTCAGGTGAGGCAGCAGCAGGCATGGTGGTAGCTGCAACTGTTAAAATGTTTCCATGTAAAAATACATTACCCAATACCATTTGAACAGCTATAGCATGCCTCTAACTTAAAGTCTGTACGTGATAGGAAAATTCTGAGTTCAGATTTGGAATCAGCACACTCGATATCATGTAAATCACGTGTTATTCCCAGTAGCAAAATTGTTGTTGTGAAGTGTTATAATATGCTTGTCAGAAAGAAACCAAATTAGCAAGCTGATAAGTGTGTCTGTGTATCTCAGTTGCCACAAACACACTAAAGAGAGACCACATGCAACAAAATGGCTTCCAGAAACAGATCATAAAACAGAAGTCTTTCACCTTCCATGTGCTGACACAAATCTGGATGGCTATAGGCGGTGATGACTCAAGTTGTGATCACTTTCACAGCCTTGACAGAACTCACAGTCTTCTCCTTACAGTGCTTGAAATAATCATTATGCTTTTCTCATAGATATATGCTTTCTATCACTAATAATGGCATGTTTGTTTTGTAAACCCATCTGTTACGCCAACCAATCATTGTGAACTTTTGTATCTGATATGTATAAATTAATACCATGAAAACTCACTTATGTCTGACAAAATAGACTTGTTCCATGAACGCTAACATTAAAATACAGGAGTTAGTCTTTAATGTGCCACAACATTTTTGTCTTGTTTTGTTTACTCTCTGATATGTTTGCACAGATTAACACGGCTACCACTTCAAAATTTTCTGCATGTTTGGGGTCTCTAATATTTTAAAAATAAAGTAACTGTGGTACTTAACCAACTGCACCCAAGCCATGCTCCTTTGAATCTATTTTATGTCATGGTGAGTAATGGGATTGTACAGAGAACAAAACAGAAAAAGATACACATAATAGGTTGTGTTCGCCTACCCATTCTAAACTATAACTTCAAATCACTCTCTCTCAAGTGAAGCCCTCTAACACACAACAATCTTGAGGGAAAGAGCTTCCCAACCCTGCTAAAAGTGAAGGTAGTTATTATTTTTTAATTGTCCCAATGTGTTTAATTTTCATTTACTCATATGTCTAATCCAGCCAGATTCTTTCAGAGGTTTCTACCATCCCCTTCTGTTTTTACCACCCTGAATAAATAGGACAAATGACCTATTACCTATTGAATAACACTTAGTAAACTGATCATATATAATATTCTGCTTGAGGATAAATTTTACTCTTTGTCTCTGCACCCAGAGAAGCAGCATATTAAAGTTCTTCGTACATGCTGGCACAACTTTACAGATGATTAATAAAGAGCACCATTTACCAAATGTCAAGGAGACATAATGTTGGAACTAGGCTGAAGAGGCTTGTGTTTAAATCCAGTCCCAATTCTGGTGGCAGCAATGTTTTATTATTAAATTCCCATCAATACCACATCTCAAGGTTCCCAAAAGTTTCCCCAAGAAAAAGGGGAACTCAGAACCCAAAACGTGGAGGTAAAGAAGCTTTCTATTATCTGAGTTAATATTTTTGGCATCTGGTTTAGGTTATAACCGTGTGAATATATGCAACAGGATTCTGCCTAATGTGTTTAAGCAACCTTTTTGAAAACACTTTTGTAAAAATTGTACAGAATTTTTGGAGTAGGCTCCCATATTTATACAGTTCCACAGTCTTCTGCACAGAATATTTAGATGAATCGTCCATTCCTACGAAGTACTCTACTACTTAGTGTAGAAGACACTGTGAAAAATTCCACAGTTCTTAAACTGGTTTTGTGTCTCCAGAGAACAGGATATGGATAGGAGAAGTGAAGATTAACCTTTTCAGTGCTTTTGCAGATAACCTGTTTCAGTAACTAGAATAATTATTCATTTTTCTAATATTGTATACAGTAACTGCAAAAACTAATCTGAAAAAGCCGTGGTGGTGCAGTGGTTAAACTGCTGTACTGCAGCCAAAATGTTGAGAGTTCTATCCTGGTGGGGAACAAGCTGACTCAGCCGTCTAACCTTAGAGGCCAGTAAAATGAGTACCCAGCATGTTGGGAGCAAAATGCTAATTACCTTGTGAACACGCAGAGAGTGCACTAAGTGCAATAGGGTGGTATATAAGTGTAATTGCTATTGATAAAGGTTTTCAAAATAACTTAGGGGTTTTATGCACAGTATGGACCCACTAAAGACAAGTTATGTAAAATACATATATTTAACAAAGCATGTACTATGACAGGATCACATGATTATATCAAGTTTTTTCTGGGCAGCAATTTAAATTGTGATTTAAAACCATAGTTTTAATCAATTTGATTTAAATAAGTCCACTGTAACAGAACGTTAAATGCACATTATAATATGTTAGCAGTGACTGAATGAGAATGAGATAATATTCTGCTTGAGGATAAATTTTACTCTTTGTCTCTGCACCCAGAGAAGCAGCATATTAAAGTAGCTTAGTGGTTAAAACACTGGGCTTGACAACCGGAAGGTTGACAGATCAGCACTTTGAGACCTGAGTGTTATGCAATGGAGCGAGCTCCCATCAACTGCCCCAGCTCCTAGTAACCTAGTACTTTTTAGGGGTGGGTTCTTATTGCTGGTTTTTATCTGTTTTATTTGTTTTTATCTGTTTTTTACCCACTGTTGTGAACCGCCCAGAGTCGGCTTTGGCTGAGTGGGCGGTATAAAAATTTAACAATAAATAAATAAATAAATAAATAATAGTACTGTAGTTCGGAAGCAAGAAATTACAAGTAGATAAATAGGTACTGCTTTGGCAGGAAAGGTAACAGTGTTCCGTGTGCTTTGGCATCTAATAGTTATACCTGCTACATGACCACAGAAACATCTGCAGATGCAGACACTGCTGGATCTTTGTTGGATACAACTGACTTTTGAGGATGAGAGACCTTAGCCTTTAGCGAATCATAACATATAAGAAAGGGTTGGGCCGTGCGTGTGCGGAATGTGTTTCCACACCCGTCCAGCCTATCCTGTAATGTGCTGTTCACACGTACCTTACTTCCCTGACATCATCACCGCAAGGGCCTGGAGAACAAGAGTGGGTCCAGCGCCCCACAAATGCCGACAAAAAAACTTCTAAGTCCCAGCATCCTCCGCGGCACACCATAGCCAATCAGGCAGGACGGCCCGAGCGTGGAGGAGGCAGGACAGCCGGCGCGCATGAAAACATCAACCAATGGCTGATGCGCATGGGCTGAGGGCCCTACCAGGGCAGTCGCTGGAGGGAGGAAGGAGTAGAGGAGGAGGAGGAAGGAAGGAGTTGGTGGTAGCGGCCAGATCAGGGCAGAGGGGGAGATGGAGCCACCGCCACCAGCAGCAGCTCCACTGCTGGTGGAGCGCCATCTACCCCAACTACTCCCAGAGCCGGTAGGTGAGGAGACTCCATGCGTCACCCGTGTCTGCCTCCCCCCTTCCCTGCCTCCCCCCCCCCAGACGGCAGCATGGAAGGGGGAACAGATTGCATCTGCCTCCCCCTTCCCTGCCTCCCCCCCCCCGGGCGCAGGAAGGAAAGGGGGAATGGATCGTGTCCTCCTCCCCCTTCCCTCCCTACTCACCCGGGCACTGGAAAGGAAGGGGGAACGGATTGCGTCTGCCTCCCCCTTTCCCTGCCAACTCATCCGGACGCAGGCGGAGTGGGAAGATGAGAGGCAGGCTTCTTTCTGCCCGGGGACACGCCTCCCCAGACGAAGAGCGGCCTGTCAGCTCACCTCGTTGTGTCGAGAGCAGCTCTCGAAACAGCAATGGGGAAAAGGAAAGCTGACAGTCAAGCCGCTCTTCGTCCGGGAACGCACGATCCCGGACGAAGAGCGGCCTGCCAGCTCCCCTCTTCCTCATTGCTGTGTCGAGAGCAGCTCTCAACACAGCGATGGGAAAAAAGGAAGCTGACAGTCAGGCCGCTCTTCGTCTGGGAACGTGCATCCCTGGACGAAGAGTAGCCTGCCAGCTCCCCTCTTCCCCTTGCTGTGTCGAGAGCAGCTCTTGAAACAACGATGGGAAAAAGGGAAGCTGACAGTCAGGAGAAACAGCGAGAGGGGGGAGAGAAAGCAAGAACGAATGAGAAAGGAGGAAAGAAAGAGAAAGAAGGAAAGAGAAAGAAAAACAGAGAGAGGGGAAGACACACAAATACCTTCCCACAATTTTAAAAAATAAATAAATAACCCCCGGCAACACCGGGAAATCAGCTAGTAGGATATGCATATAAATTCAATGGAACATTTTCTTTACTACAATAGGGAAGACTACAACTCTTCTGACTTTATGTTTCACACAAACCATGAGCAGGAGCTGTTTAAGCGGAAGAGGGCAACACGTATATATCAGCAAGTTAATATTTAATTTGAAAATCCCATATGTGGTTTTCAACATTTCTGAATCAGATTTTATGTAGCAACTAGGCAAAAATAGGCAATTATTCCCTTCTGTCTTTTCCTGGCTAATCTGTTAGTGAACATCTGGCAATCCCAAAACTTTTATTTTTCTGCACCATTAGATGTTGAAACACAGCTCGGACTTTTCATCTATCCTCTTGCTCTAGGCAGGCTACATGTCTCAAAGCATTTCCAATCTGACTCATTGTGGAAATAGCATTTACAGTAAGCCATTTCTCAAGTGTATATAATCATGTACCTGAACTGAGTTCTACGTCTGCTGAGTAAAGATTTACAGTAAACGACAACCAATATTTATAACATACTCTATGGATGTTATAAATATTGAAAAGTGTAAGTTATTTCCACAAAGCATTAATGCGCTACCAAGAAACCCAGCTTTGAACTCATGTCATGCTACATCATAAGCAAATCTCTTACATAACAATGGATGAGAATCCTTACCCAAAAAAATTAGTCTTGAAAATATCCATTCTACAAGAATGCTTTTAAAATGAATTTTAGTATTTATTCAGCTGAAGAAAAAAAAAGGGAAATGATCTGTTCTTGTCTTTTTAAAAACTATACTAATGAGATATTCCATTGACATAACTTTTGTGATGCACAGCTATGCTCTTTTTTTAAACGTACAATTAAAAACCCAAAGAGCAATGGAAAGACAGATGTGTGGAGTAAGAATCAGGGATAAGGTCAGCAATAAGGAATTACGCCAAATAGACTGCGTAATGTGATCAATGAACTAGATGTGGCAAAAAGAAGATGGGCAGGCTATATCGCCTGCCTAAAGGATAACAGATGGACCTGCCGGCTAACAGACTGGATACCAAGGGACCACAAAAGACCATTAGGCAGACTACAAAAACAATGGGATCAGCCAATGATTAAGCTGTTTGGCCAGAGATGGAAACAAAAGGCAAGGGATAGAACATTTTGGAGTTCAGTTGATTTGTGCTAAAAGAGAAGACAAATCAATATTGGATATTGGACAATTTAAAAGACACAGAAACATAGCAAACATGTGAATACAGATACAGTGGTACCTCGCATAACGAACGCATCATATAGCAAAAGATTTGCACAATGAAGCGTTTGTTATGCAATGGTGATACCCCGCATAACGGGGGGGGATTCATTACGCGGGGTTTTTGGTAACCGGGGTATACCCGCTTAATGGGAACTCTGATTAACGAACATTTTTCCCCGTTACGCAGGGCATCTCCCATAGGGAACCGCATAACAGGAAAAACACATAGCGAAGAGCTCCGTGGAACTGAGTTTTTTCGTTATGTGGGGTTCTACTGTATACATACAATAGCAATCTCTCAAGAAAGAACCAAGATTGGCAATGATGGCAAAAGTAAAGGAGGAAATGGGGAGGGGAAAAGGGAAAAGATACAAAGTATCTTAGCATGTATTTTTCCAGCTCAAAAACATTCTTTCTTTAGGCACCATGTCAAGGACTGTGATCCATAAAACCTCACGGTGAAATAAATCTTTTAGCCTTTAAAATGCTACAATATTTTGCCACCCACCTTATCTTTTTATCCCCACCCTTTAGGCAAAGGTTGCCCTTGCTCAAAAGCCAGTCGTATCCAACTCTAGGGTTCAATGCTGATGTCTGTTTATAGCCAAAGAGCTAGCTCTGTCTGCATCTGCAGATGTTTCTGTGGACATGTGGCAGGCATGCCTAGACACCAGAGTGCATTGCACTGTTTGCCTTCCCACCAAAGTGGTCCCTATTATCTACTTTTAAACAAATTGCTGAGACACACTGAGAGTTGGGTTACTGCTCTCAATTGTGTATATCTACACTGACAAAAGTGCTGATATTTTGTATTTTGTGGATTGTTTTGCTTAACATTGTAATTTGTATTATTGTATTTACTTGAAACACTGTACTGTACTGTATTGATTATTTTATTTTGAACACTGTATCTTGTATCTTATATGTAAACCCCTTGAGTTGTCCTGGGGTCATTTATATGTTGTTAGCCGCCCTGAGTCGGCCATGTGTTGAGTAGGGCGGGATATAAATTGAAGAAAGAAAAAAAAGGGAACGTAATAGATAGAGGCCTCCAAATGGCTCCCAGAGTACTCCGGGTCAGGTTTGTACATGTTAGGCTCCAACAGTGATAAATCCCTGTTCAACTATTGTGCCTTGTGTCTGTACTCACAATGATTTCTATAGCTAAAGAAAGACCAAGCCATTTCATATACTGTACTTGCTTCATAAAGCCAAGAGTTAAAGGGGGGGGGGGGATGCTGAAGCATCTTCACGCACTAGAGTGCTAGAGCTTTGGTTTAAAGTACATTAGCAGCCATTAAAGCATACAGATACAGATTTGCATTTCCCAGTGCCTAAAATAAATTATGTCTGTTCTTTTGTTTGGTTTTTCATTTCTTGTGTCTTAAAGGATTAGAGATGGAAGAACCCCCCAAAGAATACAGAAATTTAATTTGACATGCAACAGAAGTTACTATGGTTAAGTAAGGCATGAAGCTTACCGCTGACAATTGTTCTTTGCAAATTACAATGTTCCTGCATGCATAATTACTAAGGCAATGTTATTTCTTCTCCAGATAAAGAAACCACAGTTGTAATTTTCTTACATAATGCTACATCTAGAATATGAAGACAGCCCTCAAATTCTTTAAGCTTAGATTTCTACTGGTCTTGTGCCTTCCAGATGTGCTGGATTACAACTACGCATTGACAAAGTTCTGTTTTGGTCAAGTTGTTTTCCAATGCTAAGCCTGTTCTGTCCCAATTTTTCATTAGCTTACATATTTCTTTCTTAGATAATTGTAAGTCAATGAAGAACTGGGACAGAATAGGCCAAGCATTTAAAAATAATACCACTTTTTGTATTAAAAATGTCTTTAGACATTTGGACATATATTTGCATGCATTTACAAAACATCTACATTTGCCTTTTTAATGCACACATTTTCTGGATACTTTTTAAGCACCCACAATTTTTGTGCTTTTTAACCTTTTTTTTTTAAAAAAAAAATCTACTGCAAAAATTGGAAATGTGCAATCTAGCTGCATTCCAGCTTGTTCTTTGCATTTGATAACTGTGGTTATGCTGAATTCTCATCAAAATGTAAACAAAATGTATGTCATATATCCTGTACGTCTTCAACTTGTATCTTATCTAGCCAGCATGGCTGCAGTGGGGGAGTTTTATTCTGAAGGATGCAGCAGGGAGGAACTATTTCAACCTATCTCCACACAGTATCTTCTTCCCACATTCATAGATCTACTGAGTTAGACAAATGTGGAAGTGGAGGAAAATGTACCTGCAGGAACACATGGCAGCTAGTATCTCCTCACTATTTTGGATCAGTTGGTAGCACCTGCCAAGATGCAGTTATTCCCAGGTGTGCTGTTCTTGGCAGTAAATATGATCTCTATTTGGCCTATGTCCAACACAATCAACCAAAATGAACTGATTGGAATGCCTAAATGTAAGACCAACATGCTCAAGTGGAGCTTGCTGGCGGACAACAACACGCTGTGTGAATGTGGAGTGACACAGAGCTGGGCTCGTTTGCTGGTCTGCTGGTTACTACCGTAAACTTGTACTGATGAGGATTTAAGATTGGCCAACAATAACCCAAGAAGATGGCTTCATTTTGGCAGTTCAAAGTCTGACCTGGACATGAAAGAGAACAGAAATGCCTGATGCTAAACACATACTCCAAAGCTTAGTTAGTTGTCCTCTTTCTCCCCGTCACAGGAACAATCTGCATGTGCACCATTTTGCAAACAGAGGTTTGAGCATGGGATTCTGAATTAGGGACATCATTTTGCAAACATAGAACAGTTTTCCCCAAAAATGTCTAAACAAGAAAACGTTTTGCTTTTGCTTTCTTAAATACAAAATAACAGCTCAAGGATTATTCACTGTGTGTATTATTAATGTTCGGATAGGCAGTCTAGAATATATCTAGTGGACAATTTCACTTTCTAATACATTCTTAGCAGCTATTAATTTCATGGATAGCTACTTAAGAGTATTATCTCTCAAGAAAACATAACTATAAACACTGAGGTACCAAAAGCACATGGTTTAATTAGTCTACTATCATCATAAGCATTCTTGGGGGGGGGGGGTGGTCACCATACTTTAAAAAGAAAACACCTATAACCATAAACTGAAGTATGGCTGGTTATTAAGTACTCACATGAGAATTAGTGTACACAGAATTTGGCACATGCTAAGTTATTATGTTTAGCACAGTGGCAATTCCCCCCTCCCCCCAATGACAAAATACAACAAATTGAGTGGTGGGAAAATGTGATATCACGCACAAAGCTGCTGCACAGCTGGTGTGCTCTGTTCCCTGCAACAGATACCACTGTATTTATTCCATAGGAAAAACAATTGTCTGGAAAGATTCATGGGCTAATCCTTCCTTTGTCCATTGTTTCAGTTTAAGAACTCACTTATGAAACCTAGATGCCTCTGTTGTCCCAAATTCACATTCCTTTGTGCTTTCACTTATTGGTTCACAACTGTCTCCACGACATACTATTTAGTAGGTTCCCTTCAGAACAACAGAAGGGCAAGACTCTTCGTATAATGAAGGATTAACGGGTCTAGAGGGAGAAGTTTGACACAATACTGCTTCACACATGATCAAACCTTGCGTCTTGCCTTGCTGAAGCTCAAGTAGAAGAACATACAGCGATCCTGAGAGCCCTGCTACCATATTTTAAGCCGTACTACTACATTTTAACATTTCTGCTTTATTCTACTTCAATAAATACATCAATATTTAATAAGAAAGATATGTTCTATCATATAGCAACATTATGCATTTATTATTAAATATTGATGTGTTTAGTAATGCTGTATAATGTGGTGAAGCTACCGGTAACTGAAGAGCTCATTGTTAGGTATCTGGCTGCAGAGTCAGAGGCTGAAAGTTCAATCCCCCATTGTGCATCCCAAAAGAAGGGAATGGTAAGCCAGTTCTGTGTATTCTCTACCTAGAAAATCCTAGAAAGTGTCACCTTAAGTCAGAATTGACTTCTTGGCATAAAACTATTGTAACATATCAAAAATTAAATTAGACATGCAAATTAAATAAAAATTTCACAAAATAACGATCTATGTATCTTTTGCAAAACACCACTTACAGTACCTATTTTTTTTAAAAAGACCACAACATAAGTTTTTGATTTGCTCAAGTGCCCAACATGTTACCATGTGAACATAGACACAAAAATCAAACAAAATAACTTACTTTTCTTGGTTACTTGGTTGATCCGTAATTCACACCTCTTGTTTGATGTGGCGGATCAAAGCATCATCTCCCACAAAATTTTAGTGGGCTCTCGCCATCAGGAGGTCCTACCGTTACCATAGCAGGGTCTGATGGCACGCAGGGAACTGAGGCCAATATTTTTTATGCTCCTTTAGCCATTTTAAATACAACGACACAGCTGGCTAGGCTCATGTTGAAGTTGGCCATGTTAGAGCAGTGAATTGCCCGAGTACCAAACCCCACTTAGCTGACCTGCGTTTCCAAAACGGAGAACCGTTCTGGACCACTAGCTGACACCTTTCTGGCATGGTTGAACAAAGTAACGGTAATCTAAAATATTGAAGACAAACTTCGTACTATAACTTTAATAGCAGCAGTACATACACTGAGATAACAAACTTCTCTAAAATCGTAGAGTATAAAAAATAGATCAACATTTTTCCTTTTAAAAATTCAGACAAGGAGGGTCTCTCTAAGGAGAGAATTGCAAAGTTGTAGCACTGAAATAGAAAAAGACATTAGCATATGATCCTCCATAACAGAAATGCAGACCCACCTCTTTCCAAAACACATAAGCTTGCAAAGATCTGTTTAAAAGTTAAAAAAAATAGAAGGAAAGGAGGAGATAAGAAGCCTAATCTTGTATATCAGCTGATTTAACCTCAACTGGGAAAACCAGATATATTTTCAGTTAAAGAATTGAGTGTGTGGTTGTTTGCAACTAGTTTGTGGGAAAACAAAAAGCATCTCTCTGAAGATCTCTCCCAATTACATGTCAAATGTGCAGCAGTTATTCAAGAAAATGCTGCTGTAGCAAGCGAGAAAAATGCATCCATACTTTCCCATCTAGTACTTAAATCATAACAGCCTACCACTGAGAAATGACAATTTCCCCCCAAAGATATCTACACCTAAGCATCAGTTAGAAGGCTAAATCCAAAACAATTTCCATTGAGAATATGCTCTACTCAACAGTCATCTAAAGAGTTTAACAATATAATGTCAAAAACCAAAACTGTAACACTATTCTTTGACATAAAATAGGCTTAACAGCATTTATTTTGAAAAGACCACGACAGTATTAATTTGCTACTTTCCCCTTTATTTTTTAAACTTGAAACTACATGGGGAGGATTTCAAGGGATTCCCAATTTTAGTCCACTTTCTTACTTTTTAAAATTGCAAAATGAAAAGTCTTTGAATGAATTATTTCAAAAGTGTCTTCACTCTCCAAATTTCCTCCCTCCTTATGCCCACAACATTTGCAGATGTCATAGCCTTTTTTAAAAAATGAGGCCTCAGAAGTTTTAAAACTCTTCTGAGAGTCTATCTGTGGGAGTAGTAAAGGTGATGGGACTAGAACTGATGAGACAGAGGTTAATATTGTCGAGCATGAAGCTCACAGAGTAACCTCGAGTCAATCACAAACTCTCGTCTAATACATCCCACACAATTGTCGTGAGAAGGAAATGGAGGTGAGGAAGAACATGAAGATTTCACCTTGATCTTTGAACGCCTTGGGGGAAAACTAAGATACTGTATACAGCAAATAAATACTAAACTATTCCCTTCCCCACCCTGTAACAAATTAAATAACTCAAATCTACAGCTGCTCCAGTTACATATCAACGATGCAGATAACTCCCCATCCTAAAATTAGTCTGTTCTCCCACAGCAGAAGCATAACCTCATTTTACATAGAGAACAGAGTATCATACCACTGGCAGTGGCTTACAGCTCAATTTAGCACAAAGAACAACATGGTAGAGATATACAAATGACACATATAAGACTGTAACCTGTTAACCTTTACCAAGGAGCAAGCCACTTTGAAGTCAAGAATACAGTACTTACTTTTGAGTAAACATGCTTTATTTGTTCTCATTTGTAGTGTTTCAATATACATAATGTGTCCTCGGCAGCAAGATTTAGTAAAAACAATGTTCCTATTAAAAGGAGCGTAATTAGCTGACTAATTAGTGTGTGTGTATAAAAAACACCTTCACTTATAAGCAGGCTGTTGAGAGTATGAACACATACAGTAATACCTCATACAAAGTCTGCTTCGTACAACATCGAATTCATACAACATTGCCTAATTCCTTGAAAAAAGTTGCCTCATACAAAGTCGCTGCGACTTTGTATGAGGCATTGGGGTTTTCCCCAGGTTGCATTGTGCCTGGGCAGTAAAAAGGCAGGACACATGCGTGCATTGCTCTTGTGGGTTTTGCACAAGCCAAAGAGTGTTTAGGAGTGGTTTTGAGCACGATTTTTTCATCAGAATTTTTAGAAGCATTCCTGTTTGTTTGTTTTTTGCAGCATTCTTCAGGCTCTTGGACAATCAGGGTTGTTTGACATGTTTTTGTAATGTGTTTAGCCTTTAGACAATGATTTCTTCAAGTTCTGTCAGTTTCCTGTCTGTTTCCATGACTTTGCCCTGAAGTCTGTGCTGTTACAGTACAATGTATCTCTATGGAAATGACGTTGTACGAGGCATCGCGGCAAGGATTTGGACGTTGTACAAGGCATCGCGGCTAGGATTTTGCATGCCTCATACAAAGTCCAAATCCGTATAAAGTCCAAACTTGTGGAACCAAGTTTGGATGTTGTATGAGGTATCACTGTATTTGCCTCAGCATTATTTTAATAAAACAAAAGCCCAAAGAGCACAAGTCACAACTAGTTAAGCAAACTTCAAGCCCTGTGCAATAACTAGCTATGTTAAGGTACAGAGAGACATTTAGTTTTGTCTTTTAATTAGTATAAATAGCGTTGTTTATGTTTTGTAAACCACTTGGAATACTGACTCAGTTGACAGGCCACATGATGAATTAAACAGATATAAATTCTTATTTGAGATAATTTTGTATTAATTTGCTATAGCTGGATGTATGTCCTACACACGCTGAAAGGCTTTCATATTGTCAGTTGAACGGGGAGAAAACCAATCCAATCCTATTTGAAGCCCTTACTGCTCAAGAAAAAAATACCCAGCTAGCTGCTATTTCTATACTCGCAGATCTTCTCACTCCTGAACCAGGGCAAGTCAGCACTTAGAGGTGACAAAACCTAGTACAGAATATGGTCTATAGCAGGGGTGGCCAAACTTTTTTGGCCGCAGGTTGGTCACGTGGTTGAGCAGGTCAGTCACGTGATTCCTCCCACCAGAAGTGGAAATAAAACATGCGCAAAATGCTGCCGTAAATACACCCATGGCTGTCGTAAACACTTGACAGCAGCAGGTGCATTTACTGCAGCACTTTGCGCATGCACATTTTACTTCTGCTTCTGGGACCAGTGAGGGCACCACGGGCCAGATTATTAGGCACTGTGGGCCGTAGTTTGGGCACCCCTGGTCTATAGACAGATATCTTATCTGTCTCATATATAGTACAATAAAACCCCTACTTACGAAAAAAAGTCTGTTCCGTAGGCTTTTGCTTAAATTGGTTTTTTATGTAACTCAAAGCAAACCCATAGGAAAAAATTTTTTTTTACATAACTCAAAGCAAATCCATAGGAAAAATGAAATTTTTATGTAAATTGAAGCAAACCCATAGGAAAAAGAATTTTTACGTAACTCAAAGCAAACCCATAGGAAATTGTGTATATCAGGACATGGTTTTAGCACAAAATCATTATGTAAGTCAAATTTTATGTAACTCGAGGCATACGTAAGTCAGGGTTTGTTGTTGTTGTTCAGTCGCACAGTCGGTTCCGACCCTTTGCGACCCCATGGACCACTGTTCTCCAGGCACCTCTGTCCTCCACCATCCCCCTCAGCACTCCCAGTTCTGTGCCCGTTGTGTCTACAATACCATCTAGCCATCTCATCTTTGGCCTCCCCCTTCTTCTTTTGCCCTCCACCTTTCCCAACATCAGGGCTTTCTCAAGTGAATCCTCCCTTCTCATTTGATGTCCAAAATACTTTAGCTTCGTCTTTACTATTAGCCCTTCCAATGAGCAGTCAGTGTTGATTTCTTCTAAGATTGACCTATTTGTTCTCCTCGCTGTCCAGGGTACTCTCAAAACTCTCCTCCAACACCACATTTCAAAGGCATCTATTCTTCTGCGTTCAGCTTTCCTAATTGTCCAGCTCTCACATCCGTACATTACCACTGGGAATACCATTGCTTTGACTATTCTAATTTTTGTTTGCAATGTGATGTCTCTGCTTTTCACTATGTTCCCCAGGTTTCTCATGGCTTGTCTCCCAAGAATCAGTCGCCTTTTTATTTCATGGCTGCAATCCCCATCTGCCGTGATCTTTGATCCCAGGAAAGTAAAATCTGTCACTGCTTCTACTTCTTCCCCATCTATTTTCCAGGAACTGATTGGGCCTGTTGCCATTACCTTGGTTTTCTTGATATTGAGTCTCAAACCAGCTTTTGCACTCTCCTCCTTCAGCCCAATCAAGAGGTTCTTTAGGTCTTCCTCACTTTCTGCCATTAGGGTGGTATCGTCTGCATATCTCAGATTGTTTATGTTTCTCCCAGCAATTTTAATCCCATATTGTGATTCCTCCATCCCTGCATTTCGCATTATGTGCTCTGTGTATAGATTGAAGAAGCAGGGTGATAAAATGCAGCCTTGTCTTACTCCTTTTCCTATTCCAAACCACTCTGTCATTCCATGTTCTGTCCTAACTGTTGCTTCTTGGTTCATGTACAGATTTCTCAGGAGGCATATGATGTGCTCTGGTATTCCCATCTCTTTAATTACTTGCCACATCTTGTTGTGGTCCACACAGTCAAATGCCTTAGTGTAATCAATGAAACAAAAGTAAACTTGTTTCTGGTATTCCTTTGTTTTCTCCATGATCCAACGTATGTTGGCAATGTGGTCTCTAGTCCCCCTGCCTCTTCTGAAACCGGCCTGCACCTCTGGTAGTTCTCTCTCCACATGCTGCTGAAGTCTGTCCTGTATTATCTTGAGCATCACCTTGCTGGCGTGTGGGATGAGTGCAATTGTTCGGTAATTTGAGCATTCTTTGGCGTTGCCCTTTTTTGGGATTGGGACGTATACTGATCTTTTCCAATCCTGTGGCCACTGTTTTGTTTTCCATATTTGCTGGCATATTGAGTGTAGTAATTTGACGCCATCATCTTTTAGCGCTTTGAAAAATTCGACTGGGATACCATCATATCCACTAGCTTTGTTGTTTGCAGTGCTCTTTAGGGCCTTTATAACTTCGCTCTCCAGGATGTCTGGCTCGAGTTCAGTTTTTTCATCATTGTGGTTATCAGGAGTGTTGAGGTCCTTTTTGTAGAGTTCCTCTGTGTACTCTTTCCATCTTTTCTTAATCTCTTCTGCATCAGCTAGCTCTTTTCCGTCTTTGTCCCTTATCATGGTCATTTTTGCTTTAAATGTTCCCTTTATTTCCCCGATTTTTCTGAAGAGATCTCTAGTCCTGCCTCTTTTGTTGTTTTCCTCCATTTCTTTGCACTGTTCTTTTAGGTAGTTTTCCTTATCTCTCCTTGCTTTTCTTTGAAATTCTGTGTTCAGAAGGTTGTATTTTTTCCTTTCTCTTTTGACTTTTGCCTTCCTTCTTTCCTCTGCTATTTTAAGAGCCTCATCAGACAACCATTTTGCTTTCTTACGCTTCTTTTCTTTTGGTATGGTTTTCTTTGCCTATATACAGTCCTATTGGCTGAATCCACTTTGGCCAAGAAGGCAGTATATAAATAAAGTAAATAAACAAATCTATACCATAAACATATGTAAGAAGCACTATTATAGTGCTGGGGTGCTGGTGTTATGCCCGTGCCTCAGCCCTGCTTCAGGAGCTGCATTGGTTGTCAGTGTACCTCCGGGTGCAATTCAAGGTGCTGGTGATGACCTTTAAAGCCCTACATGGTGGTGGGCCAGGATACTTAAGAGACCGCAACCCCCCTAGGTTATCTGTCTATCCCACTAGAGCTGACCGGGCAGGCTCCTTAAAAGTACCATCCGCTAGAGAGGCTCGCCTCTCTAGCATGAGAAGAACCGCCCCAGCCCTGTGGAACCTCCTGCCGGTTGAACTGCATCTCCAGATGGAGCTGCTGCCCTTCAGGAAAGAGCTAAAAACCTGGCTGGCAGGTCAGGTATGAGGAGGTGAGGAAGGAGAACCCCCCCCCCCCCACTGGCTCATTTAGATAACCTCTCATGTTTTTAATCAGTTTTTAATAAGATTTGTAATTGGTGTGGGTGGTGGTCGCCTTTTAGTGTTTTGGGAATTTTAAGGGTTTTATAGGGAACTGTGGGGATTTTATGCACACTAGAACCCCGCATAACAAAAAAACTCAATTCCACGGAGCTCTTCGCTATGCTTTTTTTTTCATTATGCAGTTCCCTATGGGAGATGCCCTGCATAACGGAAAAAATTTTCATTATCTGGGATTCCCATTAAGCGGGTATACCCTGGTTACCAAAACCCCCATATAATGAAAAAATGTTTCATTATGTGGGGTATCGCTACTGCATAACGAACGCTTTGTTGTGCGAATTTTTCGCTATATGATGCATTCATTATGCAAGGTACCACTGTATTTGTATTGAATTGCTGTACACCGCCCAAAGTCGATAGGGCAGCTATACAAATAGCACCAAATAAATAAATAAATAAATAAATAAACTGAATACTGGCTCCTCTAGGAAGTGCATCTGATTTTGTGACATGTATTTCTGGTCCATGAAATTCTATGCCCTCTCCAAAAATCCACCAATGTACCCAGCTATGTAAGAATTCCAAGATACCACAGACTATCTTAGAACACTTCAACACACACATGACCTCCCAGATAACACCATCTTAGCCACAATGAATGTGGAAACTCTGTACACCAATATCCCACACAAAGATAGACTACAAGCCCTCAGGAACACCATTGAAAATAAATATGAAGCCCACACAGTCACCACCCTTAGCATCACTCTTGACAATCAAATAAATCATGCTTCAGTCTCACCAGCACAGAGAGAGAGAGAGAGAGAGATGCAGGAATAATTACTTCTTTGCAATATACAGTAGCGCTTAAAGTTACTGTGAGATGAGAGTTATGGCATAGCATGTAGACACTAAAATACAGAATCATAGAGTCACTGAATTGGAATGGGCCTTTTTAAGCCATTGAGTCCAACTCCCTGCTCAAACCTATGCTAGCAGAAAAAGATCATTGAGATCAAAGGTACAACAAGTTATTTGTCTTAAACTTTAGTTTTCAAGATCATACAGCAAGTATGATGTTTGTCAGACAGATTATGAACCAGAATAAAAAATATTAAGCTACAAAAAAAAAATCAAAGATCTGAGTCAGTATAAGGCAGCTTGTTTTGTTCAACATATTTCATTTTGTCCTGAAACGTGCAAAAACATGCATCTTTACTTATAAAGGTTGACAAACTCTAATTCTGGGTTACTGAGAAAAATATTGTTTCAGCAAAACGGAGGTCTTGCATGATGAAAAGCACAAAAGCTCTTTTTTCCCTACTTGAAAATAACCTTTGGAATTTCTTTCCTTCCAAGATATGTTACTGAATTTATGAGTTAATCTGAACCACAGCAAATCATTAATCAGATTGACAGAAGTTGACTTTCATTAAGTGCTACCTTAACATTGACTCAGTGTGAATCTCACCAGCTCTTGCTGGGTCACCTAGAATTCCCTCTTCCATTCTTCGCTCCATAAATGAGAATAGAGGTGCTTGCAACCAATGGGGTGCTGTTAAAACAATTAGGGGTTCAATGACAATTGGGAGATTCTCTAGTTTTGGGTACTGCCTGGTTATCAAGTCTCAAGTCTTTAAGCTTACTGTCTATGGCAAGGGCTCTTAACCTATGGCCTGTGGAAAGGATGCAGCCCACAACACCATTTCATGTGGGCCCCCACCACCTCCACAACACCAAGAAGTGCCATGTGTGGCAAGCAAGGCAAAATGACCATCGGGCCTCCAAAGCTGTCTGAGGGAGCGTGACCTTGGGTTAAGTCCACTGGGAGAACTTTCTGTTCAGCAAGGGTCACCTCTGTTGAGCTGCACAACAGGGGTGGTTTATATCCTCACACTGTGACATGGCCTTCTGCACCCCCTTGTTCCCACTTTCTCCACCAGTATCTGGCTGGTATGGTCACCAGTTCTCTGTGAGTTCTCTCCTGGGCTCTGCAATGACACTCTTTCCTTTCCCTTCAGTCCAATATGACAGACAGGGTGGGAAGTATGGGTTAAAGGTGCCTCCTTGCCTCCTCTTTGGGGACACAAAGCTGGACCAACACCCTGGCCTATGGGTCCTCGTTATAGAAGTACTCGCAGTCCCCGAGCAGTTCAGAATGTTCTGTGAACTCTATATCCAAGTGGCAGGACTCCTCCTCCAATTCCTCTTCTTCCACCACTTCAAGGACCAGGTCACCAGTTCGAAAAGTATGGTCAACTTTCCCTTCACCTCTACATTCAGCCCTGCATTTGCTTCTATTCTCTCTTTTATAATTCACAGGTTCCCAGGAGTTGCTTCTCAATTCTGGGCTTTCTGTTTGACACAACCTTTACTGGATTAGTGTGCTGGTTCTCTCCTGAACTTCTTCCTTCTGTGCAGGTTCCAGTGTATGCCAGCAAAATCTCTCCCAGGTACACCAGGGAGCATTGTATGGAACTTGAGAGGCCCCAGGGAAGGTTATATGGCCCACAGATAGGGATGTCTGAGCCACTATCACCATCCTCGCACTTAGCTTCAGAGATTAATTGCAGGTTTTCATCTCAGTTCCAACATTTTCGGCTTGTAGACTATACACTATGAGTAAAATCCAGCAATAAAAATAATTTATGTAAGTACCTCTAGATACTGCAGTAGCTCAAGTGGCTAAGACACTGACTGGAAGGCAGCAGGTCAGCAGTTCGATACCCAAATACTGCAGGATGGAGTGAGCTCCTGTCTTTGTCCCAGCTCCTGCCTACATAGCAGTTTGAGAGCAAGAAATTGCAAGTAGATAAATAAGGACCAGTTTGGTGGGAAGGTAAATAGCATTCCGTGCACTCCGATGTCTAGTCATGCCTGCCACAAGACCATGGAAAAGTCTGCAAACGCAGACAGTGCTGGCTCTTTGGCTATGAAACAAGAGATGAGCACTGAACCTTAGAGTTGGATACGATTGGCTTTCGAGCAAGGAAGACCTTTACCTATACTATGTAAGTACCTCTACCCTGATATCTATTTAACCCTTCAAAATGTAGTAATTACACGTCCCTAACAGGCAAAACACGCTCTTTCAGCAGGTCTCTAAAAGGATATGAGATGAAGTTAAAACTAAACCAAAAATGGAATACTGTACTGAAAGTCTAAATGAATAATTTATGCAAGTGGTTTTCAATCATCAGTTGTTGTCAGCTGCAACTCAATCCAAGTACTGTACAGTATACGTTTTTTCCCTTCCCCAGGGTGACAGGAGACCTTGTCTTGGAGGCTGGCTGGTTCTGGGCTGTCTTCGCCCTCTGAGGCAAGCAGGAAAAATGCTACTGCCATGAATTTGTTTAAGGTGGATCCCAGCTTGCCATGAAGTGACCCACACACTATGAACTTGGAGCCATCTCCTGTGGCACATACGAAATGAGACATGCAGGATGTAACACTGGGATTGCAATGGACTGCCGCAGCCTTGAGGATATTATCAAGGTGCGCCTTCACAGACAGTCCATCTGGCATGGCCTCTTCTGCCTCCAAGAAGGTTGGGAATCAGAATAGGAAATTGGGTCCAGTATGATGGTTTCCAGTGGCATTTCCTCCACTGAGGGGGACCATCACGCCACCCAAAGGGATTCATCCACTCGTTGCCACTGGCTCCTTTGGGGAGTCAGGTTATTTACCACCATCCAACACTCAGCGTTGAGCCGCTGGCTGTACGGTCAAGTCTACTCCATTACCGTAGTGGGATGTCTGGCCAGACAGGCAATCATCAGTAGAATATTGATGTTTTGTTTTAAGCTGGGGGTCGGGTCACGCTCCCTCAGACAGCTTCGGGGGCTGGGCAGCCATTTTACCCTTCCTCCACCACATGGCACTCCCGGGTATAGTAGAAGCGGTGGGGAGCCACATGACATGGCAATGTGGGCCGCATCTGGCCCATGGTCTATAGGTTGAGAATACCTTATATGTTACTTATGCTAGATCAGACTATTCATTCACACAGAATTCTTAAAATTCCAAACATTTCTTCTGAAAAACAATATTCCCAAGAGCTAAACAGCACTCTTATCCAAGCCTACTCAAAGGTAAATCAACAGACTTCTTGTAGTAGGATTATACAGTAGTCTTAATCAAAATAGTGTTTTTGAAAAAAAAAACTTTAATGGGTATGCATACACTATTGCCTGGGTCAGATACAATACAAAACTACAATTCTGATATTATATGATTTGAATGTTTTCTGACTTCCACTTTGTTTTTGCATCCAAACTGAATAAAAACTATGATTTTCAGTGAAACTTCAAGCCAAGTAGAGAATGATGTACATATATTGTACCACTTAACGTAAAGTCTGTTAAACCAAACCATGCTTTAACACGGATTTCCCCAGTGTTCACGCTAGCTAGAGCGGATAACTGTTGCAAGAATGACTTTTTCTTGTAGTTTTCAAAGAAGTAGCAATATTAGTCTGTGCAACATAGACTGCAAGGTGCCATTACATTTTTGTGTTCTATTTTTTCCACTTTGTTTCGGTTTCGTTAGGAGTTATCCTGTTTCTCTGATTTCATTCAACCAACCTATTCACCAAACAACTTCATTTGCCAGTGAACAAATGTATGACATCTTAATACCAGAATGGAAATCCAGTAAGGTTTTGCTAAATGAGTTACAACAGTGAGGCCCTGTGATAGTAGTTCAATCTATTAATTGTGGAGAGCACCAGGTTACAGAAACCTTCTTTCACAATATATCTACAGAACTCCCAGATCCATAATTCAAGGTTAAATTATGGAACAGGACACCCTTGAATTTTGAAACTCTCATCCCTGCTAAATATATGGTAAAACATCCACCATTCCTCTTAAGGGATTAGTTTGTAGACCCTTTCATCTTGGTAGCCCTGCTGGTCAAGGTCACAGTATTCTAGGTCAGGTCTAAGCAGAGTAGAACAAAGTGGTACTATTAACTTCCTTTCATGTCAAACTAAGCTTCTCTTAATGCAGACCAGCACTGCATTATCCTTTTTCTTTGCTGGTTCAAGATGTTCAGCCATATTTCGCTTGTAGTCTACTAAGACCCAAGATCCTTTTCATGTGTATTGCTGTCAATCGAGGTGTCACTAACTCTACATTTAACTTTGGTTTGTATCTCAGTGTGAGACCACTCTTCAGTTTGAGTTGATATCACAGGGCTAGATGGAAGAATGGTTTAACTTATTGCAAGACAGCTTCCCTTGTTCCGATCTCTGTGGACCTCTTGGTAAGCATTCTTCTGTACTTTGTTGCAATTTTCGCAAAGTGTAGTCTTTGCAAAATCAAATAGCAAGTTACAACTAGAGTAGGTCAACTGAATCAGTGGGATCTGGTGATTCAACTCCTCTGTACATTCCACTGATTCAACGGACCTTTTCTAGTTGCAATTTACTACTGATTTCAGTCATCTCATAATAGCAACTACTCTGGTCCTTATTTTAATACAAAATGCACTTGATGGTTGATGTCAAGTTCATTATTATTACTCAAAAGTCCCTCAATATTTATTAGAGTTGGTCTTGGCAAAGGCCTTTCTGATGGATTCATTCTTCAGTTCCTTTGGTTAGATCTGGTGTTAGAAAGATTAGCTGGCAAGGTTGCCACCCAAAGAACACCTGATTGTTTTCACAATCTTTGAAGATGCTATTTCTGTGTACTTTACGGCAAGAACAAATATTCTTGAGGATACACAAGAGAAAAAACAAATTAGAAGATGGAGGAAGGAGCTCATTGGACAAGGAACAACATTAAAGGAGGATATAGCTGAGGAACTCTACCTCCCCTATGTCACTTGGAGGACTCTGAAGGTTGGAGTCTTTAAATGCAAGAGCAACATGCTAAAGTGGGGGCTGTTGGCAAAAAACAACATGCTATGTGAATGTGGAGATACACAAAATCCGACTCATTTACTGGTCTGCCAATTACTGCCTGAAACGTGCACCAATGAGGACTTACGTTTGGCCAACAACTAAGCCAAAAATGTGGTTTCATTTTAGCAGCCCAGGGTTTGAGCAGGACACGGAAAAAAATATTATTACACTATTTCTGTTACTACTTATAATATCAGAAAACAAAAACAAAAAATATAATAAAAACACTGCAGCACTTTAAAGGCTAACTGCTATATTTTTACTGTGAGTTTTTATAATTATTATTTTTCTTATTAGAAACAGAAGAGTTGTTAAAATTTAAAAATTGAACAGCCCTGTAGATAGATATCTATCCAAACAATACTATCCAATATCTATCCAAACAATACGATATCTATCCAAACAACTTCTAAATATTAAAATAAATAACCAGATAATTTTTGTATGGTAATCTTTCTTCTTCAGATTAGGAAATCTAGAAAGTAGTTCTCGTTGCACCCATGGCAAGAGCCCTCAGGTAGCCATGTTCCACACATAGGACAGGGACAGGATGAGATCTCATTCCTCACCTGTACTGCTGAATTTAGGGTGGGTATTGGAGGGTTTATTTGTTTTTAAAATTGTATTTTAGTATAGGGGTTTTAGTAATGTTTTATCTGTAATTGCCTTTTATTGCCTTTGTATTAATTCTAGTTTTTTTCCCTCTGTTGTAAGCCGCCTTGAGTGGTGTTCACACCAATAGGGTGGGGTATAAATAAACTAAATAAATAAATTTATTGTACTCAAGGTAATTCCTAGATCTGAAATCCTTTATTTCCTATCTGATGCTGCATAAGGCCCTGGCTACTGGATCTTGCTGTTGTATTAAAAACAGAATAGATTCTGTGAATGAGATCTCGCATTGTCCTAACTAGAGCAAGCTTACTGAATAAATGGAATTTACATAAGGGTTGACTCATTAAATCGCTACTGATTCAGTGGGCTTATTCTAATTGTCACTTACGACCAGATTTCAATTCATGAATCTAAAATCTTCCCACCTGTCCTATATGATATAAATCCCTTGGTTTTACTTATGTGGACTGTAAGTATTACTGTATTTACCCCATATTACACATGAAAGAATGAAGCTGAGAGACAGCAACCTAACTTATGGCTCTACAGCAACTTCAAAGGTAAAGTAACACAACCAAAGGACCATGAAATTCTACTGTTTGGGACCTGTTATTGTTACGTGCCATCAAGTCATCACCAATCTGTGGTGCCACTATGAATGAGTGATCTCCAAAATGTTCTCTTCTCAACAGCCCCGCTCAGCTTTTGCAAACTCAAGGCATCTCATATTTGGCCTTCCTCTTCTCTTATTGACTTTAACCTTCTCCAGCATTGTATTTTCAAGAAAATCTTTCCTTCTCATGATGTACCTGAATTAGGACAGCTTCAGTTTTGTCATTTTTGCTTCCGGAAATATTTTGATTTTCTCTAGCCCCACTTGTTCATATTTCTTGCAGTTCAAGTTATTTACAAAGCTCTCATTCAGCACCATATTTTAAACAAGCTTTTTTCCCCTTCTGTCAACGTCCTTTACTGTCTGGCTTTCACACCCATACAGATAATCCCCCAAACCCATTAACCAGTGTGGTCAGTATCCATGCTGGCAAAAGGATCTGGAGAACTGAAATTCAAATGAGTAATTTTTCCCACCTCTGCAGGGAACAGACTGCTCTCCATTCATCTTCAGCTCTACAACAGATCTTGCCTCCTGGTTTGTCTCAGGCCCACATTCTTTCCACGTTATATGGTGCAGCTGCCACAGAGAGGTCATTTTAAATATGTTCCTGTTGTCTCTGACCCTATATTGTAAGATGGTGGAAGGAAGGTCGTCTGAGCACTACGTTGAGGGGAAATCGCTCAATCCCTTACAGTAAACTGCTGCTACTTGAAGGACACCACAAAGAAGAACTGAAATAATTTTTCCAGGCTGTGGATTACAAGAAACACAGCAGTTTTGGATTTTGCTAATATAAACAGATGAACATCTTTAGGTCAGTTCTCTTGCACATTTAAACATTTATATACAGCTTAGAAATAAAGGCACAGGAAGAATCCTGAAAGTTGACACTGAAGGTCCTTCTAGACTAGCGCGTAAGAATTTACTTCTAAGACACTTGTGGAAATCTGATCAAGTGGTGTGACTACTGTGTTTTTCAGATAGTGAAGGCTTCCCCTCTGTCCATCTGAAACTCTTGGAGATGTCCCTAGAGCAGAGGTTCCCAACATTTTTTTTGCCCATGCCCCACCTAAGCATCTCTAAAATCCTGATTCTCCCACCCCCACCCCCCAGTGAATATAATTCTTATTATTAAAAAACTGAACTCCTATTCACATGGAGGAAGCCTAAAAGGCTATTCACTGTTAATAACTCATTCTCGAATTGCCCCCCTGTGTGGTGTGTGCCCCATATTGGGAACCATGGCACTAGAGTCTTGGAACCCAAATGAGGCAAGGCAAAAGGAAATTTTATTAAAATAAAGATTAATGGTGCCAGGTGATGATATCGTTACCATTATGCAGCGCAGTTACACCAACTAGATTTCAATGTGCAACTCCAAAAATCCCACAGCTGCTAAAATGAGTAGACGAAAAATTATAATTCAACAAAATGGTTCTGGGAGTTCTTGTTCAAAATATTTTCCCTCAAGCTCTGACAGACCAGTCTCCTGTCTTGCATCATGGCCAACAGCAACCTCTGGAAAGGTCACAGACAGGCAATGACAACAGAATTGTTTTGTTGTTGATCCCCAACAACTGGCATGAAGAAGCACACTGCCCTGATTCCTAGATTTGTTACAGGTAGCACTCCAGTGAACTAGCAATCATTATTCTATGAGCTAGGTCAGCTACTTCAGCAGAGTAGACACAGGGGAGAATGAGAATCTTGCTCAACTTAAGTTCATGAAAATGTTGAAATAGGATCTACAAACTCTCAGCTCGTAGAATAATTAATAGACTATATGAGTTGGAAGGGGCCTATGAGGCCATCAAATCCACCCCCTGTTCAATGCAGGAATCCAAATCAAAGCAGGTGGTTGTCCAATTTTCTCTTGAGTACTTCTAACTTTGGAGTGCTCACCACTTTCCAAAGTAATTGGTTCCATTGTCATATTGCTATAACAGTTAAGGAGTTTTCCTGACATTCAGCCTATATCTGGTTTCCTGTAGTTTGAAAATGTATATATGTATATACGGTTATAGCATACTTTATAACGTTAACCCTTTCGTTTGCATTGTTATTATGTTTTGTAACCTTTTCTATGTAGATTTCCTGAAGAAAGAACAAAAAGTTCAAAAAGTCAAATTAACCAGTATTGACTTTGAAACGTTTGCAACTGCTGTCTTAAGTGAATAACCTGATTTGGAAAAGTTTAGTCAACTCGCAGTGGAATAATTTTTGTTTAATCATATGAAGTGAAGATATAAGTGAAGCCTTATTCAGAAGAATCTTACCATACCCATAGTGGAATTATTTTTGTTTATCCTTATCATACACAAGAATTAGTAAACAAAACTTATAGTAAAAAAACTTTTATTAAAAAAACAGGACTCTTTAGCATTATTCTTCATCTCAAATGGTTCATTACTCTCCATTGGATACACCGTTTCGCCCACCTCCTTCCTGTAGTTTGAGCCTGGGATGATTGAGAATGGTTGATGGCCCTCATTTTTATGATGATCTTTTAAGTATTTGAAAAGTGCTATAATATCCCTGCCCACCCCCTGGTCTCCTTCTCTGAAGGCTTAAACATACCCAGTTCTTTCAATCTTTCCTTGTAGGGTTTGGTTTCCAGTTCCCTGATCTTCCTTGTTGCCCTCCTCTGAACTTGTTCCAGTTTGTTAACATCCTAAGCGTGTTGTCTAGAAATGGACACAGTACTCAGCCCAATAGAGGGAGACTAGTACAGTACCTCACAGGTTTTGGAGACTATACTTCTGTTAATGTAGCCTAAGATAGCACTTGCCTTTTTAGCCACATCACACTGTTGACTCATTTTGTTGTTTTCAGCCAAGTGTTCAAGCCTGTCAAGATCTTTTCCAAATTCTGTTCCTGTCGTCCAAGGTATTCCACCCAATTTAGTGTCACCTGCAAATCTGATAAGTATTCCCTGCACACCCTCATCCAAGTCATTAATGAAAATATTGAAGAACACCGGGCCCAGAACTGAGACTCATGGTACTCCACTTTTCCCACTCCCAGTTTGAGAAGGAACCATGAGTACAATTCTGTAACCATTTGTGTATCTATCTGATACAGTACTGTAAACAGAATTACCCTACACTCCAGATCTACTGGGTGGAACAGCATTATTTGTCCATACAGGTTCCTGTACAACCATGGGAATCTCCACTAATGGTAGACCACAACATGAGATATTGTGGAGACACTGCAAAGGATTCAAGTCTCCATTGTTCCTCCAAAAGACTTCAGAAGTTTATGCTTGCTCCCTACTTCAAAGTGGTAATGGAATAAGGATGCCAAGGCTGATCTAGTAGAACTCATCTCTATGGACCTAGAGACACCTTCATTTTATTCTAACATCTGCAGTTATTCAACATTACTCTGTCAGCTGTTGATCCAATTCATAATAAGCACAACAGGCCACCCCTTCAAAAAGTAGCCGCCTAGCCACAAGTATAGGGATCTCGACCAGTGTCTCTAGACCAGTGATGTCGAACCCTGGCACTCCAGGTGTTCTTGGACTTCAAATAACAGAAGACCAAGTCAGCACTTCTGCTGATCAGGGCTTCTGGGAAATGAAGTTCTAGAACACCTAGAGTGCCAAGGTTTGCCATCACAGCTCTAGACTAAGTTTCATAACTTGGTTCAAATAGACAACGGTTGCACTGTTATGCCCACTGCTTAAACAGCTGAACACACAATATTTTTAACCAAGGCCATCAGGTCAACAGAGAACTTACACTGGATCAATTGCCTGTAAGTCAATTAAAATAAATAAGTTTGACATGTAAATTTGAAAACAAAATATCTAAAGAAAAAAGTTTTCCTTTCCATTCCTTAGGCTCAAGTAGACTGCTTTCAATGAACAAGAAATCAACTGCGGCATTTGTGTTAGTATTATAAGTAATTATTGTGGGAGGATCCCCCAAATGTTATTGTTTGCTAAACAATTAATGGAAGATGTACTTTTTCAAACAAGGGAAAAGTTTGTAATCAAACAGGCGTACAAAATCTCAGCATCCATAAATATGTTAACCTCTAGGCTGGTAACTAGTGAACCACGCATGAGTTGAATTTACACGCATCCAGATTCGCTCCCTGCCACTCGTAAAACAATAAGGATTCCGGCTGTTATTCTTAGTTATTTTTGACATATAAAACAAAAAAATAAACTAAAAATAAAAAATCATGATTACATTATCAAATATTTGCGTGCACACACACCAATGGGGCTTTCCACCTATTATCCAAACACAACATTCATTTTATATAATTTATCCTCTACTGTATTACCAAAAAAACTATTCTTGTCCCGGAGTCTTGCTCCTTTAGATTCTAATTAAAATATGGTTAACAAACTCTGCCTGCCCCACTCTCTTTAAAATCATTTCTTTTAAAAATCAATCCCTTCTTTAACTTCCATTCACAAGTCAACATAAGAACATAAGAACAGCCTTGCTGGAACAGGCCACAGCCCATCCATTCCAGCATTCTGTCACACACAGTGGCTCACCATTTCCTTCAGGGTATTCCCAAGCAGATGCCTTCACCTGTTTAGGATTCCCTGGAAATGGCATTGAGAGATATCCTGCCTATCTCTCCAACCCAGAGGTTGTCCTTAGGTATCCATAATTATAGCCATTGATACCCTTGTCCTCCATGAACTTGTCTAATCCTTTCTTAAAGCTGTCAAGACTGACAGCTGTCACCACTTCTTCTGGCAGGGAGTTCCATAGACCAGTGATTCTCTGGGAGAAAAAGCACTTTCTCTTATTTGTTTGAGAACTAGTACCCAAAAGTTTCATGGAGTGTCCCCTAGTTCTAATGTTGTGCGATTGGGAAAACAGTTTTTCCTTATCTACTTTGTCCACACCGTGCATGATTTTATAAACTTCTATCAGGTCACCTCTTAGACGCCATCGTTCAAGAGTGAAGAGGCCCAACCATTGTAGCCTCAGATGGTAAGGAAGTTCCTATCATTTATTGCTACATTCCCTCGTTCTTTATACCAATCCTCCCACAAATTCAGAATATATTTTTCAGATTTTTTTTAACAATAAGCAACCTGACATGAAATTATTATTACCATTATGATAATCATCTTTCTTAAAATTGTTCCTCCTAATGTTTCATTCCCAAAAAAAAATCCATTTAAGAATGCTATTCTAGGGCATGTCTCTAATCGTAAAGACAATATTTGATTAATTTCCTCGAAAACTTTTCCCCCAACAGTCTGTTAGCAACCCAACGCCAATGTTAACATTGTACATCTCCCACGTCAGCCTTGTCTGCAAAATGTGGAGGGGGGGAGGCATTGTCTATCATATTTCCTCGATTGGGGGTGGCAGAGTCTGACTCATCACTGTGTGTGTTTTGTGTGTGTGTGTGTTTGAGAGAGAGAAAGAATTGCATCCATCTTAATTTAAGTGGCTTCGACTAAGCCGCACCATTAAGGGGGGGGGAGGCTTAGGGAGTGGCCAAGATGCAAATCTCTCGCTTTCCAATTTCTCACCACCGACTCCAAGCAGGGATGGCAGCGCGTTCCTAAATGTCAGATCCACGCATGCGGTCGACCCAACTTGCCCCACCGCATGCATGCGAGATCGAAGCTGCAGCTAGGCAGGCACCCACATGCACTTCTATTTAAAATAGCCACTTCCCCTCCCCCTCCCGAGTGCGTGCTCCTAGTTGCAAGTCTTGCAGGTCTAACTTAACACCCCCATTGACGCCTCTCGCACCTACTCCGTGCAATAGAGGATTTTGGAAAAAAACATATATGCATACATTTTAAGCAAACACGCACACATACATACGCAAACCCAATTCTCTGCGGAAGCTTTGCTCTTCTAGGATATGTCGCAGCAGGAGGGAGGAGGCAGAGCGAGCGAGAGAGCGAGAGAGAGAGAGGGCCGCCTCGCCTCCTTCCAGCCCTTCATAGCGAAAGTGAGCGAAGTGCAAACTTACACACAAAAAAGTTATGCTTTGCAGCTTCGTGCAAGAATGTAGGAGTGAGACCTTTGCCTACCTGGCTCAGGACTGGAACAAGTGCGTGCCAGATCCCAAAAACAGGTGAGATCTATTCACACGCACACCCCTTCTTTCTATTTTTACACCAACGGGCCAACTTTGAATTTAATTGCGCCCAGTCTCGCTATTTACTCGCGCCCTACTTTGCATGCAAGGATTACTCAGCCCATAAACAAAGATCGCTCCGCCAGGAAATAAAAGGTGCCCCCCCCCTCCATGCGCGCGCCCTCCTCCTTTCTAGGCGCCCCTCCCCGGGCAATGCACCTTCCTTTCCAAGTCTGGAGGGGGAGGGAGAGAGGTGAGTGAACACCCGATCCTAAGCCAAGCCAGGAAAAGCTAGAGGTAGCCGGACTTACCTTGTGCAGGAAATCCCATGCATGCCTCCGATCAGGCAGGGGCTCTACACGCGCGCGCACACACACACACACACACGCATGCAACTGACGGCGCAAAACCTCCGAGTCAGCAAAACGTTGTCAAATTAGATTTTTTTTTCCGTGCAGATGTCGGGAGGGGGGAGCTGGAGAGAGGGGGGGGCAGAGAGAAAAAAGCAGAAGCCCAAAGGGGAGGAGGCTGGGAGAGAAAAATCGGAGATCCCTCCGCCGAGATGGGTCTGGTCTCTGGTCCTGAATTTGCAAAACCAGAAAGTAAGGTGTCAGGAGAAGCCGCGGGAGTTGCACGCGAGCAAGGGGCGCGGGAGTGGTTGCTTTGCGGGCCGAGAGGTCTCCTTGTCACGGGGGATCGCCTGCTTTAGGGATCCACTGGGTTCCCTCCCGATCGGATGTGAAGCACCTGGAGACGACACAGGGGGACAATTTAGAGGGGGTGCATTTGGATCGCCCCATTATTATTATTATTATTATTATTATTATTATTATTATTATTATTATTATTAAATTTGTATTCCCTCCCTCTCTCGTTGCCAAAAAAAAAAGCTGCAGAGACACGACGCGTCACGGGAAGCCACCCACCCACCCTCCCTCTGATCTGCTGGCAAAGGCTCCGAGAGGCACCCCAAGAGCGTTTTGCATTTGCTTCGGGGCAAGGCCACGCTTCTAGTCTTGGGCAGGCGAGAGAGCAAGAGGGGCTGCTGCTGCCCAAGGTGTCCTTCCTTCCTTCCTTCCCTCGACGCTCAGGTTTCCATTCCAAGGGAGGCCGTTGGATCATCCCACGCGTGGGGCGGATGATGGGAAAGGTCGATTGCATTTCTGGAAAGGAGCATACATGGGGCGGGGCGGGGGGAGGATGTGGCTAGGCTACAAGTACAGTACGTTTTTGAAGCCATCCCGAACCGAAGGAAGACCCGCATGCAGTGCGATTCTATACAATGTATATACTCTGGAGGCGCCGGGGCGGGAGCCTGCCCCCTCTTATATTGTCCTACTAAAAGTAAAGGTTCCCCTTGCTCGAAAGCCAGTCGTATCCGACTCTAGGGTTCAGTGCTCATCTCTGTTTCAAAGCCGAAGAGCCAGCGCTGTCTGCTTCTGCAGACGTTTCCGTGGTCATGTGAGCAGGCATGACTAGGCACCGGAGCGCACGGAACGCTGTTTACCTTCCCAGTTCCCACCGAAGTGGTCCCTATTTATCTACTTGCAATTTCTTGCTTTCGAACTGCTAGGTTGGCAGGAGCTGGAACAAAGACGGGAGCTCATTCCGTCCTGCAGTACTCGGGAATCGAACTGCTGACCTTCCGCCTCCCAGTCAGCGTCTTAGTCACTTGAGCCACACGGCATGACATATTTCAGATAGCAGTTTTATATCAGTAGTGCATCCCATATTAATGCTTCTTACGACACTGACATTGCTGGATTTATCCCGGCTTCATGCAGCGCATTGAGAGTAGCATTATAGTATGATTAGTGTGTGTTGTATGCACACCCAGGCACACACCCTTTCCCCACCAACAGTATTTGTTAAGCGGGTAGTTTTGGATCAACATGGAAGTCTAGTAAAACTAAATGCTTGGAGTATTTAATAAACTCAAGTGCTTTTATATCATGTGTTCCTGAATTAGTCCAACTGCTATTGTGGAACCCCAAGTCAGCGTCTTAGCCACTTGAGCCACTGAAGTCCCTATACTGTCTTAGAATAGCATTATTAAGTGGATTTTTTTGGAATAATACATTAGGATGAACAATTAAGAAAGATGATTATCATAATGGTAATAATAATTTCGTTTCAGGTTGCTTATTGTTAAAAATGGAAATATATATTCTGAATTTGTGGGAGGATTGGTATAAAGAACGAGGGGATATAGCAATAAATGACTTGTGAATGAAAGTTAAAACAAGGGATTGATTTTTTTAAAATGATTTTAAAGAGAGTGGGGGCAGGCAGAGTTTGTTAACCATATTTCAATTAAATCCAAAGGAGCAAGACTCCGGGACAAGAATAATCTTTTGCCCTCTTTTAAGTCTCAGGCAAGTAAGATAAATAGGTACCACTTCGGTGGGAAGGTAAGCAGCGTTCCGTGCACTCCGGTGTCTAGGCATGCCTGCCACGTGTCCATGGAATCGTCTGCAAAAAACGCAGACAGTGCTGGCTCTTCGGCTATAAACAGAGATGAGAGCACTGAACCTTAGAGTCGGATACGACTGGCTTTCTGAGCAAGGGTGATTTAGTGTATGAGAACCAAGACACAGGAACAGCCGAAGGATTGGCTTAACACATCTTTATTGCATGGTGGTCCGGGGGAACATGTGGTAATGGTGGACGAACAGCTCAATATATACGGTGGCTATACATTTGAATGTGGCTCCACGATAGCCCATTGGCTACCGCCCGCGTGACGACATCCCTGGTCACGCCCTTCTTGTCCAGGTGAGGCAGTGGCGGGAATCTTCCCGCGCTGGAGTTATTGCGTAATTGGAACCATATGAGCTGGACGCTCGCTACTGCCACCAAGTGGTTGCTAGCTCGCGTCCTATTACAGAAGGTTACAGTGTTACAGTTGATGGGTGTTACATTGTTGCAAAGGCATAGAATTAGGAACACAACATTCCTCCCCCCTAGGATGAGACGAAGTCTCTCATCCAATATGGCTTATTGTAAGCGCGTTTTGGGCGTTCTGCTGGCTGGCTCGTCCCGGGGGCACTACTGCTTCTCTGTCCCCTGGTCTCTTGTCCTGCAACGGGAGAGGGAGACTCGTTAGTGACTTGCCGCGGTTCTGCGGCTTTTGGGGAAGGGACAAATTCCATTGTGGAAAAACCGGGGGCACTGGGGGCTAACGAAAAACCCCGCTTCTCGCTTGGATGGGTGGGGGACCACTCCGAAAAAACCCCCCGGTTTTGTAACTGAAACTCAAAATCATCTACTGGGTCATTGGGGACATCCCTCAGGCTATCTATGAGAACAGACTCCTTCCCCTCCCCCCTTGGTGGGGACCACTGGCCCCCTTCTCCTCCCCCTTGGGCTGAATGGGTGGGGGAGAACCCTAACGTTGAGTCCTTCTGCGCGCCGTCCGCGCTGTGGCCGCCCGGAACCCGGCGTCGGAGTTGATCTGCGTGCCGTCTCCAGAGTAGACCCGCACTGGTCTCTACACAATACGACACGGGACCCGTCTGGCCAACGATGACGCCCGGGACCCATGCTGGCCCCGCGCTAGCGTAGTTCCTGCAATGCACCGGGGCACCTACTTCGAAACTCTTCGTGTCCGCTAACCCGATGTTCCTCCCAGTGTCCTCCACCCTCGTTGGGTCTAGCCTGGTCAGAATCGTAGTCAGCTTCCTACGCATTAAGAGCTCCGCGGGCGAGTACCCTGAAGCTAGGGGGGTCACCCTGTAGCCCAGTAAGAACTGACACACCTGCAGGTTAAGGTCCCCGGGGCCCATGCACCTCAGCGCGTCTTTGGTGGTGCGCACGAGGCGCTCTACCTGGCCGTTTGTTGCCGGGTGGAAAGGGGCGGAGGTGATGTGCCGAATGGCGTTGATCTTGGTGAATGCCCTGAACTCAGCGGACGTGAAACAACTCGGTGTCGAGTATACCAAACGTGCTAAAGACCCTACGCAATTGCTTTACTGTCGACGCTGAAGAGGTGCTCGCAACAGGGATTACCTCCAACCACTTGGAGTAAGCATCCACCACGAGGAGAAAAAGTGTTCCTCTGAATGGGCCCGCAAAATCAATGTGCACACGGGACCACGGCCCCTTCGCCGCGTCCCATTCCCTGTGCGGCAGACGCGCTTCTTCGGGTCGGGAGCATTGGCAGCTCTTGCAAGTGCCCACCATGTGCTCGATGTCTGCGTCTAATTGGGGCCAGAAGTAGCTCCTGGCCAGAGCCTTGGAGCGGACAATTCCAGGGTGGCTGACGTGCAGCAGTTTGAGTACCCTAGGTCTCAGGGATTCGGGGACTACCACCCGCTGGCCCCACAGAAGGCACCCCCTCTCTATGGACAACTCTAGCCTCTTCCTGAAAAACGGGGCGAACTCTGCCGCCGGGGAGGACGCTGGCCACCCTTTCTGCACCCAGGAGCTGACTAGAGCAAGCGTTTTGTCCTTGCCGGTCGCCTTGGCGATGTCTGCGGGTACAATGGGGGGCGAATCTAAGACCTCTATCAGGAGCACTTGGCGGTCATGTTCCTCCTCGCCCACGACGCTGCTAGCGTGGGGGAGGGGAGATCTCGACAGGGCGTCCGCGTGGCTTATTTCTTTTCCCGGCCGGTACACCAACGCGTGCTGATACGCGTTTAAGAAGATGGCCCACCTTAACATCCTAGGGGACAGGATCTGAGGTGTGGGCTTGTCTGCGGTAAAAATGCCTAGCAGGGGCTTGTGGTCGGTCACTATAGTGAAGGGACGGCCATAGAGGAAATCGTGGAACTTTTTAGTCCCTGCGATTATCGCTAGCGCTTCCCTGTCTGTCTGGGCGTAGTTTCGCTCTGCCTGGGACAGGGATCTGGAGTAGAACGCAATCAGGGCCTCTCTCCCGTTTTCCAACACGTGGCACAGCACCGCCCCCACCCCCACTGGGGATGCATCACATATCAGGACCACCGGTCTCTTGGGGTCAAAGTGGGTGAGAATGGCGTCAGACGCTAAGAGTTGTTTCAGTTCAATGAATGCCCTCTTCTGGCTCTCGCCCCACTTCCACGCCTCGTCCTTCTTGAGAAGCTTGTGAAGCGGCTCTGCTACCGATGCCTTCCGAGGCAGGAAGGAGTGGTAGAAGTTTAAGAGCCCTAGGAACGACTGCAATTCGGGCTTGGAGGTGGGGCGAGGGGCATTTTGAATGGCGGCCACCTTTGATTTGGAGGGTTTGATTCCCGCAGGGGTTATCCGGAAACCCAAGAACTCAACCTCGTTTGCGAAGAAGACGCATTTGTCTTTTCGCAACCTCAACCCCGCCTTTTCAAACACCGCCAGCACTTTGTCCAGCCTTTCAGCCAACTCTGCCTCGCTCCCCCCATTATCAATACGTCATCAAAGTATGGCAAGACCCCTTCCAGCCCCTTTAAGAGGCGTTCCACGAGCGACTGGAAAATACCCGGCGCCGAGTTCACGCCGAACTGTAGGCGCGTCACCTGGAACGCCCCCTTATGCGTGACTATCGTTTGCGCAGCAGCTGAAGCTGGGGTTACTGAGAGTTGCTGATAGGCTTGCGCCAGGTCGAGTTTTGCGAAACACTTCCCCCCATGTAACCTGGCCAACAGGTGGCTGACTACCGGCACCGGATACGCATTTGGGCGGATCGCCTTATTAATGGTGCACTTATAATCAGCGCATATGCGAACCTCCCCGTTGGCCTTTAGCGCAGTTACAATCGGAGTTTCCCACTCCGCGGAATCAACAGGAACAAGAATCCCCTGGCCCACCAATTTGTCCAGTTCCGCCTCTATCTTGTCCTTTAGTGTGAAAGGCACTCTGCGCGGCTTGAGTCTTATTGGGCGGACCTCCGGGTCCAGGTCGAACACTACTGGGGGTCCCTTGAATTTTCCGAGTCCTTTCTTAAAAACTTCGGGGTGCGCGTCACACACCTCTTGTATTGGGTCAGTCCCAACGGCATGCACCCACCCCCCCAATGAACAAACCCAGGGGCTTAAACCATTGAGTCCCGAGGAGGCTGCAACTACCCCCCTTGAGCACAACCAGGGGAAGTTCCGCGGCGTGTTGCTTGTATTGGTCCTTGAATTTTCCAACCCCCAACACCGGAATGCTATTTCCCTGTACGTCCCGCAGCGTGGACCTCAACGCTTTGAGCTTAGGGCGCACGTGGGGGGAAATTCCTAAGAACTCCCACTGGGACATGATTGAGTAGGAGGAACCCGAATCTATCTCCATTCTAACAGGGGCCCCTTGCACCAGTACCTCAACAAAATAACGGGGGTGTCCCAAGGACACGCTGTATACTGGGGCGTCGTCGCTGCTGTCATCGGAGATGCGGCCCACGCCGTCCTGCTTCCCCGCGGGCCGGGCGCCCTCCTTGGTCCTCGACGAGCGGTCTGACGAGCTTTTCTGGTCCTTGCGCCGCCGTCTGCAGACCTTGGCGATGTGCCCCCGGCGTCCGCAGTTGTGGCACTCGGCCTTCCGGAACGGGCACTTGATGCGGTCGTGGGCCGCTCCACAGCCGTCGCAGCGTCGGCCTTCCTTCCGAACCCTCCGGACGTCCTCGTCGTCGCTGCTCTCCGTGGGAGATTTTGGCGTTCGTCTGGCCGCATGCACCGAGCCCGCTGCCTTGTCGGGCTGTGGAGGCCTTTCTCTGAACCCCTTGACTCCGGCCCTCGTGGCTTCCACGGCCTGCGCCGCCTTCACGACCTCGCGCAGCGTCGGGGGTGGCTCCTGGTTCATCAACTTTCGCTGAACCTCTTCGTCCCACAGGCCACACAGCATGCGGTCCCTGAGGGCGATTTCCAGATTTTCCCACTTGCATGGGCCGGCGGCCAACCGCAGGGCCGCTGCAAAGGCGGCGATGGACTCACCAGGCGCTTGAACTCTCTTCCAGAACGCGTCTCGAGCCGAAAACATTGAAACCGAGGGCTGGAAATGGTCGCGCATCGCTTTCAGGAGCTGTTTGACCGACAGCTCGCTCACCTTCTTCGGTGACACCAGGTCCACCAATACTATTTTGGCGGCATTCCCGAGCATCCGGGTGAGGATGGCCCTTTTCTTCCCCTCGTCCGTAATGTCGGACACCACCAGCGCATCTTGGAAGTCCATTTCGAAGAGCTCCCAGTCTTCCGGCTTGTTGATGTCGAAACCGGCATGTGTCTTGATCTCGTGGGGATCCATTATTCCACCTTCGTCGCCAATTTAGTGTATGAGAACCAAGACACAGGAACAGCCGAAGGATTGGCTTAACACATCTTTATTGCATGATGGTCCGGGGGAACATGTGGTAATGGTGGACGAACAGCTCAATATATACGGTGGCTATACATTTGAATGTGGCTCCACGATAGCCCATTGGCTACCGCCCGCGTGACGACATCCCTGGTCACGCCCTTCTTGTCCAGGTGAGGCAGTGGTGGGAATCTTCCCGGGCTGGAGTTATTGCGTAATTGGAACCATATGAGCTGGACGCTCGCTACTGCCACCAAGTGGTTGCTAGCTCGCATCCTATTACAGAAGGTTACAGTGTTACAGTTGATGGGTGTTACATTGTTGCAAAGGCATAGAATTAGGAACACAACAGGTGACCTTTACTCTTTACCAAGCAGAGCGAAGATTGCGTCCTGACAAGCGAGCTCTAGGAGATCTGGTGGCGCCAGTGGTCGAACTGCTGTACTGCAGCCCAAAGGTGGTGAGTTCGATCCTGACGGAAAACAAGGTTGACTCCGCCTTCCTTCCGAGGTCGGTTAAAATGAGTACCCAGCATGTTGAGGGCAAAATGCCTTTGGACCGACGTCCCCTTCCCAGGGAGGAGTAAATGGGGGGCATCAGAAAGCGCCCTGCCTTGCGTTTCTACAACGCCGTGACTGCAAAACGTGGGGAAGGAAGGGCGGGGGGGAGGGGGACTCCTCCTGGGGAGTGTCTCCGGCTGGCTTTTGATTGGCCCCGGCGCTCCAACGTGAGCCTGCCTCGTTCGCTCCCCCCACCCACCCCTTTGGCAGGAAAAAAAGTTGGGGCGACGTTTCTCGCCATTTGGAAGGGGGGCAGGGGTCCCCAGCAAGAACCCAACCACGGCGGGAAATCCCTTTGCAGGTCCTTGGATCTCGAAAGACGAGCCGATTGGCTACCAACAGTACTTGCCCATTTTGCCATGGCTGCTGGCTTTTTAATGTCCCCCACCCCATTCCCACCCGGACCACAATATGGTCCCCTAAGTCCATGATGGCGAATCTTGGCACTCCAGATGTTCTTGGACTTCAATACCCAGAAGTCCAAGCACCCTGTGAATCCACTCAAATAGGTTTACTGCAATTCATCCTGGCCCACGACGCTCTCATCGCTCCTGGAAGCGGAAGTAAAAGGTGCCCGTACGCCTTTGAGATGTGGTGTTGGAGGAGAGTTTTGAGAATCCCCTGGACAGCGAGGAGAACAAATAGGTCAATATTAGAAGAGATTAGCCCTGACTCCTCCTTTAGAAGGACAAATAATGAAGATGACATCAAATGAGAAGTGAGGATTCACTTGAGAAGGCCTTGATGCTGGGAAAGGTGGCAAAAGAAGAAGGGGACGGCCAAGGATTAGATCGCTAGTAGGCACAGGGCTGGGCAGGATGAGGAGGATGGTAGAGGATAGAGGTGCCTGGAGGGCAATGGTCAATGGGGTCACAAAGGGTCGGAATCAACTGTGCGACTGAACAACAACAACGGGCGCGTTTTACTTCCGCTTCCAGGAGCGACAAGGGTGGCGTGGGCCAGGATGAATCGCAGTAAACCCATTCGTGTGGATTCACGGGGGCTTCTGGGAATTGAAGTCCAAGAACATCGGGAGTGCCTGGGTTCGCCATCATGGCCATAGGTTGTCTTTTAGAGTGGAATTTCAAGTACGGGTCTTGCAGGTGAAACCTTTCTCGTGGTGGCATCGAGACGGCTGGGGAAAACTTCCCTTTTATTATTTATTTATTTATTCATTTATTTATATCCCACCGCCCATCTGGGATATTCTCCCAATCTGGGCAATAGTGCAGTGCAGCTTCCCGGATGCACAGGAACCTTGCTTACAGGGGGCCAAACAGAGGATAGACGCTTTTCCTGCAGCAGCCCCTGCCTTTACCTCTGGTAATATCAAGAAAACCAAGATAATGGCAACAGGTCCGAACAGTCCCTGAAAAATAGATGGGGAAGAAATAGAAGCAGTGACAGATTTTACTTTCCTAGAATCTAAGATCACTGCAGATGGCGACTGTAGCCATGAAATAAAAAGACGACTGTTTATGGGAAAACAAGCTATGAGAAACCTGGGGAATATAGTGAAAAGCAGAGACATCACCTTGAAAACAAAAATTTGCATAGTCAAAGCAATGGTATTCCCGGTGGTAATGTATGGGTGTGAGAGCTGGACCATTAGGAAAGCTGAGCGCAGAAGAATAGATGCCTTTGAAATGTGGTGTTGGAGGAGAGTCCTGAGAGTCCCCTGGACAACAAAGAGAACAAATAGGTCAATATTAGAAGAAATCAACCCTGACAGTTCATTGGAGGGACAAATAGTGAAGCTGAAGCTAAAGTACTTTGGACATCAAATGAGAAGGGAGGACTCAGTTGAGAAGTCCTTGATGCTGGGAAAGTAGGAGGGCAAGAGAAGAAGGGGGCGTCCAAAGATGAGATGGCTAGATGGTATTGTGGATGCAATGGGCACAGAGCTGGGTGGGCTGAGGAGGATGGTGGAGGACAGAGGTGCCTGGAGGAAAATGGTCCATGGGGTCACAAAGGGTCGGAATCGACTGTGCGACTGAACAACAATAACAAAATGGGAAATGTGTGGCCTTCCAGATCTTTGATTGCTTCTATCAGCCATCCTGGGTAGACCTGATGGGATTTGTAGTCCCCTAATCTTTAGAAAGGTGTGTGTTTTCCATCCCTAGTTTGTCACGTGGGGTGTAGAGACAAGGGATTTGCTTTCATACCTTGCTTGGGTGCAAGGGTGAGGACATCTCCTTTTCTGCTGTGTTAACCAATAATGGTAAACGTCGCCCTTGCTTGGAAGTCACACTCTAGGGTTCAAAGAGCCAGCGCTGTCTGCATCTTCTGATGTTTCCATGGACATGTGGCAGGCATACCTAGACACCAGAGTGCACAGAACGCTGTTTACCTTCCCACCAAAGTGATTCCTATTTATCTACTTGCAATTTTTTGCTTTCGAACTGCTAGAAGCTGGAACAGAGGCGGAAGCTCATTCCGTCATGCAGCACTCGGGTCTCAAGCTGCTGACCTGCCGACATTCCAATCATCAAATTCAACATCTTAACTATTAAGTCACTGCAGCCCCTACTGTGTTAACTAACTTGTGTGTAATTCTGTTGTCAGTGATAAGAATCTCCAGATTATACAGGGATTGCTGCTCAGTAATTTACAGATGTTACATAACACACTTTCTCCAATAGTGAAATGAGATGGGGGGAGGCAGGAGCCTGCTTAAAAGAGATGGGGGGGCTGGAGCCCACCCATTTCTTCTTACGCACCAACCTGACATAGGAGAACAAAATTATCCTCAGTTGCTGACTGGGGTACACAAAAAGAGCCCCCTCAATGATTGTGGTATTTTTCAACCACATTTGGGCATACGCTGGGCAACGGCAACCTTGTGTCAGCTAATCTTTTTCACACTAAGGCAAAAAGAACTATGGAATGAATTCACCAAAAAGGTGGCTTTATTTTGGCAGTTTAAAGCCTGAGCTAGACGCAGAAAAAGAAGAAATTGCTATTCAGAGAAAGCGGTCATTCTGTTTCCTTGTTGCACAGTTGCAAGGAAGAAGATGAAAAGTATCTGATTCTGTTACAGTTTCAGCCAGTGTTTGGAAGAACCAACTAAACACATAATAGGCTGTATTTTCCCCACCGTGGAAAAGGAGGTGAAACAAAGTTTTCATCTGTGGCTGCTACCTGAGTGCAATTTGTTTCTGCCCCTTTTTGTGCTGGGAAAACGTGGCAAAGCTGTATTCTAACTGGGTTGTGTGCCGATGTATGAAGCCACATCCACACAACAGGCATGAGATAGGAGCATTTCAAGAGCTAAATCAGCCAAGCACTCAAACATCTCTTGCAAACATTGACTGATCTGAAGGCACTTTACTTTTTTTCTTGCATAGTGTAGTTTCCTTGTCAAATCATCAGTGGTTCAGCTGAGGAAACAGTGTTCAAATGGGTGGCCACATGCATTGATGCTAACTAACAAAGTGGCTCCCTGCCCCCAAATTATCACCTTTCATCTTCCTGATTTCTTAGGATCTCCTTCACTCTGTGATTTGAGCTGTCATTGTGTGTGTGTGTGTGTGTGTGTGTGTTGTGTGTGTGTGTGTGTGTGTGTGTCATATATATATATGGAGTGCATATAATATTTATTTATGAGTAGATTCTATATCCATTCCTTCTGATTTGGCAAAAAATAGCCAATCCTATTTAGGTGTTGTATCTGTTGGCTTCATGGTTTCATAGCAAAAAGTAGGGCAGGTTTCAGGTTTAGAATTATAAGCAAGTTCCCCAAGAATTCCCCTCTACTTAACTAGAACCAGTCAAATGATCAGCCAGACAATAGTAAAATGAAATAATATTTGTGCAAAAAAAAATCTTGACATGAAGGCATAGTATTGTTAGTAGAGAAGAAAAAATTAATTGGGTCTAATAAATTGTAAGAAAAACATTTTCATTCTCTAGTTACAAGTACATGGTTGAGGAGTGAGCTCTACACCACATATGTTTCACAAGATGAAGGATTAGTTTAAAAAAAACAAAAAAGGAATTTTTAAGAAATCAAATTTTAGAGAAATATGGGGAGAATTTCTAGATTATGTTTTAGTAAAAGGGAAAGGAGCAAAACCAGGCACTCCCCACACCTGCTGGCACAACCATGTCTTTAACATTTTTCTGAAGGATAGGGTGTGGGTTCTGTGCACACAATTGGCATACTGTCCCTGACTTTATTGACAGATTGGAGGAAGCGATCAGTAGGCAGATAGACAACGAATAAGCCCAGCAGGAGCTTATGATGAAGCTGGCAAAAGACAACGCCAACCTTGACTGCCATAAAATCTTGCAGTCACTGGGGAATCGTCCCGATTTGATGCTTACTGACATGATCAGGGCTTGTGCCGACGTTGGTACAGATTCCTATAAAATGGGTCTGTTAGCAGCGGTGGTGCAAGATAGTAGGAGACCCAAAGGCAAAACTAAGGGAGCATGTCACACTTGTGGCAAGATCGGTCATTTTGCTAGAGAATGTCGATCCAAGAAGGGTAATGGCCAAAACACAGGTCGTCCCAAGGGTCCAACCACCCAATGTCCCTGATGTAACAATGGCTTTCACTGGGCCAGGAACTGTCCGACTTCAGGAAACCGGAGCGCGGGCTTGTCTCTGACCCCGGTCCAAACAGAGACCACAGTTACTCTGGAAGAGTCAGAGCTGGATTAGATTCACAGAACATTCCACCCTGCGTTCCGGAGGCACAGGCCAGACCTAAGGGCAGTACAGGACTAGACTTGACTTGCCAGCCAGAAGTCACGTGTGACTTGCCAGGCACAGTCTATCTGGTTGATTCCCAATACATGGGACCCCTGCCTAAGGGCTATATAGGTTTAGTTTTGCCCCGCAGTATTGCAGGAACACGAGGAATCCTTGTGATTCCAGGATTTGTTGACTCCAATTTTTCGGGTGTACCCCAGGTTCAGCTTTGGACACACCTACCACAAACCGTTCACAAAGGAGACACGTTAGCGCAACTGATCATGGTTCCTTGTCACCCGCCAGCAGGCAGCCAGGAAAGGCTCAGAGACAGCTCAGAGTCCGGGTCAGTAGACCGCTCGAGCGCAGAAGGGACAGTACAAGGATACCAGGTATTAGCGACAGTGGAAACCAACATAGAGTGGAAGCGGCGGCCAGTCATAAAGGTATTTTTGAACAAAAAACCTTTTGACGGGCTGTTAGATATGGGAGCTGACGTCAGCGTGGTCAGCCAGAGTCAGTGGCCATGAGAGTGGGCTCTCGAGCTGGTCTCTGATGTGTGGGGGGTAGATGGTGTTCAGGAAGCATTTAGAGGCCGAGATTGGGTGGAAGTCACGATTCCAGGAGCTGATGGCACAGCAGTCATTTGGCTGCATATCTTAAATGTGCACATCAATCTCTGGGGGCAGGACATCTTGCAACAGTATTGTGCCACTCTTACCTTCGGGTAATGGCTTTACCACTCAAATGGCTTAACAACACGCCAGTCTGGGTAGAGCAATGGCTGGTAATAGGGGAGAAACTAGTCGCCCTAAAGCAGCTGGTTAAAGAACAATTATACGCAGGACACATAGAGCAGTCCACCAGTCCCTGGAATTCACCCATATTCGTCATCAAAAAGAAGTCAGGGAAGTGGTGACTCCTTCACGATCTAAGAGAGATCAATAAATATATTCAGTCAATGGGTCCGCTTCAATGAGGCATCCCAAATCCGAACATGATCTCCGAGGGTTGGGAGATCCTGGTCGTAGACCTGAAAGACTGTTTTTACACTATTCCTTTAGATGTAAGGGATCGGGAAAGGTTCGCTTTTACGGTGCCAGTCGTGAACCACAGAGAGCCTACGCAACATTTCGCGTGGAAATATTTGCCACAGGGGATGCTCAATTTGCCCACCCTGTGCCAAATTTATGTTCACAATGCACTGGGAAAGTTTCGAAACCTTCACCCTACAGTCTTGGTATGTCATTTTATGGATGATGTTTTGATCATAGTGCCGCAACTCGGCAGCGAAATGTTTAAAGACCTCCAGACCACTCTGGGGGAGAAAGGGTTGCTCATTGCCCCAGAGAAGGTTCAGAGAACCGAGCCCTTTTCATACTTGGGCCATCGCCTTCTCCGTTCTTTCACGGCACCAGTTTTGCCACAAATTAACCTCAAAGATTCAGTCACTCTCGTAGAATTGCAACAGATTCTGGGAAATATCAATTGGGCTAGACCGTATTTTAGGCTAGATATGGAACTCTTAAAGCCACTCTTCTCGCTGCTAACACTAGGTAGGCCAGCAGATCGGATACACATTCCACGAGAGGCTCGCTTGACTCTCGAAAAAGTCAACCAAGTTCTCAGCCAGAGATGGGTGGACAGAATTAGTCAGGGGCCATATGCTCCTATTCTTAACCTGTACATAGTCCGAACTGGAGCCATGTTCTCCGGAACTCTAGGCGTAGACTCTGAGCGAGGGGCGAAAATCGTGGAATGGGTGTATTTACCACACCCCTCTTCCTGAAACATCATCCCTCCACAGGAACTGGTTTCCGCGGTGATTTACCGAGGAAGATTGAGAGCAAGGGATATCTCAGGGCACAATTTAGCGAAAATCATTGTTCCATTCACCAAGGATCAAGTCCAGCAGCTAGTGCAGCTCGGTGACTCACTTCCGATTGCATTAGAAGGATTTACAGGATCTTTGGCATACCATTTGCTGAAAGACCCCAGACTTGTCTCGCTTCAGACGCAGACAGTCAGCTTATGTGAGTTATTGTCCCTGGTTCCTCTCCAGCAAGCCAGGACAGTGTTCACTGATGGGGGTAGAACATATGGAGTTCTTACTTGGCAAGAGGGACAGGCTTGCCGCAAGCCTCTGACTCTTCCACACAAATCCGCGCAGCGGGCGGAATTGGCAGCAGTGAACCTTGCCTTGCGCACTTTTGCCAAGGAATGCTTGAATATAATTACAGACAGTCAGTATGTCCGAAATTTGCTTCACAGTCTACCGGGAGCCTACACCACTCCCGCGATAGACAAAAACTTGTTAGGACTTTTCCTCACAATTCAATTTCATTTGCGTAACCACACCGAAGTGCTCTGTGTCGCCCACATCAGAAGTCACCAGGATTTACCTGGCCCGATTTCCACGGGCAATAGCAGAGTGGATGCGGCCGCAAAGGAAATTCAGCAGAAGTCCGTTCTGGGAGTCTTCACGACTCCGATTCAAAGTCATGCATTCTTTCATCAAAATGCTAAAGCACTTGCACGGCAGTTCAATCTGCCACTATCCCAAGCTCAGGGCATAGTCCGTTCCTGCCCACAATGTGCAGAGGCGGCGGGGGGGGGCACTCATGGGGTGTCAACCCACGAGGGACAGAAGCCAACCAGGTGTGGCAGATGGATGTCACACATGTTCCACAGTTTGGGAGATGGCAGTTCATGCACGTCTGCATAGACACATTTTCACAGTTTGTCTGGGCTACGGCTCAGAAAGGAGAAATAGCTTCCCACGTGGAGCAGCATCTCCTCTCCTGTTTTGCGGCCATGGGGACACCATGGCACGTGAAATCCGACAATGCTCCGGCTTATAGCTCCAGGCAGCTGGCCACGTTTATGGCCACCTGGGACATTAAGCACACTTTTGGTGTTCCGTACAATCCGCAAGGGCAAGCAATTGTCGAGCGGGTTAATCGGATGCTCAAGTCCTACATTGGCAAACAAACAGAAAGGGGGGAACTTGCCCTCCCCCAAAATCAGGGTCAGGCACAGCATTGTCTGAACAAGGTACTGTTCACGTACAACCATCTCAAGGTTTTTTCAGATTGCACTCCGCAGGAGAAGCACTTCCGTCGTATGGAGGCTCTCCCGCACCCTATGGTGCATTGAGTGGCACTGGATCCTTCTTGGAGGGGCCCGGCGCTACTCATAACGTGGGGAAGAGGGTGTACCGCAATTATGTCTCCTTCAGGTGTCGTCTGGATTCCAGCTCGTTGTGTCCATCTCGAGTCCAATGGTTTGGAGCCAGGCGTTCCTGGATCCGCTGATGGAGGAATTGACTCTGACGGGGGAAACCAGGCAGAGGAGGCGACGATAGCCAATGCCAGCACCGAAGATCACATGGGGAATGGTCAAGTCCCTGTGCCAGGAGGCGACTGACATCGTGCGGCAGCAGAATGCAGAACCAACTACAGAGAACATCGTGGTTGCGGTTTTGTCCCAGATCACCTTTAATTCCTTGACGACGATCATCTTGATCCTTTCCTTGCTTATGGGGGGAGGGGTTCAAGCCGCTTCATTTGAAGCAGAAAATCTGATGCCTGGTGGAGACCTCTCTACCCGGCTGCACTACAACATCTGGGAAAGATTGGTGAACTTCATTAATCAGTCTGATTTATGCCTGAGGCAGGCCACTGATTCTGCCTCTCTCCTTAGTACTTGTCTCATCCCAGTGTGTCATGCACCAGGTGACTGGTTAGTGAAGCAGATATTTGGCCCGTTTCACAGGATCATGTATTCGACATATGCACACTGGGGAACCCAAGTCACAAAAGTCCTACTTGCTGATGCGGCCACTCTGTACACTCCACGAGTGGCGGTCAGCCCGAACTCAACTTGTGCTCGCATCACTGGCTGTTCCACGGTCAAAGGGCCACATCACCATTGCCTCGACCCCGGCAACAGCACTTGGACTTGCAATCACCCAGAGACTATTGACTCAATGTTTGTTCATGTCACTTTGCCTTCAGGCTGGTTTTTTACATGTAACCAAACACATGGAACTATATTCCCGCAAATGTATCTGATTCCTTTTGTTGTATCAGTCGTTTAACACTGTTGTTTCCCACAAAGGATATGGTTGTCCCAAGCACCAACAAATCTGCCCACACATGGCACGTTCGTGCCATCCAGCTGGATAGTTCATGTGACAGTAATATTAGGCTTTTGAGCAAAGCGGAATACGTCTCATTAGCAGTCAGTTTGTTCGGCGTGCCAGGCTTAGCCGTAGGCAACGCTCACAGGATTGGTCAGTTGGCTTGCTCAATCAAGGGCAGACGGAGCTTCGTCATGCTATATTGGACAATCGAGCAGCTATAGACTACCTCCTGTTCTTACACCATTTGGGTTGCGAGACGGTCCATGGCATGTGTTGTTTTAACCTCACGGACAATTCTTGCAAGGTACAAAGTCAGATTACAGATCTCCATACCATGGTTAAGAATATCAAGGAAGATGCCACGTGGCGGTGGTGGAATTCGCTCTGGTCGTGGTTCCCATGGGGGTGGCTTCAAACAATGCTTAAGGCGATTGTGGGTGTCGCAATTTTGGGGATAGCGGTTTGCTGCTTCACACAATGTATTCCCTCATTGCTGTCAATGTGTCCCTCATGGAGAAAACCCCAGAATGTCCTCACTCCACATCAGCTCATGCCACTCCTACGGCAAACCGTCTGTCAGGTCCAATCAAACAAATAAAGGGGGAATGTGGGTTCTGCACACACAATTGGCATACTATCCATGACAGAACCACGGCTTGGGGGAACACTCCTTGGAGCCTGGTTCCCAAGGGACAGACATTGGGGAGCGGATTAATAGTCATAGTTTAATTCACCGATCGCTGACCTGGAAGGCAGTTCAGTAGAGGGCAAAAGATCACCGGTGATGAACTCGATAAGCATGTAATGGGTAATCTTGTATCCGCAAAGACTCTGAGTCCAAGAGTCAACTTAAGCACATGTTTACTCCCGATAGCAGTAGACAATGCATGTCCCCCTGGTAGTAAATTAGATAGATAAGGAACTTCCCCTGGTGAAGTCATCCCTGATGAGTAACTTGTGTAATCTCAAAGTGCAGACTTGCAGTTTCCCTGTAACGGCCACGCGCAACCTATGCACGCAGTCGAGCTAGGCAGGGTATAAAGATTAGAGCCTTCTGATCAATAAATGGCTGGTCTTCGCTCCATCTTGCCTCATGTGTCTTTACTTGACCAGTCTCCTCCAGGACCTTCCAGCCCGTATCGGGCCCCGATCCAACAATAGGGGATCCAACTGGAGACAGAGTTCTAGTGATAAGAGGTTCCACAGGGCTGGGGCAGACACGGAGAGGACTCTTTTCCTGGCCCCTGTAAGATGGACTTCTTTTGCAGACGGGACCATAACTGAGCCCCTCTTGTCTGCCCTAGTGGGATGGGTTGAATGCCTTGGGGAGATGCGGAATGTCAGAAAGACAAGAAGCCAGTTGACTAAACAAGCAAACAAACAAGTTAGTTTTCCTAGAGAAATTCTTTTTCTTCTAAGAGGGTCACCTGAGCAAACTTGTTAGTAATTTCTCCTCATGAGCTTCGGCTAATTCATGAAGGCATAGGCCTAGAATTCAGTAGGAAACCACTTCTCTAGTGCCCCCATACTATGGTGTCATAACCTTCTTAAAACTGTGGCATCCTCATCACTCAAGATAATTGGAATCTATATAACATTTATGTCAGCAAATAGTTGCTTGGAGCCTGTTGAAGCAGAATAAAATAAATGGTTAAAGTCAGTAATTAGATTAGCAGTGTTAATGACTATTTGTCATGATAGAGATCTGTGACTGCTAATATGTCTTTCTATGTTGGTTATGGAAGAAACCTTGCAGCTGTTCCGGGGCCAGCCCTTCTCAGCCTGGGAAGGGACAAGAGCGGCCGGGCCCCAGCTGGCTGAAGACCGCCGATGCCGATGCCCTCGCAGTGGTTCTGGGGCCAGCCCTTCCCAGCCCGGAGAGAAGGAAAGCTGCCGGGGTCTCCAGGCGGCCGAAGACCAGGTGCCGTGTCTCCACCCCTCTGGCCACACTGTCGAGGACGTTGAGCCCCAGGCTCTGTCGGGAATGTTGAGCCCAGGGCTCCATTGGGAACGTTGAGCCCCAGGCTCTGTCGGGGACACTGGGCTCCATTAAGGACTTTTTGTTATTTATTTTCCATTGATATTTTAGTGCTCAGGTGTGTTTTATTATATAAATTGTACTGGTTTGCTTTTGTAGATTGAATTTCTGTACATTGTATTATTGTATATTTATTTTGTATTGTTGATTTATGTTGTGATTGTTGTGAGCCGCCCTTAGTTGGCATATGCTGAGTGGGCGGCATACAAATCAAATCAATCAATCAATTCTCACATCTGCCTAGTTTTCCCAAAGGCAACTGGTTCTCCACAATAGTTCTGTTTTAGGCGTTAAATTACCCTGTTTGTTTAACATGTTTGAATGTGAGCAACTCCCTCTTACTGTTTCTTCATACGATGACTTAAGAGACTGAAGAGAATACAGTAGTTGAAATTTTTGAAGTGATAGCTATGTTAGTCTGTGTAAGTATATCAGAGAGTAAACAAAATAAAAAAAGACAAGAATCATTGTGGCACCTTAAAAACTAACTTCTGTATTTTAATGTTCACTTTCGTGGATCAAGTCTACTTTGTCAGACATAAGAGTGAGACTTCATGGCATTAATTTACCATATACATATCAGGTACAGAAGTACACAATGAGTAGAATAAGAACAGCCTTGCTGGAACAGGCCACAGCCCATCCAGTCCAGCATTCTGTCTCACACAGTGGCTCACCATTTGTTTCAGGGTATTCCCAAGCAGATGCCTTCACCTGCTTAGGATTCCCTGGAAATGGCATTGAGAGATATCCTGCCTAGCTCTCCAACCCAGAGGTTGTCCTTAGGTATCCATAATTATAGCCATTGATACCCTTGTCCTCCATGAACTTGTCTAATCCTTTCTCGAAGCTGTCAAGACTGACAGCTGTCACCACTTTATCTGGCAGGGAGTTCCATAGACCAGTGATCCTCTGGGTGAAAAAGTACTTTCTCTTATTTGTTTGAGAACTAGTACCCAAAAGTTTCATGGAGTGTCCCCTAGTTCTAGTGTTATGCGATAGGGAAAACAGTTTTTCCTTATCTACTTTGTCCACACCGTGTATGATTTTATAAACTTCAATCAGGTCACCTCTTAGACGCCGTCGTTCAAGAGTGAAGAGGCCCAACCGTTGCAGCCTCAGATGGTAAGGAAGGTATTCCAGTCCCCTAATCATTCTGGTTGCCCTCCTCTGCACTTTTTCCAGCTCCATAATATCCTTCTGGAGGTATGGTGACCAGAACTGTACTATACAGTATTCTAGATGGGGCCTCACCATAGATTTATAAAGAGGCAAAACGACACTTGCTGACTTATTTTGAGTTTGCTTTTTTCACTTCTGAGGCACACTGGGTTGACACCTTCATTGAGCTGCCCACCAGGACACCAAGGTCCCTTTCCTGGTTTGTTGCAGAGAGTTCAGACCCCATCAGTTTATAAATGTAATTGGTTTTTTTTGCCCCAACATGCATCACTCTGTACTTACTAATGTTGAAGCTCATTTGCCACTGTTTTGCCCACTCCCCCAGTGTCAAGAGATCCCTCTGGAGCTCCTCACAATCTCTCACAATTTTCACTGCCCTGTATAATTTAGTGTCATCAGCAAATAATGCTACCTTGCTATTTATTCCTACTTCTAGATCATTTATGAAGAGGTAACATAACAGATGAGTTTCCAAATTAGTGTGACTGTTTACAACCAGTAATAACAAGATTAGTGTGACTATTTACAACCAGTAATAACAAGATTAGAGTGGCTATTTAGAACTAGTTCAGGTTCAGATTAATTACTGTAGAGTTTTGTTGTGTTGAGTTGAGTTGTAAAAGGTTAGTAGATGGATGCAAAATTAACTAACGTATGAACAGAAGATAACTGATAATTCCAGTAATTATGTAGAAAGATAACTTCTAGAAGGTCATCTATTTGGCAGCAGCACTATTGGAAAATAACATTGCTGGATAATCTTTCACAGATGACAGCTAAACAGACTCTTGTTAGTATTGTGCAGAAGGAAGCAATGGTAAATTACATCTTAATGCTTTTATCTCTGACACAAAATTATTATTACTGTATTTTCTGGCGTATAAGACTACTTTTTAACCCCGAAAAATCTGTGCCAAAGTCGGGGGTCGTCTTATAGGACAGGTACTTAACTGCAGCTTGTTTCCCCTTGCTTCATATGTCCGGCGCATATGGTGGGGGGTGCCGCGGCCGAGTCCCTGCTCTGTGCGGGGAGTATGAAGCAAGGGGAAGCAAGCTGCACACATCTCCTCGAGGAGGAGAACGTGAGCGTGGATTGGCTCTCCACCAGAACCTGCCCATTCGACTCGGAGGTGTGCGCATCTTTGGGTTGAGTGTGGGTTAATTTTTATTTGGTGTGCATTGGAAGAGAGGTAGTCTTATACGGCAAGTATATTCCAAACTCTATATTTTAACTGGAAAAGTTGGGGGTCGTCTTATACGCCCAGTCGTCTTATACGCCGGAAAATACGGTATGTCTAAAAACTGTGATTATTTGTTGTTAACACAACTGATTGCATTTTAAAAATTAAAAATATTTTGCCAACCTTTTGTGTTTATTTTAATTTCAAATTACTGAATTAATTAAAATTCAGGCATAGCAATGGCTGGTAAAACAGAATTGGGGTATGAGAGTTTCTCAGAAACCAAAAAGAGAATGCCCCAACTCCTTGGTATGGATGAAAAAACTAGAATTATAAAATGTAACAAATAATGGATGTATGTGTGAAGGGGAGGATGTAGAAACATGATTGTAACCTATGTATTGGAAGTTTTTACAAAGCAGAGTGCTTCGAATATTTGCAACGTTCTTAAATTTGAAGTGACCAAGAGTGCAGAGTCACTCTTTCCTAAAAGTGCAACAGCAGAAAATGTTTCTGTCTTGCTCCAAGTCCTACGTACAAAGAACTACCACATGATTAAGACTACTAGCTCCCATTGTGGGGGTTTCAGGTGGGGTTGCAACAAGAAGAATAAAGTAGATGGAGAAAGGAATTAGATGAAAAGTTCTAAATGTGTATCAAGTGGGCAAATACGCCACTTCTGATGTAATTCTTTGCTGTTTCCTCCCACAGGGGAAGTGGTTGCAAAAATAGAGTATGGTATTTGGAGACGGACGTGTATTTCACTGTAATTTCTTAGAGTTTCTCTATTGTTAGCAAGTTTACTCAGAAAGCTACTCCCTCTATATCTGTACTTCTTTTTTTCCCTTGTGCTTCTTAATATCAGCAGCTTTGGGTGACAATGTGGGAATGTCAAGTTCTTAGACTGTTTTATTGGGCTAAGAATTTTGACATCTAATTTGCCATTAAAAATATAGAAAGTATGCAAATCAATTCCTGTATCCATGTGAAAACAATGATAGCACTGTTTGATTTTTAGGTTCATTGATGTGCCCTGCTATTTTCTCCTACAACAATTGTTTCATTACATTGCAAATTTTGTGTAAAAAGATAAAGGTCTTTCTTGCTCGAAAGCCAGTTGTGTCCAATTCTAGGGGACAGTGCTCATCTGTGTTTAAAAGCAAAGAGCCTGTGCTGTCTGCATCTGCAGACATTTCCGTGGTCATGTGGTAGGCATGATTAGACACCGGAGTGCATGCAATGCTGTTACCTTCCCACCGAAGCAGGACCTATTTATCTACTTGCAATTTCTTGCTTTTGAACTGCTAGGTTGGCAGGAACTGGAATAGATGACGGGAGCTCCCTCCATCGCACAGCACTTTGGTCTCAAACTGCTGATCTGTCGACTTTCTGATCATCAAGGATCATTGTGATTCTTCTTATCCTTACATTAAATGTCAGAAATGATGAATTGTATGATGGCACTGAAGTTTACATACCATCCAACTACCCACAAATTTTCATACCTGGACATCAATTGACTCATGGATTCATTACCTATACCTATGTAATTTTCAACTTGTCTTATGTTCGAATGGACTTTATTTCTGCTCTGTGCCTCCCATAAAACCTGTGTATTTTTGTAAGTGCCAACTGTGTGTGTATGAGAGAGAGAGAGCTTCTGTGCTGCCATTCTCTTGATAGTGGGTCTCACAAATCATTAAGAGAGACAAGAATTAAAAACAACATAGAGAAAGCAATTTAATACAGTTCAACAAGGAAACAGGAATGTAGTTACACAGAAACAAATTAAAAATAGAAAAGCACTTAAAATACATTAAGAATGATATATCGGCATCAAACAAGGTAAATAATAACTTTAAAATTAAATATTGAACACTAAAAGGTTGTTTGAATAAAAATGTTTTCAATTACCACCAAAAAGATAGACTAACCTAGTCTCACGGGGAAGGATGCTTCATAATCTGGGGGCATGGACCAAGAAAGCCTACTATTGGGTCTCTATCAAGTGTACCTGTAAAGGTGGCATGACCAATGGAAAGGCCCCTGTGAATGACCTTAAAATCTGAAGAAGGTTGTGTAGAGAAATCTGGTCCATCAGACTGCCTGGACCCAAGCTATATGGGTCATAACTAGGATAATCCATCCCAGGATGCATCATTATGTAAAGTCTGACACAAGTGTGTTTGCAGGTATCAAAACTATATTTAACTGCAGAATAAAAGCTAGACCAACTGGCCAAAATATAGGACTTTCTTCTTACCTTTCACCTTTCTGTACCATTTAGCCCAATAAAGAGTTCAGAAGAATATGAATATTTACACTATATTTGATGGCATTTTCTTTGGTCTGAAGAAAGGTACTATGAATTCCTGGCTTTCTTCAGTGCCACTATCTTTGTTTTTGTAGGTTAATAAGGTGCCAAAATCAGTTTGAAAGCTTTGATTATTAATAAGTAGGCAGAGAAATGAAGCAGAGTATCTGCGCTGTCGGCATCTGCAGATATTTCCATGGTCATGTGGCAGGCATGACTAGGCACTGGAGTGCATGGAATGCTGTTAGCTTCCCACTGAAGCAGTACCTATTTATCTACTTGCAATTTCTTGCTTTTGAACTGCTAGGTTGGCAGGAGCTGGGGCAGATGATGGGTGCTCACTCCGTCGTGCAGCACTCGGGTCTTGAACTGCCAACCTATCGACCTTCCATTAATCAAGTTCAGTATTTTAACCACTAAGCCACCACTGAATCCAAAGGCAGTGTCAAAAGGCAGGCCAGAGTCAAGGCAGTACAACAGTGTTAGAGGCAAAGAAGAAAAATCTGTGGGCTGTAGTAAAATAATCTAAGGGTCGTCCAGATTAAGGATTTAACTGCTACCACTGCTTTCTCTTCAAGGTACAAGGCTTGCTGAGTCTGGATAAAAACAAGCAATCATCTCAAGGAATCAACAGTCTTCATCTATAACTGCAACTCTTCCAATATGCCTCCTCTGATAAATTAAGTGTGCTCGAGACAGTTTGTGTTACTTTTCATAGTGCAATGCATCCACTGGGTCAAGTGCATCAACCTGATCTTGAATCAAGCTGGTTAATCACAGAGCTAAAACTAGAGCTGTCAGATCCTGGGGCCAACTTACTGCTAATGTTAATCCTTCAAAAATATTTTAAAAGACTTCAGGGTCAACCCCTAGTCCGGTCTTGTTAATGCATATAAGTGGAGGACCCTGCACCCTATGGTGATTGGGACATACCAAGGTTCCTTATGCATTATTCTCGTGACCTACTATAAGTTTTCCAACTGCACTCTGTTGAGCTAATAGTGCTTGCTTCAACAGTTGGACCATCTGCTGTGCCAGTTGTTCCTTCCATTCTGAGGCCCAAGCCCACCACTGTTTGGTAGAATCTGGGGCGGAAAGAGAGGTCCCATGTTGGACGCCACTGTGAGCTTCTCCAGTCCTGGCGGCCATTGGCATGAGTGCCACCTTCCATCCCTGACACCAAAGACAACTTCAAAGGTAAGGTAAAGGGTAAAGGTCACCCATGCTTGAAAGCCAGTCATATCCAACTCTAGGGCTCAGTGCTCATTTCTGTTTATAGCCCAAGAGCCAGTGCTGTCTGCTTCTGCAGACGTTTCTGTGGACATGTGGCAGGCATGACTAGACACCAGAGTGCACGGAACACTGTTTACCTTACCACTGAAGTGGTACCTATTTATCTCCTTGCAATTTCTTGCTTTCAAACTGCTAGGTTGGCAAGAGCTGGAACAGATACGGAACCTCACTCTGTCATGCAGCACGCAGGTCTCAAACTTCTGACCTGCCAACCTTCCATTCATCAAGTTCAACATCTTAACCACTAAGTCACCGCATTCCCCATGAGATCAAAGGTAACCTACCAAAAATATGATTTGTTCATACTTGTCAACCTTCCCGGATTGGCCGGGATTTCACTGTTTTCAGCGCCGATTTGCGCTATTTCCCACCCTGCGCTGCTGAAACCCTGGAATTTGGCAGCAGGGGAAAGGGGGTACTGTGCAGCCCTTCTTTGCAGGTCGCCTTCTACGCATGCGTAGAAGGGTTTTACGCTTGCGTAGCCCCGTTCTACGCATGCATAGAAGGCGAACTGTGCAGAACAGTTTGCGCAGGTCCCGTATTTTCCGGAGCCACAGTTGACAGGTATGGATTTGTTTCAACTGGGACACACAAAAAACAAAGACACAACCAGCAATCTCCTCCAAGACTTCCCCAATAAATTCATTTCCTGCAGGTTTTTCACAGAAATTGACAGTCTTCCATTTATAATTATCAGTTTTAATTCCAATTCCAGTCACCCCAACAGTATGTTTCATGGTGCCCAGTCCTTTGTGGCCACAAGAACCTCTGTTAGAAATAGGATTTCTGTCACCTTTCTTATCATAGGTGTACTTCTCTAATAGACAAATTTCTCATTTTATTAGAAAGAAGTGAGGACATGATTCCTTTACAAAGGGGGAAGTGTGCTCAGTTAATCATTCTGAAATTCAAAGGGCTGAAACCAAAAGGTGTTTCTGAGCTGCCACATGCTTGCTTTCCAACAACAACAACAACACAAGAGGACACCAACTCAGTATGAATGACACCAACTCAGTAGATTAATTTTTTGGGCAAAGCAATGGTGATAATAATGTTAACAGCATCACTAGCTAAGTTTAGAAAATCAACGACAGACTTTTCTGGTAGGGAAAGAAACTCATAGCTCAAAGGCAAACTTACCCACAGGTCTGTTATTTCCATTTGTGTACAAGACAGAGAAAATTTGTCAGTGCAAGTTCAATTGGCCTTGCCTAATCACATGCAATACTTTGATAAATATATATGCAAATAGTTTAAAAGGGCATAACCTTCAGCATGCAATGCTTATATAAAACTGTTATATATATTTGGAAATTTATACACTACTGCTCCCTACAGGATAAATTATTTTATAGGCTTTACTGGGCTAAGGTGGCTCAGTGGCTAAGAAGCTCACCTTGTTAGCTGGAAGGCTGGCCTGTCAGCAGTTCAAGACCCAGGTACTGCATGATGGTTTGAGTGACAGTCTTTGTCCCAGCTCCTGCCAACCTAGCAGTTCAAAAGCAAGAAATTGCAAATAGATATATAGGGACCTCTTTGGTGGGAAAAGATCTTGGGGACATGAAAGGAGCCTCATTTGGGCATCCCCTGAGTGGAGTTTCTCCAGCAAAAATCCTTTCAACCCAGAATAATTTATTACATGAAATAATAATAATAATAATAATAATAATAATAATAATAATAATAATAATAATAATAATAATAATAATAATAATAATATAGCATTTATCAATTCTCACCTATACAATTTGACGATCCATTTATTTTGCTTTAGAAGATTTAATCTCTATGCTCCTCTGGGTACTTGCATGGAGCCTATGTTAACTGAGCTGTTTGTTAACCAAGGTTCCACTGTACTAGAATAAGTGTTATAAACTTGAAAAGAAAAAATATTCTAAATGTTACTTAAATTGGAGATACAAGACAATATGAATATGGTTTGCACCTTTTTCAGTCTCAAATTGTGTACTGTAATGTATTTGACTTTCAGTGTATTGGTTTTGTATCTTCTGTTATTTTAAAGCTTTGCAGCACTTTTAAAAACTTGTTTTCCCGCAAAGGGAAACATTGAATAGGAAGCAGCACACACAGTGCTTATAAACTAGATAAAATTAATGGGCCACAATCTAACCAAAAGTAAACTCTTATAATTCTTGTGGATTTTAACAGAGATTACAGCTCATTGTAGCCAAAAGGTTTGTGTTTAGTGAAGTTGCCATTCCATGAGAAATACTGTAGTATAAGGTTTAAACAGTGGGGTATAAGATTTTAATATCAGGGAGGCAGTGAACCTATAAAATGATAATTTGTTACTTCTGTTTTACATAGACTATAAAACACCATCTTTTTTCCCCTGGCAATCTGGCTGTGTGAGGCACAACCATAACATCTAGCTGCATTTTTAAATTTCTGCTTGAAGTCCAAATTTCATGCAGTCCCCTGATGAATAATTATGTGTAACTCAAAATCTCACCTTATTTGAAGCTGTTTAGTGTCCAATAAACATATTTCCAGTCAGAACTTTGTGTTTAATAGAATACGTCTTATATCTAAGAACTGAGGAAATGAAAGAAATGTACATACAACCTAAGGCCAAGAAACCTCCTTTGTTAAGCTGTAATGAAGACTGGGCAGACCTCTTGCTATGGTAAATGGAGTAAACTGTGCAGCCAGTGACTCAACACTGAGTGTTGGGCATCTAAATATCCTGACTCCCTAAAGGGGCCCATGGCTATGGGTAGATGAGCCCATTTAGGTGGGGTGATGGTCCCCCTCAGTTGAGGAATGCCACTGGAAACCACCATATTGGGCCTTTAGTGTCTTGCAAGGAAGACAAAGAAGGAGCCGCAGTAGGGCTAAACACAACTTTATTGCATGATGGTCAGGGTGAACATGAGGTAATGGCAGACAAAACACCTCTATTTATAGTACACTGTACATTTTAATATCCCGGGTGGTAGCTCATTGGCTACTGTCCGTGTGACGTCATAGATCGTCACACTCATCTTCTCCAGGTGTGGTGTGGCGGGAAGGTTTCCTGCTCTTCAGGTATTCAGGGAATCTGTACCATGTGAGCCAGATGCTCGCTACTGCCACCTGTGGCAACTTAGCTCGCATCCTTATACAGCTTGCTGCAATGTGACTTTGATTAGATACAATTGGATACATTGGCTGGTTACATTCTGTTAAAGGGAACCTTGCAACAATCATTCAATACATAACACCCCTCCCCCCCTAGGTGAGGACGAAGTCCTTCAGCCATTGAGGCTTTCCGCATGTTCGCTTTGGGCGAGAGGCGGCCGCACTTGGGGCCGGAGTCCCTGCACACTCCTGACTACTCTGTCCTCATCCTGCAATGGGAGAGTATAACTTGTTAGCGATTGGCTGCAAGTTCTAAGCCAGGGATTGGTGAGGTCGAGGTGTGGGAGTAAACTCCAGGGATGTGAAACCGGGGGGGGGGGGGGGTCCAGGGACTAAAGAAAAACCCCGCTCTTCGCTTGGATGGGTGGGGACCACTCCGAAAAATCCCCCTGGTTTCCTAACTCAAAGTCTAAAAGCTCCTCGAAATCCGCCTCTTCCAAATTGTTCCTGTTATCCGGGGGATCGAAAGGATGCGGGTTTGTGTTATTTCCCTCCCCCCTGTGGTCTGTGTCTCCCCCTTGGGATAAGTGGGTGGGGGAGAACCCTAACGCTGAATGCTCTGCTTGGTCACTCAAGTCTTGCCTTCCTACTATCCTATCCCTGAGCTGGTTGGCATGCCTCCTCCAGAGGAGTCCTGTGCTTGTCTCGACATTGTAGGAGACTGGCCCCGTAGTTACGGCAATGCACTGCCTCGCTGATCTCGAAACTCTTGGTGCCCCCCCGTTTCTATATTTCTACCCGTGTCCTCCACCCTGGTTGGGTCTAACCTCGAGAGGATTGTGGCGGGTTTCCTCCGCATAAGGAGTTCGGCGGGTGACAGACCCGACGCTAAGGGCGTTACACGATACCTTAATAGGAATTGGCAAAGTTGCAAGTTCAATTCCCCGGGGCCCATCCTACGCAGTGCGTCCTTAGTTGTTCGCACCAGGCATTCCGCTTGACCATTTGTAGCGGGGTAAAAAGGGGGCCGCAGTTATGTGGCGAATTTTGTTAATCTCTATGAAACCCTGGAACTCTGCTGACGTGAAAGTTGTGGCGTTATCGCTCACAAGTACGTCAGGTAACCCGAAACAGCTGAATACTTTCCGTATTTGTTTAATTGTCACAGCTGACGATGTACTGGCCATCAGGATTACCTCCAACCATTTGGAGTAAGCGTCCACTATCATAAGGAAAAGGGTGCCCCTGAAAGGAGCCGCGAAATCTAGGTGCAGACGCAACCATGGTCCCCGGGCTGTGTCCCATTCTCTGTGCGGAAGTCGGGACTCCTCGGGCCGGGTACTCTGGCAGCTCTCGCAAGTGCCAATCATGTGTTCTATGTCTGCGTCCAACTTGGGCCACCAGACGTAACTTCTAGCTAGCGCTTTGGAGCGCACGATCCCTGGGTGGCTGATATGCAGCATCTTGAGCACTCGAGACCTCAGAACTTCGGGGATTATTACCCGCTGCCCCCAGAGAAGGTAGCCCCTTTCTAAGGAGAGTTCATCTCTCCTCCTACCATAAACCTTGAATTCCTCCATAGGGGAGGTTGCCGGCCACCCTTTTTGTACCCATGAACTGACTAGGGCCAATGACTTGTCTTTCGCCGTAGCTTTGGCGATCTCCCCTGGCAGTATCAGGGGCGACTCTAGGGCCTCGATCAGGAGCACCTGGTGGTCCTGCTCTACCTTGCATTCTGGGTCCCCTGCCTGTGGGAGGGATGACCTGGAAAGGGCATCGGCATGGCTGATCTCCTTGCCGGGATGGTAGGTCAACGCATACTGGTACGCATTGAGGAAAATGGCCCATCACAGCATCCTTGGGGACAAGTTCTGCGGGGTTGGCTTGTCTGTGGTAAAAATCCCTAGCAGGGGCTTGTGGTCGGTCCCGACTGTGAACGGTCTGCCATAAAGGAAGTCGTGGAACTTTTTGGTTCCTGCAACAATCGCCAGGGCTTCCCTATCTGTTTACGCAGTTGCGTTCTGCCTTGGACAGGGATCTCAAATAGAACGCCACCGGGGCTTCTCACCCGCTCTCTAGCCTTGCCCCCACCCCCACTGGTGAGGCATCACAGACTAACACAACGGGTTTCTTGGGATCAAAGTGGGTCAAGACAGCCTCGGAGGACAGAAGCTGCTTGAGCCCTCGGAATGCCCGTTCCTGGCTGTCCCCCCACCGCCAAGGTGCATCTTTCTTGAGTAGTTTGTGCAATGGCTCCGCTACCGACGCCTTTCCCGGCAGGAAAGAGTGGTAAAAATTTAGGAGTCCTAGGAAGGACTGTAGCTCGGCTTTGGTGGTGGGGTGAGGGGCATCCTGCACTGCCGACACCTTTGACTCTGCTGGTTTGATTCCCTCAGGGGTTATCCAGAAACCCAGAAACTCTACCTCTTCAGCGAAAAACACACACTTATCCTTTCTCAACCTGAGCCCCACTTTCTCGAACACGGTTAGTACCCGGTCTAACCTCTTGGCCAATTCTTGTTCCCCTCCCGCCGTTATCAAAACGTCGTCAAAGTAAGGGAAAACACCTGGGAGCCCTTTCAACAATCTTTCCACGAGGGACTGAAAAATTCCTGGAGCCGAATTTACACCGAATTGGAGGCATGTCACTTTAAAGGCTCCCTTATGAGTAACAATGGTTTGAGCTGCAGCTGCAGCTGGGGTCATCGTTAATTGTTGATATGCCTGTGCTAAATCTAGCTTGGTGAAACACCTCCCCCCGTGCAAGGTTGCTAACAGGTGACTTACTACCAACACCGGGTACGCATTTGGGCAAATTGCCTTGTTAATCGTGCACTTGTAGTCAGCGCAGATTCTGACCTCCCCATTAGCCTTAAGCACTGTAACAATGGGGGTTTCCCACTTGGCGGAGTCCACCGGTACCAAAATCCCCTGACCCACCAGTTTGTCCAGTTCAGTCTCAATTTTGTCCCTTAGTGTGAAAGCCATTCTCCTTGGCTTCAGTCTGATGGGTCGGATGTCAGGATCCATGTCGAATGAAACTGGGGGGCCCTTGAACTTCCCGAGCCCCTTCTTGAAGACGGCAGGGTGTGCATTACACACCTCCATGATCGGGTCAGCCTGCATGGCGTGTATGCCTCCAATGAAAACCCCCAGAGGGCCAAACCACTGTGTCCCCAGGAGGCAGCAGGACCCTTCCCTTAAGACTACTAGGGGCAACTGCGCGGAGCGCCTCTTGAACTTCACCTTAAACTCCCCCACCCCAAACACTGGGATACTTTTGCCCTGAACGTCCCGCAAATTAGTCTTTAGGGCCTTCAGTTTGGGGCGATTTGGGGGGAATGCGCAAAAATTCCCGGTGGGAGATGATGGAGTACGACGACCCTGAGTCTATCTCCATTCTTACTGGGACCCCTTCTATCAGTACCTCAACAAAGAAACAGGGGTGCCTCAAAGGCACGCTGTGAACCACCTGGTCGTGGTTGTCGGGAACTCATCGAGACACGCGGTGCTCCTGGGGCTCGTCGTCATCAAAGATTCTGCAGACCCCGTCTGCTTTCCATTGGGACTGGCCCTTGCCGTCGTCTCGACACCGCCTGCAGACCTTTGTGATGTGCCCGCGCTGCCCGCAGTTGTGGCACTCCGCCTTCCGGAATGGGCACCGGCTCCGGTCATGGGATGCCCCGCATCCGTTGCAGCGGCGGTCCTCTCTGGCGCGGTCTCGAAGCTCGGGCCCCCTCTGCACCCGCTGCATGTCGTCGTCCTCACTGAAGTCGGAGGTGGACGTGGTGGACTCAGAGGGCCCCTGCTCTCCGTGGGAGGAACAGCTGTGGACTGGGACTGCTGGTGGGGGCCCCCCAACCGCGGCGGTCCTGGCCCGGCACACCCGTTCGCCTTGTTGCACTGACTCAGCGGCTTGGGCAATGCGCAGGACATGCTCGAAGGAGATGCTCTCATCCTTGGCCAGTAGTTTTTTCTTGGCCCCCTCGTCTCGCAGGCCCAGCAGGAGCCTGTCTCGCAGCACCTCGCTCAGGGACGCTCCCTACTGGCAAGGCACGGCAGCCACCCTCAGGGCTGCCACAAAGTCGGCTATGGACTCACCGGCCCGCTGGCACCGCTGCTGAAAGGCTAGCCTTGCCGGGAACACCGACACTTTTGGGCAAAAGTGCTTCCTCAGTTCGGCGAGGATCTCGTCTAGGGGTACCTCCCTGAGCGGCCTCAGCGTCAGGAGGTTCGTTGCCAGTTCTAGCATTTCCAGGCCGCACTGGGCCAGCAGGAATGCCCGGCGCTGGGCTTCCTCTTTGATGCCCTCAAGGTCCATTGCATATAGGAACTGCTGTTCGTAGAGTTCCCATTTCTCTGGCTTCGTGGTGTCGAAGGGCACGATGTTCACTTTTCGGAACGCCATCCCACCTTCGTCGCCAATTTAGTGTCTTGCAAGGAAGACAAAGAAGGAGCCACAGTAGGGCTAAACACAACTTTATTGCATGATGGTCAGGGTGAACATGAGGTAATGGCGGACAAAACAGCTCTATTTATAGTACACTGTACATTTGAATACATTTGTGGTGGCTTAGTGGTTAAAATGCTGAAATTGATGACTGGAAGGTTGGCAGGTCAGCAGCTCAAGACCCAAGTGCTGCATGACAGAGTGAGCACCCATCATCTGCCCCTGCTCCTTCCAACTTAGCAGGTTGAAAGCAAGAAATTGTAAATAGATAAATAGGTACCACTTTGGTGGAAGGTAAACAGTGTTCCGTGTCTAGTCATGCCTGCCAGATGTCATGGAAATGTCTGCAGACACAGACAGCACTGACTCTTTGTATGTAAATGGAGATTAGCATTGAATCCTAGAGTCGGATACTACTGGCTTTGAAACAAGGAAACCCCCCCCCCCTTTTTTTTTAAATTAAATAAACCCTGATTACATTATCAAAATCTTCTGGTTCCAGAAATACAATACTGTACTGTACTTGCATGAGGTATGTAGCTACACTGCAGCTACACTACATTTGCTAAGGAATGCTGGTGGCACAGTGGTTAAACTGCTGTACTGCAACCAAAGGGTTGTGAGTTCAAGCCTGACCAGGGCGCATGGTTGACTCAGTCTTGAGTACCCAGCATGTTGGGGGCAAAATGCTAATTAGCTTGTCAAATGCCCAAAGAGTGCACTAAGCACCATGGGGCAGCAGATAAATGTGATTGCTTTGTTTTGTATTCACAGTTTATCAGACTGGGTTTCCCTGAGCAAATCATTGCAGCTATCCAGATGACAAGTTGCAGGAGTTAGCAGGGCAGAAATATATATATATATATTTGCCTGAACCATGAACAGAAGCTGCCTTAATGTGTTAACAATGTACTAACTGGGAGTTCCCACCTCCCACTTTTTATTTATTTATGTACTATAGTGAAACTCAGTTCCAGCACTGAGTTGAAACACTATGTTGAGAGAAACTGACACCCTTGCAAACACCTCTTTGTGTCAGCTCAAGTAATAGCACTACCAGAAAGTAGATGGAAAGTAGGTCAACTTGATTGAAACAAATTTAAACTTCCCTTGCCGCCTAAATGACAACAAAAAATATCATCTCCTGCTTAGAAAAGATGTTTCCACAACAAGCTTCTCCGCATAGATTTAAGTTGTGTAACCACCAAGTTTTGATTTGAATTCATGTGTCCAGTCCAATGTAAATTGTGAAATAATGTAAATGGACAACTTAGCTCCCCCTTTACATTGTTAAAATGTAAAAAAAAAAATGTTGCAAAGACTGGTATAATATTAACAGTTCAAGACCTAACCATGGACCTAAGAATTGTTAAGGTAATGTGTAAATATATAGGCAGTTCATAGTAAAGTTGTCTTTTTTTTTTGTAAAGTTAGGATTTTCAACTCCAATAACTCCAAAATTTCTAATATCTAAGGAGTCCTTTAGGTATTACTCCAAGGGCCAATTACTGCGGGTTCAAGAATCATAATTTATTATCATTTGTTGTTGTTATAAAAATCTATAATTAGATTTACAGTCGAAGACTAGTATAAAATTAACAGTTCAAGACCTAACCAAAGACCTAAAAACTGTTAAGGTAATGTTGTGATGATGATGATGCAAATCTACCATTCAATTCACAGTAGAGAACAGATAAAATTAACAGTTCAAGCCCTAACCAAGGACCTAAAAACTGTTAAGGCAATGTCTAAGTACAATAAAACCCCTACTTACAAAAAAGTCCATTCCGTAGGCTTTTGCTTACATCGGTTTTTTATGTAACTCGAAGCAAACCCATAGGAAAAATTATTTTTTTACATAACTGAAAGCAAACCCATAGGGAAATGAATTTTTACGTAACTGGAAGCAAATCCATAGGAAAAAGAATCTTTATGTAACTCGAAGCAAACCCATAGGAAATTGTGTAAATCAGGACATGGTTTTAGCACAAAATCATTATGTAAGTCGAATTTTATGTAACTCAAGGCATATTTAAGTTGGGGTTTTAAAGGTAAAGGTTTCCCTTGCTCAAAAGCCAGTCATATCCGACTCTAGGGTTCAGTGTACTGTACAGTACAGTATATATGCAGTTCCTAGTAGAGTTGTGTTTTTTGTTTTGTTTTTTTGGAGAGTTAGGATATTCAAGTCGAATAGATTCAAAATGTCCAAATATCTAGGGAGATCCTAGAATACCTCTAGGGAGGTATTGATCCAAAGGCTCCAATCACTTCTTCTTCCATGTCTAGGCCAGACGTGAAATGGGTACAACAACACATTTCTTTCAATTCGCAAATCACAAGTGGTGGTGGTGATGATGGTGGTGGTGGTGGTGGTGATGCTTGTTGTTGTTCTTCTTCTTCTTCTTGCTCCTCCCCCTCGCTCAGGCTGAGGCAGTTCGCTCTGGAAACCTTCCTAACGTGGCAGCTGCAGAGACCCAAGGCCAAGCCATGGCCACCTCCCTCCTCTCTTCGCCAGCCAACTTGGCATCCGGAGGGCCGCTGTGGTTCAAAGCCGGGACACGTCACCTCGCTGAAGGGTACAGAGAGAGTCTTTCGCCCTCGGCAGAAAAGACTACAACTCCCAGGGTGCCTCGCGCGCGGGGCTCCGGTACGGAATCTCTTCCGCCCGGCGCGGGAGGGGGGAGAAAGAGGAGGAAGTGGCGGAGAGAGGGCGATTCCTGAAGCTGAGCCTCGCCTTGTATAGACAGGCAAAGGAAGGAAGGAAGGAAGGAAGGAAAGGCGGACGGACCCACTCGCTCCGGAGCGGAAGCGGGCCTTTACTGGCAGGAGAGGCCGGGCTGGGCCCGGTTCCGGGTGCCGCTTACTCGGTGCCTGAGGAGGAGGAGGAGAGGTGGAAAGATGGCGTCGGACTTGGAGACGGAGGTCCAGGCGATAGACCAGAGCTTTCTGGAATGCTCCGCTGAGGAGACCGCCTTGGTGAGGAGGCTTCCCATCGCCTCACACACCGGGGGGGGAGGGGAGGGAGGGGGTAAGGGCAGCGGACGTGGCGCCTCGGGACGGGACCTGGGGGAGGGGGGCTGGGAGAGAAACGGGCGGCGTTTGTGAGGGAAACGGAGGGGGAGGAGGAATGCGCTGGGAAGGAGACCCCCAGAGAAATGGGGAGGGGGCGGTAAAGGAGAGGTGAAGGGGGAAGAGGCTCGTAAAGGTGGGGAAAGTCGAGGGAGAGGGACCTGCGGGAGCGTTGTGGGGGGCTGAGTGAGAAGCCCCTCTGTGTGGTAAACAACCCAGCTCGGAGAGCCTCGTTTAGAGATGGGGTGACAAGTAGCTAGGAGGGCGTTTCAGCCCGTGAAGTCTTCTTCTTTCCAGTCCCGGTCAAACCTTGGACTGCCAAAATGAAGCCAAATAATAATAATAATGATAATGATAATAATAATAATAATAATAAGGTCGTGTTATTCCGGGTTGGAAGCATTTTTGCTGGAGAAACACCGTTCAGGGGACGCCCGAATGAGGCTCCTTTCATGTCCCCAAGATCTATTCCCGTGATCCCTATTTATCTACTTGCCATTTCTTGCTTTCCAACGGCTAAATTGGCAGGTGCTGGGACAGAGACGGGTGCTTAAACTGTCACACAGCACCTGGGTCTCGAACTGCCGGCCTGCCGGCCTTCCAACTAACAAGGCGAGCTTCTTAACCACTGCAGCCCCCCCAAAAAAAACACAAAAAAAACAAAACACCACTTTCTTTGCTTTGTCGTTGGCCAAACCCAGTAAATGAGCCGGACTCTGTGACTCTCCTCCACATTCACACCATATGTTGTTGTCCGCCAACAGCCCCCACTTGAGCATGTTGGTCTTACATTTAGGAACTCCAACGCTCAGCCTGGTCAGGGTCCTCCAAGTGATGTAGGGGAGATTGAGATCTTCAGCTATATGCTCCTTTAGGTTAAAGGTACAGGTTTCCCTTGCTCGAAAGCCAGTAGTATCCGACTCTAGGGTGCAGTGCTCATCTCTGTTTCAAAGCCGAAGAGCCAGCGCTGTCTGCTGCTGCAGACGTTTCCGTGGTCATGTGACAGGCATGACTAGACACCAAGGCGCACGGAACGCTGTTACCTTCCCACCGAAGTGGTCCCTATTTATTTACTTGCAATTTCTTGCTTTTGAACTGCTAGCAGGAGCTGGGACAAAGACGGTGTGTGTGTGTGTGTGTGTGTGTGTGTGTGTGTGTGTGTGTGTGTGTGTGTGTGTGTGTGTGTGTGTGTGTGTGTGTGTGTGTGTGTGTGTGTGTGTGTGTGTGTGTGTGCGCGCGTGTGTACACACACACAGAGAGAGAGAGAGAGACTGTGTAAACTGCATAATCCCAGAGTGCCCACAGAAGAAGGGAATGATACTGTAAACCACTTTTGTGTGTTTTCTAACTAGAAAACTCCAGAAAGGGACATTATAAGTCGGAATCAACTTGACAATACACAGTTAGCAAGCTTTCAAGCTGTATCTTTCAGAAGGCATCTTTTACCCTAGTTGGCAGCTCCTGGCTCATTCTCTCCCCTCAAACCAGCAGACTTGAAAAGTAACAGTGTGTATTCTTTTGAAATAAACCTTCAATTCAGGAAAAACTTTTTGGTTTGTATCTGCTTCAAAAATTACTTTACCCAGTATAACACTTATTATTCAGAATTGATGGGCAAAATCCTGCTGGTACAGTTCCATCAGCATAAACCAAATCAGGGTGTCAGAAATAATTTAGTTAATTGAAAGCTTATATCCCCTCTGTGTCAGCTTCAGAGCTCCCTAAGGTTCTCTTTTGCCCTGGGGAAGACTTTGGGAGCCTCGAGATGGAAAGAGGAGAGATTGCATTAATCAAAAATTGCTAGCAGACCATCATTTGTGCCAGCAGCAATCAAGTGGCAATTTTTCACCAAGAAAAGCACACAATACCCACTCCTAAGGTTCCCAAAGTACTCTCCAGGCAAAGCTGTTTTTTTTTTTTGGGGGGGGGGGGAATAGGAAGTTTTACATTACTTTTAATTTAATTATTTTGTGCAACTTGATGTTTATGCCGGCAGAACTGCTCCAACAAGATTTTGTCTAGTAATTAACAAAGGATTTTGAGTTTATTTGTGTATGTTAGTAGGTGCCCCTTTCTTTGGAAGATTTTTGGAAGTTATCCACGTTGGGGAGGGCTGACATTTAAAGATCCAACTATTTGTGCTTACCGTACTTGCCATTGGACTTGCATTTTTAAATGACATGTCTAGATGCAGTGGTGCTACATACATGTCCAAGATGAAGGAATGCCTTTTTTAAGAACAAAAAAGATTAATATATTCAAATAAATTTGTTTGTGCTCAAATGTACCTGGGTAAATTCAAAATATCATTTTGCATTGTGGATATTATAATCAGTTATAAGTTTGTAAATCTTGTACAATGCAGAAAAATATTTTCATTAGGTAAAGCTAAAGGTTTCCCTTGCTCGAAAGCTAGTCGTATCCGACTCTAGGGTGCAGTGCTCATCTCTGTTTCAAAGCCGAAGAGCCAGTGCTGTCTGTTGTTGCAGACATTTCCGTGGTCATGTGGCAGGCATGACTAGACACCGGAATGCACAGAATGCTGTTACCTTCCCACCAAAGTGGTCCCTATTTATCTACTTGCGTTTTCTTACTTTCGAACTGCTAGGTTGGCAGGAGCTGGGACAAAGACGGGCGCTCAATCCGTCCTGCAGTACTCGGGAATTGAACTGCTGACCCTCCGCCTCCCAATCAGCGTCTTAGCCACTTGAGCAATTTTACAATTTTTTTGCTTTATTTTAACTTTGTGATCATTTTTTTTAAAAAAAAAATTGTCTTAAAGAAATGGCTACAGTCGTCTGATCTACCTAAAGAAATATACAAGCACCTGGCCAATTATGTACCTAAAATATACTGCAAGGGTCCTAATCCAGCTCCACAAAGGGAAGATATGCTTGCACAACATGTCTTGCTTGGCCCATTGGAATGGTATCTGTGTGGTGAAGATCCTGCATTTAGCTTTCAAAAACTTGAGAAATCAAACAAACCTTCACATCTTTGTGGCCGAGTTTTTAAAGTTGGAGAACCTACATACTCTTGCAGGTAACTATGTCACTTATTTATTTTAATAATCTGTTATTTTTATTTAAAATTCTGTTTAGGCCATCTCTAAAGATATGCTCAAGAAAAGAAATAGTAAAATAAATTTTCAATCCAAGTAGTAAATTCTGACAATTACAACTAAACCTATTACCCTTAATTTTTAACTGCCAGGTACTGTAATGTTCCAATCTTATAGGTCACTCAAATTCAAATTTATAGCAATAATGTATTTTGTATTTAGTGTTGGGATCCTTCTGGATTTTCTGTTCAGAATGAAAGTGGGAAATGTCTGTTGCTTACATTTTGGAACTGTTGCTGTAAATGTTGTTGTAACAACCTGAAGGAACAATTTAAAAGTTTTCATTTCTTCATGTTGATATGACAAAAAATATTAGAATTTTAAATGGTTTTTCTTGGGTTTTTTATACCCCAAACTATTAAGTTTTGTCTAATAATTATATATACTAGCATATTTGCCCGGGCTTTGCCCGGGGATGGTGCAGAGCATGCCGTACTGGATTGACGGCGGAGTTAGCTGGCGTGGCTGGGGAGCTACGGTGGTCTGCAGAGCTGAGTGCGTTTCCGGGCCAGGTGTGGACGCTGCGGCCTCCTGAGGTGGCCTTGCTTACCCAGGGAGCGGTGCCGGTTTGACTCGTGCCCGGCAAGGGGGGTGGTCGAGGCGGACTTCACCAGCGCTCTCCCCTGTTCCCTTCCTCCCTCCTAGCGCCTCGGTAAGGAGGCAGGGAGGGGTGGGAGAGGCGGACTCGTCCAGCGTCTCCCTCTCTCGGTGAGGAGGTAGGGAGGGGGGTTGAGGCGGACTCGACTGGCACTCTTCCCCCCTCCTTTCCTGGCGCCTCGGTAAGGAGGCAGGGAGGGTGGAGAGGCGGACTCAACCTGCGCCCTCTCTCGGCGAGGAGGCAGGTAGGGCGCCTCAGTGAGGAGGTGGGGGGGGGGGGGTGAGGCAGACTCAACTGGTGCCCTCCCTCCCTTTCGATGTGGAATCAGGGAGGTGGGTCGAGGCGGACTCTGCCATTGCTCCTCTTCCCCCTTCCTCCTGGAGCCTTGGGGGGTATTGAGGCTGGGCGGGCTACTGCGTCGGGAGTCTCAGCGGTGGCTGGCGACCCAAACAGTGGTGGATGTGTCTCCGCTCCTGACGGCTGCTGTGCGCTGTCTGTGCAGGGGCGTTTGAATTCCCCGCACCTGTTCCTTGCCTGTGCATGCCGCGTCCGTTGACATTTTTCTGTGAGACCGCCGCCCCATCTCCGTGAGCGTTCCATCCTCTCCGATTGGCTGTGGCGTGCATTCCATCCTCACAGATTGGCTACGGCACGTCACACTGGCTGTTGTAGTTGTTTTGTTTTGTCTGTTGAGTGGGGCACAGAGACCCCAGCTGCGGTGTGGACCCCGACGTTGAGCATCTCTCCCACGATAGGCAAGTGGTGTGCACACCGTGGACTGGGACAATTAACGGGTGTTTGCTGGTTTTAGGGACCCACATGGGGACATTAGATTTATATAGGTATAGATTATATATATATATTCCTCTTCTATATGCAACAAGGAATTAACATCTCGAAAAGTATGCCAACATTACTTCAGGCTTCTCTTTGAAAAGTGTTCAAATATTTAAAATATTTAATATCTGTCTGTCTGTGAAGTCCTATGAGTTATGCATAGAACTCTTGTTGAGCTTGACATTAGACTTCAATCAAGGCATATTAAAGAGATGATGTATTGATCTCTGGGGTATTTTCTCACCTTTTGGAAATCCCAGTACTGTATATTGAAAGTTATCAGCAAAATTAGGGTTATGCATCAGATTAGAATTGAGGCTAACAGTTTTTGCATTGGTACTTTTTATTTAGATTTCCTAATCTCACTGAAAATTTCAGTATTTCTTTTGTCCCTGGACCCAGCCTGCTGATATCTACAGTATGCTGCTTCCACTTCTCAGCATGATGGTTTGCTATTAAAGTATGGACCCTTTGCACCCAGTGGTTCAAATCCTGTTGCTTAGCATAGTTAATCATACTATAGCAGGCCCATTGAATCAGTGAGGATTTGTTGAGTCACTCCTCCATAAATTCCATTGGTTGAAACGGGCCTACTCCAGCTGTGACTTACTTCAGCATAGTAGTTTACAATTAGAGTAGGATCATTTGAATCAATGGAATTTATGGAGGAGTAGACTCACTAAATCCCTATTGATTTAGTAGGCCTACTATAGAGCAATTTACTAACTTAAGCAACAGCAATTTGGTCCTTTTGTTACATTGGACAGGACAAAATTGTACTCCAGTGTTGGAAATGCTGTATACAGTAAAAAACCCGACTTACATATGCCTCAAATTACATAAAATTTGACTTACATAATGATTTTGTGCTAAAACCATGTCCTGATTTACACAATTTCCTATGGGTTTGCTTCGATTTACATAAAAAATTCATTTTTCCTATGGGTTTGCTTTGAATTACGTAAAATTATTTTTCCTATGGGTTTGCTTCAAGTTACAGAAAAAAAACGATTTAAGCAAAAGTCTACAGAACGGACTTTTTTTGTAAGTAGGGGTTTCACTGTACTTGTTTCCCAGGTGTTTTCCCCCCATTAAAAAAGCCTGTACATGGTAAATAGCTGAAACTTGGGAGCTTTATTTACACCTATTTTTAAACATCTATCTTGTAGATCTAGTTCTGTGTGAATTCTATAATAAAAAGAAACTGTACTAAAATATCCCATGCTCTTGCTCATAGATAGGTTCTACATCTTGTGCCCTCATCCTTGCACTAATCCTTGGCTCAAAATGGATCAATTAGTATGCTCTATTTTACATTGTAGTTCTCTGTTAAATAAAGTGTTTTTTGTATTTGCCACTTTCTTTTTTACATATTTTCTGTTCTTTTCCCCTCTGCAGAGATTGTGCAGTTGATCCAACTTGTGTGTTATGCATGGAATGTTTTCTAGGAAGTGTTCACAGAGAACATAGATACAGGGTTAGTAAGATTCTTTTTAACATTAGTGACTTCTTATGTTCTAATCAATTTAACCAGAGCAAATCACTTTGTAGTACATTTTTACAGATCTTGAAACACTCATTATCTTCTCTCTCTTTTCTCCACTTAACCCCAATAGTAATTATTTTGGAAACAGAGGAGGTATTCTACCTGTCTGATGGTTTAGTGTGCATAATTACTTTGGTTAAAATTAAACACTGGGGCTTTATCTTTCTCTACATTATAAAACAGCTTGGTACCCAAGTGTAAATTTTTATCAGCCAGATGCTATGTCCAGTGTAACAAATAACTGAAATTTCTGTTATGTATCTCAGAGTGTCAGTTAATATAAGATTGCTCTTTTACTGATAGTGAAAGAAGTAGACACCACATCAAGGTACAGTATTATTTTATAAATTGATGGCCTAACAAATAAATTAATACCTAATTCTTTGTTGTAGAAAAATGTAATTTGGACTTGCAGAATAGATATGTAGCTTTCAGTATGTATGGCATAGAACAGTGATGGCTAACCTTGGTAATCCTGGTGTTCTTGGACTTCAATTACCAGAAGCCCAAGTCAGCACTCCTGCTGATCAGGGCTTCTCAGAATTGAAGTTCAAAGAAACCTGGAGTGCCAAGGTTCGCCATCACTGGTATAGAATGTACGAAATGAGTTTTGAGATATTTCTTCTTTTCTCCTATCTTCTATTTTTGATTGGCTTTTGGGGTATAAAGTACAGCCATCTGAGTTTTCATTTGACAGGCATACTTTTCTGTTCTTACATATTCTGAAATAATACTTTAGATGACAACTTCTGGTGGTGGAGGTTTCTGTGACTGTGGTGACACTGAAGCTTGGAAAGAAGGTCCTTATTGCCAGAAGCATGAACATAACATTTCAGAAACCGAAGAGGAGGAGGTAATGTACAGCCTTTCAAAACTTTATGCTGTGAGAACTGGGTTGAGTGAGGAAAATTGTGACGATACTATATTGTCTAGGCCTGCTGGCACTCTTATATAACAACTTTCAGTGTCCTCTGGGGGAAGAGTTTGCTGAGAGAGACCCAGATGGTAACAAAGCAAGCTGTTGAGTCTTGAAGGACTCTTCTTTAGGTGTAGATGTTATGAAAATCAGTGGAGTTGCTTCTTCCCACGTCTGCTCGAATTTTTATAACATCTGTTCCATACAATAATTTTTTGTAAGACTGAACAATTCACCTAGTTCCTAACCTTTTGGTCATCTGGTGAAAGTTTTTCCAAGGCAGATCTTAATTTCTATACCGATGGTAGCTTTGATTTTTATTTTTGGTCACATCAGCATGATTATTTCTGCTGGGAATGGGAAGGATCATTTGAGGTCAGATACCTTCTTAATTTCTACCACCCAGAACAGCTTAGTTGTAGAAAGAAGACATGTTCCAGAGGCCTTGCCATGAGTTCTTGAGCTATAAACAGACTGAAATAAATCAGGATTCATATGTATTAGGCAAAAATTTGTTTCCCTTGTTTGCTTTTGTTAAGTTCTTATTTAATATTATATACTGTATTTTTCGGACCATAAAAACGTACCTGACCATAAGATGCACCCAGTTTTAGAGCAGGAAAACAAGAAAGAAATATTCTGAACCAAATAGGGAGCTGTAGCTGTAGCTCACTTCACCTGGGGCCGAAGGCGCATGGGAAGCACGGAAGAGAAAGCACGCCCAGAAGGTGAGGGGCTGAACCGCCAGTAGCGCCTGGCTGCAGAAGAACAGCTGACACGCAGCAGCTCCCGCAGCGTTTCCTGTGCACCTCACCCAGATGGTGAGAGCCCGACATACCAGCAGCTCCCAGAGGCAGAAGACCAGCCGACCTGCCAGCAGCGGCCGCAGCTGCCTCGTCCTTTAGGCCATGCTGCTCTGGGACTCCTTCTCCTCGACTCCGGGACAACGAGGCTCTTCCTGAGTCCGGCGTCCCAGAGTGGCATGGCTGAAAGGACCTCACCGGACAGATGGTGAGGTCCTTTCAGCCATGCCGCTCTGGGACGCCGGGCTCAGGAAGAGCCTCGTCCCGGAGGCGAGGAGGAGGAGTTTGATTTGAATTTGAATTTGAATTTATTTTTATATACCGCTTTCCTCATCTAAAGACGCCCCAAAGCGGTTCACAATATAAAGAACATACAGAAATACAATATTACAGCAGCACAAGGCAAAAATACCATTTTACAAGAAAAAATGCAGAATTACATAACAGCATACAATAGGGGAACAGCATACAATAGTCCCAGAGCAGCATGGCCTAAAGGACGAGGCAGCCGCAGCCGCTGATGACAGGGTTGGCTGGTGTTCTGCCTCTGGGAGCTGCCTGCGGGTCAGGCTCTCACCATCTGGGCAAGGCGCACGGGAAGTGCTGCGGGAGCTGCTGGCAGGTCAGCTGGTCTTCTACAGCTAGGTGCTGTTGGTGGGTCAGCCCCTCACCGTCCGGGTGCACTTTCACCCCCGTGCTTCCCGTGCGCCTTTGGCCCCGGGCGAGGCGCATGGGAAGCATTGCCGGCACTGCTGGGAGGTGGGCAGGGTGCGCTAGTGGCCTCCTCCTCCTCCCATTCGGACTATAAGACTCACCCTCATTCCCCCCCCCACTTTTTTTGGGGGGAAGTGCGTCTTATACAGTATGTGCATTCTATTTACTTTCTGCCCCTATTTAATCAGTTGATGCTGAAAGATGGCAAAAAGGTAATAGGTAGATACCGTATAAACATTTTGAAGAACAATTTGCTCATTAACAATCCAGGAGCTTTAGTAAAGGTAATTCGGACATTTTAAAAATTACTCGGGTCTCACCAACAACTCAACCAATATAATCTTTCAGTGCAGTAAACACAATGTGATACTATTTTCTCTCTGTCTTATTTTAGAATCCGCTTGTACACTTGTCAGAAGATATGATAGCAAAAGTTTATAATATTTTTGCTATCATGTTTCAGTACGCTGTAGATATATTAACATGGGAAAAAGAAAATGAATTGCCACCCGGTTTAGAGACAGGGTAAGAAAATGTGTTGTTTGAGTTGTTAAAAATTAACTTTTAACCCCATATCTCTTGTTAATAGCATTGTAACTGGCATCTTGACTTATGTGCTGTCTAAAGTTTATGTGTTAGTTGTACTGAAATCCATGATACTAGCATTTGTGTGTTAGCCTATTCATTTCACTGTGGCCTAGATGTTACTATTTATAAACGTAGGAAACTGCTTTATGGTGAATCAGACCCTTAGTTCAACTGGTCTAGTATTGTTGGCTCTTAGTAGCTCCAGGGTTTCAAGCTGGTGTTTTTCTTTTCTATCTCTCCATTTTTTAAATTTTATAAACATAAAGCAAAACATAAATCTTAAAAATCTATGAACTACTAGCACAAACATCGAGTAATTTATAGAAAATTGCTCCCTTTCCAGCAGGACTGTTAGAGCTATATTTTCAACATTTTTATAATCCTTCATTCATTTTCCAAAATTATATTGATTTTTGTAAAGATGTCAACTTTTTAATAAAACACAATCTTAAATTCTCCCCAGTTGTATGTAAAATTATTCTCTTTCAACAGTCCCCTCTTAACATTAAGATTTCAAGTTAGTTTCTCTTTAATAACAATGTCCCAAAACTGTCTTTATACCATTCATTTAATTAAAATCATACTGTATTTTCTGTTTCCTAGCTATCATTTGTCATGTTGCTGTTAACAAATTTGAAATTTATTATTTACCGGTACTTGACCCATTACATTAAACTTTGTAATATATTGAAAAGAGCTATTTTAGGACATACTGTACAGTAGAACCTCGGATAATGTCCAAACTCAGTTCCACGGAATTGGTTGCTATGCGATTTTGGACATTATGCGGTTCCTATGGGGAGATGCCTCGGATAAAGTCCAAAAAAGGGTCGAAAATGGACATTATCCGAGGTTCTCCATCGTGTTATTTGTGAATGCACCCTGATGGGTCTGCGCTTGCACTGAACCATTATCGGAGCTTCCAAGGTGATTGGATAAAGATTTGTGGTTATGACCGCCCACCATTTCCACCCACCTTCGGCGCCATTTCGCGCTTCTCCCTCAGTTCTCCTTTTTCCACTGTAGCAGCAGGAGCCTTTGCGAGAGCTCTCCAAATTTTTTTTCCTGGTGTTAGATTTTCGAAAGCCTTTCTCTAATTTTTTTCCAACTGGGAGGGTTACTCCCTCTTGCTCTTCCACCGACCGTGAGGGGTTTGCCTCTTGTGGGCGTTTACACAGACTTTTCTTCAATCCTGTCGCCTCAGCCACCATCTTCCAGCCGCGTGGCTCGTTGATGGCCTCCTCGACAGCTCCTTTGGCGGTGTTCAAACAGTGCCCTTCTTGCAACAAGAAGTACCCAATTTCCGATAGCCACGAGAGGTGCCTCCTGTGTCTTGGGGAAAAACATTCCGTTCATTCCTGCGGTGTCTGCCGTAAATTTTTAAAAGTCGCCTTGAAGAATCGTCAGAACAGGCTTCAGGCCCATCTCATGGTGGCTGCCTTAGTCCCGCAGACTATGGGTCACCCGAGCACTCCCAGTGTCGTCCCGTCGGCCTCTACCTCCTCTCGGCATCTGACGACTGCTGAACTATTTCTTAAGAAAAAGAAGAAGGAGGAGAAGAAAAAGCACAAGAAGCACCATTCTTCTTCTTCTACCTCTTTGCCACCTACGCCCAGGGTTCCCAGGCCATCTCCGCCTCGGTCACCGGCTTCGGAGGTCTTTGTCACTGCAATCTCCTCACAGTCCTCTGCCTCTCCAGGCACCATTTTGATTTCTCTGGAAGAGTCCTCCAGCATCCCTCCATGCCAGGAGACCCTGTCTCCGCCTCCACCGCAGGGCGCGTCACTGTTGCCAGAACAAAGGCGTTCCACGGTTCCATCTACCATCCTGTCTACCGATTCGCCTTGCCCTTCTATACATGTAGACATGCGTGTGTCCCTGTTTAAGGCCATGGCGAAGGAGATTTCGGACCAGGTATGGGCTGCTCTTCCGCAACCTGCCGCACAAACCCCTTCCAGGTCTCTTACCCACCTCCGGACAGCAGACTGTTCCCGCTAAGAGGTGCCACACCAACTCAGTATGCTCGTCGGTCAGCGACCCGCCGCCTCCACCTACCTTACCGGAATGATCCGAGTTCAGCCAGTCCTTTACTGGTCTGACTCGGACCCTGAAGCCTTCATCCCACCTCCCACCTTCTCAGAGAGGTCTGAAGGCTCTGATGACTCATCGGACGAGGGAGCTCCACTGGCAGTTGATGCAGAAAAATTGCCTGACGACCAGATTGGTAGCACCCAAAGGTTTCAACCCGAAGAACAACCGACTTTCACGGCTTTAATGAGCCGCCTCGGGTTGGCGCTCAATATCAGGGTGGAGAATCCAACTGATCCATGTGTGGATGAGGTTTGTGGGATGGCTGACAAGAAGGTAATCCTACCAGTCCATCTTGGTCTCCTTCCTGCCATAGGTAACGCTGCAAAGCAAGTTTGGAAGAAGCCAGTTTCTGCTCATTCCATCTCCACTAGGGTTGACGGTATGTACAAATTGCTAGGGGAGGATGGCCAGTTTCCACACCCCCACCCTATTCCTAATTCCAGGGTGGTTAAGGCTTCGCAGCAAGCAGTGTACCGATCCCCTCCTCCAAACAGGGTAAGAAGTTGGACTCCCTGGGGAGGAAGGTTTACACTAATGCTTCGCTTTCCTTCTGAGCCGCTAACTTCACGGCGGCCATGGGTGCGTATAATTGCAAATTATGGGCCAAAGCTGATTCCTTCCTGGCGAAACATCCAGACGACCTCCATTCGGAGTTCGACACGCTCTGCAAGGAGGGCAATCATCTCGCCCTCCAACAGATTCGGACTGCTCGTCATGTGTTGGAGTCTGAGGCCAAGAACATTGCCTCAGCCATTGAAATCCTGGCTGCGCTCTGCTGATCTCCAGGACAATGTAAAGAAACTCGTCGAAGAGCTCCCCTTCGACGGTCAGGGCCTCTTTGCAGCCGAGACAGATACCTCCCTGAACAAGCTACACAGAGACATCACCACTACCAATAAACTTCACTTGGGATTGTCCACCGCCTACCAACGGCGGAACTACCAACCATACCAACAGTTTCAAACTTACCAACCTCCCGCACCATTCCAGTGCCAGCAGCAACCCTACCGCCAACCGGATTATAATTGGCAACCTTATTACAAGCTGCGCCATCAACAGTCACATCCACGCTACCAGCAACAGCAGGGACCATCAAGGAAATCCGATCGTAAAAACAAACAGCATGTTTGACTCTCCCTCGACCGACGGCTCTCCACCCATGGCTCTTCCGTACCGCGCACTACGGAACTTTCTTGCGGCTTGGTCCACCATTACCACGGACAGGTGGGTTTTGAAAATCTTAAGAGATGGCTACACCTTAGAATTATTGAAATACCCAAAAGTCAGGCGGATCCATCTCACCAATCCGTCACCCAAACTTCAGGAGGAGATCCTCACTCTCCTACAGAAGGGGGCCATCGAGACCGTGCCACCCACCGACTCGTCCAACGGTTTCTATTCCCGTTACTTCATTGTGGACAAGAAAGACGGCGGTGTGAGGCCCATTCTAGATCTCCGCCTTCTCAACCGCCACATACGAGCAAGAAAGTTCCGCATGGTGACGCTGCGTCCCTGATCAGCAAGGACGGATGGTTCGCAGTGATAGACTCGAAGGACGCATATTTCCATATTTCCATCAGGGAGTGTCACAGGCAGTTTCTACGGTTCCAAGTGGGTTACCGGATTTACCAATTCACCTGCCTGCCATTTGGCCTCTCCACCGCCCCGAGGGTATTCACCAAGTGCATGGCACCGGTGGCAGCATTTCTCCGCCTCCAGGGGATCCAAGTGTTTCCCTGTATCGACGACTGGTTGGTATGTGCGCCATCACGTCACGAGGCAACGGAGCATGTAGCTTTCTGTCTTAAGTTCATGGAGAAACTCGGTCTGAGGGTGAACTTCAAAAAGTCCCACCTTGTCCCTGCTCAGAGGATGGATTATATTGGAGCGATTCTGGACCCCACCACATCCACAGCGTATGCCCCGGTTCAGCGCCTAACGGACATCTGCGCCCTGGTCCACCACTTCCAGTCTGCCCACAGAATCAGGGCTCAGGAAGCGCAGCACTTACTAGGTCTCATGGCTTCCACGGCCGCAGTCGTCAGTCATGCAAAGTTGAAGATGTGCTCCTTCCAGGCATGGCTTCTCAGCTTCAAGCTCCGCCGGGATCACCCATGAAAGATGCTGCTCCCGTCGTCGGAGCTGAGGTCCCAGTTATCATGGTGGATAACTATGTCCAATGTCTCCATTGGTCGACTGTTCGTCCTTCCTTCACCGACCATTCAGATCACCACCGACGCCAGCAATCTGGGTTGGGGAGCCTGTTGCAACACCCTCCAAATCAACAACCTGTGGAGCCCATCTGAGAGATCCCGGCACATAAATTATCTGGAGCTCCTGGCTGTCTGGAAGGCCCTCAAAACCTTTCAAACCTTGGTAGCAAAGAGAGTGGTCCAGATAACGTTGGACAATACGACGGCCCTTGCATACCTCAACAGACAGGGGGAACACGTTCTTTCTCCCTGCTTCTTCTAGCAGTAAACATCTGGGAATGGTGCCTCGAGAGCCACGTATTTCCGATAGGGGTTCACATCCACGGTGCCCTCAACACTCTAGCGGACACCCTGAGCAGGTGGGCACAGATCACCCACGAATGGGAGCTCAACGACACAGTGTTTCATGCTCTCTGCTGCCGTTGGGGCTCCCTGGACATCGATATGTTCGCTTCACAGACCAATGCAAAGCTTCCACAGTACTGTTCAAGGGCGGGAGTAGGCCACAGCTCTGAGGGGGATGCCCTAATGGTGCCATGGCACAAGGACTTCCTGTACCTTTTCCCTCCAATGCCACTCGTCCAGAAAGTCTTGGTGCGCCTTCAGCAACAGCAAGCCACAGCCATACTGGTGGCCCCGGCGTGACTCCGCCAACTGTGGTTCCCCCTTCTTTGCCACATTGCTATGGATTCGTGGACTCTACCCACCAATCCCAGCCTCATCCACATGAACAATGGCCACCTGCTTCACGCAGATCTCCTTAGTCTCTACCTGACAGTCTGGTTCATTAAGCCAGGATCTCCAGGATCCTCGACCTGAGTGTTGCGCCCATCGACTATCAAATCGTATGCCTCGAAGATTAGACAGTTTGTCTCCTTCCCGACTCCTCTGGTAGATCACTGGACACTGCTTCTCTCAAGGATGTCCTAGACTACCTACTCTCCCTCGCCGAATCTGGCCTCTCCCATTCCTGTCAGAGTGCATTTGGCGGCTATAGTTGCGAGGGCACCCAACGGTTCCACCCTTGAATTGGCCTTTCGCAACAGGACTGTTAAGCGTTTCCTCCATGGGTTGAGAAATGCCTTTTCTCCCTTAAAGAAACCACTACCCCAATGGTGTCTATCCACTGTCCTACATGCCTTGATGAAGCCTCCATTTGAGCCTCTAGCAACAATGGACTTAAAGTTGCTCTCATGGAAGACTGCCTTCTTGGTCGCCATCAGTTCGGCATGCAGGGCCGGAGAACTTGCTGCCCTTTGATGTGACCCACCATTCCTCAAATTCTACACCAATCAGGTAGTCCTGCACCCCAAAAGAGGAGAGAATTGGCCGCACCTGGGGCTCGCCTTTTTGTGGCCCCAAAAGTGGCTCCCCGCCTCCAGCTGACCTCCAGCCGACACCACCGACACCGGGGATTGGAGGCCCCATGGAGTTCGCCTGGTGACTGGCTGGAGGAGGAGGCGAGGAGAAGAGAACTGGCCACACCTAGAGCTTGCCTATCCGTAGCCCCAAAAGCAGCTCCCTGCCTCCAGCCGGTGACGCTGGGGCTTGGAAGCCCCGCAGAGTTCACCTGGGAACCGGCCGGAGGAGGAGGCGGGGAGGAGAGAACTGGCCGCACCTGGGGCACGCCTTTCTGCGGCCCCAAAAGTGGCTTCTCACCTCCAGCTAACACCGCTGATGCCGACGCTTGGAGGCCCCACAGAGTTTGCCCAGCGACCGGCCGGAGGAGGAGGCAGGGAGGAGAGAACTGGCCGCACCTGGGGCTTTCCTTTTCGCAGCCCCAGAAGCGGCTAGCCACCTCCACCGGACTTCCGAGACTCCTGGGGCCTATTCCATCAGTCCCGGGATGGGAGGCTGCTGCACCCGGTGCCCCTTCCTCTGGCCCCGCTGGGCGGGGAGCTCAAAAGATGCTGGAGCCGCACTGCCTCATCTGCAGCTGGATTTTCCGAGTCTCTTTTTCTGTGACTGGATTGTTTTTGATATGCCCTGTGGTTACACTTTTTTGTTGATATGCTTATTGATGTGTTTTTTGTATATGTCCTTTTGATATATTGAATGTTTGATATTTTGACTTGTACTGATATACAGTATTGTATTACTGTGGATTTTATTGTAAATGAATATATGTTGTTAACCGCTTTGAGTTTTTCGTTGACAAAAGAAAGCGGTATATAAGTTCAAATATAATAATAATAATAATAATAATAATAATAATAATAATAATAATAATAATAATAATAATAATAATAATAATAATAATAATAATAATAATAATAATAATAATAATAATAATAATAATTTCTCCCTAAGGTGTTGACGGACTTTCATCTAGCTCAGTCACCCTACCTACGTTCTTTCCTGAACCGTCCTCCTCCATGGAGCGGACCTTGCATTCCTTGGATGTCAAGAGGTCCTTACTATTCTACACCAGAAGGACATCAGAGTTTAGGAAGACTAACCGGCTGTTGATTGCCTATGGTGGGAAGTCTAAGGGTGAAGCCCTCTCGGCACAGCGGCTGTCCAAGTGGATTGCTGCCACGATCTACGTGGCTTATGAACTGGCTGCTAAGCCTCCCCCCAAGCATGTCAGGGCCCATTGTACACGGTCCTTTGCTGCTTCCTCGGCCTTCCTCACAGACATCCCCATGGATGACATCTGCAGGGCTGCGACATGGTCCCAGTCATCCACTTTCACCAGACATTACAGGATGGACCTCAGGACTCTTCCTCACGCATGGCTCGGTAGGGCCATTTTGACAGCGGGCCTCAGACAATCCTCAGGGGCTACCGCCGATCAATAGTCCATCTCTTCCACTTCTCCACATCTCGTCTCCGGCTGCCCACCGTCCAAGTAAGTGAGCTTGCTAGTCTCCCATCAGTATGCATTCACAAACAATACGATGGAGAAAGACAGGTTGTACTTACCAGTAACTGTTGTTCTCCGAGTATGTTGTTTGTGAATCCACACGACCCACCCTACCTTCCCCTCACATGCTGCCAGGACGAGATGTCTCTTCTCTATTTGCGCCCAGCTATAGTATTAACTGAGGGAGAAGCATGAAATGGCGCCGAAGGTGGGTGGAGATGGTGGTCCTAGCCACAAATCTTTATCCAATCAGCTTAGAAGCTCCGATAATGGCTCAGTGCAAGTGCAGACCCATCAGTGTGGATTCACAAACAACATATTCGGAGAACGACAGTTACTGGTAAGTACAACCTGTCTTTCCTATACCAATACCTTGGATGACGTCCATTTTTTTGAGCGGTTTTGGATGTTATGTGAGGCATCACGTGTGCATAAAAACCGCGACATTATGCGAATATGATGTTACCCGATGCGGACGTTATGCGAGGTATTACTTTACCTCTAAATTTAGTCTAGTTATTTCATTTATCTCCTTGAAGACCATTTGCCAAAATTTCAATGCATGCTTAATGTCATGACGTGGGGTAGGGAAGGGGCGTCGGTGCGGCCGATGGGGTCTCACTTTGAGAATCCCTTTTCACAAGGCTTCCGACCTGCTTCCCCCCTCGCTCCCCCGATCTTCTCCATGTAATGTGGCCGAGCCGGGCCGGCTCTCAGCTTCCCTCCATGAGAGATCTGTGTGAGTCTGGGAGTCCAGCCAAAAGTCTTCTCCTTATCTGCTATGTGCTCCTGACTCCTTCATAAGCAGCACAGAAAGGCAGACAGCGGAGATTTTTATTCACCTACTTCTACACTTAAAACACATTTTTAATAAAATAAAAACACATACAATCAATTTAAGTAATAAGAGAATGGGGTTTCCGAGCCCCTCATAGGTTCTAGGTAGGCATCTTGAGGACCCGAGTGACAAAGTTTCACCCCTCCATGATGTTCCCAACGTCTCCCACTGTCTCTCTTCCTTTTCAATCTCCTTCCCCCTCCCTAGAGGTAACATCTTATAGGTTCCCCTAGATAACCATGGTAACCAATGTGCATCTATTGTGTGATTGACAGTTAACCCAGCACCTCCAATAAGGTGCCCCTCCCATTTCATGGGAAAGTGATTTTAGCTGACCTCCGCAAGAACAGCTAAATCCTGCTGACACTGAGAATTGGATCTTGTTGGCTAGTCTGGGAACAGTCTGCATGTGCAGAGTGCAACAGACAAACTACTGGACATGTTGTAAGTGAAGATATACATTTGGCAAGCTCTACAAATTCAAATTCCTGTGGTTTGTAGGCTTACTGGGCACAGACTGATTTCCCAGGCCCCTCTTCCTCCAGGGTTCTTCAGCTTACCTTTGCTTAGGCATGCCTGGACATGTCTGAAAACAGGGCAAAGCCCTTAACTGAGCTGGTATCCATAGGTCTTTATAGGAAACCCACTTATTTTAGATGTAAAGTCTACACTGTCAGACCTTTATGGAGAGGTCTGCTCACAGGAACTAGGTGACATTAATGCTGTTAGAAGCCCTCATGTGAGGCTTCATGAGATATGAAATGACCCCCTTCTAACAAAGAAACAGGTCCTTGTGAATATCATGACACTTAAAACTCCACCACATACGAAAATAAATAGCTATTTCCTTTCCAGCATAAGATATTTGCCAATGTTAAATATCGCCTCCAAATCAGCTTACAAAAATTTTCTTTTCAAACTGGAGATTTTCTGGCCTTAGCTAGCATTGTATCTTGGATCTTCTGTATGTAAAGTATCTTCTCTGTCACTGAGCTGTGGTTTGGAATTGTACTGGATGGATATATTAAACCACAGTCCTAAGCAATGTTAGTGGTAAATTCAATTGAACATAACCTGTCAAAACATAATGAAGACTACTCTTAAGTGTCAAGGCTGTTTGGAGGATCACACCTTTCTATATGAGCCTCCATGATTTCAAAGATCTTTGCAGGAACTTTTTCTCAGAGTTTCCCACCCTCACAGACTTGCAGGATGAGGATGGAAGAGGGGTCATCTGGATGGTTGCTAATAGGTGTTGTTTCACATTTTTTTAAATGTAGTGGTTGTTTGAATATGATATTGGCCAAAATCCTGTTGCTTAGCATAGTCAATCACGTTAGTGCAAGCCTACTGAATCAGCGAGGATTTATTGTGTCTCCTCTGCTGTAAGTTTCCTTGATTCAAATAGGCGTACTCTTAAATGTAACTTACTTTAGCATACTAAATTGCAAGTAGAGTAGGCCCATTTGAATCAATAGAACTTACACAGAAGTGACTCACTAAATCCTCATTGATTCAGTAAGCCTACTCTAGTTCAATTTATTCTATTAAAGTACAAAATTTTGGTCAATGCTTTTTAAAAATGTTGTAGTTTATTGGCCAGCATCCTATTGCTTGTTCTTGGGACATAAATCAAACAATATAAATAGTGGTGGTGAATTGTTTCTCATGAAGAATCAAGTTTGTATTTGTTGAACACTGGATCTATGATCTGGTACATGAAGAGAGATACAAACACTGTCATCTTGACCAGCAACAGTTCAACACAATAATTAACACTGTTTGACGTATGCCATTTGGCATAGCATTTTGGCTGTTGTGTTTTTAGTTGCCTTTGTTCTTCAGTATTTTGTAAGCTGCCTTGCATTTATGTTGGGAGAAAGGAGGGTTGTAAAGAAAACGAATAAACAAATGTCAATAAAATGAATAGTAATAAAATTCCAAATATAGTGCATGCCAGTAAAATTTATTTACATTGCAATAGTTGTCCATGTTCTTATTGCCCAATTCTATATAATTCCCTTCACATGTTTTAATTTGTAATAGTAAAGTGGTATTTTTGACGCCTCAGTTGATTACATTTATAATTTCTATTGTTGTCATTACAGCAAAAAGATTGATACATACTACTGTATGCTTTTTAATGATGAAGTTCATACATATGAGCAGGTTATTTACACTCTTCAGAAAGCAGTCAATTGTACGCAAAAGGAGGCCATTGGTTTTGCAACAACTGTAGACAGAGATGTAAGTAACTATTTAGATTTCTGTTAAGACAATGGATGTAAATGATTAAGCTTAATAGGTTTAAGAGGATTTAATCCTTGTGTAGTTGTTTCCTTCCTTCTTAAAGGCTGGGGAAATATATAGGAAGGATAGAATTGGCTAGGCATTTTTCAAAATACTCAAACATAATTTTATTGGTCATCATACATAGGGAAAATGGGAGGTTGTATTTAAATGTACCTTTATGTACAAAATATTCATCCCAAATTTTCATAGATATTTACAAAATTTTCTCTATGTTTTGGCCACCTCTTTCTACACACATATGAAGTCTTCTCTACCACTCACAGAGAACATATTCGAAGATACGCAGTTCTGCCTATGTATGGTGACTTTTGCGACATCCTGTAGTTTTGTATACTACAGTAATACCTCATACAACGTCCGCTTCATACAACGTCGGCTCCATACAACGTCGCCCAATTCTGGGGGGAAAGGTGCCTCATACAACGTCGCCAGACGTTGTATGAGGTATTAGGGTTTTTACCTCGGGAGACGAGTTCTTTCTTCCCTGCCTCCTCCAGCTGGCTGCCCAGCGAGCTCCGTTGGAGGCGGGGAAGAAAGAACTCGCCCGGGAGACGAGCCCCAAGTGCGGCGAGTACTTTCTTTCCCCGCCTCCAACGGAGTTCGACCTGCAGCCAGCCGGAGGAGGCGGGGAAGAAAGAACTCACCGCACCAGGGGCTCGCCTCTCTGCGGCCCCAAAAGTGGCTCCCCGCCTCCAACAGACCCCACCGACGCCGGGAGGCCCCACGGAGTTTGCCGTGCTGTTACAATGTATCTCTATGGGAACAACGTTATACAAAGCATCAGTGGCAATAATTTGGACGTTGTATGAGGCATTGCGGCTAGGATTTTGCATGCCTCATACAAAGTCGGAATTCATACAACGTCCTAACTTGTGGAACCAACGTTGTATGAGGTATTACTGTATTTAACTTGTTATTATTGAGTGATTTTAGTGTGAGCTGTCTTGGGTCTCCTATGGGAGAAAGGTGGAAAAACAAGCAAGCAAATAAATATCCACCCACTTAGGCTAGCATGCCATACCTACATGGAGTGACATGGTTTCATCATGGCATACAGTTTTCTTTGTAGAGAGTTGATCTTTTGAAATATCTGAAGAGTTGTATAACTCTAGTTACTTGCTACAGGTGATACTTGCTGTATTTTTAACATATAATTAAAATAGTTTAAATATGTATAAAGCCTGTTGTAATGTTCTTCTGTTTAGTTGAAGTGGATGTGGTAAATTAAAGTTTAGGGACTGTATTAGTTGAAGTCTTATAAGTCTTTATAGCTAAAGATATATATGCTAGCATTTTTTGTATGTGTTTTTATGATTCTATTCTGTTTGATGTGTTGTGAGCCGCCCTGAGTGGGCGGCATACAAATCAAATAAAATAAATAAATAAATAAATAAATAAATACTGCAACTTGGCGTTTAGCAGATATCTCTGCTGATAGTTAATGTAGACTAGTACAACATTGTGCAATTCAAGATTTAATTATGCAAGTTTCTGCAGCCACAATCCTACACAAACTCGTCTTAGACCAGGAGTCGGCAACTTTTTAAAGTTGGGAGCTGGGTCACTCTCCTTCAGACAGTTGAAGGGGCCAGACGGGTGGTCCTCCCCACCAAAAACACTGCTGCAAACATGCCCACTGTTGCCGTAAGCGTGGCTGTGGCCGACGTAAATATATCTGCGGCTGCCTCCTGTGGCGGCGGTGGCAGCTGTGGCTGGTATGAGGGCAGGGACCAGATGATTCATTGCTGCGGGCTTCATTCAGCCCACAGGCCATAGGTTGCCTACCCCTGTCTTAGAGTAACCCCCCTGAGCTCATTGATGCTTGGTTTTGGCTAGATATGTGTAAACTGTGTGAGCTATTCATTGTTCAATGTGCCACTAAAATGTGATATTTTAAGTTTTAGTTATATTTGTAATAAAAATTTACATGGCTTTTGCAAATTAATAGGGACGAAGGTCAGTTCGCTTTGGAGATTTTCAGTACTGTGACCAAGCCAAATTAGTAATTGTGGTAAGTTGGTATGGTTTCTTTGCTCTTAATTCAGTAGAAATTGTTAGCAGTCTACTATCTCTGTCATTGTTCTTGAAATGTAGGAATGCGGTATATTATAATGGGGTGGTCAAATACCTCTAAGTTTAATTAGTCTTTCTGGCTTTCTGAGCATTCCATTCTTTAAACTTAAGAATGTACTTAAAATTGTACATTCTGCTGTCAGATAATGACCACCAGGAGCCCTGGTGGCACAGCGATTAAACTGCTGTCCTGCAACCAAAAGGTTGTGAGTTCAGTCCTGACCAGTGTTCAACCTTCCATCTTCCTGAGGTCAGTAAAATGAGTACCCAGCATGTTGGGGGCAAAATGCTAATTAACTTGTAAACTGCCCAGAGTGTGCACTAGCGCAATGGGGTGGTATATAAGTGTGATTGCTTTGCTTTTTGTTTAGTAATTTGACTTCTTGTGCATAAACCTCAGAAGAATTACAGTTCTTGGAATCTAATTTCTGAGAGTTGTAGTTCCCAAGTGTAGTAACTTTCTGAGTCCTGGTTGTATGTTTGGTTACTTTTCAAGGTGGTCAATAAATTGAATTTAATTCAGAACCCAGCTACTGAACTACTTCATATAACCAAAATACAGTGGCTTAATGTTGAGGTTGTGACTGAAATGTATATAGCAGCTCACTGCCAGTTCCCAAACACAATTTAGTTTGCTATAGTGTTTTCAAAGCCTTTGTACTGATTGGATTTGAGTACCTGAAGGATTTCCTACATTCATATTAGGCTTCTTGCACATTAAGGAGGTTCTGCTCAAGGTATTCCTTGGATCTTCTCAGTAATGGTCCCCAGCTGTGGAATGTTTAGTAGTGAACAAATAGTTAGCAGTTTGACAGTTTCTGCCTGCTTTCATAATGGAGTCTGAGGACTGAAATGTCCCAAGTCAGAAGAGAAACCTTGGATTCTGGATCTGTATTTGTAGAGATCTATTCCCATCTGCAGATGCTGTCAACACAATCCATTTATGTCCAAGTAGTTGTATACAGAAATAGAGCAGGACATGGATAGTGTCTTGCTCTGTTCATATACCTCTCTTGAACCTGCATGTGACACTCAATTTTCATCAAATATTCCTGAGGTTGTTAACCCTCATGTTGAAAAAACAATTTTGGTTTTATGATTGCATCATGAAAATTTGTAGCTAAAGTTATATTTTAGTTTATAAAAAATCAGGAACGCTTGTTTTCCTAATACTTGATCTTGGTTTTAATTGTGTAAGACTGAGATGAAAAGTGTTGTGTTTTACAAAAACTTACTAACGGCATCTCCTCTCTTTCTTATTCTCTTTTTTTCTGAAGAGAAATACCATCCGCCAGACTAAGCCACTGAAGGTTCAAGTTATGCATTCATCTATTGTTGCCCATCAGACCTTTGGTTTGAAGACTTTGACGTGGCTGGGAAATATTATTGGATATTCAGGTATAACATTTGAAATGTGATAAATTATTGGAGAAAATTCCTTGATGGACTGTAGAAAATGTCTCTTTTTAGAAAAGACTTCTGTAATTAAACTCAAAAAGTTCATAATCTGGCACTTGTTCCTGCAGAAATATAGCTAAATTGATTATGAGATACAAGTGTTGTTTGCAAGTAGCAGGAGTTCCAGACTATGTCTGATGTAGGAGAGATCTTTGTTGGACTAGCCAAATGTAATATTTTCCTAAAAGCAACTGTGGAGATGAAGAGTTAACTGTTTTGTGCCCATTGCTAGGCAGTCCTGCTATCATGCACAATTATTTTGCTTATCAGGGAGTAAACAAAACAAAACAACAAAAAAGTTGTGGCACCTTAAAGGCTAACTCCTGTATTTAAATGTGAGCTATCATGGATCAAGTCTACTTCATCAGACACAAGAGTAAAACCTCATGGCATCAATTTATACAAAGGTACAGAGGCACACAATGGCTGGGCAGCCCAATAGAAAAGTAACATTGTAGCTCTTTGCAACTGACAATAATGAAAAACCTCTGGTTTTTATACAAACTTGCTATGAAACCTGACCAAAATGGTTGCAAAACAAACAAGTTATTTTTCTCTTTTGTACCTAACAGTAGTCAGTCTCTGTGTTTGTTAGGTTTAATCGAGGAGTGGCCAAACTATGGCCCGCAGATCGGACCCAGCCCGTGGCACCATTTCATCCAGCCCGCACCACCCTTGCCACTCTCCGAAGCGGAAGTAATACATGCCTGCAAATGCGCAAAACGCTGCCGTAAATGCACCTGGAGCTGTTGTAAACATGTTTACGATAGCCGAGGGTGCATTTACAGCAGTATTTTGTGCAGGCACATTTTACTTCCAACTTCCGGTGGGAGGAACCACGTGACCCGCCCGCTCAACCATGTGACTGGGCTGTGGCCTGAAAGGTTTGGCCACTCCTGGTTTAATCTGATGAGGAAAGGTTAGGACCCCTTCTCTCTACTCTCACTCTACCTTACAGCTCCAGTTTGAATTGAATGCGCCTGCAGCTGCTTTTAGGAAACAAACAAAATAACCAAAAGATTTTGGAACAACTATTAAGGGATTTTTTCCCATCATGTGTGATTTGGTGTTATATTCATATCTTGCACATTAATAGAAATTCTAGTGGTATTGTATGTTGCAACATTTTGTTGTGGGTCCTGATTGTCAGCTTTTTAAACCAAGGGTGGCAAAGCTGTAACCCTGTCAGAGTCCAGCTCCCATTGGTATTGTCTGTTGCTAAATGTAGCACATAATTGTGGATGTAACAGATAATGTCTAGGGAAATTTCTTCACTTGAGCTAGATCCCCTCCAAATGTTATACCATTTCCATATTTGTGCAAATTTGGTCAGAGGATAATAACACAATCATTAAAATAAAAATAACAGAAATGTTATTCCTTCTAAAGAAGTTACTTAAATGAGTATTACATTTACATTTACATTTATAAACTGATTTACATTTATAAACTTACAATTACATTTATAAACTGATGGGGTCTGAACTCTCTGCGACAAACCAGGAAAGGGACCTTGGTGTCCTGGTGGACAGCTCAATGAAGGTGTCAACCCAGTGTGCCTCAGCAGTGAAAAAAGCAAACTCAATGTTAGGGATCATTAGGAAGGGTATAGAAAATAAGTCAGCAAGTGTCATTTTGCCTCTTTATAAATCTATGGTGAGGCCCCATCTGGAATATTGTGTACAGTTCTGGTCGCCATACCTCCAGAAGGATATTATGGAGTTGGAGAAAGTACAGAGGAGGGCAACCAGAATGATTAGGGGACTGGAACACCTTCCTTACCATCTGAGGCTGCAACGGTTGGGCCTTTTCACTCTTGAACGACGGCGTCTAAGAGGTGACCTGATTGAAGTTTATAAAATCATGCACGGTGTGGACAAAGTAGATAAGGAAAAACTGTTTTCCCTATCGCACAACACTAGAACTAGGGGACACTCCATGAAACTTTTGGGTACTAGTTCTCAAACAAATAAGAGAAAGTACTTTTTCACCCAGAGGATCACTGGTCTATGGAACTCCCTGCCAGAAGAAGTGGTGACAGCTGTCAGTCTTGACAGCTTTAAGAAAGGATTAGACAAGTTCATGGAGGACAAGGCTATCAATGGCTATAATTATGGATACTTAAGGACAACCTCGGGGTTGGAGAGATAGGCAGGATATCTCTCAATGCCATTTCCAGGGAATCCTAAGCAGGTGAAGGCATCTGCTTGGGAATACCCTGAAGGAAATGGTGAGCCACTGTGTGAGACAGAATGCTGGACTGGATGGGCTGTGGCCTGTTCCAGCAAGGCTGTTCTTATGTTCTTATGTTCTTATGAGTAGCATGAACATGAACAAGAAAAATAACTACAAAAGCAAGCCTTTTGTATAATGTTATATATTAGTAATTAAATATCACAGATAAAATTGAGTTGCACACTTATGCATAAAGTTTGATTATTAAAGTAAATGTGTCCCTTTGGTCTTTGCATTCCCCCCCTCTCTTTTAAATTAGATGGTCTTCGAAGAATACTGTGTCAGGTTGGTTTGCAGGAAAGACCAGAAGGAGAACATTCTCTTGTGGATAAACTAATGCTGTCTGATTCTAAGCTTTGGAAAGGTGAGTAATTTCCAATGTTTCCTTTTTCAAAAGAAACTTACTCTCAGCTGCAGCTGCAAATTCATTTTCTGTACAAACTGAACCCCCCGTATAACTCAGATAGAAAGAAGCTTTCCAAAATAGGAAGAAAACTTAGGGGAATTCCCAGATGCTGCTTCTGTTTTCCAGTTTTACTGCAGAGATGTGCTGCTTAAGAGATCATAAGAAGCAAACCTAGAGGTAGGAACTGCTCTTTTCAGACAACTAAGATTGTAATTCTAAACCCACTTGCTGGATAATAAGCCACATTTCAATAACAGGGCTCGTGTATGTCTGCAATAGGATTCTTGTGTAAAGCCTCCTTGAGGTCAAAGAACTAGTATCACGGTTCTTTGGATTGTGACCTATTCAAACAAGGTTTGAAGCAATTGCATACAAAGATTTTTCTTTATAGTCTCACCTAACATCTATCTGAAAAGGCATTACATTGTCCCCCCACACCTGTCTGCATGATGTTAAATTATTCAAGTGCTGCTTCTATGATAGCAATTTATCAAATAACTCGTGTATCTTTCTTTAAAAATAACAACAGGGGCTAGAAGTGTGTACCATCAGTTATTCATGAGCAGCCTGCTTATGGATTTGAAGTACAAGAAACTTTTTGCTATCCGGTTTGCAAAAGTGAGTACCTTTTTACCGCTGTTCAAAATTACTTTACAGTACAAATGGAATATACAGTTGAGATACTAAACATTGCCAACCCAATATAAGGTCTGTTGCAGCAAGTACAAGAGCTACTTGAGGATTTTATGCTGGGAGTAAGATTTGCAATGTACACTGGAAGTTTACAACCATGGAATTGGCTTCAGCATTTAGCATCATTGTGGTACCCTGTTAGTATTTCGACACTCGGTGCACATTGGCATGTACCACAAATTTGGATTTAAAATTAAATGTGGGAATCAACATCACTGTGTGATTTAGATAATGTACGATATCATTTTTGTTGCATGCACTTGGCAATTAAGTCCTAACTAGAACAGAGCTGTTGCATTAAATACATTGGTTCTGTTGATTTTAATGGGATCTTCTCTAATTGGGAATAACAGTTAGATTTGGGCCATTAAGATTTAAATCCTGTTTCCTTATAATGGAGAATAGCTAGTCTGGTGGGAATTTAATTTGGTCCCCAGAACCTCTGGGGGCCCCATATTTCCCCCATAAATATGCATACACTTTATTTTTTTAACTCAAAAAGTATCTTTGTGCTATCTAGAGATGTGGGAGGCAATTATGGCTTTGGATGCCATAGCATCCCCAACAAATCTTAAATATTTGTTAGCTTAAAATGGCCAACAGAGGCTTTTGTTTTTTGTTTTGAAAAGCAATTTCTTAAATATTTATGAGTATGCTGGATGTGTAGGCTAGTGTGGCATTCAGTTCAAATGTGGATGGGTGTGAAGTTGCCCACATCTGTGTCAGAGGGCTTCTCAGTCTTCCAGAACAGGTTTTAAGCTTGTGGTTGAGTTTGCAGAAGAAATAGCTCTGTTTTCAGTTCTGTTAATGAAAGCAGTTCTGTCAACAGCATCTTTAGTATTAGATCCTGCCTTGTCCTTCTGTCTTTTAAATCAGGATTTGTGACCTGCAGCTCTCCAGATGTTGTTAATCTTCTGACTATTGACTGAAATGTATTCTCATAAATCTCAGGCAACATTTGTAGAATCACAGGTTCACCACCTCATTTAAAGGCTACGGTTACCTTACTATATACCCTAGTAAATTTTATGTTCAAACCAGTAGATTTGTGTGTGTGTGAAGCACAAACCAGTATTTGTTTGTGTCTTAATAACTGTGGATGTAATGAAAAAAGAAACATGTTTCTTACATATTGCACTGCTTGGCAAAGATGATTTCTAAATATTGGCTAAACCGGGGTGTCCAAACTTGCAGGCTGGGGGCTGGATCTGGCCCCCGACACCAATTCATCCAGCCTGCAAAGTACTTTACTTCCGCTTCCGGGAGCGACGAGGGCTTCATGGGTCGGATGAATTGGTATCGGGCTGGATCTGGCCCCCACGCCATAGTGACCAGCACCCTAAACCACATGACCGGCCCATGGTCCAAAAAGTTTGGGCACCCTTGTGCTAAACCAAGTAGTATTTCCTGTAGCAACTGATGCTTGTGATAGTTTTAATTAGCTTGCCTTTTTTGACACAATATTCTTAAATTAACTTGCTAACTTGCCTTTTTTTTGACACAAGTTTGTTGCTTTAACTATGCCTCGTTCTTGGCTTAGTTGGTACAGCAGGGTTACTTTTCAATCCTGCACTAATGCAGTTTGAGCATGAAATTTCCCCACCACAGACAAATTTAGACAAACGACCAGTCAGTTCAGATTAGAGGTGAATTTCCCCTTGTTGTTTAGAGTTACCGGCAGTTGCAGAGAGATTTTATGGAGGATGATCACGAGCGCCCGGTGTCGGTTACTGCTCTCTCTGTTCAGCTCTTCACTGTACCTACTCTGGTGAGTAGTGCTGTTTTTTTTTTAAACTGATAGCTGGCACCCTTTGCCTTTTTTTTGCCTCCTTCTTAATAGAATTATGAGCGATTGCAGAATGATTATGTGAAAGATGACCACGACAGAGAGTACTCAATTGCTGACCTCTCATTACAGATATTCACAGTGCCTTCGCTTGTAAGTACTAGAGTGCTGGATAAAACTCTGTCCTTTTTGCTCTGACTCCTATTCAGGTTTAACAAATTTTTGTTTATATAATGGCACCAGAGTTTGTAGATTTTAAAAAAACCCACTGATCTCTGTCCCTAAGGTGATTACAATCTAAAGTAGGCACTGGGCAAAGTCAGGTTGGTGCAGAGATCCATTTAGTTTTACTTCTACTGTATTAAGTAACTACAGGGGTACACAGAAAGAGCCTCCTCAAAGATTGTGGTAATTTTGAACCACAATTAGACATACCCTGGTAACAGCAATCTTGTGCTATCAGCTAATCTTTCTCACACTAGGTCAGGCAAAAGGAGCCGCAGAATGAACTCACCAAAAGGTGCCGTCATTTTGGCAGTTTCATGTCTGGCCTAGACGTAGAAAAAGAGGAATATTTCTGTTAATGTTTGGCAATGATACAACATGTTTATAGATGGACACCTGTCCCACAAACTAGACTTGAAGTAATGTCACTTATAAAGTTGTGAACATTGTTCCTATATCTCAGCCACTCCCATGTATGTTGTTGTTCAGTTGCACAGTCGATTCCGACCCTTTGTGACCCTATGGACCATTGTCCTCCAGGCACCCCTGTCCTCCACCATCCTCCTCAACCTGCCCAGCTCTGTGCCCATTGTGTCTACAATACCATCTACCCATCTTATCTTTGGCTGCCCCCTACTTCTTTTGCCCTTCACCTTTCCCAGCATCAATACCTTCTCAAGTGAATCCTCTCTTTTCATTTGATGTCCAAAGTATTTTAACTTCATCTTTACTATTTGGCCTTCCAATGAGCAATCAGGGTTGATTTCTTCTAAGATTGACCTATTTGTTCTCCTTGCTGTCCAGGGGACTCTCAAAACTCTCCTCCAACACCACATTTCAAAGGCATCTATTTTTCTGCGCTCAGCTTTCCTAATGGTCCAGCTCTCACAACCATACATTACGAATGGGAACACCATTGCTTTGACTATGCGAATTTTTGTTTGCATTGTGATGTCTCTACTTTTTACTATGTTCCCCAAGTTTCTCATGGCTTGCCTCCCAAGCATCAGTCACCTTTTTATTTCATGACTGCAATCTCCATCTGCAGTGATCATGGATCCTAAGAAAGTAAAGTCTGTCACTGCTTCTACTACTTCCCCATTTATTTTCCAGGGGCTGATGGGGTCTGTTGCCATTATCTTGGTTTTCTCCCATGTATAGTTTCTTTTTTTCCAGACAAAAATGGCTGGTAAAATTGTCTCATCTATTGTCATTAGGGTATTTTTATCCTAGTTTATGAGATCTTTGAGCCTAAAAATACCCATTCAATAAGAAGTGCACCAAAATTTGCAATATCTTTTTTTTTTTAAACCCACAATGTCTGCAAATTGAACCCAAATTGAACTTTTAACAAGCCAACCTTCAATACAGTGAATATCTCATTCTTTCTTTTTGTGTCATATCAAATTCTGAATATTGGCGATCATCATGGCGATCAGCCATGAAGACTGTTCTGTGAATATAATGCCATGACCTTTCCTCTGCCTTCTGCATCGCAGCGTGACACCCATCCCACTGATCCAGCTCCGCAAGTCACTTTCTGGTCCTGAGACCTTTTGGCACACAAAATACTCCTCAGCCCCAGGCCAGCATTGATGAAGCTGCTGCCCTCCATCAAGATAGATTCAAGTGGAATTTAATCCACTTGGGGATCATCACCCTTCCCTGTGGACTTCACCAAGGCTGTTAATCCTCAGGGTTGTCAGGTTAGTTAACCACCACCTGACTCTTGGCATTGAGTTGCTGGCAGTATGATCTACTCTATATTACCATAGCAGGATAACCTGGCCAGACTTGGATAACCTGGCCAGACTTGAGGTAGAAAAATAACTCAGAATTCACATAAGTTTTTTTTAAAAAAAATCTTGGTGGGTAAATTTAAAGTTAACAATTGCTTGTTTCATCAAAAGGATTTTAACATACAGCTTAGCTGAGCTGGAAATAAGTTGCTTTGATATTGACTATATCGAATATTGTGTTTTTAATAGGGAGTCAGGCAGAAATGCATTGATGTTGTTGTATTTGAATCAGCAACATATGCAAAGCCCCTTCAGTCATGAAAAGTGAAACTCCTGGATACAGCCATGGATTTCTGACATTATATTTAGTCATTATTCCAAAGATCTGGGAAGTAACATACATGGGATTCTCAGGAGCCAACCACGTGGACAGATAGTACAGGAATTGCTCTGGGATTAGAATGATCAGATTCAGATTATTTTCTGTTGACTACAACGTGCAAGGCAATGGAGATCAACCCAGAGTCCCATACACCATCTGGATTATTTTCCTCCACTACAGGGACGTCTACTTTTTTGCACAAACACATTCACATTGGTTCAGGCAGGACTGCTGGTAATTAGCAGGTTGGGAGAAGAAGCAAAAGGGCATTCCTGAGGATCCGTTCCCTTCAGATGTCTTAAGATAAGAGTTCTCAACCTTTTAAACCTGGTGGGCCTGGTCATGCTCCCTCAGACAGCTTCGGGGGCCGGACGGCCATTTTGCCCTTCCTCCACGACATGGCACTTCCTGATGTGGTGGAGGCAGTAGGGGGCCACATGAAATGCAGCCACAGGCCGCATTTGTCCCTTGGACCACAGGTTGGGAATCCCTGTCTTAAGAGATCACCAAGAAAACTTCAGACCTTTATAATAATACTTCTCCTTTTTTAAAAAGGGTTGGTTCCAGCACTGCAACAAAGTTGCAGTAGGACAAGTAGGTATTAAAAAAGAAAGTGAGGAGGAGGAGGGGGGAATTGCTAATTGGCACTTTGCAGTGTGTTAAGTTATCCCTGCTGTAGCCGTGCCTCCTGAAAACCTGGTTGACTTCAGCAGGAGCTGCCATAACAAGCTAAAAACAAGGACTGAATGCTGCTTTCGTCTTCTCTTCCTCTCCTGACTCCTGTGTAGTTGGCTAAAGTGAATTCACCCAGGGAAACCCAATTTTACTAGAAGTAAATTCATAGTGAATCTATTAATATTTTCCCTCCTTGTAGTTGTACCTTTCGGTAAGTTCCAATTCATGTTTTTCATACCTGGGACTGCTTTTGCTGCATAAATGAAACATATTAGTTGCATATAGATCTTTCAACTGAATCTTGTTCTGCTTTCTTAGTCCCTTGTTTTCATCAGCTATGGGCATTAAAACAAATTTAAATGGTTTTTTTTGCCGTAGGCTCGAATGTTAATAATAGAAGAGAATCTCATGACAACTATCATCTCAACATTTATGGACCATTTACGGCATGGAGATGTGCAAGGTCGGCTTCAATTTGAACGCTACACTGCACTTCAGGCTTTCAAATTCCGGCGAGTGCAAAGCCTGATTCTGGATTTGAAGTAAGCATGTTCTTAATTAATTAATCAAAATATTTCTACATAAGGATGACAATCAGGTTACAAATATATATATTATTTTATTTTAGGTATGTGTTGATAAGCAAGCCAGTTGACTGGTCAGATGATTTGAGGCAAAAATTTCTAGAAGGATTTGATGTCTTCTTGGAGTTACTAAGATGTATGCAGGTAGGTGATTTTTTCTAAAACCTATTACAGTATAGGAAAACAAATGAAATGGTATAAGGTGATCTTTATATTTCTGTCATATTTCTAGTGTCTTGCAAAAATGTTATTATAAGATTTAATTGCTCTGAGAGAATAAAGAGTCAGAATACTGTGCATTAATTCATGTAATTGTTTCTAATCCAGATTGTACTTGACAGATCTCAGATCAAGTATAATGGATAACATCACATAAGTTTTTTTAGCATAGTTTAAATACTTTAAAGTAAAATATTTTAAAGACTTTGAACAATTAAACAATTTAATTTAATTTAACAATTAACAATGTAAATTAGTGGTTAAGACACCGAACTAGATGACTGGAAGGTTGCCAGGTCAGCAGTTCGAGACCCAAGTGATGCACAATGGAATGAGCTCCCCTCTCTGTCCCAGCTCCTGCCAACCTAGCAGTTTGATAAATAGTACCACTTATAACTGTACCACTTTGGTGGGAAAGGTAAACAGTGCTCCATGGTGTTTAGTCATGCCTGCCACATGTCCATAAAAATGTCTGCAGACACAGGCTCTTTGGCTATAAACAGATGAGCACTGAACCCTAGAGTCAGATACAACTGGCTTTCGAGCAAGGGTGACCTTTACCTAATACCTGTTTAATTGTTGCTCTTCGGTTTTTGCAGAGCTAATGTTTTTTGGAGCCCTCTCTGTAGAGCTGTGGTGGAGAATCCATGTGGTGGGTGGTTTTAACAGAGCTTGCAAGGGGCACATGCACACTGTCTGTTTCTTTTCCCTACATATATGTCCCTTAAAATAAATGTGAATTACTAGCTTATGGGCTTCAGGTTATGGGCAGCCCACATGTTGTTTTTCATGCTTTTTTCCCTGTCTCAAGGGTATGGATCCTATAACTCGCCAAGTAGGGCAGCATATTGAGATGGAACCAGAATGGGAGGCAGCATTTACCTTGCAGATGAAACTGACACATGTAATCTCAATGATGCAGGACTGGTGTGCTGCAGATGTAAGTTGTATTTTATTCAGCTAAACTAATTTTTTTGATTATGATGCAAATCTCATCTGTTTGAAAATGAGGTCTTAAATGCCATGCATGTTTTAAAAAAATGGAATGTAAGCACAAGCATTGCGGACTTTGTGAAATAAAACAACCTGAAGTTTGGACATACAGTATATAGTATCTGTTGAAGAGTAGGGGAAATGCCTCTTATGTAAATAAGTTTGGACTTATACATGGGAAAATCTGTTACTGGGTGATGTTCTTCTGATGTAGAAATGTCTTTGATTCAGTGAGTGAATTTGAGGGTTGTTGGATAAACCCCTATACATTAATCTTACATCACATTAGTAATAGTAACTTTCTTTAAGTTTCTCTACCTTTTTAACATGGTCCTTTATAATGCTAAGATGCATTTCTTAGTAGTCTCCTGGCAGAGGATGGTACGGAAACATCCCTTTGCCCTCTTGGAAGCCCTATCTAATCACAAGCTTGGTCTTCTGGAGGCATGCTTATGTAGAACTGGTAACAGCTAGTGCAAGCCTGTAATGTGTGAAAGGGTAGGTCAAGTAACCCAGACGCCTTGACGCATTGATGTGGTCAATGTCCTATCCAGATGTCTGGAAGCGGTTGGGGTCTGGATGGGGGACAACAGGCTGCAATTGAATCCCTCCAAGATTGAGTGGCTTTGGATAGGTGGTCCCGCGTTATCCAGGGAGCTGCCAACTTTGGTCTTGGATGGGGCTGCTTTGCCCCAGACAGACCCGGTACGCAACTTAGGGGTCCTCCTGGATTCGGGGCTGCTACTTGCAGATCAGGTGGCGGCCGTGGCACAGCTTCGCGTCATCCGTCAGTTGCATTCGCTCCTGGACTGGGACTCCCTGCTCAGGGTCACACATGCTCTGGTCACCTCCAGGCTAGATTATTGCAATGCGGTCTACATGGGGCTGCCCTTGACAACCATTCGGAGGCTGCAGTTGGTCCAGAATGCAGCAGCCCGGGTGGTGATGGGGCACGGATGTTATGCCCGTGCATCACCATTACTTCGGGAGCTGCACTGGTTACCAGTTTGCCTCCGGGTGCAGTTCAAGGTGCTGGTTTTGACCTTTAAAGCCCTTCATGGTAGTGGGCCAGGATACCTTAGAGACCGCATCGTCCCAAGAGTGTCTGCCCATCCAACCAGAGCGGACCGGAGGGGCTCCCTAATTGTCCCATCTGCCAGAGGGGCTCGTCTCTCTGGCACACGAAGGAGGGCCTTTTCCGTGTCCGCACCGGCCTTGTGGAACCTCCTATCTGTAGAGTTGTGGGAGCAGACAGCTGCTACCTTTCAGAAAAGACCTAAAAACCTGGTTGGCGGGGCTGGTGTGGGGCCCAGATGGAAGGATGGTCCCCGCCTGTCTTTACCTATAAAATCGAGGGTTAATCGTTGGAACTTTGCATAGACTCCTTAGCCTGGCCCTACTAGCCCGCACTTACCATTCGTGCACACGCCCGAACTGGGGAAGCAGGTAAATGCAAGATTGAGAAATGCGCCAGTAGGGCAAGAGCCCCACAAATGCGAAAAAAGGGAAACAACTTCATTTCCTAACGTTCTTTGCGCTGTGCCGCGCCACAGCCAATCAGGCGGAGAGGCACGACCACAAAGAACGTTGAACCCCACCCCACCGCCACATGCTATTTCCACGGGCCGGCCCACGGAAATACCCCCACCCCCAACACAAACAAGAACATTCAAAAAGAATCAAAAACAAAAATAATAAACATAAAAAGGAAACACAAAAACGTCCAAAAACAACCAAAGATAAACAAGGAGAAACACACAGAACCCCCCCAAAAAAACACAACAACCCAAAACAAACCCCCCTAACAAAAATAAACCAGAGACCTTACCAGGAGACGTCCTCCCTCATCGACGACCGGAACTGAAATGAGAAAAGGAGGAGACTACTTACTGGAAGAAGACGCGACACCCACAGGCCAGTAGAGAAAAATCAGTCAAAATTAAAAAAATTATGCAACAGCACCACCCAGTGGCCACAGGAGAAATAACAGTCAAAATATTCAAATTAATCTCAAAGATTAAAAAAAAGAAGGAAATAAATTTTAAAAACATTCAAAAATATCCACAATAATAAAAAATAATTAAAAAATAAGTTCTCACTAAAAAAACATTTAAACACAGTAAAAAACATTGACTTTAAAAAAACATACGCTTACACATTTTTAAAATTGTTATCCTAGGTACACCTATTAACAAAAATTCACATAGTAGCACATTATTTTTTTTAAATACAAGAATTGAAAAAAATTATATCAACCTTTCCTCTTAAAAAAAGATCACAGTTTAAAACAGTCCGTGCGTATAAATAAACATTTTAAAAAAACAATTACATACTAACCTCATTTGCATAAACATAAAACAAAAACCTTCCAACCACTTAAAACAGCCCAGCAACACCGGGTAACCTCTGCTAGTTGGCTTATAAAATAAGCCCAATTTCTTTTAATTGTTCAATGCAGGTAGATTTAACGTGGGTAGTTTTTAAAGATGAACGGGGTAGGTGGGTGGGTATGTTGGGTTTTTAATGGTTTAATTGTTTTTATGTATGTTTTAACATGTTGTGAGCCGCCCTGAGTTGGGTTTACCTGATTGGGCGGCATAGAAATCTGAATTTAAAATAAAATAAATAAATAATGCAGCGTATGACTTCCTATGTTTCCTATGCTTTAACCCATCACCTAGAAGATTGATTGCCAGGACTCTTTGACATATTATGCTCTCTTATGCTTTTCATTTATATCCTGTATATGTTTGAATATCACATGATCTGTAGTTTGTACATCTCCATGTACACCCCCATGTTTATCTTACGTACATGAAGGGGGAGGATTTTCTAGGCAATAAATTGAGCAGCCTTCCTTTGTTCGGGAGTCTGCCTCTTGCACCCACATCCCTTTTTGTGTATTCATCTCTACAGAGGGTGAAATTTTATTTGCATTTTATTTTCATTCATTATGAGTATAGGCCAGCCATTTAAAACAAAACAGACAAATTGAACAGAAAGGCAGATAAGAGTGCTCTCTAACAAGAGTTGTTAGATCCTAGGACCATTACAAAGCTTCATATTATTTATGCACTGTTTCTAGTATGATAGACAAAACGATTTATCAGTTGCACATGGAGTTGGCCAGAATTTTGCAGAATTAAATGTGATCCAGATAATCTTTATAAAAAACAATTTGTTCTGTAGTTCATTAAAGCAAATCAGAGTAAAGACTGTATGGCACTGTCTAAATTCTAATTATGAAGGTAGTCTGTTGGACAGTGTCTGGCCAGGTTATCCTGCTATAATAATAGAGTAGATCATACTACCAGCAACTCAGTGCTGAGTGTCAGGCAGCGGTTAACTAACCTGACAACCCTGAGGACTAATGGGACCACAAGGAAAGGTGATGGTCCCCAAGTGGATTAAATCCCACTTGAACCCATCTTGATGGAGGACAGCAGCTTCATCAATACTGGCCTGGGGCCGATGAGGACTTTGCATGCCAAAAGGGCTCAGGACCAGAAAGTGACTCATGGAACTGGATCATTGGTATGGGTGTTATGCTGCAATTCGGAAGGCAGGTGAAAGCCACTGCATTATATTCTCAGGACAGTTTTCATTTCATGGCTGATTGCCGTGAGGATCACCAATTTCCGGATACGGCAGAAGACGAAGAAGAAGTCTGTTGGAACAGTGGTTTTATAAATGTTTCCAACCATCAGATATTGCTACACTTGAACTTTTTCCATCTGGAGAACAACATTCCAGATCTGCTGCTTATTAATTTCCTTGGCTTTAAGAAGCCCATGGCACAGCAGGCCTGATAGTTTTGATTTCTCCTTAGTACCTATCACTCAGAGGACCTAGCCTGGTGGGGTTGAGATTTAATTTAAGAAGGAAGTTGAGTTGTCTGCCCTGTCCATGAATTTTTTGTAACTTGTTACAATATCTAGGAGTTGTGCTTTTACAAACAGGAGTACAGTAAAACCCTGGGTTATGGACGCCTCGGGTAATGGAAAACTCGACTTACAGAAGGAAATTCTGAGGAAATGGCATCTCAATTTACGGAAAAAACTTGCCATACACAAAGTTGTTTTTTTTTGGATGTTCTGACGCTTCCCAGGGTGGTGGAAGGGTGTTTGGAGCATTTTCGCTCCATTTGTGAAGATTTTCATCATTTTTTTGCTCCGGCAGAAGCTCTCCTCACAACCAAGAAGTTCTGTAAATCCCCCACCCCCACCCCATCATCTGTTAGGTGGGGACTTTTTCTGCAATTACCAGGGCTGGTTACTAGATGCCGCTGATGGAAATGTGACGAATATGCCTTGGAAATTTTTAAAACGGCTCCGAAGCTCACTAAAAAGCCCAAAATACTTGTTTTTTCTGTTCCAAACTCTTTCTAAACTGCACTTAAATTACGGTGGTGGTGGTGTGGGGTTTTTTTTGGCTCTTTTCTAACCTCCGGAATTTTTTTTATTTGCAATGCATTCCTATGGGAAATTGTGCTTCGTGTTACAGAAAAATCGCTTTACAAAAACATCCTGGAATGTATTATTTCCGTAAACCGAGGTTTCACTGTATTTTTATCCTTACAGGAAAAAGTGCTCATTGAAGCATATAAGAAATGTCTAACTACATTGATGCAGTGCCACAGTGGTTTTACTGATGGAGAGCAGCCTATCGATCTCAACGTTTGCGGACACTCAGTTGAGACTATCCGATACTGTGTTTCTCAAGAAAAAGTTAGCATTCATCTCCCAGTGTCTCGTCTACTTGCAGGTAAGAACTAAATTGCTTCATTGGGCTTTGGAAGTTTTTAAAAACCATTCATATAAAACAAAGTGTTTAGTGATCAGATTTTAAAAAAGCTATTTGCATAAGAAACTTAACTTGCTATCATGTTTACTCTAGTACACTTTTGTCACCTCGCTACATGTTTTAATGTTCATTACAAAGGTTGTGGCATGAGCCTGTGTGCTGCATTGAATTGTTTCATAGATTGTGTATACTGTTAATTTTTTTTGAATAGTAGCCATGTTTAGTCTGTTTTTCAGGCATATCAGAGAATAAACAAAACAAAAATGCTGTAGCACTTTAAAGACTGTTATATTTCAATGTGAGCTATTATGGATCAAGTCCACTTCATCAGACATGGGAATGAGGTTTCATGGCATGGGAAGCCTCATTCCTATGTCTGATGAAGTGGACTTGATTCACGAAAGTTCACATTGAAATACTTTATGGACGGCTCTCTTACCGGAAAACTCACTTCAGGAAAAGCGGACCGCCATTTCCTATGGATTATAGGAAATGACGGTCCGCTTCAAGGAAAAAATTGCTATACAGAACTTTTTGGGGGTGTTCTGACCCTTCCCACAGCAGTGGGAGGGTGTTTGGAGCAGCTCTGCTCTGTTTTTGAGATTTTTCGTCGGGTTTTGGCACCTTCAGAAGAATTCCCCGCAACCAGGAGGTGCCAAAATCCCCCCCATCCCTTCATCAGCTGTTCTGTGGGTACTTTTCCTGCAATTACCAGGGCTGGCCACTAGATGGTGCTATCGGAAATGTGCCGAATATGCATTGCAAACAAACAAAAAAATCAGTTCCAGAAATCACTAAAAAGCCAAAAAAAGTATCCCCTCCACTCAAAACTCTTTCCAAAGTACTCGTTGGAATTTTTCACTGTGTTTTCACCACTTTAGAAAGAGTTTTGAACAGAAAAAAAATGTTTCCTTGGCTCCTTTCTAACATCTGGAACGGAAATATTGGTTTTCAATGCATTCCTATGGGAAACCACAGTTTGCTTTAAGAAGAAATTGCTATAAGGATAACCTTGTGGAACTGATTAATTCTGTAAAGTGGTGGTTCATTGTATAACAGTTAGTCTTTAAAGTGCTACAGCATTTTTGTTTTGTTTATTCTCTGGTATACTGTTAAGAATATCTATCCAGAGTTACTTTTGATTGTGATAAATATTTTCTTTGGAAATGAACTAGATATTTTTTTCAATATTCATAGTCGTGCTAGCGGCTGATTGTTGTTGTGTAAGTAAATAAAGTAGATATAAATGAGGATGTCTCACAGCCTTTCAATCATATACAAAAAGACAGTTATGTGTTTGGTCCTAACAGGCCCTTGTCAAACTCTTATGTTTTGTATTCACAGGCAAGCTGTTAAAAAGTGGCTTGTTGAGACCTATCAGGCTGCATACGTGGCTATTGTACTGCATATGGTCCCAGAGCTGAGAAATTGATGGTCCTAGAAACAACTTAATTTTCTCCACTAGTTGAAAGAAAGCTCTCAAATGCACAGATAAGTGCTTGGAGTACATCTAAAAACTAAGTTGTGTTCCATCTAAACTGGCGGATTGTCATTCCTGCTTGCTCTGAGGTCACATGAAGAATATACAGGGATTCAGTGAATTCAGATCACTTCACTTTATTGAAACATCAGTATTGCCTGCTTATTGCAGTAACATAATCGATAAAGGACTTACATATTTATGTCTAATGTGATTCTATTGTGGTAGGAGGATTTTGTCTCACTACTTGTAAAACTTGGCTGCCACACCTAAACTTCTAGTTTGGAAAATATGCTTTCTAATAACTTCAGAATTTTCTCAGAGTTGACTGCTTCACAAGAGGCATACAAGAATATAATTGTTACAACAAACATTATTCTTTATGTTAATGTAGGTTTACATGTGCTTCTGAGCAGAACTGAAGTGGCGTACAAGTTTCCAGAACAGCTGCCGATGGTGAGTAATATTCCAACTTTGCTTAATATGTGCTTACAATTGAGTTGTTTTTAAAGTGTAGCAACATTGGTTGCAACAAAATATTGATGGTGTTAACAAATAAATAAATGGCAAAGAAGTAGCATTCTTAGATCTAGTTAATTTTGTAAATTGGATGTCAAGAAATAATGTCAGTTATCTACAACAATTTAATATGTACTTTTTCTGTAGCTTGTATCTTCATGATTTCTCAAGTGTTATTTCTCTAAGTTTTATTACTACAGCAGCAAAGCTTCATAAGCTGGGTTGTAAATATATGGACCTAATTTTATTTCTGTGTGGGTTATTCTTTTAGCTTGAATCTTTACTCATACAGTGGATCCTCGGTTAATGTAATTAATGCGTTCTCTGGGACGTTTCTTACAGTGAAAATTACTTTGACCGAATTTCTCATAGGAATGCATTGAATACAATTTCCCATAGGAATGCATTGAAAACCAAAATGCATTAACCAAAACACAGTTTCCCATAGGAATACAGTGGTACCTCATACAACGATTTTAATCCGTTTCACGGGGCTCGTTGTATGAAACAATTGCTATACGATACATGCATCGTATAGCGATTTCCCCTATGGGATGCATCGTACAATGGTGTGTGTGTGTGTGTGTGTGGTTTTTTTTTTTTTTTTGCTAAGTGGTTTTTCCCATTGAAAAATGTTGTACGATTTTTTCCATAGGGAAAATTCTTATGTGGGACACCATTTCCCCCCAAAACTTAATTGTTATGCAATTTTGTTGCTATACAGGGCAATTTTTGTATGAGGTTCCACTGTATACTGAAAACCAATTAATCTGTTCCGGAAAAAAATCCATAAACCGAGCCACGATCTTCTATGGATTTCCTTTTGTTATGCGATTTTTATGTTAACCGAGCCGTTTGTTAACCGAGGTTCCACTGTATTAAGGAAGTATAATAACTCCTTAATATTAAGGCATATAGTGGAACCTTGCATAACAAATGGCTCGGTTAACACAAAATTCGCATAACAAAAGGAAATCCATAGAAAATAGTTGCTTGGTTAACAGTTTTTCCCCCAGAACGGATTAATTGATTTTCAGTGCGTTCCTATGGGAAACCGCATTTTGGTTATCAAATTTTTGTTTTCAATGCATTCCTATGAGAAATTGCATTCAGTGCATTCCTATGGGAAATGTGCTTTACAAATTTTTTGTAGTTCAAAAGGTCCTGGAGAATACATTAAATTTGTTTCCTGAGGTTCCACTGTATTAATGAAATGAAATAACCTTCCAAACAAGGCTTCATCAGGAAGACATTGCTTTAACCACAGTATATAGATATGCTTATAAGATCATTAGATTCTAAACGATTTTTAATTTAACTAGCATTTACTACTTTTCTGGAGATTCTGTGTGACAGGCACAGCAGTTGAGGGATTTACTTCTCACTTTAACTCAAATGGTCTTGCTCAACAGCAGCCTCTTCTTTTCACCAAGCTGATGCTAAAAAACAGCCAATCCCTTTGGACAGTACAGTAAAACCTTGAGATACGAAATTAATTTGTTCCTTGAGGTTTTTTGCATCTTGAAAAATCCATATCTCAAAACGTGGTTTCCCATAGGCATGCATTGAAAAGCAAAAGATCCACTCCAGAGCTCAGGAAAAAAAAGTTTCTGTTCAAAACTCTTCATAAAGTGCACTTTGAATTTTTTTGCTGTGTTTGGCCATTTTATAAAGAGATCTGAACAGATAAAAGATGTCTATTTGGCTTTTTTCTGAGCTCCGGAAGTGTATTTTGGTTTTCAATGCATATTTGGCACATTTCCAACAGTGCCATCTAGTGGTCACCTTTGGTAATTGCAGGAAAAGTACCCGCCGATCAGCTGTTTCAGAGAGGGGAGAATTTTCAGCACTTCTTGGTTACGGGGAAAGCTTCTGGTGGTGCCAAAACATGACAAAAAATTCAAAAAACGGTGGAAATGGAAAGCATCAGAAGACACACACACACCCAGCACAGAGTTCACTCCACCCCTCTGCAGAATGAACAGCAGCCTGTTGAGTTTGGGCACTTGGTCTCTAAAAGGTTTACCATCACTGCTATAGACAAAGGATCCTAGGAGTAGAAAAAATAGCATAGAACTTTTCACTTGCTGTTTTTTTCCAAGAGTAGGATAGCATTTTTTTTACTATTCATAAATTCTCCTTTAACGGGCTAACAAAACATCCATATGATATAAAGCAGGCATTCTCAACCTATGGCCCACGGTGTCAGGCAACTGTGGACGTGTTTACAGTAACGTTTACAGCGGTGAGACCACTAGTCTCCCCCTCAACTGTCTGAGGGAGCGTGACCTGGCCCCATGTGGTTGATTTTTATGCACTATATTGTATTTCTTTCGCTTTTTTCTGCTGCTGTCTGCTGTGCAAACAGCATGCATTGGTGTAAACTGCTTTGAGTCGTCTTCGGGCCAAGTAAAGCGGTATATAAATAAAAAGTGAAATGAAATGAAATCTAAAGCCTTCTTTTCATTTTGTTCAATTACTGCAGAGTGAACTCAGCCCACCTATGCTAATAGAACATCCACTACGGTGTCTTGTTCTATGCGCTCAAGTGCATGCTGGAATGTGGAGAAGAAATGGCTTCTCACTTGTCAACCAGGTAAGTACAATAGCTTACATTATCCTTTCTCATGTAAACCAGAAAGTCATAGGGTAGATTGAAATAACTAGACAATTTAGATACTTACTGAGTTGTATTATGCTATTCTTTTCTGGTTCCTTAACATGTTGAAGAAACAGAAAATGAGTGTCACTGAGTTCCAAATGCTTTTTTTTACCTGTATGTCATGAATGACAGAGTTGAAGTTCTGTTTCTGAGAGTACAATTAGAGGGCAGAATATAAATTTATAAATTAAATAGAGTAGAATATTAAATGGCTTTAAATATATTCTTCAGTGAAACAAAATATATAAATAATAAGAATAGATAAATTAGAGTATTAGTGATATGTAACCTATGCTTTTGATAACAGACTCTATAACAGTGATGGTGAACCTTGACACTTCAGGAGTTCTTGAAATTCAGTCCTGATCAGCAGAAATGTTGACTTGGGCTTCTGGTAATTGAAGTCCAAGAACACCTGGAGCGCTAAGGTTCGCCATTACTACTCTATAACCTTAGTGCAATAAGCTACATCCTTTCATTGGATCAAGTTTTATTATTAGATCAGCTGTGACGTTTAACTAGCTAGGCTGATTTTGAGCTGACTGAGGCTATGTTGTATCCAAAGCCCTTCCAGCTTGGAATGGGAAGAACGTCAGCTTGTCTAAGAGAAAAATAGCACAAGGAAAAAATAATTAAAAACCGCACGCCCAGCATAATCACCATAGAAACTGAGTTAATGGTTACCAATCAGCAGTTAGCAACCAGCACAAGGGATTAGTCTGTCCCAACGGCACTTAGGTCGGCATGAGGGGCTTATGTCCTATCCAAACCTATCTCAATCGTACTTAACTTGGAGTTAGGATTCTGCCTGTAGTAAGGAATCCACCATTACAATAAGAGTACTCCTTCATTCTTGGCAACAGTGAAGTTATACCTTGTCCAGTTATTCTTCTAGGCTTGTCATATTTGTAATGTAGTTTTCCAGGCATTCTAGTTCCTCAATTCCTCAATTGACAGGACTATCGGGGTGAGCTGGTCGCAACTCGCTTCCCATTCTTTTTGCTGCCGTGCTCCTCTTCTCCAGGCTCAGCCAAAACTTTTCATGATTGGGTCTTCCCATCTTTTGGGGGCCCTGCCAAAGGGTCTTTTTACTCCTCTGAGATACCACTTGATGACTGCTGCTGTCCATTGCCTATCTGTCATTTGAGAGAGGTGTCCAGCACCATGTCCGTTTATGGTATCCGGCAGCAGCTTTGTTGATTCTGGTTTTTTTTCTTATCTGGGCCTTGGAGATGTGGTTGCGAATGGATACGTTTAGCATTGATCTTTCCATTGCTATTACTTCCCTCAGCCTTTCTTTCTCAGCCTTTGTTAATGACCATGTTTTGCTCCCATAGAGAACCACAGGTAGTACTGTCAAATTAAAAGGGTTGGCATGTTGTTTCTTGTTGAGTTTCTCGTTTAGTAAGATTTCTTTGATGTAGTTAGTTGAATAACGCCCATCCCAGTTTCTTGCTTTCTAGTATCCTTGAAAAAAAATTCTACACATTGTTTCATATATTAAATCTTTTTCTTCCCCTCTACAGATATACTATTATCATAATGTGAAATGCAGGAAAGAAATGTTTGACAAAGACATAGTAATGCTTCAGGTAAAATTATTTAATACTATTTATAGATATTTATCTGTTTAAATCATTTCCTGTTAACTTAGTACAACTGTATAAAAGGATATTCACATCTTAGGACAGGGCTTTCCAACCTACAGCCCGTGGGCCGGACTGACCCATGGCACCATTTTATGTGGCCCACCGCTGCCACGCCCATAAGTTGAAGCGTATGCGTTTACATCAGCCGTAAAACATGCCCGGGTGTGCGTAAACACACACATACCTGTCATAAACATGGAAATGGGTGCATTTACAGCTGTTGTAAACGCACCTGCTTCCGGGGGCATAGTCAGGCCTGCTCAGCTGTCTAGGGGGCGTGGTCAGGCCCACGGCGTAAAAAGGTTGGGAACCCCTGTGTTAGGGTGTAGACCTTTTTATCCTGTCATTAATGACTTTTAAGAAGCATGGTTTCTTTTCCCAAAATGTCACATTTCTTTTTATTTCTCACTGTTTGATGTCTGAAGGCTCCCTTTGTTGTATTGCTATGTGCATACTCTTTCCTTGCCTAGTCCTGTGACAAATCCAAGTTTCTCAACGTTTTCATATCACTTGACTTATTGTGTACTTCCCCATGCAAAACAAGTCTGCATGAAAAATTTGAGATTTGTCACTTTATTGTCAGCTTCACATGGTAGCTCTTGTTTTTGTTATAAAAAACATGTACTATTGACTTCTAAATGAAAGCTGCATTTTTAAATGTCAAAACCTTTTTAAAATATTGTTGTATCTTTGTATTTGTTACTAACCTGAATTTTATAGTAATGGCAAAAATTAAGGATAATAATTAATGTGAATTCACTTGTTTGCTAGGTAGAGCCTAAAGAACACAAATGTGTATCCATTACAATACAGTGTTTCTGTATTTGTGCAGAAAACATGCTATATATCCCATGTTTACAGTATGAGCCAAGTTTATATTTTTAATAAATACAGTAAATAATAAAAACAGAATTTGTCTTTAGACAGGTGCATCCATGATGGATCCAAACCATTTTCTCATGATAATGTTGAGTCGCTTTGAACTTTATCAGATATTAAGTTCTCCTGATTATGGCAAAAGATTCAGCTCTGAAAATTCCAATAAGGTATGTTGAAAATTGTTGAACTTTCATTTTCATACCTTTAAGACACCATGCATTCAGTTAAGGTTGTAATAAGAAATGTAAAAAACAAACTTTTGTAAAATACACCACATATATATTTCTTTCTTTCAGGATGTGGTTCAGCAAAACAATACACTTATTGAAGAAATGTTGTACCTAATTATAATTATCGTTGGTAAGTTGCCATTTCCCGGCCATTGTGCTACAGGGTTGAATGGATGTCCTTTCATTTGGTGTTTTAGCTTTATTTCCTTTGAGACAGTGCCTTTGTCATACCAGAAATATGTTCACTCATGCTTTTTTTCCTGCATACAATGTACTGTATGATATAGTTCTATATATGTTAGCCCAGGTGGGATGAAAACCTAATAAATGAAAAATTGACAACATGGATTGATCAGAGCTTGGTTTAATATTGGTTATATGATTTGGTTGTTTGGCAGGTGAGAGATTTATTCCTGGTGTTGGTCAGGTGACTGCTACAGATGAAATCAAAAGAGAAATTATCCATCAGTTGAGTATCAGACCCATGGCCCACAGTGAATTAGTAAAAGCATTACCAGAAGATGTGAGTATTGTTAGAAACGTATTCATCCTATTTTTGTGTAATACTTTTTGGTGTGGTGATCCATATGGAAAGCACAGGAGGGAAGGGAAGTACTTTATTTTGAAGGCTAGCATTAGGTAAAAGACTCTTTATGTTGGACACTGTACTTTTTGTGTGTGACATAGACTTCTTCTATCCCATTTAATATTCTCTAGAACAGCGTTTCCCAAACTATGTTCAGCTGAACACTGGTGGACTTCAATTCCCAGAAGTCTAAGTCAGTACATTGGCTGATTAGTGCTTTGGGCTTCTGAGAATTGAAGTCTAAATACCAAAGGTTAGGAAACACTGCTGTAGAAAATAGCATGTTGAATTCACTTAGCAGTCTGAATACACTGAATTTACGTTAGCATTAACTCAAATAAGGTGGAAGACTTTCTGTAGTCACAAGGGACAGGAGATTTAAATATTAATTTCAGATACTGTATATATGTCTCAATGTATCATTGATATTTGAGTCTTTTAGGCAGAATATTAGGGATATAATAGAAGTTCATATACATATGAAGTGAAGCATCCTTTTTTTGTCTTTTTCTGTATTGTGTAGGAGAACAAAGAGACAGGAATGGAAACTGTAATCGAATCAGTGGCGTGTTTCAAGTAATGTGTTTCTTACAATCATCTGTTTTTAAATGTGTGAAATAATGATGTGTGGCCTGGATAGGTATTGCTTAGTGCAGTACGTAACTCCATGCTTAAAATAGCAAACTATCTTATATTGTAAATTTGTATCTTTCAGCATGTTTGTAGTCAAACTACTACAAATAATATTGAAATCCGAAAGTAGAACACATCTGTTTTCATTATCTAGTAAAATACTATTCACCAAAAGTATTTAACAAAGGAAACATATTTCTATTTTGCTTTATGTTCAGATATGCGAAGGGAAAGATTACATGTGGGAAGAATGGCCTGTGGATAGTCATGTTAAACTATAGTAACAAAAATCAGTGTAACACGTTAAAAGCTAACCAATATATAATTGGAATCAGCTTTTGTGGATTAGAATCCAGTTTATCTGATACCACATGTATTCAGCAGTGTAAACTGTAGTCCCTGTTGTTTTATGCCTATGATGAAGAGATTATAGTATCCTTGCTTCTTTTCTACTCCAGAAACAACAATATTAGAAAGTGTAGCCATGCTCTGGTTTTGGTCAGGAAGGCAAGAGATAGAATGGTCATGCCTACTACCAGCAGATTGCTCCCCCCACACCCCAATGTGGTCTTTAAAAGATAAAGGCTACCCATTCCTGGCTAATGCATAGACAATGTGTACCTGTAAAAAGTTGCAATACATATTTATTATATGAAGGAAAGAAGGATAATCTTTTCAGTTTTTCCCCTGTGTTTGCTTGCAATGCAAGCATAATTCACCTCTTCTATTACACTAATTAATAGTTATGTCTGAAGAGTCCTTAAAATTCAAATGGCTTGCTGTTCTACACTTGCGGAATTTCTGATTATTAGTGGTGCATTCTAATTTTCAATTTTATTTCAGGAAACCAGGAATAACAGGCAGAGGATTGTATGAATTGAAACCCGAATGTGCTAAAGATTTCAACCTATATTTTTATCATTTTTCAAGGGCTGAGCAATCCAAGGTAATTACGAAAGAGATTTTCAATGTTAGCCTGTTTCGGAGTGTGTAATAAAAATAAGTCAATCTTAGAAGAAACCAACTGTGACTGCTCCTAAGAAGGTCAAATAGTAAAGATGAAGCTAAAGTACTTTGGACATAAAATGAGAAGAGAGGATTCACTTGAGAAAGCCTTGATGCTGGGAAAGCTGGTGGGTAAAAGAAGAAGGGGGCGGCCAAAAATGAGATGGCTAGATGGTATTGTAGATGCAATGGGCACAGAGCTGGGCGGGTTGAGGAAGATGGTGGAGGACAGGGGTTCCTGGAGGCAATGGTCCATAGGGTTTCAAAGGGTCGGAATCGACTGTGCGACTGAACAACAACAAAATAAAAATAAAAGCAAAAGAATTGTGGCACCTTAATGACCAACATTTTTTTTTCATTGTGAGTTTTTTGTGGATTACAATCCAGTTCCTCACCCTTTTGGACTATAACAGGCTTCCTTAGGTCTGCCTTTTTCCTCCAGCCCATTTGGTCCCTAGCTGTCCAACATAGTTTCTCCATATTTAATTCTGGTCTAACTCTTGAGCTTCATATAATTGGCACAGTAACTGATGGTAGGTAGGGCAACATATTTTAAGGTGGTGACACATTCAGATGAAATGTGTGGAATGTAGAGGAATGGAAATAAATTTAGCACATTGATTTAAGCATACAGTATCTGATATCTGGTTGCAGGTCACTCATTTTCTTGATTTTATGACTTAGGGAATTAAGCTTAGTTCCTTTTTATAAATTTAATTTTTGAACTTGAAAGAAATTGTGAATATAATATTTAATTGGAAAGTAGAAATATCCACAGAATCCATTTGGCAGTGGTTATATTGTTTCAGCTGCAGTTTGGTATTAAGCTTCTAACAAGTGCTTCTGAAAATAGATCAGATAGGCTAGCGATAAAAATCTCTCTAGATCAGTATTTCCCAACCTTTGGTTTTTGGAGTTCAATTTCCAGAAGCCTAAGTCAATTCCTCAAGGCACCGATCAGCCAATGTACTGATTTAGGCTTTTTGGAACTGAAGTCCCCCTGTGGGGCGTGGGTCCCCACATTGGGAACCACTGGTCTAGATCTTAGCTCTGCTAACAAGGCCATGCATGCAGGGCAGTAAAGCCTTGAAAACCATATGTGAATTATGGATTTGTTTATAGGTAATACAAGGAAAAAACTTCTGATAACTATCTTTAATAATAATAAACCCTGATGTGGAGACTTAATTTTGCACTCATGCAATGTGGGATTTCATAAATAAGAACATGAAGAATAATATCCAATTAACTTTATAAAAATCACATTTTTCTCTTTACTTTTTAGAACATTAATTTCTTTTTTGTTTTTTAAATAAGGCTGAGGAAGCCCAAAGAAAACTAAGACGTCAGAATCGGGAAGATGCAGGTACTAATCTCAATAGTTTAAATAACCATCCCTGTAGTTTTATCCCAACTCTTAAAATATATAAACCCTTCTTTTTGTACTTCTTTCAGATTCATCAGTAATCATTTCCAAACATCATTTGGTTTTGCATGATGTTATCTGTTTATCTTAAACTATTCAAATATCTTTCCCTAATTTTCATTTCTCTTTCCACACATTCTACTCACCCATCTTTCTGTGCAATACATTCTGTAGGTAAATAAAATGGGAACATAGATAACATGCACCCTTAGTTCACATCTTTTCCATTGTGTTTCTACCTATTTTGTCCTTATAGTAGCCTCTTGACCAGAATGCAGTTTATGCATTACGACATTCAGATGTGTGACACACCCACCTTTAAAAAGCAATTCATAGCTTTTCATGATCAAAATAGTAAAAGGCATTGTGTTTCTCTAACGCCTAATACTATTTTAAAGATATGTGAGGAAATTAAGGAGTGATTTTACCAGTGCCAAACACCATATATATATTTTGCAGATGTGGCATGGTATGGGTTACGCTTTGTATATGCTTTGGATGAATGGAACAATTATTTCAACCATAACCTACATTTTTCTTACCATGTACTGTTAAGATGCCTTTACAAATGCATTTGTATTCTTGCTAGATATGTTTACCATTGACCCTGCTGATGATAAATTACGTAGATATAACATAGGAGAAGTTGATATTTGAAGTTTGTAGAAACACAAGTGTGATATGGCTTCTGCTGCTTCTTGTTAAATCTTTTGCTGTTCTGGTGACTAAATTCACATGAAATGACTGTGTCGGTTCCTCCAGTCCCTATGGAAGTAAAGACCTAGTATGGGACCTTTCAAAAGGCTTTTCCCTTCAACATTTCATTCATCAAACATTTATAGAATAGCAAAAAATGGGTTTCTGGAAGTTTTAACAACTGAATGGTTCCAGTGTCATAGCAGCAGAATGTAAATTGTAGTCTACTGTTTTTTTTATTTTATTTGAGAGTCTGAGTGAGCTCTCATCTCTTGTCCCAGCTCCTGCCAACCTAGCAGTTCAAAAGAATTAAATTGCCATTAGATAAGTACCACTTTGGCAAGAAATGTAACAGTGTTCCGTGTCTAGTCATGCCTGCCACATGACCATGGAAATGTCTGCAAATGCAGAAAGTGCTGGCTTTTTGGCTGTAAACGTAGATGAGCACCACACCCTATAGTCTGATACGACTGAATTTTGAGCAAGGGAGACCTTTACCTAAACATTTTTAAGTCAATGGTACTGACTTCTGAGGGAGGTATATATAAGATTGTGCTGTTTAAGAACATACATGTATTGATGTGTCTTCATCCATTAACAGACCTCTGGACAGGTTCTTAAATTTTGTACAAGTGCTGTGAATAATGTGCCATCATACCTGTCTAACAGTTCCTATATTCATTTTGGTTTCAGCACTCCCGCCTCCTGTTCTACCTCCATTCTGTCCTCTTTTTGAAAGCCTGATCAATATTCTACAATGTGACGTCATGTTGTGCATTATGAGGACAATATTGCAGTGGGCAGTAGAGCATAATGGCTATGCCTGGTCAGAATCCATGCTACAAAGGGTGCGTTTAACACTTAAAATCTAGGAATTGCTAGTTCACTTATGAATGTTAGACAACTCTGCTGATTTATTTTGAAAGATACAGCCTTTGAGCCAGATTATTTTTGCTTAGGTTTTGCATTTGATTGGAATGGCACTACAAGAGGAAAAACAACACATTGAAAATGCTGATGAAGATAACGTGGTGACATTTACCTTCAGTCAGAAGATGCCAAGTAAGCTCTTGTTCTACACATGTTGCAAAATTTGATATTTCCCTAAATAACACTTACTAAAAATAGCTAGCTCCTCAGTTTAATGGTCTTCTGAAAGCATAGATATTCAGAAGCTGTTTGCTGAAGTTAATGCAAGATTGAACTTCCATCCTGCAGTCCATAATAGAAGAAATATATATATATATATTACAAAACATTGTAAATTTAATCTCAGACTAACTAGCCACCTAGAACAAAAGCAAATCTAAGTAAAATTGTCAGCTTTTCCAGGTGCTGTCACAGACGTATTAAGCACTGGCTGCAATCCTGTTGATTAGTGTGATAAAATGTATAACATTCAGTCTGTTTCTAGCTGGCTATTTAGAGACCATCCTGTACTTCTCATGAGCATGCACACAAGCTGGCTTGGTTAATGCTTGAGAACCCCAGCAGGGTCTGTTTAATTGCCAGATAGGAATGAATCCTGATTAACAGGATTTTAGCCACTATATTCAATGATCAGCACCTTTGAATTAATTTGGTAGTGATTAAGCACCAAGGACATACAAACATTTGACATTATAATATAATTATTTTTGCCCTTCTGTCTGAGAAGTGTTGCATGCACTGTTGGGTTTTTCACATTGTATGTGTAACATGTAGGTATGGACAGCTATGGTTAACAGTAGAGGTGTGCAAGGTTTGTACAGCTCCCAAAATTTCCAAGACAGCACAAATCTGCACAATTCTAACAGTAAATTCATGATCAAGCATTTAAACTGAGATTGATCATGGAAGAACTACATTTGATTATGTGAGGTAAGCATTGTGTATGAAATCCAAAAATGTTGTTTAAATAAGAATTCTTTAAATTGTTGTTCTGATACAAAGAAGTAAGAAACATTTATTCAGCTCAATGTTCTAGCTACATATGAGTTTCTTTTATCCGTATTTGAAACAGGGCCTGGTGAGGCACCCCGCAATACCCCAAGTATATTAGCCATGCTAGAAACTTTGCAAAATGCACCCCATCTAGAAGTACACAAGGACATGATCAGATGGATACTCAAGGTAAATTGTCCTGAGTTATTTTTACAACTTGATAGCTAATATGGGATATTTTGCAATACAGTATTTAATAGCACCACATAATACATTTTTTTCTTTTCCCAGAATTTTAATGCTGTTAAGAAGCTCCGAGAGAGATCTTCTACAAGTCCTGTATCAGAGACTGAGGGAAACGTTATGGAAGAGGTAAAAGTAAGGACATTTTTTAAAAATTCTAATTTAGGAGTAAACCTGGATCACAAGGAGATCATGCCTCATTTGAAAGATCCTAAATTTAACATAGCAGTCTAGCCAAAATGAACTTTCCCCATTTGTTTTACAAAAATGGGGCCAGAATAATTTTCCTTATTGGAAAGGTTGGTTGCACAAAATAATGATGTATAACATAAACCTTATCCTTAAAATGTTTGCAGTTCTATCAGAATTGTTTTTGACATTTCCACCCACTCTGACAAGGGTGCATAACTTGTGAGGACCTAAATGTGCCCCCAGATTTGTCATTATTGTATATTGTTTGATATATTTTGTCTAACCAATAAGTACATCCAATTTCTTCAGTTTATACAGAGTTGAAGATACAGATAATGATTAGCTATTTATGTTTTCTGATGTACTAATTTTGTAGAGCACAAGAGATAAAGAAAAGGCTGAGAGAAAGCGTAAAGCTGAAATTGCCAGGTTACGAAGAGAGAAAATCATGGCTCAGATGTCTGAAATGCAGCGACACTTCATTGATGAAAACAAAGAACTCTTCCAACAGACTTTAGATGAACTTGAGACTTCTACCTCTGGGGCGCATGATAATAGGTAAAATGAAAGTAACAAGACGCTTGAAAAGTTAACAGGTCTTTTGGTGTTTTCAAACAGGAAATCTTCACATTACAAAACTCCAAAATTCATTTCGACTTGTAACAAAAACATTTTCTGGAAAACCTGTTATTCATAGGTTTTCATCTCGACAACACTTTAATGTGGAGAGTAAACAGTGTGCAGATTTCCAGATATTATTACACTGTATAACTCCTGTCACACTTTCAGAGTCATGAGGATAATTGTAGCATGTAGTCCAAAAATATCTGAGCCCACAGTTTTGCCATTTTGCTTTAATGAATGGAAACTTAGAGACTTCAGATCAAATAAACAATCTTTCTGAAAGGAAAGAAGGCAGTTTTCACTGACATTCTCCCCCGCTCCAACACTTCTAATGCCCCAGATCATATTATTTAGATGCATGAGGGGAAAGGAAAATGGAAAAATGTTGCATCCTCATCCCATTCCCTATGGCAGTGATGGCGAACCTTTTAGAGACCGAGTGCCCAAACTGCAACCCAAAACCCACTTGTTTATCGCAAAGTCCCAACACGGCAATTTAACCAGAACACTGGTGTTTTAGTTTAGAAATAGCAACTCATACATTATCATCTTTTTTCTTAAAAGAAAAAAAGAATAATAGAGCTTTCAATGATACAAACCTCTGCCACAGACCCAACAGGCTGCTGTCTGTGCCACACCCTCACACCGCATGTGAGCTGTCCTCCTTACCCCAGATGTAAGCGCTCCCATTGGGCTGTTGGACAGAGGGACGGGTGGTGTGAGAAATGTCTTCAGGCATGCATGGAGATGGGGGGGGGGGGGGAGTAGCCTACCTCCACATCCCTCTGGCTTTACAGTAATGAACTCTGGTGAACTCTGTGCTGGGGGTGACAGTGTGCGTGCCCACAAAAAGGGCTCTGAATGCTCCTTCTGCATGCGGAAGGGTATACATCATTAGGAAGGGTATAGAAAATAAGTCAGCAAGTGTCATTTTGCCTCTTTATAAATCTATGGTGAGGCCCCATCTGGAATACTGTGTACAGTTCTGGTTGCCATACCTCCAGAAGGATATTATGGAGTTGGAAAAAGTGCAGAGGAGGGCAACCAAAATGATTAGGGGACTGGAACACCTTCCTTACCATCTGAGGCTGCAATGGTTGGGCCTTTTCACTCTTGAACGACGGCGTCTAAGAGGTGACCTGATTGGAGTTTATAAAATCATGCACGGTGTGGACAAAGTAGATAAGGAAAAACTGTTTTCCCTATCGCATAACACTAGAACTAGGGGACACTCCATGAAACTTTTGGGTGCTAGTTCTCAAACAAATAAGAGAAAGTACTTTTTCAGGATTACTGGTCTATGGAACTCCCTGCCAGAAGAAGTGGTGGCAGCTGTCAGTCTTGACAGCTTTAAGAAAGGATTAGACAAGTTCATGGAGGACAAGGGTATCAATGGCTATAATTATGGATACTTAAGGACAACCTCCGGGTTGGAGATATAGGCAGGATATCTCTCAATGCCATTTCCAGGGAATCCTAAGCAGGTGAAGGCATCTCCTTGGGAATACCCTGAAGAAAATGGTGAGCCACTGTGTGAGACAGAATGCTGGACTGGATTGGCTGTGGCCTGATCCAGCAAGGCTGTTCTTATGTTTTTAAGTTCTTATGTGTGCCATAGGTTCACCACTACTGTCCTATGGCTTCAATTGAAAGAATCTTATGTACCATTTAGCGTACTTGAGGCTCTAAAATAAAACATTGGTTGCTTCAACCCCTTTCTTGTGATAATTTCTGTTATGGCTACTGAATAGCATGGAACCTTTTTGAGACTGTTCTAGAAATGCATACATAGTACATGCTGATTATTAACTGACTATGAATGCTGTTGCCTCACTTTGGAAATACTTACTAATATCATTTGATTCTAGTCCTTCAGTTTCAGATACAAAACTTACAGCCTTGGGTCCTGAGCAGACTAAAGTGACTGAGCAGAGACAAGTGGCCACATGTATCTTATGTCAAGAAGAACAGGAGGTCAAAATGGACAACAAAGCCATGGTCCTGGCAGCATTTGTTCAGAGATCAACCGTCTTGTCTAAAAATAGAAATAAAACGATTCCGGATCCTGGTAAGTAGAAATGAAATGGCGACACAGTAGGCCCGCCATATCCGCAGAGTTGATATCATGGTTTTGTTATTAACATCCTGAAAATGTTCAATGGAAAAACATAGAAACATAAGTAACCTGTAGGTATGTCCAGGATGCTTTACCGGAATGGCCTCTGGAGGGAACCAAAGGGTTTGCTATTCTCAATAGTTTTTGAAACCCACTGTTGTAGATAGGATGGACCTACACTACTGTACTTTTTATCTGTTTGGTTTTTATATGTAATATCAGTTGGCCACTTAGTTTTCAAATCTCCCAAATTCTGTCCTAAAATAATAACTAGGGAGATATTGTTCAATGACATATTTAAGCTTATCAAATGATCTTGTTGTTTATTGAGTATGCTGGCCTGAAGCCGTCATGATTTTACCAGCAGCTGAAGCAGGTATATGTATACAGTATTAACTGTTCTTGGCAAACAAGTTTTTGTATATTCGTTGAGTTGTCCAAATTATTTCTTCTTGAAGCAATGTTTGTGTCTAATATGACTGACATTTGTATTTAAATATTTCTTTGAAAATGTTTTTATGTATTTATATGCAGATAAACATGATCCATTATTCATGCACCCAGACTTGTCATGTGGTACGCACACGGGTAGCTGTGGACATATAATGCATGCCCACTGCTGGCAAAGGTAATTGTCTTTCTGAACATTAATGGATTATAACAAGAATATGTGCTGCTGCTATTGTCTTATGCCCTAGGAAAGATGGTTCTTCCTTTCCCCCTTTTTATTTGTCACGGTATTATATGCCTGATACTAGTCTTGGTCTGTTGGCTCTTTTTAATATATATCAACAGTCAGATTGTGTGGAAATTTAGTAGTCCCACATAGAGCGTGTTGCTATAATCCAGAAGTTCACGCTCCCTCAGACAGCTTCGGGGGTGGATGGCCATTTTGCCCTTCCTCCACCACATGGCAATTCCTGGTGTGGTGGAGGTGGTGGGGGCCCCACATGAAATGGTGCCAAGGGCTGCATCCGGTCCGCAGGCCATAGGTTGAGATGTAATCCAGACAGGATGTAGCTAAGATATATGTCATTGTGTTCAGGTTGGCATCTCAAGGAATCTCTGGTACACTCAGCATTAACTGTGCAGATGCACTTCTGGCCATCTGAAACCATGCATCCAGGCTCTGGACAGTTATGTGTTGATATAAATAGCACAGTAATATTCAGTAGTTTTACAGAGCTCCAATATCCAATCCAGTATCGGTTTGTCATCACTTTTAGTGCAAATCAATGGGCCTCCAAAATATTCTAGTTTTTGCCTTCTGTTTCTATCTCTGGCTGAACAGCTTTACTATCGGCTCATCCCATCGTTTTCGGAGTCTGCCTAGTGGTCTTTTGTGGTTCCTTGGTATCCAGTCTGTTAGCCGGCAGTTCCATCTGTTACCCTTTAGGTGGGTGACATGGCCTGCCCATCTTCTTTTGCCCGAGTACTGCAGGACAGAATGAGCTCCTGTCTTTGTCCAAGCTCCTGCCAACCTAGCAGTTTGAAAGCAAGAAATTGCAAGTAAATAAATAGGGACCCCTTCAGTGGGAAGGTAACAGTGTTCTGTGCGCTCCGGTGTCTAATCATGCCTGCCACATGACCATGGAAACGTCTGCAGAAGCAGACAGTGCTGGCTCTTCGGCTTTGAAACAGATGAGCACTGAACCCTAGAGTCAGATACGACTGGCTTTCGAGCAAGGGAAACCTTTACCTTTACCTAGTTTTATAAAATTAATTAAAAACCTTGTGTTGCTTTCTGAAGGTATTTTGATGCAGTGCAAGCAAAAGAGCAAAGACGACAACAAAGATTGCGAGTACATACAAGTTATGATGTAGAAAATGGTGAATTTCTTTGCCCTCTTTGTGAATGTTTAAGCAACACTGTCATTCCCCTCCTTCCTCCACCAAGGAGTTTATATAACAGGTAAGTTGCTCTTTGTATACCTTAATTTAAAAAAAAAAACACAAGCTTTTTCTTTGAGTGATTCAGTTGATTAAGCAACACAGCTAGAGTTGAGCCAGTAAAAACAATGAGCTTTACAAAATTGTTGCAGTTTTTGTTGAAAAATGTAGAAAGTGTATGTTATTAATATTGGCCAGATATTGATGTTGGCCCAAATCCTATTGGTGATTTATGTACGAGTAAGCAAAATCACATGCATTAAGTCACACTGACAAATTGCCACCAATTAAGACAATGGCAGTCATTTTCCATCATGCAAACAGGAGTGCAACAAGATTTTTTAAAATTGGCAACAAATACTGCTGCAGTTTAAATACCACTTATTTAATTTGTGTTACTGTAGCTGCCACATTGTTGGAGTTTGAGGGCAACCATGTTAAGTCTGGTCAAAAATAGTATGCTAGCGTTACTTTAAGATTAAATGTCTGATCTAGAATCATCAAATAATTGAGTTGGAAGTGCCTTATAAGGTCATCATTCCGACCCCCTGCTCAATGCAGGAATATAAAACAAAGCAGATCTGACACATGGCTTTCCAGTTTTCTCTCGGATGCTTCCAGCGTTGGAGCACTGTCCACTTCCCGAGGTAACTGGTTCCATTGTTAACTCTTAAGAGTTAAGAAGTTTTTCCTGATGTTCACCTTATGTGTGACTTCCTGTAATTTGAGCCTGTTATTATGTGTCCTGCACTCTTGCATAATTTATTTATTTATTTATTTATTTTTCACGCTTATATACCGCCCACTCAGGTACAACTCAACTCAGGGCGGTTTACATAGCGGACAGTAAATACATAAAAGACACATGATAAAAAAGTTAAAAGTTAAAAAAAAAAACCACCCCTAAAAGGTGCGCAAGAACCGAAGGGACCTTGGGGGAAGGCACACTTCTCTATACCAACCACCCAACGGTACCCCCATCCCCACCCGCACCCCAAACTTGGCCCGCCAGCCAGGTCTTTAGTTCCTTCCTAAAGGGCAACAACTCCGTCTGGAGACGCAGTTCCACAGGCAGGAGGTTCCAAAGGGCTTTTGCGGACACGGAGAAGGCCCTCCTCCTTGTGCCAGAGAGGCGAGCCCCCCTGGCTGATGGCACAATTAGAGAGCCCCTCCGGTCCGCTCTGGTTGGACGGACAGACATCCTTAGGGCGATGCGGTCTCTAAGATACCCTGGCCCACTACCATGTAGGGTTTTAAAGGTCAAAACCAGCACCTTGAATTGCACCCGGAGACAAACTGGTAACCAGTGCAGCCCCCGAAGCAGTGGTGAGGCATGGGCATAACGTCCACACCCCATCACCACCCGGGCCGTGGCATTCTGGACCAGCTGCAGCCTCCGAATGGTCATCAAGGGCAGCCCCATGTAGAGCGCATTACAGTAGTCTAGTCTGGAGGTCACCAGAGCGTGAGTGACCATGAGCAAAGAGTCCCGGTCCAGGAGTGGGCGCAACTGGCGAATCACCCGAAGTTGGGCGAAGGCCCTCCTGGCCACAGCCGCCACCTGTTCTTCTAGCAGCAGCCGCGAATCCAGGAGGACCCCCAAGTTGCGCACCGGGTTGGTCTGGGGCAAAACAGCCCCATCCAAAACCAAAGATGGTAGCTCCCGGGATAACACAGGACTCCCCATCCATAGCCACTCAGTCTTGCTAGGATTCAGCTGTAGCCCATTTGCCCCCATCCAGACCCCAACAGCCTCCAGACAGCTGGAAAGGATTTTGACTGCATCACTGGGGTTCCCACGGGCCGAAATGTACAACTGTGTGTCATCCGCGTACTGGTGGTACCGCACCCCGTGGGAACGGATGATCTCACCCAGCGGCTTCATGTAGATGTTAAATAGGAGAGGAGCGAGTACCGAGCCCTGAGGCACCCCATATTTTAGGGGCCTAGGACTCGACCTCTCACTCTCCAACCACACCGATCAAGAACAGATCCTGCCCCTCCCCTTTGTGACTATCTTTCAGATGTTTGAAAAGTGCTGTCATGTCCCTCTCAGTCTCCTTTTCTCAAGGCTAAACATACTCAGTTCCTTCAGTCTTTCCTATAAAGTTTGGTCCCCAGTCCCCCCCTTATTGCCCCCACCTGAACTTGTTCCAATTTGTGGAACCCTTCTTAAAATACAGTGTCCAGAATCTGATGTGACCTGCCTAGTGCCAAATAGAGAGGGACTAGTACCTCACAGGTTTTGGAGATTATACTTCTATTAATGCAGCCTGAAATAGCATTTGCCTTTTTTGCTGCCACATCACGCTATTAACTCATATTCAGCTTGTGATCTACAATTTCAGGAGCCTTAGTATTCCTGAGACAAGTGTCTCCCATTTTTTAACCATGCATTTATGGTGTTGTAGAACATGGAGTGTTATCTGGAGCTGATAGGTAGATAATGTGTGCTTCTTTTTGCCCTGAATCTTAAGAGGTTTCTACTTTTCTGATACAAGTAGAATTACTCTGGTTTGGGTTGGTTCCAGTCCTTATGATTGCTGGAATCAATAGAAAGCAAGCCTTTCAGTTTGAATTTGCCATTATCATGAAGTGTCTTAATAAGTGAACCACTTCAGGATATTGACAAATTAATCACTTCCACTGCTTTGCAGAGAGCAGGTGAAACTGGAAAAATTGTTTTCCGCTGTATATAGACTATCACTGATACACTACATTAATTATTTTTAAATTAAAATATTAGTTTTAGTATTAATATTATACAGTATTTATTTTGTATTTGTGATTATATATGAACAAACTATAATGCCAATATTGTAAAGCGTAAGAAGTGATGGATGAAAACCCAATCTTCAAGCTATTTTACAACATTTAAACACATCCAGTGTAGGAAAATGTAGTGTTTTATATTATTAGTTTGGAGTTTGCTAATAGAAAAGGTTGACTCCAAAATGACTAATAGAAAGGCTCTTGCCATCTGTGGAAACCTTCGGACTCAGTGGAGCACTGTTGTTAGTAGAATGCGGAATTGGCATGATTAAAAGGATTTCTTCGAATTGGATATTTTGTCTTATAGTTAAGAGAATGGACTGTCTTTATCACAGAACTGTTTTTTAAGGTGTTACAAATCATGTGACATCTCATTTGTAAGAATTGTTTGTTTTAAGATGTTTGTTTGCCCTAAGAAAACATAGATGTAAAAGGCTGGTAAGACAAAGTCACACATGGCAGAAACTTAGCACTGGATAGGTAAACATCAGTAATCATCTGCTTAACAGGTCAGAAAGCTGCATTAAGAGATTTGCTTTACCAGAGCAGGATCCACCATACTCAAACTATGTCACAGAGATTAGAGGTGTTGTTAGGAATAGATTAACATTTATACCAATGTAACTGGTTATCCATTATGTTAGTTTCTATCATGTTGTAAATATGACATTACTGTGTTAAGATTTCATGTCTTTCACTAGAGCCGTGATGGCAAACCTTGGCACTCCAGGTATTCTTAGACTTCAATTACCAGAAGCCCAAGTCAGCACCAATGATGATCAGGGCATCAGGGAATTTAAGTTCAACAACAGCTAGAGTGCCAAGATTCGCCATCAGGCGAATAATGCAACACCATTTAAATGAACAAGAAAGAAATGGTCAGAAAACTGCCTTTGGGAGAGTGGCATGGAAAGAAGAGGACGTGTAAAAATGTGTGGCCTATCTCTACTTCCTATTACTTAAATATAATTCTTAAATTGGTAATGAAGCCACCTGGGTGAAAATCCCTGGGAGAAAACCCCTGCCTTATAAAGACAAGAGGTCTATCAATCATTTTGACTAGGACTGGGAGTAGATTAGAAACATGTGAAGAAAGGAGGCCATGTCAACTGTGTTGCTTGCCACCATCACAATAAAAAGACCAGGTTTGAGAAGGTGTTGAAAGAAATGAGATAGGAAACTGATAAAATAGGATGACAGGAGCAAGGGGGTGAAGTAGTTAGATGTTTATGACTGACAATTGAATGTTATGCCAAGCGAGAGTGGTTTTGATGCTGTTTGATGTTACCGAATGCGTTCATGAGGCCTTTGAAGGCCAAGCTGGAGCTGAGATTGGCCTCAGTTTGGCACTGAGATAAAACTTCAATGTTTAATTGGGCTTTTGAAAACTCAGTTATTATAGTTCAGTTTGAATCTACTGGATTGACTATTTTACTTTGCTTTATGTTGAACTATTTTAGGCTCTATGCTTAATACTTTTTGTTCTGCTGCTTTAGCAATGGTACATGTCTCGGTATCTGTAGATATACTGTAGGGTACATTCACATCACTTAACAGATGTTCTCTTATTTAAATTTGTTAACCCTTTAAAGCAGTGTTCCCTAACCTTTGGCTTTTGGACTTCAATTCCCAGAAGCCTAAGTCAATTCCCCAAAGCACTGATCAGCCAGTGTGCTTACTTAGGCTTCTGGGAATTGAAGTCCCAAACCCAAAGGTTTGGAAAAACTTGCTTTAAAGTAAGACGGTGTCATTTCCATCCTCAGAAGATGATGGGTGCTCATGTTCAGAATTGCTTGACTAAGTTTACCTCAGGAGCAGTCATGACTGGAACTGGAGGCTTTCCAATTTGAATCTCATTCTCCTAGTCATTAGGTGGGAGTAGCTTTCATAGATACCTGATCTACCCGAGTCAAGCTGTTTTAAGAGTCCTACACATTTGCATCTTTTATTAGCATCATGTACTTTATCTTCATATAGACAAGATAAATTTATTTATGATAGTACACAGCTGTTTTTTATTCCAAATTTATATATTTTAAAGTATATCAGTTACTTAAGTAATACATTGGCAAGGATCCTATCAGTTTTCATATAACTTGCCACTACTAGTTTCTGCAAATAGATGAGGTGCTCTGATGCATTTCAATTGCATATATGGTCAAACACCAATTGTGTAACCAGAAAAGACCTTGTTGGTTTGCCATAATTAGCCGTAGTTCTTGCACTTCTAGAGGTAGCTAATTTAAAGATTCTTTAGATGTACCACTGTTAAGTCAGATGTCTTTTGATTTATTTATAATTTAAATAGTAACAAGCTTACCACGCCAATATTCTTCTGATGCATAAGCAAATGTTTATAGCTAACAAAATCTAGAGGCTGCTAGAAGTACAAGAGCAAGTACCTTGTATCTCCCTCAACACCTGAAGTAATAAAAGCGGAAGTGAAGAAGAAGAAGAATGTGTGGCAAGTTCCTCAAATCTTAGTGAACACCATTAGGATTCTAGCTGTTGTTAATCAAGAGGATTTGTGGAGCTATTTTATCCTTGAGGCAGAACAATGACTTATTGGTTTATTTTTGACAGGTTAGAATTTTCAAGTCAACCAAATCTAGCTCAGTGGATCAGAACAGTATGTCAGCAAATCAAAGCACTGCATATCTTTCGAAATCAGGACACTGCTGGTAAGTAAGCATGGAATTGCTTTTATTAATATTTTCACATTTTCTAGGAGCAATGATGAAAAACTAGCTTTTCTTTGTTCTTTAGATATCTGGACTTTTCTTTTGGAGGATTTGACTTTAATTGAGATCTTTTGTATCACAAACCTATATAGTTAAAATAATGTATTGTTTTACTTCTTTCTCAGGTAACTCCTCAGAAAAAATGGGTGAGGTACAGCTCCCTGAGGGGTTTAGACCAGATTTCCAACCAAAGTGTGTATTTTGTTTTATTAATTCTTAAATAATATGGTAATGCTACAGTGTCAGTGACTGTAGTTTAGGAAATTGATTTAATGAAATCTGAGAATTTGTTTAGCCATCACCATGTCAGAAATATATTACAAATGAAGTGATTGGAATTAATGACCATGTTTTGTCCGTTCTAATTCTAATTTGTATATGGTGTTTGTACACATTTTAGAGGCCAAATGAGTAGTCTGAAATTTATTCTTGTGTTAATGTACCTGGGTTTCTTGACTTGCTCACAAGGGTCTCCTTAACCTTGTCTGAACTTTGTTAATTTATAGATTCTTTAGATATAGCACTATTAAGTCAGAAATCTGAGGCAATAATTTATTTAGATTTTAAATAGTAACAAACTTACCACTCTGATATTCTTCTGATATATAAGCTAACTAAAAATCTAGATTCACTGACTGGTATAATTTTGACTACAGTGATACCTCATACAACGTCCAAACTTGGTTCCACAAGTTTGGAGTTTATACGGATTTGGACTTTGTATGAGGGCATGCAAAATCCTAGCCGCAACGCCTCATACAACGTCCAGATGCCTCGTACAACGTCGTTTCCATAGAGATACATTGTACTGTAACAGTACAGACTTCAGGGCAAAGTCAAGGAAACAGACAGGAAACTGACAGAACTTTAAGAAAACATTGTCTAAAGGCTAAATACATTACAAAAACCTGTCAAACAACCCTGATTGTCCAAAAACCTGAAGAATGCTGCAAAAATCCAAGGAATGCTTCTAAAAATTCTGATGAAAAATCCAAAATCACGCTCAAAACCATTCCTAAACACTCTTTGCCTTGTGCAAAACCCACAAGAGCAATGCACGCATGTGTCCTGTCTTTTATACTGCCCAGGCACAATGCAACCTGGGAAAAACTGAATGCCTCATACAAAGTCGAGCGACTTTGTATGAGGTAACTTTTTTCAAGGAATTAGGCAATGTTGTATGAATTTGATGTTGTATGAAGCGGACTTTGTATGAGGTATTACTGTATTTAAAATCTTATATTATTAAAGTTATGTTTTATATCTATACCTATAAAATGGTGGATGGGCAGTGTGTGTCCGGCATACGTGGCCAGACCCAGCCCAACCATCCTGTACCGAGCCGGCCACACTTACCTTAAGACCCTGCAAGCATCGCCTCAAGGGTCCAGAACCCAAGAGTGGGGCCAACACCCCACAAACCCGAACAAAAAAAACCCCTACACTTCCCAGCATCCTCCATGCCGCACCACCCCTCAGCCAATCAGACTGAAGGATGCAAGCGCAGAGGAGGCGGGGCAAGCAGTGCACGCTTTTTAAAAATGGCCGATGTGTCTGGGAGACGAAGGCCAAGAACGGCGCTCCGTTCTTGGCCTTCGACTCCTGGAGGTAAGCCATCGCCTTCCACAGAGGGCGGGGGCAGAAAGCTTCGACCCCCACACTCCGTGGAAGGCGATGATTTCCCTCTAGGAGACGATAGCCGAGAATGGCGCTCCGTTCTCGGCCTTCATCTCCCGGAGGAAAACCATCGCCTTCCACGGAGTGCAGAGGCTGAAAGTTTCAGCCCCCACCCACCGAGGAAAACGAACCGCTTCCCTCTGGGAGACGAAGGCCGAGAATGATGGGCCGTTCTCGGCCTTCATCTCCTGGAGGAAAGCCATCGCCTTCCCCGGAGGGCGGAGGGTGAAAGCTTTGGTCCACACACTCTGTGGAAGGCGATGATTTCCCTCCGGAAGACGAAGGCCAAGAACGGCGCTCCGTTCTTGGCCTTCGTCTCCCGGAGGGAAACCATCGCCTTCCACGGAGGCCGAAAGCTTCGGCCCTTGCGCCCACCGAGGAAAACAAAACGCTTCCCTCCGGGAGGCGAAAGCTGAGAATGGACTGCCATTCTCAGCCTTTGTCTCCCGGAGAGTAACCATCCATGCGGTCCTAGGGACGAAGGCTGGCGCTGGCCTCACCACAGCTTCGGCGTGGTAGTGGGGAGGAGGGGGAGCCCCTTTTCTCCCTGCGGCCCCAGGGATGAAGGGTGGCCCCGGCCTCACCACGGCTTCGGCAAGGTAGTGGGGAGGAGAGGGAGCCACTCTTCTTCCCGCGGCCCCGGCGATGAAGCCGCGGCTTCAGCAGGGAGGAGGGGGAGCCCTTCTTCTCCCCATGTGCCTTCGGCGGGGTAGCGGTGAAGTAAACCACTTCCCTTTGGGAGAAGAAGGACGAGAATGGCGCTCTGTTCTCAGCCTTCATCTCCCGGAGGGAAGCCATCGCCTTCCACGGAGGGCGGGGACCGAAGCTTGCGGCCTCCGCCCTCCATGGAAAGCGATGGCTTCCCTCCGGGAGACGAAGGCCGAGAACGGAGCGCCGTTCTCCGCCTTCATCTCCCGGAGGGAAGCCATCGCCTTCCATGGGAGAAGACGCCAGGCAGGGATCCACCAGGGTAGGCTCTTTCCCTCATGGATTCCTGCCTCTCGCCCTAAACATTCTCCCTCCGTTGTGTCAAGGGCTGCTTTCGAAACAGCGAAAGAAGAATGGCAAGGGCGAGAGGCAGAAATCCATCAGAGGAGAAGCCTACCCTGGTGGATCCCTACCTGTCGCCCTTGCCATGTCTTTGGCAGTATAAAAACAACCCCAAAACACATTTAAAAAAACCCCAAAATCTGCCCGGCAAGGCCAGGAAATAAATACTAATTAGAGAATAAAATTGTCATCCTGCAAAAATATTTGATCAGTAAAAACCTAACAGAGCTAAGATTATTTCTAATAATAATGTGGAATGTCTGATCCTCTACTTTGAAGTATAGCAATGGCTGAAATCCTATGCTTAGCATAGTAGATTGCACTAGAGTAGGCTAATTAAATCAACTGGGATTTAGTGTGAGACAAATATTCTGTATGGTTTTTGATTCAAACAAGCCTATTCTGGCTGCGATCTACTATGATAAAAGTAACAATTACTGTAGGCCCTTTTGAATCAATGGAACGTACAGAGGAGTTAACTCACTAAGTCCTCCTTAGTACTTTACTGCAATGTACTGTGCTAAGCAATGGGATTTATTAATTAATTACTGTTCAGTTGTACAGAACATAGTCACAAAAATAAGTAAGAGTTAGATTTAAAAGATGGGTTCTCAGTGTGTTGTAGTGGTTAGAACAGGAGTTCTCAACCTTTTTAAACCGGGGGCCAGGTCAAGCTCCCTCAGACAGCTTCGGGGGCCGGATGGCCATTTTGCCCTTCCTCCACCACATGGCTCTTCCTGGTGTGGTGGAAGCGGTGGGGGGAGCACATGAAATGGCACTATGGGCCGCATCCGGCCTGTGGGCTGCAAGTTGAGAATCCCTGGGCTAGAGTAATGGACTAGGACTCAGAAAATCTGGGTGCAGTTCTCCAACTTTGCTATGGAAACTCACTGAGCGATTGGAACTGGTAAAAACCGTCCTTAAATATTTTACTTACCTTGAAATCCCTATTTGTCACTATATTTCAGTTGGGACTTGACGGTACATAACAACAGATTTCAAAGATACATTTTAAAATCTTCCCCAACCAACAAAAAAAAGCACATTAGCCCAAACAAATCTGTTCCTTGGCCAGTGTATTCTTGGCTTTTTAGCCCAGTTAACTGTGGAATGTCAGTGTTTAGCTTCTGAAAAACATGTGTTTAAACTCTGTACATCATAGTGTCTTTGCTTTCTTTATCTAAGGAGTCCGTATTCAGAAAGCATTAAAGAAATGTTGAAAACATTTGGCACTGCAACATATAAAGTGGGCCTGAAAGTTCATCCCAATGAAGAAGATCAGCGTGTACCTATCATGTGCTGGGGCAGTTGTGCATATACAATACAAACAATAGGTAACTATTTGTAAACTAACATGTTGAGCTCAAAAGAGGAATAATTGTTTGAATGTTCTTTTTGTCTCACATAATTACTGTTTTTTCTTCCTCTCTGCAGAACGAATTTTAGCTGATGAAGACAAACCATTATTTGGTCACTTGTCCTGTAGACAGGTAAGTTACAACCAATATGGCCTGAACCCCAGAACAACAGGCATGCCTGCTGAAGTCAGAACTCTTATTTTCAGCCCTATGAGATTCTAGAAAATAACAATAATGGGAAGTCTATTTATAAGTAGTACTTTATACCAACAGCAAGGTGACCATTTTAAGGCAATATTTACTGATTGTTACATAAAGAGAGGGACCGTGGTGGCTCAAGCAGTTAAGATGCTGAACTTGACGACTGGAAGGTCGGCAGGTCAGCAGTTCGAGACCTGAGTACTGCACGACGGAATGAGATCCCATCTCTGTCCCAGCTTGTGTCAACCTAGCAGTTTGAAAGCAAGAAAATTGCAAGTAGATAAATAGGGACCACTTTGGTGGGAAGGTAAACAGCATTCCGTGCACTGCCATATGTCCATGGAAACATCTGCAGATGCAGACAGTGCTGGCTCTTTGGCTATAAAAAGACGAGCACTGAACCCTAGAGTCAGATACAACTGGCTTTCGAGCAAGGACGACCCTTACCTTACGTAAAGATCTCTCATATTATCTGTTCACATTTATGGCCTCCAGAATTTCAGCTTGGTAATGGGATTTTCTCCAGTTTGGAGAAAAATTATTTATCTCCAGGTTTTTTTAAAAAAAATCTGATTTTTTTAATTCATTTTTTTTATGTAATAGTAACCTGTATTCTATTTTAGGATGACTGCCTTACTTCATTAACTAGATTTGCTGCTGCCCATTGGTCAGTTTCTTCATTTCCAGCTGTACAGGGTCACTTTTGTAGGCTTTTATCATGTAAGTTCACATTTGTGTAGTTATTATTCTCAGTTATGCAATTATGAGGGACAGACTGTTGTGGATGCATACGTGCATTCTAAAGTAACAGACAAGAATGGTTTTGTGCCCAAAATTTGTTGTTTGCCAACTTGCACAATCTGTTTTAGTGGATGCATGACTCTCTGGTAGTAGTGTGCACATAAGACTGTGAGTTAGACCTTTCACAACATACTAGTCATGTGTGCCATAATGGTATGTTTCAGTTGAGCATGTAATAGCTGTTATCATTACTGTGCCTGCCCTAGAAAATTACCGTATTTTTTGGCGTATAAGGCGACTGGGCGTATAAGACGACCCCCAACTTTTCTAGTTAAAATGTAGAGTTTGCAATATACCCACCGTATAACTACCCCTCTTCCAACGGCGGTGTCTTCGGAGCTTCCCGGGCTGGGGATGGCTCCCTTTACCGGCTGGGGGTGGTGGTGCGGAGGAGTAGGAGGAGCAGCTGACCGGCGGGGAAAGCCAGCCGCAGCCACGAGGCTGAGGGTGGTGGTAATAATAATAATAATAACAACTTTTATTTCTATTATTAAAACATATATAACCTATTCCCCTTCACCAGCGGGGAAGGTAAAAGGAGCCCCGTCGGGCGTCTCTGAGCCCGACTGGGCTCCTTTTACCTTCCCCGCCAGTGAAAGGGGCGGGGAGGCGCGGCTCGCGGCCTCTCCGAGCCCGACGGGGCTCCTTTTACCTTCCCTGCCGGTGAAGGGGGTGCGGAGGTGCGGCTCGTGGCATCTTCGAGCCTGACTGGGCTCCTTTTACCTTCCCTGCCGGTGAAGGGGGCGGGGTGGCAGGTGGCCCCTTGCTCCAGAGGCCTCGCGGTGGCGGCTGGCTTTTCCCGCTGGTCAGCTCCTCCTCCTTCTCCTCCTCACCCCCCGGCTGGGGGTGGTGGTGCGGAGGAGGAGGACCATTAGCTGACCAGCGGGGGAAACCAGCCACCGCCGTGAGGTATCCGGAACAAGGGCCCGCCCGGATACCACCCCCCCAGCCGGGGGGGGGGATGAGGATGAGGAGCAGCAGCTGACTGGCGGGGGGAAAGCCAGCCGCCGCCGCGAGGCTGAGGGTGGTAGTATCCGGGCGGCCCCTTGCTCCAGAGGCCTCGTGGCGGCGGCTGGCTTTACCCGCTGGTCAGCTGCTGCTGCTCATCCTCCTTCTCTCCCCCCTGCTGAGGGTGGTGGTGCGGAGGAGAAAGAGCATCAGCTGACCAGCGGGGAAAATCCGCCACCGCCGCGACGCCTCCGGAGCAAGTCGCCACCCGGATACCACCACCCTCAGCCTCGCAGCGGCGGTGGGTGGCTTTTCCCGCCGGTCACCTGATGCTCCTTCTCCTCCGCACCCCCCCCCCAGCCGGGGGGTGAGGAGGAGGAGCATCAGCTGACCGGCGAGGCTGAGGGTGGTGGTATCCGGGCGGCCACTTGCTCCGGAGGCGTCGCAGTGGCGGCGGCTGGTTTTCCCCGCCGGTCACCTAATGCTCCTTCTCCTCCGCAACCCCCCCCCCCCCGCCGGGGGGTGAGGAGGAGGAATATCAGCTGACCGGCGGGGAAAACCAGCTGCCGCCGTCACGAGGCGTCCAGAGCAAGGGGCTGCCCGGATACCACCACCCCAGCGGGGGGTTGAGGAGGAGGAGGATCAGCAGCTGACCGGTGAGGAAAGCCATTCACCACCACCGCCGCAAGGCTGGGGGTGGTGGTATCCAGGTGACCCCTTGTTCCGGAGGCCTCACGGCGGCGGCGAAGGCTTTCCGCGCCAGGCAGCCCTTGGCTCCAGAGTACCCGGCGTATAAGACGACCCCCAACTTTGGCACAGAGGGTTAAAAAGTCATCTTATACGCCTGAAAATACGGTAAGTTAATTGTAGATTATTTTTACAGCGCAGTTGTGTCTGAGAAGACCAAAGAAGAAGGCTTCGTTTTAATATATGCCTTCTATTAGGTTGCTTGTACTAGTTAAGATGTATTTGGATAATGGATTATAAGTTTTTCATGAAACCAAAATGGTTTTGTTCCTCCTTAGTAATGTGGAAATTGACCCTAACTTGCAAAACAAGACAGGAGGGTTCATATTCTTAAAATAATAAAATATGAAGCAGTGGAGAAATTGGCTTTTCTTTTCTTAAAACATTAGTTCTCTGGTCTTTGTGCTAGAGACACATGAATTTACAGAAACTGATTAGTTATTCCACAATGTGCCCAGTGTGATTTCTTCAGAAGGATTGACCTTTAATTGGACCCATTCCAACCTTTTATCCATTAGATCAGCAGTCCTCAAACTTTTTAAGCCAGGGGTCGGTTCACACCCCCTCAGATTATTGAGGGTGGTGGCAGTGGTGGGGGGAGAGTGGGGGCTCTGGGTGATCCTCGCCCGCGCTCAGCCAGAGCAACCTCCGGGCAAGACGCAGGTGACCGTGTGCATCCGCTGGGAAAGATATGCTCGGCCAGAGTGGTGGGATTTGGATTTTTTTACTACCTACTCTGTGGGTGTGGTATGTTGGCTGTGGCCAGGGGGAAAGCCCTGCGTTGCACCCGAATTAGGAATACTTTATTTTAAAACTTGGATAGACGGGGCCAGCCAGAATTTCTACTACCGGTTCTGGCGAACTGGGGCAAACCTGCTGAAGACCACCACTGGAGCAGCCCCTAGGAAAGATGCAGGCTTCCGCCGCTGCTGCCTCAGTCCTTGTCCCCTCTGCTTGGCATGTCCCTAATGGTGCTCCATAGCAGGGCAGTTGTTGTAAGCCTTACAACATCCGCCCTGCTGTGGAGTGCCGTTAGGGACACACCAAGCCAAGCGGAGGAGACAAGGATTGAGGCGGAGGTGGCGGCGGCGGCAAAAGCAGCAGTTGGAGCGAGGGCGTGGGCTGGATGATTTGGTGCTGTGTGCCAGATCCGACTCGTGGACTGTAGGTTGAGGATCCCTTCTTTAGATATTTTGGACCCCTATTCCCATCAACCCTAATCCGCAGGACAAATCATTAGGAATTCAGGGGGTTGTAATACAAAACATCCAGAAGGCATCATGTGGGGCCAAAAAGCTTAAATAGTTCTTTACCTGTCATCCCATCAATTTAAGGTTTCCCCGTCTTGTTGCTTAGAACCTAAATAATAATTACCTTGTGAAATACTGGGGTGACAATCTTTCAGATGGAGATGGGGACCTTTCTTATGCAACACGTTATACTTGAACTATGGGACTTTACATGTTTAAACCTTCTTAACTACATGGTAACTATGGTCCACATTTAGACTTGTTCATTCTCCAAAGGCATACTATTATAAAGCTGAGATGTCTTCAAAACTTAGATAATTTACCTAATAGGCTAGTGATGATTTCAGAAATTAAACATAAAGTGTTGGTCGTTTTCCCTCTCAGTGACCCTTGTTTTGTGTTAAATATACAGCATTGGTGCCGAATGAAAAAAATGAGAATTCTGTGTGCATCCTTGATATCGACATGGTTCATCTACTGGTAAGTACCTAATCACCGTGATGGTGAACCTTGGTACTCTAGCTGTTCTTGGACTTCAATTCCCAGAAGCCCAAGTCCCTGTGAATCCACTGCGTATGCACAGTAAACCCATTTGTGTGGATTCACAGGGACTTGGGCTTCTGGGAATTGAAGTCCAAGAACAGCTAGAGTGCCAAGGTTTGCCATCACTGACCTATAACAATATTGCAGAGGCACAAGTCATCCTTAACTTTTAGAACGGAAGAATTATGCTTAGTAAGTTTATTTTATTACTCTCCCCCCACTCCCACATTTGATGATTACAGGGTAGCAGTAGTACAGAATTATAACTGTGAATGTTTGTTTCTTTGTTTTTGTATAGTAAAGTATGTGGTCTCTTATATTCAACCCTAGCTCCATTTATTGCTTTATACAAGATATCTGGGAAAGTAGCATTGAAACATTTGACTAAATGGGTGCAATTGGGGTTGATAACAAAAGTAACTGTTCTTCCACCTGGATGTTTCCCCTTATCTGCAGGTATACTTGGTGCTCTCTTACCCTACTCTGCACTCTCAGGACTTTTCAGGAGTTAGCCTTGGTATTGGCGATCTTCATATCTTCCATCTTGTTACTATGGCACATATTGTACAAATAATGCTAACTTTATCTACAGGTAATGTATTATTTCAAATGTTGATATGTGGGTACATGTGAGGAATAGAGGGAAGGAAAAGTGAAGGGTATGATCAGAATTGCATATTTTATGTTTTTTTAAATACAATATTTCAAAGTCTAATTGAAACACTTTAATCACAAAATGATACTGATTTAGCAGTTGAAGAAAATGCTACATGAACCCTTGAATCTTGTATTCTGTCCTTGGACTTTATGTAATAAACTATTTTCTGGGTGGGGAGATAAGAAACATTCTATTCTAGATTTTTTTATTAAAAAAAACCCAGTCTGTTTCCAGTAGATGCCTCAAATGAAATGCAGTTCACTTCCATTTACAAGAAGGAAATGTAGGCCAAGATTCAGTATAATGCTGGTGAATTGAAAAGCCATACCAATATAGTTTTGTGTAACCATTAGCTTGGGAACGATCTTCTGTGTCTAGGCCAGACGTGAAACTGCCAAAATGAAGGCACCTTTTGGTGAGTTCATTCTGCAGTTCCTTTTGCCTGACCTAGTGTGAGAAAGATTAGCTTGCAACACAAGGTTGCCGTTACCAGGTTACGCCCGATTGTGGTTCAAAAATACCACAATCTTCGAGGAAGCTCTTTCTTTGTACCCCTTAGGGCAGGGATTGCCAAACTCTGGCCCATGGGCCAGATGTGGCCCCCGACGCCAATTCATCTGGACTGTGCTGCCTTCGTTGCTCCTGGAAGTGGAAGTAAAACATGGACAGGTGCGTTTTACTTCCGCTTCCAGGAGTGACGAGGGTGTCAGGGGCCAGATCCAGCCTATGGGCCAGAGTTTGGTCCTCCCTGGTTTAAGCACAGAAAATGGCAGCCTAAAATCTCACCCTGTTGCAAAACATCTGTTTCAAAACAGATTGCAAGGTGCGTTTTACTTCTGCTTCCGGTGGGAGGAACCACATGACCGGCCCGCTGAATCATGTGACAGGTTTGCTGAACCATATGACCGGCCCACGGCCCAAAAGGTTAGGGACAACGAGATTGGACTGTTCTGGCATCCACAGTCCTAGCTAGTAGCTGCTGATGCCCTACAGCCAATCAATGCCTTCCTTAGCTGAGAGATACTCAAGGACCCTTCAAATGCCTCCTTGAATGAGGTTTACAACTGCTTGCATGACTGGGAGTCATCTGAGCTAACTGCTGTCATGAGACGTAGGCCCAATCAAAGAAAGGAAGTTGTCAGGAAGAAACTTGGCATTCAGGATGAAAACACACGAGACATGAACATTAAGCTGGCCCAATGTGTGTTTGTAAGATGTGTAATTGAAGTTGTGCTTTATGAAGCAAAGTACATTGATCCGATATAGTATTTCACGGATAACGTCGTATTCTTTAGTTCTATCCTGTCAAGCTGTATGGATATCTTTATCCTCCAAACTGGGATTCAGTCTACTTGACTTTTGATTTCTTGTTGCTTTGTTTTTCAGAAGAAAATGGCATGGACCAAGAAAACCATACTGGTGAAGAAGAAGAAGCAGTTCTTGCTTTGCATAAATGCCTAGGCCAGTATGCAGGAAGGTAACCTGATAAATAATCTCCAGTGCAGCCATTCTGTCCATTATTCTTCTCCAGCCTTGATTTTTCTCTTTTTATCTGAGTACATATTTTCCCTGCATCATTCTGATATGAGCTATGTAGCAACAGGGATGGTGTTTGTGGGAAGGAGCGTTCTTCTTCATTGCAGAGAAACTGTTCTAACACTTAACGCACGTGCATGCACACATACAAAAATGTATGCACACACGCGTGCACACACACAAATCAAACAAAAAAAACCAAATACAGGTATAGACAATGCCTGGATTACCAGCGGATAATGCAAATATCTTTTCAAAGCTCCCTGGTCTGGAATGAGACTTATTACCTTGAACAGACTTTACAAGCCTGCAATCTCTATGTTGAGACTTGCTTTTAAAAACAGAAACTGATAAAGACATCTGGCCATGATTCTGGGGATTTTTCCTGTTTCCTCCATCCCCACCTTAAAGTGGCAAACATAGCCTTGTCTTGGCCTGGGACTAAAAAAGCAATTAAAATAGTAATACTTTGGCTTTTATGACAAGCAGTGAAGTGAAAATATTTTTCTTTCATGCCCGAGTACCTTCTCAATAGAATGAAGCTCAACATAAAATTTAAAATGTAGGTCATATAGGTTTTTTCAAATGATATTTTATTTGTTTATTTGAAAATAACCACCTGGTTTTATTTTGTAGTGCCTTGAAAGAAATTTCCTCTGGATGGCATCTATGGAGGAGTATAAAAGCTGGGATCATGCCTTTTTTGAGGTGCTCTGCTATGTTTTTTCACTATTTAAATGGAGTCCCAGTACCACCAGAATTGCAAGGTATTTGATCATTTAATCATATCTGCTTAGGATCTAGGACAGTGATGGTGAAACTTTTAGAGTGCCCAAACAGAGGAGCGGGGCAAACTCTGTGCTGGGGGGAAAGGAGGAAGAGCCCCCATTGGGCTGCTGGGTGGGGCGAACCCTGTACTGGGGGGAGGGAGGAAGTGCTCCCATTGGGCTGCTGGGCAGAGGGGTGGGGTGACTTCTGTGCTGGGGGGAGGGAGGAAGTGCTCCCTTTGGGCTGCTGGGCAGAGGGGTGGGGCGAGCTGTGTGCTGAGGGAGGGAGGAAGCGCTTCCTGCTGGGAAGAGTGGCGGAGTGACCTCTGTGCTGGAGTTAGGGAGGTAGCGCTCCCATTGAGCTACCGGGCAGAGGAGTGTGGCGAACTCTGTGCTGGGGGGAGGGAGGAAGTGATGGCATGCGTGCCTTCTCTGGCATGCATACCATAGGTTTGCTACCACTGCTCTAGGATATCTCTGATCTAGGTAGAGACATCCACTGGAGTGTGAGGTGAGAAAGAGGAGACAGTTTTTCCTTCTTTCTTTTCCTCTTTGATGCACCCACCCAATATTTGCAGATACAGTAAAATCTCGCACAAAGAGCACCTCGCTTAGAGACTAACTCGCTTAAAGAGCAGGATTTTCTCTGAATGGTCACCTCGCTTAACAACTAAAAGCAACCCAAAACTCGGTTAACAACGAAATCTGGGTTCGCAATTCCCCCCACCAGAAGTCACAGTTGGTCACTTACAATAGTGTTTCGCTTAAGGAGCAAACTCACTTAAAGAGCAATCCCATGGAACGCATTATACTCTAAGCGGGGTACCACGGTACTGTAGTTCCTTAAATTCCTGTGGATATTTTCTCTAGCATTTTTTCCATTTAAAACTCTTGACAATAATTTCAGGCTGCACATGCAGTTTATCCTTGTGTTTGTTCTGTAGATTAGAGTACTATGAAATACTTGTATGTGTTTCCTCTGTGGATAGTTGGATAATTTCCTGTAGTGTTTAAATATTAATTCTTGCTAATTGAGTTTCATTTCTTCCCCTCCCAACTTTGCAGTCAGCGGGGCAAACCAGTTTGAACACTTATGCAGTTATCTCTCCTTGCCAAACAATCTCGTTTGCCTTTTTCAAGACAACAGCAAAACTGCAAATGCATTAGTAGAAAGGTAGGAATTATATTGTTTTCATTTAAGTATATATACTGGTTAATAGTTGCAGACTCCTAATTCAGAAAGCAGCTGGGTGGAGCAACTGAACTCTGGATTTCATTTTGTTCTTTGTTTATTACCTGAAATCTAATGCTTTCTTTACTCCCGTTTCAGCTGGTGTAAAAATGATGACGTAAAACGATACCTGCAAAGTCAAAGACAAGCCATAAGGTGAATGAGAGTTTCCAAACTACTGATATTTGTTGGTTTCTCTTGAATGTTTCCTATAAATATTATATGTTACAGCGTTACTGCTGCTAAGTAGGATTCGACCTAGAGAGAGCCATATCCGTCAAGCGCGGCTCTGGACAATACGGGACCTGCGCAGAATTGTTCTGCGCAGGTCCCTTCTACGCATGAATAGAAGGGTTCTGCGCAGAAGGGGATGCATAGTAATTACTTTCCCCCTGCCGTCAAATTACGGGATGGCGGTGGCTCTGGGCGGGAAAAGGAGGGAAATCGGCACAGGAATACGGGAAATCCCGGCCAATACGGAATATTTGACAGGTATGGAGAGAGCCTGGAACACTGTGGAAGCTTCATCTGAGAATAGTATGTGCATGTAGTAACACTTCCCGACAACAACAAAAAAGTGGATTTTGTCCATATGCTGCTTATATAACAATCTGATATCATATAAAACTTTAATTTAGAATTTAAAATTAGATTAATTAAGAAGTAATTTATTTTACCATAATGGAGTAAGCTGTTTATAGAGGCCAACTTTATACATAGATTGGAACTGTTTTATGTCTAATTGTTTCATTATAGTTATCCACGAGAATCTAACAAACTGATAGACCTTCCTGATGATTACAGCTGCCTCATCAATCAAGCATCTAATTTTTCGTAAGTTTTTTGTCTTTTTTTTAAAGTTAAGTAGCATAATTCTAAGAACAGGGAATACTGTTTTGGCAAGGCACAAGCTTCACAAGTTTTGGATGATTCTGGTTTAGGTGGACCAGTCCTTTGGCTCATCACGAGGCAACTTACATATTTGGAAAAATTGTGGTAATTGAGTATGGCCTTGTCTATTCGAAGTACCTTAGCTGTGTTTAAACATCTGGATTTTTAGAAAACATTCCATAAATGCTTAGTTTTTCAGCTCCATATTCTTTCATCATCATCAGTATTTATACAAAACATTCACTAATCTTTTGTAAAAAGATATCTATATAATCTTGGATCAAAAGTTTCCCAGTGGAAGAAATAAGGCATTTTGTACTGTATCAGGAAAATGTGTGTAGCAATCACATGATACTTGTGCTACTATTTTCCCCTGCATCATTGTTAATACTACGGTGCCTTGATCACATTTTCTTTTTCTTATAAAGGTGTCCAAAATCAGGGGGTGATAAAAGCAGAGCTCCAACGTTATGCCTTGTATGCGGTTCTATGTTGTGTTCTCAGAGCTACTGCTGTCAAACAGAGTTGGAAGGAGAAGATGTAGGAGCCTGCACTGCACATACGTACTCTTGTGGCTCTGGAGTGGGAATTTTTCTCAGGTCAGTCCCTGGTTGTTTTTCATTAACTCAGTGGTGGCGAACTCAGAGCCCTCTCTGTGGGCATGCACACCATTGCCCCAGCACAGAGTTTGACCCACCCCTCTGCCCCGCAGCCCAATGGAAGCGTTTCCTCCCTCCCCCAGCACAGAGTGGGTTGTGGGTTGCAGTTTGGGCACTCGGTCTCTAAAAGGTTCACTATCACTGCATTAACTTTTGTAAGAGGAAAATTAATTAATACAAATCCTCTGCAGTGGTCTGCAGCAATCACTCATTGGCAAGAAGGCAAAAGGCTGTAGTGGTGTGAAATGAGCTTCACTCTTCAGCTTGTTTTCAGGTGACAAACTCCAGCCTCCACACGCTGAATTAACACAATAATTCATTAAAGTACATGACAGGTTCAGTGACCAGGATGTTGTCTTTTGCATACTCCTTTCAGAGTACGGGAGTGCCAGGTGCTGTTCCTAGCTGGAAAAACAAAGGGCTGTTTCTACGCTCCCCCCTACCTTGATGACTATGGAGAGACAGATCAGGGACTCAGGTTGGTTTGCAGCATTTGGCTTTTAATGTCTTACGTGAGATGTATCAAGTCACTTAGGAGGGTCAGTGTTTGTCTTATCTTCTGTGGGCCAAACTCATATTGATTAGAACCATTGCTTTTTTGGGCCGCAGCCTTCAAAATATCCTTGCAGCAGGGCCATGAGAAGTTGTAGGGACACCCCCCCCCCCCAAAAAAAAAGGGGGGGCTGTCTGTAAAAGGCATATGGGATTATACATTTCATCTTTTAAAATATTGTACTGCAACAGTTGGAAGCCACTGCTAGTCTTAAAGGGCTTATAATACCAGCCAGTTAGCTTTGGTGAATGGATTCCTGTTTTTGTGTCAGAAAATGAACTGGCAGACTGAAACCTGAGTGAGTGGATCTGTATTAAATGGTCACAGTTCTGCAGGGATGTCACAGAAAACACTTTTGTGATGTTTGACACTGAAGACCTTATGATTTTAGGGATAAAGTCTGATGAGGCACATTTTGTGGGCAACTAGTTAGGAAAGAAGCCACAATCTCTGGGGAGATGGTGGCATATTTTACATTTTATAGATCACATCTCAAGTCTCCAAAAATGCTGTACATATATAACCAGATTTAGGTCTCCCTTCCTTGAAAGCCAAGTACTGCAGGGGTTTAGTGGTTAAGATGCTCAACTTGATGACTGGAAGGTCGACAGCTCAGCCATTTGAGACCCAAGTACTTCACGATGGAGTGAGCTCCTGTCTCTGTCCCAGCTCCTGCCAACCTAGCAGTTTAAAAGCAAGAAATTGCAAGTAGATAAATAGGTACCACTTTGGTGGGAAGGTAAACAGCATTCCGTGCACTCCAGAGTCTAGTCATGCCTGCCACATGGAATCATCTGCAGATGCAGACAGCACTGGCTCTTTGGCTATAAACAGAGATGAGCACTGAACCATAGAGTCGGATATAACTGGCTTTCATCTCCATTTACAGCCAAAGAGCCTGTGCCGTCTGTGTCTGCAGATTTTTCTGTGGTCATGTGGCAGGCAAGACTAGATGCTGGAGTGCATGGAACTCTGTTTACCTTCCCACTGAAGTGGTACCTATTTACCTACTTGCAATTTTTCGCTTTCGAACTGCTAAGTTGGCAGGAGCTGGGAGAGACAGCGGGAGCTCACTCCATCGTGCAGCACTCAAGTCTCAAACTGCTGACATTCTGACCTTCCGGTCATCAGGTTCAGCGTCTTGACCACTGAGTCACTGTACAAAACTTACAATACAGCAATATCTGGAGTGACATATGTTGCAACACTACTGATTTGTATAATCCCTACAGCTCGCTTGTTAGATAAAGCAGTATACAGGAGTTTATGGGAGCAAGTGAGAGAGAGAATAGTAGATTGCCTAATAATTTACATATTGTGCATTTTGAATAAAAGGGTTCCTGGCTTGTTGCTTATCATTTTTTTTAATCTTCTGCTAAACTTTCTTTTAGAAAAGTTATTTAAATTGCTTATATTGTAATGTGGAAATTTTGAGCACTGGGACTCTGATATTCTGTTTTATATAATTAATTACCATTTTATTTACTTTTTCCTAGGCGTGGGAATCCATTGCATCTCTGTAGAGAGCGATTCAAAAAGATTCAAAAGCTATGGCAACAACACAGTATCACAGAAGAAATAGGACATGCACAAGAAGCGAATCAAACTTTAGTAGGCATTGATTGGCAGCACTTATAATTTATTTTCTGAAGACTGATCATTCTTTTGAAATCCAGAAAAGTTTGTCAAACAAGCAGAGGATTAGGAAACGAAGGATTGAAATAATAAAGAGAAGATTTTAGTTCTTTTAACTTTTTTCATGTTTGTTTTGTACATTTCCTGGTTACCATAACCATGTAAATATCTAGTTTCTATAACTTGGACTAGTGAAATTTATATTTCTGGTACAAAAGTGGCCATCTCCCTGGAGTCTGGCAGAAATCTTTTTGATAACTATAAAAGGAGAAGAAAATCTCTGCTAAAATAGCAATTAGACCAAGCACAATGTTGAGGTGGCTTGTTTGCCCTCTTGTACTAAATCTGAGCCAATTTCCTTTTAATATTTAAACTATTCTATACATGGAATGGAATGGAGTTAAATGAAATAAGGGCGCAAAAATGTAGCAATGGGTTCATCTATGATGATGCAAAATGACACTCATTCTATCTAAAATAATTTTATAATCTGCAGCCTTGAAATGGCTCGTTTGCTTTTATATTTCTTATATGGAAAGATATTTAATAAGAAAAATTAATACTTTATGATCTTTCTGAAGGCTTGCACTCTAAATATATTGTGTGGATTATGATGATGACAAAGTGGGTAAAGCTACTTTTGTTTTCAATACTGCGATGAGTAGACTTTGATGTTGAAAAGGTTGACATTTTTCTTACAATGAGATACTAAGATTGTAAACCATCTGTCAAGGATGTCATTTCATCTTTGATTTCATGTTAACTTTGATGAGGCAGAGAATGAAGATTTTTTAAACCTGCTAGTTTACTTCCAGCTTTCAATATCCAGGATACATTTGCCTTTTTACAGATATTCAAATAAGACAAAAAGCTAAATAGAAAATACAGAGTGGTCTTCTCCTCTTTCCCCCTACATTTATAGTTTTCTCACTTTTAATTTCCTTCTGTAACACCACCAACTACATGAATTTGCACTTGGCTGGCATTCTATAAAGAAGTGTGTCTATAGTATATAAGTATATTGAAATAACTGCACGGATTTTGCACAAGGGTACCTGAAGGCAGTGAATTTTCTAAATATACATGGGGCCTCCAAGAAAACAATATAAAATAGCATAATATACTTTCTAAAGAGCATTCACACGCTCCATTTTTTCCAAATATCCTTTTTAAATGACATGTTACTATGGTGTCTCATATCTTTATAATTATCTTAAATTTCAAGTAGTTCTGGCAGATCTTGTTTTTTGGATTTAATTCCCAATACAGTACAGAGAACCCATCCCTTAAACATCCACTATATTTACAATTGCTATTATTTTGGGTTTTTACCAACTTAATGCATCAGCTAGTGAGAGCATATTTTCTATGGGCTCAGAATAATTGTAATTCATACCTTAAGATAACAATACAAAACTTAGACCAGCTTGATTGCCACTTAAGGCAGTTCTTGACAGACCATAGTTGTCTGTCTGATCAGAGTCTTCCTACACATATTATTAATCTCTGAGCCTCTATTTTGCTATGAGTGTTGTGTAACTAGCAATAAAATATCCCGTCTTTATTTTCCCTTCTATAATTAGGTTGTAGATAAGAATATTTGTCATGCATGTATCTTAATGTAGTAGTTCTGCTTTAACAGTATTCTTTGGGATTTCGCAAAATTTACTTTAAGAGGCATACAGTAACAATGCATTAGAGCCTGGTTCCCCCCCCCTTCCTGATTAGTTGCACAGGTATTTTAAAAAAAGCAAAATAGGAAGTGTGAAACTGACAGATTTCTGTATAAAGTACGTACTGAAAGCATAAGGATTTTCTCCCTCAGGTACTGTAGTCCAAGTTGGAAGTCAAAAGGGTTGGTGGAATTATGATTGTAAATTGTTGGAATTTGTATAATTTATCCTGGGTTTTCTGTAACATTGTTCTTTCTTCAATGACCCGTTTTCTTCTCTGACTTTTTTCCTTTGGCATGTATTTATGTTCATTGTAGAAATGTTTATAGAAGAAGCTTTTCAGTATCAGGGAGTTGATACCTGTAACAAATTGGCTATAAACTTTCATATCTGTGGACAACTTGTAAAAATTGAAGTGTATTATATGTATAAAAGTATAAGAATAAAAGCTGTAGGTGTTGACATTCAATTGATGTTTAAATCTTGCTTGCTTTTAAAAGGAGAAAATTCTGCTGGAAACCAGAGCTGTTTACTTTTTTTTAAAAAAAAGAAGTAGTTTAAATCATCAGCATCTTGAGTTCCCGGCCTAAATTTTATTTTCACAAATCCAGAGCCCCAAGTCATCTTGGACCATAGGAAAAGATGCCATGTTAATACAGGTAAAGGTGATGATTACCCTTGCTCAAAAGCCAGTCGTATGTGACTCTAGGGTTCAGTGCTCATTTCTGTTTATCGCTAAAGAGCCAGTGCTGTCTGCGTCTGCAGACATTTCCATGTACACATGGCAGGCATGCCTCAACACTGGAGTGTACAGAACGCTGTTTACCTTCCCACCGAAGTGGTACCTATTTATCTACTGTACTTGCAATTTCTTGCTTTTGAACTGCTAGGTTGGCAGCAGCTGGGCCAGAGACGGGCGCTCACTCCATCATGCAGTACCCGGGAATTGAACTCCAACCTTCCAGTCGTCGAGTTTAGCATCTTAACCACTTGAGCCACCTCAGTCCCCCCTGTACATGTTAATGTACAGTTGCATTATTAAAGTGTACACTGTACATATTGGACAAAATCCTGTTGTGTAACTTAAGCAGTGTAACCTGGATCAGGCATCAGCAGCATTTAATTTAAATAAATTAAAGGCATCCTCCTTCCTTTTAGATTCAGAGGGCTATAGTTCCCTTTTCTCCTGGGAAGTCTTAGGAAGCTTAGAAACATTGGGAAGAGAATCTGTGGTAATTTTTTTACTATTCAAAGTTTCCATACCCCCATTTCAAGGTTTCCAGTGGCTTCTCCATACAAGAGGGAGATGTACTGAGCCTCAGAAACTGAAAGAAGAGGGAAAGGAATTTTTAATTTCTTTAAGGGCTTCCAGCTACACCATGCAAAATTACACCAGCAGAATGCAAAGTGCAAGGCAGGAGAGCCCAAACTACGGCCCAGCCCACGACACCCTCACCACTCCTGCAAGCAGAAGTAAAGCACAGCTGTGCATGTGCGAAATGCTGCCATAAATTACCCACAGCAGTCGTAGATGCCTTTATGACAGGCACGGGTACATTTACGGCAGCATTTTGTGCATGTGCGGGCACGTTTTACTTTTGCTTCCGGTGGGAGGAACCATGTGACTGGCCCGCTCAACCACGTTACTTACCCCGGTGTAAGTTTTTTTTTAAAAAAAACCAAAAACATTCTACTAAACGAGGTTTAGAAAAATACTGGTCAGAACCTTAGTCTGTACAGTTTAAGCCCCAAATTGTATCAACTGGTGTGTGCGATTTTTCTGGTTGGCTGTTGTTCACTCATTTGAGCACCTGGGCATACAGTAGTGAGGAAATTGCAAAAACCTATTGTACATTTTCCTTTCTACACGTATTACTGCACAGTAGGTTTTTGGTCACTGGGTAAATTATCAGGAACCGGAGTTGCTAAATTACAGAATACAGTAGATTATGATTTCTTGAATGTTTGTCTCCTGAGTACAATGTCAAATGGCGACATCCATGTATAACCCTGCTTTTCTAACAAGAGGTCCTATATCCATGATGACGAACCTTGGCACGGCAGGTGTTCTTGGACTTCAGTTCCCAGAAGCCCAAGTGAAGCACTCCTGCTGATCAGGGCTTCTGGGAATTTGAAGTTCAAGAACATCTGGAGTGCCAAGGTTCACCATCACTGTCCTATATCATCTGGTGCAGTTGGCATCATAGAAATTGCTTTTCTGTGAGGGTGAATTACATGTTTAGTTGAAACAGTGTGCATATCCATTATGAACTGTGCCCATTGGGTTCAGTTTTAGTTTGGCTGCACATGAGTCTCCTTGAAATCTGAATTTTTTTAGTGTGTTTCAGCGCCCATAAAATGAATGGGACTCCAGAACAAATATGCTGCTCCAAAAAATGAAGCGAACACCTAAACAACACAGTGTAACCTCAAGTCAATCACACTTCTGTGAAATCAAACTGTCCACCCTGGTAGCAACACCGATTGACAATCAATTCCAGATGCTGTTGTGCAAATGGAAGAGACAACAGGTGGACATCGGAGGCAATTAGCAAGGCATCCCCAATAAAGGTGTGGTTCAGCAGGAGGTGACTACAGGCCACTTCTCAGTTCCTTTGCTTTCTGGCTGATGGTTTGGTCACTGTTGAACGCTGGCGGTGCCTTCACTCTAGTGGTAGCATGAGACAGAGCCTACAACCCACACAAGTGGCTCAGGTAGTGCAGCTCATCCAGGATGGCACATCAATGCGAGCTGTGGCACGAAGGTTCGCTGTGTCTGCCAGCGTTGTGTCCAGAGCATGGAGGCACTACCAGGAGATGGCAGTACACCAGGAGACGTAGAGGAGGCTGTAGGAGGGCGACAACCCAGCAGCAGGACCGCTACCTCCACTTTTGTGCAAGGAGGAACAGGTGGAGTACTGCCAGAGACCTGCAAAATGACCTCCAGCGGGCCACCAATGTGCATGTGTCTGCTCAAACGGTCAGGAACAGACTCCATGAGGGTGGTATGAGGGCCCGACGACCACAGGTGGGGTTGTGCTCACAGCCCAACACTGCAGGACATTTGGCATTTGCCAGTGAATACCAGGATTGGCAGGTTCGCCACTGATGCCCTGTTCTATTCACAGATGAAAGCAGGTTCACACTGAGCACATGTGACAGACGTGTCAGGGTCTGGAGACGCCATGGAGAATGTTATGCTGCCTGCAACATCCTCTAGCATGACCGGTTTGGCAGTGGGTCAGTAATGGTGTGGAGTGGCATTTACCTGGAGGGCCGCACAACCCTCCATGGTCTCGCCGGAGGTAGCCTGACTGCCATTAGGTACCGAGATGAGATCCTCAGACCCCTTGTGAGACCATATGCTGGTGTGGTTGGCCCTGGGTTCCTCCTAATGCACAACAATGCTAGACCTCATGTGGCTGGAGTGTGTCAGCGGTTCCTGCAAGACAAAGTCATTGATGCTATGGACTGGCCCGCCCGTTCCCCAGACCTGAATCCAATTGAGCACATCTGGGACATTGTGTCTCGCTCCATCCACCAACGCCACGTTGCACTACAGACTCCAGGAGTTGGGGGTTGCTTTAGTCCAGGTGTGGGAGGAGATCCCTCAAGAGACCATCCGCCACCTCATCAGGAGCATGCCCAGGCATTGTAGAGAGGTCATACAGGCACGTGGAGGCCACACACACTACTGAGCCTCATTTTGACTTGATTTAAGGGCATTACATCAAAGTTGGATCAGCCTGTAGTGTTTTCTTCCACTGTCACTGAGTGTAACTCCAAATCCAGACCTCCATGGATTGATGAATTTGATTCCCATTGTTAAGTTTTGTTTGATTTTGTTGTCAGCACATTTGACTACAGTATGTGAACTACAATAGGAATACAGTATTTCAGTCATTCAGATTGTGGGATGCCTTACCTTTGTGTACCCTTTATTTATTTTTTTGAGCAGTATAGTTTAGATTAGGGGCTGTGGTGGCTCAGTGGTTAAGAAGCTTGCTTTGTTAGCTGGAAGGCCGGCAAGTCAGCAATTCGAGACCTGGGTACTACATGACGGATTGAGCGCCCATCGTCTGTCCCAGCTAGACATTTGAGGCATTTGTTACATGGGGTTCTACTGTATAATAGCTTTTAATGAGCACCTGTCTCTGTCCCAGCTCCTGCCAACCTTGCAGTTCAAAAGCAAGAAATTGCAAGTAGATAAATAGGGACCACTTCGGTGGGAAAAGATCTTGGGGACATGAAAGGAGCCTCATTCGGGCATCCCCTGAGTGGAGTTTCTCCAGCAAAAATCCTTTCAACCCAGAATAATTTCTGATATGAAATATTATTAGTTTAGATTTATTGTACTTCCCTTATATATAGCAATATTTATTCTCAGAAAAACATGTGCACTCTTCTTGTATCTGTCAGAATAAGAACAGAGGATTGTAGCACTGTTAGGGGGAAAAATAGACCTTTGCATTTCTTAATTTGTTGCCTTGTGGAAAATTGCTCCAGGCATTTATCTCCCAGTAGGGTGTTCTTAGCAGGTGATGTTCTCTTTCCCTGGCCTTATCTCTTAATTAACCTCTAATGCTCCTTTTTTAAAGAGCATTTTAAAAATCTCATGTGATCTTTTAAGCCCTATGTCAGCCTTAATACAAGGAATCTTGATAGCAAACCTTGGTGCATTTTGTTAATTCTGGGATGCTTTTGTCAAAATTTTGGTTTCATAGCTGCAATTTGTGCCAATGACCGGTTCACTGGAGGTTACTCTAAGCATGAAGCGCTTTCCCCTGCTAAACAGTTCCAGGCACAGAAAAACAAGCTCTGTCCTGTATTAGGCGTACAGAGCAATGCATGAAGGTTAATCTTGTAAATTGTATTAAGGTTACTTAGGGATGATTAGTACTGAAGAGCCTGAACATATCCCGCCCGCCCCTTTCTTCATATGATTCACCAACCATTCTGTGCCTTTGAAGAGGACTAGTCATTTGAGATGATGATTAAATTTCATTAAAGTTAAACAAATGTCATGATGTCATTTCTACCGCTATTGTGGTAAAATCAATATTGTCTTGCCTTGCCATCATTACTTGGCGAGGAGTGCCTGGATGAGTAGACATCTCCACGATGACACATTTGGTAAATATAGAAAAGACCTGCAATCAGCTGAGAGGCTATTCTTTTCAAGTCAGCTATCCTTTTATAGGGATAACTTGAATGACTACATGTTAAGATTTCCAACTGCCTTGGGCTGTTGGAAGACTACCGCTTCACACATCATTGTATAGAAGAGATTGTGGGCATAAAGTTGCCTATTGGCCAATGTCCAAAATGTGTCTGTTTAAAGCTGTCCTCTCCTCCAGCAAAGAGATTTGAAATCTGCATCACAGGGTGGTTACATAAACCATGGCTTTACAAACTGAGTAGAGCGATATTAATGACTATCAGTCATGCCAGCTAAAGACCTGCAGCTCTCATGGTTCATTAAATCAAATGTGTCTTGGAGGACTCTTTAACAAGAAGACTATATCTGACAGATTTTTAAATAGGGTACTCTTCTGTAAAGCAGGCTACTTGACCAGCCCCAATCTATTGTGGTGATCTATTTATTTGGAATTCATTATACCACTTGGTATAACAAAACCTTAATAGCTTCCAGCCCATGACCTTCGTTCCCTGCTTTCAGAGTATTCCAATATTTGTTTAATTCTTGTTATAAAGAAAATACTACAGTGAACTTTCACTGGCAAAATAAAAAGACCAATTTACCTGTATAGCTGTTTCTTACCCCCAGTGCTCCAAAAATACCTGTTGGTGTGTTCAACCCCTTCTAGAAATAATTTTATTCAATGTAGAAGACGAGGTGAGAAAGTACTTTCTGCAGAATAATGCAAAGAAGCAAAGCAATCACACTTCTATACCATCCCATACTGTTTAGTGCATTCTCTGGTCCGCTCACAAGTTAATTAGGATTTTGCCCCCAACATGCTGGGTTTTACCAATCTCGTAAGGATTAACTGCTGAGTCAACCTTGGGGCATATGGGGATTACTTCTTTATATATGGAGAATTTTTATTTTTAAACTTTGAGTGCTCTGAAATAAATGGTGTATGGAATTTAATAATAATAATAATAATAATAATAATAATAATAATAATAATAATAATAATAATAATACAGTGGAACCTCAGTTAACAAACGGTTCAGTTAACATAAAAATCGCATAACAAAAGGAAATCCATAGAAAATAATGGCCCGGTTTACAGAATTTTTTCGGAATGGATTAATTGGTTTTCAATGCATTCCTATGGGAAATGCATTTCGGATAAAGTAGAGTAGAATCCTATATAACTAATGCCTCTTAGAGCAAAAAAATCGCACAACGAAGAGGATTTGAAAAAACCACTGTGCCCTGTATAATGAAATTTTTTGTTATACAATGTAATGCATCTCTATGGGGAAATCGTACAACGAAAATCTCTGTGGGGAAAATCACAAAACAAATGTTTTTCGTTGTACAATTTTTCCCATAGAGATTTTTGTTGTACGATTTTCCCCATCGGGATTTTTGTTGTGCGACGCATACATAGTATAACGAAAAAAATCGTATAACGAAGTGCCTGGTGGAATGAATTATTTTTGTTATACGGGGATTCTACTGTATTTTGGGTATCAATGCATTCCTTTGGGAAATTTGGTTAAAGTAATTTTTGCTGTAAGAAATGGCCTGGAGAGCGCATTAATTATGTTAACCGAGGTTCCACTGTAATGTGGCATATGTCTTTGCCGATGAATATATTGTGTTTATGTACTGCATCTGAATCCCTTCTTCCCTGTACCATGGAACTCAAGGCTGTAGGAATCTCAAGCAAGTACAGTACTGGGCAATCTCAAGCTTGCCTTCTTAGTGTTGACAAGTTTCTGCAGTATGTCTCTCTGGGCTATGACCATGGATCAGCCTTCCCCAACCTCCAAATGCAGTTCTACCATGTGTACACTATGTAGCAAATGTTGAGTTCTTTGTCATGTAAAATGTGGAATAGCCCTCAGAGCCTGAAACTGAAAAAAAAAAACGTAGAGCACTTGATGCCAAGCTTTAACAGGTAGTTACAACTCCTCCACTCCAAGGAGAATTTAGAAGTGAACAAAAGTCATACAATTATAGGGCCACCAGTTGTGGAAATAATGGAGAAAAGTGCTGTATTAAACATAATATATTTCAACATTTTCTGAACAATTAGTCTTAAAGTACAGTTTTTTTGTAACCTTCTACATTTACACCTGCCAAATAGCACCTACATATTTTAAATGGCATTTACAAATCTCACAAAGTCATTTAAAAATTATAAATTGCACAATATAAAGCCATCATTCTGATAGACTATCTTGGGTTGGAATAATTTATTTTACACAACAGTTATGTCTCGCCTGCTCACTTTGTCTGCGATGTGTTTCCCCTTCCTTCTCAATGAGTGACCACCAGTTTCTAACAAGGGGATGGAGTAGCCAAATTTAATGTGAGTTACCTCCACTTTTTTTGCATTTCTTGTTGCTTTGGAAGCAACACAAACCAGGGCTAGTGATTCAATTGGAAAGGAAGAAGAAGAAAAAATCATTCAGAAGAACCAGGTCCCCCTCGTAACCATGAACAGAAAATAGCTTGGTTTCCTTAGTCCCACAACACAAACATTTCAACAGTCTCTGCATATCAAACATTAATGGTGGTATTTTTCAGAACAGCAAAGACAACATGATTTTGATGATGTATTTTAGTATGGTGGTAAGCGTAACTGAGAATATAGCGCTGTGAAGACTTCCTAAACACAATCCTGAAATCAACAAGACCAAATACTTAGCCAACTGTTGTCCTTTGAAAGTTGGCCTTGTGTTTCTCAAACTCATCCCATTGTAGAGAAAAGACTTGTGTGTGTGTGTTTGTGCCTACTAGCAATTTTAATTACTAGTTGTGCTATTCATAAGACAGACATTTGATACACTGGGAGAACAACATGTTTAAAAAGTGGGAGGTAGAACTGTTCAGCTCAAAACCAGTATTTGTAGGATTTTGCAGGTTATGGAATCCCTTTTGTTCTTCTCTTGATGTCTAGCTAGTTGTCAGTTCCTGTTACACTTTTCCTTTTAAACACTTGTCCTTTAAAGTGCTAGAACTCTTGTCCCTACTCAAGTTGTTATTTACTAAGCTTAAGTAAAGCTTGCTACTATAACATACTTCATTAATGTTTCCTCTTAAGTTGTGTCTCCCATTTGATCTGTTTAAATGACTGAACTCCTCTCACAGTGATAATGTCACTATTCTTGTTGAGTCTCTGCTCCCTATCCCATTTTCGAACAGCTTCAGAGTTTTAGCCTTTATATCAAAGCTCTCAAGCTACGGTCATACTTTGATACCTAGAAAAGGAGCTGGAGAAAAATCTTAATTCTCTTCCTTCCTAACTGCTTGTAATAACTTACTAAGTCATACATAGTGGTGTAATGGTTTATTTGGAAGTGCTTGTGCTCATTGGAAGAATACCCATAGCCAATAGCAATTACACTTAGACAGTGTAGTACAAAAATGCATGTAGTTAGGCCAGTATGTATTAATAATTGAGGAGCAGATACTTTGTAAAGTTAATAGTTCTTAATTGTCTATTCAAGACCAGACTGCCCTAAAATGCTTTGTTATTATAACAAAGGGTAACTTACAATATACTGTTGCTGGGCAAATCCATTTTTCTCTTAGGTCGTGTGGAATTTTCAGCTAAGCTCAGTCGAAAAGGGAAACCTGAAGGTAGTTATGGCAGATAATGTCATTTTCCCTGCTACTTGGAACATCTCAGAACTGGGACCTTGTGAGCCCTGGCTCCACTTTGACGGCAGAATACACGCAGGAGCCCAGCTTTAGGGCCTGCCTTTTTAGTTAAAAGGAACCCAGTTATCCATGGCTCAGGGATATCCTGGGAAGCTGCCACAGTGAAAGTAGAATGGCAGTAGCAGAGAACGGCTGCGTTGGTCAGTGGTCCCTAACTGGATCAGTTTGCTATAAGGCCGCTTCATGTCTTCCTGTGCAACCCATGCTTCAAAGTGCCTTCTCTTTCTCTTCTTACTTCTTTTGCCACCGTGTCCTCAAGCATCTTTAGCCTGTGCTTTTATTGCCATACAGGTGCTCCCTTCTCTGGCGAGTAAGCCTCCTCCAGTAGGATAGATGCTCACAGTGTCCAGGAATGGGCTGGAGCTAGCTAACTATTTAAGAGGAGACATTTGCTTTCTCTTGAGAAAGGCTTGCCCAGCAAAACCATGCATAGACATAAACATAAATATAAAATATAATCTCCATATATATCATACATAAAAATCTCTTTACATACAAGTTATTTCCTATGCGTCATTCCTGCTTATAAAATTAAGAGGTATTTGCTGCAATCACCCATTTCATAGGAATATACAATTATGTTGGGTTAATCTGGATTCAAGATGCATTTAGTCAACTTCTTTTGTAAGTTGTTGAAACTGATTGAATTACTACGTGGCTTTTACATCATGGAATAGTTTATATGTATCAGTATGCAGGTTAAAATCTAAATGTAAAATCTAAATGTTGCAAACTGGTTACCATGATTACTCCATGACCAATACTGTACTTCGTTTTTATATCAGATTCATTTTAGTTACTATTCATGTTTAAGCTAGAAGATTTCCTTTACTTAAGATACAGAAATAGCAATTACAGTTATTAAGTATTGCAGCATTAGAGTTGCCACCAACAACGTAGGATATAGCTTACCTTGCTGTTGAAATCAGGGGTCTCCTTGCCACAAAAGCACAAATTTGTGTTCAGGGTATAAACATTTAGTACAATTTTCAACTCTTTTTGTACGTTATGCGAACGTAGCAAAAGACAGTACTGTATTCTGATGACAAATTATGTGCTTCTGTCCAAATGGATTTTAAACGCTATCTCCTTTATATGTATCTCTCCACTTGTTTGGTATCGGGGTTTTGCCCCTACTAAAGTGGAGGTCACAGCCATAAATTATTTTTAAGTGTTTTTTTCCAAGCCTATTTGTAAATTTAAGAATGGATTTTCTAAGTACTAAATTTCCACTTTTAAGGAGAACAATTCAATAACGAATTGGGGGTGGTGGTGGTGGAAGATAATGCCAATCAATTTCTCTCACTACATTTCTCATGAAACAGTGCCCAAGATGAGACTAGAATATTCCTAGCACATCTGGATGTTTGTTTCAAAAACATCATGCTATAGACATTTCCTCATAGACATTATCAGTTGTCTTGTGTTTCTACTGTAAGGAAGTTTGTATTGGCCCAATGTATAGCTATGATGGCTTGTGACTTTTAAAAAGTGAATATTCACATTTTCAGTCTTTGGTAAGAGTCCTGTGAACTCAACTGACAGTCGTGACCGCTTGGGTTTTCGCGTCTTCACCCTCTGCCCCTTCGGCACTTGCATCCACTTGGTTCATTTTACCAAGAGTTTTCAAATTTTCCAGGGTGGATTTAAAAGTGTCTTTCCAGCTTTTCTCCAAGACCCACCCTTCACTCTCGCATTCAGGATCTTCTGGATTAGTGATGCTCTCCAGAGAGGTATGCAACAGCCGCAATCCTATCATAATCGCCATCTAGACAAGACACAGAACAAGGTGTAAGTCAACTTGGCTCACAGTTTATCAGTACGCTTGCAGACATTTCCGTGGTCACGTGGCAGGCATGACTAGATGCTGAAGCACATGGAATGCTGTAACCTTTCCTGTCATAGTGGTACCAATTTATCTATTTGCTTTGGAATTGCTCGGTTGGCAGGAGCCTGGGACAGACGGGAGCTCACTCCATAATGCAGCACTCGGGTTTTGAACTGCTGATCTGCTGACCTTTACCTGGTGAATAATCTAAGATTTGTCCCAGTTTTGTAATGGAAACTGCTGTACTGTATTTCTGTATTTCTTTTCTCCACCCTCCCCAGCCAAGGCAAACAGGAAACAGGCAATGAAGGGGGTGGGGAGGTATGCAGATTGACTCATTGGCTTCAGCCTGAATGGAAAACCCCAACTACATGTTATGGGGCAGAGCATTAAACCACAGCAACCAGCTGTGAGCTCAATTTAAGAAATACGCCTGGCAAACATGCTATGAATTTTTGGAATATTTATTTATAATTGTTCTGCACTGTACACAAGATATTGGTGCATAGATTGAAGAAGTGGTATTTCAAACACAAAAGGTTGCTGATTGATTGATTGACTGATTGATTAATTTAGTAATCTGATAAATCACTTTCTTCTAAGTTTCTAAAATATTTAATTCAGTTGCATTTAAGTTGAAATGTGGGCATTTAAACTGGCACCTAAATTTATAGTAAAAATCTCATTCATCATTTTACTCTTTCTGTTTGCCCCTGTTGTGAGGTTTGGGGAAAAGGAAATAGCTGCAAGAATTTTTGAAAATCCAGTTTCTTACTTATCCAACCAAAAACTGTTATTTGGATTTATCTCTTTCTATCTTCCCTAGATGATAATCTTTTCATCTGACAGCAACATTCTTTCCCTAACTTATTACTGGAGTATCACTGCTGTCCAAGAAGGCTGATTAAAGAAACCCCAACCTTTAGTTAAACCCTAATTAAAATGTCCATTTACATTAAAAACAGCCCAACTTACTTAATAACTTAATTGAATGTAATACACCATTGTCTGTCTTGTCAACTTACACATGCTACTTACAACAAGAGAAAGCAGTCAAAGTTTAAGCAACATAGCCATAAAATACTGGATGCAGAAGTCAGCTACTGTTACCCAACACTGAAAAAGACAGCTTAGCTTTCTGCAAAACAACAACATGGCATTACCAAACTTTTACTGGACTTCAAAAAAGAAAACCTTGCTGAAGTGGGAACCAGTCTGATCTCTGTATCACTTAGAAACAGTAGCACGTCGTCTGCAAAATGTCTTACATGGCTGTAAGACTTACTGCAAGAATCGGGGTTCGTTTTTAAAGGCAAGAAAATAAGAGCCCTGGTGGCACAGTGGTTAAATTGTTTTTGACGTTGTTCAGTCGCACAGTCAATTCTGACTCTTTGCAACCCTATGGACCATTGTCCTCCAGGCACCCCTGTCCTCCACCATCCTCCTCAACCCACCCAGCTCTGTGCCCATTGTGTCTACAATGCCATCTAGCCATCTCATCATTGGCCGTCCTCTTCTTCTTTTGCCCTTTCATAGCATCAAGGCTTTCTCAAGTGAATCCTCTCTTCTCATTTTATATCCAAAGTATTTCATCTTCATCTTTACTATTTGACCTTCTCATGAGCAGTCAGGGTTGATTTCTTCTACGATTGACCTATTTGATCTCCTCGCTGCTCACGGGACTCTCAAAACTCTCCTCCAACACCACATTTCAAAGGCATCTATTCTTATGTGCTCAGCTTTCCATTTAATGGTCCAGCTCTCACAACCATACATCACCACCGGGAATACGATTGCTTTGACTATACGAATTTTTGTTTGCAATGTGATGTCTCTACTTTTCACTATGTTCCCCAGGTTTCTCATCCCTGGTCTCTCAAGAATCAGTTGCCTTTTTATTTCATGGCTGCAGTCCCCATCTGCAGTGATCTTAGATCCTAAGAAAGTAAAGTCTGTCACTGCTTCTACTTCTTCCCCATCTATTTTCCAGGAACTGATAGGGCCTGTTGCCATTATCTTGGTTTTCTTGATATTGAGTCTCAAACCAACTTTTGCACTCGCTTCTTTCAACCTAAGCAGCAGCTTCTTTAGGTCTTCCTCACTTTCTGCCATAAGGGTGGTATCATCTGCATATCTCAAATTGTTGATGTTTCTCCCAGCAATTTTTATCCCTTATTGTGATTCCTCCATCCCTGCATTGCGCATTATGTGCTCTGTGTATAAGTTGAATAAGCAAGGTGATAAAATGCAGCCTTGTCTTACTCCTTTTCCTATTCCAAACCACTCCGTCATTCCATATTCTGTCCTAACTGTTGCTAACTCATATACAGATTTCTCATGAGGCATATAAGGTGTTCTGGTATTCCCATCTCTTTAATTAAACTGCTGTATTGTGGCAAAAATGTTGTAAGTTCAATCTTCATGGGGAAACAAGGTTGACTCAGCCTTCCATCCTGAGTATGTTGGGGGTAAAATGCTAATTAACGTGTGAATTGTCCAGAGAGTGCACTAAGCAGTATGGGCAATTGCTCTCGCCCTTTCTACTAAATCCAGGAACAAGTTGGCATCCAGAAATGTGACAATGTAAACTATGTTGATGGGTTGAAGCCTTTTAGAGCAAGGACTGAATGAGAATCAGAGACTGGAAAAATTACCTTTCTAAACTAGAAGAGATCAACCCTGACTGCTCATTAGAAGGCCAAATAGTAAAGCTAAAGTACTTTGGACATCAAATGAGAAGAGAGGATTCACTTGAGAAAGCCTTGATGCTGGGAAAGGTGGAGTGCAAAAGAAGAAGGGGGCGGCCAAAAATTAGATGGCTAGATGGTATTGTAGACACAACGAGTACAAAGCTAGGTGGGCTGAGGAAGATGGTGGAGGACAGAGGTGCCTGGAGGACAATGGTCCATAGGGTCAAAAAGGGTCGGAATCGACTGATAAGAAAGTTCGGTTTCACTTACCAGTGATAACTTTCGTTCTTCGAGTATATAGTTTGTGAATACACACTATTGGGGTTATGCGCCTGCGCAGAACGGCCGATCGGAGGCTTGAAAAGCTATTGGTCAAAAGTTTTGGCGGTAAGACCGGCCACCGTACCGCCCACCCTGAGGCGCCCGCGCGCCATTTTACCTCAGTTCCATACTTAAGCCAAGCACAGGAGAAACCAATAGATCTCATCCGTGCAACTCAAGAGGGGAGGCAGGGTGGGTAGTGTGTATTCACAAACTATATACTCGAAGAACGAAAGTTATCACTGGTAAGTGAAACCGAACTTTCTCCTTCGTATAGTTTGTGAATCCCCACTATTGGGAGATTAGCAAGCTCACACTCACTTGGTCGGTGGGCAGTCGGATGAGATGATCCCACGATGAGTATGATGGTCAGGTTGAGCTGTCAAGGGCGATGGGTCCGGAGCCCCCTGGTGAGGACGACACGGCCAAGCCTGGCGTCCGCAGTGGCTCTGGTGTCCACTCTGTAATGCTGGACAAATGTAGAAGGTCTGGACCAGGTGGCCGCCTTACATATATCCTCCAGCGGTGTGCCCTCCAGGAAAGCAGTGGATGTGGCAACCGCCCTGGTGGAATGTGCCCTGACGTGCGGTGGAGGTGGCAGCAAAGCTGACTCGTAGGCCAGGTAGATGGTAGACGTGATCCATTTGGAGAACCTCTGGGCAGAAATGGGTTCGCCCTTGGACTTTCCTCCATAAGCCACAAACAGGCGTTGCGACTTCCTGAACTCCCTTGTCCTGCTGGTGTAAAACAATAAAGCCCGTTTCACATCCAGCGTGTGCCAAGTCCTTTCTTGGGTGTTGGAGGGGTTCTGGAAGAAGGTTGGCAAGGAGATAGTCTGTGCCATATGAAACTGGGAAACCACCTTGGGCAGGAAGGTGATATCCGCTTGGAGAACCACACGGTCATTGAAAAACTGAAGAAAAGGTGCGTCCGCCCGCAGAGCAACCAGTTCACCAGCTCGTCGAGCAGACGTGATAGCCACTAGGAACGCCGTCTTCCACGTGAGGAGACGGACATCCGCGGTAGCCATGGGCTCGAAAGGAGCCCTGGTGAGCGCGTTGAGAACGGCAGACAGTGACCATTGAGCCGTCGGAGTCCTGACCGGAGGGAAGGCATTTCGTAGTCTTTTGAGGAAACGCTTCACTGTTTGGTCTCGGAAGGCACCAGAAGCGGGCGAACCAGTCGGAGAGTGAGCCACCACCGCTGCAAGGTGTACTCGGATGGAGGTGATGCTGAGGCCAGACTCCGCCAGGTGGAGGAGGTAGGTCAAGACATCCTGTAGTCCCACCTGTGAAGGGGACGTCTGTTGGGATGCCAGGAAGGCACAAAAACGATTGTATTTGGAAGCGTAGGACTTCCTAGTGGAAGGGCGCCTCGCTAGTTCCAGGATCCTGGACAGTCTGGGGTTATCCTCCACGCGGTGAGGTGGAGGCTGGGTAGGTCCGAATGGTGAAGCTGGTCGTGCTCCATTTGGAGAAGCGTCGGTGACTCCGGCAGTGTGCGATACTGTGACGACATGCGTAACAGCAGCGGAAACCAGGGTTGGCGAGGCCATGCTGGGGCCACAAGGATTGCGCTGGTCCTGTGTTGGTACATTCTGGTGAGAACCTTCTGGACCAGAGGAAACGGAGGAAAAGCGTAGCAATAGTCCTGATCCCACCGTTTCATGAAGGCATCGCCCTCGGAGTTCATTCCGATGCCTGCCCTGGAGCAGTACCTGTGGCATTTCTTGTTGGACTCCGATGCAAAGAGGTCGATGCTCGGCGTCCCCCAGGCCTCGCAAAGCGACTGAAATACCTCGTCGTCCAGTTCCCATTCGTGGGTCGTCGAGGTGAGGCGGCTGAGATGGTCGGCCAAGACATTCAGTTTGCCCTGAATGTGCACTCCAATCGGGAAAATGTGCCTTTCCAGGCACCATTCCCAGAGCTGCACAGCGAGGTAAAGAAGGGTGGTGGATCGCGTTCCTCCCTGCTTGTTCAGATACGCCACCGCCGTGGTATTGTCCGAGGCCACTTGGACCGCCTTGCCGGTGAGTAGGATCTCGAAGGAACGTAGGGCCTTCCAAATGGCCAGGAGTTCCAAGTAATTGATATGGTGCACCATCTCCTGAGGTGACCAAGGGTTGTTGACCGTGAGAGTCCCGCAGGCGGCCCCCCAGCCGAGGTTGCTTGCATCGGTCAATATCTGCAACGAGGGTTGCGGGGGGTAAAAGCTCTTCCCCGTTGCCACGTTGAGTGGTATTGTCCACCACAGCAGTTGGTCCCTCAGCTCCGGAGACGGAGTTAACCGTTTGGACTGGCTCTCCCGGAGCGCATCGAATTCGTGAAGGAGCCACGACTGCAGGGACCGGAACTTCAACTTGGTGTGGGGGATCACCGCCGTCGTTGAGGCCATGAGGCCTAGAAGTCTCTGAGCCTTTTTCGCCCGGGTGCACGGTCTGCTGCGAAGGTCGCTGACCCCTTGCGCGATGTCCTGCAAGCGTTTCTGGGGTGCAAAGGCTCTGGTGGCAAGCGAGTCGAGTACCGCTCCAATGTACTCGACGCGTTGAGAGGGAATCAACTTCGATTTGGTGAAGTTGATCCTGAGGCCGAGACTCTCCATGAGGTGGACCGTGAATTGCGTGTCCCGAATGGCCGACGAGCTGGTGGGGGGTACAATCAGCCAGTCGTCGATGTACGGGAAGACCCTGATTCCCCGCTGACGAAGGAAGGCAGCCACTGGAGCCATGCACTTGGTGAAGACCCGTGGCGCCGTGGCCAGACCGAACGGTAGACACCGGTACTGGTACACGGAATCGTCGATGCGGAATCGAAGGAACCTTCGGTGGTCCTCGAGGATGGAGACATGGAAGTAAGCGTCCTTGAGGTCTATGACTGTGAACCAGTCCCCCTTGTTGATGAGGGGAAGGACGGTCTGTAGGGTCACCATCCGGAACTTCCTGGTATGGATGCACTTGTTGAGGCGACGTAGGTCCAGAATTGGGCGAAGTCCTCCGTCCTTCTTCTGAACCACGAAGTACCTCGAGTAGAAGCCGTTGTCCCAGTCGGGCGGCGTCACCCGCTCGATGGCTCCCTTGGACAGAAGAGTTGATATTTCTTCCTCCAAATGGGGGGAACGAGGTGGTGAAACAATGTCTTCCTACCCGAGGCGCCCGCACAAACTCGATGGCGTAGCCAGAGGACAAGATCTTTAAGACCCACCGGTCGTCCGTGATGCCTGACCATACCTGGAGGAAGTTCCGGAGGGGGAGGTACATGATGTGGAGCGAGAGAGACTCGGCCATCGCAGCTTCAAACACGGGACTTGGACTTCGCGTCGGAACGCTTTCCCTGCCCGTAGGGCTGGTAACGGGGCTTGTGCTGGCGCCGTTGCTTGTAGGAGCCAGACCTGGGCTGTTCCGATGGGCCACCTTGTTGCTGCAGGTTCCCCTGATACCGCCGCGTGAAAGGTTGGAACCTCGGCCTGGCAGGCAGAGCTGGCGTGGTGAGCCCCAGGAACTTGGCCGTGGAGTTCGTCTGCCGCATTTCGTTCAGGACCTTGTCCGTGTCCTGTCCGAACAGGCCCTGTCCGTCGAAGGGAAACTCCTTGATGAGCTTCTTCATAGCATCATCGAGGGAGGTGCCCCTAAGCCAGGCGTGACGACGGAGCAAGATAGCGGAAGCCATGTCCTTAGCCGCATAGTCGTTGATGTGCCTGGCCGTTCTCATTTGCTGCTCCGACAGGAAGTCTCCTTCGGATGCCAGCGCGTCGATCCGTTTCTGGACGTCGGCGGGTAACGTCGCTGTCTCGGCTTTCACCCGCTCCCAGAGGTGGGACTGGTAAAGGCCCATGGCAGCCGAGTAGTTGGCGGCGCGGAGGAAGAGGGAACCGGTGGCGTAGAACTTACGGCCCACCACGTCCAGCTTCTTCCCCTCCGGGGTCGAAGGCACCGGGAAGCCACTGGTGGCCGTCCTGTGTTGAAAAGCCTTGACCACCAGCGAATTTGGCAAGGGGTGAGCTTGTAGGAACTTGACGTTCTCGTCCAGGACTCTGTACATGCCGTCGAGCCTGGACGAAACGGAGTGCGCTGACACTGGTTTCCTCCATGTCGCCTTCGCCGACGTCAACATGGACGGAAGCATGGTGATATGAACCGGCCGAACCGCTCGTCTGTCCAGTTTGGCGGTCATTTGGTCCTCACCTTCCAGTGGGGGCTGGTCCACTTTCAGGTTCAGGGCGGTCCCCAGGCGCGTCAGCATAGCCGTAAGCGAGCGTTGATCCTCACCACGCGGTGGGTCAACCGCGCCGGTGGCTTGGTCTGGTGTCCTTTCGGCGTCAACGTCTCCCTCATCCTCCTCCGAGGACGCGCTGGAGTCATCGGAGGACGAGGGAGGAACTCTTACATCCACGTCGGGACCTGGGCGGGCCGGCGGGATGGGAGTCCACCGCATCAATGTCTGGACCACACCGAGACGATATGGGTGGGCCAGCGGAGCGGACACTCGACCCTCGGGAGGTCGGAGGGGCCACAGCAGGGCCAACATCCCTGGGGCTTGCGGTGGTCGGTACCGGAGCCACAGAGGCCGCAGGCATGGAGGTCTTGAACTGGTTGGCAAATGTCTGAGCCATGACCTCAAACATTCCCCTGAGGAACTCCATCTGGGATGGATCCGGCACCGGCGGGAGCGACGAAACGGTGGCCGACGAAACGGTGGCTGGTAGAATCGGCGACGAAACGGTAGCCGGCATGGTGATTGCCGCGTCGTCGAGCATTGGAGTCCTGGGCCTTGGGGAGACGGAAGCCTGCCTCGTAGGCAAACGGGCCCTCCCACGAGGGGGAGACGGGAGAACCTGAAGTGGGCGAGCTGGAGCCCCAGCCCTGCATCCTTTTTCAGGAGATCCCGAGGAGGACCGACCTCCCCAGATGGAGGACCCGGGCGACGGACATCTCGCGACCGAGAATGGAGGCAAAGGTCCCGGCGAGACAGGCGGGCGCGGAGTAGGCGGGAGCGATCGCCTCTTCTCCAACCCGCGTTTCTTTTTCTTCTCCCCGTCCTTGTCCTTCTTCTTCTTCTTCCTAATAGAGAGCGTGGAAGAAGAAGCTGGAGGAGGCTGGGAGGCACCAGCAGAGGTAGAGGCTGCCGCGGCGGGAGCCAAAGCGAGCTCCATTAGGTGGGCCTTGAGCCGGTTGCTCCGATTCTGCACTGCAAGACGGGTGAACTTCCTGCAGTGAGGACAGGACTGGCCCTGGTGAGATTCACCCAGGCAGAAAAGGCAAAGGCTATAGCCGTCAGAAGCGGGGAACTTCTTGTGGCAAGCCGAGCACTGCTTGAAAGCTGCAGCCATCAATGAAAAAATTCTTCCAGTGGAAGGATCCAGAAGACGGGCACCCCGAAGGGCGGGCCAGCCGCCACCCCCTTGAGGGGGGAAACGGTGACCGCAACGAACAGGCAACTGAGTCCACCAGAAGGAAGAAACAGCGCCGGGGTGGCGATCCTGCCCGAGGGACAAGATCGCCGGAAAAAATTGTTTGAAATCGGTAAGGCTTTCCCTAGGAGGGCGAGCAAAAAATTGAGAAGCTCTCAACGATCGTCCTGCTGCTATGGCGGAAAGAAGAGAACTGAGGTAAAATGGCGCGCGGGCGCCTCAGGGTGGGCGGTACGGTGGGCGGTCTTACCGCCAAAACTTTTGACCAATAGCTTTTCAAGCCTCCAATCGGCCGTTCTGCGCAGGCACATAACCCCAATAGTGGGGATTCACAAACTATACGAAGGAGAACTGCTCTCTCCCTCTCTCTCTAAAAAGCTAACATCAATACAGTAATGCTTCTGGACAAAAGAATCATTTCAGGGGAGAGGGCCATCCTGCCCTCCCAGACCCACCAGCAAAGAGGTACTGCAGTAGAGTCTTTGACAGAGACCAACTTTGATCTTTCTCTGTTTATCTGAGGACATATTTTCCCTGTTATCCCCCTGATATGAGCTATGTAGCAACAGGGATGGTGTTTAAGGGAAGGCACCTTCTTCTGCATGGCAGAGAAAAGTTCGGTTTCACTTACCAGTGATAACTTTCGTTCTTCGAGTATATAGTTTGTGAATACACACTCATGGGTTATGCGCCTGCGCAGAACGGAGATCGGAGGCTTGAAAAGCTATTGGTCTAAAGTTTTGGCGGTAAGACCGCCCACCGTACCGCCCACCCTGAGGCGCCCGCGCGCCATTTTACCTCAGTTCCATACTTAAGCCAAGCACAGGATAAACCAATCGATCTCATCCGTGCAGCTCAAGAGGGGAGGCAGGGTGGGTAGTGTGTATTCACAAACTATATACTCGAAGAACGAAAGTTATCACTGGTAAGTGAAACCGAACTTTCTCCGTCGTATAGTTTGTGAATCCCCACTCATGGGAGATTAGCAAGCTCACACTCACTTGGTCGGTGGGCAGTCGGATGAGATGATCCCACAATGAGATGAAGATGCAGTAGGTTGACCCGTCAGGGGCGTTGAGTCCGGAGCCCTCTGGTGAGGACGACACGGCCAAGCCTGGCGTCCGCAGTGGCTCTGGTGTCCACCCTGTAGTGTTGGACAAATGTAGAAGGTCTGGACCATGTGGCAGCCTTACAAATGTCCTCAAGCGGTGTGCCCTCCAGGAAGGCAGTGGATGTGGCAACCGCCCTGGTGGAATGCGCCCTGACATGCGGTGGAGGTGGCAGTGAGGCAGACTCGTAGGCCAGGTAGATGGTGGAGGTGATCCATTTGGAGAACCTTTGGGCAGAAATGGGTTCACCCTTGGACTTTCCCCCATAAGCCACAAAGAGGCGTTGTGACTTCCTGAACTCTCTTGTCCTGCTGGTGTAAAACAATAAGGCTCGTTTCACATCCAGCGTGTGCCAGGTCCTTTCTTGGGCGTTAGAGGGGTTCCGGAAGAAAGCTGGCAAGGAGATAGTCTGTGCCATGTGAAACTTGGAGACCACCTTGGGCAGGAAGGTGATGTCCGCTTGGAGAACGACACGGTCGTTGAAGAATTGGAGAAATGTTGCGTCTACCCTCAGGGCAACCAGTTCTCCAGCTCGTCGTGCTGACGTGATAGCCACAAGAAAAGCCGTCTTCCATGTGAGGAGGCGAACATCGCTGGTGGCCATGGGCTCGAAAGGGGTCCTGGTGAGCGCGTTGAGCACGGTAGACAGTGACCATTGAGCCGTAGGAGTCCTGACCGGAGGGAAAGCGTTCCGTAGACCCTTGAGAAAACGCTTCACCGTGTGGTCATGGAAAGCCCCAGAAGCGGGCGAACCAGCCGGGGAGTGCGCCACCACTGCTGCGAGGTGCACTCGGATGGAGGTGATGCTAAGGCCAGACTCCGCCAAGTGGAGGAGGTAGCTTAAAACGTCCTGCAGTCCCGCCTGTGGGGGAGCCATGTGCTGGGAAGCCAGGAAAGCACAAAAACGCCTGTATTTGGAAGCGTAGGACTTCCTTGTGGAAGGGCGCCGTGCTAGTTCAAGGATCCTGGACAGTCTGGGATTATCCTCCATGCGGTGAGGTGGAGGCTGGGCAGGTCCGAATGGTGCAGCTGGCCGTGCTCCATTTGGAGAAGCGTCGGTGACTCCGGCAGTGTGCGAAACTGTGACGACATGCGCAACAGTAGCGGAAACCAGGGTTGGCGCGGCCATGCCGGCGCCACCAGAATTGCATTGGTTCTGTGTTGGTACATCCTGGTGAGAACTTTCTGGACCAGAGGAAACGGAGGAAAGGCATAGAGATAGTCCTGATCCCACCGTTTCATGAAGGCATCGCCCTCGGAGTTCAGTCCGATGCCTGCTCTGGAGCAGTACCTGCTGAGCTTCCTGTTGGACTCCGACGCAAAGAAGTCGATGTTCGGCGTTCCCCAGGCCTCGCAAAGCGACTGGAATACCCCGTCGTCCAGCTCCCATTCGTGGGTCGTCGAGGTGAGACGGCTCAGGTGGTCTGCCAAAACATTCAGTGTGCCCTGAATGTGCACTCCAATTGGGAAAATGTGCCTCTCCAGGCACCATTCCCACAACTGCACTGCAAGGTACAGGAGGGTGGTGGACCGTGTTCCTCCCTGCTTGTTGAGGTACGCCACCGCCGTGGTATTGTCCGAGGCCACTTGTATCGCCTTGCCGGTGAGCAGAGTCTCGAAGGAACGCAGGGCCTTCCAAATGGCCAGCAGTTCCAAGTAATTTATGTGGTGCACCGTTTCGTGTGGTGTCCAGGTGTCGTTGACCGTGAGAGTCCCGCAAGCAGCGCCCCAGCCGAGGTTGCTTGTGTCGGTCAGTATCTGCAACGAGGGTTGCGGGGGGTAGAAGCTCTTCCCCATGGCCACGTTGAGTGGTGTTGAGCACCACAGCAGCTGGTCCCTCAGTTCTGGAGACGGGGTCAACCGTTTGGACTGGCTCTCCCGAAGTGCGTCGAACTCGTGAAGGAGCCACGATTGCAGGGACCTGAATTTCAACGGCGTGGGGAATCACTGCCGTCGTTGAGGCCATCAGGCCTAGAAGTCTCTGAGCCTTCTTCGCTCAGATGCACGGTTTGGTGCGAAGTTTGCTCACCCCCTGCGCAATGTCCTGTAAGCATTTCTGGGGGGCGTAGGCTCTGGTAGCAAGCGAGTCGAGTACCGCTCCGATGTACTCGACGCGTTGAGAAGGAGTCAACTTCGATTTGGTGAAGTTGATCCTGAGGCCGAGACTCTCCATGAGGTGGACCGTGTATTGTGTGTCCCGAACGGCTGACGATTTGGTGGGGGAGACGATCAACCAGTCGTCGATGTACGGGAAGACCCTGATGCTCCGTTGGCGGAGGAATGCAGCCACCGGAGCCATGCATTTGGTGAAGACCCGCGGTGCCGTGGCCAGACCGAACGGTAGGCACCGGTACTGGTACACGGAATTGTCGATGCGGAAGCGTAGGAACCGTCTGTGTTCCTCGAGGATGGAGACGTGGAAGTAAGCATCCTTGAGGTCTATGACTGTGAACCAGTCCCCTATGTTGATGAGGGGGAGGACGGTCTGCAGGGTCACCATCCGGAACTTCCTGGTGTGGATGCATTTGTTCAGGCGGCGCAGGTCCAGGATCAGGCGAAGGCCTCCGTCCTTCTTCTGGACCACGAAGTACCTCGAGTAGAAACCATTGTCCCAGTCGGATGGTGTTACCCGCTCGATGGCTCCCTTGGAGAGAAGGGTTGATATTTCTTCCTCCAAATGGGGGGACGAGGTGGTGAGACGATGTCTTCCTACCCGCGGTACCCGCACGAACTCGATGGCGTAGCCAGAGGACAAGATCTTTAAGACCCACTGGTCGTCCGTGATGCCTGACCATACCTGGAGGAAGTTCCGGAGGGGGAGGTACGGGATGTGGAGCGAGAGAGACTCGGCCGTCGCAGCTTCAAACGCGAGACTTGGGCCTCGCGCCAGAACGCTTGTCCTGTCCGTAGGGTCGGTAGCGGGGTTTGTGCTGACGCCGCTGTTTGTAGGAGCTGGATCTAGGCTGCTCCGTCGGCCCTTGCTGCTGCGGGTTGCCGTGGAATCGCCGTGTGAAAGGCTGGAACCTCGGCCTGGCAGGCGGAGCCGGCGTGGTGAGCCCCAGGAACTTGGCCGTGGAATTGGTCTGGCGCATCTCATTCAGGACCTTGTCGGTGTCCTGACCGAAGAGGCCCTGCCCGTCGAAGGGAAACTCCTCGATGAGCTTTTTCATAGCATCATCGAGGGAGGTGTCCCTGAGCCAAGCATGGCGACGGAGGTAGATTGCGGAGGCCATGTCCTTCGCCACATAGTCATTGATATGCCGGGCAGTGCGCATCAGCTGCTCAGCGACGAAGTCCCCCTTGGTGGCCAGCGCATCGATCCGCTTCTGGGCGTCGGCGGGCAGTTTCGCCGTCTCAATCTTCACCTGCTCCCAGAGGTGAGATTGATACAGGCCCATGGCGGCCGAGTAGTTGGCGGCGCGGAAGAATAGGGAGCCGGTGGCGTAGAACTTACGTCCCACCGCGTCCAGTTTCTTTCCCTCCGGCGTCGATGGGACCGGGAACCCGCTGGTGGCCGTCCTATGCTGGAAGGCCTTGACCACCAGGGAATTCGGCAGGGGGTGTGCCTGCAGGAACTCGACGTTCTCGTCCAGGACTCGGTACATGCTGTCGAGCCTGGACGAAACGGAGTGCGCCGCCAATGGTTTTCTCCATGTCGCCCTCGCCGAAGTCATCATGGAAGGGAGCATGGTAATGTGGACCGGCCGTACAGCACGTCTGTCGAGCTTCGCGGTCATCTGATCCTCACCCTCCAGCGGCGGTTGATCGACTTTGAGGTTGAGTGCGGTGCCCAGCCTTGTGAGCATGGCGGTCAGCGAGCGTTGGTCCTCACCACGCGGTGGGTCCACCGCGCCGATATTCTGCTCCAGCGTGCGCTCGGCGTCGACGTCTCCCTCGTCCTCCTCCGATGACGAGCTGGACTCATTGGAGGACGAGGGAGGAACTCTTTCATCCACGTCGGGACCGCGCCAGTACGGCCTGGGCGGGCCGGCGGGATGGGAGTCCACCGCATCAACGTCCGGACCACACCATGACGGTTTGGGTGGGCCGGCGGAGCGGACACTCGACCCACGGGAGGTCGGTGGGGCCACGGCAGGGCCGGCATGCCCGGGGCTTGCGGTGGTCGGAACCGGAGCCGCAGAGGCCGCAGGCATGGAGGTCTGGAACTTGGTCGCAAACGACGCCATGACCTGGAACATTTCTCGAACGAGTGCCATCTGGGATGCGTCCGAGTCCGCTGACGGTAGAGCCACGGTGGCCGGCGGGATGGTGGCCGACGAAACGGTGGGCGTCGAAACGGTGGCCGGCGTCGGCGTCAGCGAAACGGTCGTCGGAACGGTGACGACCGCGTCATCTGTCGGCGTCCTGGGCCTTGGGGAGACGGAGGCCTGCCTCGAGGGCGAACGGTTTCTTCCCCGAGGAGGAGAGGGGAGCACCTGAAGTGGGCGAGCTGGAGCCCCAGCCCTGCGTCCTTTATCAGGTGACCCGGAAGACGACCGTCCTCCCCAGATGGAGGACCCCGGAGAAGGACATCGGGCAGTCGAGAACGGCGGCGAAGGCCCGGGAGAGGCGGGTGTGCGCGGGGTGGGAGGAAGCGACCGTCTCTTCTCCGACCCACGCTTGCGCTTCTTCTCACCGTTCCTGTCCTTCTTTTTCTTCTTCCTAATCGGAAGCATGGAGGAAGAAGCCAGCGGTGGCTGGGAAGCAGCGGCAGACGTGGGAACAGACGCGGCGGGAGCCAGAGCGAGCTCCATCAGGTGAGCCTTGAGGCGATTGCTTCGGTTCTGCACCGCGAGGCGCGTAAACCTTTTGCAATGCGGGCAGGACTGGCTCTGATGCGACTCTCCCAAACAAAAGAGGCACAGGCTGTGGCCGTCGGAAGCCGGGAACTTCTTAAGGCAGGCCGTGCACTGCTTAAATGCTGCAGCCATCAACCGCGGAAAAAAATTCTTCCAGTGGAAGTTTCTGGAAGCAGATACCCCGAAGGGCGGACCAGCCGCCACCCCCTTGAGGGGGGAGACGGTGATCGATGCAAAAAAAAATTGGCTACTGAGTCCACTCGAAAGAAGAAACAGCGCCGGGGTGGCAATCCTGCCCCTGGGACAAGATTGCCAGCAAAAATTGTTGAAATTAGCTAAAGCTTTCCCTCAGAAGGGCGATAAAAATTGAGAAGCTCTCGACGATCGTCCTGCTGCTACGGCGGAAAGAAGAGAACTGAGGTAAAATGGCGCGCGGGCGCCTCAGGGTGGGCGGTACGGTGGGCGGTCTTACCGCCAAAACTTTAGACCAATAGCTTTTCAAGCCTCCGATCTCCGTTCTGCGCAGGCGCATAACCCATGAGTGGGGATTCACAAACTATACGAAGGAGAACAGTTCCACCACAAACACACACAAAAAACAAAAAAAAATCTAAACCAAATACAGGTATAGACAACACCTGGATTACCAGCAGACAATGCAAGCGTCCTTTCTAATCTCCCTTTTCTGGAGTGAGACCTATTATCTTGAATGGACTCTACACGCTTGCAGTCTCTATTTTAGGACTTGCTTTTAAAAACAGAACCTGATCATCTGGCCATGATTCTGGGGTTTTTGCATAACCTGAAACCTAGTTCCTGTTTGAGAGATTTTAGTGGTCTAATAAAAGTATTACCTCTTTTTAAAAATTGTACATAAGGACCACACAGCTTATTATTTTATTTTTTGTTAATATGCTGTGCCGTTATTACCAATGAGCACAGAAATACCCTCTGGTTCTCTCTAGTGGTCAATTCTGCTATTGCATTTTGTGGACAGCTATAAAAATGTTAAAATAATAATTCATTTAGGATTGATAAGAGAATGGCGCAAATACTGAAAAATCCCCACCTTAAAATCCTCCAGTTGTTCTCAAAAAATAACATTTGACAGTGCTTAGGTATTACTTCTCGAAAGTATCATTCTTTATACTGAAAACATAACTTTGTTTCACCCAAAAGTAACTCATAACATGTTACTATATTATTCATAGCTAATAAATTCCAAGGTCTGATGCAGCCATATAAAAGACATGTATTGTGAGACACTCATTTGACAATTGCTCTTCTCTGAAGTACTGTACTGTAATCCTTTTTCTTTGAAACTATAATGTTACAAGGTGCCTTTCAAGGAGATGTAAACAAGTTGCAGTATTTCAAATACTTGGTTATTGATAATATCATAGTCAGTGTAGTATAGCTACACTTAATAAGAAAAAGTTCCATAGTTTTTTCTCAACCTGATTTCCCTAGTGGGGTTTTGAGGGTAACTTCAGCATGAAGTTAGGAGAAAGGTGGAATGTAGATTTAAATTATTTTTGAATTTCTTTTCATTTTTAAATGCTCTTGTCTCCATGACGGAAGAGCTAATACCACTACTGGTGAGAATAAACTTGTTAGGCCATTACTACCTGATTCTTTCCCTTTGGTTGTCAGAGCCTCAAGGATGTTGTGGAAGTCTGCATTAGGAGGAACAGACAATGTCTGTGCGTTTGGCATGGTTGGGTGTTCAAAGCAATTAATTCCTGGGAGGACTTCTTGAATTTCAGGTTCTTGTCTTTTTGCTTCATTCTCATTGGTTCTTGCTTGAGGGACCCACCATTTGGGGCATCTCTTCCCAGAATGTTAGGTGATTCACCTTGTGGAAAAGATAGTTTCCGTCTCTTGAGGCTCTGAGGCTTGTGAGAGCTGCTCTTCATCCTTGACCAATGCACTCGATCTCCATCGATAACAGAAGGTCAGATTCGCATCTTCCTGCTGCAATGGCAGGGCTGGTGGTGCACTGCTGTGGGTACAATTCCAGGGAGGGGGTCACACCAGAAGCCATCTCTCTTCCCAGGCACAGGAAAAGAGGAGAACTGACCCTAATCGCCCCTTGGTTTGCAAGCTCCTGCTTCATCTTAGTTGTTTGAATTTGGCACCTGGCAGGCTCACTTGGGGTCACATGACAGCCGCAGCACTGCAGTGGCTTAGTGGTTAAGACGCTGAGTTTGGAGACTGGAAGGTTGGGGTTCAATACCCTACTGCTGCACGACAGATCTTGGGGACACGAAAGGAGCCTCATTCAGACGTCCCCTGAGCAGAGTTTCTCTGGCAAAAATCCTTTCAACCCAGAGTAATTTCTGACATGAAATTTATTTACAGTATTTACATGACAGCCACGGGCCAATCAGTGTTCCATGCAAGAGCCGAATGTCAGTCTCTGAGATTCAAATTATAAAGAAAGCATTCTGTGCTGCATTCTATGCCAGATGCTTTTTTTACAGTGCATTTTCAAGAATTGAAACATCTGTGGTCCTAAATAATAGATGGCATACCTGTAACCCAGGAAGGAGTTTATATATGAACAGGGACTTAAAAAGAGGTAGGACCAGTGGTGGGCATCAGCAGGTTCGCACCAGTTCACCAGAACCGGTAGCAGAAATTCTGGCTGGCCCCTCCCATCCAAGTTTTGAAATAAAGTAGTCCTAATTCGGGTGCAATGCAGGGCTTTTCCACTGGCCACGCCCACCATATCACATCCACAGTGTGGTAGTAAATTTTTTTGGAGCCCACCACTGGGTAGGACCACAATTCTGTGGCAATTGATGAAATGGAACAAGAGTTCAAAAGGAGTTGGGGACACAAGTGAAGAGAAGTATAAGTTTAACTTAAATCTAATAGCTGGTCCTAATTAGAGTAGTACTATTGTATCATTTGCAGAATGGGGAGTCAATGTTTACATAAATTCTATTGATTCAATGTGTCTCCTCTGATTGGGATTATCAAATAGATTCTGACAAGTGATACAATGTATTCAGTAAATAAAAATGATATCTATGGAGAAAAAGGCCATATTACTATACAATGGTACCTCGGATAAAGTCCGAATCAGATAAAGTCCATTTTGGATAAAGTCACGGTTTTCACGCACTCGTGATGCATCGCATGAAATCCAAAACCGCTAAAAAATGGACGTTATCTGAGGTATTTGGTATAGGAACCTTGGATAAAATCAATTTTTGGACGTTATCCGATGCATCGCCCATTTGATTCGGATAAAGTCCAAAATCGGATAAAGTCCAAACTTGTGGAACAGAGTTTGGACTTTATCCGCGGTTCTACTGTATTTGAACACAACACAAAACCAGATGACACATTTAAAATGGTGGCTTGCCACTCAAGATCAGCCATTTTAAGTTCATAGCCAAAATTATTTTATTTATTTAATATATAATTAATCTTCTATTGAGATATTTTATATGTATTTTCATTTCATGCTGTTGACATTTTTAAATAATGTCTTATACATGAATATCAATACAATCCTTCTGTAAACTGCAGCACTCTGACAGGAATAAATTAAATACTTCACAGGCCAATTGGATTTCCTGAGAGGACCATGCTCCATCTCACACGTCCTGACTGGCCTCTATCTGTCTCATCTGATTATCCTTTCTGATTTAAAGCTCCCAGCTTTAGATTTCAGGCACAAACAGGACCTACACTAGAATATATCCATGTCTCTTTGGTAGAATACCTCTCAGGAGAGAGCTCCCTATGTCAAAATTACAGTTCTAGTGGTGGGACAGGAAGGTAGTTTCCACATTCCTTGATGTGCTGGCATTCATCAACAGAGGGCCGGGAACTCTGAACCTTAATTTGTGGATGAGGAGGGTAGGGGATGATAGTGACACAGAATACTACAGGCAAAGGCTTTCCTTTCCCCCATCTATCTGCTAAAATGTGTAAGGTGGAAATTTTCTATCTTCATTTCAGCTAAATTGGTTGAGAGATTCTGTAGTTCCACAACATATCTTTTCTAAATCTTGTCTCTCTCCCTTACTCTGATCCCACTAAGGTTGTCATATTAAAAATTAAGTTTTCCGGTTCTTATATTATTGGAGCACAATGCAAACAAGCTTCTTTGCCTTAGGTCTCCAATCCTATAAGATCTAGAGAACTTATGATAGGGTTCTGACCTATTGCTTGTGAGGAACAACCCTTTATATTTGATTAGTCAGTAAGTAAAGTCATCTACATTTCAACAAAGGTTTGCAGAGAAGTTTTGCAATGTTGAGGACATGCTCTCTATTTGCTAAACAACTGGATCTGTTTGCAGCAGCACCTCTACTTTTTTTAAAATGCAAACAGTGCAGAGAAACCAGTTAACCCATAGCAATGAACACTGGCTGGGGGATAATGGGAGATCTAAGTTAATAAATGAAATTTTCAATGCTCTGACATTATCCTTTTGCCTTCAATCTTTCCCAGCATCAAAGCCTTCTCGAGTGAGTCCTCTCTTCTCATTTGGTGGACAAAGTACTTGAGCTTCATCTTCAGTATTTTCCCTTCCAAGGAGCATTCAGGGTTGATTTCCATCAGGGTCGACATATTTGATCTGCTTGCTGTCCAGGGTACTCTCAAAATTCTCCTCCAGCACCACATCTTGAAGGCGTCTTTTCTTCTGCACTCAGCCTTACTTATGGTCCAGCTCTCGCAACCATACATTACTACTGGGAATACCATTGCTTTGACTATGCGGACTTTTGTTGGCAGGGTGATGTTTCTACTTTTTATTATGTTCCCTAAGTTTCTCATAGCTTGCCTCCCAAGAATTAATTGTCTTTTTATTTCATGGCTACAGCCACCATCTGCAGTGATCTTGGAGCCTAAGAAGGTAAAGTCTGTCACTGCTTTCATTTCTTTCCTTCTATTTGCCAGGGAGTGATAAGGCTGGTTGCTATTATCTTGTTGTTGTTTTTTTGAGTCTCAGGCCAGGTTTTGGACTCTGTTCTTTCACCCTAATCAAGAGGTTCTTTAGGTCTTCTTTACTTTCTGCCATTGGAATAGTATCACCTGCATATCTCAGGTTGTTGATGTTTCTTCCAGCAATTTTAATTCCAGCTTGTGATTCATCAAGCCCTGCATTGTGCATTATGTACTCTGCATATAAGTTAAATAAGCAGGGTGACAATATGCAACCTTGTCATACAGTACTCCTTTTCCTATTCTAAACCAATCAGTTGTTCCATCTCCTGTCCTAACTGTTGCTTCTTGACTCCTGTACAGATTTCTCAGAAGACAGATGAGGTGGTCTGGTATTCCCATCACTTTAACTACTTGCCACAGTTTATTGTGGTCCACACAATCAAAGGCCTTCGTGTAGTCATTGAAACAGAAGTAGATGTTTTTCTGGTACTCCTTTGCTTTCTTGGCCTATGAGCCTTACAGAAACATTAACGTCCAGATTTTGAAGAAGTAACCACCTTAGTCTGCTCAAGCAGATCACACAAATAAACAAAACAAAACAAAATGGAGATAAAAAGATTGTGGCTCCTTATACGGCCAACTTTTCAGTCATCCTATATATAATATAAATGTGATTAAAGAATAGATTAAGGTAGCGGATGCAAGATGATTGATTGATTTAGCTGTATAATCAATACAAGTGTTTGTGTTTTATGCTCCTGGGATTAAAAAAACAACACCACACAATATACATAGAGTTCAGTCATTATAAAGAAGTAACTTTCTCTAGGTTTGGCTACTTTTAAAAATGAGTTTCTCAATGACCATTTCAGCACCTATACGAATTTCCCTTTTCCTATTTTTTTCCACTCTATGGCAAGACTTTTCTTTTGGTTAAAATGTGATCCAGACACTCTTAGGATAATGGTAACAAGTCCAAGAAATAAAAATAACGATCTCTGTTTGTTCTCTGAGTCCTAAAACACTCTCAAAAGTTGGTGAGGAGCGGGGGTGGGGGGTGGGGGGGGGAGAAGCAACTGGGAAAAGATTGTGGCACCTTATACACATCTCACTGGGACCAGGAAGAGAGCTTTCTCGGTATCTGCTCCAGCCCTAGGGAACCTCCTGCCACTTGAAGTGCCCCTCCAGGTAGAGTTGCACCCCTTCAGGAAGGCCTTAAAACGTGGCTATGCCAGCAGGTGTGGGGTACAACTGGTACCACAACCCAGCCCTGCTAGCTTATTTAACCCCGCCCGGGGCTCTTAATTATTCCTGCCCAGGTGCGCCTCTTTTTAAGGGGATTGGGGAGGTTTTATGGACGTTTTTAGAGAATCTTATAGTAATTGGTTTTAATTAGTATTGGTATGGGTTTTAACTGATGTTGTGAGCTGCCTTGGGTCACTTAGGTGAAAAAGGTGGTTATATAAATCCAATAAATAAATAAATAAATAATTTGTTTGATTTAATTTGCTTTTTTGGTAGAAGTTTCCAACCTAAGGAATACAAATCCCAAATGTATTCAACATTGTGTCAACATTGTGATATCCTTGTTCCAGGTCAATACTGTTTTATTCTTATTTGATTGATGGGGAAAAAACTTTTTTTTTTGCTACTTCCATTTTACATTTTCTGTCTGGTTGTTGCTATTGCTATTTTTGTGCTTTTTAGGAAAGGCTTTGGATGGATAAGCGACTGTGGTGGCTTAGTGGTTAAGATGCTGAGCTTGAAGACTGGAAGATTGGGGGTTTGATACCCTAGTGCTGCATGACAGAGTGAGCTCCCACCTCTGTCCCAACTCCTGCCAGCCTAGCAGTTCAAAAGCAAAAAATTGCAAGTAGATAAACAGGGACCACTTTGGTGGGAAGGTAAACACCGTTCCGTGCACTCTGGTGTCTAGGTATGCATGCCACATGTCCACGGAAACGTCTGCAGATGCAGACAGTGCTGGCTCTTTGGCTATAAACAGAGATGAGCACTGAACCCTAGAGTCAGATATGACTGACATTCGAGCAAGGGTGACCTTTACTTTTGGATGGATAACTCAGTGACCTGAATTACAGGGATGGGGACTATCATTCCCTCGCTGTACCTTATAAGAGAAGCAGCAGCAGCATGTGCTGTCTTGGGCAAGCTTCACAGTTCCATAGCGATCCCAGAGAAATGGGAATGGTAACTTCTGACTACTCTATACCTATACCTTGAAAACCCTAGGAAAGGGTCACCCAAAAAACTATTATTTGCATTTGGTCAATGCAAGTTTGCTGCCCTGAAGACATACTAATGGGGCAGCAAGTGGCTTAAAAGCAATTTTACTATGTTAAGGCTTTCTTTTGTCCAAATATATTTCAAGACAGAATGGCACTTAAACTTTTGAGGGAAGTTTTCTTCAATAAATAGAAACCATTATTTATTTAATAGTGTGGCTGGTAACCACTTGGTAGGGTCGTTGTTTGATATGCACAGTTATTTGAGAAGATTGAGGCAGAGGATCCCAGTCTAAAATGATTTGGGATTTGTATTTCTTAAGTTGGAAACTGCTACCAAAAAGCAAATTAAACTTAATGTTAATAAGCAACCTTTGCGGACTAAGGTTGCTTTTGTATGGTAAATCTGATAATGAAAGTAAATGATCAAGGCTATTCAACTGTTTGGAGAAGATAATATCTTACTGTAAATGTTCATTTTTTATGGTGTTTGTTGGACAGGACATCATGGGAAAATATTCAGCACCAGATATCTTCTAGCATAAAGGATATCTTCAGCTTTCTGACCCCTAGATGTCATTGAACTCTAACTCTGAGGATCCCAGATCACTGGCTGGGAAATCTGGGAACCGATGTCCAGCAACACCTATAGATCAAAAGTTGAGAACCATTTTGCTACACTTTCTGTCCCATTTGATCTGTTTTGTTATGTACAGTACCAGCTAAATGTGTTTGTATTTGGCTGTAGTTCAAACAGGACTGAAGAATCCTCTGCTTTACTTGATTCAATCTGGACAAGAAACTTGATTGTTTTGGATAGAATCAACAGCCTCTGTTGTGCCACCACCTTCTCAATCAAGAGGAGCAACTTCCTTTCAAATTGTTGCCCAAAAATGTATAGATTTTTTATGGGAAGATGTATGAGGTATATAAATTCTATATATATATTTATTTACTGGCAGTATAAAATCAGAAGTTGAACCATGTTAAAAGAGAAGGGAAATTAAAGTTTAAAATTATGCCAACTAAATTATTATTAATCTAGTTCTCAGCCTAATACTCATAATATTAATTAAAAGTTGTTTTTGGAAAGCCTCAGTTTGCACAGAATGTTGGTAGTCTCCCTTACTACCATTATACCAGTACTGGCAGTGATATTAGAGAAATACCATCAATGAGACCTAAATGCCTTTTCTTGGTATGTAAAACCTTAATAATACTGTTTTATTTCCATGAGCATTTTAGAAATTTGAATATCTGCCCACATCTTTCCCTGATATATTTTTAATTAATTAATTATATATATATATATATATATATATATATATATATATATATATATATATATATATATATATATATATATATATATATATATATATATATATATATATATATATATATATATATATATATATATATATATTAAAATCAGAACCTTCTGAGTCCTACATGTTGTTGTTTTTCTGATATCTCTTCCAGTAAGAGGCTGTGGTGGCTTAGTGGTTAAGAAGCTCACCTTGTTAGCTGGATGGCCGGCAAGTCGGCAGTTTGAGACCCCGGTACTGCACAATGGATTGAGCACCCGTCTCTGTCCCAGCTCTTCATCTGGACTTGAAAGCAGCCTTATTCGGGCATCCCCTGAGCAGAGTTTCTCCAGCAAAAATCCTTCCAACCCAGAATAATTTCTGACATGAAATTATTATTATCTCTTCCAGTCTTTTCTTCATATATTTTTATCAATGCGATGCATATGATACTGTATATAACATGTGATATCTCACTGAGACTTTTAAAGTTATGTTGTTGGATTGTATCAATATCAGCATCAATATCAGCATCAGTAGTAGTAGTAGTAGCAGTAGTAGTAGTAGTAGTAGTACTTCCTTCTCAAGTTGCACGCTCCCATCTCCACCACTACAGTATATTGGGCATGTTTGAAAATAATAAATGTCAAGAAATGGCTTTTATGGTCTTAATTATGGTCACAGAACAAAGTAAATAGAACAGGACAAGCAACGGAATAAACTTCACATAATTACAACCAAACAAATGCCCTCAAGTATGTCTACCAAATAAATATTCATTTGGCTTTGTTAGTGAGTTTTCTGATGATCTAACCAGGTATCAACACAAAGGGAAAATGGGTGTGTGTGTAACTCTATCATCCTTGTACATAAAATGCTGGAATAAATGTTCTTGACAATATGTCTGCAATGCAAATATATTTCAGAGAACTTTGACAAATATTTTTTGTCTGTGTTTTTTAATCTACTGGCTGAAATCCTATCCTCTGCATGTTTAATTGGAAATAAGTCCACCATTGAAACTGGCAGGATTGTATTCTGAAGAAATTTTATTTTATTTAATTAATTTAATAGTCATATTTATATATGCCGCCCACTCAGGTAGAACCCGACTCAGGGTGGCTCACAGCATCTTCTCCTTTCAAAAAAGATGCCACATAATCTCCTTTTGTTGAGGTAAACTCTAAAATCTGAGAACTGCCAGGATTCTTATCAGTTCATACAGAGTTTAAGTTAACAAATAAAATAAATCTTTATACCTGAAAATAATTTATTGAGAACGGTTGGGTGTTGGGTTAGCACCCTGTCCCCGTAAATCATTATTGCTGAAGAAGCAACAAGGAGCCTCATTGCCTGATATGCTGTTGTGGTGAACAGGGGTGTGCAGGGCACCATGGGAAGGCGCTGGACAGGGAGTGGTGGGGTTTTGGGGGGAATCCCATACATTGCAATTGGCACCCAGGGCACAAGAGGCGAGGGCGGGGTGAGACAAAGCCCGATTGCCCAATATACCAGCACGCGCCTGGTGGTGAAGAAACTATTGCTGCTGCTGCTGCTACTACTACATGAAAAGCTGATGGCGAGGGAGCCAGATCATCAGCTTCCTACTCCCTGAGATTCAGAGCCAAAATTGGAGAGCAGTGGGTGGATCCTTGTGATGTCACAGGGTAGATCCTTATGATGTCACAAAGTGGAGGAAGGTAAAAGTCAAGAGGGGAGCTAGAGCTGATTTTTGGCCAACTGGATAGAGAAAAGAGCAAAATAGGACAATGATCTCAGCTAATGTGGAAAGTAAAATATAGAACAGGAATTCTCAACCTTCTAAAGCTGGGGGCGGGGTCACACTCCCTCAGACAGTTTCAGGGGCCGGACGGCCATTTTGCCCACATGACACTTCCTGGTTTGGTAGAGGCGGTGAGGGAGCACATGAAATGGCGCCGTGGGTCGCAGGTTGAGAATCCCTGATCTAGAATAAGCAAGTAACCAACCAACTGATTCACCAGCCAACCAAAGTTGGTTTGTTGTTTTTTTTTTGGTAGCCAGGAAGGTAGCCAAGGATGCCCTACAGCTGCTGCCATTTGCATTAAAACTACACCCTGAGTAGTCTCACCTATAACACAAATGAAAGCCATTACCAGCTCCTATGACACCCCCCTTCAGACCCTGTACTGTTACTGTCAGGATTTGTAAAACAAGTTGAATGCTGACATCAGCTAGGTCTCTCCCACCCCCTTCCCCTTGGCTTTTGGTATACCAGGATTTGTGCGTGTGTCACACAAGCACCTTCACAATCAGCTAATGACTCCTGGCATGAGTAGAAATTGGATGTATATAAATGCCCAGGTGTTAAAAGTCACCTCACACAGCCTCCTCGAAGATTGTGGTATTTTTGAACCACAATCGGGGGTACCCTGATAATGGCAACCTTTTGTTGCCGGCTAATCTTTCTCACACTAGGTCAGGCAAAACGAACTTTAGAATGAACTGCAGAATGAACTCACCAAAAGGTGCCTTCATTTTGACAGTTTCATGTCTGCGTGAGGTGGCTGTGCATAACATTCCTTAAGACTCTAGCTACTCCCTCTAGCTACTCCCATGTAGCTGTACATGGTGCTGCTTGAGGTAGGAACAGTGTGGATTTGAGGGGGTCTACCATGACTAAGGATGGAGCTTTGAACAGGAACATCCTTGTTTGGGATATGTGTGCATACACTCTGCCACAGCTTGTTACTTGCGCATAGTGGAAGCTCTTTTCAAACTCGTTCTGCCAATAGGAAAGAATGTGTTACATCAGTGTATTACCTCAAAAAGCCAGACCAAAAGAATGAATATTCCCATAGAACTCATCATGCCACTGTAGTACTTAAGCAGAGCCTCCCGGCAGCCGCGGTTATACAGGTTGAGCTCTTCCGTCTGAAAGTCGTAGCTGTAGTGAGCCGAATTATTTGCAACCTGGTATTGGATACATGGTCGTGGAGAACTTGGGTTGCAGCAACTGAAGGGGACGCCATCCACCAGGTATCTGCCATCCACGTTACTTTTAATGCGACTGCGGGTAAGCAAAACACAGAGTCATAAACATCAAGATTTCTCATTATATACATGAAAGACAAAGCCACTGGGAGAAATCTGTTCCAAACAAGTGATCTCCACAGTCTTTCCAAAGGTCCCCTGCATGCCTTCTCAGTATCTCAATAAAAATCTCTCATTTTAACTTGCAAAACATCTACTCTGCTACTCGTAATGGATTAATTCAGAATAGAACCCTTGTTTCTCACTCACCAATGAAAGAATATACACTCATCTCATATCAACAGTAAACACAGACTGAAAAGCAGAGGAGACTGCATTTTTAACCACCCTGATTGTTGACATGCTAAAGAAGAACTAATATGTATTAAGCAGGACAAGTCTCTTTATTTCTAATCAGAATAGTCAGCAGGAAGAGATGTTGCGTAGCTCAACGGCACCTGAAAGGCTACACATTCCTTTTCCCTTATTTAATAACACGTTTCGAAAACCCAATTGACTGGAAAAAATGTCCCTAATGATTTATTTGCTTGACATTACTTTTTAAAAAAAGTTTACGTACTTACAAAAAGTGAGAAAAAGAGGAAGCATCATCTAAGTTGGTGCTAGATCAAATCAAACCTGGTCTACAAATGGAGGCTATCATACTTTGGCTAGAAGACAAGACTGATTGGAAAATATAATAATATTGAATAAAATTGGAGACAGCAGAAAAAAAGACCAAATATGAAGTCGACTGATTCAACAAAGGATACTACAGCCTTGACTTTGCAAGACTGTAAATGATCTGATTTTGGAGATCATTAATTGACAGGACCGTCATAATTCAGAAGTGACTTTACCATACATCATAACAAGAGCAGTGGTCCCCATCCTTCTGGGACATGGGGACTGCATGAGAGTACCCAGCACCTAAAGAGAGACACATCTTCAAGCAAAAGGTAACAAAATTATTAACCTACTAATTTAGATGAAAAGTAAACATTCAGAGATCAATGAAGAAATGTTAATGTTACGAGACCTTTGGACTCTTTTGGCTTGCAAAGCACCCGGAATGGCCAAAATGCTAGTAGGGAGGGAAAGACCAAGAGGGGGTTGGCAGAAGGAACAGCAGAAACCAGAAGAAACAAGGTGGCTAATGTGTTTTTTGTAAGAAAGGGGCAGGAAAAATAGCTGTACATGGTGCTGCTTGAGGTAGGAACAGTGTGGGTCTGAGGAGAAAACCTTTGAGGGCGATAGCAGTAAATAAGCAGGTTGGAGGACCTCAGAGAAAGATTTAAAGGGCCACGTGTGGCCAAAATTCTGTAGGTTGGTGATCCTTGATCTAAAAGGAAGCATTTTCCACCATTATCTCTCATTTAGAAAGAAAGCCTCTTCTAAGATGACACCACCCTGCTTGTCACATCAGGGACATATGCCCCTTGTAAAGCTAAAGAATATTTGTTGCTTCAAAACCTTTTGTTTTAAAAATTAATATAATAATCAGCTAAACCAACAGGCTTGCATTCGGAGAGGTGCTGGTATTGTCCCTGCTCCTCTTCATCCTCTCATAGGTATCAGATTATCCTTCTGAATCAGAAGGGTTGTTGAAAGGGTGGTGAGGGGTTTACTGAGATCTGCGTAGAGAACCCTAAGAGGAAGGAAGTGAGATTAAGGCTGCAATCCTATGCAAATATAGCACTGAACTGCATTGCACTTAGCGGGAGCAATGCAGTGAACTCAATAGGGAATTATTCCCGTGTTGCCATGTACAAGGCAATTTATACAAAAACTGGTGGGGCTTGGGAGATCTATGGTGACACATGCTTTAATTACATCCCACTTGGATTACCATCCTGTGCTCTGCAGGAGGCTGCCCTTGAAAAGTGTTCTGAAGCTTCAGCTGCCAATTTTTTACAGCCACTCTGCTGGCAAGGGCTGGTTAGTTACAGGGATCATATAACTCTGCTGTTAGAACAGCTCCACTGGCTATCAGTTCATTTCCAGGTGCAGTTCAAAATGCTTTATGCCCAATAAAGCGCTGTATGATTTGGGTCTAGACCGCACAAACTAAGCCTCACTTTACCAGGTGCTGGCGCCTGTGAGTGTGCAACAGTTTCCAACTTTTTTTTTTTGGCCGTGCCCCACCTAAGCATCTCCAAAATCCTGATGTGTCCCCCTCCCCCCACTGTGACATATAATTCTTATTATTCAAAAAGTGAACTCCAATTCATGTGGAGGAAGTCTAAAAGGCCATTAATTTGGTCTAACTCATTGTTGAATTGTCCCCTCTCTTAAAAATCAAATTGCCTCCCTGTGGGGCATGTGCCCCACATTGGGAACCATGGGTCTAGACATTCGGAACCACTGAACGTGTCTACGTAAGTCCCAGTTTCAAAGATCTTTTGGGGAGGCCCTTTTTGGTCATACTGCCCTCCCACGCATGTTTTGTGAGGATGCAAGAGAGGGCATTTTAAAAGGTTGTCTGTAGATAGTGGCACACGTTCCTGCAGAAGGCAAGTCTGGTGGTCCCGATTGTTAGCAAACCCTCTTTTACAGTAGACCATCAACAACTGATTTGGATAGTTAAGAAAGGAATTTTAATATAGAATGCTGGACACTGAGTGTTTTTAAAAAGTTTTAAACTGTTTATTATAGATAGATTCCTGTTTCTTCTTCTGCTTTAGTTAGAGTTTCCAAGCTTTTGCATGGAAGTATCCAGTAATGGTTCTCTGTACAATATCTGAAACTGTCCATTGGCTTGTGTAAAAGATGGTTGTACAGACAGAAATAGCAGGATTCTACTTATAGATTTCATTTTTAAAAAAAAATTGAGCCCTGGTGGCACAGTGGTTAAACTGCTGTACCGCAGTCAAAACTGCTGATGTTATGAGTTCGATCCTGATAGTGATCAAAGTTGACTCAGCCTTCCATCCTTCCGAGAACCCAAAGAGTGCACTAAGTGCTACGGGGTGGTAGATAAGTGTAATTGCTACTTCTATGTTTTTTAATCACTTGTGGCCTGTTTTAGGATGATGCTTTGGGAGAAAGGGAAAATAGAAGTGAAATGAAAGTAAACTAACAGACTGAATAAAGACTGCCCAGTTGTATGTATTGCTTTTACATGGATGTAGTAAAGGCAAATGGCAGTAACCACTGAATGAACCAAGAGAGGAAGTTGTGAGGTTGATTAAACAACGTTTGCATTTACTTTATGGGAAGAAATTGAAGAGGGGGACTTTTCGTTTGTAACAAAAATTCTAAATCCACTACTTCCACATTCCTGATGATCCCCAACAGTCATCAGTGGAATCCTGGCATAACACGTTCACAGCTGGTTCTCAATATAACCAGTAATGATAAGAAATGCTTTATCCACAGTTCAAAGGGTGAACTACCCAATGTTGAAACAACCTTCCAACAAACAGAACACCAACTACACATCATAGAAGTTTAGAGTCAAGCAATGTTAACCGTAAGTATATTTAACATGATTTTACTCTGTTTACGTATGAATCTTGTGAGGTAGTTACTAAAAGCCTCCAGTGAGTTTAATGTCTGAGCAAAACATTGGTTACTGGTCTCCTTAGTCAAATTAACTTGAAATCTGCAGTGTTTGGAAGCTACTTTCAGAAGGCCCTCTCCTTCATTTTCTCCAGTTATGGTGAAGGAAAGACAACCACTTCTTCCAATAACCATAAAAAGTGCTACCTATTGACTACCAAAATCAACCAACCAATCAAACAAGTAAGCAAACAAACAAGAAATATCCCACAAAACCCAGTGTGAAAGGAGAGAGAAAAGCTTAAGATGCTAAAAAACAATGGGTGTAAAAAGTCTTTAGTCCTTAGATACCTAGAACACTCTCATCCCATATGTGTCCAGTCAGAATTTGAGATCCTTAACAAAATCTATTTGTATAGCTGTGTGCTACAAGGCCCCTTTCAAAGGGCCCCAGAGGTGGTGTATTTGCTGGATACAGAATATATACTGTACATGTATTTCTATGGCACATTACCATAGCTGGCTGCTATAAACAAGGAACTCAGGCAGACATTTTGGTAGCTTTCATGTAGAATGACAGAGGCATTTGAAAACCATGCCCTGTTTCTATGATTCAGAGATCTGTGTTAAATATAGGGACTGTTGTTATCCACAGTTTCAGGTACTGTATTCACATAAGGTGTTGGAATATATTCCCCTGTGGATACAGGGGGAGACCTGTAGTATACTGTCTATTATACTGTTACTGTATTCTTTCACTGTATTGTAACATGGCTTAGGTTCCAGTTCTGAGAGAAAGGCAACAGATAAATAGAAATACACACATATACAAGTATATCTAGTACCACTACCATTTGATATTTATTACTCAGTACTTCTCTATGCATACTTCTTATCAAAAAATAGAAAACAACAAATATCTTGGGGACAGATTTCATAGATCAAGAAACTGTCACAGTAACTATCTTCAAGGACTCCTAACAATTATGAATATGCGTGAGGACATGCATTTGGTGAAGAGATGAGAAAGGCATGAAGGACTTCCGTTGTAATACTGCACAATATTAAACTGACATATAACATTATGCAACATGGCTGTGGGCGTCCTTCATTTCCAAAGGACATATTCTTAGACATGCATGCTGGAATGTGTAGCCCACTGAACATGATGGGCCTGACCTCTGGAGGGAAAATGCTTCCCTCTTTAGGTCCCTACATGCCTAATTCTAGTAGGTAACACATTTCTTTTTTCCTCACAGTTCCCTTGGAAGAAATCCCTTCTAAAAAGTGTTAGTGTGAGTTTCTGTGGCCATTTGTAATTTGTCAGCCACCCCGAGGGCCCATACATCTCTGCCCTGGGGTCTGCAATGGGAGTTGCAGCATGTCTCAAATGCACATGCACAATACAAACATACACACATGGACAACAAGACCTTGGGTAACATAGTGTCTGGTATTTCACATACTACAGCTTTTGAAGTTTGCTCTGAGCAATTTATAAGATCATTTAGAAGACAAAAGTCCTCCTCTGTTCAGGGTAGCTTTAAACGAAACCCCATTTGGTTTTTAAATGAGAAAAGATGCTACAACAACCTATGTTAATAACAGCATGTGCAACACTTGGAAAAGGTATTTGTTTGGACTAAAATTTCCAGAATCCCAGAGCAGCATGGCTATGTTGCTTAGAGCAGTGATGGTGAACCTTGACACTCCAGATGTTCTTGGACTTCAATTGCCAGAAGCCCAAGCACCCTGTGAATCCACATGAATGGGTTTACTGTGATTCATCTGCCCCGCGCTGCCCTCGTTGCTCATATACGGGCGTGTTTTACTTCCACTTCCAGGAGTGACGAGGGCAGCGCGGGCTGGATGAATCACAGTAAACCCATTAGTGTGGATTCACAGGGTGCTTGGGCTTCTGGGAATTGAAGTCCAAGAACATCTGGAGTGCCAAGGTTCACCATCACAGGCTTAGAGGGTCCTGGGAACTGTAACCCTGCCCTCAATAAATAAATAAATAAATAAAATTTCAAGTACTGAATTGTTTAGAATATAATCTGTAATAATAAATCACTTGGTCTTTATTATTAGGATGACATCTCCCTCACTATTTTAATCTGTGAAGTGTTAGAGAAGATTGGCATGTGGCCTCATTATATTTCCATCTATTTACATTCTCCGGACCACAGCACACAAAGAACCTACCTAAGTAAGATGTCCCCAACCAGGGATCCTCTTAGGTGGATGGTGTGATAGATTCCAACACTTCAACAAAGTCACTGATTGTCCTGGCTAAGGGGTGGCATATACAGAAGGTACCAGGTTAGAGAAGACAGGAAAACAGAAGATCTCCCATTAATTTTAGTATGATGGACTCCCTCAGGATTGTAGGACTGAAGGCTAACACCTTCTGTACTTTTGGATAACTATGAGTATTATACAACATTGATGTCTGCATCACAGATAGGGCAGGGCAACAATGTAAGGTACTGTATTTTCTGGCGCATAAGACTACTTTTTAACCCCGAAAAATCTGTGCCAAAGTCGGGGGTCGTCTTATAGGACAGGTACTTAACTGCACCTTGTTTCCCCCTGCTTCATATGTCCGGCGTATATGGTGGGGGGGTGCCACGGCCGAGTCCCTGCTCTGTGCGGGGAGTATGAAGCAAGGGGCAGCAAGCTGCACACATCTTCCTGTACCTCGAGGAGGAGAACGTGAGCGTGGATTGGCTCTCCACCAGAACCTGCCCATTCGACTCGGAGGGCTGCGCGTCTTGGTTGAGTGTGGGTTATTTTTTATTTGGTGTGCATTGGAAGAGGGGTAGTCTTATACGGCAAGTATATTCCAAACTCTATATTTAAACTGGAAAAGTTGGGGGTCGTCTTATACACCCAGTCATCTTATACGCCGGAAAATACGGTACTTTCAACAGGCTCAAACATTTTACTGCCAAAAGGGCTTTATGTGAGACTCTTAGTGATTATTTGCTGAGGGGTTGCAGAGCTTTATATAACATAAATTCACGTGCTTTACTAGACTGGTAAAACAGCAGTCAATATTTTTAACTAAACCTACGCTTAAGCACAGCATAATCTTGCTTTAGCTCTCATGCACTGCCCTTCTGCAGTGGGTAGATTAAGATCACAGATCTGGAGTTAATGCTACCAGGGTGAGCATCTTATTGTTTTCTTAAGTGGTTATTTATATCAGGGGGCACTTCTTCAACTTAAAATATCCCTATGCATTCTAAAAATAAACATCTGGCTAACATTGGAGTTCAAAATAATTACATAAACACAAATTTCATTTGTCAGAACCACTACCTTGCCTTGGTGGCGCAATAGTTAAATTCTTGTATTGCAGCCAAAACTGCTGACATAGTAGGTTCGATCCTGGCTGGGCTCAAGGTTGACAGCCTCCCATCCTTCTGAGGTCAGTGAAATGAGTACCCAGCATGTTAGGGGCAAAATGCTAATTACCGTGTGAACTGCCCAGAGAGTGCACTAAGCACTATGGGGCGGTATATACCTGTAAATGCAATTGTTATTGCTGGGGCAGCTGGGGCTCAGTGGTTAAGAAGTTCGCCTTGTAAGCTGGAAGGCTGGAAAGTCGGCAGTTGAAGACCTGCGTACTGCATGACGGTTTGACGCCCAGCTCCTGATAACCTAGCAGTTTGAAAGCAAGAAATTGCAAGTACACTACAGTAAATAGGGATCACTTTGGTGGGAAAAGATCTTGGGGACATGAAAGGAGCCTCATTTGGACATCCCCTGAGTGGAGTTTCTCCAGCAAAAATCCTTTCAACCCAGAATAATTTCTGACATGAAATTATTATTATTGCTAACTGCTAACTTCAGCAGTACTTCAGTTTTACACTTTTGGAGATATACAATGTAAGAAGTTACCCTTCTATGCCTAAAACCTGGAGATGGGAGCACTTTAATTTTGAGTGATTCCGGATTGTATTTTGACAACTCTCTCTTAATCTGTCTTTTAGCATCTCTCTCTATAAAACAAGGAACAATTATTTATTTTATTTTTTATTTATTTATTCAATTTATATCCCGCCCACTCAACACAAGGCCGACTCTGGGCGGCTAACAACATAAAAAGTAACCCCAGGGCAACCCAAGGAGTTTACATACAATTCACAAATACAATAATAATCCTAAAAACAGTTAAAACAGTAAAAAAGTTAAGACTACCCACCCCCTAAAAAGCAAGGGCTGCAGGATCGAAAAGGCACCATGGGGAAGGGTTCCTCTACACCAACCACCCCATGGTGGTTACCCTTCCACCCGCACCCCACACTTGACCTGCCAGCCAGGTTTTAAGATCCCTTCTGAAAGGCAGCAGCTCCGTCCGAAGACGTAGCTCTGTTGGCAGGAGGTTCCAGAGGGCCGGTGCAGACACGGAGAAGGCTCTCCTCCTTGTGCCAGAGAGGCGAGCCCCTCTGGCTGATGGAACAATTAGAGAGCCCCTCCGGTCCGCTCTGGTTGGACGGACAGACGTCCTCAGGGCGATGCGGTCTCTTAGGTAACCTGGCCCACTACCATATAGGGCTTTAAAGGTCAAAACCAGCACCTTGAATTGCACCCGGAGACATACTGGCAACCAGTGCAGCTCCCGGAGCAGTGGCGAAGCATGAGCATAACGCCCACACCCCATCACCACCCGGGCAGCCGCATTTTGGACCAGCTGTAGCCTCCGAATGGTCGTCAAGGGCAGCCCCATGTAGAGCGCATTGCAATAGTCTAGTCTGGAAGTAACCAGAGCATGGGTGACCATGAGCAAGGAGTCCCGGTCCAGGAGTGGGCGCAACTGGCGAATCACCCGAAGTTGGGCGAAAGCCCTCCTGGTCACAGCCGCCACCTGTTCTTCTAGCAGTAGCCGTGAATCCAGGAGGACCCCCAAGTTGCGCACCGGGTCTGTCTGGGGCAAAATAGCCCCATCCAGAACCAACGATGGTAACTCCCGGATTAACGCAGGACCCCTTATCCATAGCCACTCAGTCTTGCTGGGATTCAGCTGTAGCCCGTTAGCCCCCATCCAGACCCCCACAGCTTCCAGGCATCTGGAAAGGACTTTGACGGCATCACTGGGGTCCCCATGGGCCGAGATGTACAACTGAGTGTCATCCGCGTACTGATGGTACCGCACCCCATGGGAGCGAATGATCTCACCCAGCGGTTTCATGTAGATGTTAAATAGGAGAGGAGAGAGCACCGAGCCCTGAGGAACCCCCCATTTGAGGGGCCTAGGACTGGACCTCTCACTCTCCAACCACACCGACTGGGACCGACCCTTCAGAAATGAGGAAAACCAGGACCACACAGTACCCTGGATTCCCAAACCTCGGAGCCGTTCCAGAAGGATACCATGGTCAACGGTATCGAAAGCCGCTGAGAGGTCAAGAAGAGCAAGGACGGATGGATGACCACCGTCCCGCTCCCGCCAGAGATCATCCATCAGTGCGACCAATGCCGTCTCGGTACCATATCCAGGCCTGAATCCTGACTGAAAAGGGTCCAGATAATCCGCTTCATCCAGTACCCCCTGCAGCCGACACGCCACTGCCTTCTCCAACACCTTCCCTAAAAAGGTAATCACTTATACAGGTAATCACTTATACAGGTAATCACTTCTCAAACACACCAGAGTTGAGGTTTTTCTGCCAATCTACTACAATTTATAATAGCACAAAGACACAGAGAATTGTTGTTAGAGCCAAATATTTCTAATTTTAGTTCTTCATTAAAAAGTGTGGATGATCCCTGCTTTAATCCACTTAAAGACTGAACTATTAGTTATATAGAGCATGCTAAAGGACAGGATTGTCCTGAAGGGCCTAGTAGTTACACATTCTCCTCTGTTCTACTCCTACAAGTCTTCCCTGATTGCTACTTACCCTCCAGAGGTACTATGTATTGGAAAGATAAACTGTAGATGTAACATTAATCTATTTACATTTAAAGTGTTCTCCACAGTTTCATTTTTTCAAACAGTATATAATTTTTAGTGTTTTGTTACATAGTGTTTTATTTTTATTACTTGATATACATTTTTGGTGGGTGGGTGGGAGGGAGGGAATAACAGAATATGCAAGTGATAAAGTAAAATGTTTTAAAAATATTAATAGCTAAAGTAACTATATTAGGCTGCAGGACCCATAAAGCAAATATTCAGTCATCCTGTGGCACAGGAAAGTCAATGAAAACAATGTGGTGATGATTATGAGGAGAATAAAGTGCTAGAACAATATATCTTCCTAATTTTATGAAGGCAATGGGAACAGGGATTGCATCTCTCCAAGTAGAAGTAAATTCTGCAGAGCCGTATTAACTCCATCAACCAACCAAGAATAGCCACAGAGTAGCTTAATAGAGGTCGAGATCAATGTCAGGGAGGAATGAAGAGGCGGTTCTTCCATATAACCTCTTTTGGAATTAATGACAACTGGAGAAGATTTCATTTCATTTCAATTGCCTAAGTCCAAGATTAGTATGACACTTATGGGGCCTACCACATGAAACTACTAAAATCCTTTTGTTTTCTATGGGCCTACTGTAGGTAGGACTTCTGTTGGATTTAACACAATGGGGTTTGTGTTAGTGAGCTTTTGGCTGGATTATACTGTCCACCTTCAATTTAAAGAGGAATCAGGCATGTTGTATGTAACAGGACACATGTATATGAATGGAGGACCCAAAAGCTAGCAAATTGTGGTGATAAGAAAATATATATTTTTTACTTTTATATTTAATAATCCATACTAAATGTAGCAGAGAAAGATTCAAGAGTCAATCAGCCAATGAAGTAACCACTTTGAGAACTTGAAATGCCATTACCCTCAGTTTGAGTGACAAAGTATTCTCAAGGAGAACCCCAGAATATTTGAGCTGTGCTCCTATAATCAAAATCGTGTTTATTCTTAACAAAATCTATTACCCTAGAAAATATATAGATATAAATATTATTAAATGCATTCCTGTACCAAGGGAAATTAATTACAGTACTGTATTCAGAATACTATAACTAAATGAGAGTTACATGTATATACAACCACGAAAGAGGCACAGAATAGAATTTACTGGTACTATTGCATTTGATACTGCTTAGGACTGTTAACAGAAGCAAACACAGGATAAAACAAAATTAAATTCCATTTAACTACTTACTCTTTCACTTCTTTGGAGCTAAAATCCAAGTATCTGTTGCTGATCCACTGAATCTCAAACCAGTCCCGAAAGCCACTGTTTCCACAGCATTTGAACTCAATTTGCAGCATATCAATTGTCTTCTTCATGAAGCACCGTCCCGGAGTATCTGTATCACGATAGAACTTCATACCATTTCTTAGCCCCTGCTCTAATGTACTTTCCAGAGAACCCCTCATCAGAAAACAAATTAGAGCAATTAAAAACATGAAGAGGTTAAAAATGAAGCAAGAGGCAAAGTAAATTTTCAAGAGTGGCTTCCATTTTGCAAACTTAGCAGGATCCAGAGAATCATAGCATATCTTTCCCGCAAGAGCATTGAACGCACATGCTAATACACCTGCAAATATCAAGGAATTGGGCACAAAGTGACTTTCAGCATTGTCCATCACATCACTTTTCTTTCTGAGCTCAATTTTCAGGAATAAACCCATGGAGAAAATAATGATCCCTGCGAACACTGAAAGCCAATTCATGAGCCATAGTCCTTGTGCCAGTTTTACTCTTTTCTTCTGGTTGAACTTGACTTTCAACACTGCCATCTTAACGATGTTCGATGCCCAAGGCCTGCAAAAAATTTAATCCTTTTTTCCAGAAGGGAACAGCTTTTATGAAGATTTGTCACCATTCAGGCCCAGAAGATTCCTAACGGCGTAGCTCTTGATGAACTGTCCTTTGAGCCTTCCATCTTGCTGAATCTAAAGTTGATGATGTGCAAGTGAGAACTGACAAATTTCACACAATTAGAAAACAACTAATTCTTGGCAAATACCATAAGCAGCTATTTCAGGTGGTCCCTTCTTTGCAAAGGAGTAACAGCTTCAAAGTTGCAAATGATTGAAGCTGAATCTACAATACGTCATTCCAATACTAATCAGTGTAATCCAATTTAGAGATCTCTCTGCCAGCAGATGAGCTTGGGAAATAAATCCTTCATTTTACTATTTAATGGATTTGTACCTTCACGTGATGCACTACAGTGCATTACAAATGAAAACCAAGGTATAAAAACATGCCCCATTCCTAGATTCTTTAGAAGAAACTGAAGACTGAGTGAAAATTCTATCAGACATAACTGTCTTGATTTTACACATTTGCTCCAAGGCAATAAAATACATTGCTGTTTATCTTGTGTCAATCCCCTTGAATGACATCCTCCAGCTTATGTGTTTTGGGACAGTGGAATTAAGGTCACATCTTCAGTGAACTTAAAACCAAGTTTCAGAAAGGCCAGAAAACAGAAGCTACCTGTCGCTTGGAAGCCCATAAAAACATCACAGAAACTCTTTCAAATATGCTTTTTAAAAAAAGCAAAAATGTTTGTTTCAGCTAATTGTGCTAAACCAACAGTAGAGCAAGATTATTTGATCATAGAAGAAAACCTTCAGCATGAAAAGAAGGCTGTGCTTGTTTCACAAATTAAGGAGGGAATCTCTGTTCCAACATTATTCCTTGAATAAAAGGCTCTTTCATAGAACTGGATAATCTGACTAGAGCATTCTGATGGTGGATACAGAATTCTGCAGCATGGAATAAAAATAGCTGTAAAGGGTTTTGTATGGTTCACTTTTTTTCTCTAAGGGATTGTTTTCTAAATAAAACTGCAAGTAGAATAAAAATTTAAAATACGGTAAAAACCCAGGTTATGACGGAGATCCTTTCCAACAGCCTCCGTTGTAACCCGAAAAAATTGTAAACCGAAACATCCATAGGGATGCATTGAAAGATAAACAAATCGGTCCTGAATTGATCGGTCCTGAATTGAACCTGGGGTTTTACTGTATTTTAACATTCTAAATGAAATAACAAAAACAATAAAAACTTGCCCAAATTTAGTGCTTACAAAAAGTTCCATGCACAAACAAGGCACCAGATCTAAAAAGTCCTAAAAATCTCTCAACCAAACTTCCAAACAACTTTATCTTTTATAGTTTTTCCCTTCATAAAAGATTTAAGACTAAAAAAAAGATGGTTTCAAGACAGAATCTTCAGTGCTCTAAATCAAGGTGATAAGGGCCTAATTTCTGCTCCAAGGAGAGAGAAGTCCATTTCTTGTCCAGCTCTTTTTATATTGAGACTTTACAACCACTGCCTCATCCTAAGGATTTTCCTACCAACTGAGCAGGACAAAATAGCACTTTGGAGTTATACCTGCATTTTACAGACAGGTACTGTACAGTAAACCAGAAAAGTTATATCACTGATGTTGCTTCTTCTTACCATACTTTAACATCAAGGATATTCTTATCCCATTTTGAAATATGTATATGGCAAAGGTATGTAAACAATCATATATTTCTTTAGGATACACAGAAAGAGCCTCCGCGAAGATTGTGGTGTTCTTGAACCACAATCGGGCGTACCCCGTAATGGCAACCTTGTATTGCCGGCTAATCTTTTTCACACTAGGTCAGGCAAAGGCAACTGCAGAATGAACTCACCAAAAGGGTGCCTTCATTTTGGCAGTTTCACATCTGGCCTAGTCACAGAAAAATATAATTATTTAATGTATTTTTGTACATATTTTGGCAACAGGAAATAGCTTCATAAAGTTAAAAAGTACCACTGTTGCTCTCAATTCATTTTTTAAAACCATGCAGTAACCTAATTATTCTTTAGCATATTTAAAACTAAGAAGAATGAAAATGCAATGTGTGGAAAAGAAAAACGCACTTTCATAGAGTGAATTATGTAGGAGGAACTGTCTTCTTCTCTCACACCATATCTCCATGGAAAGATGGTGAAAACTAAAATATAGACACATGTCTCTATTGGGCTAGATAGCTTGGTGATTTAGGCATCTGGTTGTGGAGGCTGGGAGTTTGACTCCCCCATGGTGCCTTATTGACAGCAGTTGGACTTGATGATTCATAGGATCTCTTCTACCTCTAATATTATCCCCTGCTATGCCTTCTGGGACAAGAGCTGACCTGTGTAGTCATGAGCAAGCTGCTCTCCCCCAAGGTGCACCAAGGAGGGTGTGATTCTTTTTCTTCCGTGCCTAAGCCAGACGTAAAACTGTCAAAATGAAGGCACCCTTTGGTGAGTTCATTCTGCAGTTGCCTTTACCTGACCTAGTGTGAGAAATATTGGCAACACAAGGTTGCTGTTACCAGGGTATGCCTGATTATGGTTCAAGATTATCACAATCTTCAAGGAGGATCTTTCTGTGTACCCCAAGGCCAAGGGTGTGATAAACCACTTCATTTTTCTCCTTTCATGTTTAGGCCAGACGTGAAACTGTCAAAATTAAGGCACCTTTTGGAGAGTTCATTCTGCAGTTCCTTTTCCATGACCTAATGTGAGAAAGAATAGCTGGCAACACAAGGTTGCCGTTAGCAGGGCATGCCCAAGTTGTGGTTAAAAATACTATAATCTTCGAGGAGGCTTCTTTGTATTCTCTATCTAGAAAACCCTGGAAAGGATCACTATTTAAATCAGCATTGATTTGATGGAAGAATTATTAATAGATGAGCATCACAGCATCACCTACTGGCTAACAATGAAATTACTAGGAAAACAGAATCAGTAGAACATTTTGTGCATTAACAAGTGTGGCGACACCCTCTGGTTCAATACATGACTCACTGAGCTATCCAGCCAGGGATTTTACAGTCAGTTAACCCGAATGCTCAGCACATTTCTGGGACTGAGTATCATTTTCCAGCTTTTGCCTTTTCTCAGTACAGTACTTCCCAAATGGAAGAGATGAGTTTGGGGGTAGAAACATTCTTCGATTACATAATAACCCATACTGACCCACTTAAATAGTTTGAAAAATGCCTTAATTAAAAAACACCAAAATGGGGTTCTCTTTCATTATTATTTTTTTAAAAAACTAGTCACCAGTGTACTTTTTGGCCTCCATAGAACTGTAAAGGGTAAACAGCAGTAGGGTTCACAATATGATTAGGACCAGACCAGAGTTGGAAGATTCATAACATATACTTTTTAAATTTCCCAAACTCAATGGGTGTGTGTTGAATCGGATAAACCTATTGACAACCAAAGCATTTAATTTCTGCGTCTCTACCTCAGTTAAAAAAAAGGCAAGTGCCACTTTTTGTCCCCAATACTCTATATGAATACAGCAATACTCTATATGAATACAGTCCCCAATACTCTATATGAATATCCCCAGTGTAAGATACAGTAATTTTCTTGGAAGAATTTTCTTCTACCTTTTTATTTTGCAAAAGAACATAGCAGGTCACAGACCTGAGGTCATTATCCATAAATTCATGAGACAGGGCTTCAAAATACTTTCACTTGTACGCCTACTTCTATGTGGATTTTTCAACAAAACATGACTCTTGGATAGCTAAATATACTGTGCTGTTGGATGAGTTAATGAACAAATTTCATCAGTGGGGGTAGAAACTTTATTTCTAGTTCCTGTGTGTTCAGCCAGGTCTACCATTTCTAAGGGCTAAGAGTTTCTTGATGTCTAGGGAACATTTTGCCATCACTTTAAAAGCAGCTTTTGTAATGATTTCTGAGTTAAAGTAGATATTTAATCCACCTTAGAAAAAGTCATAAATGCTACTACTTTGAAGAATAATCTCCCACAACCATAAAAAAAATTATTCTCGCCTTATTACCTCACACAAATGACAGTAGAATCTGCCAAACTAATCCAGCGATTAAAAAACCAATTCCAACATAACAAATCTGACCATTCTCTCCTGAAACAAGGCACAAGCAATGAAGCAGCAGTGTACTTAATGTTTTCCCTAAAGAATTTTTCAGAAATATTTTTTAAAATCTAGAAAAGATTCTGAAGGGGAAGAGTATCTCTATTATGATGGTTCCTATTTCAGCATATTTATTATTTTGTTCTGCATTTTCTTTATTTTAGTTTCCAGAATTTGTTTTGGGATGGAATGTATTTTTTCTAATGCAATGTGACTTCACAGTAAATGTCATGCCTAACACAAAGTGGCTTGCAAAGCATATGAAAAGAGCACTGAATTAGATCAAAGATCTATCTAGTCCAGCATTCTGTTCCTACAGTGAACAGCTACCCATAGGAATGGCATTAACTTTTTTTTAAATAAAACTAAACAGCAGCATGGGCAGATGATACAGAAATTTAGAAGAGGCACAATATAGTTTAACACCATCAGTACTATCCATCTTTATGATTTGCTCTACAAAGAACCAGCTCAAAAACAGCTACAGCCACAAACTGCCACTTTTCAGTTTCCACAGTTGTTGCTTACTTCCAGAATTAAGCCCCGGCAGCCTTCTCAGTGGGCTTGTTGCCATCTTTTATGCCATGTAACTGGCTTCTGTGTCTCTAAACAGACATTAAATCATGTTTCTCATGATTTTGTATGTGGTTGCTATACTACCACTTGGGGAAGTGTTTCATTTGGCACTGTGGTTCCTTCTATTTAACGCTTCAATGGGGCAAGAACTTGGCATGGTATAGTCATAGCAGCAATCCATCCAACTCAAAGGAATTCTGTTCACATTAACACATGGACCACTCCCTCCCTGTTGGTCTAAGTTCTGTACCCCATTCTCATCAATATGGTGACAAAGGTACTGTATGTGGGGGAGGGGGGGGAATGGCACAGAATAAGTAAAAAGTTGTTTTAAACATAAACTTCACCAAAACAAATCTTAATTATAACTGATTTTAATCTACAATAGCTATGAGCTTTCCTTCTTACTGGATTCAAATAATACTAGAACAGAGTAAAAAACTGGAAACACACTTTTATTTCACAAGGGATAAGAATGTTATCTTTTTTATCAATTCAACAAGTTTTGAAGTATGCTAATATAAATATTAAAACAAAAATGATTTTTTTTACAGAAATCAGAAACAAAAAATTAATTTTAAACAGTGTTCTTTAGAGTTCAACAATATTGAGGGCACAGAGCAAGCAAAGAAAACTGTTCCCCTTAATGAGGAATAACATACTTTTATTGACAAGGGTATCTACAAAAACCAAGCAGAGTAAAAAATTTGAAAATCTGTTACTGGAGTATCATACAGAAAGAGAAGTATTTTGTGGGTTGTTGGGGTTTTTTTTGCAATTGTCACTGGGAAAATAAGTACATAGATAAGTAACAGAAAACATAACTTATGAGCAAAACCTAAACATATTTATACCGACTAATTCCAGACAAGGAATTAAGCATGTGTTTAACTATTTCCAGCTTCCATTGAAATACTTAACTATAGCAGAACACTTTCAAATATAGAACAAGTGAATGCACCAGGTTCAGGACCAGTATATAGTTTCTGTAAGTTCTAAGACAAGGTAATTTTCCAAAGGTAAACTACAGTAAAACCCCTACTTACAAAATAAGTCCATTCCATAGGCTTTTGCTTAAATCGGTTTTTACGTAACTCAAAGCAAACCCATAGGAAAAATAATTTTTTTAATGTAAATGGAAGCAAACTCATAGGAAATCGTGTAAATCGGGACACGGTTTTTAGCACAAAATTATTATGTAAGTCAAATTTTATGTAACTCGAGGCATATGCAAGTCGGGGTTTTACTGTATAGCTTATATACAAATCATGTTCTTATATGAGCTTATGGTGATTATATTTCAAGCAGATTTTACTCAATAAGATTTTGACAGCAGGGCAAGGGAACTAGATCAGGCTCACGTGAAACATAACAGGGATTTTTCCCAGCGGCAAAACATAATGCTAGTTGTTTCAAAAAAATAGATAATCAGCTGAAAGCACACAGTTTTGAGGACCTATGGATGTACTATTTCCAAGCTGTTAGCCATTATACTGTATATGCCCTGATAGTTCAAACAACAAATAGGCTGTAACAACTCCTAAATCAAGTTTGTACAGAAAAAAGCCGTCATTAATAATGCTTCCCTTTCAAATACCACACATCAGTCTATCCTCCAGTAAGACCCCACTTTTACCTCTATTTGCATTTTTATAAGCATGTTAAAGAAGTGATGTGCCCACCAACCAAACTGCTCATTTCTTCCATCCACATGTAACAGTTTAATCCAATAGTGGCACTGAGCACCTTTGAATTACGTAGGTTTTATCGGAAGGCAGCAATCAGCAGCTTGAGAAGCAGTAGTGCAGCCATAAAACAGGTCACAAAAAGGAGGCGCTTGCTCTTAGACAAACAAAACCACAATGAACAGCTATTAAGGTTAAAGGTGGTGACAGTACTTTGGTCACCTCATGATACTGCCCTCAACAGAAAGGGAATGGAGGTCAAGGTGTGTGGCTCTACTCTGTCAAATCCCAGCTATACTTTCATCTCCTGACACCAGCTTTCTTCTCAGCACAGACGGTTTGAGCCCCAATCCCCCACCCACTCACCCACCCCCCAATTCGCAGAGGTGGCAGGCAATGCAATTTCCGTCGGTTCAGTCCCAGTCCGTCACCCTCTCATTTTCGGGGATCACACTCCAGTTCGGGGAGGCCTCGTTTCTGGCCAGCCACTCAAAGTCATCCACTTGGTCCCAGTGGTTCCGGCTTCTGTCCAGCCGGGAGGTCTCGAAGTCGGCGTCGAGGCCCTCATAGGTCCACGTGTAGGGGGCGAAGCGGATGCCGCTGCAGGCCTCCAACATGGCCCGGCTGGTGACTTGCAGATAGAAGCTGGTGTCGGCGGTGCGGTTGGTCCGGAGCTGCTGGCAAGCGAGGGCCAGGACGCAGCCGCTGCAGCCGTCCACACGCGCCGAGGTCGACACGGGTCCGCAGAGCACCGTGCACGCCTGGCACTGGCGCACCAGCAGCGTGTTGGGGTTGCCCCGGAGCCGCACCCGACAGCGGCGAAGCCCCGACAGCACCACGTCGCGCTGGAGCAGCTCGGCCGGGCCCAGTTCCAACTCCAGCCCCTCGGCTCCGCTGAAGCCGCAGCCGGGCTCCGGGGCTGAGGAAGGAGAAGCCGCTTCCTCGTCGGGGCCTCTCCGGGGCTCCTCCTGAGGCGGCGGCGGCTTCGGAGCTCCTCCGGGCTCCTTCTTGAGGGCCTTTTTGAAAGCGAAGCGCTTCTTAGGCTGCAGCTGGAGGCGCCGCTCGCTCAGCGCGCCCTGGAGCCGGGCCAGCGCCGCCTGGGCCTGACGGACCTCGTAGGGGGCCAAGAAGCGGACCGAGTCCGTCACGAGGCGCTGCAGTTGCTGCAGCCGTTGAGCCGCCTCAGCAACCGCCTCCGCGGCCTGGTCTGGCCCCAGCAAGCCCTCCACGGCTTCCCGCTCGCGGGCGAAGGCGGCGGTGAAATAGTCGCTCTGCTCCTCCTGCACCGTCTGGGCGTCGCGGTCCCGCCGCCGCCGCCCGGCTTCCTCCCGCCGCTCCGCATCCCGCTGCTGGAGCCTCTCGGGAATGGCAGGCCCAGGCGGGAAGCCACAACCCAGCTGCCCGTTCTCCGTCCGCACCGTCGTCGCCTCAGAGGCGGCGTCCATCTTGTTTCCTCCCGGCGCGGCCGCCGGCTTCACATACACACCCCGCGCCGCACTTCGCTCTAAGGAGGATGCTGATTGGTCCCTTACGCCGGCTTCGCCTCCGAATGGGGAAAGAGACCTTGGGGAAGGGCGTGGTTTCTTAAAGGGGCCGCGACTAAATACGCCGAGGCCCGAGGAAAGGCGCGAGGCAGATACGGTTTGAACCACGCCCAGAGCAAGGCGGAAATGTTATATGCATAAGTGGGGGTGGCCAACGCTTAATGAAAGGCGCTTCCTGCTTCAAGCGAATAGAAAGATAACTTGAGTTCTAAGGCGAACCTTGGCACTCCAGAGGTTCTTGGACTTCAATTCCCAGAAGCCCAAGCACCCTGTGTCAATCCACACGAATAGGTTTACTGTACTGCGATTTATCCGGCCCTCGTCGCTCCCGGAAACGGAAGTAAAACGCACCCATACGGGTTCTGTCCATACGGGCGCGTTTTACGTCCGCTTCCGGGAGCGACGAGGACCGGATGAATCGCAGTAAACCCATTCGTGTGGATTGACAGAGGGTGCTTGGGCTTCTGGGAATTGAAGTCCAAGAACATCTGGACTTCATACGGGCGCGTTTTACTTCCGCTTCCGGGAGCGACGAGGGCCGGATGAATCGAAGTAAACCCCTTGGTGTGGATTGTCACAGGGTGCTTGGGCTTCTGGGAATTGAAGTCCAAGAACATCTGGAGTGCCAAGAACATCTGGTTGGCCATCATGGTTCTAGGGTCTTAGAAAGCTTCAAGTTCCAATGCTTGTGTCTTGGGCTCTTGTCAGAAATAAATGCAGAAGAAGAGATTGACTGATCAGGCTTGGGGGAGAAAATATTTTTTTACATACATTTTTAGCTTTTACAGTCCCTCAGCATGGTGGTCACTGGCCATGCTGGCTGGGGATTCTGGGACTTGTAGTCCAAGAAGGAACTTTTCCAGGTATTAATTTGTGATACCAAACACAAGCATCTTGTACCACCTTTAAATACAGCACAGTATTACTAAATTGAATGTTTTGAATAAGCCTTGGAAGTTAGGTAAAGGTCTTCCTTGCTTGAAAGCCAGTTGCATCCTGGGTGTGGTGCTCATCTTTGTTTACAGCCAAAGAGCATTTGCAGATGTTTCCCTGGTCATGTGGCAGGCATGACTAGACACCGTACATGAAATGCTGTTACCTTTCCCACCAAAGCAATACCATTTTATCTACTTGCAATTTATTGCTTTTGAACTGCTAGGTTAATTTACATCCCCTTTCCTTAAGTAGCAAGAGAAACATTCCTTGGTTTTGTCTTTAGTATTTCTGTTATTGTTATCAAAACAGCTCTAACTCAAGGTGACCCTATGAATGAGATCTCCAATCCTGCTCAGCTCTTGAAAGCACAGGCCCATGGTTTCCATCGCAAAGTCAATCCATCTCATGCTTGATCTTCCTTTTTTCCTACTGGCTCCCACTTTCCCAACATTATTGTCTCGTCCAGAGACTCTTTCCTTTTCATGATGTGGTCAAATTAGGACAGCTTCAGCCTCATCAAATTTTTTGCCTCCAGACTATTTTTATACATCTTTGTAAAATCAGAATTGGCCACTTGGGGAAGCCAGTGATTATTTTGTGGTCTATGAGCATCTGGTAACTCCAATACAATGGCATTAATAACAGGGATCACAAGGAATTAGTTTGGAGATTTGGAGCATGGATAACAATAACTGCAATCTGCCTCCAAAGAAGCAATGAGTAGCACACCAAACCAAAGCCATTTCCAAATGTGTGGATCATGAGGAGCTATGAGTTGTTCTGAAAGAAATGGATGTGCCTCTGTGCTTGGTTGTCCTGGCATTACTTAGTAATTTACACACAAGGAGCTACTCTTAGGACAGAAATAATAGTTTATCATAGTCAAAATGCACCCTTGTCTGACACTTTTGACTATGAGATATCATTATGCGGATGATACCATATTACTAGGAGAAAAGCAATCAGCTGACTTTTGATGACAGTGAAAGAAGAAAGAGCAAAATAAGGACTGCAGGTGAGTATTAAGAAGACAAAAATCAGGACTAGAGAAGTAGTGCATATCTTTAATGTTGTCAATGAAGAAACTGAAATAGTTAAAGACATTGTAATTCTTGGTTCAGTTATCAAACCAACTGTAGATTGTAACCAAGAAATCAGTAGGAGACTGAGAATTGATAGGGCAGATATGAAGGAACTAGAGAGGATCATCAAATGAAAGGTTGTGTCAACCGAGCCAATCTTCTAAACAGATTTTATTTCCAATTACTATGTATGTATGCAAAAGCTGGACAGTGAAGAAAGCTGAGAGAAAAAAAGTAAATTCAATCAAAATACAGTGCTGGAGGAGAGCTTTCTGGAAACCCTGAAGTTTCAGAAAGACAAAGAAGTATATCCTAAATCAAATCAATCCCCAACTCTTTCTTAAAGCAAAAATGATAAAACTGAAGCTGTTGTACTATGGACATATCATGAGAAGAGAAAGTTTACTAGAAAAGACACTAATGCTGAGAAAAGTTGAAAGCAACAGGAAAAGAAGATAAAATATTAGGTAGGAATTATTTTTCTGATGTCTCCTGGAAGAATTGGACAAAAATTTGAAGTACCGTATTTATTCGAGTATAACGTGCACTCGTGTATAACGCGCACCCCTAATTTTCCATGAAACCTCGGTATAAAATTTAGCGTTAGTGCCTCCCCCTTACCGTTCCGGCGGGTGCGTGCGGGTGAGTGGCGGCAGCGGGACCTGGGCGCCTGCCGCCGCCCGGGGAGGAGGGCCGTGGCGTGCTCCGTGCCTACCCGGCGCCGGCTCTTGAGTCGCGCGGCCCGGGAGCGCGGGTGGCTGGCGGTAGCGCCTCCCCCGGAAGGTTCCCGTCTTGTCCCTGCGGGTGCGTGCAGGTGAGCGGAGGCGGCAGCGGGACCTGGGCGCCTGCCGCCGCCTGGGAGGAGGGCCGTGGCGTGCTCCGTGCCTACCCGGCGCCGGCTCTTGAGTCGCGCGGCCCGGGAGCGCGGGTGGCTGGCGGTAGCGCCTCCCCCGGAGTGTTCCCTTCTCGTCCCGGCGGGTGCGTGCGGGTGAGTAAAAGAGGCTCGTTTATAACGCGCACCCAGTCCTCGTGTATAACGCGCACCCAAACTTTGATTTCTTTTTTTGGTATAAAATTTTGCGCGTTATACACGAATAAATACGGTATACCATAGCCAAGAGCTTGCAAAAGTTATTTTTTGGACCATAACCTCTTGAGTTCCTAGTTAACATGGGTATTGGTCATTGTTGCGATCTGCTGTTTGACCCAGCGGAGAGGAGTAATTAAGACACGCACACTTCAAGAGTCAGGATCCAACGGCAACACGCTTTATTAGCAGCTGGTTTTTATATACAAAACTATAGGCTATGCGTTTAATGTGCAAGACTAGTGTGTAACAGAGAAACTACAACTACATGACGAATCTCTGTCATGTTACACTGACGTACTGCAGATAAGAATGCCTGGCTTCAGATGGCCAGGGAGTTTGTACCAAAAGAGATACATATGTTCAGGGTAAGGCGTTCTGGAAAGGAAGATTAGTGAGGCCCCATATCAGAGTCCGGAATTCTTTTACACAATGGTCAAAGGACCATTGTGCTACCTCGCAAGTTCAGCTAGGAAGTGTCCTTGGAAAAGAATGTAGGTTCCCAGTTTGCCAGGAGTTCCAGTGATGCCAAATGGCACCACTGCCCCCACCTTTCGGAACTTGCTAATGCTAAATAACAATGATTATAAATGAAAGACGATCATGGGGTCAAACTAATGTATATCATTATACACAAACTACACAAATGTCATGCCGTCTGGAGAATTTGTGAAGCTAAAGTTTTAAAAATGAATTTTCCAAACTTTACCATAGACAGCAAATTGAAACCTGTTGAAAATAATAGCTGATCTAATTGTAGTTAAAAACATTTTAAAAAATCTGATTTAAAACAATATCTCACACTGAGATCTAGTTTTGTACTTCATCTGGATGGATCTCTTTTTTTGTGCCAGAACTGGCCATCGTTCTTCCCTTCTGCAGCCTTTGTGCATCTTAAAACCCTTTTTAGATAGCTGAAAAACTATCAGGATCAGGATTTAGTACCTACAAAGGGCTGCAACAGAAGGGGAAGGGGAAGAAAGTCCCAGTGTTGGATATAAAAGTACCGTATTTTCCGGTGTATAAGACGACTTTTTAACCCCGAAAAATCTGTGCCATAGTTGGGGGTCGTCTTATACCTGGAGCAAGGGGCCGCCCAGTGGGGAAAGCCATTTGCCGCCGCTGCGCGAGGCCTCCGGAGCAAAGGGCCACCAGGATACCACCACCCCCAGCCTTGCGGCGGAGGTGGTGAATGGCTTTCCCCGCCGGTCAGCTGCTCCTCCTCCTCCTCACCCCCGGCTGGGGGTGGTGGTGCGGAGGAGAAGGAGCATCAGCTGACTGGCGGGGAAAATCAGCCACCGCCACGAGGCCTCCGGAGCAAGGGGCCGCCCGGATACCACCACCCTCAGCATCGCGGCTGCGGCTGGCTCCCCCCCACCGGTCAGCTGCTGCTCCTCCTCCTCACCCCCCCAACCCTGGCTGGGGTGGTGGTATCCACGAGCCACGCCTCCCCGCCCCCTTCACCGGCGGGGAAGGTATCTCCGAGCCTGACGGGGCTCCTTTTACCTTCCCCGCCGGTGAAGGGGGCAGGGAGGTGCAGCTCGCGGCATCCCCGCCCCCTTCACCAGTGGGAAAGGTAAAAGGAGCCCTTTCGGACTCGGAGCCACCGCGAGCCGCACCTCTCCGCCCCCTTCACCGGCGGGGAAGGTAAAAGGAGCCCCGTCAGGCTCGGAGATGCCGCAAGCCGCACCTTCCTTTTACCTTCCCCGCCGGTGAAAGGGGAGGGGATGACGCGAGCACATGTAACCAGCATGTTGGGGACAAAACTTAGTGGTTAAGGCGCTGAACTTGGAGAATGGAAGGTTGGGTTTCAATACCCAAAGGCATGAAAGGAGCCTCATTCGGGCATCCCCTGAGTGGAGTTTCGCCAGCAAAAATCTTTTCAACCCAGAGTAACCGAAGAGGGATTCCCGCCCGCCCCGGAGCTCCAAAACCGCTCTGGGGGATTGGGGTCACCTGCGCCCACCGCCCCCTCCGGACCACGCCTGGTCGGAGGGGTGAAAAGGACGCCGCCACCGCCGGTGCGAGGAGGGATTCCCGCCCGCCCCGGAGCTCCAACACTGCTCCGGGGGATTGGGGTCACCTGCGCCCGCCCCCCCTCCGGACCACGCCTGGTCGGAGGGGTGAAAAGGACGCCGCCACTGCCGGTGCGAGGAGGGATTCCCGCCCGCCCTGGAGCTCCAACACCGCTCCGGGGGATTGGGGTCACCTGCGCCCACCCACCCTCCGGACCACGCCTGGTCGGAGGGGTGAAAAGGACGACGACGACGACGGTGCGAGGAGGGATTCCCGCCTACCCTGGAACTCTTACACTGTTCTGGGGTTCTTGGGCTACTTGCAACTGCTGTGCAGTTGGAATTGAGGACTTTCCTTTTGTGCCCTCTGGCCTATGTATGTATTTTCTATTGATCGTTTTAACTGTATTTTTTTGATTAATTATTGTATTACTATTGCTGCTTATGTCTTTATTGCATTTCTGTATTTTTTTTGGTATTTTTGAAATTATATCCTTTGATTATATTGATCACATTGTTGCTATTGCTGTTATACTGTGTTTTATGGATCTTGTATTTCTAATATTTATTGTTTAATTTGCTGTATTGTAACACTGTACCATTTGTAATTTTTGTATACTGTATTCGATTTACTTGTTGTAAGCCGCCCTGAGTCGGCCCTGGTCGAGTAGGGCGGGGTATAAATCGAATAAATGAATGAATGAATGAATGAATGAATGAAGACGCCGCCGTTGGAAGAGGGGTAGTCATACGGCGAGTATATTGCAAACTCTACATTTTAACTAGAAAAGTTGGGGGTCGTCTTATACGCCAAGTCGCCTTATACGCCGGAAAATACGGTACTGTACACTATTATTTAGTACCGAAAGACATCATTGGAGTTTAATGTTTAGTACAGTACATTGCTTAATGTTTAATATAAACAAATATATAACAATGATGTTATTTCAAAATTTTAGATGCTATCCACTAACTTAAAGGTACTGGAAAAAATGAAGTGCTTGATTTATTTTACAAAGCAACGATGCAACAAAACACAATTTTTCTTTGCTGTAACGGATCACATGTGGCCCTTTTTTGTGCTCACAATGTAGAGTGACTTCCTGAATGCGACTGAATTCTTGCTAGCTATAATTTTCAGTCTGCAGATAGTCTCTGTTTGGCTTTTATGTCAGATGTAAAATTATAGTGTTAGAGATTAGGGAGTTTTTCATCCGTGCATGCAGTAATTTCAGCCTTTACAAATCCTAGGAGGAGAGGGAAAGAAGGAAGGAAACCTGGTAATTGCCTTGAATCTTGATGGCTTACTTTGCAATGCTTCTGCAAAGCTTCTGCAAGTGACAGAGCTGTAGGGGTAGGCAAGCAATGGCCTGTGGCACCAAATAATCTGGCCCACACCCTTGCTCCAGCCATCACCAGAATTGGCCGCGGACTCGTTTACGGCTGTTGCATTTACGACAGCCACGGAACGTTTACAGCAGCTGTAAATGATGGGGAGACCACCAGTCCAGCCCCCTCAACTGTCTGAGGGAACGTAACCTGGGCCCCAACTTATAAAGGTTGGCGAACCCTAGACTAGATACTGCTATGACAGCTAAACCATATAAAATGGATGATGTCCAGTAAGTGCATTCTGCACTGCAACAGAATTCCAATCATCACAGGAGCCAAAATGAAAGGGACATTAACTAAAATGATTTCAATTTCCTTCTTGTAATTGATTTCTAGCATATAGGAAATAATAGCTTGTTTTGAATAGGCTAAAGAAAGGCAATGTAATTTTTTAGTGCATTACAGCACTTATCCGGCTCATAGCTCACAAGTTAATGGATGCCTGGTTTTGCTTTTAAGAGAACATGAAAAGAGTGAATCCTATCAGCAGTGTTTGTTTCGGTGCAGAGGGAAACTTATATGAAACTGTATCATGCATTGGAAAAACCAGGTACACAGAGAGAAGCAAAGTACAGTACTGTACTTTGCTTTCATCTGTAGGTTGTTATGCTGGGCAAGAAGGACATGCACTATAATGTTGATTAAGACATACAATTTCTATTGAATTTGCTTTTATTACAGCACTCACACAGTGCAAACCAAGATCCCTTTTTTGGTCAATCGCTGCCATCACTGTATAGGCCCAATACATTTTTACACGTGCACATTGTGTGTTGCGATCTGCCTACTGCAGCGGTGTAAAAGTAATGACACGCGTAGATGAGGGTCAGAGTGAGATGGCTGTCTCCTTTATTTTACAGCTACTATTTATCATAAAATCTGGCTATACCTTGAATCATCAATTCTAGTGTCTAACAAAGGAACTATAGTTACATGACGAATCTCTGTCATATTTTACTGACGTACTTCAGATAAGAATGCCTGGCGTCAGATGGCCAGGGAGTTTGTACCAAAAGAGATACATATGTTTAGGGTAAGGAGTTCTGGGGAGGAAGATTAGTGAGGCCCCATATCAAGGTCCGGAATTCTTCCACACAATGGTCAAAGGACCATTGTACTAAATCACAAGTTCAGCTAGGAAGCGTCCTTGGAGAAAGAATTCTTGCAGACTCCTAGTGCGCCAGGAGTTCCAGTAATACCAGATGGCATCACTGCCCCCACCTTTCGGAACTTGCTAATGCTAAATAACAATGATTATAAATTTAAGGTGATCATGGGGTCAGACTAATATATCATTGCTACAATTATGTTTCCCTTTGCCATTTTAGTGCTTATTCCTCTGATTTGGAAACTATAGGACTCTTAGGAAATTGCAAACCAGTCTGAACCTACTTTGTGCCCAATCTGAGCCTTTTTTTTCCATCCAGTTACAGGCTGCTCTTTTTTCAGAGCTGGACTAGAGCGATGGAGACTGGATCATGTGTAGGAAAGGGTCACTTTAGAAGAGATCACAAATATTTGTATGATCCTTTCCAGTGTGATTTAATGCAACACAGCTCCCCTGTCTGATTGCACCCTAAATTTCATAACATTGACTCAACCACACTCATGTACCCTATACAGGTAGAATCACTTAGAGACCAAGTTCAGAAGGAAAGAGGGGCAGCCAATTTTCTGTTTGCTACAAATGCTCACTCCAGAGAAATGCTGCTGCTGTGTGCAAGCTCTCTGGTTTAGCTATTTTTCTACTGTTGGGCTAGGCACTGTGGATGGGCTGTCAGGGGTTCTCAACCTTTTCAAGCCAAGGGCTGGGCCATGCTCCCTCAGACATCTTCGGGGGCAGGATGGCCATTTTGTCCTGCCTGCCATACATGGCACTTCCAGGTGTGGTGGAGGCAGTGGGGGAGGGCACATGAAATGGTGTTGCAGGTCGCATCTGGCCCCTGGGCCGTAGGTTGAGGGCCCCTGGGCTGTAGGTTAAGGATATTGCCTGTGCCACATTATGTGTGACATCCCTGGACAACCCACAAAGGACATGTAGCCATGAGAGGTCCTCCATGCCTGCCAGTTACAAATGAGCTGACTGGCTCTGTAGAAAGCATAACACTTGGTCTGCTCTCCAGAGAGCACTTCAACAACTCTGATAGGGAAGCACTTGCAGCACAGCCTAAGTACTGTACCAGAAGTGGAAGAGGAACACGAAGAAGTGGAGGAGACAGAGGTGAGGCAAGAAAGAAATGCTGGAAGTGGGCAACATAGCACCTTTGGAGATGCAGTGTTCAGGTGGCAGGAGGTTCTGATCCTCTCCTGCAGGGCAACCTCTAGTCCAATTCTACAACTAGAATTAGTTAGACTGTGCCCTGGGATATTAAGGATCAAAGGTTGGAGGCTATTTTTGCACTCATGTCTTGCTTATGGGCTTCCAAATGGCATCTGGTTGGTCACAATATATGGAATGCTGGACCTTGGGGTCTGATATAGCATTGTTCATCTATGCTCTTTTGACTGTTGAGTTATCTTGGTCTTGATACATTGGGAAATAGCAATTGCAATTATACTTATATACTGTCCCATAGCACTTACTGCATTCTCTGGGCGGTTCACAAGCTAATTAGCATTTTGCCCCAACAACATACTGGGTACCCTTTTGATTCTGCATGTGCTCTGAAGCAGAGCTGCTGCTGAGGAGAGCCAAACAAAGGAAGTGAGCACTGGTAAGTTTTGCAGTTAGAGTAGAGCTGCTTTAGAGGCAGCTTTAGAGATTTCAAACTAGGAACAAAGGAAGAATATAGACTTACTAGGTAGAAAGGTAGTAAACGTGTACATTTTTGAGGCCCAGAATACTGCACTTGTTAAAACGGATTCTGAGGGAACAGCTGTAGTTACCTGCAATACTTGTGCCATGTTTGTGTTCTTGCCAAAGCATATGGAGAACTACACTTGCAGCAAGTGCAAGCTGGTTGCATTACTAGAAGAGAAGGTCCAGCAGCTAGAGGCCCGCATATCTAATCATCAACAAATTAAGGAGCTTGAGCTGTTCTTGGACAGAGCGGAGCAGACTATGCTGGACAAAGAAGAGACAGGGCACAGTTCTGAGGGAGAAGGCTCTTCACTAACTCAGGAGGGAGATGTTTGGAGGAATGTGACTCAAAGGAAGAGAAGAGTAGGGGATCACTGAATCTGAAATTACAGAATATATTTGAGGCTCTTTCCCTCATCATACCTGATGAGGAACACACAGAGGAACAACTGGTTCGACCTGATGATCTCTCCTTCATCACACTTGATGAGATCCAGGAAGATAAACAACAGGAACAAACTGAGGTTCTCTCCCTTAATATGGTTGATGAGGTGCATGTAGATGAACAGATTGCAGGAGAGAGGCTCCTTGTACTAGGTGATTCAATAATTAGAAATACAGAGAAATGGATTTGTGATGCACATGATAACCGTATGGTGACTTGCCTGCCAGGTGCAAAAGTTGCAGACATCACAAGAAATCTAGATAGATTGTTAGAGAGAACTGGGAACGAGCCAGTTGTCATGGTACACGTTGGTACCAATGATATTGGGAAGGCCAAGCGGTCTGTCCTGGAAGCCAAATTCAGGTTGTTAGGAAGAAAATTGAAGTCCCGGATTTCCAAGGTAGCATTTTCAGAAGTACTGCCTGTCCCTTGCGCAGGACCTACCAGGCAGGCAGAGCTCAGAAGCCTCAATGCGTGGATGAGGTGGTGGTGTCGAGAGGAGGGCTTCAGACTTGTCAGGAACTGGAGAACATTTTGGGACAAGCCAAATCTGTTCAGGAGGGATGGGTTGCATTTGAACCATGATGGGACCAGATTGCTGGCACTCAACATCAAAAAGGCTGCAGAGCAGCTTTTAAACTGATAACTGGGGGGAAAGCCGACAGGAGCTGGGCAGCATCCGGTTCGGATAAGTGTGTACTTGAGTAGTGAGGAGGATGCAAAAATTACTGAGCAGAGCAAGGAGCTAGTCACCAATAATCTAGCAGAAGGATGCAAGAGGCAGTCTAACAATGCAACTGGACTCAAAAAACTGTATCAGGAAAGCATATATAAATGCTTGTATACAAATGCCAGAAGCCTCCGGAACAAAATAGGGGAGCTGGAATACTTAGCAATAGATAAGAATATTGATATTATTGGTATCACTGAAACCTGGTGGACGGATGATAACCAATGGGATACAGTTATCCCAGGCTACAAACTGTACAGGAAGGATAGGAAGGGGCAAACGGGAGGTGGTGTAGCCTTGTATGTCAAAGAAGTGATAAAATCGTATGAATTGGAATATCTAGGTGATTTGGAGTCACCATTAGAAGCTCTGTGGGTAAGAGTACCAGGCCACAAGGATGGTCTAACAGTAGGCATATACTATCGGCCTCCGACCCAAACTCTTGAGGGAGACTTGCAGTTGGAGAATGTTGTAAAGGAGGCATCCAAGAAGAGAAGCCTGGTTATAATGGGGGACTTCAATTACCCTCACATAGACTGGGTGAACTGTTGTTCAGCACATGATAAAGAGATAAAGTTCCTAGCTATGCTAAATGATTGTTCCCTGGGACAGATGGTTGAAGACCCAACTAGAGGTACAAGAATCCTTGACTTGATCCTGAGTAATACTCAGGATCTGGTGCAAGATGTTAATGTGACTGATCCAATAGGGAACAGTGACCACAACTCAATAATGTTTAACTTGATCATAGACCGCAAGTCACTGAAAAAATCTAACACAGAGACCTTAAATTCTCAAAAAGGAAATTTCCCAAAGATCAGGAAACTAGTAAAAAAGAAGCTGAAAGGGAAAATTGAGAGAGTCCAAACACTCCAAGAGGCATGGAGGCTGTTTACAAAAACAATAACAGAGGCCCAATTGGAATGGATACCCAAAAGGAAAAAGGGCACTGCCAGGTCCAAGAGGACTCAGATATGGCTTACAGGAGCTGTTCGGGAAGTGATCAAAAGCAAGAAAAGCTCATTTAGAAGATGGAAGGCTTGTCCGAATGAGGACAGCAGGCAGAAACATAAATTCTGACAGAACAAATGCAAGGCAACAATCAGGAAAGCAAATCAAGACTTTGAGGAGCGTATAGCTAAAAATACTCAGAGAAATAACAAAGACTTCTTTAAGTACATTAGAAGTAAGAACCCAACTAGGAAGGCCATTGGACCATTAGATGACAATGTAAGGCAAGGGGTTATTAAATAGGAAACAGAGATTGCAGAGAGACTCAATGAATTCTTTGCTTCAGTATTCACTGAAGAAGACAGAGACCACATGCCCAAAACAGAGCCTATCTTCGTAGGGAGGGAAACCGAAGAATTAAGCCAGATAGAAATAACCAAGGAGGAGGTCCTTGCATGTCTTGTTAAACTAAACACTAACAAATCACCAGGACCAGATGGCATCCATCCATGAGTTCTCAGGGAACTTAAAGATGAAATTGCTGATCTCCCAGCCAAAATATATAATCTTTCCCTCAAATCAGGCTTTGTGCCTGATGACTGAAAGGTAGCGAATGTAACACCAATTTTCAAAAAAGGATCCAGGGGTGATCCAGAAAATTACCGACCGCTCAGTTTGACATGTGTCCCAGGTAAAGTGATGGAAACCATCCTAAAATATAGAATTAATAGGCACATAGAAGAGAAGGCGCTGCTAAAGGAGAGCCAACATGGCTTTTGCAAGGGCAAATCATGCCTCACTAATCTGTTGGAATTTTTTGAGAGTGTCATCAAGCATGTGGATAAGGGGGATCCAGTTGACATTGTTTATCTGGACTTTCAGAAGGCTTTTGACAAGGTCCCACACCAAAGGCTCTTGAATAAACTTGCCAGTCATGGAATAAAGGGACAGGTCTTGTCCTGGATCAGCAACTGGCTAAGGGACAGGAAACAGAGGGTAGCACTAAATGGACACTTCTCCAAGTGGAGGGAAGTAAAGAGTGGAGTCCCCCAAGGTTCAGTACTGGGACCCCTGCTTTTCAACCTCTTCATAAATGATCTAGAAGTAGGAGTAAAAAGCAAGGTAGCCAAATTTGCTGACGACACTAAATTATACAGGGTAGTGAAAACTGTGAGAGATTGTGAGGAGCTCCAGAGGGATCTCTTGACACTGGGGGAGTGGGCAAAGCAGTGGCAAATGAGCTTCAACATTAGTAAGTGCAGAGTGATGCATGTTGCGGCAAAAAACCCCAATTACATTTATAAACTGATGGGTTCTGAACTCTCTGCGACAAACCAGGAAAGGGACCTTGGTGTCCTGGTGGACAGCTCAATGAAGGTGTCAACCCAGTGTGCCTCAGCAGTGAAAAAAGCAAACTCAATGCTAGGGATCATTAGGAAGGGTATAGAAAATAAGTCAGCAAGTGTCATTTTGCCTCTTTACAAATCTATGGTGAGGCTCCATCTGGAATACTGTGTACAGTTCTGGTTGCCATACCTCCAGAAGGATATTATGGAGTTGGAGAAAGTGCAGAGGAGGGCAACCAAAATGATTAGGGGACTGGAACACCTTCCTTACCATCTGAGGCTGCACCGGTTGGGCCTTTTCACTCTTGAACGACGGCGTCTAAGAGGTGACTTGATTGAAGTTTATAAAATCATGCACGGTGTGGACAAAGTAGATAAGGAAAAACTGTTTTCCCTATCGCATAACACTAGAACTAGGGGACACTCCATGAAACTTTTGTGTACTAGTTCTCAAACAAATAAGAGAAAGTACTTTTTCACCCAGAGGCTTACTGGTCTATGGAACTCCCTGCCAGAAGAAATGGTGACAGCTGTCAGTCTTGACAGCTTTAAGAAAGGATTAGACAAGTTCATGGAGGACAAGGGTATCAATGGCTATAATTATGGATACTTAAGGACAACCTCCGGGTTGGAGAGATAGGCAGGATATCTCTCAATGCCCATTTCCAGGGAATCCTAAGCACGTGAAGGCATCTGCTTAGGAATACCCTGAAGGAAATGGTGAGCCACTGTGTGAGACAGAATGCTGGACTGGATTGGCTGTGGCCTGTATCAGCAAGGCTGTTCTTATGTACTCATTTTACTGTCCTTGGAATGCTGAGTCAGCCTTGATCCCCGTCAGGACTGAATTTGCAATGTTTGTTTGCATTACAGCAGTTTAACCACTGCACCACCAGGGCTCACGTTTATACCTATAAATAAGCTAATCTTGTTTCAGATAGTTCCTATCTGGGAAGCCATAAATAGTTTGCCTTAGTTGATTTAAGTATCCTATGACTACCAGTTTAGTTCACAGCAAAGTGTTTAAATCAAAAAACCAGGTCACAATCAAATATGCACTTTAATGAGTTTTAATTATCACTCCAGGCTCTTTCCTCATATTACATCTTATTGGCCATGATTTGTGCTTTTCCTACTACTTATGTCAGAAGATTTTTCACCACAATCATAGTCTAATTATTTGTACAGTACTGTATATCATATTTTCTACAAAACATTGGATTTTAAGTGATTCACACATAGTCCCCAAATAAACACAATGTAAAATATTAAGATTCTGATATGTAACACATCATACAAATTACAAGAGGATGGAAGTACAGTACTTTAATCTGTTCTGTAACTGAATAAAGGATATATAGTTTAAGGTTTATTTTCCCTGTACCTTTTAAGAGGCATTCCAACCTGCTCCATTGAGGAAAATGTGTCAATGGACTGAATCTACTGGCATTTATGTAAAGCTTTGCATAATTTGCTGCACGAATTGCAACTAATTTATGATGTGCCATGTTGTGCTTCATCAGTCTCATGCCTGATCAGATGCCTAACTGAACAACTGAGAAGCACCCCAGCACCTTGTCATTTAGCAGCAATTACCTGCAACAAGTCAGACAAATTTCACATTAACACCAATTTACTTCTAGCCATCATATGTGTTCTCCAGATCTGTTTCAAAAATAAATCCTAAAGTGGGAGCACAAATGGCTATGACCTAGATCAGTGGTGGTGAACCTATGGCACACGGGTCAGATGCAACCTGGAAAGGTTGCATCTGACATCATCCTTCATTCCACAAACACAGGAAACCAGGTAGCTTCATATTGCCCCCATGCAGATGGCCTTCTTTTTGAAACTGCAAGTTTGTTTGGTGAATTCAGTCTGAGACCTCTTTAGTGCCTCAAAAGTTGGAGTCCGAAGAGACAACCTGTGTTTTGGGACTGTGGTGGTTCAAGTGATTAAGATGCTGACTGGAAGGCTGGCAAGTCAGCAGTTCAAGCCCCGAGTACTGCACGATGGAATGAGGTCCTGTCTTTGTCCCAGCTCCTGCCATCCTATCAGTTTGAAAGTAAGAAATTGTCAGTAGATACAGTTAGTATTTGCAGGCATATAAGACGCATCAGAGTATAAGATGCACCCTGTTATTACCAAAATAGCTCACTACAGGCCACTATACACTGTATGCAATACAAGATGCATTTCCCAGTGTATTTTAAGGGGGAAGTTGGTCTTTTACACCAGCAAATACGGTAAATAGGTACCATGTTGGTGGGAAGGTAATCAGCGTTACACGCACTCCATTGTCTAGGCATGCCTGCCACATGTCCATGGGCAGGTCTGCAGATGCAGACAACACTGGCTCTTTGGCTATAAACAGAGATGAGCACCAAACCCTAGAGTCGGATACAACTGTCTTTCAAGCAAGGGTGACCTACCTTACCTACTCAATTGTCATTTAAAGCCTGCAGCTCAGCATAGTTAGTATGTTACTTTTGATATCCCGTCCCTCAGTTCAAGGTGTTAGACAGTTTTTCTAACTTCATCGATGCTGAATGGATATAATTGGCCTCTTGCAGGGCTGTAACCAGGATTCTAGATTGGGGGGGGGGGGGGTTCAGGAGGGGCAAAAAAATTCAGCAGGGGCAACAATGTCATACTCACATATATAACATTGGCACTGCGGAGTGGGTTGGGGGGGGGAGGGCGGGCTGTTAGCTCAGGAGTGTTTTCGCCCCCCTGGCTACGGCCAAGGCCTCTTGTTGTGTTCTTATACCCCATAGTAGCCTTGAAATTGCACATACAGTATATCCCTAATCTATATATCTAAAATATATAATACATTTTAAAATTAAAATTGACATAGAACATTTCAAAATTTAAAAAACAAACATCATATAAAATATGTATTAATAGCTCCTATGGAGAAAGACAATCCCACATCTGTTTAAATGAAAAGCTGTCCATAGTTGTGGCCTCTGTTAGTTCTCTAGTAAAGGTCACAGACTGGGGTAAATGTCTGTGCAATTTCAGATGTACTATACCTGTAAGTTTCATATAAGTTGCACTAAAATTCTGCCCATGTCGATCTGTGAACTAAAAGGGAGAATTAGTGGGAATTAACTTACGATACACACATATGAAGAACTGCAGTGGCTTAGTGGTTAAGACGCTGAACTTGACGATTGGAAGGTTGACAGATCAGCAGTTCAAGATGTGAGTGCTGCACGACATAGTGAGCTCCCGTTTCAGTCCCAAGCTCCTGCCAACCTAGCAGCTCGAAAAGCAAGAAATTGCAAGTAGATAAATAGGTACTGCTTCGGTGGGAAAGGTAACAGCATTATGTGTGCTCCAAAGTCTAGTCATGCTTGCCATGTGACCATGGAAACATCTGCAGGTGCAGACAGCACTGGCTCTTTGGCTGTAAACGGAGAATAGTAGCAACCTCTAGAATCTGATAGGACTGGCTTTCAAGCAAGAGTGACCTTACCACACATTCAAGTTTATCAGAGCTAACAAAACAAAAAGACAACAACAACAACAACAACATTGTGGCACCTTAAAGACATACAGGTCTGTGCTGTTAGAAATATAAGATTGATCAATTAACATGCAAAGTTCTTCAAAGAAGAACATAGACAAAACACATTCTCTTCAGACCACCAAAATCTATAAGAGTAGGGGAATGGGATTGCTGAGCAAGGTTTTTTTATCTGCTTTTCCCTCAGTCTTGATATTTCTACTATGTTGCAATGGTGGACCAGAAATGGCCCACTGGGTCGCGGAATGACTGGATGCAAGGAAGGCACGGAGGCAAAGGTGAGGTGAACGTCCAGTTCCAATTGGCTTGGTGTGCTGGCATTTATTGCCTCTTTCAGGAGAATTTCCCTTCATCAGACAACTTGACTTGCTAACTTTCCAATATCTGAAAATATATACAATATATATATAGAAATTAATTCTGAACTGGAATATTGCTACTGAGCTAAGTATAAAAGAGAAACCCACCTGGATATATAACATTTAGTTTTCAAAGGGTAACTTGTTTTCATGTTGCATCCTAACCTCTTTTCGTTTATTCATTTTGGGCTGTGGATGTTACTAACTGAAAATATTACTCCCCTTATAAATCCTGCTGATAGGAAACCAGTTACATTTGTAGAAGTTACTTGGAAGTAATGTGTAATCAGGAAATTACCGGGGAAGTCTGTTATCTACTAATTAACTACTGGTTGGCGAGGCCATTGTCTTGCCCTATCACGGAATCTTTCCGGGACTAACTTCATCAAGTATAACACATTACAGTTTACTCTCCTACTTAGGGAGTCCGTGGATATGATTAATACATCGTGTGTTTACCTTTAATTACCACCTTGTGACTTTGCCTTTACCTATGTCCGAGCTAATGGGCAAGGTGTTATGCATGAATCCTTAACTATGGCTAATATGAACCTGCACCCAATTTTCCCTTCCAACCAAGTTACGAGGGCTCAAGGGCGTGTGCGCCCGAACCCCCACCTTTCAGGAAAGGTTATGCCAATTATATCTGTGGATAAACCACACTACTAGACAGTAGAGGGGTAGTGAAAAAACAACACTGATTAAAACTAAGATTAACCAAGCGGAGACAGCTTTTCCCACTACTGTATATCAGAGGAAATGATGGGATGAAGGCTAAATATGTAGTTCAGATAGAATGCATCCGTTCATAGGTAGTATTAGCACATTTTGCCCGGCGGTGCCGGGCTTTTAAAAATTGTGTTGGATAGTAAAGGGTTTCGGTTTTTTTTCTTGAACCAATGGTGCTGGGCTGTTTTAAATGGTGTTGTAAGGTTTTGTGTTGTAATGGTGTTGTAAGGTCTTTCTTTCTTTCCCTTTCATTAATTAGTTCAACTTTTACTTTGATACTATGTGATAAACTGTGATATTGTGCATGATAATACTTTGTTTTAAAACTGTTTAAACTGTGATAACATGTGTGATGGGAAAAGACTGGCGTAGAGGCACGCCACAAAGTTTGCCAAGAGAACCCTATGGACCAAAACAAAAGGCAAAACAAGGGGATGCTCAGCACAGCAGATCTGAAAAGGGGGAGGGATACGAAAGGGGAAGGAGAAATACAGTGTTGCAGGGAACAATGCTGCATAGGGACATGGAATGTGAGGTCTATGAATCAAGGAAAACTGGAAGTGGGGAAAAATGAGATGGAAAGAAAGAAGGAGAAATACAGTGTTGCAGGGAACAATGCTGCATAGGGACATGGAATGTGAGGTCTATGAATCAAGGAAAACTGGAAGTGGGGAAAAATGAGATGGAAAGAATAAGCATTGACATCTTGGGCATCAGTGAGCTAAAATGGACAGGGATGGGTGAATTCAGCTCTGGAAACCATCATATCTACTACTGTGGGCAAGAAAACCTTAGAAGAAATAGAGTAGCCATAATTGTCAATAAAAGAGTGAGAAAAGCAATAATGGGATACAATCTCAAAAATGACAGAATGACGTCAGTCAGATTTCAAGGCAAACCTTTCAATGTCACTGTGATCCAAATATACGCACCAACCACTGGTGCAGATGAAGCCACAATGGACCAGTTCTATGAGGACTTACAACACCTCATAGAACAGACACCAAGAAATGATGTCCAAATTATATTAGGAGACTGGAATGCCAAAGTAGGAAATCAAAAAGTGGAGGGAATAACAGGCAAATTTGGTCTTGGAACACAGAATGAAGCAGGGCAAAGATTGATAGAGTTCTGCCAAGAAAACGCACTGGTCATAGCAAACACTCTCTTCCAGCAACACAAGAGGCGACTTTACACATGGACATCACCAGATGGCCAACACCGAAACCAGATTGACTACATACTCTGCAGCCAAAGATGGAGAACCTCCATACAGTCAGCAAAAACAAGACCTGGAGTAGACTGTGGCTCAGATCACAACCTACTGATCGCAAAATTCAGGCTTAGACTAAAGAAAATAGGGAAAACATGGAGACCAGAAAGATATCACCTAGACAGCATCCCTAAAGAATACACGGTGGAGGTGATGAACAGATTTAATGGCTTAGACTCGGTAGACAGAGTACCAGAAGAATTATGGACGGAAATGAGGGACATCATGCAGGAAGCAGCAAAGAAAACCATACCAAAAGAAAATAAGAGTAAGAAAGCAAAGTGGTTGTCTGATGAGGCTCTTAAAATAGCAGAGGAAAGAAGGAACGCAAAAGTCAAAGGAGAAAGGAAAAACTACAATCATTTGAACACAGAATTTCAAAGAAAAGCAAGGAGAGATAAGGAAAACTACCTAAAAGAACAGTGCAGAGAAATGGAGGAAAACAACAAAAGAGGCAGAACCAGAGATCTTTTCAAAAAAATCGGGGAAATCAAGGGAACATTTAAAGCAAAAATGACCATGATAAGGGACAAAGACGGAAAGGAGCTAGCTGATGCAGAAGAAATTAAGAAAAGATGGAAAGAGTACACTTTACAAAAAGGACCTCAACACTCCTGATAATCACAATGATGAAGAAATTGAACTTGAGCCAGACATCCTGGAGAGCGAAGTCATAAAGGCCCTAAAGAGCACTGCAAACAACAAAGCTAGTGGAGATGATGGTATCCCAGTTGAATTTTTCAAAGCGCTAAAAGATGATGGCGTCAAATTACTGCATCCAATATGCCAGCAAATTTGGAAAACAAAACAGTGGCCACAGGATTGGAAAAGATCAGTATACGTCCCAATCCCAAAAAAGGGCAATGCCAAAGAATGTTCAAATTATCGAACAATCGCGCTCATCCCACATGCCAGCAAGGTGATGCTCAAGATAATACAGGATAGACTTCAGCAGCATGTGGAGAGAGAATTACCAGAGGTGCAGGCTAGTTTCAGAAGAGGCAGGGGGACTAGAGACCACATCGCCAACATACGCTGGATCATGGAGAAATCAAAGGAATACCAGAAACAAGTTTACTTTTGTTTTATTGACTACACTAAGGTGTGGAGAAATTCTAGCCAGAAGGTGGCTACAGAAAAGGAGATCAGGTCAAAGATTGACCAAGCACTTGTTGAGAATCCAGCTCAACAAGGGTGTAAGCATAAAGTCAAAAGAAACTGAAACAGCAGTCAGAGTTAAAGGTGCGCAAGAAAGAGAAGAGAAGTGCTCCGGCACCGGGGAGCAAGTTTTTATTGAAAAATACACAGGTTCCACAGGATGTATTACGACAGCATACACAGGATGTATACGCAAGCATAGGTGCAGTGGTATTCAGCCAATAATATGACATTTTCTATAGCATAACCATATATGGCATGACCTATATCTCTTACTAGTACATGCGCAGTAGCTTATATCCTGCCAGACTAGGCCAAAGCCTATTCTCTGTGGCGGTACCCTTGCAAAAGCTGTTACCTGTATATTCAGCAGTAGCTACGATCTAACTTCAGCTGTAAAAGGCTAATACCAAAAGCATATATATGAAGATTACATTGGGACGCTTTTCTGCATCAAACCCGCTCTGCATAAAGGTAGAATCTCTGCTCAGAAGTAGAATCTCAGAGGCAGGAAGCGCTTGTTGATGCAGGAAGTATCTAACCGCAGTCCTAGTTGTGGCAGTCCTAGTTGTGGTCAGCGCAAGAAGAGCTAACCTCAATTGCCAGCTATATGCCACACATGTTTAAGCTAAAAGTTTCCAGCTAAAATGTTTTAAGCTAAAAGTATAATGAACTCCCACATTTCCACTTCTTAAATTTATTATTTTTTGCGGGACATAGTTTGCCAATTATACACACGCTGGAATTCAATCTCGCTATCAGACTCTGAGTTAACATCTTCATATTCCACGTTATTTGTTGGCAAACAATATACATATTCCCCATCATCATAGGTCTCCTCTGCCACACGGGGAACGGCTCGATAATTACCCTGACAGATCTCATTCTGATAGCGAGCTTGATAGATTTGGTTTTGAGTAAACCCTGCGGATCTTCCTGATGCATGAAAACAGTTTTTACTCACAGCCATAAGATTTGGTACACATTGAATACAACAACATAACATAATGCAGCTTACTATAAAAACACCTATGGCAATTAGTACTTGTCTTAACCACCTTGCTCCCGGCAAGCAGGACCATAATGCATCCTACCATGCTGGCAAGGCATTCTGTAAAACAGCACATATTCTGAACTGCTCACAACCTGAGGCTTCCTTTCTATTCAGTAGATACATCATTATGCACATTATCAGTCACAATCTCCTACAGATCCTGAAGTTCTTTCTCAATCTGGCCTAAAACCAATCAGGGTCAAAATTTATCTAAACAATATCTGGCTTTCAAATAAATTGACTATCTATGTCAGGTGATGAAAGATGAGCATCTTCATCCATAGTAGAAAACATTTTTTAACACCATAAAGTTGCAAGAGGGAGTCAAGAGGCCCACCTACAGGGCAACCAGCTCCTCTAAGAAACATGAACATGCCATGTTTGATGACCAGTGCCATGTTATTACAACCCTCTCCACAAGAGATTGCACCATGGAACTAGACATGAAACATGCCTGACATATCGAATAACACCATTGCAATATAACAAACTCAGTTACATATGTAGGATTACAGTGAAAAACTCTTCCAGGCATTTTCATAATTGTATTACAAGTACAGCAAAGTCCCAAAATACATTCCAGTAAAAGATCAAAAACACATAGTTAAAGCAATCTGTTGGAGGGGGGGAGGAAGAAGGCTGGTCGCCCCCCCCTTTCCAAGAGACTACATTTTGGCTGTTTGCCAGCCAGTTTTTCAAGAGCGACTCCTTGAATGTGTGAGGGTCTCCTCCTCTCGGATAAGACCCCTCCCATCAGGATCCTCCCTTTTACCCTCCTTAGGGTTTACCCCCAATGACCTTCCAACAAGAAGACATGTCAATCACACACCAGGTTCCATCCCCTCTTCCCCAAGTCTGCCATGTGGCCATGGCTCCCAGGTGTCACCATCTTGCAGAGGCATCTCCCCCCTCTTTTTCAGGAGGCAGGAAACATGGAATGAGCAGGACCTTCATTCCACGACACCCCCCCTCGTTAGGGTGACAAAAACCATGATCTTCTTGTAAAATCATGCCTTTTGTCATAGTTCACTGTATGCATTTTTAAAACAGGCAAGCACATTTCCTTTCTTCCTTACAAGAAAGTTTCTCTAACAATTCTAGCAAACAAACTACACATATCATTTTAACATTTCCTACCAGAACGCATTTAGACAATTTTAAAGAGGTTTTCAGGTTTTATAATGCAAACAAGGCCAATTCATTTTTGGAGTCGACACAAACTTTTTAGTCCAAATTAAAATGTCCAAATTAAGAGTCCAAATGTTGATTGAAGATCTCTTCAGACTAGAATTTAAACACCATCTTCCCTCCAGCACAGTTCTTGGTCACAAAACAACCAGGCAGCCCTCCGCCCTCCAAACAAGCACATCTTTCAGCTTTTCAGCTACTCACTCAGTCCTTCACTCTCCAGGCACATCCATCTGTATTTCAGCAGGTAGAAAATGCAAGAACCCAAAAGAACAGCTTCTCCAGAATTTGCAAGTAACTTAGCCAAAAACTGGAGTATATCTTCTCCCACCTTGTATTTTGGCAGAAACCTGCCATCCATAGAGGAAGGATCCATGCCACGTTTTCTCTGGGCTTCTTTCAGTTGCAGTATTTGAATCTTAACCAAGTGAAAAACTGTCATGTTGGATTTGCGAGAAGACCCCTTTCTGATTTTGGGTTTTCTGCCTTCCTCCTCTGGCTCATCCTTCCAATTCCTGCCCCCAAGTGAGGAATCAAGCTTATCACTCGGCTTCTCCTGCTTGGTCCATTTCTCCACCTTTCGTGATGGGGGGCACTTCAGGGATGAGCCAAGGTCCTCTGTGCTGCCCTCAGAACCCTCTCTGCCTGCCATTCTGCATGCAGTAATAGCTTCTATCTGCGATGAGGTGGCAGGGAGGTCTAGAGTATTTGCAACTATTGAGGCACTTCTGATGATTGGAAATGTAATAGCAGCCTCCGAGTCCAGAACAGCCTCACTTAAAGCAGCAGAGAACGGGGTAACAGTACTTGATTGCTGCAAAGCAGGATATAACGTTCCACCTTCATCAGGGGGTTTCGGAGGCAATTGTGGCCCATATGGCGGAGGTGCTGTTGGGGATAGAGGATCTCCAGTAGCAGGTGGCAGTATTTGTGGCATGGAGGTGGTCAGGCTTTGGGCCAAAAAAATGTTCTTCGGTTGTTTATTATTCAGATCAGGAGGATCTGGTGGGGTGGCATATGGTGGTGGTGCCGTAGGATCAGAGTCCCGTTTTAAGTCCGGTCTTTGTAACGGACATGGCAGCAGAATCTGCGGCAGAGGCACTGTCACTACTTGATCCAACAAAATATTTTTCGGGGTGAGACTTTGCAAGCAGATTCGTACTTTGCACCACAGGAGTTGTACAGTTACACTGACTCTGGGGTGGTTTTGAAATTGAGTCCCAATTTTGTCCCACACTTGTAACTTTAAAGTCCCGTTTTCTGGGACCCATGGACAAACATCGTAAATTGCCTTAACTAGTTGCTCTATTTCATTGATTGATACTGCATGTCCATTTTTCTGCAGGAGGTGTTTAAGATCCTGACAATACTTTTGTTGCAGAGAAGAGAGACCACTGCCCATGTTGTCTTGTCTTGTCTTGTCTAAGTATTCTAACTTGACTGTGTCACTCACCCGGGATCCTTACACGGATGACGAGGGACGTCCTGGACCTAGCCGGTCGTGGGTGAGGACTGTGGGGCCGCAGCGCTGAAGTCGTGAGCGTGGTCAAAGTGAAGGGAGATTGTAATCTGGATCCGGTAGATTACAATCTGATTTGCCTCACACGGGGCACCAGATGTGGAGAAATTCTAGCCAGAAGGTGGCTACAGAAAAGGAGATCAGGTCAAAGATTGACCAAGCACTTGTTGAGAATCCAGCTCAACAAGGGTGTAAGCATAAAGTTAGAAGAAACTGAAACAGCAGTCAGAGTTAAAGGTGCGCAAGAAAGAGAAGAGAAGTGCTCCGGCACCGGGGAGCAAGTTTTTATTGAAAAATACACAGGTTCCACAGGATGTATTACGACAGCATACACAGGATGTATACGCAAGCATAGGTGCAGTGGTATTCAGCCAATAATATGACATTTTCTATAGCATAACCATATATGGCATGACCTATATCTCTTACTAGTACATGCGCAGTAGCTTATATCCTGCCAGACTAGGCCAAAGCCTATTCTCTGTGGCGGTACCCTTGCAAAAGCTGTTACCTGTATATTCAGCAGTAGCTACGATCTAACTTCAGCTGTAAAAGGCTAATACCAAAAGCATATATATGAAGATTACATTGGGACGCTTTTCTGCATCAAACCCGCTCTGCATAAAGGTAGAATCTCTGCTCAGAAGTAGAATCTCAGAGGCAGGAAGCGCTTGTTGATGCAGGAAGTATCTAACCGCAGTCCTAGTTGTGGCAGTCCTAGTTGTGGTCAGCGCAAGAAGAGCTAACCTCAATTGCCAGCTATATGCCACACATGTTTAAGCTAAAAGTTTCCAGCTAAAATGTTTTAAGCTAAAAGTATAATGAACTCCCACACTAAGGCATTTGACTGTGTGGACCACAACAAGATGTGGCAAGTAATTAAAGAGAAGGGAATACCAGAGCGCTCATATGCCTCCTGAGAAATCTGTACATGAACCAAGAAGCAACAGTTAGGACAGAACATTGAATAACAGAGTGGTTTGGAATAGGAAAAGGAGTAAGACAAGGCTGCATTTTGTCACCATGCTTATTCAACCTATACACAGAGCACATAATGCACAGTGCAGGGATGGAGGAATCACAATATGGGATTAAAATCGCTGGGAGAAACATCAATAATCTGAGATATGCAGACGATACCACCCTAATGGCAGAAAGTGAGGAAGACCTAAAGAATCTCTTGATTGTGCTGAAGGAGGAAAGTGCAAAAGCTGGCTTGAGACTCAATATCAAGAAAACCAAGATAATGGCAACAGGCCCAATCAGTTCCTGGAAAATAGACGGGGAAGAAGTAGAAGCAGTGACAGATTTTACTTTCTTAGGATCAAAGATCACTGCAGATGGGGATTGTAGCCATGAAATAAAAAGGCGACTGATTTTTGGGAGACAAGCGATGAGAAACCTGGGGAACATAGTGAAAAGCAGAGACATCACATTGCAAACAAAAATTAGAATAGTCAAAGCAATGGTTTTCCCAGTAGTAATGTATGGATGTGAGAGCTGGACAATTAGGAAGGCTGAACGCAGAAGAATAGATGCCTTTGAAATGTGGTGTTGGAGGAGGATTTTGAGAGTCCCCTGGACAGCGAGGAGAACAAATAGGTCAATCTTAGAAGAAATTAACCCTGACTGCTCATTGGAAGGTCAAATAGTAAAGATGAAGCTAAAATACTTTGGACATCAAATGAGAAGGGAGGATTCACTTGAGAAGGCATTGATGTTGGGAAAGGAGGAGGGCAAAAGAAGAAGGGGGAGGCCAAGGATGAGATGGCTAGATGGTATTGTAGACACAATGGGCACAGAGCTGGGAGGGCTGAGGGGGATGGTGGAGGACAGAGGCGCCTGGAGGAAAATGGTCCATGGGGTCGCAAAGGGTCGGAGTCGACTGTGCGACTGAACAACAACAACAAAGGTTTTGTGATTTTGTGGCTTTGAGGCGCTGCGTCCGCCTGCGGCGGACTTGCGCTCCCAGTGTTTGTTTGTTTTTGCATGCTGGGCTCTTTATATTGGTTGTTGAAGGTTTTTGTTTTATGTTTATGCAAATTTTATTTTAATTTAATTAATTTAATTTAATTTTATTTAGTTTAAAATTTAATTTTGGTTTTTTAAATCTTTATTTTTACGCATTTTTTTGAGTGAAAAGTGATTTCTGGGTTTTTTTTGGTATTTTTTGAGATTAGTGTGATTATTTTTGAATGTTTTTATAATTTATTTGATTAATTTTGGAATTAATCTTATTAGTTTCAATATTTTTGAATGTTTTTTCTCTTTTGGCCTCTGGGTGGGGATGGTGAGCTTTTCTTCCTCTCTATAATTGTTCTCTTCTGTCCTCTAGGTGTCGCTTCCGGTAAGTTTTTTCTTTATTTTCTCATTTGAGTTCCCGTCCTCATGGATAGAAGACGTCTTTTGGTAAGCTCTCTGGGTTTTTTTGGGTGGTGGTGGTTTGGATTTGGGGGGGGGGGTGTCTGTGTTTTTTCTTGTTTGTTTTTGGCTGTTTTTGTGTTTCCTTTTTGGATTTTTGAGTGTTTTTGGTTTGTGTTTTCTTTTTCAGGGGGGTGGTGGCTTTCTTTCCCGCGGGCCATGCTGGCTGGCCTGTGGGAAGGAAGGGCATTGGTGGTGGTGGGGGGCTTTCTTTCCCATGGGCCATTCTGGCTGGCCCGTGGGAAGGAAGGGCAATGGCGGGGGGGATTTCTTTTCCTTGAGCCATGCTGGCTGGCCCGTGGGGAAGAAGGGCAGCGGCGGCAGGGGGGTCCCTTTTTCCCCCGCGGGCCATGCTGGCTGGCCCATGGGGAAGAAGGGCAGCGGCAGTGGGGTTTTTTTACTTTTATTTTTCTTGCGCCGGCTGGCCCATCGAAAGGAAGGGCAGCGGCGGCGGGGGGGGGGTGTTTCCTTTTCCCCCCCTACGGGCCATGCTGGCTGGTCCATGGGGAAGAAGGGCAGCGGCGGTGGGCGTTTTTTTACTTTTATTTTTCGCACGCAGGCCGCCTCAGCGTTCGGCGCGCTAATGGCGTGCAGGATGCTGGGGCTTGTAGTTTTGCCTGCGCGTGTTTGCTTACTGTATCGGTTTTTTCCTGCGCTTTTTTTGATTGGCCGCGGAGCGTTTCCAAACGTTCCTTTTGCCGCGCCGCTCAGCCTGATTGGCTCTGGTGCGGCGCAAGGAACGTTGGGAATTGAAGTTCCCTTTTTTTGTTTGCGACTGGGGGGCTCCTGCCCCTGGGTTGAAAATTTCAACCCGACAGTTACCTGCGAACCGGGTTCGGGCGAGTGAACGGAGGCCCATTACGGGCTAGTGGGGCCTGGTGCAACATCATTTGTCACATTCCAACGGTTAACACACCATTTTATAGGTATAGATGAACAGATGCATTCTATCTGAACTACATATTTAGGGCTTTAAAAACCTGGCTCTGCCAGCAGGCATGGGATGTGTGTGTCTGGCAGCACATCTCAGCCTCACTGGCTAGTGTAGCCTTGCGGCGTTTTTAACTAAGGGATACAGGTTTTTTAAAAAGTTTTTACATTTTTATCATTTTATTATTGGGTTTTTTATTGGGATTGTGTTCAATGTAGGCTGCCTTGAGTTGCTGAGGCAAGGAAGGCGGCATATAAATAGAAAAATAAATAAATAGTATAAAAATGTGGCATTAAAACATATCTATACATTCATTTTCCTAGGTGAGCAGGAAATGAGGGATGAGTAGAACTGTCCCTGCTTGAATGAGCTGTCCTACACATCTAAGCTGTTCTACACATCTAAACAGTATATTTAAAAATTGAATTTCTATCTTTGTACAAAGCAGCTCGAAAGCATTAAGTAAAATATGTGACGTAGGTATTTTTAAAATTTACTCCAGTAGCACAGCCCACAGAATAATAGTACAGTCTGTATTTCTGCTCAATTAATAGTATTGTATCTGTGAAGTATATTAGGTTTTTTTTGTTTTTCAAAGAAACATTGCTAAATGAAGAAATGTTTAAAATGTATTCCCTGTCCCTCAAAAATGCAAAACAAAACAAAACAAAAAAAACCACACCATTGAACACCTTTCCCAAAGACATTAAAAATGACTTTATGACTTTGTAGTATTTAAATAATGAAAGTTTTTTTTTTAAAAAAAGGAACTGCATTTTTTAGTTATACTGTATCTCAAAGCATTTAGCAGAATTTGTTTTGAAGTAGAGAAAAACCAGTATTGGTAACAATGGGGATTTTTGTACATATGAGGCGAAACTGATGTACAGTAATACCTCATACAAAGTCCGCTTCATACAACATCAAATTCATACAACATTGCCTAATTCCTTGAAAAAAGTTACCCCATACAAAGTCGCTCGACTTTGTATGAGGCATTCAGTTTTTCCCAGGTTGCATTGTGCCTGGGCAGTATAAAAGACAGGACACATGTGTGCATTGCTCTTGTGGGTTTTGCACAAGGCAAAGAGTGTTTAGGAGTGGTTTTGAGCTTGATTTTGGATTTTTCATCAGAATTTTTAGAAGCATTCCTGGGATTTTTGCAGCATTCTCCAGGTTCTTGGACAATCAGGGTTGTTTGACATGTTTTCATAATGTATTTAGCCTTTAGACAATGTTTTCTTAAAGTTCTGTCAGTTTCCTGTCTTTTTCCTTGACTTTGCCCTGAAGTCTGTACTGTTACAGTACAATGTATCTCTATGGAAACGACGTTGTACGAGGCATCTGGACGTTGTATGAGGCGTTGCGGCTAGGATTTTGCATGCCTCATACAAAGTCCAAATCCGTTTAAAGACCAAACTTGTGGAACCAAGTTTGGACGTTGTATGAGGTATCACTGTACCTTGACAGTGATAAGAACTCGAATATTTAAAGTTCTGAGAACGTTTACAAAAGACTGTATAGCGGGTACTTTTTGGCCACCAAACTTTCATATTGCATTGTTCTAACCTTGCCATTCCATTGTTGTAACCTTGCGTATGAACTTTGTTTAAATGCAAGCTGTATTTTGATGTAGGAATCGGGGCCGCTGAACGGCCGTTAGGTCCCGGAGGAGACTGATCAAGAAACGATACGAGGCAGTATGGAGCGAGATCAGATCAGTGGTTTATTGAATGAAAAGTATCTACATTTATAGATCAGAAGGCAAGGCAGGAAAAAACCGTCATCTGTCAGAAAATCACATCACCTATTTACTCAGGTTAACGGGGAATCTCTCTTGGGGAAGTTAATTAACGTGGGCAAACATTGACAGGGGAAACACCATTGTCTAGGGCTTAGACCGGGGTAAATATGGCCACTATTTGCACCAGGGATTAGGCTAAACTCAGAGATGAGTGATTACCTTAATGGGTAACAGAGGCTAGAGAAATGCCTTCTCAGCGGAACCGTCGGTCAGGTCATTAATTGGGTGAATCAAACCCTATTATTAATCCACCCCCCTTAATTTCTCTGCCCGCAGAGCCCACGGGCCAGGAGCGTTCTCCCGAAGTGGCCTCTGCGCGGGCCGTTCCATGCCATTGGGGCATGGGGAATCCACATCTCCCCTTTTCGTTTTACTTAAGAGCCTGACCGGCGACTCTGCGCAAGAGGGGCACTAGCTGATGAGCGGGAATGGTGCTTCGGGGTTCCCTCCGGGAGCGGCACCTTGATATCAGTGAGGGAATGCATTGCGCAAAGCAACATACTGCTATGCCTAGTATAATCACCCCCACAATCACTTTGAGCACCGTCTGAAGCCATCCCCACAGAATCCACGACCACATCCAGTTCCACAATGAACTCAGCCACGTTCCCCATGCAGAACCCTCCCTGATGCCATCGACTATGGTGTGGAGGTCTGTGAGCTGGCTCTGTACCTTACGGGAGTTATCAGTGAGATTAAAACAACACATACCATGAAAAGATTCGCAACCCAGATGATGTAGCAATAAGAGATAGTCTATAGCCGCTCGATTGTCAAGTATGGCATGGCGAAGCTCTGCCTGCTCTTGGTTGAGCAGCGCTATCGCCGAGGAGGTATGGTTGATGGCTTTAGCTAGTCCGCAAGCCAATCGACCGATTCTCCGAGCGTTGCCGACGGCTAAGCCTGGCATGCCAAAAATGCTGACTGCCAACGAGAGATATTCGGCTGAACTCATTACTCTAAAGCTGCTCTCACATGAGCTGTCTAACTGGGTGGTGCGAGTGTGTCGTATGGGTGCTGAAACACTTGTAACATTTGTGCTTGGGGTGACCATATCCTTAGTTGGGAGTAACAGTGTCAAACGACTAATACAACATATAGCATCTGATACATTTGCAGGAATGTAGTTCCAAGTGTACTGATTACACGTAAAGAACCAACCAGATGGTAGGGTAACATGAGCATACATTGAACCAAGTGTCACTGGGTTATCACAAGTCCAATTGCCACCGCCAACGTTGAGGCAGCGGCGCCGGGTTCGGCCGACTGTGGAGCAGCCGGTCATTCGAGCACAAGTAGAGTTCGGGCTGACCGCCACTCGAGGAGTGTGGAGAGTGGCTGCATCAGCCGGCAAAGTCATGGTGAGCCGCATTTCCCAACAGGCGTATTCTGAAGAAGCCGCTGGGTTGTACGGGCTGAAGATCCGTTTCACAAGCCAGTCCCCATCCCTGGGGTGCGTGCCTGGAGAGTGGCACACTGGGATGAGGCAGGTGCTCAGGATCGAGGCAGAACCAACGTCCTGTCTCAGGCAAAAATCGGACTGGTTGACGAGACCCGCCAACCTCTCCCATATGTTGTAATGCATCCTGGCAGAGAGGTCTCCGCCTGGCATCAAATCGCTGGCCTTCAATGAGGCAGCCTGAATGCCTCCCCCAGCAAGTAGGGAGAGGATCAGGATGATGGTGACTGCCACGGTGTTGGCATGAATTTGGGCAAAGATTGCAGCCATGAGGTTCTCCGGCGTTGGCTCCTTCTCCTCGCGCCGGATGACGTCCTCAGCCTCACTGCAAAGGGCCTTGACCATCCCCCAGGTGATCTTCGGTGCTGTCCTCTGTGGCCGTTTCTTCCGACGGGTCCTCTCGGTCAGGGTGAGGTCCTCCATCTCCGGGATCGGACTCGGGTCGGTCTGGGTCCACGCCATGTGGTTCCAAGTGAGGCTTGACGCACCGAGCTGGAATCCAAACAACACCTGTAGGAGACATAACTGCAGCATACCCTCTTCCCCAGGTTACGAGTGGTGCCGGGCCCCTCCAAGAAGGGTCCGGTGGCACCCGGTATCGGACCATCGGTCGCGGGAGAGCTTCCGAATGGCGGAAATGCTTCTCCTGCGGCGTGCAATCCGAAAAAACATTAAGGTGAACAATACCTTATTCAGACAATGCTGTGCCTGAGCCTGTGACTTGGGGAGGGCTGGTGGCTCCCCCCTTTCTGTTTGTTTGTCAATATAGGACTTGAGTGTCCGATTGACTCGTTCCACAATCGCTTGCCCCTGCGGATTGTAAGGAACGCCAAAAGTATGCTGAATATCCCAAGTGGCCATGAAGGCCGCCAGCTGCCTGGAGCTGTAGGACGGGGCGTTATCGGTTTTAACATGCCGCGGCTGGCCCATTGCCGCGATGCAGGAAAGGAGGTGCTGCTCCACGTGGGAAGCAGTCTCCCCTTTCTGCGCCGTTGCCCAAACGAATTGTGAAAAGGTGTCAATGCAAACGTGCATGTACTGCCATCTACCAAACTGCGGAACGTGCGTGACATCCATCTGCCACACCTGGTTAGCCTCTGTCCCTCGTGGGTTGACCCCCCACGAGGGCCCCCCTGGTGCCCCTGCACAATGCTGGCAAGAGCGAACTATGCCTTGGGCTTGAGAAAGTGGCAGATTGAACTGTCTGGCAAGCGCTTTGGCATTTTGGTGAAAGAATGCATGACTCTGAATTGGCGTAGTGAAAACACCTAACACTGAACGTTGCTGAATTTCCTTTGCCGCCGCATCCGCTCTGCTATTGCCCGCGGAAATCGGACCCGGTAGGTCTTGATGACTTCGGATGTGGGCAATATAGAGCGGCTCCGTGCGGTTTCGCAAATGAAATTGAGCAGTGAGAAACAGACTAAGCAAGTTTTTGTCTATCGCGGGAGTAATGTATGCTTCCGGTAGACTGTGAAGCAAATTCCTGACATACTGACTGTCAGTAATGATGTTTAGGCGCTCTTTGGCGAAGGTGCGCAAGGCAAGGTTCACCGCTGCCAACTCTGCCCGCTGCGCGGACTTCTGTGGAAGAGTTAACAGCGTGCGCCAAGCTTGGCCCTCCTGCCAGGTCAAGACACCATATGTGCGACCCCCATCCGTAAAGACTGTCCTGGCCCCCTGAAGCGGAACCAGTGAGAGCAATTCGAACAAGCTGACTGTCTGCGTTTGAAGCGAGACAAGTCTGGGGTCCTTTGGCAAGTGGTATGCCAAGCATCCGGTGAATCCCTCCAAAGCAATTGGAAGCGAGTCACCGAGCTGCATCAACTGCTGAACCTGTTCTTTGGTGAACGGGACTACGATTTTGGCTAAGTCGTGCCCTGAGATGTCCCTAGCTCTCAGCCTTCCACGGTAGACCACCGCGGAGACCAATTCTTGGGGTGGAACGATGTTTCGGGAAGAGGTGTTCGGCAAGTACACCTATTCCACGATACTCGCCCCTTTCTCGGAGTCCACTCCTAGGGCTCCGGTGAACATGGATCCTGCCCGAACGATGTACAAGTTCAGGATCGGAGCATATGGCCCCTGAGCAATCCTGTCCACCCATCTTTGGCTGAGAACTAGGTTGACTTTCTCGAGAGCCAAGCGCGCTTCTCGAGAAATTTGTATCCGGTCTGCTGGCTGCTTACCTAATGTGAGCAGCGAGAAGAGTGGTTTCAGAAGATCCGTATCCAATCGAAAATACAGTCTGGCCCAATTAATGTTCCCTAAAACCTGCTGTAACTCTACCAAGGTGACTGAATCCTTCAAGTTGATTTGGGGCAAAACTGGTGCTGCGAAAGAGCGGAGAAGCCGATGACCCAAGTATGAGAAGGGCTCGGTTCTCTGCACTTTCTCCGGGGCAATGAGTAACCCTTTCTCCCCCAGACTGGCCTGGAGGTCTGAAAACATTTTGCTGCCGAGTTGCGGCACCGCGACCAAGATATCATCCATGAAATGACAAACTAAGGCTGTGGGGTGAAGGTTTCGAAACTTTGCCAGTGCGTTGTGAACATAGATTTGGCACAGGGTGGGCGAATTGAGCATGCCCTGTGGCAAAAATTTCCACGCGTAACGCTGCGTGGGCTCACTGTGGTTCACAACCGGCACCGTAAAGGCAAACCTTTCCCGGTCCCTGGGGTCTAAGGGAATTGTGTAAAAACAATCCTTGAGATCTACAACTAAGATCTCCCACCCCTCGGGAATCATATTAGGATTTGGGATGCCGCATTGAAGCGGACCCATTGGCTGTATGCATTTATTGATCTCTCTGAGATCGTGGAGGAGTCGCCACTTCCCCGATTTCTTCTTGATGACAAAAATTGGCGAATTCCAAGGGCTAGTGGACTGCTCTATATGTCCTGCGTCTAGCTGCTCTTTAACCAGCTGCTTGAGGGCGACTAATTTCTCTCCCACTACCGGCCATTGTTCTACCCAGACCGGCGTATCGGTGAGCCATTTAAGTGGCAACGCCATTACCCAAAGGTAAGCGTAGCACCGTACTGCTGTAAAATGTCTCGCCCCCAAAGGTTGATGTGCACGTCAAGAATGTGCGGCCGAATTACCGCTGTGCCGTCAGCCCTTGGGATTGTGACTGTCACCCACTCCCGGCTCCTAAACGCTTCCTGAATGCCGCCTACTCCCCACACATCGGAGACCGGCTCAATGGCCCACTCCCTTGGCCACTGGCTTCTGCTTATCACGCTCACATCAGCTCCGGTATCTAATAATCCTGAAAATGATCTATTATTCAGAAATACCTCAATAACCGGGCGCTGTTTCCACTCAATGTTGGTCTCCACGGCCGCTAAGACCTGGTATCCTTGTACTGCCTCACTGGCGCTCGAGCGGTCCTCTGACCGGGACTCTGAGCTGTCCCTGAGCCTTCCCTGGCTATCTGCTGGCGAGCGACAAGGAACCATGATCAGTTGCGCTAGTGTGTCTCGTTTGTGAATGGTTTGGGGCAGGTGTGTCCAAAGCTGAACTTGGAGAATGCCTGAAAAATTGGAGTCAATGACTCCTGGAATTACAAGAATTCCGCGTGCTCCTGCTACACTGCAGGGCAAAACTAAACCTATAAAGCCCTTGGGCAGTGGACCCATGTACTGGGAATCCACCAGATAGACCGTGCCTGGCAGGTCGCATGTAACGTCTGCCTGGCAAGTCTATTCTAGCCCTGAACTACCCCTGGGGCTGGCCTGTGCCCTCGCAGTGCTGGGAATGTGACCGGAATCTAGTCTAGCTCTGGCGAGCTTTGAATGAGGGAAGTCTCTGTTTGGACCGGGGCCAGAGACATGCCCGCGTTCCGGTTTCCCGAACCCGGACAGTTTCTGGCCCAATGGTAGCCTTTCTTGCACTTCGGACACGGGGTGTTTGGATCCTTGGAACGGCCGGAATTTTGTCCGCCTCCCTTGGATCGGCACTCCCTAGCGAAGTGACCGACCTTGCCACAATTGTGACATGCTCCTTGGTTCTTACTTTTGGGTCTCTTACCCCCTTGCACCGCTGCCGCTAGCAAACTCATTTTGTAGGATTCTGTGCCAACGTCGGTGCAAGCTCTAATCATGTCCGTGAGAGTCAAGTCGGGACGATTGCCCAGTGACTGCAAGATTTTACGGCAGTCTAAATTGGCATTGTCCTTGGCTAACTTCATCATGAGCTCTTGTTGGGCTTGCTCATTATCGATCTGCCTACTGATTGCTTCCTCCAAACGATTGATGAAGTCCATGTAGGGCTCCTGGGCTCCCTGCTTAATTGTGTTATAATTCTTGGCCGCTTTGCCGGTCGCAGGGACCTTGAAAAAAGCCCTAAAGGCAGCCTCTGCTGACATCTGAAGAGTGGCGAGTGGCAAGTTGATCTGCGCATCGATGGATTCGAAGGCACCTGAACCATATAATTGGTCAGGAAGTACTGCGCCTCCCATCCTGGCAGCCCTAGTCTGAGCCTCAAGGCAAAACTCGCTGTCCCAAATCAGGTACTGGCTCGGGTTGAGCATCATCCGCATGACGGCTTTCCAGTCATGTGGAATGAACATGGTGTTCTCGCACACTTGCTGAAGCGTGCCCCTAGTAAACCGACTCTGAAGCCCTGTCTCTGAAATGGCCTTCCGTATAGCCATGAGCAGCTTATACGGGACTGGTGAGTGAACTATCTGCTGGGCCCCCGTGAGGGCATCCATTTCCATGCGAATTGGACAAATCTGACTAAGCTCAGCTAGTTCTTCTGCTGGCAATTCCCCCTTCCTAAGTTCTTCCTCAACTGTGCGCTGAAGGGCACTCTTGGTAACCTGGGAACCTGGAACTGTCAGAGAAGCACCTGCGCTCCCCATTCCTTGCATTCCGTCGGTGACGTCTGCAGCTCTCACCGAGGGAAAGTTCCCTACGCTACTCTGCCTGAACTGCAATGACGGATAGAGCGCCGTGGGCGCCGATGGTTCGGCTGGCGCTGGGGGTTCTTTGGCCTCTACCCGGACTGGTTCTATCTCCGCTAAGAGTTTCCTACATTTACTCCATGTGCGAATTACGCCTCTTGGAGCTTTTGGGGGTTGCTGAATGCAGTCTCCTATCTGATCCCAAAGCTTAAGGGTTAACGTACCTACTTCTGGGTAAAGCAGGCAGTGTTCCCTTAGGTACGCCAAAAGTCTCGGTAGCTCTCGGCTGTGAAAACGTAACTGAAATACCCTGGCCAGGATTCTGATCTCTTGCTCATGAGTTCTTTGGCTAGCGGACGGACCTTGTCGCTGAGGACAAGTCCCCATATTACCTGCGTGGGTCCTCCGAAGTTTCCTCCTCGGGACGAGTCGACGCGTCTTTGGGCAAGGTAATAGGCTCTGGCGACGATTCTCTGGGTAGAGCTCGGAGCGTGGACTGCTGCCACGGGCCCTCGGTGGCCTCTGCGCTGTCAGGGGTTCACAGCTGACCCTGAGCGGAACGCGTTTTTCCGTAACCTGCAAGCTGCCGCGAAAGTTGGGAGCAAGCTGTAGGAAGCTTCTCGGTAATGCCTCGCCGCTTAGGCCGTCTTCCCGACCGGCTGGTTTACCGGCCGAGCTGCCGCGCTGTCCTCCGGGATGAGTGGACGCGGTTCAAGCGCAGAACCGGACCGTGTGATCGCTTACTCACGGGTAAGATCACGTCTCGGGGTCACCAGATGTAGGAATCGGGGCCGCTGAACGGCCGTTAGGTCCTGGAGGAGACTGATCAAGAAACGATACGAGGCAGTATGGAGCGAGATCAGATCAGTGGTTTATTGAATGAAAAGTACCTACATTTATAGATCAGAAGGCAAGGCAGGAAAAAACCATCATCTGACAGAAAATCACATCACCTATTTACTCGGGTTAATGGGGAATCTCTCTTGGGGAAGTTAATTAACGTGGGCAAACATTGACAGGGGAAACACCATTGTCTAGGGCTTAGACCGGGGTAAATATGGCCACTATTTGCACCAGGGATTAGGCTAAACTCGGAGATGAGTGATTACCTTAATGGGTAACAGAGGCTAGAGAAATGCCTTCTCAGCGGAACCGTCGGTCAGGTCATTAATTGGGTGAATCAAACCCTATTATTAATCCACCCCCCTTAATTTCTCTGCCCGCAGAGCCCATGGGCCAGGAGCGTTCTCCCGAAGTGGCCTCTGCGCGGGCCATTCCATGCCATTGGGGCATGGAGAATCCACATTTTTTCTTTTGTTTTTTGAATTGTATTCTGTAATCTTGAAACTGTGTAATTTTCTGTGATATGTTGTGAAGCCACCCTGAGTCGGCCTAGTGCTGAGTAGGGCGGGGTACAAATTAAATTGATTGATTGATTGTAAAGAGAACAATCATAACATTACAGCAGTTGGTCTTTAAGGTGCCACAACATTTTTTTGGTCTGTTTTGTTTTATTTGCTCTCTGAAACGTTAGTTTTGTGTGGATGGGAGACTTGCAAAAAATTTAAAAAAAACGTGACCATTCATTCCCTTTTATATATTTCAGAACCGCCTTGACTTCCTTTCTACACGTCACTTCGGTGGGAGGACAAACGGAGCAAATAAAAAAAAGTAGTGGTAACAGGGTTGTACTTCATATTATTTGCAATGTATATACACAATGGTGTGTACACAAGCTGATCGGTCACAAGCACAATGTCCTAGGGAGGACGGTTTAAAAACAGACCACTCAAGCCAGGAACCAAAAAGAGAGAGGAAAGTTGCGTGATTGTTCTGTCCACCAGCCGTTTCTGCTGTTTCGAAGGACACAACAGTGATGACCCAAGTTGTGGTGGGATTTAAAAACAACACCACACAAACACACAGAAAAGTCTGGTTTTCCATGGGAAGGCTCCTTTCCCGCGGTGCTAAAGCAAAGCAGCCAGCGGGCGAAAGTTCGGCAGCGCGCCGTTCCTCACAATGCGTGTGAATGTGTGGTGGTGGTTGTGTGTTCCTCTCGCCCGCCTGTGCCTCCTCGTCTCCTTGTGGCCGGGAACGAGTCCCGCACTGACTGTGTGCTTGTTGTACTCGCCTCGCTCCCTCTTCCTTTCTCCCGCTCTCTCTCTCTCTCTCTTCCCCCCTCCCTTTCTCTCTCTCTTTCTCGCTCTCTCTCTTACACTGCCAGCCCCTGATGTGATGGCGAAGAAACCCCGTTGACAAGGCACTGCTTTTTCATGACGGTGAGTTTCCCTTTGAGTGTATTATAATTTTGTGATAAAAATTTCAAGGAGGGGAAAAAAAAACCCCCCACACAGACACAACCTCCTTCCTCCCTTCCTTCAGGGAGGGAAGAGAGAGAGAGAGAAAAGGGGGGAGAGAAATCTATCTCCAGACGGAGAGAGAAGAAGAAAGAGGAGCAAATTAACAACCAGGAGTTGCCAAAACCAGGATATTAGGTTTCAGCCCAGAGAGCTATTGGCTCTGGGGCGATGTATATAAATATATATATATCTAGAAGAGAGAGGGAGAAGAGGAGGAGGAGGAGGAAGAAGAGGGCGATTTTGCGCGGGTGGTGCTTAGATGTTAATTCAGAGGGAAATGAAATATTTATTTCTTTTGCAGTGACAGGCTGTGGCGGCGGCTAGAGAGAGGGCACTTCCTAAAATGTTTCTTAAAGGGGGAGAGGCGAGTGTGTGTGTGTGTGTTAGAGAGAGGGGTGTGTGTGGGGAAAAGGACAGATAAGGTTTCAGGTCTACCCTGATAGCTGCAGGAAAAAGGGGAAGAGGATTTTGGGGTGGGTTTTCTCTCCCCCCCCTCTTTTGCTGATGCCATGCAAATTCAGGAGAGGAGGGAAGGGGAGAGGAAAAAAAAATCTCTTTTAATGACTCATTGAATGAGCCTGTTTAAAATTAGTTGTTGTTTTGTTTGGAGGGTTCCCCCCCCCCCACACACAGTCCGTCTTTGGCCACCCCCTTGATGGCCATCGAGAGAGGGAGTGAGAGGAAGAAGTGTGTGTCTGTTGTTGTGAGGAGTGTGGTGTGTGTGTGTTTGTGCGTGCATGAGTGAGTGCGAGAGTGAGGAAGAGGGGGATCGAGTGTGTGTGTGAGGGAGAGGGAGAGGGAGAAAGAAAAATAATCTTTTCAAATCTCCTCCCTCTTTTTTTCCCCCCTCGTTTCTTTGCTTTTCTCTAAAGCTCTCTGGTCTGGGAAGCACTTTTTCTTCCACCTCCTCAGGAAAATGGAGACGCTTCGTCTTCTTCTCTCTCCTGGGCGAGAGGCTGCCAAGGATTTTATTTTTCTTTTGCTTCCCAGGTTGGATTGGGTTTCTTCTACCAGCTCTTTTTCATCTTGTCATCATTTTCACTTGTTTTTTTTTCCTCGCTCTCTCTGTTACGGGCTGTACTTTTCGACGTTGATATATTTTTTTTGTCAATTAATTTTGCTTGTCTGGGTTTTTCGTTATTTACTCGTGTGTTTTCCCATTTTTTTTGCCTGCAGTTTAACGTCGGTATCTTTTGTCTCTGCGTCATGGTTACAATTAGGGATGGGAAATGGCGATTGTTTTCGTGCGAGATGTAATTCTGGGTCGATAGGATTAAAAAAAAAGCGTTTCGAAACAATTCGGCTGTGATTTGTATGTTTAAAATTAAAATAAATGTCTCCCTTCTGTAGTAACGTTTTCGTTTTTGTTTTTGCCTTGGTGTGTGTGTGTGTGAATGCGCAATCTGTATATTTTTCGTCGGACTAGCCTTCCAACAATGCAAGTTTTGGTAATTGATTTTCACTTATGCAAACCCGAAGGAGGGGAGGGAAAAGGGATTATATATATAAAAAAATGATTGAAAATCGGTGAAAGGTTGGATCGTTTTGAGGTGGGTGCTTGGTTCCCCCCCTTCCCCCCCTATTTAAATCGAGATGAGGATTTGTAGAGGGTTGGGAGGGAAACTTCAGTCATAAGGGTTTGAATTTTTTAAAAAAAATAACGAAGAGGGATGTATTCGTGAAATTACAGGCTTTATTAAGGGATGGGTGGGAAAGGAGGATGTTGAAAACGAGGCCTGCACGTTTTCCGGCATTTTTATCAAAAAATAGGCGAGTTCGGGTACTTTATAACTTAAAAAGAGTGGCTGTGCCTTGCTGAACTCGGTTAAGAAAGAGAAATTATTTTCTCCCCGTCCTTGGTCTTGATTTTAAAAGCAGGACTTCCTCTGTTTTTGTGTCTCAGTGGCAGGAGGACCGAGAGAAGGGAAAATGGCGCCGTCTGGCTCTCGGCCAGGCTCTGTGGCGCAGTTTTCTCTCAGTTCATCCTAATAACTAGCCGCCATTTTGAGATAATTTTATATAGAAACATTTTTTAAAAAAACTTGGTTCCGCAGCCAACTTAAAAGGTACCAGGCATGAAAATAAGTTTCTTAAGAGATGATATTTTTTCGAAGTTTTTTCTTTTAACTGAGTCCTTTGGAAGACGAAAAAAATTTCGTTGAGAAAGAGGTCTCGTAGTTTTAATTGCTAGTTTGGAGCTGTTAAACTAATGAAACCGTGATCGTGGCTTGCTGTGAAGTAGAACAACTACTTCTCCCATCTTCGTTTACTGGTTATGGGAATAAAAAAATGCCCCCCCCCCCCCCCTTTACTAAAATATTTCTTATCGCGAACGGCCTTTAATTCCTTGCCAGATCAAGTTCCTTGTGAGATTGGTTTCACTTGGGGAGGAGAGGGGTTGACACTTGAAAGTGGAAGAGAATCGAACCCATATGCGGAAATAAATCGGTATTTTAAGTGAGTGCTTCAAATCCAGGCGTATGTAAATTTGTGAAATTTTAAAAAATGGAGGACCATTGTTGTATATCATACTGTACTACAGTATTTCGATATTATTGCCCCCCCCCCCCCCCCAAAAAAAAAAAGTGTCCGCTTGGACACAAAGACATTTCTCCTCTTAATATATAAAAAAGAAATCAGCTTTTGTTTTTTGGAAGCCAGCAGGCACTCCTGAATTTTGTCATCTCCAAATGATTATTGGGTACATAAATGGAAGCACTTGTGAACAGTTGGTTGGGATTTAAAACCTGATGATAATAATGAACTTAAAGTAACCAATTGAAATAGGTTATTCTCGTAAGCGAAATGAGTTACTAGGTCCATAGGTAATTTTCCAGGGAGCATTTGAATGCTGGATTTCTATCTAGAGGCTGAATTCTAGAGTGAATCCATCATTACCTGGGTAGCTTGTTAAGAAAGAGCATCTGTAGCACATGGGTACAGTGATTTTCTTAAAATTCATGGTATATGACAGGTACAAGAATGTAATACATATTTTTGACAAATCTGCTAGTGAATGCTGTTATTTGTTCATAGCTTCTCAGTTGACCTCCAAGGATTTTTTTTACAGTTACACAGGCAAACCAAATATAAACTGCTGTACAGCACATTGAATGAGATAAAATGGTGACTTCATCCTGCTCATTCTAATTCAAGAAAGAGAATCAAAATACATTAAGTCTGTAAGTTAAGAATGGGAGTTAGCACACGTCAGTTTTAAACTTGAACATTTGAGAAACAAAATTGGTATAACCATGTGGGGGAAAGGAATTCCTCAAGGCAAAAAATGTTTGCTTTATAGGCCCACCTTTACTTAGCGTCCACACTACAAAAAAGAAATGTCATACTTCTACTTCAGAACATGATCATCATTTTGATACATGGATCTCGTTCTACATAAATCAAGTATATTTACAGCACCTGCTGCTCACCCTGTTAAAGATTGCAATTGGTTCTAATTGGTTAATTGCAATAAAAATGACAAAATCAGAGTATCAAATCTAAATTGAAAACAGCTATCAATACTGCCCTGAGTACAAAATGTAGATTATTAAAAAAACATTTCTTTATTAGGAAGAAGGACCATGATTCAATGGGAAGACCATTCTGTAGCACCATGATGACAAACTTTGGTGAGTCATCTGGCCCACACTGCCCTCGTCGCTTCCAGAAGCGGAAGTAAAACACGCCCGTATGGGCGCGTTTTACTTCCGCTTCCCGGAGCGACGAGGGCAGCACGGGGCGGATGAATCGCAGTAAACGCATTTGTGTGGATTCACAGGGGGCTTCGGCTTCTGGGAATTGAAGTCCAAGAACATGTAGAGTGCTAAGGTTTGCCATCACGGTTCTAGCAGATGTTTGCCAGTTTAATAATAAAACATGCCTTTGTGACTTATGAGATGGTCAGAACATTTCCAGAGCTGGTATTCTGCAGCTTCCTGCTTTGTTGAAACGTAAGCGCTTGCATGCTCCAACCATACGCTCAGTTGTATGATGCATTTAATAACAGATTATGCATTCATTTCCATCTTTGACTTTTCCCCTGCCATTTTGATATAACTGAAAGAAGGAATTAATTGAAGCAATTAAGAAACTCCTTGTTAGCTGGAAGGCTGGCAAGTTGGCAGTTCGAGACCCGGGTACTGCATGACTGATTAAGCACCCCTCTCCGTCCTTGGTCTTGGGGACATGAAAGGAACCTCATTTGGGCGTTTCCCTGAGCAGAGTTTTGGAAAAATTCTTTCATCCCAGAATAATTTCTGACAAAATTATTGTAAGAGTTTGTGAATGGAAGTTTATTAGACACCGTCTTGTTTGAATATTGCACAACATGAAAAATCTGAAGTATGCGAAGGGCAAAAGGTTAAAAATAATGTTTTAGGCATGGATTCTGAATTCAGATTTAATTTCGGCTGCAATAAATAGCACAGTAATTTTTGAGGAAGAGTTGAAATATAATTAGGATTAATGTGCAAAATGTGTTCTGCAGATAGTGTTAATAATATCCATATAGTGAGGCAAAGTGCAGAGATAAGGTCAGGCTGAGGTCAGTTAACAAGGAACAGGTGTAAGCAATCATTAGCTCAGCTCTGCTGTGATTGACAGTTAAGAACATAAGAACAGCCTTGCTGGAACAGGCCACAGCCCATCCAGTCCAGCATTCTGTCTCACACAGTGGCTCACCATTTGCTTCAGGGTATTCCCATGTAGATGCCTTCACCTGCTTAGGATTCCCTGGAAATGGGCATTGAGAGATATCCTGTCTATTTCTCCAACCCAGAGGTTGTCTTTAGGTATCCATAATTATAGCCATTGATACCCTTGTCCTCCATGAACTTGTCTAATCCTTACTTAAAGCTGCCAAGACTGACAGCTGTCACCACTTCTTCTGGCAGGGAGTTCCATAGGCCAGTGATCCTCTGGGTGAAAAAGTACTTTCTCTTATTTGTTTGAGAACTAGTACCCAAAAGTTTCATGGAGTGCCCCCTAGTTCTAGTGTTATGCGATAGGGAAAACAGTTTTTTTTATTTATTTGTCCACACCGTGCATGGTTTTATAAACTTTAATCAGGTCACCTCTTAGACGCCGTCGTTCAAGAGTGAAAAGGCCCAACTGTTGCAGCCTCAGATGGTAAGGAAGGTGTCCCAGTCCCCTAATCATTCTGGTTGCCCTCCTCTGCACTTTTTCCAGCTCCATAATATCCTTCTGGAGGTATGGCGACCAGAACTGTACTACACAGTATTCCAGATGGGGCCTCACCATAGATTTATAAAGAGGCAAAATGACACTTGCTGACTTATTTTCTATGCCCTTCCTAATGATCCCTAGCATTGAGTTTGCTTTTTTCACTGCTGAGGCACACTGGGTTGACACCTTCATTGAGCTGTCCACCAGGACACCAAGGTTCCTTTCCTAGTTTGTCGCAGAGAGTTCATACCCCATCAGTTTATAAATGTAATTGGGTTTTTTTGCTCCAACGTGCATCACTTTGCACTTACTAATGTTGAAGCTCATTTGCCACTGTTTTGCCCACTCCCCCAGTGTCAAGAGATCCCTCTGGAGCTCCTCACAATCTCACAGTTTTCACTACCCTGTATAATTTAGTATCATCAGCAAATCTGGCTACCTTGCTATTTACTCCTACTTCTAGGTCATTTATGAAGAGGTTGAAAAGCAGGGGTCCCAGTACTGAACCTGGGGGACCCCACTCTTTACTTCGCTCCACTTGGAGAAGTGTTCGTTTAGTGCTACCCTCTGTTTCCTGTCCCTTAGCCAGTTGCTGATCCAGGACAAGACCTGTCCCTTTATTCCATGACTGGTAAGTTTATTCAAGAGCCTTTGGTGTGGGATCTTGTCAAAAGCCTTCTGAAAGTCCAGATAAACAATGTCAATTGGATCCCCCTTATCCACATGCTTGTTGACACTCTCAAAATCCAACAGAGTAGTGAGGCATGATTTGCACTTGCAAAAGCCATGTTGGCTCTCCTTTAGCAGCGCCTTCTCTTCTATGTGCCTATTAATTCTATCTTTTAGGATGGTTTACATCACTTTACCTGGGACACATGTCAAACTGAGCGGTCGGTAATTTCCTGGATAACCCCTGGATCCTTTTTTGAAAATTGGTGTTACATTCACTACCTTCCAGTCATCAGACACAAAGCCTCATTTGAGGGAAAGATTATATATTTTGGCTAGGAGATCAGCAATTTCATCCTTAAGTTCCCTGAGAACTCATGGATGGATGCCATCTGGTCCTGGTGATTTGTTAGCATTTAGTTTAACGACATGCAAGGACCTCCTCCCTGGTTATTTCTATCTGGCTTAATTCTTTGGTTTCCCTCCCTACGAAGATAGGCTCTGTTTTGGGCATGTGGTCTCTATCTACTTCAGTGACTACTGAAGCAAAGAATTCATTGAGTCTCTCTGCAATCTCTGTTTCCTATTTAATAACCCCTTGCCTTCCATTGTCATCTAATGGTCCAATGGCCTTCCTAGTTGGGTTCTTACTTCTAATGTACTTAAAGAGGTCTTATTTCTCTGAGTGTTTTTAGCTATACACTCCTCAAAGTCTTGCTTTCCTTTCCTAATTGTTGCCTTGCATTTGTTCTGCCAGAATTTATGTTTCTGTCCTCATTCGGACAAGCCTTCCATCTTCTAAATGAGCTTTTCTTGCTTTTGATCACTTCCCGAACAGCTCCTGTAAGCCACATCGGAGTCCTCTTGGACCTGGCAGTGCCCTTTTTCCTTTTGGGTATGCATTCCAATTGGGCCTCTCTTATTGTTTTTGTAAACAGCCTCCATGCCTCTTGGAGCGTTTGGACTCTCTCAATTTTCCCTTTCAGCTTCTTTTTTTTTTACTAGTTTCCTCATCTTTGGGAAATTTCCTTTTTGAAAATTTAAGGTCTCTGTGTTAGATTTTTTCAGTGACTTGCAGTCTATGATCAAGTTAAATATAATTGAGTTGTGGTCACTGTTCCCTATTGGATCAGTCACATTAACATTTTACTCAGGATCAAGTGAAGGATTCTTGTACCTCTAGTTGGGTCTTCAACCACCTGTCCCTGGGAACAATCATTTAGCATATCTAGGAACTTTATCATGTGCTGAATAATGGTTTCTAATGGTGACTCCAAATCACCTAGATATTCCAATTCAGTTAATAAGATACATTGTAATCTTAAGTGTTTTGCTTCCTGTAGAAATAGAAGTTGCCTGCAAAAGTTGCAGAGTTTGTAGAGCAGAAGCGCAGAGCAGAGCAGAGCTGAACAATGCTGAATGTAATGTTTATTTACTTGGGCTGTAAATGTTACTATTCCAGTTTGATTTAACCAAGCCTGGTGTATAGTCTTCCTTCTTTGGACCTATTGCAACTCATACTACTGCAACACTCACTCAAAAACCAACAGATAGTACAGTATTTGGTTATGACAAAGGACTGCCTAACCTCATTGTTCCCAACGTGGGGCACACGCCCCACAGGGAGGCAGTTTGATTTTTAAGGAGGTAATTTGAGAATGAATTATTAACGGTGAATGGCCTTTTAGGCTTCTCCACATGAATAGGAGTTCACATTTTGAATAATAAGAATTTACATATATGTCACGGGAGGCGGGGGCAACAGGGTTTTAGAGATTCTTAGGTGGGACATGACCAAAAAAAGGTTGGGAACTTGGAACTTGGAACCATTGGTCTAACCCATGCTGGTGAACCTTGGCATTCCTGGTATTCTTGGACTTCAATTACCAGAAGCCCAAGTCAGCAGTTCTGCTTATCAGGGCTTCTGGGAATTGAAATTCAATAACAGCTGGAGTGCCAAGGTTCGCCATCATTGGTCTAACCTTTTCAATTGGCAAATTAAGGATTTGCTAAGATTTGAGGTGGGCTAAAGTGCAGACTTTACTGTCTGTGTTTCATGCCATGTACTGTATTGCTGTTTTTCCATGTTTAACAGCTGAGTAGATAAACAAAAACATTTCTTCTTTGAACTAGAACAATGGCTGAGGACAATTGTCTACCTGTTTTGTTATAACCTAAGTGAGGTTTATCATCTCATTTAATTTCATTTGAGCCTGCAAGGATAGGACATATCACGGTGGAATCTGATCCACACCCTTGGAAAGATGGTCTGTTGGTAGAATCATGTGCATACTTTTTTCTTCTTTGAAAGCAGGGTTTTTCCTAGAATTTGGAGGCATTTGTTGTTACTAAGGAAACAACATTAATCTTCCTATTCCTGAACTATCCATTGAGCAGGATGTTGAACTTGATACCCTCATAGGCCTTTTCCAATTGAGTTTTATGATTCATCTCATCCCTGTGTGTCTGCCTCTTGTAGCAGCCTGGGAAATAACTAGAAGTGTGCTAAAGAAACCTGTTACATCCTTTGCTCTTTTCTTTTTTCCATTCAGTCCTTAGGCCAAGAGATTAAGAAGCAGTCATGCATGCCAGCAGTGCCATTCAGGGGAAGTTCTGAAAGATCAAGGACAGAATGCTCTGGGGTCAATGTGACAGCGTCTTAAGCTAGCAGCTCTTAAGTAGGTAGAGAAAAGAGTTATGCAACTGGACAATCAGGTGGTGGGGGCAGGTTTAAAATTTTCATTGATAAACATGCCAGTATAAAAATTACAAGGATGGCAACATATCTTTACCTACAAAAAGAGAGTTGGGCCATGCGTGTCCGGCATTAGCGGCCACACTCGGTCCAACCATCCTGTACCAAGGCGGCCATACTTACCTTAAGACCCTGCGAGCGTCGCCGCAAGGGTCCGGACACCGAGAACGGGGCAACCGCCCCACAAAGATGAACAAAAACACTACGGTTTCCAGCATCCTCCGTGCCACACAACCGTGTGGAGGAGGTGGGGCAGCTGGCGTGCATGTTAAGAAAACCCAACGACACGCAAACCACTTCCCTCTGGGAGACACTTTGTCTCCCGGAGGGAAGCCATACACAGCTTACTGTGCTGGTGGGCTAGGCTGCCTTCTGTGCCTCCGTGGCGTGGCCTGTCCTCTGTCCCTGACCGGTGCTGAGCCCTTTGCCGGTTGGGCGGGGGGCACCAAAAGCAGGCGGCCCAGCCGGCAACCAACGCAATGCGCCTGCCCGACCGGCAAAGGGCTCCACCACGGTGGGCGGGCACTCGGTTGCTGGCTGGGCCACCTGCTTTTGGTGCCCCCCGCCCGCCCGGTGAAGGCCTTGGCACTTGCGGGGACGGAGGACAGGCTGAGCCACAGAGGCATGGAAGGTGAGTGGCCTAGCCCGCAAGCCTGCGTCAGGAAGGTGCAGAGAACAAATGGCCCACCTGGCAACAAGGAAGTGGGGTGGAGGACAGGGACTGGGGGGGGGGGAGAAACAGGCCCGGGGACCACGCCACCCACCCTGGTCTGGGATGAAAAAGGGGGAACACAAACCTGCCCCCCACCCACCCCCCCTCAGTCCCTTTCCCCCGTCACACTTACCTGTTGCTGGCTGGGCCGTTTGCACTCTGCGCCTCCCCGGTGCGGCCTTCTGAGCTGGGCCGCTTGCCTTCCGCGCAACCGTGACCCAGCCTGAGGCACATAGAGTGAGCGGCCCAGCGGCTTCGACAGGGTTGCGGGAAGGAGGGGGGTGTTGCCTGACAGAGGAAGGGAGCCCCCTTTCCAGGCGAGGGCCGTACACGTGTGTGTGTTGTGTGTGGTTTTGTGTGTGTGTATTGTGTGGTTGTATTGTGTGTGTGTGTATTGTGTGTGGTTGTGTTGTGTGTGTACCCCCCAAAACCACCCCAACCACCAACACACACAAAAAATCTGCCTGGCAAGGGCGGACAAAAAATGCTATTTTCAGTATAAAAAGAGCTTGATCATCCCCTACGTGAGCATACTGCTAGTGTGCAGGGGAATTCTCACAGGACACTCAGGTGTACTGCCTTTTCATCTTTCTTGGAATGTGAGCTTCGGTGCATATACAGGTGTCACAGCAGGTGAATTCATGTAGTACAAGATCTGAAGGAACCTTTTGGTCCCTATGCAGTTGCTTTCATACAGTCCCAGAAGGAGACCTTAAGTTACAAGTAGAATAACTTGGCTGGGAAAAAGCATGTTTAACCAGATGGATGTGGGAGGTGAGTTCCATTTCTCATAATGGCCTGGAATGCTGATTCTTTGCACCTGTGTGCATTCATTGAGGAAAGCAAGTTATTAAACTCAGCCTCCTGTGTTTTTGACACACCCAGGTTGAAGCCACAAAGTTTTATAATGCGTATGCATTATTATGACATCACTGTTGTAGTGTGATTTGCTCAAGGGCACATGACGACTTCAGGCTTAATGATTCTTCACTGACATTTAGAGTACAGGCACATCATATTTAACTTCTTCATTTATGGACTCACCTAAAGAAGTGAATACTTCATATTATTTTGTTATTGCACATCCAAAAGTAACCAGAATAGTGTTAATTTTTGAAGATATGACACATCCAGCATTGAATAAGTTAAAATCCTTCTGTGCCTTATTTTTTCTGTGTATCCCCGTTTGCATTGCATTATCACTTTTCCTCTTAGTGTCCATTCAGCTTAATTAGAGTAGAATTCTTCCCAGAATACCATAAGAAGTATGGCTCCTATTAATAATTCAAGACTCTTGTCAATAAAATTATGGCATAATTCAAAACATGTTAATTTTTGAAATCCCTGAAATTGTTCAAACGAGACACCGTATGATTTGCAGGCAACAAAATATAATATGGGTGCTCTTTAGGGCATGCACAGTAATGCTAGTGTATGCCATGTAGCCTGTCTGAACTTAATAGATGACTTCCAAATTTGGTGACAACCCACCTCTTTATGAAAAACTAATTGGACTGCCTCTGAGAGCCCACATCATGATACTTTGTATATGCAATGGAAGTTGGATTTTTTTTGGGTGTGTGTCAGACTATCCCAAACATAATCTCCAAATTTGGTTAAAATATCTCCAGTTGTAGTCATGTGACACAATATCAAATGGAAAGATGGTTTCATTTATATCTATACCTATAAAAAGTGGCCTTAACCGTTGGGTTCGTTCAAAGGCTCCCGCACCTAGCCCAACCATCCCCGACCGAACCCTCCGCACTCAACCCTCGCCTTCCCAACACCGCGGTGGTACGGTGGTCGGCAGTGGGGCAGCCACCCCATGAATGCGTCCCAAAACCCCCCTATGAGTCCCAGAGTCCTCTGCGCTGTGCAACCCCTCAGCCAATCAGGCTGAGGGACGCGAGCGCAGAGGAGGCTTGGAAAGCACAGAATGGAACTATCGTCCCCAGCCAACCCAGAGAGAAGCGAGTCCTTCTCTTCGGGAGGCAAAGGCACCTTTCATACACATCACACATCGTCCCCCTGCCTTGCTCCCCCCAATCCATAACCCCCACCGATCACACTTAATGGTGCTTCTCCCCACCCACCAACTCACACATCACAGTAATCCTTCCCCCACCCTGGCACACCCACCAACCCACCCACCACGGGAAAAACCTCCACCCCCTGCCCACCAACCCACCATGGGAAACCCTCCACCCATGGCCCACCCATGGCCCATCCACCAACCCACCACAGTAAACTCCACCCACCCACACAACAAAAACAAAAAATGGGAGCACTTACGGGAGATGTCTTCCCTCCATGCCTCTGGGAACGAACTGAATGAAAATTGAAAACTTACCACAGCTCCACCTTCAGGCTGTAAAAGTAAAAACAATCAAAAACAAACCAAAAACAAATACAGTACTCTTAACCACAGCCCCACCTAGAGGCCACAATAGAAAAAACAGTCAAAAGAATAATAAAATCTAAATAAACAATAAAAAAACAAATAAAAAAACCATAAAGTCAAAAACAACCAATTCAAATTACCACCACCCAAATCACCCCAAACAAAAAACAAAAACAACCGACACCCAAGAAACTGCCCGGCAAGGCCGGGCACAAATATGCTAGTAAATCACTAAAAAGAAAGGGGAGGAAGATAGGAGAGAATTGATCAAACTTAAGGAATCACTGAGGTTTGTATTTTTTTTTAAACTACAAACTATTCTGACTAGTTCTTCACTGGTAGAAGTTCTCACTATTAAATTTTTACCATACATACATCCTTTAAAGCAGTGTTTCCCAAGCTTTGGTCTTTTCCCAGAAGCCTAAGTCAATTACCCAAAACACTAATCAGCCAATGTACTGACTTAGGCTTCTGGGAATTGAAGTTCCCCCAGGGGGTGTGTGTGCCTCACATTGGGAACCATTGCTTTAATGACATAGAAAAGCTTCCAGAAAAAGACATGATTCCTTTTTACACATTTTGTAAAGATATCTGAAGACACTAGGAGCTCTGAGCTTGCAAGCAGGAAAGCAGTGTTGCCATTTTCCTCCAGTTCTTTTGGACCTCTAAGACAATAAATAAATATGATACAGAAAGTTAAGATAATAAATAAATATGATACAGAAAGTTCAAGTCTTTGAAAATGTTAGAACTGATCAAATGCCCATGAGCTTTCCTTGTGTAGCTATTCGTCCTTCATGAGAGATTGAATTACAAGAAGCACTGGAGAGATCAGTTTCATAAAATGACCTGTCAAATTTGCTTATTGATCTGGAGGAAAGAAGCAATAAAAATTACAATTCAAAGTTGTGAATTGGGTGAGAGATTCAGAAGTTGAACAAATGAAAGTGAATGCCAATGTTTCTCTGTGCCTGGGCTATTATCTTTGCTCTCTGCCACCCAGTGGTGGGCATCAGAAGGTCCACACCAGTTCACCAGAACCGGTAGCAGAAATTCTGGCTGGCCCCGCCCATCCAAGTTTTGAAATAAAGTAGTCCTAATTCTGATGCAACACAGAGCTTTCCCCCTGGCCACACCCATCATACCATGCCCACAGTGTGGTAGTAAATTTTTTGGGAGCCCACCACTACTGCCACCTCTGAGAGTTGTCATGTACATTTGAGGGATTTTCATGTTGGGAAAGGTCAACACATTGCATTGTGGCAAGGGTCCTCTGTTGCAGTAGTTTTGAGAACCTGCATGGTTCATTGGTTTAAGTAGCTGGCGGTGGAGCCAGAGATTGGGAGTTCAGATCCCCACTGTGCCCCCCATGAGAAGAACTAGCCTGTGTAGTCATGGATAAGTAAAGTTGAATCCTGCAAGCTGCACAGTCCCAGGATGTCTAGCAGAAGGGAATAGTAAACTACTCATGAATATTCTCCACCTAAAAACCATGGCCCCGTCTGGCCAGGTTATCCTGCTATGTTAATAGAGTAGACCATACTGCCAGCAACTCATGCACAGGTGATCTAACCTGACAACCCAAAGGCAACAGGGAAGGATGGTGATTCCCAAGTGGATTAAATTTCACTTGAATCCATTCTGATGGGGGGCAGCAGCCTCATCACTACTGGCCAGGGGTTGATGAGGACTTTGTGTGCCAAAAGGGCTCAGGACCAGAAAGTTACTCGCGGAACTGGATCAGTAGTACAGAAGTCACGCTGTGATGCGGGAAGAAAATGGAAGGCCACTGCATTATATTTGCAGGACAGTCTTCATGGCAGATTGTCATGAGGATCGCCAATATTTGGATTCGGATATGGCAGAAGAAGAAGAAAAACCCTGGAAAGGGTTGCCGTAAATGACAATGCAATACAAATGTATCCCAGTGCTAAGGATGGTAAGTTTCATGGTTTAGCTTGCCATAATTAATGATAAATATATTCATGGCAAAGAAGCATATTGTGTTAATTACTTCCTTCTTCCTGATCTCTTTGAAGAAACATGTGGTTTAAATTAATACAAAAGTAGTATCCCTTTTAATTGTCTTTTTCTAGAAGGAGACTAAAATCTGCTTTATGATGCAATATGCATGCTTTCATTTCTCCCTAGTTGTCATGGATGATGACGATGACGAATCCTGTTTCTTTGATCTTATTGGGTAAGTTTTTTAAAAACTATGCAGAAATCACTTTACAAGGTTAAAGCTTAATAGATAAATAATATTTAAATGGCTGGATCTTTGCTGGAGTAAAGAAGGGGAGGGGTGGTGTTTTTGTCAGTTTCTGCACTTTGTGGAGTCTCCACTGCTACTTCCTGTGCAATCTTGTGATAATTTGAAGCGAACATGGGATTTGTCAAGAAGAAATCCTGCCAGGCAAATCTTATTTTATTTTTAGATCAGATAACCTCCTTGGTAGACAGTGGCAGTATATCTTGACTTAAGCAAAGCTTTTGACAAAGTGTCCTATTATATTCTGACTAGGTTAGATAACCTTTCCTTTTAACTGTATTGAAAGATGGTGTGGATGTATCACCAGGTTCTATTGTGACTGGCGAATGGCCGTAATAATAAAGATTTGTATTTGTATAACTGGATAGAACAGCTTTCAGGTGGCTAATACAGTTGCTTATCTTTACCTATAAAATGGTGGATGGGCCGTGCGTGTCTGGCATGCGTGGCCACACCCATCCCGACTATCCTGTAATGAGCTGGCCACACTTACCTTTTGACCCTGCAAGCATCGCCGCAAGGATCCAGAAGCCGAAAGTGGGGCCAACACCCCAAGAACCCAAACAAAAAAAACCCTACGCTTCCCAGCGTCCTCTACGCTGCGTGACCCCTCAGCCAATCAGCCTGAAGGACATGAATGCGGAGGAGGCCAGGAAAGCCGGCGTGCGTAAAATAAAAAAAACCCACCTCATGCAGCGGGAACGCAGGACGCCGAAGGCGGCTGCAGCGCTTCACTGACCCCGCTAAAGCCACGGTGAGGCCACTGGCGGCCTTCTTCCCTGGGGCCGCGGGGAGAAGAGGGGCTCCCCTCCTCCCCGCTACCCCACTAAAGCAATGGCGAGGTCGGCGCCGGCCTTCGTCCACTACCCTGCCGAAGCCACAGCAAGGCTGACACAGGCCTGTGGCCCCGGAGTCGTGGGGAGAAGAGATGCTCCCCCTCCTCTCTGCAACCCCGCCGAAGCCACGGAAAGGCCAGCACAGGCCTTCGTCCCCAGGGCTGTGGGGAGAAGAGGGGCTCCCCCCTCCTCCCTGCTACCCCGCTGAAGCCATGGCGAGGCTGGCGCTGGCCTCAACTTACAGCAGTGGGGTAAGTTGAGGAAATAGAAAGGCAACAGGCAGCGATTCATCAGGGGAGGCGCTCTACCTGCTGGATCGCTGGCTGTTGCCTTTGTATTACCCCCACCGCTGTTTCGAGAGCTGACACGAAACAGCGGTGGGGGTAATAGAAAGGCGGCAGCCAGCGATTCGCCAGGGAGAGCACATCCCCTCATGGATCACTGGCTGGCACCTTTGCATTTCTCCATTAACTGTTTCGAAGGCTGACATGAAGCAACCTTCGAAACAATTAATGGGAAAAATGCAGTGCACCAGCCAGCGATCTGTCAGGGGAGGCGCTCTCCCTGGCAGATCGCTGGCTGCCACCTTTAGTACCCCCACCACTATTTCATGTTAGTTCTTTAAACTGCGGTGGGGGGGTAATACAAAGGTGGCAGCCAGCGATCCGCCAGGGAGAGTGCCTCCCCTGATGAAACGCTGCCTGCCGCCTTTGTATTTCCCCCTCAACTGTTTTGCAGGTTGACACAAAAAAACCATTGAAACAGTTGAGGGGGAACAAAGGCCTCCCACCCTCATGGCAGGGAAAGGGGGAAACGAAAAGCTTCTGCCTCCCACCCTTCCCTGCTTCCCCACCCTCTCCACCCATGGCAGGGAAAGGGGGAAATAAACACTTCCACCTCCTCCCTTCCCTCCCTACTCACCCGGGCGCAGCCTCCTCACCTGCAGCCTCCTCTCTCTCTCTCTATCACACACACTCACTCTGACACACACACAGACACACACACACAGACACAGACACACACACAGACACACACACAGACACACACACAGACAGACACACACACACACACACACACACACACACACACACACACACACACACACACACACACACACAGAGCTGCTGGGCTGCACATTCCAAACCTGCCCGGCAAGGCTGGGCACAATAGCTAGTAGAATTTTATTCACAGAGTGATTATCAATGGTGCTTTCTCAAGCTAGGAGGAAGTAACAAGCAGGTGTCACAGGGCTTAGTCCTAGGCCCAATGATCCTAAACATCTGTATTAATGACTTGGATGAGAAAGTGTGAGGAGTGATTATCAAATTTGTGGATGACATTAAATTAAGTGGAATAGCCAGTATTCTGGAAAACAGAAACAAAATTTTAAAAAGCTCTCAAGAGCCTGAACTCTGGGCTGAAAAGAACAGAATGAAATTGAACAAGTATAAGTACAAAGTCTACACCTAGAATTTAGAAACTAAATCCATAGTGTCATGAAACCCTACACTCAGCCTGGCTATCAGTGCCTGTCCCACCTGCCTGCACTCCTATACTCTGAATTCGGGGAATTTAGAGGATACAGTGGAACCTTGGCTAACATAATGCGTTCTCCGGGATGTTTCTTAACAGCGAATATTACTTTAACCGAATTTCCCATAGGAATGCATTGAATGCAATTTCCCATACAAACACATTGAAAGCCAAAATACTTTAACCGAAATGCGGTTTCCTATAGGAATGCATTGAAAACCAATTAATTCATTCTGGGGAAAAATCCATAAACCGAGCCACTATTTTGTATGGATTTCCTTTTGTTATGCGATTTTTATGTTAACTGAACCATTTGTTAACCGAAGTTCCGCTGTACGTGGAAACGCTAAGGTTGTTGACCAGCTGAGGGAGTGGTATCTTTTTGTAAAATTTGCTGCCATCACCAACTTTATCTTATTGAAAGCAAAAGTATTTACTGTAATAACCAATATTCATCCTGGTAGATTGTATCCCAAATGGTCAAGGACTAGAATTAATAAAAGATTCCCCTTAATCAAATGCTAGAATGGATTTTATAACCTTTATTAAAAAGAAAGAAAGCAAAAACCAACAAGTAGACAAAAGGGATAGGATCTGTTTTCAGTCTACCAAAATACAGGATACATTATAATGGGCTCAAGTTACATAAAGCCAGATTTCAGATGTATATCGGGAAAAACATCCTAACTCTTAGAGTAATACTATCATATTTTGCCGGGCAAGCTGGGCAGGTTTGAGTTGTGAATCCCAGCAGAGGGGTGTGTGTGTGTGTGTGTGTGAGAGAGAGAGAGAGAGAGAGAGAGAGAGAGAGAGAGAGAGGAGGCTGCTGGTGAGGAGGCTGCACCCGGGTGAGTTGGGAGGGAAGGGAGGAGGTGGAAGTGTTTATTTCCCCCTTTCCCTGCCATGGGTGGAGAGGGTGGGGAAGCAGGGAAGGGTGGGTCCAGGTGAGTAGGGAGGGAAGGGGGGAAGTGGAAGGTTCCCCCCCCTTTCCCTGCCTGGGGTGTTTTTTAGGGGGGAGGGGGGAGTCAGATTTTTTCCGTATCCTACTTTCCCTGCCGTGGGGTGTGGGAGGCCTTCCCCCCATTAACCGTTTCGAAGAACCTCCGAAACAGTTATTTGGGAAAAATAAAGGCAGCAGGTAGATAGTCGTGAGAGGAGGCGCTGTCCCAGGTAGAGCACCTCCCCTCACGAATTGCTGCTTACTGCTTTTGTTTTTTCCCCATTAACTTTCGAAGGTTCTTTGAAACAGTTAATGGGGAAAAAACAAAGGCAGCAGGCAGTTATTTGTGAGGGGAGGCGATGTCCCAGGGAGAGTGCCTCCTCTGCCGAAGTGTTGACTGCTGCTTTTCCCCCACCCTCAACTTACCTTGAGGCCAGTGGCGTCCTTGTCACGTCTTCGGCGGGGTAGCAGGGAGGAGGGGGAGTCCCTCTTCTTCCCATTGCTCTGGGGATGAAGGCCGGTGGTGGTGTCGCTGTGTATTTGGCGGGGCTGGTTTTCCAGGGGCGCCCCGCTGAAGCGGCTGGGAGGCCGGCGCCGGCCTCGCTCGCTGGGGCCGTGGCAAGATGAGGGGCTACCCCTCCTTCCCGTAACCCTGCCGAAGTGGCTGCGAGGTCAGCGGCAGCCTCACTTGCCGGGATGGCAGGGATGGCTTCCCTCCGGGAGACGAAGTGTCTTCTGGAGGGAAGTTGTTTGCCGGCGCTTTTTTTACCACACGCACCGGCTTTCCCAGCATTCTACGCGCTCGCGCCCTTCAGCTCGATTGGCTGAGGGATGGCGCGGCGCAGAGGATGCTGGGAACTGTAGTTTTTTTTCTGGTCGCGTTTGTGGGGCGGTTGCCCACTCTCGGCGACCGGACCCTTGCAGCGACCCTCACAAGATGTTAAGGTAAGTGGCTGGCTCTGTTGGGGATGGTTGGGTGGTGTTTTGGCCGCTATTGGCAGACACACCAAGGTAGCCTCTCCTTATATTTATAGATGACAATGGAGCCAATTACCTCTGGAGCTGATGTGATGATCGCTCCAACACTGGAAGTATTCAGGAGAAAGTTAGAAAAACATTTGCCAGATATACTTTGATATGAATTCCTTCCAACTCCATTATTCTATGATTCTTCTGAGAAATCAATAGGCCTTCAGATCAGCTTTTAATGGGCACGGTGGAGAAGTGGAGAGTAATAAATAATATTTTATTATGGCCTCTTTAGCAATCTGGGAGTGATAATCAGAAAGGATAATAGAAAGGTACAATTCTTCTGATCTACCTGAAATATTTTGAATAAAAAGTACATACATAGAGAAAATGCCTGAGTTTCTGCTTCTTTTCACATGGGTACCTACGTTCCTGATATGGAATCCTGCAGTATATTTTCTCAAAAATGCAAATGGTAGAACATTAAATTCCTTGATTCCTTGATTGACCAGACTATGAAGGAATAAGTTCCTGCTGGTTGCAACTTGTTTTCCATTCGTTTCGCTGCCATTAAATTAGGCAGAAAAAATGCTTTACTGAAGTGAATCAATAAAATAGTCAGATAACTACCCAGGCTTAAATGATATTGCAATTCTCCCAGATTTCCTGTGTAATGGTCATTTTGGCTGTTCAGGACTTGAGGGATATTAAAACGAATAAATAGGTTTTTAGGTACACCCCCCCCCCCCATCTTGTAAATTTCCTTTTTGTCTGAAAAGCATCTATTAAAATTAATCATGAAAATGGTTATAGAAAAAACCCTTCTTTAAGCAGTAATTTGTTGTTTGCGTACAGGCACAGATCTCCAAGAAACTGAGCACATCTCATGGTACAGTCTGCTTTAGGGACACAGCATGGAACTGTCGGTACAGTCCTCAAAAACGTTGCAATTTCAAATGTTCTAAAGTGACTGTAGGTCCACATTTGGAACGTGCATCTGGACTAAAGCATTAGCTAGAAATACTTGAATAGCTGAGTGTAAAAGAATCTAAGCAAAGGCTATAACAACTCTTCTGAGCATTTGGAGTTTTCTTTACTTGATAAGCCAAAAAATCAGATAAATGAAAAACAGCTTTCAGATTCTTATGGTATTATAAAAGTAGTCAAAGTCAGATACCTGGGGATCGTAATACCTGTGGTTGTAGTCAGCTGATACCTAAAGAACATTTTATAGTAGAGTATTCTAAAATTAAAAGTGTGAGTTTCTAAGTTTGGTCTATTTCACTTTCTTTTTCTTTTTTTTTACTTAGAGATGCACAGGCACTGAATTATTTCTTGCATGGAGCAGGCAGTAAATCTGTAAGTCAAATTCTGATATGTAAAATGTAGTTCTGGTTTTACTAAATGTACTACTGTTAGCTTAATGCTATTTCTCTATATTTGTGCTGTAACAGAACAATGAAGACTTGACTAATGCAGGGTATTCTGCAGCCAACTCAAATTCCATTTTCGCCAATAGCAGTGTAAGTATGCAGGAAAAAAGTGGAATTTTATTGTGCACTTGAAATTCCGTAATAGGCTTTGTATACTCTCTGTAATTAAATAGAGAAGATACAGGATTTCATCATCTTGAAAAGTCTGGGTTTGGTGTTTACATTTCACTGTACACTCACTTACATTGGCCATTATCCTGTGGAGCTTCCATTAAATGGAGCATCCTGCTAGTCAAGCTGAGTTGGCACTATATGCACAACCATTGCTCTTGGCAAGTGGAAGGTGAGTTTTCTTCATGAAGGCCATCATTTGCACAGCAACAGTGCTTCTACAAATAGTGCAGTCACAGGATATTACACCAGTAGAGCTTTCCACTCAATAGATGTTTGTTATAATACTGGTCAATGTTTCCAGTCTCTGTCAGGGATGGGAGAAGTGTTGTTTCTCAGCTTCTGCAAGGTCTGTTGTACGGAAGGAAGTGGAGGTGGCCACTGATTCCAGGATGCTAGTATTCTTAAAATTTCTGGGCTTGATTCAGCCTTATTTGCACACACCTGGCAGATAAGGCATAGAACAGGCATTTTCAACCTATGGCCTGTGGGCCAAATCCGGTCCCTGATGCCAATTTGTCTGGCCCCTGTCGCCCTCACCGATCCCAGAAGCGGAATTAAAACGTGTTCTGCGCATGCACAGAACGTTCTCTGCATGCGTGGCATGCATTTTACTTCCACTTCTGGGTGGGAGGAGCCACGTGATCGGCCTGATCAGCAGTCCAGGAGGTGTGGTCAGGGCCGTGGCCAGAAAGCCTTTAGAAAACCTGGCATAGAATATGCCAAGTGCACAATCAGGCGCTGGAGATGTCCTGAAGATAAAGTTGCACACATACATTAAGAACAATTCTTCGTCATGGTCTCTGCGAACCACACATGTGGGTTTCATTTTCTCAGATGCTGTTTTGCAAACAACTTATATTTATGCATATCTCCATGGCTAGCTGAAGATACAGGTAATAGACAAAGTAACAGTGGTTCATTAACATATGAGTGGAACTTCCATGGTGTTAAATTACTCCAGTTAGCAGATCCTGGCTAAGGCAGTAGCTTTCGGCCATGTGGACTTGGCTGTCTCAGGAATGCTAGGAAATCTTTCTGGGCCAAAGACAACCCTAAAATAAATGTAGATATACCTGTCATATATTTGCATTCCAGCATCTCAGAAGGTGGACTTTGATCCATGAAAGTTTACACTGGTACAAAATTTAGACTATTGTGCTGCAGTATTTTGGATCTTCCCCTTTTCTTTGCCAACAACTTCACAACATGCTGAGCACCAACCAGTGCATAGAGTTGCAATGAAAAATTGTCTTCAACACTCAGGTATGCAAGTTACTTGAGTTGAAACCACGGAACAAGGTTGCAGTTATAGGCAGGGGTGGGAGGAGGTGTTGTTTCTAGAGCTTCTGCAAGGTTTGTTGTGTAAACGGAAGAGGAAGTGATCAAATGGGAATAATTCACAGATATTCTTGGACAATAGCTGCCAGAATCCCCAACTAGCATGGGCAGTGGTCAGGAATTCTGGCCAATAGTCATGGTCCTAAGTTTGGGAAATGTTGAGTTAAAACAGGGGTGGGGAAAGTGAAGCTCAGGGACTGCATCCAGCTCCTTGGCCTTTATTTTATTTTTTGCAATGCCAAAGCAAAGCTCCAAATGAAGATTTTCTGAAGTACTGTGTGCGTGTATATATATATATATATAAATCTGTTTTTGTGTCTGTAAATAAAACAGGGCTTATTTAATGTTAGGTAGTTTTCATATTGGGACTGTAGTGGCTTAGTGGTTAAGATGTTGAACTTTACGACTGAATGGTCGGCAGGTTAGCAGTTCGAGACCCGAGTGCTGCACAACAGAATGAGCTCCCGTTGTTTGTCCCAACTCCTGCCAACCTAGCAGTTTGAAAGCGAGAAATTGCAAGTAGATAAATAGATACTGCTTTGATGGGAAGGTTACAGTGTTCTCTGTGTTCCAGTGTCATGCCTGCCTGCCATACAACCATGGAAACGTCTGTAGAAGCAGACAGCACTGGCTCTTTGGCTGTAACTGGAGATGAGCGCCGTGCCATAGAGTCAGATATGACTGGCTTTCGAGCAAGGGAGACCTTTACCTTTATCTATTTTTCATATTAAGGGTTTTGACCCCCCACTCCAAGAATTGAAAAAAGCTGTGCCCTGTGCAGGCATTTCTGGATTTTACCCGTATTTTCAATAGTAATTTCTCACTATTTCTGAGCTTAGAGTGGCCTGCATTGAGAATTGGGGGCAGAAATCTGGCTCCCTTCCAAGTTCTAGTGATGCATTTGGTACACCTGGATCTGCAAAACCTGGCTACCTTATTCACAAAGCACATAACTTTCTTTTCCCTTCATAGCTTTGCACTTTAGGTCTGGTAGGTTCAGCTACTGTACTTGATAAAGACTTTGTTGAGTCTTCACTTTCCAGCTCTTCTCTTGGCTCAGCTTATCTAATGAGCTATGTCATGTATAAGAGTGGAATCATGCCTAATGACATGAAAAGAGTTTGTGGTTTATTACCAGATTAAATTAATACAAAATCTAGCATTTTATTGCTTACACACTATATGCAAAATATCTTGACAAAAAATAAAAGATGTTTTATGACATTTCATGTTTTATTACTTGCTCAAAAGTTGCTATTACTCTTGTACCATATTGTTTGGTTATCCTATTACGTCTTCAAATGTTAAAACTAGTTCAGTTGGTATATATATTTTTAAGGCATGCGACATAATATATACAATATGGTTTAAAACAAGTGGAAGTGAATTGTGTAATATTTTCCCTTTCAGAGCTCTGATACCAAGTCATCAATCAAAGGTGTGGGTAGTCGTCTAGGAGAAGGGCCTAGTGATGGACTACAGTTGCCAAGTAGCCTTCAGTTTCTTGATGATGAACTTGAATCTTCTCCACTGCCTGATCTCAGTGAAGATCAGCCTTTTGATATCCTTCAGAAATCTCTGCAAGAAGCTAATATTACAGAACAGACTTTGGCAGAAGAAGCTTATCTGGACGCCAGCATAGGCTCCAGTCAGCAGTTTGCACAAACTCAGCTTCATCCTTCCTCATCAGCATCTTTTACTCAGGCTTCTAATGTTTCTAATTACTCAGGTCAGACGCTGCATCCTATAGGAGTTACTCAAGTGGTACAGCAACCAGTTGGAGCATCTTTTGCAAGCAATACAGTTGGTGTGCAACATGGCTTTATGCAACACGTGGGAATCAGTGTTCCCGGTCAGCATTTGTCAAACAATAATCAGATTGGTGGTTCTGGACAGATTCAGCTAATTGGCTCATTTAGTAATCAACCTTCTATGATGACCATAAATAATCTTGAAGGATCTCATATTATATTGAAAGGTGGTGGGCAGCAAGCGCCTGCAAACATGAGTGGTGGACTTCTGGTTCATAGACAAACTCCTAATGGTAACTCAATGTTTGGCAACTCAAATTCGAGCCCAGTAGCACAACCTGTAACTGTTCCATTTAATAGTACAAATTTCCAGACATCTTTGCCTGTGCATAACATCATCATACAGAGGGGTCTTGCTCCGAATTCTAACAAAGTTCCCATCAATATTCAACCAAAACCTATTCAGATGGGCCAGCAAACCACTTACAACGTGAATAGCTTGGGAATACAGCAGCATCATGTGCAACAAGGGGTTCCTTTTGCTTCATCAAACTCACCTCAGAATTCTGTAGTTGGTCCACATATGTCTGTTAATATTGTTAGTCAACAGAACCCAAGAAAACCAGTCACTTCCCAAGCTGTTAGTAATACTGGTAGTAGTATTGTTATCCATTCTCAAATGGGACAGCCTCATACACCACAGAATCAGTTTCTTATACCGACAAGTCTGTCAGTAAATCCCAATTCAGTTCACCACATTCAGACTATAAATGGACAGCTTCTTCAGAATCAGCAGTCGCAGCTTGTGCCCAACCAAGTGTCTACTGATCATGTTATGTTAAACAGGAATTCGACAAACATGCTTAGAACTAACCAGTCATATTCAGGACAGGTGCTGAACAATCAGAATGCTGTGCAGTTAGTTTCTGGGCAAACATTTGCAGCTCCTGGTAATCAAGTTATCGTAAACCATGGAACTTCTCAAATTGTTGGTGGCCAGGTTCCATTACAGCAGGCATCCCCTGCTGTGCTGCATTTGTCTCCTAGCCAAGGAAACATTTCCCAAGGTAGAACAGGCTTTACCACAATGACTCCTGGACAGGCAACTAATTCAAATATGTCATCAAACAATCGGTTTACTGTTGTGAGTTCTTCTGCCACGGCACATCCCAGCATTGGCTCATCAGTCCAGTCTGTTGCTTCCAGTGGGAATTTTGCTGGAGACCAAATTGGGCAGCAAAATAGGATGCAATTGGCAGTCAGCGCATCACATCGTCTTCCAGTTTCTTCTTCCAAACCTGTCAACACCTTTAGTCACACACCAGTGTCCCAAGCACAGTTTTCCTTTGGCCAGGTATGGACTTGTGCATCCTCAAAATCTTAATAATGTAATTTAAGGAAAAACATTCCTGGTTTAGTTCTATTATGCAAGCTACCTTGAAACATGCAATAGTGTTTTAAAGTGATTTTCATTGATCTGTTAATGTCTAGATATGCAAAAAATATATATTAAAATCTGTATGTATCAATTTCACTTAGTAGGAATGATTATTCCTATGAATTCAAAGTCTAATTTAGTTTCCAGAATCTTAAGCAGTAGCTGAGATATTCATCCATTTTAAAGAACTGGCATCACTTAAGCTGTGATAGCTACTGTATACCATAGGTTAGTTTGACAAAACTGAATTGCAGTGGGCAGCATATGCCCACTATCCTCCTCTTGTACAGCTATGAGAAGTTCAGAAACTGCTGCCATTTTGTATTGAATTAAATTGAGCTTGACAAACTGGTTAATTTTAATTATGACTAATGGAAATAAGCTAATTTTCAGACTGATTTAACTGCCTATAGTTAAGATTAAACACAGTGTAAAGTCTAGATATATGGCTGCATTGCTGTTAATTTAAAGTGGATGCAAAATCTTCCTATAGTCTGTCCATAGCTGCACTGGATAGGAGATAAGTACTATGTGCCCCAAAACAGTTTGTTCTCATCAGTTTAAACTGTGATTTAGTGAAGTGGGTATTACTGGACTGCTGTTCCCCTTATCCCCAACCAGCATAACCTATGGAGATAATTTGTAGTACTGTAGTTGGAATTGTAGTCCAGCTAGATGGATAGGGCCATATGTTTCTCATTAGTGTGATGCTGAAATGCCATTTCTTTTGGGACTGTGTTAAGACATCCGCATGTAAAACTTCAGATTCTCCAGATCATTCTGGAATGAGAGAGGAATGTTTTCATTTTATATATGTTTGTACTATTTGCTTTAAAAACATGGGAAAATGTCAGAGGAATCTTGGGATAGAACTGGTTGAAGGCCAGATCTGTGAGGAAGAGCGATATTATGTCAAAAGAAAATCTATTCTTATTTATCAGCTGAGGTATATTTTGGTGTCTATGGTGATGCTCAGAGGTGTTTCAAATATAATGATCACAGTATAATAAATTTTGTACTGTACTTTTCTGTCCCTTTTCACTTCTCCTTTTACATACCAAAATAGGAGAAACTTGCAGGATGTATTAAACCACCGTTTCCTTTACATCTCAAATGAGGAAACTGATTTAATTTTGAATGATATGCTAGTACATGTCTTTGGTTTCATATACTGTACTGTACTAGTTCATGGTTCAGTGTATGAGCATAATGCTGAGATACTGAGGAGTGCAATAGGAAGTCAGGTTAATCTTTATGAGATCAAGACAACACAGATAATTAAATTCTTGTATGATGCCTTAATAATAAAATGTTTATTTATCACAGCAGAAACCTTACAAAGGAAATTATCAAGCTCCACATTGTTGTTCAGTGTGAATATGTAGCAGTTTAATCTTACAAATTTTTACTTGACATGAATCCCTACGTGTACTCAGTGATCTTTCCAGTCAAATATCCATGGGAATATGGCATTTTAACCAGAATCCCATATGTGATGTGATAGCATGGCTAAGATTGGCAGAGTTTTTGTGTGGAAATCTATCAGATGAATTAATTCAAATACTCTACCTACATGTACATTTTTTAGTTATATAAGCGAATATAATCAGATCTATGGATAAATGTTTTTGATGTTTTATATATAGAATATTTTGATTATATTTTAATTATGTGTGTGTTATTTCTGTGTGATATCTTTACAGGCTCAAAAAAAAGTTACAAGCTTGGCATCTTCAGTTTCATCATCAAAGCCACAGGATAGCCCGAGACAGCCTCAGCTAACAAATATTTTAGGTAATACATTGCCAGGTCAGATATAATTTTATAGCTTTCCCAAACTTCTCAAGTATAAAATGAGTGTTTACTAAATGGTCAGCAAAAGTGTGATGCTGATGTGTCTTAAATATCTTTGATCACAATGCTGATATTTGTAGCGTATGCGGATGCAGATTTTTTTGAGGCTGGGGCAGACATGTTCATTTTTTTGAGGCTGGGGTAGACATGTTTGCAATAACAGAATATTGAGACATTTAACACTAATCCAGGGGTTTCCAACATTTTTACACTGCAGGCCTGACCACGCCCTCAGACAGCTGAGTGGGCTGGACCATGCTGCCGGAAGCCGAAGTAAATGCGCCTGCTTCCACATTTATGATAGCTGCAGGTGCATTTATGACTGACGTAACCACATTTATGCATGCATGGGCACATTTTACGGCTGTCATAAATGCATCTGCTTCTACTTCCAGGTGTGGTGGTGGTGGGCCCCATGAAATGGTGCTGTGGGCCGGGGTCGGCCCACGGGCCGTAGGTTGGAAACCCCTGATTTACTCTCTTCTGTTTGGTCCTAAGGCAGTGGTTCCCACCATGAGGCACATGCCTCACAGGGGGACTTCAATTCCCAGAAACCTAAGTCAGTACATTGGCTGATCAGTGTTTTGGGGAATTGACGTCCAAAAACCAAAGGTTGGGAAACGCTGTCCTAAGGGAAGAAATGTTTTGTGCAGCTTGTTCACCGCTGCTCTCACCGCTATCAGAATTGGAAGCATTTACAACAGCTGTAAAATGCGCCCATGCCTGCCATAAACACTGCCATAAACTCGCCTGTGCCTGCTGTAAATAGATTTATGACAGCTGCGGATGATAGCAGCGTTTATGGCAGGAGGAACCACGTGACCAGTCCACTCAGCTGTCTGGAGGTGGGCGGGGGTGTTCCGGCTTGTGGCGCATAAAGGTAGGGAACCCCTCGAGAAAATAGTCCCTATTTTTCCTGCCCCAAACAATTCTTCTGAGGATATCTCTCCAGTTCTGCAGATGCGTTTGGGCATCAGTCGTATGTTTCTGTGGATTGGCTCCCGGAAGGCTAGTATGCCTTCTCAGTTGACGTTGCAGTTTCTCCTGCTATTGGTGCCAGTGTCAGTTTGGATTTCCTGTTCTGATCTCTCTCTTCATCCTCAGAGAGGAAGAGTGAATTTATTTTATCTGGCCCCTGAGATATCTTCTTAGGCAATGTTCCCCACCCTTTGGTTTTTGGACTTCAATTCCCCAAAGCACTGATCAGCCAAGGTACTGACTTAGGCTTCTGGGGAATTGAAGTCCACCAGTGTTCTGCAGAACATAGTTTGGGAAATGCTGCTTTAAGGGTTATACCATTATCTGTGCTTAACTTCTGTTGAATGTAAGCTTGATTCTTACAGGCTTCTAGAATATTCTTAGGATGGTGCCATTCATTTATAAATTGTTCTGTATTCTGTACCTTTGTAATTATGAGCCTGCTACACAGTGCACTGTAATAGCATACAGAATTATATGTAAAACCATAGTTTTTGAAGTCATTCAAACACTTGGTCAAGTAGAAGATTCCAAATATTGCTTAAGATTGATTGCTTAAGATTTGCTTAAATTTGTTAAAAAGATGTTGTAATTTATGTATTTATAGGACAAGATACTGGGGGCAAAATCATACAGCAGTCTATAGGCACTGCACTACCACACCAAGAAAAGGCAGTAGGATCCTCTGTTACACAACCAAATGTGCAGGTAGGAGGGAATTTCCCCTGATTTTGTTAAATTTAGATTTTGGTATTTACTAGGCTTAGCAGTTTGTACTACTGTAGTGCTCTTTTTTAAAAAAAATATGAAGTCTACAAATGGTGTATTTGAAAGTATCATTTTACTGTGTGAAAACTAAATAGACAAAAGGTTTACAAGCAGCAGAATATGATTCCTGGCAGATTTTCATAATTATTGCTTATTATTTTTTACATAGTATGAATTCTTATTTCATGAAATGTCATCATGGGGAAATGGTAAAGCATTCCTTGAACACCTCACATACTGTAAGAACATAAGAACAGCCTTGCTGGAACAGGCCACAGCCCATCCAGTCCAGCATTCTGTCTCACACAGTGGCTCACCTCTTAATGTTTCCATAGGTCAGAAGCAACTTTATGCCACATGACAATAACATGTAAAGCATGATCCTTTGTTTAGGTGTAGATTATTTCACTGAAGCGGCTGCGATGGCTCAGTGGTTAAGAAGCTTTCCTTGTTAGCTGGAAGGCCGGCAAGTTGGCGGTTCAAAACTGGGGTATTGCATGATGGTTTGTGCGCCCGTCTTTGTTCCAGCTCCTGCCAACCTAGCAGTTGGAAAGCAAGAAATTGCAAGCAGATAAATAGGGAGCACTTCGGTGGGAAAAGATCTTGGGGACTTGAAAGGAGCCTCATTCGGGTGTCCTCTGAGCGGAGTTTCTCCAGCAAAAATCCTTTCAACCCAAAATTATTATTTCACTGAAAGTACAAATAAGAAAGCATGCATGGGATTACGGTTTTAGTATTGGAGATTCCTATATAATTAATAACACACAGTCACACTCTTCGTTTGTTTATTGGTAATTTGCACAAAACTAGTTTGTTTTGCTTATCTAGGTGGATGATCGTCATACAATGGGACAAAAGAGACCAGCTGCTAAACAGTTAACAAAAGGAGCCTTGTAAGATTTTCCCTACTTTTATTCATAGCCTTTCTTTAGATATTTGTTTTTCCACTGTTACCATCCATTTCTATCACCGCTGACAATACTCATTTTCCCATTAGCATTTTGCAGCAGTTACAGAAGGATCAGGCACATGCTGTAACTCCGGATAGAAGTCAGTTCAGATCTTTAAACGATGCAGTCCACAGACTCCTCTCATATCATGTGTGCCAAGGATCACTGCCAACAGAAGACGACTTAAGGAAAGGTAAGCTTTGGTTTGCAAACTGTGTAAAACTGCCCCCCCCCCCCCCCCCCCCGGTCGAGTGTTTCCATAGAAATCAAACTAGTGAATGTTGAGAGTACTGAATAAATTGGAAGAAGTAAAAGAAGAGAAGCAAAAGGAGAAATGAAGTAGAAATAAGTAAAAATATGTCCGTTATTAAAGCCTATTATCTGAATATTTTTTCTGTTCACTTTCAGTGGATAATGAATTTGAATCTGTTGCCACACATATGCTGAAAAGAACCCAGGCTATGCTAAATAAGTACAGATGTCTGCTCTTTGAAGATGCAATGGTAAGATGAATAAACGCACATGTTTTACTATCATGCCAAACTAAATGGTTAGCCTTCATGTGAAAGATTTTCTTTAACAGATCATATAAAGCACATATTTCCCTATATCATAGTTCTGGTCCGTCTCACCTTTCTTTGCACCTCCTACTTGTTTGGGAGAAATCTTGCATTATAGGGTTAACCACATGACAAAGATCACATGTAGTGTGGCCTACTGTGTATACATGTATATATTTGTATCTATTTATGCTTACATCATATCTCATATTGGTTAATTTGTCTGATTTGTTCCAAGATAACAACAACGTGGCTTTTGGCTAACTAAACCCATGAATCATATCTTCTAGTTTGATCTCTATTACAGGATTTTTAATAAGTAAAAAAAAAAGTTCACAAAAGAGGTATCCTCCACCTCCTTCTCATGTCTTAACTCTTATATTTCCCAGCACATTAGAGCAGGGGTTCCCAACCTTCGGGCTGCAGGCTGGACCAGGCCCATGACACCATTCCATCTGGCCGGTTGCTGCCTCCACTATACTTGGAAGTGGAAGCGGGCACATTTATATCAGCCGTAAAATGCGCATGCATAAACAGACCCGCGGCTGTCGTAAATGCAGAAGTGGGGCATTTATGACAGCTGTAAATGCACCTGTTTCCAGGGGTGTGGTCCGACCCGCTCAACCGTCTGGGGGCATGGTCAGGCCCATTGCATAAAAAGGTTGGCCACCCCTGCATTAGAGTCTGAAAAACTTAGTTTGGCAGCTCCCACTAGAGATAGTTATAGAAATCACGCAACACAAGTGCACAGAGATGTCAATCTCTCTTCTTGAGACATAACATTTCTGAAGCACTCTCCTGCTGACTTATAGGCAACTGCATGGGAATAGGAAGGTCTGATCTGGCATACTTGCATGGTAATTCAGTCTTCCTCTGTGGGCTTCATTGAGGTTTGCCTGATAAGATTGCAACAAAAGGATTTCTTTCAGGTACATTCACCTTGTTAACTATTTTTTGTTCTTCTTCGTGGACTCTGTGAATGCACACCAATGGGTTAAATCCTGCACGTGCACAGACAACTCGAAATGTTCTGCTTGAGATCAGGTAGAGGTCATGACTTTCTGAGTGACGTGTTTATGCTCAAATGGAAGGGGAAAATGCTGTACATCTTTCCTCCAAACCCTCTGGTGGGCAGAGCAGTAGCCAGGTTGCTACATGAATGGGTTAGTACCATTGTAATTACATCCTGGTGGCTTTGTCAACCATGGTACCATGGTTTTCCACTCTGCTTTGGATGTCTCCCCAGCACATCTGACTACCAAAGTTCATGGACAATTGATCTACTATCCAGACATTGAGACATTACACCTCATGGCTTGGAGAGTTCCCCCTCAATTCCAAGCATCTGCCTGGAATAAGGAAAACCATCCACCAGGAGGAATTATTCACACAAACGAGACTTGTTTGTTATCTTCACTAGATTCCTAAACACCTTTCTAAATTCTCCAACTTTTTATATGGTTCTCCATTATCTTCTCCATTTTAAGGCATCTGGTCTGAGCTATTCTTCTTTGAAAGTATACCTGTCTGCAATAGTGGCATACCAAACTGAAGACTTGGTCATGAAAACCTATTTTAAGAACCACCTGTGAAGCACTTACTTAGAGACTTGTTTTTCCAGATGTATGACGTCCACATCATTAATGGTCCCTACCCCTTGTTCTGCAATGCCTGCCTGATGTGACCTCCATTTGAGCCTATGGCTATAATGGACCTAAACTCGTTAACATATAAAATGGTCTTTTTAGTGGCAAATACTTCAGCTAGGGGTATCAGCGAACAGGCAGCTCTTTGTAGCGACCCACCATATCTTCAATTCTTTAAGGACAAGGTGTTTCTGCATGTGAATGTTTCATTTCTTCCTAAAGTAGTCTCAAGTACTAGCTACATTCTTTTCCAAGCCATCTTCCTCCCTGATCTTGTACTCCCTCAACGTGTGCAGGGCTCTTGCCTTTTATTTGGACTGTACCAAGAGCTTTAGATCTTTGCTGCATTTGGAGGACCTAAGAAATGTCTTGCAGTCTCCTCCCAAAGGCTTTCCAAAAGGCTTGAGAGCACCATTGAGTTTGCTTACAGGTTAGTCAAGCAGATCCCACCACATTGCTTGACAGCTCACTCCTTCAGCAAGACATCAGTGGAGCGAGCTTAGACGCCATCTGCAAGGTGGCCACGTGGTCAGAGCCATTCACTTTTATTAGGCACTACAGATTGGACACCAGGGAGAAAACTGACACATCCTTTGGATGTCGGATATTGGAATCTGTCATGAAGTGACTCCCACCAGCCAGCAAGCGAGCTTGCCACACATCCATTGGTATGCATTCACAGGGACCACGAAGAAGAAGGACAGGTTGGTTACCTATAACTAGTACTTTGAGTGGTCACCTGTGAATTCATGCATCCCACCCAACCTTACCTTGGTACGTCACACATTGCTATTCTTCAGCAGCAGTAGCATTGAACTGAGGGATTGCTAGGCAGAAATTGTGCATGCTGAGGAAGGGAGGTGGAGCTTGGAGCTCCTTCAGAGCTCTGGAACATTCTGAGTTGTCTGCATATGTTCAGGATTTAACCCATTGGTGTGAATTCACGGGTGACCACTCAAAGAACTATAGTTACGGGTAAGCAACCCATCCTTTTTTAAAATACAGTAAAACCTCGCATAAAGAGTGCCTCGCTTAGAGACTAACTCGCTTAAAGAGCAGAATTTTCTCTGAATGGTCGCCTCGCTTAACAACTAAAACTAACCAAAAACTCGCTTAACAACTAAATCGGGGTTCGCAATCCCCCCCACCAGAAGTCACAATTGGTCACTTACAATGGTGTTTCGCTTAAAGAGCAAACTCTCTTAAAGAGCAATCCCGTGGAACACATTATGCTTTTTAAGCGAGGTACCACTAGTCCTAAAAGTAGGTGTGTTTGTTTCAATTAAAAACAAAAACCAGCTATTGCCTCTTTCAGAGATGCTTAGGATAGAATGTTAGAGAAGGGTTTGTGTGTGGCAGTGAATAATGAATGAAAAGTGCAATGCTATACATGCTTGCTTTGAAGTACTGTATTTGCCAATGAATTAAGAGGCATCAGAGCATAAGACGCACTCTATTTTTTCGGTGTATTTTAAAGGGGAAAAGTGTGTTTATATGCTGGTAAATACGGTAGATTCATCGGAATATAAGATGCACTCCATTTTCCCAGTATATTTTAAGGGGGGGAGAGTGTATCTTATACACCGGCAAATACAGTAAGTCCCCGTGACAGTACCTAATGGTGACTTCCCTTGACTTATGATGATGAAGCCTTTCTTAGCTGGTGGATGAGAACTAGCTTGCCTTCCTAGTTCTATTCATATTTCTAGTGCATTTGTTTTTTAGGACTAATTCTGAGAGCTTAAAAGATGTACTATGTATTAAGTTCCTAAATCTTAATGGAAAATCGATTTATGAGGGAGTCCTTGTCTAGAAATGAGAAATTGTGCTAGGAATGGAGTTAACCTCTTAGAATAGATATTTTGGTGCCTTGAGTCTCATTTTTGGGAGAACGTGGGGCCTCAGTTAATCAAGATAAATGAACCTTGGCTTGTAAGTCTGACTTACAGTTTTTGGACTCCTGGTTCTTGTGATGCGTTTTGACTTACTTTTGGCCACTCATACCAATACTTTGCAACCTTTTAAAAAGTGTAACGAATACCACGGTTATCATGCCTGCCTTTTACAAAGAACTTGACTCTTCTCCTGCTTCTTATTTAACTTACAATTATATCTTTATGTATTTATACATACAGTATGTTGATTTTCTTCTAGGTAAAACTGATTGTTTGAACTTTGTTTTCCTCAGAGGATGAATCCTTCTGCAGAAATTGTAATGATTGACAGAATGTTTAACCAGGAAGAAAGGCAAGCTCTGTCCCGGGATAAACGTCTTGCAATAGTTGATCCTGGTAAGAAACGAATTAGAGAGATAGAAAATGACTGATAGCAGTGATATAGTGAACGGAGTTATATTTGTAATAGCTTAATGCCTGTTGGCCCAGTACAGAGATAGAATATTTTTGAAACTTGTATTTATTTGTTTCTGTTCGCCATTTTTGATCCTTTGGCCTGCTGATACTTTGCTGTTATTTATACTTTGCTGTTTTTATTACTTAAGAATTGGGTAGTCTTTGTGTAATCACTGAAAAAAGCTGTTATTAATACTTTCAGATAGAACCTGCAAATAAATGTTGCAGTGTAGTTTGTCTCTCTTCAGATATCAGTAGCTCCACCAATATTCATCCAGTACTCTGGCCACTGAGAACATTTAGTCTTCATTGGCCTCCTTAGCCCCCACCCCTGGACACAATTCTCTCTGTGTATATTCTGAACATTGGAATTAGAGGAAAGGTAAAGGTCGTGCTTGCTCAAATGTCAGTTGTATCCGACTCTAGGGTTCAGTGCTCATCTCTGTTTATAACCAAAGAGCCAGTGTTGTCTGTGTCTGCAGATGTTTCTGTGGTCATGTAGCAGGCATGGCTCAACACCGGAGCGCACGGAAAGCTGTTTACCTTCCCACCGAAGTGCTCCCTATTTATCTACTTGCAGTTTCTTACTTTTGAACTGCTAGGTTGACAGGAGCTGGGACAGAGACAGGAACTCACTCTGTCATGCAGTACCCTAAAAAAAGATGGTATCAGTTGTCAGAGATTAATATCCAAGCTGACAATTGATAATCCTCTGTATCATCATATTTTTTTGCCCCTTTGTACATAGGACAAAATGAAATACAATTTTAAAAACAGTGATACAAATCAGAATCCATGCAAGGGTTCCTTCTATACTAGTCTGTCTATGGAGCTAATTCCCTCTTGGATTTCATTTTTGTTAAGGAAGCATTGCCTCTGAATATCACAGCAATTAGTACTAACAAGATCTGAAATCACAGAAAGCTCTATATTAGTATATATGTACTAATTACTTTTTTTCTTTGGTATTTGCTAATGGGTTTAATTTAATTTAAATTGAATTTAATTCTCACACTTGTATGCCGCCCAATCAGGAAACCCAACTCAGGGCAGCTCACACAATATTATGCAGTAAACACAATAATACGATATAGACAATAATTATACCATATTCAGCCTACAAAAGCACACATAATATAAAACAATACAACAATATTTATTACTGTAATTACCATAATACTTATTACTGTAATAACTGGGTTGATACTTATTACTGAAGTACAGCCTGAACAGCGCTATACCCATACAGCTATATGGTATAAAATCATGAATTGGGTTCTGAAAGAGCATGTTTGTATTCAAGAGGGCCCCTAGATCTACAGAGGGTGAATACTGCTACTCTGTTTCTTTTGATATGCTATAATTCTATATTAAACAATTATTTTATATTTCAGATGGCTTTCTGGCAGACTTTTGTTGCACTTCTACGCAGTGTGACGAGACTGCAGATGAAACACAGCCTAGCAAAAGTGATCATCAATCGAGCAAAGACTTAACTTCTCAGAAGCAGACTGCCAATACCCAAATCAGAGACAGATCAGTTTCAAGCACAGCAGAGTCTTTTAATCACAATAAAGTTCATGTAGTGCCTAACAATATTGTGAGTCCACAGCAAGGAAGCATTTCTGTTAAAAGACCAGAAAATCTCACAAAAGCTTTAAAATTTGAGAAAACAAGCTGCTCTCCTGAATGCCAACATGTGACTGCGTCTGAACAAAAAAAATCTGGTAAAGATCCTGACAAGGTTAATGAAAAAACTTTACATTCAGAAGATCATTCATTGAAAACCTTGCCAAGTACAGATCATGGTATGCAGAACAAAATTTGTCAGAATACAGTTGATTCTCACTCAGAAACAACATGTAATCATTCCTTGCAAGACAAAACTCCCCAGAGTTCTCCAAAGAATGAAGATTTGCATCCAGACAACTTGAAAGGCCCTGGGAAACCTCAAAAAGATTTGTTGCTCAAGAAGAGTTTAGAGACTACGTTCAAAAACATACTGGAGCTGAAAAAGACTGGGAGGCAGCCACAAGGGGAGGCAGCCGGCAGTGGGTCTTTAGAATTAGACTATCCCAACTTTTCACTTCTTGCTACACAGGAAAACTGCCTGGAGAAATTTATTCCAGACCACAGTGAAAGTGTTGTAGAAACGGACTCTCTTCTAGAAGCCGCTGTAAATAGTATCTTAGAGTGTTAATAGTGCAGTACCATGGATATATTCCTCTTATGAGCAAATGTGAATGACACCGCAAGTAACAGCCCTTTCTCAGCTAGGTTCTGTTCTGTGTTTGAAGCAATACTCATTGTGGTTACAGTGAGCTATTCGGTTATGTAAACCCCCGAGAGAAAGCAGTTTGGGGGGAGGGCCTGCGTATTGGCTGTGTTCAAACTTAACGCTAAACTTTGGTTTAGCCATCTGAGAATGAGTCTTAGTGAGCCTCAGGCTGTGCACCTGCAAGGAGGAGATTAGAAGCTCTTGCTTCTGTTTTAGATTAATCATTGTTTAGCACGTCATCTGAACCATAAATTGGGGGTCAATTTTAATTATAGTAGATTGAAACAAACCAGTCAAAAAGCCTGTAGCCCAATGTTAGCTTGCTTCCATTAACAATCTTAACAGTTGTTTGTTCTGATTAGAAAACAGGCTGTGGTTAATCAAAAATCGAAACTGCCAGACCTACTATGGTGTATGGGTTGATGTTGCATCTGAACCAGCCCCTTGTGATACAGATACTGTTTGTGCTAATTGTTTTACTATTACAACTTAACACAACTGCGGTTTACTAGTCCCTAAGTAACAAGATAACACATACTGACAGTCACAGTCTAGTAACAAGTGTATTAAAAAAAATGACAGCAATTTGCATTTAATTGAAAAAAGCCCATGCACTTCCACCCACTTCCCATCACTTGATTTTCACTTCCCATCACTTGATTTTAAGAGTTAATATTTGTGATAGATAAATTCCACAGTACCTCTGTTCAGAAATGCCTGTCTCTTGGGTTTGGAAGAGGAATTTTCTTGAAGGAGAGACATTATCATCAGAGTGTTTACAGGGCTTTATACTTTAAGTGCTTTTTATTGCTCTGTGAGCAGAAACAAATATATTTGGTCTATAGGAGATATTGTACATTTTTAGTCACTACAGCACGGTATGATACAAAACATGCTAGACTAAGAACCCCTTCCCTCCCACAGAATTCTTCCAAAAATATTTTGGATTTTGTAACGGCGTAGTCAAACAAAGCCTTTCTGACATGGTATAAATCTTTTTCTAGGCCAGCTATCAAGCACTTTTATTTGAAAATTGTGTTACAGTAGTAGTAGTTTATATTTTAAGGAGATGTGAGCCTTAATCCAAATAATTTAAATGTCCTTGTTGGTTCCCACCCCCATCCCCCTTTTTCTTTCTTTCTTTCTGCTTGTTGCTGTTCAGGAATGTTAAGACATCTGCAGTGGCAGTCATAATTACCAAAATATGTACACACCAAAGTTAAGCTACTACTCTCTAAAAGGCATCTAATTCATGATCTAGAGCCAAAGGAATCCCATGCATGGTTTGTATTTGGCTGCTGGTCATGTGGAACAAAGTAATCATTTTGCCAATTTTCAAGCTCTAGTGATCTCATCCTATGCTGCTGCTGTGTTTGTCTTTGTTTTTCAGTGTTGCTAGATACTTTGCTTTTGAGCCATTTAGTACAAGGGATGTAGCATCTTATTTTGGCCTGTGGTTTGTATGGCAGTTTCTTTTTAGTTTCCCTTACAGCGACATTCAAAAACATCCACCTGATGGCATCATAGTTTAGTGGCCTAATAGGCGATCCCCTAATATTGGTTATGAATGAGGAACTCCTGTATACATTTATCTGTGGAATTCATCATACAGCAACAGTGACAAACTGCGGTTGTTAAGTCAGATTGCTAGAATACCCAATAGGTCGTGCTTTCTTTATGACATTTGTAAGTAATGGCAATAGCCATTGATCTCTTTCAGTCATCACCAGACTCAGCCACCACCCCTTGTTGAAACAGCCATAGGGTATAATAAAAGTGTCCAGATTTATTAGAATAATATCATTTAAAGCCCAGCCCACCATTGCCACAAACAGATGTTTGGAAGGCTTTATTTCATTTTTGTTGTCAGTTTTTAAAAAGTGTTCCAGTTTTAAAATTACAGATTTGTTGAATCCTACATGTCTGTGGTGATTGTCGCTTGAAAGACTTTAAATATTGACTTGCATTGCTACTTGGGTGCATCTTTGTATGCATGGGATCTGGTACTTGTTTTCTTATCAGTGATACAAGACAGTGCAGCCATTGCTTTTCCCTCAAGTCTGTGAAGGAAAATTTAATTGAACTGTAACCATAATGAGATGTCTATGAAAACTGTTTGTTATACAGTCACATAAATCAAGTGAACTAGCATCTAATCAAAACCTGATAAATTCTACACACATCCATAGACCCTCCTTCTTTTAGTTATATCTGGGAGTGTAAAGTTTCCCATCAACTGTATAGAATATTCTGAATTTAAAAACCAAAACAAAGCCTTTATGTTTGAGATCTTATGTGGCAATTTATGTTTCAATAAAGTTTGAGCCAGGGCATCTGAATTGCACTTCATCAATGTGGATTGAATCATAACTATATGTATCTCAGCATTTTATGCTGGGGGCTCTCTGAACAATGTTCAGCTAAATTAACCTGAGATAGGTAATGTATTTTATTTATTAAACTGAACTTGATTTTAGAGCTCTGAATATTTTAATGGGTAAGGCAGTAAAAATATTTTTGTTGTACAAAGAAGTGTGATTTTGTTCCGCAGCCCATGGTCCTAAATCCAGTGAAGGTCATTTATATGTGCTTAACTGCTTTGTAGGATTGGTCTCTTGACTTCCTGGATGTCTTTCCATTTTGTTCAAGGTGAAGCAAAATTTTAGCTGGTAACTGAAAAATATCTGATCCAATGAGGTCAGTGTAATTGATCTGTTAGATTTGGGAGGCCTTACAAGACTGACTTTACTGAAAGAGGATGTGTCACTTTTTGTCAGTATGGTATGGACTTTATTTGCTTAAATACTTTCATTTGTATAGTATGTCTCACTTGAAATTGCTTTGTATACATTTTGTAAAAATATTTATAAAATGTTTTGTAAAAAAAAGTATAAGAAATTGCAGTTTATTTTGTTATATTGGATAAATACTGTTAAAAGACAAACGTTGGTAAAATATTTGTTAACCCATGGATAGGAATTGTTTAGTTGGAGACTACAGATTGAAACAACCATTGCAATACAGCCAAAGATTTGGGAAAAAAACATGTTATCTGTGATTGTCTTGTTTTAACCAAGATATACAGCTGCTGTTGCAGAATATTTTTCATTACACATGCAATCTACATTTCTTCCAACATGGAACTAAAGGCAAATATTTATTTCCCCTGTTTTAGCTCTGACAGATCTAAGGTCTGAGTAGCTTTATTCATAGGCTTTCAAGTGATGTCATGGGATTGTATTTTCTTTAAGACTTCACAGATGGACATAGAGAATTGATCTGCTTTTTACAGCAAAGGTATTGGCTGAAACTATCCTTACCCATTGTTCAACTGTACTTGGGATAATAATGGGCTACATATGACTGCCAAGACCATTCTTCTATTCCTGGAGTCCCCAGAATTATTCCTGATTTTTTTTTTTAAATGAGTAACCTCCAAAGAGAAAATTGCGCCTTTAGGAGTTCCCTAAAACATGTCCCTCCATGTCTTTTTTTACGACTCTTACTTCTTTATCCAAATGAGGGTAGTTTGGAACCTGTTCTGGTTTTACATGGATTGGCTATTGTAGCCTATTAGGCCATAGTCTCAGAAAAAACAGTCTCTAGATCCGTGAATAACTGAAGAAAGATTGGAGTAAAACAGGATTGAGCAAGCTTCAATGATCTAGATCCATGATGGCGAACCTTGGCACTCCAGATGTTCTTGGACTTCAATTCCCAGAAGCCCCCGTGAATCCACACAAATGGGTTAATTGCGATTCATCCGGCCCACGCTGCCCTCGTTGCTCCTGGAAGCGGAAGTAAAATGCGCCCGTATGGGAATTGAAGTCCAAGGACATCTGGAGCACCAAGGTTCGCCATCATGGATCTAGATCATTGAAGCTTGCTCAATCTTGTTTTACTCCAATCTTTCTTCTTTAACATGCCTTTCACTGATTTAAAAAGATATTTTCAAAATGCCGCAGATCAAGAAAAACAAAGTTTGTTGACAACCCGTTCTGTTATTTTTTTTAAAAAAAGGAAAGGCGATATGCAGGGATAATCTATGAGATCATAAGTCTAATAAACAGATAGTAACCTCCCTTGCTGGCATATGTGAAATGGCAGATAGTACTCTGCCAGAGACTTCATTACCACCAATATCTCAGGTTGAATAATGAGCACTTTCCAACAGCTCCCCAAAACTTAAATATAATGAGTGCTTTATGTTTTTTTTTAAAAAAGAAAAGTTTATAATGTATTAATTTTCACACTGTTATCTGCCTTGGAGGCATATTGCCTAGCAAAAATGTGGAATATAAAATGGTAGCATTATCTCTACTTACTTAACTCCTCCTGTTTCCTATTTTCCTGTTGCCCAAGAAAGGGTAATTTTTGATAGTCGTTTTTAATGGGGTTTTTATAGGTTTTAGAGTTTTTAACTGTGATGATGGTTTTTATTCTTTGTGTGCCGCCCAGAGTCTTTTGAGTTGGGCGGCAATATAAATCACAAAAGTAAATAAATCAATCACTGATCAAGTGACATATCAGACAATTCAAGATCCATAATACTTAATGTTTGATAGAGAGGATCTCTAATGAAAAATGTACAACATCACGGATAACCTACGTAGGAAAAGAACGACAGCAAAGTGGATGGATTTTCAATCGCAATTCCAGCAGAAACAGTACTGGCTCTTTGTGAGATGTCCATACTCTTATACAATACCAAGACATTCTACAGAGAGACAAAGACTTCCCTTGTCGCAGTACAAGGGAGCACACAGTTCTCTACACACTTGGGCCAAAGCTTAAAGATATTGATCTACAGCATGACCAAGAAAGAAGAAGTCAAACTAGCAGATTTAACTCCATACCAAAATCCAAAGCCATTCCCTTTATTACTAGCAAGCCACATAAGTGTGTTCAGTAAAACAACAACACAGCAACAATTATTGATGTTGACCTATGAACTCCAGAATCACCTATTGCAATGCTCTCTCTATGGGGCTACACTTGAAGGGTGGTAAGGAAGCTTTAGCAGGTAAAAAATGTGGCTTCCAGGCTGATGGTTTGTATTAGCTGATTCGACCATATCACTCCAGCCTTGGCTAGCTTGTATTGGCTATCTGTGACATTCTGTGCCAAATACAAGGTGTTGGTAAACATTTATAAAGCCCTTGACTTAGCAGTTTGAAAGCAAGAAATTGTAAGTAGATAAATAGGTACTGCTTTGGTGGGAAGCATTCTGTGTGCTCTGGTGTCTAGTCATGCCTGCCACATGACCACAGAAATGTCTGAAGACAGCTCTGGCTCTTTGGCTGTAAATGGATATGAGCACCATATCCTAGAGTTGGCCACCAGTGGCATTTGAGCAAGACTGACCTTAGGTACACTAACAGATATTTTAGGCTCTGGAATATTCCAAGGATGCCTGCAGGGCACAGAAAGAACCCCATTGGTGTAAAGTCACAAATAACCACTCAAAGAATTATAATTATAGCAAGCAATTTGTCCTTGTGGGGAATGAATGGAAAGTTATACTTGGGTTTAAAGCTATGAATAGGATTTTAGCTATATGGTGTAACACTGAAAAATGAAAAGTAATAAGCTACTTTGATAAAGTGACTTAGAATGGTAATGGTTACTACAGGTGAAACTCGGAAAGTTAGAATATCGTGCAAATGTTCATTCATTTCACTTAAAAGGTGAAACAAATATATGAGATAGACTCACTACATGCAAAGCGAGAGATGTCATGCCTTAATTCATTATAATTGTGATGATCATGGCATACAGCGTACATGAGATTATGTGATGATTATGGGGTGCATGAGATTGGGGGGTTGGGGTTTTCATATGCTGTAAACCATAAGCATCAATATTATAACAAAGTAAGGCTTGAACTATCGCTTTGCATGTAATGAGTCTATCTCACATATTTGTTTCACCTTTTAAGTTGCATTACTGAACTGAATGAACATTTGCACAATATTCTAATTTTCTGAGTTTCACCTGTATTTACTGTTTAAATATATGAATGGGATAAGGGGGTAAAATACTGTATACGCTAAGCCTTGACAGCTGAAGATGGTGATATATTCCTTTCTAAGAATTTAACTCATCGTTAGATTGTCCAAACAGTGAATTAAATGCCTGTCTAATCACACCCTCAGTCATTCACTGAGCAGTTGCATTTGCTAATATCCACTGATTGATCAGATAGCAATTCTTGGGAGAAATATGTTATATGATAATTCTACCTACCACTTTCTCTTCATTTGCTACTCATATGAATAAACTGCTTTTATAGAGGTGGGAGTGCAATATTTATTGAATTACTAGCTTTCATTTAGCATTGCTCTATTGCCATCTCCTGGCCTCTTACAAGTAGTACAAAAATTACTTTTAAAATTATATGAGATTTTAAAACAATTTTTAATAAACAATAACAATACAAAGAGGCAACCAGGTTGCTTATGATAAATCTTTTCATCTAGAAAAGCCTACCTGCTTCCATTCACTTTCATAGCGCATCAACCCAATGTGATTGTCAAGCTTTTTCCAGTTTCCCTTGTTGTTTCTTGTTTCTAGCATTTTCTAAAAATTAATGTTGCAGAACTAGAATGTCTGCCATTGACAGGCAAATGACTTCAAAAGGCTTTCAGTAGCTTCTGAGCTATTAAGTAAACCATCTTTGTTTTGGTGGTTTAGCAATTTTATTGCTTCTCAATAAATACTACTGCAGAAGGGTTAGTGTTTCATAGCCTGTTTATTGCTTTAAGTTCCCAACCTACAGCCCGTGGGCTGGATATGTCCTGCCGTGTCATTTCATGTGGCCCGCCACCCTCGCTCCCACTGCTGCTGGAAGTGGCAGAAACAGCCGTAAATGCATCCACGACTGTTGTAAACATGTTTTTATGCATTTGTGGCTGTCGTAAGTGCGCTTATGACAGCCGTAGATGTATTTTGTGGCAGTGTTTACAGCAGGGGGACCACCAGTCTGGCCCACTCAAATGTCTGAGGATTCATGACCTGGCTCGCAAGTTTAAAAGGTTGAGAACCCCTGCTTTAAGTAGCTTCTTAGTTTCTATTTCTATGTTATGGTCTGTCAAGCTGGGAACCAACTTATACTTGTCCTGATAGGGCTTTCAAGATTGCTATTTAACCAAGCTTTTCCCTCATTAGTAAATTGATGCTGCTATGTAGCATTCCCCTTATTTGTTGTGGTTTAATTGTGTTTAGCAAGCTGTGAATAAGAGAATGTTAATTATGGATGTCATCTTGGTAGGCATTATATTTTGCTTATATGTTTTATTTATACATAGTTGTTTTTGATGTCTTTGATGTTGATTCATGTAATCTCTGTGAGATGCCCAGAGTTGTGTTTGCACCAGTTGGGCAGGATACAAGTCAAACAAACAAACAAACAAACAAGCATATGCACGCGCACACATGCACGCACAAACATTAAACCACTGACATCTCAGTGCTCTCTGTTAGTAGTCTCAACTCAATTGACAAAGCCTCCTTTTAAACCTACGACCTACAAAACTGTTTTTAGTAGTTTAAACTTTGGCTAGTAATGCAAGTGAATTCACTGCACTGCAGTGTGACAAGCATTATTTACAGTTTCACAAAGATAAGGTGACTTAATTAAAGGACATTTCATTCTTAATCTAAGGTACTGGCGAATTTTCATCCAAACCAAAGTCTCCAAAGTTTGGACTTGTACATCATCAACCTAGGTTGAAGTTAAGGAAGAGCTTCCTGAAAACAAAAGCACAGGTTCCATTTTCAGTTGAGGTTCATTGAACTGAACTATGGAAAAGAATATCACCCAGAGGGTTATGGGTGACAAAGAAGAAGCCAGCAGCAGGTCACTGACTCCTCCCCTCCCTCCCCTCCTCCTCTTCCTCCTCCTCCTCCATATCTAGGCCAGTAGATCTGTTAAAATGAAGGCACCCTTTGGTGAATTCATTCCATAATTCCTTTCGCCTGACCTAGTGTGGGAAAGATTAGCTAGCACAATGAGGTTGCTGTTGCCCGGAGTACACCCGATTGTGGTTCAGAAGCAACACATTCTTCGAGGAAGCTTTATGTGTAGGGGTATGCAGGGGTGCATTATGTGTTGTCAAATTGGAATTGACTTATAGCAGGGGTGACCAAAAATTTCAGGCCATGGGCCGGTCACATGGTTGAGTGGGCCAGTCATGTGGTTCCTCCCACCGGAAGTGGAAGTAAAACGCACCTGCACATGTGCAAAACTGTCAGATGTAATATCAGAATGACCTGAACTACATGTACCACAATGCCTTGCCACTGTAACCCTATTTCCTTGAACCTTATACCTCTGACCTCATCCGACCCTATTAAAGGACCACCTCAACCTCATGCCCTTCCCTTCCATCTTTGACCCTTGATACAGCCACTGACCGCCATGCGGGCAGTGATAATAAAAGACTTTAATTATAATAGACTACTTCTGGAGTTATTGGGCCGAACCATCTAAAAACCTTTACAAAATGGTAGCAGAGGTTTGGTTTGCCCACAAACAACTCCAAAATAAAAACAAATGACCAAAAGGAGGACCCGACTGAACAAAGGAGGGTCCAGAACACGAGCCAGACCAACTGGACTCATCAAAGGAGGACCCGAAACTCCGGAACAGGCAATCGCACGACCCCAAACGGTAATGGAAGAGGTCAACCCCAACCGGACCATCACGGAGATGGACCCAGATGGCCAAACGAAGGCCGAAACTGGGGGGGCACCCACCGAAAGGGACGACCAAGACGAAAGCCTGACAACCAAAATCCACAGGGCGATAGCCGGGAGAGGAACGATCCCCACGGCAGAGCTACTGTCCTTGATGAACATCGGAGACGAACTCCACACCAATGGCACGGTAAGCTCTACCCCGAGATCCTCCATGGCGGGAACCCCAAGCACCGCGCCGAGTTCGAATCTAGCCGAGATAGCCGACCAATTACAAGCGGCGGCCCTAGATTCAAACACACCGGCGGGAAAACCCACCAGAACAATAATACCCGAAGTTAACCCGCGCGCCCCAACCATGCAAAGAAAAGAAAAGGCCCTGGGGCCCCGGAGGGTGGACACACAGGCCCTAGAAATACGGGACATGCCGACCCTCAGCCCCCAGGTACCAAAAGGGGGACAAAGACCCCCAAGCAGGCACCATGCACCCGAGGGAGGCGCTGCCGATAACCGGGCCGAACTTCCCACATGGGCAGAGGCCCCCTTCGCAATCAAAGGCCGAAGGGGACATGACCTCTCCCCGGAAGAAAGCCACCGCAAACCCTTCCCAACTAGAAACCGAAGGGGACGCAGCCCCCCCGAAACATGTTACCGCAAACAGGAGGGGCGCGAGGCCCGCAAGCCACGCGCGCACGCGGAAAGGCCGGAGGCACACGCAAAGCAGAACGAAGAAAGTGAGGCCTACCATAATTCGCTGCCTGCCCGGCCCAAGCGCAGGGGATGTCCAGAGAAGGAAGCCGACCTCCACGCGGAGCCACGACCTGAGGATCCGGAGCTACGACGACGCGAACCCCCATCAGCCCAGCAAAGATGGCGGCCCCCACACGACAGCTCCACAGAACCCTCCGATGAGGAAAGCAGCTCCAGCGACGAAGACGACCTCCCACCGACGCTCCAACCTAAAGCAGCAGGACCTCTGAGACAGAGGTCCGCTCACCTCGCCAGCCAGCAAACAATGAGATTCACGCATGCGCAAGAGGAGCAGGAGAACTCCCTCTCTGGCGAAGAACAGGAACTGCAGGTCAACTCAGGTCGCTTGATGGGTAGAGGACCAGTGAATTCCCTCTACAGGCGACCAGAAAAACTGCAAATGGGACATCCAATAGCAAATATCTGTGTACCCATCCCTCACTGCCAATATAAACACAGCCCAGGACACCAGACCAGATCCAGCAAAGGAAGCAATGCCGGCCAGCACAGCCAACTACCTCACAGCTTCCCAATCCTTTGTGTGACTGGGGAGAACCTCATGGACTGGGCACAACAATTTCAGGTAATTCTGATGAGGGAGGGGGCTTTGTACCTGATCCAGGACCCACCAAGGAAGCCATGGACCCTAAAGGTGGACAGACTACACCACAGAGTGTTCTGTTTACTTTTAAGCTCTATTGACACTTCAATGTATGGGAGTATCCCTGATGGATTAAGTGTGCATGAGGTTTGGGGAATATTGTATGAAATGTTTTATTGCAATGAAAGGACTACAACCTGCTTGCTATTGAGAGAGTTGTATGCATACAAAATGAGAGAGGGGTCAACAATGAGTGAGCACCTGATGAAACTGAACAACATGAGATCCGACCTCATAAGAAGGGGGAAAATCGTGACGGATCAGCACCAGATTAGCATTATATACAACTCCCTCGATTCAAGCTGGGACTACTTCCTGACTCAGCTGGATAATTTGGGAAGTGACAATGCCACATTGGGGTACATCACTAAGAAACTCATAGCTGAGGATAACCTTAGGAGAAGTAGGGCCACCATACGCAGAGAGGACAGGCCACGCAAAAGAGTCAGTTTCCCTGAGCAAGCGAACACTAGCCTTGAGTGTTACACATGAGGACCAAGGAAACACAAACCCACACGCGATCAAACACGCCACGAAGACACTCCGAGACCCAGACGTGAGTCACAGGACGAATACCCACGCAGGCACAAGAGCGACAATGACAAGGGGGACAGACGACGAAGGTCACCTAGCCCAAAGAGAGAGCCTAAGCCACAGAAGGGGCAAGATAGACACAAACCAGATTCAGTGAACGTAGTCAAGCACAGTGAAGGGACCAGCAGCCACAGGGCAGACAGGTCTTCAAACGCTCACCTACAGCGATGGCTGATCGACTCCGGCGCAACCACCCACACATCATGCCACAGGGAAATATTCAACTCATTCGAAGAAGACTCCTTCAGAATCAAAGTCGCCAACCAGGAACATGCAAGGGTAACCGGCCGGGGCGACGTACTCATCCCTGGAATTGGTCAGGTCAAAGGCGTCCTTTACTCTCCTGAAATTCCATATAATGTCCTGGCCACCACCAAGCTCACAGAAGACCCCAGCCTGAGGATAGTCTTCGAAAACAAGAAGGTATCCATCGAGAGAAGGGGAAAGCAGATTGGAAGAGTGGAGCTCATAGGCGGCCTACTGTACCTCATTGCCAAGGGAGTCGAGGGTGAACAAGCCATGATAGGTCTAATCAACGGCGCTGATGATGAAGAGGCGCACGACTGCACCGCGGACGACCCCAGGGAACCCGAACATGAAGACCCAGAAGGGGAAAACAATGATCACAACAGCCCCACAAGAAATGAAGGGGTTAGCAGCGCAGAGCATAGAACACTGAGGGTATCCATAGGGAAACAAATACATGATGAGTGTGCACACCTGCTGCACAGAAAATTGGGACACATAGGTTTCCCGACAGTCAAGAAGATGCTAGGGTGTTCAGAAGGACTAAGGATCAAGAATTGTGAAAACTACCTGGAGTGCTCCGTGCGCAAAAGCTCCAAGGCAAAAACCGAGGCACAACCAAAGACATCCACCAGAAAGTCAACCCACCCTTTCGAATTGGTCCACCTCGACCTGGTGGGGCCACTCGAGAGATCCTTGGGCCAGAAGAGATTCTTCTTGACGATAGTTGATGATTACAGCCGATACAGCTTCGTATACACCCTCAAAAGCAAGGACGAGACCTTCAACAAGTTCAAAGAGTTCTACCAAAGGGTGTAAACTCAGAACAACACCAACATAAAGAAACTGATGATGGACAGAGGATCGGAATTCCTGTCCAAAGAGTTCGAAGACTGGATAACCGAGAAGGGGATGCTACACTACAAAACCGCACCATTCTCAGCCTTCCAAAACGGAGTCGCTGAGCGAAGGAACGGAGTGCTCCAGACCATGATCAGATGCGCAATCGAAGATGCAGGCCTAAGCTTCTCATACTGGGGGGAAGCTTTGCTGTACTCCAACTACACACTGAACAGACTATGGTCCGGTGTCATCGGAAAAACTCCCTATGAAGCCATGTACAGGCGGAAGCCCAAGTTGAGCCACCTCCACATCTTCGGTGTGTTCGCAGATGTACACATACCAAAGCAACTAAGGAGGAAGGGGGACAAGATAACAAAGAGGCTAAGGTTCATGGGGTACGAACCAGGCTCGAAGGCATACAGTTTCCTAGACCACAACCTGAGAATAGTGATTTCCAGGTCGGCCATGTTCCACGAACACGCAAACTGGAGCCAGATACACGCAAACGAGGTACTGACAAATGAGTCAGCACAAGAAGGAACCAAAGCACCATCATCCAACTCAAGGCCCAACAGACCAGTGGACACGCCACCAGAGAGGGATGAGGGCAGGCAGTCGCATCAAAATACCACTAGTGTTGTGGAGACTGAACTTCCAAAAACCCCAGCAGAGGCGCCCCGCAGGTCAACCAGGTCAACCAAAGGCCAAACTCCCAGAGGACTAAAGGAGTATGTGTTGGGCATAAACACCTACCCCGAGACACCAGCAAGCTTTGATGACATAGACAAACTGCCTCCCGAAGAACAGGACAAGTGGCGGGCGGCAATGGAAAGGGAGATGGAGAGCCTCAAAACCCTCGGAGTGTACGCTCCTGCCGAGGTTCCTGAGGGACAGAGGACAGTGGGAACAAAATGGGTGTTTAAAGTGAAACCGTTGGAAAATGAAGGGGTAATGTACAAAGCGCGACTAGTCGCCCAAGGGTTCACCCAACGATACCCTGACGACTACGAAGACACGTACTCCCCCACGGTGAAGCCAGAAAGCGTAAAGGGCGCTTTAGTGATGGCAACCATTCTCGAGGAACAAGTGTATCAGTTTGATGTACAGACAGCGTACCTCCATGCAGACCTTGACAAGGAAATATACGTCAGGGCACCACCTGGTTTTGGGCGCAACAGAGGGGAAACGTGGCTACTCAGCAAAAGCCTCTATGGCCTAAAGCAGTCTGGCAGGAGGTGGTACGAATGTCTGGCCGAGGCAATGAGGAAATTGAACTTTTTCCCAGTCGAGGACGACAAATGTGTATTTCTAAGGAAATCACCAGAGGAAGTTGAAAAGGTCCTAGTATATGTTGACGACCTATTGTACTTTGGGAAAAGTAAGTCCAGATGCGACGAGTTCGCCCATGGACTGCAGAATGAGTTCTCCCTGAAAAACTTGGGGAGAGTGAACAAATACCTAGGAGTACAAGTCTCAAGGATACCCAATGGCTTTGGACTCTCCCAGAAGGAGAAAATAGCCGAACTCCTTGACAGATGCAACATGTCAAATGCTCACCCCTGTGGGACACCTATGCAAACGGATTTCCTGAAAAACGCCTACGAGGAAGGGGAACCGTTCGAAGACATCAGCCTCTACAGATCCATCATTGGATCGTTGTTACACATAGCCAACTGGACCAGGCCCGACATTACGCTGGCAGTAAACCTTCTCTCACGCCACTCCAGTAGCCCAAAGACATTTCATTGGGCGGCCGTCAAGAGACTGCTGAGATACCTGAAGGGCACCATGGAGACAGAGTTACTGCTCACCCCTCGAATAGACGAAGAAATCAACCTGTCATGCTACGCCGATGCTGACTGGGGCAGGTGCTCAGGAACCAGAAAGAGCACATCCGGCTACATGGTGATGCTGAATGGCAGCCCAATATACTGGCGCACCGAGAAGCAGAAACTGGTTTCTACTTCCACCGCCGAAGCTGAATATGTCTGCCTGTCAAACGCCGCATGTGACCTTATCTGGATAAACGAACTGTTCTCCCTTATCTGGGAAAAGCCCAAGCTCCCCATCACCATCCACGAAGATAGCCAGGCGGCCATAGAGATAGCAAAAGGTGACACTATAAACCGAAAATCTAGACATATAGATATCAAGTGCAGAAACGTGAGACAGATGATAAGAGAAGGCTTTATAGAGCTAACACATTGTGAGACAAAGGAACAAGTGGCAGACATACTGACCAAACCACTCCCCTCAGCTCAGCATGAGTACCTGTTTGGCAGTTTGTGCCTTAAAAAATGAAACGCTCAAGTATGTACTCAATGTAGTCAGCCCATATGATATTAGAAGGGGTTTTGTCAGATGTAATATCAGAATGACCTGAACTACATGTACCACAATGCCTTGCCACTGTAACCCTATTCCCTTGAACCTTATACCTCTGACCTCATCCGACCCTATTAAAGGACCACCTCAACCTCATGCCCTTCCCTTCCATCTTTGACCCTTGATACAGCCACTGACCGCCATGTGGGCAGTGATAATAAAAGACTTTAATTATAATAGACTACTTCTGGAGTTATTGGGCCGAACCATCTAAAAACCTTTACAAAAACGCTGCCATAAATGCACTTGTGGATGTCATAAACAAGTTTATGACAGCTGCAGGTCATTTGTGGCAGTATTTTGTGCATTTGTGGGTGCATTTTACTTCCGGTTCCGGGAGCGGTGTGGGCAGTGCTGGCCGGATGGCTTGGTGCTGTGGGACAAATCCGGCCTGTGGGCCGTAGTTTGGGCATCCCTGACTTACAGCAACTCCAATAGGCCTTTTAAAATAAGTGGGACATTTAAGTGATTTTATCATTTCCACCCCATCCATGAGTTTCCATGACTGTACAGGGAATCAAATCCAGGTCTCCTGTGTCCTGGTCCATTAATATATCAATTACACCACATTTGGTATCACACTGGGTAAGCAGGTGGTGTTTATTTTTATCTTTTCCTGCTTTTTGTACCAACAATAGTAAAGACACCATGCAAATACAAACCATATATTAATTACGGTAGGTTGGAATATTCTTTATCAAGTTACAAAAGTCCTTAGCCTAAGAACCCGTTATCAATTGCTGCAGCATCATTGGAGAAGTGGGGTACACAAAAAGAGCCTCCTCGAAGAATGTGAATACAATCGGGTATACCCTGGGTGGTAAACTTGCAGGATAATCTTTCTAATACCTGATCAAACCAAAGAAACTGAAGAATGAATCCACCAGAAAGGTTTTTGTCAAGTCCAACCGTGACAACAATCTCAATAAATATTGAGGGACTTTTGAGTAATAAGACTGTCCTACTAGTCGACATGTGCAGGAAATATAAATGTGACATGTCTCTGGTCCAGGAAACAACATCAGGGGACAGCAAGGTACAGACCCAAGGTGGCTGGAATGGAACTAGTGATTGTGAAACCGCATGACCGGTATGGGAGTGCAATTTTTGTTAGCCCTGGCCTCAGCATGATATCAGCTCCACTGACAGAAACAAACAACATTGAAATTCTCACCACCCGAACCCCACAATTCACGGTTACCTCTGTCAATAAGCCACCAGAAGCAAATTTTAGTTTTAATGAACAGGACATCTGATGGGGTAAAAGAGGAAGCAACGAAGAAGAAGAATGAACCAGACAATTTTACTTTGTTGTTGTTCAGTTGCAGAGTCGATTCCGACCCTTTGCAACCCCATGGACCATTGACCTCCAGGCATTCCTGTCCTCCACCATCCTCCTCAGCCCGCCCAGCTTCGTGCCCACTGTGTCCACTATCCCATCCAGCCATCTCATCCTTGGCCGCCCTCTTCTTCTCTTGTCCTCCACCTTTCCCAGCATCAATGCTTTCTCAAGTGAGTCCTCTCTTCTCATTTGGTGTCCAAAGTACTTTAGCTTCATCTTTACAATTTGCCCTTCCAGTGAGCAGTCAGGATTGATTTCTTCTAAAATTTTAGTGTTTGGGAATCAAGACCATGGACACGGCTGTAAGCTAGCCTAGCACATCTTTATTGCATGGAGTACAGTACGAACATGTGGTAATGGCGGACAAACAGCTCCTTTTATACCGTGGTTCTACAATTGAATATGGCTCTTCGACAGGCATTGGCCACTGTCCAAGTGACGTCATCCTTGGTCATGCCTTTCTTGTCCAGGTGAGGTGAGCGCGGGAATCTTTCCCGCGCAGCTGAGGGTATTTGAGTAATGTGTACCATGTGAGCTGAGCGCTCGCTACTGCCCCCGGTGGCCACTAGCTCGCGTCCTCATACAGAAGGTTACAGTGTTACATGAACCCAATCGTGTGGTTACAATTACATTACATTCAATACACAACATCCCTCCCCCCTAAGATGGGACAAAGTCCCTCAACCAAACTGGTTTCCCGCATGTGCGTTTTGGCCGTGCGGCCGTTATGCTTGACTCGGCCGTGCCCCCTCGTCTGTGTCCTCCTGGCTCTTGTCCTGCAATTGGAGAGGATGACTCGTTAGTGACTCGCCGCGGGCTTGCAGCTTTGGAATGGGCAGGAGAAGAGGGAGGAAGGGTTTCTGATGTGGATGTGGGAAAACCGGGGGCACTAGGGGCTAAAGAAAAACACCGCTCTTCACTTGGACGGGTGGGGGAACACTCCGAACCCCCCCCCCCCCCGGTTTGGTAACTCAAAATCTAATTCGGGGGCAACAGTGGCAAACTCATTTCCCTCTTTCGAGGGACTGGGTAGAACTACAGGGGCAAACTCGTTCCTCTCTTTCAAAGGACTGGGTAGAACTGGCGTATGAAAAGGATACGAGCTTGAGCCTATGCTTCCCCCCCTTGTTTGGGACTGTTGTCCTTCGTTTTCTCCCCCTTGGGATAAGCGGGTGGAGGAGAACCCTAACGCTGAATTTTGCTGCTGAGCCCCTCTGTCTGGCCCCCCAAGCACTCGATGCCTAAGTTGGTCAGCGTGCCTTCTCCAGAGGAGACCCGTGTTGGTCTCGACACAGTATGAGACTGGTCCTGTTTGATTGATGACTACCCCCGGCACCCAGGTTGGTCCTGTGGCAGCGTAGTTTCTGCAATGAACAGGCTCTCCTATCTGGAAGTTTTTGGTGGGGCTGTGTTCAATGTTCCTTCCTCTATCCTCGACCCTAGTGGGATCCAATCTAGTTAATAATGAGTGCAACTTCCTTTTCATGAGGAGTTCCGCGGGGGAGAATCCCGACACCAATGGCGTCACCCGGTATGCCAACAGAAACTGGCAGAGTTGCCGGTCCAGATTCCCTGGACCCATGCGCCGCAGCCCTTCTTTCATTGTGCGCACCAGCCATTCCGCCTGGCCATTTGTTGCAGGGTGAAAGGGGGCTGAGGTAATGTGCCGAATGGCGTTGGACTCTAAGAATGCCTGGAACTCGGCTGACGTGAAGGAACTCGCATTGTCACTAATAATGACGTCAGGTATTCCGAAGGTGCTTATCAGCCTGCGCAGTTGTTTTATGGTTGCAGCTGATGAGGTGTTGCGCATTGGAATTACCTCTAACCACTTGGAGTATGCATCCACCACCAGCAGAAAGAATGAACCCCTGAATGACCCTGCGAAATCTATGTGGAGGCGGGACCACGGCCCCCTAGCTGTGTCCCATTCTCTGTGTGGGAGGCGGGACTCCTCAGGTTGAGAGCTCTGGCAGCTTTCGCAGGTGTTTACCATGTGTTCAATGTCTGCGTCTAGCTGGGGCCACCAGAAGTAGCTTCGGGCCAGCGCCTTAGAGCGCACAATCCCTGGGTGGCTGACATGTAAAAGCCGTAGCACCCTCGCTCTTAATGCTAGTGGGACCACCACCCTCTCCCCCCACAAAAGACACCCCCTTTCTGTGGACAACTCAACCCTCTTCCTGAAAAACGCAGCAAACTCGTCTGCGGGGGAAGCTGTGGGCCACCCCTTCTGTACCCAGGATCTCACAAGGGCTAAAGTTTTATTCTTGACCGTGGCGGCAGCAATTTCCTTGGGCAGTATTGGGGGTGCATCTAGGGATTCTATGAGGAGGACTTGGCTATCTTGCTCTACCTCACACTTTGGGTCCCCCAGGTGGGGAAGAGGAGACCTTGAGAGGGCGTCCGCGTGGCTTATCTCTTTCCCGGGGCGGTACTCTAACGAACCCTTGTATGCATTTAGGAAAATCGCCCACCTAAGCATCCTGGGGGAGAGGATCTGTGGAGTGGGCTTGTCTGAGGTGAAGATACCCAACAGCGGCTTGTGATCGGTTACAATGGTGAATGGGCGACCGTACAAATAATCATGGAACTTCTTTGTACCCGCCACAATGGCAAGGGCCTCCCTATCTGTTTGGGCGTAATTTCATTCTGCCTTGGACAATGATCTCGAGTAGAATGCAATTGGGGCTTCTCGCCCCCCCTCTAACACGTGGCACAGGACCGCCCCCACCCCCACTGGTGAGGCGTCGCAGACCAAGACTACCAGCTTCTTTGGGTCGAAATGGGTTAGAATAGCCTCCGAGGAGAGGAGCTGCTTGAGTTCCCTGAAAGCCCGCTCCTGCTTCTCCCCCCACCGCCAAACCGCATCCTTCTTCAGCAGCCCATGCAGGGGCTCTGCAACCGTCGCTTTCCTGGGCAGGAAGGAATGGTAAAAATTCAGCAGCCCCAGGAAGGACTGCAGCTCCGGTTTCGCGGTGGGGCGAGGAGTGTTTTGAATGGCTGAGACTTTGGACTCAGCGGGTTTCACCCCCTCAGAGGTTATACGGAACCCCAGAAACTCCACCTCCCTGGCCAGAAACACACATTTGTCCCTCCGCAGCCTCAACCCCGCGGATCCGAAAGCTGTAAGGACCTTATCTAGTCTCTGGGCCAGTTCTGCTTCGCTCTCCCCAGATATCAATATGTCATCGAAAAATGGCAAGACCCCCGGTAATTTCTTTAACAAACGTTCCACAAGAGACTGAAATATTCCCGGCGCCGAGTTCACGCCAAACTGTAGGCACGTTACCTTGAATGCCCCCTTGTGAGTTACAATGGTCTGCGCAGCAGCTGTGGCTGGGGTTACTGGAAGCTGCTGGTACGCCTGCGCCAGGTCTAGTTTGGCGAAAAATTTTCCCCCATGTAAAGTAGCTAGCAGATGGCTAACTACCGGCACCGGATAGGCATTAGGGCGGATCGCCTTGTTGATTGTACACTTGTAGTCAGCGCAAATTTGCACCTCCCCATTTGCTTTCAACACTGTAACAATAGGAGTCTCCCACTCTGCAGAGTCCACAGGCACTAAAATCCCTTGCCCCACTAGTTTGTCCAGTTCCGCCTCAATTTTGTCCTTTAGGGCGAATGGGACCCGCCGTGGCTTGAGTCTAATTGGGCGGACCTCCGGGTCCAGGTTGAAAGAAACTGGGGGCCCCTTGTACTTCCCAAGCCCCTTCTTGAATACCTCTGCGTGTGCGTCACACACTGCCTGAATCTCATTCCCCCCGATGGCATGGACTCCGCCTATGAAGATGTCCAGGGGTTTGAACCATTGTGTTCCCAGGAGATTACACCCCCCTCCCTTAGAACTACCAGGGGGAGTTTCCTTCGGAGTCCCTTGTACTGTGTCTCAAAGTCCCCAATTCCCAGCACTGGAATTACATTTCCCTGCATGTCTCTTAAGTTCGCCCCCATCTCTTAGAGTTTGGGTCGCTCCTTGGGGGGAATCCGCAAAAACTCCTTATAGGAAATGAGGGAGTATACAGACCCCAAGTCTATCTCCATCTTAACAGGAACCCCTTGCAACAGTACCTCAGCATAAAAACGTGGTTGCCCTAGAGGCATGCTGTGGACGGCCAAGTCGTCTTCCGCATGTATCCCTCGGCACACGTGGTCCCCCTCTGGGTCGTCGCCGCCATCGCAGACTCTGCCGACGCCATCCCGGCTCCTCGGGGAGCGCTTACTCTCGTTCCGGCGTTGCTTGCAGACCCTGGCGATGTGGCCCTTCCGTCCACAGTTGTGGCACTCAGCCTTCCTGAATGGGCACTTGCTCCTCTCGTGGGACGCCCAGCAACCATCACAGCGCCGACCCCCCTTTCCCTTCTTCTCGCTCAGCCCCTTCCTGACCTTCCGGACCCCCTCATCTTCACTGGAGCCTGGGGTGGCAGAAGCCTCTGAGGATGTGGGCGAGCGTGGGGCAGGGGCCGCCCTCCAGGCCGCCTGGACTGCGGATGCAGCTGCCTCGACTGGTGGGGGCTTTGCCTTGAGAATCTTGTACCCGGCCCTTGTGGATTCAGCAGCTAGGGCCTCTTGTAGTACCTCTTTAAAAGTGAGGTCGTGGCTGCGGTTCATGAGCTTCCTCTGGGTTTCCCCATCTCTCATCCTGCAGAGCATCCTGTCCCTTAGGGCCACGTCTAAAATCTCCCGCCATTCGCATGGGGTTGCCAACAAACGGAGGGCCGCTGCATACTCGGATACTGACTCACCCGGCCTTTGGTCCCTCCTCGCGAAGGCTGCCCTGGCGGAGAAGAAGGACACCTTGGGCTTGAAGTGGTTCCGCAGAACCGCCAGTATTTCAGTTACCGAAACCTGGTCCACCTCTTGTGGTGCCACCAGATCCATCAGCGCTTGCATGGCGTGGAAACCGAGCATCGTTATGAGAAGACCCTTCTTCTTTCCTGCGTCGGTGATGCCGGCATACGCTACCGTACTCTTGAAATCCATTTCAAACCAGTCCCATCGCTCGGGATGGGTAACGTCGAAAACTGGTTGCTGTGAAGTTGTCTTGTCCCCGTGGGAATCCATTATCCCACCTTCGTCGCCAATTTAGTGTTTGGGAATCAAGACCATGGACACGGCTGTAAGCTAGCCTAGCACATCTTTATTGCATGGAGTACAGTACGAACATGTGGTAATGGCGGACAAACAGCTCCTTTTATACCGTGGTTCTATAATTGAATATGGCTCTTTGACAGGCATTGGCCACTGTCCAAGTGACGTCATCCTTGGTCACGCCTTTCTTGTCCAGGTGAGGTGAGCGTGGGAATCTTTCCCGCGCAGCTGAGGGTATTTGAGTAATGTGTACCATGTGAGCTGGGCGCTCGCTACTGCCCCCGGTGGCCACTAGCTCGCGTCCTCATACAGAAGGTTACAGTGTTACATGAACCCAATCGTGTGGTTACAATTACATTACATTCAAGATTGACCTATTTGTTCTCTTTGCTGTCCAGGGCACTCTCAAAACTCTCCTCCAACACCACATTTCAAAGGCATCTATTCTTCTGCGCTCAGCCCTCTTAATGGTACAACTCTCACACCCATACATTACCACCGGGAATACCATTGCTTTAACTATACGAATTTTTGTTTTCAAAGTGATGTCTCTACTTTTCACTATGTTCCCCAAGTTTCTCATGGCATGTCTTTCCAAAATCAATCATCTTTTTATTTCATGGCTGCAGTTGCCATCTGCAGTGATCTTAGATTCCAGGAAAGTAAAATCTGTGACTGCTTCTACTTCTTCCCCGTCTATTTTACTTACTTATTGGGAAAATTCCCAATTTTGCCATTAGAGGGGGATACAACCTTAGGTTTAATAAGCTGTTTCCTTCCGCCAAACTGAATTTTCAGACTTGAATCAAGAGACTATCATGTATTGTGTATTTAGAAAGGTTCATGACTTCATTGTCACTAGGCTCCTTAGCAATGTAGGATTAGTTTTCCAATAGAGTAGTCCCATATTCAGTGGAATATCTCTTTATCCAACTCCTGTGAAATTGGGTTTTTCTTCCCCTTTCCCTCTCACCACAGTCTTCCATGGTGCTCACAGGCCTTCACAGCAAATCTTTTGGGTGCACTAAAGGCTACATATGTCTAAAAAGTAACCAACAAAAGTTCAAGCTATAACTTGGTATTTCTTTTGTGTACCTCATTCAAGCAGAACAGCACTGGTTATCTAACTCAAAAGCAATAACCACACTCTGAATTTGGGGTTGTAATATGAAGCTGGAATTACAAGAAAACCATTGGATGATGATAATGATGTCCATTCTGACTTAAGGTGACCCTTTCCAGTGTTTTCTAGGTAAAGAGTACTCAGAACTGAACTGTGCAGATTGCTCAAAGCCATACAGGCAGTGGTGGGCTGGTCCATCAGGCTACCGGGACTCAGCCCGGGGCACCCCCCAGGTCCCCAGGACCATGGCGCCCCCTCCCTTGGGCAACAATCTAAAGAGCTGAGCCAAGCTGCGATGCCCGGAACGATCGAGCAAACGAGCGGGGCTCCGTGTTCCTCTGCCTGCTTCCTCCTCCTTTGTCACTAAAGATAAGCTTACAAAAGCAACTCCATTTACAGTGGAGCTGCCATAGCTTAGAGGTTGCAATTTTGCCTTGTAAGCAGGAGGTTGTCGGTTTGAATCCCCAGAGGGGAATTGAAATTAGAAGGCGAGCGGGAACATATATATTTTGTTAGGGTTAGACTCCCTGATCTCTCCCTGTCCAGTGCCCTTTTAGCGTAGCCAGCACGCCCCTGCATACAGGTTGGCTTCTGGGTTGCACGGTGAGAAATTCCAGAGCCTGATGTGTAAATCACTAAATGATCCAATCAGCAAGAGTTGACTTATGACAGTGATGTCAAACCTTTTAGAGACTGAGTGCCCAAACTGCAACTCCAAACCCACTTATTTATAGCAAAGTGCCAACACAGTAACAGGGGAGGAAGGAATCACTCCCATTGGACTGTTGGTCATAGGTGTGGGGTGAACTCTGTGTTGGGGGAGGGAGGAAGTGCTCCCATTGGGCTGCTGGGCAGAGAGGTGGGGTGAACTCTGTGCTGGGGGAGGGAGGAAGTGCTCCCATTGGGCTGCTGGGAAGAGGGGTGGGGCGAACTCTGTGCTGGAGTGACTGCACGGGTGTCTACAGAGATGGCTCAGAGTGCCACTTCTGGCATGCGTGCCATAGGTTCACCACCACTGACTTATGACATAGGAATTAGCTCTATGGGTTTTCTGCACATCCTGTTTGCCCATGTCCCTATTGGAGCAGTCTGCCAGTAACAGTATATGTGGAAATAAACAGTAGACTTCAATTATCTGTTGCTAATTATCACTCAGATTTGATTTGCACACACTTCAAAAGGGCTTGTATTTTTCTATTTAGTTATTTGGTTCAGTCTGATGGGCCTTTAATTGAAACCAAACCTGGGTCAATTGCCAACCAACAAGGAACGGAATGTGTTTATTCACAGCAGTATCTCTTCTTACATGTATCTGCGGTTGGTTATTCATGAAGTCACTGGGGAGGTAAATTTATGCTCTCCTTTGAGTTGCCATCACTTGGTGGGTCAGTTGTTTAAAAGGCTTCAGCAGCTTTCCGGAGTAGAAGGTTTCAGACTTTGGGTCACACTTGCAGGAAGAAGCAGTGGAAAGAAAAATAGCATTGGGAAAAGAAAAATATAAAGTTATTTATAGATTCCCCACTCATCCACTAATTTTTAAGCCAAAAGTTTTCAGGCCAAGTGGAGTAAAAGAAACAGAGACCATCCTAGTCCTTTCTGGTGAGAGGACTTGGGACGGGATAAGACTGGGAATGGGGGATAGGTTCTCCCTCAACTGCAACCCCCAGTTGCATAAGGCACACAGTCATTTCAGGAATGATCAGGAAATACACTTAATGGGAAAATGTTCTATTTCTGCAATAGCAGGGTCCCAAGGGTGATAGAAGTTACACTTATATACTGCCCCGTAGCACTTAGTGCATTCTCTGGACAGTTCACAATTTAATTAGCATTTTGCTCCCAACATGCTGGGTACTCATTTTACCAACCTTAGAAGGATGGAAGGCTGTGTCAACCTTGATCAGGATTGAACTCACAACATTTTGGCTCCCAGTGGTTCTTATTTATCAACCTCCCTTTTCTGATGCTTTGTCACATCAGCGATCATCACATTTTGAAAAACGTACTTCATATGTACACTTTTGGAAATTGCCCTGAGAGCTAGGCAAGGCTTTTCTTATCTTTATGATTCCACTTTTCTTTTGCCTCTTTCCCCTGTGCTTTTTAAATCCCTCTCCAAATTGCTGGTTTATTTTTTAAATACTTTTTTGTTCAGAGAATGCCATTTGGGTCTTATGGTGTTTCCCCTTGCAGTTTAAAGTAAGTGAGAAAAGAGTGGCTTTATCAGCTCCATACCTCCACTGGGTTTCCATGGCCAGATAAAGATTTGCACTCTTGTTTCCAAAGTTCTTCTTTGTGTATTGCTTGAATCCCCACTTATGGGTTCTGTGCCTGTATGAATTCATGGGATACATACTCCAAGAATGAAAGTTATTACTGGTAAGTACAACTACACTTTCTAGACCTAGTCCATCCACTACACCACAGCCTATTATACCATTCTATGATTTTAATTTTGATGTTGACCTTACAAATGAAATTGTTGTGATGATCGTGAAAATGGGGTTTACTTGTTTCCACTAGCTTCAGGAGCCAGCGTAGGCCAGAGAAAATGTTACAAGTGTTCCATAAACAGGAGAGAACCACAGAAGTGATCTCTAAAACGAAGACAGGAGTATGCAAACAAAAACATATGTTTGACTATATTTATAACTAGGAAATGCCACAGGAAAATGTCATAATGAAGAAATGTAGTAGAGTAGTTAGGTGGGGAGGTATAGTATCATGAGTGAGGTAAAGGTAAAGATCGCCCTTGTTCAAAAGCTAGCTGTATCTGACTCTAGGGTTCAGTGCTCATCTCAGTTTATAGCCAAAGAGCCAGCGCTGTCTGTGTTTGAAGAAGTTTCCATGGGCATGTGTCAGGCATGACTAGACACTGGAGTGCACAGGATGCTGATTACTTTCCCACCCAAGTGGTACCTATTTATCTACTTGCAATTTCTTGCTTTTGAACTGCCAGGTTGGCAGGAGCTGGGACAGAGATGGGAGCTCACTCCGTCGTGCAGCACTTGGGTTTCGAACTGCTGACCTGCCAACCTTCCAGTAGTCAAGTTCAGCATCTTAAACACTAAGCCACCGCAGTCCCTTACCATGGGTGAAGCCCTACACTAATGAGCTACAGTATTTCCTGTTCAGCAGTTTTCCTCTGCCTTTATTGATCCTAACAACCCTTGAACTTTTCATTCCTTGGGAGGTTTGGACTACAATATCCATCACACCCAATCAGGTGGAGAGTACTTGATTGGAGAAAGTTGGTTCAGAGTGACAAAGGGGGGAAAACCAGTTGATAGGGTGGACACTTAAGTGTAGTTCTTGTTGTACAAGGATCTTTCCTCAACTAAGAACACAAGGGCCTAACTGTACACTCACAATTGACAAAGGGTTGGCATTTTAAGTTGTGATTAATATGTGGAGTCTATTCCATTTCTTTGCTGATATAATAGGGCTGTGTTGGTGAACCTTGGCCATCTAGATGTTCTTGGACTTCAATTCCCAGAAGACCAAGCACCCTGTGAATTCACACGAATGGGTTTACTGTGATTCATCCGTCTCGCGCTGCCCTCGTCGCTCCTGGAAGCGGAAGTAAAATGCTTGGGCTTCTGGGTGCTTGGGCTTCTGGGAATTGAAGTCCAAAAACATCTGGAGTGTCAAAGTTCTCCATCACGGTAATAGGGCAACCTTTGTGGTAGCAAGACAAATAATATCTCAGGAACACAAAGTACATGCTTCTGGGAAACGAATTTATTCATGCCAATTCTTAAGCTTCCCTTCTTATATTTTTTTGAACAATAAGGCCAGGGACAAGAAATGAGGCCCGTTCTTGTGGTGTTGTTAAAAGTGATCATAGTATTTTTGTATAAATAGAAGCTTCCCCTATCTGTTTCAAAACTTTCCTAAAGTTTGTTAATGAAGAATAAAACTACATTTGACAATACTACAAGCCACAGAATGCTCGTAGAAAATATATTCTGCCCCAGTTCCCTGGGAAGCAAGACATGGCAAACCGCTAAAATGTTGGCTAACCTCAATCAAATTATTTGCAAAATGCAGAGTGTTTGTAATGAACCTGGCCTTCTCACATCCGAATATTATCCAATAACCTGTGTACTGTATAATTTATGGTCAGGAATACCATTCTTAACAAATATTCCTGTTGTTTGGGGCCACTACCTCACTGTTTAATATGCAACTATAAGGTTGCTGAAGCAGTAGTAGTGAGCTATCCCAGGAATTGTGGATCACATCCAGTCCATTCCATGAGTAGTGAGACATTCCAGGGTACAGTTTATCCAAGTCTGGCTTTCTTTGGAAGGACATAATAATAATTATTCTGGGTTGAAAGGATTTTTGCGGAAGAAACTCCGTTTAGGGGATGCCCAAATGAGGCGCCTTTCATGTCTCCAAGAACTGAGACAGAGACAGGCGCTCAATCCATCATGCATTACCCGGGTCTCAAACTGCTGAATTGCCAGCCTTCCAGCTAACAAGGTGAGCTTCTTAACCACTGAGCCACATCATTGCCCTTTAGTTGGTGTTTTGCAATATCTGTTGTTATTTACAAATTGACAAGATTGGCATGGCTATACAAATCAAAATAAATGAATTAATGAATAATAAGATGGATATAGGAACACAGCTTAAACCAGGAGTGGAATATGTCATCTTTGGGACATTATGTCTGCAACTACCACAAAGCTAAGTTGGGTTTTGGTATCAAAGTAAAAAACATAATCCCTAAAATATTTTCTGCTGAGCTTTAAGTTTGCTTTCAAATTTTGGCAGTGAGATGTCAATCTCTTTCCCCTTCTTCTCTCTGTATGTGTGGTATGCAGTAAATCAGTGGGAAAAATTGGCACATGAACCCACCAGAATTGCCTATCTATGACTTACACACTTTTAACACAAGGGGAGAGAAATATTGGGCTTCCAGATGTTTTGGATTTTGCCATAATTCCCAGATGGCATGGCTCACAATAAAGAGCTATGGAAAATACTGTGCATTGTGTCTCGAAGAAAAAGAGTCCCTGCCTTTCTTCTAATAGAGGGCCAAAGTCTATTACTTCTACATTAGATCTCTGAGGAGGGAACCAGAATCCTTAAGCTGTCTACAGAGTACCCGATGAAACTTTTGGGTACTAGTTCTCGAACAAATAAGAGAAAGTACTTTTTCACCCAGAGGATTACTGGTCTATGGAACTCCCTGCCAGAAGAAGTGGTGACAGCTGTCAGTCTTGACAGCTTTAAGAAAGGATTAGACAAGTTCATGGAGGACAAGGGGATCAATGGCTATAATTATGGATACTTAAGGACAACCTCGGGGTTGGAGAGATAGGCAGGATATCTCTCAATGCCATTTCCAGGGAATCCTAAGCAGGTGAAGGCATCTCCTTGGGAATACCCTGAAAGAAATGGTGAGCCACTGTGTGTGACAGAATGCTGGACTGGATGGGCTGTGGCCTGTTCCAGCAAGGCTGTTCTTATGTTCTTATTAAGCACTCTTGAATTTTTTGGAAGAGTAGCCTTGTTAGTCTGTGTTTCAGGCATATCAGAGAAAAAACAAAACAAAACAAAAAGACTGTAGCACTTTAAAGACTAACTGTTATATTTCAATGTGAGCTTTCGTGGATTAACTCCACTTCATCAGACATGGGAGTGAGGCTTTATGGCTTTAATTTATACACATCAGGTACAGAGGTACACATATTTCTTCCTGCTCTTAGCTCAAATGGCAATCTATTGTTCCTATCAGATAGCCAAATTATACATTACAGATAACTTGTCATTAGAAGAGGTCATTCCTCACCTTCAGAAAGCACATAATTGTCATTGCATGAGTTTTGTTCCAACATCTTGCAAATGAGCTTGTCTTGTTTTGCGACTGGTGTTTGGAAATGAAGCACAGCTTTGTTTACAGGTCTCATTTTTTGGACATGAAGGTCTGTCTCAATAACATCTCTGGAACATTAAAATGTATCTTTTTTGCGCTGATGATGGATTATTCGTAACATACAGGTTCATCCAAAAACAGCTTGCCTCTTGTATTTCCTTAGACCAGGAGTTCTCCACCTTTTAAAGCCGGGGGCCGGGTCACGTCCCCTCTAACAGCTTTGGGGGCTGGATGGCCATTTTGCCCTTCCTCCACCACATGGCATTTTCAGGTGTGGTGGAGACGGAGGGGGGCACATGAAATGGGGTCAGGGGCTGCATTTGGCCTGTGGGCTACAGGTTGAGAATCCCTGCTTTAGAGCTTACAGTTTCCCTGGCATATTTGTTATATTGGCAATCATCATGGCAATCAGTCATGATGATTGTCCTGGGAACAATATAATGCAGTGGCCTTTCATTTGCCTTCTGAATCATAGTGTGACGACCATACCACTGATCCCCGCATGTCACTTTCTGGCCATGAGCCCTTTTGGCACACAAAGTCCTAATCAGACCCAGGCTGCTGCCCTCCATCAAGATGGATTCATGTAGGATTTAATCCACTTGGGGACCATCACTCTTCCCTGTGAACTTCACCACCCAAGACCATTAGTCCTCAGGGTTGTCAGGTTAGTTAATCACCACCTGACGATCAGTGTTGAGTTGTTGGCATTATGGTCTACAATATTACTATAGCAGGATAACCTGGCCAGACAGTTTCTCAGAACTTCCATTTGACTATAGTCTTGGAAGTGCTCTTTCTTTCAGATTGTTGTTAGAAGGGACAGGATGAACACCTACATTGCATAGGTTAATTGCTTCACTAAAGCTGCATTTTGACTGTTGAAAGAATCAGGGTTCCAATCAGGTATTTGAAATTGGGTGAAGATCAGGTGGTGTAATTTTTAAAATTATAGTTTACTGTTATAGTATTATAACTTGAAGCAATGCATTATAATATATGCCAAATGATGAAGTGGTGGTCAATGGATGAGAGAGATTCATGGAGGACTTTTTTTGAATCAGTGGCTGGGTTAAAACATGTTGACACCCTAAGGACTGACCTGTTTAGGATGCCTTCTATTATATTAGGTGAAGGTAAAGGTCTCATTTGCTGGAAAGTCAGTTGTGTCTGACTCTAGTGGGGGTAGTGCTCACCTCTGTTTACAGCCAAAGAGACAGCATTGTCTGCGTCTGCAGACATTTCCAAGGACATGTGGCAGGCATGACTAGACACCGGAGTGCATGGAATGCTGTTACCTTCCCACCAAAGGGGTACCTACTTATCTACTTGCACTTCCTTTTTTGGCAGGAGCTGGGACAGACAACAGGAGCTCACTCCATTACGCAATACTCGGGTCTTGAACTGCTGACCTGCCGACCTTCCAGTCATCAAGTTCAGCATCTTAACCACTAAATTAAGTAAAGGTTTCCCTTGCTCGAAAGCCAGTCGTATCCGACTCTAGGGTGCAGTGTGCATCTCTGTTTCAAAACCGAAGAGCCAGCGCTGTCTGCTTCTGCAGACGTTTCCGTGGTCATGTGGCAGGCATGACTAGACATCGGAGTGCACGGAACCACTAAATTACATGCCCTCAAAATAGGTGCTAGAAATGCTACCTTCAAAAGCAGGATGTCAAGGAATACTGGCTGGTGGGGAGCAGAAGAGGGCCATTGTATTCATGTTTTCCTTGAAGCCTTTATGGAATCTTGTGGCTGAGCATGAGACAGAGAGAGGCAGCCATCTCAGGATATTGGATACTATAAGAAAGCAATACAATATCTGGCTGAATGCATACTTATAAAACAGTTGAGTTATTTTTCCACAATTGTATTTCAAACCAGTGGCTGGAGTTGTGGGCAGACTGAGAAAGGAGTACAGAACTGGTATTGATGGTATGTTTTTAAAACGAAGAGGTATAATGTAATTGTTATCTGAGATATGCAGACATATGCTGCAGTAGGTTTTATGAGAATCATGTTAATTTTTTAAAAACGATTACAAACCAAAACACTTAATTCAATTGAAAGACAATGAGCATTTCAGTTTAGACATACAGAACAGAGCCATATGTTTAAAATCCAAGTAAAACAAATGAATATAAAATAGTATTGAAAATCTTAGAAGGTGGTGAACTACTATCTTGGAATCATTCTATGATAGTTTTAATACCAAAACCAGAGAAAGATAAAATGGGAACAGAGTCAAATAAATTAATATCATTAATAAACCAGGATGATATTGCAATAATAGTAAAAGGATTGAACAAGTTTATAGGAGAGTATATCATCAAAGTGGATTTTTAAAGGGAAGACAAATGGCAGACCTAACAAGGAGGTATTAATTCTAATTAAATATAAATGAGAAAAAAGTGATTCAGTGGAATGGCTGGCATTAAAAAGGATGATTCAGGTTATGGGATTTAGAGTAAATTTTTAGGAAGCTACAAGACAATTGTATCCAAAGAATACTATTTCAAATAATGATGGTATAATGGCACAAATAAATCTAAACCAAGGAACCAGAAAAGATTGCCCTTTATCTCAAATATTGTTTATGCTGATGATAGAGTTACTGGTGAATGTGATGAGGATAATAATATTAATACTATTCCAGCTAACAAGGCAAGGTTCTTAACCACTGAGCAACCGCAGGCCCTTTCAAATACATGAAAGATAATCATAAAGAAGGGAAGAATCTGTTCTCCATTATTCCAGAGTGCAGGATGCCTAATAACAGGCTAAAACTACTATAGGAAGTCAGATATAGGCTGAATATTTTTTAAAAAAACATCTTAACAGTTAGAGCAGTATGACAGTGGAACCAGCTGCCTCGAGAGGTGGTGAGCGCTCGAACACTGGAAGCATTCAAGAGAGAATTGTATGATCACCTGTCATATCTGCTTTGATTCATATTCCTGCATTGAGCAGGAGGTTGGACTCAATGGCCTAAAAGGCCCCTTCCAAATCAGCTATTCTATGATTGCTCAGCATCATCTAGTAGAGCAGGGAAAGGGAACATTTTTTTCCTCCAGGGATGCAATAATTTGCACTTGTACTGAGTTCTATATTCCTGTATCATCTCAAGAACCCATTATGCACGATGGTTCAAGTGAACCTAATCTACAATACAGTGCCCAATTTTGGGCACAACAGTTTAAAAAGAATATTGAGCATTTGGTACATGTCCAGAGGAGGGCTAGATGATAAAATCGTGGAGGGCAACAGGATGATCCAGAGAAGGGCAAATAGGATGATCTGGAAGCCAAGGTCTATAAGAAAGGTTGAATGAACTTAGCATAGGGAAGAGAAGCCTGAAAGGAAGGTGACATGATAGCTGTCTTTGAACATTTCAAGGGCTGACATTTAGAAAATGCAGTAAGCTTGTTTTCTCCACCTCCAGAGGGTAGGACTTGGATTAATGGATCCAAAGTACAAGAGGAATGATTTAGGAAAGAAATTCCTGACAGTAAGACCTGTTTCCTCACCGCTGATTGATGGTAGAACAGACTGCCTTTGAAGGTGGTAGGCTTGATGACCATTGGGTTCCTTCCAGCTCTACAAATCAGTTCTATATGTTGGGTTAAGATTGGGAAAAACCAGATTCAAACCCCCCACATTTCACCATGAAGTTCACAGGAAGTAAAGTATTTATCTTGTAGAGTACTTAAAGATAAAATTTGTAGGAAGTATGCAGGGCCATAGCCAGGATTCTAGATGTGGGTGGGCAAATATTTTAACAGGGTAGGCAACAATGTCATATGTGTGTGTGTATATATATCAGTACTGTGTGGGTCTCAAAACCCATGGGGGGTGTACACCCCCCAAATTGGGATGCAACTGATCTATACAATGTGTGTGCTTCCCAGTGATGTAATTGAGCTGATGTCATAGTCTCAGGTAGGTTGAGATTGTGACATCATCTGACTAGCTCAGCTGTAGCCCTCTGAGCTCAGCTGTAGTTTTCACAGTAGGTGGAAGGTAAATGGGCATGCGAGATCAGCATTATAAGTGACCACCGACAGAGAAGTGGGATGGGTGAGGGAAGAGAGAGATGAAGGAAGGAAGGCAGGAGTGACCCACGTACACCCCATGAGGTTTCCATGAGGGAAAGGCTGGCCTATGTTAAAGAAAGGAAAAACCCGAGCAAAGCCGGGTAATCAGCTAGTATATCATATATATAAGCAACCAGAAGTTTGAGGGTGGGCAAACTGCTAACTCAGGACTGGCAACGGCCACCATGGCCACTCCCTGGCTAAGGCCCTGGCCTTTGGACAGTGGTGGCTTAGTGATTAAGATGCTAAACTTGATGACTGGAAGGCCAGCAGGTTAGCAGTTTGAGACCCAAGTGCTGCATGACAGAGTGAGCTCCCTTCTCTGTCCCAGCTCTTGCCAACCTAGCAGTTTGAAAGCAAAAAATTGCAGGTAGATAAATAGGTACCACTTTGGTGGGAAGGTAAAACAGCATTCTGCACTCTCAAGTCCACGGAAATGTCTGCAGATGCAGACAGCACTGGCTCTTTGGCTATAAATGGAGATGAGCACCAAACCCTAGAGTCGGATATGACTGACTTTCGAGCAAGGGAGACCTTTACCTTTACTATGATGCCTTAGGGCAAAAATATAATAAACTATATAAAAGTATCTAGGGTGGACTTTTTGCTGTTTCATCTCTTGGCATTCCTTTCCCTTGGTTGCCATTAGTGTCAACATTTCTGTACAGTTACAGTACAGAGTTACCTGTCTAGAAGCATAGTTACCTCCTCCAGGTTGTAATGCAGCAACCTATTTGTATATCGCCACTGAATGAGGAAAACGACATCTGTTATGATGTGAAAGCCTCTGAGAATTAGCTTTGAGTCCTCATGGTGATAGCTGACTGTTCCAGACATCTACCGTTAACAAGACCATTTTATCAACAGAGGGACACAGCTTCAGCTGACCATGCCTTTGACACCTTGTGGATGTATTATTGTAATGGCTTGTATAAGAGGCTCTGCATTGAAAACCTCAAGAAATTAGATCTGGTGCAAAGCACAGCCTCATACTTGTTAAATGGATATGCATGCAAAGAATATTTTGCAAAAGTACCGAGGGCTATGTTGTGACTGCCAGTAGGGTTTCTGGATGGAATTCAACGTGTTAGAAACTTGGTTGTAAGTTATAAAGCCCTAAAGGACTTGAAACCTGCTTATTTGAGAAATTACTTCTTGCTACCTAAAGTGCTGTGACAGCAGAAATGAGCTCAGTCATCCAATTCCTCCTCGCCGCTACCTTCTTGTAAGTTCCTCCAGCTGCATTCTTCACCACTTGCTCTGTGCAAAGCCCTTGTTGGGTGATCAGTTTCAAAACTGAAGTATGTATCTGGAAAGGTGTCAAGGTATGCAAACCTCCTGAGGCTTTAAGCATAGCTACACTGCTTGTAGCAGCCAGACACCACTTTAATTTCCACGGCTTCCTTCATGGAGTCTTGTGGACTGGTTTTGTTTGGGAGAAGTTTCCATTCCGTGTCTCCAAGAGAACTGCATTCCTCAGAATCCCTTTGGGATAGGAAGTGACTAATAAACCAGTTTATCCAGAATGGGATTTTTAAACCTTTTTGAACATAGGCTCGTTTTAAAGACTCTCCTCCAATGAAACACACAATGTCTGCTCGACCTTGAGTATGAAGGGATGCTTGAATGAAGTCATGTTGATCTCAACATGAAGCCTTCTGGATGTTGGTTGACTGCCATTCCCACCAACCCTAGCCATTAAAGACAGCAATGCATGGTGCTCGAGACCCAAACCTTGCCCACCTCTTTATAATGTTAGCCTGCTGCTGAATCCAAGGATCTGTAGTGTGGGGTAGAATATGGACACTGAAGCAAGAAGTGGAAATGTGGACTTTGGATGCTGTTAGATTGCTATTCTCATCATTACTCCCACTTGCTATGCTGGCTAGGAGTGATGTGGGTTTTAGCTCCCCAAAACACATCAGGACACATGTAATACAGTGCCTCATACAGGAGTTGACAATTCATTAGTTTTACCAGTATTGTCTTTACTGATTGGTGGCAGCTCTTCACAACTCTGGTAACAGGTCTTAAAAGTGGTTATAAATATCTATTTAGGTACAATAAATTTATTTTACCAGTAACTAAGGTACAGAACAAAAGAATGGTACACAATTTCTCTTAAAAACCCTATAAAGGTTTGTCCTAAACCAGAACTGATTTGACAGCTTATGATTACACTGGAACCTCTGTTAACGTAATTAATGCATTAAAATTACTTTAACCGAACTTCCCATAGGAATGCATTGAATGTAATTTCCCTTAGGAGTGAATTGAAAACCCAAATACATTAACCAAAATGGGTTTCCCATAGGAATGCACTGAAAATGAATCGGTTCCGAAAAAAATTCCATAAACTGAACCACTATTTTCTATGGATTGCCTTTTGTTATGCGATTTTTATATTAACCAAGCCATTTGTTAACCTAGGGTCCACTGTATAATTAAGATATAAGTATCTTACAATTTGGCAGTAACTTAGAAAGTTACACCTTCATTATTTTGCTGTATAAGAGCAGCTCTTTGTAAATTGGCACTGAACTGAAATTGGTCTTACTCAATGGTGGGAAAGGACTGCTATGATCTAGTTTATATTTATAAAAAAACAAACTATGGCATAATTTAAACAGCATGTTGTCTACAATGTCCTCATGCTTTTTTGTTCTGGATGAGATGATGATGTGTGGTTTAGTTTCCCCCATGTTCTCCTGACTTAACACCCCTTGACTTCTACCTATAGAACCATACTGTAGAAAACCACCTACATTGGTGGTACTTCAGGAAGGAATTGAAACAGCATGTGCAACAATACAAGAAGACATCTTCTTCTTTTTCATCATCATCCGATTCCGAATATTGGTGATCCTCATGGCAATCAGCCATGAAGACACCCAAATTACTGCCGCTTGACACTCAGCATTGAGTTGCTGGCAGTATAGTCTACTCTATCACCATAGCAGGATAACCTGGATACTTTGGTCAATGTTGCTCAAGCTGTAATCAGAAGTATCTTACCACTGATGGTAACCAGTCGTAATTGCAGAAAGAATTACCATTTTAATACAGTTTTCCGTTTCTTAAAATGTTTATTTATAGATAGCCTAGTACTAAATGGTTTCTGTACTTCAGTGCTGTATTTGTGCTGTATTTGGCATTTGCCAATCAATGCTCAGCAAACTTGTTAAGTATAGTCTCTCTGTGTTGTGCTAGCTGTTGCTTCATTTCGCTCACTCTGTAGCAATGTTAAAAAATGACAAAACTGTCAAGTTCAGTGCAGACCCTGGAAGGAATGATGACACAAATGCTCCTTCTGAAACAGTGCTGACTCAGCTTTTCCTGTAAAAAAAATGTGATAGAAGAAGCAGGATTAATTTAGCCTTGTAATATGAAGATGCCGTCTTATGCTGGTGGTTCTTTAACTGGGTTTCTTGGCAGCAAAAATTTTAAATAAATAGTTTTTGGCACCTTAAAAGCTCACTGTGACCTGAGCTTTTGTGGGTTAGAATCCATTCATCGGATGCATGTTGCATATTCCTCTTTGGCTGATAACAGCCACGTTCATGGATATAGCAGGAAATAAATGTAGTCAAGGGACAAAAATATCATGAAATCTAAGAAATATCTTATTTGATGGACTTGTTTCACCTCTGCATATAAAACTGGAGAGCTGAGCTGACACTGCATTTTATGCTCCATTAATAGGAGAGATGCTGAATTGCTGTTGAGTTCTGCAGACATCACAGATGTAAGCTTGAGTGTTGAATTCAGCTTTCAACTTTCAAGAGAAATAATGTTGAAAGCAAATCAATCACACTTATATACAACCCCATACTGCTTAGTACACTCTCTGGGCGGTCCACAAGTTAATTAGCATTTTGCCCCCAACATGCTGGGTACTCATTTTAACAACCTCTGAAGGATGGAAGGCTGAGTCAACCTTGAGGCCTGGTCAGGATGGAACTCACAACCTTTTGGTTGTAGGACAGCAGTTTAACCACTGCACCACCAGTACTCCTGCAGAATTTCCACCATCCATATTCCCTTTCAGTCCCAAAGTAACATGCCTTTTCTGCTTGCTTTAAATTGGAAGAATCTCACTCTGCGTTGGTTGCTAAACAATTGGACTCTGGAAGTGTTATGTATGATAGCTGTGTTTGTTAACTGTCAAATATTCAAATCGCCGAGTTCCCATTTAAAATGCTGTCAAACAGCGACGCTGTTTGACAGCTGCGAAATCTTGGCAAATAACGTAATATTGCGAGATTTCGGAGATCGCGTAGTTTGAAGTTTGACAGGCGCGCTATGTATCTATTTCATGCAAATGAAGGGATTAAGAAGTGTACAAAGGTTAATTGACCAATCAGCATTGTTCCGTGTTGGAAATGTATCTTTCTGTGTGTGTATAAAAGTCCGTGTTTTGCCCCATCCAAGCTGTGTTCAGACCCTCCAAATAAAGAGCTGTATTTCACTTTCAATGCATGTCATCTCCAATTTCTGAACACCAAATTGTTGATGAAGGTGGGATGGTGTCCCCACAAGGCAGCAACATCGGCCCTTTCGACACAGCCCATCCGGACAAATGGGCGATCTACGAGTGCCGGTTCCGCCATGCCATGGTGGCCCAGAAGATCATGGATGGGGCTCAGATGCATTCCTGCTTCCTGTCACAGTGTGGATCTGAGACACTGGAGCTGGCCATCCACCTCGTTCTTCCTCGGGACATGGATGAGGTGCCGCTTGTGGAGATTCTGGCAGCACTGAGAAAGCATCTGCAGCCTGAGGTGTTGATCTTCCCGGCCAGGGTAGCATTTCACCAGAGAGAGCAGCGCCTGGGAGAATCCATCGCCGAGTATGCCGCCGCGCTGCGCCTTGCTGCCACCCTGTGCAAGTGGGCCAACCTTGAAGAGGCACTCCGGGACTGTCTGCTGGCCGGCATGAGGGACGAGGATTGCCAATGTCGCCTCATGACCCATCAGACGCTAACTTTTAAATCCGTGCTGGATGAAGCACTGGCGTCTGAGGCCGCACGATCCAGAGTAAAGTTGTTCCAGCATTGTCACGCAACTGCCAGTGCCACTGAGTCAGCCGTCCAGGCCCACCACTGCTCATCCTCTTCATCATCAGCGTCTCCTGGCTCAACCTCGTCATCTGGGTCCAGCAACAATGAGAGCAAGGTTTGAGTGGTTCACCAGTACACCACGATGACTGGGAGAAGAAGCCTCTCCAAAAGTGCGACGGCTGCGGGGCGCGGCATGACCGCAAGAAGTGCCCATTCCACAACGCAGAATGCCACAACTGCAGTCAAGGTATGCCAGCAGCACAAGTGGAGACTCCCAATGCCAGAAGCCAAGCATCGTCATCAGCGAGAGTCGTCCATCGCCAAGGTGTCCTCCGAGCCAGACCAGAGCCAGGTGGCCAACATCAGCAATCAGTTCTGCACCGACTTGACTCTACAGGACATCCCCTTCAGAATGGAAGTGGATTCAGGTACTTCATTTTCAATAATTCCACAACGGGAGTTCCTGAGGATTCCCCCGGCTTCTCAACCCAAGCTTAAGTCCCTTAAGACTTCCCTCCGGGATGTGCAGGGTTGCCAGATTCCGGTCCTACGGGTGGGTAACTTTGTGGTCCGTTGCAAATCCATCTACACCACCCTACCCTTAGTTGTGGTCAAGCAGGACACTAACAACCTGATAGGCGTCCAATGGTTCAAGCCCTTGGCTCTCTGACATACATGCAATAAATTCTGACCCAATTCGGGATGTTTGTGCTGCACTTCCTGAGGTATTCAAAAAGGGTTTGGGATTGTACAAAGGGCCCCCTGTTGACTTTGAACTGGACTCTGCCATTGTTCTCTTCGCTGTCCAGGGTACTCTCAAAACTCTCCTCCAACACCACATTTCAAAGGCATCTATTCTTCTGCGTTCAGCTTTCCTTATTGTCCAGCTCTCGCATCCGTACATTACCACTGGGAATACCATTGCTTTGACTATTCTAATTTTTGTTTGCAATGTGATGTCTCTGCTTTTCACTATGTTCCCCAGGTTTCTCATGGCTTGTCTCCCAAGAATCATTCTCCTTTTTATTTCATGGCTGCAATCCCCATCTGCAGTGATCTTTGATCCTAAGAATGTAAAATCTGTCACTGTGTCTACTTCTTCCTCATCTATTTTCCAGGAACTGATCGGACCTGTTGCCATTATCTTGGTTTTCTTGATATTGAGTCTCAAGCCAGCTTTTGCACTCTCCTCCTTCAGCCCAATCAAGAGATTCTTTAGGTCTTCCTCACTTTCTGCCATTAGGGTGGTGTCGTCTGCATATCTCAGATTGTTGATGCATTGCGAATCATGTGCTCTGTGTATAGATTGAATAAGCAGGGTGATAAAATGCAGCCTTGTCTTACTCCTTTTCCTATTCCAAACCACTCTGTCATTCCGTGTTCTGTCCTAACTGTTGCTTCTTGGTTCATGTACAGATTTCTCAGGAGGCATATGAGGTGCTCTGGTATTCCCATCTCTTTAATTACTTGCCACATCTTGTTGTGGTCCACACAGTCAAATGCCTTAGTGTAGTCAATAAAACGAAAGTAAACTTGTTTCTGATATTCCTTTGTTTTCTCCATGATCCAACGTATGTTGGCAATGTGATCTCTGGTCTCCCTGCCTCTTCTGAAACTGGCCTGCACCTCTGGTAGTTCTCTTTCTACATGCTGCTGCAGTCTATCCTGTATTATCTTGAGCATCACCTTTTGGCGTGTGGGATGAGTGCAATTGTTTGGTAATTTGAGCATTCTTTGGCATTGCCCTTTTTTGGGATTGGGACGTATACTGATCTTTTCCAATCCTGTGGCCACTGTTTTGTTTTCCAAATTTGCTGGCATATTGAATGCAGTAATTTGACGCCATCATCTTTTAGAGCTTTGAAAAATTCCACTGGGATACCATCATCTCCACTAGCTTTGTTGTTTGCAGTGCTCTTTAGGGCCTTTATAACTTCACTCTCCAGGATGTCTGGCTCAAGTTCAATTTTTCATCATTGTGATTATCAGGAGTGTTGAGGTCCTTTTTGTAGAGTTCCTCTGTGTACTCTTTCCATCTTTTCTTAATTTCTTCTGCATCAGCTAGCTCTTTTCCGTCTTTGTCCCTTATCATGGTCATTTTTGCTTTAAATGTTCCCTTGATTTCCCCGATTTTTCTGAAGAGATCTCTAGTCCTGCCTCTTTTGTTGTTTTCTTCCATTTCTTTGCACTGTTCTTTTAGCTAGTTTTCCTTATCTCTCCTTGCTTTTCTTTGAAATTCTGTGTTCAAAAGATTGTATTTTTTCCTTTCTCTTTTGACTTTTGCATTTCTTCTTTCCTCTGCTATTTTAAGAGCCTCATCAGACAACCATTTTGCTTTCTTACACTTCTTTTCTTTTGGTATGGTTTTCTTTGCTGCTTCCTGCATGATGTCCATTATCTCTGTCCATAATTCCTCTGGCACTCTGTCTATTGAGTCTAGGCCATTATATCTGTTCATCACCTCCACCGTGTATTCTTTAGGGATGCTGTCTAGGTGATATCTGTCTGGTCTCCTTGTTTTCCCTATTTGCTTTAGTCTTAACATGAATTTTGCGATCAGTAGGTTGTGATCTGAGCCACAGTCTGCTCCAGGTCTTGTTTTTGCTGACTGTATGGAGGTTCTCCATCTTTGGCTGCAGAGTATGTAGTCAATTTGGTTTCGGTGTTGGCCATCTGGTGATGTCCATGTGTAAAGTCGCCTCTTGTGTTGCTGGAAGAGAGTGTTTGCTATGACCAGTGCGTTCTCTTGGCAGAACTCTATCAGTCTTTGCCCTGCTTCATTCTGTACTCCAAGACCAAACTTGCCTGTTATTCCCTCCACTTTTTGATTTCCTACTTTGGCATTCCAGTCTCCTAATATAATTTGGACATCATTTCTTGGTGTCTGTTCTATGAGGTGTTCTACGTCCTCATAGAACTGGTCCACTGTGGCTTCATCTGCACCAGTGGTTGGTGCGTATATTTGGATCACAGTGACATTGAAAGATTTGCCTTGAATTCTGACTGACATCATTCTGTCATTTTTGAGGTTATATCCCATTGCTGCTTTTCTCACTCTTTTATTGACAATTATGGCTACACCATTTCTTCTAAGGTTTTCTTGTCCACAACAGTAGATATGATGGTTTCCAGAGCTGAATTCACCCATCCCTGTCCATTTTAGCTCACTGATGCCCAAGATATCAATGCTTATTCTTTCCATCTCATTTTTTACCACTTCCAGTTTACCTTGGTTCATTGATCTCACATTCCATGTCCCTATGCAGTATTGTTCCTTGCAACATTGCCTTTCTCCCCCCCCCCCTTTCCTGTCCCTCCCCTTCCTCCACTCTGTGGTGTTAAGCATCCTGTATCATCTAGCCTGCTCCTTTGTTTTGCCTTTTGTTTTGGTCAATAGGGTTCTCTTGGCAAGCTTTATGGCGTGCTTTGCTGGTTTCTACGTCATTTCCCCCCCCCCCCTCATACAGTTTATCACAGTTTTAAAAGTGTAGAATATTTTAAACAACATATTATCATGCATATTATCACACTTTAAACACAGTCTCTATGTCAGTTGCTATATTAAGTCAGTATAAAGTCTTTATGTGAGTTACTGTATTAAGTCATCAACATTTCTGCATATCAACTACTTATCCTTTGCATGGGGCTCTGAGTCTTGCCCCCTGGTTTTCCTCCTCTGCCTTCTTCCCTTCTGCCAATTGGTCCTCTCCTTCAGCGCTCGGTTGGTTCCAGGAGGCTGGGAATGGTGGTGTCTGGGCTCGGGAGGGCTCACGGCGGGGCAAATGGCTGGCCTCCTCCCGCCCGGCTGGTCTTCCTCCTCTTCACTGGCCCGGCTGGAGATGGTGGCGTCTGGGCTCGGAAGGGCTCGCGGCCGGGCGAATGGCTGGCCTCCCCCCGCCCGGCTGGTCTTCCTCCTCTTCACCAGCCCAGCTGGAGATGGTGGCGTCCGGGCTCAGAAGGGCTCGCAGCGGGGCGAATGGCTGGCCTCCCCCCGCCCGGCTGGTCTTCCTCCTCTTCACCGGCCTGGCTGGAGATGGTGGCATCCGGGCTCGGAAGGGCTTGCGGCGGGGCGAATGGCTGGCCTCCCCCCGCCCGGCTAGTCTTCCTCCTCTTCACCGGCCCGGCTGGAGATGGTGGCGTCCGGGCTCGGAAGGGCTCACGGCGGGGCGAATGGCCTGATGAATATAGATCATTATCTGTCGGGGAAGTGATGAAGTTGTAGTCCAAGATATTTGGAGACTGTAAGCTTGGAAAAAGCTGATAGATCCAAGTGAACTATCAAAATGAACTATCAAAACCACAACTTGACATTATATCAAAACCCCTTTTTGGTTGTTATATTTCCCTTCTTTATCCTATCGTCTAGCATGATTGCATTGGTGATCTTTCTGTTTTTAACCAAATTATGGTTTGCTGTTACATCTTGAACCATTAAGATGTAGGTTGTCTGAGCTCTGTTATGTCAGGAGTGGAAGCCAAGCTTTGATGAGAAAATGTCCTTCAGATCAGGGCTCCTTCATATTATCAAAATCATTTGGTTGATGTGTGGGCAGCTATGTCTATCCTTGGAGATGTTGTAGGGCTGCAACTTCCACTGGTTATGCTAGCTAGAGCTAATGGAAGTTGCAGTCTAACAAAGGACAAAAAATGCCTCCCTGCTCTTACCCTATCCATAATTTCATAAATTCCAACCAAGGTCTCCTTTGACATCTTTTCAAAATAACAGTCTAAATTAATTAACAACATAATATGCCACAGTTTGTTGACATTTCTACCAATAATGAATAGTTGCCATGCTCTGCACAATGTTAGCCCTCCAGTCTCCTCCTCAATTTGACTGCCTGTTCATTGCACATATTTTAAACCACAATTAACTGTTCCATTGAGGGCATTTGTCTAAAGCAACATTGGGGGAGCCATAGAGCATGGACATGTTTCCTCAGCTCTCTTGGCCTTGTCAGGGAGCTTATCTCCCATTTTACCTAAGCCTGACCTTTCATGTTTATGTGCTCCAAAGGCACTAAACAAAACCAGCTATCTAATTTTCTCATAGCTTGAAGGGAAGGTTAAAACATCAAGCGGCCTCCGTATGTTTGACATTACAGTGCTATAAGTGATAAGCAAATATTTTCATTCTAAATGCAGAGTGTGCTCCTAGATGTGTGTAACAGCTTTTGGGTCCCTGTTTTGTGTCTCACAGAAAAGACCGGGCCTTGTCAAATATGACGTGTGTAGCCCTTGGTGTTTATGTTGTTAAATCCGTTAGTATTGATTGGTTCTGCCTGGCATTTGTATCAAAGCAGAGGGCTAAAAATGGTCACCCCCACTCACCCCTTCATTTTGGTCTTTTGCTTGGGGGCCTCACTGTTTATTACCAAGAACTTCTTTTACTTGGAGATGGAGGGTGGAAAATAAAATTACAGCACCCTTACATTTTCTAATATCACTGTGGCATTTTATTGACAAGATGTGAGGCTAAGGGTTCTTTGGTTAATCCCCTTCTTGTACTGCAGCCTGCCTTTTGGCTTATCTGACAGTAGCAGCAAAGGCAGGACTGGTCCAAGATAATTTTCTGTCTGAGGTAAAACATACAATGTCAGTGTCACACACACACTCTCCATTCCTCGTGCATACAGTACATTTACTAGGATATTAGTTTACTGGGTATTATATCAAACAGAGGGGTTTTTTTGGGCCATGATCTAGGAGTGGCAGTTTTCAGAGCTCCAGATCAAGATGGGTTGGGGGTCACAAGGACATCCTTGGAACTTGGAAGGCAATATCCAATTGGATATTTAAAAAGCTCCTTTATTCCTTAATTGTGTGCCATCAAATCAATTCTGACTTATGGAGACCCTTTCTAAGTTTTTTTAAAGGCAGAAGTGGTTTATCACCCCCTTCTTCAGGGGCCATCCTGGGTTTGGTTCTTCTCCCAGGGAATTGAACTTCCAATCTCTGGCTCCATAGCTAGATTCCAAAATCACTGAACTATCCAGCCCTTATCCTTCGTGCCTTAATGTCACTTAAAACATTGGAAAAAATGGAACAATAGAAGTATGAAATCAATGTCAATTAAAGAAAAAGAACACAATTGTAAAGTATTATGGAGATGATACCACACCCCGATTAAACTCCATCTAATGTATAGCAGCACCTCAGATTTATGTTGGAGGTGTAATAAAACGAAGGGAACATATATTCACATATATTCACATGTGGTGGGCATGTGATCATATACAGGTATTTTTGGAAAGTAATAGAAGAGGAAATTAACAAAATTCTGGGTACATCAATTATATTAGATCCCAAACTTGCAATCTTGGGGGAAGCTGATGATTTACATTTGGAAGATGCAAGAAAAGAATTATTGCAAACTCTGTTATTGGTCTCGCGACAGCTAATTGCCAAAGAGTGGAAAGGGGGTGAAAATATTAACAAGACGAAGATGGTATGCAGAGATATGGCAATTGGCCCTGAACGAAAAACTAACTATGCAACTACACCAAGGAAGAGGGATAAAATTGAAAATTCCATTTTGGAATATATGGAAACCTTTCGTTGACTATGCATTAACTGATCAAAAAGGGAATAAAGCAGGCCTTGACATGCTCTCTTTTTGGAAAAGATAATACAGTGTAAACGGTATTGAAACCCTTGCTAGTAACCCCAACGGAACATGGGTGGTATATTTTGTCTCACTTTCAATAGGATATTGCAAGATATATCCATACTTACTCTTTTCCCCTCTTACTTTTATCTTTTATATATGTGTGTGCAGTGATGGGCTCCAAAAATCTTTACTACCACACTGCAGGCATGGTGTGGTGGGCGTGGCCAGGGAAAAAACCCTGCCTTGCACCCGAATTAGGACTACTTTATTTCAAAACTTGGATGGGTAGGGCCAGCCAGAATTTCTGCTACCAGTTCTGGCGAACTGGTGCAAACCTGTTTATGCCCACCACTCTGTGTGTGTGTGTGTGTGTGTGTGTGTATACATATATATATTTCCCCTCCATTTTTCCTTATCTTTACCTATAAATCTGAGCGTTAACCATTGGAATGTGACAAAGGATCCTGCACCCGGCCCTACTAGCCCGTACCGAGCATTCGTGCACTTGCCCGAACCGGGTTCGCAGGTAACTGTTGGGTTGAGAAATGTGCCAGTGGGGCAGGAGACCCACGAATGCAAACAAAAAGAAAAGACTTCTATTCCCAACATTCCTTGCGTCACGCCACAGTCAATCAGGCTGAGAGGCACGAGCAAAAAGAATGTTGGGAAACGCGCCGCGCCCAATCAAAATTGAGCTGCATAAAAAAACCGGCACATGAACGCAAACCACAAACACAAAACTACAAGCCCCAGTGTCCTGTGCGCCATGAGTGTGCAGAACGCTGAGAAAGCCAGCACGCGAAAAATAAAAATAAAAAACACAACGGGAACGCAAGTCCGCCGCAGACGGACGCAGCGCCTCACAGCCATGCAAACACTCACTGGCCTTCTTTCACAGAGCAACGGGGAGGAGAGGGACTCCCTCTCCTCCACGCTACCCCGCCGAAGACAAGGCGAGACCACCACCGGCCTCAAGAAAAGTTGAGCCGGTGTGGAAAAAAACCACAAAAACGGGGGTTCGGAGGGGGGAGGTACTGATGCCTTCGCCCCCTCTTGAAAGTGAAACAATTCCTCCGGAAAGCAAAGGCAGTGAACGGTGCTCTGGCTGCTGCCTTTACTTTACAAGTAAGTGTTTCGCTTTCAAGGGAGGGCGAAGGCATCAGTGCCTTCCCCCCTTGAAAGTGAAACAATTCCTCTGCAAAGCAAAGGCAGAGAACAGCGCTCCGGCCGCTGCCTTCGCCTACCGGAGGTACTTACCCGGCAGCAGCCTCCTCTCTCTCCCTCACACACTCACACACTCAGACACACACATACACACACACACACACCTAACCACCTAACAAAAATAAAACCACTTACAAAACAACTAAGTACAAAACAAAAAAGCACAAATTACACAAACAAGAAAAAGTAAACAAAAACACAAAAAATCAAACCAATTAAACCTAAAAATAAAACAATACTACAACAACCAAACAGAAAAACCTCCCAGACAACAACCACAAAAGCAAAATAAACCAAACCCCCAAAATAAAGGAAACCAGCCAACTCACCACCATGTCCTCCCTCCACGGTGACCGGAACACAAATGAAGACACAAAGAGATGACCTACCGGAATAAGCACTACCCAGAGGCAAGGAGAGAAAAAACAGTCAAAGTAAACGAGATCCACTAGCAGCCCCACCTGCAGGCCACAATAGTAAAAACAATTCAAAAAGACACAACAACCCCAAACAAAAGGCCACAAGAGTAAAAACAAGTCAAAAACATAACACTAAATCACAATTTTACACAAAAGGCCACAAGAGTAAAAACAAGTCAAAAACATAACACAAAATCACAATTTTACACAAAAGGCCATGAGTAAAAACAAGTCAAAAACATAACACAAAATCACAATTTTACACAAATCACAAACATATGTCAATAAAATAAAATAAAACATTTCTAAAATCCTGTGTAGAGTTTTAACTCAAATAAAAACCCAAAACATCTAAACACAGTTTAAAAACATTGAATGTAAAAAACATGTACTTTTACATTTTTAAAATTATTACCTACGGTATAACTATTAAAAAAAAACCCCACAAACTAAAACATTATTCAGTTAAATAAAACAATTTGAAAAAATATATATCATACTTTGTTCTTTTTTTAATCCACAAAAAAACCCCTAAAAAGCTGATCACAGTTTATAACAGCCCAGCCAAATTTTTTTTTGTATAAAAAACATTTTAAAAATGACAATTACAGGCTAAGCAATTTTTTACAAACATTACCAAAAATAAACCCTTCCAACACAATTTAAAACAGCCCGGCAATGCTGGGCAAACTATGCTAGTTGTATATATAACCAAGTACATTATAGATCAAGAGTATTTAATAATGGTATTAGTCTATGAAATGATTTGTATAGGTTATGTTTCTGTGTGTTCTTTTTTCTTTTGATGTGTTTGTTTTATTCTGTTCTCACTTTGTTATCTTTGGTCAACAATAAAATTTAAATTAAAAAAAAACCCCCATTCTTGTGGGGTACTGTGCACGACAGAATTTTCCCCGGTTGCCCCTAGAGGGGAAATTCTAAGTCCCCCCTTTTCCAAATTAAGTCTTGTTGGGGATGTTGAGGAGCTATATATTGCTCTTCTCCATTGACCCAACAGCAATCTGTTAGATTAGTTGTAGTGTTGGCAGATACTTGTCATTCTTCCATGCTCTAAAACTATTTTGTCCTATGTTCTTCAGTTGTTATCTTCACACAGGTTATGTGGCTTGTTTGAAGTACTGCCTACTTCCCTCCCCGTGTTCATGCAACTTTTATCTGCTATCTGTGTGTGTTTGTGTGTGCTGCTTGTATATATTTTAATTCAAACGACACCCAAATTATCTGTTTAAAGAACCCAACATTCATTTCCTCTGGAACCTTATGAGAAATATATATACATATATAAAGGGTGAGCCAGAGTTATGGTGACAGATCTTGTCAACATACTGGGAGATAAAGCTGCTGTTGATGGTCGCACATGGAAGCCAGATAGGGCAATACACATGGCATGTGTGTGTAGAAAGAGCATAGTTTGTTCATTAACATTCCCCTCAAGAATGTGCTGGCCAGATAAGTTTTCCGGTCACACTTAATGTACCATCAGATGTCTGGCAGGGACGAGTTGGTAATACCCAGCTGCAATTCAGTTTGGATTTCAATAAGGTTTCAGACCTTACTGTGAAATTTTAATATTTTGGAGCATTATAAATCCTTGCAGCTCACATGCTGCAGCATGAGGTGCTCACATGCACGCACAAAAAAAAAAAAAAAGGGAAGCCAAAATCTTCTGGCTGGCATATGATAGAGTGAGAAGTTTGATGCTAACTCTCAGTTTCCCACAGTTAGCTTAATCACGCAACTCAAACTACCAGTGAGACAAAACAACTGAGCTATTGTATGTCTGGACATAGAAAATGATCAGCAGCAGGGCTTGCTCTGCAAGATTTAAGAAAATATAAGTTTTAGTTAAACTAGAAAACTCCTGAAAACAGTAATAATCTTGATGTGATTGTAAATGAATAGACTGTACATCTGTGACCTTGGAAATAAATCTTTTATTGGTCTTGCAGTTGATTTAAGAAGTTATGTATGAAAATTGGATAGTGAACCTGGCATATGGGTCTCCCTGAACTTTGGATATGGGCAGTTGTTTGGGATCATGCTATCTGAGGGAACATCTCTTCCTTAGGAATTATAGCAGGTCCAAATGTTTAAAGTTTAGGTCAGGGGTTCCCAACCTTTTTAGGCCATGGGCCTGACCACACACCCCGGAAGCGGGCACATTTATGACAGCTGCAGTAGGCCACATGAAATGGTGCCATGGGCCAGGTCTGCCCTGTGGGCCATAGGTTGGGAATCCTTAGTTTAGGTGGTCACCCCCCAAAGAGGCATGAAAGGAAGAGACCAGATCCAGAGCATTTTCTGCTATAGCCCCAGAATGACCTTGTCACATGTAAGTGAACAGTTGTAGGTGAAGGATAGACAAGCTTTTTTTTTTTTGCTTCTAGCTGCCAGAATGCTCAACTCTGATTGCTCATCCTGACTGAGAGGGTTCTGGAAGATCCTCGTTATATTGGATCTACATCTGATTACCACTAATGTTTTGTAACTGACAGAGTAAATATCAAAAGGAACCATGAGAAACAACACACACACACATAATCTGGGAAAAATATACATAGTAGATCCAGTCTTTTGGCATGAATATGCAGTAAAACTGTAAAATTAGTCTGGTATGCCTCGCCCAACTTCTTGTTAGCTTAATGATGCAGTTTTCAGAAACACCTGGAAATTGTAACAGCCCAAATGTTGTTTTCTAAACATCTGGGGAGATTATATCTGGCTATGTTTGCTGCTAGCTCAAAAAGGATTAGTTTTAGTAGCCAGGTTTGATAATGACCAATTAAATCAGGGGTGCCCAAACTATGGCCCGGGGCCCAGATCTGGCCCCCAATGCCAATTCATCCGGTCTGCACCACCCTCGTCGCCCCCAGAAGCGGACGTAAAATGCACCCGTATGGGCGTGTTTTACTTCCACTTCTGGGAGCGATGAGGGTGGTGTGGGCCAGATGTATTGGTGTTGGGGGCCGGATCCAGACCCCAGGCCGTAGTTTGGGCATCCCTGAACCACGTGGCTGGCCTTTGGTCTGAAATATTTGGGCACCCCTGAATTAAATCATTAACTTCATTTTGTAATAATAATTATCAGTCCCATCTGAGATTACGGAAATGTGTGTAGGGAAATTGGATTAAAGCGGTCAACCGTGTTATGCTTTTTTTATATGACCAAAAGCATCTGCTTGATTTTATATATTCTGTTTTCAGCAGTGAGAAGTCCTATTGCAAAAATAAGAAACAGCAATAAGTTGATGAAAAAAGTATTTGCCTCACGGGTTGTGTCACGTTTCTTATGGTTCTTTTTGATACACAGCACTAGTGCTAATCACAAGTAGATCCAATCTTTTGGCATGAGAATCCAGTATATTTTGTTCAACTAGCAAGGCTTTTGTGTTTTTTTTTGTAAAATTCCCAGTTACGTTTTTTTTTGCCTTGCCTCTGGCTTGTGTGGTTACCTATATTGGCAGTTGTTGGGTGTGCCCGGTCACATCATAAATGATGTGGATGTGAATCCTACTACTTTTGTCTGCCTGCTGATTGCATTGTAAGGACTACAGCTGCAATCAACGTTGTTAAAAATACAACCAATGGTGCAGTCTGTATCTTTAAAGAAATCCTCCAAGTTTAAAGCTACAGTATTAAAATTAGTGCTACAGGAGTAGCCTCTAATAGCACTAATTCAAATGCTTACCATATCATGTCAATTCAGGTACAAAGAAAGAGCCTCCTCGAAGATTGTGGTATTTTTGAACCACAATCAGGCATACCCTGAGCAATGACCACCTTGTGCTGGCTAAGCTTTCTCACACTAGGTTAGGTGAAAGGAACTACAGAATGAACTCCCCAAAAGTTGGCTTCATTTTGACAGTTTCACATCTGGCCTAGACACTGAAGAAGAAGAACTGCTATTCCACTTGCTAAACATTAAAAAAAGGAATCTGAAAGCTGTTTAAAGGATTTGGGTAACAGAGTGATGATAATGGCAAAGAAGTAGCTTCCCAGGTTAATTTAACATTTCTGTCCCAACAATGGCAGTGATGGAAATGCTAGGATGTAGGATAGAAAAGGTTGCATCCAGGGCTGTAGCCAGGATTATAGTAGGTTTTTTTTGAGGGGGGGGGGTGTTTCAAGAGGGGCAACAATGTCACACACACACAACATTGGCATCCCATGGTGGGCTGGGGGTGGGTGGGCTGTTAGCTCAGGTGGATCCCCCCCCCCGGGCGCCCTCTGGCTATGTCCCTGGTTGCATCTATCTGGGACAAATGTTTATATGGTTCAGCCTTAAGCAAGGTGGGGGGGGGGAGCCTAAGAAAGCTGTAAGTTAAGGGACAATTACATTGACAAATAATGTAGGATAATATCCTCTGGAATTGGGACGGTCAGAATTGCATTATTTCCCACTGACTACCTGATGTAAATGATAATGCAAATCAGCTTGGAGTTTCCCCCTCCACTTCAACTATTTTTGCTTTACTGCAGGAGCTTCTTCTTTTTTGGGAATTGAATGAATTTACACAAAACATCAGTTCAGTAATGGGGTTTGTAGCCCCTCTATTTAAAGCTGCTCCATCTGTCTACAGCAGCAATGAGAGAGGCAGCACAGCAGGGAAACTGGCTGCCATTTGAATTTGCTCCTCTTCAGACCTTGTGCTTGGGTCTGGTTTCCCCCCTATTTTCTTCCTGTTCAATTTCTTTTTGTTCAAACCCCCCCCCCCCCCCCTTAAAGCTTGATGCTATAGCACCAGGACAGCTAGAGAGGAAAGAGTGAGGAATTGGCATAGAGACAAGAGGAAGTTATCAACCAGCCTTGTTTTCAGCTTGTTAAAGTAGTTAAAGTCTTCAAACCAGGCTTCCTGAAAATCTGGATGGCCAGGGCAAAGCTACCTTAACAAGCTGCAAACAAAGCAGTGTGTCAGTTTCCTCTCCTCTTTCTTCAGACTTTTGTATCATCAACTGAAGCAAATTAACCTAGGGAAACCCAACTTTTTGGATGTGACTTCACAGCAGATCCATTTGCTTTTTTCCTCTCTGCATAGTCAAACACTAAATGATTAAGTAAGTAAATAAATAAATGTATGAATAATTCCTGAATGGCATTGCTTATACAGATTTCTGCTGTTTGTGACATTGGAGTACATTAATAAAGCAGCTAATGAAAAAGACAGAAATAAATAAATAATGTTCAGTGTAGGAAACCCCACAAATACCTTCCATAGGCCAAAACATTTTTTAAAAATCATACTGTATTTCACTCCCATGTTTTCATCCGAGCAAGCACCACCAACTTCTGAGTAGACTTGTAACTTATAAGGGACCACATTGTCATATCTGAAATTTAGAAGTGAACATTTAAATTCAGTGGCCCCTGATATTGCTGCTATCATCTTTCTACCAAAAATCAGTGGCAAATGAGGAGTTAATCTATGGTGCAATAGAACAGAATAGGTAGGAAATTCTGGAAATTAGGTATAACTTACCATCATTCATAAAAGCAAAGAGTTAAAGATTAGAAGTATAATTATATTTGTTTTCGTGTGGTTTTGGATTTGCAAATGTAACTGAAACTATTTTAAAATTTAAGTTTCCAGGCTCCAAGGCAGAACCGCTTGTATCTTCTATTGGCCAAGAAGTAGCAGCTATAAGCAAACTTAACCTTCCATTCTAAAGCATGTACATTCTCTCCTTTCTTTTCAAGCACATGAAAGAGTCAAACAATGACTCTAATTTTGTTCTTTCATGAAATCCCAAATCTGCTTCCAGAAATGGCCTCCTCAACTGCCTCACAATAGTTCTGGCCCATTGATTTTAGAGGCAAGGAGGGAGAGACTAGATTTCCTCCAGCTTCAGCTTTGGATCTCTTTTTCAAATCTGAACATATTTCCAAGAAATTCAATACAGCTGAAGAAAAGCTAGAAAGTCAACCAGTTAATAATGCTTTTTGAATAATGAAACTTCATAGACATTTTATTTCAACAGTAGCCTTAAATACTAAGTAGATTGTAAAAGCTGTACAAACAATGTAACTTTATTTCCACTCTTAGCTCTTGCTTGAGCGTTTTATAAAAGCTGGAGAGTTTTTGAACTGAAAAACTCCATTTAGAAAAAAAAACCCAATAACTGGGATCCAAACCTGGGTGGCTTAGATCTCGGTGTGTGCACCATGCCTCACAGCAACATCTGCTAGCAGTTAATTTGCAAAATGGGAGAATGTCACCGCAAAAAAAGTAGACTTTATTTTAAAATAAACACTTGGAAATTATTGCTCCAGCAAAAATAAATGTGCATCAGAAAGTAGTGGTGGGTGGTAACAGGCCACAAACCGGATGGTCTTTATAACAGTTCAAAGGAGTCAGTGTCTCGCAGTAGACCACTATTCTGCCCCCATAAAAGACAGCCGTAGTCAGCAACCTCTGAGCTAGGGATTCTTCTCCCCTCATCTGCAGTAGTTTTCTTTTAAGAAATATTCAGATCACCTGCTTGTTTTAACTGTCAGGCATACTGAAACATACCACATTGTCAATTCTTCCCTGAAGTGCTTGTCAGCAGGATAAGTTTGGTTTTTCCTTTTGCTGCTGGTTGGAGAAACGTGGCCCAAGTAGGAAGCCGGGAATAAAAATGGTGAAAGAAGTGTTCAATAAACAAGACATATTTTTCTACAGAAGAATTGCTGTGTTACATTAGCAGAAGGGAAATAGTAGATTAAGTGATTCTCTTTTGGGTGTCTGAAAATCCCATCTTCCACTGTTGCGGATAAATGATTTCAACTACAGATAAATAACTGTTGGCATTTTCATCTGTGGCTGAATGAAAGGTATTGTTTCAAGTCATGCAGACAATACCAGCACAACTGTGTACATCTACTGATATCTGCTCTGAGCCCTATTTCTGTTTTTCTCCCAACACAGCAATTGATGCTGGTTTCCTGAATCTCCAAGTCTCCACTTTGATCTTCTGTGTTGGCCTGACAAGGGGTTGTAGTACAGTACTCCAGTTGCCCTAATCTAGTTGACCTAATCCCGTGATGGCGAACCTTGACACTCAAGATGTTCTTGGACTTCAATTCCCAGAAGCCCCTGTGAATCCACATGAATGGGTTTACACGCCACCCTCATCGCTCCTGGAAGCAGAAGGAAAACGCGCTTTGCAATCTGTTTTGCAACAGAATGAGCTAGATTTTTAGGCTGCCATTTTTTCTGCTTAAACCAGGGGTACTCAAACTTCAGCCCATGGGCCAGATCCGGTCCCCGACACCAATTCATCCAGCCCACGCCGCCCTTGCCACTCCTGGAAGTGGAAGTAAAATGTGCCCATACTATGTTTTGTTTCATCCTTCATTCCTGTAGCTTTGCTGCACAGTTTGCAGCCAGTAGACAGTCTAGATTGCCCCTGCAACTGCTGTAATTTTTAGAATTGCTTTCTGAAGCTATTGTCCTTGAGTTCTATTGAGCCTATAGAGTTGTTGCTTTACACAAGGCTAGTGGAGATTATGGCATTCACAATTTCAGGACAATTTTAAAGAGCTATTATCCTTCCAGAGACACTGCATTTATTCTATGCAACTTTGATTTTAGTATTCTTCTTCTGCTGTATCCAAATCCAAATATTGGTGATCATCATGGCGATTAGCCATGAAGACTGTTCTGAGAATACAATGCAGTGGCCTTTCATCTGCTTTCTGCATTGCAGCATGACCCCTGTACCACTGATCCAGTTCCGCAAGTCACTTTCTGATCCTGAGCACTTTTGGTACGCAAAGTCCTCATCAGCCCCAGGCCAGTATTGATGAAGCTGCTGCCCTCCATCAAGATGGATTCGAGTGGGATTTAATTCACTTGGGGACCATTGCCCTTCCCTGTGGACTTTGGCACCTAAACCGTTATTCCTCAAGGTTGTCAGGTTAGTTAACCACCTCTTGACACTCAGCGTTGAGTTGCTGGCAGTATGGTCTACTCTATTACCATAGCAGGATAACCTGGCCAGACTGATGATTTTGGTATAAATGAAGAAAAAGAAGCAGAGGCAGTAGCTGGCCAGCTGCAGATTCCGCTGTGTTTGAGATGGGCCTTGGTTGGCGTTCAAATTTCAAAAATGTTATTAAGGCATATCATGCTATGTATGCAATTTAAAAAAGCAAAGTACCTTTGAAGAATTTTCTAGGTAAAGGATATCAGAGGACCCTGGAACTATGGCAGCTGGAATTATGGCAGCTTGCCCAAGACCACACACAAGCTGGCTCTTCTCCCAGGAGATAAAGGAAATTAAACCTCCAAATTCTGGCTCTGCAGCTAGATACCTCAAGCTATCTAGCCAAGTGTAGATGGTTTTAAATTTAAGACAAAATTGCATATCCTATTCTATAAAGTTCAGCTAGCTATTTGAAAGACTATCTGAGAACAGGCCTTTGTTTGAAGATACAGTATCCTGTATTTGAAGGGCTTTCCAGTTCAAGTCTAGTTTGAGCATAAAAGAACCAGAATGAGATTTTAGAGTTTTAGAGTTGGTCATCTGCCCATTATCTTCACTATTATTGTGAGATAACAGAATATTTCTATTAAATGGTAGTAATTCTTTCTAATTGTGCATCCAGTTTTAAATGTCAATTAGCATGTATGCATTTTGTGCAAACTTATTTCCCTTTTGTTGCTTTAGGCAAAGAGATGATGCTTCCCTTTTGATCCCACATACAAATGTCGACTGGACCATCAGCTAAATGTTCCTTCAACACTAACAGTAGGATAGGGTACTCCAAATGAACCTAAGTGGAGCAGGCTACTTTAGAGAGTGCAGGGCAATTGTATAGATTTCTTTTCTTTAAGAGAAAAGAATAGCCATGAGTTTCATGAGGAATATCTATTTCCCCAAAAACTGCCATTGGTTTTATTTTTTGTGAGCCACCCAGAGTCTTTGGAGTTGGGCAGCAATACAAACAAACAAACAAACAAACAAACAAACAAACAAACAAACAAACAAACAAACAGACTGACTGACTGACTGACTGACTGACTGACAGACAGACAAACACACTGACAGACAGACAGACAGACAGACAAACAAACAAACAGTTTGCCATCTGAGGTACAGTATTTGCCTTTCTCTTTCTAATGGTGGGTCCAACAGTGGTGATGCATAAGTGGCCACCCTAGTAACACACAGTGTCCTAAATGAGGCAGTTTTTTTTAATAGAGGTTCTCAATAAATTGGAGTAAAGGGCTAAGACCCAGTAAAGATCCTGATGACTTTTACAGCAAAGGGATGAAAACATGACTGCTTATTGGATTTTTCTGTCCTGGTTATGTCGCTTAAAGATTTTGATGGGTGGCCAGGTTTTTGTCCTATCTATGCCAGCATATTGAAGAACCCTAATCTGTAGATTACCAAATTAGTAAAATCTAGTTTCTTCCTTCTGAAGAAGGAAAACTAAATAAGAGAGAAAAGGAGAGGGGAAATTCATGTAAGAAGCCACCCATAGTCAATTTCAGCATCACATTTTAAGTTACTTGACTTGACCATACCAATCTCTGTTTAGTGCTTTAAAATATGGTATAATATCTTCACTGTTGGCACTTTTATGCAGTAGCCAAATGAAACAATCTGGGCTTTAAAACAGATGGAAGGAGGAACTAGTAAAAATCTAAGGTACTGTAATATTCTTGTTTCAACCTTATAAGGATTTGGCAGAAGCAGAATCTCAGAAGAAATATAGATCTCTGTTTCTAAACCAGTTGGATTTTTGCCACCGACCCCAGTGGAGCCAGAATTTTATGCCAAGAATAGTCTGTTTCCAGATCCTTCAGTGCCACAGCAAGGTTTCAGATCTATCTCCTAGTGTAAATTAAGCAGGATTCAAAGATATCATCTGATGGGGATCTCTTTGACAAATGCTTGCTAAGGTTGGCCAATATCAGTGTGACATTCCCCTTGGCCCAGTTTTATGGAAAGAATTTGTATATGCATTATTGCTGTACAACATCATAAGGGGGAAAAGGCCACAATCTATAACAGAATATATTTAGAAAATATTGGACCCCATAAGGAAATAAGAAGAGATTAGCTAGCCTGGTCCAAATATCTGGTCCAACAATATGGTTCTGAAAGTAGCCAACCAGATGCTTCCAGGAAACTTACAGATAGTGGCAGAACTCCCCAAAACATTTTCATGTTTGAAGCAAAGGGCAGGATAGTCCCTACTCCATCTTGCATAGAGACACCAGCATGACTGGACATTGACCCTTTATCAATATTGCTAGTAGAACAGTCTTCCACCACATCTGAAAGTATGAGGTTTTTTGAGGGGTACACATGAAGAAGCTGCCACTGTTATCTACCCAAACCTATCTCTTTTGGTAGTTGACTCACCTTTTCAACTTTCACCTGGTCCCATAAGAAGAGGTAGTCCCTCTTCTGTTTAACCAAGTAGCACCAGGTTTTCACAAGTGCCCTGCTGACCAGGGAGGACCCATTCTGGAATTATTAATGAATAAAGGTATATTCACATGGCTTTCATCAAGGATCATCCAATGAGGTATTTCCTTGAGTAGCATGGGTAGAAGTACATTAAGTTTATACAGATGCAAAAGGCTTAGAAAAATTGCTTTTAATGATTAGAAATGCTAGAAACCCTGTGGTATAGATGGGACCAGGAATTTGTGGTCTGAAGAAGCAACCTTCCAAACTTTTTTTTGGGTTATACTAACTTTGGAATGTACTCCTTAACAATGTCTGACTGTTTGGTACTGATATATTTTTACAGCACCAATTTCAATACATTTACTTGCTTGGGAATTTTAAATATATTGCTTTGAGAGTTTCATCATTTGTTTGTTTAGTTTTGTACTCTTGACTGCTCAAAAGTATTTCCATGATAGCTTACATAGATTACCAGTAAGAACGTTCTTGTCTTCAAGTCGAAAAGAATGACTCATGAAGATAGTGTGAAAGAGATTAATAATAATTATGTTTCATCAAGTTGCTTCTGACTAATGGTGACCTTTGCTAGGATTTCCTAGGTATACAGTACTCAGAAGTTACTTACAATTCCCTTCTTCTGGAGATGCTCTTGGACTATGTAGCTTTTCTAAGGCTTTAAGTCAATGGTGGTGAACACCAACCTATGGTACGCATGCCAGAGGTGGCACTCAGAGCCCTCTATGTGGGCACCCGTGCAGTCTCCCCAGCACAGAGTTTGTCCCACCCCCCTGTCCAACAGCCCAAAGGGAGTGCTTCCTCCCTCACCCAGCACAGAGTTTGCCCTGTCCCTCTGCCCAACAGGCCAATGGGAGCATTTCTTTCCTCCCCTGTTGCTGTGTTGGCACTTTGAGATAAATAAGTGGGTTTTGGGTTGCAGTTTGGGCACTCGATCTCTAAAAGGTTTGCCATCACTGCTTTAAATAAAACCTGAGCCCACTACCAGTTCTGAAGTCAAACTAGGATGAATTATTAAAAAGGTAGATTCCCTTCACAGGACAACTTTACTCACTTCCAGCCTGTTCCTGGGTAAATTTCAAAGTGCTGTTTATGATTTGTAAAGTCACAATAAAGTTTGGAAAAGACTCTTTGTGTGGCATAGTCTGACTCTGGGAAGGCATTTCCTTTTGCCTTGCCAACGTTATTTAAATAGGTATTAAGAGATAGGTCCTGTGCAGTCATTCCCAGCTTCTTTGCTTTATCTTTTTAAATCAACAGACCTTTGGCATCTAAGCTAGAATGCTGCTGAAGTAGTCTTTGAATCTTTGAATACTGTTATTTTGTATTGATATATCTTTATTTGTCCTTTTAACCTGATTTTAATTTAAAAAACATTGATGTTTCTTGGAGTGTCATTTCTTGGCAGAAAGGCAGGTGAATAAATCAAAAGCAGAATATACAAACACATATACATATGGACATTTCTCATCATCTATTGGATCCATTTAATGGCAGATGTCAGGAAGGGAAGCTGGGACTGCTATTGAACGATGGTTTCTCCAATCAATGATGCTTTTGATGCCCCAGTTACAATAAAATACAATTTCTTTTGCACCACTATATTTGACATTGTATTCTTTTTACCACAGTATGTAGTTATGCTAGTAAAGGTAAAGGTAAAGGTTTCCCAGTAAAGGTAAAGGTAAAGGTTTCCCTTGCTCGAAAGCTAGTCGTATCCGACTCTAGGGTGCAGTGCTCATCTCTGTTTCTAAGCCGAAGAGCCAGCGCTGTCTGCTTCTGCAGACGTTTCCGTGGTCATGTGGCAAGCATGACTAGACACCAGAGCTACGTAGGGAGAAAATACAAGACTCCTTCAAAAGCCTATTTTTTAGGGTTGTTACTTAGAAGTTAAGATAACGTTTTGTCAACAGTTATTCATAAATTCCCGATAAGTATCCTTCTATTGTAGCTGGTCTTTAGAAAAGAGGGAAATCACTAAATGGCACTGTCACTGCACTGTCTCAATTTTCACACATCCCTCATTCTTGTAGAAAATGTCTACATAGGAAAAGTCACTCCTTCAGGTATTGGCCCAGAGTGTCTAGAGGTTTTAACTGTGAACATCAGCATCTTGAATTCAAAATAGAAGTGTATGGGCAGCCAATGCAGTTTATTTGGGGAAAAAATGTCATGTAGGATATGACTGCAGTACCCAATTATAGTACCGTATATACTCGACTATAAGTCACCTCAAATATAAGTCGAGGTACCTAATTTGGACCTCTAAAACTAGGAAAATAGATTGACCCAAGCATAAGTCAAGGTGGAAAATGCAGCAGCTGCTAGTAAGTTACTATAATAATAATAATAATAATAATAATAATAATAATAATAATAATAATAATAATAATAATAATAATAATAATAATAATAATAATAATAATAAAGATTTGTATGCCACCCCACTCGCAGAGTGATTCTGGGCAGCTCACAGAGATACAAAATATATAGTACAATTACAATTACAAAGTTACAATACAAAAATGTTTCAGCATATCATCACAAATCATCACAAATCACGGTATCAAAAAGTAACAATAACAAAGCATTACAAAAAACAAAGACAAAAAACATCATTTGCAAGAACTACAAGACTCATCTAAGAAAGTACGACAGTGAAAACAAAACTCAAAAAGTCACTGCACTTGTCCTCCTCCTGGCCGGTGGAAAGGGCCAGGAGGGCACGGCAGCACAGATGTTTTTCATTCCCTCAAGGCTGAGCTGGCTAAGGGAAAGGGCATCCAGTAGCAGTGGTGCAGGCACAGTTGGTGTTTTTATAGCCAGCACCGCTCTGCTCAGTTGTCTCTCATTCTCTCAAGAAAAAACACATGGAAATACAGTAAAACCTGACTTACAAATGCCTCGAGTTACATAAAATTCAACTTACATAATGATTTTGTGCTAAAACCATGTCCCAATTTACATAATTTCTTATGGGTTTGTTTCGAGTTACATAAAAAATTATTTCCCTATGGGTTTGCTTTGATTTACATAAAAATTTCATTTTTCCTATGGGTTTGCTTCGAGTTATGTAATTTTTTTCTCCTGATTAGTTTGCTTTGAGTTACATAAAAATTCAATTTAAGTAAACGTCTATGGAATGGATTTTTTCCTAAGTAGGGGTTTTACTGTACTGTAAAATTAATTTAGCCATTTGTGTGGGTATGTTTTTGAGTGTTTACGTTGACCCGAATATAAGTTGAGTCCCATTTTTGGACCTCATTTTGGGGGCTAAAAAACCTGACTTATACTTGAGTATATACGGTAGCTGGATTTTAGGACCATGACTCCATTTTATGACATAATGGGGTTTGTGATTGGTTGAGGGATTTAGAATTCTTTGTTGTGATTCAGGAAAGTGCACACAAGCTCTCTAGGAGAGATGTCTAAATCCTTCACCAAACTACAAATACCAGCATTCCACAGGCAGCCAAAAAATGGAATCGAGCCACTTTAACAGCATAGTGTAGATACACCCAGAAGGATGTAACAGTAAGAGTATAGTATAGATACATACGATAAAGTGTTTCTGTCAGCAATCTAGCTGTTGTATATAGTAATAGCTGTAGCCTGTGTGTTGTTTTCAAGGGTAGCTCTATATACAGTTGATACCAATAGTCTAACTTGGAAGCCACCAGTGCATTAACTGCTGTAGCCAGACTATCCCTTAAATTAAGAGTTGGCCATTTAAGGAAAAGCAAATGGCCATCTTGACTCTGTTTAAACATCTTTAGAGAAGGAGTGCTCATGACTGCTATTCTGTTATTCCCTTGTATAATCACAAACTTTCTGAATGTATTTTGTATGGTTGCTGCACTGGGGTGCCATCAGACTCTATCCTAAGTCTTAAGACTGGATTATAAAAAGGGTAAAGAAAGAAAAGAGACATCATTTCTTCTTCAAGTGTTGCATCAGATTCCAAATATTGGCTATCATCACAGCGATCAGTCATGAAGATCAGTCATGAAGATTGGCCATTCATTTGCCTTCCACATTGCAGAGTGACACCTGTGCCACTGATCCAGTTCCACGAGTTACTTTCTGTCCTGAGTCCTTTCGGCACACAAAGTCCTCCTCAGCCACAGGCCAATATTGATGAAGCTGCTGCTCTCCATCAAGATGGATTCAAGTGGGATTTAATCCATTTGCGGAACATCACCTGATGCGGGAGGAAATCCTGACACCATGAAATGCCCAGACAGAGATACGGTCTAGCCGAATGTCTGGGGAGAGCTCTCTCAAACCACTCCAACCAGTATGCCAAAATTCAACAGCAGATAAGAATACAGGAACAATAGTGCATTCAGTAGAAAGGGAGCAAAATGGGTTGCATAGTGAACAATAGAGAGTATTCAGCCGTAGGTTACATTCGGCATACATGGTTTCTACCATTAGGATACCGTGTGAGAATCATGCAAGCTACAGTACATAATTAGAGTCCTGATTGGTTAGAAACATAGTAAAGGGATGCAGGACATATCTCAAGGGAAACTCAGAAGCCAAACAGGAGTGTTTGCACTCTCATGAACTTGGCTTATGGTTCATCCCTATCAGATTCCTACATGCCTCCACCATACTCCAACATGTCCCCCTTTTTGTTTTTAAAAGAAGGATTGAAAAGCAGATTATACTTTTTGCTTTTGAAATTTCTTTTCAACATCATGATTTGCATAGTGAACAATAGAGAGTATTCAGCCATAGGTTACATTTGACATACATTGTTTCTAACATTAGGATACCGTGTGAGAATCATGCAAGCTACAGTATGTGATTAGAATCTTGATTGGTTAGAGCAGCAAAGATAGCATACTAGCCTCGCGAAACCTGCGTGATCAGTCTCTCCATAGTAGAAGCTTAGACCTTGATTACATGTGTACTGACATTCTTTCAGGGAAAGATTGAAACATAGTAAAGGGATGCAGGACATCTCTCGGGGGAAACTCAGAAGCCAAACAGGAGTATTTGCACTCTCATGAACTTGGCTTATGGTTCATCCCTATCAGATTCCCACATGCCCCCACCATACTCCAACAATCACCCTTCCCTGTGGACTTCACCACCCAAGGCCGGGGTTGTCAGGTTAGTTAATCCCCGCTTGATGATAGGCATTGAGTCACTGGCAGTATGGTCTACTCTATTACCATAGCATGATAACCTGGCCAGACAGCAAATACACAAAAATACATTTAGCAATATATTTTTGCTTTCTTGAGGATAGAGTCACTTTCTAAGTGGATTAATGAAGACATTTGCTGGATATTATCATTTGAACTGATGTAGAATAATTTTTCTTTGGTATTTTATATCACCAGAGGGTTTGATTTATGTCTTGGTACCACAATAGGTCTTTGATTCACATCTTGGTAATGCAAGATTCATGGTCACAGTAACACAGGAGGTGATGGAAAAGAGATCTTTGAAAGGAAGAAAGGCCATTTGTGAAAGGAAAGAGTGTTTGTTTCTTTAAAAGTTGAACACAGAGTGTAAAGCAACCCAGAATGTTAACATATGATCAATCCCTAATGCTGACAGTTGAAACACCTGCAATTCACCTCTGTTTGGCCTCCCTGCTTGGACTTGTTTAATCATTCGCCTTGTCTCCAGAATCAACTGTAGAGATGAAAATTTGAAGGTTTCACTGAAAAGCTCCTCTCATTAGCTACTAAGACTTCTGCATGACAGTCTGCCCATCACATAATATGTGCATGGATGACAGCCACTTACCTCTTCAATGTCATGACAGAAACTTCAAATTGCCCATAAACGAGGAAGAAAGTCATTATTTAATCAATCAAAATTGTGTCAATTGCCTGAAATTTGTCTCCAGTATAAACAAATGAAATGTCTTTTCGCAGGGCACTCTGAGAAAACATGGCTAAATTACTTGCAGATCGAGCTGTCCAGAATAACGTAGGAAGTGAACCAGCAGGACGATGCATTAAAAATAATTGCAGAGATTATGCTGAATCACTCCTTTGTGCAGCATGAACACACACCTTTCTTTTTTCTACAGAGGGAGAAAATTCATAGTACCTCTTCTTAAAGTCAGCCCTTGTTGAGAGAATAAATCTTCAAGGAGTGGGAATGTGTGTTTAAGTATTGCTAGCAAGAAATGTAAGTTGGTTATTTACATTTATAGCCTGCTTTTCCTCTAGTTAGCTCAGACAACAAACTTGTGATATATAGTTAGAGCACCGAAGTTTGAAGTTTAAACTAACACTGATATCTATAGCTAGTTACTATTTTTAGCAATCAGTGTATACTACATTTAGAGCAGGGGTGCCCAAACTATGGCCTGTGGGCCAGATCCAGCAGCCGATGCCAATTCATCTGGACCTCGCCACCCTCATTGCTCCTGGAAGGAGAAGTAAAATGTGCCCGTATGGGTGCATTTACTTCCACTTCCAGGAGAGACAAGGGGGGTGGGGGCCGGATGAATTGGCATTGGGCACCCCTGGTTTAAGCAGAGAAAATGGCAGCTTAAAATCTATTTCAGCCTTTGCAAAACAGATTGCAAAACACACTTTACTTCCGCTTCTGGTGAGAGGAACCACATGACCAGCCCATGACCCAAAAAGTTTGAGCACCCCTGATCTAGAGAAAAAGTACTTATGGATGCCACTCTGTTGTTACCTGTTATCATCACAACATTTCTGAATTTGTTTGTATGGTTGCTGCACTGTGGCAGTGGCAGACTCTGGTCCCGAGACTGGTGTGTAAAAATGGTAAAAAATTTGAGAAAATAATAAAAGCCAGCCTTTTATAGATATTAAAATGCATTTAGCAATATATGGTTTGCTTGAGAACTTAATCACTTTCCTCATTATGACTGAAGCAAAACAAATCAAGATGCATGAGAGAGCCTTTCCTCTGAGATATTCTTCCAGACAACATCTGCGGAATTTGTGTCTATAGATGGCTTGACTGAATCTCACTCTGTCTCATTTCTACTGTTGAGGAAATAACAATCTTGAATGCACTAACACTGGGCATCAGTGGGAAGGGGATATTCAGCCTAATGTGATTGTCCATTGCCACTAATTTGATCAGTAAAGTTCTTTCCCACCTCTGGCATTCAGGCAATCCTCACCCCCTTTTCCTGTTTGTTAGTCTGTTTCCATTGTCTTTGTTATTGATAGCCTCTTCTTCCTCTGACCACTACCAAGCAGCAGGCATGGGAGTTTTTTCTACATGCTGGAGACTCTATTTCCTATAAATTTTTTTCTAATTATAATTCTAGAGGGCAACTATAAGTAAAGATACCTTTTTCTATTTCAAATGTTTCTAGAGTGAGTTTTACCACACAAAATACTAGTCAGTATAGAGGGGAACAGGGGCTGTAGAGACTAAGATAATATCTCCATATTGCTCTGTGCTATTGTTGTGGCGAGCAGCAGCCGGGCGAGCAGCGGAAGGGCCAGCCGCGCGGCCGCCGGGCAACCACCCCCAGCCGGGGGGTGGGGAGGAGAGCCAGCCAGCCGGGCGAGCAGCGGAAGGGCCAGCCGCGCGGCCGCCGGGCAACCACCCCCAGCCGGGGGGTGGGGAGGAGAGCCAGCCAGCCGGGCGAGCAGCGGAAGGGCCAGCCGCGCGGCCGCCGGGCAACCACCCCCAGCCGGGGGGTGGGGAGGAGAGCCAGCCAGCCAGCAGGGTGAGCGAGCGGCGGAAGGGCCAGCCGCGTGACCGCCGGGCAACCACCCCCAGCCGGGGGGTGGGGAGGAGAGCCAGCCAGCCAGCAGGGTGAGCGAGCGGCGGAAGGGCCAGCCGCGCGACCGCCGGGCAACCACCCCCAGCCGGGGGTGGGGAGGAGAGCCAGCCAGCCGGGCGAGCAGCGGAAGGGCCAGCTGCGCGGCCGCCGGGCAACCACCCCCAGCCGGGGGGTGGGGAGGAGAGCCAGCCAGCCGGGCGAGCAGCGGAAGGGCCAGCCGCGCGGCCGCCGGGCAACCACCCCCAGCCGGGGGGTGGGGAGGAGAGCCAGCCAGCCAGCAGGGTGAGCGAGCGGCGGAAGGGCCAGCCGCGCGACCGCCGGGCAACCACCCCCAGCCGGGGGGTGGGGAGGAGAGCCAGCCAGCCAGCAGGGTGAGCGAGCGGCGGAAGGGCCAGCCGCGCGACCGTCGGGCAACCACCCCCAGCCGGGGGTGGGTGGGGAAGAGGAGGAGGAGGAGAACCGGTTGAGCAGCGGAAAGGCCAAGAGAAGACCAACTGAAAGACGGGAAGAGGGCAGAGGAGGAAAAGCAGGGGGCGAGACTCAGAGTCCCTGGCAAAGGATAAGTACCTGATATGCAGATGTAGAAGACTTAATATAGAAACTGACATAGAGACTTTACACTAACTAAATACAGAAATTGACATAGAGACTGTGTATAAAGTGTGATAATATGCATGACAATATGTTGTCTAAAATGTTTTAAACTTTGAAAAACTGTGATAAAATGTATGAGGAGGGAAAAATGGCGTAGACACCGGCAACCACGCCAAAAATCTTGCCAAGAGAACCCTATTGACCAAAACAAAAGGCAAAACAAAGGAGCAGGCCAGGTGATACAGGACGCTTAACACCACAGAGGGGAGAAAGGGGAGGGACAGGAAGGGGGGAGGGGAAATGCAATGTTGTAAGGAGCAATACTGTATAGGGACATGGAATGTGAGATCAATGAACCAAGGTAAACTGGAAGTGGTAAAAAATGAGATGGAAAGAATAAGCATTGACATCTTGGGAATCAGTGAGCTCAAATGGACAGGGATGGGGGAATTCAGCTCGGGAAACCATCATATCTACTACTGTGGACAAGAAAACCTTAGAAGAAATGGAGTAGCCATAATTGTCAATAAAAGAGTGAGAAAAGCAGTAATGGGATACAACCTTAAAAATGACAGAATGATGTCAGTCAGAATTCAAGGCAAACCTTTCAATGTCACTGTGATCCAAATATACGCACCAACCACTGGTGCAGATGAAGCCACAATGGACCAGTTCTATGAGGACGTACAACACCTCATAGAACAGACACCAAGAAATGATGTCCAAATTATTTTAGGAGACTGGAATGCCAAAGTAGGAAATCAAAAAGTGGAGGGAATAACAGGCAAATTTGGTCTTGGAACACAGAATGAAGCAGGGCAAAGATTGATAGAGTTCTGCCAAGAGAACGCACTGGTCATAGCAAACACTCTCTTCCAGCAACACAAGAGGCGACTTTACACATGGACATCACCAGATGGCCAACACCGAAACCAGATTGACTACATACTCTGCAGCCAAAGATGGAGAACCTCCATACAGTCAGCAAAAACAAGACCTGGAGCAGACTGTGGCTCAGATCACAACCTACTGATCGCAAAATTCAGGCTTAGACTAAAGAAAATAGGGAAAACACGGAGACCAGAAAGATATCACCTAGACAGCATCCCTAAAGAATACGCGGTGGAGGTGCTGAACAGATTTAATGGCTTAGACTCAGTAGACAGAGTACCAGAAGAATTATGGACGGAGATGAGGGACATCATGCAGGAAGCCGCAAAGAAAACCATACCAAAAGAAAAGAAGAGTAAGAAAGCAAAGTGGTTGTCTGATGAGGCTCTTAAAATAGCAGAGGAAAGAAGGAACGCAAAAGCCAAAGGAGAAAGGAAAAACTACAATCAGTTGAACACAGAATTTCAAAGAAAAGCAAGGAGAGATAAGGAAAACTACCTAAAAGAACAGTGCAGAGAAATGGAGGAAAATAACAAAAGAGGCAGAACCAGAGATCTTTTCAAAAAAATCGGCGAAATCAAGGGAACATTTAAAGCAAAAATGACCATGATAAGGGACAAAGACGGAAAGGAGCTAGCTGATGCAGAAGAGATTAAGAAAAGATGGAAAGAGTACACAGAGGAACTTTACAAAAAGGACATCAACACTCCTGATAGTCACAATGATGAAGAAATTGAACTTGAGCCAGACATCCTGGAGAGCGAAGTCATAAAGGCCCTAAAGAGCACTGCAAACAACAAAGCTAGTGGAGATGATGGTATCCCAGTTGAATTCTTCAAAGCGCTAAAAGATGACGGCGTCAAATTACTGCATTCAATATGCCAGCAGATTTGGAAAACAAAACAGTGGCCACAGGATTGGAAAAGATCAGTATACGTCCCAATCCCAAAAAAGGGCAATGCCAAAGAATGTTCAAATTATCGAACAATCGCGCTCATCCCACATGCCAGCAAGGTGATGCTCAAGATAATACAGGATAGACTACAGCAACATGTGGAGAGAGAATTACCAGAGGTGCAGGCTGGTTTCAGAAGAGGCAGGGGGACTAGAGACCACATTGCCAACATACGCTGGATCATGGAGAAAACAAAGGAATATCAGAAACAAGTTTACTTTTGTTTTATTGATTACACTAAGGCATTTGACTGTGTGGACCACAACAAGATGTGGCAAGTAATTAAAGAGATGGGAATACCAGAGCACCTCATATGCCTCCTGAGAAATCTGTACATGAACCAAGAAGCAACAGTTAGGACAGAACACGGAATGACAGAGTGGTTTGGAATAGGAAAAGGAGTAAGACAAGGCTGCATTTTGTCACCATGCTTATTCAACCTATACACAGAGCACATAATGCGCAGTGCAGGGATGGAGGAATCACAATATGGGATCAAAATTGCTGGGAGAAACATCAACAATCTGAGATATGCAGACGATACCACCCTAATGGCAGAAAGTGAGGAAGACCTAAAGAACCTCTTGATTGGAGTGAAGGAGGAAAGTGCAAAAGCTGGCTTGAGACTCAATATCAAGAAAACCAAGATAATGGCAACAGGCCCCATCAGTTCCTGGAAAATAGACGGGGAAGAAGTAGAAGCAGTGACAGATTTTACTTTCTTAGGATCAAAGATCACTGCAGATGGGGATTGTAGCCATGAAATAAAAAGGCGACTGATTCTTGGGAGACAAGCGATGAGAAACCTGGGGAACATAGTGAAAAGCAGAGACATCACATTGCAAACAAAAATTAGAATAGTCAAAGCAATGGTTTTCCCAGTGGTGATGTATGGATGTGAGAGCTGGACAATTAGGAGGGCTGAACGTAGAAGAATAGATGCCTTTGAGATGTGGTGTTGGAGGAGGGTTTTGAGAGTCCCCTGGACAGCGAGGAGAACAAATAGGTCAATCTTAGAAGAAATTAACCCTGACTGCTCATTGGAAGGTCAAATAGTAAAGATGAAGCTAAAGTACTTTGGACATCAAATGAGAAGGGAGGATTCACTTGAGAAGGCATTGATGTTGGGAAAGGTGGAGGGCAAAAGAAGAAGGGGGAGGCCAAGGATGAGATGGCTAGATGGCATTGTAGACACAATGGGCACAGAGCTGGGAGGGCTGAGGGGGATGGTAGAGGACAGAGGCGCCTGGAGGAAAATGGTCCATGGGGTCGCAAAGGGTCGGAGTCGACTGTGCGACTGAACAACAACAATTGTTGTGGTACCTCATGCTCTGCTAACTAAGAGGAATAACCAAAATTTCTCAAGATTAGCAACTTTCTCTTAAACTGCCTGCTGAGAAATTTGTAGTATCAATCATATTACTTTAATGGATGCATCTGTTAAGATTTGGGGTGATATCCAATCACATCCACTAGCCAACGGAATGACTTCTGATAGCTACACAGGAACAAAATTAAAAAGAATGTTCCATTATATAACTGTAGATCAGTGTTCAGCAAATCTTATCACTGCATATGTGATTTTTGATATAATATATTTTTTATTCATTAATAAACAAAATGAAATCAATGAGCTGCATTACATGGGACAATAGCACCAGCTCACACATATTGCTCACCAAGATGTAATGAGAAATTTATTTTATTTTATTTTATTTTATTTATTCTTTAAACTTCTATGCCACCCACGCAGGGAAGCCTGACTCAGGGCGGCTAACATCATTAAAAAAACAATTAAAAACAATCAAAGATATATACAAATATAAAACAGAATATAGTTTCTTTGATACTGGGACAATACACAGCTAGTAGTGTTTGACAACCTTATTCTCTATGATAATTACTGTTTCTCAGCAAAGACACTTTCTCTAGAACTGAGTGATCCCATATTTGTGTATTTTTTGAAAATATTGCTAGCCAAGAGGATAAATTGGAACTTTGAACTGTGCTCTGAAACTGACTATACAGCAATGAAATTGTCCATTTCTGAGTATTAGATGAGTAATGTTACAGGAATCTCATTTTACAGTATTGTATTTGGCACTAGTCATACCACATCTAGAGTATTGTGTCCAGTTCTGGACACTATATTTTAAGAAGGATACCAAAAAATTGGCACAAAATGTGTGGGGTATAAGTAAGTAAGTAAGTAAGTCAGTCAGAAATATCTCCATAAATGTAGAAAGGGGACCCAAGTTCTCAAAACACACCAGGAACACATCAGAAATACATTTATAGATGTATTTTTGTGACAGATTCACAAATATATATTATTAATGTATTTTCAATGTGCATACATTATTTATATACATTTATGTTCATATAGATGAAATTGACTTGGAGCAGACTAATGCAGCTCTGGATGGAACAAAAATGATAATATGGGTTACTATTGAAGGAATTGTTTAATTACATCATTTAAAAAAAAGCTCCTCCAACAAATATAGCAGTTGTTTCATGATTGCAGAAATAATTTTTTTACAGCAGCAAAACTGATTTCTCCTTGCTTTGAATTAATTCCTGAAATTATATATATATATACTTTACACACACACACTCACACACACACACAAATATAAATGTAAAGATTTAGGCCTGAGTATAAATGTACAAATTTTGGCCTGCTTTGCTAGACTGTCAATACAACTGGGATTACAGCTGGCTGAAATCTTGGTTAAAAATGATAAATTTCAGTTAAGGATTCAGTGAGGAATTGCTCAGGAAAGCAAGCTTGAGTTGTAGGGATTTCTTCAAGGAATAATTCCACTGCATCAAAGCCTTTTTCTTAGTGCTTAGATTGGTTCAAATTTCATCCCAGAGTGAAAAATTGATCATTGGAGAAGTAGGAGGGATATTCAGCAAAGATCAGCCAATGTAACGAATGAATCCTGGGGAAAACTACACTCATCCATTAGTCTATTTGTAAAAATACAGCTCTTAATATTATCAGTGGTATGGGAATCTTTCTCAATTGAAAAGCTGGAAAAGCCATCTGCTTATCTAGCTATAACCTTCTTTCCTTCCTTCTTAGTGTTGTTCTGTAGAAGAAAAGGGAAGTCAAATACTGTAGAAGATTCGTCTCTTTATGGGCTGAGCAGAATTGATGATAACGTCCTCTCCCTGAACAATGCACTTCTGTGCATGTGTCTTGTACTATGAAGTCCACTCTGTCTCGCTACTTGCTTGGCACTTGAACTATTTGGGGCTGCCGTGGCTCAGTGGTTAAGAAGCTCACCTTGTTAGGTGGAAGGCCGGCAAGTCGGCAGTTCGAGACCTTGGTACTGCATGATGAACTGAGTGCCCGTCTCTGTCCCAGCTCCTGCCAACCTACCAGTTTGAAAGCAAGAAACTGCAAGCAGATAGTGACCACATATGTGGGAAAAGATCTGGGGGTCATGAAAGGAGCCTCATCCGGGCATCCCCTGAGCTGAGTTTTTCCAGCAAAATACTTTCAACCCAGAATAATTTTTGACATGAAATTATTATTACTTGAAATATTCAGCTTAAGCAACAGTATGAGGAGCAGAGTGAGGTAGCTGTTCAGGCACCAGAATATCAGGAGGCAGAAAACTCTGCTTTGTTCCTTGCCCTACAATTGCATAGGCATAGTTCAGTGCTGATAATTCCCTGTTGTGAGCTTGCATGGATTTTAATATATTTCCAGCCTTTTCTCTCTCTAAGTCCCTGCAAATACATGTAATTACAGCTGTCGGGTTACATGTGGCCATTATGCTGAAGATTGCTCAGAAGCAGGACGCCATCAGGGCAGTACTACCAGTACTATCGTATAGGGCCCGAAGCTGACAGGGGCCCTATCGGCAGCGGCCATAACTGTGTGTGTGTGTCCCAATAGGATTGCTCAGTATGGGGCCCAGAAATTTCTGATGGCGGCCCTGCCCAGAAGACATAGGAAATGTTACTTTTTTTGGACTACAACATCCTGAATGTCACACTAAGATGCTCCAGGAGTTGTAAAGTCAGCCAGCCAGCCAGCCAGCCAACCAACCAATCATTTCTCTTCTCTGACCTTTGTTCCATAGCCTTATGTGATGTTCATGCTGTTGGTTCAACTCTTCTTGCTTCTCAAGAGGTAAAGTTAAAAGTGACATCATAGCGTCAGTTTATTTTTATTTTATTATTTTATTTATTTCAATTTTTATGCCGCCCACTGAGGTAAAACCCAACTCAGGGTGGTGTACAACAGTTAAAAACATATTAAAACATGTTAAAACACCCTCATCCTCCCATTCATCCACCCTCATTACTCCCACCACATTTAAAACCAAACTAAAAGCTAAGAAGGAAGGGGGAAATGCAAAGACACAGAAGGAGGACACAACTGGGCTAGTTTGAGATGAGCCAGCAGGCCGGGGTCGTATTCCCATTAGGGCCCCACACCTGCCCTGCCAGCCAGGTCTTCAAACCTTTCCTGAAAGGCAGCAATTCTGTCTGTAGCCTCAATTCAGTTGGCAGGAGGTTCCATAGGGCTGGAGCGGACACGGAGAAGGCCCTCCTACGTGTGCCAGAAAGGCGAGTACCTCTAGCTGAAGGCACAACTAGGGAGCCCCTCCGGTCCGCTCTGGTTGGATGGGCAGACACTCTTGGGACGATGCGGTCTCTCAGGTAACCTGGCCCACTGCCATATAGGGCTTTAAAGGTCAAAACCAGCACCTTGAATTGCACCCAGAGGCAAACTGGCAACCAGTGCAGCTCTCGGAGTAGTGGGGAGGCGCAGGCATAGCGCCCACACCCCATCACCACCCGAGCAGTCGCATTCTGTACCAGCTGTATCCTCCGAATGGTCGTCAAGGGCAGCTCCATGTAGAGTTTACTTGTGGGCAATTCTGTTCAGCCCACAAAGCCTTCTCAGGATAGTCCTATAGCAGAATAAAGGGAAAGTTTTGCCTTTTTAAATGATCTATAAAGTGCCTAAAAACCTCCACCTGCAGAAAAGTAGTATGTTAGAATGAAGACTAGGCATTTAAAAATTCTGCTGGCAGGGAATGTTTAGATGGATGTGGAGGTTCAGTCTTGCAGTGCTTGGCCTTCATTTTGGACTGGTGCATGCTGAGATGGGTTGAACATCTTTGTTCATTCTACTGTATAGACTGGCTCCTACAAGAGCCTTCATTTCATTCTTAGAACTTCTAGAATGGAAGGAAAGAACACAGAACTTATCCTTCCTTTATGTCAGGGGTCCCCACACTTTTCAGGCCATGGGCCGGTCATGTGGTTCAGGGAGCCAGTCACTATGGTCTGGGGCCTGGATCTGGCCCCCAATCTTGGAAGAGTGACAAGGGCTTCGTGGGCCAGATGAATTGGGTTGGATCCAGCCCCTGGGCTGTAGTTTGGCCACCCCTGCTCTAAGTACTTTCTGTATTTTCAACTGCAAACCGTGTTACTGTTTGGAAACACAAGAGCACGATGACATGAATGGGAAGGTGGCAAGCAAGAGGAATATCCTCACCAAGAGCAATGGCATGGGACAATGGAATTTCTCTTTCTGAATTTGGTGGAGCACCTGCACATTTAATGAAACTCTCCTCCCTCCCTGTCCTCCTCCCATTTCTTTCAAGATCTAGGAAAGAGAAATGTGCAAATCTGCCTGGTGAAAAGTTCACAAGGGAGGGTGTTATTGGCAGCTGTAGGGAATGTTAATGCATTCTCCCTTCTCCTAGGGGAAGTAAGGAGGAGGTCTGTCAAATCTATGATAGATCCTTTAGATTTCTTCCCACAACAACGTTTTCCCCAATATAAACCCACCCACCCTTGAGGCCTCATGTCAAAATCAACATATTGCTGCACGCAAAGGACTGGACAGGCATCCCTCTGAGCCTGTCACCACCTCTCCTCCAGTCACTCCATGGGGATGCAAATGAATCACACAAAACACTTTCTACATCCCACAGTCTTGGTCAGCTGATTTTTGTGTCATTCATCTCTTCCAGAGCTTGGGAAAAGTTATTGTTTCATGCTATCTCTCCGAGTCCCCCATAGAGCATGGGCAGTGAGCATGCTGGATGTACAATTCTGAGAGTTATCATATAATAATAATAATAATAATAATAATAATAATAATAATAATAATAATAATAATAATAATAATAATAATAATAATAATAATAATAATAATAATAATAATAATAATAATAATAATATATTTGGAGAGTGTTTCTTCAGAAGCACTATAAGTTTTAAACATTTTCATTAGAACTAATAGGGAATACATGAATAACTTCCTTATATGCTGATGACACAGTGTTGCTAGCCACCTATGTTGCAGATCTTCAGTTGAAGCTGGATCGAGTTAGAGCTTCAAGTCTAGAGTATGGTTTGGATCTCAATACCAAGAAGACTAAAAATCTAACAATACCAGGCCTGTGCTGGGCCACCGGGATACTGGATGAGCAGTCATGCACCTTTATTTAGAACTCATAACTCATAACTCCCTCTCGCTGGGGACTCCCTTCCACCCTGTGGGAGAAAGTCCAAAGTGCTTTGGCAGCAGTGCGAAGTGGAAATTGCTGAGGTGGCATGGCCCTTTAAGTTCTAAGTAGAGGCATGTGGCCACCCGTCCCAGTATCCCAGCGGCCCAGCATGGGCCTGAACAAGACTAGATTTTGTTATAAGCCAAGCACCAACTCATGGCAAGGTAATGGCAGGAACACAAGAAATGGTGTGGGAGAGTGGGCAAAACAGTGGCAAATGAGCTTCAACATTAGTAAGTGCAGAGTGATGCATGTTGGGGCAAAAAACCCCAATTACATTTATAAACTGATGGGGTCTGAACTCTCTGCGACAAACCAGGAAAGGGACCTTGGTGTCCTGGTGGACAACTCAATGAAGGTGTCAACCCAGTGTGCCTCAGCAGTGAAAAAAGCAAACTCAATGTTTGGGATCATTAGGAAGGGTATAGAAAATAAGTCAGCAAGTGTCATTTTGCCTCTTTATAAATCTATGGTGAGGCCCCATCTGGAATACTGTGTGCAGTTCTGGTCGCCATACCTCCAGAAGGATATTATGGAGTTGGAGAAAGTGCAGAGGAGGGCAACCAGAATGATTAGGGGACTGGAACACCTTCCTTACCATCTGAGGCTGCAACGGTTGGGCCTTTTCACTCTTGAACGAGGTGACCTGATTGAAGTTTATAAAATCATGCACAGTGTGGACAAAGTAGATAAGGAAAAACTGTTTTCCCTATCGCACAACACTAGAACTAGGGGACACTCGATGAAACTTTTGGGTACTAGTTCTCAAACAAATAAGAGAAAGTACTTTTTCACCCAGAGGATTACTGGTCTATGGAACTCCCTGCCAGAAGAAGTAGTGACATCTGTCAGTCTTGACAACTTTAAGAAAGGATTAGACAAGTTCATGGAGGACAAGGGTATCAATGGCTATAATTATGGATACTTAAGGACAACCTCCGGGTTGGAGAGATAGGCAGGATATCTCTCAATGCCATTTCCAGGGAATCCTAAACAGATGAAGGCATCTCCTTGGGAATACCCTGAAGCAAATGGTGAGCCACTGTGTGAGACAGAATGCTGGACTGGATGGGCTGTGGCCTGTTCCAGCAAGGCTGTTCTTATGTTCTTAAATTGAAAGAGTAGATAAAATTGTCTATTTTAAATGAAAAGTGGGATCACAAGGTAGAGATTAATATGCAAATAGAAAAAGCAAGCTCCACCTTCATAAAAATGAGACATTTGGTATGCAGTAGAGGTCTAACTCTCTCAATGAAAATCCATATAGTGAGATGTTACATATTCCCAGTGTTGCTATATGGAGTTGAAGCTTGGACACAGATTAAAGCATCTGAAAAGGAAATCAAAGTTTTTGTAATTTGAATCTACAGATGGCTGCTAAGGATATCATGAGTTGTGACTAATATAGGAGTGTTGTGCTGAATGGATAAAGAACAAGAACGATTTAAGTCCATTAAACAAATATACCTCTAACACCTTGGGCATATCACTATGAATGACACAAGTATAGAATACTCCAACTTGTTATTAATCCTTAGGAAGAGAGGCCCTAGATGTAGATGGACCTCGTGGCTGAAGAATCGGAGAGATTGTTGTGGAGTGTCCTTGGAAAAAGTATTCCGAGGAGTTAAGAAGAAGAAGCCTATTGCCATGATGATAGCAAATATTCAGAACAGGTAGGGCACTTGAAGAAGTTTTAAAAATAATTGTTATATTCTTTATTTAAATAGGCAACCACAAATCTTTCACCTAGAGCATTCTCAATGGAAAATCAAAGTGAGACATGTTTTAAATAAAATACACAAATTTAGTTTAGGATTAGACACACTTGGGGAAGATGGAGACGTGATAGGTAGCTCATGATAAGGGCCAAACACAGATTCATGTGGGAAAGATGTCATTCAGGAAGACTTTTGTGTTTGAGAAAGCAAACTTCAAAGGGATTCTTACATCTTGAAGCTTAGAAACAAAATGAAGCAAGCTATTTTGGAGATTTCATGGGGAGAGAAAAACTCCAGCTGCTTATTTCTAACCCTCACAGAGTACTTGGTTGAGCCCAATGAGTGGGGAAATCCTAGGAAGGCAGGCATTCACCTGCGCAATTGCGCCAGCAGAATGCCCTTTGCCACACCCTCCTTTTCAAATGGAGTTGGACCACCAGTTTTGGGCCAATCTGGTGTGCATTGGGCATTAGGATGGGGTTTCTGGTGGATTCAGCTACTGTTGCTGCCCCACAGCTTTGTGCATTTTTCAGATTTCTACAGTGACTCTCCTGCCTGCCCTGAAGTACATAACGAGATTAGCTGGTTGCTTTGGGGCCGGACAGGAATGTTTGGCTCACACCACAATTGGCCTGGTGGTGTGAATTTTTTCACCTGCCCAGTCATTCGCAGAGGGCATTTGGCTGGGAGTTGTTGCATTTAGGTCACCCTGGTGGGTAGTGCAGTCAGTAGTGTCCCCTAATTCCCATGTTTATGCAGGTGAATCCTCTATCCTGAGCAGGTAGCCTGGGGTGGGTTTTTTCACTTGTGAACATTGGCTGCCTCTCTCAGGCTGTGTATTGGCTGGAAGGTTTGCATCAACGAGAGAGGGGAGTTCTATGTGGTCCTCCTGAGGCCTGGCCCTCCTGGGCCTGTAAGGTGGGGTATTTTCTTTCACATTCTTCCCAGACTGCACTATGGCAGGCTCCTGCCTAAGATCTACAGAAAAGGGGCCGTTGTTTGCTTCAGAGTTTTATATCATTAATAAAAGTGGCCCTAGTTTTAACCAAAGTACTGGTGTCTGACTCTTCTTTGGAGTGGGGTGGCAGGCAAGGAGCTTTTATTTAGGACTAGCTGTTTACCTAGCTTCACTTGGGTTTATTTTTTTTCTCCATAGGCCAGCCTTTCCCACTTAGAAACCTTGTGGGGTGTATGTGGGTCACTCCTGCCTCCTTTCCTCCGTCTCTCTCTCTCCCTTTACCCGTCATACTTCTCCGACAATGGTCCACCCTTATTCTTCCCATACATGTGTCCCCTTTGCATCCCTAACTGGGACTGTGACATTAGCCAGCTCAATTACATCACGATGTCACAATTGGATGACCTACCTGGGGCTATGACATTAGCATCGCTATGACAACACTGGGTCACACACACAACCTCCTGTCAAGTATACTTACATTTGCAGATCAATTTAGGGGTGTATACCCCCACATCTGGCCCTGGGACCCCGACGGGTGCACTACCGTGCACCCAAGGTAGGCATGTGCAAAATTTCAGTGCGATCGGTGCAGGAGTGTGGATTTCTATACAGGACAAGCGTACAAACACCTCTGTTTTATATAGATAGATTTGAGTTAGTAAGAGCAAGAGACTGGAGAGGCAGGGAGCTGCTGTTCCCATGATGGAGGATAAGGCTCTTGAGTAAGCCTTGATACTGGGGAAGGTTGAGGGCAAAGGAAGAAGGGGACGGCGAAAGACACGGCAAGGGCGAGAGGCAGGAATCCGTCAGGGGAGGTGCCCCCCTGATGGATTCCTGCCTCTCAACCTACCATTTCCCCTCCCCTTTTTTGGAAACAGCCCTTGAAACAGTGGAGGGGAAAATGCAATGGTGCCAGGCAGGTATCCACTAGGGAAGGCACCTCCTCTGATGGATTCCTGCCTCTTGCCCTGCCATTTCCCCTCTGCTATTTTGAGGGCTTTCTTTGAAACAGCGGAGGGGAAATGGCAGGACGAGAAGCAGGAATCCGCCAGGGTAGGCACCTCCCCTGACGGATTCCTGCCTCTTGCTCTTGCCATTCTCTTTCTGCTGTTTCAGGCAGCATGGCTGAGGGTGGAAGGAGTGGCAGGGTTGAGGCAGCGCCTACGTCGCCGCCTCACTGGGCCATGTCGGGTCCTCAGCTGTAGTGCATGTGCACGCAAAGCAGCTGTTGGCTTCAGCATTCGCTCTGCCTGTCCCGCCTCCTCTGCGCTTGTGTCCTCCTGCCTGATTGGCTGAGGCGTGCCATGGTGCAGAGGATGTTGGGACTCGTAGTTTTTGTTTTTCCATGTTCGTGGGGCGTTGAGCCCACTCTCAGCTCCCGGACCCTTGCGGCGATGATATCTGGGAAGTAAGGTAAGTATGAATGGCGCATTACGGGATGGGCTGCATGTGTGTGGACACGCATTCTGCACATGCACGGCCCAAAGCCATTCTTATAGGTATAGATAAGTCCCAATGAACATACTGGATTTTTGAGCAGCTATACATAGGATTGTGCTTTAGGCTTTAGCTTATTACAGAATGTATTTTTTGTTTGACAATGGGTTACCATTTTAGTTTGCAGAGCCAAAGAAGTGCTGGTTTCCATGGGGCCTCTTTTGGCCTTGCCTGAAGTTTGAAGTAAGACCTCTTGAGATTTTGCTATTATTTTTGTTAGCAGAGCTGACTATCACATATTACTGAAATTAATATAAAAGAGAGAGAAAAACACTGCCTTGTATGTAAGAGTCCAATATTAACCAGAAAGGAAGGGTGGGTGGGAGGGGAAGAAAACAATAATAAACTAAGAAAAGGAAAAAGGAGTTTGGAATGACCTCTCTTGACCTTTACCATCAAGACAAGGGGAATGAGCTTCTTAATGTCCGAGTTTTGTTAAATTTAATCCATGCAATGTCTGCTGTATTGTCTCATGGGAATTTGAAGGCTGACTTGCATGATATGTTCTCACATTTAAAATGTTCCATCAGCATCACTATGGGCTGTGGGGAATATTCACTTGCCAGTTCTGCTGCCTTTCAAACTTAATGAAGGGGCCAAAGTTCACCAGTTTCATTAATTTATTCAGGAAGAAGGTAAAGTAAAAGTAAACCATGTATTTGTTTTCATTGAGTGACTCTGCTGCCCTCAATTGGTTTTCTCCCCCAACCCTTCCCGCTTGCCCTGCTCAGCACTCTCTTCTGTGCTACTAGAAACAAAAGCACAAAAGGAATTTGGGTGGCTATGTTAAAGCAAGTTATTTTCCTAAAGTGGAGACCTGCAACTTTCTGAGCCTGCATAAACTCAGATTTACAATACTAGCAAGATGATCAAAATTAATGTGGGCAAAGAGTTAGAGGCATTTCTGATGTGTTACTCCATCTTTTCTGACATTGAAGAAATAACTTTTCAGATGTTCAATAATGAATTAATTTAAAAGTGTGAAAAGAGAATTCTAGTCCTGTGCCCTCACCTGTTGATGACTGCACAAGAAGAAGAGCTAAACATGTCTTTCTTTCTTTCTTCAGATTCCAAAATTGTCCATTCTGGCACCCACACCTAACAGATCGAAATTAAATGTGAATCACTTGGAAGAAAAGCCTTAACTAAAGTATTCACAGCCTACATAAACCTAGCTTTGCCTAACTTCCTGTTCAAAAGAAGAAGAAGCTACAAGCAAATAATGGCAGAAGCTTCCTTTTCCAACAGGAAACTAGAACTGAGCTCCACCCAGTCCTGGACCTTCCAGCTCAATCTTTCTTCAAGTAAACACAATTTAGGTAAGCTCAAAATGGATTACTACATAATGGCTACAAATTGGTATAGAAATTGCAATAAGCCCAGAATGCAGTCGCCAGATTAATTAAGGAGATTAATACATTTGAACATATTTCCCCAGTACAGTACTAGCAGTTCAAGGTGTTGTTGTTAACATTCCAAGTCTTGAATGGTTTAGAACAGGGGTGGCCAATCTTTTTGGGCTGTGGGTCGGTCACATGGTTGAGCGGGCCAGTCTCATGGTTCCTCCTAATGGAAGTGGAAGTAAAACACACCCGCATGTGCACAACACTGCCATAAATGCACCCGTGGTTGTCATAAATGCGTTTACGACAGCCGCAGGTGCATTTATTGCAGTGTTTTGCACATGTGTGGACATGTTTTACTTCTGCTTCAGGGAGCGGCAAGGGCATCGCAGGCCGGATTATTAGGTGCTGCAGGCCAGAAAAATAAAAAACGGTTCGGACCGGACCAAAAATAATTTTTTCAAATAAAAAAAACAAAACAAAACCCAAAAATGGCAGACACGACCCTCTCCCACACCCTGATCATCTCACTAGCTGGTGAGCATCTGGGATAGAAAAGAGGGGGTATTAGAACATTTCCCTTTATTATCCTGCACATCCGCACCTTGATCGAGGTGTGGGGGTGCAAGATAAAAAAAGGGGGAAAACTGCACAAAGAGAATGATGAAGCAATCTCCCTACCTTTTCCATCCTGCTGCTTCCTGAGTAGTTTGTCCGGCCATCAGGGGAGCGGGAGACACCAAGCACTGCTGCCCCCTACTGCTTCTACTGGCACTGGGAGAGTGTGGCAGTGGGGGATATCCAATCCATTGGGTTCTTCGTCCATACTTCCGCCACTGCATGCTTTAGCCATGAACCTGCATCTGACGAAGACCGGAACAGAGCAGTCTTCCTCCAATGCGTGTTCCCAGCTAAAGCGTGCCACAGAGGGAGCACGGACGAAGAGCGCAACAGAACGGATATGCCCCCTGCACTCTCCCAGTGCTGGTAGAAGCAGCAGGGATTGTGGAAAATGTGGCATAATTGCCGCAATCATTGCCGCCGCCGCCACAGCAGCCACAGTAAGTGATGTCTTGCGACTTCCAGCGGTTGGGGTGGGTGGCGCGGGGTGGAATTTTTAAAGTCTAAAATGGTGCAGGGCCACTATTTTAGAATTAGCAGATGGAAGGAAATTCTGGGGAAACCTGTTCTGTAAAATGACCCTCCCCCCCTGCAAAACGGGATGTGATTTCCCCACAATTTCCTTTTGTAAAATGGGGTTTCCGGAAAACGAGGCATCCATAAAAAGGTTTTTTTTAACTGTACATAGTTGTTTTTTTTTGTTTTGAGTACAGAGACAAAATATATTGCTAGCTTTTTGATCATTTGAAGGATGAACACTTTCATATGGCATAATACCCATGAGGTTCCTGGAGGAAGAGGATTTTGTCATGCTGATAAGAAGCGATGAGACTCATAGAGAGTTAGTCAGATGGTTTTTAGTCAGATGCCTTTTCTATAACATTTGTTTGTCTGTCTTATGATGTAGAGGAAAGAGCAGCGGCTTCTCTTGCCAATCAGGAAACGTTTCTTTATTCTTCAGACTGGATTTTCCACCTTGCATTCATGTTTATATATCATGAACATATTTGTTTATTTGGATCCCAGTTACAAAAAATGTAGTGTGAAGCATGAATTTCAGAAGAATGAGTGATAGTGTAGTTAGGAGAGCAGTCTGGTTCCAAAGCCCACTCCCATGATAAAAATTAGTTCCAGTCCTGGAACAATAACTATAACCATTTTTTAAAAAAAAGTAATTTTCCAACCTCTGGGTAATGGCCTGGGGGTGGGGTGGATCTCCTTCCTGACAGTACCGAGTGATTTATACCATCTGCCGTGTCTCATCACCTACACTGTTATGACTGTATATTTGTGGCTTTTTCTTTATGATGAAGCAATTTGCTTCATCATCATTCATCCATCTTGCAGTCATTTCACTCTCGAAAAGAAATCTATAGCTTCCCAGCATAGTCTCTTGGAGGATTTCTGCTCAATTCTAAAAACACATTGCCAATTCGTTTGTCATTGGCAAAGTTTTTCTTTTGCAGTTCTCTGCCAACACATTTAAAAAGAGATTTGGCTTCATCTTAGTTGACAGTTGCAAGCCAGTGAAATCGATTTTTCAAAACTATGGCTTGGGCCATTTTACTGTTTTTGTTTTGTTTGCATAATCAGCCTTCACTTGGTTATCACTCTATTGGATTCTTTCTCTTTTCCTGCCACTGGAAGGAGATGAGACATAGAGACCATGAGTTGCATCCAAAACCAACAAAACCATTTTAGATAGTGATGGGAACGCCAACATATTTGTCTCACAAGGTTCTGATTTATATTAAAACCTTAAACTTGTCAAAGTTTCCAAGGAAATGAGTTATATCACTGTGACCATAGCACAAACATTATTGTGGGAGGAGAGTATCATTTTGCATAGTTTATTGTGCAGCTTTCAGCAGGTGTTTGCTCATGTAAGCCCCTTTCCCAGTTGTTGAACATTTCCTTTTGTTCTGTCTTACACACTTGGAAGTGCCTTCATAGCAACAATAGGTCACACTGGCCTCAACTACCATTTTGAATTATGTGAATGAGCCTCTGGTTCATGTTGTTGAGGAAGGCGGTATATAAATATTGTAAATAAATAAATAAATATATTGCTGATATTGTTACATGCCGACAAGTTATCTCCGACCTATGGTTGAACCTATGAATGAATAATCTCTAAAATGTCCTGTCTTGTGGCTTCCTTTAGGGCAGGGGTTCCCAACCTTTTTGTGCCAAAGGCCATAGTGGTTCCTCCCACCATAAACGCTGCCGTAAAACATGTCTGCAGCTGTCATAAATGCGTTTACACCAGCTGCAGGTGCATTTACGCCAGCATTTATGGTACGTGTGGGTGCATTTATGCATGCATGGGTGCATTTTACAGCTGTTGTAAATGCATCCGCTTCTGCTTCTGGTAGCGACGTGGGCGGCGGCAGTCCACATGAATTGGTGCCATGGGCTGGGTCTGGTCTGTGGGCCGTAGGTTGGCTGCCCCTGTTTTAGGGAGTCAATCCATGTTGTATTTTTAATTCCTCTTTTCCTGTTGCCCTAAACTTTTCTCAGCATTATTGGGTCTCTCCCCACCTAAGTTAATCTTGCTCTCTCGTGATGTGCTCAAAATGCGACTGCCTCGGTTTCATTGTACAGTGGAATCTTGGTTAACAAACAGTTCGGTTAACATAAAAATCGCATAACAAAAGGAAATCCATAGAAAATAGTGGCTCAGTTTACAGATTAATTGGTTTTCAATGCATTCCTATGGGAAATAGCATTCAATGCATTCCTATGGGAAATTCAGTTAAAGTAATTTTTGCTGTAAGAAACATCCCAGATAACGCATTAATTACATTAACTGAGGTTCCACTGTATTTGCCTTCAGAGGACATTCGGGCTTGCTTTGATTTAGGTTCTATTTCCTTGTGTTTCTGGCAGTTCAAGATATCTGCAAATGTTTCCGCCTGCATCATATTTCAAAAAGAATCAAATATCTTCTTAATTTTCTTCACTCTCCATCCCTATAACAAAGAAAGGCAAATTCCTCCTTTTGTTACAAACTTGCAATCTGTTTTCTTTGTGGTTTAATGTGGCTGGGACTAAGGCATTTTGCAGCCTGAGGCCAGAGATGAAAAAGCCTTTTTTTTTAAAAGCTACAGCTCCCAGAATAATCCAGACAACTTTGCCATTGAGAATTATAGTCCAGAAAAAACCCTCCAAATTTCTCTTAGATGGTGGCCCCATACTCCAGGCAGTCAGGCAGTTGAAATTTTCTGCAGAAAATGCAAAGGGAGAGCACCTATTCTGGCCTCTGGGAGGGACATGCAAACTTGTATCAGTTGGTTACCATAAAGCTCTGTCCTTCATCATAACTTGGACCTGTTCCCTACCTCCTAGTATCCACTATCTGAAATTTCAGGATTTTTTAAAAAAATGTATGCAGAGGATAATGGCCTAGTGCAGTGATGGCTAACCTTGGCACTTCAGGTGTTCTTGGACTTCAATTCCAAGAAGCCCTGATCAGCAGGAGTCCTGTTTTAGGCTTCTGGGAATTGAAGTCCAAGAACACCTGGAGTGCCAAGGTTAGCCACCATTGGCCTAGTGCAAAGTTTATGGTCATTAAGGAGAATTAATCAGAGTATTCACCAGTATTAAGGCCAAAAATGAAACCTGCTCTTTGTTAATTCAGGAAGTCCATTTAGGATAGTGTAGGATAATGAGGGATCAGTAAACTATCACGTAGTTTGCAGCTCCAGGTGCTGACATTGAGGATGGCTAGGAAGGTTGTAACTAGGCAGAGAGCCTTCTTGGTGGCTTACGTTATGAGCCCACCTATCTTTGGAGCTGCATTAGAGCTCCCTCTCTGAATGTATGTAAGAAGCAATTAAAAGCCAAATTAATTTCGTGTGTCCCACAGGGGATGGCTCCGAGATCATAGTGTGGGGGTCACTGCATGGCAAGCTGGGATCCACCTTAAACAAATTCATCCAATGACATTTTTCCTGCTTCAGGAAAAAAATGCATTCTCGGATACGAGTTGCAGTCCATGATGAAAGGCCAAATTGCATGGAGAGACATTTAAATACTTCCTCCCTGCGGTCACTTAGTTTTTAGTATTATCAATTGTGGGGCTTTATTTCCTGTTGGAGGAGACTTTTAAAAGTTATTGTTTTTCTTGCATGCTGCATCTATTCGGTAGATTATATTATACACCCTTTGGGGCTAGTTTCTTTCTTTTATGCAGTAATCTACCTAGGATAGAAATTTCCCCCCAGATATGTAGTATAAAAATGGATAGACAGACAGACAAAAACTGTAGATGTGACTTCCATTTATAGAGGCTGTGTCACACTAAGACTAAAGAGCAAACAAGCTGGTTTTTTTAAAATTGTTTTGAAACATAGTTTTTAATACTAGGTAAAGTTCACCCTTGCTCAAAAGCCAGTCATATCCAACTCTAGGGGGTGGTGCTCATCTCTGTTTACAGCCAAAGAGCCAGCGCTATCTGCATACATTTCCATGGTCATGTGGCAGACATAACTAGATGCCAGAGTGCACGGAATGCTGTTACCTTTCCTACTAAAGTGACACGTATCTATCTACTTGCAATTTCTTGCTTTCGAACTGCAAGGTTGGCAGGAGCTGAGACAGATGACAGAAGCTCACTCCATCATGCAACTCTTGGGTCTTGAACTACTGACCTGCTGATCTTCCGGCTGTCCAGCTCAGCATCTTAATTGTATTTTAGTTGGTGTTGTGTCCAAACGTTATATTGCTTTAATTCTTAAGACACCACTAAGTCTTTGCAGCAAAAGTGCACCCTTTCTCTAAGGCGCTAAATTCGTATTACTGTCAATGAAAGCTGATTGGCTCTAGCACAGGTTTCCCGCGTTTCAGTTATCCGGGCAAATGTCATACCTGTCAACCACGGCTCTGGACAATCCTGGACCTGCGCACAATGGTTCTGTGCAAGTCGCATTCTGCGCATGCATAGAAGGCTTTTACGCTTGCGTAGAAGGGTTCTACGCAAGCGTAAAAGGGTTCTACGCAAGTGTAAAAGCCTTCTACGCATGCGTAGAAGGTGACTTGTGCAGAAGGACTGTGCAGTACCTCCTTTCCCCCGCTGCCAAATTCCGGGGTTTAGGCAGCGCGGGGCGGGAAATGGCGCAAATCGGCGCCAAAAACCATGAAATCCTGGCCAATCCAGGAAGGTTGACAGGTATGAAATGTATCTCTGTAACTGCCGTTCTGTCTGTATATAAGTAGCCACCTTGTCCCCTTATTCCCCAGTCTGAACTGAGCTGTAAATCAATCACTGTTGGTTAACCCCAAACTTGCTGTCGCGTTGCATATTATTCTCAGACTCAACAGTTGGATTGCTTTTTGATAGTTTGAGAGCCTTCTTGGGTCCTTGCACTGGGAGGAAACCAGCAAAAAATGGGAATGAATGAATGAATCTCAGAGAAAGGAGGAAGTAAAACAGCGCAACAGTAGCAATCTAAACATAGTTCTCTAAAAGACAAGGGCTGGGGGTGGGGATACCTGGTCTCTCTACCTACATATTATTCCCCCTCCCTTAGATCAGATCATATGTTACATGGGCAACTATGCTTTATTCCAATATGGGGGAGCTGCAACTCAACTTAGTGTTAGGGCTAGTATTGTGTTTGGTATATGTTAAGAATGATATCATTTTTGTCCTTGATGCAGTTTTCCTCTATAGTCTATTTAGCCATAGAGCCGATCTGGAGTGTACTGTAGGAATTATTTCTGTTTAGGTCCAATGCACTGCTATGGCCTTCCCACCCACTCACTGCTGGCAGCCACCTGTATTTCTGCTTCGGCTAATAAACATGAAATGTCAGTGGAATCTCACAATCTCAGGGAGTGATTTGACATTGTTTGGCTGTGAGTCAAAAGTCACCTTTCAAAGCAAGACCAGTTTCTTCCAGATAGTAGACTTGTTCTCTGAGAAGGGCGACTGTAAACAGTTCCTTCTTGAAAAGCTTCCCAGTATGTGACAACCGGCACTGTCACTGTTAAAAAATATTCTAGTGTTTGGTTGTATAAATATTCTTCACTTCTTCCGCTTGGCATGTCAGTGGTGTTAGCATAGCTGTCAGTAAACGGTCACACATATGTGGCGTCAGTGGAATCTAATAAGTTCACAAGACCTTGTTTGATTATTACACTATAGTATTGTAGAGTTTGAGGTATTTGGCTTGGTTCAGCCAAAGGACTTAAATTCTTGATTTTTAGATTTCTTCTCCATTTCAGCCAAAGATTGATTTACCCCAAAGCTATGTCAAAAATGGCCTTTTCCATTTTTGATTTAGGGCGTTTTCAGGCTCCAAAACAATCTGCACTTAATTTCTGAGAGCTGGTGCTCAGGATATTTGTGTTAGGTTACTTAGGTAACCAAGCTATCATCATTGTAGGCACTGTTGTGGAGTAAAGGGTTAATCTTGGGACTGCCTTTTTTAGAATAGCAGATTTTAAAGGGCTTGATTAGGATGTTCAGATCCACTGTTCCTGTGTAATCTATTTTTATTCCTACAGTTTTAATTGTTTGTATATTTTAATGGGATTTTTGGGGGAGGTGAAAATTTGTTTTATTTCATTTTAGTGATGTGTGATTGAGTTTGTTTATACTTGATTTTGTTATAATTTGTGCTGATTGTAAGCTAGCTAAAGCACTACCTGCTACGGAAATGTGAAGCTGAAATACCCTGTAATAATAATACATTGCTGCCATAAGAAATATTCAACAGCATTGCCTGAGCAGAAAACAGAATCTTTTAAAAAAAAGTTTAAAATAGAACACAAAGCTGCTCATGAGAATTGACAATAGCAAGGAAATTATAATGTTTCTGGCCATCAGTTGATGGCCATATTCTCACTAATGTAGAAATATTGCATTTTTCAGTAACAAAAACTGAGACTAAGGATACTGGGAAGATGAAAGCTCACATTTGGCATATTTGAAGTGAAATAACAACAAGGATACCCTAATGTGTTAAAACGGACCCTTCAATTACAACACTCGTTGGACTCCATTAAATAATTACTTCTCAAGTTATTAGATCAGTAGCATCCCAATTCATGAATCCAAGGTCTTCTTCCATGTCTAGGCCAGAAGTGAAACCTTTTGTTGGGTTCATTCTGGAGTTCCCTTCGCCTGACCCAGCAAGAGAAAGATTAGCCGGCAACACAAGGTTGCCATTACCAGGGTACACCTGATTGTGGTTCCAAAACTTCACAATCTTCGAGGAGGCTCTTTCTTCGTACCCCGTGAATCCAAGGTACAAGTCTGTGTTGTGTCATAGAACCACATTTTTATGAAGTCACAAAGATGGAGCTGGCAAGGACTGTCAGGGACTTCAGAACTGCTTCTGGTCCACCTGATGGTGTGGGAACCAAACCTCTCTCTCTCTGTGTGTGTAGGTTCTGGTTCTTCTTCTCTCCCAGCCAAGGCGAGGAGGAAGAAGAGGAAGAAGAAGAAGAAGAATAGGAAGTTGGCGCGCGGGCAGCTGCTGGCTCAGCCTCACCCTACTCAGCCTCACCCTACTCACCGCAACCAGCACCACTGCTCAAAGCCTGGCCATACCTTAAAGGGAAAGCCACCTTGGCATTTTCTGCTTTCGGAGTGGAACAAAGCCCACTGGCCGCAACACCAAGTGCCTGAGTGGGGTGAGGGGAGGAGGGGGCATGGCCAGGGTGGGGGACATGGCCAGGCAAGTCCGCTATGGTTCGCTAGAACTGGTCCAAACCGGCAGGTGCCCATCACTAGTTCTGGGTAAATGGGCCTAGCCATCTGTATGAAACCTGAATGGATGGGTGTTATGGTGACCCAGAGGAAAGGTGAAAAGATATTTGTGTGGTTGGACAAGAAGGAAAATGCTCCCAGAAGTTGCAGCAATCAGCAACAGGACTACTTTGCCCTTCCTAACTTATAAAATCAGCAAGAGGAGACCTGGCTGAGTGGGTTAGGGGAATAGTAACTGTCTCTTGGAAGCAAAGCAGGTACATGAAAGCCGAAAGGAGGTATTTCCTTTCACTGTTTCTTTAGGTCAATAGCTCTGAGTCTCAAACAACAACCTTGAGTTTGCAACAAGAAGGCTCACAAATTGTGGTGCTAGTGTTCCATTTACTGTCATCTTCAGACTCGAGTCCAAGACAGACATTGGTGAGCTACCATGTGACAAGAGGCATTGCTATTATTTCCTCAGTTTCCTCTCTAAGCAAAGGGGAGAAAATGGCCGTGCAACATTGACCACAGCTGACGGCAGGTAGCATGTAGCTTCTGGACAGGGCAGGTTTACATAAGAACATAAGAACAGCCTTGCTGGAACAGGCCACAGCCCACCCAGTCCAGTATTCTGTCTCACACAGTGGCTCACCATTTCCTTCAGGGTATTCCCAAGCAGATGCCTTCACCTGCTTAGGATTCCCTGGAAATGGCATTGAGAGATATCTTGCCTATCTCTCCAACCCGGAGGTTGTCCTTAGGTATCCATAATTATAGCCATTGATACCCTTGTCCTCCATGAACTTGTCTAATCCTTTCTTAAAGCTGTCAAGACTGACAGCTGTCACCACTTCTTCTGGCAGGGAGTTCCATAGACCAGTGATCCTCTGGGTGAAAAAGTACTTTCTCTTATTTGTTTGAGAACTAGTACCCAAAAGTTTCATGGAGTGCTCCCTAGTTCTAGTGTTATGCGATAGGGAAAACAGTTTTTCCTTATGTACTTTGTCCACACCGTGCATGATTTTATAAACTTCAATCAGGTCACCTCTTAGTCACCATCGTTCAAGAGTGAAAAGGCCCAACCGTTGCAGCCTCAGATGTAAGGAAGGTGTTCCAGTCCCCTAATCATTTTGGTTGCCCTCCTCTGCACTTTTCCCAGCTCCATAATATCCTTCTGGAAGTATGGCAACTTGTATAAATCCTAAGGGCCAAGCATTCTATCTTCACCTCAGTACTCTTCAGACATCTCTTTACAAATGAAAGGATGGTGCAGTCTTGGACATGTTGGTTATACCTCCATCTTTACTCCTTCACATTCAGACAATACATGTGGCGCTGACATTGTGGGACTACATCTGTTGATCATGCCATCCCCCATATTTCCCTTGTCCAGTAGCAATGAGCAGTGGTACTCAGATTAGTTGAAGGAAAATATGTGCAGGCTGAGTTGATATTTGTATACATCTTGTGCACGCACAGACCTCCTTCATGTCTATCCTGCCTGGCAGATCAACTAAGATGTGTCACTTATAAAAATAAAAATGAATGTAGATATTCAGTGGTTCTTTACTTCCAAACAATTGTGTTCTACTGTGCTATGTTCTATAATTCTTGTAAGCTACTCTGTCCTTTGTTATCTTTGAAGATAATTTTAAAAAGTAACTTTTTTTGGGATTGTAACTCCCAGTCTGCTCACATGCTGACAGGAGAATTCTCTGAGTCAGAATCTAAAAACAAACCTTAGATAATCAGAAACTATAATTATGTTGTTGGAAATTATATTTGCCATGTATGAATAAATTTTACAGTAGAGAAAATAAAGATAAGATAGATGGAAAAATATATATTTCTGATGAAAAATGGTAGGTGAAGAAATCTTATTAAAGAATCCATCTGTTTCTTATTCGTATCTGGAAAAAAAATCTCCATGTGTTTTTATTTTAAATTTGTATGTATGTTTTTATCCTCGCGTCAACTATTAGGTAAATAGAGGCATTGAGAATCCATTTTCCAGTGAAGTTTGGTTAGGAATATTTGTATACATTGCGTGGGAGATAATTTGACAGCTAATTGGATCTTTGTAAAGAGTCAACTCCCTGCAGAACTTTTAATTCAAAATACCTGCTGCTTGTGTACTGTTCTTTGCCATACGCCAGTATTTGTTTTGGATATGAAGTTACATTACCCTTCAAAGAGCATTTTTGACATGCTATGCCACAGCTTTGCCTAATGCAAAACAGTGTCGCATAATGGGCTCCACCATAACAAACACAAGTGGAACAAGGACTTAACATTAAACCAAAACCAAATGTGTTTTTTTCTTATCTTCTGTATCCTGTTTCTGAATGAACTAGGTTCTGTGTGGACATCATATTAAGGCACTCACTGTGAGGTTTCAGACATGTGGCATAGGGATAAAAGTATATTCATACCATATAGTATGTTAGAAGTGTTGTGTCAAAAAAAAACCTGCCACCACTATCTTTTTAAGAATAATGGTAGCCCGGTTTTAGGCTTGGGTTGTGGTGGCTCAGTGGTTAAGAAGCTCACCTTGTTAACTGGAAGGCTGGCAAGTCCACAGTTCGAAACCCAGGTACTGCATGATGGATTGAGCACCCGTCTCTGTCCCAGCTCTTGGGGACATGAAAGGAGCCTCATTTGGGCATTTGCTGAATGGAGTTGCTTCTGCAAAAACCCTTTCAACCCCAGAATAATTTCTGATAAGAAATTATCATTATTATCTCTTTTGTTTCTCACTATAGTCCCCAGGTTCACCAATAAGAAATTTAGGAAAGCAGGCAAGAAATTAAGGAACACACTACTTCAGAACATATGCAGAGCCCAGAGACCTGCAGAAATCTACTTCATTTTGTCACCAAGCTTTCCAGATTTATGCAGCCTAATTTAGGTGAATTGGGTGAAGATGCTTTTTATTGCCACTATGCTACATCATTGATGTACAGTAGATTCTTGCCTATCTACTTCTCCATCAAATCATCCAGAGATCTCCCAGTAGATTCTGACCTACCTATCCATTCTCTAGTCTAGAAGCCTCAAAGCTTCTCCTTAAAAGCTCTATCTGTAACTATGGATGGGGTGTCTACAGCCCTTTTGAACTACCTGTGGCTGTATTTGCTAGATACCTCCCATGGTGGTCTTTACTGGGAGGAGATATGGAAACGCTGTTCATCCGTTTGTCAGTTCCCAGAATCACCATGGGCACTGTCAGCTGTAGTGAAGTTGGCTGTTAGATTTCAGGAACTGTAATAAAAGGAAAAAGAAGCAACATTTCTTGTTTTTGACAGAGAGCCATTTAATCTCATGGTGTACTGTTCTGTCACAGAAGGAGTTCCTTCAGCCCCCAAGAACAGTATCCACAGTTTACACAGGTATTATTCTTTAAACCTATGTGCTGCCCTGGTAAGTTTATATTTTGCATGATGACATAACATGAACATGAGTTTCCTTTGGGGCATAAGAAGCAGCACACATGGATCTAATTAAGGACATGTGGATATAATAGATGCTTTGTTTGGGTCTCTGGTGCTGATATCTGCCTCTCATCAAAGACCAATATTAGTGGTGCAGAACTGGAATGTCTAAGGGCACTTTTGTAACACCAACCTTGAGGCTGTTCCAGGGCAGATTTCATGTTCTCTGTGAACCCAATAGCATAGTGGTGGTAGAGAGGTCCAGATGATTGCTTCACTTTGGTTTAATCAGTCAGATTTCTCATTCTGTTGCCATCATTCCTAGTTAAAGGAAGCAGGGACAATAGACTTCCATACTGGTTATATTAAAATTGCTTGAGTTGAATATCAGTATTTGTGCTATACTCCTGGACTTTTTTTTTGAAAGAAGAAACTGCATGCTTCACATACTGAAGGCAACACAATAGTTTTTTTTACTGCTGATTCTGTTTAGTATGCAGATGTTTTTAATTCAAAATTTATTATTAGTGTGTGTGATCCTACATACTATCAAAGACACACAACTTGGAAGTCCTTCCTTCCTTCCTAATGTGATACTCAAGGTAATGATAATAAACTATAGATTAAAAAAGCTATTGAAAACAATAAAAAACTACAAACATTATTGTACTCTCTTCCTTCTTTCTGAAAAATATCTAATGGCTGAGGTACCATTTCAGTCTATCAGATAGTTATAAGAAAGGTCATGGGTTCTAGTGTTTGGCTGCACAACTCATTTGGAGCAGACTGATGCAGATTAAATAGAGTTGCTTAAGGCTAAATAGAAATCTAGTACGCCATGTTGTGCAATTTTTGCATCTAAGTGTCATATGTATTGCAATCGACCCTATTTGGTTCATCTCCTTTAAAGAATGTAAAGAAATGGAATAAAATCCTCCTCCTGCTTTTAGGAGGAAACCTTCAATTTTTTAAAAAAATCTAAAAGGTGCAGTGCATCAGCGTTGCCCTAAGTCAGTGATGGTGAATCTTGGCACTCCAGCTGTTCTTGAACTTCAATTCCCAGCAGCCCTGATCACCAGGAGTGCTGACTTGGGCTTCTGGTAATTGAACTCCAAGAACACCTGGAGTGTCAAGGATCGTCATCATGGCCCTAACTGAAGAAAATCCAAAACAGAGTGATTCCATCTACACCTAAAAATGAATAGTTCCTACCAGTATTCAGAAAGGTGTGGGTAGGGATGCTCTGGAGGCAGACTCGTTCACTCTAGCAAATAGTTATCATTAGCAAAAGGAGTGAACCAGCCCATCTCATAGTGGACTGGACAGTTGTCTAAATGCCTGTTTAGTTACTCTATTAGTTCACTGATCCGATATCTAATAAAGTGAGTTCTAAAAAATTGATATATAACTGGGGATTGGTAGTGTTCTTCAGCTATCCACTAGCTTACTTGGTTACTTGATACTTCACACATCTAGTTTGACGTGGCTGATTGAAGCATCGTCTCCCACAAGATTTTAGCAGCCTCATGCCATCAGGCTAGCAAAATTTGAAATACTGTTCTGAAACCACTGCTTTTTATTTGATTTCTGTATGGTGACATTTTCTTACTGATGTTTTCATGTGAAAATATTCTTCTGGGGCACGATAATGGCCAGAAAGCTTAGATTGTGCCTCATGGAAGATGTAATATTGCAGAGAAGATAACAATCCCCAAAGAAGTGAGAGTTGGTACCTATGCCTCCCATTTTGTGGTATATTTTGCCATTGTACTAACAAAAGTAATAAAGTGAAAACTGCAGAACAAACCAAAATATTTAACTTTGATTGAAGACAGTGGAACATGTCTGAGTAGAAACATTTTTGTTCCATGAAATTACTTCATTTGGAATTTCCTGTGGGATAGCAATGTTTTATTTTTGCGTAGCTTTCCTATTCAGGGAGAGTTAAAATGCCAGTATGGTAAAGCTATTACATTTTTGTATGTAGGCTTAGATTTGGAATCCATTAGAAATCCAGAGACTGTTCTAGGGAGAAAAAGCTCTTCAGGCAATATCAGTCTTAGGAAATTTCATCCCATAATTTCATGCATAGACCAGATGTCACTATTTTAATGATTAAATTCAGTAATGGCCACAACTGACAGGGATTAGTTTAAAAGGGCTTCAATTTGATGGAGAAAATAAGAGTTTTAAATTTTTGTATTATACTATATATAGACTGGGAATGTGTGCTCTGTCTGTATTTTTTTTCTATAAGGACAATTGTGTTATTGTTTCTTTGAGTCTCTACATACTATGAAGCATGAGAAAGACCTTTCTTTCTTGTACTTGTTCATCACCTCCACTGTGCAAAAAATATTTACTGTATTTTCTGGTGTATAAGACTACTTTTTAACCCCAAAAAATCTGTGCCAAAGTCGGGGGTCGTCTTATAGGACAGGTACTTAACTGCAGCTTGTTTCCCCTTGCTTCATATGTCCGGCGCATATGGTGGGGGGTGCCGCGGCCGAGTCCTTGCTCTGTGCGGAGAGTATGAAGCAAGGGGAAGCAAGCTGCACACATCTTCCTGTACCTCGAGGAGGAGAACGTGAGCGTGGATTGGCTCTCCACCAGAACCTGCCCATTCGACTCGGAGGGCTGCACGTCTTCGGGTTGAGTGTGGGTTAATTTTTATTTGGTGTGCATTGGAAGAAAGATAGTCTTATACAGCAAGTATATTCCAAACTCTATATTTTAACTGGAAAAGTTGGGGGTCGTCTTATACGCCCAGTCGTTTTATATGCCGGAAAATACGGTAATTCTAATCTCTGCACACAACCATGAGCCACCACCATTCTGTGAATAAGGACAGATGGCATCCATCTCCCCAGTGGGCACTCAACAAACCTGCTCTCTGCCCCACACCCAATGACTGACTGTGCCCAAAGAAATAAGGCAGGGCTAGGCTGCCAAGGACCTAGCAACTGAATCACAATCTATGTTGGCTTGTGTTAAATTATGAAGAGCTATGTCCTTCTGAATATCTGAGTTTAAAAAATCCACACCATTAGACAATGGTGTGCATTTTCTCTGGCAGTTGCAGACCTGGCAGCACCCGTGGCTGGAGTCTGCCATTTTGCTTTCTCAAAGTAGCAAAAAGTGATGTCATACCAGGCAGTGGGCATCGTGCAAAGCAGGAATGGTGGTAATGGTTCAGACTGCTGCCGCCACCACAAGCCTGGCAGGACTTGCCCGGGTAGAAGGAAGCTACCAATGGGCACTCGACTAATCTGTTCCCCAAAATTGGAGCAGCCCTGGTAAAAGGAAAGGATGAGTATGAAATTGTGATGGGAGTTCTGTCACCACAAGTGCTGTTTTTAGGACTTCAAATATCTTTTCTTGCAAACGTTTTAACCAGAGCTTGGGAAAAAAGTACTTTTTATGGACCACAAATCCCAGAAACCCCCAGCTATAATTTAATAAAATAAATTCTCAATGCTCTGCATTTTAACCATTCATTTTTCTCTACGAAGCACCAAAAACAAAGAACAATAAAAATATTGGCAAAGTTTCCTTCCTTCTTTTCTGTTTTAAACTGATTAGTTGCTGGCAGTCACATCCCCAAGCACTTGTGTGTATTCGATTCGAAATATGTGGATCTACACAAACTACCTTATAGCAGAGTTCATCTCTGTGCTGGTGTTGAAAAACTCCTACAGAGGACGGGGCAGATGGGGTGCCAATGGCCAGCATGTTGTCCGACCTATAAAGCTCTTATTCTTTTTGCCTGACCATCTGCTGGTGGAAAATGACCGTTATTACGCAACAGGAGTGTTGTTGAGTTTGGCCATGGTTGCATCTTTCCCCTTCTTCCCCATCTTGGACCAGGAGGGTGTGTGTCTGTGGGTCTGTGTGTGTGATTGTGGAGAGAAAAGAAACCCCATTGAGAATTTTTTTAGGAAGCAGAAGTAGTGGTGGTGGTGGTGGTGGGCATAGCTAAACTCTGAAAGCTTAAAACAACAACAAAAAACAAAAACAAAAAAAGGTTGACTGATGGGAAGAGCACAGAAAAGTCAATGAATAATTTTACTGTCCGGCTTGAGTTTCTTGGGAATGTGCCATGTAAAACAATAATATCTTGCAAATGAACAGGAAAGGGACAGAGGGAGGATGGTAAGGGGAGAGAAAGGATGGTGGCAACCAAGGTAGGTAGGGAGAAGAGAATAAATGTTTGAATCTTTGCATCTAATTCCTCATAGGTTTGGGATATTGCAAATAAAAAAATTCTACATATTTCTTTTATTTATTCATTTATTTATCATATGATAAACTTCAGTTGTCTAGATTAATGCTGATATATACAGTGAGCACAAATTGACCATCTCAAGTTCCTAACTAGAGTTTCACATCTAGATGTGAAAGCCATTGAACGGTTTCATCTGTGGCACTATGCAAATCCTCCAATGTGCCTCTAAATGCATGTAAGGGACACTTAAATATAATGTGGCCCATGGTTTGATCTTCTTCTCCACAGTCATACTGGGAAGAGGACTTCCATCCCCAAGATAACAGAATGACTCCACATCTACCACAGCCGGTTCAGCATCTACCACAGCCGGTTCAGCATCTACCACAGCCGGTTCAGCATCCTCCACTGCTGTATGGAAAGGGGAAATCCAGTTGGCCACTCTCATGGGTTCTTGACTATGAGGTGGTGGGGGATGGGGATAGATGTGGCCAGAGTTCCATCCAGGCATCTGAGATATTGGAACGGTTATTCTGTATGTCGATTGCAGCGTACCAAGCAGGGTGTTTAGATTTTAATCATTGGGCAAAGGGGTCTGTTATATTGGCATGGATTGAAAGAAGAGGGTTGTTTACTATTTTTATCTATAGGTTTCATAATGACAGTGATCTTCTTAGTGGTGGCGGTGGAATATGGCTCAAGACAGGGAGCTAGTGGATGTTTCTTTCACTAAACATTTGACAAGGAATTCAAGTTCAGAATAAAAAAATCAAATTTGATCTCTTTATGGCAGGAGTTCTCAGTCTTTTAAAGTGGGGGCCAGGTCATGCGCCCTCAGACAGCTTTGGGGGCTGGATGGCCATTTTGCCCTTCCTCCACCACATGGTACTTCCTGGTGTGGTGGAGGCGGTGGGGGCCCACATGAAATGGTGCCACGGGCCTCAGGTTGAAAATCCCTGTCTTATGGGAACTTTGACAAACAGCATTTGTGACCAGTATTGTTGGCTGCGTGTTTTTATATATAGACATATACATATGTTAAACTGATATTGCTCTTTTGAAACCATCAACCCCACATCTATATAAAACTACATTAGGCTGATTTGCGTAACATGGGGAACATTAACTTCAAAGGCAAAGGCAAAGCAATTACAGTTCTCTAAAAATAGACTGAACTCAGGCATAGGTGATTAGAGAGATGAGATTGCCAGTTTGTTCTAACAAGTAGGTCTCTTTCATGGCAGAAACAATGTACGGTATAAGGATCTGTTAGCAGCTCCAGACAATCTGGATTCTGGTGCAATTGGTGTGCATTTTCTTTCATTATTAGCTCCTTGTTTATGTATGGTCCTAGCAAAAACAATTAAACCGACGCTAAAGAAAGATAGAGGATAGGGGTGCCTGGTGTGTGGTGGTTGCAGAGAGAGTTAGACTCGACTATGTGACTGAACAACAAAAGAAAGAAAAGATGAACAAATGAGTCTTAAGTCAAATTGACCCTGAATTTTCTCTGGCAAAACCGACAACACAGAGTTCTGTTGCATTTTGGTCATTTTGTGAAAAGACTCCTTCAAAAGGCAATAGCATTGGGAACAGTTGGAAGAAATAGGAAGAGAGGAAGACTGGACATGAGATGGGCTGGCTGACTAAAGGAAGCCTCAGTCTTGAGCTACAACCCTTGAGCAAAGGCTGTTAATGACAAGAGCTTTTGGAGGCAAATTAATTCTTAGGGTCACTATAAATCAGAAGCCACTTGCGACATAATAATAGTAGCTGTGTTGCATCTGCTATTTTAGAGATAAACACAATTATAGTACTTGTATTTCGTATTAATATACCTTTTTCATTTATTTATATATTATTATTCATATTATTTATGTATATGTTAATATATTTTTTCTGACAACCATAAGAGAATGAAAGCGCGGGGCCAAAATGGCCGCTGCGCTCTTTGCAGGCCCCCCCCCACCCGGACTCAGACATCCAGGTGAGTTAGGGGGCGTGGCCACCCCTCTATAAAAGGGGTGGCCACGAGGCAGCCGAGCTGCCATTTTAGAAATAGCGACAGAGAGGAGAAGTTTTCTCCGTCGCTGTTTGTCAGTACTCTGCGGCTCTTTAGCCCTTGATCCTTCCCGGCTGGGAAGGGAGAATTAACAGAGCCTTAGCTTGCTTTGGTCTGTGTTTTTTGGCGCTACAAATTTGATCCCTGGAAAGGGATCCTGCTCCTTCTGGGAAGATATCCCTCCCAAACGGAAGGCCCCGGCGACGAAACCGCGGCCCAAGGGGAGGACTTTTGCGGGCCCTGCGCAGGACGGGGGGGGGGGGGGGGGGCAGCCTTCAGGTCGGAGGACCAGGGCTGCGCTCCCGCGGCAGGGGACTATCACAGCCTTGCCCATCGATACCGGTGGGGTGATTCAGGCTGGTACTTGGCCCTTGGATGACCAGCCTCCGGCCGGCCCCTCAGGGGCTCCGGCCCTCGGCCCGCAGTTCACTTGGCAGCCGGGCTCCGGCTCGATGGCTGGCCAGCTACAGGCCGGCCCCTCAGGGCCTTCGGCCCCCGGCCCACCGTTACCGGCCATGGGCCAGGGCACCGTGGGAGGGCCTGGTGTGGTCATACAACCCATTTCCCCTCTGGCCCCTCATGGGCTGGAGTTTTGGGCATGGCCCTATTCTGGCCCTGGCTCGCCAATTTGGGTTACCTTTCCAACTGCCTAGTGGGCCGTCCGGCCCACCCGGCCCGCCTTATGCTAGCCTCCTCCGGAGCGGGGGGGGGGGCACTTCTCCTTTTTCAACAGGGGCCCCTTCATCGACCCGGCTACCTTGCCGGCCACTATGCTTCAGCGGGTGGCCAACCGGGTCGAGCTGCGTGAGACGGTCCGGCCGGCTCAGCTGGTGTCTCGCAGCTCCCCGTTCTACCTGATGTACAGGCTGGGAGCAGTCGGGGGTGATCCCAGAGCTCGATTCCGGTCGCGAGCTCCAACGTCTGCCGCGGGCCGGAACCCCCGGTGGGGACGGCTCACGGGGGTGCACCTAGTGAGTATCAGGTTCAATTTAAGTGCACCAACACCACAGCCCACTTACGGTGGTGGGGTTTAGTGGCCCTGGCCTCGTCAAGTTGATGTGAGCAGGCATCACTTACCATCTTATCCCAGTATCCCATGGTGCTAAATGGTCCCTCGTTAAGGGCGGGGGTGTCCACCCCCGGGGCAGTGCCGAGCATCGCAGGGGCTGTCCGGGTCCTGCTGCGTATGCCCTTTATACAGAGCGTGCCGTCGATGGCTTTGCCGACGGCTGGTTATTCCTTGCCCCTGGGTGATCATTTGCCGCAGGTCACGAGGGATAAGGTCTGGAGGGGGATATGTGGATATTCTCCCTATTGAACTGTGAGCCCACTGAGGAGGAGAGAGAGGGACAGGACGACAGAGACAAAGAGCTGTCCCGTCATCGTAAGCCACCGCGCATCTGGGGCCAACTGGTTGTCGGCATACCTTGTATTTATGGTGGTATGCCGCAGGGCCCGGCGTGATTGGGCCATCCCGATGGTTCCATCCATTGCTAATATTTACAGGGCGATGGTTGATTGATGGGCCCATCGCAGTTGGCTTACGATGAGGAATGTGGATGAGGGTGGCCCTACACCCTGAGAGGAGGTGGGATGAGCCCTGTCAGCAATTGTGCTCGTGTACATGACCCCCACGTGACTGGCACCTGGTGATAGCTACCATGGTGGTCATGCTGTGCAGCGGGCTGCTCAGACACAGGCTCCACGCTAACTGGTCGGGCAGGGGGTTCCAGCCCGCCTGCTGTGTTCGACCTGCTCAGCTGGCGACGTGTGTACTAAACGCCAGTGTCGTTACCAACTTGGGTGTCCCCTTTTGCGCTGGCCCCTACGCCGCCTCCGCGTGCCCGCGGGTTGGTGGGTTACGGGGCAGAGGTAGGGGTGCACAGGGGGTGATCAGAACTCCGTCTGAAGGAACTAGCCTTGTCAAAGCCCCCCCTCCCCAATTAGTGTACTCAGGCTGGAGCGGTGGCACTCAGCTCATCCAAGAAGGGATGATGCGGGGTACCTGCTGGAGGGTTTTCAATGGGGCTTTTGTATTCCATTCGGGGGCGTTAGGGGTCCCAGAATGCTACTACTCTAGTTCCCTTGAAAGGTAATGAAGAGGTGGCTCCACTGTGCACAGCTACGGGAGTTGAGGCTATGAGAGTAGCGGGTCCCTTCTTGGAACCATCTTTCCTAAGTTGAAAGTCTCCCCTATGAGACTAGTACCGGGGTAGAACCAGGGTGAATGTCATTTAATCCTCCATTTAGCTTACCCTGTGGGTTATCCGGTCAGGGATGCCATTCCTGATGACCTTGTTCAGTCAGGTACTCGTAGTTGGTTCAGCCCCTATGGGTGGCACGCTCATGCAGTCCCGGTGCTTTCCTGGCACAGTGTGATATGCACTTGGCTTTCCGATTACTGCCAGTGCACCCAATGGATTTAGAGCTATTGGGTTTTTAGGTTCCAAGGGGAATTTTACTTAGATAAGGCCAACCCCTTCTGACTGAGTTAATTCATGTTCAGCATTCGAACGATTCGGGACTTTCATTCAGTGGGCCTTTGCTCGCAGGTCGGGGTCTCGGTCTCTAGCCCATTACCTCGATGACTTTGGTTCGGGGGTGAACGGGGCTCGGACACGTGCACGCGTCTCCTCACTACATTTCAGACACTCAGGTGGGAACTGGGTGTCCCCTTGGCGCCTGAAAAGACCGAGGGCCCAGCTACTAAGCTCGCATTTCTAAATCGACTCTGTTGCACGGGCATCCGGGTTAACCATGAATAAGGTGGCTCGGATCTCCGCGGCGATTTTGGCATTGATTGCCAAACATAAAGTGTTCCCTTGTGAGCTGCAGTTACTTCATGGCCACCTTAATTTTGCCTGCAGGGTGGTTCCACCTGGCAGAGCATTGGCCAGGCGCCTGTGTGACGCCATGGCTGGCCTGTTAAAACATCAACACAGGGTCCGGCTGATCAGGGGCATACGGGTGGACTTTCAGGTCTGGCTCAAATTACTTCTGGGTTTTAACGGGGTCTCTTCCTGGAGATCAGACCTTATGGTCTGCCCTAGATTTCAAGTACGGTCGGATGCCTCCGGCTCCCTGACTTATGGGGGTTTACTCTGAGGGTAGGTGGACTTACGGCCAATGGCAGCACGCATGGCTTGGCACGGATCGCCTCCGCGATCTTACCTTCCTTGAGTTTCTTCCCAATTTGGGGAGCACTGATGCTATGGGGCGATGAGTGGGCCTACTCTGTGGTCCATTTTTGGTGTGATAATGCGGCAGTGGTGCACATTGTCAACACCCAGACATGCAAATCCCCCAGGGTCATGACATTAGTTTGTCTATCCTTTTTGAGAAGCCTACGCCTAAATGTGCTGTTCTGGGCCAGACATGTTCCAGGTATTAATAACGACATTGCTGCTGCTTTATCCCGCCTGCAGATCCCCCGGTTCCGTGCCTTACTCCGGAAGCAGATGAATTCCACTCGCCACTCCCGGCCGATATTTGGACATTTGGCGAGGAGAGGTGAACCGGGCATGTCATTGGCACCTCGCACGCGTAAGTCGTATAACCATGCGTTCATGCTATTTAGAATTTTTCACGAGTAACTACAGTTACCTCAAGTGTGGTCAATATCTGTGGACCAGATTCTGCAATGCATGTTTATCTTCGCAGTCAGGGTTTGCCCCCCCCCCCCCGTACTCTAGCCTTCAGACTTTCGGCACCGGCATTTATGGCCAACATTGGGGGGTTCACTGACTGCGTGAGTTACTTCTGCATGCGTCGTGTTTTGGAGGGGTGGACACGGGAACATGTCCGCCACCCGGACACGCGTCACCCCAGTTCCCAGAGTTTCTGACCCACCTTGCACGAGGCTTGCATTACTTATGTTCGGATAGGTGTGAAGTGGCTCTTGGTCACACAGCTACCACGGTAGCCTTTTTGGAGTGCTCCGCATCAGTGAGTGGGTGCCAGAGTTGGTACCATCTGTGTAAGGCGGATGTGTCTCGTAGGGCACTGGAACTCGACGATGTCTCTGTCACACATGAGTGGGCTCAAGTGGGGATACGGTCCTCACAGGTTGTTCAGCACGGCGTAGGCAGTGGAGTCAGACTGCTACGAAGTTTTATTGGAGACATCTGTCCGGTTGGTGCCCTACATGAATTTTCAACAGTGCCTGCTGTGCGCCCCAGCCTGTTTTTCTGCCACCAGGATAGGTCTACCCTTACCGAAGTAATGTTACTGAGGGTGACCGGTGCCGCGTTTCGTGGTGTGGGGGCCCGTTTTGGCACCCATTTATTTAGGATAGGTGTCGCGTTGATCGCGGCTACGTTTGGGGTACTCGGAGGCGGACCTGCGTGTACGCGCAATTTCTTATATGTACGTTCCCTCACTGTATGAGTACCTAGTTATGTCCTTAACCTCTTCTCCTCTTTTACAGATCCTGTGTGTCTCTACACACCGGTGGCAGTGGGGCTGGTGGGCCGCAGCTATGTACACTGGGCAGCAGTATATGCTGCGGCGACAGAGAGTGGACCCCAACTTGGGCTGTGTGCATCTGCACGTACGCGATGGTATGGTATGCGCGGCACAAGGGGGCGGGAACTGTGGCCATTCCTGATGTCCGTCGGGGATGCTGGACTGCCCGATGTTCTTAATAGGCACCTCGGCGGCAACGATCTTATACGGATCACTGCTGTTACTAAACTGTCGAGGGGCTGTGACCTGGCGTTTTATATCACGTATGGCTTACACACGGTCGCTATGGTCTAACATCGTGCCGAGACACCAATTTAGGGGAGACGTGGATCTCCGTGGTTCGGACTGTTCCGGCAGTCAGTGGACAGGGCTGTTGCTCGGTCCCTTGCTGAGCATGGCTTGGGAACAGCCATTCGACACCCGGGGATAGGCTTGCAGGATTTTGACCTATAGGCAGGAGATGGGGTCCACCTGTCGGCCAGAGGTATGAACCTCTTTCTGGAGGATGTGCAAGCAGGCCTGGTGACCGAGCTGACGGTCTGGGGGTGTGTGAGTCATCATGGACGCCTCCCCGTGTGGCGGGTAGCACTGGTAAGGCAAATATTTATGACCCATAGGTATCCGGCAGGTTCGCAATTGACTGGCAGTTAGACAGGTACAGGTGTAATAACGTTGACCGGTCAACGACGAACCAGGCAAGGGGTGATGGCAGGAGCTTTTCAGCATGAATCACCCCGTGATTTGAAGGATACACGTCAGAGGGTGGGGTCAGTATATAGTTTATTGACTCCGGTCAACAATTTGTTTGTGTCAACAAACAAATTGATACAAATCGATACATTGTAGCCAATTGCCATTGGCAATTTTGGGAGGAACCTTACCAGTGTTACTGCGGCCTGCTTGCCTTAAGAATTATAATTGGATGAATATCAATTGAAAGTTATAATTCGGACTAGGGCATTATTCAATAAAAGTGGCCCAATGCCTTTATCCATATACCGGTGTCTGAGTCTTTCTTTGGGGGGTGCGCCTGCAAAGTGATGAGTCCCAGCTCACACCACAATTTTCTGTGTGTTTTAGAAGATTTAGATATAAATGTGACAAATAAATGGAAAGCTTAAATATCTCCAGTTAGTCCAATAGGTTGAATAAGAATAAACATGAGGATGTTTATATGAACTGAAAATGAACTTTGAACCTTCTGAAGTTGAGCCAGCATGATTAGCAACTAGTCCAGCATTAGTGGAAGCCAACAACAGACCTTCACATTGATTCTTCATAGAGATAAACAAGTTGGTCCATCTATATGTATTCTCTCTCTCTTTCTCTTTCTTTCCCTTCCTCCCTCTCTCCCTCCCCTGCTCTCATTCTTTCTAGGGGAGGATGATTTCCAAAATGTTAAGTATAAAATTATCACACTGGGTGTTGAAAATATACCAGCTGTAGTCAGCTGTCTGGTGGGCATGCCAATACATTTGAAGCATTCATTTGCAGAAGATCCTCACCGTCTTGTAGCTCTCTCAGTTTTCCTTCTCTCCCTACTCATCTTCTCCTCACCTAAGCAATTTTATTTCTCAAGTTAAATGCTAACATTTTGTTAGGAAAATATTTTATGTAAAGCTGGATTTTGACATGAATATATGTGCTGTTTTTATAGATAAACTAGCAAAGGTTGCCCGGCATTGCTGGGCTGTTTTAAATGGTGTTTGAAAGTTTTTTTTTGTTGTTAATATTTGTAAAGATGAGGTTAGTGTATAATTATAATTTTAAAAAAAATATTTATACAATTTTTTTTGATGGCCTGTTATAAACTGTGATGAGTGTTCTTTGGTGTTTTGGTTTTGTGGATGAAAAAAAGAATAAAGAATGATATACTTTTTTGAAAAACTCTTGGGGCCTTTTGTGTGGGGCTATTGTGTCTTTTTGATTTTTTTTATTATTGTGGGCAGCAAGTGCTGCTGGTAGGGGTTATCTTGTATTTTGACTGTTTTTTCCTCTCCTGGCCTCTGGGTGGAGCTTCTTGCAGTAAGTAGTCTCTTTCTTTATTCATTTCTTTTCCAGTCGTTGTGGTGTGAGGTCGTGTGGTGGTGAGTTAGCTGTTTTTCTTTATTTGGGGTGGTGGTGGTGGTTGGATTTTGTGGTGGTTGGCTGGGTGCTGGGTGTGTTTGGAAATGTTTGTTGTTGTTTACTTTTTGGTGTTATTTTTGTTTGTTTTTGTGTATTTTTTTAATGTTTTTGATTGTTTGTTTTTGTGTTTTTTGGTGTCCTACGGGGGGGATCCCCTCTCTGCCATCTCCCCTGGCTCTAGAAGGCTTGGTGGGACAGGCTCCTTTCCCCCCAAACCTTCCAGAGTCATGGGACCCAGGAGAGGGGATCGAATCCATGCCACCTTCTGATATTAAAAGGGAAATCTCAATTGTGGTTTCCCCTTTAATATCAGTGGGGGGGGGGGGTTTGTAATCCCCCTATCCGCTGGCTTCCTTGGGTTTGGGAGGGTTGGGTTGAGAAAAGGGGTTTGTCTCCCCAACCGTTCCGCACCAAGGAGAGCCATCGTAGAGGGGGATTCCCCCCCAACCTCCATTTTTAAAGAGAAGTAACCGCTTGGGGCGTGTGTGGGGGGGAGGGGAATTCCCTCTCTGCCGGGTCCCCTGGGGTCAGGAGGGTTGGGGAGACAGGCTCCTTTGGTCCCCCCAACCCTCTCAACCCCAGGGGAGCCATCGAGAGGGGGATTCCCCCCTCAACCTCCGTTTTTAAAGAGAAGTAACTGCTTGGTTTCTTCTCTTTAAAAAGGGGCATGTGTGTGTGTGTGTGGGGAATCCCCTCTCTGCCGGGTCCCCTTGGGGTCAGGAGGGTTGGGGAGACAGGCTCCTTTGGTCCCCCCAACCCTCTCAACCCCAGGGGAGCCAGTAGAGAGGGGGAGCACAACACCCCCCCCCACACACACCCAGTGATATTAAAGGGGAAACTCCGATTAGGAGCTTCAGGCGCCGTTGGGGAGGGGGGCTTTGGTTCCCGCGGCTTGGCGGACTTGCTCTCCCGGTGTTTTTGTTTTTGCTTTATTTTTCGGGTGCCGGCTTCCTCAGCGTTCTGTGCGCTCATGGCGCGCAGGACGCTGGGTCTTGTAGTTATGGGTTGGTGCTTTGTGTTTGTGCTGCGTTTTTTTAAAATGCTTTTCTTTTGATTGGCTGCGGCGCGTTTCCGAATGCTGCGCCGTGCGAGAGCCTCTCAGCCTGATTGGCTCCTGTGCGGTGCGGCGCAAGGAATGTTGGGAAGTGAAGTTGTTTCCCTTTCTTCGCGTTTGTGGGGCTGTTGCCCCACTGCCGGTTTTCTCAATCCTTCGTTGACCTGCGGACCCAGATCGGCTGTGTGCACGAAGGGTGAGTGCAGGCAAGTAGGGCGAGGCATAGCAACCTATAGCCAGTTCCAACGGTTAACCCTTGGATTTATAGGTTAAGATGTTGGTGAATTTACATCAGTTTCCTTTCAGGTATTTGTTTGAAGACATTTTTTCACCATTTAAGGATTTCCCACCATCACTGTCACTACAGCTGCATACTATAATGGCTGGGAGTTGTAGTTCTAAAGAGTTACTTTTCAAAATCTGCCAATTAGGGTTGGTTCCAAGTTAAAAGAGATATTACTTTCTTACGGTTGCCTGAGGGAACTGACAGTTTCACTTGGTAGTATTGCTTCATGCATTGGCAGAACAACATGCTGTGTGAAAGTGGAGAGATACGGAATCTAGCTCATTTGCTGGTCTGCTGATTACTGGAAACATACTGTATATCAATGAGGATTTAAGTTTGGTCAAAGACAAAGCCCAGAAGGTGGCTTCATTTTGGCAGTTTAAAGTCTGATCTGGGCATGAAAGAAGAAGATGCATCGCCAGGCATTTTTGTTTAGCCACCATTCAAATTTCTCACCATGCCCCACCGGAAGCAGACGTAAAACATGCATGCACATTTTACTTTAGCTTCCAGGATCAGTGAGGGCGGCATGGGCCAGATTAATTGGCACTGCAGGCCATAGTTTAGGTATCCCTGCTTTAGAGGTTGCAGTGTTTACTGCTGAGTGTGACTTGATCCTAAATTGCTATATCTAGCTTCACAGTTTTTTACTTTGGAAAAGTTGTGTTTGGGGATTATTGCAAGCAATAACGAAGAACTATCTAAGAAGATCAAGTCACATCCAATGCTTTTAGCAGCATAGCATTTCAATATAAACCTCAATTACAGTGACATAATCTTCAAGAATGAAATCTGCCTTATCTCTCATGGAACTCTTGACCATACAGGTAAATCTTTGTAATTGTCAGTAGAAATAAAAACAAGAAGCACAATAAAAACAAGCACAAACAGTCTCACATCCTATCATTTTTAGCCATATGAATCCTTCTGTTCACACAGTTACCGTGAGAGGATCCAACTCTCTTCTCTATTACAGGCATTTCTATTTCCTTTACAATTTTTTTCTCCAGCACCTCATTTTCTGAAACAGTTCAGTCTAGTCCCCAGTATGTCATTTCCTAGTATTAACCATATATATGTAATCAGTTGAGTGAAGCTGTTTCTGTTCCAATAATTAGTAAAAGGAGTCCAGTTTTCTCCCCTGAAATGTTCAAACTGAATTCATCTGTCTAATGCATACTAAGTACAGTAATACCTCATACAAAGTCTGCTTTGTACAACATCGAATTCATACAACACCGCCTAATTCCTTGAAAAAAGTTGCCTCATACAAAGTCGCTGCGACTTTGTATGAGGCATTGGGGTTTTTCCCAGGTTGCATTGTGCCTGGGCAGTATAAAAGTCAGGACGCATGCGTGCATTGCTCTTGTGGGTTTTGCATGAGGCGAAGAGTGTTTAGGAGTGGTTTTGAGCATGATTTTAATTGTTTGGTATTTGCTGCTGTTTGGATGATTAACACTGTGCTGCATGATGTGACATGTTGGCATCCATTTTGTCCTTGTTTCCATCCAGTAATTGTTTACAGTAGCTTGTACAAAACGGATGATTGGCTGCATGGCTGCAGATTAACACTGTGCTGCATGATGGGACATGTTAACTTTTAAGCCTGCACTTCATAAAGTTTTCAAAAGTTAAAAACTTGTTGTATGGTTTGTCCCCTAAATTCAGGGTTGTTTGACATGTTTTTGTAATGTATTTAGCCTTTAGACAATGATTTCTTAAAGTTCTGTCAGTTTCCTATCTGTTTCCTTGACTTTGCACTGAAGTCTGTGTTGTTACAGTACAATGTATCTCTATGGAAATGACGTTGTATGAGGCATCGCGGCAAGGATTTGGACATTGTATGAGGCATCGCGGCTAGGATTTTGCATGCCTCATACAAAGTCCAAATCCGTATAAAGTCCAAACTTGTGGAACCAAGTTTGGACGTTGTATGAGGTATCACTGTAGCTATATTCTTAAGCATACTTATCCTTGTACTCTTTTCCTGTTGGGCAATCGATAACCTTAAAGGTGACTGTCAGATGTTTGCTATCATAATTTGTCCTATGATCAGCATATACATCACTATGTCTGATTGTACATCCTGCTATGGTAATGGAGTAGACCATACAGCGAGTGACTCAACACCGAGTGTTGGGCAGCGGTAAATAACCTGACTCCCTAAAGGGGTCAGTGGCTATGAGTGGATGAGCCCTTTTAGGTGGGGTGATAGTCCCCCTCAGTGGAGGAAATGCCACTGGAAACCATCATATTTGGCCCAATGGCAAAATGAGTGCAGGAGGAACCATTCTGATTCCCAATGGTCATGGAGGCGGAAGAAGCCATGCCAGATGGACTGGCTGTGAAGGTACACCTTGTTAATATCCTCAAGGCTGTGGCAGTCCATTGCAGTCCCGGTGTCAAATCCTGCATGTCTCATTTCATAAGTGCTGCAGGAGATGGCTCCGTGATCATAGTGTGTGGGCCATTTCATGGCAAGCTGGGATCCACCTTAAATAAATTCATGCCAATGGCATTTTTCCTATTTGTCATTCATTTTTTCATCCATCAACTGTGCAAATGATTTTCAGGAATGAGTAGCAGCCAACGACAACAACTTTACTACAATTGGATAATTTCTAGTTACCTGGTTTACAATTGTATAAATATTGCAATAGTAATTCTTTTACATTGTACAGCACTAGTCATTGTTTGAAAATACATATCTAAATCTTACCCTTGTTTGGTTACCAACAATATTGAACATATGGAAGATGAAGGGTTATCAGTATGAGTAAATTGGAATTCTGGAATCTAGTCTGCATAGAATGCAACTTGAAATCTTTGCTCTTAAAAGATTTAAGGGATCGAGAGCACTGAGCCACAACAACAATCCCGCCAATGATTTTCTGCTGCTCTGGAAATTTTCAGTATGGTTTAGCTTGAATGAGAAGAAAACTAGCTGTAGAAGGTGCTCATTGGCTGGAGCCTATGACCTGACCAACACATTCCTCACCTCTACCCTGAAACAATTTAGCAATTAATTTCTAAGAGATTCATATGTTTTAGAAAATAAGATGGAGAAAGACTAAAATAATAAATTTACCTGCTTCTTAACAAAGTTTCTTTTTGGGAGCTAAAAAACAGAAGGAGACAGTTTTATTTACTACATACTTATTGGCCAGCATGATATTGAACTTCACATAAGATTCGTATTACTTACCATGACTAATTGTGGCTAATTGATGAGGTGCTGGAGTACATCTTGGACATGTGCTTGATCGTACACTCAATCAAATAACCAAGAAGTGCACCAGAACCTTGCCAATTAGCCACAGTTAGGTGGGGCAAGTTGAACAAACCTTACAAAACATCAATGGGATTCCATTCAGTTATTTTTTTTAAAAAAAATATTTTTAAATTTAATCTGTATGTAACTGACATTAGGCAAGTGATCTAGTTGTGGACCCAGTAACCATGTTACAAGAGTAGCAAAGTGATAGGGGATTGCTCACCCTACTGATCTGTGTCAGAATTTCACATCTGTACAGTAATTGTAACCAGGATCACAATGCATATTCACACATATTTCTTGTTTGTAAAGAAAGGATTTTTAAAAAATTCTAACATTCCAGAAGAGTTATATATTCTGAATTCTTTGCTTAGTCAAAAGCAGTCTGGAATAAATGAGGACAGTGAGGATGTCTGGATGAAATGATCCCATGGAGACCTATTAAAGTCAGCAGAGAAGGTGAACTATGATCTTTCAGACCTTAGTCCATGTATCCTGGGCTGTATTTCTACAGCTGAATCATTTGAAATATGAACATTCTGAGGCTGGCCTTCATTTTTAGCTGTCACAGGGAATAGCTACTAGAAGGATAGAAGAATCTCAGGAGTAATTTAAAGGTGTGAATCAAAATGAAGATTTCTCCTCTTCTTCCAAACCCCTGGGACGATTTTTTGGTGGGTGGGTGGGTGATGGACAATCAGCTTATGTCCAGCCTGTGTCTGGTTCACATACATTTGGTCATAAGTCTTTTCTGTCCAGTTTCCACATCAGTTTGTGTTTAAAATAAATAAGTGCTAGTTTGTATTTATTTTTATGTGCCATTTCTCCTAGCGTGCATCTTTTCTACACAACTTTCATCCCATAAATGCTTTTTTATAGAACACCCCCTAATGCACACATTTTTGAGTGTATGTTTTGATCAGAATACATATTTTTAAAAACATTTTATTAAATATAAAACAAAATTTGCAAATTATAACAAACTTAACAAACATACATCTAACATCAACAACAAATATATTCTTAACAATTTAAGAAACATAACAAAATTACATAACTAATAAGTGCACCCATCATCTATGGGACATTATGTATTTCAACCATTAATGTTATTACTTTTATTATATACTAGCATATTTCACCCCGGCCTTGCTGGGCAGTTGTTTTGTGTGTGCTTTTTTTGGTTAGGGGTGGTTTGCATGGTGGTGTTTTGAATTTGTGGTTTTTAAATTTATTTTATTTTGTTTATTTTATTTATTTTTATTTTCAATTTTTTTGTCTGTTTTATACTCTTCCGGCCTCTAGGTGAGGCTGTAATTTAGAGTACTCTGATTGTCTTTATTTCTTCAGTTCTGTTCCGGAGGAATGGAGGGAGGACGTCTTTCGTAAGTGCTCTTGATTTATTATTTTATTTTTATTTTGTTTTGATTTTGGGGTGTTGGGCTGGGGGGTTTAAGTAGAGAGTTTCTACTTAAACCCTCCAAAGTGTTTTTGCTTGTTATTTCATTTTATTTCTGAATTTTAGATTTGTTTTATTTTTTTGCATATTTCTGGTTGTTATTTTTATTTTTTCCGCATTTATTTTTGTAATTTGTGATATTATTGTTTTTTGTGATTAAGGTATTTTTGTGTTGTAGATAGGTGTTTTAGTGATTTTTCATTGTTTTTCGGTAGTCTTTGGTTTTTCAGTTTTTTTGTTGAGTTTGTTGTTTATTGTTTTGTTGTTTACTTGGTTTATTTGAATTATTTGTTTATTTATTTGTGTTTTATTATTTTTGATGCTTGGTGTTCTGGTTAACTGTTTTGTTTTGTTGTTGTGTTTTGTGGGGTGAAGAATGGCCTGTTTGTCATTTCCTCTTTTCCCCATTGTTGTTTTGAAATTAGGTTTCAATGCAGCGATGGGGAAAAGGAAGAGCCGGCAGTCAGCTCACTCTTTGTCTGGTAAGGTTTGTTAGGTTGGTTGGGGGAGAAGGAGGCAGAGAAGAGCTATCTGCTTCACGATGGTTCTCTCCTCTCGGCATCCTTTTCTCCAGGCTTACCTAATGAGAGATCGGCAGGTAACAATCCGTAAGGGGTGGTGCTCTTCCTTGCGGATTGCTGGCTGCTGCTTTTGTATTACCTCCACCACTGTTTCGTGCTAGTTCTCGAAACAGCGGTGTGGGTAGTACAAAGGCAGCAGCCAGTCATTCGTCAGGGAGGGTGCTTCCCCTGATGAATTGCTGCCTGCTGCTTATTTTTTCTCACCCCGGCTCAACTTACCTTGAGGCTGGCGGTGGTCTTGCAGTGTCTTCGGCGGGGTAGCGGGGAGGAGAGGGAGTCCCTCTTCTCCCCGTTGCTCCGAGAAAGAAGGTTGGCGGTTGTCTCGCCGTGGTTTTTTGCAGGTTTGGGTTAGTGAGGTCATGAGGCGCTGTGTCTACCTGTGGCAGCCTTGTGCTCCCATTGCGTGAGGTGCTGCATCTGCCTGCGGCGGCCTTGCATTCCCATTGTGTGAGGTGTTATTTTATTTTTCATGCACCGGCTTTTTCAGCATTCTGTGCCTTCAGCCTGATTGGCTGAAGTGGTCATGGCGCGGAGGATGCTGGGACTTGAAGTGTTGTTTCTGTTGTTTGCATTCATGCAGCATTTTTTCCCTGCGGCTCATTTTGTATTGGGCGGCCGGCTTTCCCAACATTCTCCTTGCTCTCGCCTGTCAGCCTGATTGGCTGAGAGGTGGCGTGGCACAGAGGATGTTGGGACTTGAAGTTGTTTTGTTTGCGTTCGTGGGGCGGTTGCCCCACTGGTGACTGCCGGACCCTTGTGACAATGGTTGGGCCGGGTAAAGGCAAGTGCGGGCACCTCGGTACAGGATAGTATGGATGGGTGTGGCCGTGTATGCCGGAGTCCAACGGTTAACATCCCTCCTTATAGGTAAAGATATATACTTGTCACCTATTTTCAAAAAGCTACATATTCTAGTCCTGGCCTCACTTCTTTTAATTTAACTAGTACATACTCAATAAACTCTCCCCAAATCTCTTTAAAATCATTTTTACTCGTTTCTTTAATTTAAATTCACATGTCAGTCTATCATTTATTGTCATATTTCATAATTCTTTATACCAGTCTTCTAAAGCTGAGTCACAAAATATTTCCACTTTTTAACAATTAACAATCTCATAGCTGTTACAATTAAAATAATCATAGCTTTCTGTTTTTTCTATCTTTTTATTTCCAAAGTCCATTAACACTGCTACCCTGTTCCTTGAATATAGGACCTCCTCCCATAATAGGACACCCCCTTTTTTCCCTGCCTTTGAAATATAAGGCCCCATCCAAAAATAAGACCTCCTTACCTCCTGGCTGTAAGGCGGCCGGCGTGGCCCATAAGAAAGCCTGCCGCATCGGAGTCTCGATTGCCTCTGTGTTCATAACCAAGGGAAGTTTCCCCTGGTGAGAGCGGGATTGAGATTCCGATGTGGCAGGCCTTCTTATGGACCACGCCAGCCGCCTCACAACTGAGACCAGTCTCGATTGCGCTTCCCCACTCGCAACCAAGGGACGCTTCCCTTGGTTGTGAGTGGGGAAGCACGATCGAGACTGGTATTCTTCTTCATGGAAAAATAAGACATCCCCTGAAAATAAGACCTTGTGCTAATTTTGGAGTTTTTAAAAATATAAGACAGTGTCTTATATTCAGGGAAACACGGTATTCTCGGACACATTTCTAGTTTTTTAAATTTAAATTCAAACAACAATAAACAATATAAAAAAAGAAAAAGAGAAAAAAATCATACAGTGTCAGTCTCTGCCTATATCCAATTATGTCGTTCATAATAATACAAATACAAATAAACTAGTGCAACTCCAGTGATTGTGGGGGTGTCTACGTTATTCCGTTAATTACCATATACTTCATATTTATTAACTCTCTACTTTCTAGAAAGACTTTGCTTCTTGGGGAGGTTTACTACCTTTGTTATCAGCAAATACATTTTTCACAAAAGGTCTCTATACATTTCTAGTTTTAAAGACAATATTTGATTAATCTCTTCAAAAACTTTCTTCCAAAAGCCTCTTTACAAACTCGCAATTCCACCATAAATGAAAATATGTCCCAATTTCTTTTTTACATCTCCAACAATCATTCATATTTTTAGAATCATAGTAGTTTAACTGTACTGGGTCATACATATTTTCACTAAAGAACTGCATGTACGAATCTTATCCCTTTTGTTCCTTTTTTATCTCCAATGTGCAACAGAGTTGGACATCCCTGGGTCTGTTTTTGCCAATTGAAGTGGCTCCTCTAAAAACCATATGATGCTATGCGCAAATCAGTTTCTAAAATTCTTTAGTCAATAGTTCTTTTAATGTTTTATTCTATCTCAAATGTGGGTCACAACCTGTACACTTCCTTTCACATAAAGTGACCGAAGTTCACTGTCTTTTCATTTTATGGGCAGAACCCACATTATTTGTACTGCATGCACAATGGTCCAATGCATACACTATTATGTTTTCCTGGCATTTGTGAAAGAGTGAATTCACTACCTTGTGCATACAGAGCCCGCATTACTTTCAACAAGACACTCTCCAGCTTACACAATTGCAAGCTAGAGATTGTATGTAGCATTGCGTTGGGAGGGTGTTACTCTACATATTTCCCCAACAGGATTTCCCCCTTCATGCTCTCTTGCTCTTTGCCCTTTGCCCTTCCAACCCAATATATTCTTAGCATTCTGTTATAAATTCCCATTTCAAAGGCTTCTATCTTTTCTGTATTAATCTCTGTTAAATGTAATCATGCCATGTTCTACTGGTGAACATGTTAGTCTATTAAGTGTAAATTAAGTAACTAAAAAGAATGCATCAAATGAAATTCTTCCTCTTCCCCGGCATTGTATAATTCTAGAGTTGAACTATTGCTACTGCACCCACAACACAATTTTTGTTGTTGTTCAGTCGCATAGTTGATTCCGACACTTTGCGACCATATGGAACATTGCCCTCCAGGCACCTCTGTCCTCCACCATCCTCCTCAGCCTGCCCAGCTCCGTGCCCACTGTATCTACCACACCATCCATCCATCTCAACTTTGGATGCCCCCTTCTTCTTTTGTCCTCCACCTTTCCCAGCATCAAGGCCTTCTCAAGTGAATCCTCCCTTCTCATTTGATGTCCAAAGTATTTAAGCTTCATCTTCACTATTTGACCTTCCAATGAGCAGTCAGGGTTGATTTCTAAAATTGACCTATTTGTTCTCTTTGCTGGTCAACTGTGAATAGAACTGGTCAACTGTGACTTCATCTGCACTAGTGGTTGGTGCGTATATTTAGATCACAGTAATATTGAAAGGTTTGCCTTGTATACTGACTGACATCATTCTATCATTTTTGAGGTTGTATCCTGCGGACGACATCTCTTTCCCTCCCAGCCTTGTTAGTGGGAGGGTTCAAAAGGATGCCCGCAACCATGGGCTGAAGGACTTCTTCCATGTTTTTGGACTCAGTGAGTGGGTTTAGGTTGTGTTGCTTTATAATGATGTGATTTTTGTATTTGTAACTTGCACAATTAATTGTATTATTGACTGGACTTGATTTTTTTGTAAAGTTTATTGTGACTTGTATTATTTATGGTATTTTGCACTGTTATTTCTGTACGTTGTTGTATTTCCCCTCCCCCTCCCCTTCCTCCGTACTTATGATTTGCTTTGTATTTATTTGATTGTTTTTTTAAACCGCTTTGAGTGGTCAATAGATTAGTAAAGCGGTATATAAGCATACTAAAATAAATAAATAAATAAATAAATAAATAAATAAATACTGCTTTTCTCACTCTTTTATTGACAATTATGGCTACTTTATTTTTTCTGAGGTTTTCTTGTCCACAATAGTAGATGTGATGGTCTCCAGAACTGAACTCGCCCATCCCTGTCCATTTTAGCTCGCTGATTCCCAAGATGTCAATGTTTATTCTTTCCATTTTATTTTTACCACCTCTAGTTTTTTACACTTTACACAATTTTTACATTATATAATATTCTCACATCATTTGCCCAGGCTTCAGTTTACAACCAAGCTATACATCAGCAGTGGGGAATCTTTTTCTGATTGAGGTCTGCACTCTCTCAGGGTCAAACTAGACATTAAAAAAGAAAATATATTTTTGGCAGATTAACCTTTCCCACTCCCACAACATAATTTTGTCAACGATACCTTCACAATCAGATTTGCAGATTAAGCCCACACCTACTTGTTGGTGACAAATTACTGAACAAAACATGCTAAATGCATGATAGGCATGTAAAAAAAAGTTCATGTGCTACAAGAAAAAGGTTTAAGCAGCTGAAGGTGCACTTTTTCTAAAGACATGCTTAGTATATCATATGGGAAGCTCAGCAGCAAAAGGTATGTTTAGTCACATGATAGAAGCCTATTTAGCATCTCTTCTTTATTCATATTTTATGCTAACAACACTCTTCTTACAGGATTTTGACATAACAATTGTCTCATGGTACTCTTTTTGTGAAGAAGTAATGGAGGGCTGTATTTGAGTGATGAACACTTCATTCTTTTTAGCTGGCCTGTCAGTTTTTACAAATAGATTTCTGGGATTAGTGGGGTGTAACCATTGTTTCCCTTATGAATATTTTGCTTTGAGAGATCATCTGGAAAATATCAAGCATCTTCTCTTCCTTTCTCTCTTTCTCTCTCATTGCGTTTGTCTTGTGGCAAAACCTGCTCTATGCAATATGAGTATGCATTGCCAATATAAGCCCTCATTTGTGTCTTTGGTGCAAAACATGTTGCTTAAAATATAGTCTCTAATGTGTGCAGAATTTGTTGGTAACTGTAGAGTTACAGTCTACCAACATGAATCTGGAATCAATAAATTTTCAGATCAGACTCAATTTTATTTAATTTTCACTGCTACCTAAAGCGAAAACCTCACATGGAAAGTAATAAAGCATAAACACCTATTTTAGGTCTGCATTAATAATTTACATGATCTGCAAAGAGGCAAATAATATTGCTTAGTCCATTGGCCCCCTGCTAGGTGAGAGCCTTGTTGGGGCATGGTTGGGGCACGGGGGCTTGAGTGGTCTAACTTGGCAGTGTTGACCATCTCTTGTCAGTGATGTTAGGCTGGGACTAAAACTCACCAAAGTGTCCTCTGTCAGATCCCTTGGGCCAGGTGAAAGGAGATGGCACATGTCATGGTCTGCCTAGCCAGCGGGTGACGTTAATATCCAAATGGCTAAAAAACCCAAGGCAGATGGACTTGGTTTCTCAAGTCCATTTGCATGTATGGAATGTCATGATGGAACTGTCTACCAGTGCTGGACTCCTCGCTGAATAATGACTATTCAGTAATAGAAATTCACTGGGAGTATGGAATGATTGAATCCACTCCTTAAATATCTCATTTACCATAAAAACACTCTTAGGGTCACTGTAAAATGGTTCTGACTTGACAGCATGTAACAACAAGTGTTTTCTATCAAGCTTAATTTGGAAAAATGGTTTAAGGAAATGTGGCAATTTGCTCTGAATGACAATTTGACTTGGGAGTTGAATGAAAAGAAAGGCATAATTAAAGAGAATAGATATCTGAAGATTTGGAAACCGTTCGTGGATTATGTGTTGAGAAAAGGAGATGGTTGCAGCCCAGTACCAGACCAAATGAGTTTCTGGATTCATTGAAAGAAGGGTGGGACACACCGCATGCCCTAGGGCATTGTATATATCACAGGGTGTAATTAATTTTGACTTTATGTATTTTTGCCGAGAGTGAATAACTCAAGCAGTTTAGATATACACTATTGTTATAAGTTTAGATTATTTCATATGAAAAAGGGGAGTTCAGTTATATTTACGGCATTTAAATACAAAGATGAGTTTAACATCTTTAAACTCATTTTAAAGTTTTTAAAAATGTATTTTAAGTTTTTTTATGTATTGTGTAATTTTTCTTTTCCCCCTCATTGTTTTCTTTCAATTTTTCTCTGTAATTGTATGCTTTTTCTTTGTTTCATTTTGTATCTTTGTAAAAACCTAATAAAAATTATAAAACTGTGCAGATTACCAGTTAAGACATAAAACCCCACAATTCCCCACATAATGTTAATTCCACAATGTGGTGATTCACATGGAGAAGCACAAGAAAAGAAAAAAGAACAAAAATTTAATCTTGATCTTGATCTTAACAGTATCTAAGAAGATTACCATAGTTGTTAAAGGCAGCTCTGAATAATTTTGCCTTCAACAATTTCTAAAGCAGGGTAGAGCCTGGCATATCTCCATAGGTGGCTTGTTCGAGAGCTGGGGCCCATCATCGAGAAGATCAAATTCCTTGTTGTCACCTTTTTGATCTCCCTTAGTGTTGAGTCCAGAACAAGAAGTACTCTAACCAGCAGGATTGGGTTAAACTCAGTGATTCTTTATTCAGTTCACACTTCGGACTGGGGACTATGTACAGTGGTGGCCTCTATATATACAGTGATTTGACCGTTACAAACAAACATTTAGGCGGGCTTCTGGAGGACAAACAAAGTTCAACATTTCTCACTTTTACATCTATTTGAATTTTGCGCCTTTAGAAAATGGCATGCGTCTGCTCTATTGCTTGGCGCGGTTTGTCTTTTAAAGTAGAATTAAGCCTTGGACACAACACTTAGTGTGGCCACTTTTAGCAGCATGACTGAGAGGAGGTGGTGAAATGGGTGGATACCTTCTGAGAGAGATATTCCAACAAATCAAGGATCTAAATCAGTGTTTCCCAATCTTTGGTTTTTTGACTTCAATTCCCAGAATCCTAAATCGATTCCCCAAAGCACTGATCAGCCAATGTATTGATTTAGGCTTCTGGGACTTGACGTCCCCCTGTGAGGCCTATACCCCCACATTGGGAAACACTGCTCTAAATCATAAAGGGCTTGAACTGAACACAGAAACTGATAGAGTGCTAATGAAGGTACACTGGTGATTGCGAGGCATTATACAGATGGCAGACTGATGCTTAAAGAAAATTCATTAGGGATCTGGATATCCCTAATGAAGAGATATATGGATGTACACAGTGTATCTCCAAAACCTGATTTTTAAAATCATTCTGAACATTTAATTTTTAAATGGAACATTGTGTGGATTTTTCACCACTTAGAAAGTCCAGTCTCTGACCTTCAGATCTGACATGTGGGTATTGTAGGGATTTAATGGTGACAGGATATCTGTGCATACTGAGGGGTACCCTTCTTGTATAATTATTTTGTCATGTGTTTCCAGCAGTGAAAAGAGAAAATATATATATAGAGGATATTTGTAATACAAGTTGACTGGAATTCTTTCAGACCAGAATATGATAACTTAGACTAAACTTTTGTAAGCACATAAAATAGTGACATTCACTGTAGGAAATAAACCATTTGATTATTTTCCCCATAACTTAAAAGTTTTTTTCTGTGCATTCTCTTTCTTTCCTGCTATGTATCTATATTTGGAAGTTTTTCCAAGACAACGCAAAATGCAGACATGTTGACCAACAATCCAAGAAGACTATCCCTTTGTCAGGCATGATATTACAAAAGGCAAAAGGTGTTACATGAATTCCTTCACTTCTTCCTTCCCTGCTTCATGTGTTATAATCAGTGCTGGGTTCCAATTTTTTTTTACTACCACACTATGGGTGTGGTATGGTGGGCGTGGCCAGGGGGAAAGCCCTGTGTTGCACTCGAATTAGGACTACTTTATTTGAAAACTTGGATGGGCAGGGCCAGCCAGAATTTCTGCTACCGGTTCTGGTGAACTGGTGCAAACCTGCTGATGCCCACCACTGGTTATAATTCCATACCTGATGAAAAGCTGTAATCCAGAAGCTTTCACACTAGCCTGTGCATGCTTCCTTCCTTCCTTGTAAAGATATATCAAGGTATGGTATGAGCATGTGCAGAATGATCAGGCACCAGTCAACTGACCTTGACTGGGGGCATGAAGTAATCACCCAGACATGGAATTAGGATTTTGGAATTCCAAGTCAACTTGTGGAAAAGGGAACAATTTGCTGAAAACTTCTAACATTTCCAGGCTTGAATGATAAATACATCTGGGGTGAACTGAATATCTTACAAATATGGGTATATCAGGGGTGGGAGCAGATGATGACAGGGCACCTGAGAAGTCAGCGGCATGCTGCCAAATTTTGGTGCTTCTTTAGTGTCCACATCAAACTTTAAACTGCCAAAATGAAGGCACCTTCTTGGCTTTGTCATTGGCTAAACTTAAATCCTCATCAGTACATGTTTCCAGTAGTAATCGGCAGACCAGCAAATGAGACGGATTCTGTATCTCTTCACATTGACTCACTGTGTTGTTGTCCACCAGCAGCCCCCACTTTAGCATATTGGTCTTACATTTAGGGACTCCAACCCTCAGCCTATTCAAGGTCCTTCAAGTAACGTAGGGGAGGTCAGGTTCCTTGCCATATCCTCCTTTAATGTTATTTCTTGTCCAGTGAGCTCCTTCCTCCATCTTCTAATTTGGTTTTGTTCTTGTGTATCCTCAAGAATGTTTGTTCTTGCCATAAAGCTCTTCCTGGATCTGAGCTGCTGGACTTTAGGCTCATATCTGTTTAGAGTGTCAAGGGTCATTCTCTTGCATAGTTCTCTCAGCAACCACTGCTTCTTCTCTCCTTATCTTAGCTGGAGTGATACCAACAAGAAGATATATTTTCTCAACTGGTGAAGGTTTGAGGCATCCAGTCACTATACACATGACTTCATTAACAGCGATAGAAACCTGTTTCACATGTATGGATGCGCTCCATACTGGAGCAGCATACTCTGTTGCGGATATGCTCAGGGCCAAAGCTGATGTGTGCAGTGTGGATGGTTGTGTTCCCCATTTATAGTTTGTGAGTTTCCTGATGCTGTTGTTCCTTGTACTAACTTTAGCTTTGGGTTCATGGGTGGTGGAAAGTGGAGTGGCCTACCAGTGTATGATAGATAGAACTATTGAGCGATCCTGAATTGAGGCAGCAGTGCTAGCAGGGTATGGAAATATAGTCCATGGTGGGACTGTAGCCATTAAAAATCGAATAGGCCCAATGATAACCTTGTGACATGGTGAAAAAGCAACTACCATCTACTAAGTGTTCTCCCCACTGCCCTGTAGGTTTCCAAAAGGCTGGGTAGGTTCCCAAAAGGCTATGAGAAAGAAAACCTGAATAGAAAATCACTGGCAATGCCTGGCTGGAAGCAGATGGTTAACAGTGGTGTCTGTCCCCAGGTTAAAGAGGGACTGACTACAGCACATGCAGTATATTTTAGTACAAGTAGTTACTCATGAAATAATTTGTATACCAGCTCAACTGTTGCCAAGGTTGCCAAGGGCTGTGTTCCTGGTTTAAGAGATGGACTATAAGCCAAAAGTCAGTTGCACTCTCCCAATGGGAGTGTTCCTCTCTCCCCAGCACAGGGTTCACCCCACCCCTCTGCCTAGCAGCCCAATGGAAGTGCTTCCTCCCACCCCCCAGGACAGAGTTCATCCTGTCCCACTGAAGCAATCACTGTCCTAGGGTCTTGTCCTGGACCAGTACATGAGCCAGATTTTGCATTCAGAGCTAGGAGCTCCAAAGATGACCATTGTTGAACAACAATGAGGAAAGCATAAGAAAACAGTAGGGCGCAAGAAATAGTAGAAAGAAGATAATGTTAATGACTGTCAAGATCTAGGAAAACCAGGGTGTCACTTACATGTTGCATGCAGCTTAAACAGATGTGCATCAAGATATAGTGCTCTGTTTGCCAGAACACAACACTGCAGACTATAAGTACACCATATGCAAAAATAGTTAAGTCACACAATCAGAAAGAGAATACATTAAAAGGGAGGTTGGAACATGTTTATTTGTTTAGGCGCTTTTCCCAGAGGAATGTGGCAGTCCTTTAACCAATAATAAAAACCATCTTGAAGTTAATATGGCAGAAATTCTTAAGACAATCCACCAGAAGCAATTGAGAATAAAGATTCCATCCCCTCCCAAAAAAAGAAGAAGTAAGAAATATGTTCTACAGCAGTCTTGTGAAATTTGGCAGGACTTCCCCAAACCAAGAAATAAATGTTTATAACATAATCTCAAACATTAATCAGACTGTGAGCATCATTTTATTTGAGAGGAATCATTCTCACACCATTCACCAAAGTGTTTACTGCTTGGCAGGCTGCATTTTTAAACTCTTACTCATTCCACTACGGTTGTGAAAGAAAGAAAGAAAGAAAAATCTATGACTGACAATGATATATCTGTCTGGCAAGTAAGACTAGTGTGAGATGTAAAAAAGATCTACAGGCTCTATCTAGGAAAAAAATGTCACCTTGACTCCATGGGGGAACAATCTTAGGAAGTACATGGGACCTGGCTTTAAAAAGCTTACCATCCACTTTGAAACATTACAGCTGAATAAGGCTCAAAATTGTAAACTTGCTGATTATCTTGACTCACTGAAACAGAAGCTTAAAGCAAAAGCGGCATGGTTATCTAAGTAAATAAAAAACCATAAAAGAAAGTTGCAGAACCATATACTCTGAATGTACTTGAAACAAGAAGGAACAGTCTGCTCCAAGAAAGAGAGACATTGAAAACCACTGTACCACATAAAGAAGTTTTTGAGAAGTAAATTTGTGGTCTTGTAAACTAGCCAGAAACACCTCTTGGACCCAATATGTAAGTGAAGTTTACAGCTCCCTAGGGTCATCTGTGAAATAAATAGTAGGGACGTATGTCAAATACTAGACAAGACACAACATTAGAAAGTTCCCAGAGTGGGTAGTGGGTAGAATCCATAACTTTAGGTGAAAAATATATATAACTTCCACTCATTATCTGTTCACACTGGGAAATTTGGAGTGGTCTGTTTTGTGCTGAAGAGCTTCTTATTTGATACATTTTATGTTTCACCTGAGTAGCCTGACCCTTCCATTTACATTGGAGAAGTTGATTGTTCTGTGACAAGAGTCCACACTGGTCTTTAGATTGCTTTATGTGTGCCCCATTTCATTATTGAGATTCTCCTTTGTGCCTCCTTCCCTACCTTCTTGTTGAGTATGTATTTTGAAGTGTCTTTCCTTCCACCTTCCTCAGCTTCTCTGGTGGAAATCTCCCTGAGATACCTTTTCATGAGCTCCAAGCAAGATTTGTGTCTCTTTCTGAGAGGAAGGGGAAGTTTAAGTTTAGTTTATTATGTTTTTGCCTTCTTTTGGAATTTACACTAGCTATGTGTGCATCTCTGTTCGTGTGTGTGAGAGAGAGTCTGACGAGATAGTCCACACTCCTGTGAGTATACTTTTGTGTACAAAGACAACCTAGACCAGGGGTGCCCAAACTTTTCGGGCTGCGGTCATGTGGTTCAGTGGGTCAGTCAAGTGGTTTGTCCCCCCAGAAGCAGAAGTAAAACATGCCTTGCAATCTGTTTTGCAACAGGATGAGATAGATTTTAGGTGGCCATTTTCTCTGCTTAAACCAGATGTGACCAAACTATGGCCCAAGGGATAGAAGCAGGCCCCAATGCCAATTCATCCGGCCCACGCTGTCCTCCTTTCTCCCAGAAGTGGAAGTAAAATGTGCTGTACATACACATTTTACTTCCACTTCCGGGAGTGATGAGAGTGGCGTGGGCTAAATGAATTGGCATTGGGGGCCAGATCTGGCCCATGGACCATAGTTTGGGCACCCCTGGTATAGACTGCATGCCGGATATATGACATGAGCCAGGAGACTGTCCTTTCCATTTTCAGCTTGCTGTTTTTCCAGCAAGAAATGTTTATCTGGTTTACTTAAATTTATCCAATTTACTCATGAATCAGGAAATAGCAGCAGCAGTGGCTATCAGTCAGTGGAATATGATGGTTTCCCTTTTTTTATTTGTTAAATAAATTAAGTGATACTGTATAGCAAAACAGTGATGCGTCTGCGTAGCATAATACACCTAGCATGTATACCTGGTACAGTTAGGAAACTAATAAAAAAATTAGAATAGACAAAAGCATAAGGAGGGGTTTCTCCATTTTCCATTATAATAATACCACCCACTGCATATGTCATAGGATTGCCGCCTTGGATAATACTGCCCACTGCTCTATTTGGGTATGAAGAAACCATCTATATGGGCTATAGGGCTACTGAATGCCAAAATAAATGTGTGAATGGAACACCCTTATTTGCCACAGCACATGTGCAGGCATGGGCTTATTGACCTATGTATGAGTCCAATAGACAAACTTCTAAACTACTTCCATGAGAACATGGTTCCAGTCAATCAGATGACAGTAGAAAACTGTAAAGGACTAGCAATATCCCAGCTAGCAAATGATAATTTACCTATAGTAATGAAAGTTTCACAGTACCATTACTGGTACAGCACCTCAGTTACCTCCAGGATGATGATCAATAAGCAGCAATTGATCCTATGGCTTACTTCAGACTATTCAGGCTGAAATTGAGGGCTTTGTATGTGCAATTCATATGTGCAATCCAAGACCAAGTTATTGGCACTAGATGCTAGAATTTTATTATGAAGCAAGGTGTGATATATGTAGGGCCTGTCACAAATCTAAACAATTTGCCATGTCACAGCTGGATAATTTATTAATTAATTATATTTACATAAATTAATTTACCTATTGCCTTGAATCACTTTGACAAGCATCAGAGGTAGCACGCTGCAGTCAGTGGCATAGGAGAGAGAACAATATGCCAGACATAACTGCTGCTTCTATTGGCAGGGGCCCTAAATTCTGTTGAGTATTGCAACCCCAGCATGTAGTAACCAAAGAGACAGGAAAGACCAGCCTTACCTAAAGGAAGTTGTTTTGCATTGTTTGCCTAGAATTACAATTTAAAAGTTTATTTCCTGCCTCAGAAATCGCCTGATCCTATTTGCATGTCTTAAGGGCTTTGTTTTGCTCTGGTCTTTTTCTCTTTTTTTCAGCCTTGGAAGAGGAAAGATGTCCCTTTGGGTTCCTCCATCATCCAAGCCACATGGCTGGAAAAAAGAGTTGACTTTACTTCTTTCTAAACCAGCTTCATCAAGACTCCTGAGCACATGTATCTACTGACCTAATTTTGTAAATGTACTTTTTATTTCTCTCAAGTATCTAGTCCAAGTGTGTTTATTAGCTGGGTTAAAAAGGAGTTGAAGGTTTCTTTCTCTCTGTCTCTTCCACCCTGTAGATCAGGAGTAGGCAGACTTCAGGCTCATCAGATGTATTTTATTATACACCTTTCTTTGCAACCCATGGTCTACGAACTACTGCCAGGTGCAAAAGATACACATTTAGAATGTGAGGATTTGCAGACCAGCAAAGTTTCCTCTTAATTTCTCTTTATTTCAGCTGCCTAATTAGTAGATTTTAATGGACCAGACTTGAGAGCCACAATAATAATAAAAAAATCTGATCTGATATTTGGGGGAATTTATTGATTATATATTTGTAAATGGAAAGGGTTCGATACTGGGTCAAGAATCACATCGTTTTTGGAAATAGGAGGTGAGTTGTTAAAAAAGAGAAAATGATGTGGATTTTATGAGCAATCTGAAATGTCCGTGGGTGACGGATGCACAGTTGTAATTATATTTATTGTAATGTGCGAATTATATTGTATACTGTATTTACTTTTTTAGTATTATGGTTTTTGATTAAAATATTTCCATTGTAACCAGTAACCATGTATGGGTGTCAGTGAAAGAGTTACTAACGCATCTAGAAAGCATGAAACAAAACATATTGACAAATATTGCTAGCATTCTTGGCTCATAAAGTGGGTTAATGAGAAACAGATGTCAGAAGCAGAGATTCTAAATTGTTGCTATTGTACACAAAGATGCTATACTGATGGATATCAGAATCACCTCATAGGAGGTAAATAGGAAATTAAATGTCTGAAGACGGATAAAATGTTATGGGTGACCAAAATCTTAATTTGTCCAATAGAGTCATTTTTTCTTGCCATAAAAATAGGACAACGGAGATGTTGAATAGAAGATTAATGATTATTTGCAAGAAAGAAATTTAGTTTATAGAACATGAATATGAGAATATGAGGTATGTGGGACATACATTAAAGAGAAAACAATATTAATAAAATTTTGCTGTCTACTTCAAGCTTTCAAAACTTCTCAAGGATAGGAATGATCCTTAGCTGTGGAGAGAGCCTTATCAACTTCTTTTTTTAAGGACAAAAGCTTGAAAAAGTTACTGGGGGGGATGTCACTCCCCAAATTCTCCAGGCACTCTGTACTTTTCCCAACCGCATACCTAGTTTCCATATCTGGACAAAGTTATGGTTACAACACCATCACATCGTCTGTATTGTTGTTATCTCCCATCAAATTGGGACTGACTTGTAGTGACCTTAAAAGTGCTTTCAAGGCAAGTGAAAGATATATTCCCATGACCATGGAAACATCTACAGACACAGACAGCACTGGCTCTTTCGCTTAAATGGAGATGACCGCCCTCTCCCCCCCCAGTTGGACACAACTGGCTTTCAAACAAGGGAGACCTTTACTATGCAAGATAGTTGGAAACTAGATACTGTCAGAATCTAAAAGAGCTTATGTTTTTAATTTTGAGTCTTGATTGTAAGAGAAAGCTACTGGTGCGTTATCAGGTTTATTGTATAGGTGGTTATACAGATGCAGCATGATACAATATAGGAAAAGGAGATGTGGCAGATGCATTCATGTGTTAGGGAACTACCATAGAACCAACTGAGTATGGTCCTTTGAGGCTAGACATCAAATAATTTCACAAAATGAGACCGAGACACATGAGAGAGTGTGTCCAATTTAATACCCTGCCATATGACCAAAGATTACCTGACTCTTAAAAGAGTATAAGAAATGTTGAAAGAGATCCTCTGGTGATCTTAATGTATAGACAAGTTCAGTGGATTATGCAATGTGAAGTATTTTTGTATCCACATTCTCTGGCAACTTACCAGAGTTGGACTGGGAAAACATTTCATCCATCAACAACACAAATTGACAAGATAATGACTGACCACACATGTACAATTAGAATGTGTTTCCCACATTCAGAGTGAAGGCAATGAACACATCAGTGATGTAACCCATTGGCTCTGTGGTATCAGCTCATACTTATCACCTTCATTGTTTAGCATGGGAGCTTGGATTGGGCTAGGATCACATGGCGAAGAAATCATTTGAAATTCAAAAAAAGAGGAATGCCAAGCAGAAGAACTGAGGGAATAATAACTACAAAGAGATGTAGAAAATTCCATTAAAAAGTACAAGCTTTGGTAAGAGTGGAAGAGCCTGCAAACATCTTTACTGTTGATGATAACCTTTGTATCACAAACAGACCATTGCAACAGTTCAGCACAACATCAGTGTCTATTGAGGTAATAATGTCAAAACGGTGAGAATCCTAAGAATGCTGGAGGGGAGGGAAATGAGATATTTTAGTGCACATGCATAATAGGAAAATGGGCAAGTAACCTTTCAGAAGTCATTTGGTTATTTATTGTATTTTAACCTCCCCCCATGGGTTCTATAAATTGACAAATAAAAATTAACTTGTGAATGTCAGATTGCTGTTTTCATTTCATTTAATACTTGTATACCGCCTTACTCAGGCCAATGGCCGACTCAAGGCGGCTTACATAGGAAATGAACGACAGAGCAAAAATACCATATACAGTACAAAGTTCCACAATTCAATACACATATACTCAGTCATAAACAATAAAAATTCAGTTACAGTAGAATACAAAATAGCCCCATAAAACAAAGGCAGCAGCAATACAAGTATCAATAATACAAAATAAATTTGAAACATTTCAAATAGCGGAATGGAAAACCTCAACCTAGAAGTCCCACCAAGTCCAGTAAACAGGGCCAGAAGGGGCGTGGCAATGAGGTGTCGGTGTCGGTGGCTCTTTGGAGCTCCCCGGTGGCCTCCGGGGCTCCCTTTATCCTCCTTCCACTGATGGCAAGGAGGGGCACGGCCATGTGGCGTCAGCAGCTCTTCGGAGTTCCCCTGTGGCCTCCGGGGCTCCCTTTATCCTCCTCCTGCTGATGGCAAGGGTGGGAGGGGCGCGGCCACGCAGCATCAGCGGCTCTTCAGACTGATGTCTCATCATTGACCTAGGAGTCCTACAGAATCTGTAGACTTCCAGAGAAGATATCAGAAGCTTGAGTCCACCAAAGCTGACATTGATCCAAATAAGGGGTTAAATTTGGAATGAAACCAGACAGTCATTTCCAATCATATCAAAATTCATCTGGCTATCAAGATTAAAGTATTTTTCAATTATGCAATAATTCAAGGCAACATTAGCTTTTCTATTTTTACAAACTTTATTTCTTGTCAATGCTTCTATGTTCCATGAGCAAAAATATTCAATTGCAGGGTGGGGAGAGAAGGGGAAGGAATACTAACAGGAAATGTCCAAAAGTCTTATAGACATTCTAAAGTGTAGGTACATCTGCATGAAATATATGAAAACTGAACATAAGTTGCAAAAAAAGCTTAAATATAGAAACAATGCAAGCGCGGCGCCAAAATGGCCACCGCGCTCTTTGCGGCCCCCCCCCACAGGACGAAGAATCCGGGTAGTTTAGGGCGTGGCCAGCTCCCTTATAAAAGGGGTGGCCACGAGGCAGCCTCGCTCCCATTTTACCTAAGCGACGGAGCGGAGAAGTTTTTCCCCTGTGTCTCCGTCGCTCCTTACCTTGCGGGAAGCCTTTTGGCGGCGAATCTTCTTTTCGGCTTCCCTCTCCTGCGGTTGAGATGCCTTCGAAGAAGAAGGCAGCTTCGAGTGCGGCTCGAGCTGTGAGGAGGCGCAACCCGGGTCGGAGGACCACAGCTGCGCCTCCCCAGCAGCCGCCTGTCCAGGCCCCTGCACGGCCCGGCGGAATGGGGTCTATCGCCCCTTGGCCGGACGCGGGGGATCGGAATGCGGGCGCGGCAGGGGCTTCGGCCCGCGGCCCGCGAGCGGTGGACACCGCTACTCTCCCTGCCCATCCTGTTGGGCCTGCCTCTATTCCTCCTGGGCCTTCTAGCCTGGGCGGGTGGTGTGGTCCCCTACCTTGGCAGGTTCCTGCACCGACCCTACCGGGCTTCGGTGTTGGGCAATGGCCCTATTCGGGTCCTGGGGTACAGGGACCTGTACCCGTGCCTGGACTTGGCGGGCTGGCTGGCCCTTGGCCCCAGATCGACGTGCAGGCCTTACTGGCCCGCCTTGCGGCCCTCGAAGCGTCTTTAGCTCGGGCCAGCCAGGCTGGGGCTCCCTTTGGCGTCCCTTTTGCGGCGCCGTCGGCGGGAGGACAACAGGCGGCAGGCAGGGTTGAGCTGCCTCAGGCGGGTGGCGTGGCTTCGGCCACTGCCCCGCAGCTCCCCAGCCAGCATACGAGTGCAGGTCAGGCCCCGATGACGAGCTCTACGTCGGTCGTGAGCTCCGACGCCCCCAGTGGGCCGGAACCCCCGGTGGGGGCGGCCCACGGGGGTGCAGCATGTGAGTATGCGGTCCAAGCCAGTACACCTACACACATTCCTTCTATGGGGGGAGCTTTTCAATGGCCTTGGCCTTGCTCGGGTGGTGCGGTGGCACAGCAGCCGGCACTCCACTCAGCGACGGTAACTGCCACCCAGGGCACCGGGGTGGGTAGTTTTTCTCACAATGCGGAGAATGTACTGGGGGTGGCTGGGTTAGCTCAGGCCCCCTTCCCGGTGTCTGTGGTGCCTTTTTCGGCCTTACCAACTGCGGGGTACTCCTTGCCACTGGGTGACCACTTGGCACAGGCAACCAAAGAAAAGATTTGGCGGGGGGAGTATGTAGATATCTTCTCACTCCTGAACAGAGAGCCCACCAAGGAGGAAAGGGAGGGACAGGATGAGAAGGATAAGGAGCAGGCGCGTCGTCGTAAGCCGCCGCGTACCTGGGCCAACTGGCTGCCGGCTTATTTAATTTACATGGCAGTGTATCTGAGGGCGCGGCCGGAGTTGGCTATTCCGATGGTCCAATATTTGGACAACATATACAGGGCAATGGTTGATTTCCCGGGCCCTTCGTGGCTTGCTTATGACGAGGAATTCCGTATGCGGATTCCCCTCCACCCGGAGATGAGGTGGGACGAGCCGTGCCAGAGGCTTTGGCTTCTGTACATGACACCCACGCGCCCCGTGCCAGGGGACAGATACCATTGCGGACATGCGGTCCAGCGAGCTGTCCCAGCACAGGTTACCCGCCAAGCGGCGGGGCAGGGGGTTCCAGCCCGCCTGCTGTGCTGGGCTTTCTCGTCCAATGGTTCCTGCAATAAGAAGAATTGCAAATACAGGCATGAGTGTCCCACATGTTCGGGCCCCCACGCAGCCTCCGCCTGTCCCAGGCCTGGGGGGACACGGGGCAGAGGAAGGGGCGGACAGTGGGCTGGCAAGGCTGCCACAGATGGAGCTGGTTCACCGAAAGGCCCCCTCCCCAATTAAGGTGGACATGTTGGAGTGTTGGCTCACAGTGTACCCGAAGGGAGAGGATGGGGAGTATCTCCTTCAAGGCTTTAAGTACGGGTTCCGCATCCCTTTCATGGGTGATAGGTCCCCTCAGGATGCCCCCAATCTTTTGTCCCTCAAGGGGAGGGAGGAGGTGGCTGCTGCCAGTATCAGGAAGGAGTTAGATGCGGGCAGGGTCGCCGGCCCTTTCCCTTCACCCCCGTTTCCCAACCTTAAGGTGTCGCCCCTAGGCTTGGTTCCCAAAAAGTCTCAAGGCGAGTTTCGCCTTATTCATCATTTATCCTACCCAGCCGGCCGGTCGGTCAATGACGCTATCCCTGATGACCTTTGTTCAGTCAGGTATACGTCTTTTGACCACGCGCTGCGCATGGTGCGCTCGTGTGGCCCGGGTGCCCTGCTGGCCAAGTGCGACATTAAGTCGGCCTTTCGCCTCCTGCCGGTGCACCCGGGTGACTTTGAGTTGCTGGGTTTCAAATTTTGGGGCGAATATTATTTTGATAAGGCCATGCCTTTTGGCTGTTCCATATCATGCTCGGCCTTTGAGCGTTTTAGTACCTTCTTAGAGTGGGCTTTCGTCCGCAGGTCAGGGTCCCGGTCTGTAGCCCATTACCTGGATGACTTTTTATTCGGGGGTGAACGGGGCTGGGACACGTGCGCACGTCTCCTTAACACATTTCAGACGCTAATGGAGGAACTCGGTGTCCCTTTAGCGCCCGAAAAGACCGAGGGCCCATCTACCAAGTTAGTATTCCTGGGGGTGGAGATTGACACGTTAGCGCAGGCTTCTAGGTTACCGGAGGATAAGGTGTCCAGGATAGTGGCCCTTATCTCGGAGTTGATGGCCAAGCGCAAGGCATCACTGAGGGAACTGCAGGTGCTACATGGTCACCTGAATTTCGCTTGCAGGGTGGTCGCTCCGGGCAGGGCTTTTGCTCGACGCTTATGCGACGCCATGGCAGGGTTATCCAGGCCTCACCACAGAGTTAGACTTACCCGGGGTATCAGGGCAGACATGTTTGTCTGGTTACAGTTCCTGAGGGAGTTCAATGGGGTCTCATTTTGGAGGTCTGACCTCCTGGCATCCCCCAATTTTCAGATCCAGTCTGATGCCTCAGGATCCCTGGGTTATGGGATGTACTTCAATGGGAAGTGGGCCTATGGTGGGTGGCCACCGGCCTGGGCAGGCACGGATCGCCTGCGTGATCTCAAATACCTTGAATTTTTTCCTATACTAGGGGCTTTGATGCTATGGGGCGAGGAATGGGCTAACTCGGTCGTGCATTTCTGGTGTGACAACGCTGCTGTTGTCCACATTGTTAATGCACAGACTTCCAAATCGCCCAGGGTTATGGACCTAGTGCGCCATTTTGTGCTGCGCTGCCTGCGCCTCAACGTTTTGTTCAGAGCCAGGCATGTCCCAGGGATTAATAATGATATTGCTGACGCTTTGTCCCGCCTGCAGATCTCCCGGTTCCGTGCCTTGGCCCCGGATGCGGAGGAATTTCCCTCGCCACTCCCGGACGAGATATGGACCATTGGCAAGGAGAGGTGAACCGGGCGATTGGCCTGTCACTAGCGCCACGCACGCGTAAGGCGTATCAACAAGCATTTAATTCTTTCAGGGCATTTGCTGCTCAATTTCACCTGCCAGAGACCTGGCCTATCCCGGTTGACCATGTTCTGCGGTTCATGGTCCACCTGCATGCTCTCGGCCTCGCACCTCGCACCATAGCATCCAAGCTCTCGGCGCTGGCTTTTATGGCCAAAGTAGGGGGTCATGTGGACAGCACCTCTGACTTCCGTGTGAGACATGTTTTGGAGGGGTGGGTGCGCGAGCGCGGGCGTTGCCCGGACGATCGGCACCCTATTTCCCCAGGGGTTCTTACCCAGTTGGCCCGGGGCTGGCCAAGCCTCTGTTTTGATCATTATGAGGCAGCCCTTTTTCATGCAGCCACAACGGTGGCATTTTTTGGAGCGCTCCGCATCAGCGAACTTGTGATGCTGTCTAAGGCGGATGCAAGTTGTAGGGCACTGGAACTCGGAGATGTATATGTTGCCAAAGACTGGGCCCAGTTGAGGATACGTTCCTCCAAGTCAGATCAGCATGGCGTAGGCAGTGGTGTAAGACTGCTACGGTGTTCTTTGGCAGACATCTGTCCGGTTGGTGCCCTACAGGAGTTCCTGGCACTGCGTGGCATGCACCATGGCCCGTTTTTCTGTCACCAAGATGGGTCTCCCCTTACTAAATTTCAGTTTTGGAAGGGGACAGGCAGAGCCCTCACCAGGGTGGGCCTACCAGGTGCCCGTTATGGCACACATTCATTTCGTATTGGGGCAGCCTCTACAGCAGCTGCTTTTGGGTACTCCGGGGCTGACATACGCAGCATGGGGAGGTGGGGCTCGCAATGTTTTCAGTTTTATGTGCGCCCACTTCCACCGTGAGTACCAATCCTATCACCTTACCTTCCTTTTTTCTTAATTTTTCTTACAGACCCTGGGTGTCGTGTTACACCGGTGACAGTATGGCTGGTGGGCCACAGCTATGTGCACAGGGCAGCGCGTTACGCTGCGGCGACAGAGTGGGGACCCCGACTGGGACTGGGTGAACACGCCAGTCTCACATGGCATGGTAAGCCTGGGATGTTGTGGCGGGAGCTGCTGCCTTTCCTGTTTTCAAGCAGGAGTGCTGACCCGCCTGACATTCTCATCATACACCTTGGGGGCAATGATTTGGGTCAGGTCACTGGCTTATCGCTCAAGCATGCGATTTGCGGGGACCTTGCTTACTTGCACTACGTCTGGCCTGCCACAACCCTGGTTTGGTCGGACATGATCCCGCGCCATTCTTATAGAGGGGGCATTGACCTCCTGGCCCTTGACCGCGCTAGGCGCGCGGTCAACGGGGCGGTGGCGCGGTTCCTTGCCGACAAGGCTTGGGGACGGGTCAGTCGTCACCCCGCTATTAGCCTACGAAATTACGACTTGTATGCAGGGGATGGGGTCCATCTGTCGCGAGGAGGTATGGACCTCCTGTTGGGTGATTGGCGAGCAGGCCTGTTGACCGAGCTGACGGTCTGGGGGGGCGTCAGGCCTTCTTTGAAGCCCCTCCGTGTGGCGGGTAGCACTGGTAAGGTAAACAGTATGACCCACAGGTATCCGGCAGGTTCGCAATTGACTGGACAACACTAGACAGGAACAAATTAGTTAAACGTTGTCCGGTCAACGACGAACCAGGCGACGGGGTGATGGCGATAGCTAGCCAGCATGCATCACCCCGTGATTTTACGGATACGAGTCAGAGGGTGGGGTCATGAGTTAGATATTGACTACGGTCAACAATTTGTTTGTTGTCAACAAACAAATTGATACAAATTGATACATTGTAACCAATTGCCGTTGGCAATTTTGGGGTGGTACCTTACCAGTGTTACTTCAGCCTGCTTGCCTTAAGAATTATGATTGGTCGTTTTACCAATACAAATTTATAATTCGGATTAGGGCATTGAATCAATAAATGTGGCCCTATGCTGTTATCCACTTTCAATGTTGTCTGAGTCCGTTATTGGGGGGGTGCGCCTGCAATGCAAGCGCGGCGCCAAAATGGCCGCCGCGTTCTTTGCGGCCCCCCCCACAGGACGAAGAATCCGGGTAGTTTAGGGCGTGGCCAGCTCCCTTATAAAAGGGGTGGCCACGAGGCAGCCGCGCTGCCATTTTACCTAAGCGACGGAGCGGAGAAGTTTTTCCCCTCCACCCCCTCCCTAGTTAACAGTGTGATATTTTGGTCGCTTCGGGGCCGGGTGGGAATTTTTGGTTGGGACCCACATTGGCTTTCGGGTCCTGGCTTTTTTGCCCATCCCACACTGTTGCTATGGTTTGATATAGGGGTTCCTTTCATTTCTACTGTTGACTCCGGTCACATTGGCGGGTAGCACTGGTAAGGTAAACAGTATGACCCACAGGTATCCGGCAGGTTCGCAATTGACTGGACAACACTAGACAGGAACAAATTAGTTAAACGTTGTCCGGTCAACGACGAACCAGGCGACGGGGTGATGGCGATAGCTAGCCAGCATGCATCACCCCGTGATTTTACGGATACGAGTCAGAGGGTGGGGTCATGAGTTAGATATTGACTACGGCCAACAATTTGTTTGTTGTCAACAAACAAATTGATACAAATTGATACATTGTAACCAATTGCCGTTGGCAATTTTGGGGTGGTACCTTACCAGTGTTACTTCGGCCTGCTTGCCTTAAGAATTATGATTGGTCGTTTTACCAATACAAATTTATAATTCGGATTAGGGCATTGAATCAATAAATGTGGCCCTATGCTGTTATCCACTTTCAATGTTGTCTGAGTCCGTTATTGGGGGGGTGCGCCTGCAATACAGGACTGTCAAAGTAAAAATACAAAAATGCTTTGGATATAGATCCATTCTTGTAACATGTGAGAAGTTACTCTCTTGCCATGAAATGTCAAGATCACAAACTTACAAACATGAAAATTATAATAAGACACTAAAACAATATCTAAGAATGTTTAACTGACATTCTAAACATTCAAAGGCTTATAGCTCAAGAAGGTACATTAAAAAAGGAGAGAACACATCTCTAAAATATCCCAGTTTAAAAGCAAAAAGCATTCTAGCTCCTAAACAATCTTAAGCCATTGAACATAACACACACAGAAAAATTATTTCACTACCTCACTTAGTCATGCCTATTTAACTCTATGAAGAATAAAATTCAGGATGTTGGTATTCTCTTGGAGAAGCCTGCTGCCTCCATTGCAACATCGTACTGGAATTGTTGATATCAGCACAGCCTTGTGCAGAGTTGTGATGTGTTCCTTTCAGGATCCACCTTTGGCTAACTTTCTGGTCATTATTTATACTCTTTAATTGGCCTTATCTAAACATACATAATTTCTTAGCAGACCTTGGCTGGCTGTGGTACTTGTTGACCACATTAGCTGTCTGTATACAGAGTCTCATAGATCTATAATGGGAACCATAGCAATTTAAAATCATTAATTATATTATTTTGTCTAAATTAATTGCCCTAGACTGGAGGGAGTCTGACCTAGTGAATCTCTGGACCTGCTGATGGCAAACCTAGTGAATTTCTGTCCCTGAGACTAGTATCACCGAATGGTGATATTAAATAAAATATGCCTTTTCCCATTCATTCATGTTTAGTCAAGTTCATTAATTGTTTACATATTTCAAGATACAAAACATTTCTGTTTACACAGCAAGAGAGAAACATGTCTGTTTGCCAAATGGTTTGACCTTGGCTAACCAAAGCAACTTGCAACTCAGGTTTTAAACTGACACTATTATTTCCCTTTCTCCAAACCTCCTTCGGTGTTTTAACTCTTTACACACACAGGCCATTTTAAACATTCATATTTTTATGAAATACAAAAGTGCTCATTTGTATAAAGTAAGCTGCATTCAACTGACATGATGGTTGCATTCAACTGCCATACACCAGACTTAATTTTTCTTTTGGAGCCGTTGCAAAGTGGTCCGGGACTACAACATCCAAACGTTATCCCTGTGCCATGGTCGGACCACTATCTGGTGACCTTGGAGCTCCCAGGAGTAACTCCTAACCGCGGGGAGGTGGGGTCTATTATTCTGGCCTGCCTTCGGCACCTGATGAAGCCAGAAGGATTCCAGAGGGAGTTGGGGGAGTTCCCTATGGATCGACTACACGATACTACCGAGGCCTTGGTCACCCTCTGGAATGAGTGGGCTGCTACAGCCTTGGTTGTTATCGCACCGCTACGTACTCTCCGCACACGTGGGCCTCGGGCCACCCCTTGGTTCTCTGAGGAGCTAAGGGAGTTTAAACATGTAAAGAGATGCCTAGAGCGCCACTGGAGGAGATCCCAGAGTGTCTCATACTGAACACGAGCTAGAGCCTCTATTAGAGCCTACCTCGTGGCAATATGGGCAGCGAAACGGCAGTATTTTGCCACTCGTATCGTGTCAGCAGATAATCGCCCAGTGGCCCTGTTCCGGGTGACTAGGTCCCTCCTTGGTAGGGGGGGGATTTGGCCCCGGGTGGCAGGGGTCTGCCGATGAGTTTGCTGATTATCTGGAGGATAAAATCACTCAGATTCACTCAGGGTTTAACTCTGGGTTAAACATCATGTCATGGGAGTTGGTCAGGAGCCAGCTTTGCCAGGTTATCTGGGATCAATTTGGTCCAATTGACCCTGATGAAGTGGACAGGATCCTTGGGAGTTTACATGCCACCACCTGCGACTTAGACCTGTGTCCAGCCTGGCTCATGAAAGCAGGCAGGACCATGACGGGCAATTGGATTCAAGTGGTGGTCAATGCTTTGCTGAGGGAGTGAGTATTCATACCACAACTTAAACATGCACTGATGTGCCCCTCCTAAAAACACCATTGCTTGATCCGAATATACCATCTAATTTCCGCCCTGTCTCGAACCTTCCCTTTTAAGGGGAAGGTTGTCGAGAAAGCGGTGGTGCGGCAGCTCCAGGGGGTTCTGGAGGAAGTGGATTATCTGGACCCTTTCCAGTCAGGCTTCAGGCCGGGTCATGGTACAGAGACTGCATTGGTCGCGCTGTTTGATGACCTCTGGTGAGAGCGAGATGGAGGGCATCCCTCCATTCTCACCCTTCTTGACCTCAGCGGTTTTCGATACTGTCGACCACAGTATCCTTCTGGACTGGCTACAGGGGTTGGGATCCAGGGCACTGTGTTGTCCTGGTTCTCCTCCTTCCTGAGTGGCCGGACCCAGTTGGTGTGGGTGGGGGGTGGGGTGTCGAGTCAGAGGCAGCTCACATGTGGGGTGCCTCAGGGCTTGGTCCTCTAGCCCCTACTCTTTAACATCTACATGAAACCACTGGGTGAGATCATCTGATCCCACAGGGTGATATATCATAAGTATGCTGATGATACTCAGTTGTATATCTCTGCCCGTGGTGATCCCAGTGATGCAGTCAAAGTCCTGACCAGTTGCCTAGAGGCGGTTAGAGTCTGGATGGGGGACAACGGACTACAGCTGAATCCTGGCAAGACTGAGTGGCTGTGGGTAAGGGGACCCAGTCCTCATAAGGAGTTATCACCACTGGTTTGGGATGGGGCACCGTTGCCCCAATCCGACCCAGTGTGCAACCTGGGGGTCCTTCTGGACTTGCGGCTTCTGCTCCAGGAGCAGGTTATGGCAGTAGCCAGGAGGGCCTTCGGGCAAGTGCATGTTATTAATCAATTGTGCCCACTCCTGGACCAGGAGGCCCTGCTCATGGTCACCCATGCCCTGGTTACCTCCTGTTTGGACTATTGTAATGCGCTCTACATGGGGCTGCCCTTGATGATCATCCAGAGACTGCAGTTGGTCCAGAATGCGGCAGCCCATGTGGTGGTGGTGGGTAGTTATTTCACCCACGCCTCGCCACTGCTGCGGGAGCTGCACTGGCTGCCTATATGTCCCCAGGTGCAATTCAAGGTGCTGGTTGTCACTTTTAAAGCCCTTCATGGTAACGGACCAGGATACCTCAGGGACCGTATCATCCCTAGGACATCGACCCATCCCACAAGAGCAAACCGAGAGGGCACCCTTCAGGTGCCATCTATTGAGGAGGCTCACCTCTCCAGCACGAGGAAAAGGGCCTTCTCGGTCATAGCCCGCACACTATGGAACCTCCTCCCAGTAGAGCTATGCCTCCAGACCCAGTTGCTACCACTTAGGAAAGAATTGAAGACGTGGTTGGCAAAATGGGTCTGGGGGCCGGGATTGTAAACAAGCTCCCCTTTTTGGTTCGTCTGAGGTTTTTCCCCTCATGTAATTAATTTTTAAAGGTTTTTTAGATTTTAGAATTGTTTTTAGATAATAGATGTCACGGCGGGGGTGGGTGGGTAATATTGTTATGTTTTTTATGAGTTTTAAATTTTTTTTTAACCTTTATATTGGTCTTAGTGTACACTGCCCAGAGTCCTTTGGATAGGGCAGTATATAAATCTATTAAATTAATTAACTAATTAACTAATTCATTATATTTACAGAAATAACAATAGACAGTGTGGTTCATGCTTCAATTTAAAGTAAAACATACAGTTTCAGGGCTGATTTCTTCTATATCCCTTGTGATTATTTTGGCACTCTGTACAGACTCCTAACATACCTTGACAGGATAAATTGAAAATAAAACGTAAAATGACTATAAAATAATGATAATAAAATAGATCCGGTTAAACCAGAACAAAACCAGCAGTGACACAAAACAAAAACCCAAATAAAACCAACAGCAGTGATTTTTTAAAAGTGGAAAATTCTCACAGCATTTAAGCCAGTTCATAAAATGCATGGGATTAAAGAGATACAGTAAAACCTCGCATAAAGAGCACCTTGCTTAGAGACTAATTTGCCTAAAGAGCAGAATTTTCTCTGAATGGTCGCAGGCGCTTAACAACTAAAAACAACCGAAAACTCACTTAACAACTAAATCGGGGTTCGCAATGCCCCACCTGCCAGAAGTCATAATCCGTTACATACAATGGCAGCAGCAGTGCTTTTTCCAAATGTTTCGCTTAAAGAGCAACTCGCTTAAAGAGCAATCCTGTGGAACACATTATGCTCTTTAAGCGAGGTACCACTGTATATAATAAAAGTAAAGGTCACCTTTGCTTGAAAGCCAGTCATATCCAACTGTAGGGTTCAGTGCTCATCTCTGTTTCATAGTTGAAGAGCTAGCGCTGTCTGCTTCTGCGGATGTTTCCGTAGTCATGTGGCCGTGGTCATGTGGCCGTTGCTGCTGTTAATATGTGCTGTCAATCTACAACTGACTTCTAGCAACCCTGGCAAGGATTTCAAAGTAAATGGGGCATGTAAAGAGTGGTTTTATCAGTTCCACACTATTTCCCAATGAGTTTCCATGGCAAAACTGAAGAATTGAACCCAGGTCTCTTTCCACTGCGACATACTGGATACCCTTCCTGAGCATTGCTTAAACCAGGGTGCCCCATCCTAATTCCCATGGGTCAGATCTGGCCTGTGGTGCGATTTCATGTAGCTTCCCTCCCCTCCAAGGGCATCTGAGGAACAAAATAGCCACCCCTTTGAAGCTGTTGGGACAAAATGGCTACCCTCATCATGCAGGCAGGGCAAAATGGCCATCCTGTCCTCAAAGCTGACAGAGGGGCGTTGCCAACCCGGAAACCATACATCACCGTACAGGATGTGCAAAAATTACCGTACATTACCGTACGGGGTTCACACATGCACAGACCCATTTCTGCACGTGTGAGTCTGGGCAGGCATTTTCTTTGAATATTTATGAGGGAAGAAAATGGAAAAAATCTTTTTTTTTCATTTTTACCCAGGACGGAACCAGAAATAATCTTTTTTTTTTAACCTAGGACGGAACCGGAAATAATCTTCTCCCCCCCATTTTTACCCAGGATGGAACCAGAAATAATCTCCCCCCCCCCCCCCAAAAAAATTTGTTTTTACTGAAAATTACCATAATCTCCGTACGGTAGTCGTACATCGTACGGAGGGCCAAATTACCATACCGTACGGTAATTACCGTACAGGTTGGCAACGGCGCAAGTGGCTTGAAAAGGTTGGGAACCTTTTGCCTAAACAAAAACAAGCAAGCAAACAGAAAACAAACCAAATGACTTTGTTGGTGGAGTTTTATCTGTGCATGTTTGTCTTCAGCAAGCTAATGGCAGAAACACAAGAAATCAAAAGAGCGGATAAAATTGTCTATTTGGGGAGTATTTTAAATGAAAAGTTGGATCACAAAGTAGAGATTAGAATGCAAATAGAAAAAGGAAGATCCGCCTTCGTAAAAAAATGTGACATTTGTTATGCAGTAGAGATCTAACTCTTGCTATAAAGATCCAAATAGTAATATGTTCCAGTGTTGCTATATGGAGTCAAAGCTTGGACACCAACTAAAGCATCTGAAAAGAAAATCGAAGCTTTTTGAAATGTGGATCTACAATCGGCTGCTAAGGATATCATGTAGTTAATGTAGAAGTGTTGCGCCAGACAGATAAAGAACAAGAACTGTTTAAGACCATTAAGCAGAGAAAGCTCCAGTACCTCAGATATATCATGAGAAACTATATAAAGTATAGACTACTCCATCTCGCTCTGCAAGGGAAGATCCTTAGGAAGAGAGGCCCTGGATGTAGACAGATCTCTTGGCTGAAGAACCTGAGAGACTGGTGTGGAATGTCCTTGGAAGAACTGTTCTGAAGAGTTAAGAACAGGAAGGCTTTCACCATGATGATAGCCAATATTTGGAATGGATATGGCAATTGAAGAATAAGATTGTTTGTTTTTTATTTAGAAACACCTTATATACTGAGGCATTATACTGTGATTCACTTAGGGCTGGGATGGCCAACCTTTTTACGCCATAGGCCTGACCATGTCCCCCAGACAGCTGAGCAGGCCAGACCACACTCCCTGGAAGCAGAAGCAGGCTAATTTACAACTGATGTAAAAAGGTCCATTTCTATTTCCGGGTGTTACGGCGGTGGGTCACATGAAATGTGTCACGATCCGTTGGTTGGGAACCCCTTAGGGCTTTCTCTACTTGGGGGAATGTGAAGTTGTCGCTTTCATGCTGAATAACCTCTTATCTGTATTGTGATACATTTTATTTCTCACCATCCTTCTATCTACAATTAAGATGTTTATTTACTTGTGACGAAGATCCAGACTGGTTTTTGGATTGCTTAAATTTCTTCCCCTTTCAGTGACTGACATTCTCATTCTCGCCCCTGTCCCAACTTTTTTCAGTAGCTGTTCTTCCATTGGCTGCAATAAGCTTCCCTTTTTGTTGTTGTTAAATAAAGTAAGTGGCCTAGTGAAATCGAATGCATCGATTAAGTGTGATGTCCAAAACAGTGTGGAATTGCACTACATCACTTAGGGAACTAATAGAAGAATTTCACCTGCCGAAAATACATTTTAATATCACAACTCACTGCATATATCACATGATTATCACCTCAGATAACACTGCCCACAGTTCTATGTGGTTGTGAATTAACAGTCTAACTGGCTAAAGAATGGGATAATTAGTAGTGGAGCAAAAACTGTAGTCCTAGCACTGATGTCTCAGTCAAAATGTGTGAACACCGTAATTTGTAGTGAGCAAAACTACAGCAAAACTAATCCAAATAATGAGCTATATACCAATGGAGACAGGCAGTTAGTTTATGTGTAATTCAAATATTCCTCCTTGGGGAGGCATTCTCCAGACAAGCCCCAGCAGTAAACAGTCAATCTTTCTTATAGTCTCTTTTCTCATTGCTTGATTTTACATCTATATATATTACTACTTCTAAGGCAAAGAGTTATAAACCCAAATTTTTTTTGCCGGCAGGTGTCTCTCCTCAATGACAAGTGAAGGATTGAAATTAAGTCCACATTTGCCAAAAAGCAGGTTCATCTGAAGTCACCATGTCACCGTTTCCAAGATCATATAAAATTATAATGTGGGAGGTATGGCTGGGAGTCAGTAACTTGGCCAACAGAGAAGTGAGGTCAGCTTATCCTCGAACCAGGAAATGAGTGAATTGGGGGGCAATTATTTTTTCTACTGATCTTTGTTACAGAAACCTCAGGCCAAGCTCACTCTAGGGATGAGCTGAATTGAAATTGTGTTTATGGCTGGGAAAAGCCAGAGGAAAAGATTTATTTTCCTTTTTCATTTCAGAGAAACATGAAGCTCTTGTGTAGACTCAGGAACACCCCTTGCTCTGCCGAGTGTTTATTTTGTCATAGACCTGAAGTTCCTTAATCCATACTGTTAACTAGAATGAAATAAATCTGCTGAGTGCCTACACTCTTTGTACCTCATTTAAACTTGAAATGAAAAGCACTGGCCTACACAGTGGATGTTTGCTTGTTGATTTGTTGTACCTGGCCTCTGCTTCATTCTCCCTGTGGGCTACTGTGTTGTGTGTTTTTTGTGTATGTTGAAAAGTTCATGAGCTTGATTGTTTGAATTGACTTGAAAAGCAAATTTCCTCTTTCAGGTAGGCAGAAGACAGCCACTTGTCATCTTCTTGGAAGTGATTGTTGTAAGGAGGAACGTATGCACACACATATACCAAACATCAAGTTGCAGTATTTATTGATATTCAGCAATTCTCATAACAATCAATTCCAAGAAGAACAAAATGAACAAGAAGATGAACAACTGGCTACTCTTCTTTCAGAAGGAGGGATATACTCCTTAAGTTAAATAGAACAATCAAGTGAGTCAGCTTTTCAAAAAGAAAAGAAAAGAAAGTGTTATAACCAAAACCACACACAACACAACACCCCATAGGGAGGAAGAAGCACAGGCCATGATTTCAACCCAGCCCAGACCTGACCTTTATGAGAGGCCTGTACCTGTAAGTCTGTCTGAGCTCCATCTGCTCCACGTTTTGGTTCTGTGTGCTGAGTAGCTTCTTGTGTGGTCTTTTGATAATTACACAACATGGGGGTGGGTGGGTTGAAAACTGGGCTAGACATGGATGTGTATGTGTGCATGCTTTATTTATATATTTCAACTTATGTAAAGTTTAAACTTCATACCAAAAAAATAAATAGGCCCCAACAACCATAGGCAGCATTGTATAAATAAGAAGTTCAATTGCTGCTATCCAGGGACATTGGTTTCAAGGACCACACACAGAAAGTGACAACAGTAGCTCTAAAGTATAAAATGGAGATCCAAGAATGATGGGTTTTGAGACTCAGGGTTGGCCCTACCATTAGCAATATTGAGGCAGATGCTGCTTGGTGTGGAAAGGGTAGTAGATGTAGTGCCTTATTTAACCCCCCCCCCCCTGTGAAGGGCCAAACCATGAGTTCAAGGCAATTTTAAGTTCTGGGTCCTACTTTACAACTTAGACTGCTCTCCCCAACCCTGCAGGCTAGCCTGATTTCCTGGATTTGGGCAAAAGATGCTGTTCATTATCAGCTAAAGAAAAATTAAATGGATCACAATCTTGTTCTTTATCTAAAGCACTGAGAGTTTATGGTGACAGTGAATCTGCTCAAGGATCTACCCTAAAATTTATAGGAGCTATCCGATGGACCTATTTGGGTAATAGAGTTCAGCACCTTGACTAGATCCTGTAAAGTTCAAACTAAAGTTCATCATTCTTGGATCTCCTTGCCGCGTCTCTCCCGGGTCCACATGACTGGCCCGGGATGGGAGACGTAGCTCACCTGCAGCCACTGACTTCGCCCCTCCCGGCCCCGCCGGCTGGGAGGACTTGAAAAGCCGGGGTTGCCTGAGCCAACATCATGGAAGGTCCTTGCTGCGTCTCTCCCGGGTTCACGCCACTGGCCCGGGATGGGAGACGTGGCACACTTGCAGCCGCCGACTTCGCCCCTCCTGGCCCCGCCTGCTGGGAGGACTTGAAAAGCTGGGCTGCCTTAGCTGACATCAAGGAGGGTCTTCGCTGCGTCTCTCCCCGGTCCACGCCACCAGCCCAGGATGGGAGAAGCGGCTCACCTGCAGCCGCTAACTTCGCCCCTCCTAGCCCTGCTGGGAGGACTTGAAAAGCTGAGGCTGCTTGTGCCAACGTCATGGAGGGTCCTTGCCACGTCTCTCCCAGGTCCACGCCACTGGCCTGGGATGGGAGACGCAGCTCACTTTGCCCCTATTGCCCCCCCCCCCCCACACACACACACACACCAGGAGGGATTGAGAGGCAGCTGGGGTTTTTGCAGCCATGTTTTTGTATTTATTGCATTTCTGCTTTATTATTGTGATATTATGTACTGTTATGTAATTTTGCATTTTTTTAACTTGTAAAACTATATTTTTGCCTTGTACTATTGTACTATTGTATTTCTGTATGTTTCTATATAATGTGAACCACTTTGGGTCGTCTGCGAGACGAGGAAAGCGGTATATAAAAATAAATTCAAATTCAATTGAATAGTTAATTCACTACCCAGTGAAATTCAAGGCATCAGCCAGAGGCAGCAAAATATCTTGGCCCAGCCCTGTTGAGATCCACATTCAAAAGCTGCATTTTAGGCTGAAGTCAAATCTCCACTTAATCCAGTGTCCTCCGTACAAGAAGTTTATAAAGCAGGGCTCAAGATTTTACTTAAAAGAACAAAGTCTGGAACAACTCAAGGTTACCTTCAGGGTTGTTTGTTGTATGTTTGTGCAGCTTGCTTTGTGAAATCTGATTAGTGTTACAAATATTCAATTACAGTTATTTTTGAAGTAATTTTAAATTTGTTCAACACATTTGTGAACTGAGAAAGTGTAGCAATTGTTTTTTCTCAACTGCCCAAGTCCTGATACAAAGACATTATTTTGATATGTGAAGAGGCAAGCCACGAGTATTTATTTACCCCTGACATTAAATCTACAGTAGTAGTTAGTAATGGCTACCCACAATTTAGAATGTTTCATGATATTCCAAATCTGGCAACTGATTAACCCTGTCTAGTGGCCAGGCTTCTGAAATAACCCCAATACATACAGGTAAAGTTGTTAAACAGAAAGTAGAGTTGCTACTGAATACATGAATATTTGCTTCTCCTTTGTGGCTTCATACCCTTTATGTTTATCAAGGGCTTGTGTGCTGTTCCAAAATAGGCCTACTCATGAGTCAACTTTAGAGGCAGGAAGAATTCTCAGGAAGTTACTCATTCATGATTATAATAGCAGTCCTAGCACCAGGGCCGGCATCAGAAATTTCCAGGCCCAGTACGCCCCCCGATTTTGGCCATGCCCCTGGGGTTTCCTGCACATGCATCATTTGTTTACGCATGCACAGATCACTGGTTACCTGGCACCGCTGGGCCCCTATCATCTCCGGGCCCGGGAAGGGAGTCCTGATGGTCCCCCGCTGATGGTGGCCCTACCTAGCACATATAGTGCCTGTGTAACTGTTAGATCCGGCCCTTATAAGCACCAGTCCAGAGCAACGATGAACAAACAGCAACAGGCTTTATTTAACAGTCAATTAGAGATGAGCTTACAAGGTGTTCTGGATCCCGAGATGGCTATACAATCCTAGTGGAATCAGTCCCTCTGGACTCTTACCCAGCAATGGGCAATAAACTATCTACCATAGAAGCGTAGCATAATGGAGGAACCCAGGCTTAGCACTATCTGGTTACCTGTATGGAGTAGGAAGTATAGATCCGGTCTGGCCCCACTCTTGTTTACCCTTGGGGCTTATATACTGTCTCCCCAGTGGTGGCTCCTGGATACAAGGTAGTGACCCGCCGGACAAACATAACTAACCAATCATAACAGGGAATATATGTAGTTAACCAATGGAGAACAGGATCCAAAACTGTAACCAACCACAAGGTTTGGTTTAGCCTAACAAGCGCGCTCTTTTGCAGGGGTTTCATGCCACTTTGGGCTTCCAGTTAGAATGGCAGGAAACCACCATTTTCCCCTTACAAGAGCGCTCCCTGCACTACTTGCAAATGTGCCTCAATACACAACATTCCTCCCCCCTAAGATTTCAGTAGGGGCCCCAGGTAAAACTTAAGATATGGAATCCTCATCTGAGGAGTGTCCTATCTTGTGAACATGAACCCTGTCTGTCCCCTCTTTGCACGTATCCTGTGGTTCATGAGTTTAATTGGAGCTCCATGGAGCGATCAAGGGACTTTGCATCCAGGGTGTGTGTGTGTGTTACGTGTGTGCAACCTGAAACAAACCACTTTGGCGAGGCATGTAGCTCCTTTCCTTCCTGAGCTACGTTGGCTGTGAGAGATCCCATGTGTGGTGCATACAAAGAATCCCCATGTTCCAAACCCTTGCGCCATGTCCCTGCAAACAACCCGGGACTTTTTGCTCGTGCCCCGTGCAAACTAACTGCTGCAACTGAGGCCTCTATGGAGCAGACCGCTCCCGGTCCAGCTCCCAAAACTGCCTTTAGTAATGGGCTTGGTGAACGCTCTCCATTAGCACCCGAGGAAAGCTCCTTTTGCCTCAGCGTACGGAGATCCTTAGGACTTTGTTTTTTCCCTTCCTACTCTGGGGGCTGAGAGTGCTCCGGCAACCCCTTCCTTTTTCCTGGGGAGTGCGAGCCCACACTTTGGCGCTCCTTCTTGTGCCAGCCTATGTTAGGGGGTGTTTTTGAGACCCGAATCCCCCCTCTAATCCCAGGGGATGGCGAAGACCCACCCGCCACTGGGGAAATTGAGAACCTTCCTGAACAAGATGTGCCCCCAGTACCGTCTTGTAGCCCCCAAATCTCAATGACATGTTCGATTCTTGGCCACCAGAAATAGCTATGTATAATGTCTTGGGAGAGGAGAAAATCATGGGACCCACTTAACAAGTGCTCAAGTAGTTTGGCCCGCAACCCACGTGGAACCACTGTCTTGCAAAGCCTGTATTTGGTGTCTTGCACGGGAGACAAAGAAGGAGTCGCAGGAAGGACTAACACAGGTTTATTCATTGATGGTCAGTATGAACATGTGGTAATGGCGGAGGTACATCTCATTATATACAGTACATAATACATTTGAATCTGGTTGCACGGTAGCTCATTGGCTGCTACCGGCGTGGCCTCGCCCAGGTCACGCCTCTCTTCTTGTAGTTGTTTTCTGTAGTCCTTTGTCATGCGGGGAATCTCCCGCGGCTGTTCGTGATTTGGGGAATGTGGACCATGTGAGACTGAACGCTCGCAGCTGCCCTCTATGGGCGGCTTGCTCGCGTTCCTTAGCAGCTGAGATACATTGTGATTGTGGCTGGTTACATTCATACCTTTAAAGAGACATTGTACATGCATACATAACACTGTATAAGCACCGTCCCAGTACTGAGAGTTTTTCACAGTCCCGCTAATACACACATGCCTCCAAATTGTAAGGTGGAGGTGGCCACCCAATGTCCACCCACACAATAACATCAGATAGTAACGGGTCAGTCTTTCAAGCTGTGGAAAAGTTCAGGGACGTTTTGAGGGAAACAATGGCCAATTCGTCCCAAAAATCAGGATTTTTCCAGTCCAATGCATCAGGCAGCAACAGTTCTTGCAAGTAAAAAACATCTGACTGTCCAGTCTCTTTCGCAAGGCCACTGTCCTTGTGCGCAATATGTGCTTGTCATGAAAACACTGTGTTTAGTTCTTCCATGGAGGAATTGCTTCCAGGGGGCCCTTGGGAGAAACCCTCCCGGGGAAGTAATAACACTTGGGCCTCATCCTCGATACGAAGGATGGATTCCCCCCCCCCCATGGATTCCCGTAAAGTAGATGCTTAGGACCCCAAACCAGTGGGACCCTATAATGTTAGTCTTACCCGATTTTACAAAAATGAGGGGTAGGCTCACGTAGACATAGTTATAATGGAGTTAAATGTTCCCTATTCTCCGAACTGGAATGTTGCAATCCCATAAGTCCACTAACTTGCCTGGAAAACTCTTGAACTTGGGCCGCAGGTCAGGCAGAATGCAACGGTACTCATCGTTGGTCATGATGGAGAGGAAAGATCTGGAGTCCACCTGAAGATGGAAAAGTACCCTTCAATGCAGAGGTCCACGCTGTACCCATCCCTCAGGTCATGCTGCTCGTCGTTGACCGCGTAACTCATGAAGACCTTGGCAATACAGAACTGGAGCATTGGCTGGAGTTTCAGCAAAACTTCTACACGTTGCTTACAGACCTTGGAGATGTGGCCTGTTTTCCCGCAACGGTGGCACTGGGAGCTCTTGAAGGGACACTCTGTGTGGAGATGGTGCTTCCCACATTCTTGGCATGGCGCAACCTTCCCTGGCATTGGTGTCAGTGCCCTCGTTCCCTATGGTGAGCTGTCACGGTCTTTGCGGGCATGGCCGGAGGCTTCGGAAAAGGCGGCAGCGGTCGTGGCTGGACCCAGCAACTCTTTATCTTCGAGGGTCGACCTGCACTGGAAATGCTCACACAGGGTGTGTAGCAAGGCCGGTAAGGAGATTTGCTGGAGCACGTGGCGCGGGAGAAGTTTCGCAACAATTTCGAGAGTCTCTAGCCTGCAGTGGGCCAGGAACATCACCTTCCACAACAGCGGCTCACCTTTCCTTACTGTGAAGTAGCTTTCCAGCTGGACTTCGTAGTATGGCCACAGGTGAGGCTTGCTGATATCGAATGGATGCAGCCAAAGGAGAACTTGGTCAGCCATCTCGTTGTTGTTCAATCCCACCTTCGTCACCAATGTTAGATCTGGCCCTTATAAGCACCAGTCCAGGACAATGATGAACAAACAGCAACAGGCTTTATTTAACAGTCAATTAGAGATGAGCTTACAAGGTGTTCCGGATCCCAAGCTGACTGTACAATCCTAGTGGAGTCAGTCCCTCCAGACTCTTACCCGGCAATAGGCAATAAACTAGCTACCACAGAAGTGTAGCATAATGGAGGGACCCAGGGTTAATGCTACAAGGCTACCTGTATGGAGTAGGAAGTATAGATCCAGTCCGGCCCCACCCTTGTTTACCCGTGGGGCTTCTATAGTGTCTCCCCGGCAGTGGCTCCTGGATACAAGGTAGCGACCCACCAGACAAACGTAACTAGCCAATCATAACAGGGAATATATGTAGTTAACCAATGGAGAACAGGATCCAAAACTGTAACCAATCATAGGGCTTGGTTTAGCCTAACAAGTGCGCCCTTTTGCAGGGGTTTCACACCACTTTGGGCTTCCAGTTAGAATGACAGGAAACTGCCATTTTCCTCTTGCAAGAGCGTTCCCCGTGCTACTTGCAAATGTGCCTCAATACACAACAGTAACCAAACAGCACTTGCAGTAAATTTCTGTTATTGCAAAATTGTTCTAATAAATGTGAGAACTCTTGTTGCTACTGCTAAAAAATATTTTGCTGTCTTCTAAGACGAGGAGAAAATGAAGAGGTGGTTATCCCAGGAAAGTGATTGTGGATGTCATGAAAGGCAGAAAATTGTTATCATGTTTATTATTATTGCATTCTTACTGCATACCTGTTAAGCGCAGCTCCGGAGATTACGGGACCTGCGCAGAACGTTTCTGTGCAGGTCCATTGTATGCATGCGTAGAAGGCTTTTACACATGCATAGCACATTTCTGCACAGAACGTTTCTGCGCAAGTCTATTCTACGCATGCGTAAAAGCCTTCTACGCATGCATACAACAGACCTGCGCAGAAATGTTCTGTGCAGCTCACTTCTATGTGTGCGTAGAAGGCTTTTACACATGTGTAGAAGGCTTTTACACATCCTCGTCTGCACAGAAGCCTTCTATGCATGCAGAAGGGATGCGCAGTAACTCATTTTCCCCTGCTGCCAAATTATGGGGTAGCGGTAGCTCCGGGCGGAAAATGACGAAAGTCAGTGCAAAAAAACGGGAAATCCCGGCCAATCTGGGATACTTTACAGGTATGCTTATTGATAGGAAGAGGGAAAGATGTTAGGATTTTCTGATTCAGGTGCCAAAATAACTTGGCTGTTTTTATACACTACTAGCATATTTTGCCCGGTGGTGCCGGACTTTTTAAAATTGTGTTGGATAGTAAAGGGTTTCGTTTTTTTCTTGAACCAATGGTGTTGGGCTGTTTTAAATGGTGTTGTAAGGTTTTGTGATTTTGTGGCTTCGAGGTGCTGCGTCCGCCTACGGCAGACTTGCGCTCCCAGCGGTTTTATTTTGTTTCTTTTTTTTTTGCGTGCCAGCTTCCTCAGTGATGGGCTCTTTAAATTGGTTTTTGAAGGTTTTTGTTTTATGTTTATGCAAATTTTATTTTATTTTAATTATTTTAATTTAATTTAATATTATTTAGTTTAAAATTTAATTTTGGTTTTTAAAATGTTGATTTTTACGCATTTTTATTTTTTGTTTTGGTTTTTTGGAGTGAAAAGTGATTTCTGGTTTTTTTTGGTATTTTTTGAGATTCGTGTGATTATTTTTGAATGTTTTTATAACTTACTAGCAAAGGTTGCCCGCCGTTGCCGGGCTGTTTTAAATGGTGTTGGAAAGTTTTTGTTGTTGTTGTTGTTAATGTTTGTAAAGAAGAGGTTAGTCTATAATTGAAATTTTCAAAATTTTTATTTATACAAATTTTTTTTGATGCCCTGTTTTAAACTGTGATGAGTTTTGTTTGGTGTTTTGGTTTTTTTAAAAAATTTTTTATTAGTTTTTCAAAATATATAACAAACATTTAAAACATAATAATAACATTCTAAGCAAAAAAAGAAAAAAGAAGACGAAGGCAAAATACAATAAAGAAAAAGAAACTATATATTACATACTCAATCACCCTGTGCTATATACATTGTCCAGGAGGTTGTGAGATTTCCCATTAATTTCTATTATTCCCAGAATTTCATTTGGTCTGGTGTCAATTTATTTGTTCTATCTCTCGTCAGTGAATAGTCAACAAATTTTCGCCATATATTCCAAAATCTGTTTTCTTTTATTATACCTTTTTTTAAAGTTTAACTCCCATGTTAATTTTTCATTCAATGCGAGATCCCACATCTGCTTATACCACTCCTCCACCTTTAACGTTAAATCATTTTTCCAATTTTTTGCGATGCACATTCTTGCTATTACAAGCATCATAGACAACAATTCTTTCTTATCATTATCCAAATTAAAATTATCTACATCCGTCAACAAGGTAATAACTGGCCCCAATTTGAGACGCAATCCCATAATTTTTCCGATCTCGATCTCAATTTTTGCCCAGAAATTTTCTACCACCTTACATTCATACCACATATGGACATATGTACCCAATGTATTTTTACACCTCCAGCACATTTTATTATTCTTTTTGTCTATCTGGTGCAGTCTCATAGGGGTCAGATACCACCTCCATAACATTTTGAAATTATGTTCCTTTACCCTAACCGACAGGGATCTCATAATTCTTTTTCTCCATTTGTTTTGCCATTCCTTTTCTGTTATCTTCACATTCAAATCTTGTTCCCATGTATTTCTTAATGTTTCTTGTGGATTGACTTCTGTATTTATTATTTTATAAATTTTACTAACCATTCCTTTTATTCCAATTTCCTCCTTCCTTATCTTCCACACTAAATCCTCGAATTCTGTCCTGTGTCTTTCCAAACTCTGCTCCCTCCAGTATTTATTATTCCACTTATTCACCATCGCTATCTGAAACCAATTCAACTTCATCTGAGTATATAACTCTCTTTTCATCCCCTTGTCTTTACAGACTCGTATCCAATCTTTCAACAGGAAAACCCCATTTGTCTGCAAAATTTCTTTCATCTCATTATTTATTCTTATTGGGAACTTTTTCAAGTCTTCTATTTCAATTGTCGGTGAAATATTTGGGACCAGTTTCATTTTAACTTTCTTCCAGACTCCCAACATTGATCTCAACATTCTGTTTTTAACTGGTGTTTTCCATGTTTCCTTATCTAGGAAGAAGCTCTTACCCACTTCCTTTAATTCCTTCATTTCAATTTCCTCCCAAATAACCGGCTCCTTCATTAAAATCTTAACTACATTCTTTATATGAAATGCTTTATAATAGTTCCTTAAATTAGGTATTCCTAATCCCCCTTCCTTTTGAGATAAATACCACATTCTCTTTGAAATTCTGGGTCTACGTCCCCCGTTACAATAATTATCAAATAATTTTTGAAATTCCTTAATATATTTATCTGTCAGCTGGATTGGTAAGGCATCGAACAAAAAATTTAATTTTGCTAATAACATCATTTTAGTCAGCGCTATTCTGCCGAACCAAGACAGCCTCAGTTTTTGATATTGCAGGATTTTATCTTTAAGTTCCTTCTTTTGTTTATCGTAATTTAATCTTTTCAAGTCATCCAACTTATTAGAAATATTTATCCCTAAATATTTCAAACTCTCTTTAATCCGCACTTTAAATTCGTCCCTAATTTTCGTTTGCTCTTCCTTTTCGATATTACTTAAAATCAATTCAGATTTATCCCAATTTACCTTCAAACCTGTTATTTGTTCAAATTCCGTTAAGTGTTTTTGAATGCTTTCCATAGATCTTCTGGGGTGTTTCATAATTAACAAAGTATCGTCTGCATATAAGCTAATTTTATTTTCCATTATTCCTTCTATACTTTTATCTTCCCTTATTGTGTTTGCTAATATTTCCATCGCCATGATAAATAATATTGGAGATAGGGGACACCCTTGCCTTGTTCCTGCCTCTAATCTCACTTCCTCCGTAAGGCCATCATTAACCCTAATATTAGCATACCCTTGTTGATATAATTGTTCTATTGTTTTTAAGAACCTGTCGCCGAATCCGTAACTCTTAATTATCTCACTAATCGTTGTCCATTGCAGGGAATCGAATGCTTTAAATATATCTAACGATAGTAATCCTACTTTCTCCTTATTTTGTCCTGCCACATCTATTAAGTCTAGTACTCGTCTTACCAAATCTGCCATGTGTCTCCCCTTCACAAATCCGGCCTGGTCTTTGTTTATATATTTATCCATGAAGCTGTTTAATCTATTTGCCAGTATTGCCATGAAAATCTTAGCGTCTTGGTTTATCAAGGAGATAGGTCTATAGGATTCTACTCTTTCTGGATCTTTTCTCGGTTTTGGTAGTAAGACAATTATTGTTCTATACCATGATAAAGGTATCTGATCCCCGTTAAGTATGCTATTATAAAGTTTTAACAGTTTTGGGATTACTATATCCTTAAACTCTTTATAAAATTCAGCGGGTAATCCATCTTCTCCCGGTGATTTGTCTACTTTCAATTTATTTATTACTTTTTTATCTCTTTTTCAGTTATTAATTCTTCCATTTTTTGTTTGTGCTCCTGACTTATTTTATTTTTAATTTGCATTCCCAATTTATCTTTTAATTTGTCTGTGTTTACCTTCTTTTTGGAGTATAAATCTTGATAAAATTCTCTAACCACCTTACATTTATCTCGGATCTTATTATATCTTATACCTTCTTTGTCTACTAAAGTCCCTATTTCTCTTTTACTTCTTTTTTCTTTAGCTGCTCTCGCTAACAATTTTGAATTTTTATTACTATACTCAAAATATTCTCTTTTTAAGTATACCAAATCTCTTTTCACCTTTTCAATATCTTTTCCTATTATTTCCTTCTTTAATCCCTGCATTCTTTCAAAAATCTTTCTATCCTTGGTTATTACATGCTTCTCCTGTAGCCTTTTAATCTCTTTTTCAATGTCTTCTTGTTTATTTTTTAACTGTTTATTTTTAATACTTGCCAACCTGATACTTTCACCTCTAAATATTGCTTTCATCGTATCCCATATGATACCAATTCCAAGTTCCCCTGTGTCATTCCACTTCCAGTTTTCTTCCCATTTTTCTACCATTTGATCTTTGAGCTTTTTGTCTTTAAACAATCTGGCATTATATCTCCAATTTTTCCTAATCTTTATTGCCTCTATTTTCATTTCCAACAAGACTTTTGCGTGGTCCGACTCTTTAAAAATTCCTGTTTCTATGTCTTCTAAATTTCTTATCAAATTATCAGTGACAAATATATAATCTATTCTAGAATACGTATTATAGACTTGTGAGAAATATGTGTAAACCCTTTCCAATCCTTTAAGTTCCCTCCATGCATCCTTCAACCCCAAAGATTTCAGCCAATTATTTAACACATGCATTTTATTTCCACCCACACATCTTGTTATGTTTGTACTATCTATATTTGATTTTATTAGATTAAAATCTCCCGCTACAATCATTTTTGTTGTTTTCTCCTTCTCCAATATTCGGTACACCTTATCTAAAAACCTATTTTGATGTTCATTTGGTACATACAGGTTCACCAACGTTATTTCCTCCTCTTCTATTTTCCCCTTTATAATCAAATATCTACCTTCTGGGTCTGATATACTTTTTACCATCTCAAAACCTAATCTATTTGATATCAAGGTTGCAACCTCCCTGGCCTTCGAGGAGCCATATGATTTTTCATAGACCTGAGTCCATCCTAAAAACAACTTATTAACTTTCTCCGATTTCTGATGGGTTTCCTGAAGAAAGATTACATCCGGTCTGTCTTTTCTAAGTGCAGCTTCCAATCTCCTTCTCTTTACTTGACAACCAGTACCTTTCACATTCCATGTTATTATTTTTATATTCCTCATCTATTATTTTTCTCCCATGATTTTTTACATTTCCCACTTCCTCCTACGGACATGTGATTAACATATAACATTTCCTTCACCTTATACGAAAAAAAAAGAATAGAAGAAAAAAGAAAACAACTAAAAAAATTACACTAAACAAACTACTACTTTCCCTCCCCATTTTATTTTTCCCAATGGCCTCTGAATTACAGAGAGGGGAGGGGTGTGTGTGCGATCAATCATAAGAGCTTGAGAGAGGTCCGAACCTATTCCCCGCCCGGAACAGTTCCTCCTTCTGCACCTTTAGACATGTTCTCATTTCCATTACTATTCCGTCTTCTATATCCCCCAGATATAATCAATTCTTCCTTCAGGTCAGACCATTCTTTAGTTCCTGCTTCCAATAACTTTGCATCTATCATTACATCCAGAACATTGGGACCTTCACTTATTAAATAACGTCTTCCCAGATAAAAAAAGCTTAATTGTCATGGGAATTTCCAATTGTACCTTATTCCTTTTTCCTGAAGTCGTTTTGTAATTGGTTTCATCGATTGTCTCCAAAAACGGTCCTCAATCGGAATGTCATTATACACTTCAATGTCATGGCCTTCTACTTTTAGAACCTCTGCTCCTTTTTCTCATATAAGCGCCATTAAATGCAATTTATCTGACACGTTAGCAAATTTTAACATGACACTCCTTGACCCAGTTTTACCCCTTTTTGAACCCAACCTAAATACGCTTACGACCTCTTGTGGTGTGAAACCATCTTCCATAATTTCGTCAAGACATTTCACTATTCTTTCTTTCAATTTGTCTGGTGAGTTCTCTGGGAATTTTCGAATTACAACATTTGCTCGTCTTAGTTGTTCTTCTACATTTTCCAGTCTCTTTTCATGATCTCCAACCTTATCTTCTCTCTCCCTTTCTCTCTTTCTCAAGTCCATAACCTCTTCTTTAATCATTACCTGTTCTTTTTTAATAACCACTTGTTCTTTTTTAAGATTGTCTATTTCTTCTTTTATACCTTCAATTCCCTTCAAAATGTTTGCCAACATATCTTGGGATTCTTGTTTTCGTTCTTTTTTATCTTGGGCAAACATGTTTCCAATTTTATCCTCCATTTTTTCGAATTTCTCCTTAAGACATTCAAATTCAGATTTAGGTCCTTGCCCCCCCCCCCATTGCCGATGTTGTTGGCGTTGTTGCTGTTGCTGTGGTCACAATCGTTGTCGGTGCTGTCCCTGCTGTCGCCGCTGTAGTTGTTACGGTTGTTGTGGCAGTTGTTGCTGTTGTTACTTTTGCTGTTGTTATTACAATTGTTTTAACCGCAGTTGGAGCGGTCATAGTTGGTGATATTATTGTCTTCTGTTGCTGTTGTTGCTGTATTTGTTGTGCCATCTTCTTCACTGTCTCCTGCTCCTCCAAGTCTTTCATCTCTTGCTGCATTGTTTTCTTCATCTCGTCTTCCTCCTCCTCTAGCCTTGTAAGCCTTCTAAAACTCCTATCCGAAGATGTTGGTCTTTCCACTCTTGTCCAGGCCAATTTCTTCTCCTTCTCTTTCCCTCTCCCCTGCTGTTTCATCCAAATATATTTCTAATTACTTAATTTACATAAACAATATACCAATCAGCAATCACCATGTAAATTAACTCTAGCCAATTTTAATAAATTTATTTCCAGATAAGGACCTTTATACTCTCCTCCCCCTCCCCCTCTATCAAATATATGTGTGTGTATTTACACACACATATACACACACATATATATCAAGTATTCACCCTGGTCCCACTGAATATGAGGGTAATAATGAAAAAAGAAAAACAATAATTCCAATTTAGGCCAGATTAGTTTCCCTCTTAAATTTTAAGTATTTTAATATTTTACCCCCAGCTGAACGACAATGAAATAAAAAAAAGAAAAAAAAGAGGGGAAAAGGGGATTGGGAAAAAAGGAATACAAAAGAAAAAATGCCTTTAAAAATTAAAAATCAAAAGGTCCCAACGACAAAAGAAAAAAAGAGAGATAAAAATGGCGGAATACAAAAAAGAAAAAGAAGAAAGAAAGAGAAAAAAAAGAAAAAGAGAACAAAAAAAATAAATAAAATTTTTTTGTCCTCAAACTTTATCCCACAAAATAAGGGGGAGGGGAGCAAACTTTGTCTTCCTGTTGCAGCCTGCAAACGTTCTCCAACTTAAAAAAAAACAAAAAAAAAAAAACCAAAGGCAAAGGCCAAAAACAAGATCAAACCCCTACCCTCAAAAACTCAGGGGTAACGGCACTTTACTCCTCACAGCACATTTCTTAGTCACAACACCGTCTTGTTCCTCTTTATACCACAGAAGAAAATAAGCAGGGGCAAAATTGGTCGGAATCTCCAACAGTCTGAAACCACAGCACAAACAGCAACAAGGGAAGAGGAGAGAGAAAGAGAGAAAAAAATAAAATAAAAAAATAACCCCCCCCCTGGGAGATCGTATATTATCCCCCGTTGCTTAACCCCCAGCAGCTCCCACCGACATCAAAAAAGACGAAAAATACAGTCACTTTTCTTCTCCTTTCTACTTTCCCATTTATTTTAGCGAATTTGCTCACCGTCTCGGCTTCTCACAATAACACTTTTCCAGCTCCGCAAAGCTCCGTGCGTCTCCGATTGAGGGGAGCGGCGGGGCCGAACGAAACCCTCTTCGGCTTCCCTCTTTCGATTCCCCGCCGAGCTTACCCTTTTCGATCCAGTCGTCCGCTTATCTGCTTTGCCTACACTTTATCAAGTTTCACCAGGGCACCGATCTCCGCACCGTTCTTCAACTAAGAGCTCTGGGGACTCGTCGCCATTATAGACCGCCCGTCCCCCGCTCTCTCCAAGATCGAAACTCCGTTTTTTCTCCTTTTCTCGGCGCAGCTTTAGACCCTCCAAGGTGAATTCCACAACTGTTTTTCCTTCTAAATATTCTGATCCATTTTTTGCCGATTTCAGGAACTATTTTCACTTTTAAAAATCACTTTTGTTTTCCTCCTTTCCGAGCGGAAGAAAGTTCACTCCTCTCAGCTCTCCATCTTGACACGCCCCCGTGTTTTGGTTTTGTGGATGAAAAAAAGAATAAAGGATGATATACTTTTTCAAAATGAATGATTTTGATTGTTTGTTTTTGTGTTTCTTGGTGTCCGGGGGGGGGGATCCCCTCTCAGACGGACTCCTTTGGTCCTCCCAACCCTCTCAACCCCAGGGGAGCCAGTAGAGAGGGGGATTCCCCCCAACTCCATTTTTAAAGAGAAGTAACCGCTTGGTTTCTTCTCTTTAATATGGGGCGTGTGTGTGTGGGGAACATCTGGGGAACTCACGCTGAAGATGCTGGAGCAAGGAGAAGGAATGCAGAAGGACTGAACCTGCAACCCTTGCTGGGGGAAGAGCTCAGGCAGAAGCCCTATCTACAACTGGATTCAGGAAACATTCCGTAACCAACAACTAACCTCTTTAACCAGAATGTGTATATGTTTTGTGCTTGAAAGGACTGAACTGTTTTGTGCTAGTTAATATGAAGCCAGAATGAGTATTGGTTTTCAGTCCGTCTTGAACCTGCTTTAATGAACTGAACTAGGTAAAGGTAAAGGTTTCTCTTGCTTGAAAGCCAGTCGTATCCGACTCTAGGGTGCAGTGCTCATCTCTGTTTCTAAGCCGAAGAGCCAGCATTGTCTGCTTCTGCAGATGTTTCCGTGGTCATGTGGCAGGCATGACTAGACACCGGAGTGCACGGAACACTGTTACCTTCCCACCGAAGTGGTCCCTATTTATCTACTTGCAATTTCTTGCTTTTGAACTGCTAGGTTGGCAGGAGATGAACTGAACTACCAAAGACTTAAGCAAAACAACCAGCCTCTTATCAGTTTCTGAAAGACCTTGGAAGACTGCTGCTGAGGCACAGAGACTATGAGTTTGTGTAAATACATTATATAAGAGAAGCTATCTTTGTTTCATACCTGACAAGTATCCTGGATTGGCCGGGAAATCCTGTATTTTGGTGCGCGCTCCTCCCCTTTCCCAGTGCTGTCCTGTATTTAGAACAGCAGGGAATGGGGTTACTGTGCACGTGCAGAACCCACTGCACATGCACAAATGTGATCTACACATGCGCAAAGGGGTTCTGTGCATGTGCAATGGAGTTTTTCCTGCACATGCACACCAGGGACGGAGCAGTTCCCGTATTTTCTGGAGCGGCGCTTGACGGGTATGCTTTGTTTATGCTTTGCACTGAGAAATATCAGTACCTGAAAAGTAAAGGCAGTTTATTTTCTGTTGAACTGTGTTGCTGTTCTTCTGTGTGTGTGCAGACCAACGCACGCCGCTTCCACCTTCGTAAAGCTTGAAGGCTACTCTGCTACTGCTGAACATGCACACACACAATAAAACTTAACAAGTTGTAATGTTCCAACCCACATTCATAGAGGCCCTTCTGACTGTTTCTAAATTTAATAAGATATGCTTGTTTGATCACATATTTAAAATATCTTACACATACTTGGATCTACAAATCACTACCTATGACAGAAACCTTTGTTTCTTACCTTGGCAACATTTTTTGAGCTTGTAAATACACTTAAATTAACAATTTAGTCAGTGTTTGTCTATTTCTGTGCAATACAATACATATTAAACAAACAAAACAAAAAGATTTACTCAGCTTTTGAAAAAGAAAAATAAGAAGTAGGGCTATGCATGGACCAAAAATTGGGGACCAATTTGAACTGGTGTGACATGGGGCTTCTACAGGTCCAGTATTATATGAGAGAGAGAGAGAGAGAGAGAGAGAGAGAGAGAGAGAGAGAGAGAGAGAGAGAGAGAGAGAGAGAGAGAGAGAGAGAGAGAGAGAGACAGAGACAGAGACAGAGACAGAGACAGAGACAGAGACAGAGACAGAGACAGAGACAGAGACAGAGACAGAGACAAGAGACAGAGAGAGAAAAGAGGGCAAACTGTCTCTGTTCACAGTTTTGCTGAGGGGACGAACTGATATACACAAATGCAGTGCAACATTTCTCCTGCTCCTCTGCAGACAGGTAGGAAAAGTGTAATTATTTTCCTCCTCCTAAATAATTACAAATTATTACACTTTCCCTGTCCCTCTGCACAGGAGGAAGGGAAGTGTTTAATTCAAACATCTGATATACTGAAGGTGCTCATTAATTATCGGATGTTTTCTTCAGAAACAGCTTTTGATGTCTGCAAGCCTCCTTTATACACTGTTCTCAGTTCATAGGTGCTGGGAATGGTCTATAGGGGATCACTGTAAAAAAGTAGAACCCCTTAATGGGGACTCAAAAAGAAGCACTTGGGGTAGGTGGACACATGGAACTTGGAGCAACCCTTGAAAGTGCAAAAGAATGGGCTAAATGCCAGCTCAGACATGCCCAAACACTTCTACACTGACTTCTTATTTTGCAGCACTTCACAGCTGAAATTTATGCTGAGGGTGCTATGATAGATAATTTTTCAATCAGATTCCAGGCAATGCATTTATTTGTTGCTGCAAGAGTGATTGAGGCAGTACGATCTGTGCCAGGGTGAGACCAAGAACTTACCCTGGCTCTGAATTAGTTTTAGGATGCATGTTCTGCATGAGTCATGAGTCACGCTCAAAGAAGTTATCTATCTATTACTAGTTTAAAAAAGTTTTTCACAACTATTGCAGAAACAGCTTTGAATTTAATTTCTGGATAAAAATTATATCTTTGCAATTTTCTCAAGTTTGCTTTTTATCAGTATTTTTAAAAAAGTTCTAATAATATCCTTTTGACATAGGGGCATGTTCGCAATAAACAGGTTTTTGTGGTTATTGCTTTGGAATTTAACTGGCCGTAAAAACTGTTTATTGCTTTGTACACTGCCCTGCCATGAACAATATCCTTTACCTATGCTGCACTTTGAGTAACTGCACCAAAGAGAGTTTTAACTTAACCTAAAGGGTGGGTGGGTGGGCGAGAGGTGATCATAGCCTACATTTCCACATGACTGAGTGATTGATGTAACATATGAACTATTCTCCCCTCCCTGACTCACAGTTTCTCACTAAGTACTGTATGTAATCCTTTCAAAGCTGATGAAGAAATTTCTGGGGAAAATACTTGCCAGGACCCTGTGGACATATTTATTTGTGTTGTTGTTACACACTGCAGTACAAAACAACAACATGTTTCATTATTTGATGTGCTGCTTTTAATTTTTCCATTAGTGTCATTAGCTTTTCAAAGAAAAGAAACTTAAAATCCTTAAAATTAAGGATTGTTGATCTCATTTGAAACAGCTCTCCTAAATGCCTTTAAAAGACCTTTGAAACATACTTTAAAATTACATTTTGAAAGTAAGAGTTCTTAATGTAGGAAAGTAATTTAAACCCTATTTGTTGCGCTACTTTTGAAATGTAGCTTATTTATACCTGCTGTGAAGTCACACCTTAGCATGACAATCAAGTGTAAATATTTGTCATATGAAATCAAGGTCAAATCATCCACATGATTATAATATTCCCAATTTTTATATATGGACGTGAAAGCTTGACAGTGAAGAGAGTTAGCAGAAAAAAAACTGATTTCTACAAAATATGGTATTTTAGGAGATCTTTATGAATAATATGGACTGCTAGAAAATTAAACAAGTGGGTCTTAGATCAAGCCAAGCCTGAATTTTAAGGTGGAAAAAAAATCCAGTTGTATCCAATTTATTATTGAGAAGCTTCTGCAATGAGAAATTGTCCTATGTCTGTTATAAAGCCAGAGCTGAACTTAATACATATATATAATCTATGAATAGGCTGAGGGTTAGAGTCCCTAAATGCAAGACCAACATTGCTTGTATTACTGTTTCTTTATTAATACACTAGCAGAGGTTGCCCGCTGTTGCCGGGCTGTTTTAAATGGTGTTGGAAAGTTTTTGTTGTTGTTGTTAATGTTTGTAAAGAAGAGGTTAGTCTATATTTATTTAAATTTCTTTGGTGGCCTGTTATAAACAGTGATGAGTTTTGTTTGGTGTTTTGGTTTTGTGGATGAAAAAAAGAATAAAGGATGATATACTTTTTCCCAAAAAATTATTTAACCCAATAATTTTTAGTATGTAGTTTTTTAAAATTGTTGTACTGTAGGTAATAATTTAAAAAATGTGAAAGTACAAGTTTTTCACGATAAATGTTTTTAAACTGTGTATTGATGTTTTTGTTTTTTATTTGAGTAAAAATTCACCACAGGATTTTTGAATAGTTTTTATTTTATTTTATTGACATCTGTTTTTGATTTGTGTAAAATTGTGATTTTGTGTTATTTGTTTTTACTTGTTTTTACTCTTGGGGCCTTTTGTGTGGGGCTGTTGTGTCTTTTTGAAATTTTTTTTACTATTGTGGGCAGCAAGTGGTGCTGGTAGGGGTTACCTTGTATTTTGACTGTTTTTTCTCTTGTGGCCTCTGGGTGAAGCTTCTTCTAGTAAGTAGTCTCTTTCTTTATTCATTTCTTTTCCAGTAGTTGTTGTGTGAGGTCGTCTGGTGGTGAGTTGGCTGTTTTTCTTTATTTGGGGTGGTGGTGGTGGTTGGATTTTGTGGTGTTTGGCTGGGTGCTGGGTGTGTTTGGAAATGTTTGTTGTTGTTTACTTTGTATTGTTTTTTGGTGTTATTTTTGTTTGTTTTTGTGTATTTTTGGATGTTTTTGATTGATTGTTTTTGTGTTTTTTTGTGTCCTATGGGGGGATTCCCTCTCTGCCATCTCCCCTGGCTCTGGAAGGCTTGGGGGGGCAGACCCCTTTTGTCTCCCCAAACCTTCCAGACTCATGGGACCCAGGAGAGGGGATCGAATCCAGGCCACCCTCTGATATTAAAAGGGAAATCTCAATTGTGGTTTCCCCTTTAATATCAGTGGTGGGGGGGGGTTTGTGATCCCCCTCTCCGCTGGCTTCCTTGGGTTTGGGAGGGTTGGGTGGACAAAAGGTGTCTGTCTCCCCCACCCTTCCAGACCCAGGAGAGCCATCGGAGAGGGGGATTCTCCCCCCAACCTCCGTTTTTAAAGAGAAGTAACCGCTTGGTTTCTTCTCTTTAATATGGGGCGTGTGTGTGTGTGGGGAAGGGAATCCCCTCTCTGCCAGGTCCCCTGGGGTCAGGAGGGTTGGGGAAACAGACTCCTTTGGTCCCCCCAAACCTTCCAGACTCATGGGACCCAGGAAAGGGGATCGAATCCAGGCCACCCTCTGATATTAAAAGGGAAATCTCAATTGGGGTTTCCCCTTTAATATCAGTGTGGGGGGGTTGTGATCCCCCTCTCCGCTGGCTTCCTTGGGTTTGGGAGGGTTGGGTGGACAAAAGGTGTCTGTCTCCCCCACCCTTCCGGACCCAGGAGAACCATCGGAGAGGGGGATTCCCCCCCCCCAACTCCATTTTTAAAGAGAAGTAACCGCTTGGGTTCTTCTCTTTAATATGGGGCATGTGTGTGTGTGGGGAAGGGAATCCCCTCTCTGCCAGGTCCCCTGGAGTCAGGAGGGTTGGGGAGACAGACTCCTTTGGTTTCCCCAACCCTCCCAACCCCAGGGGTGCCAGTAGAGAGGGGGAGCACAACACCCCCCTCCCAGTGATATTAAAGGGGAAACCCCGATCGGGAGCTTTAGGCGCCGTTGGGGAGGGGGGCTTTGGTTCCCGCGGCTTGGCGGACTTGCTCTCCCGGTGTTTTTGTTTTATTTTTTGGGCGCCGGCTTCCTCAGCATTTTGCGCGCTCATGGCATGCAGGACGCTGGGGCTTGTAGTTATGGGTTGGTGCTTTGTGTTTGTGCTGCATTTTTTAAAAATGGTTTTCTTTTGATTGGCTGCAGCGCATTTTCAAATGCTGCGCCGTGCGAGAGCCTCTCAGCCTGATTGGCTCTGGCACAGGGCGGTGCAAGGAATGTTGGGAAGTGAAGTTGTTTCCCTTTTTTCGCGTTTGTGGGGCTGTTGCCCCACTGCCGGTTTTCTCAATCCTTCGTTGACCTGCGGACCCAGATCGGCCGTGTGCAGGAAGGGTGAGTGCAGGCAAGTAGGGCGAGGCATAGCAACCTATAGCCAGTTCCAACGGTTAACCCTTAGTTTTATAGGTTAAGATTACCCTGAATTGAATTTGTATTTTTGGAGATTTTATTGTTCTGTTGTTTATTGATATTGATTGTATGAATTATCCTGAACTGATATTTTGTATTATTTTTTTGTTTTCATTTTGTATTAATTATGCTGTATTTATATTCTTGTATTATTTTGTTGTTCTTGTAAATGACTTTGAGTCACCCGTTGGGTTGAAAGAAGCGGTATATAAATTAAACTTCAAATCAAATGCTCAAGTGGGGATTGCTGGTCGACAACAAAACACAGTGTGAATGTGGAGAGACACAGAGTCTGGCCCACTTGCTGGTCTTCCAATTGCTGCCAGAGACATGCATCAATGAGGACATGTGTTTGGGTAATGGCAAAGTGAAGAAAGTGGCTTCATTTTGGCAGTCCAGGGTCCGATCAGGACATGAAAGAGAGATAGGTCTCTTACAACTAAACTGACGACCCTTTTATGAACTTACAGAAGTCTGCTTTGGCTTGTTAATAAGAAGTTTAAACCCTATAAGATGCAGTCGTTATGGAGCATAAAAGTTTGTGGCAGGTGAGGCCTTGAAATTTAGGGCTTATACTATTGAACACAGATACTGTATCTTTAGTTACAATACCTTCTGGCTTTGTAACAAGGGATTGTAAAAACTGGTCTGTTTCTCATTGTCTTTGGTTTGAACTTTCTAAGACTCAAGTTCTTTCTGTCTCCAAAAAGAAGAAATATGCATAGTTTGGCAGATCCTTCCAAAAAAATAAAAATAAAAAATAAATAAAAATGCCTCCATTTCTGTTATTCAGATGCAATATGTATGGCTGTTTCCTAGCATAGATCACCATTTTGTATTTACCTGTTGAATGCCTCAGAAAAGAACATAAGAACAGCCTTGCTGGAACAGGTCACAGCCCATCCAGTCCAGCATTCTGTCTCACAGAGTGGCTCACCATTTTTGTTGTTGTTCAGTTGCACAGTCGATTCTGACACTTTGCGACCCTATGCACCATCGCTCTCCAGGCACCTCTGTCCTCCACCATCCTCCTAAGTCCACACAGCCCCGTGCCCATTGTGTCTACAATACCATCTAGCCATCTCATCTTTGGCCGTCCCCTTCTTCTTTTGCCCTCCACCTTCCCCAGCATCAAGGCCTTCTCAAGTGAATCCTCTCTTCTCATTTGATGTCCAAAATACTTCAACTTCATCTTTGTTATTTGTCCTTCTAAGGAGCACTCAGGGCTAATCTCTTCTAATTTTGACCTATTTGTTCTCCTCGCTGTCCAAGGGACTCTCAAAACTCTCCTCCAGCACCACATCTCAAAGGCATCTATTTTTCTTCGCTCAGCCTTTCTAATGGTCCAGCTCTCACAGCCATACATTACCACCGGAAATACCATTGCTTTGACTATGCGGACCTTTGTTTGCAGTGAGATATCTCTACTTTTCACTATGTTCCCCAGGTTTTTCATAGCTTGTCTCCCAAGAATCAGTCGCCTTTTTATTTCATGGCTGCAATCTCCATCTGCAGAGATCTTGGATCCTAAGAAAGTAAAATCTGTTACTGCTTCTACTTCTTCCCCATCTATTTTCCAGGGACTGATAAGGGCCTGTTGCCATTATCTTGGTTTTCTTGATATTGAGTCTCAGGCCAGCTTTTGCACTCTCTTCTTTCAACCTAATCAGGAGCTTCTTTAGGTCTTCTTCACTTTCTGCCATTAGGGTGGTATCATCTGCATATCTCAACTTGTTGATGTTTCTCCCAGCAATTTTGATCCCATATTGTGATTTCTCCATCCCTGCATTGCGCATTATGTGCTCTGTGTATAAGTTGAATAAGCAGGGTGACAGAATGCGGCCTTGTCTTACTCCTTTTCCTATTCCAAACCACTCCGTCATTCCATACTCTGTCCTAACTGTTGCTTCTTGACTCATGTACAGATTTCTCATGAGACATATGAGGTGTTCTGGTATTCCCATTTCTTTTATTACTTGCCACATTTTGTTGTGGTCCACACAATCAAAGGCCTTGGTGTAGTCAATGAAACAGAAGTAAGCTTGTTTCTGGTATTCCTTTGTTTTCTCCATGATCCAACGTATGTTGGCAATGTGATCTCTGGTCCCCCTGCCTCTTCTGAATCCAGCCTGCACCTCTGGTAGTTCTCTTTCTACATGCTGCTGCAGTCTATCCTGTATTATCTTGAGCATCACTTTGCTAGCTTGTGGGATGAACGCAATTGTTCGATAATTTGAACATTCTTTGACATTGCCCTTTTTTGGGATTGGGATGTATACTGATCTTTTCCAATCCTGTGGCCACTGTTTCGTTTTCCAAATCTGCTGGCATATAACATGTAGTAGCTTGATTCCATCATCTTTTAGGGCTTTGAAGAATTCAACTGGGATACCATCATCCACTGGCTTTGTTATATGCCGTGCTTTTTAGGGCCTTTCTGACTTCATTCTCTAGGATGTCTGGTTCAAGTACAATTTCCACCTCATTGTTATTATCCGGGGTGTTTAGGTCTTTTTTTTTGTAAAGTTGCTCTGTGTACTCTTTCCATCTTTTCTTTATCTCTTCTGCATCCGCTAACTCTTTGCCATCTTTGTCTTTTATCATGGTCATTTTTGCTTTGAACGTTCCCTTGACTTCCCCAATTTTTTTAAAGAGATCTCTAGTCCTGCCTCTTGTGTTGTTTTCCTCTATTTCTTTGCACTGTTCATTTAGGTAGCTTTCCTTATCTCTCCTTGCTTTTCTTTGAAATTCTTTATTTAAGTGATTGTATTTTTTTCTTTCTCCTTTGCCTTTTGCGTTCCTTCTTTCCTCTTCTATTTTAAGAGCCTCATCCGACAACCACTTTGCTTTCTTGCGCTTCTTTTCTTTTGGTATAGTTTTCCTTGCTGCCTCCTGCATAATGTCTCTCATCTCTGTCCATAATTCTTCTGGTACTCTGTCTATCTGGTCCAGACCATTGAATCTGTTCCTCACCTCCACCTTGTATTCCTTGGGTATGTTGTCTAGATCATATCTATCCGGCCTATTAGTTTTCCCTATTTTCTTCAGTCTGAGCCTGAATTTTGCAATCAGTAGATTGTGATCTGAGCCATAGTCCGCTCCAGGTCTTGTTTTTGCTGAATGTATGGAGGTTCTCCATCTTTGGCTGCAGAGTATGTAGTCAATTTGGTTTCGATGTTGGCCATCTGGTGATGTCCATGTGTAGAGTCTCCTCTTGTGTTGCTGGAAAAGGGTGTTTGCTATGACTAGTGTGTTATCTTGGCAGAACTCTATCAGTCTTTGCCCTGCTTCGTTTTGTGTTCCCAGACCAAACTTGCCTGTTATTCCGTCCACTTTTTGATTTCCTACTTTTGCATTCCAGTCTCCTAAGATAATGTGGACATCGTTTCTTGGTGTCTGTTCTATAAGATGTTGTAGGTCCTCATAGAACTGGTCTACTGTGGCTTGATCTGCACTAGTAGTTGGTGCATATATTTGGATTACAGTGATATTAAATGGTTTGCCTTGTAGTCTGACTGACATCATTCTGTCATTTTTGAGATTGTATCCCATTACTGCTTTCCTCACTCTTTTATTTACAATTATGGCCACTCCATTTCTTCTGAGATTTTCTTGTCCACAGTAGTAGATATGATAGTTTCCAGAGCTGAATTCGCCCATACCTGTCCATTTTAGCTCACTAATTCCCAAGATGTCAATACTTATTCTTTCCATTTCCTTTTTTACCACTTCCAGCTTTCCTTGGTTCATAGATCTTACATTCCATGTCCCTATGCAATATTGTTCCTTACAACACTGTATTTCTCCTCCCCCTTTCCTGCCCATCCCTTTCTGTCCATCTAAAGTGCTGAGCATCCTTCCTGTTTCCTCTGATTTGTCCCTTTGTTTTGCCTTTGCTTTGGTCAATAGGGTTCTCTTGGCAAACACCCTGGCGTGCTTTGCCGGTTTCTATGCCATTTACCCCCCATCATACATATTATCACAGTTTAAACCAAGGTAACATCATACATATTATCACAGTTTAGAACACAGTATCAGTTTAGAACTGATGTCAGTCAGTTCTAAACTGACACAGTGACACAGTCACTATGTCAGTTGCTATAAGTCATCTATATTAAGTCAACTATATTATTTCAGTTCGATTACTGATCCCTTGCATGCATGCAGCAGCTCTCGCCTTCCTTTGGCTGCGAGGAGTTGGTCAAAGGCGCCGACTCGGGCCTTGCTGTGATGGTGGCTGCGGGTGGTGTCTTCTGGGAATGGTCGAGGGTCTCCTGTGTCTGCAGTGTCTGTGTCTGCAGTGTCAGCGCGGCCCGTCCTCTTTGCCCTCTGGGATGTTGCTACTCTAGGAGGACTCCCCTGGGCCTCTGGTTGGTAACTGGGAAGTTGGGGCCTATGTCCTTCTCTGCCTTTTCCTTCCCTGCACCCGTTTTAAGATGGGGTGGGGGGAGGGGCCTATTCTTCACTCACCTCCCCCCAAGGCCTCTGGATGGTAACTGGTCAGTTGAGGCCTAGGTCTTTCTCTGCCTTTTCCCTCCTTGCACCCAGGTTTTAAGATGAGGTGGGGGAGAGGGGCCGATTCTTCACTCACCTCCCCCAAGGCCTCTGGATGGTAACTGGTCAGTTGAGGCCTAGGTCTTTCTCTGCCTTTTCCTTCCTTGCACCCAGGTTTTAAGATGGGGTGGGGGAGGGGCCGATTCTTCACTCACCTCCTCCAAGGCCTCTGGATGGTAACTGGTCAGTTGAGGCCTAGGTCTTTCTCTGCCTCCATTTGCTTCAGGGTATTCCCATGGCGAAGTAGACGGCTGGGATGTAATGAGAACAACGGAGAGAACAACGGACCACTGTGGACTCAGCTGTATTTCAGTGTATAACTTCTGATTCTATTTATAGTTAACAACACAAAGTCCTTGGGGAAAGCCACAAAAGCTATGTTAACGGATGGTAGTCGTGCGGCGGGCCACGTCAAGCAGTTGTAACGCGATTCCTAATGTGGGACAAATGCTCTCCCAAGCGTACTTTCAAAGGTCGTCTCGATTGTCCTACATAAGCTAACTGACAGGAACAGATTATCATATAGATGGTATCTTTTGAGTTACAGTTTGAGAACCTGGTGAGACTAAGAGTAAATGTGCTATTTGGCAAATTTACATATTTGGTACACCACACGCTTGGGAGAGCATTTGTCCCGCATTAGGAATCGCGTTACCACTGCCCCTCTGGTCAATCATTTTCTTGATAAGAAACATACACTGAAGGACATCAAGGTGGTTGTATTGGAAACTTTCACGCCAAATAAACATCAAATTACGGATGTGGAACGCTTCCTCCTACAAAGGGAAGCATTCTACATCCACCGCTTTAATACTTTGGTGCCCCATGGGTTAAATACAGACTGGGAGTTATCCGCATTCCTATAGTCCCGCTCCGTTTCTTTAATAAGGGTTGAAAAACACACACCTTTGTAAGTAATACTGAAGGAGTTTAAAGTAGGTCAATCTAGCATAACTCATCAGACACACATGTCTCTCATTTAATTTGGCTGATATAAGGAGTACTCTGATGGAAATAACTAACGCGTGCACACATAGGAAAGAAACACAGAGGTGCTATACGCGCGAAATAATCCCCTTTGAGGTACGTGTTTGATTTGTTTCTTCTTTGTCTGTCGAATAACAGCATAATGATTTTTTGTAATACATGTAGTATTTAACACTGCGTTGTTTATTGCTTCTCAGATAGACTTATATATCTGTTTAGATAGTGGTACACTTTCATGTTTGTATTATGTTGTAGATACTTGAAAAAGTTACTCGAAATGTCCCGCTACCGGATGGACATTGGAAATCCGTCTACAACTGCTTGACGTGGCCCGCCGCACGACTACCATCCGTTAACATAGCTTTTGTGGCTTTCCCCAAGGACTTTGTGTTGTTAACTATAAATAGAATCAGAAGTTATACACTGAAATACAGCTGAGTCCACTTATACAGTGGTCGTCATCGCGCGCATAATAGCGTTAGGGCCACCAGACTTTGTTAGAATCAATATTCTGTTCATGCAGTGTTTGTGACCGTATTAGTATAAGCCGTCCTGATTAGAGACATTGAGTAATGATTTTGTGTAATTGATATATTACATTCTTATTGCACATGTATGCTTTCTGGAACTATAGGATTATATACCATATATCATTGTATCGGCATACGAGTCAGCATACAATTGATGTTTGAATTTAAAGATACAGTTTATTTCGCTACGACTACGTGTTTTGCGAGTGTTTTGTTTTTGCTCTCCGTTGTTCAGGGTATTCCCAAGCAGATGCCTTCACCTGCTTAGGATTCCATGGAAATGGCATTGAGAGATATCCTGCCTTTGCAGGCGCACCCCCCCAATAATGGACTCAGACACAAATGAAAGTGGATAACGGCATTGGGCCACATTTATTGATTCATGCCCTAGTCCGAATTATAAATTTCTATTGGTAAAACGACCAATCATAATTCTTAAGGCAAACAGGCCGAAGTAACACTGGTAAGGTACCACCCAAAATTGCCAACGGCAATTGTTACAATGTATCTATTTGTATCAATTTGTTTGTTGACAACAAACAAATTGTTGACCGTAGTCAATATCTAACTAATGACCCCACCCTCTGACGTGTATCCATAAAATCAGGGGGTGATTCCAGCTGTCTAGTGGTAACCATCACCCCCTCGCCTGGTTCGTCGTTGACCGGACAACGTTTAAACAACTTATGCCTATCTAGTGTTGTCCAGTCAATTGCGAACCTGCCGGATACCTGTGGGTCATAAATGTTTACCTTACCAGTGCTACCCGCCCACGTGACCAAAGTCAACAGCAGCACAGAACAAACCCCTATATCAAACCATAGCAACAGTGTGGGATGGGCAAAAAAGCCAGGACTCAAGTGCCAATTGCGAGTCCCAGCCAAAAATTCCCACCCGGCCCCGAAGCGACCAAGAAATCACACTGTTCACTAGGGAGGGGGTGGAGGGGAAAAACTTCTCTGCTCCGTCGCTTCGCCAAAATGGCAGCACGGCTGCCTCGTGGCCAGCCCTTTTATTAGGGTGCTGGCCACGCCCCTAACTACCCAGATGGCTTCGTCCGGTGGGGGGGGCCGCAAAGAGTGCGGTGGCCATTTTGGCGCCACGCTTCCATTGCAGGCGCACCCCCCCAATAATGGACTCAGACACAAATGAAAGTGGATAACGGCATTGGGCCACATTTATTGATTCATGCCCTAGTCCGAATTATAAATTTCTATTGGTAAAATGACCAATCATAATTCTTAAGGCAAGCAGGCCGAAGTAACACTGGTAAGGTACCACCCAAAATTGCCAACGGCAATTGTTACAATGTATCTATTTGTATCAATTTGTTTGTTGACAACAAACAAATTGTTGACCGTAGTCAATATCTAACTAATGACCCCATCCTCTGACGTGTATCCGTAAAATCAGGGGGTGATTCCAGCTGTCTAGTGGTAACCATCACCCCCTCGCCTGGTTCGTCATTGACCGGACAACGTTTAAACAACTTATGCCTATCTAGTGTTGTCCAGTCAATTGCGAACCTGCCGGATACCTGTGGGTCATAAATGTTTACCTTACCAGTGCTACCCGCCACACGGGGAGGCTTCCCAAAAGGCTCACCGCCCCCCCCAGACCGTCAGCTCGGTCAACAGGCCTGCTCGCCAGTCTACTAACAAGAGGTCCATACCTCCCTGCGACAGATGGGCCCCCTCCCCTGAATAAAGCTCATAATTTTGCAGACTGATGGCGGGGAGGCGAATGACGTGTCCCCAACCCTTGTCAAAAAGGAACCGGGCAATAGCCCTGGAGCGACGAGCCCGGTCAAGCGCCTGTAAGCCAAACGCTCCCCTGTAAGCGTACTGCGGTATCATGTCCAACCAAATGAGGGGTGTGGCAGGCCACACATAATGTGAGTAGGCCAGGTGACTGCAAATCTCAAGCTTCCGCGATAGGCCAGTGACCTGTCCGAAACCATTGCCCCCAAGGTGAATAACCAGGACATCAGGCGAGTCAGCATCCCTGATGTAGAAAAGGAATGGCAACAGTTCCCGCCATAACATGCCGCGCTTACCACACCACCTGAGATGTGCGGGTGCACCCAGTCCCAGTCGGGGTCCCACTCTGTCGCCGCAGCGTAACGCGCTGCCCTGTGCAGCGTAACGCGCTGCCCTGTGCACGTGGCAACGGCCCACCAGCCATACTGTCACCGGTGTAATTTAATGCACCCTTTTGATAAACCACCCCTGACTCTTAGGGAGGTTTCAGCAGACCCTGAGTAACTAGGCTTTTATTCCATGCTAATATTTCCAGCTAATACTTGTGTTGTGTACATGTTTGGAACATGAGGCATTAAAATTATCTGGTCTGTGTTAGCCTTCAAAACCTCATGGCTTGATTACTGTAATTTTCTCATTCCCACAAGCACAGAGGAACGCAGCATTTCCCGTCCCACTTGTCGATTTGATGGAATCAGAGTGAGGTCTTTTCCATGAGGATGTCATCTCCCTATGCACTGTGAAGTTTATTTACACTGAGCATAAGACCCAACAATGTGCTTTCCCAAATGGCTGTTGGGGTTTTTTCTTTTGTACTCTCTATCACCTGATGCAACAATCAATGTGTTGCTCATGATGCTGCTGCAATCCTTCACCACCTGCCCCTGATATAATCTCCCTTTGCATCACCGGAAGTCTAGCAATACCCACCCTTGAGACCCTATGGCCCACTAGATGTTTCAGACCCATATGCTAGAAACTGTTGCTTGCAGGAACAGGAATGATTTAGTTCCAGTAACCCACACAAATCAACTCTGTTGTTAATCAGTTGTAATTCATGTTGTCAGGTCCAGCCATTTTGGCTCAGCTTTATGACATTCTTATTTAAGGTGCAGTAGTGTCTGACGTAGGAGAAATCCTGAGTTGTAGCAGTAATACAAGCCATTCCATTGGTCTCCCTGGTGTAACTGAGAAAAAGAATGGTGGTCCATTAAATTTAATGAAGCTATTATTTAAACTGAACTGAACTGAAATAAAGTATTCATATCTTTGCATACTACTTGATAGCAACCTTCTTTTTAGATAAACATAGAGAGCCACGCTTTGTAAATCGATGATACTTTTCACAGCACTGAAGAAATAAACTGCATGTAGATCCTGATGGTGTAGAATTTTTAAACATCTCTTTTAAAAAGAAAGGTAAATAAGCATTAATATTTTCCCCTGAATGACTATTCCCTTTAATGGCACTCCAAAAGTTCATCCAAGAGTCTCCATCTCACGTGGGAGTTAATACCATGCATTTTGGCACAGTGTTCTTTGGCTTGCTACAAAGAACCAATTCTCCCAATTATTGAAATAAATGCTGCTGGATTGACAAATTATTTTTAAAAGGTGGTTTATTTATGCAGAAGGCAAATCCCAATTGGATGGGAATGTTTTCAGAGGTGGAAGGGACTCTTGACAGAAATGAGAGACTAGTGAGAATTGATGCTGACCTTTAGAATAAGACATGCCCACCCTACCATTCCATTTTCCCTTGATTCTCTCATTTTTTCTGCTCTGTATTCCCCACTGCCCTGAATTCCAATTTGACTACTAGAATGTTTAACTTTTGGTCCAGGATTGAAGCCTACACATTTCACCTCAGCTTTCTCTTCTTTGTATTCTTTTGCATCTTTCCCACCATCTCTGTGACAGATGGCCGAGTGCACAGTGATGAAACATTACCATCATGCTGTCTGGAACTGACTATATAGTCAAGGTCGCAACATATGCATAAAGAAGAACAATTTTTTAAATAAAAAAATGCAGATTTGAAAATAATAGCTACAGTTTAACTAAAAACACACTTTGACCATAGAAACTGTATTTTGCATTTATATGCATAAAACCATTGTAGAGGGATCAGGCTGTAACTGGATGATGCAGATGATATTCACCTGTACATCTCAGCCTGTGGTGATCCAAGTGATGCTGTTGAAGTCCTATCCAGGTGTCTGGAGGCTGTTAGGGACTGTGGGTCAGGGCCCCCGCATTATCTTGGGAGCTATCATCTTTGGTACTGGATGGGGCTATTTTGCCCCAGACAGACCCAGTGTGTAATTTGGGGGTCCTCCTGGACTCGCGACTTCTGCTCGATGAGCAGGCGGCAGTCATGGCTAGGAGGGTTTTTGTACAACTTCGTGTTATATGCCTCCTTGCTCATGGTCACGCATGCTCTGGTCACCTCCAGACTGGACTATTGTAATGTGCTCTACTTGGGGCTGCCCTTGATGACAATTTGGAGGCTGCAACTGGTCCAGAATGCAGCTGCCTGGGTGGTGAAGGGGTGTGGGCGTTATGCCCGTACCTTACCACTGCTTCGGGAGCGGCACTGGTTACAGGTGTGCCGCCGGGTGCAATTCAAGGAGCTGGTAATGACCTTTAAAGCCCTACATGTTAGTGGACAAGGATATTTAAGAGACTACATCACCCCAAGAACATCTGTCCATCCCACCAGAGTGGTCCGGAGGGGCTCTCTAATTGTACTATCTGCTAGAGAGGCCCGTCTCTAGCACCAGAAGGAGGGCCTTCTCTGTGTCTGTGCTGGCCCTATGGAACCTCTTGCCAACCAAGTTGTGGCTACAGACGGAGTTGCTGCCCTTCAGGAAAGCGCTAAAAACCTGGTTGGCAAAACAGGTATGGGGCACCGGGGGAGTGGTGACCCCTGCCTGCTGGCTCATATAACAAGATTGCTCCCTGTCTCTTTTTAACTGATGAGGTGGGTGGGTAATTTCATGGGTTTTTAAAAGGGCTTAGCTATGTTGGTAATATTTGTTTTAATTGCTGTTAGCTGCCCAGAGTCGGTGTTGAGTTGGGCAGCAGTAGAAATTTCAAACAAACAAACAAACAAACAAACAAACAAACAAACAAACAAACAAAAAACAAACAAACAAACAAACAAACAAACAAACAAACAAACAAACAAACAAACAAACAAACAAACAAACAAACAAACAAACAAACAAACAAACAAACAAACAAACAAACAAACAAACAAACAAACAAACAAACAAACAAACAAACAAACAAACAAACAAACAGCCTGTGTGCCAGGTACTAATTGTTTGGGCAGGGACAAAACCTTTTGCCTTCCTTCTTATAGCCAAATTGGGCTTTGACCTTTCAAAGTGAAGATTGACTTGAATAGAAACTCTCCTCTGCAAGCCTTTCAAATAGAGGACTGTTTTCTGAAAAGCAGAACACATGGCTACCCCGTCTTATGTTCCACTGTAATAAGACTGTTTCAGATGTTCTGTTGCCTCTTATTTCTAGGTTCAGTGTTTTATTAAAATGTTGAAATCATGTATTCATCTATTTGAAACCACACCTTTATTTCCAGAACCACAATGTTATTTTCAATAACATTGAAAATACGTTGTCCTATATACACAGAAAGAGGTTCACATCTGATGAAATACCTATTGCTTCACGTAAGTTAAACTAGAAATGATGGGGAATACTTATTTCCTTTGGTTAACTTGTTTTTCCTACTATGATGTGATTTCCTCAGAGCCATGCCTCAGCAACCAGACTTGAAGAGTGAACTCATGTTTACCTTTAATGACCAATCACAAAATGAAGCACACTAAGCACATATAAATGTGATTGCTTTGCTTTGCTTAAATGTAAGATTGAGAGATGAAGATACACATGTGGTAGTATAGGTATATTTCTTCATTTGGGGAGCACTTCCTTTCTTAAATATATATATATATATATATATATATATCTAGTAGCAGCATCTATAGCAGTGGTGTTGCTGGAGGCCCTCAAGGGTTCTTCTATGTGTGTGCCTAGTGAACAATAAGGAAGATATAATCTTGGATATCCAAGGAGACCAGTGATGCACTGCAGCAGGTTTTGTCAGGTTCCGGTAGTGGAAATTCCCCCAGGCCATGCCAACTCCCATAATGCAGGATGTTTGACCACACCCACAGATTTGCCCCCACCCACATATTTGTCCCCGCCCACAGAGTAGGTAGTAAAATTTTTGCAGTGCATCACTGAAGGAGACCTCTTTGCAGGCACCCCCCCCAATAAAGGACTCAGACACTGATGAAAGTGGATAACGGCATTGGGCCACATTTATTGATTCATGCCCTAGTCCGAATTATAAATTTCTATTGGTAATTGACCAATCATAATTCTTAAGGCAAGCAGGCCGAAGTAACACTGGTAAGGTACCACCCAAAATTGCCAACGGCAATTGTTACAATGTATCTATTTGTATCAATTTGTTTGTTGACAACAAACAAATTGTTGACCGTAGTCAATATCTAACTAATGACCCCACCCTCTGACGCGTATCCGTAAAATCACGAGGTGATGCATGCTGTCTAGCTGTAGCCATCACCCCGTCGCCTAGTTCGTCGTTGACCGGACAACGTTTAACCAACTTATGCCTGTCTAGTGTTGTCCAGTCAATTGCGAACCTGCCGGATACCTGTGGGTCATAAATGTTTACCTTACCAGTGCTACCCGCCACACGGAGGGGCTTCAAAGAAGGCTCGCCCCCCCCAGACCGTCAGCTCGGTCAACAGGCCTGCTCGCCAATCACCCAACAGGAGGTCCATACCTCCTCGCGACAGATGGACCCCATCCCCTGCATAAAGGTCATAATTTTGTAGACTAATGGCGGGGTGACGACTGACCCGCCCCCAACCCCTGTCGACAAGGAACCGTGCCACAGCCCTATTTACCATGCGTCTAGCACGGTCAAGGGCCTGGAGGTTGAAACCTCCCCTGTACGTGTGCCGCGGGACCATGTCCGACCAAACGAGGGTTGTGGCGGGCCACACGTAATGCAGGTAGGCAAGGTTGCCGCAAATCGCATGCTTTAGCGATAAGCCGGTGACCTGGCCCAAATCATACCATGTGAGACTTGCGTATGCACCCAGTCCCAGTCGGGGTCCCCACTCTGTCGCCGCAGCGTAACGCGCTGCCCTGTGCACGTAGCTATGGCCCACCAGCCATACTGTCACCGGTGTAATACGACACCCTGGGTCTGTAAAGGGAAAAAACGAGGAAGAGAAAGGTGCGGTGACTCAACTGGTACTCACGGTGGAAGAGGGCGAACATAAAACTGAAAACATTGCGAACCCCACCTTCCCATGCTGCGTATTTCAGCCCCGGAGTACCCAAAAGCAGCTGCAGTGGAAGCCGCCCCTATTCTGAATGAATGGGTGCCGTAACGGGCCCCTGGGAGGCCAACACTGGCCAGCGCTTTGCCGGTCACCTTCCAAAATTGAAATTTAGTAAGGGGAGACCCATCTTGGTGACAGAAAAACGGGCCATGGTGCGTGCCACGCAGTGCAAGAAACTCCTGTAGGGCACCAACCGGACAGATGTCTGCCAAAGAACACCGTAGCAGTCTTACTCCACTGCCTACGCCATGCTGATCTGTCTTAGAGGAGCGTATCCTCAACTGAGCCCAGTCTTTGGCAACATAGACATCCTCGAGTTCCAGTGCCCTACGACTTGCATCTGCCTTAGACAGCATCACAAGCTCGCTGATGCGGAGCGCTCCAAAAAAGGCCACCGTTGTAGCCGCATGAAATAGGGCTGCCTCGTACCTATCAAAACAGAGGCCATGCCAGCCCCAGGCCAGTTGGGTAAGAACCCCTGGGGAAATCGGGTGGCGGTCGTCCGGGCAACGCCCATGCTCCCGCACCCACCCCTCCAAAACATGTCTCACACGGATGTCAGCGGTACTATCCACATGACCGCCCACCTTGGCCATAAAAGCCAACGCTGACAGCCTAGATGCTATGGTGCGAGGTGCAAGGCCCTGGGCATGCAGGTAAACCATGAACCGAAGTACATGGGCCACTGGGATCGGCCAGGTTTCTGGCAGCCGAAATTGGGTACAGAAAGCTCTGAAAGAATTGAATGCGTGGTGATACGCCTTACGCGTGCGTGGCGCTAGTGACAAGCCAATCGCCCGGTTCACCTCTCCTTGCCAATGGTCCATATCTCATCCGGGAGTGGCGAGGGAAATTCCTCCGCATCCGGGGCCAAGGCACGGAACCGGGAGATCTGCAGGCGGGACAAAGTGTCAGCGATATCATTATTGACCCCCGGGACATGCCTGGCCCTGAAGAGGACATTGAGGCGCAGGCTGCGCAACACAAACTGGCGCACTAGGTCCATGACCCTGGGTGATTTGGAAGTCTGTGAGTTGACAATGTGGACAACGGCCGCATTGTCACACCAGAAATGGACAACCTAGTTGGCCCACTCCTCGCCCCATAGCATCAAAGCCCCCAGGATAGGGAAAAATTCCAGATACGTGAGATCACGCAGGCGACCCGTGCCTGCCCAGGCTGGTGGCCACCCACCATAGGCCCACTTCCCATTGAAGTACATCCCATAACCCAGGGATCCCGAGGCATCGGACTGTATCTGAAAACGAGGGGAAGCCAGGAGGTCAGACCTCCAAAATGATACTCCATTGAACTCCCTCAGGAACTGGAGCCAGATAAGCATATCTGCCCTGATACCCCGGGTGAATCTAACCCTATGGTGGGGCCTAGATAAGCCTGTCATGGCGTCGCACAAGCGCCGAGCAAATGCCCTGCCCGGTGCGACGACCCCGCAAGCGAAATTAAGGTGACCATGTAGCACCTTGTGATGCCTTGCGTTTAGCAAGCAAGTCCGAGATAAGGGCCACTATCCTTGACACCTTATCCCCCGGTAACCTAGAAGCCTGCGCTACCGTGTCAATCTCCACCCCCAGGAATTCTAGCTTAGTAGATGGGCCCTCGGTCTTTTCGGGCGCTAAAGGGACACCGAGTTCCTCCATTAGCGTCTGAAATGTGTTGAGGAGACGTGTGCACGTGTCCCAGCCCCGTTCACCTCCGAATAAAAAATCATCCAGGTAATGGGCTACAGACCGGGACCCTGACCTGCGGATGAAAGCCCACTGTAGGAATGTGCTGAAACTCTTGAAGGCCGAGCATGATATGGAACAGCCAAAAGGCATGGCCTTATCAAAGTAATATTCACCCCGGAACTTGAAACCCAGCAACTCAAAGTCACCCGGGTGCACCGGCAGGAGGCGAAATGCCGACTTAATGTCGCACTTAGCCAACAGGGCACCCGGGCCACATGAGCGCACCATGCGTAGCGCTTGGTCAAAAGATGTATACCTGACTGAGCAAAAGTCATCAGGGATAGCATCATTGACCGATCGGCCGGCTGAGTAGGACAAGTGATGGATCAGGCGAAACTCGCCCGGTGACTTTTTGGGCACTAAGCCCAAGGGTGATACCTTAAGGTTGGGGAACGGGGGCGTAGGGAAAGGGCCAGCGACCCTGCCTGCATCGACCTCCTTAGTAATGCTGGCAGCAGCCACCTCCTTCCTCCCCCTAAGGGACAAATGGTTGGGGGCATCCTGGGGGGACCTATCACCCATGAAAGGAATACGGAACCCCTGTCTAAAACCCTGAAGGAGGTAAACCGCGTCCGCCTCCCTCGGGTACAATGCGAGCCAACACTCCAACATGTCCACATTAATTGGGGAGGGGGCCTTTCGGTGAACCAGCTCCCTCTGCGGCAGTTTTGCCAGCCCCTTGTCTGCCCCTCCCTCTGCCCCGCATCCCTCCAGGCCTGGGACAGGCGGAGGCCGCATGGGGGCCAGCACAGGAGGGACACTCATGCCTGTACTTGCAATTCTTCCTATTGCAGGAACCATTGGACGAGAAAGTCCAGCACAGCAGGCGGGCTGGAACCCCCTGCCTCGCCACCTGGTGGGGTGCCTGTGCTGGGGCCGCTCGCTGGACCGCATGTCCACAATGGTATCTTTCCCCGGGCGCAGGGCGCATGGGAGTCATGTACAGAAGCCACAGCCTCTGGCAGGGCTCATCCCACCTCATCTCGGGGTGCAGGGGAATCCGCATATGGAATTCCTCGTCGTAAGCCAACCACGACGGGCCCGGGAAGTCAACCATCGCCCAGTAAATGTTGTCCAAATACTGGACCATCGGAATTGCCAAATCCGGCCGGGCCCTGAGGTAGACCGCCATGTATATTAGGTAGGCCGGCAACCAGTTGGCCCACGTACGTGGTGGCTTGCGACAACGCGCCTGCTCCTTATCCTTCTCATCTTGCCCCTCCCTCTCCTCCTTGGTGGGCTCTCTGTTAAGAAGGGAGAAGATGTCCACATACTCCCCCCGCCAGATCTTCTCTTTGGTGGTCTGGGCCAAATGGTCCCCCAGGGGCAAGGAATACCCTGCTGTCGGCAAAGCCGACACAGGAACGGTGGAAACTGCGGGCATCTGGAAAGGAGCCTGGGCTAACCCGGTCACCCCTAAAACATTCCCGACTGAGTAAGAAGCACCCCCCACAACGGGGCCCTGTGTGATAGTTGAAGTCACCGGGTGGGACGTCGGCGACTGGACCGCCGCACCACCCGTGTGAGGCCAAGGCCATTGAAAAGCCCCCCCAATGTGGCCATGTGTGTAGGTGCACTAGGTTGGACCGCATACTCACATGCTGCACCCCCATGGGCCGCCCCCACCGGGGGTTCCGGCCCACTGGGGGCGTCGGAGCTCACGACCGCTATAGAGCTCGTCGACGGGGCTTGACCAGCACCGGCCTGTTGATTGGGGAGCTGCGAGGCAGTGGCCGATGCTGGGCCATGCGCCTCAGGCAGCTCGACCCGTCCCGCCGCCTGCCGCTGCCCAGCAGACGATGCATCAACCTGCACCCCAAAAGGGGGCCCAGGGTGACTAACCCGGGCCAGGGATGCCTCAAGGGCCGCAACGCGGGCCAGGAGGGCCTCCACACTAACATAGCCCCCTAAGCCAAGGGGGGGCAAAGGGCCAGCCGGCCCACTAACTACAGGCGCCGGTCCAGGTCCCTGGACCCCGGGGCCCGTATAGGGCCATGATCCTAAGCCCGGGCCCGGTAGGGCCGGGGGAGTACCCTGCCATGGGAGGGGACCCCACCACCCCCCAAGGCTGGAAGCCCCCGTAGGAAGCTGCGCCCCAACAGAGGAAGGCCCAGTAGAATGGGCCACGCCAGGAGCGGTGGCTACTGCCTGCGGGCCGAGGGCCGCAGCCCCTACTGGGCCCGTACGCGGACCCCCGGCCTCCGGCCAAGGGGCAATTAACCCCATCCCACCGGTCCCGGTGGGCTCGGGCAAAGGAGGCTGCTGGGGAGGCGCAGCCACGGTCCTCCGACCCGGCTGGCGCCTCCGCGCAGAACGAGCCGCGCTCGCAGTCGCCTTCTTCTTTGAGGGCATTGCGGCTAGCCGATGGGAAGCCGAAAAAGGGAAAATCAGCAGCTAAGAGGCTTCCCGGTGAAGGGTAAAAGCGACGGAGGTAAGAGGGAAAAACTTCTCCGCTCTGTTGCTTCGCAAAATGGCAGCTCGGCTGCCTCGTGGCCGCCCCTTATATAAGGGTGCTGGCCACGCCCCCTAGCTACCCGGATGCCTTCGTCCGATGGGGGCCCCCCGCAAAGGGCGCGGCGGCCATTTTGGCGCCGCGCTTGCAATGTCTCACAACAGAAGTGAGTAACATAAGTATTAAAGATTGTTGTCTTCAAGCACGATGGTCTTCAAGCACGATGGTTCATGCAACCAAGCTAAGAAGCAAGGGCATTTTACTTAGAAGCTTTGCACATGGTATCCCCCCACTCATCTAAGTTAGCTCACCTGTGAAACACCGGAAAGCAAAGAATTCTTCTTTCCCATTACTTTAGGAAAGATAATAATATGTGCTCTTTGTTTTTCAGATCACTCATAATTTTTCCATTCTGCCTCCTGATCAAACCTGAATTTTACCTCTTGAATTTAAACATCAAAATATTGGTCCAAGATTAATCTACTGCAAGGCCCAGCAAAGTTATTTCTATTATACCCTCCAGAATACATGCTAGCCATGCTGGCTGGGGGATTCTGGGAGTTGTAACTGAAAAAGTAACTTTTCCTACCTCTGTTTCCCCCCCTTCTCCCTTTTTCTTAGTAGAGAACCCACAGCTCTTTGGCTCTATTTGTCTAGCACTCCTTGCTCGAAAGCCAGTCGTATCTGACTCTAGGGTTCAGTGCTCATCTCTGTTTCAAAGCCGAAGAGCCAGCACTGTCTGCTTCTGCAAACATTTCCGTGGTCATGTGACAGGCATGACTAGACACCGGAGCACATGGAATGCTGTTTACTTTCCCACCAAAGTGGTCCCTATTTATCTACTTGCAATTTCTTGCTTTCCAACTGCTAGGTTGGCAGGAGCTGGGACGAAGATGGGAGCTCATTCTGTCGTGCAGTACTCGGGAATTGAACTGCTGACCTCCCGCCTTCCAGTCAGCGTCTTAGCCACTTGAGCCACTGCACTGCACTGAAAAAGACAACAGACCACTTCAAGTTAAGGTACTGTAAGCATAAACTAATAACAAGACAACAACGTTCAACATTCACAACATTAAAATTATAGAATTATAAAATACTGACATTAAAATTATATATGCAATTTAATTAGACACTTGATCATAATAAAATAATAAAATATTAAGAATCCTATAGGAGCTGCTTGCTGGTCTAGTACAATGGATGATTACGCTATTCATGCTAAATTCAAACTTTTGTGCTTTACATTTAAGTGTCATTAATGTTCCTGGGCTAATTTGCTAAATATATCCTGAAAAGTATATGCACAAATCTATTATGTTTGTAGCATGCACACTAAGCTTCTGCAAAGGATCCTAATCTTCATGTGTCATTTTAGTAGTCATGTTCAGATGTGTTATGTTTGCACATGATTAAGGCTATGTGTCAACTTAATTTTAAACCTTTTTTGTGTTGTTTGTTGAATTGCTGTTCATGGACAAATATCCAAGACAATGAGTCATATCTGAAATGTTAACACTATTTGGTCAGTGTTGGTGTAGTGGTTCAAGCCAGCTAAGTATAAATGGTTAAGGTGTGGGACTAAGACTCAGGAGACCTGTATTTAAATCCCCACTTGGCTATGAATCTCTTTGAGGGACCTTGAACCAATTGTTCTTTCTCTCAGCCTGTTATGTATGTTAACTGTGTTTTCTGACAGGATTAGAATGTATCTTTTCTCATGTATCTATTCTTATGCAAATAAGTGGATCAAAAATGTGCACACTCTGTTAGCCAATGGGCTTGTTGTATTATTGTTACTGTTACTGGTTATAGTGTATATAAGTCCGAGTTTTGCCCCATCCAAACTGTGTTCAAACCCCACTAATAAAATGCTGAATTTCACTACTTCACTCGTCTGCTTCTTCATTCCCTGAACACGAAACAGCCTCACCTATATCACTGGGGTGGGGAGTGGGGAATTATGAGCAATAAGCAGGGAAACATGGGGTATAAAAGTAACAAAGAAGCAAAGCAAGGTGATGATATGTCATATAACTCAGGCTAAAGTTTGGCTACCATTGGAAGGATTCCCCCTCCTCCATGTAATTTTTTTGAGTAAGACCAGCTGGGCATGAAAGAGATTGGCAATATGTTAACAAGCCAGACAGGAAGCAATGTTCAGCATGTCGTCTGTCCGGTACAAGTCTTATCACTATGACTGAAGGTATTTCCCCATTTTCTTCCCTTGATGTCTCTCTGGGGGATATTCAGAGCCATTTAACTGCATTTCCCTTCCCGATAAGAACACTGCTTCTGTTTCCAAGTGATGTAGGCAGTCCTGATAAAAGGTAGGCATCTGCATGTCTGATTTTTGGATTAGCTCTCACCCTAATCAAAGTACAGTAAAAACCCAACTTACATATGCCTCAAGTTACACAAAATTCGACTTACACAATGATTTTGTGCTAAAAGCATGTCCCGATTTACACAATTTCATATAGGTTTGCTTTGAGTTACATAAAAAACCGATTTAAACAAAAGCCTACGGAACTGACTTTTTTTTCGTAAGTAGGGGTTTACTGTATTCTGATTGTTTCAGCCTGAAGCATGTATCAACACCCTTCTCTCTCCAAACTTACTGAAATGAGATAGTTCTTAACATTTGTGCTTCCCAATGTGCCTTGAAAAATGCTAGTAAAACTGAACTTAAAACCAAAAGGACATGGAAACATTTAAGTGCTCTAGCTTGTAGAAGATTGAATGCCATATGTTGTTAACCTGGTAACCTGGGCTGCAACTCTTTTGCAAACTGCATTCTAAATTTTTTGAAATCCTGCATCATTAGGTTAGGTGTTTGAGTATACAAAAAGAGCCTCCTAGAACAGGAGGTCTCAACCTTTTAAAGCCGGGGGCCGGGTCACGCTCCTTCAGACAGCTTCGGGGGCCAGACAGCCATTTTGCCCTTCCTCCACTCGACAGCACTTACTGGTGTGGTGGAGGCGGTGGGCCCCCCACATAAAATGGCGCCACGGACCGCAGGTTGAGAATCACTGTCCTAGAAGATTGTGGTATTTTTGAACCACGATTGGGCATACCCTGGTAATGGCAACAATGAGTTCCTGACTAATCTTTCTCACACTAGCTCAGGTAAAAGGAACTGCAGAACGAACTCACCAAAAGGTACCTTCATTTTGGCAGTTTTATGCCTGACTTAGAAATGGAAGAAGAAGAAGGTTAGGTATTTTCTAGCTCTAAATTTTGGTTAGCATAAGGAAATGCAACTCTCTTAAATGCAGAGGCAAACTCAGCTAGTGAAGCTCTTCCAAAAAGTATAGGTTACTAATAGTTTTCCCCCCCAAAATAATTATTTGTCCTTTATATTAGAACAGAGGTGGGTAAAGCATTGTTGTCCAGTTGCAACTAAACACCACTTCTGGCTATTGTCTTTGCCTGACTCATTTAACATACTTGGGTCTCGTCAAAACAGATGGGGTCTTAAGTGAACTGCTGAACACACATATCTCTTGACTGCATCTAGTATGCAGAACATGATTAATTATACCTTAAGGAAATGCCTATAATAAGAGAGTCTTTAAAATAAATATGACAATCAGCAGAGTATAGACTCTGAAATACCATAAAAGTTAGAAGCATTAGATACAATGAATTTTACAGCTTGCTGATGGATTTAACAAATGCCAAACAGGTAATATAGGCTAGACACTGCTGGATCTCCAATCCTTAATTAGAAAACCATTTTTTGTTCGGCCGCCAGAGAAACTATCAGTTGCTGCTGAAGTATTTCCTTTCAGAGCAGTTATAGGCACTATGCAGACATCTGAGTGATGGAAAAGTGGATTATATAAGATGTCACGTTGGAGGTTGAATTTACTATATTCTAAAAGGTAAATCTCTGAAATTACTTCTGTCTTGCTAAAGTACTCTCCAAAAATTTATCTTGGGAAATGTGAAAATAAGAGTAACCAAACAAACTGCTAGAATAGTTGTGTCTTAAGCAAACCATAAACTAAATTTAATGTGTAGACTAAAGTTTATCCCTACCTGTCTGGAATAGGGTGTGCCACATTTTTCTATGCCTCTATCACCAGCCAAAAAGGAACCTTATGTTGTGTTTCCAATATAGGAAAATGGGGGTGGAGTGGGTATGCTTAATGACTGGTAGCAATTTGTCTCTAACAAGATATGGAAGGACATGTTAATCCAGAGGTGGGATCTGAAGCCTGTGCTTCTGACTTGAATCTGCAACCCCCCATATTGATACTGACTTTTAACAAAGGAACTGACATGCACATCTAGCCATGATTTTGAAAACTTTTAATTTCATCCCCTGCACCACCCATAACCTTGTGGTGCCCAGCATGATGAAGTGTGAGTTGAAAGCTAATTCTAGTTACTTTTCTGTATAGTTTGATGGTAAAGAATCAAAGGAATGTAGAGATCAGTTGGCAGACAATTAATTAATTAATTAATTCCAGTTTCCATATATTAACATATACAAAACAATAAATACAGTATAAATAATCATACAGAAATGGAAATTATACTTATATACAGCTCCATAGTGCTTAGTGCACTCTCTGGGTGGTTCACAAGATAATTAGCATTTTGCCCCAAAACGTGCTGGGTGCTGATTTTACCGATCTTGGGAGGATGGAAGGCTAGCCAACCTTGGGTCCCCGTCAGGGTCAAACTCACATTTTGGCTGCAGTATGCTCTTAGCCATACATGTTATAAAGTTCCAAACATACATCAGATGTAAACATAAATTAATAATTATGTTAAAACTAACTCAGACAAAAGTAGAGGGACCGGGGCTGGTCAGGGAGCTGTAACAAGCTGTAGCAGTGACGCAGAATTTGGCTACTTTATAAGTAACTAGCAGAGATTGCCCGGCGGTGCCGGGCTGTTTTAAATTGTTTTGGAAGGTTTTTTAAAATGTGTATTGTTATATAAAAAGACGTTAAATTGTGTTGGATAGTAAAGGGTTTGGTTTTTTCTTCTTGAACAAATGGTGCCAGGCTGTTTTAAATGGTGTTGAAAGGTTTTGTGATTTTAAAAATGTTTATTTATATGCACGGGCTGTTATAAACTGTGATCAGCTTTTTTTGGGTTGTTTTTTTTTGGATTAAAAAAAGGAGGAAAGGATAATATAATTTTTTACAATAATTTTTTTAACCAAATAATGTTTTACTATGTGAATTTTTTTAAATAGTTGTACCTTGGATAATAATTTAAAAAATGTGTAAGTAGGTGGTTTTTTTTGAATCAATGTTTTAAAACTGTGTTTAGATTTTTTTTGAGTGAAAACTGTACAAAGGATTTAAGAATTTTTTTTTGAAATTTTAGATTTATTTTTGTGAATATTTTTGACTGTTTTTTCTCCTGTGGCCTCTGGGTGGTGCTGTTGAAGTTTTCTTTTACTTTGACTGTTTTTCTCTACTGGCCTCTGGGTGTCGCTTCTTCCGGTAAGTAGTCTCTTTCTTTCCTCATTTCAGTTCCGGACGTCATGGAGGAAGGTCGTTTGGGTGAGTTCTCTGGTTTAATTTCTTTTGGGGGTTTGTAGTATTAAAAATTTTTTTTTGGGGGGGGGGTTCTGTGTGTTTCTTGGTGTTATTTTTGGGTTTGGTTTTGGTTATTTTTGGATGTTTTTGTTTGTGATTTTTGTGTTTTTTTTAAATTACTGGTTTATTTTTGGAGTAAGTAAAGTCAGTGGGCATAGCGCCGTCTGCTGGCTTTGCTTACCTGGGAATGGGTTCACTTTCAAGGGGGGGGCAAGGCACCATTGTCTTTGACCCCCCCTTGAAAGTGAAAAACGTTTGTGATAAGTAAATTCAGCGGGCGAAGCGCCATCCGCTGGCTTTGCTTACCTGGGAATGGGTTCACTTTCAAGGGGGGGGGGGGGCAAGGCACCATTGCCTTTGCCCCTGTTTGAAAGTGAAAAACTTTTGGGGTAAGTAAAGTCAGCGGGCGGAGCGCCGTCCGCTGGCTTTGCTTACCTGGGAATGGGTTTACTTTCAAGGGTTGGTGAAGGCAATGATGCCTTCGCCCTCCCTTGAAAGTGAAACACTTACTCGGAAAGTAAAGGCACCGGGCGGAGTGCCCGTCCGGTGCCTTTGCTTTGTGGAGGAATTGTTTCACTTTCAAGGAGGGGAAGGCAATGATGCCTTCGCCCTCCCTTGAAAGTGAAACACTTACTCGGAAAGTAAAGGCACTGGGCAGAGCTCTGTCCGGTTCCTTTGCTTTCCGGAGGAATTGTTTTGCTTTCAAGGGGGGGGGGGGCGAAGGCATAAATACCTTCCCCCCCTTGAACTCCCTCTGTTGTTGTCATTTTTTTCCACCCCGGCTCAACTTTTGTTGAGGCTGGTGGTGGTCTTGCCGTGTCTTCGGCAGGGTAGCGTGGAGGAGAGGGAGTCCCTCTCCTCCCCGTTGCTCCATGCAAGAAGGCCGGTGGGTGTTTGCGTGGCTTTGAGGCACTGTGTCCTCCTGCGGCGGACTTGCGCTCCAAGTGTGTTTTTTATTTTTATTTTTCGCGTGCCGGCTTCCTCAGCGTTTTGCATGCCCATGGCGCGCAGGACACTGGGGCTTGTAGTTTTGGGTTTGTGTTTACCGTTTGTGCAGTGTTTTTTCCCTGCGGCTTCATTTTGATTAGCCGCGGTGCATTTCTGAACGTTCCTTCTGCTCGCGCCTCTCAGCCTGATTAGCTGTGGTGGAAGGAACGTTGGGAAATGGAGTCCTTTCTTTTTGTTTGCGTTCGTGGGTCTCCTGCCCCACTTGCGCATTTCTCCAACCCCCAGGAACCTTCGTACCCAGTTCGGGCGAGTGAACGGGCTAGTATAGCCTGGCTAAGGATCCTTTGTCAAATCACAATGGTTAACGCTCAGATTTATAGGTATAGATATGGGGCAACTTGCCAGAGAGTAAAAGAGAACTACTGTATATGATTCTTCAGATAGACATTTTTGTATAATAAGTAAAAGGAGTTCTTTATGGAAATCCTGATAGAAAGAATAGCACAAAAGAACAAGTTCCCCTGTTTCTACTCATTGTTACAGGCATATAAACAATATGGGTAAGGTACTCGCTGATATCTCCCCTTCAAAAGCACAGATGGCATGCAGACAAAGATGACATCAGCACTTGATAGAACCAGTTAGAAAAATCAGGCAACCTGGCATCTGGGATTTTTCAAATAGAAAGCCATACTTGTGAAACTGTGCAAGTGAGGGCTTGCGTACACATCTCCTCTCAAGGCTGGTGTAGAGTGGCTTTTCAAATAACTTCCTGAGGTCAGGAGGAGGAGCAAAATGTTGTTTGGCACAATATCAACATCCATGCATCATTTTGTTCCTCTGATGGGCAGCCACTTTCCAGATGATGTAGGGAGCACCTAGAGAGTGCACTAAGCACTATGGGGCAGTATATAAGTGTCATTGTTATTGCTATTGCTATTTTTCTTTTTTGGATATGGGTGGAAAACTCAGTATCTGAAATCAACATACAAAGCTCCCTTATATGAAGCCAGAGCATTGGTGAATGCAGGCTATTGGTGGTTTTCATTGATCTCAGATAGCATTCTCTTTCTGTATACACCCAGGGATTCTGCTTCCAAAGCAGTTCCTTCATGTGCAAGGTACATTGTCTGCAAGGCAGTCATTACTTCCATACTTTGATCAAGTTCATCTTATTCATAATTATATTTTTCACAAATGTGTTGATTTACAATAGGCTAGTGGCACATCACTCTCCTTCTGAAATAAATATAGGCCAGGATGATACAAATTTTCAGTTTAATGACTATCTAGACTAGGGGTGCCCAAACTATGGCCTGTAGGCCGGATCTTCCCCCCAACACCATTCTATCCAGCTTGCACCACCCTCACTGCTCCCGGAAGAGGATGCAGATGCATTTCCGCAAGTGTGAGCACGGCCACATTCACTTCCGGGTGTGGCACAGACATGCTTGTGCATGTGCAAATGCATCTGCATTCACTTCTGTGTGCGGTATGGAAGTGTTTGCACATGCACGAAGGTGTCCGCATTCACTTCCAGGTGCAGCGCGGACATGATCATACATGTGCAAACATGTCTGCGCCATGCCCGGAAGTGGATGCAGATGTGCATGTGTAAACGCATCCACTTCTGGGGGTGTGTGGTCAGGCTTGCTCAGCTGTTCCGGGGGCATGGTCAGTCCTATACCGCAAAACGTTTGGGCACCGCTGATCTAGCCATTTTATAGTACCTTAGATATCATTTATTCAGAGTTAGTTCCTAAACTATTTGCACCAAATTTGAAGATAAAAATCAGTGTATTATATTATTGACAAGAAGATAAAGAATGAAAGATTTCTTTTCTATCATCCTACAACTGATTCTTTTATTCCTTATGGCTTGATAAACAAAGCCCCTACTATTATTTCCAGGACAAGTAATTAAATGACAAAGGACTTCATGGAGACAGCCTAGAGTCAACCGTTCAAGCCCACTGACATTTTTGTAAAATAGTCCCCCTCCACACATACAATTAAGCGATCCCCTTATTAAAACTCAGCAGCTTAATTCAATCTTCATAAGCTTCCAGGAAGAAAATGGCATTCACTTGCCAGTCATGCAGCCATAATAATTCCAAACACTGTCACTATTATTAGCTTCTTCAGGGTTTAATGGAATGCTTGATCAAAAGAATTTTGCTTAAGTAGATTTGGGGGTATAATTGGGATAAATCCAATCTCTCAGGACTGGATTCTCCATGGAAACTCAATCTGCACAGAAGCAACTATACTTGATGCTACTTCACACTGAATATATCTCTGTGACATTATTTGCATTATGGATATTGAAAGAAAACATTTAAGCACCACAGTCAAGTTTTTACATGGAATTTATATCATGCCAGGGAAGGTCAGTGACAACTCCCAGCAACATTTCTCAGTGAAATCTCAGAATCTCCCAGCGCTTACTGGACCACAGCATGCCAGGCTCCTCTGTCATCCACCATCCTCCAGAGTCTGCCCAGATCAACAATGCTGTCTAACAATGCTGTCACCCCCTTCTCCTTTTACTCTCGATCTTTCCTAGCATCAGGGCCAACTCCAGCAAGTCCTCTCTTCTCATTTGGTTGCCAAAATATTTGAGCTTAGCATGGGCACATTTTACTTCTGCTTCCGGGAACGATGAGGGTTGTGTGGGCTGGATGAATTGGTGTCGGGGGCTTGATCTGGCCCACGGGCCGTAGTTTGGGCACCCCTGTCCTTTAGGATTGACTGGTTCAATCTCTCAATATAGCTGTGAGTGATAGCCATAAACATGAAGAGCTGGACTCTGGGGATATGAAGGGGATCCTCTTTGGCTCTTGGCCCCACTGTTTCTGGACACCCAAAAACTGCCTTGGGCTGTTATCACACATTGGCCATGAGGGGGCGGGGGCGGGAAACCTCTCCACCTCTCCCTCTCTTTTCGGCTTTGTGCCTGGACAGCACATCTTTCCAAAGGGAAGGACAATTTAGGCTAGGTCTTCATGCACTCATCCCTCTCTTTGGTAGCTGACCCAAGGCGTTCCTGCTCTCTGTCTGCACCTCAGAGTACCCAGTGAATGTCTTGGCACTGAAATGGGCTTGTAATAGAAAACATTTTTGCTTAAAAACAAAACAGGACAGAAAAACAAGGCTCAACAGGGTAGCACACCCACCCAAATGAAAAGAACTTTTACCCATACATGGACTCAGGAGTGGAAGGTGAAACAGCCAAAGCACAAGCCAAATAAAAGTTGTCAAAAACCATAAAAATCTGCCCAAATCAAAAGGAGAAAAAGAAGGGGTCCTTATGTCAGGATCTTGATGAACCAGACTAGGCAAACTATTATGTTCCATGCTCCATGGGGCAACCCTTGCTGGAAACTCCTCTGGAGCTTAGGTCAGTTGGCTGACTTGACCCATTCAGCGATCAGCACAGGAAAACTTAAAACTCTAACCAACCTCCATGCTATACCCCTTGCCCCGTCTCCTGATCTTGCCCCAGCCAATGGGAATTTGGGATGCTAGGGTCACAGGGCAAGTCCCCCCACATAGGTGACAACTTGTTTCTTCCCTTTATAATTGGTTAATTACATATATACCCTGTTATGATTGGTTAGTTATGGTTGTCCGTTGGGTCGCTACTTTGTATCAAGGAGACATGGCTGGGAAGATACTATATAAGCCCCACAAGTAAACAAGGGTGGGGCCAGACCGGATCTATACTACCCATTCCGCACAGATAGCCAGCAACATGCTAAGCCTGGGTCTCCTCCACTATGCTACCGCTTCTGATGTAGCTTGTCCTTGTCTCCTACATGGCAAATTCTGGAGGGACTGATTTCATGGGATTGCATAGCCATCTCTGTGTCCGGAGCACCTTGTGAGCATAACCTAAAAGACTGTTGAATAAAGATTGTTGCTGTTCTGTTCATCGTTGTCTGGACTATTGCTTATAAGGGCCGGACATAACAGCCACCAACACAGAAGGCTCTAAAAGGAGATTAAATATTCACAAAAGGATAAAGGTCCACCAACAGCTACTACTTATAATAATAATATATTACCTTGAGGATCTTCTTCTTTCGTGTCTCAATAAAATCCTGGACTTCCAAAATTAAGCCACATTCTTTGTCTTGTGGTTGCCCAAAATTAAGTCCTCATCGGTGCATGTTTCTAGAAGTAATTGGCAGATCAGTAAATGAGCTGGTTTCTATATCTTACCATGTGTTGTTGTCCGCCAACAGCCGCCACTTGAGTATGTTGATCTTTCATTTAGGCTCAGTGGTTAAGAAGCTCACCTTGTTAGCTGGAAGGCTGGCAAGTCTGCATTTCGAGACCCAGGTATTGCATGATGGAATGAGCACTCGTCTCTGTCCCTGCTCCTGCCAACCTAGCAGTTTGAAAGCAAGAAATTGCAAGTAGATAGATAGGGACCACTTGGGTGGGAAAAGATCTTGGGGACATGAAAGGAGCCACATTCGGGCATCCCCATGAAATAATAATAATAATAATAATAATAATAATAATAATAATAATAATAATAATAATAATAATAATAATAATAATAATAATAATAATACGTAGTTTTAAAGGTAAGAAATGTTCATATGTGGTTTTCCATGACTTTCTGCTGTCCAGTACTAATAAAAGTCAGTTTGAGTGTTTTCTATAAAAGACCCTCCATCAGTATCACATTGCAGGTGCACCCCACAATAAAGGACTCAGACACCGGTAAAAGTGGATAACAGCATCGGGCCACATTTATTGATTCATGCCCTAGTCCGAATTATAAATTTCTATTGGTAAAACGACCAATCATAATTCTTAAGGCAAGCAGGCCGAAGTAACACTGGTAAGGTACCACCCCAAAATTGCCAACGGCAATTGGTTACAATGTATCGATTTGTATCAATTTGTTTGTTTACAACAAACAAATTGTTGACCGTAGTCAATATCTATCTAATGACCCCACCCTCTGATGCGTATCCGTGGAATCACGGGGTGATGCATGCTGGCTAGCTATCGCCATCACCCCGTCGCCTAGTTCGTCGTTGACCGGACAACGTTTAACCAACTTATGCCTGTCTATTGTCCAGTCAATTGCGAACCTGCCGGATACCTGTGGGTCATAATGTTTACCTTACCAGTGATACCCGCCCATGTGACCAAGTCAACAGCATCACAGAAACCCCTATATCAAACCATAGCAACAGTGTGGGATGGGCGAAAAAACCAGGACCCGAGAGCCAATTGTGGGTCCCAGCCAAAAATTCCCACCCGGCCCCGAAGCGACCAAAATATCACACTGTTAACTAGGGAGGGGGTGGAGGGGAAAAACTTCTCCGCTCCATCGCTTCGGAAAATGGCAGCTCGGCTGCCTCATGGCCACCCCTTTTATAAGGGAGCTGGCCACGCCCCTAACTACCCGGATGCCTTCGTCCTATGGGGGGGCCCCCGCAAAGGGCGCGGCGGCCATTTTGGCGCCGTGCTTGCATTGCAGGCGCACCCCCCAATAAAGGACTCAGACACCGGTAAAAGTGGATAACAGCATCGGGCCACATTTATTGATTCATGCCCTAGTCCGAATTATAAATTTCTATTGGTAAAACGACCAATCATAATTCTTAAGGCAAGCAGGCCGAAGTAACACTGGTAAGGTACCACCCCAAAATTGCCAACGGCAATTGGTTACAATGTATCGATTTGTATCAATTTGTTTGTTTACAACAAACAAATTGTTGACCGTAGTCAATATCTAACTAATGACCCCATCCTCTGATGCGTATCCGTGGAATCACGGGGTGATGCATGCTGGCTAGCTATCACCATCACCCCGTCGCCTAGTTCGTCGTTGACCGGACAACGTTTAACCAACTTATGCCTGTCTATTGTTGTCCAGTCAATTGCGAACCTGCCGGATACCTGTGGGTCATAATGTTTACCTTAGCAGTGATACCCGCCACACGGGGAGGCTTGCAAAGGCTCACCGCCCCCCCCAAGACCGTCAGCTCGGTCGACAGGCCTGCTCGCCAGTCCAGTAATCCAGAGGTCCATACCTCCCTGCGACAGATGGGCCCCATCCCCTGAGTAAAGCTCGTAAATTTGCAGACTGATGGCGGAGAGGCTAATGACGCATCCCCCGCCCTTGTCAAGGGAACCGGGCAATAGCCCCATTCACGGAGCGTCGGCTCAGTCAAGAGCCCCGAGGCCGAACACCCCCCTGTAAGCGTACCGCGGTATCGTGTCCGACGTGCGGATGCACCCTGTCCCAGTCGGGTACCCACTCTGTCGCCGCAGCGTAACGCGCTGCCCCATGCAGCGTAATGCGCTGCCCCGTGCACCTGGCTACGGCCCACCAGGCATACTGTCACCGGTGTAAAACGACACCCAGGGTCTGTCAAGTAAAAAAGGGAAGGGGGGAGAGAAACAGTGCAGTGACTAAAACTGGTACTCACAGTTGAGGAGGGCGAAGACAAAACTGAAAACATTGTGATCCCGACCCTCCCATGCGGCGTATTTCAGCCCTGTAGTACCCAAAAAAACAACTGCAGCAGAAGCCGCCCCTATGCAGAGCGAACGGGCGCCGCAACGAGCCCCTGAGAGGCCAACACTGTCTAGTGCCTTCCCACCACCCTCCAAATTGGGATTTAGGAATAGAAGACCCACCTCGGTGACAGAAAAAACGTGCCATGGTGCGTGCCACACAGTGCATGGAAATCCTGTAGGGCACCAACCGGACAGATGTCTGTCGAGGAACATCGTAGCAGTCTACTCCACTGCCTACGCCGTGCTGATTCGTTTTAGAGGAGCGTATCCCCAACTGAGCCCAATATTGTCCACACAGACATCTTCGAGTTCCAGTGCCCTACGACTTGCATCCGCCTTATACAGCATCTCAAGCTCGCTGATGCGGAGCGCTCCAAAAAGGCCACCGTTGTAGCCGCATGAAGTGGGCTGCCTCATTTATCCAAACAGAGGCCAGCCCAGCCCCGGGCCAATTGGGTAAAAACCCTGGGAAAATCTTGCATCCGCCTTATTCAGCATCTCAAGCTCGCTGACACGGAGCGCCTCCAAAAAGGCCACCGTAGTAGCCGCATGAAATGGGCTGCCTCATCTATCAAAACAGAGGCCAGGCCAGCCCCGGGCCAATTGGGTAAAAACCCTGGGAAAATCTTGCATCCGCCTTATTCAGCATCTCAAGCTCGCTGATGCGGAGCGCCTCTAAAAAGGCCACCGTAGTAGCCGCATGAAATGGGCTGCCTCATCTATCAAAACAGAGGCCAGGCCAGCCCCGGGCCAATTGGGTAAAAACCCCTGGGTAAATCGGGTGGCGGTCGCCCGGGAAACGCCCGCGCACGCGCACCCACCCTTTCCAAACATGTCTCACACGGAAGTCATTGGTGCTGTCCACACGACCTCCCACTTTGGCCATAAAAGCCAACTCGACAGCTGAGATGCTATGGTGCGTGGTGCAAGGCCCTGGGCATACCGGTAAACCATGAACCGCAGAACATGGGCTACTGGGATCGGGGAGGTTCCTGGCAGTCGAAATTGGGTACATAATGCTCTGAAGGAACTAAATGCGTGGTGATACGCCTTACTCATGCATGGCGCTAGTGACAGGCCAATCGCCCGGTTCACCTCTCCTTGCCAACGTTCCATCTCTCGTCCGGGAGTGGCGAGGGAAATTCCTCCGCATCCGGGGCCGAGGCACAGAACCGGGAGATCTGCAGGCGGGACAAAGCAGCAGCAATATCATTATCAACCCTTGGGACATGCCTGGCCCTGAAGGGAACGTTGAGGCACAGGTTGCATAACACAAACCAGCGCACTAGCTCCATAACCCCGGGCGATTTGGAAATCTGTGCCTTGACGATGCGGACAACCGCCGCGTTGTTGCGCCAAAATTGCACAACCGGGTTGGCCCCACTCCTTGCCCCATAGCATCAAAGCACCCAGGATAGGGAAACATTCCAGATACGTGAGACCATGCAGGCGACCCTTGCCTGCCCAGGATGGTGGCCACCCACCATAGGCCCACTTCCAATTGAAGTACATCCCATAAACCCAGGAATCCTGAGGCATCGGACTGCATCTGAAAGCAAGGGGGAGCCAGGAGATCAGACCCCAAAATGACACCCCGTTGAACTACCTCTGTATCTATGGCCAGACAAGCACATCTGCCCCGATACCCCGGGTAAATCTAAGCCTATGGTGGGGCCTGGATAATCCCGCCATGGCGTCGCACCAGCGCAGAGCAAATGCCCTGCCCGGTGCGACGACCCAGCCAGCGAAATTAGGGTGACCATGTAGCACCAGAAGTTCCCTCAGTGATGCCATGCGCTCGGCCAGCAAGTCCGAGATAAGGGCCACTAGCCTTGACACCTTATCCCACTGCAACCTAGAATCCTGCGCTACCGTGTTACTCTCCACCCCAGGAATACTAGCTGTGGAGATGGGCCCTCGGTCTTTTCGGGCGCTAAAGGGACACCAAGTTCCTCCATTAGCGTCTGAAATGTGTTGAGGAGACGTGTGTACGTGTCCCAGCCCCGTTCAGCCCCGAATAAAACCATCCAGGGAATGGGCTACAGACCGGGACCCTGACCTGCGGACAAAAGCCCATTCTAGGAAAGTGGTGAAACGCTCGAATACCGAGCCCCAATGGAATAGCCAAAAGGCATGGCATCATTGAAATAATATGCTCTCCTGGACGGGGGTGCAGGGACAGGGCCAACGACCCCGCCCGCATAGACCCTCTTGTCAAAGCTGGCAGCAGCCACCTCCTCCCTCCCCTTAAGGGATGAAAGATTGGGGGCATCCTGAGGGGACCTATTACCCCTGAAAGGGATCCGGAACCCCTGCCTAGAACCCTGAAGGAGATAACCCGCATCCTCCCCCTTCGGGTACAATGTGAGCCAACGCTCCAACATGTCCACCTTAAAAGGGGAGGGAGACCATCGGTGGACTAGATCCATCTGCGGCAGTCTTGCCAGCCCCCTGTCAGCCCCACCCTCTGCCCCGCATCCTTCTAGGCCTGGGACAGGCAGAGGCCGCATGGGGGCCAACACAGGTGGGACACTCCTGTCTGTATTTGCAATTCTTCCCATTGCAGGAGCCATTGGACAAGAAAGTCCAGCACAGCAGGCGGCCTGGAACCCCCCGCCCAGCCCCCTGGCAGGTGACCTATGCTGGGGCCGCCTGCTGGACCGCATGCCCACAATGGTATATCTCCCCGGGCGCAGGGCGCGTGGGCGTCACGTACAAAAGCCGCAGCCTCTGGCCTGGCTCAACCCACCTAATCTCGCGGTGCGGGGAAATCCGCCTACGGCATTCCTCGTCACAAGCCAACCACGATGGGCCCTGAAAGTAAACCATCGCCCGGTAGGCGTTGTCCAAATACTGGACCATCGGAATTGCCAAATCCGACCGGGCCCTAAGGTACACCGCCATGCATACGATGCAGGCCGGCAACCATTTGGCCCACATACTTGGTGGCTTGCAACAACGTGCCTGCCACTATCCTTCTCATTCTGCCCCTCCCTCTCCTCCTTGGTGGGCACTCTGTTTAGGAGTGAGAAGATATCCACCTACTCCCCCCGCCAAATTTACTCTCTGGTGGCCTGAGCCAAGTGGTCACTCAGAGGAAAGGAATAGGGGCTTGGACCAACCCGGCCACCCAAAACATTCCCCTCAGGGTAGGGAACACCCCCTACCACGGGGCCCTGGGTGGTAGTTGTCGTCGCCGGGTGGGGCGTCAGCGGGTGCACCGACGCACCACCCACGCGAGGCCAAGGCCATTGGAAAGCCCCCCCCCACGTGGCCACGTGTGTAGGTGCACTAGTTTGGACCGCATACTCACGTGCTGCACCCCCGCGGCCGCCCCCACCGGGGGTTCCGGCCCACTGGGGGCGTCGGAGCTCACGACCGCCGTAGAGCTCGTCACTGGGGGCTGACCCGCACCGGCCTGTTGGTTGGGGAGCTGCGAGGCAGAGGCCGAGGTTATGCCACGCCTCAAGCAGCTCAACCCGTCCCGTCGCCTGCCGCTGCCCAGCAGACGACGCGTCGAAATGAACCCCAAAGGGAGCCCCAGTATGGCTGGCCCGAGCCAAGGACGCCTCAAGGGCCGCAACGCGGGCCAGTAAAACCTCCACGCTGACGTGGGGCCAAGGGCCGGCCGGCCCTCCTGCTACAGGCACAGGTACAGGTCCCTGTACCCCGGGACCCGAATAGGGCCATCGCCCCACGCCGAGGCCCGGTAGGGCCGATGTAGGCACCTGCCAGGGCAAGGGGCCACACCACCCCCCAAGGCTAGAAGGCCCCGGGGTGAGCTGCGCCCCCGCGGCTGAAGGCCCAACAGGATGGGAAGCACCAGGAGCGGCGTCCACCGCTTGCGGGCTGCGGGCCGCAGCCCTCACTGGACCCATGCTTGGGTCCCCCGCCTCCGGGCAAGGGGGAATAGACCCCATTCCACCGGTCCCGGTGGGTACCAGCAAAGGCGGCTGCTGGGTAGGTGCAACCGCGGTCCTCCGACCCGGATTGCGCCTCCTAACAGCGCGAGGCGCGCTCGCGGCCGCCCTCCTCTTCTCAGACAGGAAATCTAAGGGAAGCCAAAAGAGAAAATTCGCAGCCAAAAAGGCATCCCTGGCAAGGTAAGAGCGACGGAGGCAAGAGGGGAAAAACTTCTCCGCTCCGTCGCTTCGGAAAATGGCAGCTCGGCTGCCTCATGGCCACCCCTTTTATAAGGGAGCTGGCCACGCCCCTAACTACCCGGATGCCTTCGTCCTATGGGGGGGCCCCCGCAAAGGGCGCGGCGGCCATTTTGGCGCCGCGCTTGCATTCTTGTGTTGCTGTTGTCAGTAGCTCCCTCCAGGTGTCTCTCTGCCACATCATCATTGGAATATTTCTCTTCTGGTGATGTGACCATTAATCCGGAATAGGGTGGATGCATCTTAGTCTAGTGCAGGGTTTTGCAACCTACAGCCTGCGTGCTAGACCCAGATCTCAATACCATTCCATCCGGCCCATGGTGACGACCCCGGAAGCAGAAGTAGGCACATTTACAAGAGCTGTAAACATGTTGTTGTTGTTCAGTCGCACAGTCGACTCCGACTCTTTGCGACCCTATGGACCATTGTTCTCCAGGCGCCTCTGTCCTCCACCATCCCCCTCAGCCCTCCCAGCTCTGTAAACATGCTCCCTCACAAATACGCCCACCATGGTTTATGGCAGCATTTACAATGGGGGAAAACATGTATCCAGCCCGCTCAGCTGTCTGAGGGTAAGTGGTCTGGCCCATGGCATGAAAACCTTGAGAACCTCTGGTCTAGTGTCTCAACTTTGACTATTCTGCCTTGGATGTCCCTGCTGGGAAACCAGACTCATAATGGCTCTGCTGTTAGCTTCCTTGTTTCTAAGCAATACTTAAATCTATAATATTTCTGCTGTCAAGATTACTACTACTACTACTACTACTACTACTACTACTACTACTACTACTACTACTACTACTACTACTACTACTAATAATAATAATAATAATTTAGGGACTCCAACCCTCATTCTATTCAGAGTCCACAAAGTGATGTAGGGGAAGTTGAGTTCCTCAGTTACTGCAGTAGCTCAAGTCGCTAAGACGCTGACTGGGAAGCGGAAGGTCAGCAGTTCGATTCCCGAGTACTGCAGGACGGAAATGAGCTCCCGTCTTCATCCCAGCTCCTGCCAACCTAGCAGTTCAAAAGCAAGAAATTGCAAGTAGATAAATAGGGACCACTTCGGTGGGAAGGAAACAGCGTTCCGTGCGCTCCGGTGTCTAGTCATGCCTGCCACATGACCACGGAAACGTCTGCAGAAGCAGACAGCGCTGGCTCTTCGGCTTAGAAACAGAGATGAGCACTGCACCCTAGAGTCGGATACGACTGGCTTTCAAGCAAGGGAAACCTTTACCTTTACCTAATGTTGTCCCATGCCCAATGAGCTCCGTCCTCTATCTTCTAATTTGATTTTGCTCTTGTGCACCCTCACGAATGTTTGTTCTTGCCATAAAGCTCCTCCTGGATCTGAGTCAGTGGACTTGAGATTCATAAGGGGGATCCAGTTGACATTGTTTATCTGGACTTTCAGAAGGCTTTTGACAAGGTCCCACACCAAAGGCTCTTGAATAAACTTACCAGTCATGGAATAAAGGGACAGGTCTTGTCCTGGATCAGCAACTGGCTAAGGGATAGGAAACAGAGGGTAGCACTAAATGGACACTTCTCCAAGTGGAGGGAAGTAAAGAGTGGGTCCCCCAAGGTTCAGTACTGGGACCCCTGCTTTTCAACCTCTTCATAAATGATCTAGAGGTAGGAGTAAAAAGCAAGGTAGCCAAATTTGCTGAGGACACTAAATTATACAGGGTAGTGAAAACTGTGAGAGATTGTGAGGAGCTCCAGAGGGATCTCTTGGCACTTGGGGGAGTGGGCCAAACAGTGGCAAATGAGCTTCAACATTAGTAAGTGCAGAGTGATGCATGTTGGGGCAAAAAAACCCAATTACATTTATAAACTGATGGGTTCTGAACTCTCTGCGACAAACCAAGAAAGGGATCTTGGTGTCCTGGTGGACAGCTCAATGAAGGTGTCAACCCAGTGCGCCTCAGCAGTGAAAAAAGCAAACTCAATGCTAGGGATCTTTAGGAAGGGTATAGAAAATAAGTCAGCAAGTGAAAGCGTGGCGCCAAAATGGCCGCCGTGCTCATTGCGGCCCCCCCCACCCAGACTCAGACATCCGGGTGAGTTAGGGGGCGTGGCCACCCCTCTATAAAAGGGGTGGCCACGAGGCAGCCGAGCTGCCATTTTAAAATAGTGACGGAGAGGAGAAGTTTTCCCTCCACCCCCTCCCTAGTGAACAGTGTGATATTTTGGTCGCTTCGGGGCCGGGTGGGAATTTTTGGCCTGAACCTACAATTGGCCCTTGGGTTCTGGCTTTTTTCCCCATCCCACACTGTTGCTAAGGTTTGACACAGGGGTTTTTGCTCTTGACTTTGGTCACTTAGGCGGGTAGCACTGGTAAGGTAAATATTTATGACCCATAGGTATCTGGCAGGTTCGCAATTGACTGGCCAACACTTAGACAGGTACAGGTGTAATAACGTTGACCGGTCAACAACGAACCAGGCAAGGGGTGATGGCAGGAGCTTTTCAGCATGCATCACCCCGTGATTTGATGGATACACGTCAGAGGGTGGGGTCAGTAGATAGTTTATTGACTACGGTCAACAATTTGTTTGTGTCATCAAACAAATTGATACAAATGGATACATTGTAGCCAATTGCCATTGGCAATTTTGGGAGGAACCTTACCAGTGTTACTGCGGCCTGCTTGCCTTAAGAATTATAATTGGATGAGTACCAATTGAAAGTTATAATTCGGACTAGGGCATTATTCAATAAAAGTGGCCCAATGCCTTTATCCATATACCGGTGTCTGAGTCTTTCTTTGGGGGGTGCGCCTGCAATGTCATTTTGCCTCTTTATAAATCTATAGTGAGGCCCCATCTGGAATACTGTGTACAGTTCTGGTCGCCATACCTCCAGAACGATATTATGGAGTTGGAAAAAGTGCAGAGAAGGGCAACCAAAATGATTAGGGGACTGGAACATCTTCCTTACCATCTGAGGCTGCAACGGTTAGGCTTTTTCACTCTTGAACGACGGCGTCTAAGAGGTGACCTGATTGAAGTTTATAATATCATGCACGGTGTGGACAAAGTAGATAAGGAAAAACTGTTTTCCCTATCGCATAACACTAGAACTAGGGGACACTCAATGAAACTTTTGGGTACTAGTTCTCAAACAAATAAGAGAAAGTACTTTTTCACCCAGCGGATCACTGGTCTATGGAACTCCCTGCCAGAAGAAGTGGTGACAGCTGTCAGTCTTGACAGCTTTAAGAAAGGATTAGACAAGTTCATGGAGGACAAGGGTATCAATGGCTATAATTATGGATACTTAAGGATAACCTCCGGGTTGGAGAGATAGGCAGGATATCTCTCAATGCCATTTCCAGGGAATCCTAAGCAGGTTAAGGCATCTGCTTGGGAATACCCTGAAGGAAATGGTGAGCCACTGTGTGAGACAGAATGCTGGACTGGATGGGCTGTGGCCTGTTCCAGCAAGGCTGTTCTTATGTTCTTATATCTGTTCAGAGGGTTTCAATTGTCGTTCTCTTCTTTAGTTATTTCAGCGTCCACTGCTATTTCTCTCCTGATCTTAGGTGGAGTGATACTAACAAGAAGGTATATTTTCTCAACTGGTGTAGGTTTGAGGCATCCTGTCACTATACATACGACTTCATTAACAGCAAGGATAAGAAGCAGCTTTCTTCTGAATATAAGTGGCTGGGAAGCAACTCTAGGAGAAGACTGCTATCCTGATGTTCTGCTTCTGTTCTTCCTATATGAGGTAACTGACTGGCCACAGAAGGATACAGGATTCTTGTAGGATATACAATTATTCCCTCCATGATTTAGAAATGGGTTGTGGGCTCAGGAGAAAACAGATACCATTAGTTACCTGAAGCAGTTCCCTCATTCAGCCTTATAGTAGAAGCAGCACAATCCAAGATATCTTGTAGATGAGAAAAGTCTGGAAAAGACTTTTAACTCATAATTCAAGGTTATCTCATGAACTAGAAAAGTCAAAGCATGAGGCAGCATTTTAGCAGAGGAAAACTGATGGGAAAAACAAGAAGAGAAAAGGGTGCATGAGAAAGCACAATGGATGTTGGAATTCCCAGAAGCAGGCATGAATGTATATCTGTACTTACATAATAATGCAAGCTCTATTTACAAGAATGGGGCCAGGTTTCAAATCAGATCTGATTCCCATTATTTGCTTTACGTTACAATGCCGCATCTCTTGGCTGTTGACTTTGATTTCATTTCAAGCATTCATTTTTCGCCATCAATTTCTAGCTGATGGAGGATCAGATCCATATGTCAAATATTAAAGCCATAGTAGTGCTAGACCACTGATCTTTATTGGAATGCAATTACTTTAAGTGCTGGCTGTTACCATGAAAAATCTGGGCTGGAATGCAATTATTGCAAGAGCATATGGTATACTTTTTCATTGATTAGACTGTCCCTTTTGATTAAGTTCCTTGGAGAATCTAATTTTGTAGGTCTAATTGCTGCCTTACATCTTTCCTGGGATGCTTTTATTGTACCGCATCTGCTTTCAGGTTAACTTTTTTAAAATGTTGCTTCTTCTTGGGTGGGGGTTTTTAAACCCCCCTCCCTCCAGAAAAAAAAGATGAGAAAAGGTTCAGATTGCGAATAACTATATCATGTCATTCTATGTTTTGAGACCTAATTCCATGTGAGAAAGTTCTTCATTAGGAAACTTTCAGTTTATACAGGTGGCATTCTCTTCCAAGCAGCGGCTTATAGGAAACGGTAATAGGATATTTGGAAGTACATCGGCCAACTGTTCAAATGATAGCTGATTATTTATTTATTTGTTCTTTGTACATTGTGTGTGGTTTCTCCCCCTGAAAGCTCTGAGAGACTCTTTCTCTATCTTTCACCGCAATGTCTCTTTGAGGCAGGTTCTCCAATAACATATGGGGGCAGATGGGGAGAACTAATGCTGGATAAATGAAAGGATTATGAATGTTTTAAATCAAATTAGGAACTTTTTCAAGCTCCGCTAAGCGCTTCAGCCTAAAGAGACAGACAATGGCAACTACACAGCCTTGCCTACTGTAGTCTCTAAAAGAGAATCCTTGTTGAGTGTGATAGGTTAATTTGTGCTCTTCCTCCTCTCTCTCTCTCTCTCTCTCTCTCTGTGTAAAAAGTGGGCATCCATCTGAGAACAAGGAGAGCATCCTTCTGATTGACAGCTCCAGCTCCCGTTCTTATTACTGAGCGATTTCCGCCTGTTTATTTACAGTGAAATGAAGACTTTCAGAGTTTGGCACAGTGGGTGGGGGAAAAGGAGTGGGACCAGATTTAGAGACCACTGAAGTTAATTAATTTCAAAGGGAATGGCCCTTTGTGTGGGGCATGGCAACTTGGCTGGGAACCAGCAAAGACTACTTTTCTTGCAATGCTGCTGATGAAGCTTTTCTTGAAAAGTTTTAATGTACAGGGATTACTGGTTAAGCACCCCAGAGCTCTGGTTGCTTCTCCCTTACCCTCCCTGCTCCCATTTATAGGTGTAGGTGTTGCAGCCCAGGGACCTGCTGGGTGGATGTGAATCAAATCTTTGGAAAAAACCAAACACATATCTGCCAGTACTTGGGGGGAAAATTTCCACTTTACACTGCGAATCCCCTCAGCTGGCATGGCCTCTAAGTATAAGTATACTTCTGAGTATACTCATACTGCAGTGTCTCAAGTGTCTCAAGTGGTTAAGACACTGACTGGAAGGTGGCAGACCAGCAGTTCGATACCTGAGTACTGCATGACAGAATAAGCTCCCGTCTCTGACCCAGCTCTGATAACCTAGCAGTTCGAAAGCAAGAAATGGCAAGTAAATAGGGACCACTTTGGTGGGAAGGTAAACAGTGTTCCGTGCACTACGGTGACTAGCCATGCCTGGGCCACATGTCCATGGAAATGTCTGCAGATGCAGACAGTGCTGGTTCTTTGGATATAAACCAAGATGAGCACTGAACTCTAGAGTTGGATACAACTGGCTTTCAAGCAAGGGAGATCTTTACCTTTACCTATCATATAAGGGTAAAATTTTTGAAATGGTAGCCATGTTAGTCTATTTTCCAAGCATAGAGTAAACAAAACAAAAAGACACCCCCCCCCCCCATTGTGGCACTTTAGAGACTGACTGCTGGACTTGAGCCGCAAAAGCTAACATTAAAATACAGTAGTTAATCAGTAGTTAATAGGAAGACCAGGCAGGCGGCGGGAGAGGTCGCGATCCTCCACCGCCGCCGCCGCGAGGAGGCTGCCCGCGGCCAGGAGCAGCCGCGAGACCACCCCAGCCGGGGGTGAGGAAGACCAGGCAGGCGGCGGGAAAAATCACCATCCACCACCGTCTCCAGAGGCAGAGGAAGAGGAACAGCTGACCCATGGGGGAAAACATCCACTGCTCGCCACTGCGATGTCCCTGGAGCAAGGGGCCCAGAGACAACAACCCCACCTGGGGAGTGAGGACACAAGGATAAGTAGCTGATGTGAAAAATGTAGTTGAATTAATATAGCAACTGACATAGAGACTTTACACTGACTTAATATAGCAATTAACATAGAGACTGTGTTTTAGAGTGTGATAATTATGCATGATAATATGTTGTTTAAACTGTTTTAAACTTTTAAAACTGTGATATGATGTATGATGCGAGAAAAAAAATGGCGTAGAAACCGGCAAACCACGCCACAAAACTTGCCAAGAGAACCCTATTGACCAAAACAAAAGGCAAAACAAAGGAGCAGGCTAGGTGATACAGGATGCTTAACACCACAGAGTGGAGGAAGGGGAGGGACAGGAAGGAGGGAGGAGGAATGCAATGTTGTAAGGAGCAATACTGCATAGGGACATGGAATGTGAGATCAATGAACCAAGGTAAACTAGAAGTGGTAAAAAATGAGATGGAAAGAATAAGCATTGACATCTTGGGAATCAGTGAGTTAAAATGGACAGGGATGGGCGAATTCAGCTCTGGAAACCATCACATCTACTACTGTGGACAAGAAAACCTTAGAAGACATGGAGTAGCCATAATTGTCAATAAAAGAGTGAGAAGAGCAGTAATGGGATACAACCTCAAAAATGACACAATGATGTCAGTAAGATTTCAGGGCAAACCCTTCAATGTTACTGTGATCCAAATATACGCACCAACCACGGGTGCAGATGAAGCCACAGTGGACCAGTTCTATGAGGACTTACAACACCTCATAGAACAAACACCAAGAAAGTGGAGGGAATAACAGGCAAGTTCGGTCTTGGAACACAGAATGAAGCAGGGCAAAGATTGATAGAGTTCTGCCAAGAGAACGCACTGGTCATAGCAAACACCCTCTTCCAGCAACACAAGAGGCGACTTTACACATGGACATCACCAGATGGCCAACACCGAAACCAGATTGACTACATACTCTGCAGCCAAAGATGGAGAACCTCCATACAGTCAGCAAAAACAAGACCTGGAGCAGACTGTGGCTCAGATCACAACCTACTGATTGCAAAATTCAGGCTTAGACTAAAGAAAATAGGGAAAACAAAGAGACCAGACAGATATCACCTAGACAGCATCCCTAAAGAATACACGGTGGAGGTGATGAACAGATTCAATGGCTTAGACTCAATAGATAGAGTGCCAGAAGAATTATGGACAGAGATGAGGGACATCATGCAGGAAGCAGCAAAGAAAACCATACCAAAAGAAAAGAAGAGTAAGAAAGCAAAGTGGTTGTCTGATGAGGCTCTTAAAATAGCAGAGGAAAGAAGGAACGCAAAAGTCAAAGGAGAAAGGAAAAAATACAATCTTTTGAACACAGAATTTCAAAGAAAAGCAAGGAGAGATAAGGAAAACTACCTAAAAGAACAGTGCAAAGAAATGGAGGAAAACAACAAAAGAGGCAGAACCAGAGACCTTTTCAAAAAAATCCAGGAAATCAAGGGAACATTTAAAGCAAAAATGAACATGATAAGGGACAAAGACGGAAAGGAGCTAGCTGATGCAGAAGAAATTAAGAAAAGATGGAAAGAGTACACAGAGGAACTCTACAAAAAGGAACTCAACACTCCTGATAGTCACAATGATGAAGAATTTGAACCTGAGCCAGACATCCTGGAGAGTGAAGTCAGAAAGGCCCTAAAGAGCACTGCAAACAACAAAGCTAGTGGAGATGATGGTATCCCAGTTGAATTTTTCAAAGCTCTAAAAGATGATGGCATCAAATTACTGCATTCAATATGCCAGCAGATTTGGAAAACAAAACAGTGGCCACAGGACTGGAAAAGATCAGTATATGTTCCAATCCCAAAAAAGGGCAATGCCAAAGAATGCTCAAATTATCGAACAATTGCGCTCATCCCACACGCCAGCAAGGTGATGCTCAAGATAATACAGGATAGACTTCAGCAGCATGTGGAAAGAGAATTACCAGAGGTGCAGGCTGGTTTCAGAAGAGGCAGGGGGACTAGAGACCACATTGCCAACATACGTTGGATCATGGAGAAAACAAAGGAATACCAGAAACAAGTTTACTTTTGCTTTATTGACTACACTAAGGCATTTGATTGTGTGGATCACAACAAGATGTGGCAAGTGATTAAAGAGATGGGAATACCAGAGCACCTCATATGCCTCCTGAGAAATCTGTACATGAACCAAGAAGCAACAGTTAGGACAGAACACGGAATGACAGAGTGGTTTGGAATAGGAAAAGGAGTAAGACAAGGCTGCATTTTGTCACCCTGCTTATTCAACTTATACACAGAGCACATAATGCGCAATGCAGGGATGGAGGAATCACAATATGGGATCAAAATTGCTGGGAGAAACATCAACAATCTGAGATATGCAGACGACACCACCTTAATGGCAGAAAGTGAGGAAGACCTAAAGAATCTCTTGATCGGTTTGAAGGAAGAGAGTGCAAAAGCTGGCTTGAGACTCAATATCAAGAAAACCAAGATAATGGCAACAGGCCCGATCAGTTCCTGGAAAATAGATGGGGAAGAAGTAGAAGCAGTGACAGATTTTACATTCTTAGGATCTAAGATCACTGCAGATGGGGATTGCAGCCATGAAATAAAAAGGCGACTGATTCTTGGGAGACAAGCCATGAGAAACCTGGGGAACATAGTGAAAAGCAGAGACATTACATTGCAAACAAAAATTAGAATAGTCAAAGCAATGGTATTCCCAGTGGTAATGTACGGATGTGAGAGCTGGACAATTAGGAAAGCTGAATGCAGAAGAATAGATGCCTTTGAAATGTGGTGTTGGAGGAGAGTTTTGAGGGTGCCCTGGACAGCGAGGAGAACAAATAGGTCAATCTTGGAAGAGATCAACACTGACTGCTCATTGGAAGGTCAAATAGTAAAGATGAGGCTAAAGTACTTTGGGCATCAAATGAGAAGGGAGGATTCACTTGAGAAGGCCGTGATGTTGGGAAAGGTGGAGGGCAAAAGAAGAAGGGGGAGGCCAAGGATGAGATGGATAGATGGTATTGTAGACACAATGGGCACAGAACTGGGAGGACTGAGGGGGATGGTGGAGGACAGAGGCGCCTGGAGAACGATGGTCCATAGGGTCGCAAAGGGTCGGAATCGACTGTGCGACTGAACAACAACAACAACAACAACAACAACAACAACAACAACAACAACAACAACAACAACAACAACAACAGTTAATCTTTAAAGTGCCACAACGGTTTTTGTCTTTTTGTTTTGTTTACTCTCTGATATATAAGGGTAAAGTGACAGAAAAATTGGAGATCTGTTGTTTATTTTACTTTCTTCTAGATCTTTTTAAAGTTTTGTGTGTTTTGTTGGAAATGAGTCAATATGCGCAAGATTTTTCTACGTACAAGGGTTTGCATGATTAACTGTGAGGAGATGGAATTGGTGGAAGCTCTACTTCTGTTTTGCAGTTATCCTGCTGGAGTTTCTTAGTTGATTAATGATTACTAAGTGTTGCAGGAGGGATAAGAACTGTCGGCCCCGACTCACCGGCCCACTGCGGACTGCCGCCACTGGCGCAACTGTTTTGGGGCCAGCCCCTGTTATGTATGTTAACTGTGTTTTTTGACAGGAGCGGAATGTATCTTTTCTCATGTATTTATTCTTATGCAAATAAGTGGATCGAAAATGTGCACACTCTGTTAGCCAATGGGCTTGTTGTATTATTGTTACTGTTACTGTTTATAGGAGCAGAATTTATCTTTTCTCATGTATCTATTCTTATGCAAATAAGTGGATTGAAAAATGTGCACACACTGTTAGCCAATGGATTGTTGTATTATTGTTACTGTTACTGTTTATAGTGTATATAAGTCCGAGTTTTGCCCCATCCAAACTATGTTCAAACCCCACTAATAAAGAGCTGAATTTCACTACTTCATTCGTCTGCTTCTTAATTCCTTGAACACTGAAGCCCCTCCCTGCAAGCTGGCCCCGACTCACCGACCCGCTGAGGACTGCTGCCGCTGGTGCAGCTGTGTTGGGGGCCAGCCCCTCCATGGCCGGGAGGGATACGTACTGCCGGCCCTGACTCACCGGACTGCTGAGGACTGCCCTAGCCCTCTCCCCTGGTCTGGCATAGGCTGCAGGGGAGTGAAGAGGACATGGATCTGGGCTCTGACACATTCGTTGAGCCTGGCCCTAGTTAAGGGTGTTATTTGTATTTTATATATATTGTTGTTGATTATTGTACCGCTATTTTGTATTTGTGTACATATATTATTGCTATGCTATTGTTATTCTGATATTGTTGTGCTATTTCTGTTTTGATATTGTTCTGCCACTTCAAGTCACCTTCGGGCTGAGGGAAGTGGGGTATAAATAAACCGATGATGATGATTACATTTCCCTTTTGTCATAGTTCCTTCATCTCTGTCTCCTCCCAAATTGCTTCTTCCTTCATCAAAATCTTTACCACATTTTTTAATTGGAAAGCCCTATAATAACTCTTAACATTTGGTAATCCCAACCCACCATCTTTCTGGGATAAATACCACAAAATCTTCGGTATTCTCGATATTTTGAAAACGTTATTTCCTTTTCCTTCAATTGGATTGGCAGGACATCAAACAAAAAAATTATTTGTGCTAACAATTTCATTTTGAACATTGCAATCCTGCCAAACCAAGACAAATTCAACTTTTTATATTGTTGTATCTTTTCTTTAATTTGCAATCTCTGCTTTTCAAAATTCAATTTTTTAAGATCGTCCATATTCTCTGAAATATTTATCCCCAGATATTTCAAACTATGCTTAACCTGTATATTATACAGATTTATTCACATCCTTTCAAATGATATTGATTGATTGATTGATTGATTGATTGATTGATTGATTGATTGATTGATTGATTGATTGATTCCAGTATTTGTATCCTGTCTTCCTCATCCCAAGATGACCTAAGGCGGCTTCCAATATGATCTAAAAATTTCAATTAAAACATAAGTTAAAACATCAAATTAAAAAACCCAGATTAAAACAAGTTAAAAAGCTCACTTATAAAAACTATCAGAAAACCCTCCCATATCCTCCCTAACCCCTTAAAAAAGACAGGAGGGAAAGAAAAAAGAAAGAAAAAGGGAGGGCGGTTTAACTATACACAGACTCCCTGAGGCAACTACACAAGCCAGCGAGGTTGGGCAGTTACACCTGTCATACCCCACACCCGCTGGCATAAACAGGTCTTCAGTGCCTTCCTAAAGGGGAGCAGCTATGTCTGGAGGTGCAGTTCATGTGGCAGGAGGTTCCACAGGGCCAGGGCAGACACCGAAAAGGCTCTCCTTCTGGTCCCAGGCAGGTGTGCTTCTCTTGTCAATGGGACCATTATTGAGCCTCTCCGGTCTTCCCTTGTAGGATGGGCTGAATACCTTGGGGGGACGCGGTCTCTCAAGTATCATGCTCCATTGCTATGAAGGGCTTTAAAGGTCAACACCAGCACCTTGAATTGCACCCGGAGGCACACTGGCAACCAGTGCAGCTCCCATAGCAGCGGCAAGGCATGGCCCACGCCCCATCACCACCTGAGCAGCCGCATTCTGGACCAGCTTCAGCCTCCAGATGGTCGTCAAGGGAAGCCCCATGTAGAGCGTGTTACAGTAATCCAATCTGGAGGTGACCAGAGCATGAGTTACCGTGAGCAAGGAGTCGCGGTCCAGGAGTGGGCATAATAGGTAGATGACATGAAGTTGTGCAAAGGCCCTCCTGGCCACGACCGCCACCTGCTCTTCGAGCAGGAGTCGTGAGTCCAGGAGGACCCCCAAATTACACACTGGGTCTGTCTGAGGCAGCAATGCCCCATCTAGAACCAAAGATGGTAGCTTCCGGGATAATACAGGACCTCGAAACCACAGCCACTCAGTCTTGCCAGGGTCGAGATGTATAGTTGGGTATCATCAGCATACTGATGATACCTCACACCGTGGGAACGAATGATCTCACTCAACGGTTTCATGTAGATGTTAAATAGAAGAGGCGAAAGTACTGAGCCCTGTGATGCCCCATACTGGAGAGGCCTAGGGCTGAACAACTCGCTCTCTAAAGACTGGGTCCGGCCCCTCAGAAATGAGGAGAACCAGGACAACACAGTGTCCTGGGCATCGTATAGCAATTGTTTTGTACAACAACAAGCCCCATGGAACAGACTAAAATTGTTGTATGAGGTACCACTGTATCTAAATATAACAATCCTATCTTCTCTTTAATTTGTGTAGCTATGTCCACCAAATCCACTATGCTTCTTGTAAAGTCTTCCATTTAAAAACCCCGCTTGATCTTTGTCTATATAACTGGTCATGAAACCATTCAACCTGGTTTTGGAATCAAAGCTATTACTGACCTATACCATGAAGTTGGTATCTTTTTAATATATAGTTAAACAAAATTATTACTTCCTTAAATTCCTTATAAAATTCAGCAGGTAACTCATCTTCTCCAGCTGTTTTACTCCTTTTTAATTTCCCTATAACTTCTTTAATTTCTAACTCAGTTATCAGTTCTTCCATCCTGTTCTTATGTTCTAAACTTATACTCATTCCGTTCTGCTTTTCCAAATATTCTTTTAACTTTTCTATTTTTTCCTCCAGAATATAGCTCTTCGTAAAAATCCTTCACTATTTGTATTTTATCTTTCATCTTATTGCATCTTACCCCTTGTCCATTTATCAAAATACCAATTTCTCTTTTGTTTTTTCCCTTTAGCTGCTCTCACTAATAATTTTGAATTTTTATTATTATATTCAAAATATCCCTCTTTAAATATATCAAGTCCCTTTTAACTTTTTCTACATCCTTTCCTACTAATTCCTTCTTTAACCTTTGTATCCTGTCTAAAAATTTCCCATCTTTGGTCTTTGAATGCTCCTGTTGAAGACGTCTAATTTCATTTTCAATTTTCTCCTGTTTACTTCTAAATTGTTTATTCATTATGCTAGCAATTTAAATACATTCCCCTCTAAATACCGACTTCATTGCATCCTATTCCATGTTATAAGTCACCTCACATGTATCATTCCATTTCCAACTTTCATCCCAATCCTTAATAATTTGCTCTTTAATTTTTGGGTCCTTAAATAATTTTGGATCATATCTCCAAGGATTCATTTTCCTATTTTCTCCTTCTGAATGTAATTCCAACAAAATCTTTGCAAGGTCCGATTCCTTAAAAATACCTACTTCTAACTTTTCTAAATTTTTGACCATATTATCTGTAACTAATATATAGTCTATTGCAGGCGCACACCCCAAAGAAAGACTCAGACACCGGTATATGGATAAAGGCATTGGGCCACTTTTATTGAATAATGCCCTAGTCCGAATTATAACTTTCAATTGGTACTCATCCAATTATAATTCTTAAGGCAAGCAGGCTGCAGTAACACTGGTAAGGTTCCTCCCAAAATTGCCAATGGCAATTGGCTACAATGTATCCATTTGTATCAATTTGTTTGTTGACACAAACAAATTGTTGACCATAGTCAATAAACTATCTACTGACCCCACCCTCTGACGTGTATCCGTCAAATCACGGGGTGATGCATGCTGAAAAGCTCCTGCCATCACCCCTTGCCTGGTTCGTCGTTGACCGGTCAATGTTATTACACCTGTACCTGTCTAAGTGTTGGCCAGTCAATTGCGAACCTGCCGGATACCTATGGGTCATAAATCTTTACCTTACCAGTGCTACCCGCCACACGGGGAGGCTTCAATGAAGACTCACCGCCCCCCCCCCCAAACTGTCAGCTCGGTCAACAGGCCTGCTTGCAAATCTTCCAAAAAGAGGTTCATACCTCTAGCTGACAGGTGGACCCCATCCCCTGCATAAAGATCATAATTTTGTAAGCTAATGGTGGGGTGTCGGATGACCGTCCCCAAACCCTTGTCTGCCAAGAACCGGGCAACCGCCCTGTTCACCGAGCGGCGAGCACGGTCAAGGGCACGGAGGTCAATACCTCCCCTGTAAGTGTGACGTGGTATGATGTCCGACCATAGCAGCCTTGTGGACGGCCACACATAATGCAAATAAGCTAGGTCACTGCAAATCGTGAATTTTAAAGAAAGGCCAGTGACCTGGGCGAGGTCATTGCCCCCGAGGTGCAGTACAAGGACATCAGGTGGTTCAGCATCCCTGATGGAAAAAATGAATGGCAACAGTTCCCGCCATCTCATTCCACGCTTACCGTACCAACGTATGCATGCGGATGCACGCAGTCCAAGCTGGGGTCCCCACTCTGTCGCCGCAGCATACTGCGCTGCCCAGTGCACGTAACTGTGGCCCACCAGCCATACTGCCACCGGTGTGCGGGGACACACAGGGTCTGTAAGAGAAAAAAGAGAGAACAGTGATTTAACTGGTACTCATACCTGAAGAGGGCGAACATATAATGCAAAATGCATAGATCCCCATCTTCCCATGCGGCATATATCAGCCTCAGAGTACCCAAATGCAGCCGCAGTTGAAGCAGCACCTATCCTAAATGAATGGGTGCTGTAACGAGCCCCAGGGAGGCCAACACTGGATAGTGCCATACCGGTCACCTTCCAAAATTGAAATTTAGTAAGGGGAGACCCATCTTGGTGGCAGAAAAATGGGCCAGGGTGCGTGCCACGCACTGCCAAGAACTCCTGTAGGGCACCAACCGGACAGATGTCTGCAATGGAACATTGTAGCAGTCTAACTCCACTGCCTACGCCGTGCTGATCAACTTTTGAGGACCGTATCCTCAACTGAGCCCACTCATTAGAAACATAGACATCGTCAAGTTCCAGTGCCCTACGAGTCGCATCTGCCTTAGACAGTAAGTACCAACTCACTGATGCGGAGCGCTCCAAAGAAGGCCACCGTGGTAGCCGCATGAAAAAGAGCTGCCTCATACCTGTCAAAACACAGGTTATGCCAGCCTCGTGCAAGGTGGGTAAGCACCCCTGGGGAAATTGGGTGGCGAGTGTCCGGGCGGCGGCCACGCTCCCGTGTCCACCCCTCCAAAACATGTCGTATGCGGAAATCGTTCATGCTGTCAGCAAAACCCCTCACCTTGGCCATAAATGCCAGTGCTGACAGTCTGGATGCTATAGTGCGGGGAGCGAGGCCCAGACTGTGCAGATAAACCATAAATTGTAAAACTTGTTCCACTGGGATGGGCCACACTTCGGGCAACTGAAGTTGCACGCAAAAATTTATAAATTGAACGAAAGCATGATGATACGCCTTACGCGTGCGGGGCGCCAAAGACATGCCGATCGCCCGGTTCACCTCTCCTTGCCAAATGTCCAAATCTCAGCCGGGAGTGGCGAGGGGAATTCCTCTGCGTCCGGAGCCAAGGCGCGGAACCGGGGGATCTGCAGGCGGGATAAAGCATCAGCAATATCATTATCAATGCCTGGTACATGTCTGGCCCGAAAAAGCACATTCAGGCGTAGGCTACGTAACACAAACTGGCGGACTAAAGCCATCACCCTGGGTGATTTTGACGTCTGAGCATTAACAATGTGCACTACCGCAGCATTGTCACACCAAAAGTGGACCACTGAGTCTGCCCACTCCTCGCCCCATAGCATCAAAGCTCCCAGGATTGGAAAGAACTCAAGGAATGTAAGATCGCAGAGGCGATCTGTGCCCCGCCAAGCTGGAGGCCATTGGCCATAAGCCCACCTCCCCTCAAAGTAAATCCCATATCCCAGGGAGCCCGAGGCATCCGACTGTACTTGAAACCTAGGGGAAACTAAAAGGTCGGATCTCCAGAAGGAGACCCCATTGAAGTCCCGCAGGAATGTGAGCCAAACCAAAAGGTCAGCCCTCATGCCCCTGGTCAGTCGGACCCTATGATGGCGCCTTGACAAGCCAGACATAGCGTCACATAGGTGCCGAGCAAATGCTCTGCCAGGCGTGACCACCCTGCAGGCAAAGTTAAGATGGCCATGTAGAACCTGAAGCTCACGAAGTGACACTTTACGTTTGGCCAGCAAGGCCAAAACCATCGCGGAGATCCGGGTGACCTTATCGATGGGTAACCGGGATGCCTGTGCGACCGTGTCAATTTCAATACCCAGAAATGTGAGCGTAGTTGATGGGCCCTCAGTCTTTTCGGGCGCTAAAGGGACACCCAGTTCCTGCATTCGCGTCTGAAATGTGGTGAGGAGACGCGTGCACGTGTCCAAGCCCCGTTCACCCCCGAACAAAAAGTCATCGAGGTAATGGGCTACAGACCGAGACCCGGACCTGCGAACAAAGGCCCACTGAAGGAAAGTGCTAAAGCGTTCAAATGCTGAACAGGATATAGTGCAGCCAAAAGGCATGCCCTTATCTACGTAAAACTTCCCTTGGAATCTAAAACCCAATAGCTCAAAGTCCCCCGGGTGCACTGGCAACAATCGGAATGCCGATTTAATGTCACATTTTGCCAGGAGGGCACCAGGACCACAAGAGCGCACCATTCGCAGGGCTTGGTCAAAAGACGTATACCTGACCGAACAAAGGTCATCAGGAATAGCATCATTGACAGAATAACCCGCTGGGTACAATAAATGGTGAATTAAACAAAATTACCCCGGGGCCTTTTTGGGTACCAACCCCAGAGGGGAGACCTTCAGGTTGGGAAAGGGTGGTACAGAAAAGGGGCCAGCTACCCTCTTGGCCTCTTCCTCTTTGGCAATACTCAGGGCAGCCACCTCCTCTCTACCCTTCAGGGACAGTAAATTGGGTGCATCTTGGGGTCCCCGCACTCCTTTGAATGGGATACGGAAGCCCCACTGAAAACCCTCCAGGAGATACCTTGCATCCTCTCTCCTTGGATAAGTTGAGAGCCATCGCTCCAACATATACACATTAACCGGGGAGGGGGCCTTTTGTCTGGCTAGCTCCATCAGCAGAAGCTCTGCCCGCTCCCTGTCCACCTCTACCTCTGCCCCGTGACCCACCAGCCCGCAGGCACGCGTCGTCGTCGTGAGGGCCAGCGCAAGAGGGACACTCATGTTTGTATCGGCACTGCCGCTTATTGCACACGCCATTAGCCGAGAAGCTCCAACACAGCAAGCGGGCTGGAATCCCCTGCCCCGCCGGCTGGCGGGGAGCCTGTGTTGGAGCAGCTCGCTGCACAGCATGGCCACAATGGTACCTATCCCCAGGCGCTGGACTCGTGGGGGTCATGTACACAATTTCTGACAGGGCTCGTCCCATCTCATCTCTGGGTGCAAGGGCACCCTCATTCTAAATTCCTCATCGTAAGCCAATCACGATGGGCCATGAAAATCCACCATCGCCCTGTAAATATTGTCCAAATATTGGACCATAGGAATGGCCAGGTCAGGCCGGTCCCTAAGGTACACAGCCATATAAATAAGATATGCGGGCAGCCAGTTGGCCCAGGTGCGTGGTGGCTTACGACGGCGGGACAGTTCTTTGTCTCTGTCGTCCTGTCCCTCTCTCTCCTCCTTAGTGGGCTCACGGTTCAATAGGGAGAATATATCCACGTACTCCCCCCACCAAATCTTTTCCCTCGTGACCTGGGACAAATGATCACCAAGGGGCAATGAATAACCAGCCGTCGGCAAGGCCGTCACCGGCACATTAGGTACATGGGGCATACACAGCGGAACCTGGACAGCCCCTGTGATGCCCGGCACTGCCCCGGGGGCGGAAACCCCCACCCCCCCTGTCGTGCCAGTATGAAACCAAGGGGCACTGGGATAGGCTGGCAACTGATGCCCACTCACCTCTACTTGACGAGGCCATGGCCACTGAACTCCACCACTGGAAGTGGACTGTGATGTGGGTGCATTAACTTGAACCTGATACTCACTAGGTGCACCCCCGTGAGCCGCCCCCACTGGGGGTTCCGGCCCACGGTGGGCGTCGGAGCTCGCGACCGGAATTGAGCTCTGGGGCCACACCTGACCACTCCCTGGCTGTAGCTCTGGACGAACAGGGAGCTGCGAGACACCAGCAGGCGCAGGCCGGAGCGTCTCAAGCAGCTCAACCCGGCTGGCCGCCTGTTGCAGTGTGGCAGCCGTAGAGGTAGCCGGTGGACACGAAGGGCCCCCAGCAGAGAGGGAAGGACCCCCCCCTGGGGTTGTGTGCAATCCCCAAGGATGCCTCCAGCACAGCTAAACGCGTTAGCAACGCATCTACTGCCACAGATCCCCCAGTATAAAGTGGGCCGGGTGGGCCGGACGGCCCACTAGGTGCTTGACCAGGAACCCCAAAGTGAGAGCCTGGGCCCGAATAGGGCCATGCCCAAAACTCCGGCCCATGAGGGGCCGGAGGGGGAACGTGCTGTGCACTCGCACCAGGCCCTCCCCTGCTGTCCTGACCCATGGCTGGCAACTGCGGGCCGAAGGCCGAAGCCCCTGAAGGGCTGGCCAGCTGAGGGCCAAGCACAAGCCTGCATCGCCCCACCGGTATCGGTGGGTAAAGCTGGGGTAGCGCCCTGCCGCAGGGGCGCACCCCTGGTCCTCCGACCTGAGGGCTGCCCCCCGCCCTGCGCAGGGCCCGCAAAAGTCCTCCCCTTTGGCCGCGGTTTCGTCGCCGGGGCCTTCCGTTTGGGAGGCATATCTGAGAGAAAGAGTAGGATCCCTTTCCAGGGATCAACCTAACGCCAAAAACACAGAGCAGCCAGCAAGCCAAAGGCTCTGTGCAAGATCCTTCCCTCCCAGCCGGGAAAGAGTAAGGGCTAAAGAGCCGAAGAATCAAAGGAACAGCGACGGAGAAAACTTCTCCTCTCCGTCGCTATTTTAAAATGGCAGCTCGGCTGCCTCGTGGCCACCTCTTTTATAGAGGGGTGGCCATGCCCCCTAACTCACCCAGATGTCTGAGTCCGGGTGGGGGGGCCCCCGCAAAGAGCGCGGTGGCCATTTTGGCACCGTGCTTTCATTCTATAGTATGAATTATGAACTTGTAAGAAACAGGTATAAGCCTTTTCTGACCCTTTTAGTTCTCTCCAAGTATCTTTCATACTTGATTGTGATTGTGATTAGGATTAGGATTATGTTGGAAGTAGTCACTGGATTTAGGCTAGTATTTATTATATGAAGGGGTTGTAACACAGAGAAAGATCTTTCAGTTCTATATTTCTTTTTATTAAACTTTCCCTCCGATCTAGGAACAGAAGACGAAAGTACAAAATGAAGGCTGATTCCACGATTCACGTTAGAAAAAAACTAAATGCTTTTTTTGTGGTTTTGCCTACAGAGGTGTCTTTATTCATCTGACATGCCTTTAATAACTAATTCTAGTTGTCTGGTTGCCAAGATAGATTTCCTAGAGGCAGACATGAAAGTGATTTTGTCCTTTTTTGCATGCATGGCTTCAAATGATCTCAGAACAGCAAACACTAAACTCTCCTTCCAAGCCTGGGATTTTCAGAAGTGTGTTGTTACAACATAAAGGAATAAAAGTGAAGAAGACATGAATTAAACTTACCTGTGTGATACAAGTGTCACGTATTATGCATGCTCTCATCTGGGTAAGGAGAATCATTGAAAAAAGCAGGCTTTTGATGCAAATATGATTTTCTGGACCAGGATCTGAAAGGTTTAAATCAAATACACACCAGACTGGCCTTCCAACATTAATGCTATTTATCCATGCTATGTTGCTTTTAATGGGGCTCAGAGGACTGTGCAGCATCTCCAACCACTTGTTTGTAGAAGTAGACTTATGAAAGTATCAAAGCATAATCAGAGTGCAACAAAGATACCATTGTAATGAGTTAACAAGCAAAAATGAGAAAGTTAGTGGGAAAGGATTAATAGCTGAGATGACTCCTAGTAAGGCTTCAAATCTAATTCAGTTAGGTTTAAGTTGGTGGAGGCAAATTTTTAACAATTAAGTGGATGCCAAATTGCCTTTTATGTTTGGTCAGTACAGTTAAAGCTTCACACCCATTATTGCTGGTTGTGGAGCAGAATGGCTGTTTTGGCTGGTCTGGGGGCAGTATCAGACACTGCAGTTAAGTCAATGAAAGCAAATCCAATAATCAGGTTTCTTTCGAAGCATTCCTCAATGTGCTGCGTAAGGTTAAGAATTTGACCACATCATGAACTGCCCAGTCTGAAGCCTGCTTCCTCCTTCGATACAAAGGATCTTTATTATCATTGTCCTGTACTGAACAACGAGATTGAAAATCCACTTATCGACTTAAAACCTAACAAAATACAACTATACAAAATGATCAACATACTCCCACCCCACATATACACATTTAACCCCTGAAAAGCTCTAAAACTCTAAAAACTAAATACAGAAGCTCCCTCATAAACTGTATTTCACTGTGTTCAAAGCCAGAACTGCTTTTGGATAGAAACTATTTCTCAAGCGGCTGGTCCTGGTCTTTATGACCCTATACCTTCTTCTAGAATGCAGAAGCTGAAAGAGATCATTTCCGGGGTGTGTACTATCCTGCACATCTCTACAGCTTTCTTATGACACCTGGAGGCATAGATTTGATCTAGAGTGGGAAGAGTACACCCAATTATTCCCTCAGTAGTCTTCATGACCCTTGACAACATTGTTCTTTCCTAACTGTACAACTCCCAAATCATATACACAGACCATAGGTTAACACACTCTCTATGGTACAGTGGTAGAATGCCACCAGCAGGTCCTTTGAAAGATTGTTCTTCCTGAGGATTCTCAAGAAGTATAAACTCTGATGTCCTCTCTTTATCAGATCTTTGGTGTTTGTTCCCCATGTCAGATTTTCTCTCAGCTCCATTCCCAGAAATTGAAACACCGAGACCTGTTCCACACAATTCCCTTCAATAATAAGTGGCTGAATGTTCAATCTGTATTTCCTGGAGTCCACAATGATCTTTCCATCAATGAATTCGGAAATTTGATTATAAATCATTGGTTCTCATGATTTATAACAGTGGCAAAGGAGTGACACTGGTTGGTAGTTTTTTGGGTCATCTGGTTCTTCACTGGGCTTCAATAAAGCAATGACTCTAGTCTGTCGCCACAGTTTAGGAATCTTAAATTCATCCATGCAGTTGTTCATTAATTACAGAATCCATTCTATAGTGTGACGATCATACTGCATTACAGGTATCTGCTTTGTTCTTTGATATTTGCTGCTTTATTTGGTTTCAGGCTCTTAATAGCTTCCTCCAGTTCAGATGCCACAAAAGGGGTATTAAGGAATTGTTCCTTTGGTGAGATGGCTTGTTCCCACACCTTTTTGTCTCATGTTTTTCCATTCTTCAGCAACTGACTCGCTACTTGGTCTGCTCTTACTCCTGTACGGTTTTGCTGTGGTTGGATTAAATCTCCATCTAAATTTTTAAGGAGTTTCCAAGATCATCTATCATTCTGCTTCATATCCAGGTTCTTGACTAACATGCACCTTCATGATTTCCAATTTTCAGCTAGAGTTTGCATCAGTTCTTTCCCAATTACTACAATCTGTTGTTCAGTTGCACAGTTGATTGTGACCCTTTGCGACCCCATGGACCATTATCCACCAGGCATCTCTGTCCTTCACCATCCTCCTCAACCTGCCCAGCTCTGTGCCCATTGCATCTTCAATACCATCTAGCCACCTCATTTTTGGCCACCCCTTCTTCTTTTGCCCTCCACCTTTCCCAGCATCAAGGCTTTCTCAAGTGAATCATCTCTTCTCATTTGATGTCCAAAGTACTCTAGCTTCATCTTTACTATTTGACCTTCTAATGAGCAATCAGGGTTGATTTCGTCTAATATTGGCCTATTTGTTCTCGCTGTCCAGGGTACTCTCAAAACTCTCCTCCAACACCAGATTTCAAAGGCATCTATTCTTCTGCGTTCAACTTTCCTTATGGTCCAGCTGTCACAACCATACATTACCACAGGGTATACCATTGCTTTGACTGTGCGAATTTTTGTTTTCAAGGTGATGTCTCTACTTTTAACTATGTTCCCCAGGTTTCTCATAGCTTGTATCCCAAGAATCAGTTGCCTTTTTATTTCATGGCTGCAATCACCATCTGCAATGATCTTAGATCCTAAGAAAGTAAAATCTGTTACTGCTTCTACTTCTTCCCGATCTATTTTCCAGGGACTGATAGGGCCTGTTGCCATTATCTTGGTTTTCTTGATGTTGAGTCTCAAGCCAGCTTTTGCCCTCTCCTCTTTCAACCTAAGCAGGATTTTCTTTAGGTCTTCCTCACTTTCTGCCATTTCAACAGTATCTTCCTGATCCTTATTGTAATATGCCTGATATCTATCCAGCAGAGGTTTGATGTCATCAATCAAGCTTTGCAGGCACACCCACCCAAATAAAGACTCATACACTGGTATTGGATTAAAGGCATCGGGCCACTTTTATTGAATAATGCCCTAGTCCGAATTATCACTTTCAATTGGTGTATCATCCAATTGTAATTCTTTAAGGCAAGCAGGCCGCAGTAGCACTGGTAAGGTTCCACCCTAAATGCCAATGGAAATTGGCTACATGTATCAATTTGTATCAATTTGTTTGTTGACACAAACAAATTGTTGACCAGAGTCAATATAGTATCTACTGACCCCACCCTATGACATGTATCCATTCAAATATCAAGGTGATGCAGGCTGTGAAGCTCCTGACATCACCCCTTTCATAGTTCGCCCTTGACCGGCCAATCCTGTTTCCCCTGTACCTATCTACGTGTTGGCCAGTCAATTGCGAACCTGCCGGATACCTATGGGTCATAAATCTTTACCTTACCCAGTGCTACCCGCCAAAAGTGACCAAAGTCAACTTACCCCGTATCTCAAACACTAGCGACAGTGTGGGATGGGCGAAAAAGCTAAGAACCAAGGGCCAATGTATGTTCAAGCAAAAATTCCCACCCGGCCCCGAAGCGACCAGAAAATCATACTGTCCACTAGGGAGGGGGTGGAGGGGAAAAACCTCTCCGCTCCGTCGCTTCACAAAATGGCAGCCAGGCTGCCTCGTGGCCACCCCTTTTATAGAGGGGTGGCCACGCCCCCTAACTAGCCCAGATGTCTGCATCTGGGTGGGGGCCCCCACAAAGAGCACGGCGGCCATTTTGGCACCGCGCTTGCATTGCAAGCGCACCCACCCAAATAAAGACTCATACACCGGTATTGGATTAAAGGCATCGGGCCACTTTTATTGAATAATGCCCTAGTCCGAATTATCACTTTCAATTGGTGTATCATCCAATTGTAATTCTTTAAGGCAAGCAGGCCGCAGTAGCACTGGTAAGGTTCCACCCTAAATGCCAATGGAAATTGGCTACATGTATCAATTTGTATCAATTTGTTTGTTGACACAAACAAATTGTTGACTGGAGTCAATATACTATCTACTGACCCCACCCTATGACGTGTATCTGTTCAAATATCAAGGTGATGCAGGCTGTGAAGCTCCTGACATCACCCCTTTCATAGTTCGCCCTTGACCGGCCAACCCTGTCTCCCCTGTACCTATCTACATGTTGGCCAGTCAATTGCGAACCTGCCGGATACCTATGGGTCATAAATCTTTACCTTACCCAGTGCTACCTGTCACACGGGGAGGCGTCCATGATGACTCACCGCCCCCCCCCCAGACCGTCAGCTCGGTCACCAGGCCTGCTTGCACATCCTCCAGAAAGAGGTTCATACCTCTGGCCGACAGGTGGATCCCATCTCCTGCCTATAGGTCAAAATCCTGCAAGCCTATCCCCGGGTGTCGAATGGCTGTTCCCAAGCCATTCTCGACAAGCAACCGGGCAACAGCCCTGTTCACTGACCGCCGGGCACGGTCCAAACCCCGGACATCCATGTCTCCTCTAAAACAGTGTCTCGGCACGATGTCAGACCATAGCAACCGTGTGTATGGCCATAAATGATGTAAAAACGCCAGGTCACTGCACCTCGACATTTTAAGGAAGGCCAGTGATCCATGCGAGATCAGTGCTGCCGAGGTGCAGAATCAGAACATCAGGTGGTCCAGCATCCCTGATGGACATCAGGAATGGCAACAGTTCCTGCCATCTCATGCCGCGCATACCATACCACCACATACGTGCGGATGCACGCAGCCCGAGATGGGGTCCCCACTCCGTCACCGCAGCATATTCTGCCGCCCAGTGAACATAGCTGCGGCCCACCAGCCCCACTGCCACCAGTGTGCGTAGACACACAGGGTCTGTAAAAGAAGGAAAAGGAATTAAGGACATAACTAGGTACTCCTACAGTGAGGGGATGTACATATAAGGAAAAAACGTGCGCACCCGCACCTGCCCATCCAACATATATCAGCCTCAGAGTACCCAAACGCAGCCACGGTCAATACAACACCTATCCTGAATGAATGGGTGCCATAACGAGCCCCACACTGTGAAGTGCGGTACCAGTCACCCTCCAGAACTGAAATTTGGTAAGGGGAGACCCATCCTGGTGGCAGAAAAACTGGCCAGGGCGCGCAGCAGGCACTGCCAAAATGCATGTAAGGCACCAACTGGACAGATGTCAGCAAATGTACATCGTAGCAGTATAACACCACTGCCTACTCCATGCTGATCGGCCTTTGAGGAACGAATCCTCAACTGAGCCCACTCCTGGTTGATAGACACATCGTCGAGTTCCAGTGCCCTACAAAACACTTCCCCCTTTGATCATGGGACCAGCTCGCTGATTCGCAGAGCTCCAGAGAAAGCTATGATGGTAGCTGCATGAAAAGAAACTCCTCCTACCTACTGTAACATAGTCTATGCCAACCTCGTGCAAGGTGGGTCAGAATACCTGTGAAAACAGGGCGACGTCCGGGCAGCGGCCACGTACACGTGTCCACCCTTCAATAAATGGCGTATGCAGAAGACACTCGCACAGTCAGTAAAGCTCCGTGCCTTGGCCATGAATGTCAAGGCGTAAAGCCTGGTGGCTATGGTGCGTGGGGCCAACCCCAGATCATGAAGGTGCACCATATACTGTAAAACCTAGTCGACCGGGATCGGCCGCATTACAGGCAACTGCCTTTGCCCACAAAAGGCTCTAAAGTGAAGGAGTGTATGCTGATACACTGTATGCGTGCGAGGTGCCAAGACATGCCGCTTGCCCGGTTCACCTCTCCTCGCTAAATGTCCATATCTCAGCCAGGAGTGGAGAGGGAAGTTCCCCTGCGTCTGGAGCCAAGTCACGGAGCCGGGAGATCTGCAGGTGGGATAAAGCATCGGCAATATCGTTATTAATGCCTGGCACATGTCTAGCCCTAAGGAGCACATTAAAGCGCATGGACCCAAGAACAATTGGCGAGCTGAGGCCATGACTCCGGGGGATTTAGACATTTGGGCATTGACAATGTGTACCACCGCAGCATTGTCACACAAAAAGTGAAGCACAGAATTAGCCCACCTGTCCCCCCAGAGCATAAAGGGGACCCAGAATTGAAAAAAAAACACACCAGAAATGTAAGATTGCGTAAGCGATCTGTGCCCTGCCATCCCTGGGGCCAATGACCATAGGCACACTGTCCTTAAAATAAATCCCATACCCCATGGAGCCGGAGGCATCCGACCATACTTGGAACTGGGGCTGACCATAAGCTCAGACCTCCAAAAGGAGACGGCATGAAAGTCCTGCAGGAATGTGAGCCAAACCAACAGGTCTGCTCGTAACCCCTAGTCAGCCGTACCCTGCGGTGTCATTTATAAAGACTCGCCATAGCGTGACCCAGATGGCTGGTGAAGGCGCTGCCTGGTGTTACCACTCTGCAGGCGAAGTTGATGTGGCCATGCATCACCTGCAACTCTCGGAGAGGCACCTTACACTTGGCAACATTGCCAAAATCGGAGCAGAGGTCCGCCCCCTTTGACTGACAATTCGGTCACCTGGCCCTCTTGCACGTTATTCAAAAGAGAGGTGCATCCTCTTGCTGACAGGTGAACCCCATCTCCAGAATACAGGCTAAATTCCTGTAACCCTATCCCCGGACGACAAATGGCTGTCCCCCAAGCCATCCTGGATAAGGAACCAGGCAACAGCCCTGTTCACTGACCGCCGAGCGTGTTCCAACCGCGGGGGTCAATGCCTCACCTATAATAGTGCCTCGGCACGATGTATGACCATAGCAACCGTGTATACGGCCATAAATGGTAAAGAAACGGCAGGTCACTGCACTCGGAAGTCTTTAAGTCCAGGCTAGTCACCGCCTCCGAGGTGCAGAATTAAAACATTTGGCGGTCCAGCATCCCCGATGAACATCAGGAATGGCAACAGTTCCCGCCAACCTATATGCCATGCACACCATACCACTGCATACGCGCGGTTACGCATTGCCTGAAATGGGGTCCCCATTCTGACGAAGTAGCATGCTGTGCCGCCCAGTGCACATTAATTGTGGCCCATAAGCCACACTGCTACCAGTGTGCGGAAACACACAGGGTCTGTAAGATAAGGAAGGATAATAGAGGGCAGAACAAGGCACTCATGCAGTGAGGGGACGAACAGACAGAGAAAAATGCGCAAATCCCCACCTGCCCATGCAACGTATGTCAGGCTCCGGGTACCCAAATGCAGCCGCAATTGATGCGGCGCCCATCTGGAAGGAATGAGTACCAATTGTAATTCAGTAAGGGGAGACCCGTCTTGGTAGCAGAACGACAGGCCAGGGCATGAACCACGCGCTGCCACAATCACATGTGGGGGAGCAATCAGACATATGGCAGCACCAGGCTACTACCTTTTTCGGCTGACCAGCCTTTGAGGAGCGAGACCTCCCCAGAGCCCATGCCTGATCAAGCAACACATCTCCTAGTTCCAGTGTCCTGCAGAACATGTCCCCTGTTGAAAGTGGTAGCAGCTCACTTAATCTGAGAGCCCCAAAGAAAGCCACAGAGGTAGTTGCCCGAAAGTAGACTCTCCGTACGGAGCATAGGCATGGGCACGTAGGAGTCATATATATTAGCCACAAGTGTTAGCAGGGCTGCTTGCTCGCATCTCAGGGTGAAGGGGCCGCCCTCATCCTAAGGTATTGGCCATAGGCTAACCATGATGGGCCAGGGAAATCAACCACGGCTCGGTAAATATTGTCCAAGTACTGGATCATTGTGATGGCCAAATCAGGATGGGCCCTTATATATCCTGCCATGGATACCCAATAGGCCGGTAACCAATTGGCCCATTACGAGGCAGCTTACGGCGACGGGGAAACTCCTTGTCGCTGTTGTCCTGCCCCTCCATCTCCTCCTCAGTGGGTACACGTTGCAGGAGGGGAAAATGTGAATATATTCCCCCACGCCACATCGTCTAGCTAATAGCCCGGGACAAATGGTTACCCAGGGGTATGGAGTAACCGGCCGTTGGCAGAGTCACCGTTGGCACGGATTGGAGTGGGTAAGCACATAATAGGCCCTATCAGACCCCCGAGAAGTTAAGGGAAAGCATAGGGGCGGTCACCCCTGTAAGAACCAGGATGTAATTGGCCTGTTGCGGCCATGGCCACTGTACCCCCCCAGCAGTATTGGCTAATGTCACTGGTGTGCTGACTTGACCAGGATACTCACTCGGCACACACCCCTGGGCCGCCCCCACTGGGGGTTCCGGCCCACAGTGGGCGTCGGAGCTCGCGACAGGTATCGAGCTCTGCATCCCGATTCGCCCCCGCCAAGTGGATCCGATGGAAAGCCTTGTTGTGCCGGCCTGATGGGGAGCTGCGAGGCGCCAGCTTGGGCTGGCCTAATGGCCTCAGCAGCTCAACCCTGTTGGTGGCCCGCTGCGCAGCCGTGGCCGGCGTGTGGGCTGGGACCGGAGAGTTGGCAAGCCCACCATCCGAAGGTGGTGGAGCAATGCCCATTGAAGCCTCCAGCACCGAAATGCGGGCAAGGAGGGCATCCACAGTCTCCGACCCACCAAGATTAGGTGGGCCGGATGGGCCAGATGGCCCACAGGGCAATTGCTGAGGGATAAACCCATGTGGTAATCCCTGGCCAGAATAGGGCCATGCCCAGTAATCCGGCCCATGAGGGGCTGGAAGGACGGTGGGGCGAAAACCTGCACCCTGCCCGGGTGGGCCGCTATGCCCCGAGCCGGGCAAAGAAGCAGCGGGGGTAAGAACCCCAGCGGAGCAGGCCATGCCACCCCCGCCCGAGTCCTCAGACTGGGCTAATTGGTGGCAGCGGGTACGAAAACCCCACCACCCCTCTGTGGGGGTGCCGTCCGAGCCCTCCGGCCAGGTGGCACCCCCGAAGAATTGGAGGGGGTGGGCCGAGCCCCCCCTTTGACGACCAAGGGGCCGCCTGAGCCTTGCGCTTGGGTGTCATGGCCCAAGCAGGTGCTGTTCGGAAGAAGAGAAAACCTCCGATTCAGATCAAGTAAGAGCGAGCCTCTTAAAAAGAGGCAAGGCAAAGAGGGAAGCGTCGGAGCGAACTTCTCCGCTCCATCGCTTCGCAAAATGGCAGCCAGGCTGCCTCGTGACCACCCCTTTTATAGAGGGGTGGCCATGCCCCCCTAACTAGCCCGGATGTCTGCGTCTGGGTGAGGGGGCCCGCAAAGAGCGTGGCGGCCATTTTGGTGCCGCGCTTGCATTGGATGTACTGGGTGTGGCATCCTCTTGGGATATTTTCCCTTGATATTACTTTTACAATATAGATAAATTCGTCAAATTTATCTAGATGTGTAGGAATCTTCTCCACACTTTTATCCAGCTGCTCTTGAAAATGCACCTATTTAGCCTTCTTAAAGTTAAAAAGTCTGTGGAAAGGCATCTCCTGGGGTTTCACTTCAGCATTTACTAGGCACATGATGGGTCTGTGTGGAGTATGCAGAATTGGATCATGAACAGCTTTCATGCATTGTGTTGCTATCTTCTTGCTAACACAGATGTTGTCCTCCTCCATCTACCATTGTTAAAGGAGGAAGGCAGTTTCATATCATGGACAAGGTGAAGGTCATTGGTGTATGGCCAAAATACAAGTTAGGCACCATCCTCGTTAGTATGGTTATATCCCCAAGTGTCACTGTGACAAATAAAATCTCCAATAACAAAATGTCATATATAAAATAGTCTGGTTCATTAAAATGCAAATTTACTTTTGGTGGTGTATAAACTGAGATTTGTGGGGTTCAGATGGTGAGAATTTTGATGTCATTCTTTTCTGTCAATACAGTTGATACTACAGTATACTGAAACTAGGTCCTACAAGAATTGCAATCCCATACTGGTTCTGTGGTATCTCAGTCACTAATTTCATTCCAGCCACTTTGGGTCTGTAACTTGCTGTCCTCCAATGTGTTTCCGGGACCAGAAGGATGTCACATTTACGTTTATTACACGTATCCACTAGTAAAATCCTCTTATTGCTTGAAAGTCCATCAGAATATTTATTGAAATCGTTATTAAGTTTGGTCTGGACAAAGACCTTTTTGGTGAATTTAATCCATAGTCCCCTTGGTTTGATCTAGCGTGAGAAAGATTAGCTGGCAAAACAAGATTGCCTTTGCCTTTTTGTGCTTTAAAAATGTAAAACATACCCACAATCTTTAACGAGGCTTCTTCTGTGTAACCTAGGTTGCAGCTTGACACTTGAAAGTCTTTGGTCTAAATGATATCATCTCACCTGAGTTTGAACCTTTTTAAAAAATCAAAATAAATAATGCATATATTAATGTTTTAATATTTTACTCAGGGTCTTCCTAGTTTAGAAGCCTGCCTATTGGCTTAGAAAAAAAAAACTTTTTGCAAAATGCTGAATTTCATTCTTGGTGACTAGCAAAGCTGTCTCTTATTTACGCTGGTCATTTCCTTGCCATATGGTGAATGGTTTTAATTGTAGAGAAACTGTCAATGGTTGTATTTGAAACAGTTTCTATTACCTTAAGTCATATCTTCACAGCAACAGTAGAAAGGAAGCAAAGCAAACAATCACCCAAGGGTTGACATGTCTGATGCAAATCCATTTAATGAAATTTATGCATTTAACGTTGAAGAAGGGCTTTAAAATGTAATTAAAATGTGTATGTGGATGCCTGCCAGTGTGTACAGCTGAATGGGTTGATGGATGAGAATTATGTGAGGTGGGAAAATATATTTTTAATAAGCACATTTTTTGCTTCTTAGTGATCTGATTCACACACCATGAAATTTATACTCATTTAATTTTCTACTTAAGAGGGAGTTTGGATGCTGCCAAACAGCAGTGCTAAAATATATTTGGTTGTTATGGAGCCATCAACATTACATCACTTATTCACAACATCTTATGCGGCGCATATGTCTGTACTTAAATTTTAAAGTTAAGATATTTGAGCTCAGCCCCAATCAAATGGTGAATTATAAAATAGGGCGTTGCTCTCAAAGATTCTATGCACAGGAAGCAGATCTGTATTCTCTTACATCAACCACTGGAACTTACTGTCCCATTCAACAAAGTCATACAGTAATTGAATCAAGTGACATGCGCTAGAGGCCACATTTTAAATGTGGTTGTCACAACAACTCAAATACATTTGGCCTTTGCAGTGTTTCTCACACAGGCAGCATTGTAAATGAGCACAGCTGTAGAGGCATTTTCTTGGCAAAAGCAATGTGAAAGTTGTTACATGAATGGACAAAAGCACACTAAAGAGAGAGCTGTGAGTTCATTAGATGCAGCTGGGTGAATCTATCTATCTATCTATCTATCTATCTATCTATCTATCTATCTATCTATCTACATAGCTGTGAAATCAAATTTCTGCCACTAGCAAAACAGGCTAAGTGCAAATTTAATTTTTAAAAGATTTTTTAAAACTAAGAATGAACAGCAATATTTTCCTATGTCTTCACAGATTGGTCTCAATACTTAGAGATCTGAAGACAAGATAGGTTACTATGTTACAGCATTAGGTTAGGTCCCAAAAGACAAAAATGCTTTTGGTTCTTGTTCAGTCACACAGTCGATTCTGACCCTGTGTGACCCTATAGACCATTTCCTGTCAGGCACCTCTGTCCTCCACCACCCTCCTCAAACTGCCCAACTCTGGGCCCATTGTGTCTACGATACCATCTATCCATCTCATTTTCTGCCGCCCCTTCTTCTTTTGCCCTCCACCTTTCCCAGCATTAAGGCTTCTTCAAGGGGCATGACTAAGATGCCAATGGAGTAACATCGGAATAGTTAGCTCACGCTGTTAAAGAGGTTATGAAAGAGATTTATTACTTTTAAAACCGTCTCAAACTTTGGAAAAAAAGAGGTCTGTCCACCCTGAATTAATGAAGAACATTTTGAGGATTTGAAGCCTGTGGAGCGGCGGCGCTGGGTGAGATAAGCGGCGGCGGCGGGGGCCGAGGGCCGAGCCGGATGCGCCGAGGATCGAGCCGGATGCGCTGCGGATGGGCGAAATTTCCTTGAGAAAGAGGACTCTTAAAAGAGAATAAAGGTGGAGAGGTAAAGACATGGCAGTTACGGGATCTCTGAAGCAAAAGAGCAGGGAGAATCCACGACAGAAAGGCAAGTGAAGAGAGTGTGTGTGTCTGTAAAGCTGTGAGAAGGAAGGATAAGGCTCTGTAATGGCGGCAGAATGGAAAGCGAAAGTTAACTGAAGTTAAAGAAGGGGACGCTGAAGAAGGCTTCTGTGAGTTGGGAAGCAAGAGTGGGATATGGGAGAATTAAGAAGCCTGGAGAGGAGAGAAAGGGCAGAAAGGAGCTAAAGGATTAAACTTGAAAGATACTGGTCAGAGCTCCAGAGAACGGGTGGAGCAGAAGAAAGAGGGAGAGAGGCTGGTTTCATCCTCGGTGATTTTAAGCCTGCGCCATTTGGAGGGGACCTTCGGATCTCCTATTTCAAAGGTTTGGAGTCCCTATCTTCGATCTGCCTGGGTTAGGGACTTTCTATGGTACATTTCTGTGGAATACTAGAATTTGGCTGTGTACTTTGGAAGGTGGAATCGTTATTTTGAACTCTGTTGATGCCTGTTACTTGGAATACAAAGGAAGTGGTGGTTCCACTGTGAAAGTTATAGCTTCCCTCCTCCCTTAGTTTGTGGATACTCTGTTGCTGTTTTCATTGGGAGCAAGGAGTTTATTAAAGCGGTTTGACCGTATTGGAACACAGGAGCAGCCCTAAGGAGAAGGATCATTTCGAGACAAAAGGTTTGAGGTTTTGAAGCTACGGTTTGGTATTATTATGGAGGACTGTGCTGTGCTTTGAAGCCTTTTATTCCTTTCATTCCTTTGGATATACAGATTAAAATTGGACTGGCAGACGTTGTTTTACAAGTGGATTATAAAACTGAGGAATAGCAATGGATATCGATTGGATTACAATACGATTGGCTCCTCCTTTTGGATCTATTTTTGGAGTTGGAAAAGCTGGAATTTACCTGGGAAAAGAAACCGGTGGGTAGGAAAATGGTGCATCTTTTGAGTGCACTGTTTGAAAACCTATCAGAAGAAATGGATAAGAGAAAGGAGGAGGTGGTTAGGCCGAAAAAGTTGGATTCAAGAAGGGAAGAGAAGAAGCATGAAAAGAAAGAGAAGTCTGCATCCACGGAGTCAACAGTAACAGGAGGGACAGAAGCTGACTCATTTGACCAATTACAAATAATGGTGGAGTTGGGGAAACTGATGAAAAAAATAGATAAAATGGAGGAGGCAAATGTAAAGGGGTTTCATGAAATTAAGGAAGTGAGGGGGAGAGATAAGGAAAAGTTAATGGGGTGTCATAAAAAGCTTGCTTCACAGTTAACTGAGTTAACTATAAAGGTGGACGCTAACTATCAGAGGATGGATAAAGTTTTGAATGTGGTGCAAAATGATATGAAATTGATGCAAGATGACATGAGAGGGCTTCATGAGGAACAAAAAGAGGTTAAATTAAAAATAGAGAGTCAAGGGAAAAATTAGATATGATTGAAGAGGTGATGAGAAAACAGAATGTGGTTATATGCAATTTGATGGAGAAAACGGCAGATAAGCTGAAATAAAGAATTGTGGATTGGCTAAATAGTTTGAACATGGGGATAAATTTTGTAAATGAAGATATTGTCAGCTGTTTTAGATTGGGGGCAAGAAGGGGGAAAAAGGAAACAGAAATGTATTAGTAAAATTCGCAAATTGGGCAGAGAAATTAAAGGTGATGGCTTTTATAAAACAGGCTGGATCTGGCATTTTAAAAATTGATGGATGTGAGAATGAGGTATACAATGACATATCTGTTGAGGAACGAGTGTGGAGGTTTAAGATGAAACCCATGACAAAAATCCTCAGGGAGCAATCTATCGATTATCATTGGAAGTTTCCCAAACAACTTAGATTTTTTTTGGAAAAAAAATGCATGTGTTGGAGGATGAAATGGATTATTTAGATTATCTGTGTCAGATTGGTTTGGTCAAAATGTCATCTTGAGAATGGAGGGAATTAAGGAAAGCGCTGGTGGAATCGGGGGGATTGCGGAGAGATTACATGGGTGAATAGGAGAGGGGGGCAACAGGAGGAGTAGAGGTGGAAACGGAGGTGCAGGTGGTTGCAGAGGATGGGTGAGATGGATTAATTTGAAATAGAGTCTGCTTAGTAATAGTAATAATTTTATAATACTAATAGATACAGCGTTAGAGCTACAGATGAGATGCATTCTTTTACACATTCCCCCCTCCCCTCTTTGATAGTCAAGGGCCACTTTTTGAAAGAAGGGTGGGGAGGGCAGATATAATTGTTTTTTGTGTGGTTAGTTTAGATGTTAAATGTAATTTTTTTAAAAGTTGTAGTCTGATAGATAGTGTATATGTGGTGGAGGAAAAGACACAAATAGGAGTCCGCGATTGTCAGAAAGAAAGGAGAGTAAGACATAGGTCTGAAGAATATTAAAGTATTGACCTGGAATGTGAAAGGTACCGGCTGTCAAGTTAAGAGGAAGAGGTTAGAATCCGCCCTGAGGAAGGATAGACCAGATATAGTCTTTCAACCCATCAAAAATCAGAAGATACTAACAGGCTTTTTTTGGGATGGATGTAGGTATATGAAAAATCATATGGAACATCAAAAGCGAGGGGTGTGGCAGTCCTGATTTCGAGGAGACTTGGCTTTGAGATGATAAAAAGTATTACAGACCCAGAAGGTAGATATGTGATTATAATTGGGAAAATAGATGATGAAGAGATAACGTTAGTAAACATATATGCCCCAAACGATCATCAGCAAACATTTTTAAATAAAGTACTTGGTATTTTAGAAAAAGAGAGAACATCAAAAATGATAGTTGCTGGAGATTTTAACTTAATACGGGTACCAGAGGACTGCACGAATTTATCAAGAGCTGGGAGAACAGCTGGTATGAAGATTTTGGATAAATGGATGAAGACATTAGGTCTGAAGGATAGCTGGAGGGAGATCAAGGGATCAGAGAGGGCATACACATATTTTTCACAGGTCCACAATACATATTCTAGAATAGATTATATTTTGGTTTTGGAAAATTTGATTAAAGACTTAGAAGATGCAGAGATTGGGATATTTAAAGAATTGGACCATGCAAAATTTTGGGTGGAATTAAAAATTGATAGAGGGGAAAAAATATAAGAGAAATTGGAGATATGATGAAAAATTGTTCCACGATCAAAAGTGTAAGGAACAAATAATTGAGAAGTGGAATGAGTGTTGGGATTGGAACGATACAGGTGAGGTGGATTACAATGTAGTTTGGGATGCCATGAAGTCAGTTTTAGAGGGGAATGTATCAAACTGGCCTCAATTAAGAACAAGCATTTTAGAGATAAGCAACATGAAATGGAGAATGAGATTAAACAGTTATTAGAAGAGCATGTAAAGACTAAAAGAAAAGAGGTTTTTGAGAAAATGCAAAGATTAAAGAATGAATTGGTAGGGAAAGATATACAAAAAGTGAAAAAAGACTTGGTGTATTTGAAGAGAGAATATTTTGAATATAGTAATAGAAATTCGAAGCTGTTGGCAAGAGCTGCTAAAGTTAAAAGGAACAAAAGAGAGATGGGGATTTGGGTTGATGTAAGTGGTAGGAGATGTAATAAGACTAAGGACAAGATCTTGATAGTAAAAGATTTCTATCAGGAACTGTATACCAAAAGGGAGGTTAATATTGAAAAGTTGAGAGAACAATTGAAGAAGCGAATGCAAAAACAGCTAAGCTTAGAACATAAAAATAGAATGGAAGAAAAAATCACGGAAAAAGAGGTAAAAGATATAATAGCCAATTTGAGGACAGGCAAATCACCTGGGGATGATGGTTTGACAGCGGAATTTTATAAGGAGTTTAAAGAGTGCGTGGTGCCAAGATTGGTGAAGCTATTTAATTTTATAATAGATGGGGGGAAGTTACCGACTTCATGGTATAGAACTATAATTGTGTTATTGCTGAAACCTGGAAAGGACCCAGAAAAGGTGGAATCTTATAGGCCAATCTCTCTGATAAATCAGGACGCCAAGATTTTTACAGCGATAGTGGCAAATAGATTGAATAGTTTTATGACAAATTATATAAACGGGCATCAAGCTGGATTTTTGAAAGGAAGTCATATGACGGATTTGACAAGGAGGGTATTGGACATACTAAATACAGTAGGATCTACTAAACAGAAAGTGGGTATATTATCTTAGACATATTTAAAGCTTTTGATTCGTTACAATGGGTGACAATTTAGAAGATTATTAGATTTTTACGGATTTGGGGATAGATTTTGCAATTTAATTGGACAATTATATCAATTTGGATTTGCTAAAGTCAAGGTAAATGATGAATTTACAGAAGAAATTAGATTGGAGGCAGGGACAAGACAGGGGTGCCCATTGTCTCCAATATTGTTTATTATGGCAATGGAATTGTTAGCAGATGCTATAAGAGGGGACAATACGATAAAAGGGGTTTTAGATAATAAGATAAGTCTCTACGCTGACGATACTTTGGTGGTTATGAAACATCCTGGAAAGGCATTGGAAAAAATAAAAGAGCATTTAATGGATTTTGAGGACATAACAGGACTGAGAATAAATTGGGATAAATCTGAAATGATATTTTGTAATGTAGATAAAGAGGAACAGGAGAGAGTAAGAGATAAGTATAAGTTACAGGTTAAAAAATCTCTGAGATATTTAGGTGTAAATATTTCAAACAATTTGGAAGAGCTTTAAAAATTGAATTACGAGATACAAAAAACGTAAATTAAAGAGAAAATAGAGCAATTTAAAAAGATTAAGCTATCCTGGTTTGGCAGGATAGCATTAAGTAAGATGCTGCTGCTGCCGAAAATCAATTTTTTATTTGATGCGTTACTCATACAGATGAAAGATAAAGAGATTAAAGACTTTCAAAATATAATAAATAATTATTGTAATGGGGGGAAAAACCTCGAATAGCAAAGATTTTTTGGTACTTATCGCAAAAGGAGGGAGGATTGGGGATACCAAATTTGAGAATTTATGATAGAGCTTTTCAAATTAAGAATATTATGAAAATTTTAGCAAGAGAAAGGGTAATATGGGAAGATTTGGAAATGAAGGAAATTGATTATGTAGGTAGAGGAGTATTTCTGGATAGCAGTGATAGAAAAATAGTAGTTAAAAATAAGATGTTGAAGACGATGTTAGGGGTATGGAAAAAGGTTAAAAAGGAATTAAGTCCTGATGTGTCTCCAATAATTGAAATGGAGGATCTTAAAAGCTTTCCAATAAAATTAGATAAAAGGGGGAAAGAAGTATTATTAAGACATAATGTTTACCTGTTGAAAGACTGGATAAGAGAGTGTAAGGATGGAGGGAGAAAAGCGGAAATTTATAAGCAGTTAAATCTGAATTGGTTCCAGATAGCATTGATTGATAAATGGAATGAAAAATATAAGGAGCAATTAAGTTTAAAGAGAGAAGAAACTGAATTTGAGGAATTGTTAATAAAGATAAGAAAAGGAGATATGGGATTAAAGGGCATGGTCAGCAAACTATATAAAATATTAAATAAGGAAGGCAACCCACAAGAAACATTGAAATCGTGTTGGGAACGAGATTTGAATATAAAGATACCTGAGAAAAGTTGGAAAAATAAATGGAGAAAGAGGTATATGAAAACAATGTCTGTCAGAATAAAGGAGCATAATTACAAGATGTTATGGAAATGGTATTTGATGCCAGAGAAGCTATTTCAAATAGATAATACCAAAAGTAAAAATTGTTGGAGATATAAAAATACCCTGGGAACATATAAACATATGTGGTGGGAATGTAAAGTGGTAAATGATTTCTGGGGAAAAATTGAGAAGGAAATAAGTGAAATTATGGGGATGAAATCCATGCTAGATATAAGAATGGTGCTGCTAACAGATGTTGACAAAGTAAATTTGAATGAGGATAAAAAGGAATTACTGTCTTTAATGCTGATAATTGGTAGAATGTGTATTGCAAGAAATTGGAAATCAGATGGAATACTGAGGATAGAAGAGTGGTATAAAGAGATGTGGGATTTTGCACTGAATGATAAATTAACATGGGAAATAAATAAATATAAAGGGAGAGTTAAGGAAAATAGATTTTGGAAAATATGGCGATTGTTTGTTGATCATTCATTGAAGGGAGGGAATGGGGATAGCCGGGCACCGGAACAAATATATTTTTGGAAACAGTAAGATAAATTAAAAAAAAGTGACATTCCGTGGACTCATTTATAGCTATAGTCACATAGGGTGTTTATTGTAACTGTACCCTGTTTAATTAATTTTATTTCTTTTATTTCTTTTGAATTCTATTTTGATTTTTTTTCTTTGAAACAAAAATGATAAATTATAGTGGACTTGATTATCACAGCACTGATGAGAATATTTTTGGAAATGGAAAATTAGGAAGAAGATTGGCTGTGATAATTAAAGTGATTGAAGTCTAAAATAAAGTGTTGAACTATATGCTAACTGGAAGAAGTTATAATGAAAGTGTATTTTTTTTGATTTAGTGGTTTAGTCGCAAATTTAAATGTATGTTGATTATTAAGTGCTGTTTTTTATTGTTGTCTTTAATTTTGTATTATCGTTATTTTTAAAAAATTAATAAAAATTTATTATTAAAAAAAAGGCTTCTTCAAGTGAATCCTCTCTTCTCATTTGATGTCCAAAGTACTTTAGCTTCATCTTTACTATTTGATCTTCTAAGGAGCAGTCAGGGTTGAAATCAAGATCAGTGATATAACACATCCCATACCTTTCATTGGATCTGTTCCTTACTCCACTGTCCTAATAATGCTATTTTCAGCACCTACTCTTGATGTTCTTTAAAGTTATAGATATTAGTGGAAGGCTAGGGCAGTATCTGGCAAGAATGAACATTCTTGAGGATATGCAAGAACACCAAATTAGAAGATGGAGGAAGGAGCATACTGAAGAAGGAATAACATTAAAGGAGGATATGGCTGAGGATCTTAACCTCTCCTAGGTCCTATGGTGGACTGTGAACAGGCTGAGAGTTGGAATCCTTAAATGTAAGACAAACAAGTTCAAGTGGTGGCTGCTGGCAGACAGCAAAACACTGTGTCAATGTGGAGATATACTGAAGCCATCTCATTTGCTGGTCGGCCAATTGCTACCAGAAACATGTACTGATGAGGATTTAATTATGGTCAACGACCATTTTGCCAGTTCAAAGTTTGATCTGGACATGAATGAAGAACAAGAACTATTGGCTTCAGTCCTACCCACCAAGGAGCATACAGCCTTTATCCCTAAAAGTGTGGTCCTCATCAGGAGAAAACAAGTCCCCCTACTTTTGCTTTAAAGCTGCCTAAGCAGTGGTTGGCAAGCTAGAATAACTGCCAACTTCAGTAAATCTTCCTTTTACTCTGTTTCTTGAAAAACAATGTAACCGCTTGTAGGATGGATATTGCATATCAGTCGTAATATGTTGATTCCACAGTTGATTCCACACCAACACCTGGAGAGGAGAGCATGCCGTGTCCTGTCTTATTCAGAGCTTAGCTTTGAAATGCCGAAGTATCACGTAAGTACTACGCTTATTCAACCAGTTCCTCTAGTACTTTTTCTTTACACAGAACAGAATCTTGGCTGTGTTGTAATGTGAGCAATACATTGCCAGGAGAGGTAAAGGGCCATCTGGGCCGGCAGAAGACAACAGCCTCCGACCAGCTGAGGTGAGCCCCGCCCCTCCTCCCTTTGTCAGGAGAGGTAAAGGGCCGTCTGGGCTGGCAGAAGACAACAGCCACCGACCAGCTGAGGTGAGCCCCCTCCCTTTGCCAGGAGAGGTAAAGGGCCATCTGGGCCGGCAGAAGACAACAGCCTCTAACCAGCTGAGGAGGTTGTTGGGACCACCCTCACCATTGGCGTCCCGGGCTTCTGCTTCCCTGCGGGGGGCTCAAAAGGCTGGCAGACACAGATAAACTTCCACCGCTGCCCTGGAGACACCTGCAGCCAGTTTGGAGCTCACTGGGACCACCCCACCATCGGTGTCCCGGGCTCCCACCTCCCTGCGGGGGGCTCAAAAGGCCGGCGGCCACAGCGGGATTTCCACCCTGCCCTTGAGACACCTGCGGCCAGTCGGAGGTTGCTGGGACCACCCCCACCATCAGCGTCCCAGGCTCCCGCCTCCCTGTGGGGGGCTCAAAAGGTTGGCGGCCATGGAAGAACTTCCACCGACGCCCTGGAGACACCTGTGGCCAGTTTGGAGCTCATCGGGACCACCCCACCATCGGCATCCCGGGCTCCCGCCTCCCTGCAGGGTCTCAAAAGGCCGGTGGCCACGGTGCGGTTTCCATCCTGCCCTGGAGCTCATTGGGACCAACCCATCATCGGCGTCCTGGGCTCCCGCCCCCTGTGGGGGGCTCGGTAGGTTGCCGGCTGCGGCGGAATTTCCACTGCAGCCAGTCGGAGCTTGTCGGGACCACCTCCACCATTGGTGTCCTGTGCTCCCACCTCCCTGCGGGGGGGGGGGGGGGCTGAAAAGGCCGGCGGCCACGGTGGAATTTCCACCGCCACTCTGGAGACACCTGCAGCCAGTCGGAGCTTGTCGGGACCACCTCCACCATCGGTGTCCCATGCTCCTGCCTCCCTACGGGGGGCTCAAAAGGCCGGCGGCCACGGCAGAATTTCCACCGCCGCCCTGGAGACTCTTGTGGCCAGTCGGAACTTGCCGGGACCATCAACATGGGTAGAGAGACAGAGAGGGTATGTTTTAAGTGGGTTAGGGAGGGAGGGAGGGAGAGATGGCCCTGCCAGCTGGAAAGACGGGGTGACACTCCATCTGGGTTAATGGTGGAGGTTCCAAGTGCCCATTTAGAGATTGTGACGGGCATGGAGCATTATAGCGGGAACCGTGGGGCGGGCCGCACTCGGGGAATGTGGGACCGATGCTTAGTATCTGTCCTGCGTTCTGGCCCCCCGGTTTCACCTCTAGGTCCTGAGCAGCTGATCCAGGGTGACCCCACCCTTAGGCTGCTGCTGATGAATGCCAGGTCAGTCTGTAGTAAGGCGCCCCTAATACAAGATTCTATTCTGGGGGAGAGGGCCGACCTGGCATACATCACTGAGACTTGGCTGAGGCCAGAGGATGGGGTGCCTCTATCAGAGATGTGTCCAGCCAGGTTCAGTGTTTGGCATCAGCCTAGGGATGAGGGCAAGGGCGGTGGTGTTGCCATTATAGCCAGGGAGTCACTGGAAGTCACCAGGGCCACTGCTCCACAAATTCTGGGTTGTGAGACCCTGCTCCTGTGGCTGGGCCCAAAGGGTCAGTTGGGGGTCCTACTCCTGTACCTACCTCCTTGCAGGGTAAGGGACTCCCTGCCTGGGCTCCTCGAGGCTGTCTCAGCGTTGGCATTGGAGTTTCCTAGGCTGATGGTTCTGGGGGACTTCAATTTGCCTTCGCTGGGGTCCGGTTCCGGGGTGGTTCAGGAGTTCATGGCTTCCATGGCAGCTATGGATCTGGCTCAGGTAATTCGGGGCCCTACCAGGGGCAGTGGCCACACACCAGATTTAGTCTTTTTGTCAGAGCGGTGACAGAGTGATCTGAGTTTACAGAACCTAGACATAACACCTGTGCCATGGTCAGATCACTATCTGGCGGCTCTAGACTTTCTGGGAGCGACACTTCATTGTAGAGAGGCAGGGTCTATTAAAGTGGCCTGCCCCGGCAACTGATGGATCCGGATGGATTCCAGAGGGAACTGGGGGATTTTCCCCTGGATCGGCAACATGATTCGCCCGAGGCACTTGTTGACCTGTGGTATGGGTTGATGACAGCTGCCTTGGATGTAATTGCTCCACTACGGCCTCTCAGAGCCCGCGGAGCTAGGTCATCCCAGTGGTTCACAGAAGAACTACGGGAGCTCAAACAGGCAAAGAGACGCCTTGAGCGCCGCTGGGTAAAGACCCGGAATGATTCCGATTGGACACTAGCTAGAGCCGCTATTAGGCATACCTAGTGGCGATGGGGGTGGTGAGGAGGCAATACTTCACCTCCCTTATTGCCTCCGCTGATAATCGCCCAGCCACCCTGTTTCAGGTGACCAGGTCCCTCCTTGGTGGGGGGGGGGCTGTGCCTGGTTGGGAGGGATCGGCTGAGGACTTTGCTGACCATCTGGTGGAGAAAATGGATCGGATTCGCTCAGGGTTTAATCTTGGCGTGGATGGGGAGGGTCAGGGGGGAGCCAGTGCACAGTCTTGCTGTGTTATCTGGGATAGGTTTGATCTTGTTGCCCCAGATGAAGTGGACAGGCTCCTTGTCCATTGGATCCCTGTCCCGCCTGACTGGTAAAAGCCTCCAAGACGGTGACAGGTAGCTGGGTCGGGGCTATAATTAATGCGTCTTTTCGGAAGGGGATATTTCCTGAACCGTTGAAACATGCTTTGGTGCGCCCCCTCCTGAAGAAGCCATCCCTTGATCCAGCAGTCCTAACCAACTACAGACCTGTTTCCAACCTCCCCTTTTTGGGGAAAGTATTGGAAAAGGCAGTGGCGCGTCAGTTGCAGGTGGTACTGGATGAAGCGGAATATCTGGACCCCTTCCAGTCAGGATTCAGACCTGGATATGGTACTGAGACTGCATTGGTTGCGCTGATGGATGATCTCTGGCAAGAGCGGGATGGCGGTCATCCGTCCATCCTTGCTCTTCTTGATCTCTCAGTGGCTTTCAATACCGTCGACCATGGTATCCTTCTGGAACGGCTCCGAGGACTGGGGATCCAGGGCACGGTATGGTCCTGGTTTTCCTCATTTCTGAGGGGCCGGACCCAGTCGGTGAGGTTGGAGAGCGAGAAATCCAGTCCTAGGTCCCTAAAATATGGAGTGCCTCAGGGCTCGGTACTCTCTCCTCTCCTATTTAACATCTACATGAAGCCGCTGGGTGAGATCATCCGTTCCCATGGGGTGTGGTACCACCAGTACGTGGATGATACACAGTTGTACATCTCGGCCCGTGGGGACCTCAGTGATGCAGTCAAAGTCCTTTCCAGTTGTCTGGAGGCGGTTGGGGTCTGGATGGGGGCGAATGGGTTACAGCTGAATCCTAGTAAGACTGAGTGGCTGTGGATGGGGGGGTCCTGTGCTATCCCGGGAGCTACCATCTTTGGTTTTGGATGGGGCTATTTTGCCCCAGACTGACCTGGTGCACAACTTGGGGGTCTTCCTGGATTTGTGGCTGCTGCTAGAAGAACAGGTGGCAGCTGTGGCCAGGAGGGCCTTCGCCCAACTTCGGGTGATTCGCCAGTTGTGCACGCTCCTGGACCGGGACTCTTTGCTCATGGTCACTCATGCTCTGGTGACCTCCAGACTAGATTATTGTAATGTGCTCTACATGGGGCTGCCCTTGATGACCATTCGGAAGCTGCAGCTGGTCCTGAATGTGGCGGCCCGGGTGGTGATGGGGTGTGGACGTTATGCCCATGCCTCACCACTGCTTCAGGAGCTGCACTGGTTACCTGTTTGCCTCTGGGTGCAATTCAAGGTGCTGGTTTTGACCTTTAAAGCCCTATATGGTAGTGGGCCAGGTTACCTTAGAGACCGCATCGCCCTAAGGACGTCTGTCCATCCAACCAGAGTGGACCGGAGGGGCTCTCTAATAGTGCCATTGGCAAGGGGGCTCACCTCTCTGGCACAAGGAGGAGAGCCTTCTCTGTGTCTGCACTGGCCCTTTGGAACCTCCTGCCAGTAGAACTGCATCTCCAGATGGAGTTGTTGCCCTTTAGAAAAGAACTAAAAACCTGGCTGGTGGGCCACGTTTGGGGTGCAGATGGAGGGGTGGCTTCCGTTGAGTGGTTAATATAGGGGAGGATGCCTGCCCCACGGTTTCTTCGGTTCCTGCACCCCTCTCTTTTTAGGGGTGGGTTCCTATTGCTGGTTTGTATCTGTTTTTATTTGTTTTTACCCACTGTGTGAACCGCCCAGAGTCGGCTGTGGCTGAGTGGGCGGTATAGAAATTTAACAATAAATTAAAAATAAATAAAATAAATAATAAGAGTTTGAGTGGGCAGGTTCTTATGTGATCAAATCAAAGAATTCCAGGGCTATGCAAAAGTCGAGTGCACAGTTGCTTCTTAGCTGTATTCCTACGAAGTGGTAGGTTGTTGATGGAGATTAAAGGAAACTCTTAGACAGCTTGCATTGGAAGCATTACTTGGTTTATTGGCTCGTTAACTGAAATGTTTAATTTCCACTAATTGTAGTCCTGATAGCCAAACCAGCAGTCATTTTTTGACTTTTGCAAATGATGTGTTTTGCAGGCTTTTTCTGTTTCGCTGCAGGAAGTAAAAGCAAGGTGGTGTCATGAGAAAATATATACGAGGCTGATAAATTCTGAAAGGATTCGACCTTTAATCAACTGTAATATTTTCAATCCACAGAGCTTTTAAAATGAAGGCAGCCTTGGCCCTTTCCCTCTCATTTATCACAATTATGGCCAAGGCTGTCTGATGCAATGCTTGAAGTCCTGGGCATTGACATACAATATTTTATCATTAATTTTTAAAAAGAAATATCCCAGGTCCCCTCAACCCCTCCCCACCCCCTTTGTTGCTCTGATATTTTCCAGCACAGTCCCCAGGAGAATCATGGAGTAGTTTTGATTTATGCTTGCATTGGCATATACTGTTAATTAGCATTCACGGTTAGTGGAATGCAGGAATGGTTAATTTCCACAGCAATAGGCTTGACTACCCAAGCAAGCAGTAGCAGCTCTTAATTATTTTCTAAACTTTGTTAACACAGTGAACCAGATAAATGAGACTTTAGCAGATAATCATAGAATTATAGAATAATGTAGTTGGAAGGGGATTATATAGCTGTCAACTTGAACCTCCTGTTCAGTACAGGAATTCAAATCACAGTCTTCTTCCATGTCTAGGCCAGATGTGAAACTGCCCAAATGAAGGCACCTTTTGGTGAGTTCATTCTGCATTTCTTTTCACCTGAACTAGTGTGAGAAAAATTTGCCAACAACACAAGGTTGTTGTTACCAGGGTATGCCCAATTGCGGTTAAAAATACCACAATCTTTGAGGAGGCTCTTTCTGTGAACCCCTCCGATTCACAATATATGTGAAAGATGGTTGTCAAATTTCCTTTTGTGAGGGCATTGTGCACTTTCAGTAGCAAACATGGAAGGGCAATGCCTTGACTTTTCTGTTTGTTGTGGCTTTTGCCAGAGCTTGAAGAAGTTATCTTTTTGAAAACTAAGAAAATATATATATATAGGCCTACTGTATCAATGGGACTTTGTAAATACTGACAAGTCTTGTGGACTCAATTATCTGTTCTAGAAAGAAACTAACAGTTGCATTTAGCCCTGAATTAAAAATCCTGGAATCCCCCAGTCAGCCCAACCACTGATTAGGCTGCCTGGGGGGATTTGTCAGTTGTAGACCAAAACAAAATGTTTCCAAATCCTGGACCCATGCTTATTCATGGAGCACCTAAGCAAAGAATGTTCCACCTGGTATACTTCATAACTCAATGGAGGAGTTTGACAACAATGTGTTTAGCTGCTGTTTCCACTTTCCATGTGTGCTGATTTTAAAATGCATATGTTGCTTTTCTATTCCATGAGGGATCCCAAAGTTTTTTCACAGTAAAACTACAACACTCTGTAAAGCCAAAAGAACAACAGTAGTAGGATAAAGAACTACACCTGTCATTAGATTGAATGGCTCAAGTTGGTCAGTAATTAATTTTTCACTTCAGGTATTCAAAATCATGTGTGATTCTTCCATAGTATACAGGGATTGTCATCCATGGATTTGCCTCTGCTACGACTCAACCAGAATGTGTTCTTTCATAGTACAGTACTAGCAATTTCACTTATATACTGGGACTGAGGTGGCTCAAGTGGCTAAGAGGCTGACTGGAAAGTGGGAGGTCAGCAGTTCAATTCCTGAAATGAACTCCCATCTTTGTCCCAGCTCCTGCCAACCTAGCAGTTCAAAAGCAAAAAATTGCAAGTAGATAAATAGGGACCACTTCAGTGGGAAGGTAAACAGCATTCCGTATCTGCCACATGACCACAGAAACATCTGCAGAAGCAGACAGCACTGGCTCTTCGGCTTTGAAACAGAGATTTACATTTCTATCTATCTTCACTGAGGAACTCTTTAAATCTTCCATCTCTATAATTAGGGATATATCTGGGGCTAATTGTTTCTTCAATCTCTTCCATACCGGCAATACTGGTTTTATCATTTTATTCTTAACACCAATTTTTATTGTGTCCTTATCTAAAAAAAAAAAAAATGCTTTACCCACTTGACTCAACTCTTTCATCTCAATTTCCTCCCAAATTACTTCTTCCTTCATTAAAATATTCAGAATATTTTTAACTCGAAAGCTCTATAATAATTCCTTATATTTGGTAATCCTAATCCACCTTCCTTCTGCAATAAATACCACAATTTTTTTATATCCTTGGTCTTTTCCCTCTATTACAATAACTATTTAAAATATTCTGAAAATCCATAATTTCCTTTTCCTTGAGTTGGATCGGTTGTGCATCAAACAAAAAGTTAAGTCTCGGTAATAACTTCATTTTACACAGTGCAACTCTACTGAACCAAGACAAGTTTAATTTTTTATATTGTTGTATTTTATCCTTAATTTCCCTTCTTTGTTTTTCATAATTTAACTTCTTTAATTCAAAAAACTTATTTGATATATTTATCCCCAAATACTTCAAACTATCCTTAATCTGAATATTATATTTATTTTAATTGCCTTCTGTTCTTTATCGATATTACAAAATATCATTTCTGATTTGTCCCAATTTATTTTTAAACCTGTCATTTCTCAAATTCCTTAAGATGTAATTGTACCTTTTCTATAACTTTTTAAGGATTTTTCATAATTATTAAAGTATTATCAGCATACAAACTAATTTTATTCACTTTTACTCCTTCAATACTTCTATCTTCCCTCATGGCACTCACCAGCAATTCCATTGCCATAATAAACAGAATTGGTGATAACGGACAACCTTGTTGAGTTCCTGCTTTAAGTGCTACATCATCTGTAAAAACTTCATTTACCCTTACTTTGGCAGAACCTTGTTGGTATAGTTGTTCAATAACCACCTTTCTACATTTTATTCCAAAGTCTTAATTTTTTACTATCTCATTGGTTGTAAGCCATTGAAGTGAATCAAAGGCGTTGAAAATATCCTTCAACTTTGCTATAACCTCCTTAATTTCTTTCTCTGTTACCATTTCTTCCATTCTATTTCTATGTCCTTGCATTATTTTAATCCTAGACCTTTTCCCCCAAATATTCCTTTAACTTTTCTATACTTATTTCCTTTTTTGAATAAAGTTCTTGATAAAATTCCTTCACTATCCTGAGTTTATCCTTAGTTTTATTATATATTAATCCTTAATTACTTATCAGTGTTCCCACCTCTCTTCTATTTCCTTTTTCTTGAGCTGCAGATGCCAATAACTTTGAATTCTTATTACTAAATTCAGAATATTCCCTTTTTAGGTATATCAAATCTCTTTTCACTTTTTCTATATCTTTCCCAACCATTTCCATCTTTAATCTTTGGATCTTATCCTTGGACTTCTAGTCTTAGCATGTTCTTCTTGAAGCAGCTTAATTTCATTTCCTGTTTTAACTATTGTGAGCTGCCTTGGGCCGCCAAGGCGAGAAAGGCGGCCTATAAGTCTAGAAAATAAACAAATAAATAAATTTTCCATTTCCATTTGTTTATTCCTTAATTGCCTATTTTTATATTAAATAATTTAATGCATTCTCCCCTTAGATACCGACTTCATGGTATCCCGTACCACATTATAACTCACCTCACCCATGTCATTCCACTGCCATTTCTCTTCCCAATTTTTCATGATTTGTCCTTTATTCTTGGGATCTTTAAACAACCTCGCATCATATCTCCAATTATTTATCCTCTGGTTTACTCCCTTTAATTTTAATTCTAATAATACTTTCGCATGGTCTGGTTCCTTAAAAAAGCCTACTTCCATATCCTCCAAATTCTTAACCATATTATCTGTAACAAATATGTAATCTATTCTAATGTATGAGTTATGGACATGTGAAAAATAAGTATATGTTCTCTCTGACTCTTTAAGTTCTCTCCAAGTGTCCCTCAGTCCCAACAGTTTAATCCATTAATCAATCAATTGCATTTTAGCCCCCATTCTGTTTTTGGTCACATTCGTACAGTCTATATTAGCCCTTATTAAGTTGAAATCACCTGCTACAATCATATTTGTTGTTTTCTCTCTTTCTATTAAATAATAAACTTTATCCAAAAACTTATCTTGATGTTCATTTGGGGCATAAATGTTAACAAGTGTTATTTCTTCATCATCTACTGTATCTTTAACTATTAAGTGGGTCAGAAATATTTTTTGTCATTGCAAACCCTAATCTACTAGAAATCAAGATTGCCACCCCTCTTGCCTTTGATGTGCCAAAAGACTTTTCATACATCTGTGTCCAACCTAATAATAATTTATTCGTATCTTCTGATTTTTGATGTGTTTCCTGCAAAAAAAATTATGTCAGGTTTATCCTTTCTAAGAGCTGATTCCAATCTCCTTCTCTTCACTTGGCAACCAGGACCTTTCACATTCCACAACAAAATCTTAATATATTTTATACTATCTTGAATTTTCCTCACTGAATCCACCACAATCTCCCAAAGGTGTGCATTTCTCAGCACATTTAACCCCTACTACCCTACATTTAAGAACATAAAAAGAAAAAAATTCTCTCCACCCGCCCTCTACCTTTCTTTGCAAAAAGCCACCTTTGACATTCAAAGAAGAGGGGGGAATGTGTAAGATGTACTATCCATATTTTTCACTCTACCCACTAGACTCTGTCATTCAATCTATTTCCTTCCACTTACTATCCACTTTATTTTTTCTATGTCTAATATTAATTTTTCAATACTTAATCATCTGACTCCACCGCCACTATCTCGGTCCCTGACGTTCCAATTTCTGTTCCTCCCACTGTGCCTCATTCTTCCTCCTTATCCTCCTCCTTTCCCATTGCTCCTGAACCCATCAACTCCTGTCTCAGTCTAATCCATTCTTGACAACCTTCCTTGATCAAACCTATCATTCACAGGTATTCCATTGAATCCATTTTCAAATCAATTGTATGCATTTTCTTTGTGAAGAAAAATCTTAATTGCTGAGGAAAACTCCAATTGTATGTAATCCCTTGTTCCCTTTGTATCTTTGTTACAGGCTTCATCTTATATCTCCATAATCATTCATCAATTGCTATATCATTATAGATTTCAACATCACTTCCATCAATTTTTAAAGCGCCAGATCCAGTTTTATGAAAACAATTTCAGTTTATCACCCAAATCTGCAAATTTAACCAAAACATTTCTCAGAATATTCCTCCCCTTTCTTGATCCCAGTCTGTATACACTTGCAATGTCTTCCATCACAAAATCTTTCCCCATTTTCAAATTGTTGAGCCAATCTACTATTCTTATCTTTAACTGGTCTGGAGTTTTTTCCAACAATTTTCTGATAACAATTTTCTGCTTTCTCAAATGTTCCTCCACCATATCTACCCTTTTTTTCTTGTACTTCCACTTTAAACTTTACCTCTTTCTCTTCCTCATACAGCATTTTCATATCCTCCTGTATCAATTTCATATCTGATTTTACTGACACAAGTTTCTTCTCAAATTTCTGCAAATTAGCATTAGCCTGTTTTGCAAAATCAGCAAATGTTACAGTAAGTTTATTCTGACTCTCTTGTATACCCTTCAAAATATCTGACTTATCTTGCGGTCTTACTACAGCCAGATATCTAAACCACTAAGCTATCCAGCCAGCTATTAAGAAATACTAAGTTATTTAATAATAGTATACAGTACTATTAATCCAGATGTTAAATTCATCTGTGTTCCTATCTAACCCTTATTCTCTGATCTTCCTAAGTGGGATTCCCTGGAAGATTTTAGTTGTTGAGATGCTTCTCTTTTCCTTAACAAATGTTTCAAACAGATCTTTCCACCCATGGAAATATGGTACTATGCTGTTTGTTAAAGACCATGAGCAAGCATCATGTTCTGTTTGTGGCAAATGGTCAGAAGGGTGCATCCTCATAGAAAGAGCAGGAAGTTTGAGTCATCAGTGCATCTGTTTCCTGAGAATACTGTTTTGACTAAAATATAAGGGAAAGCAGCTGTTTGCATTTGATATAGGATTGACTCTGTGGGCATTCACACAAATTTCTTTAGAGTTTGCATTTGGCCCACAGAGTCAATCCACATTATGTTGTATATAATACTGTGACAAAAATGTGATATACCAAGGGTGAGGATCACTTGGCCTGCAGGTATATACACCCATTGAGCCAAATGACTGGCTTCCTGCCCCTCAAAATTTATCAACACCCTATTTTTAAAAATAGAGCTTAGAAATGGAGACCACGACCCTGCTGGTTGGCAGCTTGTGGGTGTTGTAGTAAATGGAAAATAAAATTCCAAGCTCTGATATGAACCAAATGGGTTTCTGGAGGCCCCACCACAAGAGTGCAAAGCAGGCAGAAACATTTTCTTGAACTTAAGTTGGCGCAATACAGTTGTTTTAAACAAGTGGTTTTCTCAAGTGAAGAACAGTAAAAAAAAGGAAAGTTTCCAGAAAGGCTTAAACAAAGGAAAGTCAAAACAAATACCAATATGTCTCCCCCTAATCAGGTGTCGGAGCAGTGGAAAGGAAACAGGCGAGGAACAGTCACAGAGGCAAGGATCTTATATATAACAGGTTCATTTACTAAGGCAATTGAGAGCTAAGTAAATGAGGAAAAAAATTGAAACCACACTAAAATAATTTTCCTATATCCCAGCACCATAACTTTGTCCAGCTGTTGTTGAGATGTAGATTGTTTGGAAAATGTGAGATCAGCAAAAATATGTTCATGTGGGTATATATATTGGCCCCTGAATTGCTAAGCAAGAGAGGTAGGCAAAATAGGAAGGAAGGAACATAGATAGTGAGAAGAATAAAGAAACATTTTCTGTGCTTGCCTTCCCTATCTTTTTTGCTTTTAGGTCGCCCCATTTTTTCTTCACTTCTTTTTTCCCAGTGAAAAATCAGAACAGCATTCTAGAGCCCTAGGTTTGGGCAGAGGATGAGTAAGTTACTTTTAACATCCAGAATACCTCAGCATAACCCTGTAGCCTGGGGGATTTTGGGAATAGAACCCACCCCCTTGAAGTTTTCTAAGCTCTGGTTTCATCTGAGGTTGCCCAGATCTTAAAATCTAATTTCATAAAACAAAGAACTTAAAAAAAATGTGATGTCTGAGGGGAAAGTAAAAATATTAAAATGATAGGCTTGTAAGGAAAATCTCTATCAAGGACAAAAGTAACTTAAATAGCATTTCAGTAACAGCTTACGTCTTGTTTAATTGATTTGTATATCACTGAACTACCAAACCTGGGATTCAGGGTAGCATACCAACCAAGAATAGGAAAATCTAAAACATTGGAAACATAATTAAGCAAAGTGTGACATCCAACTGCATTTGATTTAAATCAAAACAAGTCAACTAAAAAGCCATGCCCTGAGCTAGCCTTTAGTTGCCAAAAGCTTGTGTGAAAGGAAAGGTCATTGCTTGCAGGGAAAAAGACCACAGGAAAGGAATCAGATCTTGCTATTTCTACGGCTCCCACTTCTTTCCCACAGTGTCCAAGTGCTATGATACAATGATTTCTTGCTAGTCAGAAAATAATCTTTTAACATGGTTTATAGAAAAACCTGGCAGACTGGGTAGCAGCAGGATGTATATGTATAGTTTCTTGTAGTCAAAATATCCTTGGATTTATTTTTGTATGGATTGACGTTATACTAATGTTAAGTTCCTTTGTTTTACAGCCAGGGCTCTGTAATAGTCAAGTTTTGTTGTCATTCCAATCTTCCTTCCAATCTGTTATGATGTGTGAAAAACTGACTAACTGGGATTGGATATATGCAAGGAAAAACAAATTGGTTGAAGATCCCAAAAAGTCCTCTCCATTAATTTGATAATAAATCTGATCGTTCCTTGAGTTACCAGGTATAAGACAACATTTTCCAGAGCTACGTAATTTTGCTGAAACATAGGAAAGACAAATACCAGAAGTCAAAGCTAATGTACTCTTCCCAGAGGTCCTAAAAATAAAAATAAATGGAAACCATTCTTTATTTTGAAAAAGTGTAAGTAGGTTTTTCATAATTACATGGATGATTCATGTTTGATAAACAAGCTGACTGATATATACAGGTTAAACTCCCCTGACCCTTCCATGAATGAGAAAAAAACCTGCTCTACACACTGGTGTACTAGCACTGTTTTTGGGTGGACTAAGTCCATAGAATACAGGAAGTGGAAAGGTGTGTTATGAGATGGGAATACTGATTGGTCCAGCTCATTTCTTTTAGAACATACATTTAGCAATAGCAACAACAATAACACTTATATACCACCCCAAAACGCCAACAGTGGGGTAGGGTGAGCCCATTTGGACCTATGCAGCTTTGTCAAGTACTTCAGATGTATGATCTCAGCAACATTTTCGCTTCACCTCAGCATTTTTCCATCATGTGTGGGTATTTTTCAGTATACAGGTATGTGTATTACCACAATACTGGTCATTCTCCTAATCTCTTCAGGATCTCAAGAGCATCCTTGCTCTTTTCTTGTCCTGGCATGTGGGAGATCAGGATGGAGTAAGAGGCTAGAGGAATAGATCAACAATTTTATTTCTTTTAAAAATGGCTCGTCACCACCATCACCCCAACTAGATTGTCTAATATTTCAAAGGAAAAACTCCAAAACCCTTATGATAGGCAACTGAATGGAAAACTAGATATAGGACACAAAACTCTTCTCCCATGTAAAAAGATTAAGTAAGTTATTTTAAAGATAAAGTAGAGAAAAAGAAAAGACATCTTAAAAGAGTAAAATATTCTCAATTGTGTACAAAGCAAATTCTCAAAGTAAAAGGCATTCAAAGGGTCAAAGTTTCAAACCTGGATAAAGAATCACAAAAACAAAATAATACATCCGTCCTTGCTCTTCTTGACCTCTCAGTGGCTTTGATATCATCAGCCATGGTATCCTTCTGGAATGGCTCTGAGGATTGGGGATCCAGGGCACTGTGTGGTCCTGGTTTTCCTCATTTCTGTGTCGGTGTCGTTGCAGGGCAAGAGGTTTAGCCTTAGGCTCCTACAATATGGGGTGCCACAGGGTTCAGTGCTTTCGCCTCTCCTGTTTAATATTTACATGAAACTGCTGGGGGAGATCATCCGTTCCCACGGGGTAAAGTATCATCAATATGCGGATGATACTCAGTTGTACATCTCAGCCCGTGGTGGTCCTGGTGATCCAGTGGAAGTCCTATCCAGGTGTCTGAAGGCTGTAGCGGTCTGGATGTGGGACAATGGGCTACAGCTGAATCCTGGCAAGACTGAGTGGCTGTGGATTAGGGAGTTACCATCTTTGGTTTTGGATGTGGTTTTTTTGCCTCAGACAGACCCGGTGCGTAATCTGGGGGTCCTCCTGGACTCACAAATCCTGCTCGATGAGCAGTTGGCAGTTGTGTCTAGGAGGGCTTTTGCACAACTTTGTGTGATCCATCAGTTATGCCCGCTCCTGGACCGGGACTCCTTGCTCATGGTCATGCATGCTCTGGTCACCTCCAGACTTGACTATTGCAATGTTCTCTATATGGGGCTGCCCTTGATGACCATCCAGAGGCTGCAAGTGGTCCAGAATGCAGCTACTTGGGTAGTGATGGGGTGTGGGCATTATGCTCATGCCTCACCACTGCATCGGGAGCTGCACTAGTGTGCCTCTGGGTGCAATTCAAGGTGCTGGTGATTACCTTTAAAGCCCTAAATGGTAGTGGACCAGTGTATATTAGAGACTGCATCACCCCAAGGACATCTGCCCATCCCACTAGAGCAGAGCGGAGGGGCTCTCTGATAGTCCCACTAGCTATTGTGCCTGGCCTTGCCGGGCAGGTATTTATTTTTGGTTTTGTTGGTGGGGTGGTTTTGGGTCCCGCAGAGAGGTGGAGGCAGGGAATGGGCGGAGGTGGACGCATTCCACCCCCTTTCTCTGCCTTGCTGGATTTCTTTAACAGCGAGGGGATGGTCCCCCATCGCTGTTTCGAGAGCAGCTCTTGAAGCAGCGATGGGTAACAGGGGAGCTGACAGTCAGACTGCACTTAGTTTGGGAATGCACGTCCCTGGATGAAGAACAGCCTGACTGTCAGTTCCCCTTTTCCCCATCGCTGTTTCGAGAGCTGCTCTCGAAACAGCGATGGGGAAATCTCCCCTCCTTTAGGCGGTTAACTAAATAAAAACTTGTAAGTTTTTATTTGTTATGTTTTATGTGTAAGCTGCTCTGAGTTGCCTCAGTGAGGGGGTGGTGGTAGAATGCAATAAGCAAACAAACAAACAAACAAACAAACAAACAAACAAACAAACAAACAAACAAACAAACAAACAAACAAACAAACAAACAAACACACACACACACAAATAAATAAATAAATAAATAAATAAATAAATAAATAAATAAATAAATACATACATACATACATACATACATACATACATACATACATACATACATACCCTAACCTGCCCTTCAGCTAGACACTTTGCTAATAGATTACTTAGACAAGCACTCAGCTTACTCACAAGCAAGCCCAAGCCAGGAGAATTCAGCAGCCCCCCTCCTTTCCTAAAGTTGGGTTACTTTCAAAGGAACTTATCTGCTAATTACCTTTACAAAGACAGAACCACCATTGATGGACCATCAGACTACTGATCCATCATTGTCCTTTTGGCCTTTTGTTTTGACTAAGCTATCTTCCTTGACAAGCTGCCAAACCTCAGCCAAAATATCACATCACTCAAAATACATAGCCAAATAGTCATATCTAAAGGTACTTTGATATGGCCAGAGTCTCTCTGAAGAGCTGTCTCTATCTTAAGAGGAAATATATGAAAAACTGTTTCTTGTTCTCATAGAGTGACAGGCATGCAGCCAATATTTAATCCAAACTTTGATAAGTATGATTTCTTTGATTTCTTCACATGCACACATATATTCAGGATGTGATCTGTCTGTCTGAATCAGTGTTAGTAGTTCCCAGAAGCCATGATGGCCATTCTGGGATTTTGGAAGGTTGTCCCTGTGGTAATACAAAGTTCTTGAGAGAACTGGATCTTTAATGGCAAATGAAAAGCTGGTAACCCTACAAAAGGCATGCTCTTGATTTATTAACATGGGCGAATCCACCTGCTTGCATTTTTTGACTCTTTTGTGTGGAGGATCTGAGCATACCTGTCAACCGCGGCTCCAGAAAATACGGGACCTGCGCAAACAGTTCTGCGCAGGTCACCTTCTATGCATGCGTAGAACAGGGCTACGCAAGCATAAAACCCTTCTACGCATGTGTAGAAGGCGCCCTTGCGCAGTAGGGCTGCACAGTACCTTCTTTTCCCCACTGCCAAATTCCGGGGTTTCGGCAGCGCGGGGCGGGAAATGGCGCAAATCGGCCCCGAAAACTGTGAAATCCCGGCCAATCCAGGAAGATTGACAGGTATGGATCTGAGAGCTAGGGTGTACTATGACCCACCTGTGGGTAGAAGGGAAGGAACAAAATTTGACCTCAGTATATCAGTCAGTTCACTAACAAGTATAGTTCATGTATCTTCTTCTTCTGTAGTATCCAATTTTGAATATTGGCAATTATCATGGCTATCGGCCATGAAGATTGTCCTGAGAATATAATGCAGTGGCCTTTCATTTGCCTTCTACATCACTTCATTACACCCATATGACTGATCCAGTTCTGCAAGTAACTTTCTGGTCCTGAGCCCTTTTGGTACACAAATTCCTCATCAGGTTCAGGTCAGTAAGGATGAAGCTGCTGCCCTCCATCAAGATGGATTCAAGTGGAATTTAAGCCACTTGGGGACCATTATCTTTCAGTGATGGGCACCAAAAATGTTTACTATGACAATGTGGGTGTGGCCTAATTGGTGGGCATGACCTAATTGGTGGACATGGCCTAATTGGTGGGCATGGCCAAATCGGTGGGTGTGGCCTAATTGGTGGGTGTGGCCTAATCGGTGGGCATGTGACTGGGTGGCCAATCTAGTCATGCTGCTCTGGGCGGCATGGTGTGAGCTCCCCCTCTCCTTCCCCCAGCTGCACATGCTGCCACCTCCACCACCACCTGAGCGGCACCCACAGCCTCTTAAGGAGGCCGCGGCAGCTGCTGGAGTAGGAGAAGCAAGAGCCAATGCCGTCACCACTCTCCCAGGAAGAGGTGGGTGGGGTGGGGAGGGGGCATGGCCAGCCAGTTCTACTACCGGTCTGCATGGACCGGGGTGGACCAGCTGATGCCCACCACTGTTACCCTTCCCTATGGACTTCACCAACCAAGGCCTTTTGTCCTCAGGGTTGTCAGGTTAACTGCCACCCGATGATCAGCATTGCCATTGAGTCACTAGCAGTATGGTCTACTACTCTATTACCAAAGCAGGATAACTTGGTGAGCCTGGAGACAATTTGGAGTTGGGAAATATAGGAAGGGGTAGAAAGGGCTAAACTCTCCATAGCAGCTATTCTGTTTGCCTTAGCCTCTCCTAAAGTGGGTTTTCCAATGTGAATGTGTATCTATTCTTACACAGACTTACATTTATCATATCTTACATAGACTTACAGGTATATTTAACATATCTTAACTTTCATTCTAGTGTTCCAGAATGAGCTCGTTACTGCAGGCTTATTTCTAGCCAGATATACAAATTCTTGCCTGAACTAACCACAATCTTTATTAGAATTATATTCGAAGAGCTGCTGACTTTTGTTTTTGTTTTAGCTCTCCTCCTCCTTTTCCTTTTTTTTTTTGGCTGGAAGGAATATTTTGCCCTTGTTAAAATTCAGAACTTTTGCTATGTTTTCTTTATGTCCCTGAAGCTGAACTGGGATGTGATAGGTCTGGAAAAATACCAATCTGACAGGCTAAATACACAACCAGGTTTTCAGTCCTCCTTGGCAATGAGAGCTAGATAGTTTTAAGATTCCCGTCCCTACCCTGGGCTCCCTTTAATGTCCATGCTTCCATCCATTTAAAATACATGTGTGAAAATAACAATAATAACACCAGAACAGTGGGACTATTTTCTCCCTATTAAATATAGTAATTATTTCTTGTGGGGGAAGCATTCTGGCCAGATTATCTTGCTATGGTAATAGAGTAGACCATACTGCTAGCGACTCAATGCTGAGCATCAGGTGGCGGTTAACTAACCTGACAACGCTGAGGACCAGCAGCCTTGGTGAAGTCCACAGGAAAGGGTGATGGTCCCCAAGTGGATTAAATCTCACTTGAATCCATCTTGATGGAGGGCAGCAGCTTCAACAATACTGGCATGGAGCTGAGGGGGCCTTTGTGTGCCAAAAGGGCTCAGGACCAGAAAGTGACTTGCGGAACTGGATCAGTGGCACTAGTGTCACATTGAGATGTGGAAGGCAGATGAAAGGCCATGGCACTGTATTTGTATTTGCAGGACAGTCTTCATGGCTGATTGCCATGATGATCACCAATATTTGGAATCGGATACAGCACAAGAAGAAGAAGAAAATGGGGGAACCACATGCATTAGAAGTGAAAAATGGGGATATGTTGGTGGAAGAGAAAAAAACTATTTCTCTTTCTGTGTGTGACACAGAGAGAGAGAGAGAGAGAGAGAGAGAGAGAGATATGCAGTTAATTCTTGAAGGCTTTTTATACCCCTGGAGGAATAATAAGCAGTGTAGCTTTGGGTGTTCTTTGCTGCCACATCTTTGCTTTGCTTTTCTCAAGGAGATTAAAGCCAGCGGTTGGTGCATCTCCTGCTTTCCCCATGAAGCTGATAAAAAGTCTACATCAAATAGAACAAAGGAAGGGAACACATGTGCTGTCAGCATAAAATGAAGGAGAGGGCTGACAGTTACAGAAAAGAACAGCTCTCATTAGTCCAAAGGGTGAGAAAGGGGGGTTTAAAATAAAGCAAAAATAGGGCATGTGGAAGTCTTGTTTGCTCTTGAGCTGCAAAGTTTTATGAGTGGCACTATAATAATTTCGTGTCAGAAATTATTCTGGGTTGAAAGGATTTTTGCTTGAGAAACTCAGCTCAGGCGACGCACGAATGAGGCTCCTTTCATGGTCCAAGAACCTTTCCCACTGAAGTGTTCCCTATTTATCTACTTGCAATTTCTTGCTTTCAATCTGCTAGGTTGGCAGGAGCTGGGACAGAGACGGGTGCTCATTCCATCATGCAGTACCTGCCAACTTGCCGGCCTTCCAGCTAACAAGGCAAGCTTCTTAACCACTGAGCCACCACAATCCCTGTTATGGTAGCATTAATGAGCACATGGGCAAAAATGTCCCAGTAAAATAAGACTGATGCAGTGTAGTGGGAGAACATGAAGTAATGGTACAATAATGGTTATGAAACCCAGTATTCTACATATTTGATGTATCAGGGAAGCACAGACGAGGATTGGATGGATTAAAACAATAACCTGTTTTCTGTTAAAAGCCTTAAAAAGCACACACATGCCCTTCCAATACTACCTTCCCTGACTTTCAAATAGTTTTGCTTTTATATATCTTCATGTGCTTGAAAATTTCACAAAGCCCCAGATGACTTATCTAGAAAGATTCCCATATAATTGCATGGGAAATTTCTGAGGCACCATTGCTCGAGGCAGATAGTTTTGTAGTGCCATTTCAAAGCATCTTACTCCTCCTAGTAATGTGCAAGACTGTTCTCTTTGTTCTGTATGCAACCATGAGATCAAGGATGACCCCCCTGGAGCAAACCAGGGCCGTTGCCAGGATTCTAGATGCAGGATGGGCAACAATATCATATATAATATATATCATACTAACTGATTACCCGGCCTTGCCTGGGTCGTGCCTGTGCTTACTCGGCCAGGTGGGGCCTGGCTCCCCTGTTGCCCCAGCCATCTGGTCCCCCGTTGAGGCATTCCGGTCCCATTTTGGGTGTTGCACCTCTGCCAGCGGAGCATTTTCAGTCATCCATCTGTGGTGGTGGTGGGTTAATGTGCATGCCCGGTGTGCTGTTGCATCTGCTCACAACTCCATCCTCCAGGCTGGTGCAGGCCCAGGGCGTGTGGGGCATCGAGGTGCCCGGTGTTGGCTGTGGCAGGTTTACACTGTGGTGGGACCACCGCGCAGCGTTTGCTCCTTGCTGCTCTTGCCCGGTGGGCGGTGTGAGTGGGCATGGCATTGGGGGTCCCTTTAGGGTGTTGTGTTCCACGGGCTGACCTTGCCATTGTACGGCCCTGCTGTTGTCCCTGCCTCAACCTCCTCCTCCTCCTTGCGGCCCTTTGGCCCCTGCCTTCTCCTGAGCTGCCGGTTTGGATGCCTGGGACACCGGTGAGGCTGTGTTGCGAGCGGGGACGTTTGCACATGAGCATTACTGTATTCCCTGGCCATTTGTCCTGGCAGGTGTGGGTGCCTCCTTACGACCCTTTTTTGAGGGCAGACACGCCGAAATGATCTCGCATGTGCAAGGTAGGCGTGTGCCAAGTTTCAGAGCGAGTGGTGCAGGGGTGTGGATTTGTATAAAGAACATATCTGACGACACCTCTGTTTTATATATATAGATATATAAGCAGCCGGGAGTTTGAGGGTGAGCAAACTGCTAACTCAGGCTATGGCCCTGGAGGAAACACTTGAACAACCAGCATGCTTATAATGCTCCGTTTGGGACATAGATGCTCATTAAGATATAGCTGCATAGCCCCCTCTAGTATTTCATAGGAAGTCTCTTTGTATCTGTTCTCTAATGGCCAGAGGGATACTTAAACCCAAACTTGGACAATTTAATTTATTTTATATTTTATTTATTAAATTTACATCCCACTCATCTTGGATACATTCCTATGCTTACAACAATTAAAACCAACACATATAGAATTGTCTAAAACAACAAGAGTAAAAAATAAATAGCTAAAGATCCAGCACTGTCTGAGTCTGCAGACGTTTCCATGGTCACGTGGCAGGCATGACTAGACACCAGAGTGAATAGAATGTTGTTGCCTACCCACTAATAATAATAATAATTTCGTGTCAGAAATTATTCTAGGTTGAGAGGAATTTTTTTTTGCTGGCTGGAGGAACTCTGCTCAGAGGATGCCCAAATGAGGCTCCTTTCATGTCCCCAATATCTTTACCCACCAAAGTGGTACCTATTTATCTATTTGTAATTTCTTGCTTTTAAACTGCTAGGTTGGTAGGAGCTGGGACAGATGACATGCACTCGCTCCTTCACACAGCACTCAGGTCTTGAACAGCTGACCTTCCAACCTTCCAACCATCAAGCACAGCATCTTAACCTCTAAGCCACTGCAGCCCTGCACTAAGAGAAGCCAAGAAATCTAGGGCTATTAAGCTATTATCAAAGGTTTTGTACCATGGTTTGGAGTGTCTGATTGAAGAATATGGGTTTTCTTGGTGTGGTGTACAAAACACGCTTGACAACCGAGATCTGTCTGTAGAGATCAGGCCTTACCGCTTACATACAGAAATCACTGGGTGAATGTTTTCATGAATAAGGCAACTACTTTCCCTTATAGCTGACTGTACAGTGTGTCATTTCTTAGCTTGAAATATGGCTTTAACAACTGTTTTATGTTGTAAACTCACATGGTGGGGGGTATGACTGTGATTATGGGATTTTAGAGAGAAACCTCTATTTTCTTTAAGAGAAGCAGATTCTGTAGACATTTGTCAAAGAAGGGCACCTGTTAGTTATTTTCTCAATCAAGGGGAGAACTCAGAATTGTGTTTCTTTTGAAAACTCCCTTTTTGGGCTGAAACATTCCTTCAGGAAATGGGATTACTTTGAATTTGGAAATGATAACTAGCTGTTTAAAACCTGTGCAGTCCCTGAGTAAATCCTTATGCATGCAGGGGGTTCAGAATGGTTCAAAACCTATTGAAGGATCATGTAATCTTTTTCATTTGAGGACACCAGTGCAGACAGGGGCTTGAATACATCTGCTAGTTTCTGCCAGGAGCAAACACATTGGCTGAAATCTTGTTGCTTAGCATGATAATTTGTCCTAGAGTAGGTCCACTGAATCAGTGGTGATTTGGTGAGTCAAATCTTATATAAGCTCAATTTATTCTACATGTTTATTTTAGTTGCAGTTTACCACACTAAACACCACAACTAGAGCAGGCTCAGTTGAATCAATGGAATTTACAGGAGGAGTTGACTTGTCAAACCCCCATTGATTCATTGGGTCTACTCTAGTGCAACTTTCTACAATAAGCAACAGGATTTCATGCATTGAATAAATGGGATTTATGTGCTGAAATCCTGTTGGTGTAGCTCAACACAAAAAAGACTGAGTAGCTACAGCCTTTTATCTTTAATTACATTTTCTATTCCCTCCCCTCATCCCAAGTTCCAAGGGTTCTGACCTTGGAAATGTTTGGAGGAAGCCGTTAACAACCAAAAAATTGCTGCCATTGACCCCACTGGTGTGGCTGTGACTGACAGCAGTGATTTTAGGGCACTGAAGTCTTTCCTCCATCACTGTTTAGAGCAGACATTCTCAACCTTTTAAAGCTGGGGGCCGGATCACACCCCCTTCGACTGTTGGCAGGCCACACTGGTGTTCCCCCCGCCTTTGGTGGTGGTGGCAACAGTGGTGGCAGTAGTGCTGGGGAAGTGATTCCTACCACCACCACTGCCAGGACCACCCTGAGCCCCCACCATTCCTCCCTGCCACCACTGCTGTCTTTGGCAGTGGTGTTGGTGTCGGGGAGGGGAACACCAATCTGGTCCACCAAAACTACCCCCATGCTGCCACCATCACCACCAACACTTCCCCCATGCCATCAGTCTGGCCCACCAACACTTCACCCCACGCTGCTGCCAGCGCCAACACTCCCCCATGCAACCAGTCCAGCCCACCAACACTTCCCCCCATTCCAGCACCACCAGTGCCACCAACACTCCCATGCCACCAGTCTAGTCCACCAACACTTTCCCCCATGCCACTGCCACTGTTTCCCTGGTTACTGGCCTACCATGGGTGAAGGAGGGATCCTGACTGTCATTTCCAGCGCTTGGCCAGAGCTGCCTGCAGGAAATACATGTGTGGCTGTGTGTGTCTGCTGCTTCTGCTTCCGCTGCCACCATCCTCATCCCTCCTGCCTGGCTTGGCATGTCCCTAATGCTGCTTTGTAGCAGGGCAGATGTTATAACCCCTAGTTTAGAGGCTCCCAAATACTTCCCCAGGTTGAACGGGATTCCTTGGGTGCCTCAGAATTGGGAAGGATGAGATACAAAACATTTAAAGTAGATTTCAGCCATTGACTCCCTGACAATTGAGTCAAAATGTCTACTCTATTTCTATTTAGCATTATCCTCTTGAAGAGCCAAGGTAGACTAGAAAACTGGACAGGGTATTGCAGAAGGAAATTTATCCAGGGGAAGGTGACCAGTGTAGTAAAATGGCTGAAAACTAAACTCTATGAGGAGCACTTTAAGGAAGTTGGGTTTAGCATATAGAAATGAAGTCTGATATGTGATATGTGTTGGAAGTGACTGAATGTAATTCTTCTTACACTTCTTACGTGGGAAGAGGAGACAGAGAGAACCTTCTCAAGTCTCCTAGACTGTTCTTTTCATGCTCTGACTTGTGTTGACTTTCTGTTATTGCCAATGACATTTCCTTCTCATACCTCTCTCTTGTGCTTCCAAGAAGGAAGCATTTTGCATTTGTTCTCCAGAGATGAAAGGCTAACATTGGCTCCGGACACCTCTAGTTTAGTTAGTTAGAAATAGGATTTTTATCTCCTTCCTATCACAGGTGTAATTTTCTAATAAACCAAAGTTTTAAAAAAATGTTCTTAGAAATAAGTACAGATGTGATTCCTATATAAACTGAGAAATGTGCACAGATAATCCTTTTGAGTCTCAAAGGGCAGTGTCCACAAATTGACATTGCTTGGGTCCTTTTCAACAATACAATAGCCATCTTCAAATATCTGAAGGGCTATGACATAGATTGTCTCAAGTGGTTAAGACACTTACTGGGAGGCAGAAGGTCAGCAGTTCAAAACCTGAGTACTGCATTATGGAATGAGCGCCCGTCTCTGTCCCAGCTCCTGCCAACCAAGCAGTTTGAAAGCAAGAAATTGCAAGTAGATAAATAGGTACCACTTCGTTGGGAAGATAAACAGCATTCCGTGCACTTTGGTGTCTAGTCGTGCCTGCCATATGCCCACAGAAACATCTGCAAACACAGACAGCACTGGCTCTTCAGCTATAAACAGACATGAGCACTGAACTCTAGAGTTGGATACGACTGGCTTTCAAGCAAGGGTGACCTTTACCTTTACCTATGACATGGAAGGTGGAGCAGATTTGTTTTCTACTACTCCAGGGAGAAGGTTTTGCGCCAATGTGGTCAAATTACAAGAAAAAGAGCTTGTGACTACACATCAGGAAGACAATCAGAGTTGACTGGTAGTGGAATAAACTGCTTTGGAAAATGGTGGACTCTCTGGATGTTTTAAAACAGTGATTGGATAGCCATTTATCAACGAGGCATTAGCTGCAGATTTCCTGCATTGGCAGAAGGCTGGACTCTGTGTTCCACGAGGTCCCTTCCAACTGTTCAATTGGTAGGTCTTCTTTTGTGCCCACTGAAGAAGTAATCCTCAGGTTTGCATAATCCCTTAAAAACATCTAGCAGTTGTGATGAAGTTCAAAAGGCTTCATATTTCATATATGAGCAATTGCCTTCAAGGATCTCAGACAGCCCGCAAGGGATCGTTTTGGAGGAGGGTACCTTTTGAATAAAATTATTAAATATTGTTTGGCAGCCTTGTGCTTTTTCTGGCTCTAGTACTTCAGAATATATGTTCAGTAATTAACTTTATAGTGGACTAAGTGGATGAACTAGAGTTAATTCCCATATAATGAAATCCTTTGTAGACCTTACTTTGCCCTTGAACTTTTGCCAAAATTTCAATCCTCCATTCCTACTACCAGAATTTGTCCTGCAAACAGCCTCCTTAGGGCTTTCCCCCTTCTTTTTTAAAAAATGTGTAGTTTCTGATTGCTTTTGTTATTTAAGAAAATGTATATGCTGTTGGCATGTGATCAGAAATGTTTCTCTAAAAAGTGAAGTCTGATTAATTGAATGTATATACTGTTGAAGACATGATGGGATACAAGCCAGCTTGACTTAATTACAATAGCTTGTGCTAAGCCAGAAAAGAAAAGGAGAGAAAGAAAAGCAAAGAAAAACCATCAATAATAGCTGTTTAGTAGCATATGTGCATTCAAACTTAATGATTTGCATTTAAAGTAGGAGGGACCTGGACTGAAGACAATCAGGGCAGCCCTATCATTAGGCAGAGTAAGACGGCTGCCACAGGTAGTGGATTTTGGGCATCACAGGTTTTCATTAAATAAGGAAAATATATGTAGCCTGAATCTAGAGTAAAATGCTAATGTTCCACTAAAACTGAGTAAGATAGACAGAAATAAGAGTGGGAAGTCCTGAGAATTTAAATCTTTAAGTCTAACGTTTAGTATATCCTTCTCCTCCTCCTTCAGATGCCATGTCTGATTCCGAATGTTGGCTACCATCATGGCAATCAGCCAGGAAGATTGTCCTGAGAACAATATATTGCAGTAGTCTTCCATTTACCTTCCATATCACAGCATGACACCCGTATCACTGATCCAGTTCCGCGGGTCACTTTCTGGTCCTGAGCTCTTTTGGCATACAAAGTCCTCACCAGCCCCAGGCCAGTCTTGATGAAGCTGCTGCCCTCCATCAAGATGGATTTGAGTGGAATTTAATCCACTAGGGGACCATCACCCTTCCTTGTGGACTTTGTCACTCAAGGCCATTAGTCCTCAGGGTGGTCAGGTTAGTTAACCACTGCCTGATGATTGGTGTTGAGCTACTGACAGTATGGTCTATTCCAAGGGTGGCCAACCTTGGTGCCTCAGATGTTCTTTGACTTCAATTATCAGAAGCCCAAGTAAGCACACCTGTTGATGAGGTCTTCTGGAATTGAAGTCCAAGAACAACTGGGGCACCAAAGTTGGCCACCCCTGGTCTCCTCTATTACCATAGCAGGATAGTCTGGCCAGACTCCAATTTCTGCTGGTATGCTGTTTTTAAATCTGATTGAATTAAAAAACACTGTATTAAGGACTGTGCTTTATGGTATTCTCCTTGCATCAGGTCTCTACAATACTTCTATTCCATTGGTATATTCGTTGGCTGCAACTCAATGCAAGTATAGGTTTTTTCCTGCTCCAGGGTGCTTGGGAAGCCTGGTCTTGGAGGCCAGCTGGCTCTGTGCTGTCTTCAACCTCCAAGGCAATGAGGAAAAATGCCACTGGTATGAATTTGTTTAAGGTGGATCCTAGCTTGCCATGAAGTGACCCACACACTATGATCATGGGGCCATCTCCTATGGCACATATGAAATGAGACGTGCAGGCTTTAACACCGGGACTGCAATGGACTGCTGCAGCTTTGATGATATTATCAAGGTGCACCTTCACAGCCAGTCCACTTCCACCTCCATGACCATTGGGAACCAGAGTTCCTCCTCTGCTTATTTTGCCATTGGGTCCAATATGATGATTTTCAGTGGCATTTCCTCCACTAAGGGGAACATCACCCCACCTAAAGGGGCTCATCTGCCTGTAGCCATTGGCCCCTTTAGAGAGTCAGGTTATTTATCACTGCCCAACACTTGACGCTGAGTCGCTGACTGTACGATCTACTCTATTACCATAACGGGATGTCTGGCCAGACAAATATAAATATATTACCTGGCATTTATCAACACAGGCAAAAAGGAGCAAACAGTCCTGTCCCTATCTCATTGCTTTGTCAATGTGGGCATGGACAAGTCTGAAGAATACAGTTTCTTTTTCACGCATAGACACAAGCAAGGACCATGGAAAAATCAGGATTCTTACTCGTAAGAACAGCCTCCACATAAGAAGAAACACCTTTTCTTCTAATGTATCCTTGCTCCCATGGAGAAAGTAAGAGTAGAGAGGGAGTTTGCAGTCCCTCTACATTAATTTATATGCAGATAACATAAATTCTGGACACTGTAATCACAGAGCTTGGAAAGGTTTCACTCTGGACTACAGCTCCAAGAATTTTCCAGGCTAACCCAACCAGTATGTTTTTCTGCTTGTGTGATTCTGGGAGATGTGAGGCAAAACAGAGCTGTTCCAGACTCTTCCTTCTCACATGCTTTGTGTTTCTCTCAAATGTCCAAGCTTGTCGCTCACATATCCCTGGCAGCTCCTAACATGGGCAGTGATCCAGCCCAGTGATATCAGAAACTCTTGCTTGGAAAGTTCAAGCTTTCAAGAGAGAAAAAGAAAGCATTTTTATTGTTATTTTTTTGTAAATCAGCACAACGTTATTTAAAATGTTAGACATTTGAGGGAAGAGGAAGTGGTGAAATATGTTTTTCTACAGTTGATATTTTAGAAAGCGGAATTGTTAGAGACTTCCTAATCATGGATATAGTTTAAGGTACATAGGTGCTCCTGTAGACTGCAACTCATATCCGAGAGTGCATTTTTCCTGAAGCAGGAAAAAAAACATTGGTATGAATTTGTTTAAGGTGGATTCCAGCTTGCCATGAAGTGACCCACACATTATAATCATGGAGCCATCTCCTGCAGCACATATGAAATGAGAAATGGAGGATTTAACACCGGGACTGCAATGGACTGCCGCATCCTTGACAATATGGACAAGGTGCGCCTTCACAGTCAGTCCATCTGGCATGGCCTCTTCCGCCTCCATGACCATTGGGAATCAGAGTTCCTTTTCTGCTCATTTTGCCATTTGGCCCATTGTTGTTGTTGTTGCTTCCAGTGGAATTTCCTCTGCTGAGGGGGACATCACCCCACCTAAGAGTGCTCATCTGCCTGTAGCTGTTGGTCCTCTATGCACTCAGGTTAGTTAACCGCCACCTGACACTTGGCATTAAGTCACTGGCTGTACGGTCTACTCCATTACCATAGCGGGATGTTCGGCCAGACAGACATAGGTGTTCTATATGCAGCATTTCAAAACAAAATTCTGTTATCAAATCCAGGCTATCTATCTATCTACCTACCTACCTACCTACCTATCTGTCTGTCTGTCTGTCTGTCTGTCTATCTATCTTTCTATCTATCTATCAGGTGTTCCATCTCTGGGTGTTTTACATGATTAAAACTCAAACATATGAAATAATTAATATATGAATAATACAATTTTTAAATGGATGTCTGCCTGCTGCTGTTTCAAACTTGATACTATTTCAGTACCCCATAAAGCAGAACTGGGAGAAAGCTGGCTTTATTATTTAAGGCTGACAGTGCCTCTTCAGCCAGAATTTGATGACAAGGCAGGATATTGTTCACAAAGGAAATCTGTTATTATTGCATTTTGGGATACTGGATACCTTGAGTGAATGCAGAGGCATCATTTAGTGCTCTGTTTCACACAGCAATCTATTGTAAGTTAGTCCTGGTCTCTTGATGAAGAAGAAACTGAGGCCAGAGCTTGGAAGTAACTAGTAACAAGGAACTCTAGCACCTCTAGCTAGTTCCTTTTGAGAAACAATTGATGCAACTGAAAGCTTACAAAGATAGTTTCAGGTGGAACTGTAAAATGTAACATCTAGTTATTCTCAAATATTACTTTTAAAGGGTATTTAAATGTATGTTTATAGGTGTTCTGAAAGGGATTTTTCAGGTTCCATGTCATTCTCGTATCACCCCTATTTGGGAAGTATTGTTTGGCTTTGACTTTTGTATTTTTATAAATGCTGGCTAGGTATCTCAGTGATTTATGTCAGAGGCTGGGAACTCAATTCTCACCTGCTCTGACTGTGACCACACAGGGAAATAGATTGTCTTTTGGAGTATTTGTGGAGTAGTCTAGCGTGATCTGTTTCCCAGCAATCGCATATCATATGGGGGAATTGTGCGCCATCCTAATCTAGAATTTTTTTGAGGTCCACCTGTAGGGTTGTTACTTTTGAGTGCTGGACTGGAGCAATTCTTTGGCAGAGGGAAGATTTGATTTAAAGGAAAATGTTACCTTCACAATGACCCTTTCTAGTACAATTAGACATGCATCTTTACTGGTATCTGAAAGTACCTCTGTGGAGAAAAGCTAGTCTGTGTGGCTGGCCTTAGTCAAGATACTCAGTCCCAGAGGTCCCTGTAGAAGAAAGGAATGCTAAATTACCTTTGAGTATTCTATACCGGCAGAGGATGAGATGGCTAGATGCAATGGGTGTAGAGCTGAGTGGGCTGAGGAAGATGGCAGATGACAGAGGAGCCTGGCCTATGATGATCCATGGGGTCACAAAGGGTCGGACTCAACTATGTGACTGAACAACAACAACTCTATACCTGAAATGGATCACCGTAATTCAGAATCAATTTGATGCCACACAATTATGATGATGACATGATTATAAATATTTCCAAAGTGCAAGATCAAATATGCGAATTGGAGAATATTCTCTTGCAATTTTTGGCCTTCTGATAATGCTCAAATCCATCATTCTTCTTCTTTCATGTCTAGATAAAACATTGAACTCCCAAAATGAGGCAACCTTTTTGGCTTTGTCATTGTCCAAAACTAAATCCTCATCAGTACATGTTTCTGGTCGAGATTGGCAGATCAGCAAATGAGCCAGATTCTGTATCTCTCCATTTTCACACAGCAAGTTGTCTGCCAGCAGCCCTCACTTAAGCATCATGGTCTTCCATTTAGGGACTCTTACCTTCAGCCTATCCAGGATGCCCTAAGTGACAGAGGGGAGGTTGATTCCTCAGCTATATCCTCCTTTAATGTTATTCTTTATCCAGTGAGCACCTTTCTCCATCTTCTAATTTGATTTTGCTCTTTCATACCCTCACGAATGTTTGTTCTTGCCATAAAGCTCTTCCTGGATTTCAGCTGGTGGACTTGAAACATATATATGATAAATTCACACAATGTCAAGGGTCATTCTCTTGCTTAGCTCTCTCTGTGTCCACTGCTACTTCTCTTCTAATCTTGGATGGAGTGATACCAACAAGAGGATACTGTATATTTTCTCAACAGGTGTAGGTTTGAGGTGTCCTGTCATAATACACATTCTTTCACACATAATTAATAATGTGCATTACAATGATTTGGTCAATGGTAAAAGTAAAGGCAACCCAGCTGCTGAGACACAGCTAGTACTTTTTGAAATGCAATGTTCTGAGCTCTGTGGAGAAATGAAGAGGTGCTTTTCTGCCTCGAGTTCCAGAATTATATTGTGGACTTTGGGTTTCTTATGTGAGAGAACAGAAAGCAGATCCTCTGTTTTGCTTTGTCACAGCCAGCAAACTCTCTTGGCCTGACTGGACTGACCAATGGTCATCCTAATGGAACAAAGGACATAGACTCACTTCAAGGGGGATGCAAGAGGAAGGTGATACCTTTATTGGGTCACTTTAAAAAGTGAGGATTTTGCTAGAAGGCAAAAGCCTTTTTGTTCATGCATGTTTCCAACAGTTAATTTGATGCTGTGAAACAGGCTTTTAACAAGTTGGTGCTGTATTTTATTTTGGATGTGGATTTAGACCATTTTTAATTCAGTTGTGATGACACTATAATTTGTTTAGTTTTATTTCTACATAACAAGGTTTCATGTTTTTATCCAGACCTGCTTTTAACTGTATTCTGAGTTACAATAAGTCCCTGTTTTATGATATGATATGTAAGTAAAGAAAAATGGGTGGCTTAGTGTTTAGGACACTGACCTTGATGACTTGAGGTTCGGCAGAGCAGCAGTTTGAGACCTGAGTGCTGCGCAATGAAGTGAGTTCCTGTTCCTGTTGTCTTCCCCAGCTCCTGACAACCCAGCAGTTCGAAAGCAAGAAATTGCAAGTAGATAAATAGGTACTGCTTTAGCAGGAAAGGTAAAAGCTGTCTGTGTACTTCAGCATCTAGTCACACCTGCCACATGACCACGGGAATATCTGCAGACACAGAGATGAGCACCACCTCTTAGAGTCAGATATGACCGGCTTTTGAGCAAGGGAGACCTTTACAAAAGAAACACAGAAGAGAGGTTAGCTATTGCAAAACAGCCTGATCCATTATAGATTTCAGAAATGTGCAGCTTGATGAAGGCACAGGACCAGGTTGGGATGTTCAAACATCTGGTGGGAGTCCGGGATGCAGTTTTACAGCACAGGGTTACTCTGAAGGGTGTTGTTCCACTCCTAAATCATGGCACCAGTTAAGCATAAATGGATTGCCACACATCTCTTCCTTTCCTGTAAAGATATTCACTCAGTGGAAAAATAAATAAAAACTCTTTTCAACACAACCATCCCTTGGAGCACCTCTCAAAAAGACAGACCTTTGCCATTTTCCCAGTTATCAAAGTTATGTGTGCTAAGTTGACAGCCCCCAGCGAGTCTCCTAGTAAATCAGTAGACCCACATCTGTTTCTTATATCACGAATGCAGGTGCCTCAACACATCTGTGTTCATTATACCTTGATGTAGTTTTGCTTACCTTTCCCTGAACTTTGAGAACAGCTTCCAGAAGTCTCCTGCAAATGTTTCTTTAAACAGAATCACTGAAGTTAACCTATAGACCAAATGAACATACAATTGCAGTACTAGATTCTATGCCAAATTCTCAAGGTATCATCCATGTGACTCTCCTACATGTCAAATCATAGATCCACTTAAATCATGATATGTCCCTTTATTTACTGTGCTGACTATCAAAGACAGTATTTCTTCAGTTAAGAGGAAAACACACACATACATATACACATCTCACAAACATTTCTTTTACATTTCCCTTATAAATAGTTGGTTAAGCTTCTAAACATAGATTCCTTTATTAGTTATGATGAAAAAATAGTGAATATCTTTACCAATCACATATCTTGCCACTGGAATTAACCAGATTAAGTCAGCTGAAGCTTCAAACTATGTCACTAAATCATAGAATCATGGATAATAGAGTTATAAGGGGCCTATGAGACCATTGGGTTCAAACCCCTGCTCAATACAGGAATCAAAGCAGATCTGACAGATGGCTCTTCAACGCTTCCAGAGTTGGAGTGCTCACCACCTTCTGATGTTAACCAGTACCATTGTTGTACTGCTCTAATAGTTAAGAAGTGTTTCCTAATATCCAGCCTATATCTGGTTTCCTGTAGTTTTTAGCAGGAAAACCATAGAACCACTTCCATGGTTTTTATGTGTCTTGCACTATGGGATGACGGAGAACAGGTACTGCCCTTCTCTTTATGATTATCTTTCAGTATTTGAGGAATGCCATCTCTCAATATCATCTCTCAGTATCCTTTTCTCAAGGTTAAACATGCTTTCCTCTTAGGGTTTGGTTTCCAGTCCCCTGATCACCCTTATTGCCTTGTTGCCTTCTTCTGAATTTGCCCCAGTTTGTTAACATTCTTCTTAAAATGTGGTGTTCAGAACTTGACACAGTGTTCTCGATGTCGACTAACTAGTGCCGAATAGAGGGAGACTAGTATCCCATAGTTTTTGAAGGTTATACTTTTGCTAATGCAGCCTAAAATAGCATTGGTCTTTTTTGCAGCCACATTGTATTGTAGATTGATACTCAGTTTGTGATCTACAACTATTCCAAGATCTTTCTTGCTTATAGTATTACTGAGACAAGTATCACTCATCTAGTAACTGTATGTTTGGTTTCCCCTCCCCCAGGTGTAGAACTTTGCATTTATCTCTGTTAAACTTCATTGTTACCCCTCTCAGTTTGAGAAGGAGCCATTACACTCCCTGAGTATGATTCTGTAACCAACTTTGTATCCACCTGATACTTGTGCTGTCCAACCCACACTTAGCCTTCTAATCAGAATATCATTGGACACTTTGTTGAAGGCTTTGCTGAGGAAGTCAATATATTTTACATCTACAGCATTGTCTAAAAAGGAAGTTTCTTGATAGAAAAATGAGATAAGATTACAATGGCAAATGTCAAATTAAAGTAGTTAACAGTATTACCAAAAATATGTATTATTTTTTGTTCTTACTATTATTTTAGAGGGTTTATTATTATTATTATTATTATTATTATTATTATTATTATTATTATTATTATTATTATTATTATTATTGGCATAAAAATAGAGACAAAGAGAAGAATTAACAAAATGTTCACATAGCTGACCGTAACCTACACAACCATAGCTGACGAAGAGTTACTTTATTTTGTTTGTAGGCCTTTTCAAAGGGCACTCTTCCATTAGAAGCCATCCTCTGTTAGCAATTAACAATTATATTTACATACCAACCTAGCAGTTCAAAAGCAAGAAATTGCAAGTAGATAAATAGGGACCACTTCGGTGGGCAGGTAAACAACGTTCCGTGTCTAGTCATGCTTGCCACATAACCATGGAAATGTCTAGCAGAAGCTTTGGCTTTGAAACAGAGATGAGCACTGAACCCTAGAGTCAGATACAACTGGCTTTGGTGAGTTCATTCTGCAGTTCCTGTTGCCTGACCCAGTGTGAGAAAGATTATCCGGCAACACAAGGTTGCTGTTACCAGGGTACACCCAATCTTCGAGGAGGCTCTTTCTGTGTACCCTGATTTCCTTCTAAAACAATGAGATATGTGTGTGGTGGGGAAAGAGCAAGTGATCTTCTACTCCTTGGCCAATGGATACCATTGGCTTGTTGATTACTTTGCAAAATATTCTCTATGGTAATAGCATTTTATCACGAAGCTATTCCCTCTTGTATTTGGGAACCTTAGGGGAGGTGTGTGAGCCACCTTCAAGTTTACAATTCTTCTGTATCATGATTTTTGTCTTCTTATTGTTCAAATGCAGCCCTGTTTTGGCACTTTCTTCTTTTACTTTCATTAAAAGTCATAGATGTTTCTTGCCAGTAAAATAGTGTCATCTGCAATTTTCACACCTCTTTCTTCTGAATCCAACTAGCCATATGAAATGTTTCATATATGGACTGAATAAATAAATGGATAAAATGCATCCTTGTCTGTAGGAAACTAGTCTGTCTCTCCATATTCTATCCTAATGATAACTTCTTGTCCACAGTATAAATTATGCATTAGAACAATCAAGTGTTGAGGCACTCCCTTTTCTTTGCTAAAGCCATGGTTATTTTCATAGTTCCCCAACCCTAACGGCTTGGTGATTTCCAAGCTTTGCTGTAGTCTATAAAACTCAGGCTAATCATCTTCTGAAATTATTCAGAAAATTAATAATAATAATTATTAATTATTATTAATTTATTCTGAAATTATTTTGTGTGTTTCATTATCTTCTCCAGCAAAAATCCTTTCAACCCAGAATAATTTTTGACAAAAGTTATTATTATTAGCAAAACAAAAACAAAACCAGCAGATCGACTTCAATGGGATTTAACTGTACAATGAAGAAATGGAGGTCTTGAATGTGTAGTTAATTCAAGATGCATGCTATTGTCTCAAAGCGACTCTCTGACAAAATGCTGCAGTTTTCACAAACAAGCCAGGAATGTTACCTTTTGTAACTCCCTTTGTGCAGAATTTCACATGAGTGCTTTTGTCTGTATCTTGGGGTTTGCCTCTTTGACATTAGCAAAGAAGGATAATTGCAAAGCCAAAGAAAACATGTTCTGGAAATCACCAAGCCGTTAGGGTTGGGGAACTATGAAAATAACCATGGCTTTAGCAAAGACAATTAGTGTGAAACCTACTTGGAGAATATGTCAACTAACTTTCCAGTTCAGAGCTAATAAGGATGAAGAGTTCAATTTATTCTTCTTTGGTATTGCATCTTTAGAAATGCCTATTTTTTTTAAAAAAAGATTGAGTTCGCATATGTACTGGATGGGGAGTCCCTCGCTGCATGAAAGGTAGTTCTTTGGGGGAAAGAAATAAACCAGAGTTTGGAAATGTTACTGTTTCTAGTGGCCTTGCTGATGAAGCGATTTGGGAAGTTTTAATCCAAAAAGCAAGAGTTTTTAGGGGAGAATGTGGGTCCAGAAGAAATAGTGAGCATATATAGATTAGGCCCCCCAAAAAAACAATGGAGGTGGAGTGCGAAATGTCCTGGTGAAATTTGTTAATTTGGGCTTAAAATTAAAATTGATGAATCGAATTAAATCTTTAGGTCAAGAAGCCCTAAAAATGGAATCAATAACAGTAGAAGTATACAATGACATATCATTGGAATAACGGGTCTGGAGGTCACGTTTAAAACCAGTGACTAAAATATTAAGAGACAAGGGCATTAAATATAATTGGAGACCACCTAAACAATTAAGATTCATGAATCAAAGGAAAAATTTTGCATTAAGGGAAACTCCTCAAATGTTGGACATACTTATAAGTGCAAATATTATAGAGAAGGGTTCAAAGGACTGGCAATCTCTAAAGGAGTTACTAACTCCAAAGATGAAGGAGCAGGAAGATGAGGTGGAAGACGAAGAAATGCTGGTGGCGGAGGGAGGTAATTAAATGGTTTGGTCATTCATTTTATTAAATGGTCTATTGAAAATATATTAATTTTTAAGTTTGTAAAAATAGATATTGAACATGCAACGGTTGTATGTCAGAATGTCATTTTTTTTTGCTTAACGTCCCCCCCCCCCAACTTTGGATGTCAAAGGTTGCTTTCCGACTAGGAAAGTGGGGGGGTTGAGAATTTTTTTCTCATTTTTGTTATTGTTAAGTTTTTTTCTTTGCACATGGAATTCAAAGGTTGATAGAAGTAAATTAAAATGGATGAAAGAGAACTTTTTCTGTAGTTTTTTTAATTTTTCCCCACAATTTTTCTTTTTTCTTTCAATGTTGGGGAACTGTCGGTGAGGGTAATAAGACCAATACTCCCTCATGTCAAGGAGATTAAAAATTATATCATACAATGTTAAGGGCCTGGGGAATCAAATTAAGAGAAAAAGACTAGAGGTAATTTTGAACAGAGAGAAAGCAGATGTTATATTTCTTCAAGAGACTCGCCAAAAAAATGTAAATAAAAACAATCTTTATGTAAAGGGAACCGATATATATGAAAAATGTTTGGGAACCTCAAATTCTAGAGGTATAGCTACCATAATAGCGAATAAACTGGGGTTTATAATGTCCAAGAATATATTTGTGATAAAGAGGGAAGGTTTCAACTAATTAAGGGTAAGATCGAAGATGATGAATATACCTTGGTAAACATTTATGCTCCAAACAAAAATCAAGGTTTCTTTTTAGATAAGATTTTACCAATTATAAAAAAAGAAAGATCACCAAATTTGATAGTAGGTGGAGACTTTAATTTAACAAGAGCTGTGACTGATGTTTCCAATTATTCCAACTATCGGAAAGGTCAATTCAATATACTTGACAGGTGGATGAAGAAGCTAAATCTTACAGATACTTGGAGATATATGAAAGGAAAGGAAAAGGGATTTACCTTCTTCTCCTCAGTGTCAAGAACATATTCCAGATTAGATTATTTTATGATATCAGAGAACCTTTCACATAATTTGGAAGAATGCAAGCGCGGCGCCAAAATGGCCGCCGCGCTCTTTGCGGGGCCCCCCCACCGGACGAAGGCATCCGGGTAGTTAGGGGGCTTGGCCAGCACCCTTATAAAAGGGGTGGCCACGAGGCAGCTGAGCTGCCATTTTGCGAAGCGACGGAGCGGAGAAGTTTTTCCCTCTTACCTCCGTCGCTCTTGCCTTTCATCGGGAAGCCTCTTGGCTGCTAATTTTCTTGACTTTTTTCGGCTTCCCATCGGATAGCTGCTATGCCCTCTAAGAAGAAGGCGACTGTGAACGCGGCTCGTTCTGCGCGGAGGCGCCAGCCGGGTCAGAGGACCGCGGCTGCGCCTCCCCAGCAGCCTCCTTTGCCTGAGCCCACCGGGACTGGTGGGATGGGGTTAATTGCCCCTTGGCCTGAGGCGGGGTGTCCGCGTACTGGCCCAGCAGGGGCCGCGGCCCTCGGCCCGCAAGCAGTGGCCACTGCCCCTGGTGTGGCCCATTCTGCGGGGCCTTCTTCCATTGGTGCGCAGCTTCCTGCGGGGGGTGACTGGGTTCCCTCCCCTGGCAGGGTACCCCCCCGGCCCTGCAGGGGCCAGGCATGGGATCGTGGCCCTATACGGGCCCCAAGGTCCAGGGACCTGGACCGGTGCCTGCAGTTAGTGGGCCGGCCGGCCCTTTGCCCCCCCTTGGCTTAGGGGACTACGTTAATGTTGAGGCCCTTCTGGCCCGCGTTGCGGCCCTCGAGGCATCCCTCGTGAGGGTTAACCACACTGGGGTGCCTTTTGGGGTGCAGGTTGATGCTTCGTCTGCTGGGCAGCGGCAGGCGGCAGGACGGGTCGAGCTGCCTGTGGCGCGTGGCCCGGCATCGGCCACTGCCTCGCAGCTCCCCAATCAACAGGCCGGTGCTGGTCAGGCCCCGTCGACGAGCTCAATTGCGGTCGTGAGCTCCGACGCCCCCAGTGGGCCGGAACCCCCGGTGGGGGCGGCCCATGGGGGTGCAGCATGTGAGTATGCGGTTCAATCTAGCGCACCCACACACATAGCCACGTTGGGGGGGCATTTCAGTGGCCTTGGCCTCGCACGGGTGGTGCGATGGTTCAGTCGCCGACGTCCCACCCGGTGACTTCACCTCTCACCCAGGGCCCCGTTTTGGGGGGTGCCCCTTACTCAGTCGGGAATGTGTTAAGGGTGACCGGGTTGGTCCAGGCTCCTTTTTAGATGCCCGCAGTTCCCACCGTTCCTGTGTCGGCATTGCCGACAGCGGGGTATTCCTTGCCCCTGGGGGACCATTTGGCCCAGGCCACCAAAGAGAAGATCTGGCGTGGGGAGTATGTGGACATCTTCTCCTTTCTTAACAGGGAGCCCACCAAAGAGGAGAGGGAGGGGCAGGATGAGAAGGATAAGGAATGGGCACGTCGTCGTAAGCCGCCACGTACGTGGGCCAACTGGTTGCCGGCCTACCTCATATACATGGCGGTCTACCTCAGGGCCCGGCCGGATTTGGCAATTCCGATGGTCCAGTATTTGGACAACATTTACTGGGCGATGGTCGACTTCCCGGGCCCATCGTGGTTGGCTTACGACGAGGAATTCCGTATGCGGATTCCCCTGCACCCTGAGATGAGGTGGGATGAACCCTGCCAGAAGCTGTGGCTTCTGTACATGACTCCCACGCGCCCTGCGCCTGGGGAACGATACCATTGTGGACATGCGGTCCAGCAAGCGGCCCCAGCACAGACACCCCGCCAGGTGGAGGGGCAGGGGGTTCCAGCCCGCCTGCTGTGCTGGACTTTCTCATCCAATGGTTCCTGCAATAGGAAGAATTGCCGGTACAGGCATGAGTGTCCCTCTTGTGCTGGCCCCCATGCGGCCTCCGCCTGTCCCAGGCCTGGAGGGATGCGGGGCAGAGGGAGGGGCAGACAAGGGGCTGGCAAAACTGCCGCAGAGGGAGCTGGTCCACCGAAAGGCCCCCTCCCCAATTAATGTGGACATGTTGGAGCGTTGGCTCGCATTGTACCCGAGGGAGGCAGACACGGTTTACCTGCTTCAGGGTTTTCGACTGGGGTTCTGTATTCCTTTCATGGGTGATAGGTCCCCCCAGGATGCCCCCAACCTTTTGTCCCTTAGGGGGAGGGAGGAGGTGGCTGCTGCCAGTATTAATAAGGAGGTCGATGCGGGCAGGGTCGCTGGCCCTTTCCCTGCACCCCCGTTCCCCAACCTTAAGGTGTCACCCTTGGGCTTAGTGCCCAAGAAGTCACCGGGCGAGTTTCGCCTGATCCATCACTTGTCCTACCCAGCCGGCCGATCGGTCAATGATGCTATCCCTGATGACCTTTGCTCAGTCAGGTATACATCTTTTGACCAAGCGCTGCGCATGGTGCGCTCATGTGGCCCGGGTGCGCTGTTGGCTAAGTGCGACATTAAGTCTGCCTTTCGCCTCCTGCCGGTCCACCCGGGTGACATTGAGTTGCTGGGTTTCAAGTTCCGGGGTGAATATTATTTCGATAAGGCCATGCCTTTTGGCTGTTCCATATCATGCTCGGCCTTCGAGCGTTTCAGCACCTTCCTACAGTGGGCTTTTGTCCGCAGGTCAGGGTCCCGGTCTGTAGCCCATTACCTGGATGATTTTTTATTCAGGGGTGAACGGGGCTGGGACACATGCACACGTCTCCTCAACACATTTCAGACGCTAATGGAGGAACTTGGTGTCCCTTTAGCGCCCGAAAAGACCGAGGGCCCATCTACCCAGCTAGTCTTCCGGGGGGTGGAGATTGACACGGTAGCGCAGGCTTCTAGGTTACTGGGGGATAAGGTGTCAAGGATAGTGGCCCTTATCTCGGACTTGCTTGCTAAACGCAAGGCATCACTGAGGGAACTGCAGGTGCTACATGGTCACCTCAATTTCGCTTGCAGGGTCGTCGCACCGGGCAGGGCATTTGCTCGGCGCTTGTGCGACGCCATGACAGGCTTATCCAGGCCCCACCATAGGGTTAGACTGACCCGGGGTATCAGGGCAGATATGCTTATCTGGCTCCAGTTCCTGAGGGAGTTCAATGGGGTGTCATTTTGGAGCTCTGACCTCCTGGCTTCCCCTCGTTTCCAGATACAGTCCGATGCCTCTGGATCCCTGGGTTATGGGATGTACTTCAATGGGAAGTGGGCCTATGGTGGGTGGCCACCAGCCTGGGCAGGCACGGGTCGCCTGCGTGATCTTACGTATCTGGAATTTTTCCCTATCCTGGGTGCTTTGATGCTATGGGGCGAGGAGTGGGCCAACTCGTTCGTCCATTTCTGGTGTGACAATGCGGCCGTTGTCCACATTGTCAACTCACAGACTTCTAAATCACCCAGGGTCATGGACCTGGTGCGCCAGTTTGTATTGCGCAGCCTGCACCTCAATGTGCTGTTCAGGGCCAGGCATGTCCCGGGGGTCAATAATGATATCGCTGACGCTTTGTCCTGCCTGCAGATCTCCCGGTTCCGCGCCTTGGCCCCGGATGCGGAGGAATTTCCCTCGCCACTCCTGGACGAGATATGGACCATTGGCAAGGAGAGGTGAACCGGGCGATCGGCATGTCGCTAGCGCCACGCACGTGTAAGGCGTATCACCACGCATTCAATTCTTTCAGATCATTCTGTGCCCAATTTCGGCTGCAAGACACCTGGCCGATCCCAGTGGCCCATCTACTTCGATTCATGGTTTACCTGCATGCCCAGGGCCTTGCACCTCGCACCATAGCATCTAGGCTGTCAGCGCTGGCTTTTATGGCCAAAGTAGGTGGTCATGCGGATAGTACCACTGACTTCCATGTGACACATGTTTTGGAGGGGTGGGTGCGGGAGCGTGGGCGTAGCCCGGACGACCGCCACCTGATTTCCCCAGGGGTTCTTACCCAACTGGCGCGGGGCTGGCATGACCTCTGTTTTGATAGGTATGAGGCAGCCCTATTTCATGCGGCTACAACGGTGGCCTTTTTTGGAGCGCTCCGCATCAGCGAGCTTGTGATGCTGTCTAAGGCGGATGCAAGTCGTAGGGCACTGGAACTCGAAGATGTCTATGTTGCCAAAGACTGGGCTCAGTTGAGGATACGCTCCTCTAAGACGGATCAGCATGGCGTAGGCAGTGGAGTAAGACTGCTACGGTGTTCTTTGGCAGACATCTGTCCGGTTGGTGCCCTACAGGAGTTCCTTGCACTGCGTGGCACGCACCATGGCCCGTTTTTCTGTCACCAAGATGGGTCTCCCCTTACTAAATTTCAATTTTGGAAGGTGACCGGCAAAGCGCTGGCCAGTGTTGGCCTCCCAGGGGCCCGTTACGGCACCCATTCATTCAGAATAGGGGCGGCTTCCACTGCGGCTGCTTTTGGGTACTCCGGGGCTGAAATACGCCGTATGGGGAGGTGGGGATCGCAATGTTTTCAATTTTATGTCCGCCCTCTTCCACAGTGAGTACCGGTCTAGTCACCGCATCTTTTCTCTCCCCTCGTTTTTTCCTTGACAGACCCTGGGTGTCGTATTACACCGGTGACAGTATGGCTGGTGGGTCATAGCTACGTGCACAGGGCAGCGCGTTATGCTGCGGCGACAGAGTGGGGACCCCGACTGGGACTGGGTGCATACGCAAGTCTCACATGGTATGGTAAGCCCGGGATGTTATGGCGGGAGCTGTTGCCATTCCTTTTTTCAGGCCGGAATGCTGACCCGCCTGACATTCTGATCATACACCTTGGGGGCAATGATTTAGGTCAGGTCACCGGCTTATCGCTGAAGCATGCGATTTGCGGTGACCTCGCCTACCTGCATTACGTGTGGCCCGCCACAACCCTCGTTTGGTCAGACATGGTGCCGCGGCACACTTATAGAGGAGGGTTCGACCTCCAGGCCCTTGACCGTGCTAGACGCATGGTAAACAGGGCTGTTGCCCGGTTCCTTCTCGACAGGGGTTGGGGGCGGGTCAGTCGTCACCCCGCCGTTAGTCTGCAAAATTATGACCTTTATGCAGGGGATGGGGTCCATCTGTCGTGAGGAGGTATGGACCTCCTGTTGGGTGATTGGCGAGCAGGCCTGTTGACCGAGCTGACGGTCTGGGGGGGGGCGTCGAGCCTTCTTTGAAGCCCCTCCGTGTGGCGGGTAGCACTGGTAAGGTAAACATTTATGACCCACAGGTATCCGGCAGGTTCGCAATTGACTGGACAACACTAGACAGGCATAAGTTGGTTAAATGTTGTCCGGTCAACGACGAACCAGGTGACGGGGTGATGGCTACAGCTAGACAGCATGCATCACCCCGTGATTTTACGGATACGCGTCAGAGGGTGGGGTCATTAGTTAGATATTGACTACGGTCAACAATTTGTTTGTTGTCAACAAACAAATTGATACAAATAGATACATTGTAACAATTGCCGTCGGCAATTTTGGGTGGTACCTTACCAGTGTTACTTCGGCCTGCTTGCCTTAAGAATTATAATTGGTCAATTACCAATAGAAATTTATAATTCGGACTAGGGCATGAATCAATAAATGTGGCCCAATGCCGTTATCCACTTTCATCAGTGTCTGAGTCCTTTATTGGGGGGTGTGCCTGCAATGCAAGCGCGGCGCCAAAATGGCCGCCGCGCTCTTTGCGGCCCCCCCCACCGGACGAAGGCATCCGGGTAGTTAGGGGGCGTGGCCAGCACCCTTATAAAAGGGGTGGCCACGAGGCAGCCGAGCTGCCATTTTGCGAAGCGACGGAGCGGAGAAGTTTTTCCCCTCCACCCCCTCCCTAGTTAACAGTGTGATATCTTGGTCGCTTCCGGGCCGGGTAGGAATTTTTGGCTGGGACTCACAATTGGCTCTCGGGTCCTGGTCTTTTCGCCCATCCCACACTGTTGCTATGGTTTGATATAGGGGTTTCTGTTGCTGCTGTTGACTTTGGTCATATGGGCGGGTAGCACTGGTAAGGTAAACATTTATGACCCACAGGTATCCGGCAGGTTCGCAATTGACTGGACAACACTAGACAGGCATAAGTTGGTTAAACGTTGTCCGGTCAACGACGAACCAGGCGACGGGGTGATGGCTACAGCTAGACAGCATGCATCACCCCGTGATTTTATGGATACGCGTCAAAGGGTGGGATCATTAGTTAGATATTGACTACGGTCAACAATTTGTTTGTTGTCAACAAACAAATTGATACAAATAGATACATTGTAACAATTGCCGTCGGCAATTTTGGGTGGTACCTTACCAGTGTTACTTCGGCCTTCTTGCCTTAAGAACTATAATTGGTCAATTACCAATAGAAATTTATAATTCGGACTAGGGCATGAATCAATAAATGTGGCCCAATGCCGTTATCCACTTTCATCAGTGTCTGAGTCCTTTATTGGGGGGTGCGCCTGCAATTTAAAATAGGCACGTTTAAGTTGTCAGATCATACCCCAATCACTTTGGAAATTAATTTAGGAAAGGATGTTTCAAAAAGTAATATATGGAGGTTTGATACAAAACTCCTAAATAATGAAGTGATAAAGAAAAGATTGATGGACAAATGGGTAGAAAAATGGGAGATCAATGATACGGGTGAAGTGGCACCACATATTTTATGGGATGCCATGAAAGCGGTATTAAGGGGAGACTGCATTCAGGAAAAAATTATTATTGATAGAGAATTAAATAGGAAAATAGTTAAAAGAGATCAAGAATTAAAAGAATTAGAAAGAAGACATGCAGAGGATGGTAATGAGAGGAATTGGAATAAACTTCAGTCTTTAAGAAAAGAGGTAATAGGTTTAGAAATTGACAAAGCAAGAAAGGATTTGGTATATCTAAAGAGAAATGACTTTGAATTTAATAGTAAGGATATGAAAACTTTAGCAAAAAGAGCAAAAAGTAAGATGATCAAGAGACAAATAGAAGCTCTGTCAGATGAGGATGGTCTCATAGTACATAAACTAGAGGGGAAACTCCATATTGCAGAAAAGTTATTTGCGGATTTATACAAAGAAAAGTCTGTTAATGTGACAAATTTAGGAACTTTTTAAGATCAAAATTTAAATATAAAATTAAAAAAGAACATTCAGATTATATGGAGCAAGAAATTCAAGATAAAGAAATTGAAATAGTGATAAAAAACTTAAAAAATGACAAAGCACCAGGTGAAGATGGTTTTCCATCGGAAATATATAAACAATGTCAGGAAGTAATGATTCCCAAATTAAAGAAATTGTATAATTATATATTAGAGGGGGGAAATATGCCAAAATCCTGGAGTTGTTCAATTATGGTATTGATCCCAAAACCAGGTAAAGATATGAAAAAAATTGATGCCTACCGCCCTATCTCCTTATTAAATCAGGACGCTAAGATATTCACCTCTTTATTGAATAATAGACTTAATAGCTTTTTAAGCTTTTATATAGGAGAGGATCAAGCTGGTTTTTTGAATGGCAGACAGATGGAGGGATTGATAAGTAGGTTAGTTAATATTATAGATTTGGTTAAAAAGAGTACGGAAAAAGTTTGTATTTTGGCACTAGATATCTACAAAGCATTTGACTCTATTCAGTGGTCTACTATTAAAGAAATATGTTGCAGATTAGAGTTTGGTTCTAAATTTAAACATGCAATTGATCAATTATATAATGATTCAGTGACAAGAATAAAAATGAATAATAGGTTAAGTGGAGAAATCAAGATTAAGGCTGGTACCCGACAAGGCTGCCCGCTCTCCCCATCACTTTTCATTCTAGCAATGGAGTTGTTAGCAAGATGAAGGTTTGACAGGTGTTAAAAACAAAAAAATAGTCTATTTGCAGATGACACCTTGCTAGTGGTCAAGGACCCTCTTCTAAATATTAATAAAATTCAACATCATTTGAAGTTATTCGAGCAAGTTACAGGATTAAAAATAAATTGGAATATAACAGAAGCTATTACTTGTAATTTATCGGAGGGGGAAAAGAAGAAAGTAATGGAGAAATTTAAAATAAGAGATAGAATGAGATATTTGGGAATAATGGTGTCAGATGAAGTTAAGGATTTGTATAAGATCAACTTTAATAAGTTAAAAGAGGAAATAAAAAGTGTGGGAATGTATCTGGATTCTGTCAGGCTGTCTCTGACACATTTTGTAAACAAAAGCCTCTTTGCTTACTGAGAGACAACGCTAGATTTTGGGCATGCGTAGAATAGTGAAAAAGAATTCTCCTTTCTTCTCCTTATTTGGGCTCTGACACTTCTGATTGGCTGTGTGCCTTAAGTTTTGTTTCTGTTAAGTTTCGTTTCTGGTATACTCTGCTTGCTTAAGTTTCGTTTCTGAGATACTCTGCTTGAATAAAGAGAAGCCAGTAGTATCCTTTGTTCAGCCAAAGACTGTAGTCGTGTTTTCTGTCTCTCTCTGTTCTTTCCTTACTCTGAGCCTAATGAAGCTGGACTTCGTGGACTCTTAAGTTTCTATCTTAAAAGATCTGAGGATATAAACTGCTGCTTCATGAGACTGAATGAGAAGAGATCTTTACATGAATCAGATTTCAACAACTGGTGCCCCGTCGCGAGGCCATTGAATGAAATTCAAAGGAATGCTTTGAAGAGATCTGCTTCAGCATTTAGCACCTAATTATCACCTCATCGACCGGGAAGGTCATAAATCGAACGCTCGAAATTCATCCAAAGTCAACTTTGGGTCCCACATTAGGTGAGTGATCATGGGGTGCGTGCTTACTTCGCAAATGCAGGAACTTTGTAAAGATATCTCAGATCTTTTGAATAACAATGGGCGAAAGGCTGATGAGAAGGAGATACAAAAGCTAGTCAAAGCTATAGAAAAAATCAGTCCTTGGGTTAAATATGATGAATGTTTGGACTTAAAACAGTGGAAACAGATTGGGAGAGAAATGCAGAAGCATAATGGAATTTCTGTATCAGTGCAATATACTTGGAGTGAAGTTAGAGACTGCCTTCAGAGACTCACTCCAAAGAATATGTTATTCTCTCAGAGGCTTGATGGCCCCCTCCCACAGCTTTTGCCTCTGGCCAAGGGAGGGGCTATGGCAACTGCCCCTCCATCATATGAACAACAACAGCTTAAGCCCCCTGATGGGGGTGGAGGTGGAAAAGAAGATGGGACATTATATCCTGCCTTGCAGCAATCAAGCACTTTTAGCCCTACCAAAACACAGTTCTCTGCTGCTTTAATGGCAGCTGTGCTGGATGTGGAATCTCCTGAGATATACCCAGTGATAAGGGGGGCTCCGGCTGTGGGCAATGCACTGGCAGTCCCAGATAGATATGAAACCCTCCATTACAAATATCTGAAGGAACTAAGAGTCAGCATACGTGACTATGGGTTTAATGCGCCTTTTACAAAAGCTTTGTTGGAAGCCATTGCTTCTCAAAAATTGCTACCAGTTGATTGGAAACAGATGATTAAAGCACTCCTGCCTCCTGCAGAAGCCATGCTCTGCTTGCAGGAGTGGAGGATGTGGCTTGGGAGGTACATCATACACGCCCTGCACTCACGATGGATATGTTATGTGGGGAGGGAAATTTTGCCAACCCCACACAGCAGTTGGCACTCACTGATGCCCAGTTGGGAGATATTGCACAGATAGTCATGCATGCCTGGAGTAAGATTCCTTCCAAAGGAGATAGCTCAGTTGCTGGGTTTGCAGCAATAAGGCAGGGCCCTAAAGAGGATTACACTGAATTCATTAACAGACTCATGACTGCCCTCAGCCGCCAGGTGGAAAATGTCCCGGCACGGGAAATGCTCATGAAACAACTGGCTTTTGAAAATGCCAATGAGGATTGTAAAGGGGCTCTGACAGCTGTTTATGCTAGGCCAGGAACATCGATAGCAGACATGATGAAACTTTTGTCAAAATGTGGGGACTCACAATTACAAGGCTCAACTTCTGGCAGCTGCAGTTCAATTGCCCACAACACAGGCTCAAAACAAACGTTGTTTTGGCTGTGGAAAAGAAGGACATTTTAAAGCACAATGTCGCTTCTCTCAAAAGCAGGCAGCACGCCCTTCAAGGAAGTGTCCCATTTGCCAGAAAGGGTACCATTGGGCCAATCAGTGCCGCTCAAATCCTAATGCCAACCCCTCAGCTGCTCAGCACTCTGACTTTTCTCCACAGCAGCAGGGAAATGGGAGTGCGGGCCAGACTCGGGCCCAGGCAAAATAATAGGGCTACCAGAGGTCAGTGAGGAAGCAATACAGGAGGTTTTGGCAGAAGATATGGAACTTGCCCAAGAAATGATTTCACAATATAGAAAAAACCATCATCTAAAAGAAGGGCTTTTATTGAGGTTATCTAAGGACTGTACTTTTACTATGCCAGGGAGTGTGGAGGCTCTTCCCACAATGGTTGATGATGTTAATTTCCAGGGCATGATGGGCATCGTTCTTCCTTGCCCAGACGCCTTACCCGCTTCTGTACACATTGCAGCAGGGTCAGTTACATTGGGCCACCAAGAAATTGTCATCCCTGCATCAGCCACGCAACATCTCACCCTGCCTAAGGGACAACCTGTAGGACGCCTTCATCTGCTTCCACTAGGGACCACTGCAACTCCATCCCAGGAGGGGACTGTAACAGCAGCTATGGCGGTGATACAAATCACCGAGGATAGACCGACCCGCTCGCTGATTATGGGTGGACGTTCAGTGTCTGGATTGGTCGATACAGGAGCCGATATTTCAGTGGTGGCAAAAAAAGATTGGCCGCTTGGATGGGCCGTCCGCCCCTGTAGGGAAGTTTATGGGGTGGGCGGGTACGAGCCAGCACAGCAAAGTGTTCATCCAATCGTCTTTGAGACCTCAGGGGGAACGAAAGTTTCTCTTCACCCCCTGATTATGGATATTCCTATTACTCTGTGGGGCCGGGATCTCCTGGCTAAAACAGGGTGTACCTTGCAGACAAATTTTTGATACGGGCCTCCCCTGCAGCGCCGTTGCATGCGCTTCCACTACAATGGAAAAACACCCCGCCAGTGTGGACGGATCAATGGCCGCTCTCAAGAGAAAAGCTCCAGGCGGCGGAGGCCCTTGTACAGGAGCAATTAAATCTGGGACATATTCAAACAACCACTAGTCCTTGGAACTCTCCAATTTTTGTGGTGAAAAAGAAGTCTGGAAAATGGCGATTGTTGCATGATTTGAGAAAAGTTAATGAGCACATCTTGCCAATGGGACCTCTACAATCTGGACTCCCTAATCCGAACATGATTCCGGAAGATCATCAACTCATGGTCATAGATTTGAAGGACTGTTTTTATACAATCTTGCTAGCGCCACAAGACAGAGAAAAATTTGCATTTACATTGCCAGTATACAATAATGAACATCCTACTCAACGGTTTGAATGGTGTGTCTTGCCTATGGGTATGGCCAACTCGCCTACTCTATGCCAACATTTTGTGAACAAGGTTTTGGAACCTTTCAGGCAACGTCATCCAGAGGTTAAAGTCTATCATTACACAGATGACATTTTATTACATGGTCCACAAGTCACGGAGAAACACCTGCAGGACCTAGCAGACATTTTGCAACAAGCGGGCTTGATCATAGCTCCTGAAAAAGTACAGCGGATGTATCCATTCCAATATCTGGGACATAGGCTCTCAGCTACAGCTTCAACTCCGCTATTGCCAACAATAGCTATTCCAGAGCAGTTCACTCTTGTACAATTGCAACAGTTGCTAGGGAACATAAACTGGGCTCGTCCTTTCTTGGCCCTGAGCATGGAGGAGCTGTCACCACTCTTTGCTGCTCTTTCTGGACACACTTCTCCAGCGGACATCATTCCCTGCACAACGGAGTTGCGTACAGCTCTTCAACGCCTCAACGAAAAGCTGCATACCATCGCTGTGGATCGGGTGCCCTCAGGCACCATTGCGCTGGCATGCGCTCTTCTTCCTACACCGAGGCTGCCCACTGCTGTTTTGTTCGCGCCTGTCAACGCTCAGAAGGTGGCCATCGTGGGAGTGGCGCACACTCCCTCGAAAAACTGTTATCGCCTGCCGGATGCGATTGCTGATCTTTTCCTCAAATGCCGTACTAGGGCAAAGCATTTGACTGGTTATGACGTTGACTTTGTTTGTTTTCCTTTTTCGCAGGATCAGCTAACCGCCTTGCTACAGCATTCTGAGGCATTTCAGGTGGCCATGGCGGACTTTGTGGGACAAGTTAAATTTAACCCCCCCAAGGATAAGCGGTTTACCTTGCTGAATCTCACTTCTTACTCACTGTCATCCCCGCTTTGCATGCAACCTATCTTGCATGCCGTTACTCTTTTCTCGGATGGCTCCCCCTCCCGTGGAGTCCTTACATGGCAGGGTCCTACTGGGGAATGGGAGGTTGTTTTTACAGGACCTCAAGCATCGGCCCAGCGGTCGGAACTGGCAGCGGTCATACTTGCTTTCTCTACGTTTTCTGATGTGCCTTTTAACCTGATTGTGGATACTCAATATGTTTACCGCCTTGTCTTTACTTTAGCTCAAGCTTATTTGTCTCCATCGATGGATAGGGATCTTTTTGCTTTATTCCAACAGCTTCAAGGTTTTCTTTCCAACCGTACGGTCCCATTCTTCATTGCCCACATACGCTCTCACACAAGGATCCCAGGTTATTTGACGGAGGGCAATGCACGAGCAGATTCTGCTCTCCGAGACTCTGCTGAGGTTTTTTCTCTCTTTGACAACCCCATTGACAGTCATGCAATGTTTCATCAATCTGCTAAGGTTTTGCATAAACGATTTTCCATTCCTATGTCACAGGCTAGAGACATTGTGTCATCTTGTGCTTCCTGTACGAAGTCTCCTATATTCCTGCCATTTGATGCTGTTAATCCTCGAGGAACAGAAGCTAATCAGCTATGGCAGATGGATGTCACGCAAGTACCTGCTTTGGCTCCGCTTTCTAAGTTACATGTAACTGTTGATACCTTCTCTGGATTTATATGGGCTACACCCTTACGGGGTGAAACATCCAGACATGTTATACAACATTGCATTCGTTCGTTTGCGGTAATGGGTAAACCTAAAAGCCTTAAGACAGACAATGGGTCATCATATGTTTCTTCTGCCTTTCAGGACTTTTGCCGTCAGTGGGACATTAAGCTAACCCATGGAATACCATATAACTCGACTGGACAGGCGATTGTTGAAAGAGCCCACCTGACATTCAAAAATTTACACAAGCAAGTGGGAGATAGAGGGGTTCCTGTGGCTGAAATACCTACAGCTGTTGCTAAAGTACTGTATACTCTTAATTTTTTTCTTGCTCCCCATAACAGGTCACACTCTCCAGTCGAATTGCATTTCAGGACCGAGGAGTGTCTTCCTAAGCCATTGGTCGTTTATCGGCAGCAACCCGATCCTGAGTGGAAAGGTCCTGTACCTCTAATCACCTGGGGACGAGGATACGCAGCGGTTTCTACAACCTCATGACCTGTGTGGATTCCTGCTCGAGCGATCCGCCCATGGAGAGAGAAAAAGGTTATTCAGCTCCAGGATGGTGGTTCACCAGTAAACTAAATTTGCTGACATTTGTTCTTTTCTTTCTTACTGTGCTTCCAGCTGTAAGAACAATGCCTCATGGGGGCAACCCCAACTTTTGGATTCGTCATGCTAACTATATGTTTGAGTTTCATGGTAAGAATGCAACGTTATACTATGAGCATCCACTGGCAGTGTCTCAAATGGCCTTTCTTCCGGCATTGTTCAATACGCCAGAGTTAGTTATTGGACATTTGCAACATCTTGATAGATCTACACTCTTCTCTAATCCTCCAGAACAATTTAACAACACCCGCTGGCGAAGCATGACATTCAAGAAATACACTAAAGGACTTTGTTTCTGCTGTCATAGTTCTGGAGTCTGGAATAGTAAATGGAAGCACTGGACTCAAGCAAAAAGGGTTTTGCAGAATGTAGGCAATTATACGGGTTGTGACGATTATTTTTGGTTATGGGGTAGTTATAACAGTTCTTATAAGCTTAATTATACCTTGTTTAACACTACTATTGAAGATATATATGATGTGTTTCCTATGTTTACTCCTGATTATTCTGCTATAGATAGTGGTTCAATTTGCAATGGATGGCAAATTAAGGATCCCAACATGTGGTTCTTTTTTAATGGAGTTGCCACGAATTTCCATCCAGGACAGTATCAATGTGCAGCATTGGGTTATTTTACCTTACCCGTACAAGTGCAAATGCCGCCTCAGGCACATGCACGGCGCCGGAGAGCTGCTGCCGGCCCGATGGGTTCTGGTTGCAATGATGAAGTGATAATCGATGTTCAGCTTTCTGATGGTAGCTCCTGGGGGAGAGCTATAGGGAGTGCTATCACTGGAGCACTCACATTGGGATCATACCCAGGTGTCATTTCCCAGGAGAATAGAAGGTCCATTTTGGGACTCACCTGTAGGCTGGAGAAATCAATCAATGCCACAGGGAGGGTCATACGGGATCTTCAAATGGAAATCACTGAGCTTCATCAAGACCAAATGCAGGACAGACTGGCCATAGATTACCTGTTAGCAAAATCCGGAGGATTTTGTAAACTGGTCGGGAACCAGGGATGTCGGGTAAAATTCCAGGATCTGAATAATACTATTGAGAAAGAACTTCAGAATTTACAGGAGAGTATTACTAACAATGTACGCACTGATGTTAATCTCTTTGATTGGGTGACTTCTTGGTTGCCTGATTTATCTGTCCTTAGACAAGTTTTCTTTTATGGGTTTATTATTATTATCTGCCTTATACCTTTGTGTTTTTGCATTACTTGTATTCCTAATCTTATTTCTATGTGTAACACATGTCCACTGCGTAGAAGGGAGACATCGGGGTTTGCACGACGGCAATTGTACTCAATGAGGTATCATCCTCCGGAACAAAGTACCATGAGTCAGGAGGGGTACGATGTCCAGGAGGACAGTGATGATGTATATGGAGGAGTAGTTATGGAGTATGATGACATGCAGGGGTATGATTAGCCGTCCCTCTCTCAAATTTAAATGAAAAAGGAGGACATGTGGGAAAGTATCTGGATTCTGTCAGGCTGTCTCTGACACATTTTGTAAACAAAAGCCTCTTTGCTTATTGAGAGACAACGCTAGATTTTGGGCATGCGTAGAATAGTGAAAAAGAATTCTCCTTTCTTCTCCTTATTTGGGCTCTGACACTTCTGATTGGCTGTGTGCCTTAAGTTTTGTTTCTGTTAAGTTTCGTTTCTGGTATACTCTGCTTGCTTAAGTTTCGTTTCTGAGATACTCTGCTTGAATAAAGAGAAGCCAGTAGTATCCTTTGTTCAGCCAAAGACTGGAGTCGTGTTTTCTGTCTCTCTCTGTTCTTTCCTTACTCTGAGCCTAATGAAGCTGGACTTCGTGGACTCTTAAGTTTCTATCTTAAAAGATCTGAGGATATAAACTGCTGCTTCATGAGACTGAATGAGAAGAGATCTTTACATGAATCAGATTTCAACAAAAAAGAATTAAGGATCAATGGAAATCATTGAAAATATCATGGTTTGGGATGATAAATTTGTGCAGGATGAAAATTATGCCAAAACTAAACTTTTTATTTGAAAATTTACCAATACAAATAAAAGAAACAGATCTTAAAATCTGGCAGAAATTGATAAATGAAATCTGCAACAACGGAAAAAAGCCAAGAATTAATAAAAGTTTATGGTATTTAAAAAACAAGTTGGGAGGGCTAAATATCCCGAATGTTAAACTCTATTACAGAGCTTTCAATTTAAAGAGAATTATTAAACTATTAAGTCAAAATTGTGCGCAAAAGTATGAATTAGATTATATAGAGTTTAGAAATTGGAAGGGCGAATTATTTTTAGGTGAGATAAGAACTAATCCCCAATTTTGTAATTTTTCTTTAAAGAATATATTCAGAATATGGAAAGGATTAAAACCAATATTATCTCCAAATTCTTCGCCCATAATGGAAATTTTAGACCAACAAAATTGTCCTTTAGAGGTAACAATAAGTACAAGAGAAATTTTAACACGCAAAAAAGCTCTGTTAATCACGGATTGGATTGATAATTGTAATACCATCTTCCAAAGAAAAAGTATTTATGCGGAGTTAGGCTTAAACTGGTTGCAAGAACTACAGATGGAGGCGTGGAATAGAAAGATGAGGGAAAACAATACAATAAATCGGGCATCAACCCCCTTTGAAAATCTGACTCTTGAAGTAAGGAATGGTAAAAAGAATTTAAAAGGTTTAGTGGGTAAGATTTATCAGTTGCTAAATTCTAGTGAAGATACTCAGCACTGGCTTAAAAAAACTTGGGAGGAGGATTTGGGAATCATAATAAAAGACGAGAACTGGAAAAAGAAATGGACCCATAGAAGTATGAAATCACTTTCAATAAAGGAAAAAGAACATAATTGTAAAGTACTTTGGAGGTGGTATCTCACTCCAGCCAAATTACATTTAATAAATAATAAAAACTCTGATTTATGCTGGAGATGTAATAAAGGAAAAGGGACTTACATTCATATGTGGTGGCTGTGTGATAAAATGAGGAATTTCTGGGATGTTATAGAAGAAGAATTGAATAAAATATTAAAAATAACAATAGTGCTAAGTCCAAAGATAGTATTACTAGGTGAAGTGGATGATTTACATCTGGAAAATAATAAAAAAGAATTATTGTTATCTTTATTGATGGTAGCCAGACAGCTAATTCCCAAGGAATGGAAGAGTGGAAATAATATTAATAAAGTTAGATGGTACGCAGATGTTTGGCAATTGGCTCTCAATGAGAAATTAACTATCCAAGTTCACCAGAAAAAGGGGTTACCAATAAAGACACCATTTTGGGAGATTTGGGGTCCCTTTGTCAACTTCGCTTTATTAGGTAATAACAAGTTTAACCCAAGCCCTGACATGATCCAATTTTGGAAACAGAATTGAAGGTAAATGGTCAAGAAACCCCTGCCGACATCCCCCGACAGAGCACAGGTGGTCGGGTTATATTGTTTTATTGCTTTAGGTATTTTTTATAATGTATAGATTTGTTACTGTATTATTTTTTGTATTATTTTCATTATTTGTTTTTGTATTATTTCAGTTCTTAATAAAAGCTTAATAAAAAAAAGAGTTTTGGAATAATTGTGTTGCTGTTCCCTCTTTTTCACAGATTGATGAGGGATATTCCAAAGTGTGAAAGAGACAGTTCAGATTACAAATTAAGAAGAGTGCCAAAGGCATCTCTCCAAATTGTAGAGAAGAAAAGAAAAGAAACGTATCTATGTGATCCATGACCCAAATCAGGCTTGGGCTATGTAAGAATGTTATGGTCACTGTCTTATTCAAATGTGAATCGCAGGGGTAGTGTAAGGAGACAATTTGGTATAACACATCCAGCACAGTCATATGTCTGAAGATGATAGATGTTGCCAGCTGTTATCTATGGAATGACTGGCCTTGGAGAGGCTGGGGCGATGAGAGGTTGTGTAACACTTTCTCCCCTGGAGGTTTTCCAGCTTAAAATCTGTGTTCCAAAAACCTTAGAAATTGTGTGTGCATTTAGATAAGAGAGGGAGGGAGGGAGAGAAATAGGGAAAGCTTCTTGAAGATCGTCCCCTAGCCTTTGAAATGAGATGAGGAACTGTATTCATTGGATCCATTTGAGTGGAGTGGATAGAGTGTTTCACTAGGTTCAAAAAGTAAAGGTAAAGTTCTCTCTTGCTCAAAAACCAGTCGTGTCTGACTCTAGGGGGCGGTGCTCATCCATACCTGTCAAGTTTTGGGAAATTTCTGTCAAGCCCCCTTTATTTTACACTCTTTCCCGCCGTCATCCTGTATTAGTTAGACTGCAATTAGACTGGAGTTAGATTGGAGGCCAGCACAGGATAAGCATAGCTGTCCAGTTTCCCCTTTTTGGCTGGGAAATTTCCCTTATTTGACAGAAATTTCCTGAAACTTGACAGGTATGGTGCTCATCTCTGTTTACAGCCAAAGAGCCAGCGTTGCCTGCATCTGCAAACATTTCTGTGGCCATGAGCCAGTGCCAGGCATGACTAGAAGTTGGAGTGCACAGAATGCTGTTACCTTTGCCACCAAAGCTGTACCTATTTATCCACTTGCAATTTCTTGCTTTTGAACTGCTAAGTTGGCAGGAGCTGGGACAGATGAGGGGAGCTCACTCCCTCACATAGGACTTGGGTCTCAGCCTGTTGTGTCCTAATGGTTTGATCCTCCACATGGATAACAATGTATCTGAACCAATGTAACCTTGCCTATGGGCAACAATGTAACCTTCAGCTGTATCACATAAACCCTGTAATAGGACGCGAGCTAATGACCACCAGCTGGCAGCAGCGAGCGTCCAAGCTCTCTTGGTCCAAACTCATCAAAGGCAACAGCGCGGGAAGTTTTCCCGCCACCACCTACACCTGGACAAGAAGGGCGTGACCAGCAATGACGTCACGCAGACAGTAGCCAATGGGCTATCATGGAACCACGTTCAAATGTGTTACTACTGTATATAAAGAGCTATTGATCCGCCATTACCTCATGTTCCCTCTGACCACCATGCAATAAACCTGAGTTAACCCAGCCCGAGGCTGTGTCCTGTGTCTTGGTTTTCATACACCAAATTGGCGACGAGGATGGGATGATGGATCCCCAAGGAGCAGCCAGGGCACAGAGCGGGTTCAACATCACCAAACCGCAAGACTGGGAGCTTTTTGAGATGGACTTCCAGGCGGCGCTGGTGGAACTCAAAGTCAAAGAAGACGATGAGGAGAGGAAGAGGGCCATCCTCACCAGAATGCTTGGGATAGAAACCAAGCGAACGCTGGTGGGCATCATTGCACCGAAGAAGGTGAGCGAATTCAAAGCAGACGACATCATGAAGCTGCTGCGTGAGCGTTTCCGTCCCTCGAGGGCAATGTTTCCCGCTCGGAGCGCGTTTTGGAGGCGAGTCCAAGCGCCGGACGAGTCGGTTGAGGCATTCGTAACAGCCATGAGGATAGCCGCCGGCCCCTGCAGATGGGACGACCTAGAGACGGCCCTCAGGGACGGAGTGCTGTGTGGCCTGAAGGACAAGGAGGTGCAGCGCAGCTTGATGAACAAGGAGCCACCACCCACGCTGGCGGAGGTTGTAGAGGCCGCGGAAGCCGCGGAGTCCACGAATGCTGGAGTGGACGAAATGCACCAGTGGCGTGAGTGGCGTCCTAGAGCCGGCAAAGCGGAGAATTCGGTGCACGGAAAGTCCGGACAGTCGGTGCACGCAACCCGAAGGGCCTCAAAGTCGTCTACGGAAGGCAGCGACGGCGAGGAGGTCCAAAGGGTCCGAAAAGGGGGGCGCCGCTGCGATGGTTGCGGAGCGGCCCATGAGCGCGCAAGGTGCCCATTCAGGAAAGCCGAGTGTTACACCTGCGGCCGTCGGGGGCACATCGCCAAGGCGTGCAGAAAACGGAAGGAGGGCCGGAGGCAGTCACAAGACCGCTCAACCAGACCGGACCGTCCAGCAAGGTCCAAAGATGGCGCCCAGACCACGAGGAAGCAGGACGGCGTGGGCCGCATCTCGGACGACAGCGAGGACGACGCTCCGGTGTTCAGCGTGTCCGCGGGACAGTCCCATTACTTCGTTGAGGTACTAGTACAAGGGGCCCCTATCAGGATGGAAATTGACTCGGGGTCCTCCTATTCTATAATTCCCCAGAAAGAGTTCTTGAAAATCGACCCCCACGTGCGACCCAAACTTAAAACGTTGAGGTCCACGCTACGAGATGTACAGGGAAACAGCATTCCAGTGTTGGGGGTCGGGAAATTTCGGGTCAGTTTTAAGAGACATTCTGCGGAGCTGCCCCTAGTTGTCCTTAAGGGGGGTAGTTGTAGCCTCCTAGGGACGCAGTGGTTTCAGCCCTTAGGTTTGTTCATAGGGGGAGTGCATACCGTGGGGGTGGATCCAATACAAGCGGTGTGCGACGCGCATCCCGCCGTTTTTAAAAAAGGACTTGGAAAGTTCAAGGGACCCCCTGTAGCCTTCGACCTAGACCCGGAGGTCCGCCCGATAAGACTCAAACCGCGCAGGGTGCCGTTCGCACTAAAGGACAAAATAGAGGCGGAACTGGACAAACTGGTGGGCCAGGGGATTCTTATTCCTGTTGATTCCGTGGAGTGGGAAACTCCAATTGTAACCGCTCTGAAGGCTAACGGGGAGGTGCGCATTTGCGCTGATTATAAGTGTACAATTAACAAGGCGATCCGCCCTAATGCATACCCGGTGCCGGTGGTCAGCCACCTGCTGGCCAGGCTGAATGGGGGAAAGTGTTTCGCTAAACTCGATTTGGCTCAAGCTTATCAGCAACTCCCTGTAACTCCCGCCACGGCCGCGGCACAAACGATAGTCACACATAAAGGAGCGTTCCAGGTGTCGCGTTTACAGTTCGGCGTGAACTCGGCACCCGGCCTTTTTCAGTCGCTTGTGGAATGCCTCCTGAAGGGGCTGGAGGGGGTGTTGCCTTATTTTGATGACGTGCTGATAACAGGGGGGAGTGAGGCCGAACTGGCAAAGAGATTGGATAAAGTTCTGACTGTCTTCGAGAAAGCGGGGCTACGACTGAGAAAAGACAAATGTGTCTTCTTCGAAACTGAGGTTGAGTTTCTAGGGTTTCGAGTCACGCCAGAGGGTATTAAGCCATCCAAATCCAAAGTAGCCGCCATCAAGAATGCCCCTCGCCCCACATCCAAAACCGAGCTACAGTCATTTCTGGGGCTCCTCAATTTTTACCATACCTTCCTTCCACGGAAGGCGTCCGTGGCCGAGCCACTCCATCGGTTGCTGAAAAAGGAGGAAACATGGGTGTGGGGTGATGAGCAAGAGAGGGCGTTCAAAGAGTTGAAGCAACTCCTAACATCCGAGGCAATCCTAACGCATTTCGATCCCAAACGGCCAGTGGTCTTAGTCTGTGACGCATCCCCGGTGGGGGTGGGGGCGGTGCTTTGCCACGTGTCGGACGACGGAAGGGAAGCCCCGATAGCGTTTTATTCAAGGTCCCTGTCCCAAGCAGAGCGTAATTACGCACAGACCGACAGGGAGGCACTAGCGATAGTAGCGGGAACCAAAAAATTTCACGATTTTCTGTATGGTCGGCCGTTCAAAATCGTGACTGACCACAAGCCCCTATTAGGAATTTTCACTGCAAGTAAGCCCACACCACAGATCCTGTCCCCAAGAATGCTGCGGTGGGCTATTTTTCTCAACGCATACCAGCATGAGCTGGAATACCGGCCCGGGAAGGAGATCAGCCATGCCGACGCACTCTCGAGGTCTCCTTTGCCCTTGTCGGGCGTCCAAAAGGAAAGGGCAGAAAGAGATCACCAGGTTTTGTTAATAGAGGTTTTAGACTCACCCCCAATAGTACCAGCCGACATTGCCAGGGCCACAGGTAAGGACAGAACGCTAGAGAAAGTTAGCTCATGGGTACAGAAGGGGTGGCCGGCGTCATCCCTAGGTACGGAATTCGACCCATTTTTTCGAAAAAAAAATAGAGTTGTCCCTAGAGAGGGGCTGCCTTTTGTGGGGCCAACGGGTGGTGGTTCCTACGTCCCTGCGACCGAGGGTACTCGAACTGCTGCACGTCAGCCACCCCGGCATCGTCCGGTCCAAGGCGCTGGCCCGGAGTTACTTCTGGTGGCCACAGCTGGACGCGGACATTGAGCACATGGTCGGCACTTGTGAGGCATGCCAGGGCTCCCGACCAGAGGCGGCCCGTCTCCCGCATAGGGAATGGGACACAGCAAGGGGGCCATGGTCCAGGGTGCACGTAGACTTCGCTGGCCCATTCCGAGGAACAATGTTTCTCCTGGTGGTGGATGCATTCTCCAAGTGGTTGGAGGTTATCCCAGTAAAGAGTACGTCCTCCGCCACTACAATTAGCCAGCTAAGGAGAGTCTTTTCCACGTTCGGTTTACCCGACACTTTAGTCAGCGATAACGCTAGTTGTTTCACCTCCGCTGAATTCAAGGCATTCATGGAGGCAAACGCCATTCGGCATGTCACATCCGCGCCGTTTCACCCCGCCACGAATGGCCAAGTGGAACGGCTGGTGCGAACGACAAAGGATGCGCTGCGGCGCATGGGCCCGGGGGACCTAAATCACCAAGTATGTCAGTTTTTGTTAGCGTATAGGGTGACCCCCTTAGCGTCAGGTTACTCGCCGGCAGAGCTGCTGATGCGGCGAAAACTGACCACGATCCTGTCCAGGCTAGACCCGACGAGAGTCGAGGACAAAGGAAAAAACATAGGGCTGGCAGTCTCGAAAAGTTTCGCCGCCGGCGATCCTGTTCACTGCAGGAACTACGCCAGCGCAGGTCCAGCCTGGGTACCAGGGACGGTTGTGGAACGGACGGGGCCAGTGTCGTACCGGGTCGAGACTAGCACGGGTCTCCTCTGGAGGAGGCACGCGGACCAACTTAGGCACCGAGTGAGTGGGGGGCCGGTCAGTGGAGCTCAGCGACAGGACTCAGCGTTAGGGTTCTCCCCCACCCGTTTAGCCCAAGGGGGGGACAGCAACGGACAACGGTCCCAAGCAAGGGGGGAAAGCAGCGGCCCCGACTCATACCCTTTGGATACGCCAGCTCTATCAGAGGCTGGGGAAGGGGGAGAGGAGTTCCCGACCGCTGCCCCCGAATTTAATTCTGATTTTGATTTTGAGAGCCGGGGGGGTTTTCGGGAGTGTTCCCCCACCCGTCCAAGCGAGAAGAGGGGTTTTTCGTTAGCCCCCAGTGCCCCCGGTTCTTCCCCAATAAAGCACACACCTCCCAACAACGCCGCGGAGCCGCGGCAAGTCACTAACGAGTCTCCCTCTCCAATTACAGGGCAGGAAACCAGGGGACAAAGAGAAGGTAGCAAACCAGGGGGAAGGCAGCCCGCACCGAGACCCCAGCATGTTCGAAATAAGCCATCTTGGCTGAGAGACTTCGTCTCATCTTAGGGGGGGGGAGTGTGGTTTCGAGACTTCGTCTCATCCTAGGGGGGAGGGATGTTGTGTCCTAATGGTTTGATCCTCCACATGGATAACAATGTATCTGAACCAATGTAACCTTGCCTATGGGCAACAATGTAACCTTCAGCTGTATCACATAAACCCTGTAATAGGACGCGAGCTAATGACCACCAGCTGGCAGCAGCGAGCGTCCAAGCTCTCTTGGTCCAAACTCATCAAAGGCAACAGCGCGGGAAGTTTTCCCGCCACCACCTACACCTGGACAAGAAGGGCGTGACCAGCAATGACGTCACGCAGACAGTAGCCAATGGGCTATCATGGAACCACGTTCAAATGTGTTACTACTGTATATAAAGAGCTATTGATCCGCCATTACCTCATGTTCCCTCTGACCACCATGCAATAAACCTGAGTTAACCCAGCCCGAGGCTGTGTCCTGTGTCTTGGTTTTCATACACCAAACAGCCTGAGTTCAAATCCTTGATCACTGGAGGGATGTGGTGGCACTGGTTTAACCACTCCTTAAATATCTCACATGCCTTGAAAACTCATAAGTCGGATTTGGTGCCACATTAACACATACAAAGGAACCAAAGAAAAATCTTGTGACATGAAGAACATAGCTTAGAGTTAGGGCATATGCTTCACATGCTGGGAAAACCCAGGAGCTCAAAAGACATTGTCAGTCACTGGGGATTGAAGGGCCAGGCATCTGACTGTATAAAACGCCTCGTCATGTAGTGGAAAAAGTATGTATGGAGGCTTTTTGTGCATGCTGTGTATTGTGCTCTTAGAAAATGTCTGAACAGTTTGAACAGAAACATCTACTGGAGCAAGTGTGAAGTGTGAGCAATAGCTTCCTAAGAGATGCATCTGTCTCTTACATTATTACCAGTTATTTATGCCTCTTCATGCATTAGGCACTTCCATTTAATTACCAGATATCAATCAGTGCAAGTCAAAACGTGATGTTTTGTTTTGTTTTTATGACTTTTTAACATCAATAAAATAGCCATAAAGAGAGAAATAACACTACCCTGCTGGAATCTTGTCTTTGAACATATTGTTAAAGATATAATTAAAAACACCAAGTGCTCATTTCAAAGCCATAACTGATGGGTCTGGCATCATGCCTACTGCAGGAAGGCTAATTACACTATAAATTAAATGGACTTTTTTTTGTTACCCCCCACCCCAACATTATGACCTTTAATAAAATTGTTTTTACAACCAACTGTCAATAAATCACCTACGAAAGCTAGTGAGAAGTGGGTACTTTACTTCTGTGAATTTCATTAGCTCCAGTTTATTTGCTTTTTGGTGAGCTATGATGTTTTTCAAAATCTTAAATTAAAAGCTCCAGCCCATAAAAACTAATTCTGAAATATTAGCATTTCATTCCTTGAAAATGAGACTCTCTAATTGCAGGAATTATTCAAGATTATATACTGATCACAGGCTATTAAAAAGAAATAATCTACGGGAAGGGACAGATTTAGCTACAGTAGTTCCAGGAAAGCTTTTTCGGATACACAGCTTGATGAGAGCAAAAGGTTTCTGGAGAGGCATGCCTAAAGTGGAAATAATGTGCATATTTAATTGTAACCATTATTTTAGGCTTTCATAAGTCTTCTTTTTATTGTTTGTTCAGTTTGCTGCTTCATGCATGACCCTGGTGATAGTTATTGGGTTTTCTTGGATCTGAACTTTGATAAATTACTTTCTGGAGTACAAATTTGATAGTCTTTATGGCTAGAATGGCCCACTGCTTTCATCTTATGTAATACTTCCTTCCTTCCTTCCTTCCTAGGTATGAGTTAAATCCTGCTAGCAGGCATCTGACTTTACTAATAAATGCAAATCATTGTGCATTCTTCAAGCCATTTCAAAATAATCAGTATCTTTCATGAACCAGCTGTGTTGATGCTTATTAGAAGGTATCATTCTGAGTTAGCCCATGTGTAGCATCAGAACATCCACTCAAATGGACAGAGTATGGAACTACTTACAATGGGTTGGTTTTGTAGCAAGCAGACAGACCACAACATCTCTGGTTCTTCGCTAGAAGTCAGCTTATATTTTAAAAAATATTATATTAATTTTAGCATACAGTAAAGGCATTGATTTGGCAACATGTTTTCAGGGAGCCCAGTTTTGGGAAGAACCAGCTTCTTCTTGCTGTCATACTGCCTGTCCATCATTTATCCTCTTCTGCTGGCCCAGTCATCATTTATCCTCTTCTGCTGGCCCAGTCATCACAGGTGCCAAGAAGGAGAAGGAGACCAACTAGATCTATGGTTCCCAAACTTCTTTTGACATGCATGTATCTATTGCAATTATGATTGCCCAACCAATAAATTGTGTTACCCATGTAGCAGGTGCATAAGAGGAAGACTGATGTACACACATACAATTGTTAGTAATTTATATAATAGCATACAACTATATATGACATAACATAATTGTTTTATCAGAATTTTCCAAATGAACAAAAAACAATGTCAAGTATCAGCACTATTTATGATGGCTAAGGGAGTTGATCTAGGTGGATTTTGGGAATCAGGATCCTGACAACCTAGAAGTCTCATCATGAGAGCCCTCCTGAGAAGCAGCCACTGATGGCTATACCCATCAAGCACAGCTCCTGAAAATACGGGAACAGCTCTGGCCCAGGGGCGCATGCGCCGCAACAACTCATCTGTGCATGTGCCAAACCCCTTTGTGCATGCGCAGAACCTCTCTGCGCATGCACAGAGCCCATTTGCAATTGGTGCGTGTGCGCAGTAACCCCTTTCCCCGCCACTGGAATATGGGATGGCAGCAGGAAAGGGGAGGAACAAGCGGAGAAATACGGGAAATCCTGGCCAATCTGGGATACTTGACAGGTATGCTGATGGCCCAGAAATTAGTGAATTTATGCAATTCTCTTTCAAAGCTGTTAGTACATCCTGAAGGAATAAATTCCACCATTTAATTGTGCATGGTATGAAGGACTTCTGTCTCTCTGTTCTACATCTCCTACTTGTCACCTTCACTGGGTGACTCTACATTCTAGTATTATGTCAAAGGGGAAATTTCTCACCATCTACTTTCTCTACATCTTATGCCATACTTATACCCTCCTCCAAAAGGTAGCCATGTCATCCAAGTAATGTAATATTGGGCTATAACTCCATCTACTATAGTTAAGAAGACTTCTAAGGCAACATGTGAATAGTCTAGTTCTGTCCCTGTTATATCCCATTGCTTATTTGGCAGCTCAATAATTCATGATACTGAATTGTAAGGTGAAAAAGATTGAAGAAAGGGGAAATAAAAAACTATCAAGGAAAAACTATGATTCCTAAATACAGAACTTACTAGCATGCCATTCTTTGCCTAGAGGGGAATATTTCGACTTTTTAAAAAGGTATCTTTTAGAAACACGGATGCAGGAGACATTTTTATATGTTCTCCTTTATTTCCTTTCAAGACTGTTTTTGTTTCTGTTATTACATTGGCTTTGGTATCAGACAGGCTCCTATATGAGCTGTACTCATATGTCATAATGACATAATGCACAGTAAAAGCTCAATATTAAAACAAAACCTCCTAACATTTATATGGTGGGTGAAATAAATCAACCCTAAATTATTTCTAAATGCTGAGAAAGGGTAGTGCAGCTTTGAATGTAACTATTGATAAAGTGGTACAAGTGGGGGCAGAAACCCAAAACAAATTCATTTGGGTTACTTAGTTAGTCCCTATGACGAAATGCGTATAAATCTTGATCTGGAGGTCTCCCTGCCCACCCCTACCCATCAGTCAGTGAATGCTGACCATTTAACTGGATAGACCAGGCTTATATGTGTTATTTTTCTGTCTTTTTGTTATTCCTGATAGTTTAATCTAGAACATATAAACTAGCATTTGTTACAATACTACTAGTATAATGGGACAAGGGAGTTTTCAAAAAGCAAACACCAAGGCAGAAGTATGTTGGTGAGCATCTGATAGAGGTGTGCAGAAATCTTTTCAATTACAACTCCAAATTCTGGTATTTGTAGTCCAACCCCTCCCTCTGTCCACAACACCAATCTACATGCCTCTAGCATACAGTATGTGCATCAGCAATCTATGCACAGGTACAGTAATAAGTGACTGTCTGACCAGGTTATCCTGCTATGGTAATAGAGTACTGTACTATATATCATACTGCCAGCTACTCAATACCGAGTGTCAGGTGGTGGTTAAACCTGACAACCCTGAGGACTAATGGGCTTGGGTGCCAAAGTCCACAGGGAAGGGTGATGGTCCCCAAGTGGATTAAATCCTACTTGAATCCATCTTGATGGTGGGCAGCAGCTTCATCAGTACTGGCCTGGGGTTGATGAGGAATTTGTGTGCCCAAAGGGCTTAGGACCAGAAAGTAACTTGTAGAACTGGATCAGTAGTATGGGGGGGGCCATGCTGTGATGCAGAAGGCAGATGAAGGGCCACTGCATTATATTCACAGGACAGTCTTCATGGTACAGGTACACAGAACTGGCCTCCTTGAAGATTGTGTTATTTTTGAACTACAATAGGGTGCATCCTGGTAATGGTAGCCTTGTGTTGTAGGCTAATATTTCTTCTACTGGGTCAGGCAAAAGGAATTGCAGAATGGACTTTTGAGGGGCCAGACTGGTGGTGCCAACATCAGTAGGACTACCTGGAGCCCCCCGCTCCCCCCACTGGTAGTGGTGGGACCACCCCGAGCTTCCCCACTCCCCCTGGCAGTGGTGGTGATGGGACCACCCTGAGCCCCCACTGCCTCCCCACCAGTGGCGGCAGCAGTGGAGAGACCACCCTGAACCCCCTACTCCCCCACTGCTGGGGGTGGCAGTGGTGGGACTACTACAAGCCCCCCACTCTCTCCCAATGGTGATGGTAGCAGTGGTAGTGGGACCACCCCAAGCCCCCTCCCCCACTGGTGGTGGCGGTGGCAGGACCACCCTGAGCCACTCCATTCCCCCCACTGGCAGCGGCAGCGGTAGGACCACCCCAAGCCACACACCACTCCCCACCACACCGCTTCTCTGCTTACCAGCCTGGAGGAGCTGCATGATACCAAATCATCCAGCCCAAACTCTTGCTCCAGCTGCCGCTTTCCTTCCGCCACTCCGCCTCAATCCTTGTCCCTGCTGCTTGGCTTGCTGTGTCCCTAATTGCACTCTGTAGCAGGATGGATGTTGTAAGCCTTAAATAGGGAAAAGATCTTGAGGACATGAAAGGAGCCTCATTCGGGCGTCCCCTGAGCGCGGTTTCTTCAGCAAAAATTCTTTCAACCCAGAATAATTTCTGACACGAAATTATTATTATAGTGCTTTAGTTACTTCTATACTTACAAGGAAGTATCAAAGGTCAGCATTATGCAGCATTCTGATCTTTTCCCAAAAATAAGTACAAGTACCATCTTCATCCCAGCTCCTGCCAACCTAGCAGTTCGAAAGCAAGAAATTGCAAGTAGATAAATAGGGACCACTTCGGTGGGAAGGTAACAGCGTTCCGTGCATTCCGGTGCCTAGTCATGCCTGCCACATGACCACGGAAACGTCTGCAGGAGCAGACAGCACTGGCTCTTCGGCTTAGAAACAGAGATAAGCACTGCACCCTAGAGTCGGATACGACTGGCTTTCGAGCAAGGGAAACCTTTACCTTTTACTAATTGTTTTGACATACAATTCTAACTGGCTAGGATGGTTGAAAGCCTGTTGAGGCAATACTTAGAGCTGTGCTGAATCCAAACATCACCTAGCCTGGGGCTGTTAGAAGTAACTCTCTTGACATAGCTTAACTCTGTGTCAGTATTGCAGCTGTGTCCCTGTATAGAGGAAGTTTGGATCTGGAGCAGTTTTTCTCTCCTCTTTAGCCCTAACCATTCGCTACATGTTGTTGTTGTTGTTGTTCCAGAAAATCTTAGCCAACAGAGAACTGATCTGATGGCAAATCTCTGACTTCAGCCTGCAGAAAAGGCTTGTGCCTCAGCCTACGGCATCTTCAAACTGTCATTTGACTGTTTATCAGTTTTGAACAATAAGGCAGTAAAGAGTCACCTTTCAAATACTGCAACTATATAGAGAACTAATTACTTTTCTGCCAATATTTTTCCAATATACTGTAACTAATTACTTTTTAGAAGTAAGTTTCCAAACTCCAGCTCAACTTGCATTTTGCCTAAATGTGGCAAGAAGTGCCAGAGACGGGATATTGTTGACAGATGTTGGTGGAAAAGCTCTGTGAATTCAAAACCATGCTTCAGATTTCACAGTAACCCAAAGTGTGGGTTTCTGGCAATACTTAAAGTAGTGAATCATTGCTCTGTTCTCACAACTATGATCCTTTTGGTTTGAATTGTCAGAGAAAATGAAAGCCCATTAATCTCTGCTTTTAAAATAATGATAGCCATAATAAATAATAATGACAAAATAACAATGTTGGAAATAATACAAGTCATGCTGGTAGTGTATCATCCTTTAGTTTAATATCTATTTGCTAAGCTTTATGAAATACTATGAAGTTTACATCTACCTTTATGTAAGCATCTTGGCACGCATGGGCTTTATTGGTTTCTTTTATGTTAGCAGATAGCCTATTTTTTGGTGGTCTTTTCTAAAACCAACTTTGATCTGTGTCATCCTATTGAATTTTCTTCCCAGAACTAAATGTAATTGGGCTTCTTGGTCTAAGCCATCAAATACTGTGGAGGGCTGAAATGAACTAGACTTTTATAGCATGAAAGGAAAACATAAATATTAGCAATTTCAGTGCTTAGTTAAGAAACTTTGATTTACAATTATTATTTTAAAATAATACCTTTTAAAATACCTGTACTGTATGTGAAATCTCAAAAAGGTGAATTAAGTGAGCATTTGAATTAGCATTTGAATGAGTCTCTCCAATTCACCCAAACGAAACCCTCAAATTCTTCTTTGTCTGCTCCAAAACCACTTCTTCAGTTTCTAAGCAGTTCTGCTGTCATCAGTTTCCAGGATTCTGTGATCACACCATCTATAATTTCTTTGGTATTCTTTACTAATATACATAAATCTTTACAAACTCATTTGGTATTAATTTGGGTGTCACTGTGGTTTCTATCACTTAATAAAAATGCTCACACGAAGAAATGCCTGCAGTCAAAGGAAGAAATTCTAAACTTTTGCAGATAAAGGTCTTTTCCTGGGGGACGTGTGACACTTTTCCCTTTAACACCCTTTTTAGAAGTACTGTGATATCGCCATACCCACAAAAAGAAAAGGGAGTAGTAAAGGTACCACTAATCCTAAGGGATAGCCTTGCCATGAAGAGAGAACAGCCTTCAAAAAACTATAGTGTAAAAGTTTATTGTTAGGCTGCTGAACTCATTCAGCATACCTCCCTGCTCAACGTGGCAGTAATATAAATGATCCCGCTTTCAGTATTTTCCCAGAAGAATATAAAATCTACCAAGCAGTCTCATCAGATTAAAGGAATGTGAATTTTGGGATTAATTTTAAAATGAGACAGATGATTATTTCATTTTGGTAATTTAAATCAATTATACTTTATTAGAAATGGAACAGAAGAGTAGACCAGGAGACCCTGTTTAAGTTTCTGTTTGTATTTAAGTGTGGTTGGATGGTTTTTGCAAACAGCTTCTTCTAATCTCTTTCCTTTGTGATATTTTAATGGAAGCCAATTGGCTCTGCTGGAGTGGAAACATACCACAATTGTTGGTTCATTACATTAAAATCCTGGATATATTGTTTCCTCCTCCATACCAACGCTTCATGATTTTATGTGAAATTGCTTCGGCACACACTGTAACTAATTAGATTTGTCTGGAAACAGTCACCACATCTTGTACAAATGTTTACAATAAATATATATGAGTTTGCTGATGCTATCAGTCTATGTGGATGTGTGCAGTGATTCAAATTCCGCCCCTGCATATGTTCTTTTCAAGGGAATTATTTTTTGAAACACAATGTTAATTGTAATTTGAGAGGACACAATCTTTGTTACTAAATTATATGCTCTTATGAAACATGTCAGAGGCAGACCATAGCGATATGTGTAAATTGGAAGTGCTGTTTAGGAGTGGAACAGAATTTCTATTTTTACCAATACTGTCTTGCTATCAGTCTGTGTGGGTGTGTGCAATGATTCAAATTCTGCCACTGTATATTACAGGCTACAGGCATGCCATGCTCGTTTTGAGAGCTGGTATGGTGTAGTGCAGTAGTGGCAAACCTGCGGCACACATGCCAGAGGGGGCACTCAGAGCCCTCTCTATGGGCATGTGTGCTGTCATCCCAGCACAGAGTTCACCCTGCCCCTTCTGCCCAGCAGTCCAATGGGAGCGCTTCCTCCCACCCCTCTGCAGCACAGACAGCAGCATGTAGAGTTTGGGCATTCGGTCTCAAAAAGGTTTGCCATCACTGGTGTAGTCAGTGCCGGCCCAAGGCAAGTTTTAGGATGGAGTGAGAACCAACTATGGCGCCCCCTTGGTCACCCCTAATATATTGGGTTAAATTAAGTTACTTGCAAAACTTTACACATGCTTTACCACTTCGGAGCCCCCTGGGAGTGGGCGCCTGGAGCGACCACTCCATTTGCCTTATGGTAGGGCTGGACCTGGGTGTAGTGGTTCAAGTGTTGTGCTAGAACTTTGGAGATCCAGTTTCAGGTTCCATTTTGGAGTGCACATGATTCCACTATATGACTTTGCATTACAAAATAAAAGGAAGCACTTAATTAGTGCAGTTGTAAAGCAGGATTTTAGCCATTATGTCAAAGAAACAACTTAGTGTAATATAAAGATGCTCACCATCTGAATCTATGAGCTGTGGGTCTGTAGAACTTTAGTGTTCAAGGAATGAAGAAGCAGACAAATGAAGTAGTGAAATTCAGCTCTTTATTAGTGGGGTTTGAACACAGTTTGGATGGGGCAAAACTCGGACTTATATACACTATAAACAGTAACAGTAACAATAATACAACAAGCCCATTGGCTAACAGAGTGTGCACATTTTTCGATCCACTTATTTGCATAAGAATAGATACATGAGGAAAGATACATTCCGCTCCTGTCAGAAAACACAGTTAACATACATAACATTCTTCCCCCCTAGGTAAAAACAAAATCCTTTAATCAGGATGGTGGTCTAGTTTCCCTTTTGGGTCGGACGCTGGGCTGAGCCAGCTCAGGGGCTCATAGGATGGGCAACCCAACTGGAGTGAGGGATTGACTAGAGGGGGAGGATTGTAAACCCAAATTAAAGCTCCGTTTGTCAGCTGGAGGAGCAGGGGATTGCTCAAAACCAAAATCTAATTCTGTGGATGAATAAGACAACTCAGGGTCCCTCCTGTGTGTACTAAGAGTGGAGGGCGACTCCAAACAAAATTGGTCATCATCAATAAAGGAATCCAGAGTGCTAGGCTGGGACAGTGTAGGGGTACACATGGCCGGAGTAGGGGAGCATTCCACAAATTCCCCTTGAAATCAGTCCCTAGAACACACCTCTGGGTCTAAGTTAGTTTGCTGCTGACTATTACCTCTGCCCCCTGGGTTTAAATGGGTGGGGGTCAACCCTAACATTGAGTGTCTGTATTCATCCTGTTGGTCCAGTATTCTGGGTCTCAATTGATCTGCGTGCCTCCTCCAGATCAGACCAGTGGCTGTTTCAATTCTGTAAGAAACAGGACCAGTCTGATCGATCACAAACCCAGGCACCCACATAGGACCACCAGCTGCATAATTGCAGCAATGTACAGGGTCTCCTGGAGAAAAACCCTTCTGGTGTTGGATCACTATATTTGTGCCTTTGTCCTCCACCCTAGAGGGATCCAATCTGTCTAACAAGGATGACAGTTTCCTTTGCTGGAGCAATTCAGCAGGGGACAGCCCTGAGACAAGGGGTGTGTGTGAGTCTATGCGTGAAAAGAAACTGGCATAGCTGGAGTTCCAAAATGCCTTCACCCATACGCTGAGGCGTGTCTTTAGTTGTGCACAATTGCCGTTCCACCCGGCCATTGGTGGCTGGGTGGAATGGGGTGGCAGTGATGTGCGTAATTACATTCCTTTCCATGAAGGATTGAAATTCTGCAGATGTGAACATGGACGCATTGTCGGACACCAGCACATCTGGAAGTCCAAATGCTGTGAACAGCCTTCTCAGGTGCATTATCGTGGTGGCTGACGTGGTATTAGGCACCCTAATCACTTCCAGTCACTTAGAGAATGAGTCTACAACCAACAAAAATAGGTCACCCCTAAATGGACCTGCAAAATCTATGTGCAACCTGGACCACAGGCCCCTAGCAGAATCCCATTCCTAAGAGGGAAGGTGGGATTGCTCTGGGCGAGAGGATTGATAGCTGGCACAAGTGCCGACCATCTGCTCTATGTCTTGGTCCAGTTGAGGCCACCAAAAGTAGCTACAGGCAAGGGCTTTGGAACGTATAATTCCCGGATGACTTGTGTGAAGTAAATGTAAATCGTTTTTCCTGAGAGTGACAGAAATGACCACCCGCTGTCCCTATAGAAGGCAACCTCATTCCACTGACAATTCCAAATGCTTGTGGTGGAATGTTCTGAATTTCTTGGCTGGAGGAGAGACAGGCCAACCTTTTTGTACCCAAGACATTACTTTAGTCAATGTTACATCCTTGGTCGTAGCTTTGGCTATATCTGAGGGGATGACCAGGGGCGAGTCTAATGCCTCAATCATGAGGACCTGGTGATCGCTTTCGTTTTGCAATCGGCTTCCCTGACCCCTGGCAGAACGTGACAGGGCATCAGCGTGGCTGATGACCTTGCCGGGCCTGTGCACCAAAGTAAAATTATATGCATTTAGGAAACTTGCCCAACACAACATCCTTGGGGACAGAATTTGAGGCGTGGGCTTCCCGTTCACAAAGATTCCAAGGAGGGGCTTGTGGTCAGTTACGATGGTAAAATGTCTTCAGAAAAGGTAATTGTGGAATTTCTTAGTGCCAGCCATGATTGCCAATGCCTCCCTGTCTGTCTGAGCGTAATTTTTCTCATGCTTTGAGAGCGAATGGGAATAGAATGCTATGGGGGGGGGTCCCTCCCGTCATTTAGTACATGGCATAATACAGCTCCCACCCCCACAGGGGATGCATCACACACAAGTACAACTTCTTTCTTGGGGTGTAATGCGGTACCCCAGGAACTCCACTTTCCATGCCAAAAACACACACTTGTCTCTTCTGAGATGTAGACTGGCCCTTTCCAAACGTGAGAGACTCGATCGAGCCTGGCTGCTAGTTCGACGGTGTCCTTAGCAGTGATCAGGACATCATCAAAATATGGCAGGACACCAGGCAACCCTTTCAAAATACGTTCTACAAGAGATTGAAATATTTCAGGGGCCACATTCACCCCAAATTGTAGTCTAGTTTCCTTAAATGCCCCCCTATGCATTACTATGGTCTGGGCTATGGCAGCAGCAGGAGACACAGTTAATTGTTGGTAAGTCTGGGCAAGGTCAAGTTTTGTGAAGCAATTTCCTCCATGCAAGGAGGCAAGAAGGTGGCTTACCATGGGCACAGGATATGCATTTGGGCGAATAGCTTTATTGATGGTACACTTGTAGTCAGCGCATATCCTGACCTCCCCGTTATTTTTCAAAGCAGTCACAATTGGTGTCTCCCACTCTGCGGAGTCCACTGGCACTAGGATGCCCTGCCCCACCAGTTTGTCCAGCTTGGCTTCTATCTTCTCCTTTAAAGCAAAGGGTACCCAGCATGGCTTCATCTGGATGGGCCGGATAGTTGGGTCAAGCTCAAAGTCAACAGGGTGTCCTTTGTATAAACCTAAACCCTTTTTGAATACCTCAGGACATGCAGCACAAATGTCCCGGATTGGGTCAGAGTCTATTGCGTGGATGCCAGAAAGCCGGATTCCCAGGAGTCTAAATCATTGGGTCCCAATAAGACAGTTAGTGCCCTGCTTAACCAATGGCAAGGAGGTGCAAATGTTTTTGAATTTAAGCAAGAAATTACCCACCCCCAAGACCGGAATCTGGCAAACTTGCACATGCCAGAGGGTGGTTTTAAAGGATTTAAGCTTGGGCCGAGAGGCAGGGGGAATTCTCAAAAACTCCCGCTGTGGGATTATGGAAAAGGTAGTACCTGAATACACCTCCATATTGAAGGGGACATCCTGCAGGCTCAGGTCTGTGAAGAAATGCTTGCTGGCAATGCCCACTTGGCATGGCTCAGGCTCGGGTGACACTTTGGCTATGGACGTGTCGAGGTGATGACTCTTCTTGGGCACAGGTGCTGGAGGTCTTTGCTTTCACTGTCGGCATACCTTAGCAATGTGCCCTCTTCGCCCACAGTTGTGGCATTCTGCAGTGCAGAAGGGGCACTTCTTGTAGGCATGACGGGCTCTGCAGCCATCACACTTGCGAAGGAATTTCTTCTTCCGATCATCGCGGTGCTCTCGGTGCTTTCGTCACACCGCTCGGACTTTTCCCTCTGTGTCACTGGACTCCAATGAAAAGGTGGAACCAGGCGATGCTGAGGAGGATGAAGGTGAACTTTGCTGAGCTTGCACAGCTGAGTTGGTGGCACTGGTGGTGGAGTGGTGATGCTGGAAAAACTTTATCCCGGACCATGCGGCCTCAGACATTACTGCCTCTTCTAGGACATCCGTGAAGGTTAGCGTCTTTCTGATCATGAGGTGACATTGAGCATCTTTGTCCCTCATTCTGGCCAGCAGACGGTCCCGGAGTGCTTCTTCAATGTTGTCCCACTTGCACAGGGCAGCAGCAATGCACAGTGCAGCGGCGTAGTCTGCAATGGATTCACCGGGTCCCTGCTCTCTTCTGTGGAAGGCAACCCTGGCCGGGTAGATCGAGACCTCTGGCTGCAGGTGCCTCCTCAGTACAGACATGATTTCTGTGAGTGGCACCACATCCACGTCCCTTGGGAGAATGAGGTGGGTTGCCAGTTCAATCGTGTCAGAACCACACTGAGTGAGGAAGCAGGAGCGCTTCTGGTCTTTGTCGGTGATCTTCTGTGAGGCCATTGCATGGCGGTATCAGGGACGTAGGGGGAGGAACATGCCTTACAAAGGCTCCGTTGGGCACCCAGAATTTTCTTGGGGACACCCGGCAGGGCGGACCTTAGGTCCTGTGACCTGCTTGCCTCTATGAGCACTCCTCACCCTAGCCTGATTTGCTGGGGAAAGGGACAGAGTAGCCTTCTGCATATGGCAGGTAATATTAATCACTTGGCAGAAGCTAGGCTTCTTAGAGATGCTACTCTTCCCCTCCCTCTTAGAGACAGAGCTAGTCCCTCTCACCTCCTTCCGGATCTCGAAGTGATGAGGACAAATCGGAGTCACTTCAGCTCTGCTGGGCTTCCTTCTTCTTCTTTACAAAGGCAGGCAACACACGGATGACTTTTCAAGATTTATTGAAGGAACACAATACGGGATACAGATCTTAAAATAATCTACACTATAGAACACAATCTAATAAAACAAATGAAAAAGAAAAAATCTTGCTAGCTCCCTAGCAGGTACAGCTGTACTGGTTTGGGGCGATTCTGCACCTCGTGGCCTTGCGTTAGCCCTGAAGAGACATTTTGGGGAGCCGACTGGCAAGGGCTCCTGCTGAAATCAATATTATGGTGATGAGATATTATGGTGTCTCAGGAATGGCTACCGAATGAACAAATTGAGCCCTTTTAATAGAGAAAAAGAGCTCTGGAATGTGGTGATCTAATGAGAAAGTACCTTTGGTTCCTGTGAGAAAGGGACAGTTTGCAGTTGCAAGTGTCATCTGTTTGACATGTGGCCCCCAACTTTGCTTTCTCTGGGAAAGTTTTATTCTAACAGGTGTCCAGGCAATCAGTTTGATTGACAGGAATGGAGACGTCATCTCCCTCGTGGTGCAGTCATGTGACCTAGCTGTCAGTCAGTACCCTCGTGGGGACTGCAGGTGTTTTTCTTGGAATGTGTCCAGTCCTGGATACTCACTTTTCCCTCTTCCCTTTGGGAAGGCAACTAATCTTAACTACACATCATTGTCATGTCAGACTAACAGCCTGGCATAGCAATGTGTTTGAAAAATGAAAACTGGCATTTCTAAGTCTAAGAAAAATGCAAAATGTATCTTAACACTACATGGATCAAATGTCACCTTAAAATTAAGATAAGGTCGCATGTGGAAACCATGACAGGCAGAACCGGTGTTCGTATGTTGCCCATTTCTCTAGATGCGCTGGGTCGAATGGGCTGATGTTGCTGCTGTGTAGGGACGCCATCCCACCTTCATCGCCAGTTTAGTGTTCAAGGAATGAAGAAACAGATGAATGAAGTAGTGAAATTTAACTCTTTATTAGTGGGGTTTAAACACAGTTTAGATGGGGGGGAAAAACTCGGACTTGTCATGGTTTCCACATGCGACCTCGTCTTAATTTTAAGGTGACATTTGATCCATGTAGTGTTAAGACACATATTGTAGTTTTCTTAGGCTTAGAAAGCCAGCTCTCATTTTAAAGCACGTTGGAATGCCAGGCTGTTAGTCTGACATGACAGTGATGCATAGTTAGAATTGTTGCCTCTCCAAAGGGAGGAGGGAAAAGTGAGTGTCCACATTCCAAGAAACACCTGCAGTACCACGAGGTTACAGAGTGACAGCTAGATTAGCTGACCACACCACGAGGGAGATGACGTCTCCACTCATATCAATCAAACTCTAACTGCCAGGACACCTGCAGAACAGATTTCCCCAGGGAATGCAAAGGTGGGGGCCACATGCCAAACAGATAGCACTTGCACCTGCAAACTGTCCACTAGTACAGCACATCCCATTCCCATGGGAACACAGGTGCTTTCTCATTAGATCACCACATTCCAAAGCACCTTTTCTTAATAAAAGGAGCCCAATCTGAGCACTCAGGGGGCATTTCTGGATCAAGGGTGAAACCCTTGTCTCTGAACACCATGATCTTGATTTCAGCAGAACCTTTTGTCTGACCGCTCCTCAACATGACTCTTCAGGGCTAACACTCAGCCATGAGGGGCAGAACCGCCCCAAACCAAGAAGCTTGAGCCAGCCCAGCAAACCAGCAAGTTCCAGTTCTCCAGCGTCACTTCTAGAGCCATCAGCAGAAGCAGCGCCAATTCATCAGCATCTTCCTTGCCAGCAGCAGCTGGAAGAAGCACAGAGTTGTGTGTACGTTTGCATACAGCACCAGAGACTTTCACAAAAGTTCCGGTCATCAAAGGAGTGATTTTGTAAGTTTGTAAAAACAAACAACAATGCCCTCAACACTTAAGATCTGCAGACCTGCGCGTCTGCCTGTTGTTAGTTTAACTTCCTATATCACATTTGAAAAAGGGGAAAGTAAATTGTACTGATATGTTCCTAATTAAGAAATGTCAGTTAAATGGGTAATGTCTCTTTTAGGAAAAAGGGAACAATGTGGGTGGAGTCTGAATCAACGTACTTAGATGAAGATCAGAATTCCAGAAAGCCCATCTCTTGTTAAGGGGAGGAATTTGGAGCCAGCGAGAAAGAAACTTTCAAAGCGGCTCCCTTTTGGAAAAAGTTCCAGCCTCTTTAACAAGAATTAGCAGAAACTGGAGGAAACTGAGTGCTGAATCCAACCTCTGCAGGGTCCTAAAGAGAGGGTCTGCCTTGCCTGAAGTGTTGGCAAGAGGGAAGGTAAGCATCCTTTTCCCAATCTGACCAAGAGGGGTATGCAATTGATCAAGCCAATTCCCTAGTGTCAGGCAACCCAGAGATCAAAGTAGATCTCACTCTGTTCCTTCTTTGAAGATGAACAAATGTGAATTCAATGGGAAATTCTGGGGTACACGGTTACAGACCTCAGAAGGGTTGTGTTTTGTGAGGGTAGGCAGAATGTTTTGCCTGCACTCCCCTCTATCCAGTTCTTTAACTGGGAACCAAAGAGTTAAAGATTCACAGATTCTGGGCGGAGAAGTCTGTCATCTTTGGAAAACCTAGCTGTGTATTAAAATGTTTGTCTGTTGTTTGTGTTGTTTAACACTGAAAGAAGAGCAAACACACTATTGGTGTCTGCAAAAAAATAAAGTCCTCTCTCTCCCAGCTCACATTTCAGCCTGGCCAGTTGGTTGTGAGAAGGGAATGAAGAGGCAGGGTTGAGATAAATCACCGGCTTTCTAGCAAGCTGAAGTGTGGGGAAGAGAATTGTTTTCTGTCTGTCATTCCCCAGAGTGTGATTTCAAGAATAACATCTAGGAGAGATGAAGTTAATTCTTTTGAATGTAAAACCAAGGAAGGGAAAACTCAGATGGGAAGAGGGAATTTTTAGAACCGCGAACTAAGAATTGCCTCTGCTCTTCAGTCCAAGAGCCTTTTGACCTAGTCTGAATGCTGAATTCCAGGGAAAGAGAATCCTGTCTGTTTTAAAATGTTCTGAATGTGATTCAGTTGATTATAAAATTGTAATGCGCATAAATTTTGATGTACAATGCCTGTAAAAACGGCAAAAAGAGAAAAATGGGTCCCTATTTAAAGTGACATGTCTTGATTTTAAATTGTATAATGTTATGCATAAGTGAAAGTGTAATATGCTTTGTCTAAATGTCTTAAGATATAGAACTTAAGCTAGATTTATTAAGAGTTAAGGTTCTGAGAATATTTCACGTACTCCATATAAGTCATGTAGTCTATACTGTAGACATATGTTTTTGTATTCAGTTTAATACTTGCATTTATTTTAAATAGAAGTTTGAATGGGGTAAAATGTAAACTGTTAAGATAACTTGTATAAGATAAGCTAGGTTGTGGGGCGTGGCCAAGATGGCCGCCGAGTAACATCTAGATTCGGACGCTCGCGCTTAACAAAGTGGTAACTAATGTGCCGGAGTGAAATGGAGAAGTTTTAAAGTGGTAAATTCTAAAGGTAAGAACCTTGCCTGTCTTTTTGGAAAATTTTGGGATCTTTTGAGGCTGGATGGTCGAAGTTCGGGAGGCTTCTCTGGGTGGCTGAAGCTGTGACGGTAGTCGCAGCTTTTCTCCCGAGGAGCCGAGAACGGGACCAGCGAGACTGCTGAGAAGGCTTTGGAACTGGCAAGAAGTTGTTTGGTACGAGAACAGCCTGCATGTAAGTGCATGAATGGAACTTTAAACTTTAAAATTGGCTGTTTTTTTTAAATGAGCTCGGACTCTGAAATGGCAGTGGGTGGAAGCGGATGAAAGCAAGTGGAGGTTCCGTTAATGGCGGCGGTCCTGGAAAACGAAAGTGAGCGTGTTTGGGCTATGGTTTCTTTCACACACCAGAAGATCGCGCCACGTTTTGACGACAACAAAGTGGATTAATTATCTTTGTCTGGGCTACAACATTGGAAGACGATTGGGAGTTCCCCGGCTTAAACTGCTTGGAGAAAGTTTTCCGTTCCTTAGAAAGAGAAGGGGTTTTTTTTTTACCGAAAAGTTAAGGCAGCCGCTGGAAAATGGCGTTTTGATTGTCCGCTTCAAGAGAAGGATTGGGTGGCTCTTGCCTTTTGGCTCCTTCACCGTGTGGATTATAAATACCTGTTTGTTTACTGTGGAATTTACTGCTCCTCACCCCTTCTCCTCGCTGGTTGGATTTTGGGCTTTTTCTCCCTCTGGTCTCCCCCCTCTTTTTTCTTTGGCGGCTTGGTTTTTTTTTAAAGGAGAAGCTTGGGCTGACTGTTCCCTTGAAGCCCTTTTACTGCAGTTGGAAGACAACTGATTGGATTACTTGCTTTGGGGAAACGGACCTGTTGTGGATCAACATCTTTTGCTCTTCTTTTTTTTTCCTGAGCTGCCTGTTGGGAGAATTGTTTCCTTCTGTTTTACCTTTGTGGATTACAGTAACTTTTTGATCTTCTGATTGCATATAAATTTCCCTATTGGATCTGTGGAACCAGTGGTTGCAGTGTTACAAGCTTTACTTCAGTGACTAACTTTTACAACGAACTGCAGCATTGGGCTTTTTACATATTACATTACTATGGATAAAGGTACAAGAGGGAAAGCAAAGGAAGAAGAACCAGTTGTAAAGCCTAAAAAGAAAGAAAAAGCACCAATGGAGGAATCCACTCAGTCTTCATCCCCGCCCACAGTGCCATATGATCAGACTCAAATTATGGTGGAAATTGGCAAATTGTTTCAAAAATTGGAGAAAAATTAGGATTCAAGGGTGAAAGATAGAAATGAAATGATGAAAAAACAAGATAAGGTGATGTCATCAGTTGCAGATTTTGCAAAAAAAGTGGACTTAAGTTTGAAAAAAATTGAGGGAAATGTAAAATTGGTTCAAACCGAGGTAAATGCCATAAAGAAGGAGGTAAAAGGGACTCAGGAGGTGGTGTGGGAGAATAAGCTGAAATTGGAGGAACAAGAGAGAAGGATAGATGCTGTGGAAGATATGATGAGAAAGCAGAACATTGTGATCCGTCAGGTGGTGGAACGCACTCCGGACTTGTTAATAGAAAGGGTGGTTCAGTGGCTAAATGGTTTGAATATGGGGAAAGAATTTGTTCAGGAAGATTTTGTAAGCGTTTTTCGGGTGGGCCCAAGAAGAGGGAGGGTGGTTCAAAGAAATGTGTTGGTTAAATTTGCGAATTGGGCAGATAAGTTAAAAGTAATGGCCCATCTGAAACAAGTCGGTTCTGATGCATTGAAATTTGATGGCTCAGATGTGGAAGTCTATAATGATATCTCATTAAAAGAAAGAACTTGGAGGTATAAGATGAGGCCTATCACTAAATTATTGATGAGTAAAAATATAAGGTATAATTGGAGATTTCCGCAACAATTACGTTTTTTTATGACAAAAGAATGCAAGTTATTGATGAAGGCACTAATCCATTGGAATATTTGAGCCTGTTGGAACTGGTAAAGGTAGACTCGGAAGAATGGAAAAATCTTAAGAAGGAACTGATGGATTCTGGAGTTTTGGGGAGGGAATATGAGAGGGAGGAAGCCGGTGGAGCTACAGGTGGAACACCACAGCGAGGAGAGGAGGAAGAGGAGCCGTCTTTGATCATGGTGGAGGAGGAGATAGGTAAGGAGTAACGAACATTAGATTTTAGTAATTTTAAGCAGTTAATAGAGGTAGAATGGGCAAATAGCACGTAGCACCGGTAGTAAGGCGCATCTTGCATGTCCCCCCTCTCCCCTCTTTGGTCGACAGAGGCGGCTTTTTGCGGGAAAGTGGGGAGAGTGAAAGTGTGTGTTTTATGTAGTTGGTATGGTGATAGGGTTGTTGGTGGCACGCCCGATGGAGAGTTTAAAGCTGGGAAAAGAATTTGGTTATGGGAAGTATTAAAATAATTTCGTGGAATGTAAAAGGTACAGGTTCTGTTCTTAAGAGACGGAGATTGGAATTGGCGTTGAAAAAAGATCGACCAGATATATTGTTCTTACAGGAAACACATCAGAAGTCAAAAGTTACGAATAAACTTTATTTGGGATGGATGCAACATTATGAGATGGCGTTTGGTACTTCAAAAGCAAGAGGGGTGGCAATTATGATTTCTAGGAAGTTGGGATTTGAAATTACAAAAAAGATTGTTGATCAAGAGGGTAGATATCTGTTGCTAAGAGGAAAATTAGAGGATGAGGAAATTATGTTAGTAAATATTTATGCTCCGAACGACCACCAAGCAGAGTTTCTTGAAAAAATACGGAAAATAGTGGAGTTGGAAAATGTTGCAAAAACTATTGTGGCTGGTGATTTTAATTTGATAAGGTCAGTATTAGATTGCACAAACATAGCTAGAAGTGGAATTGGTTTGAAAGGGAAGGTGTTGGATAATTGGATGGATGTTATGGGCTTGAAGGATTCGTGGAGAGAGTTTAAGGGCTCGGAAAGAGCATATCCCTTTTTTTCACACGTCCATGGGACCTACTCAAGAATAGATTATATTTTACTTTCGGAAAATTTAATTGGGGATATAGAAGGTACGGAAATTGGGATTATTAAGGAATCGGACCATGCTAAAGTATATTTGGAACTGAAAGCACAAAAAAAATATTCGAAGAGTAAGAAATTGGAGGTACGATCCTAATTTGTTTAAAGATCAGAAAAGTAAAGAGGCAATTATGGAAAGTTGGAAAGAAAGTTGGCAGTGGAACGATAATAATGAGGTTAATTTTAACGTTGTATGGGATACCATGAAGTCAGTTTTTAGGGGGGAAAGTATAAAATTGGCAAGCTTCAAATATAAAAAATATAAAGCAGAACAGGCAGAAAAAGAAAGAGAAATAAAACAATTACAGGAGGAGCATGCAAAAAACAAAGATAAATTTTTTTTTACGAAATTACAAGGACTTAAGGCAGAAGTAATGGGTAAGGATATTGATAAAGTTAAAAGAGATTTGATTTACCTAAATAGAGAATATTTTGAATTTAGTAATAAGAATTCAAAATTATTAGCAAGAGCAGCCAAGGTTAAAAGGGAAAAAAGAGAAATTGGGGTATTAGTTGATAGGCAAGGTTCAAGATGTAACAAGAATAAGGATAAATGTAAAATTGTTAGGGAATTTTACCAAGTATTATATGCAAAAAAGGAAGTAGATTTGGAGAAGCTTAAAAAGATACTGGAGAGACAGTTAGGGAATGGAATAAAACAAGAGCATAGGGAGAAAATGGAGGAAAGGATAACTGATAAAGAGGTTAAGGAGGTAATAAGCAGATTGAAGATAGGAAAAGCCCCGGGGGATGATGTATTATCGACAGAGTTTTATAAAGAATTTAAAGAGGTGGTGGCCCCGAAACTGGTGAAGTTATATAATTATATACTAGATGGAGGATCAATTCCAACTTCATGGTATAACACTACAATCGTTCTTTTGCCAAAGCCTGGTAAGAATTTGGAAAGAGTGGATTCGTACAGACCAATTTCACTTATAAATCAAGATGCGAAGATCTTCACAGCAATATTGGCTAACCATTTAAATAGTTTCATGGGGGAATATATAAATGATGATCAAGTTGGGTTTTTAAAAGGACGACATATGGCGGATCTGACTAGAAGGGTATTAGATTTAATAGACAGCATTAATCAAACAAAGGAAAAGGTGGGATTATTATCATTGGATATTTTTAAGGCTTTTGATTCATTGCAGTGGTCTTCAATTAAGGAAATAGTTAAGAAATATGGATTTGGGGACAAATTCAATAGGGTTATAGATTTACTATATCAAAAAGGAAATGCTAGGGTTAGAGTAAATGAGGAGCTTACGGATGTGGTAAAGCTTGAAGCTGGCACTAGACAGGGCTGTCCATTATCTCCTATCCTGTTTATTATGGCAAGGGAGATTTTAGCTAAAAGCATAAGGGAAGATCTAAACATAGAAGGGATTATGGGTAATAAAGTGAGTATGTATGCAGACGATACACTGCTTATGGTGAAGCGCCCGGAGCTGGTAATGGACAGGATTAAAGATCATTTACAGGTATTTCAAGCTATAACTGGATTAAAGATAAATTGGGATAAATCAGAACTGATGTTATGTAATTTGAAATCAAGTGAGATGGGTAAGACAGTGTCGACACTTAATATACAAATTAAAGACAAATTGAAATATTTGGGGATAATTATTTCAAACAAATTAGAAGAACTTAAACGATTGAACTATGACAGCTTGAAAATGGAATTTAAGAACAAAATACAAGAACTTCAGAAGTTAAAGCTGTCATGGTTCGGAAGGATTGCTATGTGTAAAATGATATTGTTACCAAAGATTATTTTTTCATTTGATACAATAGCGATCCACTTGAAAGAGAAAGAAATTAATGAGTTTCAAAAGATGTTCAATGGCTTTTGTAATGGAGGCAAAAAATCTAGGCTCCCAAAGAAGCTATGGTACCTGTCTCAAAAGAAAGGGGGTTTGGGTATGCCAAATTTGCTAGCATATTATCGAGCTTTTCAAGTTAAGAATGTTGTGAAGATTTTGGCAAGAGAAAAGACAATCTGGGAGCAATTGGAGATGAAGGAATATAGAAATATTGGAAATATGATTTTTTTGGGAATAAAGGACAAGGTGAAAATTGTAATGGGGGCGTGACTAAGATGGCCGCCGATTAACATCTAGTTTCGGATGCTCGCACTTAACAAAGTGGTAATTAATGTGACTGAGTGAATTGGAGAAGTTTTAAAGTAGTAAACTCTAAAGATAAGAACCTTGCCTGTCTTCCTGGAAAGTTTTACGATCTTTTGAGGCTGGATGGTCGAAGTTCGGGAGGCTTCTTTGTGCGGTTGAAGTTGTGACGGCAGTCGCGGCTTCTCTGCCGGGGAGCCGAGAACGGGGGCCAGCGTGACTGTGCAGAAGGCTTTGGAAGGCTGGAACTGGCAAAGTGCTGCTTGATTTGGAAGCAGGCTGCATGTAAGTGCACGAGTGGAATTTTAAATCTTTAAAACTGGCTGGGGTTCCTTACTAAATGAGCCTGGACTTTGAAATGTAAGCGGGTGGAAGTGGATGAGAGAAAGTGGTGGTTTCGCTAATGGCGGCTGGTCCTGGAAAAAGAAAGCGATCAGCGAGACTGTGAGGGAAGTTTCGGAGCTGGCAAGAAGTCTGTTTGGCACGAAAACAGCTGCATGTAAGTGCTTGAATGGAGTACTAAAGGTTAAATTCAGCTGGAGATCTTGATCAATGAGCCCTGGCTTTGAAATGGAAATGGGTGGAAGCAGCTGAAAACAAGTGATTGTTTTGTTAATGGTGGTGATTCTGGAAAAGGAAAGTGATCGTGTTTGGGCTATGGTTTTTTTCCACACACCAGGAGACAGCGCTATGTTTTGACGACAACAAAGTGGATTAATTATTCATGTCTGGGCTTTAATATTGGAAGTTGACCAGGAGTTCCCCGCTTAAACAGCTGGAGAAAGTTTTTTTTTTTTTTGTTTCTCAGAAGAAGAAGGGGGGGTTTTTTTTTTACCCAAAAGTTAAGGCAGCTGCTGGAAAATGGTGCTTTGACTGTCCGCTTCAAGAGAAGGAGTAGCTGGCTTTTGTTTTTGGTTCCTTCACCGTGTGGATTACAAATACTGTTTCTATACTGTGGAATATATTGCCCCTTACCTTCTCTTTTTGCTGGTTGGATTTTGGGCTTTTCCCCCTTCTGATCTCCCCCCTCCCCTTTTTTTTTCTTCTTCTTTTTTCTGGTGGCTTGGTTGTTTTAAAGGAGAAGCTTGGGCTGATTGCTCCCCTGAAGCCTTTTTACTGCAGTGGGAAGAAGACTGATTGGATTATTTGCTTTGGGGAAATGGACCTGTTGTGGATCAACATTTTTTGCTTTTCCTATTTCTTTTAAGCTGCCTGTTGGGAGAGTCGTTTCCTTCTGTTTTATCTCAGTGGATTACAGTAACTCGTTCATTTTTTGCTTGCATATAAATTTCTCTATTGGATCTGTGGAACCAGCGGCTGCAGTGCTACAAGCTTTATTTCAGTGACTAACTTCTACAACGAACTGCGGCACTGGGCTTTTTATACATCACACTGTCATGGATAAAGGTACAAGAGGGAAAGCAAAGGAAGAAGAACCAGTTGTAAAGCCTAAGAAGGGAGGAAAAGCACCAATGGAAGAACCCGCTCAGTCATCATCCCCGCCCACAGTGTCATATGATCAGACTCAAATAATGGTGGAAATTGGCAAGCTGTCCCAAAAAATGGAGAGAAATGAAGATTCAAGGGTGAAAGATAAAAATGAAATGATGAAAAAACAGGATAAGATGATGTTATCATTGGCAGACCTTACAAAAAAGGTGGACCTAAATTTTAAAAAATCTGAGGGAAATTTGAAATTGGTTCAAACAGAGGTAGATGCCATAAGGAAGGAAGTAAAAGGGACTCAGGAGGTGGTGCGGGAGAATAAGTTGAAATTGGAAGAACAAGAGAGAAAGATTGATGCTGTGGAAGATCTGATGAGAAAGCAGAACATTGTGATCCGTCAGGTGGTGGAACGCACACCGGATTTGTTAAGAGAGAGGGTGGTTCAGTGGTTAAATGGTCTGAATATGGGGAAAGAATTTGTTCAGGAGGATCTTGTAAGTGTATTTAGGGTGGGTCCAAGAAGAGGGAGTGTGGCTCAAAGAAATGTGTTGGTTAAATTTGCGAATTGGGCAGATAAGTTAAAAGTAATGGCTCATCTGAAACGAGTTGGTTCTGCTGCGTTGAAATTTGATGGTTCTGATGTTGAAGTTTATAATGATATTTCACTAAAAGAAAGAACATGGAGGTACAAGATGAGACCTGTTACTAAACTACTGATGAGTAAAAACATAAGGTATAATTGGAGATTTCCGCAACAATTGCGTTTTTTCTATGATAAGAGAATGCGAGTTATTGATGAAGGTACTAATCCATTGGAATATCTGAGTATGTTGGAATTGGTAAGGGCAGATTCGGAAGAATGGAAAAATCTTAAGAAGGAACTGATGGACTCTGGAGCTTTGGGGAGGGAATATGAGGGGGGGGAGCCGGTGGGGCTACAGGTGGAACACCACAGCGGGGAGAGGAGGAGGAGGAGCCGTCTTTGATCATGGTGGAGGAGGAGGTAGGTAAGGAGCAATGAGTATTAGATTGTACTGATTTTAAAGAGCTAATAGAGGTAGAATAGGTAATAAGCGCGTAACACCGACAGTAGGGCGCATCTTGCATGTCCCCCCTCTCCCCTCTTTGGTTGACAGAGGCGGCTTTTTGTAGGAAGGTGGGGAGAGTGAAAGTGTGTGTTTTATGTAGGGGGTATAGTGGTAAGGTTGTTGGTGGCACGCCCGATGGAGAGTTTAAAATTGGAAGAAGAACTTGGTTATGGGAAGTATTAAAATAATATCGTGGAATGTAAAAGGTACAGGTTCTGTTCTTAAGAGACGTAAATTGGAATTGGCGCTGAAAAAGGATAGACCAGATATATTGTTTTTACAGGAAACACATCAGAAGTCAAAAGATACAAATAAGCTTTACTTGGGATGGATGCAACACTATGAGATGGCGTTCGGTACTTCGAAAGCAAGAGGGGTGGCGATTATGATTTCAAGAAAGTTGGGATTTGAAATTACAAAAAAGATTGCGGATCAAGAGGGTAGATATTTGTTGTTAAGAGGAAAATTGGAGGATGAGGAAATTATGTTTGTAAATATTTATGCTCCGAATGACCGCCAAGCAGAGTTTTTGGAAAAAATCCGGAAAATAGTGGAGTTGGAAAATGTTGCAAAAATTATTGTGGCTGGTGATTTTAATTTGATAAGGTCAGGATTAGATTGTACAAATATAGCTAGAAGTGGAATTGGTGTGAAAGGGAAGGTGTTGGATAATTGGATGAAGGTTATGGGTTTGAAGGATTCGTGGAGAGAGTATAAGGGCTCAGAAAGGGCATATTCTTTTTTTTCACACGTCCATGGGACCTACTCAAGAATAGATTATGTTTTTCTTTCGGAAAATTTAATTGGGGATATAGAAGGTGTGGAAATGGGGATTATTAAGGAATCGGACCATGCTAAAGTATATTTGGAACTAAAAGCACAAAAAAATATACGAAGAGCAAGAAATTGGAGGTACGATCCTAATTTGTTTAAAGATCAAAAAAGTAAAGAGGTAATTATGGAAAGTTGGAAAGAAAGCTGGCAGTGGAACGACAATAATGAGGTTAATTTTAATGTTGTATGGGATACCATGAAGTCAGTTTTTAGGGGGGAGAGTATAAAATTGGCAAGCTTCAAATATAAAAAATACAAAGCAGAACAGATAGAAAAAGAAAGAGAAATAAAACAATTACAGGAGGAGCATGTGAAAAACAAGGATAAAAAAACCTTTATGAAATTACAAGGACTTAAGGCAGAAGTAATGGGTAAGGATATTGATAAAGTTAAACGGGATTTGATTTACCTAAAAAGAGAATATTTTGAATTTAGTAATAAGAATTCAAAATTATTAGCAAGAGCAGCCAAGGTTAAAAGGGAAAAAAGAGAAATTGGTGTACTGGTTGATAAGCAAGGCTTAAGATGTAATAAGAATAGGGATAAATGTAAAATTGTCAGGGAATTTTATCAGGTACTATATGCAAAAAAGGAAGTAGATTTGGAAAAGCTTAAAAAGATATTGGAGAAACAGTTAGGGAGTGGGATAAAACAAGAGCATAGGGAGAAAATGGAGGAAAAGATATCTGATAAAGAGGTTAAGGAGGTAATAAGCAGATTGAAGATAGGGAAAGCCCCTGGGGACGATGGATTATCGACAGAGTTTTATAAAGAATTTAAGGAGGTGGTGGTCCCGAAATTGGTGAAGTTATATAATTATATACTAGATGGAGGATCAATTCCAACTTCATGGTATAATACTACAATTGTTCTTCTGCCAAAACCTGGTAAGAATTTGGAAAGAGTGGATTCGTACAGACCAATTTCACTTATAAATCAAGATGCGAAAATCTTTACAGCAATATTGGCTAACCGTCTAAATAGTTTTATGGGAGAATATATAAATGTTGATCAAGTAGGGTTTTTAAAAGGACGACATATGGCGGATTTGACTAGAAGGGTATTAGATTTAATAGATAATGTAAATCAAACAAAGGAAAAGGTGGGACTATTATCATTGGATATCTTCAAGGCATTTGACTCATTGCAGTGGTCCTCAATCAAGGAAATAGTTAAAAAATATGGATTTGGGGATAAATTTAATAGGGTTATAGATTTACTATATCAAAAAGGAAATGCTAGGGTTAGAGTAAATGAGGAGCTTACGGATGTGGTAAATTTAGAAGCTGGTACGAGGCAGGGCTGTCCATTATCTCCTATTCTGTTTATTATGGCAATGGAAATCTTAGCTAAAAGTATAAGGGAGGATTTAAATATAGAAGGGATCATGGGTAATAAAGTGAGTATGTACGCAGATGATACATTGCTTATGGTAAAGCACCCGGAGTTAGTAATGGACAGGATTAAAGATCATTTACAGATATTTCAGGATATAACTGGGTTAAAGATAAACTGGGATAAATCAGAATTGATGTTGTGTAATTTGAAACCAAGTGAGATGGGTAGGACAGTGTTGACACTTAATATACAAATTAAGGATAAGTTGAAATACTTGGGGATAATTATTTCAAACAAATTAGAAGAACTTAAACGATTGAACTATGACAGCTTGAAAGTAGAATTTAAGAACAAAATACAAGAGCTTCAGAAGTTAAAGCTGTCATGGTTCGGAAGGATTGCTATGTGTAAAATGATATTGTTGCCAAAGCTTAACTTTTTATTTGATACACTAGCGATCCATTTGAAAGAGAAAGAAATTAATGAGTTTCAAAAGATGTTCAATGGTTTTTGTAATGGAGGTAAAAAATCTAGGCTTCCAAAGAAGTTATGGTATTTGTCTCAAAAAAAGGGGGGTTTGGGATTGCCAAACTTGCTAGCATATTACCGGGCTTTTCAAGTTAAGAATGTTGTGAAGATTTTGGCAAGAGAAAAAACAATTTGGGAGCAATTGGAGATGAAAGAATATAGAAATATTGGAAATTTGATTTTTTTAGGAATAAAGGATAAGGTGAGAAGACCAAATAATACTATGATGAGAGGTCTCGTGGAGGTGTGGAAGAAGGTAAAAAAGGATATGGTCCCAAATCTCTCTCCAGTTTTAGAACTGACTGATATGATGTGTTTCCCAATAAAGTTAGATAAGGAAAAAATGGAAATATTGGATAAAAAAGGGATGCTCTTATTGAAGGATTGGTTAAAAATATGTGAGTCTCTTGTTGAGCGGAAAAAAATATTTGAGATATTAAATTTGAATTGGTTTCAGAGGTTGAAGGTGGAAAATTGGAACAAAAAATATGGAAAAGAAGTAGGGCTAGATAGAATACATACAGAATTTGAGGAGTTGGTATGGAGAATTAGAAAAGGGGAAAATAGTATAAAAGGTCTTGTGAGTAAGCTTTACAATATACTGAATAGAGGGGTAGACCCACATGAGGATTTGAGACGGAAGTGGGAACAAAGTTTGAATATAACAATTGGGGAGTTGGAGTGGAAAAACAAATGGAAAAAGAGGATTATGAGAACAATGTCTGTGAGAATTAAAGAACATAATTTTAAAATGTTGTGGCAATGGTACTTGACGCCATTAAGACTTAACCAGATGGATAATAAAAGAGATAAGTTATGTTGGAGATGTAGAGAATTTGATGGAACATACGAACATATGTGGTGGAGTTGTAAAAAAATAAGGGATTTCTGGGGGAGAATAGAAGCTGAGTTTGGTGTAATAATGGGTAGAAGTGTTAAGCTGGTGTCAAATATCATTCTTTTAACGAATGTGGAAGGTTTGGGTTTAAACAAAGATGAAAAGGAATTATTGGAAATTGTATTGACAACAGGCAGACAATGTATAGCTAGAAACTGGAAAAATGACATAGAAATACAGATTGGAGAGTGGTATAAAGAAATGTGGAGTTTAGCATTGAATGATAAACTGACATGGGAGATTAAAGTGAAAAGGGATAACTTAAAAGAGAATAGATTTTGGAATATATGGAAACCATTTGTGGACCATTCTTGTACGGCAAATGATAGTTCAGGACCAGTACCATCACAAAGAAGTTTTTGGAGCTGAGTAGCAAATAAACTCTCCGGGCATTGTATATATTCACAGGGTGTTTATTATTCATCTAAAGATTAATGGTAGCACAGAAAGTTCTTATTATTTTGGATTTTGAAACAATGGTTTTTTTTTTCCTTAATATTTTGTGGTTATATAGTAAATAATTAGTTTAGATATTGTCATGTGCTAACATTTAGTAATGTTTGTTAGGATGATACTATGGATTTGTTTATGTATTGTATTGTTAGTCATTGTTTTCTTTTCTTTTTTGTATGTCTTTGAAAAATTCAATAAAAAAAATAAAATAAAATTGTAATGCGCATAAATTTTGATGTACAATGCCTGTAAAAACGGCAAAAAGAGAAAAATGGGTCCCTATTTAAAGTGACATGTCTTGATTTTAAATTGTATAATGTTATGCATAAGTGAAAGTGTAATATGCTTTGTCTAAATGTCTTAAGATATAGAACTTAAGCTAGATTTATTAAGAGTTAAGGTTCTGAGAATATTTCACGTACTCCATATAAGTCATGTAGTCTATACTGTAGACATATGTTTTTGTATTCAGTTTAATACTTGCATTTATTTTAAATAGAAGTTTGAATGGGGTAAAATGTAAACTGTTAAGATAACTTGTATAAGATAAGCTAGGTTGTGGGGCGTGGCCAAGATGGCCGCCGAGTAACATCTAGATTCGGACGCTCGCGCTTAACAAAGTGGTAACTAATGTGCCGGAGTGAAATGGAGAAGTTTTAAAGTGGTAAATTCTAAAGGTAAGAACCTTGCCTGTCTTTTTGGAAAATTTTGGGATCTTTTGAGGCTGGATGGTCGAAGTTCGGGAGGCTTCTCTGGGTGGCTGAAGCTGTGACGGTAGTCGCAGCTTTTCTCCCGAGGAGCCGAGAACGGGACCAGCGAGACTGCTGAGAAGGCTTTGGAACTGGCAAGAAGTTGTTTGGTACGAGAACAGCCTGCATGTAAGTGCATGAATGGAACTTTAAACTTTAAAATTGGCTGTTTTTTTTTAAATGAGCTCGGACTCTGAAATGGCAGTGGGTGGAAGCGGATGAAAGCAAGTGGAGGTTCCGTTAATGGCGGCGGTCCTGGAAAACGAAAGTGAGCGTGTTTGGGCTATGGTTTCTTTCACACACCAGAAGATCGCGCCACGTTTTGACGACAACAAAGTGGATTAATTATCTTTGTCTGGGCTACAACATTGGAAGACGATTGGGAGTTCCCCGGCTTAAACTGCTTGGAGAAAGTTTTCCGTTCCTTAGAAAGAGAAGGGGTTTTTTTTTTTACCGAAAAGTTAAGGCAGCCGCTGGAAAATGGCGTTTTGATTGTCCGCTTCAAGAGAAGGATTGGGTGGCTCTTGCCTTTTGGCTCCTTCACCGTGTGGATTATAAATACCTGTTTGTTTACTGTGGAATTTACTGCTCCTCACCCCTTCTCCTCGCTGGTTGGATTTTGGGCTTTTTCTCCCTCTGGTCTCCCCCCTCTTTTTTCTTTGGCGGCTTGGTTTTTTTTTAAAGGAGAAGCTTGGGCTGACTGTTCCCTTGAAGCCCTTTTACTGCAGTTGGAAGACAACTGATTGGATTACTTGCTTTGGGGAAACGGACCTGTTGTGGATCAACATCTTTTGCTCTTCTTTTTTTTTCCTGAGCTGCCTGTTGGGAGAATTGTTTCCTTCTGTTTTACCTTTGTGGATTACAGTAACTTTTTGATCTTCTGATTGCATATAAATTTCCCTATTGGATCTGTGGAACCAGTGGTTGCAGTGTTACAAGCTTTACTTCAGTGACTAACTTTTACAACGAACTGCAGCATTGGGCTTTTTACATATTACATTACTATGGATAAAGGTACAAGAGGGAAAGCAAAGGAAGAAGAACCAGTTGTAAAGCCTAAAAAGAAAGAAAAAGCACCAATGGAGGAATCCACTCAGTCTTCATCCCCGCCCACAGTGCCATATGATCAGACTCAAATTATGGTGGAAATTGGCAAATTGTTTCAAAAATTGGAGAAAAATTAGGATTCAAGGGTGAAAGATAGAAATGAAATGATGAAAAAACAAGATAAGGTGATGTCATCAGTTGCAGATTTTGCAAAAAAAGTGGACTTAAGTTTGAAAAAAATTGAGGGAAATGTAAAATTGGTTCAAACCGAGGTAAATGCCATAAAGAAGGAGGTAAAAGGGACTCAGGAGGTGGTGTGGGAGAATAAGCTGAAATTGGAGGAACAAGAGAGAAGGATAGATGCTGTGGAAGATATGATGAGAAAGCAGAACATTGTGATCCGTCAGGTGGTGGAACGCACTCCGGACTTGTTAATAGAAAGGGTGGTTCAGTGGCTAAATGGTTTGAATATGGGGAAAGAATTTGTTCAGGAAGATTTTGTAAGCGTTTTTCGGGTGGGCCCAAGAAGAGGGAGGGTGGTTCAAAGAAATGTGTTGGTTAAATTTGCGAATTGGGCAGATAAGTTAAAAGTAATGGCCCATCTGAAACAAGTCGGTTCTGATGCATTGAAATTTGATGGCTCAGATGTGGAAGTCTATAATGATATCTCATTAAAAGAAAGAACTTGGAGGTATAAGATGAGGCCTATCACTAAATTATTGATGAGTAAAAATATAAGGTATAATTGGAGATTTCCGCAACAATTACGTTTTTTTATGACAAAAGAATGCAAGTTATTGATGAAGGCACTAATCCATTGGAATATTTGAGCCTGTTGGAACTGGTAAAGGTAGACTCGGAAGAATGGAAAAATCTTAAGAAGGAACTGATGGATTCTGGAGTTTTGGGGAGGGAATATGAGAGGGAGGAAGCCGGTGGAGCTACAGGTGGAACACCACAGCGAGGAGAGGAGGAAGAGGAGCCGTCTTTGATCATGGTGGAGGAGGAGATAGGTAAGGAGTAACGAACATTAGATTTTAGTAATTTTAAGCAGTTAATAGAGGTAGAATGGGCAAATAGCACGTAGCACCGGTAGTAAGGCGCATCTTGCATGTCCCCCCTCTCCCCTCTTTGGTCGACAGAGGCGGCTTTTTGCGGGAAAGTGGGGAGAGTGAAAGTGTGTGTTTTATGTAGTTGGTATGGTGATAGGGTTGTTGGTGGCACGCCCGATGGAGAGTTTAAAGCTGGGAAAAGAATTTGGTTATGGGAAGTATTAAAATAATTTCGTGGAATGTAAAAGGTACAGGTTCTGTTCTTAAGAGACGGAGATTGGAATTGGCGTTGAAAAAAGATCGACCAGATATATTGTTCTTACAGGAAACACATCAGAAGTCAAAAGTTACGAATAAACTTTATTTGGGATGGATGCAACATTATGAGATGGCGTTTGGTACTTCAAAAGCAAGAGGGGTGGCAATTATGATTTCTAGGAAGTTGGGATTTGAAATTACAAAAAAGATTGTTGATCAAGAGGGTAGATATCTGTTGCTAAGAGGAAAATTAGAGGATGAGGAAATTATGTTAGTAAATATTTATGCTCCGAACGACCACCAAGCAGAGTTTCTTGAAAAAATACGGAAAATAGTGGAGTTGGAAAATGTTGCAAAAACTATTGTGGCTGGTGATTTTAATTTGATAAGGTCAGTATTAGATTGCACAAACATAGCTAGAAGTGGAATTGGTTTGAAAGGGAAGGTGTTGGATAATTGGATGGATGTTATGGGCTTGAAGGATTCGTGGAGAGAGTTTAAGGGCTCGGAAAGAGCATATCCCTTTTTTTCACACGTCCATGGGACCTACTCAAGAATAGATTATATTTTACTTTCGGAAAATTTAATTGGGGATATAGAAGGTACGGAAATTGGGATTATTAAGGAATCGGACCATGCTAAAGTATATTTGGAACTGAAAGCACAAAAAAAATATTCGAAGAGTAAGAAATTGGAGGTACGATCCTAATTTGTTTAAAGATCAGAAAAGTAAAGAGGCAATTATGGAAAGTTGGAAAGAAAGTTGGCAGTGGAACGATAATAATGAGGTTAATTTTAACGTTGTATGGGATACCATGAAGTCAGTTTTTAGGGGGAAAAGTATAAAATTGGCAAGCTTCAAATATAAAAAATATAAAGCAGAACAGGCAGAAAAAGAAAGAGAAATAAAACAATTACAGGAGGAGCATGCAAAAAACAAAGATAAATTTTTTTTTACGAAATTACAAGGACTTAAGGCAGAAGTAATGGGTAAGGATATTGATAAAGTTAAAAGAGATTTGATTTACCTAAATAGAGAATATTTTGAATTTAGTAATAAGAATTCAAAATTATTAGCAAGAGCAGCCAAGGTTAAAAGGGAAAAAAGAGAAATTGGGGTATTGGTTGATAGGCAAGGTTCAAGATGTAACAAGAATAAGGATAAATGTAAAATTGTTAGGGAATTTTACCAAGTATTATATGCAAAAAAGGAAGTAGATTTGTAGAAGCTTAAAAAGATACTGGAGAGACAGTTAGGGAATGGAATAAAACAAGAGCATAGGGAGAAAATGGAGGAAAGGATAACTGATAAAGAGGTTAAGGAGGTAATAAGCAGATTGAAGATAGGAAAAGCCCCGGGGGATGATGTATTATCGACAGAGTTTTATAAAGAATTTAAAGAGGTGGTGGCCCCGAAACTGGTGAAGTTATATAATTATATACTAGATGGAGGATCAATTCCAACTTCATGGTATAACACTACAATCGTTCTTTTGCCAAAGCCTGGTAAGAATTTGGAAAGAGTGGATTCGTACAGACCAATTTCACTTATAAATCAAGATGCGAAGATCTTCACAGCAATATTGGCTAACCATTTAAATAGTTTCATGGGGGAATATATAAATGATGATCAAGTTGGGTTTTTAAAAGGACGACATATGGCGGATCTGACTAGAAGGGTATTAGATTTAATAGACAGCATTAATCAAACAAAGGAAAAGGTGGGATTATTATCATTGGATATTTTTAAGGCTTTTGATTCATTGCAGTGGTCTTCAATTAAGGAAATAGTTAAGAAATATGGATTTGGGGACAAATTCAATAGGGTTATAGATTTACTATATCAAAAAGGAAATGCTAGGGTTAGAGTAAATGAGGAGCTTACGGATGTGGTAAAGCTTGAAGCTGGCACTAGACAGGGCTGTCCATTATCTCCTATCCTGTTTATTATGGCAAGGGAGATTTTAGCTAAAAGCATAAGGGAAGATCTAAACATAGAAGGGATTATGGGTAATAAAGTGAGTATGTATGCAGACGATACACTGCTTATGGTGAAGCGCCCGGAGCTGGTAATGGACAGGATTAAAGATCATTTACAGGTATTTCAAGCTATAACTGGATTAAAGATAAATTGGGATAAATCAGAACTGATGTTATGTAATTTGAAATCAAGTGAGATGGGTAAGACAGTGTCGACACTTAATATACAAATTAAAGACAAATTGAAATATTTGGGGATAATTATTTCAAACAAATTAGAAGAACTTAAACGATTGAACTATGACAGCTTGAAAATGGAATTTAAGAACAAAATACAAGAACTTCAGAAGTTAAAGCTGTCATGGTTCGGAAGGATTGCTATGTGTAAAATGATATTGTTACCAAAGATTATTTTTTCATTTGATACAATAGCGATCCACTTGAAAGAGAAAGAAATTAATGAGTTTCAAAAGATGTTCAATGGCTTTTGTAATGGAGGCAAAAAATCTAGGCTCCCAAAGAAGCTATGGTACCTGTCTCAAAAGAAAGGGGGTTTGGGTATGCCAAATTTGCTAGCATATTATCGAGCTTTTCAAGTTAAGAATGTTGTGAAGATTTTGGCAAGAGAAAAGACAATCTGGGAGCAATTGGAGATGAAGGAATATAGAAATATTGGAAATATGATTTTTTTGGGAATAAAGGACAAGGTGAAAAGGTCAAATAATACTATGATGAGAGGTCTCATGGAGGTATGGAAGAAGGTAAAAAAGGACATGGTCCCAAATCTCTCTCCAATTGTGGAATTGACCGACATGATGTGTTTCCCAATAAAGTTAGATAAGGAAAAAATGGAAATATTGGATAAAAATGGGATGCTTTTATTGAAGGATTGGTTAAAAACTTGTGATTCTGATGTGGAGCGGAAAAAAATATTTGAGATATTAAACATGAATTGGTTTCAGAAGTTGAAGGTGGACAATTGGAATAAAAAATATAAAAAAGAAGTAGGGTTAGATAGAATACACACAGAATTTGAGGAGTTGGTAAGGAAGATTAGAAAAGGGGAAAGTAGTATTAAAGGTCTTGTAAGTAAGCTTTATAACATACTGAATAGAGGTGCAGATCCACAGGAGGATTTGAAACGGAAGTGGGAACAAAATTTGAATATAACAATTGGGGAGATTGAGTGGAAAAACAAATGGAAAAAGAGGATTATGAGAACAATGTCCGTAAGAATTAAAGAACATAATTTCAAAATGTTGTGGCAATGGTACTTGACGGCATTAAGACTTTACCAGATGGATAATAAAAGAGATAAGTTATGCTGGAGATGTAGAGAATCCGACGGAACATATGAACATATGTGGTGGAGCTGTAAAAAAATAAGGGATTTTTGGGGAAGAATAGAAGGTGAGCTTGGTGAAATACTGGGTAAAAGTGTTAAACTGGTGTCAAGTACCATTCTTTTAACGAATGTGGAAGGTTTGGGTTTAAACAAGGAGGAAAAAGAATTATTGGAGATTGTATTGACATCGGGTAGACAATGTATAGCTAGAAATTGGAAAAATGATATTGATATACAGATTGGAGAGTGGTATAAAGAAATGTGGAGTTTAGTACTGAATGATAAATTGACATGGGAGATTAAAGTGAAAAGAGATAACTTAAAAGAGGATAGATTTTGGAATATATGGAAACCATTTGTGGACCATTCTTGTATGGCAAATGATAGTTCAGGACCAGTACCATCTCAAAGAAGTTTCTGGAGATGAGCAGAAAATAAACTCTCCGGGCAATGTATATATTCACAGGGTGATTATTATTTATCCAAAGATTAGTAGTAGCACAGAAAGTTCTTATTATTTTGGATCTGGAAATACTGGTTTTTAATATTTGGTGGTCATATAGTAATTAATGAGTTTAGATATTGTTATGTGCTAACATTTAGTAATGTTTGTTAAGATGATACTATGGATTTGTTTGTGTATTGTATTGTTAGTCATTGTCTTCTTTTCTTTTTTCTGTATGTCTTAAAAAATTCAATAAAAATTATTATATAAAAAAAGATGAGCTAGGTTTGTTTAGATATTGTGTTAGTACACACATTTTAACTATTTAGAGTAAGTGTTGAAGATTTACACACACATAATGTTGTAGTTTAAGTGACAAGTCCCATGTGAATACCAAAGGTTTTGGCACAGTATGACATTGGGCTGCATCCCCATATGTCACACTGGGGGAAGAAAGGCGTGTCATGGTTTCCACATGCGACCTTGTCTTAATTTTAAGGTGACATTTGATCCACGTAGTGTTAAGACACATATTGTAGTTTTCTTAGGCTTAGAAAGCCAATTCTCATTTTAAAGCACGTTGGAATGCCAGGCTGTTAGTCTGACATGACAGTGATGCATAGTTAGAATAGTTGCCTCCCCAAAGAGAGGAAGGAAAAGTGAGTGTCCAGGACTGGACACATTCCAAGAAACACCTGCAGTACCACGAGGTTACAGAGTGACAGCTAGACCAGCTGACCACACCACGAGGGAGATGACGTCTCCACTCATGTCAATCAAACTCTAACTGCCAGGGCACCTGCAGAATGGAATTTTCCCAGGGAATTCAAAGGTGGGGGCCACATGCCAAACAGATGGCACTTGCACCTGCAAACTGTTAACGAGTACAACACGTCTCATTCCCATGGGAACACAGGTGCTTTCTCATTATATCACCACATTCCAAAGCACCTTTTCTCAATAAAAGGAACCCAATCTGAGCACTCAGGGGGCATTTCTGGATTAAGGGTGAAACCCTTGTCTCTGAACACCATGATCTTGATTTCAGCGGGACTTTTTGTCCGATAGCTCCTCAACATGACTCTTCGGGGCTAACACTCAGCCATGAGGGGCAGAACTGCCCCAAACCAAGAAGCTTGAGCCTGCTAGGGAGCTAGCAAGGTTTTATTTCATTTATTTGTTTTATTAGCTTGTGTTTTATGTAGTGTAGATTAATTTAAGATCTGTATCCAGTATTGTGTTTTCTTCAATAAATCATTGTGCGTTGCCTGCCTTTGTAAAGAAGGAGAAGAAAACCCAGCAGAGCAGAAGTGGCTCCACTTGTCCTCATCGCTTCAACACTGGAAGCCTTCCAGAAGTCGGTGAGAGGGATTGTTCTGTCTGTTAAGGGGAGGAAGGGGGAGTAGCAAGTCATAAGCTGTGTGTCATAGACATCAGCACTAAGAAGCCTAGCGTCTGCCAAGTGATCAATATTACCTGCCATATGCAGAAGGCTACTCTGTCCCTGTACCCCAGAATCGGGCTAGGGTGAGGAGTGCTCATTAAGGCATAGCAGGATGCTGGATTGAAGGTCCACCCTGCTGGGTGTTCCCAAAAGAAATATTCTGAGTGCCCAACGTAGCCTTTGTGAGATATTTTCCTCCCCCTATAACTCTAATAGGACTTATATACACTATAAACAGTAACAGTAACGATAATACAACAAGCCCATTGGCTAACAGAGTGCGCACATTTTTCAATCCACTTATTTGCATAAGAATAGATACATGAGAAAAGATAAATTTCACTCCTGTCAGAAAACACAGTTAACATACATAACAAGGACAAAATATTTCCTCCTTTCATCCACCTTGTTGTAACTTCAAAACTAATAGGATAAAACAGGATGGCAGCACTGGATGGCACACAAACCAGCACTAGGCATAAGCTTTGGGTTTTGTTTAGTCTCCAAATCCCAGAATTCTCTCTTGCTGGAGTTATACTTGCCAGATAGGAATCAAAATGATACTTGCCTGGAAAAAGCCTGGTTTGGAAAGCCTCATGGCCGAGAACAGCCCAAGTTCAATCTGACTCTCCTGTTGGAAAAGGAAGCTGGCCTCAATGGTTGCTGAAAACATGCATTTGGTAGCTAATTATTTTCAAAAAATACATTCTAGTCTGTGTCTGGAAGAGGATCTGGCAGTTCATTTGGTACAAAATCAGGCAGCTAGGCTGTTAAGTGCTGCACAATATAGAGACTGTATTTCATAAATATTAAAGGATCTGCAGAGACTGCTGATTCTTTACTTGCTATAGTTTATTTGTTACATTCATATTTTCATTGCTACCTTTCCTCCAGTGAGCTACGGGAATCGCTCATTGTGATTCTCATAACATTAATCTCTCTCTCCCCCTTCTCTCCACTGGGAAAACATACTTATAACAGGCCTCTGCCAGACTCTCAGGTTCAGACTGAGGCTACTGATCGGGAGCCCATGATCCCTCTCTCTCTCTAATGGAAATACCACAACCATAATTTTTGTTGCTCTTTCCCTTCACTAGGAAAACATATTCTTAACAAGCATGGGTTTCTGAGAGAGCCCATGGTACCTGGTAGAGGCAGCTGGTGACCCAGGTTTCAGAGGTACAGTGGCTACAGGTTTTACTTTGCATTCTACAGTAGTTGATTTATTTATTGTATTTCTATATCACCCATTTGGGTGGTATCCCACTCTGGGTGGTGAACAAACAAATAACAAAAACCAAAAATGTACAGTTAACTCTGTTAACTGGCTGGATAGTTCAGTGGTTTAGATATCTGGCTGTGGAGTCAGCGGTTGGGTGTTTGATTCCCTACTGTGGCTCTTGAGAGTAGAGCCAGTATGGTCTTGGGCAAGCTGCACATGCCTAGGATGTGCTCAGAAGACAGAAATGGTGAACCACTTCTGAGTGCTTTTTACCTGGAAAACTCTGAAAAGGAATGCAATAAGTTAGAATTGTGTTGACAGTGCGTTGATTGTTATTTATTACAGTAGTTTTCCAAAGCACTGCATATATAGAGGGGGGATATATGTCAGCACTTCAGTTGCTCCTGTAAGGTGACAACTACAACCCAGATTCACAGTACCTCTGAATTTGGGAGACACCATCTGCTACTGGTTCTGCATTGCAGAGAAAGTTTCCACACCTTCAAGACATTCTCTCCTCTTAGCATCCTACCACCCTGAATACACCTGATCTTACCTGATTTCATAAGATAGGCAAGGTCAGACCTAGTTAGTACTTTGATCAAAGATATTAGGAGTTCAATGATGGATGAAGTTGACTTTGCTACATCTGAACAGCTGAGTACTTGTGATGGCTGGCATAACTTGGCACATGTGTTACTTTTGCAAAATGAATATAACAATTATTTATTTAGTTTTGATTAATTTTTCCGATGCCATTCATTTTCAGACAAAGATATAATGCATCATGTATCTTTCTATACCTACCGGTATAAGAAGGTGGATGAGTCATGCGTGTCTGGCATACACTGACACACCCGGCCCAACCATCCTGTACCGGGCCGCCCTCACTTAACTTAACACCCTACGAGCATTGCCACAAGGGTCCACCAGCCACGAGTGGGGCAACCACCCCACAAATGTGAACACAAAAAACCAACTACAAGTCCCAGCGTCCTCCGTGCTGTGACCCCTCAGCCAATCAGGCTAAGGGACATGAGCATGGAGGAGGCTGGGAAAGCCAATGCGTCAACAACTTCCCTCCAGGAGGCACTTCATCTCCCGGAGGGAAGCCATCCCCAGCTCATCATGGTGGGCGGCTGGCCATGTCGGTTCCTGGACTGCCTGCTTTTGGCGGCCCCCACCCAACCGGCGAAGACCTCGGCACCAGCGGAGAGGGAGAAAAGGCCGCGCCACAGAGGCATGGAAGGTGAGCGGCCAGGCACAGAAGGCTGCACTGGGGAGACGTAGAGTACGAAAGGCCCAACTGGCAACAGGTAAGTGGGGCGGGGGAGAGGAACTGAGGAGGGGAACGGGCCTGGGGAGCACGCCACCCACCCAGGTCATAGAGAAGAAAGGGGGAGAACGAACCCACCTCCTTCCCCCCAGTCTCTGTCCCCTGCCCCACTTACCTGTTGGCAGCTGGGCAATTCGTACTCTGCGCCTCCCCAGTGCGGCCTTCTGTGCTGGGCCACTCACCTTCCATGCCTCTGTGGTGTGGCCTTTCCTCCCTCACTGCCGGCGCCAAGGCCTTCATCGGTGGGGTGGGGGCCACCAAAATCAAGCAGCCCAGCCGGCAAACGATGCGCTCGCCCGCCCAGCAAAGGCCTCCTGGGTGTCCTCACCAAGGCTTGGGGGGAGGAGGAAGAGATCCTCCTCCCCCCGCAAAGCTTCAGCATGTGTGTGTGTCCTCACCGAGGCTTCAGGGGGGAGGAGGAAGAGCCCTTCCTCTTCCTGCAAAGCTTTGGCATGTGTGTGTGTGTCCTCACTGAGGCATCAGGGGGGGGGGAGGAGGAAGAGTCCCTCCTCCCCCTGCAAGGCTTCGGCGTGTGTGTGTGTGTGTGTGCTCACCAAGGCTTCGGGGGGGGGGGGGAAGGAAGAGCCCGTCCTCTCCCCATGGAGCTATGGCATGTGTGTGTGTATTGTGTGTGGGTGTGTTTGTGTTGTGTGTGTGGGTGTGTTGTGTGGGTGGTTGTGTTGTTTGTGTGGATGTGTTGTGTGTAGTTGTGTTGTTTGTGTGGTTGTGTTGTGTGTGTGTATTGAGTGTGTGTGTGTGTGGTTATGTTGTGTGTGCTGTGTGTGTGTATTGTTTGTGTTGTTGTGTGTATTGTGTGTGTATTGAGTGAGTGTGTGGTTGTGTTGTGTGTGTGTTGTGTGTGTGTGTGTTGTGTGTGTGTGTGGTTGTGTGTGTGATTGTTTTGTATTTGTGTATTGAATGAGTGTGTGGTTATATTGTGTGTGCTGTATGTGTGTTGTGTGTGCTGTGTGTGTATTGTGTGTGTGTTGTTGTGTTGTATGTGTGTATTGAATGAGTGTGTGGTTGTGTTGTGTGTGCTGTGTGTGTATTTTGTGTGTGTGTGTATGTGTTGTGTGTGTGTGTGTGTTGTGTGCGCGTGTGTGGTTGTGTTGCATGTATGGTTATATTGTGTGTATGTCTACCCCTCAAAACCACCCCAACCACAAGCACACATGTTATACCTGCCCGGCAGGGCAAAAAGTGCTGGTATTTCATAAATTGAAAGGGTGATATTTCCACTTTAATGACCTTCCTTTAACAGGGATAAAGTAATGATACAGGAAAATGTTCTCCATTCTTTGTTTAATTGTATCTGCATTTACTTGTGATTTATACATCAAAGAAGTTGAGTATAAAATTCTAAGTAAGCCACAGACAATGTGATTCACAGTTTTAGTATCTTTGGCTTATGTCTCCAGGCGGGAGGTTGCTATGCCATGAAAAACTCCGTGCCCCTCCCTCACATGCATACTTATATTTGATGTAAAATGTGAACATCATTAAATCAGGTATAAATAAATAAAAAGAGATGGCCTTGGAAAAATGAAAGGGCATCTACAAAGGCTGAGAGTAACTGCTTTCCGGTGTTGTTTTTGAGATCAGATCCAAGCAAAGTGCAATATATTTTAACGAACATGCATATTTTGTAATCATCCGCAAGTTAAAAGCAAGAATATGGCAATAAAAGTCTTCAAATAATCCCCCACATGCTTTGATTTATTGTCTAGTGAAAATTTTAATGGTGGAAGTTAAAAACATATTTGAATGTTAGTGCTTCATGATTTTTACTGCTGGAATATTTAATACGTTATTTTTCATAATTTCAAATAAAGATCTAACACCACCAGCAGCTTGGAAGTGTCTTTCTTTACTGGATCTTCCAATAATACCTTCCTATAATACCTTTGTAATACCATAGAATAGTTGATGATACTTTATGTCTCAATAAGAATAGAACAATTTAGGTCTCATTGCCATATTAGGCCTATTAAATTTGGTGCAAAACACATTGTTTCCCATAATCTTTACAAAACTGGAGTTCTTACAACTTAACAGGAAAGCAGCCAAGAGAGGGGGAAACAAATCCAAACACATACTATTCATTTTCACAACAGCAGTGTTTCAGAAGCAAATTGTACAGAATTTATTGAATGAATGTTTTTACTTTCATTGTAGACATATAGTATCTACATATTTAACATAAGTGGTTTTTACTGGGTTTTTATACACTTTTGTCATGCCTCAGCCCTTCCTTCCCGACATGTGCTGTCACTCATCCCCACACAGTTTGCTCTGAAACATACTGGCTGTGGATGATGGGAGCTGTAGTTCAATTTTGCAGCCTTTCCCCCAGTGTAAAACTAAGCAAACATGCACCACAAGACAGGGTGACTGTTCAGAAAGTCACAAAGACCTCCAATGCTGCTGTTTTTGCTTCATCATCCTACAAAACAATGGTTATTGGGATTCCACCCCAATACTGCCGTGGCTTAGTAGCTAAGACGCTGAGCTTGACAACTGGAAGGTCACAGATCGAGACCCGCGTACTACATGACGGAGTGAGTGCCCATCTCTGTCCCAGCTCCTGCCAACCTCACAGTTTGAAAGCAAGAAATTGCAAGTAGATATGTAGGTAAATAGGCAATTGCAAGTAGGTGATTGTAAGTAGGTAGTTGCAAGTAGATAAGTCTACCACTCTCTGGAAAATAGAAGGGGAAGAAATGGAAGTAGTGATAGACTTTACTTTCTTGGGATCCAAGATCACTGCAGATGGTGACTGCAGCCATGAAATAAAAATACACTTACTTCTTGGGAGGCAACTATGAGAAACCTAGGCAGCATAATAAAGAGTAGAGACATCACTCTGCCAACAAAAGTCATCATAGTCAAAGCAATGGTATTCCCAGTAATAATGTATGGCTGTGAGAACTGGTTCATAAGGAAGGATGAGTGCAGAAGAATAGACGCCTTTGAACTGGGGTGCTGGAGGAGACTCTTAAGAGTCCCCTGGACTACAAAGAGAACAAATCAGTCAATCCTGAAGGATATCAACCCCGAGTGCTCATTGGAGGGACAAATACTGAAGCTGAAGCTCAAGTACTTTGGCCACCAAATGAGAAGAGAGGACTCACTTAAGAAAGCCTTGATGCTGGGAAAGATCGAAGGCAAAAGGAGAAAGGGATGGTAGAAGATGAGGTGGATGGATGGCATCATTGATGTAATGGGTGTAGACCTGTGTGGGCTGCAGAGAATGTCAGAGGACAGGGGAGTCTGATGTGTGGTGGTCCATTGGGTCGCAAAGGGTCGGACTCAGCTGTGAGACTGAACAACAACAAAAAATAATAATAGGTACCACTTCAGTGGGAAGGTAAACAGCATTCTGTGCACTAAAGTGTCTAGTTATACCTGCTACATGTCCATGGAAACAACTGCAAACATAGACAGTGCTGGCTCTTTGGCTGTAAACAAAGAGGACTGAAACCTAGAGTCAGATATGATTGGCTTTTGAGCAAGAGGAACCTTTACCTTTTCTGTGCATTTTACAGAAACATGCAAAAATTGCTTGCAAAACTATGCAAATTTTCTCTGATTCCAACTTTGCCACCTGAAAATCTCTCATCTCACAGCAGCTTGTGCAGAAGAGTACATGTTTGGAAATATTGTATTCATCCTCCAATAGTAAATCAAATCAGCATTTATATCCCCAATTCATCCCATCTTCCCTCTTCCAGTGTTGAGTCTGCACAGAAGCAGAACACCTGGGTAGGGCCTGTAAGATGCTCATATGCCTTGGAATCTTGTCTGTAGATAAGCTGAACAATGTCTGTGAGATATATTTGCGTGTTTAATGGGACTTGCTGAAGAGAGACTTTAAGCAGCTGCATTTTTTTGGCAGATGTTCATGACCTTTTCCCAATGATTACATGGAATGAGTGTCTTGTCTCTCTCACTGTCTCTCTCCCACCATTTTCTGTTCTTCTGCAAGGACAGATAAGTGAAGAATTATATCTTGGTCCTCCAACTGACTGCAGTCTTTGAAGCATGGAAAACTCCTTCCTTTCTCTGTGTATTGTGGCCAGCAGTATTGCAGAGGGTGAGGCTCAGCGTTGATGTACCAGGATCATTTGAGTAGTACCGTCTGACAACATCAACTGCCATACCATCTTGAACCCTCAAAAATTACTTGCAATGCTCATGGCAGCTGATGGGGGAAAGGGTGGTTTTTCTTAGACATTATATATTAACAGCTACTTCTGTTGCAATGCAAAATATTTTGGAGGATGGCTGGTGGCTTAGTGGTTAAGGTGCTGAACTTGATGTCTGGAAGGTCGGCAGGTCACTAGTTCGAGACCTGAGTACTGCATGATGGAGTAGGTTCTGTATCTGTCCCAGCTCCTGCCAACCTAGCAGTTTGAAAACAACTAGTAGATAAATAGGTAATGCTTCGGTGGGAAAGTAACAGTGTTCTGTGCGCTCCGGTGTCTAATCATTCCTGCCACATGTCCATGGAAACATTTGCAGATGTAGACAGCACTGCCACTTGTCTGTAAACAGAGAGGAGCACTGAACCCTAGAGTCAGATATGACTGGCTTTTGAGCAAGGGTGACCTTTACCTTTAGGTATTTAATATGCAGTCAGGCCTAATATAAGACCTGCTCCTGGTGGGCATGATCATTGCTATAACTGATGTGCAGGTTTGGATTTTGGGTAAAAGAAGGGACAACATATTTTTGAGTTGGTGGTTTTATGGTTTTTGGAGATATGTGTTCTTCTCTTCCCATTTTTCATGTAATCTCAGGTCTTTCCAGCTGAAGTCTAACAAGCTAGTGGTGCCACTGCCTTTTGCAAATATATTTATCTATGACTGTCATGTCATCCCAGTACATTTATATTTTCCAAAAAGAAAAGGGAAAAAGGTACCCAACTGTTTAAAGCACAAAAAAAGTCATAGTTGAAGCAATATCTTGACATTCAGTCTACAGACAAATCTTCCCCATCCTCACTCAAAACATAGGCATCTTGAGACACCTGTCTTATATCCTAAGTAAATACTCCAGCATAATTCCATTAGCCAGTCTGCTTCATATACCTATATCATCAGTGGTATGGAGAAGCTGAACATGGTTTTATAGTGCCCTTACCTTGGATACCTTGGAGTCGTTATTCAATGAGGAGTCCATCCATGAGTAGACATCTCCATGACAACATTCCACACAACCTCCATCTACAATGATCTGTCCCTGGCAGTTTTTCTCCATGTTAATCCAACATTTTCTTTGGAGAAAATCTTCCCGTCTGTTAGGTGGTCTTCCCCTGGGTCTTTTGCGATCTCTCGGATACCAGTTCATTATTTGGGTGCTCCATCTATTGTCACTTGTGCATACAACATTGCTAGCCCACCTTTAATTTGTTTGTCTGGTATTCTGTTACTATGTCTTTTATCAGTGTTCTTTGCCTAATATCCTAATTTTTTTACTTTATTGCAAAGTGAGATTCTGAGCATTGATCTCTCCATTGTTAGGTGTGTTACTTGCAGCTGTTTTTCTTCCGCAGCTGTTAAAGCCTATGTTTCACTGCCGTATGTCCTTGCTTTTAAGACCGTAGAACAAATTTGCCTTTGTTTCTGGTTTAGCTTTTGACTTCATGATGGCTGACATCTCTCTGAATTTACCCCACACAGCTCTCTGTCTTCTAGAAATTTCTTCTTTTAAATCATTGTCCATCCTGACTGCTTGACACATAAAAACATAGTCTTCCACTTCTTCTATTTGTTCTTCCCCAAGTTTTATTCCATCACAAGGCAGCTCTTTTGATTCAATAAACTTGGTTTTAGTTTTGTTGACTTTAGTGTATGAGAAGTATGAGAACCAAGACACAGGAAACAGCCACGGGCTGGTTTAACACAGGTTTATTGCATGGTGGTCAGAGGGAACATGAGGTAATGGCGGATGCATAGCTCTATATATACAGTAGTAAGCATTCGAATGTGGCTCCACGATAGCCTATTGGCTATTGTCCGCGTGACGTCATTGCTGGTCACGCCCTTCTTGTCCAGGTGTAGGTAGTGGCGGGAAACTCTGCGCAGTGGCCTTTGCTGAGTATGGACCAAGAGAGCTTGGACGCTCGCCGCTGCCCACTGGTGGTCATTAGCTCGCGTCCTCATACAGGGTTTATATTGATACAGCTGAAGGCTATATTGTTACTGGTAGGAAACGTTACATTGTTAAGATACATTGTTATCACATGAAGATGGTTACCCTATTAGAACACAACATTGACATTGAGACCTAGTTTATATTTTATTTTATAGTGTCAGCATCTACAAATAGCTGATTTGTACTGAAGCATTATCCTCATTAGTATGTTACTAGCCCAGCCCATTTGATCTAAATTGAAAGGGGGGTTCCACAATGTTGGGGGTCCACAAATAGGATACATATGGTCACATGTTATCTACCCTTGATGTTAAACTCATGTATAAAAGCATGGTTGATTCTGCCGTGTCCGGTTGGCCATTGTAATTTGAAGCTCCATGTATATATGGCTGCAGAATGTTAAGATACAAAAGGCCTTTTTTCAAATAGAAAGCTATCAAATAAATCGGGAAGGATCTGGAAACATACGTTTTATGCAAAGTATGGAAGCCACGTGCCATTCATACAGTGGTGGGCATCAGCAGGTTCACACCAGTTCACCAGAACTGGTAGAAGAAATTCTGGCTGGCCCTGTCCATCCAATTTTTGAAATAAAGTAGTCCTAATTCAGGTGCAACACAGGGCTTTCTCCCTGGCCACACTCAGCATACCACACCCACAGTGTGGTAGTAATTTTTTTGGAGCCCACCACTGCAGTCATCTCTTATCTGATGCATCTCTTAAGAGCAATTAATGAGACACTGTTAAGTTTTTATTACCCTACCTTCTGATGTGGGAAACCTTTGCTCCTGAAACAGTCATACACACTGTTCAATTGACTGAGACATGCCTGTTGCAGTATTATTCAGAATGGTTCAGAGATGAAAGTGTGATGATATATTTAGGTTTTACAGCATGAGAGTTTTGGAGTGGGAGATTGTTATGCACATCGGCCTATAGTTAACAGGGAAAAAACAGTAAGTAAAAATGCTTACAGTCTAGATCAGTGTTTCCCAACCTTTGGATTTTGGACTTCAATTCCCAGATGCCTAAGTCAATTTCCCAAAGCACTGATCAGCCAATGTACTGACTTAAGCTTCTGGAAATTGATGCCAGCCCCTGTGGGATGTGGGCCCCACATTGGGAACCAATGGTATAAATGCTTCCTTTTGCAGTTTGAATTCTGCTGAAAATTCTGCTGAAAATTCAAATGCTTCCATTACAGAAAATGTGACCATCTGTTTTATATGCTTTAATCTATGACCCATCAATCTAGATACCACTGGGAATCACTGGTCTAGATACAGGGACATTGGTGTAACTGCCATGTTTGGATTGATTATTGGGTATATTATGAACTGACACATATTTATTTATTATCTATTATTTTTATTATTTATTTTTCACGCTTATATACCGCCCACTCAGGTACAACCCAACTCAGGGCGGTTTACATAGCGGACAGTAAATACATAAAAGACACATGATAAAAAAGTTAAAAGTTAAAAATCCCCACCCCTAAAAGGTGCGCAAGAACCGAAGGGACCTTGTGGGAAGGCACACTTCTCTATACCAACTACCCAACGGTACCCCCATCCCCACCCGCACCCCAAACTTGGCCCGCCAGCCAGGTCTTTAGTTCCTTCCTAAAGGGCAACAACTCCGTCTGGAGACGCAGTTCCACAGGCAGGAGGTTCCAAAGGGCTGGTGCGGACACGGAGAAGGCCCTCCTCCTTGTGCCAGAGAGGCGAGCCCCCCTGGCTGATGGCACAATTAGAGAGCCCCTCCGGTCCGCTCTGGTTGGAGGGACAGACGTCCTTAGGGCGATGCGGTCTCTAAGATACCCTGGCCCACTACCATGTAGGGCTTTAAAGGTCAAAACCAGCACCTTGAATTGCACCCGGAGACAAACTGGTAACCAGTGCAGCCCCCGAAGCAGTGGTGAGGCATGGGCATAACGTCCACACCCCATCACCAACCGGGCCATGGCATTCTGGACCAGCTGCAGCCTCCGAATGGTCATCAAGGGCAGCCCCATGTAGAGCGCATTACAGTAGTCTAGTCTGGAGGTCACCAGAGCGTGAGTGACCATGAGCAAAGAGTCCCGGTCCAGGAGTGGGCGCAACTGGCGAATCACCCGAAGTTGGGCGAAGGCCCTCCTGGCCACAGCTGCCACCTGTTCTTCTAGCAGCAGCCGCGAATCCAGGAGGACCCCCAAGTTGCGCACCGGGTTGGTCTGGGGCAAAACAGCCCCATCCAACACCAAAGATGGTAGCTCCTGGGATAACGCAGGACCCCCTATCCATAGCCACTCAGTCTTGCTAGGATTCAGCTGTAGCCCATTTGCCCCCATCCAGACCCCAACAGCCTCCAGACAGCTGGAAAGGACTTTGACTGCATCACTGGGGTCCCTACGGGCCGAGATGTACAACTGTGTGTCATCTGCATACTGGTGGTACCGCACCCCGTGGGAACGGATGATCTCACCCAGCGGCTTCATGTAGATGTTAAATAGGAGAGGAGAGAGTACCGAGCCCTGAGGCACCCCATATTTTAGGGGCCTAGGACTCGACCTCTCACTCTCCAACCACACCGACTGGGTCCGGCCCCTCAGAAATGAGGAAAACCAGGACCACACCGTACCCTGGATCCCCAATCCTCGGAGCCGTTCCAGAAGGATACCGTGGTCAACGGTATCGAAGGCCGCTGAGAGGTCAAGAAGAGCAAGGACGGACGGATGACCGCCATCCCGCTCTCGCCAGAGATCATCCATCAGCGCGACCAATGCAGTCTCAGTACCATATCCAGGTCTGAATCCTGACTGGAATGGGTCCAGATATTCCGCTTCATCCAGTACCCCCTGCAGCTGACGTGCCACTGCCTTCTCTACAACCTTCCCCAAAAAAGGAAGGTTGGATACAGGTCTGTAGTTGGTTAGGATTGCTGGATCGAGGGATATTCTGAGAATACATGCGTATAAGGGATCTTTGGACCTTGGCAGTAGTGTGTTTTAGCAGAATGGTCATGGCGACTTATATTTTACACATTTTTGTGTAAAATGTACAGAACAATTGCATTGGAAATAGACAAATTTTCCAGGCTTGCACAAGCAGGCATCTGCTGCGTTCTTGAACACGTGGTTCTTGACCAGGCATTCTCAACCTACGGTCCGCATGCCAGACCTGCCCCCAAAGCCATTTCATCTGGCCCCCGATACCCTCATTCCTGCTGCTGCTGCCGCCACCCGGAAGTGCAGAAAACATGCCAAAAATGGCATAAACATGTGTTTTTGGTGAGTTCTCGTGTGGAAACACATAACCGGCCCACACAACCATTCTGAGGGGAGTGATCTGGCCCCCACCCTGAAAAGATTGAGAAAGCTTGTTCTTGACATTTGCTTGTGCGAGGTTAGGAGCTGGGTGGTTGAGTGGGAACAATCACATGCTGATTATTCTCCTTGCTCCTTTTCCCCAAGGACAATACACCTGCAGATCAACTTGGGAAGGAGTGACTGCCAGAAGCTCTCAACTGGACACCCAACTGACCAGGGGCGGGCATTGAGAGTCCCTTTTTGAGCCGCCCACCAGCCTCACCCCAGGTGTTCTCTCCCCTGGCCCAACTGACCAGGGGGCGGGCGTTGAAGGCGCTGATGGCGGTGGTGAGGAGAGTCCCTTTTTAAACCACCCACCAGCCTCACCCCAGGTGTTCTCTCCCCTGGCCTGACTGACCAGGGGGCGGGTGTTGAAGGCGCTAGCGGTGGTGGTGAGGAGAGTCCCTTTTTAAACCACCCACCAGCCTTGCCCAAGGTGTTCTCTCCCCTGGCCTGACTGATCAGGGGGCAGGCATTTAAGGTGCTGGTGGCAGCGGTGAGGAGAGTCCCTTTTTAAACTGCCCGCCAGCCTTGCCCCAGCTGTTCTCTCCCCTGGCCCGACTGAACATGGGGTGGGCGTTAAAGGCGCTGGCAGTGGTGGTGAGGAGAGTCCCTTTTTAAACTGCCTGCCAGCCTCGCCCCAGGTTTTTTCTCCCCTGGCCTAACTGATGTTTAAAAAAACACGTTTGTCCTGAATTGCTAAAGCACTCCAGAGAAATCTATTGCAGAGGAGGAACTTCAGCCCATGATGGTGGAAGAAGACACTCTCTTTCTTGGTTCACAAGCTACCATTGGGAGAGGGGTGTGGAATCTAATCTTTATTTTGGGTTCTTCTTCTTCTTCAGGTGCCGTATCCATTCCAGATATTGGCTATCATCATGGAGATAGTCTTCCTGTTCTTAACTCCTTGGAACAGTCCTTGGAACAGTTCTTCTGAGGACAAGCCACACCAATCTCTCAGGTTCTTCAGCCATGAAGTCCGTCTACGTCTAGGGCCTCTATTTCCAGTGCTCTTTCCTTGAAGAGCAAGTTGGAGTATTCTATATTTTATTTTGGGTTGACTACTGTAATGCTCTTTATGTGGGGCTTCCCCTGTTCCTGCTATGGAGATTTAAATGAGTCCAGAATGCATCAGCCAGGCTGATTACAGGAGTGAGAAAATTTGAGCCTATCTCACCAGCTTTGGCAGGCCTCCACTGGATACCCGTTCTTTTCCATGTCAGGTACAAGGTGTTAGTGCTAACTTTTAAGGCCCTAAACGTTTTGGGACCTCCTTACCTTGCGAAACATCTTCCCCTCAGGACAGTAGCCTGCATCATTTGCTTTTCTCAGTCGGCACAGCTTCAGGTGCCAACCCCGAGACTGGCTAGAAAGGCTGTGATGAGGAGAAGGGCCTTCTTGGTGGTGGCACGACCAATACCGTGGAATACCACTCCAGCTGAGCTGCACCAGGCTCCATCCCTGCAGTCATTTAAAGAACAACTAAAAACACTGCTCTTTGAGGAGGCCTTTGGGAACATTCTGCCTATTTCTGGCTGTTAGAAATGCTGCTCGGCTCCTTTTCATTCCAAATAGGTTGCGTTTTCAGGGTCTTGGATAGCGGTACTTTCTGGCTATTGTAATGTTTGGTGATGATTTTATTGTGAGTTTTATTGTGCATAATTTTAAAATAATTCTTGATTGTTGTATTATTGGTTTTATAATGTTAGCCACCCTGAGTAGGGATGATTTTTTTTCTCTAGGTGGCGGGATATAAGTGTAAATAATAAATAAATATATTAATAAATTTGGGTTGCAGTGACAAAAGAAAAAGGCAAGATGCCTAAAACTCTCTTTCTCATTCAAGGCTAAATAACATACAGTATTGTGCACCCTACTCAAGTTCCTCTTCTACCCAGGATGCTGACCCTTACAAAAAATCCCAGCAGAACATTTGCCTTTACAAATTCCTCTGAAAATGAAAGACACAGGGCTAAAGAAGTGGACAGAAAGGACTGAAAGAAACTGGGGGGTTGGCTATGATCCTTAAATGGATCACTAGAGGGAAAAGTTGCACATAAATGGTTGGAATGCTGTCTACAATTCTGGTTTAAAAGATACCATTAATCTTTCCCTACACTTATACATTTTATATGGAAAGTACCTCTAGAAAATAGGGCAGGGCTTCCAAAATAATTGAGTCTTGTCAAATCTTCATTGAAGAGAAGCAGGGTAGTGTAAACCAGTGCCAGTTGTTGCTAAAAAGAGGTTTAGTGGGTGTGGTGGGAAGACCTTTCTGAAGGTCTCTAGCACTTGAGGTCCCAGAATGCCTGAAGTGAAACTGTTAGGAACAGAGCAGTAGCTAAGGTGGCATGAAGTAGAGCAGCGAGCAGTTTCCCACACTATGTTCCGCAGAACATTGGTGGATTTCAATTCCCAGAAACCTAAGTCAGTACTTTGGCTGATCACTACCTTGGGGAATTGTTGAGTCCGAGAATAATATGCAACGCAACAGCAAGTTCGGGGTTTAACCAACAGTGATTTATTACATCTCAGTTCGGACTGGGGAATAAGGGGGTGAAGTGGCTACTTATATACAGGCAGAACAGCAGTTACAGAGATACATTTGCCCGGGCTACCAAAAACGTAGGAACCTGTGTTAGAGCCAATCAGATTACGATGACAGTAATACAAATCAAGTACCTTAGAGAAAGGGTGCGCTTTTGCTGCATCTTAAGAATTAAAGCAATATAACATTTGGACACAACAGGAATTGACTTAGGCTTCTGGGAATTGAAGTTCAAAAACCAAAGATTGAGAAACACTGTGGTAGAAGATGCAATCAGACAGTCCTTTATGCCACACTTTGGACCACTTGGGAATGGGCTGGTTTTATGCATTTTCCAGCTACCAAACAATCTCTAATTATGGCTTTGGTTCTTCTTCTGTGTCTAAGCCAGATGTGAAACTGCCAGAACCAAGGCACCTTTTAGTGTAGTGTGTTCATTCTGCAGTTCTTTTCTCATGGCCTAGTGTGAGAAAGATTAGCCAGCAACACAAGGTTGACATTACTAGGGTACACCGGATTGTTCAAAAATAACACAATCTTCGAGAAGGCTCTTTGCAGGCGCACCCCCCAATAAAGGACTCAGACACTGGTGAAAGTGGATAACGGCATTGGGCCACATTTATTGATTCATGCCCTAGTCCGAATTATAAATTTATATTGGTATTTGACCAATTATAATTCTTAAGGCGAGCAGGCCGAAGTAACACTGGTAAGGTGCCACCCAAAATTGCCAACGGCAATTGTTACAATGTATCTATTTGTATCAATTTGTTTGTTGACAACAAACAAATTGTTGTCCGTAGTCAATATCTAACTAATGACCCCACCCTCTGACGCGTATCCGTAAAATCACGGGGTGATGCATGCTGTCTAGCTGTAGCCATCACCCCGTCGCCTGGTTCGTCGTTGACCGGACAACGTTTAACCAACTTATGCCTGTCTAGTGTTGTCCAGTCAATTGCGAACCTGCCGGATACCTGTGGGTCATAAATGTTTACCTTACCAGTGCTACCCGCCACACGGGGAGGCTTCCCAAAAGGCTCACCGCCCCCCAAGACCGTCAGCTCGGCCTGTCTAGTGTTGTCCAGTCAATTGCGAACCTGCCGGATACCTGTGGGTCATAAATGTTTACCTTACCAGTGCTACCCGCCACACGGAGAGGCTTCAATGAAGGCTCGATGCCCCCCCCCCCAGACCGTCAGCTCGGTCAACAGGCCTGCTCGCCAATCACCTAACAGGAGGTCCATACCTCCTCGCGACAGATGGACCCCATCCCCTGCATAAAGTTCATAATTTTGCAGACTAATGGCGGGGTGACGACTGACCCGCCCCCAACCCCTGTCGACAAGGAACCGGGCAACAGCCCTGTTTACCATGCGTCTAGCACGGTCAAGGGCCTGGAGGTCGAACCCTCCCCTATAAGTGTGCCGCGGCACCATGTCAGACCAAACGAGGGTTGTGGCGGGCCACACGTAATGTAGGTAGGCAAGGTCGCCGCAAATTGCATGCTTCAGCGATAGGCCGGTGACCCGACCTAAATCATTGCCCCCAAGGTGTATGATCAGAATGTCAGGCGGGTCAGCATTCCGGCCCGAGAAAAGGAATGGCAACAGCTCCCGCCATAACATCCCGGGCTTACCATACCATGTGAGACTTGCGTATGCACCCAGTCCCAGTCAGGATCCCCACTCTGTCACCGCAGCGTAACGCGCTGCCCTGTGCACGTAGCTATGGCCCACCAGCCATACTGTCACCGGTGTAATACGACACCCAGGGTCTGTCAAGGAAAAACGAGGGAAGAGAAAAGGTGCGGAGACTCGACTGGTACTCACGGTGAAAGAGGGCGGACATAAAATTGAAAACATTGCGATCTGTAGGAATGCATCTGGTTTCTGTCTTGCCTGTCTCTGACACTTTTTGTAAACAAAAGCCTCTTTGCTCACTGAGAGACAGCGCTCCTTATCTCTCTTTCTTTGGGTTCTGACACTTCTGATTGGCTGTAAGGACTCAGCTTTGTCTCTGCAAAAAAGTTTCGTTTCTGCTATACAATGCTGGCTAGTTTCGTTTCTCTGCCTCTCTGCCTGAATAAAGAAACAGGCTTCAGTATCGTTTGACCAGCCAAAGAGAGCAGGCGTGTTTTTGTGTGTCTCTGTTTTCTCCCTACTCAAAGCCTAATGAAGCAGGACTTCATGGGACTGATTGCTATCTTAAAGATCTGAGGATATAAACTGCTGCTAATGAGGCTGACTGAATAAAGAAGATATCTTTACATGAAGCAGAATTCCAACAGCGATCCCCACCTCCCCATGCGGTGTATTTCAGCCCCGGAGTACCCAAAAGCAGCCGCAGTGGAAGCCGCCCCTATCCTAAATGAATGGGTGCCGTAACGGGCCCCTGGGAGGCCAACACTGGCCAGCGCTTTGCCGGTCACCTTCCAAAATTGAAATTTAGTAAGGGGAGACCCATCTTGGTGACAGAAAAACGGGCCATGGTGCGTGCCACGCAGTGCAAGGAACTCCTGTAGGGCACCAACCGGACAGATGTCTGCCAAAGAACACCGTAGCAGTCTTACTCCACTGCCTACGCCATGCTGATCCGTCTTAGAGGAGCGTATCCTCAACTGAGCCCAATCATTGGCAACATAGACATCTTCGAGTTCCAGTGCCCTACGACTTGCATCCGCCTTAGACAGCATCACAAGCTCGCTGATGCGGAGCGCTCCAAAAAAGGCCACCGTTGTAGCCGCATGAAACAGGGCTGCCTCATACCTATCAAAACATAGGTCATGCCAGCACCGCGCCAGTTGGGTAAGAACCCCTGGGGAAATTGGGTGGCGGTCGTCCGGGCTACGCCCATGCTCCCGCACCCACCCCTCCAAAATGTGTCTCACACGGAAGTCAGCGGTACTGTCCGCATGACCGCCTACTTTGGCCACAAAAGCCAGCGCCGACAGCCTGGATGCTATGGTGCGAGGTGCGAGGCCCTGGGCATGGAGGTAAACCATGAATCGAAAGATATGGGCCACTGGGATCGGCCAGGTGTCTGGCAGCCGGAATTGGGCACAGAATGCTCTGAAAGAAATGAATGCGTGGTGATACGCCTTACGCGTGCGTGGCGCTAGCGACATGCCGATCGCCCGGTTCACCTCTCCTTGCCAAGGGTCCATATCTCGTCCGGGAGTGGCGAGGGAAATTCCTCCGCATCCGGGGCCAAGGCGCGGAACCGGGAGATCTGCAGGCGGGACAAAGCGTCAGCTATATCATTATTGACACCCGGGACATGCCTGGCCCTGAACAGCACATTGAGGCGCAGGCTGGGCAATACAAACTGGCGCACCAGGTCCATGACCCTGGGTGATTTAGAAGTCTGTGAGTTGACAATGTGGACAACGGCCGCATTGTCACACCAGAAATGAACAACCGAATTGGCCCACTCCTCACCCCATAGCATCAAAGCCCCCAATATGGGGAAAAATTCCAGATACGTAAGATCACGCAGGCGACCCGTGCCCGACCAGGCTGGTGGCCACCCACCATAGGCCCACTTCCCATTTAAGTACATCCATAACCCAGGGATCCAGAGGCATCGGACTGTATCTGGAAACGAGGAGAAGCCAGAAGGTCAGACCTCCAAAATGACACCCCATTGAACTCCCTCAGGAACTGGAGCCAGATAAGGATATCTGCCCTGATACCCCGGGTTAGTCTCACCCTGTGGTGGGGCCTGGATAAGCCTGTCATGGCGTTGCACAAGCGCCGAGCAAATGCCCTGCCCGGTGCGACCACCCTGCAAGCGAAATTGAGGTGACCATGTAGCACCTGCAGTTCCCGTAATGACGCCTTGCGTTTAGCAAGCAAGTCCGAGATGAGGTCCACTATCCTGGACACCTTATCCCCCGGTAACCTAGAAGCCTGCGCTACCGTGTCAATCTCCACCCCCAGGAAGACTAGCTGGGTAGATGGGCCCTCGGTCTTTTCGGGTGCTAAAGGGACACCAAGTTCCTCCATTAGCGTCTGAAATGTGTTGAGGAGACGTGTGCACGTGTCCCAGCCCCGTTCACCCCCGAATAAAAAATCATCCAGGTAATGGGCTACAGACCGGGACCCTGACCTGCGGACAAAAGCCCACTGTAGAAAGGTGCTGAAACACTCAAAGGCCGAGCATGATATGGAACAGCCAAAAGGCATGGCCTTATCGAAATAATATTCACCCCGGAACTTGAAACCTAGCAACTCAAAGTCACCCGGGTGAACCGGCAGGAGACGAAAGGCAGACTTAATGTCGCACTTAGCTAACAGCGCACCCGGGCCACATGAGCGCACCATGCGCAGCGCTTGGTCGAAAGATGTATACCTGACCGAGCAAAGGTCATCAGGGATAGCATCATTGACCGATCGGCCGGCTGGGTAGGACAAGTGATGAATCAGGCGGAACTCGCCCGGTGACTTCTTGGGCACTAAGCCCAAGGGTGACACTTTAAGGTTGGGAAACGGGGGTGTAGGGAAAGGGCCGGCGACCCTGCCTGCATCAACCTCCTTAGTAATGCTGGCCGCAGCCACCTCCTCCCTTCCCCTAAGGGACAAAAGGTTGGGGGCGTCTTGGGGGGACCTATCACCCTCGAAAGGAATACGAAACCCGAGTCGAAAACCCTGAAGCAGGTAAACCGCGTCTGCCTCCCTCGGGTACAATGCGAGCCAACGCTCCAACATGTCCACATTAATTGGGGAGGGGGCCTTTCGGTGGACCAGCTCCCTCTGCGGCAGTCTTGCCAGCCCCTTGTCCACCCCTACCTCTGCCCCGCATCCCTCCTGGCCTGGGGCAGGCGGAGGCTGCATGGGGGCCAGCACAAGAGGGACACTCATGCCTGTACCGGCAATTCTTCCTATTGCAGGAACCATTGGACGAGAAAGTCCAGCACAACAGGCGGGCTGGAACCCCCTGCCCCGCCATCTGGCGGGGTGTCTGTGCTGGGGCCGCTCGCTGGACCGCATGTCCACAATGGCATCTTTCCCCAGGCGCAGGGCGCGTGGGAGTCATGTACAGAAGCCACAGCTTCTGGCAGGGTTCGTCCCACCTCATCTCAGGGTGCAGGGGAATCCGCATACGGAATTCCTCGTCGTAAGCCAACCACGACGGGCCCGGGAAGTCGACCATCGCCCGGTAGATGTTGTCCAAATACTGGACCATTGGGATTGCCCGATCCGGCCTGGCCCTGAGGTAAACCGCCATGTATATGAGGTACGCCGGCAACCAGTTGGCCCATGTGCGTGGCGGCTTACAACGACGTGCCTGTTCCTTATCCTTCTCATCCTGCCCCTCCCTCTCCTCCTTGGTGGGCTCTCTGTTAAGAAGGGAGAAGATGTCCACATACTCCCCACGCCAGATCTTCTCTTTGGTGGCCTGGGCCAGATGGTCTCCAAGGGGCAAGGAATACCCCGCTGTCGGCAATGCCAACACCGGCACGGTGGGAACTGCGGGCACTTGAAAAGGAGCCTGGACCAACCCGGTCACCTCTAACACGTTCCCGACTGAGTAGGAGGCACCACCCCAAACAGGGCCCTGGGTGGGAGGTGAAGTCGCCGGGTGGGACGTCGGCGACTGAACCGTCGCGCCACCCGTGCGAGGCCACGGCCACTGAAATGCTCCCCCCAACGTAGCTAGATGTGTGGGTGCACTAGATTGAACTGCATACTCACATGCTGCACCCCCATGGGCCGCCCCCACTGGGGGTTCCGGCCCACTGGGGGTGTCAGAGCTCACGACCGCAGTTGAGCTCGTCGATGGGGCCTGCTCAGCACCAGCCTGTTGATTGGGGAGCTGCGAGGCAGTGGCCGATGCCGGCCCACGCGCCTCGGGCAGCTCGACCCGTCCCGCCGCCTGCCGCTGCCCGGCAGACGAAGCATCAACCTGCACCCCAAAAGGCACCCCCGGGTAATTAACCCTCATGAGGGACGCCTCGAGGGCCGCAACACGGGCCAGAAGGGCCTCAACAGTGACGTAGCCCCCTAAGCCAAGGGGGGGCAAAGGGCTGGCCGGCCCACCGGTTGCAGGCGCTGGTCCAGGTCCCTGGACCCCGGGGCCCGAATACGGCCACGAGCCCAGGCCCGGCCCCTGCGGGGCCGGGGGCATGCCCTGCCAGGGGAGGGAACCCAACCACCCCCCATGGCTGAAACCCCCCGCAGGAACCTGCGAACCATGGGAAGAAGGCCCCGAAGAATGGGCCATGCCAGGGGCAGTGGCCATTGCTTGCGGGCCGGGGGCCGCGGCCCCTGCCGGCCCGGTATGCGGACGCCCCGCCTCAGGCCAAGGGGCTACCTACCCCATCCCACCGGTCCCGGTGGGCTCAGGCAAGGGAGGCTGCTGGGGAGGCACAGTCGCGGTCCTCCGACCCGGCTGGCGCCTCCGCGCAGAGCGAACCGCGTTCACAGCCGCCTTCTTCTTAGAGGGCATTGCAGCTATCTGGTGGGAAGCCGGATAAAGAGAAAGAAAATTCGCAACCGAAGAGGCTTCCCGGCGAAAGGCAAGAGCGACGGAGGTAAGAAAGAAAAACTTCTCCGCTCCGTCGCGTCGCAAAATGGCAGCTGGGCTGCCTCGTGGCCACCCCTTTTATAAGGGTGCTGGCCACGCCCCCTAACTACCCGGATGCCTTCGTCCAGTGGGGGGTGCCCGCAAAGAGCGCGGCGGCCATTTTGGCGCCGCGCTTGCATTATTGGAGTGTAAACACAGTCTTCCCTGTCTGATTTGAGAGATGCATACAATAAAGGTGATCATCTAGTTGCATGGAGTGATATGTTATACAATCAGAAAATGCACATTTCTTTGAATATTTGTGTTTACATTCAGTAACATTCTTTATGTGAAGCTGCTCTTGGGAATTTTGTCTGGGCACCCAATTTCATGTCATTTTGCAGCAAACATCTTTAAGCAGGCCTTTAAAATGCTACCATTTTAATCTGTTAGTTGGATGTTGCATTTTATCTTGATGAGATTTTGTTAGGCATGGGACATTTATTTCTGCTTGTGATAATAATATAATCATTTTTCATATTTTAACTGCTTTTTATCCAGATTTTATGATTTTAAACTCTTTTTAACCTGTCTTTTTTATATGTTGCCCAGAGAACTTGTTAGATGTGCAAATACAATAACTAGACATGGCATTAAGTTAAGATGTAAAAGTATTTTCAGCAATTAGGAGTACTGTATCTGACTTTAAAAGCATAGGGAGGAGGAAGAGGAGAGTTAACACTTCCTCTGAATGTCTGTCAGTGATTAATATACTCCAGGGGTGCCCAAACTACATCCCAGGGGCCGTATATGCCCCCCCCCCCATGCAAATTCATCCAGCCCACAAAACCCTCGTCACACCTGGAAGCGGAAGTAAAATGTGCCTGTATGGGTGTGTTTTACTTCCGCTTCCAGGAGCGACAAGGGCTTCGCAGGCTGGATTAATTGGTGTCAGGTGCCAGATCTGGCCCCCAGGCATAGTGACCCCTGAACCACATGACCGCACGGCCCAAAACATTTGGGCACCCCTGCTTTACTCCATCATTTATCACTCCAGAGCTGGTTACCCTTGATTTGTCATGTCTCTTTGTTTCTGTGGAACTTGTCTCTGAAATAATATGATAGCAAACCCTATGGAAGCCTGGGAAGATTCAGAAACAGCTATGCGCAGTGTGAGAATTTGGGGGTGGGGGGAAGATATACAGATGGCTCCAAAATAATCTGATTCACCAAGGTCACAATCTCTTATTTGTTACATCAGAGTAATCCCACTGGTGGCAGTGGCATTACTCCAATGTAGGCGCTTGAGGATCCCTGACTTTAAAGAAAGACTTGACATTTCTGTTCTATGTGTAGACAATATGTTCTCTATTAGTTGTGGCAGTCGGTACTCATCAAACAAGAAACAGATACAGTACTGGATTCTTTGCTCTGTGGTTTATGATTAATCTGGGTTTAAATATCTCACTAGGCCTCTAAGCCTTTCATTCTTGTTAAATAATATATTCAGATTTCTCAGCAAATATAACATTTTGTTTTCTTTGGGTTATATACTTGTTTATTTGTCTGTTTGTTTCTTTCTTTGTTAAAAGTTCCGCCGCCGCCACAAATTAGCATTGATTTTTACAGGAAAATAATTAAGCTAATGCTAACAGCTACTGGTATCTTAGCTACAGATAGGCTTTTTGTAGAAAGCTATCCATGGTGACCTCTAAGAGGTTGAAAAACAAGTCAAATGTATTAGCTCGTGGCTCCTTTTATGAGCAAAAAAACCCTATGGATTAATGTTGACAGGCTGCATCTTTATTTTATTTATTTATTTGGATTTGTATCCTGCTCTCTTGCCCTAGGGCAACTCAGGGCGGCGCACTTACACATAAATATTATAAAATCCCCTTTAAAATTCAATAAAAACTATTTAACACCATCCCGGATTTAAAAGGCCCTCCCTTCCCACCCAACAATAAAAGGGACATATAGTTCTAACAGGGACATCTTCTGCGACATCCCAAACCAATTTTATGTCTGTGCCAAATAACAGTAGAGGCTTATGAGGTGCAAGAACTGTTCAGTCCAGGCAAGACTGTTCACGGGGATTCCTGGTTACAAGTTGTAGAAGTCAGTTTCATGACTACAGCCTACAGAAACCCTCAATCAACCTAGTTTGGTTAATAAGGAACCATACTGCCAAACCCACCCCTTGTTTTTCTCTTTGCCTGAAATCTTCTTGCACTTAGCATAGTAGCCATGCCTAGAAAAGTATGCGGGAAGTTAAACTCCTTATCACATCACATGTCTGATTGTACAACTAGTTGTGCAACATTTATGAAGAACAGTTGGCTGGAGAGGCCTTCCTCTTTAGCACAAATATTACCGCCTCTTGCACAACTTTTGAGTTATGCAGGCGTACCTATGCAACAGGATTTCAACCTTTGTCTCACTTACTCTCTTTTGAGCTGCACAAGCATAGCTATGCAATAGGATTTCCCCCTCACTCACTTACTTGTACATACACAGTTTTTTCCCCCTGTTGTTGCTCTTGCAAGTACCTAAGGTCAGCACAGCTTTCTTTTCACAAACACTGCTTTAAAAAACCTTGACTCTAGCCTTCTCTTTTCTCATCTTTATCCTGTCTGACCTTTTGTTTAACTTTCCTGTCCCCCTCAACTACTTTTCTACTGAGCTAAACCACTTGCTAAACTAGAACCAGCCCAATCTCAAGATGCAAATCCCTTTGAGCCATATAACCTTGACTCTTTGCTAGAGGACCAATTCTGCCTGTCCTACTAAACCCTAATTATCTTGTGAAATGCCCAGAGAGTGCACTATATAAGTGTAATTGTTATTGCTAACCAGAGCCATAGGGGTACACAGAATGAAAGCGCGGTGCCAAAATGGCCGCCGCGCTCTTTGCGCCCCCCCCCCACCGGACGAAGGCATCCAGGTAGTTAGGGGGCATGGCCAGCACCCTTATAAAAGGGGTGGCCACGAGGCAGCCGAGCTGCCATTTTGCGAAGCGACGGAGCGGAGAAGTTTTTCCCTCTTACCTCCGTCGCTCTTGCCTTTCGCCGGGAAGCACCTTTGGACGCAGTTTTTCTTCATCTTTATCCGGCTTCCCAGCAGATAGCAGCTATGCCCTCTAAGAAGAAGGAAACTGCGAATGCGGTTCGCTCGGCGCGGAGGCGCCAGCCGGGTCGGAAGACCGCGACTGCGCCTTCCCAGCAGCCTCCCTTGCCGGAGCCCACCGGGACCGGTGGGATGGGGTTGATAGACCCCTGGCCTGAGGCGGGGCATCCGCATACCGGCCCGGCAGGGGCCGCGGCTCGCGGCCCGCGGCCCGCAAGCAATGGCCACTGCCCCTGGCATGGTCCATTCTTCGGGGCCTTCTCCTCTTGGTACGCAGCTTCCTACGGGGGGTTTCAGCCATGGGGGGTGCTTGGGTCCCCTCCCCTGGCATGGCATGCCCCCGGCCCCGTAGGGGCCGGGCCTGGGCTCGTGGCCGTATTCGGGCCTCAGGGTCCAGGGACCTGGACCGGCGCCTGCAACCTGTGGGCCGGCCGGCCCTTTGCCCCCCCTTGGCACTGGGGGCTATGTCAACGTTGAGGCCCTTCTGGCCCGCGTTGCGGCCCTCGAGGCATCGCTCGCGAGGGTCAACCACCCAGGGGCGCCTTTTGGAGCGCAGGTTGATGCTTCATCTGCCGGGCAGCGGCAGGCGGCGGGATGGGTCGAGCTGCCTGAGGTGCGTGGGCCGGCGTCGGCCACTGCCTCGCAGCTCAACACTCAACAGGCTGGTGCTGAGCAGGCCCATCGACGAGCTCAGTCGCGATCGTGAGCTCCGACGCCCCCAGTGGGCCGGAACCCCTGGTGGGGGCGGCCCTCGGGGGTGCAGCATGTGAGTATGCGGTTCAATCTAGTGCACCCACACACCTAACTACATTGGGGGGAGCATTTCAGTGGCCGTGACCTCGCACGGGTGGCGCGACGGTTCAGTCGCCACCGTCCCACCCGGCGACTTCACCTCCAACCCAGGGCCCTGTTTGGGGTGGTGCCTCCTACTCAGTCGGGAACGTGTTAGGGGTGACGGGGTTGGTCCAGGCTCCTTTTACAATGCCCACAGTTCCCACCGTGCCGGTGTCGGCATCGCCGACAGCGGGGTATTCCTTGCCCCTTGGGGATCATCTGGCCCAGTCTACCAAAGAGAAGATCTGGCGTGGGGAGTATGTGGACATTTTCTCCCTTCTTAACAGAGAGCCCACCAAGGAGGAGAGGGAGGGGCAGGATGAGAAGGATAAGGAACAGGCACGTCGTCGTAAGCCGCCACGCACGTGGGCCAACTGGTTGCCAGCGTACCTCATATACATGGCGGTTTACCTCAGGGCCAGGCTGGATCTGGCACTCCCTATGGTCCAGTATTTGGACAACATCTACCGGGCGATGGTTGACTTCCCGGGTCCGTCGTGGTTGGCTTACGATGAAGAATTCCGTATGCGAATTCCCCTGCTCCCAGAGATGAGGTGGGACGACCCTGCCAGAAGCTGTGGCTTCTGTACAAGACCCCCATGCGCCCTGCGCCTGGGGAAAGATACCATTGTGGACATGCAGTCCAGCGAGCGGCCCCAGCACAGACACCCCGCCAGGTGGCGGGGCAGGGGGTTCCAGCCCGCCTGCTGTGCTGGACCTTCTCGTCCAATGGTTCCTGCAATAGGAAGAATTCCCGGTACAGGCATGAGTGTCCCTCTTGTGCTGGCCCCCATGCTGCCTCCGCCTGCCCCAGGCCGGGAGGGATGCGGGGCAGAAGTAGGGGTGGACAAGGGGCTGGCAAGACTGCCGCAGAGGGAGCTGGTCCACCGAAAGGCCCCCTCCCCAATTAATGTGGACATGTTGGAGCGTTGGCTCGCATTGTACCCGAGGAAGGCAGACGCGGCTTACCTGCTTCAGGGTTTTCGACTGGGGTTTAGTATTCCTTTCACGGGGGGATAGGTCCCCCCAAGACGCCCCCAACCTTTTGTCCCTTAGGGGAAGGGAGGAGGTGGCTGCTGTCAGCATTAATAAGGAGGTTGATGCGGGCAGGGTCGCTGGCCCTTTCCCTGCACACCCGTTTCCCAACCTTAAAGTGTCCCCCTTGGGCTTAGTGCCCAAGAAGTCACCGGGCGAGTTCCGCCTGATTCATCACTTGTCCTACCCAGCCGGCCGATCGGTCAATGATGCTATCCCTGATGACCTTTGCTCGGTCAGGTATGCATCCTTTGACCGAGCGCTGCGCATGGTGCGCTCATGTGGCCCGGGTGCGCTGTTAGCTAAGTGCGACATTAAGTCTGCCTTTCGTCTCCTGCCGGTCCACCCGGGTGACTTTGAGTTGCTAGGTTTCAAGTTCCGGGGTGAATATTATTTCGATAAGGCGATGCCTTTTGGCTGTTCCATATCATGCTCGGCCTTTGAGTGTTTCAGCACCTTTCTACAGTGGGCTTTTGTCCGCAGGTCAGGGTCTCGGTCTGTAGCCCATTACCTGGATGATTTTTTATTCGGGGGTGAACGGGGCTGGGACACGTGCACACGTCTCCTCAACACATTTCAGACGCTAATGGAGGAACTTGGTGTCCCTTTAGCGCCCGAAAAGACCGAGGGCCCATCTACCCAGCTAGTCTTCCTGGGGGTGGAGATTGACACGGTAGCGCAGGCTTCTAGGTTACCGGGGGATAAGGTGTCCAGGATAGTGGACCTCATCTCGGACTTGCTTGCTAAACGCAAGGCGTCATTACAGGAACTGCAGGTGCTACATGGTCACCTCAATTTCGCTTGCAGGGTGGTCGCACTGGGCAGGGCATTTGCTCGGCGCTTGTGCAACGCCATGACAGGCTTATCCAGGCCCCACCACAGGGTGAGACTAACCCGGGGTATCAGGGCAGATATGCTTATCTGGCTCCAGTTCCTGAGGGAGTTCAATGGGGTGTCATTTTGGAGGTCTGACCTTCTGGCTTCCCCTCGTTTCCAGATACAGTCCGATGCCTCTGGATCCCTGGGTTATGGATGTACTTCAATGGGAAGTGGGCCTATGGTGGGTGGCCACCAGCCTGGTCGGGCACGGGTCGCCTGCGTGATCTTACGTATCTGGAATTTTTCCCCATATTGGGGGCTTTGATGCTATGGGGTGAGGAGTGGGCCAATTCAGTTGTTCATTTCTGGTGTGACAATGCGGCCGTTGTCCACATTGTCAACTCACAGACTTCTAAATCACCCAGGGTCATGGACCTGGTGCGCCAGTTTGTATTGCCCAGCCTGCGCCTCAATGTGCTGTTCAGGGCCAGGCATGTCCCGGGTGTTAATAATGATATAGCTGACGCTTTGTCCCGCCTGCAGATCTCCCGGTTCCGCGCCTTGGCCCCGGATGCGGAGGAATTTCCCTCGCCACTCCCGGACGAGATATGGACCCTTGGCAAGGAGAGGTGAACCGGGCGATCGGCATGTCGCTAGCGCCACGCACGCGTAAGGCGTATCACCATGCATTCATTTCTTTCAGAGCATTCTGTGCCCAATTCCGGCTGCCAGACACCTGGCCGATCCCAGTGGCCCATATCTTTCGATTCATGGTTTACCTCCATGCCCAGGGCCTCGCACCTCGCACCATAGCATCCAGGCTGTCGGCGCTGGCTTTTGTGGCCAAAGTAGGCGGTCATGCGGACAGTACCGCTGACTTCCGTGTGAGACACATTTTGGATGGGTGGGTGCGGGAGCATGGGCATAGCCCGGACGACCGCCACCCAATTTCCCCAGGGGTTCTTACCCAACTGGCGCGGGGCTGGCATGACCTATGTTTTGATAGGTATGAGGCAGCCCTGTTTCATGCGGCTACAACGGTGGCCTTTTTTGGAGCGCTCCGCATCAGCGAGCTTGTGATGCTGTCTAAGGCGGATGCAAGTCGTAGGGCACTGGAACTCGAAGATGTCTATGTTGCCAATGATTGGGCTCAGTTGAGGATACGCTCCTCTAAGACGGATCAGCATGGCGTAGGCAGTGGAGTAAGACTTCTACGGTGTTCTTTGGCAGACATCTGTCCGGTTGGTGCCCTACAGGAGTTCCTTGCACTGCGTGGCACGCACCATGGCCCATTTTTCTGTCACCAAGATGGGTCTCCCCTTACTAAATTTCAATTTTGGAAGGTGACCGGCAAAGCGCTGGCCAGTGTTGGCCTCCCAGGGGCCCGTTACGGCACCCATTCATTTAGGATAGGGGCGGCTTCCACTGCGGCTGCTTTTGGGTACTCCGGGGCTGAAATACACCGCATGGGGAGGTGGGGATCGCAATGTTTTCAATTTTATGTCCACCCTCTTTCACCGTGAGTACCAGTCGAGTCTCCGCACCTTTTCTCTTCCCTCGTTTTTCCTTGACAGACCCTGGGTGTCGTATTACACCGGTGACAGTATGGCTGGTGGGCCATAGCTACGTGCACAGGGCAGCGCGTTACGCTGCGGCGACAGAGTGGGGACCCCGACTGGGACTGGGTGCATACGCAAGTCTCACATGGTATGGTAAGCCCGGGATGTTATGGCGGGAGCTGTTGCCATTCCTTTTCTCGGGCCGGAATGCTGACCCGCCTGACATTCTGATCATACACCTTGGGGGCAATGATTTAGGTCGGGTCACCGGCCTATCGCTGAAGCATGCAATTTGCGGCGACCTTGCCTACCTACATTACGTGTGGCCCGCCACAACCCTCGTTTGGTCTGACATGGTGCCGCGGCACACTTATAGGGGAGGGTTCGACCTCCAGGCCCTTGACCGTGCTAGACGCATGGTAAACAGGGCTGTTGCCCGGTTCCTTGTCGACAGGGGTTGGGGGCGGGTCAGTCGTCACCCCGCCATTAGTCTGCAAAATTATGAACTTTATGCAGGGGATGGGGTCCATCTGTCGCGAGGAGGTATGGACCTCCTGTTAGGTGATTGGCGAGCAGGCCTGTTGACCGAGCTGACGGTCTGGGGGGGGCATCGAGCCTTCATTGAAGCCTCTCCGTGTGGCGGGTAGCACTGGTAAGGTAAACATTTATGACCCACAGGTATCCGGCAGGTTCGCAATTGACTGGACAACACTAGACAGGCATAAGTTGGTTAAACGTTGTCCGGTCAACGACGAACCAGGCGACAGGGTGATGGCTACAGCTAGACAGCATGCATCACCCCGTGATTTTGCGGATACGCATCAGAGGGTGGGGTCATTAGTTAGATATTGACTACGGTCAACAATTTGTTTGTTGTCAACAAACAAATTGATACAAATAGATACATTGTAACAATTGCCGTCGGCAATTTTGGGTGGTACCTTACCAGTGTTACTTCGGCCTGCTTGCCTTAAGAATTATGATTGGTCAATTACCAATAGAAATTTATAATTCGGACTAGGGCATGAATCAATAAATGTGGCCCAATGCCGTTATCCACTTTCATCAGTGTCTGAGTCCTTTATTGGGGGGTGCGCCTGCAATAAGTCATCTGTTTGCCATTTCTGTGTTTTTTACTGTCAGATATAATTCAACGTGTGAAGGAGCACAACTTCTAGATACAGGTTCAGCATCTTGCCTAGTTTGTTGCTGAGGAGGCCCTTGTGGCGAGATAGCATATCTCACCTTGTGAAGATGCTTGTAGATGGACTGTTGTTGATGATCCAAGGGTTCAGATATAGAAAAGGGTATTTAGATATAGAAAAAGGTACCCAGGCACTATCTTAAATGAGAACACAGTGTGAATTCTGGGGTATTTCTGACCCAAATTAAATTTTCTGATGTACAGTATTTGTAAAGTACAGTAAAACCCCTACTTACAAAAAAAGTCCGTTCCGTAGTTTTTTGCTTAAATCGGTTTTTACGTAACTCGAAGCAAACCCATCTTTATGTAACTCAAAGCAAACCCTAAGGAAATTGTGTAAACCGGGACATGGTTTTAGCACAAAATCATTATGTAAGTCAAATTTTATGTACGTAACTTGAGACATATGTAAGTCATTGTTTTACTGTATATAAAAATGTCCCATGTCCAAAAGTATGTTTTTGTGTGTAGAATCAATGATTCAATTCAAATATCCAGAAGAAAAAAGTATAAAGCAGAGTGAAAAGAAAGGTTTCTTGCATTATAAGGAGAATTTTCTTCACTTCAGGGAATTCTAATGGCAGCTCAATGGAAGAAATGTGTGTTTCCCTTGAATGGGGCCAGCCTACAGGCACATTTTACCTCTGCTTCCAGGAGCGACGAGGGTGGCTTGGGCCGGATGAATCACTGTAAACCCATTCATGTGGATTCATGGGGGCTTGGGTTTCTGGGAATTGAAGTCCAAGAACATCTGGAGTACCAAGGTTCGCCACCACGGCCATGGTGAATAACAGCAGGGAAAGAGCATTTAAAAGACTCGTGTTGGTGCTTCTTTCCACAACGACAATGGTATTCTCAGGCATTTGTGATCTTTTGTATGCCATCTCTTGAGAGATGACCATGTGCTTTGGAATCAATATTTCTAGGGTTGGAGAGTTGACTTGCATGTCTGTTACAACAAATGACAATAATTTCTATTAATATAAAGGGCATCATTTCATCACAAGAAGAAGTCTTGGCTTCACTTTGCCACAAACAGAAATATGATGTCCTTTGGGTCCAAGAAATTCCCAGAAGAACTCATTGAGCATTGATCCAATGTTCCTGGAATGTGCCTCCTTGCTGAGAGGAACTGATTGAGCATCAACCAAAAGTTTCTGGAATATGTCTCATTGCTGAGAGGCCCTGCAAACAAAACGGAAGTGCCATTTTTGTATGACCAGCTGTTATAGTTCTCTCAATGGACTATATTGAAGATGACAACATAGAAATCTTGCTGGTTGAGCTGACTGTATGTACTATACTGTAACATCAATTTATAAACCATCTAATATACAATTCTGCTTTAAGAAACCACATAATATGGAAAATCAAGGCACACACTTTCTAGTTGAAGATTTCAACAGTCATAGCAACATTTGGGGCTATGAACAAGATGATAAAAATGATGAAGCTGTTATAAAATGGGCAGAATCCCATTCAATATGCCTTATGCATGATTCTAAATTACCCAGTTCATTTAATATTGGCAGGCTATAATCCAGATCCAGATCTAGGGACTGAGGTGGCTTAGTGGTTAAGATGCTGAACTTGATGACTGGAAGGCCAGCAGGTCAGCAGTTCGAGACCTGACTGCTACATGATGGAGTGAGCTATTGTCTCTGTCCCAGCTCCTGCCAACTTGAAATTGCAAGTAGATAAATAGGGTTCTGTGTATAGTCATGCCTGCCACATGTCCACAGAGCTGTCTGTAGACGCAGACAACGCTGGCTCTTTGGCGATAAACATAGATGAGCACCACCCCCTTGAGTTGGATACAACTGGGTTTCGAGCAAAGGCGAACTTTACCTTTACAATTCTGATCTAATCTTTGTTAGCAAGCCTATAGCTCAATAGTGGATTAGCAGCATAAATGATCCAATTCCAAGCAATCAGCACACATCCATCCTATGCGAGAGGTACTCAGCCATCCAATCTCAACCCAACTGGGAAACACTTACGACAGCGCTAGATGCTGCTGTGCTTCAAACTGCCCCTCAACCAGAGAGCTACGATCACTTTGTAACTTTCATTTTGGAATGTTCTCACAACTCCATTCCACAAGGGTGCCAGATCAACTGCAGCCCAGGTGTCATTTCAGAAATACACACTCAATATTTAGATTATATTTCACAGTTAAGGGAAATCCTTTTAGTGAATCTGTGATAAAAGTTGGGAGAAATTCAATCTTGACTCTTGCAGAAACAAAAAGTACTCACTGGATAGACACTGTAGCTGAGCTTGACATATCAAGATACAGTAAAACCCCTACCCGAAAAAAGTCCATTCCGTAGGCTTTTGCTTAAATTGAATTTTTACGTAACTCGAAGCAAACCCATAGGAAAAATGAATTTTTTTGTGTAAACCAAAGCAAACCCATAGGGAGATGAATTTTTATGTAACTAGAAGCAAACTCATAGGAAAAAGAATCTTTATGTAACTCGAAGGAAATCGTGTAAATCGGGACATGGTTTTAGCACAAAATCATTTATTCCCGGTGGTAATGTATGGTTGTGAGAGCTGGACTATTAGGAAAGCTGAGCGCAGAAGAATAGACGCCTTTGAGATGTAGTGTTGGAGGAGAGTTTTGAGAGTTCCCTGGACAGAGAGGAGAACAAATAGGTCAATTTTAGAAGAAATCAACCCTGACTGCTCCTTAGAAGGTCAAATAGTAAAGATGAAGCTGAAGTACTTTGGACATCAAATGAGAAGAGAGGATTCATTTAAGAAAGCCTTGATGCTGGGAAAGGTGGAGGGCAAAAGAAGAAGGGGGGGCAAAAATGAGCTGGCTGGATGGTATTGTAGATGCAATGGGCACAGAGCTGGGCGGGTTGAGGAGGATGGTGGAGGACAGGGGTGCCTGGAGGACAATGGTCCATAGGGTCGCAAAGGGTCGGAATTGACTATGCGACTGAACAACAACAACAAGTCAAATTTTATGTAACTCGAGGCATTTGTAAGTCAGGGTTTTACTGTACATCCAGAGAGACTGAAAACCATACCTGTCAACCATCCTGATTTGGCCGGGATTACCCTGTAATTCGGCGCCGATTTGCTATGGCAGCAGCAGGAGACACAGTCAATTGTTGGTAAGCCTGAGCAAGGTGAAGTTTTGCGAAGCAATTTCCTCCATGTAAGGAGGCAAGAAGGTGGCTTACCACGGGCACAGGATATGCGTTCGGGCGAATAGCTTTATTGATGGTACACTTGTAGTCAGTGCATATCCTGACCTCCCCGTTACTTTTCAAAGCAGTCACTATTGGTGTCTCCCACTCTGCGGAGTCCACTGGCACTAGGATGCCCTGCCCCACCAGTTTGTCCAGCTCGGCTTCTATCTTCTCCTTTAAAGCAAAGGGTACCCGGCGTGGCTTCATCTGGATGGGTCGGATGGTTGGGTCAAGCTCAACATCCACAGGGGGTCCTTTGTATAACCCTAAACCCTTTTTGAACACCTCAGGATGTGCAGCACAAACGTCCCGGATTGGGTCAACATCTATTGCATGAATGCCAGAAAACTGGATTCCCAGGGGCTTAAACCATTGAGTCCCAATAAGACAGTTAGTCCCTTGCTTAACTACAACCAATGGCAAGGAGGTGCAAATGTTTTTGAATTTGAACAAGAAATTTCCCACCCCCAGGACCGGAATCTGGCAACCTTGCACATCCCAGTGGGAAGTTTTAAAAGATTTGAGCTTGGGCCGAGAGGCAGGGGGAATTCTCAAAACCTCCCTCTGTGGGATTATGGAAAAGGTAGTACCTGAATCCACCTCCATCTTGAAGGGGACATCCTGCAGGCTCAGGTCTGCGAAGAAACGCTCACTGACGATGCCCACTTGGCACGGCTCAGGCTCTGGTGACACTTTGGCGATGGATGTTTTGTGGTGATGACTCTTCTTGGACTCAGCTGCTGGAGTTCTTTGCTTTCGCTGTCGGCATACTTTAGCAATGTGCCCTCATCGCCCACAGTTGTGGCATTCTGCAGTGCGGAAGGGGCACTTCCTGCAGTCATGCCAGGCTCCGCAGCCATCACACTTGCAAAGGAATTTCTTCTCCCGACGCATCCGATTTTACTTTGGTGCACAGGCCCGGCAAGAACAAATTCCCCTTGAAATCAGTTCCTAGAAGACACTTCTGGGTCAATGTTGGCTGGCTGCTGACTATTACCTCTGCCCCCTGGGTTTAAATGGGTGGGGGCAACCCTAGCATAGAGTGTCTGTATTCATCTTGTGGGTCCACTACTCTGGGTCTCAATTGATCTGCGTGCCTCCTCCAGATCAGACCAGTGGCTGTTTCGATTCTTATCATCACGGTGCTTTCGGTGCTTTCGTCGGACCGCTCGGACTTCTCCCTCTGCGTCGCTGGACTCTGATGAAGAGGTGGAACCAGGCGATGCTAAGTAGGATGAAGATGAATTTTCCTGAGCTTGCACAGCTGAGTTGGTGGCACTGGTGGTGGAGTGGCAATGCTGGAAAAGCTTGATGCCAGACCGAGCGGCCTCAGACGCTACCACCTCTTCTAGGACAGCCTTGAAAGTTAGCGTCTTCCTGATCATGAGGCGACATTGAGCATCTTCGTCCCTCATGCCGTCCAGCAAACGGTCCCGGAGTGCTTCTTCGACGTTGTCCCACTTGCATGGGGCGGCAGCAATGCACAGAGCGGCGGTGTAGTCTGCAATGGACTCCCCAGGTTGCTGCTTCCTTCTGTGGAAGGCCACCCTGGCCGGGAAGATCGAGACCTCTGGCTGCAGGTGTTTCTTCAGTGCGGACATGATTTCTGTGAGCGGCACACATCCACGTCCCTTCGGAGAACGAGGTGGGTTGCCAGCTCAAGTGTCTCAGAACAACACTGAGTGAGGAAACAGGAGCGCTTCTGGTCTTCAACGGTGATCTTCTGCGAGGCTATTGCGTGATGGTATCGGCATTCGTATGTTGCCCATTTCTCTGGATGCGCTGGGTCAAATGGGCCGATGTTGCTGCCATGTGGGGACGCCATCCCACCTTCGTTGCCAGTTTCGTGTTCAGGGAATGAAGAAGCAGACGAGTGAAGTAGTGAAATTCAGGTCTTTATTAGTGGGGTTTGAACACAGTTTGGATGGGGCAAAACTCGGACTTATATACACTGTAAACAGTAACAGTAACAATAATACAACAACCCCATTGGCTAACAGAGTGTGCACATTTTTTGATCCACTTATTTGCATAAGAATAGATACATGAGACAAGATTCATTCTGCTCCTGTCAGAAAACACAGTTAACATATATAACATTACTGCAGGACAGAATGAGCTCCCATCTTTGTCCTAGCTCCTGCCAACCTAGCAGTTCTAAAGCAAGAAATTGCAAGTAGATAAATAGGGACCTCTTTGGTGGAAAAGTAACAGCATTCCATGCGCTCCGGTGTCTAGTCATGCCTGCCACATGACCACAGAAACATTTGCAGAAGCAGACAACACTGGCTCTTCAGCTTTGAAACAGAGATGAGCACTGATCCCTAGAGTCGGATACAACTGGCTTTCAAGCAAGGGAAACCTTTACCTTTACTAGTGGTGGGTGTAAGTAGTCTGTTATATGTAATTTTGTTAAGAGTTTTCTTTGTTTTTTTCCTAGGGATGTTTTTCCTTTTGTTTATTTTATATATATATATATATATATATATATATATATATATATATATATATATATATATATATATATATATATATATATATATATATATATATATATATATATATATATATATATATATATATATATATATATTTTACTTTGGGATAACAGCTCCCTGAATCCACCATGGCTTTTCTGGTGCTGGGGATTCATGTAGCTGTTTTTCAAGAAAGTGACTTTCCCAAGCTCTGTGAGATATAGCACTACCACCATGAATCTGGCTTTCTTCTGGACTTTGCCTTCACTACAAGTAGGCAAATGCTGTGTAATTTTTTTCTCAAGGCTAGAAAGGCTGTGAAAGCCTTCTCTATGAAATATGATCTTGACCCTTCTTGCTAACTCCTTCTTAATCATTCATGTACGAATGATATCGCTGCAGCACTCTGAAACCAAAGGATGGCTTAGAATTGGGTGTCAGTAATAGGAAGTAATATCCATGGACTGGGAAAGAGTTTCAGTCCAAAAGTCTGCAAAACACAAGTCATGGTGTCAGCTGTCTGTCTGTAGAGCATCTGACTGGACCAGAGCTCGCTTCACTGCTGCTGAACATAAGTCATGCAGTCTGATGGTAATGGAGCACATCCTCAACAGCTGAGGCCTCTCTGTGTAGCCTATTCTACAGGCTGAGCAGCTTTGCCTTGAGAGCCCCATGGATTATGGGCTCCAAACAGCCGTCTGCAGCACCCCAGATTTATTTGCTCACAACAAGAACTTGCTCTTGTCAGCTAAATCAAACTTTTATCAGACAGTTTTACTGTGGGCCATTAAAATCCAGGGTGTCTTGTAGAACAGTAAACACCTTGTTGCTATTAAGAAAGATTATATAAACAAAAGGCTGTGCATGCAGTCACACAATAGAGTCTTATGCTTCAAGATATGATTTTGGAAGTAAAGTTGGGCTTACTTTGAGGAAAATAATTTCCCAAAGACAAATCTGAACTATTTTCCCCATCTATCGATCACTCAATCAATCCTTTCTTCCTTTCCTCTCCATCCACAACAGGATAGGCAACCTGGTTCCCAAAAGGTTCTGGATGCTGCTTTTGCTGTTATGTGCTGCCAAGTCAACCCCCCTCCCAAAAAACAAAACAAAACAACAACAACTTATAATGACCTTTTCAATGAGTAATCTCCAAAATGTTCTGTCCCCAACAGTTCTGCTCAGTTCTTGACCCTTGGTTCTTTTATGGAGACAATGACTTTTGGTTTTCCTGCTGCCTTCAACCTTTCTCAGCATTATTGTCTTTTCCAGAGAATTTCTTCTTTGTCTCTAGAGATGCTTAAACTTGACTTGTTCTAGTAAAGCTTGCCTTTGTTTGAAAGCCAGTCATATCCAACTCTAGGGTTCAGTGCTCATCTCTGTTTACAGTCAAAGAGGCAGTGCTGTCTGCATTTGCAGACCTTTCATAGGACATGTGGCAGGCACAACTAGACACTGGAGTGCATGGGACGCTGTTTATCTTCCCGCCAATTGCAATTTCTTGTTTTCGAACTGCTAAGTTTTTATTTATTTATTTATTTATTTATTTATTTATTTATTTGGATATTTATATCCTGCTCTTGGTAGGAGCTGGGACAGAGACGGGGGCTCACTCTATCATGCAATATTTGGGTTTTGAATTGCTGACCTGCCGACCTTTCAGTCTTCAAGTTCAGCATTGTAACTACTATGTTTATTGGATTTATACCCTGCTCTACTCAGGTACAAGGCTGACTCAGAGTGGCTACAACAAATTAATATACATATAAATTACAACAATATAATGATACACATAATCACAAATACCAAAAAAATATATATCAAAAAATCTACAGTGGTACAAAGTATCAGCACAACATCAAAGTATCAGCAATCAGTAGTTACAATTCAAATTACAAGGTATGAAAAACATCAAAATACACAATATCAAAGGCATTTCAAAACACAAGGGAAACATCATTTCAGAAGCCCCACAAAAATACAGCATAATTATATAATCAATATCAACATTGCGAAAGAGTTCAATGGCATCCCTAAAATACAAAGAATTCAATCAGCCTAAACCACCGCAGTCCCTGACATGTTCTAGGACCCACTTATTTGTCTTTTTGGAAGTCTAGTGATCCATAAAGTTCTCCTCCAGCACCAGAATACAAATGAATCAATTTTTCCTCTTGTCAACTTTCTTTACTGTTGAGTTTTTATGCCTGTACATAAGTGATTGGATATACAAGAGTGTGGATGATCTTGGTTTCCAGTGATACATCCTTATGCTTGATTATCTTTTCTCGTTCCTTCATTGTTGCTCTTCTGAGACACAGTCTTCTGATGATTTCTTGGCTGCAGTCTCCATTTGAACTGATGATTAAAAGAAGGTACAGTGGTACCTTGGATAAAGTCTGATTCGGATAAAGTCCGATTCGGATAAAGTCGCGGTTTTCATGCACATGTGATGCATCGGATAAAGTCCAAAACCACTAAAAATGGACGTTATCCAAGGTATTTGGTATAGAAACCTTGGATAAAGTCCATTTTTGGATGTTATGCAATGCATCGCCCATTTGATTCAGATAAAGTCCAAAATCGGATAAAGTCCAAACTTGTGGAACGGAGTTTGGACTTTATCTGAGGTTCTACTGTATAATTTCCCCCCCCACAATTTCAGTTTTTTTTCATTGTCAACATTAAAGTAGTTCTTCTGTTGTCATGACTTTTGTCTTCTTAATGTTCGGCTGCAGTCCAGCTTTGATACTTTATTCTTTCACATGGACTTAAAAATCATTTTAGGTAATTGCTTCTTTCTGCCAGCAAGATGGTATCACCTGCATATCCTTTGGTGCTATAATGGCCATAAATCCTGACCATTAGGCATACTGATTATATGCAGTGCAGTTCATAACATCTGAAAGAGGATGGTTGACTACTGAGCTTCATGCACATGCAATAGAGAAAATGTCATGTTAATCCTATAATAGGTATCTCTTCTCGTAGAAGGATATGACTAAATTTTACTAATCACATAGTTAATGCAATCCGGTACAAGACTATTCAGAAGTCAATCTCACTATTTTCAATGTAGCTTGGTGCCAGGTTCATGCCAATCAGATTTTAGCTTTAGCTTCTTTGTAGTCATTGATATGGTGACATGGTGGCTTAGTGATTAAAATGCTGAGCTTGACACCTGGAATGTTGGCAGGTCAGCAGTTTGAGACCCAAGTGCTGCATGATGGAGTGAGCTCCCATCGTCTGTCCCAGCTTCTGCCCACCTAGCAGTTCGAAAGCAAGAAGCTGCAAGTAGATAAATAGGTGCCACTTTGGCAGGAAAGTCTAGTCATTCCTGCCACATGACCATGGAAACATCTGCAGACACAGACAGCACTGGCTCTTTGGCTATAAATGGAGACGAGCACCATCCCCTAGAATTAGATATGACTGGCTATTGAGCAAGGGAGAACTTTAACTAGCCCAATGTTTTTTGGAGTTGTGGGGTGTGCTTGACTCTACTGCGCAAGCCCACTGGCTCGTTTAGCCTGTCTGAGGGATCCTGTTTGTTTTTGTCTTTTTTCTGCTATTTTATTATGGGTGGAGGGAGAGTGAGGGTAGTTTTTTAAAATATTTACCCGATTAGTTTTTTGTGTTTTTAATTTTGTTTTTAGTGGGTGGTGGTGGTTATTGATCGTTTTTAGCTAATGTTGTTTTTAACTGTTGTTGTATTATTGTTGTTGCTTGTATGCTGTTTTTTGTATTGTATGCTGTTTGCTGCCCTGAGTGATGTTCCACATCAAGAGGGCGGGATACATATCCATAAAATAAATGAATAAATAAATAATAAATAAATTGAAGTACACCAGTGTTCCATGGAACATAGTTTGGGAAATGATATATTTATAAGTCTTTAGATATTGTTTCATAAAGAGCTGTTAAAAATTCACATACAAATGTCTACTTTAAATTAGATGTTGGATGTTCTGTGAAACATACATAAAGTGTACTGGCTGAAAAGTAATGCAAGTTACAACCTACACATGAACACCTTTCAAAATAAAATATAAGTTGCAATGTGTTGTTGTAAGCCAGGGGTGCCCAAACTATGACCTGTGGGCTGGATCAGGCCCTGACGCCAATTTATCCAGTCCGCAAAGCCCTTGTTGCTCCCAGAAGTGAAAGTAAAACATGGCCATACGGGCGCTTTTTACTTCTGCTTCTGGGAACAGCGAGGGTGTCACGGGCCAGATGAATTGGCATCAGGGGCAGATCTGGCCTACAGGCCATAGTGACCTGTAGGCCAGATCCCTGAACCATGAGACTGGCCCACGGCCCAAAACATTTGGCCACCCTTGTTATAAGCTGTCAAGTTGCTTCTGACTTCCTTTGAACTTCCTCTTTCTTGCTTCCTTCAGCTTTCCTCAGCTTTATTTTCTTTTCAAAGTGAGTCTCATCCTCTCATGCAATTCTCAAAGCACAATAATCTCGGTCTAGCCGTTTTTGCTTCTTGGGAGATTTGAGGCTTAAATTGAACTAGAACCTACTTATTTAACAAACAAACACATTACATTGGAACAAATTATTTAAAAATGTGTACCTAACATGTCTCTTTCCATGCTATACCTGTTCATAATATACAATTGTCTTTGCAGGCGCACCCACCCAATAAAGACTCAGACACCAGTATTTGAATTAAAGGCATTGGGCCATTTTTATTGAATAATGCCCTAGTCCGAATTATCACTTTCAATTGGTGTATCATCCAATTGTAATTCTTTAAGGCAAGCAGGCCGCAGTAGCACTGGTAAGGTTCCACCCAAAATGCCAATGGAAATTGGCTACATGTATCAATTTGTATCAATTTGTTTGTTGACACAAACAAATTGTTGACTGGAGTCAATATACTATCTACTGACCCCACCCTATGACATGTATCCGTTCAAATATCAAGATGATGCAGGCTGTGAAGCTCCTGACATCACCCCTTTCATGGTTCACCCTTGACCAATCCTGTTTCCCCTGTACCTATCTATGTGTTGGCCAGTCAATTGCGAACCTGCTGGATACCTATGGGTCATAAATCTTTACCTTACCCAGTGCTACCTGTCACACGGGGAGGCGTCCATGATGACTCACCGCCCCCCCCAGACCGTCAGCTCGGTCACCAGGCCCGCTTGCACATCTTCCAGAAAGAGGTTCATACCTCTGGCCGACAGGTGGACCCCATCTCCTGCATACAGGTCAAAATCCTGCAACCTTATCCTCGGGTGTCAAATGGCTGTCCCCAAGCCATTCTCAACAAGAAATCGGGCAACAGCCCTGTTCACTGACCACTGGCAATGGTCCAGACCACGGAGGTCCATGCCTCCTCTATAACATTGTCTCGGCACGATGTCAGACCATAGCAACCGTGTGTACGGCCATAGATGATGTAAAAATGCCAGGTCACTGCACACCGACATTTTAAAACAAAGGCCAGTGATCTGTGCTAGATCATTGCCGCCGAGGTGCAGAATCAGGACATCAGGCGGTCCAGCATCCCTGATGGACATCAGGAACGTCAACAGTTCTCGCCATCTCATGCCGCGCATACCATACCACCGCATGCGTGCGGATGCACGCAGCCCGAGATGGGGTCCCCACTCTGTTGCCGAAGCAGTTCCGGTATTTCCATGAGCCATGCTTGACAGGTATGAACTGGTGTGAACCTGCTGATGACCACTACTGCACACAATGACAGGCGAAAGGAACTGTGGAAATTAATTCGTTAAAGTGTGGCTTCTTTTTGGCAGTTTAAAGTCTGACCTAGACACGAAAGAGGACGACACTCATATACTATTTAAGCTAGCCATTTAAAACTACAGTAAAAGCCTGTTCACATGGTTATGTGTGGCTCATTTTAAAATCATAATGACTTCATGTTTGCACATTATTGCCAGCATAGTGTGAAATCCTTTAAAAATCCAAGGATCACAGGAATTTTTTTCCTACAAAACAATTTGCGTAGTATTCTTATGTAACATTGCTATGGTCAATACTTTTATGGGTATTTTTCCATGAAGGGAAATGTTATAGTAGAATGAAGTCCCAAGGCAATAGTCAAGTTTTCTTCAAATGTTTATTGTATGACAAAATACATTACTAACTGGAAATCCTGTGTGATTTACTGAGCAGGAAAACCCTACTGAGTTCAATCAGAACAAACCCCAAGAAACACTGCCTGGAACAACTGCCTAAGCCCTAATGCTTTGAAACCACTTAAAAGTACATCGATCCATATGCTCAAAAAATAAATTTCTTCACCCAAAACAATTCACATTTTTAAAAAAAAGTCACAATACAGAAATGTATCAAAATTATAACAAATGCAAGCGCGGCACCAAAATGGCCGCTGCGCTCTTTGCGGCCACCCCCACCCCACCCTGACACAGACATCCGGGCTAGTTAGGGGACGTGGCCACCCCTCTATAAAAGGGGTGGCCACGAGGCAGCCGCGCTGCCATTTTGCGAGAGTTCGCTCCGACGCTTCTTTCCCCTTTTAGCGGCATCATCGGAGGATATCCTTTGGAATTTGCGGGGATATCGCTCCGACTCTGATTCCTGCTTGGGTGGCTATGGCACCCAAGCATAAGGCTCAAGCGGCCCCCAGGACAAGACCCTGGGGGAGGGCTCGGCCCACCCCCTCGACCTCCTCGGGGCAGACACCAGGCTGGAGGGCTCAGGCAGCCACCCCACAGGGGGGTGGCAGGGTCATCATACCCACTGCCACCAATGAGGCTGGGGTTTCTACCCCTGTTCCAACTTTGCCCAGTTCGGGGCACAGTGGCATACCCGGGTGCGGTGCGGGACCGCGCCACACCGTTCTACTGGCCCCTCATGGGCCGGATTATTGGGCATGTCCCTATTCTGCCCAGGGGTTGCCACACGGGTTGATCCCTCAACCCGTTCAGCAATTACCCGGTGGGCCATCCGGCCCACCTTACCCCGGTGGGTCTGATGCGGTGGATGCTCTTCTTGTCCGCATATCAGCACTCGAGGCATCAATGGGCATTGCTCCACCACCTTCGGATGGTGGGCTTGCCAGCTCTGCAGTTCCGGCCCACATACCGACCACGGCCACGCAGTGGGCTGCCAACAGGGTTGAGCTGCTGGAGGCTATCAGGCCAGCTCAAACCGGTGCCTCGCAGCTCCCCATTAGACCATCACAATAAGGCTTTCCACCTGGGATTGCTCCAGCTTGGCAGGGGCGAAATGGGACCCAGAGCTCGATGGCCATTGCGAGCTCCAACGCCCACCGCGGGCCGGAACCCCCAGTGGGGGCGGCCCATGGGGTGCACCGAGTGAGTATCCTGGTCAAGTTAGTACACCGCTGACATTAGCTAATGCTGGGGGTGTACAGTGGCCATGGCCGCAGCGAGTTACTGCGGGAGGGCAGTTTAATCCACACTGTCCTGTTACTTCCTGGGTACCCAATTATCCCCCGGTTATTTCAGGGGTGGCCGCCCCTACGAGTACGCCAAACCTCTCGGGGGTCCTACAGGGCCCAGTGCGGGTAGCCCCAATTCAATCCGTGCCAACGGCGGCCTTGCCGACGGCCGGTTACTCCCTACCCCTGGGTGACCATTTATCCCAGGCTACTAGGGAGAAGATATGGTGTGGTGAATACATTGACATTTTCACCCTCCTGAACCGTGAGCCCACTAATGGAGGAGAGAGAGGGGCAGGATGACAGGGACAAGGAGTTGTCCCGTCGTCGCAAGCCACCTCGCACTTGGGCCAATTGGTTACCGGCCTATCTAATTTATATGGCAGTGTACCTGAGGGCCTGTCCTGATTTGGCCATCCCAATGGTCCAGTACCTGGACAATATTTACCGGGCCGTGGCTGATTTCCCTGGCCCGTCATGGTTGGCATATGACGAAGATTTTAGGATGAGGGCGGCCCTTCACCCTGAGATGTGGTGGGATGAGCCCTGCCAGCAGTTGTGGCTGCTGTATATGACCCCCACGAGGCCAGCGCCTGGTGACCGGTACCACTGTGGCCATGCCGTACAGCGGGCAGCTACTACACATACTCCCCGCCAGCCGGCGGGGCAGGGGGTTCCAGCCGCCTGCTGTGTTGGAGTTTCTCCGCCAACGGAGTGTGCAACAAGTGCCAGTGTAGATACAGGCACGAGTGCCCTTCTTGTTCCGGCCCCCATCCCGCGGGCCGGTGGATCACGAGGCAGAGGAAGGGGTTTTCAGAGGCTGACCAGAGCTCCCTCTGATGGTGCTACCCATTCAAAAGGCCCCCTCCCCAATTAATGTCCCAGTGCTCGAACGATAGCTGCGCGATTATCCTAGACGGGATGATGCGTTATACCTGCTTGAGGGCTTCCAGTTTGGCTTCCGCATACCCTTTCAAGGTGTTCATGGGCCTCAGGATGCCCCGAACCTACTGTCTCTCTGGCGTAATAAGAACATTGCTGAGGAGCAGATAGCCAAGGAGGTTAAGGCATAGAGGGTGGTGGGGCCATTTGACGAAACCTCATATTCTAACTTGAAGGTATCCCCTCTAGGTTTAGTCCCTAAGAGGTCCCCGGGTGAATTCCGTCTGATTCACCACCTCTCTTACCCTGCGGGTTCATTGGTCAACGACGCTATACCCGATGACCTTTGCTCTGTCAGGTATACGTCCTTTGACCAGGCCTTACAGATGGTACGCTCGTGCGGTCCCGGGGTGCTATTTGCAAAGTGTGATATCAAATCGGCATTCCGATTGTTGTCAGTGCACCCGGATGACTTTGAGCTGTAAGGTTTTTGTTTTCGGGGCAAGTTTTATGTGGACAAAGCTGTGCCTATTGGCTGTTCAATTTCTTGTTCTGCCTTCAAATGATTTAGCACATTCCTCCACTGAGCTTTTGTTTGTAGGTCGGGGTCCCGGTCTGTAGCCCACTACCTCGACGTTTCAGGTGCTTATGCGGGAACTGGGCGTCCCCTTAGCACCTGAAAAGACAGAGGGCCCAGCCACCACCCTTACCTTTTTAGATATTCAAATCGACACTGTCGCTCAGACATCCAGGTTGCCTATGGAAAAGGTGACTAGGATCTCTGATGTGATTTTAGCAATGCTTGCCAAGCGTAAGGTGTCTCTCCGGGAGTTGCAGGTGCTCCACGGCCACCTCAACTTCGCCTGTAGGGTAGTGACACCAGGTAGAGCCTTTGCCAGGTGTCTGTGTGACGGTATGGTGGGCCTTTCTAAACGACACTACAGGGTACGGCTGACTAGAGGTTTACGAGCGGGACCTGTTGGTTTGGCTCACATTCCTACAGGACTTTAATGGCGTCTCCTTTTGGAGATCTGAGCTTATGGTCAGCCCTCATTTCCAAGTACAGTCGGATGCCTCCGGCTCCCTGGGTTATGGGATTTATTTTGAAGGACAGTGGGCCTACGGTCAATGGCCTCAGTCATGGCAGGGCACGGATCGTTTACGCGATCTTACGTTCCTGAAGTTTTTTCCAATTTTGGGGGCCCTTATGCTCTGTGGAGACAGGTGGGCTAATTCGGTAGTTCACTTTTGGTGTGACAATGCTGCGGTGGTGCACATTGTCAACGCCCAAACATCAAAATCCCCCAGAGTCATGGCCTTAGTTCGCCAATTTGTTCTTAGGTCCTTGCGCCTTAATGTGCTCTTCAGGGCCAGACATGTGCCAGGCATTAATAATGATATTGCTGACGCTTTATCCCGCCTGCAAATCTCCCGGTTCTGTGCCTTGGCTCCAGACGCAGAGGAACTTCCCTCTCCACTCCCAGCCGAGATTTGGACATTTGGCGAGGAGAGGTGAACCGGGCGATCGGCATGTCTTTGGCACCTCGCACGCGTAAGGCGTATATACATGCACTCCTCCAATTTAGGACCTTTTGCAGACAAAGGCAGTTGCCTGAAACGTGGCCGATACCGGTCGACCAGATTTTACAGTATATGGTGCACCTTCATGATCAGGGGTTGGCCCCACGCACTATCGCCACCAGGCTATCCGCCTTGGCATTTATGGCCAAGGCACGGGGTTTTACTGACTGCGTGAATGACTTCCGCATATGCCACGTATTGGAAGGGTGGACACGTGAGCATGGCCGCCGCCCGGACACACGTCACCCTGTTTCACCAGGTGTTCTGACTCACCTTGCACAAAGTTGGCATAGATTGTGTTACGATAGGTATGAGGAGGCTCTTTTTTACACAGCTACCACTCATCTGTGCATGCACAGAACCCCTCTGTGCACACACAGAGCCCATTTGTGATGGATGCACATGTGCAGTAACCCCTTTCCCCACCGTTCAAATACAGGACAATGGTGGGAAAGGGGAGGAACGAGTGGAGAAATATGGGAAATCCCGGCCAATCCGGGATACTTGACAGGTATGCACCATTTTGCCAGAACCAGTGGCAGAAATTCTGACTGGCCCTGCCCATACAAGTTTTGGAATAAAGTAGTCCTAATTCAGGTGCAATGCAGGGATTTCACCCTGGCCACACTCACCATACCACGCTGACAGTGTGGTAGTAAAAAGTTTTGGAGCCCACCACTGATCATGTGACATAGCCGGCACAACAAGGTTGCCGTTGCATGGGGTACACCTGGTTGTGCTTTAAAAATACCACAATCTTCAAGGAGGCTCTTTCTGTGTACTGCATATATGAGTGTGCATACGAGGGATGATATGCAGTTAACCAGAGCATAGGAAAGGTATAGAACTCCCAGAATGCCTCAGCTGGTCAAGTGATTCTGGGAAGTGTTCCAAAGACTTCCAAAAGCTCTTCAGCAGAATGGCTTGTCTCAGCAGACTGTGGAAGGGAAAATCCTCCCTTGTTTCACAGCATCTCATGTGCCCTCAAAATCTGCTTTGGGAGTTCTTGGAACTCTCTGGAAGTGGGTTGTGAGTCAGAGAGGCCTGCAGAGAAGAAAAGAAGAAAGGAAAATCTATTGTCAGAATAACAATATGCTCATCTTATTTGGATTTTGCTCAGTTTGGAAGCAGCCCACTAAGGCTACATGACCAGCATCAACAGAGGCCATTCTCATGGCTAACTAGATTGGCATGTATGAGCAAGGCCATGAGACAGGCTCCTCAGTACAATAAAAGATCCTGAAGCACTGTAGGCATCTTTTGACTGGAACAGACCACTTGGTCTAGGAGCTGTCCCTATTTGTCACCAAAGACTAGGTCGCCTTTGCTTGAAAGCCAGTTGTATCTGACTCTAGAGTTCAGTGCTAATCTCTGTTTATAGTCAAAAAACCTGCACTGTCTGTGTCTGCAGATGTTTCCATAGGCATGTGGCAGGCATGACTGAACACATGAGTGCACGAACGCTATTTACCTTCCCTATTTATCTACTTTCAATTTCTTGCTTTTGAATTGTTAGGTTGGCAGGAGCTGGGACAAAAATGGTAGCTCACTCCATCATGCAGCACTCAGGTCTCAAATTGCTGACTTACCGACTTTCCAGTCATCAAGTTCAGCATCTTAACCACTAAGTCACCTCAGTTCCTTTTCCACCAAAGACTAGATGTCTTAAAACTTCGGTGCATGTTTGGTCACCAGAGATTAGAAAAGCTTATTTTTAAATGAGATCTACCAGAGACCATATTGGTTTTGGAATTCTGTGAATTGCAGTTGAATAAAAAGGAAGTTGTCCAACTCAGTTTTTCCACTGTGGAAGTTGTTTTTAAGGAAATATCAGGCCACATCTAAAGCAAACATAGTACAGTTTTATCAGTCCAGTCAGGGAATTAAACTGTAATAATTCTGAAGGGCATCAAAAGTACAGGCATATATCATATTCTACCAAATTAAGTCCCTTGGGATTCAACATATTTTCCTCTAAGAGCAGTGACTCTTGTGACAATTCCTGGCCTTGGTAAATTTTCTCTGTTAATGGATAACATGTGAGAACGTTTAGGGATTTAAGAACTGTTCTACCCTTTTTTTTTGAGAGAGAGATGGGCTTATGTGAGAATTCAACTTCTTGGTTCAGTTTGATGGAACAGAAAAGAAATAGGTTTGGTACCTTTTTTAGGATGGTTGGTGCACATAATGATAACCAGAATGCTTCTCTCAAGCATAAATTTTGAGAGACAGAACTGTTCCACACGCAGATTGGATGCCTCATAACCTAAAGGAACTTCTTCCACTGTGTAGAACACATGTTTTGCATGAAAGAAAGGACTTGTGTTCAGTCTCTGTCATCCTCAGATTAAAGATAAAGGTCACCTTTGCTCGAAAGCCAGTCGAATCCAAATCTAGGGTTCAGTGCTCTTCTTTATTTATAGCCAAATAGCCAGTGAGGTTTGTGTTTGCAGACGTTTCCGTGGAGATGTGCCAGGCATGCCTTGACCCCCGAGTTCACGGAATATTAGGTGTGGTTTATCCGCAGATATAATTGGCATAACCTTTCCTGAAAGGTGGGGGTTCAGGTGCACATGCCATCAAGCCTTCATAACTTGGCTAGGAAGGGAAATTGGGTGCGGATTAATATTAGCCATAGTTAAAGATTCATGCATAACACCTCGGCCATGAGCTCGGACAAGGTGGTAATTAAAAGTAAACACATGATGTATTAATCATATCCACGTACTCCCTAAGTAGGAGAGTAAACTGCAATGTGTTATACTTGATGACGTTAGTCCCGGAAAGATTCTGTGATAGGGCAAGACAATGGCCTCGCCAGCTGGTAGTTAATTAGTAGATAGACTTCCCCAGTAATTTCCTGATTACACATTACCTCCAAGTAACTTCTGTAAATGTAACTGGATTAACAATGTGCCACATTGGCAGTCTTCTGTGATGGGTCGTGCGAAACCTATGCATGCAGGTACCCGAGGCAGGCAATAAATGCCAGCACTCCAAGCCAATCGGAACTGGACTTTCACCTCACCTTTGCCTATGTGTCTTCCTTGTGTCCAGTCACTCTGCAACCCAGCGGGCCATTTCTGGCCTGCTATTGCAACATCTGGTGACCACGACGTGATCCAGGCAATCCAACCCGATGTGATCCAGGCCATCCGGCCCAACAAGAGCACAGCTCTATGCTAGAGTCACACTATAGGAAACTGGGAAGGAGTTCTGGTTGGGACGCCACCTGATCGGAACCAGGCTCGGACAAGGCTAGGCGAGTTCCGCAGGCAGAGCACGTTCCAAAGCTCTGAGGCACCTCGCTCATCAGAAATTGAACGTGTTCCAGTTCAGGGTGAGCTGTGAACCCTGACTACCCATTGCAGAGGTTACAGAGGGCCCGCGGAAGCTGTCCGTGACCCAGACTCCATCCTAAAGGACCGCACACCAAGTAACATCTCAACCGTTACCTGAACCCAGACGCGTCAACCCATCCCGAGATGGCAACTTCGCAGGATTCTTCATCAGGTAATGGGGGCTTGTCAGCAGGGCAAGGCTCGTCCACCAAGCAAAGGGCTCATGTAGAGGAGCTCAAGTGCCTGGCCAGGCTAAATCATACCCGCATTCATAGCATTAACTTAGAGGACCTCATGGTGTACATTAGAGATCACTGCTTATTTTATCCAGAAACAGGCACATTAGATCTCAGAATTTGGGACAGAGTAGGGGACTGCATTAAGCAGGAGCCGAGAGCACCAACTAAAATCATTAGCACATGGAGCGAGTGTAGGAAAGTCATCTCAGAACTAAGTCCAGTCCGGATAGAGGCAGCGAAATCCCCAACGCATATAGAACCATCTGCCCCAGCAGGTCTCTATCCGACAATCCAGTTTCGACAGGGAGGCATAGGGAACTTCCCTTCTGTGGTAACTGCAGATGCCACAGGAGGGGACAAAAGCCTAGGGAGCACAGGTGCTTCCCAGACAGCCAAAAGTTCCTTTTAGCGCATGGTAGAGAAGGAAGCACGCAAAGGGGATTTACCAGCCCAAGAACTAGCTGAGTTTCAGCAGTTATGTCCAGTCCACATTGAGCTGGACGCCCTCATGGGCAACCAGGCATCAGTTCACACAGCGATCCCATACAAGCTACTTGCGGAGATCCGCAAAGCAATTTCAGAAACAGGGCTCCAGAGTCACTTCACAAGAGGCACGCTCCAGCAGCTGTGTGAGGCCATGACACTCATCCCGTATGACTGGAAAGTCATTATGCAGATGATGCTCAGCCCCAGCCAGTATCTGCTGTGGGACAGTGAGCACAGGCTAGAAGCACAGGCTAGGGCTATGCGGATGGGAGGAGCAGTAATCACTGAGCAGCTATATGGCTCAGGTCTGTTCAAAACCATCCCAGCACAGTCCGTCCTGCCAGCAGCCACACTCCAATTGGTATCTGAGACTACCTTCAAGGCATATCTCAAAGTCCCCGCTACTGGCAAAGCAGTTAAAAATTACACCTTGATCAAGCAGGGATCGCAAGAGCCCTATATGGACTTCATAAATAGGCTAGAGGAAGCAATCAGTAGGCAGATAGACAATCAGCAGGCCCAGGAGGAGCTGATGATGAAGCTGGCTAAGGACAACGCCAACCTCAATTGCTGCAAAATCTTGCAGGTTATAGGCAACCGTCCTGATCTGACGCTTACTGACATGATCAGAGCTTGTGCTGACATTGGTAAGATCCCTATAAAATGGGTCTGTTAGCGGCAGCAGTACAAGGTGGGAGAAAGCTCAAGGGTAAGACCAAGGGAGCATGCCACCAGTGTGGCAAGATCGGGCATTTCGTTAGAGAGTGTCGATCTACGAAAGGTGGCCAAACCACGGGTCGTCCCAAGACCTCATCCACACATTGCCCAAGATGCCACAATGGCTTTCATTGGGCAAACTAATGTCCAAATTCGGGAAACCGGAACACGGGCTTGTCTCTAGCCCCAGTCCAAATAGAGACCCCAGCCGCTCTGGAAGCACTAGGGCGGGAATCCCAGTAACCCCACATAGTGCTCCACCCTGCATTCCTGAGGTGCAGGCCGAAACCAGAGGCAGCGCGGGGCTAGAATTGGAATACCAGGCAGAAGTCACATGTGACTTGCCAGGCGCCATCAATCTAGTTGATTCCCAGTACAGGGGACCCCTGCCTAAAGGTGTCATAGGTTTAGTTTTGCCTCACAGCAGTGCAGGAACGAGGGGAACCTTCGTGATTCCGGGAGTCATAGACTCCAATTTTTCAGGTCTAATCCAGATTCAGCTATGGACACACCTACCTCAAACGATACACAAAGGAGAATCATTAGCGCAATTGATCATGGTTCCTTGTCACTCGCCAGGGAGCAGCCAGGGGAGACTCAGAGACAGCTCAGAGTTCAGGTCAACAGACTGCCAAAGTGAGGAAGGGGCAGTGGAAGGATACCAGATCACAACGACAGTGGAAAAGAACATAGAGTGGAGACAGTGTCAAGTCATTAAGGTATTTTTAAACAAAAGACCTTTTGACGGGCTGATCGATACCGGAGCTGACGTCACCATGGTCAGCCGGAGGCATGGGCCCTTGAGCCGGTCTCCGATGTGTGTGGGGTAGGCGGTGTTCAGGAAGCATACAGAGGTCAAGATTGGGTAGAAGTCACAATCCCTGGAGCCGAAGGCATGGCCGTGATCCGGCTACATGTCTTAGACGTGCACGTAAATCTCTGAGGAAGGGACATTTTGCAACAGTATCGTGCCACCCTTACCTTCGGGTAAATGGCTCTGCCACTTAAATGGCTGACCAACAACCCGGTATGAGTAGAACAATGGCCGATAGTGGGGGAAAAGTTAGAAGCCCTAAAACAGCTCGTTAAACAGCAACTCGATGCGGGACACATACAGCATTCCACCAGTCCCTAGAACTCACCAGTTTTTGTCATTAAGAAAAAGTCAGGGAAGTGGCGACTCCTTCACGATCTCAGAGAGATCAATAAGTGTATTCAGCTAATGGGACCACTTCAATGCGGCATCCCCAATCCAAATATGATCCCCGAAGGTTGGGAGATCCTGGTTGTAGACCTGAAAGACTGTTTTTACACCATTCCTTTAGATGAAAGGAATCGGGAGAGGTTCGCTTTTACAGTGCCAATCGTGAACCACAGAGAGCCTACTCAAAGGTTCACATGGAAGTATTTGCCACAGGGCATGCACAACTCACCAACTCTGTATCAAATATATGTCCATGAGGCACTAGAAAAGTTTCAGAACCTGCACCCCACAGTCTTGGTATGTCATTTCATGGATGACATTTTGATCACAGCGTTGCAACTCGGCAGCGAAATGTTTAAAGACCTCCAGATCACTTTGGGGGACAAGGGATTACTTATCACCCCAGAGAAAGTTCAGAGAACAGAACCCTACTCATATTTGGGTCATCGGCTTCTCCGATCTTTTGCAGCTCCAGTATTGCCACGAGTCAACATCAAAGGCTCAGTCACGCTGGTAGCATTACAACAGATCCTGGGAAATATCAATTGTGCCAGACCGTATTTTAGGTTAGATACAGAGCTTTTGAAACTGCTCTTCTCACTGCTGACGCTAGGAAAGCAGCCAGCAGACTGGATTCAAATTCTGCGAGAGGCTCTTATGACTCTCAAAAAGGTCAATCAAGTCCTCAGCCAACGGTGGGTAGACAGAATCAGCCAGGGGCCATACGCTTCTGTTCTGAACCTGTACATAGTACAAACTGGGACCATGTTCACCAGAGCTCTAGGCGTAGACTCTGACCGGGAGGCGAAAATCGTGGAATGGGTGTATTTACCACACACCTCTTCCCGAAACATAATCCCTCCACAAGGACTTCTGTCGTACGGAGATCCTCCTGTGCCCTCTAGTGCATTACCATTCCTGGAAGGGGCCAGCGCCCTTGATAACGTGGGGGATAGGGTATGCAGCAATTATGTCTCCTACAGGTGTCATCTGGATTCTGGCTCAGTGTGTCAAGCCGCATCTCGGACCCAATGGCATGGAGCCAAGCGTTCCCAGATCCGTTGCCTGAGATGGAGGGACTGAGCATGAATGGAGGACCCAGATGGAGGAGATGACCTCAACCAAGGACAGCACCGAAGATCACATGGGGAATGGTCAAGACCTTGTGTGACGATGCAGCATCCATCATGCGACAGCAGAATGCCACGCCCACTCCGGAAAACATGATCATCGCAGTTTTGTCCCAGATCACCTACAACTCCTTGGTGATCATCTTGATCCTTTCCTTGCTTTTGGGGGGAGGGGTTCAAGCAGCTTCATTGGAAACAGAATCATTGGAAGATTTGATGCCTGGCGGGGATCTCTCCCTCTCTGCCAGACTCCACTACAACATTTGGGAGAAATTGGCTGGACTTGTCAACCAGTCAGATTTTTGCTTGAAGCAGACCACGGACTCTGCTTCTCTGTTGAGTACCTGTCTCAACCCAGTTTGCCATGCGCTAGACAAGCCGAGCAAGGACGGCAAGCCGCCAAGTTTTCTTGGTCCACACCAAGGCACAACATATGTATCTTATCCTCTTTGGGGGATGGGGACCACAAAAGTATTGCCCGCTGATGCGGTTACCCTGGAAACTCCCAGGGTGGCCATTGGTGGAAACACATCTTGTGTCCGGGTGCTGGAGTGTGCTTCGGGAAAGGGTGCCCACTCGCCCTGCCTGGACATGGGAAAAGAGACTTGAACTGGTTGTCAACCAGTACCAGCAACTCATCTGCACGAGCACATCATTTTGCCCTCAGGCTGGTTTTGGACTTGCAACCAACGCACATGGAACTATATTCCTGCAAATGTATCTGATTCATATTGTTGTATCAGCTGTTTAACATTGTTGCTCCCCACAAAAGACATGGTTATTCCTAACACAGTCTATCCCAAACCCGCACAGCACGTACGTGTGACCAGGTTAGACAGTACCTGTGACAGCAATATTAGGTTGCTGAGCAAAGCTGAGTACGTTTCACTGGTGGTCAGCATATTCGGTGTGCCAGGCTTAGCCGTGGGCAACACTCGAAGAATTGGTCAGTTGGCGTGTGCGCTAGCTAAAGCCATTAATCATAACTCATCCGACATCGCAATGCTCAATCGAGAGCAGATTGAGCTCAGGCTTGCAGTATTAGATAATCGAGCAGCTATCGATTACCTATTACTTTCCCATCACCTAGGTTGCGAGGCTGTCCATGGCATGTGTTGTTTCAACCTCACAGACAACTCTCGCAAAATCCAAAGCCAGGTCGCAGACCTTCACACAATAGTACAAAATATTAAGGAAGATGCCACATGGGGGTGGTGGAATGCTCTCTGGTCATGGTTTCCATGGGGATGGCTTCAAACAATGCTCAAAGTGATTGTGGGTGTTGTGGTTTTGGGGATAATATTTTGCTGTTTTGCACAATGTATTCCCTCATTGCTATCAATGTGTACCTCATGGAGAAAACTCTGAGACATTATCACTCCACGTCAAATAATGCCATACATATACCGAGCTCTTGGCCAGGCTGATTTATAAATAAAAGAAAGAGGGAATGTGGTTTATCTGTAGATATAATTGGCATAACCTTTCCTGAAATGTGGGGGTTCGGGCGCACACGCCCTTGAGCCCTCATAACTTGGTTAGGAAGGGAAATTGGGTGCGGATTAATATTAGCCATAGTTAAAGATTCATGCATAACACGTCAGCCATGAGCTCGGACAAGGTGGTAATTAAAAGTAAACACACGGACTCCCTAAGTAGGAGAGTAAACTGCAACTTGATGAAGTTAGTTACTTGATGAAGTTAGTCCCGGAAAGATTCCGTGATAGGGCAAGACAATGGCCTCGCCAGCCGGTAGTTAATTAGTAGATAGACTTCCCCAGTAATTTCCTGATTACACATTACCTCCAAGTAACTTCTGTAAATGTAACTGGATTAACAATGTGCCACGTCGGCAGTCTTCTGTGACGGGTCGCGCACAACCTATGCACGCAGGTACCCGAGGCAGGCAATAAATGCCAGCACTCCGAGCCAGTTGGAACTGGACTTTCACCTCACCTTTGCCTACGTGCCTTCCTTGCGTCCAGTCACTCCGTGACCCAGCGGGCCATTTCTGATCAACCATTGCAACAATTAGGGATGTTTCTTTTGGTTTGTTAACTGACCTGATTTGCTGTCCCAAAATAACATCCCAGTTGGAACACTGTTCTCTCTTCACTTGTACCCTTTTCTGATGTTGGTCTTTTACAGGGGTTTAAAATGCATATCAAATGCATATCCTATGATTAGTTGGATATGAAAAGTTGCACTTTCATTCTAAAATCCAAGTCATGTGGATATTTTGCAATACACTGAGTATTGCATTCTAAAATGTACATCAAATATATACTCAAATATACAGTATACTTTTTTATTAAGTTTTACAACAATACAAGTTAAATATAAAAATTGAAATAATAAAAAGATACATAAGTGAATACACAAAGTAAAAATATATATGAAAAAAGAACCATTTTGCATAGACAAAGACATATGAATGATATAGTGCACAAAAAAACAAGAAAGAGAAGAAAAAAACCAATACATAAACATTTTATTATATTAAGCTACTATAAAATACTTAACTGTGTAGAATCAACAGGTCAGTTAACCCTGTTGGTCAGCCTGGATCTCATCTACAATTTTTAATATTAAATTTCCATTCTAATATGCCAGGCCAGTCTGAACTTTAATTAGACATTGCTATTTTTATTTGGCCTGTTTACCTACTACCCAACCAAGTTAATAACGCATTTGTAATAATAAGGAAAAGGTGATTACTAATTCACCACATGTGACTGTACAATGCCCTGCAGGTTGCGGTGCACACTTTTTCACTATTTCCAAAATCTATGAAGTTCCAGTACTGGACTGCTCCCATCACCTCTTGTACCTGTGGAGTCGACAAACAATTGCCATATTTGCAAAAATCTATTCTCTTTTATTATACCCTTTTTCTTGTTCAATTCCCATGTTAATTTGTCATTTAAAGCAAGGTCCCACATTTCCTTATACCCAGTGGTCGGCATCAGCAGGTTCACACCAGTTCGCCAGAACCGGTAGCAGAAATTCTGTCTGGTCCCACTCATCCAAGTTTTGAAATAAAGTAGTCCTAATTTGGGTGCAATGCAAGGCTTTCCCCCTGGCCACATCCACCATACTGCGCCCACAGTGTGGTAGTAAATTTTTTTGGAGCCCACCACTGCTTATACCAAACTTCCACCTTTGGGATCTGATCATTTTTCCACTGTCTCTCTATGCATTGTCTCGCTGTTGTCATACACAGAGATAGTAACTCACTTTTATCCTTATCTAAATCCATTCTTCCTGTGTCTGTCAGCAACACTATATCTGGCCCCAGCTGGAGGTTCATCCCAAAAATTCTGGAGATTTCCTTCTCTATTTCTTCCCAAAATTGCTTTACTACCCTACAGCTCCACCACATATGTTCATAAGTACTCAACTCAGCAGTGCATCTCCAACACATTTGAGTTTTATTTTTATCCATTTGATGTAACCTCACTGGGGTCAGATACCACCTCCATAGCATTTTAAAATTATGTTATTTTACTCTGACAGACATAGTTCTCATAATCCTTTTCTTCCACTTGTTTTTCCATTCCATCTCTGTGATATTAATCTTAAAATCTTGCTCCCATATTTTTCTTAATGTTTCTTGTGAAACATTCCCTATTTATTATCTTATAAATTTTACTCACCAGGCCTTTTATGTCCATATCTCCTTTCCTTACTTTCCACAGTAATTCCTCAAATTCTGTTTTATCTCTCTCCAATCTTGCTTCAGCCAAATATTTACTATTCCATTTGTCTACTAATATCACCTGAAACCAATTCAATTTTAACTGTGTATATATCTCCATTTTTTCCTCTTTATCCCTACATAATCTAATCCAGTACTTCAGCAAGAAAATCTCATTTTTATTCAAAATTTCCTTTCCTTTACTGTCTAAATTTATTGGAATTTTTTAAATATCCTCTATTTCTATAATCGGTGATACACCTGGGACTAAGCCCTTTTTCACTTTTTTCCAATTGTTTAACAGGGCCGTCATCATTCTATTTTTTACACCTATTTTACTCATTTCTTTATCCAGGAATAACGACTTGCCAAATTGATTTATCTCCTTCATCTCTATTTCCTCCCAAATTGTCTTTTCCTTCCTCAGAATCTTTACAATGTTTTTAACCTGAAAAGCTCTATAGTAATATTTAAGGTTTGGTAAACCCAATCCACCTTCTTTCTGAGACAAATACCAAAAACTTCTGTTAATTCTAGGTCTACGTCCACCATTACAATAGTTATTAAACATAGTTTGAAGTTCTTTAATTTCTTTCTCTCTTAACTGGATCAGTAGAGCGTCAAACAAAAAATTCAATCTTAGTACTAACATCATTTTACAAAGAGCGACTCTACCGAACCAAGACAATTTCAATTTACTATACTTTAGTATTTTCCCCCTAATTTATTTTTTTTGTTCTTCATAATTTAATTTCTTAAGGTCTTCCCAATTGTAGGATATATTTATTCCCAAATACTTCAAACTATGTCTAATCTGTATTTTAAATTTATCCTTTATTTTCCTTTGCTCTTCTTGTTCTATATTACTCAATATCATCTCAGATTTGTCCCAGTTTATCCTTAATCCCGTCATTTCCTCAAAATTCTTTAAATGTTCCTGGATTCTATCTAAGGCCTTCAAAGGATGCTTTAAAATTACTAAGGTATCATCTGCATAAAGATTTATCTTATTATCTGCAATTACTTCAATGTTCTTATCTTGTCGTGTGGCGCTTGCTAAAATCTCCATTGCCATAATAAATAATATTGGAGATAAGGGACATCCTTGTCGGGTTCCTGCCTCTAATTTAACCTCATCAGTAATAGCATCATTTACTTTAATATATGCAGAACCATGATGATATAATTTATCAATCACCCCCTTAAATTTATCTCCAAAGCCATACGCATTAATTATCTCATTAATTGTTACCCATTGAAGAGAGTCAAATGATAACATTCCAACTTTTTCTTTATCTCGTATTGCTATGTCTATCAAATCTAAAACCCTCCTTGTTAAGTCCGCCATATGCTTTCCTTTCAGAAAACCTGCTTGATCCTTATTTATATATTTATTCATAACATTGTTCAATCTATTCACCAGAATTGCAGTAAAAATTTTTGCATCCTGATTTATTAACGAAGTTGGTCTGTATGACTCAACTTTTTCAGCATCTTTACCCGGTTTTGGTATTAATACTATTATTTAATGGTATTGCTCCCCCCTCCAGAATATAGTTGAATAATTTCAATAGTCTTGGAGCCACAATTTCCTTAAATTCTTTATAGAATTCCGCTGGCAATCCGTCTTCTCCTGGGGATTTACACGCCTTCAGTTTAGCCCATCCTAGCCTTATGCTCTTGAGATATCTTTTTCCCCATTTGATTTTTTAACCAATCTCTTAACTTTCCTACATTTATCTTTTTTCTGTGTATAATTCCAGATAAAAGTCTCTGACTATATTAGTTTTATCTTTTAATTTATTATATCTTATTCCATCCTTTATCAGAACTCCAATTTCCCTCTTATTCCTTTTTTCTTTTGCTGCTCTTGCCAACATTTTTGAATTTTTGTTACTAAATTCAAAGTATTCCCTCCTTAAATAAACTAAATCTCTTTGTACCTTCTCTATATCTTTTCCCACTACTTCCGCTCTTAATCTCTGCAATTTATCGAGAATCTTTATGTTTTTTGTTCTTGCATGTTCCTCCTGTAGTCTTTTAATTTCCTTTTCCATTTTGTCTTAGTTATCCTTTAATTGTCTGTTTTTAATGTTTGCCAGTTTAATGCTTTCCCCTCTAAATACCGACTTCATGGTATCCCATACCGTATGGTACCCAATTTCTCCCGTATCATTCCAACACCAAGATTCTTCCCAACTCTGAATTATTTGTAACTTACTCTCTACATCTCTATATATCTTAGGATCATATCTCCAATTATTTCTATTCTTCTTTCCACCGTCTAAATTTAATGTTGCTAACACGTTTGCATGATCAGACTCTTTAAAAATCCCTGTCTCTATCCAAATTTTTGACCATGTTTTTGGTAACAAATATATAATCTATCCTTGAATAACTATTGTAAACCTGAAAAAAAAGGTGTATGCCCTTTCAGATCCTTTCAACTCTCTCCAAACATCTTTCAAAGCTAGCAACTTCATCCATCTATCCAAAATTTTTAATTTGCTACCTCTATCTCGGGTTATGTTTGTACAATCTGCCATTGATCTTGTCAAATTAAAATCACCTGCAACTATCATGTTTGTGGACCCTTCTTTTCTCAATATCTGATAAATCTTATTTAGGAAGATCTCTTGGCCCTCATTGAAAGCATAGATGTCAACCAGTGTAATCTCATCCTCAACAATCCTCCCTTTTACAATTAAATATCTACCTTCCGGATCTGCTATGCTCTTAATCATATCAAAACCTAATCTGTCCGATATCAGTGTAGCTACTCCTCTTGCCTTTGAAGTACCATATGCCTTTTCATATATTTGTGTCCATCCTAGGAATATTTTGTTCACCTCCTTTGACTTTTGATGAGTTTTCTGGAGAAAGACTATATCTGGCCTATTTTTCCTAAGAGCTGATTCTAATCTTCTGTATTTAACTTGGCAGCCAGTACCCTTCACATTCCATGTCACTACCTTTATATTCTTCATGTATCATCCAAATTCTCTTGATTGTGTCCACCACATCCTCCTATGGGTGTGTATTTCCCTTAACCAGACCTTGCCCTGGATCCTACATTAAAACAAAAGTACATAATCAATTAACAATACAAAAAACATAGAAATTTCTTCTTCCCTCACCACTTTTCTCACAAAAAAGTAATCCTTGCTATCCAAGGGGGGAGGGGGGAACGTGTTGCTGATGTGTGTTTTTGTTGCTGGTATTATTTTTCCATCGCTGCTGTTAATCTTTTTTTTAAAAAAAAAATTATAGCTTTTATTAAGAACTGAAGTAATACAAAAACAAATAATGAAAATAATACAAAAAATAATACAATATCAAATCTATACATTATAAAAAATACCTAAAACAATAAAACAATATAACCCGACCACCTGTGCTCTGTCGGGGGATGTCGGCAGGGGTGTCTTGACCATTTGCCTTCAATTCTATTTGCTGTTAACCATTTTGACTGCCACCTACTGCACCCTGCAATTCCAACTCTTCCTCTTCCTGAGCTCTTCGGTTCTATCTGCCAGAAATTATTAGCTCCTCCTTGAGAATGTCCCATTCCTTTGTTCCATTTTCTACTAACTTTGCTTGTTCCATCACATACATAATGTCCATGTCCTGAGCTATTACAAACCATTTGCCTAAATGTGAAAAAGTCAATTGTTTGGGGAATTTCCAATTATATTTGATAGCTTTGTCGGTCAATCTTTTAGTTACTGGCTTCATCATTTGCTTCCAAATTCTTTCCTAAACAGAGATGTCATTATATATCTCAATATCAACTCCTTCCATCTTTAAAGCCTGCATCCCAGTTTTTTTTAACAAAATCCATTACATTCAACTTGTCAGACACATTAGCAAACTTTAGCAATACATTTCTGAATCCTGTTCTACCTTTTTTTGCACCCAAATGGAAAACACTCATAATACATTCAGGTCCAAAATCAATTCCCATTCCTAATCCGTTCAACCATGTTAGGATTCTAAGCCGTAACTGGTCTGGAGACTTCTCTGGAATCTTTCTTATTACAATATTGGCACGTCTTAGCTGTTCTTCCACTAATTCCAATCTCTTCTCTTGGGATCCCACCTTAAGATCTCGCTCCTTACCTTTCTCCCTCAACTCAGAAACTTCTTTTGTTATATTACCTTGTTCTTTCTTAAGCTGATCTTGTTCTTTTTTTAGGGCATCTTGACCTTTTTCAAGCTTATCATAATCATTTTTAACTGTTTTGATAAGATTAGCCATCATTTCTCGAAGGTTCAGTTGCCCTTTCATAACCTCGGTCTTTTCTTTCATCCAAGACTCTTCCAATTTTTGAACATCTTTTTGTATTCTGATCTGAATATTCTGTAAATCTTTCTGTAGATTCATTTCCACATGATCTAATTTTTCTTTGTTTTCATATTCACTCTTAGGTGGCCCCATATCCTTATCATCTTTTTATCTTTGTGGTTTCTGCTGTTGCGATTGCTGTTGCTGTTCCAATATCTTTGTTACTCTCTCCTGCTCCTTTGTTTCCTTTAACTCCTGCTATAGTCCTTTTGCTGCCCCCTTGTTGTCTTCTTCCATCCTTATCAGTATTTTATAACTTCTATCAGAAGACGATTCATGTTCTACCTTAGCCCAATGCGGTTTTTTATCTTTATCCCCACCCTGCCCCCGATGACTCATTCACTCTTCAGAAAATACAAAAACTTTTTTCTTGACCTATAATATGATCGATTATTAACACATTCAATTACTAATAATTTGATAGTTCAATAATGAGAGAAAAGAAATAGAAAAAGTAACAAAAATATTGCAAAGAAAGAAAAAAGAAAGAGAAGGAAAAGGAAAAGAATATATGCAATTACCACATATTTCAATGTTAACCCTAAAGAAATTATTAAAAGGAGGGGGGGAGAAAAGGGAAAAAAAGGAAGAAAAAAGGAAGAAAAAAGGAAAAAAGAGGAAAAAAGTGAAACAATTTATTCCCCCTCTTTGTGTCTCCTCTCTTGTGGAAAGGAAAAAATAATATCTATTTCAAAAAGCAAATATTTCTAATTCAACCTTGCTTATTGTCCTTTGGTCAAAAATTAATATTTCCACTTTAACTTTGTCCAAACCTCAAAAAAAAAAAAAAAAGAAAAAGAAGGGAAAAAAGAGAACAAAAATATAAAAAGATGGGGGAGGGGAGAAGGTATAGTTCAGCCAAATCCTCGGTTTATAGAGTTCCAATTCAGAACCCAAAAATTCTGTGCACAGTATATTCTACTTTGATGTAGTTGGCCTTTAGTATCTTTGGTCAGTTTTTTTATTTAAAAGTCACTATCTTTGGGATAGTTCTCATATAAGTCTTGTACAAATCTCTTCAAGGAGAAAAGGAAAAAAAAGAAAAGAGAAGAGTAGTAAGTCCAAATCTTGCAAACAGTTCCACTTTATTTTCTACTGTTTTAAAAGTCAATTGAGTGTCTGCAGCTTCTGCCTCCAGCAAATGACCTTGGCTGGCTTAAAATAACTTATGCAAGGAAGAGAAAGAAACAATGTGTCTCGTAGGCATAACAAACTTGCCAGTGGCGTCACTCCTGTACAGCACTTTCAGCTCACAACTCTCAGCGCCATCTTAACTTGTATGGAATGGAAGAGAAAAGAAAAGTTTTTCCTTTTAATGTTGTCAGAGTAGACTCTCCTTAAAAATCCAGAATTAGGAAAAATCCACCTAATTTAAAATCACAGTCACACTCGCCATCCAATTCCACAATCTCCAGGCACGATTTAGTCTCAAATCCAGTCTAATTAGGCTCTGAGTGGACGTTTTCAACAAAACACAAAAAGGGGGGGATTTTGGCGTTTGCTCTCCACGAATCCTCTCGGCACCGCTGGACCTACAGCCGTCCAGGACTATCCAAGCCCAGCCTCCGCTAGCCCCGAACGATCCCTCCCCGGCCAAAATCCTGCCCGCCTCCATGTACTCACTGATCGCAGCAAATCACTTCTATACTCAGATCTTTCACCACTCTAGTTCTTTCGCCGGTCCTAACCCCGATCTCACCCTTACTTTTGGTTCAAATGTTTCATCCACTCCCGCCTTGGCTCCGTCTCCAAGACTCTCCTCCACTTCAATTCAATTCTCTGCCAACTCCCCACTTTATCTGGTCTGCGCTGAGGCACTTTGGACTGGCTCACCGTATCTTTTTGTTATTCTTCTTCTCACTCGGCAGCGGGACCGGGGCTCGGACAGGCTGCTGTAATAGCCCGTCCTGAGCCTTCGGTGCTCCGTGCTCTCCTTTTATTCCATCTTCAAACAATAAACAGCGGTGGTAGGTGATCTCCTACTATTTTCCAATAATATTTTTAACTTTTAAATCTCATTAATCCACCTAAGTGGCCCCCCTTTTCAGCAGCGCAAAGGAAAAAATGTTTGTTCACATCGCCATATTTAGCCACGCCCCCTACAGTATACTTTTTTGAGCATGAAAATTTATGGTGAAACAGGGTCTTGCTATCTCCACACTCTCACAGGCATAACTAAGGTAAATAGAGCAACAATCTCTGTATAGTGCTCTGTATAGGACAATTTATTATACCTTTATGCTTTACAGAAGGAACAGCATTAATTGCAGGGGGGGGGGGGTATAATGGAAATTTTTAAGCATTCCAGCCAAGTGTAAGCCTTTTAATGGCTATGCCTGAATCATACAAGGGTGGGATTTCTTCCAGTACTAATGAAGTCATAAGATCTGGAAAATACTGGTTCAAGTCATAAGATCTGTCCCCTTCAATTTCTTCCTCTCCTTTGTTTGCTCTTTCCTCTTTTTCTGTGAGTGCCTGACATCAGGGGTAGTTGCACTATTCTGTCTCAGGCATTTATTTTTTCAGTTAATTTTTTAATGAAATTTTGTTACATCTAAAAACAGGTCAATCAATACATGTATACCAACTAACAACACATATGTATCATTCTTGCATACAAACCTAAACAATACACATTTTACTCCTTTTTATTCAATCCCCCGTGTATCACCACCCCTCTTCCAGTGTTAATCATTACAAAATTGCAATTCCTTCTTTTTATTCTATTGCTCGCAGAATGTTTGTGCTTCCAGGCTGGGTTTGATCCCATCTTCATTTGTTATAGCATATGTAACAAATGGATTCCATATTTTCCAGAATATATTATCTTTAATTAATCCTTTTTAAAAAACTTATGTTCTGTTGTTAGTTTATCTTTAAATTCCAACTGCTAGATTTTCCCATACCATTTTTCTTTATTAAACCTAAGTTTCCTTTTCCATTCTATGGCTATCATAAACCTTGTTACTGTTAATAATATAAGTAATAATTCTTTGTTATTTATGTCTAAATCAATATCCTCCACTTCTCCCAAAAATGCTATTTTTGCATTTAGTTTCAATGCAGCTCACATAATTTCCTATATTTCCTTTTCTGCTGCTTTCCAAAATTTATAGGCATTTCATTGTGAGCGCCTTGAGTCCCGCATAGGACTCAAATGCAATGAATGAATGAATGAATGAATAGTGGGACACTTTCCCCAATGTAGTGGTAGGAGGAAGTTAAACCCATTGAATTTATGAGTGAGTCTTTGTCCACATGTACGCTAAACAAATGGGACTGTGGTGGCTTAGTGGTTAAGATGCTGAACTTGATGACTGGAAGGTCAGCAGGTCAGCAGTTTGAGACCCGAGTGCTGCATGACTGAGTGAACTTCTGTCTCTGTCCCAGCTCCTGCCAACCTAGCAGTTTGAAAGAAAGAAATTGCAAGTAGATAAATAGGTACTACTTTGGTGGTAATGTAAACATTGTTCCATGCACTCCAGTGTCTAGTCATGCCTGCCGCATATCCATGGAAATGTTTGCAGACGCAGACAGGAAGTGGCTCTTTGGATATAAAGATGAGCACTGAACCCTAGAGTCGGATATGACTAGCTTTCAAACAAGTTCAACCTTTATTTTTACACTAAACAGATTAGTAGTAGTAGTATGCCGCCCACTCAACAACGTGGCTCTGGGTGGCTCATACAACAGTACACATTATACATATCATATCAGAAAATATACATATCACAATACAATACATCGTATGAATCACAAATAAATCACAACATCATAAATCGCAACCATCATAAAACATTAAGTAAAAGAAGAATGTCAATCATTTAAAGAAATCCCACAAATCAATCACCAGAGTCCAAGACCTAGGCTGGCAGGGAGGGGGGGGAGCAACGTCCACCCCCCAGTTTTGAATGACAGTCCCTCACACCAGTCCTTCACATCCGTCCCAGCGGCCAAGTCCACGGCATAAAAGGCACAAACGGGACCGCAGATCCAAAATCCTGCAAGATACAATTGATACACCAAATCCTTTGGATTCTTTTGGGGAAGGATTGTGTTTTATCTGACATGGATAAAAAAAAGAAGTAACTAAGCAGTAACCAAACAAGGTTAGTCACATGAGGTTTCAAGCCCTGCCTTTTAGGAACTAAATACTCCTTGTCTAGAGATGGACAAATCTGCCAGTTATACTTTCTCCAAAAGTTTTTTTTAAAAAAATCTTATGTTCTCTACATTTATGGAGAAAATTTAAGTTCTTTTTCTTTTTAAAATATGAGCTGAGCAAAATTCTTACACACCCTTATTCCAAGACCCTTTCTGGCACTATGAATGTATTATGATGTTATTTGTATAAATTATGTTATTTATATGTATTATTACTTGTTTGTGTAAACCACTTTGAGTCTTCCATGGGGGCAGGAAAAAAGCGGTATATAAATTAAATTAAACTTCACAATCAAATTTCCAAAAATATTCATGTTTCTTTCTTCAGAAGTAGCACTCAATAAATAACTGGAAAATGCCCGTGCTCAAAGGAATCCTCAGCAGATCATAAATTTGATTGCATTAAACACAAACATCCGAAAGGCAAGAAACTATGGAATGGGTTAGATTTTCCACACTTTGTTCTGTTCAGTGGCAGACCTGTGCTTTCCCCACTTGCCTAAATGGAAATGCTTGTTCTATTACTATAACTACACGCTTGCTGCAAATGCATATCACAGTTTAAGTTCTCGGAAGGAACTACTGCATCATTTAGCATTAAAAATAGAAGAAGGGGAAATGATATAAAAAGAAACTGGGAAATTTTGCTGGGGAAAAAAATCTCACCTCTACATGGCAACATTCAGGCTACATTTAGAGTGAGAAATGTTGTCAGCACTCGACATATCCCAGCCAGGATAGTCAGCAGTATGGAAAATGACAAAGCAGAAGCAGAAAAGTCTTTAGATCCTTAAGCAAAGTTATAAAGAACATTCTATCCTTGATGCAAAGGGGAATGTTTTGAAAAAGAACCAGGACGTGCTGCTGTTGCTGTCATTACCCCACCCCCAAACTTCATGATGTGTAATTGCCCATTATTAGCCAAAAGTATCCCAAACCAATTTTGAGTTGTGATGTGGCCAGCTGAAGCTCATTAAAGAGGAGACGTAGAGAAAGGAATCTCAAGGCACTCGAAACAGACGAGTTAGTGGAGAGGCATGAGCCCAGCACCCTTTGTACTGTTGTTTCTGCTTGCTGCTGACAGAAAAGAGGGGAGAAGGATTAGGCAAGGGAAGATGCAGGAAGACAATGAGAACAAACCAGGCCTCATGGAAGTTTGGACCTAGATCTAAAATGCACAGCTTGAGTTGAGCACTGTAAAATGGTTCAATGAGAAAACTCAAGGTCTAAATCCCATCTGAGTTTTACGGAGTTGGAATTTTGCCGTTCGAGTTGCCAGATTTCATTCAGTGATGACATACTATGCAGATAATTTAAGAAGACAGCCAGCACATTCAGCATCAAGTTATAAATAAAAATGCACATTCACAGCCAGATAAAATGCCTCATCTTTAAATATGTCAGTTCAGTTTACTGCTGGGGTAGCTAGACTGAATGAGATCTACTGTGTGGCGGGACGATATGCCTCAGTGCCAGCATGCATTACATCAGGTTTGCAGAAACTTTCACATGTATTCTGTGAATCTTGGCACTTAGGATGTTTGCCAATTCACATATAACTTAATGTAGTGAATTGATGATCTCTCCTGTTTTGGAGCCATTGAATGGGCGAGCGCCATATAGGATAACACCACCATGAGGTGGTTGGGTTTGGAAAGATGTTGTATACTGACACAGGGCTTTGTATTGTGTCATTAATGTACTACTTTAATAGGGCCAGCACAAAATATTATAATTTAAGGAAAACATGGTGCTTCCATTCCTTGTACAGGAGGCATATGGACTCGCAGTTGACTCCAACACTGGAGATAGGTTGGATTGCCAGGTGTGCTGCTTCCTCTTACCTGAGGTATCCCATATACAAACCAAGATGGCAGCAGGAATTTTGATGTCACAGAGGTGAGCCCTTACAACATCACAAGGTGCATGTCCTGATATAAAAGCTGCATATGCACATATGTACCCCTGAGAGAGCTGAGCCAGACAGTGGATTTCTTGCAGTTTTTCCTAAACAAATATCATGCATGTGTAGATTATACAAGTACTGATTCAGCAGGGAAGGTAACAGCATTCCATGTCTAGTCATGCCAGCCACATGACCATGGAAATGTCTGCAGACAGAGATAGTGCTGGCTCTTTGGCTGTAAATGCAGAAGAGCACTGCACCCTAGAGTCGGACACAACTGCCTTTTGAGCAAGGGAGATCTTTACCTTTGCTAACAGATGCAAAGGCAGCAGAGAATAATTGCTTCTTCACTATTGCTAGTGCCATGGGGTAGGCTTTAAAAGTGCTCTAACTTGTGTTCAACCAGATTCACTCCTAGGTTTTCCATCATTGGCATTCTAGTCTCCCTTCCATTTGTTTCATTGCCACAAAGGAGCAGTAAATTGAGGGGCTAGTTTGACTTTCTTTGTGGAAGGAAATGTTTAGGAGCAATCGCTTCCATGGCTCTGTCTGTTTCCCCATACCAGGGCTTGATGAAGTTTTCCTTGTGCCTCTCCAGCAGAAGGAAAAGGGCCTTCTCCATTGTAGCCCCCACACTATGGAACCTCCTCCCAGTAGAACTACGCCTTCAGGCCCAGTTGCTACCATTTAGGAAATAATTGGAGACGTGGTTGGAAAAATGGGTCTGGGGGCCAGGGTTGTCAACAAGCTCCCCTTTTTTGGCTCGTCTGAGGCTTCCCCCCTCCTATAATTAATTTTTTAAACGTTTTTGTAGATTTTATATTTGTTTTTAGCTAATAGATGGCACGGCGGGGGTAATATTGTTATGTTTTAAGGTTTTTTTAAAATTGTTTTACCTGCATATTGGTTTTAACTTGTGTACACCACCCAGAGTCCTTTTAAATGTAAGAATGAATGAGCAAAGTAACCAGGCATTCCCCGACTCATCACATCTGTAAAAAATGAAGGCCACACCCACTCTTGGCCTCAGTATGTGGTGTTCCTGCAAGCTTTTTGTAACATCAAGATATTTTATATGTCCATGTAGTCTTCCCACAGAATTCTGGATAATCAAAAGAAAATAAAGTACTATTAAGTAGTGCCAAATAAGTCTTGTATTGAGAAAGTGAGCACATCTTATTTTCTGGATGAGAAGACAACATGGCCATTAGGACAGAAAGACGTGTCTGTGTTTGTGTGTGCATACACACATGTATGTGTGTTTGTGCATGCATGTGTAGAGGGAATGAATGGGATAGCACTCTGAATGGTCTTTCTTGAATGCCCAAGCAAATTTCTCTGCAGGTTTGTTTTGCCCATATGCAGGAAGCTGTGGGTGGCTGAACAAAAATTCTTTTTAAGTGGGAAATGAGAAGAAGAAGGACTTATGAAGGCAAATATATGTTCTGCTTATGCTGGCTGTCAGTCCTAACAAAAAGAAAGAAAGAAAGAAAAAACAAATGGGAGGAAGGAAAAGAACAACCCATTAAGAAAAAAAACACAAGATTTTTTTTCTAGAGCAAACAAAAGAGTGAATACAGAAAGGGAAAAAAGCACATTAAAATGAAATCCCTTATTTGCATGTACTCCTCTGATCAAGGTGTGAGGTATGCAGATTTATGTTCCTGGACTACAGCTCCGGAATTATCCAGACAGCTGTGCACAACCCTAGTTTGTTCTTGTTTATTTGGCAGACAAGATTTGGCACATATGTAGAATCAGAGCAAAACAGCCACTGATATCCTGCCCTGAATGCCCTGATCTTGTCTAACTTCAGCTTCTAAACAGGGTTGGGAATGGTTAATACTTGGATGGGAGACTACCAGTGAATATCAGGAGTCTCCAGATAAGGCTGGGAAAGGATTCTGTGAGAAAACCCTAAAGAGCCATTGTGGCCAGGCAGAACTTATTACACTCAGCTAAGATGAACCACAGTTTTCACTTTCCTTTCGTGTTCTGATCAAACCCCAGACTGCCAAAATGAAGCTACTTTCCTGGCTTTGTTGATGGCCAAACCTTAGTCCTCATTGGTGCATGTCTCTGGCAGCGATCTGCAGACCAGTACATGAGCTGGATTCTGTATCTCTCCACATTCACACAGCATGTTGTTGTCCGCCAGCAGCTCCCACTTGAGCACGTTGGTCTGGATGTAGGGACACTGACCGTCGGCCTATTCAGGGTCCTCCAAATGATGTAGGGGAAGTTTAGTTCCTCAGCTACAGCATAGTAGTAGTAGTAGTAGTAGTAGTAGTAGTAGTAGTAGTAGTAGTAGTAGTAGTAGTAGTCATCGCTGCCGCCGCTGTTGTTGCCATCGCCACTGCTGCTGCCGTTGTTGCCGCCGCCGCCGCTGCCATCATCATCGTCGTCATCGTAGTAGTAGTTAGTAGTAGTTCAGCAACATGTACAGTATTCAGTTGTGATTAGCCAGGCAATAGATATTCTGGTTCAGCTAACTATGATATTTTTCAGCACCACTAGAGTGAATTAATTTCTTGGTCCAGCCTTAATACATAATCTTCCACAGTTACTGGCAGTGTAAAATATTTTATGAGTGCACCATTTCAAAGACATTGGTCTTAGTCTTTTATGCCACATCAATGTAGCTGAAGAAAAGCCATTTGCACTTTAAAGTGAATTAAGTGTAAAAAAAATCCCCCTTTCCCCTTCCTCATGCCTCTGTGTACATGTTAAGAATCACTGTGATCCCCTTCCACCTTCAACTTGCCTCTTGGCATTTCTCTATGTTAAGTCCATTGACCCCTGTTTCTAGAGGACAGGAGATAGTAGTCCTTAATGGCTCAGCCATCAAGGAAATAGCCCTGAGATGGCTGAGCCATCAAACTGGCTTAAGTCTGTGAAAGAGGGACAGAGCTCAGGATGAGATAACAATAGAGTGTATGGTTTCTAGACTTGCCTTTTGTTAACCTATAAAAACTGCCTGTACACCTGAACTGCTGTCCTTCTTTTCTCTACCTATCTCTTGAAGGAGGGAGGAGAGAAAATGGCCCATTTGCAAAAGATATTTTAATAAAGCCTTTCTCTTTTTGGGAATAAAGGATAAGGTGAAAAGGTCAAATAATACTATGATGAGAGGTCTCATGGAAGTGTGGAAGAAGGTAAAAAAGGATATGGTCCCAAATCTCTCTCCAATTTTGGAATTGACTGATATGATGTGTTTCCCAATAAAGTTGGATAAGGAAAAAATTGAAATATTGGATAAAAATGGGATGCTTTTATTGAAGGATTGGTTAAAAACTTGTGATTCTGATGTTGAGCGGAAAAAAATATTTGAGATATTAAATTTGAATTGGTTTCGGAAGTTAAAGGTGGACAACTGGAACAAAAAATACAAAAAAGAAGTAGGGTTAGATAGAACATATACAGAATTTGAGGAGTTGGTAAGGAAGATTAGAAAAGGGGAAAATAGTATTAAAGGTCTTGTAAGTAAGCTTTATAACATACTGAATAGAGGTGCAGATCCACAGGAGGATTTGAAACAGAAGTGGGAACAAAATTTGAATGTAACAATTGGGGAGAATGAGTGGAAAAATAAATGGAAAAAGAGGATTATGAGAACAATGTCTGTAAGAATTAAAGAACATAATTTTAAAATGTTATGGCAATGGTACTTGACGCCATTAAGACTTTACCAGATGGATAATAAAAGAGATAAGTTATGTTGGAGATGTAGAGAATTTGATGGAACATACGAACATATGTGGTGGAGCTGTAAAAAAATAAGGGATTTTTGGGGAAGAATAGAAGGTGAGCTTGCTGAAATATTGGGTAGAAGTGTTAAGTTGGTGTCAAGTATCATTCTTTTAACGAATGTGGAAGGTTTGGGTTTAAACAAAGATGAAAAGGAATTATTGGAAATTGTATTGACAACGGGTAGACAATGTATAGCTAGAAACTGGAAAAATGACATAGAAATACAGATTGGAGAGTGGTATAAAGAAATGTGGAGTTTAGCACTGAATGATAAACTGACATGGGAGATTAAAGTGAAAAGGGATAACTTAAAAGAGAACAGATTTTGGAATATATGGAAACCATTTGTAGACCATTCTTGTACGGCAAATGATAGTTCAGGACCAGTACCATCTCAAAGAAGTTTCTGGAGTTGAGCAGCAAATAAACTCTCCGGGCATTGTATATATTCACAGGGTGTTTATTATTTATCTAAAGATTAATGGTAGCACAGAAAGTTCTTATTATTTTGGATTTTGAAATAATGGTTTTTTCTTAATATTCTGTGGTTATATAGTAATTAATGAGTCTAGATATTGTTATGTGCTAACATTCAATAATGTTTGTTAAGATGATACTATGGATTTGTTTATGTACTGTATTGTTAGTCATTGTTTTCTTTTCTTTTTTGTATGTCTTTGAAAAATTCAATAAAATTTTTTTAAAAAGAATTAAAAAAAATAAAGCCTTTCTCCCCTAATTTTGGTGCATGTATTCCTTTTGGTTCCCACAGCCACATGATTAGCCCATTTTTGGCAACATCAACAATCTGTAATAGCACAGTTTGGACCTTCTAAGTGCTATTTTGTTGCAGTGTCTATGTAGACCTAGGATGTAGCACAGCCATTCTATGACACTTTCACCTTAACAGCAATTTGCCCTTCAAAGGACTTTGAAAAACAGACACAGAATGACTTGGACCCCCCCCCCCCCTCCTTTGATTTTTTTGCCACTGAGGTACTTCATCTGTCCCAGGCATGAAATATATTAGGGCAGCAAAGGTCCTATGAAATTTTTTGGTGAACCTTGATGCTGAGAAGCAGAAGTTACATGCTCCATTTGTCAGCAATTAATCTGCTGGGTAAAGTAATGTATATAAGGCTATATGTTGAGGAGATACAAGAAATGTACATTAACGCTAACCCTAACTACAACTCTAATCCTAAACCCCAGTACATTGGCATTCAAATAGATATGCTTAATGCAATTAAAAAATCCCAATGTATGAAAGTTAAAGAAAGGAAAGAACCAAACTAATAGTTTACAAAAACTTTCTTGACTGTTTTGCCACTGATTAACATATTGTATATTATTTTTATTAAAAAGTCTGGCCAGTTTTTGGCAGGAAAACATTCCCCACATTTTGGGGAAGTTTGGCTGGAGTAAATAGGAAAACATACAGAGCCAAGACGCCTTAGCTTAGTCCATACACAGAGGTTTGTTTTAAATGTGCTGTTCAGAATGTCCCTATACATTCTGCTACAGTTCTAAGGAACTTATTAAATCCTGCAAAACCGAGTAGCTAAGATTTAGAATGTTTTAAAATTTTGATATCTTGTTTTACTAGTTTCCTCTTCCTGCTTGTGGCCAAGATTTCAAGATATACAGCATAATGCCTTTGGGCCTTATTTTCAAACAGTACATGAAATATTTTGGACAAGAAGTCTCTTCCTCCTCCTCCTGAAATAGCTCAAATTAAAATTGGAACCCATTATTGCCTTTGGGTCTGATCCTAAGCCAGCTGACATCAGAAAAAAAATTCCAGTGAAGCTGGTGACTTTGAATGAAAACTGTGTGGGGCCTTGATTCATTTTCCATTTTACTAGATGTGTCCCACTTTGCTTTCAAAGATAAATTCATAGTGGCTAACAGAAACGTATGCATGTGCCTTCAAGTTGAATCTGACTCAATGTGACTTTGATAGGGCTTTTCTAATAAGTGAGCCACTTAAGGCAGGGGTTCCCAACCTAAGGCCTGTGGGCTGGATCCGGCACCTGGCACCATTTTATGTTGCCCCCCACCCCTACAAGGGCATTTGAGAAACAAAATGTCTGCCTCTTGAAATTGTTGGGATAAAATGGCCACCCCCATTATGCAAGCAGGACAAAATGGCCATCCGGCCCTTGAAGCTGACTGAGAGAGCATGACCCGGCCCCCAGCTTGAAAAAGTTGGGAATCTCTGATTTAAGGAGTTGTTTCATCGGTTCCCTCCTGCCAACCTAGTAGTTTGAAAGCAAGAAATTGCAAGTAGATAAATAGGTGTCTAGTCATGCCTGCCACATGACCACAGAAATGTCTGCAGAAGTAGACAGCACTGGCTCTTCGGCTTTAAAACAGAGACGACCACTGAAACCTAGAGTAGAATATGATTGGCTTTCAAGCAAGGGAAACCTTTACCTTTACTTCATCAGTTCCACCCTCCCTAGTCAGTTTCCATAACCAAGCAGGAATTCAAATCCAGGTCTATTGAGTCCTAGTCCATTACTCTATCCACTGTACCACAACAAGAAAATAACATAAGATCAATATGACAGAACCAAATACATAGTAGGAAACATTCAGATCTTTAGACAATTATCTCAGCCTTCCAGCTATGAGAGTCAGATCCTTTTAGGCTGCCACCATATCAGAGTCGTAGGGGGAGGAAAATAACTCACAAAGGCTATGTTGGGCACTCAAAATATTTCTTTTTGGGAACACCCAGCAGGGCGGACTTTCAATCCAGCTTCCTGCTATGCCTTAATAGCACTCCTCACCCTAGCCCGATTCACTGGGGGTACAGGGATAGAGGAGCCTTCTGCATATGGCAGGTGATATTGATCACTTGGCAGACGCTAGGCTTCTTAGTGCTGCTGTCTATGACACACAGCTTATGACTTGCTACTCCCCCTTCCTCCCCTTAACAGACAGAGCAATCCCTCTCACCGACTTCTGGAAGGCTTCCGGTGTTGAAGCGATGAGGACAAGTGGAGCCACTTCTGCTCTGCTGGGTTTCCTTCTCCTTCTTTACAAAGGCAGGCAAAACACGACTGGCTTTTGAAGATTTATTGAAGGAAACACAATACTGGATACAGATCTTAAATTAATCTACACTACATAGAACACAAGCTAATAAAACAAATAAATGAAAAAAAATCTTGTTAGCTTCCTAGCAGGCTCAAGATTCTTGGTTTGGGGTGGTTCTGCCCCTCATGGCTGAGTGTTAGCCCCGAAGAGTTATGTTGAGGAGCTGTCGGACAAAAGCTCCCGCTGAAATCAAGATCATGGTGTTCAGAGACAAGGGTTCACCCTTGCTCCAGAGGTGCCCCTTGAGTGCTCAGATTGGGCTCCTTTTATTGAGAAAAGGTGCTTTGGAATGTGGTGATCTAATGAGAAAGCACCTGTGTTCCCATGGGAATGTACTCATGGACAGTTTGCAGGTGCAAGTGCCATCTGTTTGACATGTGGCCCCCACCTTTGCATTCCCTGGGAAAATTCCGTTCTGCAGGTTTCCTGGCAATTAGAGTTTGATTGACATGAGTGGAGACGTCCTCTCCCTCGTGGTGTGGTCAGCTGGTCTAGCTGTCAATCAGTAACCTCATGGTACAGCAGGTGTTTCTTGGAATGTGTCCAGTCCTGGAAACTCCCTTTTCCCTCCTCCCTTTGGGGAGGCAACTATTCTAACTATGCATCACTGTCATGTCAGACTAGCAGCCTGGCATTCCAACATGCTTTAAAATGAGAGCTGGCTTTCTAAGCCTAAGAAAACTACAATATGTATCTTAACACTACATGGATCAAATGTCACCTTAAAATCAAGACAAGGTCGCATGTGGAAACCATGACACCAGCCAAGACAGCCACTGACCCTGACCCCCAAATGAGTTGAAATAATTAAAAAGAAGACTTTTTAAGCTCTGGAAAAGGGCTATCTTTCAGTTCAAAACCTAAACAAAATTATAATAATCATATAAGACACAATCCCCCCCACCAAATACACCGGAAAAACAGAGTTCATCTTATTTATTTATTTACAGAATTTCTACCCCGCCTTATACTCTGATGCGTCTTATACATGGCAAATATGGTAAATTTAAAAGTGTAATACAGCAACTGATTCACAACTTATCAGCTTTCAGCCCCAATCACTCTTTATTGCAGTCCAGAAGATCAGAGAGATAGTGTTAAATTGTGGCTAAAGTGCTGGATTAGAGTTTGAAAGATCCAAGTCCACTGAACTGTGAAGTTGGGTGACTGTCTGAGAGTCACCCTCAGACTGTCCTACCTCAAGGGTTGTTGTGGGGAAGAGAAACATTGTGGCAAAGACAAATGCATATGTTAGTTATCCCAGGGAAGAGGAGAGACCTGAATACCACAGTGAACTCATAGGAGGGCATGTAAGATAAAAATGAAATAAATAAATAAATAAAATAGATTAGCTGAGCATCAAGCTCAACCAGGATCAGTGAAGAGGTGAAAATGCCTCACAACCCTGAATGATTTAAAATATGTCAAAAGGATGTGTAAGACAATAAGGGATGACTTAGGAACAAAGGGGCTCCAGTTAGATTGCTCACAGCGATGAAACATTGTAAGCATTGTGGAAAATCAAAATGACAGATAGACCTAGCTACCAGGTGTTGCAATTCCTGTTTTGATAATAGAAATATTATACACACTATCACTAGGTATCTGTGGGAGTGGGTTTTCAGCCTAATATGATTGTTCTTTGCCACTAGCATGATTGGTAAAGTTATTTTTCCATCTCTGCCATTTGAGACAAGCTTCTGCCCCCTCTCCCTAATTAAGAACATAAGAACATAAGAACAGCCTTGCTGGAACAGGCCACAGCCCATCCAGTCCAGCATTCTGTCTCACACAGTGGCTCACCATTTCCTTCAGGGTATTCCCAAGCAGATGCCTTCACCTGCTTAGGATTCCCTGGAAATGGCATTGAGAGATATCCTGCCTATCTCTCCAACCCGGAGGTTGTCCTTAGGTAGCCATAATTATAGCCATTGATAGCCTTGTCCTCCATGAACTTGTCTAATCCTTTCTTAAAGCTGTCAAGAATGACAGCTGTCACCACTTCTTCTGGCAGGGAGTTCCATAGACCAGTAATCCTCTGGGTGAAAAAGTACTTTCTCTTATTTGTTTGAGAACTAGTACCCAAAAGTTTCATGGAGTGTCCCCTAGTTCTAGTGTTGTGCGATAGGGAAAACAGTTTTTCCTTATCTACTTTGTCCACACCGTGCATGATTTTATAAACTTCAATTAGGTCACCTCTTAGACGCCGTCGTTCAAGAGTGAAAAGGCCCAACCGTTGCAGCCTCAGATGGTAAGGAAGGTGTTCCAGTCTCCTAATCATTCTGGTTGCCCTCCTCTGTACTTTCTCCAACTCCATAATATCCTTCTGGAGGTATGGTGACCAGAACTGTACACAATATTCCAGATGGGGCCTCACCATAGATTTATAAAGAGGCAAAATGACACTTGCTGACTTATTTTCTATACCCTTCCTAATGATCCCTAACATTGAGTTTGCTTTTTTCACTGCTGAGGCACACTGGGTTGACACCTTCATTGAGCTGTCCACCAGGACACCAAGGTCCCTTTCCTGGTTTGTCGCAGAGAGTTCAGACCCCATCAGTTTATAAATGTAATTGGGTTTTTTTTGCCCCAACATGCATCACTCTGCACTTACTGATGTTGAAGCTCATTTGCCACTGTTTTGCCCACTCCCCCAGTGTCGAGAGATCCCTCTGGAGCTCCTCACAATCTCTGACAGTTTTCACTACCCTGTATAATTTAGTGTCGTCAGCAAATTTGGCTACCTTGCTTTTTACTCCTACCTCTAGATCATTTATGAAGAGGTTGAAAAGCAGGGGTCCCAGTACTGAACCTTGGGGGACCCCACTCTTTACTTCCCTCCACTTGGAGAAGTGTCCATTTAGTGCTACCCTCTGTTTCCTGTCCCTTAGCCAGTTGCTGATCCAGGACAAGACCTGTCCCTTTATTCCATGACTGGTAAGTTTATTCAAGAGCCTTTGGTGTGGGACCTTGTCAAAAGCCTTCTGAAAGTCCAGATAAACAATGTCAACTGGATCCCCCTTATCCACATGCTTGTTGACACTCTCAAAAAATTCCAACAGATTAGTGAGGCATAATTTGCCCTTGCAAAAGCCATGTTGGCTCTCCTTTAGCAGCGCCTTCTCTTCTATGTAACTATTAATTCTATCTTTTAGGATGGTTTCCATCACTTTACCTGGGACACATGTCAAACTGACAGGCCGGTAATTTCCTGGATCACCCCTGGATCCTTTTTTGAAAATTGGTGTTACATTCGCTACCTTCCAGTCATCAGGCACAAAGCCTGATTGTTTTAGTTCCTTTTATTTTGCCAGTTGTCTTTCTTCTTGCTCAGATCACCCTATAAGAAAATATACCCTTTTCTACTTTAAATACTTCTAAAATGATTTTTTTACCATACAAAGTGCTAGTTTTGTGTGTAAACTAGGTAGGATGTTTTGTGAGATTATGCTGATCGGTCCACAAGTCTGTGTTTTTCTTCTGCCTTATGCACTGCTAACTAAAGGAATAACCAAATTCCCAGGAAAAACCTTTTCGCCAAACTTCTCCAACAATTCCAAGGATGCCAATGCAACAGATCTCACCAGGATGTTGAAGTTATATCAGTGGCTGAAATATGTCAGGTGCTGATGCCACTTTTGCTTAAGGAACATTTTAAAATCTATTCCTCTTCCCCTGATATTGTTAATTGTAACAGAGTATAAGGAGAACAAATAAGTCAATCTTAAAAGAAATCAACCCTAACTGCTCCTTGGAAGGTCAAATATTGAAGATGAAGCTAAAGCACTTTGGGCATCAAATGACAAGAGAGGATTCACTTGAGAAAGCCTTGATGCTGGGAAATGTTAAGGGCAAAAGAAGAAGGGTGTGGCCAAAAATGAGAAGGCTAGATGGTAATGTTGACACAATGGGCATAGAGATGGGTGGGTAGAGGAGGATGGTGGAGGATAGGGGTGCCTGGACCATGGGGTCACAAAGGGTCAGACTCGACTATGCGACTGAACAACAACAAAACACAGAGTAATATTTAGGTGAAGACTACATCCTTGGAGATCATAGAGGATGTAATGATAATCTCCTGAGTACTGTGGTGTATTTGTTTATATTTTCTGCTTGTAAATATTTTGGATCTGAGCAAAAGATTTATGTGATACCTTTCTTCAATAAGCAAAGAAAGGTTTCAGATGAACTCCATCTGGCTTTGTTCACAGTATTGCATTCAAAATACACACACACCAACAACAATGGATTTTACAGTGTTTCTGAGATACTGGCATTCAGGGAGCGGCTCTGTGTTTAATAAAAGTCTGAGTCTGAAGTGTAGGAAACATGGATAATATTGTTACCTGTTCTGGGGCTGAAAAAAAAAACCCTCAAAGACTTTTCTATTTCAAATCTACTCAGATAGTTTATAAGCACAGGAGTTGCATCAAGGTCTCACATGAAGAACAGTCTTTCCAGCTTTGTATGAAGTCTGGTTTAGACATTACTGAGTGCTTCTATCTTTTCCCCCTTTCCCTTTCTTTTGGCTTTTCCCTAATCTGAAACTGAGCATGTGACATAAAGTGCTGTTAAGTATTGTTACGATACACAGAGGTGAGGTAATTCATGTTCTTTTCTGCAGTGTAGGCAAGTTCCCGGGGTTGTTAAGAAAAGCTAAAACAGGAAGCTTTCCACTGTGCTGTGAAGCTGATTACGAAGGGTCAGGCTTGCACTCACCATGACATCATAAAACAATCTGATTTATTTAAGAACTGCCATGCCAGTTCTTCTCCTTGGGGGAGGAAGAATGAAAGAAGAACAACAAAAGGGCTTGTGATTTCTAGTGTGGCCACTGCCACATATCCAAAAAGGAAGTAATGCCATGGCCGTGACAAGATAAGAACCATACTGCTATAATATTTGTCATCCGGAACCTCAAGCATGCAAATCATATGCCATATGCTAGATTAAACAAGCTACAGGTCACCCTTGCTCGAAACCTATAGGTCACCCTTGCTCTAGGGCAGTGATGGCTAACCTTGGCACTCCAGGTGTTCTTGGACTTCAATTCCCAGAAGTTGTGATCAGCAGGAGTGGTAATTGAAGTCCGGTAATTGCTCTAGAGTTCGGTGCTCATCTGTTCACAGCCAAAAAGCCAGCACTGTTTGCATTTGCAGACATTTCCATGGACATATGGCAGGCATGACTAGACACTGGAGTGCACGGAACGTTGTTTACCTTCCCACCAAAGTGGTACCTATTGATTTACTTCCTGTCTCTCTCTGTCTCTCACACATACAGCATTGATGTACATTGAAAGTGTCTTGTTCCAGGGCTGTAGAGGCTTAAATGGAATGGGTTTGTTCCATCCGCATCAGGACCTTTCTCCATCAGTCATTCACTCTCAACCAATCACAGTCCAACATGCAAATCAGCTCTCTCCAACATTCTGTTTCCAGGCCTGGCTGTTAAACTGCTGTTTTTTTCTCCCATGGCACCATGGGAGTCGTAGTTTCTGTTCTTTTCCCATGGTGCCATAGGAGTTGTAGTTTCTGTTCTTTTCCCCATTTTGTGGGGCTTAGGCCCCACTCACGGCCCCCACTCTTCCCCCTGCTGATCTCGGGGACAAAAGGTAGGTGTGTGTGGAGCATTACGGAATAGGCTCCAGGGGTGTAGGTACGCATTCTGCACACAAACAGCCACACCCCCTCCTTATAGGTATAGATATGGAGAAACAATAGTTTCCAATAGACAAGAGCTGTCAGACAAGAGTGTATTTTATCTGCTCATCTGTTCAATCTGTATGTGTGTTATGTATGTACAATGTTGCTTTAAGAAATGTATGAATGTAACCTGACCACAATTACAATTTAGCCCAGCTGTTAAAGGAACGCGAGTAAGCTGCCCATAGAGGGCAGCTGCGAGTGTTCAACTCACATGGTTCTCATTCCTCAAATCACCGGCAGCCGCGGGAACTCTCCCGCACTATCAACAACTACAGAAGAGGGGCGTGACTTGGGACGACGTCACGCCGGTAGCAGCCAATGAGCTACCGTGCAGCAAGATTCAAATGTATTGTGCTACTGTATATAATGTGATGTACCTCCGCCATTACCACATGTTCATCCTGATCATCAACCAATAAACCTGTGTTAGTCCTTACTGCGACTCCTTCTTTGTCTTCCGTGCAAGACACCAAAATGTGGAACACATGATACGAAAAACTGAATTATAGTCAGATGATTCAAGATTGTAAATTAGTAGGAGAAACATCAATAGTTTAAGATATGAGGATGATGCCCTACTACAGGTAGAAGGTTGCATTGGTTCTGAATAGTTACTGATGGAGATGAACGTATAAAAGCAGAACTACAGTTGACCATAAACAAAGCAGAAAGTATTGGCTGCAGGCAGCTACATAAATTTTATGTTGGCAATGAAAATAACTGAAATTGTGAAATAGTCTGACCATGGGTTCAGTCATTGGTAAAAGTGGAGACTATAGTGAAAAAATAAAATGGCTGAGACTAGAAGGGGAAAGTTGGAAGGAATGAGAAAATATCTTCAAGTGCGGTATAAGGATGTATCACTGGTGACACATGACCATCCTCTTGATCACTATGTATAAATGGAAAAACTGAACAGTGAAGAAAGCTGGCAGGAAAAATACAACCTGATTTATTCAATATTTGATTTTGGAGGAAAACTTAACAGACACCATAAAATGTGTTCAGTTTGTAACGTATATTGGATAGGATATTTTGTGGATTGTAATTTTGTAATTGTACGATGTATACATGTTGCTTGCTAATTCTTCTCTTGGAGATTGATATTTTGTAACTTGAAAATTGTATTTTATATTCCCTATTGTAAGCCGCCTTGAGTCGCGTAAATAATAAATCATGAGAAGGTGACTCAAAAAGACAAAAAAACTAGGAAATGTTTAAGGTAGAAGGAAAGAAAAAGTCTGAATATGGAATGGATTGACTCCATAAATGAAGCCAGCCTTGAGCTTTCAAAACCTGCATAGGGTTGTTAGTAACATGACATTTTGGATGTCACTGGAAAAATGCCCTTAAATTGGGAGTGACATAACCACAAATAATAGCAACAATAATCTTAACCTCTAGGTAAGGGATTCTCAACCTGTGGCCTATGGGCTGAATGCAGCCTGCACCACAATTTCATGTGGCCCCTACTGTCTCCACCACACCAGGAAGCACCATGTGGTGGAGGAAGGGCAAAATGGCTGCCTGGCCCCCAAAGCTGTCTGAGGGAGCATGACCCAGCCCCTGTCTTAAAAAGGTTGAGAACTCCTGCTCTAGGTAGCCCTAGTTGAAACAGGGCAACTATTTAGATGTTATTGATAACAAGTCAATTTAGTACTTAAAAAGGAAAGTGCAGATTTTTCATAAAATTAGCACAAACTATTTTATATCTTCTGGTGAATATTTAGAAATCCTCCAAATAATTTAAATTCTTCTTCTTTCATGTCCACATCAAACTTTGCACTGCCAAAATGATGCCACTCTTGGCTTTGTCATTGGCCAGAATTAAATCTTCATTGGTACATGCTTCTGGTAGTAATCAGCAGACCAGTAAATGAGCCGGATTATGTATCTCTCCACATTCACACAGCATGTTGTTGTCTGCCAGCAGCCCACACCTGGTATTGCATTTAGGGACTCTGACCCTCAGCCTATTCAGGGTCCTCCAAATGATGTAAGGGAGGTTGAGTTCCTTAGCTATATCCTTCTTAAATGTTATTCTTTGTCCTGTGAGCTCCTTCCTCCATCTTCTAATTTGATTTTGGAATAATTTAAATATACAATGCGTATCCGTGATAACCTGTGTGCTCATCTCTACCATCTTGAAGATGAAGGTGAACCTCTGAGGTGCTATCATTTTCTCAACATCCTCTTCTTGTGCTGCTGTCACAGAAGTAAGTGGGGTGGGGCAACCTATTTCCCCCATACCTGTCAAGCGCAGCTCCTGGAAATACGGGAACTGCTCCGGCCTGGGTGCGCATGCACCATAACAACTCATCTGCGCCTGCACAGAACCCCTCTGTGCACTCAACAACTCATCTGTGCATTCACAGAACCCCTCTGTGCATGCACAGCCCATTTGCGATGGGCGTGCATGTGCAGTAACCTCTTTCCTGCCGTACAAATACAGGATGGTGGCTGGAAAGGGGAGGAACGAGCGGAGAAATACCGGAAAACCTGGCCAATCCAGGATACTTGACAGGTATGGTTTTCCCCTCTGCGAGGTGTACTTTGTAAGAAAAGGCAGGTGAGACTATTTCCAAAGGAATTGCACAAACAGTTGGACTGAACATCTCTCCCATCAGTTTTAAATCCAGGAGGACGCAGAGTCAGCATTAAGACAAATAAATGAAAAAATTGATATTTAGCCAATTGCTATGCTACCCTACAAATATATAGCTCTGTGCTGCATAGTCCATAAAGGGAGACACCCAATCATCCTCTGATGTCAGCCACAGTGGCATCACACTCTTCTCTGCAAGCTGCAGAGGCCATTCCTGATGCCCAGGTCATGATAATGCCCCAAGGTGTGTTTGCACAATTATAACTTGTGTTTCATCTATGCCTTTTCCTTGAGGATAATCTGGCTGCAGATATGTGCCTTAGTTGCATCCTGTTTGGATCAAATGCTACATTGGGCTGCCTTTGGAAAGTGCTCAGAAATTTCAGCAGGTCCAAAATGCTGCAGTTGGATTGTTAACTAGGGATGGACATCACATACCTGCCTTTTTGCAGAAGCTCCAACGGTTGATGGTCAGTTTCCAGCCACATTTCAGAAATGCTGGTTTTAACCTATAAAGCCCTAAATGAGACAGTATTGGTTCAGGCTATTTGAGGGAAGTATCTTTCTGTATCAGCTTCTCCAGGTTTTAAGATCTCCAGAGGAGGTCTCTTTTCTAGCTCTCATCATTACAGGCATGTTTGGTATAGACATGGGAGAGGGCCTTTTTGGTGGTTGCTCTTTGTCTGTGAAATTTCCTCTCTGCTAGCCATCCACAATCAAGCAAATATCTTCCTTTTCAGACAGGCTTTTAATGTGTAAACTGATCCTATGGGAAGGATTTCAAGGGAAGAGGTGTCATTTTATCTTTTTAAAATGTGTTTTTAAATTGTTTGAACAATATTTTATTTATTTGTTTGTTTGGCTAGAATTACAGTATTTGGGTTTCTTTCTACAATGTGATGATTTATATTTATAATCAGGTTATTCATGAGTGTTTTAAAAATAATCTGTAAGTCTTCCTGAGTCCCTGTGGAGTCTGGGAGAAATGTGGGGCACACACACACACACACACACACACACACACACACACACACACACACATATATATATATATATATATATATATATATATATATATATATATATATATATATATATATATATATATATATATATATATATATATATATATATATATATATATATATATATATATATATATATATATATATATATATATATATATATATATATATATATATATATATAAACACAAATCACTAGGGATTGTAGGAAAATAAAGTTCCACCTTGCCTCTAGGTCAATCATCTTTTCTAGACAATTATGCTGCTTGTCAGGAAACCCTCCTTACCCCAAACACACATATACAAAATTCCCTCCAAATTTCCTGATTATTTTGTATTGTATCTTTAATCACATTACAGACAGGAAATGAATATTTCTATCACTTTAAACAATGAGGAAAAAATCCCATTTGTATCAGGCTGGAACTTGAATGAGATTAAGTATTTGTACAAAGATGATGTAAAGCTCAGATTTCTTGTAGAGGTCATCACAATATTCCCTTTAGAAGGCTTCAAAAATACATCCGCCATTAGAGTAACAGTCAAGTGTTTAGAAGAAAGGGAGGAAGGAAAATATTTTCTTCACTTACCAGATTTATTATAAGAAATAGGTTTTTTTTAAAAAGTTATATTTACTATGACTTTGCTTAAAAAAATTATGCATCCTTGAAATAGGCTGGCTATGTGTTCACTTTACAGGGGACAGTCCTTTGTTTGAAGGCCTGTTTTGATCATGGGTTAAGAATCCTAAGAAAGGAAAGAAATCACCTTGAAATTTCCCATCTACAAACAACACTTGCACAGCAAACTGTGTGGCTACAATCTGGTGAGACGTGTTCGGTGCAAGTTAGGTTTGATATTGCAAATTTTGAATCTGTGGTATTAAATTAGCATATGCATATGTCAGTCAAGTCTTTTAGTAATGCACTTCCTCATTATTAGTGTTGCCTAAATGGTTGCGCTGTTTTGAGGTGATTATCCATAGTTGGGGCACAACACATATTTTGTATGTATAGGGTCCAATGTTTAGTTCCTCAATCTTCTTCTTCTTCTTGTGCTGTATCCAAAACCAAATATTGGCGATCATCATGGCAACCAGCCATGAAGACTGTCCTGCAAGTATAACGCAGTGGCCTTTCATCTGCCTTCCATATCGCAGCATGACCCATGTACCACTGATCCAGTTCTGCGAGTCACTTTTTGGTCCTGAGCCCAGGCCACTATTGATGAAGCTGCTGCCCTCTATTAAGATGGATTACAGTGGGATTTAATCCACTTGGGGACCATCACCCTTCCCTGTGGTCTTCTCCAAGGACGCTAGTCCTCACCACTTGACGCTTGGCTTTGAGTTGCTGGCATTATGGTCTACTCTATTACCATAGCAGGATAACCAGACTTGACATGAGTTCCTCAATATATTCTGCCAAAATGAATTCAAACAGCAGGTGCAGGTAGCGGGGGGGGGGGGGGACTCCTTTACAGTCTGGAATATCTTGGAAAATTTCCTTTTTGGGCTATACTGGCAATACAGGTAAGTGATTTCTAGGAGATATAGGCCAGAACGTGATGTTTTCAAACTGTGGCACAGAGCTATTGTCTGATAGTTTTGAAATGGGTGGAATGAAACTACAAAGCATTCACAATAGCCTGTGCCTTACAGGAAACAGAAATTCACTTATCCCATTCTTTCATTCTTCCCCTGCTTGGTTTTGTCGAGTACAGTATTCTACTTTCCCTGAATTCTAGTTCAGCTAGAAAACTTTCTAAACTAATTTTATAATCAGAACAGGCAGACTTTGTTGCAGTTTTAGTTCCTGCATCTGCAGTTCATCTGCATCTCCTCAGTATATAACAAAACTTCAATACATAGGATAAAATTAAAATAAGGCGTTCAAGATCAATATGCATTCTGTTTAAGAAAATCAACAAGTGTTGTAACCTACACTAAGTTTAAGAGACTTCATAACATTGTAAAAAAATGTGTGTGATTTGAAGAAATAAAGTGTTGTAAATCCCCCCTCCCCGTTTGCAGGCTCACCCTATAATCAGAGCTTCTATGCCACTGGTTCCCTAATAGGAATCAGAATGCTGTGAGATGTTTGTACAGAAGAAATTATTTTTGTTGCTCAAACAGAACTCTTACTTTCATGTTTTCTACCGTGTAACAAATGTAAAATATTTTACTGATTTTTTAAAAAATAAATAAAGCTAATGTAACAAATTCAAGGGCCACGGTGGCTTAGTGATTATGATGCTGTTGGATCCAGCCCTTATAAGCACTAGTCCAGGATAATGATGTAACAAACAGCAACATGCTTTATTAACAGTCAAATAGAGATGAGCTTACAAGGCGTTCCCGGATCCCGAGATGGCTATACAATCCCAGTGTATTCAGTCCCTCTGGACTCTTACCCGTCTTTGGGAAATATACGTGCTACCATGAAGCGCAGCAGTGGAGGGAACCAGGGCATAGCGCTACCCGGCTACCCGACTGGTGTGTGGAAAGTATAGATCCGGTCCAGCCCCACCCTGGTCTACCCTTGGGGCTTATATAGTGTCTCTCCGGTGGTAGCTCCTGGATACAAGGTAGCAACCCGCCGGATGGACATAACTAACCAATCATAACCGGGGATGTATGTAATTAACCAATGGAGAACAGGATCCAAAAGTGTAACCAATCATAGGGCTTGGTTTAGACTACTAGGTGTGCCCTTTTGTAAGGGTTTCGCACCACTTTGAGCTTCTTGCTATAATGGCAGGAAACCGCCATCTTCCCTTTTGCAAGAGCGCCTCTGCGCTACTTTGCAATTGTGCTTCAATACACAACAGATGCTGAACTGGACAACCAGAAGGTCGGCAGGTCAGCAATTTGAGACTCAAGTGCTGCGTGATAAAGTGAGCACCTGTTGTCTGTCCCAGTTCCTTCCAACCTAGCAGTTCGAAAACAAGAAAATGCAAGTAAATAAATAGGTACTGCTTTGGAGGGAAAGGTAACAGTGTTCTGTGAGCTTTAGTGTTTAGTCATGCCTGCCACATGACCACGGAAACTTCTGCAAATGCACTGGCTCTTTGGCTGTAGACGGAGATCCCCCCGGAGTTGGATACGGCTGGCTTTTGAGCAAGGGCGACCTTTACCTTTAATAACATTTTCAAATTACAGTGAAATGAAGAGGCAAAGAAGAGGTAAAAAAGGTCTATCAAAAATCAGAAAAAAGTCCCAAAGATGGAGAATCATAGTGCTCACTTAGTAGTAGCTATCTTAGCTTGTGCATAAAAGTTAACACTGCACCAGTCCCCTAGTTAAAAGTTGTTCAATTGTAGCATTTAAAACTTAAAAATGATTGATATAGCCATGGCCATTATCTCCACTAGTTTTTCAGAGAACTGGCTCCATTTAAATTTCTGTTTACATGTGGAGCAGAGCAAAAGGACTGCTAAGTGAACCTCCTAGCAGGGAGGTGGCAGTAATTTATACACATCTGTCTTTCAGGAGGCTTTCTATATAGAAAGGATTGATGGTGAGGACCTGAAGCAGCTATAAATGCTTCTTAAAATAGAGCCATAAAGCATAAAAAAAATCTCCCCCACCAATTGATGCCTCAGTCTTGGTTAAGTTCTATTTAAGATTCTCAAGAAGACATGTTCTCTATTTCCCTGGTTGTGGTGGCCTCTGGCTATTTTTAGCATTGCGGGCATGGTAGGACACATTTGAAAATCAGCCTCATGCTTTTGTGTACCGCTGTGAAGTTCTGTTAGCAATTTAGGAGGTTTATTCAAATCTATAAAAACTAATTAGCTCCCCATCCTTCACATCTGGAATGATATACATACCCAAGGTTTTAAAAATTTTCATTTTCATTTTCAAATGAGACAGTACATGCTATGGATGTGGAGAAAATGACTCTCAGTGATTTTCTGAGTCTCGGACTCTTTGCCAAGACTCCCCTCTGTAGCACTAGTGAGATTTCCCAGCTCCCCATTGAAAATGAAACTTCTGCTCTTGGTCTTCTTGAGGGTTTTGCACAAAGAACAAGGAAAATCTGTTCATTCCTCTTTCCAGTGAATCTTGCATAGGAAAGATAGCAGTTCGTTTAAGCGTTGTAACAATTCTGAGCAGCCTGATGTCTCATTCATTAAAAATAAAAAGGTGATTCCAAAATATCTGACAATCCCCACAATTTTTTTCAGGGGGGAAAACTTGCCACAGGAAGAAAAAGAGGAATGCTTTTTCCTCTTGGTTTTAAAGATTCGTGATTGTTGTTGTCGACTGCAACTCGTATCCAAGAATGCATTTTCCCCTGAAGCAGGAAAAATGTCACTGGCATGAATTTGTTTAAGATGGATCCCAGTTTGCAATGAAGTGACCCACACAATATGATCTCTGAGCTATCTCCTGCAGCACATATGAAATGAGACATGCAGGATTTAACACCAGGACTTCAATGGACTGCTGCAGCCTTGAGGATATAGACAAGGTACACGTTCACCTTCATCTGGCATGGCCTCTTCTGCCTCCATGACCATTGGGAATCAGAGTTCCTCCTCCGCTCATTTTGCCGTTGGGCCCAACATGATGGTTTCCAGTGGAATTTCCTCCACCGAGGGGGATCATCACCCCACCCACCCCATAGCCATTGGCCCCTTTAGGGAGTCAGGTTAGTAAATCACCACTTGACGCTCGGCATTGAGTCGCTGGCTGTATGGTCTACTCCATTACAGGATGTTCAGCCAGACACGTGGTTAAAGATTCACATCACTAATAATAATGTTATGGCCGTGGATGGGAGTGTTGGTATTCTTTTCATCACAAGAGACATATGTACGTAATACTATGATGTACAGTACTGTGATTTTGTTATATTGGGTTTACAGTATTTATGAATGCATAAGTAAAGGTCTGCCTTGCTTGAAAGCCAGTCGTATCCAATTCTTGGGTGATGTTATGTATGCATGCTCATTGTACTGTAGGATAAGAATGTAACCACTCCAAATACAATGTATCTCAGCTGTAAAGGAACGCGAGCAAGCAGCCCATAGAGGGCAGCTGCGAGCGTTCAGTCTCACATGGTTCACATTGCTCAATCACGGACAGCCGCGGGAAAACCTTCCCCGCATTCAGCAGCAGGAGAAAGAACTACTGAAGAGAGGCGTGCCTGGGCGAGGCCACGCCGGTAGCAGCCAATGAGCTACCGTGCTACAAGATTCAAATGTATAATGCTACTGTATATATAGAGATGTATCACCGCCATTACCTCATGCTCCACCGGATCATCATGCAATAAACCTGTGTTAAGCCAACCCTTCGGCTGTTCTGTTGTCTTTGGTCCCATACAGTAAACTGGCGACGAAGGTGGGATGATGGCTGCCCACGGGACCAAGACATGCGCCGGCTACGAGATCAGGAAGCCGGGAGACTTGGAGCTGTTTGAGATAGACTTCAATGGAGCGCTGGTGGAGCTCGAAGTCTCAGATGAGGACAAGAAGAGGGCCATCTTCGTCCGCATGCTCGGACACGGGACCAAGAGGACCTTAGTGGACCTGATCGCACCGAGGAGGGTGAGCGACTTCAAAGCCAAGGAGCTCCTGGCGGTGCTGCGCGCCCACCTCCGGCCCGCGATAGCGATGTTCCCCGCTCGGAGCGCGTTCTGGAGGCGAGTCCAAGCGCCCGGGGAATCGGTCGCCGAGTTCGCCGCGGCCCTGCGGCTGGCCGCCGGCCCATGCAAGTGGGAGACCCCAGAAGTCACCCTCCGGGACTGCCTGCTCTGCGGCCTGAGGGACACCGAGACTCAGCATGCGCTGATGAAACAGGAGCCGCCTCCCATGTGGCAACAAGTCCTCGACACGGCACAGGCCGCGGAAGCCACGACGGCCGGGGTGCAAGAGCTCCAGGACTGGCGCCCGAAACCCGCCAAGGCAGAGAGCTCGGTGCGCGCGGCCCGGCGAGTTTCGAACTCGTCCGCAGAGAGCGGCGATGACGAGGACATCCGGAAGGTCCAGAAGGAAGGCCGGCGCTGCGACGGCTGCGGCGCCGCCCACGCCCGTGCCAAATGCCCGTTCCGCAAGGCCGAGTGCCACAACTGCGGCCGGCGCGGGCACATCGCCAAGGTCTGCCGGAGACGGCGCGAGGCCAAGAGGAGTTCCCCAGACCGCTCGGCGAGGCAGGACCGCACCACGAGGCCCAAGGACGGCACCCGGACCACGAGGAGGCGGGACGGAGTAGGGCGCATCTCCGACGACAGCGAGGACGACGCTCCGGTTTTCAGCGTATCCACGGAGCACCCCCGATACTTCGTTGAGGTAGTAATACAAGGGGCCCCTGTTAGGATGGAGGTGGACTCGGGTTCTTCATACTCTATCATTTCCCAGGGAGAGTTCCAAAAAATAGCCACTCACGTGCGGCCCAAGCTCAAAGCGTTGAGGTCCACGCTGAAGGACGTGCAAGGGAACCGCATCCCGGTGCTGGGGGTTGGGAAGTTTCAGGTCCAGTTCAAAAAGCACGACGCAACGCTTCCCCTAGTCGTCCTCAAGGGAGGTAAATGCAGCCTCCTCGGGACTCAATGGTTCCAGCCCCTGGGGTTGTTCATTGGGGGGGTGCACGCCGTGGGAGTACACGCCGCCGGGACTGATCCAATACAGAGCGTGTGCGACGCGCACCCCGAGGTTTTCAAAAAGGGACTCGGAAAATTCAAGGGCCCCCCAGTGACTTTTGACCTGGACCCTGGAGTACGTCCAATCAGACTTAAACCGCGCAGAGTGCCTTTCGCACTAAAGGACAAGATAGAGGCGGAGTTGGACAAATTGGTGGGCCTGGGGATTCTTGTTCCTGTTGATTCTGCGGAGTGGGAAACTCCAATTGTAACAGCGCTCAAGGCCAACGGGGAGGTCCGCATATGCGCTGATTACAAGTGCACCATCAATAAGGCGATCCGCCCTAATGCGTATCCGGTGCCGGTAGTCAGCCACTTGTTGGCCAGGTTACACGGGGGGAGGTGTTTCGCTAAACTCGACCTGGCCCAAGCCTACCAGCAACTCCCGGTGACCCCCGCCGCAGCTGCTGCGCAGACCATAGTCACCCACAAAGGGGCGTTCCAGGTAACGCGCATCCAATTCGGCGTGAATTCGGCGCCCGGGATCTTCCAGTCACTCGTGGAACGCCTCCTGAAGGGGTTAGAGGGGGTGTTGCCCTACTTTGATGACGTATTGATTACAGGGGGGAGCCGGGCCGAATTAGCAAAAAGGTTGGGAAAGGTCCTGGCAATATTCGAAAAGGCGGGGTTGCGGTTGCGTTTTCTTCGCAACTGAGGTTGAGTTCCTAGGGTTTCGTGTTACTCCCGAGGGAATAAGGCCATCCCAATCCAAGGTGGCCGCCATCAAGAAGGCCCCTCGCCCCACCTCCAAGCCCGAGCTGCAGTCGTTCCTGGGACTGCTCAACTTCTACCACTCCTTCCTTCCTCGGAAGGCAGCCGTGGCGGAACCGCTACACAAATTGTTAAAAAAGGACGAGGCATGGAAGTGGGGCGACGACCATGAGAAGGCTTTCAATGACCTGAAGCGACTCCTGGCATCAGATGCTGTACTGACGCACTTCAATCCCAAACGCCCAGTGGTCCTGATATGCGATGCATCCCCGGTGGGGGTGGGGGCGGTGTTATGCCACGTGCTGGAGAACGGGAGGGAGGCCCCGATAGCGTTCTACTCTAGGTCCTTGTCCCAAGCGGAGAGAAACTACGCCCAGACAGACAGGGAAGCACTAGCGATAATTGCGGGGACCAAGAAATTTCATGATTTTGTGTATGGCCGCCCCTTCACCATAGTGACCGACCATAAGCCCTTGCTAGGCATTTTCACCGCAGATAAGCCCACACCCCAAATCCTGTCCCCGAGAATGCTCAGGTGGGCCATTTTTCTCAACGCGTATCAGCACGCGTTGGTGTACCGGCCCGGGAAGGAGATCAGCCATGCGGATGCCCTGTCGAGGTCCCCCATTCCCCGGGATTGCTGCCACGTGGGCGAGGAAGAGAGGGACCACCAGGTCTTAATGATAGAGGTCCTAGACTCCCCTCCAGTAATACCGGCCGACATCGCCAAAGTGACCGGTAAGGACAAAACGTTAGCTACAGTCTGCTCCTGGGTACAGAAAGGGTGGCCCGTGTCTTCCCCAGCAGCGGAATTCGACACATTTTTCAAAAAGAAATTAGAATTGTCCCTAGAGAGGGGTTGCCTTTTGTGGGGACAGCGGGTAGTGATCCCCACGTCCCTCCGGCCGAGAGTGCTTAAACTGCTGCACGTCAGCCACCCCGGGATCGTCCGCTCTAAGGCACTAGCCCGCAGTTACTTTTGGTGGCCCCAGCTAGACGCCGACATCGAGCACATGGCCGGCACTTGCGAAGCGTGCCAAAGCTCCAGGCCAGAAGAGGCTCGCTTGCCACATAGGGAGTGGGACGCAGCAAGGGGGCCCTGGTCCCGGGTACACATAGACTTTGCTGGCCCGTTCAGGGGAACACTTTTCCTCCTTGTGGTGGACGCGTTCTCCAAGTGGTTGGAGGTCATTCCAGTCTCGAGCACCTCCTCGTCCACAACAATTAAACAGTTACGGAGGGTCTTTTCCACGTTCGGTTTACCCGACACCCTCGTCAGCGATAACGCTAGCTGTTTCACGTCCGCCGAGTTCAGGGCATTCATGGATCTCAACGCCATTCGGCACATCACCTCCGCCCCTTTCCACCCGGCCACCAACGGCCAAGTAGAGCGCCTCGTGCGCACCACTAAGGACGCGCTGCGGCGCATGGGCCCCGGAGATCTTAACTTACAACTGTGCCAATTCCTGCTAGGGTACAGGGTCACCCCACTAGCGTCAGGGTACTCCCCCGCGGAGTTGTTAATGCGCAGGAAGCTGGCCACGGTAATCTCCAAACTAGACCCCACAAGGGTAGAGGACAAAGGGCGGAATGTAGGGATGGATTCCACAAAGAGTTTCAGCGTAGGTGCCCCCGTGCATTGCAGGAACTACGCCAGCGCGGGACCAGCCTGGGTGCCCGGCATTGTAATAGAGCAAACCAGCCCCATTTCATACCGCGTGGAGACCAATACAGGCCTCCTGTGGAGGCGGCACGCGGATCAACTCAGGCGCAGGATCCCCGGAGAGCAGGACGAAGACGAAAATAGCCACGAATCAGCGTTAGGGTAGTCCCCCACCCGCTTAGCCCAAGGGGGAGAAAAAGGGGGACATGGGTCCCCACCAAGGGGGGAGGAAAGGGAATCGATCCTCAGAGATCTTTTGCGGGAGTTTGCGGCGGAAAGGAAGAGCCCCGATCTCACACATAACCCTCGGAAGTTTCCCCAAAACACAGATTCCCCAAGAAGTCTAGACCTTGATTTACAGTACCAGGGGGAGTTAGCGGAGTGGTCCCCCACCCGTCCTAGCGAAAAGAGGGGTTTCAGTTCAGCCCCTGGTACTTCCAGTCCCAGTAGCCCCTGTGAGTTAGAATGCAACATAGCACCAATTTCCCGGAGACCGACACCCCCAAGACAGGAGGCGACGGCGAGTCCGCCCACCACAGTCTCAAGGTCCCCCGAGCAGGGAACAGAGGGTGGCCGAACCACAAGGGCATCCTCATCGGTCCCGCGGTTCACAATAGGAGGGTCCCCGGGGTCCGAGAGCAACAGGCAGGGGTTCACTTCCCAGCTGTTCATTCCGTTCCCATCCCACAGCGCAAGGCAGGCACGGACGCCCCACAGAGCCACTAACGAATCCCCGTTTCCCGTTGCAGGACAAGCACCCACGGAGTCAGGGATCACAGGCTCTCCAGTACTAGGTCAGGCGCAAGCACGCCCCAAGCGCACGTGCGGCAAGCCACAATGGTTGCGGGACTTCGTCCCATCCTAGGGGGGAGGGATGTTATGTATGCATGCTCATTGTACTGTAGGATAAGAATGTAACCACTCCAAATACAATGTATCTCAGCTGTAAAGGAACGCAAGCAAGCAGCCCATAGAGGGCAGCTGCGAGCGTTCAGTCTCACATGGTTCACATTGCTCAATCACGGACAGCCGCGGGAAAACCTTCCCCGCATTCAGCAGCAGGAGAAAGAACTACTGAAGAGAGGCGTGCCTGGGCGAGGCCACGCCGGTAGCAGCCAATGAGCTACCGTGCTACAAGATTCAAATGTATAATGCTACTGTATATATAGAGATGTATCACCGCCATTACCTCATGCTCCACCGGATCATCATGCAATAAACCTGTGTTAAGCCAACCCTTCGGCTGTTCTGTTGTCTTTGGTCCCATACAGTAAAGGTGCGGTGTTCATCTCTGTTTACAGCCAAAGAGCCAGCGTTGTCTGCATTTGCAAGTGTTTCCATGGTCATGTGGCAGGCACGATTAGACACTGGAGTGCACAGAATGCTGTTAGCTTTCCCACCAAAGTGCTACCTATTTATCTACCTGCAATGTCTTGCTTTTGAACTGCTAGGTTGGCAGTAGCTGGGACAGACAATGAGTACTCCCTCCGTCATGCAGCACTCAGGTCTCAAACAGCTGACCTGCCAACCTTCTGGTCTTCAAGCTCATTGTCTTAACCACTTAGTCACCATGGCCATATGTGCACAGTGCTGAAGGTCAAAGTAGATATATTAGGTCACAATATCTCGTGGGCTCAGTATTATCAGTTCTGACAGTTGACAGCCTTCTAAGAATTCAAGCAGACACATTTAATTCATCTCCTACCTAGCCACTTTAATCCAGGGTGGGTCAAAATGGCTATGATTACTCTTTTTTTAGGTACAGGTAGGACCACTCTATTTTGGTTCATTTCCAGCACATGCAATTCCTGGGAATGAACAAAAGCAGACAGTTTGCTGTCATTTCTCCATCTGCTTTCAATCTCCCAATACTGATAAGCAGTTTAAGAAGACAGTTTAGCTAGTTCATGTTTCTTGGAAATGAAAAACTTCCTCCGCTCCTCTGTGGAGGGGAAGGGGAAGGGGAAGGGGAAGGGGAAGGGGAAGGAAGCAACATTTATAAAACTGCATCATGGCATTGCTAATGCATGGCAATTTTTAGGGAAAATATTGAAAGCTTCCTCCAGGAAGAAGGAGGAGACAGGAAGGGCCAAAAAGGGTTTCCCCCTCTTACTTCCATTCAGCTGGAACACCCCAGTACACCTGTACCAGTAATAGAAATTCAGGTGGCCCCCACCCATCCAGTTGCTGGAGCCTTGAGTCATAGGCCAGCACATGCTTCCCATACTGGTGGCACAGACTCCCTGGGCTTTCACCATGCAGTTGCCGGAGCCTCGGGTTGTAGGCCTGCACCTGCCTCCTGTACCAATGGCACAGCCTCCCCGGGCTTCCCCTATCCAGTTGCCGGAGCCTCAGGTCGTAGGCCTGCACCTGCCTTCCACCTGGGCGGCGCAGTCTCCCTACATCTGATGTTGAGTTGGCCATACCCACCCGGTCACATGGACACACCCAGCAAGTCACTTGGCCACCATGCCATGCCCACCATGTCACGCCCACAGAGTAGGTAGCAAAAAAAATTGGATCCCTCCACTGCCAAAGAGGTATATACACCATGTGATATGATAGAAGGATCATATGGCATACCACATCTATACAGGATCTTAACTGGTTCTAATTAGCTTTTTCCAGTCTGCTCCAATTGGGTCATCTAGCCAAGCCCTAGAGTTCTGCTCAGCTCAATACTCTTTTGGGGAAAAATTTGTACAGGAAAGAAGTCATTTTGCCCTGCAATTGTACCGCAACAATTCTATGTAGACTAGTGCTTCCTCAGGAAAAATAAAGGTCATTAGCATCCAAAAATGTGAAAAATCCTGCTACTGGCAGAACAAAGATTTGTCTCCTAGATTAATGGCTAAGGGAGATTACAAGATTCACACCCCTTCTTCAAATCAACAATTATACTGTATTTGGAGCTGCACAGAATTCCAGGATATGGAAATAAGTTAATGGGATTATTTCTCTTAGATATGAACAGAAATGAATTTCTCACCCCATGCACACACTTATATGTATGAATGAATTGTCTGCTGCCCATTCTCTTAGCAAATTTGCATTTGGTATTAATAAAATAAGTCTACTTCCATCCACACAACTGTGCAAGTAAAGGGTTTGTTCTCACTGAAACTCATCATGGGGTAGGGGTGGGGGTATAGCTTGGATGTTAGCATTTCTGGGCTGTGAGTGATATGAGCAGTCTTGTTCCCCAGCTATTCAATCAAAGAAAACATGGGTGATGTATAGGTCTATAGCAATTTGTTTAAAGGTCAATCCTCCATGGAATTTGAACTAAAAGTTTTCTCCTTTGCTTTTCCCCCTTGGAGACACTGTGGCCTAACGTGCTGCTATCCAGATGGCTATACAAAAACTTCCATTATTTCCACCCTTTGAGATCTGAGGGGTACAACATGGGGTAACCTGGCACAATACCCTATTTGTTATTTAAGAATGTTACAATATATTTTTAAAAGAAGACACCCAAGAAGCCCTACTTATGAGTGGTTTACATTTTTGTGTGTTTATATCTATATATATCTATATATCTATATCTATATCTATATCTACTTATATATTTATTTATTTATTTTGAGAATCCCTGATATATATTCATGGGATTTCTTATGTGATAGCAGTCTGGGTTATCTTTATGAGAAATGAGAATTGGAGATTTCATTAATTGAAAAGACCAGAAAGCATCTTGTTACTGCAAAATGTAAAATCTTTAGTCCTGTGACTTTTAAGATTAATAATGCTACATAGTTGGATGTGAAAGCTATAAATTCTGTGACCCTCCAAGCATGAGATGTGGCAAAAATCCCTCTTCTGGATGGTATTTTCCACTCCAAGCTCTTGGCTGTTTGAAATCAGAAGCTCAAAAAATACCGCAGGGACTCCCTGCTTCTTTCCAACCTGGTTAATGGTGTGTGCAAGTTAAGCCTGTTTATTTAAATAACACTAGATAGCTCCATGGACATCACTCAAAAAGAGCTTTTTCTAATAACTTTCTGTTATTCCCCACCCCACCCCACGCCACCCCAACATTGACTGCCTTACTCTGATAAATGGCAAAGTCTGTTACTCTTTACATACCAGAAGCTAAAGTTAAGAAAGCTGTTTTTGCTGACCTGGCTCAGCAATCAGCTTCACCTCCCTCTGGGGAAGCCCAAAGTTATTTGCTGACACACAGTTGGATGTGGACATTACAGTCAGTACCAGCCCACAGTGCTGGCTCCAATATCTCTGGAATCTTCTAGCAAAGGCCCCTCATCTCCATGGGATCCATGAAATCCTGAAGAAGCAGATGATATAAACAAGAAAGAATTGTCTTGTGCAGAGACATTGGTAGGCCCAAAGGGCTTGAACTACTCTCCATACACTGTGATGGAACTCCAATTACCTCCAGCCCATTGCAATTCAGTGGTAGAACTGATGGGACCCACTTTTTAGACTGTATATCACTCCAGTGCCATCTGAAACAAGCTCAAAGTTTTCCTGGGCAGTCAAGCTGGCCCTGGTTATGATATGTGGAAGGTAGAAAAATGATTTCTTTTCCTGCTTGAAAAGGAAGAAGAAAAGTCTGTTGACAAATATAACTCACTGTTTTTCCAGATGAAACATTTGGATCTCAATATTGCATTTCTTTTTCTGTCATTTGCTGGCAAATCTGGCCAGGCTATCCTGCTATGGTACTAGAGTAGACCATACTGCTAGCGACTCAATGCCAACTGTCAGGTGGCGGTTAACTTACCTTGAAATAGGAGTGAAAGAATTAAGATATTAATTCTAATATTAATTCTGGTTTCTCAGTACTCTATAAAGTTAAACAGATCAGATTGACCTAATCAAATAGAACATAATGACGAGGCTAAGTAAACAGAAGGCCTTGTGTCCGCAAGCCTAGCACAGTTTGTACAGTTGACAGAAATTTATCTTAGACTCAGAAAACCATAATGCTGAATAATATTTGTGTGACATGACATGAACAAATATTCTGAATGTTCTAACCTGAACTGCATGACAATGTCAAAAGATTAATTAATAATTTTGGCTTATCCCATAGTGATGAAATTTCCTAATTTTATGCTATAAAAAGATGGTTCTGAAAATGTATGGTCATTCAGGGGATTATTGGCTTGTTAAAGCGTCCCTGAATCTGTTTGGCCAAATAATAATAAATCTCTTATCTGTCTTAGCTTGGAATGTGGGTTTGTCTTGCTTCCCTTCCACAACAACCTGACAAACCTGAGAACTAGCGGCCTTGGAGAAATCCACAGGGAAGGGTGGTGGTCCCCAAGTGGATTAAATCCCACTGGAATCCATCTTGATAGAGGACAACATCTTTGTCAATACTGCCCTGGGGCTAAGGAGGACTTGGTGTGTCAAAAGGGCTCAGGACCAGAAAGTGACTCGCGGAGCTGGATCAGTGGTACAGGGGTCACACTGCGATGCGAAAGGCAGATGAAAGGCCACTGCATTATATTAGCAGGACATTCTTCCTGGCTGATCGCCATGATGATTGCCAATAATCGGACTCGGATACGGCACAAGAAGAAGATGAGGAAGAAGAAAGAAGTTGCTTGCTGACAAAAGTTTACAGGAACTGCATTTTCATAACAGGCAGTCTGGTAATAAACATTTTTTTTGCCTCAAAATACAATTTTGGGAAATCTGGAAACCTTTCATACAGCACGCGTTAACAAGTGAAGAAGGAAGTAAGCCTGGCCCTGACATGATTCAATTTTGGAAGATTTAAGTATACTGTGCCAATTGAAATTGCTGCAGAATAGGGTTTTGCACGGATTTAAAAGTTGAAAGAATGAAAGAGTGAACAAGATTTTAATATATTGTTGTTATTCCTTTCTCTTTTCTTGGTGTTTTTTTTCTTTCTTTATTGTTAGTTTTAAGTATTTATATTTTTAATGTTTGTTTGTATTTTATGATTATTAATAAAAAAAAAGAAAAAAAGAAAAAAAGAAGAAGATGAGGAAGAAGAAAGAAGTTGCTTGCTGACAGAAGTTTACAGGAACTGTATTTTCATAACAGGCAGTCTGGTAATAAACGTTTTTTTTTTTTTTTGCCTCAGCAGTGTACCTGTGCTATACTTTTTAAGCAAAAGGGTAAAGGTCAGCGCTGCTTGAAAGCCAGTCGTATCCAACTCTACGGTTCAGTTCTTATCTCTGTTTATAGCCAAAGTGCCAGCACTGTCTGCGTACGTTTTCATGGACATGTGGCAGGCATGATTAGACACCAGAATTCATGGAACGCTGTTTACTTTCCCACCAAAGTGGTCCCTATTTATCTACTTGCAATTTCTTGCTTTAAAACTGCTAGGTTAGCAGGAGCTGGGACAGAGATGGGAGCTCATTCCATTGTGGCCTTGGGCCTTGAACTGCTGACCTGCTGACTTTCCGGCCATCAAGTTCTGTGTGTTAACCACTAAGCCACTGCAGTTCTGCCCGCAATTAGCAAGCCTCTATTGTTCAGTACATTTTATCTGTGTTTCATTGTGAAAAAGGAACTCAGAAAAAACAACCAGTACGTAGCGAGATAGAAATAGTATTTTCGGGTCATCAGGTGAAAAAACCCTCAAACAACCAGAACAAATGATGGTACAAATGTTCTACCTGAAAGGGTTCCATAGAGAAGTATAGAAAGGTACAGTAAAACGCTGGGTTATGATGGAGGTCTGTTCTAACAGCCTCCATTGTAACCCCCAAAAATTGTAAACCAAAACATCTTAGGGATGCATTGAAAAATAAAAAATGGTCCTGAATTGATTGTTGTAAACCAAAAAAAAATACATTAAAAAACTGTAAACCGGGACGGCATTTCCATAGGATTTGCCATTGTAAACCACAGCAAACTTAAACTGAGGCGGTTGCAATGCAAGGTTTTACTATACTTTAAAAAAGAACATAGTTTTAGCTTTAGTTCCAAGACCCATAAAGAAATTATTTACAATTAAAATTATATCTGAAAGGGAGTAACTCTACTTTCCCATTTCCCAGATGCAATTAAAAGAGTCATTTTTTGTTATCCTGCCTGGATAATCCTGCCTGGAGGATAATGGTCCATAGGGTCACAAAGGGTCAGAATCAACTGTGCGACTGAACAACAACAAAGAAAACATTTAAATGCTACAAGGGACTGGCCTGTGGTACAAAATATTCTCTTCTCCCATTTGTCTCATTTTTGGCTCACAACACAGAACACAGCATTAGGCAGGAGCAAAAAAAGAACAACAGTGGAACAATGTGAAAGTCCTTCTCAACTATTGAGTGAGGCTCAGTAGATGACCCTCCAGGTAAATGTGGAGTACAAATGGAGGGGCCAGGATTGCTGCTTGAGACTGATAAACAAAGGAATACCTTATTAGTTAGAATGAGTTCAAATCCCCAGGGCTGGATGAACTGCATCCAAGGATATTGAAGGAACTAGCTGAAGAGATCCGAGAACCACCGTCTACCATTTTCTTAAAATCATAGAGGATGGGAAAAGTGCCAGATGATAAGAGGAGAGATAATGTTGTCCCTATCTTCAAAAAGGGCAAAAAAGAGAAACTGGGGAGCAGATTATAAAGTGATCACTCTGCAAGCACCTTGAAAACAATATGGTGATAACTGGAAACCAGCATGGGGTTGTCAAGAATAAATCCTGCCTGACTAATCATTTTTAATTGGCTAAACTCCTAGGTAGATGGTGGAAATGCTGCAGATATAATTTAACTTGACTTCAGCAAAGCTTTTGACAAAGTTCCTGATGATATTCTGAGTAACATACTAACCAGATTTGGGCTGAAAAGTGTGGGTGGCTATACAGTTGGTTACAGAATTCTATTCAGAGAGTGCTAATTAGTGGTTCCTTCTCAAACTGGGAGGAAGTAACTATTACATTCCCTCAACCAGCAAGTTCTATATTGCAAGTTGCCTCTAAAGCCAAAAGTTAAATCAGACTCATTTTTCACAAAGCAGAAAAACAGTGGTAATGAACCAAGTTGCAAAGAAGCAGCATACCAAGGAAGCATTGTTCGTGTGATTTCTGGGCATCGCTATTTGGATTTAATGAATTAAAACTGTGGCTCATTAATCAAAATGTTGTAAAATTCACAGAATATAGTGCAGTATAGAGTTTCCATGTCTTCTAATCCAAAACTGTCTAAAGATGATGCTCCAGAAGAAGATTTTTGTAAAACACTTTACTGCAAATGATTACTATCTCCATTTTGTAGCAACATGAGGTCTTTCAGCAGTAGCACAACACATGGAATAAATGATAGCACATGATGTGCTGTCTGAGTAAATGTTTTTTGGCTTATGGTGTGGCATTCTCCGGAGGTGCGCCTATTCCCAGAAGAGAAGCATACACCTGGCTCAGGAAGTAATTTTCAGAGGAAGTCAAAGGTGTGTCTGTTTTTCCACACACTTTCTGAAAGAAAAAGTATATTAATTCTACTATATTGTTTGAGTGGGAGCAGTGGAAGACACTTGTCAAGCAATGAAGACCAACCTTCATATCACACAGGATGAGGAGAACTGAGTCACCTTCAAAAGAACTGCTTACTTTTAAATAATCTATAGATTCAACAAAAATATTGGATATGGTTTAAATGAACAATGAAACAAGGATTTTAAACATTTTTGTATTAAAATACATACACATTTTATTCTGATGTAAGAAAAATCTGGGGCAGAATTGGAACAAACCACATATAGTAATGGAAAAATGACGAGATTTGAATCTCCTGTCCCTAAATGAGCAGCTAGACTTGGATTAGTACTCCTGTATTGGCACACGTTCTAATGCTTTAAGAACATAAGAACTAGAAATAAATCCAGGTTTCTTCATCTGATCCAGATGAAGGCACGATTCAGTCTGGACCTGATCTGATTCAGCGGAATCTGGAAAGCCTCTGATCCAAGCTTGGGTCTCCAGTGATATTCAAAACTCCCATCAGTTTGATTGAGGAGATATAAATGGTTAAACTTTGGGAGAATTCTGGCATATTCACATGCAATTTGACAGGATAGTAGACATCAAAGAGGGTTAATCATGCCACATTAAAGACACATAACTTTTCAAGTTTGGGAGGAAACACTGACCTTGACCGTTTAAAACCCACAACCTCACTGCAATCCTGTGGCACCTATAAACAATTAGTTGTGGCATACATTTTTATATGTTTACAACTGTGATGGTTAAGCCCCCATTCTGCTGCTCTTAGAGCTGTTCTAGATGGTTGCATCAGTATAACAATACAAATATTCTGTAGCAGAAACATACACATTAAAATAATGTATCCAAACAACAGATAATATGACTGTGAGTTAAAAACAAGAGCTAGCTTCAACGTACAACTGTCTATGTTCACTTAAATTCCACCTTTCTTCAGTCATGGAACTTGAAGTGGTGTCCCTAGGGTTCCATCTGGGATGGTCTGCAGGTTAGAATTGAGGGGTATGCTGCACCCATAAATTTTAGGGCAAAGCGCCCCATGCTGCCCTGTTCATAAGCTACACTTAATTCCGAGATGGTCTCCTACTCAAACACTGGCCTGACTGAAACATGCTTGGCTTTTAGCAAGTGGCTACATCATATGTCCTAAGCCCATCCTACAAACATTGCTTCATTGTCTGTATAAGAGATAGCAGAGAGGAAAACTGGTAGTTCTTCACTGGGACATTTAGAGTTTTCTTCTGTAGAGGCATCATGTGAAGTAAGCTTTTGACTGAAGCGGCTTATGTGACTGTATTAAGTAGTCCTTCTATAGAGTGCTGTTTTTGCTTCAACAGATGAACATGTATGATGAAGGTACAATTTATGAACAGGAGTCCATTTTCAGTAAGACTGCCACTCCTGCAAAAACCCATAGTTTCTCAATAACTCTCAGCAAAGTGACCTAATAGAACCTTTCCCTCTCCCCTGTTAGGATAAATCAAGTCAAGATGTACACTCTGAGCTACAGCCTAGCCAGTGTACCACTGAGACACAGCCTCCCAATGTAAGATGTTTCTGGCATCCTTAATTGCTTAAGGATGCCAGAAAAGGTTTTAAATGGTTGCCTTCATGAGACTCACTGTGAAACAGGGGACTTTTTGAATGGTTTTTGCACATTTCTGTAAAATGTATACATCTGTGAAAATTGTGGTAAGTGTTGCCATGTATGAACTAGTAAAACTAATACAACTGGATAGGTTGTTTGTCTCTACAGTTGATCTTTCCATGCCTACTCTGTGTGTGTGTGTGTGTGTGTGTGTGTGCATGTAAACACACATTTAGCTTTACAGCGGGAAAAGAAACCAATTTTGAAAAGAAACAGGGGTTTTCTGAAAAGTATATTTGCGCAAATGTGAATACCATGACAACAAAATCAGCAATGCTAGTAATCTCTGTAGCGTGCCAAGGTCAAGATCACTCAAAGATGTTAGAGGATCCTTAAGGTGCTCTTTCACTGTGGCAGCACTGTGGTGGCTTAGTGGTTAAGACGCTGAGCTTGAAGACTGGAAGGTCGGGGTTCGACACCCAAGTGCTGCATGACAGATCTTGGGGACATGAAAGGACCCTCACTTGGGTGTCCCCTGAGCATAGTTTCTCCAGCAAAAATCCTTTCAACCCACAGTAATTTCTAGCATGAAATTTATTTATTTACTATACCAAAGCAGTGAGTTCCAATAGTTGGCTCAGCAGCAGGGAGATTGCTTCACTTTGTTAGAATATCAGAATCCTCAAATTGCAAGCGCGGCGCCAAAATGGCCGCCGCGCCCTTTGCGGGCCCCCCCCCCCCCCAGGACAGAGAATCCGGGTAGGTAGGGGCGTGGCCAGCTCCCTTATAAAAGGGGTGGCCATGAGGCAGCTGAGCTGCCATTTTACCTCAGCGACGGAGCGGAGAAGTCTTTTCCCCTGTGTCTCCGTCGCTCTTGAGCCTACCGGGAAGCCTTTTGGGTAGCGATTCTGCCTTGCCGGCTTCCCTTTGCTTCGGTGGAAATGCCTTCGAAGAAGAAGGCAGCTCCGAGTGCAGCTCGCGCGGTTAAGAGGCGCAACCCAGGTCGGAGGACCGCGGTGCTGCCTCCTCAGCTGCCGCCTTTGCTCGCCCCTGCCGGGGCCGGCGGAATGGGGTCTATTGCCCCTTCGCCCGGAGTGGGCAACCAGAGTGCGGGCGCGGAAGGGGTTCCGGCCCGCGGCCCGCGAGCGGTGGACACCGCTCCTCCACCTGCTTTCGGGTCCTGGGTACAGGGGCCTGTACCCACGCATGGACCAGGCGGGCCAGCCAGCCCTTCGCCCCAGGTTAACGTGGGAGTCAGGCGGGGGCCCCCCCTCCTTTGGGGTTCCTTTTGAGGCGCTGTCTTCAGGAGGACAACAGCCGACGGGGAGGGTTGAGCTGCTGCAGGCGCGTGGCGCGGTTTCGGCCACTGCCTCGCAGCTCCCCAGCCAGCGGCCAGGTGCAGGTTCTCCGGGGATGAGCTCTACGTCGGTCGTGAGCTCCGACGCCCCCAGTGGGCCGGAACCCCCGGTGGGGGCGGCCCGCGGGGGTGCAGCATGTGAGTATACGGTGTAAGCGAGTACATCCACACACATTCCAATATGGGGGGGGGGGCTTTCCAATCGCTTTGGCCTCGCGCGGGTGGTGCGGCGGTGCACCCGCTGACGCCTCACCCGGCGATGACAGCTAACACCCAGGGCCCCGTGGTGGGGGGTGTTCCCTACCCTTAGGGGAATGTTTTGGGTGGCCGGGTTGGTCCAAGCCCCTATTCCATACCGATGAGTGACCACTTGGCACAGGCCGCCAGAGAGTAAATTTGGCGGGGGGAGTACGTGGATATCTTCTCATTCCTAAACAGTGTGCCCACCAAGGAGAGAGGGAGGGGCAGAATGAGAAGGATAGTGGCAGGCACGTTGTCGCAAGCCACCAAGTATGTGGGCCAAATGGTTGCCGGCCTGCATCGTATGCATGGCGGTGTACCTTAGGGCATGGCCGGATTTGGCAATTCCGATGGTCCAGTATTTGGACAACGCCTACCGGGCGATGATTTACTTTCCGGGCCCAGCGTGGTTGGCTTGTGACGAGGGATGCCGTAGGCGAATTTCCCCGCACCCCGAGATTAGGCAGGATGAGCCAGGCCAGAGGCTGTGGCTTTTGTACGTGACGCCCACGCGCCCTGCACCCGGGGAGATATACCATTGTGGGCATGCGGTTCAGCGGGCGGCCCCAGCACAGGTCACCTGCCAGGGGGCGGGGCGGGGGGTTCCAGCCCGCCGGCTGTGCTGGACTTTTTGTCCAATGGCTCCTCTAAGGGGAAGACTTGCAAATACAGACAGGAGTGTCCCACCTGTGTTGGGCCCCATGCGGCCTCTGCCTGTCCCAGGCCTAGAAGGATGTGGGGCAGAGGGTGGGGCAGACAGGGGGCTGGCAAGACTGCCGCAGATGGATCTAGTTCACCGAAGGGCTCCCTCCCCATTTAAGGTGGACATGTTGGAGCGTTGGCTCACATGGTGCCTGAAGGGTGAGGATGCGGGTATCCTTCAGGGTTCTAGACAGGGGTTCCGGATCCCTTTCATGGGTAATAGGTCCCCTCAGGATGCCCCCAATCTTTTATCCCTTAAGGGGAGGGAGGAGGTGGCTGCTGCCAGCTTTGACAAAAGGGTCTATGCGGGCAGGGTCGTTGGCATTGTCCCGCACCCCCGTCCTGGGGAGCATATTGTTCAATGATGCCATGCCTTTTGGCTATTCCTTTGGGGCTCGGTATTCGAGCGTTTCACCATTTTCCTAGATTGCGCTTTTGTCCGCAGGTCAGGGTCCCGGTCTGTAGCCCATTCCCTGGATGGTTTTATTCGGGGCTGAACGGGGCTGGGACACGTACCCACGTCTCCTCATCACATTTCAGACGCTAATGGAGGAACTTGGTGTCCCTTTAGCGCCCGAAAAGACCGAGGGCCCATCTCCACAGCTAGTATTCCTGGGGTGGAGAGTAACACGATAGCGCAGGATTCTAGGTTGCAGCAGGATAAGGTGTCAAGGCTAGTGGCCCTTGTCTCGGTCTTGCTGGCCGGGCGCATGGCATCACTGAGGTAACTTCTGGTGCTACATGGTCACCCCAGTTTCGCTGGCAGGGCGTCGCACCGGGCAGGGCATTTGCTCTGCGCTTGTGCGACGCCATGGCGGGATTATCCAGGCCCCATCACAGGCTCAGATTTACCCAGGGTATCGGGGCATACGTGCTTGTCTGGCCATAGATTCAGAGGTAGTTCAACGGGGTGTCATTTTGGGGTCTGATTTCCTGGCTCCCCCTTGCTTTCAGATGCGGTCCGATGCCTCATGATTCCTGGGTTTCTGGGATGTACTTCAATTGGAAGTGGGCCTATGGTGGGTGGCCACCATCCTGGGCAGGCAAAGGGTTGCCTGCATGGTCTCACGTATCTGGAATGTTTCCCTATCCTGGGTGCTTTGATGCTATGGGGCAAGAGGTGGGCCAACTCGGTTGTGCAACTTGGGCATGGCAACGCGGCTGTTCCGCATCGTCACTGCACAGGATTCCAAATCGCCCGGGGTTATGGACCTAGTTAGTTGGTTTGTGTTATGCAACCTGTGCCTCAACGTTCCCTTCAGGGCCAGGCATGTCCCAAGGGTTGATAATGATATTGCTGCTGCTTTGTCCCGCCTGCAGATCTCCCGGTTCCGTGCCTCGGCCCCCGGATGCGGAGGAATTTCCCTCGCCACTCCCGGATGTGAGATGGACCGTTGGCAAGGAGAGGTGAACCGGGCGATTGGCCTGTCACTAGCGCCATGCATGAGTAAGGCGTATCACCACGCATTTAGTTCCTTTAGAGTATTATGTACCCGATTCTGACTGCCAGGAACCTGGCCTTTTTCAGTAGCCCATGTTCTGCGGTTCACGATTTACCTGTATCCCCAGGGCCTTGCACCACGCACCATAGCATCTCAGCTGTCGGGTTGGCTTTTATGGCCAAGGTGGGAGGTCGTGTGGACAGCACCAATGACTTCCGGGTGAGACATGTTGGGAGGGGTGGGTGCGCGTGCCCGGGCGTTTCCCGGGCGACCGCCACCCCATTTACCCAGGGGGTTTTTGACCCAGTTGGCCCGGGGCTGGCCTGGCCTCTGTTTTGATAAGATGAGGCAGCCCACTTCATGCGGCTACAACGGTGGCCTTTTTGGAGTCCTCCGCGTCGGCGAGCTTGAGATGCTGAGTAAGGCGGATGCAAGAGTTTCCCAGGGTTTTTACCCAAGTGGCCCAGGGCTGGCCTGGCCTCTGTTTTGAAATGAGGCAGCCCACTTCATGCGGCTACAACGGTGGCCTTTTTGGAGCCCTCCGCGTCGGCGAGCTTGAGATGCTGAGTAAGGCGGATGCAAGATTTTCCCAGGGTTTTTACCCAAGTGGCCCGGGGCTGGCCTGGCCTCAGTTTTAAGAAATGAGGCAGCCCACTTTATGCGGCTACAACGGTGGCCTTTTTGGAGCCCTCCGCGTCGGCGAGCTTGAGATACTGAGTAAGGCGGATGCAAGATTTTCCCAGGGTTTTTACCCAATTGGCCCGGGGCTGGCCTGGCCTCTGTTTTGAAATGAGGCAGCCCACTTCATGCGGCTACAACGGTGGCCTTTTTGGAGCGCTCCGCGACAGCGAGCTTGAGATGCTGTATAAGGCGGATGCAAGTGTAGGGCACTGGAACTCGAGGATGTCTATATTGCCAAAGACTGGGCCCAGTTGAGGATACGTTCCTCTAAGACAGATCAGCATGGCGTAGGCAGTGGTGTAAGACTGCTACGGTGTTCTTTGGCAGACATCTGTCCGGTTGGTGCCCTACAGGAATTCCTGGCACTGCGTGGCAGGCACCACGGCCCGTTTTTCTGTCACCAAGATGGGTCTCCCCTTACTAAATTTCAGTTTTTGAAGGTGACAGCCAGAGCCCTCACCAGGGTGGGCCTACCAGGTGCCCGTTATGGCACACATTCATTCCGTATTGGTGCAGCCGCTACAGCAGCTGCTTTTGGGTACTCTGGGGCTGACATACGCAGCATGGGGAGGTGGGGCTCGCAATGTTTTCAGTTTTATGTGCGCCCACTCCTGCCATGAGTACCAATCCAGTCACCTTACCGCCTTTTTTCTCAATTTTCTTGCAGACCCTGGGTGTCGTATTACACCGGTGACAGTATGGCTGGTGGGCCACAGCTATGTGCACAGGGCAGCGCGTTACGCTGCGGCGACAGAGTGGACCCCGACTGGGACTGGGTGAACACGCCAGTCTCGCATGGCATGGTAAGCCTGGGATGTTATGGCGGGGGCTGCGGCCTTTCCCTTTTCTGGCCTGAGTGCTGACCCGCCTGACATTCTCATCATCTACCTTGGGGGCAATGATTTGTGCCAGGTCACCGGCTTATCGCTCAAGCATGCGATTTGCGAGGACCTCGCCTACTTGCATTATGTCTGGCCTGCCACAACCCTAGTTTGGTGGACATTATCCCGCGCCTTTCTATAGAGGGGGCGTTTACCTCCTGGCCCTTGACCGCGCTAGGCGCACGGTCAACGGGGCGGTGGCGCGGTTTCTTGCTGACAGGGCTTGGGGACGGGTCAGTCATCACCCCGATATCAGTCTACAAAATTATGACTTGTACGCAGGGGATGGGGTCCATCTGTCGCGAGGAGGTATGGACCTCCTGTTAGGTGATTGGCGAGCAGGCCTGTTGATCGAGCTGACGGTCTGGGTGGGGGCGTCAGGTCTTCTTTGAAGCCCCTCCGTGTGGCGGGTAGCACTGGTAAGGTAAACAGTATGACCCACAAGTATCCGGCAGGTTCGCAATTGACTGGACAACACTAGACAGGAATAAATTAGTTAAACGTTGTCCGGTCAACGACGAATCAGGCGATGGGGTGATGACGATTGCTAACCAGCATGCATCACCCCTGTGATTTCACGGATACGCGTCAGAGGGTGGGGTCATGAGTTAGTTATTGACTACGGTCAACAATTTGTTTGTTGTCAACAAACAAATTGATACAAATTGATACATTGTAACCAATTGCCGTTGGCAATTTTGGGGTGGTACCTTACCAGTGTTACTTCGGCCTGCTTGCCTTAGGAATTATGATTGGTCGTTTTACCAATACAAATTTATAATTCGGACTAGGGCATTGAATCAATAAATGTGGCCCTATGCTGTTATCCACTTTCAATGTTGTCTGTGTCCGTTATTGGGGGGGTGCGCCTGCAATGCAAGCGCGGCGCCAAAATGGCCGCCGCGCCCTTTGCGGGCCCCCCCCCACAGGACAGAGAATCCGGGTAGTTAGGGGCGTGGCCAGCTCCCTTATAAAAGGGGTGGCCATGAGGCAGCCGAGCTGCCATTTTACCTCAGCGACGGAGCGGAGAAGTCTTTTCCCCTCCACCCCCTCCCTAGTTAACAGTGTGATATTTTGGTCGCTTCGGGGCCGGGTGGGAATTTTTGGCTGGGACCCATATTGGCTTCCGGGTCCTGGCTTTTTTGCCCATCCCACACTGTTGCTATGGTTTGATATAGGGGTCTTTCTGTGTTCCTAATGTTGACTTTGGTCACATTGGCGGGTAGCACTGGTAAGGTAAACAGTATGACCCACAAGTATCCGGCAGGTTCGCAATTGACTGGACAACACTAGACAGGAATAAATTAGTTAAACGTTGTCCGGTCAACGACGAATCAGGCGATGGGGTGATGACGATTGCTAACCAGCATGCATCACCCCTGTGATTTCACGGATACGCGTCAGAGGGTGGGGTCATGAGTTAGTTATTGACTACGGTCAACAATTTGTTTGTTGTCAACAAACAAATTGATACAAATTGATACATTGTAACCAATTGCCGTTGGCAATTTTGGGGTGGTACCTTACCAGTGTTACTTCGGCCTGCTTGCCTTAGGAATTATGATTGGTCGTTTTACCAATACAAATTTATAATTCGGACTAGGGCATTGAATCAATAAATGTGGCCCTATGCTGTTATCCACTTTCAATGTTGTCTGTGTCCGTTATTGGGGGGGTGCGCCTGCAATGTAGAGCTGGAGGGCATTCTAGGATTCACTAAGTGCACTACCCTGCTGAAGCAGAAAATGCACAGTGCATGTGTCTTTGATAGCCATCTCATCTTTCTTCAAAACCTCTCAGCAAATAAGAATCTACCACCTTCTGAGATATACTAGTCCTGTGATGGTGAACCTTGGCACTCCAGGTGTTCATGGACTTCAATTCCCAGAAGCCCAAGTCAGTACTCCTGTTGATCAGGGCTTCTGGGAATTGAAGTTCAAGAACTGCTGGAGTGCCAAGGTTCTCCATCACTGGACTATTCCATTGCCTAACAGCTGTTACAGTTAGGCTGTGCTTCCTAATGTTCTAAATCCTTGTTAGACATTTCTTGACATTTGTACATACATAGACCCTGGAAAACCTCCTTTTCTTGCCTGACATCCTGGTGTTCTGTTTTCAGTCACTACTGATCTAGGTAAGTCACTAATCAGACTTGATATTTGAATGTCCTGTGTTCCATGTAACTACACGGTTGAACTTTGTGCAATCGGTTCTAGATCCATAGATGAGACTGTATGGCTAGCAGTTCTTCATATATCTCATGGTTGATCAGAAGTCTCAAAGTTATTAGGTCTCAGGCTTTGGTTCTCAGATTTGGTTTTGAGGTCTCTTCTCATGCCCTGGACCTTGAATCTTATGGATTGGGGTGCTGACAACCTGGCAACTCAGTTTTTGGGGTTTGTTCTTGCTGTAAGTGACTGGGCGCAACTCAGCTTACATGTGATAAGATGCATGCCTTTGTATGGGGAAGAGTACAAAGGAACTCTTCAGGTGTTCCAGACTGTCTTTTATATGGTTTGGTCTGTGCTGACTTTTCTTTAACTGTAGGTTGGTATTCTTAGGGTTGCTAATTTCGCTTCCTTCTCATGTCTCTCACTTCCCCCTCCAAGAAGGAGACATCTTGCTTTCGCTTTCTAGAGATGAAAAGGACAACCATGGCTCTTGACATCATAAAATTAGTCAGCTAGAACTAGGACTTCAATCACTTTTCCTATCACAAGAGTATATCTCTAATAAACAGAAACTCTCTTATTTTCTGAGGCAGATGACATGAGCTCAATCCATCATGCAACACTTGAGTCTCAAACCTAGTCTCCTGAGTCCTAGTCCGTTATTCTGTTCACTTCACCCACTGGGTATTTGAGTTAAATTGGACTTCTGGTGCATGTCAAAAGTGTTTCTACTTGCTTGATATGTTGAGGTTGTGAGTTCGATCCTGATGGGAAACAAGGTTGACTCAGCCTTCTGTCCTTCTGAGGCCAGTAAAATGAGTTCCTAGCATGTTGAGGGCAAAATGCTAATTACCTTGTGAACCATCCAGAGAGTGCACTAAACACTACGGAGCAGTATATAGTGTAATTGCTATTGCTATATAGTTCAGCTCTGTCATTGTCCACCCAGAGGTGGCAAAAATTAGGACAAAACTCCCAAAATCCCCCTAGATAGCATTGCCACCAACATATCTTCCAGGGTGGAGATGGGGTTTATTGCAAAGGTAACTTTTCTTGGTTTGGTGTCAAGCAGTGCTGGGAACATAGATGGATCAATGAACCCTCTCTGTTTAAAACCACAAAGAACTATTTGCAGGAACAAACTGTTCTGGTGGAACTTAAGCATTCCAGTGGTGCAACTGCAAGCAAAAAAAAAAAAAAAAAAAAAGGGGGGGGGGAGTGATGAAGTGCAGTTAAAGAAAATGGCACCATTTCAAACAACCCTCTCTTCTTTTTATTATTATTCTTTTTATTATCAAGAGGCAGGGGCAGTGTGGGGCTGTGTGCTGAAGTGGTGAGAAAGCCTGGCTGACACACTTAAATTCTCCACTGATGGGGCTTTTCTGCTCAGCGCAGAAAAATAACCAAGAACCTATTGATGGCCTTGTTGGATCTGCATATTCTTGATGTACACAACCAGCCCTTGAAATTCTGGCTTAGATCATTAAGCAGCCATCACAGATCATTTTGTCCTTTCTCCGAGGTTTTATTTTCTGACATGAGTTGCATCTAAAGTATTTTTTTAAAAGAGAGAGACAGGAAACATTAGTGGCTGGACTAAATCTTCAAAATCCATAGCCAGCCTGGCACTGGCTAGAGTGGCTACAGGATTCTTGAAGCGGCTGTCAAAAAAGAAAGTAATTGCCCCCCAATTTTTGACTCCCTCTCCCCCCAAGTATACCAAAGACCTACTGTATTGGAGTTTAAATGAGAAAAATCAGACACAAGGCGGGAACTAGATCAGAGAAATTTTGACTTAAAATGTATGTTCAGTCTTATTCTTAATGGTGGGTTGTTCCCCAAGGGACATGTGGTGGCTCAAGTGGTTAAGATCCTGACTGGAAGGCTGGCAGGTCAGCAGTTTGAGACCTGAGTACTGCACAATGGAGTGAGCTTCTGTCTCTGATTTTTGTCTGACTGAAGATTGCTTCTCTATTAAAGCAACAAGGCTAGTATTCTAGTTTGCACTGAGAAGTGGGAAAATAAAAAATTAACCTTGTAAAGTGAGAGGCCAGGAATGTTTGAGTTACACCACTGGGCAACAAAGTACAGTATTGTGTGAGTGCTCTGGATTGTCCCTCCCTCAAATGACGGGTGTCTCAATTAGTTCCTTGAGCAAAGAAAAGATAGCATGTTACAGCTACACAAATTGTACCTGCACAACGCTGAACTGGGAATCTAGCACTATTCTGCTAGTGGAGTGTTGTGTTCCACTTGTGCTGAATAGAATGCTGGCTGTTAATTTTAGAGGATTAATTTTTCTCCTGCCAACCTAGCAGTTCGGAAGCAAGAAACTGCAAGTAGATAAATAGGGACCACTTTGGTGGGAAGGTAAACAGCGTTCCGTGAGCTCTGGTGTCTAGTCATGCCTGCCACATTACCACGGAAACATCTGCAGAAGCAGACAGCGCTGGCTCTTCGGCTTTGAAACAGTGATGAACACTGAACCCTAGAGTCAGATACAACTGGCTTTCAAGCAAGGGAAACCTTTACCTTTACCTATAATAACGATAAAGCAGCAAACTATTTTAGACAGTTACTCTCTAAGGCTGTGATGGTGAACTTTGGCACTCCAGATGTTCTTGGACTTCAATTCGCAGAAACCCAAGCCCCCTGTGAATCCACACGAATGGGTTTACTACAATTCATCTGGCCCGCACTGCCCTTGTTGGTCCCGTCCGGCTCCCTCAGACAGCTTTGGGGGCTGGATGGCCCTTTTGCCCTACCTCCACCACATGACACTTCTGGGTGTGGTCGAGGCGGTGGGGGGCCACATGAAATGGTGCTCCCATGGGCCACAGATTGAGAATCCCTGTCTTAACCGCTAAGCCACAGGAGTCTCCCCTGGCCAGGTACAGCTTTGCAAAATGGAGTTAGTTTCCCCCCTCCTTTTTCTTTCCACAATTTTGACCATTTCATTCCTTAGCATGGCATAATCAAGAATACAAGAAAAGCTAAATGAGGGTGTTCCTGGGGATGTTTAGTAAGAGTAATGAGATTAGATTAAAGAAAAATACATTTTAACATGACTATCAGGAAACATTCCACAGTGGTGAGATGTGACAGATTGCATAGTGCTAACATATGGAAAGCAGGGGAAGACTTTATTACAAGAGCTTCAAGAAAAGTACCTGAGGGAGTGTTTGACTCAGAATGCTTTCTGTGAGGGAAAGGTCACCTCCTGCCCAGAGGAACTCCCGGGGTCAATTCACACATTATGTTTCTTATGTATAATCTGAACCTTTAAAAAAGGTGAGAAAAAGGGTATTTCTCAAAATAAAATGAATGAGAAAACATGTGTCTTTTGAAGGATATGTCTGCCCCTGAGGGCCTAATTGTAAGAATAGTTGTCCTAACTGTAAAGAATTAAATTGTCCCCTGTCTATACAGGCCCATCGTGGGTGCTGTTTCTTGGTTGCTCTGCAATGTGGTAGGAGAGTCTAGAACTGCATTCAGACATTATTACATCAAGTAAACATACAAGGGGAAGAAGAGCACTAATTCTGGTTCCTCCATCTCACATTCTATCCCTTGGTGTCTGGAAGGCAAAAAGTTTGAAGAAGAGAGATTCCTATAGCCATGGATTCTCTCCACTTACTTCAGAACCCTATTTTTTAATCTCTGTCCCAGCTCCTGCCAATCTAGCAGTTCCGAAGCAAAAAACTGCAAGTCAATAAATAGGTACTGCTTTGGTAGGAAAAGTAACAGCATTCCATGCACTTCAGTACCTAAACAGGCCTGCTACACGTACATGGAAGTGTCTGCAGGTGAAGACAACACTGGCTCTTTGGCTGCAAATGTAGATAAGCACCGCACCATAGAGTTGGATATGACTGGCTTTCAAGCAAGGGTGACTAAATAGGATTTAGCCCCACATTTGGCCTCCAAGGCTGTTGGATGGGAATGTAGGGGCTATACATATACTTGTACAAGATTATACATGTACAATAATTTCTTCCAATAGAGTTGGAGAGGTGTAATGCCCTTTCCTTTCCTGCTAAGATTTGCGGTTCAGCAGTAGAGGTTCCTTGTCTGGGAGGATTTGAGGGGAAGTAGAGGTGAAAACTTTTAGTTTGTTAGCTGTAGCCCTGTGATGGCGAGCATTAGCACTCCAGGTGTTCATGGACTTTAATTCCCAGAAGCCCAAGCTTCTGTGAATCCACACAAATGGGTACACGCAGTAAACCATTCGTGTGGATTCACAGATACTTGAGCTTCTGGGAACTGAAGTTCAAGAACACCTGGAGTGCCAAAGCTCGCCATCACTGTTGTAGCCCCAAGTAGCATCCTGGAGCTCAGTTATCTTGGCGACTTTCTTTTTCAGCAATACAAAAGTTGTAAACAGCTTGCCTCATTTTCAAAAAGTCCTGCCAAGTGCAAGTTTGTTTAGGAGCTTGGCTCCCCAGGATAATTTATTATTTTTCCAGTATTTGCTGACCTACTGTGGCTTTTCCATATGTATCCATTCAGAGGATTACTGCAAGATTTTATAGTCTGCTCAGGAAATGTTGCATTGGAATAGGACTCCCTTCTCTCCCCTCTTGGTTGCAAAACAAAGGGAATAAAACTGGCAAAAGAACAAGAGTGCAATGAAGCATGACATTCAGATCCATGAGACAGTTTTGAAAAGTTACTTTTTTTGGATTATTATTTCCAGAATTACCAGCCAACCTTGTCACTAGCTGTGCTGTCTGGGTGATTCTGGAAGTTGTAGGATACAAAATGAAACATACATTTGTGCCTTTATCTTGTTTCTTTAGGCTTAGGACATATCTGGGTAGCATTCTGATGTCAGGTTTGCTTAATGGGGAGACACGAGAAACAAAAAATGACGGTTCAAGTCAATGACTTCCACCCTGTGTCAAAAAGAGAAGCACTTATCTTTGAACCTCAGTAACACATCTGAAAGCTCCCACTTTGCACAAACACTCTTCCCTTCTCCCCTGAGCTTTGTTATCTGGGATGAAGAAAAGCAGGGAGACAGGGAGTCAGATTTTGTATTCAACATCACATTAAACAGAGAAGTAGAGAAGGTGTTTGTGCCGCTCCCACCGCTCCCACCACCAGAATGGAGAGCAGCTATGTGGTGCAGTCGCCTGGCAATAAGAATGTGTCATATTGTGTTGATATTGTGTTGATGTGATATTTTGTAACTGTAATTTGTAGCTGATATTTTGATACTTTGTTTCTTTGTTAGCCGCCCAGAGTCGCATTGCGAGTGGGGCGACATACAAGTTGAAATATAAATGAATTAATGAATAAATGAATCTAGCAGAAGAGTATCTTGAAACAGAGCAATCCCACATACAAATTTCTCAGAAGGTTTAGTACTGCAGAGTTAGGACTTATTCAGACTGTGATGTTTATTGTTTCGCCCATAATTTATTTGGTCTGGTTTATTGTTTATGTCAAATTTTATATTGTTATTGTAAATATCTTTTAATTTGTTGTATGCCACCCAGAGTTCAAGAATATCCCAGATGAATAGGTTGTTGTTATTGTTTTTTGGAAATTTGAATTGATCTGTTTGGTATTTGTATCTATACATGGGGATGAATTTTGCTGATGAATGTACTGGGTCCTCCTGATACTGCTTGCTTGCTTGCTTGCTTGCTTGCTTGCTTGCTTGCTTATTTATTTATTTATTTATTTATTTATTTATTTATTTATTTATTTATTTACTTACTAGCATTTTTTGCCCGGCCTTGCCGGGCAGGTATATATTGTCTGTTGGTGGTTTGGGGTGGTTTGGGTGTGTGTGCGCACACATGCATGCATGCATGCACGCGCGCACACACACATGCACGCACGCACACACGCACGCACACACGCACAGAAGGTGGGGTGGAGCTCTGCAGTTGGCCCTTGCCTGTCAGATAAGGGGGTGGATTTCTCTGACAGGCATGGGCGAATCGGAGCTCCACATTCGGCCCTTGTCCGTTCTCTGCCTTTGCTTCTCGGCGAAGTGGCTTGCTTCCCTTAGTTGGCGGGGGATGAAGGCACCAGTGCCTTCAGCCCCCGCCCTCTGTGGAAGGCGATGACTTCCCTCCAGGAGACAAAGGCTGAGAATGGAGCAGCGTTCTCGGTCTTCATTTCCTGGAGAGAAGCGGTTTGTTTTCCTCAGTGGGTGGGGGCCGAAGCTTTCGGCTTCTGCCCTCTGTGGAAGGCGATGGCTTCCCTCTGGGAGATGAAGGCCAAGAATAGAGCACCATTCTAGGCCTTCGTTTCCTGGAGGGAAGCATTTTGTTTTCCTCAGTGGGCAGGATCCGAAGCTTTCAGCCTCCACCCTCCTGGAAGGCGATGTTTTCCTCCAGGAGATGAAGGCCGAGAACAGAGCACTGTTCTTGGCCTTCATCTCCCAGTAGGAAGCTATCACTTTCCACGGAGTGTGGGAGCCAAAGCTTGCGCCCTCCGCCCTCCGTGGAAGGCGATGGCTTACCTCCAGCCTCAGAGAGATGGAGGCCGAGAACAGAATGCTATTCTTGGCCTTTGTCTCCCGGATGCATCGGCCATTTTTAAAAGCATGCTGCGCTTGCCCCGCCTCCTCCGCGCTCACATTCTTCAGCCTGATTGGCTGAGGGGTGGTGCAGTGTGGAGGATGCTGGGTAGTGTAGGTTTTTTGGTCATGTTCATGGGGCATTGACCCCACTCTCGGCTGCTGGACCATTGCGGAGATGCTCGCAGGGTCAAAAGGTAAGTGTGGCTGGCTCGGTACAGAATGGTTGGGCCAAGTGTGGCCACGCATGCCGGACACACATGGCCCAACCCTTTTCTTATAGGTAAAGATTTGTTTGTTTGTTCATTTGTTCCTTCGTTCCTTCCATTTTTATACCACTCATCTGGGTTGTTTCCAGTTGTGGGCTCCAAATTATTTTTACTATCACACTGTGGGCATGGCATGGTGGGCGTGGCCAGGGGAAGCCCTGTGTTGCACCCAAATTAGGACTAATTTATTTCAAAATAAAGTAGTGGCGGGGCCAGCCAGAATTTCTGCTACTGGTTCTGGTGAACTGGTGCGAACCTGCTGATGCCCACCACTGATTGTTTCCCACTCTGGCTGGTATACAAATACAGTAGAACCCTGCATAACAAAAAAAGTCCATTTTGTGAGGCACTTCATTATACAAATTTTTCGTTATACAAAGCATGCCTTGTACAACGAAAATCCCTATGGGATGCATCATGCAACGAAAATCTCTATGAGAAAAACCATACAATGAAAATTTTTCATTGTATGATGAATCTCATAGGGATTTTCATTGTATGATTTTTTCCATAGAGATGCATTGCTTCGTATAACGAAAAATTCATTATATGGGATATAGCAGTTAGCACAAATTCTTTTCATTGTACGGATTTTTTGTTATATTAGGCATCTGTTATATGGGGTTCCACTGTAACTAAATAAACAACTAACAATAACCAAATAACATAGAACAATAATAAATCAAAATATTTGAGGCAAGCAGGCTCAGATCTAAACATCTAACTTACTGGCAATGTTAAAACATTCTTAAATGCCTCCTTGAAGAGAAATGTTTTGAGCTGTTTCTTTAAAAAGTCCAAGTTTGGGTCCTGATGCAGCTCAACCTGCAATGAATTCCAAAGCGTAGGCGCCAACAACAAAAAGGCTCTATTTCTAGCCACAACTTTTATAACCACACTCAGGGCTGGCACTACATTAATCCATACCTGTCAAGTATCCCATATTGGCCAGGATTTCCTGTATTTCAGTACTCGTTTCCCCCCTTTCCCACCACCGTCCCGTATTTTGAATGGCAGGGAAAGGGGTTACTGCGCATGCGCGCCCATCAGAGGCAGTTCTGTGCATGCGCAAAGGGGTTCTGCACATGTGCAAAGGAGTTGTTGTTGTACATGCGCACCTGGGTTGGAGCAGTTCTCATATTTTCCGGAGCCGCGCTTGACGGGTATGCATTAATCTGAGGTCACTTTTTGACATCTTTCTCAGCGCATATTTCCCTCCTGCTTTGCTTGCCATCTGGGTCCTTTTCTCTATCTTTCCTCCTTACCTTTCTTGTTTTACCTGCCTGATGTCCTCAAACCTTCACATTTTCCTGAAAAGCTTCCTATTTGTTGATCATTTTGTTTGCACTGGGATACAGAATATTTTTAAAAAGAAGGATGCAGGCACCTTTTCTAACTTTTACTCCCCCCCCCGATTTTAATTAATTAATTAATTAATTTTTAGTTTCTGTCTTTGTGCTGTGGTGCAAAACTGATAACATTAGAAAAAGCACTATAATTTTTAGCACTGTAAGTACTACAATTTTTTTTAAAAAAATTATAGCTTAAAAAAGAAAAATTAAAACAACAACATAGGACAAGTTCTTATCTTCTCTGCCCTCTTCCTGCCTACTTTCTTCTCTTTTCCCTCTTTAAAATGTTCCAGGTTTTTGCAGAAATGGTTTCAATTTTTTAATTTTAAAGTTTTGCTCTTGTGCTAAGAAAAAAAATGAGATAACACTTTTAAAAACCAAAAGGCAGGATCAACTGATATGTTCTCCACCCTTTCCCTGCCCATTTCACCTTCTCCTTGCATACCATTCCCTTCTTGGTGGTGCAGTGGTTAAACTGCTGTACTGCAGCCACAACTGCTGATGTTGTGAGTTCGATCCTGATGGGGATCAAGGCTGACTCATCCTTCCATCCTTTTGAGGTGGGTAGAATGAGTGGCCAGCATGTTGGAGGCAAGATGCTAAGTACCTTGTGAACTGCCAAGAGAGTATACTAAATGCTATGGCATGGTATAAAGGTGTAATTACTTACTTGGTTGATCCATGCTTCACACGTCAATATACGTAGTTTGACGTGGCAGACTGAAGCATCATCTTCTATTGTTTCTGATCCTGTGCAGTCTCATCCAGGGCCTCGTTTGCTCTGGGCTGGTCTTCCCATCTGGTTTCTGGTCTTCCTCATGGTCGGTATATGTCAAGGGGTGTCCACTCTGTGATAGCTTTTGTCCATCTGCCATCTTTGAAGCACCACACATGCCCGACCCACTGATGCCTTGCAAACTCAATCAACGTTGACCCTTGGTTTGCACCTGCTCTTTTGTGCAATTCTTTATTTGATATTTGATCAACCCATCTGATGCATAACATCCTTTGCTCAATTGCTCTTTGTAACTGCTATTGCTATCTATGTTTTATCCTTAAATTTTTAAATGTTTAGTTTAAAATGTTAGCACAATTTTTTAAAAAAAGCAGAGTGCAAAAGCAACTAATATCCCAAGAAAACTAAAGCAAAGCAGCGGTAAGGCAAGGAGTGGTAGTGACTGCCCATAAGAAAATGCCATCAAATGACACATTCCTATAAATGCATGAATCAGCACACATCAGCACAATAGTGAACTCTACTGAAGCATATCCTGCCTTCTGAGTTGCCTGGTATGTTTCAATATAAAATAACGACGTCAGAGCTGAAAACTATAAGAGAAATCTTTTGAATAAGATGCTCAGCTTGTTTAACTTACATGTATGGCATCTGTATTATGTTTTTTAATTAGTGAAAGAAATGAGCTCTACCCTTTTCGTGTTCATGGAATGAAGAAGCAGACAAGTGAAGTAGTGAAATTCAACTCTTTATTAGTGGGGTTTGAACACAGTTTGGATGGGGCAAAACTCGGACTTATATACACTATAAACAGTAACAGTAATAAAACAAGCCCATTGGCTAACAGAGTGTGCACATTTTCGATTAACTTATTTGCATAAGAATAGATACATGAGAAAAGATACATTCTGCTCCTATAAATAGTAACAGTAACAATAATACAACAAGCCCGTTGGCTAACAGGGTGTGCACATTTTTGATCCACTTATTTGCATAAGAATAGATACATGACAAGTGAAGAAGTGAAATTCAGCTCTTTATTAGTGGGGTGTGAACACAGTTTGGATGGGGCAAAACCCGGACTTGTATACACTATAAACAGTAACAGTAACAATAATACAACAAGCCCATTGGCTAACAGAGTGTGCATGTTTTTCGATCCACTTATTTGCATAAGAATAGATACATGAGAAAAGATATATTCCGCTCCTGTCAGAAAACACAGTTAACATACATAACATTCCTCCCCCCTAGCTAAAAACAAAATCTTTTAACCAGGATGGCGGTCTAGTTTCCCTTCTAGGTCGGACGCTTGGCTGAGCCGGCTCAGGAGCTCGTAGGACGGGTGACCCGACTGGAGTGAGGGATTGACTAGAGGGGGAGGATTGGAAACCCAAATTAAAGCCCCATTTGTCAGACGGAGGAGCAGGGGATCGCTCAAAACCAAAATCTAATTCTGTGGATGAATAAGACAACTCAGGGTCCCTTCTCTGTGTGTACTAAGAATGGAGGGCGACTCCAAACAAAATTGGTCATCATCAATAAAGGGATCCAGAGTGCTAGGCTGGGACAGTGTAGGGGTACACATGGCAGGAGTAGGGAAGCATTCCACAAATTCCCCTTGAAATCGGTTCCTAGAAGACACTTCTGGGTCAATGTTGGCTGGCTGCTGACTATTTCCTCTGCCCCATGGGTTTAAATGGGTGGAGGCCAACCCTAGCGTTGAGTGTCTGTATTCATCTTGTGGGTCCAGTACTCTGGGTCTCAACTGATCCGTGTGCTTCCTCCAGATCAGACCAGAGGCTGTTTCGATTCTGTAAGAAACAGGACCAGTTTGATCGATCACAAACCCAGGCACGTAGGGCCACCAGCTGCATAATTGCGGCAATGTACAGGGTCTCCGGATGAGAAACCCTTCTGGTGTTGGATCGCTATATTTGTGCCTTTGTCCTCCACCCTAGAGGGATCCAATCTGTCCAGCAAGGATGACAGTTACCTCCACTGGAGCAATTCAGCAGGGGACAGCCCTGAGGCAAGGGGTGGTGGTGGTGAGTCTATGCGTGAAAAGAAACTGGCATAGCTGGAGTTCCAAAACCCCTTCACCCATACGCTGAAGCGCATCTTTAGTTGTGCGCACTTGCCGTTCCAGCTGGCCATTGGAATTCTGCAGATGTGAACGTGGACGCATTGTCGGACATCAGCACATCTGGAAGTCCAAAAGCTGTGAACAGCCTTCTCAGGTGCATTATCATGGTGGCTGACATGGTATTAGGCACCTTAATCACTTCCAGCCACTTAGAGAATGAGTCTACAACCAACAAAAATAGGGCTTCCCTAAATGGACCTGCAAAATTTATGTGCAACCTGGACCATGGGCCCCTAGCAGAATCCCATTCCACTGACAGTTCCAAACGCTTGCGGTGGAATGTTCTGAATTCCTAGGCTAGAGGAGAGACAGGCCAGCCTTTTTGTACTCAAGACATTACTTTAGTCAATGTTACATCCTTGGCCGCAGCTTTGGCTATATCTGAGGGGATGACCGGGGGCAAGTCTAATGCTTCAATCATGGGGACCTGGTGGTCACTTTCGATCTCGCAATCGGCTTCCCCAACCCCTGGCAGTGGAGAACGTGACAGGGCATCAGCGTGGCTGATGTCCTTGCTGGGCCTGTGCACCAAAGTAAAATCGGATGCATTTAGGAAAATTGCCCAACGCAACATCCTTGGGGACAGAATTTGAGGCATGGACTTCCCGTTCACAAAGATTCCAAGGAAGGGCTTGTGGTCAGTTATGACGATAAAAGGTCTTCCATAGAGGTAATTATGGAATTTCTTAGTGCCAGCCACGATTGCCAATGCCTCCCTGTCTGTCTGAGTGTAATTTTTCTCAGGCTTTGAGAGTGAACAGGAATAAAATGCTATGGGTGCTTCCCTCCTGTCATTTAGTTCATGTCATAATACAGCTCCCACCCCCACAGGGGATGCATCACACACAAGTACAGCTTCTTTCTTAGGATCAAAATGAGTTAATACAGCATCCAAAGATAGCAACCTTTTGAGTTCTAGGAATGCTTTCTCCTGGCAATGGCCCCAGTGCCAAACAATATCTTTCTTAAGAAGCCGATGTAGTGGTTCAGCAACTGAGGCTTTGCGATGGAGAAAAGTGTGATAGAAGTTTAACAATCCTAGAAATGATTGGAATTCGGCTTTACATTTCAGCCTAGGTGCATTCCGCACGGCCGTGACCTTGGAGTCAGAGGACATGATATCTTGGGGTGTCATTCGGTACCCCAAAAACTCCACTTCCAGTGCCAAAAACACACATTTGTCTCTTGTGAGACATAGACTGGGCCTCTCGAAACATGAGAGGACTTGATCGAGCCTGGCTGCTAGTTCGACGGTGTCCTTAGCAGTGATCAGGACATCGTCAAAATATGGCAGGACACAGGGCAAACCTTTTAAAATACTTTCTACAAGAGATTGAAATATTTCGGGGGCCACATTCACCCCGAATTGTAGCCTAGTTACCTTAAATACCCCCCCCCCCCATGCATTACTATGGTCTGGGCTATGGCAGCAGCAGGAGACACAGTCAATTGTTAGTAAGCCTGGGCAAGGTCAAGTTTTGTGAAGCAATTTCCTCCATGCAATGAGGCAAGAAGGTGGCTTACCATGGGCACAGGATATGTGTTAGTGTGAATAGCTTTATTGATGATAAACTTGTAGTCAGCGCATATCCTGACCTCCCTGTTACTTTTCAAAACATACCTGTCAACTATCCCGTTTTCCCCGGGAAAACCCTTATTTTTACCCCTCTTCCCGCCCCTTCCTGTTTTATTAATTTCCCCGTATTTTCCCTTTTTTAAAAAAGAAATATCCTGACCGGAGCCCTCACAGGCGAAGCTGCAGTATTTGTTTCCGGCCACCAGAGGTCACTGTGTGGTAGGCTTTACACTTGTGGAAGGAGAGAGAGAGAGAAGGGGGGGCATTCTGAGTTTCTCTTTCATTTTCCTCCTGCCACATGACCAATATGGAGGCAGAGCTGGTCGGGGTCACCATGCTGGGAGGGACGGGAGTCTACTCTAGAGGTGAGTGATATTTCATATATGCAGGGGCAAATCAGCTCTTGGTCTGGGGGCAGAGACCTCTCTCACTCTCATACTTTATTGAGCTGTTTCTGCCCTGCCTCCTGGCTGGAGGATTCCATTTCTAGAGTTCTAGAGTTAACTTGGGAGGGGTGGGGGGATGGTGCTTGATCACTATATGAGAGAGAGAGGGGAGTTCTGTTTCTGTTCTAGAGTTAACTTGGGGGTGGGGTGGGGCACAGGGGATGGTGCTTGATCACTATATGCTAAAGGTAAAGGTTTCCCTTGCTCGAAAGCCAGTCGTATCTAGAGTGCCAAGGTTCACCATCACAGTCATAGATTCCTACACTATATGAGAGAGAGGGTGGTTCTGTTTCTGTTCTAGAGTTAACTTGGGAGGGGTGGGGTGGGGTGGGCTATGTGCTTGATCACTATATGCTAAAGGTAAAAGTTTCCCTTGCTCGAAAGCCAGTCGTATCTAGAGTGCCAAGGTTCACCACCACAGTCATAGATTCCTACAGCGGCCAATTTTTAGAGCAAGAAGCTGCTTTTTGTACGAGAGAGCAGATCCAAAATACACAGGGAGAATTATCAGAGCTCATAGATCCAGTGTGCTTGCACGGTTGTGTAAGGGGATCTGAGTTACGTAAAGGTAAAGGGTCGCCTTTGCTCAAAAGCCAATCGTATCCGACTCTAGGGTTCAGTGCTCTTCTCTTTTTCAAAGCTGAAGAGCCAGCGTTGTCTGCATCCGCAAACATTTCCGTGGTAATGTGATTAGACACCAGAGCACATGGAACGCTGTTACCTTCCCACCAAAGTGGTCCCTGTTTATCTACTTGCAATTTCTTGCTTTCGAACTGCTAGGATGGCAGGAGCTGGGACAAAGACGGGGGCTCATTCTGTCCTGCAGTACTCGGGAATCGAACTGCTGACCTTCTGCCTCTCAGTCAGCATCTTAGTCACTTAAGCCACTGAGTAAACAAGAAAGAAAACAAATCAAAAGTCCCCCAAGAAAATGGGGAAAGGGTTCTTTGGCCCACACAGCTTTGTGCCCATTGCATCTACAATAACATCTAGCCATCTTATTTTTAGCCACCCCCTTCTTTTGTCCTCCACCTTTCCCAGCATCAAGGCCTTCTCAAGTGAGTCCTCCCTTCTCATTTGATGTCCAAAGTACTTCAGCGTCATCTTTACTATTTGACCTTTAATGAGCAGTCAGGGTTGATTTCTTCTAGCATCGACATATTTCTAACACCACATTTCAAAGTCATCTATTTTTCTGCGCTCAGCTTTCCTAATGGTCCAGCTCTCACACCCATACATTACCACCAGGAATACCATTGCTTTGACTATGCAATTTTTTGTTTGCAAGGTGATGCCTCTACTTTTCACTATGTTCCCGAGGTTTCTCATAGCTTGTTTCCCAAGCATCAGTCGCCTTTTTATTTCATGGCTGCAATCACCATCTGCAGCGATCTTTGATCCTAAGAAAGTAAAATCTGTCAGTCGCATCCAATTCTAGGGTGCAGTGCTCATCTCCATTTACAGCCAAAGAGCCAGTGCTGTCTGTGTTTGCAGATATTTTCATGGCCATGTGGCAGGCATGACTAGAGCCCAGCAAGTCACATGGCTATATTTGGCCATGCCCACAGATTTGGCCACACCCATAGAGGGGTGTTGCCAAAAATTTCCCTTATTTTCAAATCCAAAAGTTGACAGGTATGTTTCAAAGCAGTCACTGTTGGTGTCTCCCACTCTGAGGAGTCCACTGGCACTAGGATGCCCTGCCCCACCAGTTTGTCCAGCTCGGCTTCTATCTTCTCCTTTAAAGCAAAGGGTACCCGGGCGTGGCTTCATCTGGATGGTCCGGATGGTTGGGTCAAGTTCAAAGTCCACAGGGGGTCCTTTGTATAACCCTAAATCCTTTTTGAACACCTCAGGATGTGCACACAAATGTCCCGGATTGGGTCAGCATCTAATGCATGAGTGCCAGAAAGCCGGATTCCCAGGGGCCTAAACCATTGGGTCCCAATAAGACAGTTAGTGCCCTGCTTAACTGCAACCAATGGCAAGGAGGTGCGAATGTTTTTGAATTTGACCAAGAAATTTCCCACCCCCAGGACTGGAATCTGGCAACCTTGCACATCCTGGAGGGACGTTTTAAAAGATTTGAGCTTGGGCCGAGAGGCAGGGGGAATTCTCAAAAACTCCCGCTGTGGGATTATGGAAAAGGTAGTACCTGAATCCACCTCCATCTTAAAGGGGATGTCCTGCAGGCTCAGGTCTGCGAAGAAATGCTAGCTGATGATGCACACTTGGCAGGGCTCAGGCTCTGGTGACACTTTGGCGATGGACATTTTGTGGTGATGACTCTTCTTGGACTCAGGTGCTGGAGTTCTTTGCTTTCGCTGTCGGCATACTTTAGCAATGTGCCCTCGTTGCCCGCAGTTGTGGCATTCTGCGGTGCGGAAGGGGCACTTCCTGCAGTCATGCCAGGCTCCGCAGCCATCACACTTGCAAAGGAATTTCTTCTCCTGACACATCTGATTTTACTTTGGTGCACAGGCCCGGCAAGAACATCAGCCATGCTGATGCCCTGTCACATTCTCCACTGCCAGGGGTCGGGGAAGCCGATTGCGAGATCGAAAGCAACCACCAGGTCCTTATGATTGAGGCTTTCGACTCACCCCCAGTCATCCCCTCAGATATAGCCAAGGCTACGGCCAAGGATGTAACATTGACTAAAGTAATGTCTTGAGTACAAAAAGGCTGGCCTGTCTCTCCTCTAGCCTAGGAATTCAGAACATTCCACCACAAGCATTTGGAACTGTCAGTGGAACGAGGTTGCCTTCTATGGGGCCAGCGGGTGGTCATTCCTGTCACTCTCAGGAAAAAGGTTTTACATCTACTTCACACAAGTTACCCGGGAATTATCCGTTCCAAAGCCCTTGCCCGTAGCTACTTTTGGTGGCCTCAACTGGACCAAGACATAGAACAAATGGTCGGCACTTGTGCCAGTTGTCAATCCTCTCACTCAGAGCAATCCCACCTTCCCTCTCGGGAATGGGATTCTGCTCGGGCCCGTGGTCCAGGTTGCACATAGATTTTGCTGGTCCATTTAGGGGTGCCCTATTTTTGTTGGTTGTGGATTCATTCACTAAGTGGCTGGAAGTGATTAGGGTGCCTAATACCACTTCAGCCAACACGATAATGCACCTAAGAAGGCTTTTTGCAGCATTTGGCATTCCAGATGTGCTGGTGTCCGACAACGCATCCACGTTCACATCTGCAGAATTCCAATCCTTCATGGAAAGGAATGCAATTAGGCATATCACTGCTGCCCCATTCCACCCATCCACCAATGGCCAGGTAGAGTGGCAGGTGCGCACAACTAAAGACATGTTTCAGCGTATGGGTGAAGGGGATTTGGAGCTCTAGTAATGCCAGTTTCTTTTCACATATAGGCTCACCCCCCTTGCCTCAGGGCTGTCCCCTGCTGAATTGCTCCAGTGAAAGTAACTGTCATCCTTGCTGGACAGATTGGATCCCTCTAGGGCAGAGGACAAAGACACAAATATAGCAATCTGACACCAGAAGGCTTTCTCTTCGGGAGACCCTGTACATTGCCGCAATTATGCAGCTAGTGGCCCTACGTGGATGCCTGGGTTTGTGATTGATCAAACTGATCCTGTTTCTTACAGAATCGAAACAGCCACTGGTCTGATCTGGAGGAGGCACGCGGATCAATTGAGACCCAGAGTATTGGACCCACAAGATGAATACAGACACTCAACGCTAGGGTTGGCCCCCACCCGTTTAAACCCAGGGGGCAGAGGTAATAGTCAACAGCCAGCCAACATTGACCCATAGGTGTCTTCTAGGAACTGATTTCAAGGGGAATTTGTGGAATGCTCCCCTACCCCTGCCATGTGTACCCCTACAGGATGGGACCCTGAGTTGTCTTATTCATCCACAGAATTAGATTTTGGTTTTGAGCGATCCCCTGCTCCTCCATCTGACAAATGGGGCTTTAATTTGGGTTTACAATCCTCCCCCTCTAGTCAATCCCTCACTCCAGTCAGGTCGCCCATCCTACGAGCCCCTGAGCCGGCTCAGCCAAGCGTCTGACCCAGAAGGGAAACTAGACTGCCATCCTGGTTAAAGGATTTTGTTTTTACCTGGGGTGGGGGTGGGGAGAGAATGTTATGTATGTTAACTGTGTTTTCTGACAGGAGCAGAATGTATCTTTTCTCATGTATCTATTCTTATGCAAATAAGTGGATCGAAAATGTGCACACTCTGTTAGCCAATGTGCTTGTTGTATTTTTGTTACTGTTCTGTTTATAGTGTATATAAGTCCGAGTTTTGCCCCAACCAAACTGTGTTCACACCCCACTAATAAAGAGCTGAATTTCACTACTTCATTCGTCTGCTTCTTCATTCCCTGAACATGAAAGCTACACAGAAAGAGCCTCCTCAAAGATTGTGGTGTTTTAAAATCACTGTCAGGTGTACACTGGTAACTGCAATCTTGTGTTGCTGGCTAATCTTTCTCACACTAGGTCAGGTGAAGGAAACAGCAGAATGAACTCACAAAAGTGTATCTTCATTTTGACAGTTTCATGTCTGGCCTAGATATGGAAGAAGAATAGTTCTTTTTTCTGCTTCTTAAGCCCACGAACATCCATACTCATCTTCCTGTTTGCATCTTTCATTGCTCTTTGTTAGTTGATTTCCAGCATGATTCCAAAGAATTAGGTAGCATGACTGCTATTTATAGTACCTGTGAACTGCCCAGAGCAGGGGTTCTCAACCTATGGCCCACGGGCCAGACCCGGCCCACAGCACAAATTTATGCGGCCTGTGTTGCCACTGCCACTGCGGCCTGTGTTGCCACTGCCACTGGAAGTGGAAACAGAAGCAGACACATTTACAACTGCTGTAAATGCACCCATGGCTGTTGTAAACACATTTACAACAGCTGTGGATGTGTTTTATGGTAGCATTTATGGTGTCTGAGGTGGTGTGGTCCAGCCCACGGATTTAAAAGATTGAGAACCCCTGGCCCAGAGAGTGCCTTAAGTGCGATGAGGTAGTAAGGTAAAGGTAAAGGTTTCCTTTGCTCAAAAGCCAGGCGTGTCTGACTCTAGGGTTCAGTGCTCATCTCTGTTTCAAAGCTGAAGAGCTATCTGCTTCTGCAGACGTTTCCGTGGTCATGTGGCAGATATGACTAGACACCGGAGCACTCGGAACACTGTTACCTTCCCACCAAAGTGGTCCCTATTTATATATTTGCAATTTCTTGCTTTCGAACTGCTAGGTTGGCAGGAGCTGGGACAAAGATGGGAGCTCATTCCGTCCTGCAGTACTCGGGAATTGAACTGCTGACCTTCTGCCTCCCAGTCCCGTCTTAGTCCTTGCGATGAGATAGTATACAAGTGTAATTGATATTTATTTTTCTATACCTAGCTTTGATCATACAGCTGCATGGAAGCATGTCTCTTTTACATAGAAATTATACCCCCTTTTAATCCTTGCAATTGTAAATGAACAACAAAACTGTAAGTAAAATGCATTTTTTCCTATTTATGCTTTTTTGATTGATTTTTCTTTTACTGATTTTAAGTGCTGATGAATGAAGAGGCAGTTTTAGTGGAACTTGTACTGCCCTGTCATGCCTTTTTCTCTTGTTTTTTTCTACTTTCTGCTCTGCTAACTAAGAAAAGGAATAAGCAGATTCCAAAAACAGGCATTTCACAAAAATCTTTGTATTATGGATTAGAGAGAGGACTCTGGGATTTTTTGGACTTCACCTCCCAGAATTTGACAGTAATTCCCCAAGGTGGCAGAAGCAGTGGAAGCAGTGGGTGGAATGAGGGCATGGGCTGGATAATCTGATGCCATGGGCCTGTTGAGGATCCCTGGCTTTATGGTATTGTGCGCTTTTTCTGAAACCGAGTGACTGAAACTCAGGTTTTGTTTTCTGAAAACACCCTGTGTGGATCTAAAATGGGTAAGGGGTATAGCTGTTGAATTTAGAAAGGGTAAAATGGGTGGGTAACTTGTGACTGTATGAAGCATTTAGGGGCCCATATGTGACCCTCCCTCACTGCAGATGTTGACTGCGGCCATGAAATAAAAAGATGCTTACTCCTTGGAAGGCAAGCTATGACAAACCTAGGCAGCATAATAATAAAAAATAGAGACATCACTCTGCCAACAAAAGTCCGCATTGTCAAAGAAATGGTATTCCCAGTAGTAATGTATGGCTGTGAGAACTGGACCATAAGGAAGGTTGAGCACAGAAGAATATACACCTTTGAACTGTGGTGCTGGAGAAGATTCTTGAGAGTCCCCTAGACTGTAAGGAGATCAAATCAATCAATCGATCCTAAAGGAAATCAACCCTGACTGCTCCTTGGAAGGACAAATACTGAAGCTGAAGCTCAAGTACTTTGGCCACCAAATGAGGAGAGAAGACTCACTGGAGAAAGTCCTGATGCTGGGAAAGATCGAAGGCAAAAGGAAGAGGGGGTGGAAGAGGATGAGATGTCTAGATGGCATTGTTGATGCAGTGGATGTAGATCTTAGTGGACTACAGAGAATGGCAGATGACGGACGACCCTGGTGTGCGGTGGTCCATGAGATTCCAAAGGGTCAACTGTGTGACTGGACAACAACAATGTGACTCCCCGATACTTCTTGGACTCCTAATAACCCTACATCCCCAATTAGGAAGGGAAAAGAGGAAAAATTGGCTCAAGAGGTCCTTTTGTGCATTCTACAGTGCTTAAGGACCAGTTGGCCATGTTGCCCAGTATATGGTAGAATAATTATTTTTCAATAAATCCCCTTTTTTGTGATATTACTTTTGGGAAGGGGGAAAAATCAGGGAAAGAAAAGAGGCGTTAGAAAGGAAAAACATAGAGTAGTGTTGGCAGTGCATGATGCAGAAGTACTGAGGGCCACGCAGGAGGTCAGATTTCCTTGACAAACCTTTGGAATTGGGAAGGAAACTATATCTAGTTTAGTTCCCTTATCCATGGCTACTGGTGTTAATGAGAGGAAGCAAGACACCCTACTCACTCATCCATCCTTAAAAGGAGACACTTGGAGTCTTCCAGAGATTGGGTTCTTCAGTCTCCGGCACCAGCACTCTCGTCACCAAATAGTAAAATTGCTCCCCTCATTTCAAGTTATCTATTCTTGTCTGTCCATCTTTGCAGAAGAAAGATTGTTTATGTTTAATTTTAGCTAGGGTCCTAGATCTTTTGATGCCCAGAGGGCAAAGTACATGGGTTGGTTTTTTTCATTTCCTCAAAGTTTCAGAAAGACAATTTAATAATCAGGGTGCCTGAGAAATAACACAGAGCCTTTAATGAAAGCTCTCTCTCATAAGGTCACTAGTGACACTTGGAAGAAAGGCCACCCAGCTTCTGCTCCCAAAGCAACACCTGGTATGTAAACTTCCCCACAGGGAGACTGTCATAGGCTCAGCAGGTCACTGCCTTATATAACAAAGCTGTGGTGGGGGAGTGGAATTACCAATCAATCACCTGGCAGAAACAGAGTTCATCTTTTATTTTATTTTTAATTTTTAAAACACATTAAAAATACACTCATAAAAGATAAAAAGCAAAACAATGGAAAACACACACAACAATATATGGCTTATTACACGATTCACATTAATTAATCATCCTCATTTATATTTCATAAAACAAATATAACATTTAACGATTGACGAGCGCACCCTCCACCCATAGGACCTTTTCTTCTACTCTATATATCTGCAGTTCTCTGCTTTAATTTTTATAATAAAGGTAAACGTAAAGGTTTCCCTTGCTCGAAAGCCAGGCGTATCCGACTCTAGGGTTTAGTGCTCATCTCTATTTCAAAGCCAAAGAGCCAGCACTGTCTGCTTCTGCAGACATTTCCGTGGTCATGTGGCAGGCATGACTAGACACCGGAGCACACGGAACACTGTTACCTTCCCATCAAAGTGGTCCCTATTTATCTACTTTCAATTTCTTGCTTTCGAACTGCTAGGTTGGCAGGAGCTGGGACAAAGACGGGAGCTCATTCCATCCTGCAGTACTCTGGAATTGAACTTCTGACCTTCCACTTCCCAGTCAGCATCTTAGCCACTTGAGCCACTGCAGTCCCAGATTTTTATACCTTTCCCTATTTGCAAAACCTAATACTTTTTTGACCTGACTTAAATCCTTTAAAAAACTTTTAACACATATTCAATGAAGTCTCCCCATATCTGTAGAAATTAGTTGTTCTTTGTCATCCCCTTTTGATTTTTAATTCATATGTCAGTTTATCATTCCATGCTATATTCCATATTTCTTTGTACCGAATTTATGGAGATACACACTTTCAAATTCTTTGCTATCAACACTCTCATAGGTGTTATCATAATTATAATCAATTCTTTCTTGAACTTATCCACCATTATGTCACTCAAATCCATTACCAATGCAACTGTGGGACTCAAGACATTTTTTTTGAGATAACTAGCATAGTTTGCCTGGCCCTGCCAGGCATTTTTAATGTGTGTGTTGGTGGTTTGGGGTGGTTTGGGTTCTGTACAACCACTACCCCTACGTAAAATACCTCTTCAACCACCACACACACATTAAATTTTTTTTAAGACAGTAGTGTCGTGTGTGTATGTGTGTGTTTTTATTTTTCCATTTGGGGGTGATTTTGGGGGGTACACAACGCAAACACACACACAACACAACTACACACACAACCCCACACACATGCACAACCACACACACACGCACAACTACACACAACACAACCACACACAGAGCACAATCACACACACAACCCCACTCACACACAATGTACACACACATACAAAACCATGCACACACACAATACACACACTGCACACAACACAACCAAACACACACTCAATACACACACACATACACAACACAACTACACCCACAACACAAACACACACAACACACACTCATTACACACCCAGACAACAATCACAACCACAACACAACCACACACACACACGCCGTAGCTCCGCGGGGAGAGGAGGGCCTCCCCCTCCCCCCCAAAGACTTGACGACACACACACACAGACACACTTGACAAAGCTGTGAGGGGGGAGGGGCTTTCCCTCTCTCCCCCGCACAGCTTCGGTGAGGAGCCAAGGACTCACAAGAGCAGAAGGGAAGGTGTTGCTTGGAGGCCAGTCAACGGAAGGGCCAGCCAGCATCAGGTAAGTGGGGTAAGGGACAGGGACTGTGCAGGGGGGCAAGGGAGGGTTCTCCCCCTCAGTCCCTCTCCCCCGTCCAACTTACCTTTTGCATACGGGGTGGGCTTTTCTTCCCGTGGCCTGGCCAGCGAGGCTGGGCTGTGGGAAACCCAGCGGCACTTCAGGCGGTGTTGGGGGGCTTTCCTTCCCGCGGCCTGGCCAGCGAGGCCGGGCCATGGGGACCCCAGCAGCGCTTCAGGCAGCGGGGGGGGGGCTTTCCTTCCTGTGGCCTGGCTAGCGAGGCCAGGTTGTGGGAACCCCAGCGGCGCTTCAGGCAGCGGCAAGGGGGTGGTTTCCTTCCCGCGGCCTGGCCCATTCTGCTCCCCTGCCCCACTTAGCTTCCCTTCGGGAGACGAAGTGTCTCCGGACTCGAAGTCCGGGAGGGAAGTTGTCAGCACGTTGGCAGTTTTTTTTAAGTCGGTGCGCGCAGCACGTTCCCGGCCTCCTCTGCGCTCGCGTCCCTCAGCCTGATTGGCTGAGAGGCAGTGCAGTGCGGAGGACATTGGGACTTGAAGTTTATTTGCTTTGTTTGCGTTCATGGGGCTACTGCCCCACTGGCGACGACCAAAACCCCATGGCGCTGGTAAGGCAGGGGTTACGGTGAGTGTGTAAGGCCAGGTTGGGGATGGTTGGGCCTGGTGCGGGATTCTTTGAACCAACCCAACGGTTAACCCCTCTTTTTATAGGTATAGATATCTTATTCATTTCTTCAAAAACTTTCCCCCATACATTATACACCTCTTTACACACCCACCATAGTTTCTACAAGTTACTTTTTGGGCAACAAGTCCCAAAATCCCCTAGCCAGCATAGTTGTGGGATTTGTGGTGTTGCGGTCCCACTGGATGAGGGAATATTTTTATAAATTCTGCTCAAAAGATGTGGACTTTATACATGTGGCCTTTTCTCCCGTCAGTTTTTCTTAAACTGACCTTTCACTCCATGACATACGATCCATTGTGAGGGATTGTGAGTCTGCTTTCTTATTTATACTGTTTGTGTGAGAACAAATGGATTTTAAAAGAAAAACTAGTGGACAAATAGCCTTTTTCTTCATCTCAGTCTGGAAATGAGCCAATGGGTAGAGTGTTGGACTCAGCCATCAAACTCACATGGTAGCTTCAGTCTCCCAGCCAAACCAACCTCACAAGGGTTTTTAGCAGTGAGTGCGGGGGGAGGGGGAGGAGGAGGTGGGCGTGGTGTGGGAGTGAGGTGGGCATGGCCAGCCAGTTCTGCTACCTGTTCTATAGAACTGGGCAGAATTGCCTGCAGTGCAACGCTGGTTTTTAGGATAAGTAAAAAGCAGGAAATGTGTGCTTACCACCTTAAGCTCACTGGAGGCTTATAGAATTAGTGAATTTATTAATAAATCGTTATTGTGCTAATAATTTGGATTGTTAGAATATGGCATGTTGGTATTGCTACTAACAATTATGTCCCATCAAAATAATTCTGGCTTAAGGTGCCCCTTTCCAAGGGTTACTAAGTATTGAATACTTAGACATTGTTTTCCATTCCCTTCTTCTGGGGTGGCCCTGAGACTGTACAACAGGGATTTTCAACCTGCAGCCCGCAGCGCCATTTCATGTGGCTCCCCACTGCCTCCACCATGCCCAGAAGTGCCAGGTAGTGGAGGAAGGGCAAAAGGGCCATCCGGCCCCCAAAGCTGTCTGAGGGAGCATGACCCGGGCCCCAGTTTAAAAAGGTTGAGAACTGCTGTACACTTGCTCCAAGCTATGCAGGCTGGGTTTTTTCACAACAGACACAGTGGGGAATCAAACTAACTACATGATTATTACTGATTATTATATTTTTACAGTAACACACAGAGACACACCTATGTTCCCTACCAAGAGGCCAACAAATGACAATGGCTTTTACCGATAAAGCTATAAATATTGGCTTGATTAGGCTGATTGATTAAAGTGACCAACGTGTCTAATACATTGCTATCTGACAGTGTATCTGGTTGACCTCAGTGGGATATATTTAAGAGTAGTTGTGTGAGGATTGCACTGAAAAGAATATTTTCAATAATTGTATTACTATTATTGCAACTTCATTTATATGATGATTTTTAGATCTTCAGAGTTTAGCTGGTTGTATTAATATGCTAGTCAGTCAAATAGACGACTGCAACTTGTATCCGAGAATGCATTTGTTTCCTGAAGTAGGAGAAATGTCATTGCCATGAATTTGTTTAAGGTGGATCCCAGCTTGCCATGAAGTGACCCACACACTATGATCTTGGAGCCATCCCCTGCAGCACACACAAAATGAGACATGCAGGATTCAACACTGGGACTGCAATGAACTGCTGCAGCCTTGAGGATATTGACAAGGTGCACCTTCACAGTAAGTCCATCTGGCATGGCCTCTCCCTCCTCCATGATCGTTGGGAATCAAAGTTCCTCCTCCACTCATTTTGCCGTTGGGCCCAACATGATGGTTTCCAGTGAAATTTCCTCCAGTGAGGGGGACCATCACCCCACCTTAAAGGAGCTCATCTGCCTGTAGCCTTTGGCCCCTTTAGAGAGTCAGACGTTTAGTTGCTGTCTGTACGATCTACTCCATTATCGTAATGGGATGTCCGGCCAGACAGGCAGTCAGTCAAATATTTAGCAAATGTGGTGTTGGAGGAGAGTTTTGAGAGTCCCCTGGACAGTGAGGAGAGGAGAACAAATAGGTCAATCTTAGAAGAAATCAACCCGGACTGCTCATTAGAAGGTCAAATAGTAAAGATGAAGCTGAAGTACTTTGGACATCAAATGAGAAGTTAGGATTCAATTGAGAAGGCCATGATGCTGGGAAAGGTGGAGGGCAAATGAAGAAGGGGGAGGCCAAAGAGGAGATGGCTAGATGGTATTGTAGACACAATGAGCACAGAACTGGGAGGGCTGAGGTGGATGGTGGAGGACAGAGGTGCCTGGTGGGAAATGGTCCATAGGGTAGCAAAGGGTCGGAATCGACTGTGTGAATGAACAACAACAACAATGGTTACCCAAAAGGGCTGTAAATACTGTAAGTACAAAGAATATTTGTATTGGGTGTATGTACATTATAAAGAGAAGTGGTGAAAAGATTTAACATTGTCTGATGTCAGATACAGAGTGAGTTAAAAATGGAGACACCTTGGTTCTGAAAGTCAATGGGAGGGACCCTGGGTTTCACCAAGCCTTTGCAAGGGATAGAACATATTTTCCCAGCCTGTTCTGCAAACCCTTATCAAAATCTGTGCCAGTTACTGTGTGAAGAGGCCCAAGTTGTTATCAAGCCGGGGGCATACGGGTCAGAACAAGCTGGGCTTCTTCCCTCCCACCACAATCCTGAGGCCTTAGGGCTTCCACACTTAGAAAGGTTTTCATTGTTTTAATGTGCTTTCTGAACTGAAAATGTTTCATTTGCCTAAGATTGATTTTTGCTTCCTGAAATTTTGAATTGTAACCTGCTTTTTGCAAAAATACAACCTTATTTCAATGAAGTGGCAGAGATGCATTTCCCTTTCCGCTGCCTTTCTAATGGCCTGACTCAGGTAAGGATCTGGTAAAAAGGCAAGCTAAATCCTGGGTTGTCTGCCTAAGGGTGCAAACCAATTCAGGTGGGTTGCTACTCACTTGTAGGCTATGGCTCTACTTAGGAGTAAAGGCAACCCTGACATCTAAAACAATGAATAGGTATCGATTGTTTACTGAAATGGAAGAAGTTTTATATTTTCATCAAATAAATACCTATATTTAGAATATACACATATATGCACAAATGAGTAATTAGTCAATTAACTGGATCAGATCACTCTTATATTATTTAGTCTTTCTGCAAATTTTTATTTGGAGTGCTATACATTAAAAGTGCAATAAAATAGAATTAAACTTCATTGAAAGAATACAAATGTTGCTGAGCCTTGATCTTCTTATATTGTTGTTTATCTTTGGTCTCCAAGCTTCCTTCATAAAATATAACTTACTTCCTCCATTGATATCATCTTGTCTTCTGTTTCATGTTGGTCTCCTTTTGACTCCCATTAACCAACTGGAATGCACAAGGGATCTTTGAAGATGTTGTTGTATCGAGTCATTACATTTCCCACACCTCCCAAGGATTTCCCCCCATCTTCTTATACAACTTGTCCTGCACAGCCTGTGCATTGTCTGGTACCATCTGTTTAGCATTTGAAACCAGAACTGCCTGAGATTTGCTTCTGACGCCCCGTTAACGCTGTGTTATGCTACACCATAAGCTTTCGGCACACTGTTTCTTCCCAGTTCATTTCTTTTTCTGCTTTATTGAGCAAGAAGTATCAGATCACAAGGTTAGGCAATTGTGACACGGTGATGGTAATGCTGCATTGCACGGTTATCTCAAAAGGTAGCCTACATACTAGTACCTCTCGAAATTCATCTGACAGTTGCTGAAACAAAGATTACAGGAATGCAGCTGCATAGTTGATTAATTAGCAGGTTATTCAAACAGTCCTAGGAACTTGCTTAGTCAACTGGTACATGATTGAAGTTTGCAATTAAGGCTTTAATCTATTCATTATACAGTACTAATTAACTAGTTCATTGACTAAAGATGTTTTCTTCCAGCTTTTGACAGATGAGATGTATTAAAAAGGTAGGAATGTTTCCTTTTTGCTCTACCAACTTCACCCTGCATGGCTACTAACCACCCTTGGTTAAGGTGGTTCTGGTAGTTTGGAGAATGTAATATTTTCATAGTCTGGTTTGTAACTTTGTTGGGAGGAGGTCTGATGGTTTGGGAAAGTAGGTTTGGAGTTTTGCTGGGGGGTCTGATAGTTTGGGAAAGCAATGCTTTCATATCCTGTTTTCCAGTTCAGAAGTAGAAGGCATGTGCTACAGGTTAAGGGGACCCCAACCAACCCCTGGCATCTCCAGTTAGCTTGTGGAATTAAGGTTGCATAGAATGTGAGGAACACCTTTACTTTTCACCATGGAGAGCCATTTCAAGTTATTGCAGCTGGTGAGCAGGGATCCTGCACAATTATTTGTGAGCTGGAAGCATCAAGAACCCTTGGCCTGCAGACCAGCTTCTAATTGGCTAATGAGGAGAATAGCTTTGTTTTAAGCCTCCTACCAAATCCTGTGCATCTTAGCTTAGTACCATCCTTCTGAGCTCAATGATCCTTACTCGCTAGTGGCACACAAGATAACTAACATCCTGTGATGGGCAACTGTCCACCCACAGACTTATGCAGGAATTATACACGTGGATTGTGCGACTCACCACAAGGAAAATATTATACCCACAGGTTATGTAGTGTAGAACTAATCTTTTGCAACCATTTGGGTAATTATGAGATGCCATAGTTGCTTCAGCAACATCCCACATACACAGTACTACTGGTACAATTCTGTCTTGGACAGGGCTTTTCTGCAATTTCCCCAAAAGCACAAGTACTTGTGCAATGGAACGTACTTTAATACGAGTTCTCAGTATGATACTGAGACATTACCATGTGACTACGGAGCTTAGAGTTGTTACAATTTTCAGAATACCTTGATAGTTGTGCTGAGAGATTCTGGGAGTGGTTGTCTAACATTTTCAAACTCTTATATTAATTGAAATGCATCCTGTATTCCTCTTCATGAGCTGCATTCTGTACTCTCATGAGAAATCTGAAGGCGTACAGAACCTAGTGCCACTCTCCCATAATAAAGCAAGCAAACCCAACAACTGTACTGATTCATGGCAGGTTAACATCTGATTCAGCACATACAATCAGCAATTCAGTTGAGAGCAAAAGAGGTATTCGTGCTGTTCCCTTGGCACACAAACTTTTTCTTCAAAGTGAACCTCCAGCAACCTCTCACTGAGTTAGTGATAAATATGTGGTCTAACAGTATATGTATTATTTTTCAGATTTTGGGAAAGTTTTCAGAGGTTAAAAAACTACAAGTTTTACAATGACAGTTGGCAGATCACAATGGATTCTTACTGCATTCTGCTCATTAACACTTTATGGCGCTGTAATGCCTCAGTGGTTAAGAAGCTCACCTTGTTAACTGGAAGGCTGGCAAGTGGGCAGTTTGAGACCTGGGTACTGCATGACAGATTGAGTGTCCGTCTCTGTCCCAGCTCTTGGGGACATGAAAGGAGCCTTATTTGGGTGTTTCATGAGTGGAGTTTCTCCCACAAAAATCCTTTCAACCCAGAATAATTTCTGACACAAAATTATTATTATTATTAACACTTTTCTGCTGGCTTTGTGCTGAAAGTCATGCTGGCCCAGAGTTTCTGGAAGCTGCAGTAAAAATCTCTCTCTCTCTAAGTTTTATTTAAAAAAGAAAAAGCTCTAAATAGTGCTGACTAGATCAGGACTAGGACACATGGGTAGAATATTTAACTTTTTCTTCTTCTTCTGTAGTCTTGATAGAGATCATTACCCACTAAAACACCTGTTTGAATCACAAAAGATTTTTCATTGGCATTAATAGGAGTTTCCTTCCTGCTACAAAAAACAAGTTCATGTCTTTAAAAAAGTCCTTACAAAATTGCTCACACTGAAGAAAGTTGCACATAAGAAGTGTATATGTTAGGAAAGACTGCATACAAATTTGTTTTTACCAAAGTCAAAACATCTGAGAAGGAAACATTTGTTCAAGATATAGATCAAACATAGTGGGAAAATTCTGTATGAAAATAGACTCAAATCTATTGAGTGCTTTAAGGAGACTCACGTGCAAATTAGATGGTATGGATTCATACTGGAAATCCATCTTTTCACTGTAACGAGTCTTCTCTCTCACATCACAACTACTATACATGGTTATTATGTTTGCTATTTGCTGCATCCAATTCACCACCTGTTGTCCAGCCTTCTGATGATGAAATTCTAGTCCTGGGGCAACAGGCTTGCAGTCCATTAGGGAGGCCACACTCAAGGCTTCACCAGTTCTGACTTGCCAGAACTGCTCCTAAAACAACATTTGGGTGCTGATGATGACTTCCATCCCATGATGAGACTATAATAAAACTATGTAGAGGAGAATGTTCTTATGACTGGATAAAATTGCTTCACCCATCCGTAAAAACACATGCACATTAAACAATATATTTAATCTTAGAATTGTAGAGGCAGAAGGGATCTGAAGCAGGAAATGCACAGCTAAAATATCCTTGTCAAGAGTCTATCTCAGTGATGGCGAACCTTTTAGAGCCCGAGTGCCCAAACTGCAACCAAAAACCCACTCATTTATCTCAAAGTGCCAACACATCAACAGGGGAGGAAGGAAACACTCCCATTGGGCTGCTGGGCAGAGCTGCAGGGTAAACTTTGTGCTGGGGGGAGGGAGGAAGCACTCACATTGGGCTGCTTGGCAGAGGGGTGGGGCAAACTCTGTGCTGGGGTGGCTGCACGGGGGCCCACAGAGAGGGCTCCGAGTGCCACCTCTGGCACGTGTGCCATAAGTTCACCAGCACTGATCTATCTAAACTCTGTTTAAAAATCTCCATGAAAGGTAAGTCTACTTCCCACTGCCATTCCAGTGTCATACAGATCTTAAGCTGAAGAAGTATTTCTCATAATTTGAAACCACTACTTTGAATCCTAACTTCTAGAGCCACAGAAAACAAGCTTGCTTCATTTTTCATGTGACATCCCTTCAAATATTTGAGGATAACTTTCATATAATCTTTCTTTCTTGTCCTCCAGGCTAAACATATTCTACACCATTCCTCACAGGGTTTGGTTTCCATACCTTTTACCATCCTGGCTGTCCTCCTCTGGACATAGTTTTCGTGTTCAAGGAATGAAGAAGCAGATGAATGAAGTAGTGAAATTCAGCTCTTTATTAGTTGGGTTTGAACACAGTTTGGATGGGGCAAAACTCGGACTTATATACACCATAAACAGTAACAGTAGCAATAATACAACAAGCCCATTGGCTAACAGATTGTGCACATTTTTTAATCCACTTATTTGCATATGAATAAATACATGAGAAAAGATACATTCCGCTCCTGTCAGAAAACACAATTAACATACATAACATTGGCCCAATTGCTGTAAAGAAGGTGGAGCTTGTCCAGGTGAAAGAAACTAACTGGCTGTTTATCGTGTTAATTTATGTTCCTAAAGACTGATGTGTTTTCACTTTACTTCATCTCTCTTGCTGACTGCTCTTCTGGCTGAGTGTTGGTGATCCAATATAACTTGGCATTTCCTCAGCTGAGATAATAACAAATACTACAATAAAAATGTCACTTAAATAGTGTAGTTTGTTCTGTCTGAAGTGAATCTTTGAAGACATTGGACTGAACAGAAATGAGTTCAACTCTCCAGAGAGACTTATACTGCAGCACAACCACATATGATAGCTACTGGCTCACTGAAAAGTTATATACTATCATATTTGTACGGTTCTTACGAAGACATAAAATCCTGAGCTGGGAAGTATTAGAGTGATAACATCTGGCAACCAAGAATAGCCACCTGATCATTCTTGGAAATAAAGGCTTCAGTACAGCAAATGGAAGGATATCAGGCATCATCTGGTAACAATAGTTTGATTGTCAGAGGTTGCTTTATAATTCACACCCATGAATAAGACATGGGGAGGGCTGTGTTTATTCCAGTAAGAAATTTTTATTGTTATTAAGCTAAACAGATTCACAATGTCATTTTTAAAAACAAACAAACATGTGTTTATATTTGCAATGAGATGATCTGTACTTAGAGTAGGAAAAGATTTTCTGATTTCCTAGGTTTTTCTCCTGCTATGATTTTTAAAAAATTGGATATTGACCTATATTGCCAAAATATCTTGAAAAAAGAGACTGCCTTAAAACATCAATGTTGATGTGAACTGTAGTGCAATTCTCTCAACCAAAACAATACAGCTCACCACACTAGAGATTCCAAGATTACGTAAAACAGACAATTAAGCCAGTATCAAACTGCTCCAATTGTATAATGTAGTCAAAATATGGGTTTTCATGAAGATATAATATTGAATTTATCTTGTATTGACTGGTGCAGGCTGAGTCAAGATAAACATGATGTATGCTAGCATATCTACCTGCTACTTTAGCAGTGGGGAACCTGTGCTTCTCCAGGTATTCTGGATGTTATCTCCCAGAAGTCCTTCATCTCCTTTCATATCCTGATCAAACCCTGGAATGCCAAAATGAAGCCACTTTCTTGGCTTTGTCAGTGGCCCAAACTTAAGTCCTCACTGGTGCATGTTTCTGGAAGTAATTGGCAGACAAGTAAATGAGCCAGATTCACACAGCATGTTGTTGTCTGCCACCAGCCACCATTTGAGCATTTTGCTCTTGCATTTAGGGACTGCAACACTTTGGTGATCTGAAATTGGAGACAACAAGCATTGAAAGTGAAACACAGCTCTTTATTTGGAGGGTTTGAACAGAACTTGGATGGGGCAAAACACGGACTTTTATACACACACAGAAAGATACATTTTTAGCAGGAACAATGCTGATTGGTCAATTAACCTATGTACACTTCTTAATCCCTTCATTTGCATTAAATGGATACATAGCACACCTGTCAAACTTCAAACTGTGTGCTCTCCGAAATCTCGCGATACTTCGCGATTTGCCGAGATCTTGCGGTGTCAAACAGCGTCACTGTTTGACAGCAGTTTGCTTGGGAACTCGGTGGTTTGAATATTTGACATGTTAGTAAAACATAGTTATCATACATAACAGACCCCCAGCCTATTCAGGGTCCTCCAAGTGATGTAGGGGAGTTTATATCATCTATATCCTCTTTTAATGTTGTTCCTTGGGCATTGAGCACCTTCCTCCATATTCTAATTCAGTTTTGCTCTTGTGTACCCTCAAGAATGTTTGTTGCAGGCGCACCCCCCCAATAACGGACACAGACAACATTGAAAGTGGATAACAGCATCGGGCCACATTTATTGATTCAATGCCCTAGTCTGAATTATAAATTTGTATTGGTAAAACGACCAATCATAATTCATAAGGCAAGCAGGCCGAAGTAACACTGGTAAGGTACCACCCCAAAATTGCCAACGGCAATTGGTTACAATGTATCAATTTGTATCAATTTGTTTGTTGACAACAAACAAATTGTTGACCGTAGTCAATAACTAACTCATGACCCCACCCTCTGACGCGTATCCGTGAAATCACAGGGGTGATGCATGCTGGTTAGCAATCGTCATCACCCCATCGCCTGGTTCGTCGTTGACCGGACAACGTTTAACTAATTTATTCCTGTCTAGTGTTGTCCAGTCAATTGCGAACCTGCCGGATACTTGTGGGTCATACTGTTTACCTTACCAGTGCTACCCGCCAATGTGACCAAAGTCAACATTAGGAACACAGAAAGACCCCTATATCAAACCATAGCAACAGTGTGGGATGGGCAAAAAAGCCAGGACCCGGAAGCCAATATGGGTCCCAGCCAAAAATTCCCACCCGGCCCCGAAGCGACCAAAATATCACACTGTTAACTAGGGAGGGGGTGGAGGGGAAAAGACTTCTCCGCTCCGTCGCTGAGGTAAAATGGCAGCTCGGCTGCCTCGTGGCCACCCCTTTTATAAGGGAGCTGGCCACGCCCCTAACTACCCGGATTCTCTGTCCTGTGGGGGGGGGGGGGCCCGCAAAGGGCGCGGCGGCCATTTTGGCACCGCGCTTGCATTGCAGGCGCACCCCCCCAATAACGGACACAGACAACATTGAAAGTGGATAACAGCATTGGGCCACATTTATTGATTCAATGCCCTAGTCCGAATTATAAATTTGTATTGGTAAAACGACCAATCATAATTCATAAGGCAAGCAGGCCGAAGTAACACTGGTAAGGTACCACCCCAAAATTGCCAACGGCAATTGGTTACAATGTATCAATTTGTATCAATTTGTTTGTTGACAACAAACAAATTGTTGACCGTAGTCAATAACTAACTCATGACCCCACCCTCTGACGCATATCCGTGAAATCACAGGGGTGATGCATGCTGGTTAGCAATCGTCATCACCCCATCGCCTGGTTCGTCGTTGACCGGACAACGTTTAACTAATTTATTCCTGTCTAGTGTTGTCCAGTCAATTGCGAACCTGCCGGATACTTGTGGGTCATACTGTTTACCTTACCAGTGCTACCCGCCACACGGAGGGGCTTCAAAGAAGACCTGACGCCCCCCCCCAGACCGTCAGCTCGGTCAACAGGCCTGCTCGCCAATCACCCAACAGGAGGTCCATACCTCCTCGCGACAGATGGACCCCATCCCCTGCGTACAAGTCATAATTTTGTAGGCTAATATCGGGGTGATGACTGACCCGTCCCCAAGCCCTGTCGGCAAGAAACCGCGCCACCGCCCTATTGACCGTGCGCCTAGCGCGGTCAAGGGCCATGAGGTTAACGCCCCCTCTGTAAGAATGGCACGGGACAATGTCCGACCAAACCAGGGTTGTGGCAGGCCAGACATAATGCAAGTAGGCGAGTTCCTCGCAAATCGCATGCTTGAGCGATAAGCCGGTGACCTGGCCCAAATCATTGCCCCCCAGGTGGATAATGAGAATGTCAGGCGGGTCAGCACCCAGGCCAGAAAAAAGGAAAGGCCGCAGCTCCCGCCATAACCTCCCAGGCTTACCATGCCATGTGAGACTGGCGTGTTCACCCAGTCCCAGTCGGGGTCCCCACTCTGTCGCCGCAGCGTAACGCGCTGCCCTGTGCACATAGCTGTGGCCCACCAGCCATACTGTCACCGGTGTAATACGACACCCAGGGTCTGTAAGAAAATTGAGAAAAATTGAGAAAAAGATGGGAAGGTGACTGGATTGGTACTCATGGCGGAAGTGGGCGCACATAAAACTGAAAACATTGCGAGCCCCACCTCCCCATGCTGCGTATGCCAGCCCCAGAGTACCCAAAAGCAGCTGCTGTAGAGGCTGCACCAGTACGAAATGAATGTGTGCCATAACGGGCACCTGTGAGGGCACTCCCTGTCACCTTCCAAAACTGAAATTTAGTAAGGGGAGACCCATCTTGGTGACAGAAAAACGGGCCGTGGTGCATGCCACGCAGTGCCAGGAACTCCTGTAGGGCACCAACCGGACAGATGTCTGCCAAAGAACACCGTAGCAGTCTTACACCACTGCCTACGCCATGCTGATCTGTATTAGAGGAGCGTATCCTCAACTGGGCCCAGTCTTTGGCAACATAGACATCCTCGAGTTCCAGTGCCCTACAACTTGCATCCGCCTTATACAGCATCTCAAGCTCGCTGTTGCGGAGCGCTCCAAAAAGGCCACCGTTGTAGCCGCATGAAGTGGGCTGCCTCATTTCAAAACAGAGGCCAGGCCAGCCCCGGGCCAATTGGGTAAAACCCTGGGAAAATCTTGCATCCGCCTTACTCAGCATCTCAAGCTCGCCGATGCGGAGGGCTCCAAAAAGGCCACCGTTGTAGCCACATGAAGTGGGCTGCCTCATTTATCGAAACTGAGGCCAGGCCAGCCCCGGGCCAATTGGGTAAAAACCCTGGGAAAATCTTGCATCCGCCTTACTCAGCATCTCAAGCTCGCCGATGCGGAGGGCTCCAAAAAGGCCACCGTTGTAGCCGCATGAAGTGGGCTGCCTCATCTATCAAAACAGAGGCCAGGCCAGCCCCGGGCCAACTGGGTAAAAAACCCCTGGTAAATGGGGTGGCGGTCGGCCGGGAAACGCCCGCGCACGCGCACCCACCCCTCCCAAACATGTCTCACCCGGAAGTCATTGGTGCCGTCCACACGACCTCCCACTTTGGCCACAAAAGCCAACCCGACAGCTGAGATGCTATGGTGCGTGGTGCAAGGCCCCAGGCATACAGGTAAACCATGAACCGCAGAACATGGGCTACTGGGATCGGCCAGGTTCCTGGCAGTCGGAATCGGGTACATAATACTCTGAAGGAACTAAATGCGTGGTGATACGCCTTACTCATGCATGGCGCTAGTGACAGGCCAATCGCCCGGTTCACCTCTCCTCGCCAACGTTCCATCTCTCGTCCAGGAGTGGCGAGGGAAATTCCTCCGCATCCGGGGGCCGAGGCACGGAACCTGGAGATCTGCAGGCCGGACAAAGCAGCAGCAATATCATTATCAACCCTTGGGACATGCCTGGCCCTGCAGGGAACGTTGAGGCACAGGTTGCATAACACAAACCAACACACTAGCCCCATAACCCCGGGCGATTTGGAAATCTGTGCAGTGACGATGCGGACAACAGCCGCGTTGCCATGCCAAAATTGCACAACTGAGTTGGCCCACTCCTTGCCCCATAGCATCAAAGCACCCAGGATAGGGAAACATTCCAGATACGTGAGACCATGCAGGCGACACTTGCCTGCCCAGTATGTTGGCCACCCACCATAGGCCCACTTCCAATTGAAGTACATCCCGTAAACCCAGGAACCCTGAGGCATCGGACTGCATCTGAAAGCAAGGGGGAGCCAGGAGATCAGACCCCAAAATGACACCCCGGTGAACCACCTCTGGATCTATGGCCAGACAAGCACGTCTGCCCCGATACCCCGGGTAAATCTGAGCCTGTGGTGGGGCCTGGAGAATCCCGCCATGGCATCGCACGAGCGCAGAGCAAATGCCCTGCCCGGTGCTACGACCCTGCCAGCTAAACTGGGGTGACCACGTAGCACCAAAAGTTCCCTCAGTGATGCCATGCGCTCGGCCAGCCAGACCGAGACAAGGGCCACTAGCTTTGGGACCTTATCCCACTGCAACCTAGAATCCTGCGCTACCGTGTTACTCTCCACCCCAGGAATACTAGCTGTGGAGATGGGCCCTCGGTCTTTTCGGGCGCTAAAGGGACACCCAGTTCCTCCATTAGCGTCTGAAATGTGTTGAGGAGACGTGTGTACGTGTCCCAGCCCCGTTCAGCCCCGAATAAAACCATCCAGGGAATGGGCTACAGACCGGGACCCTGACCTGCGGACAAAAGCGCAATCTAGGAAAGTGGTGAAACGCTCGAATACCGAGCCCCCATGGAATAGCCAAAAGGCATGGCATCATTGAAATAATATGCTCCCCGGGACGGGGTGCAGGGACAGGGCCAGCGACCCTGCCCGCATAGACCCTATTGTCAAAGCTAGCAGCAGCCACCTCCTCCCTCCCCTTAAGGGATAAAAGATTGGGGGCATCCTGAGGGGACCTATTACCCATGAAAGGGATCCGGAACCCCTGCCTAGAACCCTGAAGGAGAGAACCCGCATCCTCTCCCTTCGGGTACCATGTGAGCCACGCTCCAACATGTCCACCTTAACTGGGGAGGGAGCCCTTCGGTGAACTAGATCCATCTGCGGCAGTATTGCCAGCCCCCTGTCTGCCCCACCCTCTGCCCCGCATCCTTCTAGGCCTGGGACAGGCAGAGGCCGCATGGGGGCCAACACAGTTGGGATACTTCTGTCTGTATTGCAAGTCTTCCCCTCAGAGGAGCCATTGGACAAGAAAGTCCAGCACAGCAGGCGGGCTGGAACCCCCCGCCCCGCCCCCTGGCAGGTGACCTATGCTGGAGCCGCCTGCTGAACCGCATGCCCACAATGGTATATCTCCCCGGGCGCAGGGCGCGTGGGCGTCACGTACAAAAGCCGCAGCCTCTGGCCTGGCTAATCCCGCCTAATCTCGGGGTGCGGGGAATTCCGCCTACGGCATTCCCCGTCACAAGCCAACCACGCTGGGCCCGGAAAGTAAACCATCGCCCAGTGGACGTTGTCCAAATACTGGACCATCGGAATTGCCAGATCCGGCCGGGCCCTAAGGTACACAGCCATGCATATGATGCAGGCCGGCAACCATTTGGCCCACATACTTGGTGGCTTGAGACAACGTGCCTGCCACTATCCTTCTCATTCTGCCCCTCCCTCTCTCCTTGATGGGCACCTTATTTAGGAGCACGAAGATATCCACGCACTCCCCCCGCCAAATTTACACTCTGGTGGCCTGTGCCAAGCGGTCACTCAGCGGTAAGGAATAGGGGCTTGGACCAACCCGGCCACCCAAAACATTCCCCTCAGGGTAGGGAACACCCCCCACCACGGGGCCCTGGGTGTTAGCTGTCATCGCCGGGTGAGGCGTCAGCGGGTACACCGCCGCACCACCCGCGCGAGGCCAAGGCCATTGAAAAGCCCCCCCCCATATTGGGAATGTGTGTGGATGTACTTGCTTACACCGTATACTCACATGCTGCACCCCCGCGGGCCGCCCCCACCGGGGGTTCCGGCCCACTGGGGGCGTTGGAGCTCACGACCGACGTAGAGCTCATCACCGGGGCCTGACCCGCACCTGGCTGCTGGCTGGGGAGCTGCGAGGCAGTGGGCGAAACCGCGCCACGCGCCTGCAGCAGCTCAACCCTCCCTGTCGGCTGTTGTCCTCCTGCCGGCAGCGCCTCAAAAGGAACCCCAAAGGGAGGGCCCCCGCCTGACTGGCCCGAGCCAACGACGCTTCAAGGGCCGCCAGGCGGGCCAGTAAGGCTTCCACGTTGATCTAGGGCCAAGGGCCGGCCGGCCCGCACGGTCCAAGGCGTGGGTACAGGTCGCTGTACCCCAGAACCCGAATATGGCCATTGGCCAACACCGAAGCCCGGCAGGGTCGGTGGAGAAACCTGCCACGGCAGGGGGCCGCACCACCCCCCAAGGCTAGAGGGCCCCGGGAGAGGCTGCGACCCAAGAGCAGCAGGCCCAACCCGGTGGGCGGGTGCAGGAGCGGTGTCCACCGCTCGCGGGCCGCGGGCCGGAGCCCCTACCGCGCCCGCAAACTGTTCGCCCGCTCCGGGCCAAGGGGCAATAGACCCCATTCCGCCGGTCCCGGCAGGGGCCTGCAAAGGCTGCTGCTGGGGAGGCGGCACCGCGGTCCTCCGACCCGGGTTGCGCCTCCTAACAGCGCAAGCCGCACTCCAAGCTGCCTTCTTCTTCGAAGGCATCTCCACCGAAGCAAAGGGAAGCCGAAAAGGAAGAATCGCTACCAAAAGGCTTCCCGGTAAGCTAAAGAGCGACGGAGACACAGGGGAAAAGACTTCTCCGCTCCGTCGCTGAGGTAAAATGGCAGCTCGGCTGCCTCGTGGCCACCCCTTTTATAAGGGAGCTGGCCACGCCCCTAACTACCCGGATTCTCTGTCCTGTGGGGGGGGCCCGCAAAGGGCGCGGCGGCCATTTTGGCGCCGCGCTTGCATTCTTGTCATAAAGCTCTTCCTGGATCTGAACTGAAGGGACTTGAGGCTCATATCCATTCAGAAGATGTCGAGGATTTCAGAAGGCCTCAGCAGTATATATTGGTAATGTTGAGTTTGTTCAGTGACTAAGTTGGGGAAGTTATTTGATATTTTTAAACAGAGCACTACAGTTTGAAGCACAGCTCGCAATGATGCTGCCTGCAGAAAATGTTCATAAGCAGAAGGCAGCAAGAATCCTTTGTGCGGTTGTAAAACTTGTACTCTTCCAAATTCTAAAGACTTTTCCAGGTTCTGTAAAAATATACATGCAGCATTAGACCATGTATTTAACACAAGGTAATATGGTTTTAGACACACTTGCTGGAAGGGCTGCTGGAGGTCCATTTTGTACACCTAGTTTCTGTATCAAGGGATTGGTGGTAACATTTTTTTACTCTGTATGAAGCACTACATGCACAAGTTGTACGTATGCATAGGGTGATAAGAAGATTGCATTCATGGTGCTTTGGATAAATGCTCAGGTGGAGGCTTATGCCATAAAAAATGTTATGCAAGTTTTAAAGAAGTATGATCCTTTCAGCTGTCCCTTAACAACATGGCTGGTCAAAAGCAGACTGTAATAAAGAACAAAAAGCAAGGATTCTAATTACCAATGACTGTAAGCATTTTAGTCTGCTGATAAAAATTAGGAGAGTCCCAGAAAAGTTCTGATGAAAGAATGGTGGCCCTTAATGATTTCTGAAGAGCATATAATTAAATTCCACTAAGTGGTAAGATACTCAGGGCAATTGACCAATGTGTTCTACATCTTTCACAATGACAAGTGTTCTCTGTGGAGCTGCCTCCTTCACAGTGATGAATTACTTACTCTATCATTCTGGGCTTGTCAGCCTCAGATCCTTATATAGTGCAGACAGATGAAGCATGTAATTTCATTCCTGATTGCTTCATACACTTTCCCTTGGTCTGTTGGCAAAAGTCTATTGGTGCCAAGTCTCACATTTCAGCTGTTACCCATTTATCTTACTCTGATGCAAATGGTTTATCAATGTTTCTTTTCTTTCTCCTTCCTTTTTCTTCCCCTTGAATTTGCCTGAACTGCAGACAACTTCGGCCGGTGGAAAACAATCATCTGGAGTTCTCCTCCAAATATGTCAAGATGGGCTCACTGCATTTCATGCTTCCTTTGGAGCGTTACATAGGTTTGTGCCAATGCATTTGTGGGAGGAAAACAGATGGCTTTATACCAGTGTTCTTGCAGAATGGCACATCTGCACTCTTCTCCTGCCTTCATATTCTAAGTTTTGTATTGCCCAGAAAGAAGAGGTGAAAATGAAGTTTTGTTGGAGTCAACAAACATGACCAAGAAAGGCGTTTAAAAATTCACTCATCTGCTCAGATCATGGGTCCTTTCTTCTTCTTCTTCTCCTTCTTCTCCTTCTCCTTTTTCTTTCTTCTTCCTTCTTCTTCTTCATTTTCTTACTTCTTCTTCTACTTCTTTTCTTTCTTTCTTCTTCTTCCGTATCTGAATCCAAATATTGGTGATCCTCATGGCAATCAGCCATGAAGACTATCCTGATAATATAATGCAGTGGCCTTTCATCTGCCTTCCGTATCAAAGCATGACACCCATACCAGTGATCCAGTTTCATAAGTCACTTTCTGGTCCTGAGTCCTTTTGGCACGCAAATTCCTCCTTAGCCCCAGGCCAGTACTGATGAAGCTGCTGCCCTCCATCAAGATGCATTCAAGTGGGATTTAATCCACTTGGAGACCATCACCCTTCACTGTGGACATCGGCGATGTTGTGTTCTGTACTGTACCTTTTACAATGTATCCATTCACGTGTATCCAATGTAACCATGCTTGTGTAACATTATAACCAGCAGCTGCTTAACTGTAGCCCTTGCAATAGGACGCGAGCTAATGACCACCTGGTGGCAATAGCGAGCGTTCAAGCTCTCCTGGCCCAGACTCACCAGCAAACAACAGCGCGGGAAGATTCCCGCCATCACCTACACCTGGACAAGAAGGGCGTGACCGTCCGTGACGTCACGCGGACAGTAACCAATAGACTGTCAAGGAGCCACATTCAAAATGTATAGCCACTGTATATATTGAGCTACCCATCCGCCATTACCTCATGTTCCCCTGGATCATCATGCAATAAACCTGTGTTAAGCCAACCTTTCGGCTGTTCATTGTCTTTGGTCCCATACACTAAATTGGCGACGAAGGTGGGATATGGCTGCCCACGGGACCAAGACATGCGCCGGTTTCGAAATCAGGAGACCGGCAGACTGGGACATCTTCGAGATGGACTTCCAGGGAGCCCTGGTGGAATCCGAAGTCACGGATGAGGCAAAGAAAAGGGCCATCTTCACCCGGATGCTGGGGCCAGACACCAAGAGGGTCTTGGTGGACCTGATCGCGCCGAGGAGGGCGAGTGAATTCAAGGTGAAAGAGCTCATGCACATGCTGCGTGAGTACTTCCGGCCCTCGACGGCGATGTTCCCCGCTCGGAGTGCGTTTTGGAGGCGAGTCCAAGCGCCCGGGGAGACGGTCGCCGACTTCGCAGCGGCCCTGCGACTGGCGGCCGGCCCATGCAAATGGGAGAACGCAGAAATCACACTAAGAGACTGCGTGCTGTGCGGCCTGAGTGATGCCGAAACTCAGCGTACATTGATGAACCGCGAGCCACCCCCCACATTGCAGGAGGTCCTGAAGGAGGCACAAGCCGCGGAAGCTACGAAGGCCGGGGTCCAGGAGCTCCAGGACTGGCGGCCAAAGACGGGCAAGGCAGAGACTTCGGTGCACATTTCGGTGCACGCGGCCCGGCGAGTTTCGAAGTCGTCCGCGGAGAGCAGCGACGACGTGGACGTCCGGAAGGTCCGGAAAGAAGGCCGGCGTTGCGACGGCTGCGGAGCGAACCACGACCGCGCCAAATGCCCTTTCAGAAAGGCCGAGTGTCACAACTGCGGCCGCCGCGGGCACATCGCCAAGGTCTGCAGGAAACGGCGCGAGGCCCGGAAGAGCTCGAGAGACCGCGTGACGAGACCCAAGTACGGCACCCAGGCCACGAGGAAGCGAGACGGCGTGGGCCGCATCGCCGACGACAGCGAGGACGACGCACCGGTGTTCAGCGTGTCCGCGGGACACCCCCGTTATTTTGTTGAGGTACTAGTACAAGGGGCCCCCATTAGGATGGAAATTGACTCGGGTTCCTCATATTCCATCATTCCCCAGAAGGAGTTTCTGAAAATTGCCCCCCACGTGCGGCCCAAACTCAAAGCTTTGAGGTCCACGCCTACGGGACGTGCAAGGGAACTGCATTCCGGTGTTGGGGGTTGGGAATTTTCAGGTCCAATTTAAGAAACACGCCGCGACTCTCCCCCTAGTTGTTCTCAAAGGGGGGAATTGCAGCCTCCTCGGGACTCAATGGTTCCAGCCCCTGGGTTTGTTCATTGGGGGGGGGTGCACGCCGTTGCCGTTGGGACTGACCCGATTCAGGAGGTGTGCGACGCGCACCCCGAAGTCTTCAAAAAGGGACTTGGGAAATTTAAGGGACCCCCAGTAGCCTTCGACCTAGACCCTGAGGTCCGCCCAATAAGACTCAAACCGCGCCGGGTGCCATTCGCGCTCAAGGACAAAATAGAGGCGGAACTGGACAAATTGGTGGGCCAGGGGATTCTTGTTCCTGTTGATTCTGCGGAGTGGGAAACTCCAATTGTAACAGCACTAAAGGCCAACGGGGAGGTGCGCATATGCGCTGATTACAAGTGCACCATCAACAAGGCCATTCGCCCTAATGCATATCCGGTGCCGGTAGTCAGCCATTTGCTGGCCAGGCTACATGGGGGAAAGTGTTTCGCTAAGCTCGACTTAGCACAAGCCTACCAGCAGCTCTCGGTGACCCCAGCTGCCGCTGCTGCACAAACTATAGTCACCCATAAGGGGGCGTTCCAGGTGACGCGCCTTCAATTCGGCGTAAACTCGGCACCTGGAATTTTCCAGTCACTCGTGGAACGCCTCTTGAAGGGGCTCGAGGGGGTGTTGCCTTATTTTGATGACGTATTGATAACGGGGGGAAGTCAGGCCGAATTGGCAAAGAGGTTGGGCAAGGTCCTGGCGATATTCAAAAAGGCGGGGTTGAGACTGCGAAAAGACAAATGCGTCTTCTTCGCGACCGAGGTCGAATTCCTAGGGTTCCGTGTCACTCCTGAGGGAATAAGGCCATCCAAGTCTAAGGTAGCCGCCATCAAGCAAGCCCCTCGCCCCACCTCCAAGCCCGAGTTGCAGTCGTTCCTAGGGCTGCTGAACTTTTATCACTCCTTCCTTCCCCGGAAAGCAGCCGTGGCCGAGCCGTTGCACAGGCTGCTTAAAAAGGACGAGGCATGGAAGTGGGGCGACCAGCAAGAGAGGGCATTTAGTGAGCTAAAGCAGCTTCTGGCGTCTGACGCCATCCTCACCCATTTCAACCCCAAGCGGCCAGTGGTCCTGATCTGTGATGCATCCCCGGTGGGGGTGGGGGCGGTGCTGTGTCACGTGCTGGAAAACAGAAGGGAGGCCCCGATAGCGTTCTATTCCAGGTCCCTGTCCCAAGCGGAGAGAAACTACGCCCAGACAGACAGGGAAGCATTAGCGATAATTGCGGGAACAAAAAAGTTCCACGACTTCCTGTATGGCCGCCCCTTCACAATCGTAACCGATCACAAGCCCCTGCTAGGCATCTTTACCGCAGATAAGCCCACGCCACAGATCCTGTCCCCTAGGATGCTTAGGTGGGCCATTTTTCTCAACGCGTATCAGCACTCGTTAGTGTACAGGCCCAGGAGGGAGATCAGCCATGCGGACGCTCTATCGAGGTCCCCCCTTCCCCAGGAGAACAGCCACGTGGGCGGGGAGGAGCCAGACCATCAGGTGCTGATGATAGAAGTCCTCGACTCGCCCCCAATACTGCCCGCCGACATCGCCAAGGCGACCGGCAAGGACAACATTTTAGCAAAGGTTAGCTCCTGGGTGCAGAAAGGGTGGCCAGCGTCCTCCCCGGCAGCGGAGTTCGACCCATTTTTACAAAAGAAGTTAGAGTTGTCCCTTGTGATCCCGGCGTCCTTACGACCGAGGGTACTCAAACTCCTGCACGTCAGTCACCCTGGGATTGTGCGCTCCAAGGCCCTGGCACGGAGCTATTTCTGGTGGCCCCAGCTAGACGCCGACATTGAGCACATGGTCGGCACTTGTGAGCCCTGCCAAAGTTCCAGGCCAGAAGAAGCCCGCCTGCCTCACAGGGAGTGGGACGCGGCGAAGGGGCCGTGGTCCCGAGTTCATGTAGACTTTGCTGGCCCGTTCCGTGGGACGCTGTTTCTCCTTGTGGTGGATGCCTTCTCCAAGTGGTTGGAGGTCATTCCGGTTACAAGCACGTCCACGGCCACAACCATAAAGCATTTGCGGAGGGTTTTTTCCACGTTCGGTTTACCCGACACCCTCGTAAGCGACAACGCAAGTTGTTTCACGTCCTCTGAGTTCAGGGCATTCACAGAAATCAACGCCATTCGGCACATCACCTCCGCTCCTTTTCACCCTGCAACAAACGGCCAAGTAGAGCGCCTCATGCGCACCACCAAGGACGCGTTGCGGCGCATGGGGCCCGGGGACCTAAACCATCAAGTGTGTCAGTTTCTGCTAGGTTACCGAGTGACTCCCCTAGCGTCAGGATACTCCCCCGCAGAGCTGCTGATGCGCAGGAAGCTGACCACCATACTAACTAGGCTAGACCCCACGAGAGTAGAGGACAAAGGGAAGAACATTAGGATAGAGGACACAAAGAGTTTCGACATGGGTGCCCCCGTGTATTGCAGGAATTATGCCAGCGCGGGTCCGGCCTGGGTACCGGGCGTCATCCTAGAGCGGACCGGCCCCGTCTCGTACCGCGTCGAGACCGGCACAGGTCTACTTTGGAGGCGGCACGCAGACCAGCTCCGGCGCAGGATCCCCGGCGAACAGGGCACGGACCGCGGGACACAAGATTCAGCGTTAGGGTTCTCCCCCACCCGTTCAGCCCAAGGGGGAGGAAAGGGGGGCCATGGGTCCCCACCAAGGGGGGAGGAAAGGGAATCTGTCCTCGTAGACATCCTGCGGGATCGGTCAGCAGAGAGAAGGGAAGCCGATCTCATAGATATCCCGCGGGATCTCCCCACTAATACGGAGACCCCAACAGAGTTAGATTTTGATTTTCAGAACCGGGGAAGTTTTGCGGAGTGGTCCCCCACCCGTCCAAGCGAGAAGAGGGGTTTTTCGTTAGCCCCGAGTGTCTCCGGTCTGCCCACAATGGAGTTTTTCCCTTCCCCCAAAACCGCCAAACCACGGCAAGCCTCTAACAAGTCTCCCTCTCCCATTTCAGGACAAGGGACCAGGGAACAAGAAAGCAGTAGCGCCCCTGGGGCAGGTCAGCCCACATCGCGGCCCAAACGTGTGTGCAATAAGCCATCTTGGCTGAGGGACTTCGTCCCATCCTAGGGGGGAGGGATGTTGTGTTCTGTACTGTACCTTTTACAATGTATCCATTCACGTGTATCCAATGTAACCATGCTTGTGTAACATTATAACCAGCAGCTGCTTAACTGTAGCCCTTGCAATAGGACGCGAGCTAATGACCTCCTGGTGGCAATAGCGAGCGTTCAAGCTCTCCTGGCCCAGACTCACCAGCAAACAACAGCGCGGGAAGATTCCCGCCATCACCTACACCTGGACAAGAAGGGCGTGACCGTCCGTGACGTCACGCGGACAGTAACCAATAGACTGTCGAGGAGCCACATTCAAAATGTATAGCCACTGTATATATTGAGCTACCCATCCGCCATTACCTCATGTTCCCCTGGATCATCATGCAATAAACCTGTGTTAAGCCAACCTTTCGGCTGTTCATTGTCTTTGGTCCCATACACTAAAGGCACCCAAGGCTGTTAGTCTTCAGGGTGATCAGGTTAGTTTACTGCTGCCTGACACTCAGCATTAAGTCACTGGCAGTATGGTCTACTCCATTACCATAGCAGGATAACCTGGCCAGACTCATATGGGTCCTTTAGGAGAGAAAAAAAGCACACATATGATTATGATTATTTTTGACTTTTGCAAATGGCTAAAAACTATGGAGTTGTTTTGGGGGTGGGGGGGATCTCACCAACTTGGATAGAAATGCACACATTAGAGCAATATTTCCCAACCTTTGGTTTTTGGACTTCAATTCCTAGAAGCCTAAGTCAATTCCCCAATTCACTGATCAGTCAATGTACTGACTTAGGCTTCTGGGAATTGAAGTCCCCCTAAGGGGCATGGGCCCCACATTGGGAATCACAGCATTAGATAAAGTGCATAAATAAATGGGTACATTAGCTAAAATGCTTACAAAAATGTATTTATTAAGAAAAATATGTAAACATATGTACAGGTTTCAATCCACAAAATAAATTTCAGCATGGAAGAAGGAGCGGCAGGAATAAAGGGCAAAGGTTTGGAGGGAAGAAAAAAAGATGAGACAGATTTCACATTCCCAACAGCTGATGTTCTGCAGGACCGGTTTTCAAACTGATAACCTCAGGGCCACAACTTTGCTGCTATGTTGGCTGTCAAGCCAATTCTCACTTAAAGCACCTGTTTTCAGGGTTGTCTAGCTAAGGAGTACTCAGAAGCAGTTTATCAGTCCCTTCTTCTGTGGGTGACCTGGAAGTGTGCAGTTTGCTCAAGGCCACATAGTGGGACCTGAACTCACCACCTCTGTCTCTGCAGCCAGAAAACTTAACTCATTGTACCATCCAGCCAGTTGCAGCTGTGGCTAGCATTCTACAATTGGACCTGGAAAGATTTTTGCACAATTCATTCTAGAATCCTTCAGGCATAATGGCCTTTGACCATGGCAGTTGGTTTGTTCTGAGATTTTGTTGAGTTGGTCGGTAATTAGCAACGCTACAACAAGTTTGGGGTTAAACAACCGTAATTTATTATCAGCTCAGACACTCCTGCTGGATCATTGAGACTATTTGGACTATTTGGACTGGGGAATAAGGGGACGAGGTAGCAACTTATACACACAGCTAATAGCAGTTACAGTGATACATTTGCCCGGGCTTTTGCTAATGCGGGAAACCTGTGTAGAACCAAACAGTACATTAATAACATATGAATGTGGCACCTAACAGAATGCAAGCGCGGCGCCAAAATGGCCGCCGCGCCCTTTGCGGGCCCCCCCCCACAGGACAGAGAATCCGGGTAGTTAGGGGCGTGGCCAGCTCCCTTATAAAAGGGCTGGCCACGAGGCAGCCGAGCTGCCATTTTACCTCAGCGACGGAGCGGAGAAGTTTTTTCCCCTGTGTCTCCGTCGCTCGTTAGCTTACCGGGAAGCCTTTTGGTAGCGATTCTGCCTTGCCGGCTTCCCTTTTTTGCTTCGGTGGAGATGTCTTCGAAGAAGAAGGCAGCTTCGAGTTCAGCTCGCGCTGTTAGGAGGCGCAACCCAGGTCGGAGGACCGTGGTGCCGCCTCCTCAGCAGCCACCTTTGCCAGCCCCGACCGGGGCCGGCGGAATGGGGTCTATTGCCCCTTGGCCCGCTGTGGGCGAGCAGAGTGTGGGCGCGGATGGCGCTCCGGCCCGCGGCCCACGAGCGGTGGACACCGCTCCTCCTCCTGCCCACTCCGTCGGGCCTATTCCTTTTGGGCCGCAGCCTCTCCCCGGGCCCTCTAGCCTTGGGGGGTGGGGCGGCCCCCTGCCTTGGCAGGTTTCTCCACCAGCTCTGCCGGGCTTCGGTGCTGGCCAATGGCCATATACGGGCCCCGGGGTGCAGGGACCGGTACCCGTGCCTGGACCAGGCGGGCCGGCCGGCCCTTTGCCCATGGTCAACGTGGACACCTTACTGGCCCGCATTGCGGCCCTGGAGGCGTCTTTGGCCCGGGCCAGTCAGGCGGGCGCCCCCTTCGGGGTTCCTTTTGAGGTGCTGTCGGCAGCAGGACAACAGCCGGCGGGGAGGGTCGAGCTGCTGCAGGCGGGTGGCGCGGCTTCGGCCACTGCCTCGCAGCTCCCCAGCCAGCAACCTGGTGCGGGTCAAGCCCCGGTGATGAGCTCTAGGTCGGTCGTGAGCTCCGACGCCCCCAGTGGGCCGGAACCCCCGGTGGGGGCGGCCCGCGGGGGTGCAGCATGTGAGTATACGGTGCAAGCAAGTACATCCACACACATTCCCAATATAGGGGGGGCCTTTCAATGGCCTTGGCCTCGCGCGGGTGGTGCGGGGGCCACGCTGTCTACGGCCCACCCGGCGACAACAACTGCCACCTTGGGCAATGGGGTGGGCATTGGTCCTTACACTGCGGGGAATGTTCTGGGGGTGGCTGGGTTAGCTCAGGCCCCTTTTACTAGGCCGGCTGTCCCCTTTTCGGCTTTGCCGACGGCAGGGTATTCCTTGCCATTGGGTGATCACTTGGCACAGGCTACTAGAGAAAAGATATGGCGAGGGGAGTACGTAGATATCTTCTCACTCCTGAACAGAGAGCCCACCAAGGAGGAAAGGGAGGGTCAGGATGAGAAGGATAAGGAGCTGGCACGCCGCCGTAAGCCGCCGCGTACCTGGGCCAACTGGCTTCCCGCTTATTTAATATACATGGCGGTATATTTGAGGGCGCGGCCGGATTTAGCTATCCCCATGGTCCAATATTTGGACAACATATATAGGGCAATGGTTGATTTCCCGGGCCCCTCATGGCTAGCATATGATGAGGAATTCCGTATGAGGATTCCTCTCCACCCCGAGATGAGATGGGATGAGCCGTGCCAGAGACTGTGGCTCTTGTACATGACACCCACACGCCCTGCCCCGGGGGATAGATACCATTGTGGACATGCGGTCCAGCGAGCGGCTCCAGCGCAGGTTACCCGCCAACCGGCGGGGCAGGGGGTTCCAGCCCGCCTGCTGTGCTGGACTTTCTCGTCAAATGGTTCCTGCAATCGGAAGAATTGCAGGTATAAGCATGAGTGTCCCACATGTTCTGGCCCCCACGCAGCCTCTGCTTGTCCCAGGCCTGGGGGGGCACGAGGCAGAGGGAGGGGTGGACAGTGGGCTGGCAAAGCTGCCGCGGATGGAGCTAGTCCTCCAAAAGGCCCCCTCCCCAATTAAGGTGGACATGCTGGAGCGCTGGCTCGCATCGTACCCAAAGGGGGAGGACGGGGAGTATCTACTTCAAGGTTTTAAGCAGGGATTTCGTATCCCTTTTATGGGTGATAGGTCCCCTCAGGATGCTCCCAACCTTTTATCCCTCAGAGGAAGGGAGGAGGTGGCTGCGGCCAGCATTAAAAAGGAGTTAGACACGGGCAGGGTCGCTGGACCTTTCCCCGCACCCCCGTTTCCCAATCTTAAGGTTTCACCACTGGGTTTGGTGCCCAAAAAGTCCCCAGGTGAGTTTCGTCTTATTCATCATTTGTCCTACCCAGCCGGCCGATCGGTCAACGATGCTATCCCTGATGACCTTTGTTCAGTCCGGTATACATCGTTTGACCAGGCGCTGCGCATGGTGCGCGCGTGTGGCCCGGGTGCCCTGCTGGCCAAGTGTGACATTAAGTCGGCTTTTCGCCTCTTGCCGGTGCACCCGGGCGACTTTGAATTGCTGGGTTTTAAATTTAAGGGGGAATATTATTTCGATAAGGCCATGCCTTTTGGCTGCTCCATATCATGCTCGGCTTTCGAGCGTTTTAGTACCTTCCTAGAGTGGGCCTTCGTCCGCAGGTCAGGGTCCCGGTCTGTAGCCCATTACCTGGATGACTTTTTATTCGGGGGTGAACGGGGCTGGGACACGTGTGCACGTCTCCTTAACACATTTCAGACGCTAATGCAGGAACTTGGTGTCCCTTTAGCGCCCGAAAAGACCGAGGGCCCACCGACCAAGCTAGTATTCCTGGGAGTTGAGATTGACACAGTAGTGCAGGCTTCTAGGTTGCCGGGTGATAAGGTGTCCAGGATAGTGACCCTTATCTCGGAATTGCTGGCCAAGCGTAAGGCATCCCTGAGGGAACTGCAGGTGCTCCATGGGCACCTTAATTTTGCCTGCAGGGTGGTCGCTCTGGGGAGGGCTTTTGCCCGGCGCTTATGTGACGCCATGGCAGGGTTATCCAGGCCCCACCACAGAGTCAGGCTTACCCGGGGTATCAGGGCAGACATGTTCGTCTGGTTGCAATTCCTGAGGGAGTTTAATGGGGTCTCATTTTGGAGGTCTGACCTCCTGGCATCCCCCAATTTCCAGATCCAGTCTGATGCCTCAGGATCCCTGGGTTATGGGATGTACTTCAATGGGAAGTGGGCCTATGGTGGGTGGCCACCGGCATGGGCAGGCACAGGTCGCCTGCGGGATCTCACATACCTGGAATTTTTTCCCATTCTGGGGGCTTTGATGCTATGGGGCGAACAGTGGGCAAATTCGGTGGTGCATTTCTGGTGTGACAATGCTGCCGTTGTACACATTGTCCATGCACAGACTTCCAAATCGCCCAGGGTTATGGATCTAGTGCGCCATTTTGTGCTGCGCTGCCTGCGCCTCAACATCTTGTTCAGGGCCAGGCATGTCCCAGGGATTAATAATGATATTGCTGACGCTTTGTCCCGCCTGCAGATCTCCCGGTTCCGCGCCTTGGCCCCGGATGCGGAGGAATTTCCCTCGCCACTCCCGGACGAGATGTGGACTATTGGCAAGGAGAGGTGAACCGGGCGATTGGCCTGTCACTAGCGCCACGCACGCGTAAGGCGTATCAACAAGCATTCAATTCATATAGGGCATTTGCTACTCAATTTCACTTGCCAGAGACCTGGCCAATTCCGGTGGACCATGTTCTGCGGTTCATGGTTCACCTGCATGCACAGGGCCTCGCACCTCGCACCATAGCATCCAAGCTTTCGGCGTTGGCTTTTATGGCCAAAGTGGGGGGTCACGTGGATACCACCTCTGACTTCCGTGTGAGACATGTTTTGGAGGGGTGGGTGCGCGAGCGCGGGCGTTGCCCGGACGACCGGCACCCTATTGCCCCAGGGGTTCTTACCCAGTTGGCCCGGGGCTGGCCAGGCCTCTGTTTTGATCATTATGAGGCAGCCCTTTTTCATGCAGCCACAACGGTGGCATTTTTTGGAGCGCTCCGCGTCAGCGAACTCGTGATGCTGTCTAAGGCGGATGCAAGTGGTAGGGCACTGGAACTCGAAGATGTCTATGTTGCCAAAGAATGGGCCCAGTTGAGGATACGCTCCTCTAAAACAGATCAGCATGGCGTAGGCAGTGGAGTAAGACTGCTACGGTGTTCTTTGGCAGACATCTGTCCGGTTGGTGCCCTACAGGAATTCCTGGCACTGCGTGGCATGCACCACGGCCCGTTTTTCTGTCACCAAGATGGGTCTCCCCTTACTAAATTTCAGTTTTGGAAGGTGACAGCCAGAGCCCTCACCAGGGTGGGCCTACCAGGTGCCCGTTATGGCACACATTCATTCCGTATTGGTGCAGCCTCTACAGCAGCTGCTTTTGGGTACTCTGGGGCTGACATACGCAGCATGGGGAGGTGGGGCTCGCAATGTTTTCAGTTTTATGTGCGCCCACTCCCGCCATGAGTACCAATCCAGTCACCTTACCGCCTTTTTTCTCAATTTTCTTACAGACCCTGGGTGTCGTATTACACCGGTGACAGTATGGCTGGTGGGCCACAGCTATGTGCACAGGGCAGCGCGTTACGCTGCGGCGACAGAGTGGGGACCCCGACTGGGACTGGGTGACCACGCCAGTCTCGCATGGCATGGTAAGCCTGGGATGTTATGGCGGGAGCTGCGGCCTTTCCTTTTTTCTGGCCTGGGTGCTGACCCGCCTGACATTCTAATCATCCACCTGGGGGGCAATGATTTGGGCCAGGTCACCGGCTTATCGCTCAAACATGCGATTTGCGAGGAACTCGCCTACTTGCATTTTGTCGGGCCTGCCACAACCCTGGTTTGGTCGGACATTGTTCCGCGCCATTCTTACAGAGGGGGCGTTAACTTCCTGGCTCTTGACCGCGCTAGGCGCGCGGTCAATAAGGCAGTGGCGCGGTTTCTTGCCACCAGGGCTTGGGGACGGGTTAGTCATCACCCCGATATTAGCCTACAAAATTATGACCTGTATGCAGGGGATGGGGTCCACCTGTCGCGAGGAGGTATGGACCTCCTGTTGGGTGATTGGCGAGCAGGCCTGTTGACCGAGCTGACGGTCTGGGGGGGGGCGTCAGGTCTTCTTTGAAGCCCCTCCGTGTGGCGGGTAGCACTGGTAAGGTAAACAGTATGACCCACAAGTATCCGGCAGGTTCGCAATTGACTGGACAACACTAGACAGGAATAAAGTAGTTAAACGTTGTCCGGTCAACGACGAACCAGGCGATGGGGTGATGACGATTGCTAACCAGCATGCATCACCCCTGTGATTTCACGGATACGCGTCAGAGGGTGGGGTCATGAGTTAGTTATTGACTACGGTCAACAATTTGTTTGTTGTCAACAAACAAATTGATACAAATTGATACATTGTAACCAATTGCCGTTGGCAATTTTGGGGTGGTACCTTACCAGTGTTACTTCGGCCTGCTTGCCTTAGGAATTATGATTGGTCGTTTTACCAATACAAATTTATAATTCGGACTAGGGCATTGAATCAATAAATGTGGCCCTATGCTGTTATCCACTTTCAATGTTGTCTGTGTCCGTTATTGGGGGGGGTGCGCCTGCAATGCAAGCGCGGTGCCAAAATGGCCGCCGCGCCCTTTGCGGGCCCCCCCCCACAGGACAGAGAATCCGGGTAGTTAGGGGCGTGGCCAGCTCCCTTATAAAAGGGCTGGCCACGAGGCAGCCGAGCTGCCATTTTACCTCAGCGACGGAGCGGAGAAGTTTTTTCCCCTCCACCCCCTCCCTAGTTAACAGTGTGATATTATGGTCGCTTCGGGGCCGGGTGGGAATTTTTGGTTGGGACCCATATTGGCTCCGGGTCCTGGCTTTTTTGCCCATCCCACACTGTTGCTATGGTTTGATATAGGGGTTTTTCTGTGTTCCTACTGTTGACTTTGGTCACATTGGCGGGTAGCACTGGTAAGGTAAACAGTATGACCCACAAGTATCCGGCAGGTTCGCAATTGACTGGACAACACTAGACAGGAATAAAGTAGTTAAACGTTGTCCGGTCAACGACGAACCAGGCGATGGGGTGATGACGATTGCTAACCAGCATGCATCACCCCTGTAATTTCACGGATACGCGTCAGAGGGTGGGGTCATGAGTTAGTTATTGACTACGGTCAACAATTTGTTTGTTGTCAACAAACAAATTGATACAAATTGATACATTGTAACCAATTGCCGTTGGCAATTTTGGGGTGGTACCTTACCAGTGTTACTTCGGCCTGCTTGCCTTAGGAATTATGATTGGTCGTTTTACCAATACAAATTTATAATTCGGACTAGGGCATTGAATCAATAAATGTGGCCCTATGCTGTTATCCACTTTCAATGTTGTCTGTGTCCGTTATTGGGGGGGTGCGCCTGCAAAGGACACACAGTTACAGCAAAGACTTAATGGCGATTGCAGAATTAAAGCAATATAACATTTGGACACAACATTCCTTCCCCCTAGCGGGAAACCTACTCTCCATACCTTTGGGGTGGACAACAGGTCTGTATAGGGCGCCCAACACTCGTGGGACTTAGGGCAATGGGTATGGGAGGACCAGGGTCTATGGAAGTGCCGGTGGACTCACTGGTCAACTTAGGCAAGCTAGGTTTTGCAGATGGCTTTCATGAAGCAGGTTTTGTGGGTGCCTTACTAGAAGCAGAGTTTGGAACCAATAGCTGTGGTGCACAACCCAGACTCAAACCAGCTGTAGAGTCTGCCAACTCCAGAGGAGTTCTCGGTGATGGGGACGCCATGGTTGACAAAAAATCAGTGGAGGGTTGCACTGTGGCATTACCTCGTAACTGTGCTGAAACTGTACCCTTAGAGTGAGGGACATTTTCTACTGCAGAATTGGCAGCATTTGGAGGGATGAGTGCTAGCGACTGGCTCAGAGATATGAGGAAGAGGTTGGGTGAATAGATCCGGATAAGGATTGAAATCAGGGATGTCCAACTCCCCCAGGGAAGGAGTACCTTGATGTGACCGCACTTCAGCTAAGTCTGAAAGAACTCTTTGCCCCGCCACGCAGGGATGCGACTGACGCTTCCCCCTTCTCCTCGAGGACCCTGCCACATAAGGGCAACCTACCCTAGCCTTGAATTCTTGGTTCAGGCTGGGCCACCAAAATTGACTCCTAGCAGCCGCCTGTGAGAGAGCGACATCAGTGCACCCAGACGACAGTGTTTGCAGAACCTTAGCACGCAATGCAGATGGAATTATCAGTTTGTTTTCCCAGAACAAACATCCCCCAAAAATCAAGTGTATGTTGGAGGTGTGAGGAGGATATAGGAACATATGAGCATATGTAGTGGGGTGCAAGAAGCTGAAACTATTTTGGATGAATGTAGAGTATGAAATTGAAAAAAATTTGAATGTAAAGCTCAAATTGGATGCAGCTACTGTTTTATTAACAAACGTAGACAAAGTTGATTGTTGTAAAAGGGAACTAATGGCAGTTACGTTATCAAGTGCTAGACATTGTATAGCAAGGTATTGGAAAAATGAAGTCACTCCAAAAATTGAAGAATGGTATAATGAGTTATGGAATATCACATTAAATGATAAACTTACCTGGGAATTAAATTTAAGAAAAGGATTAATCAAAGAAAGCAAATTTCAGGAAATGTGGAGTTGCTTTTTAGACTATACCCTGAATAATGAGCAAGGTCAGAAGCCAAGGCCTGATCAGCATTCATTTTGGAAATGAATTAAGTATAAAAGTGGTAATTCCGTCTCTATGGCAATGTAAATATCACATGGTGAATGTTTCGTATCATGTTGTAGTGTTTTTTTTGCTGTATTGTAATGTGTTGTTTTATGTATAAGTTTTGTGAAATAAAATATTTTAATAATAATAATAAATAAACATCCCCCCAACACTGAAAGTTTATTATGTTCCATGTAATATCCCCTGAGTACCTTTGAAACTGGCAGCGGCGGCCACCCAACCTGAACCCAAAACCCCACCATTGCCACAAGGGGGTCATTTCTTGATACAGGCACAATATCAAACTTGGCTTGCAATGTAGTGATCAGAAGGGACTTCCACAGCTCTAAGAATTCTGGCTCCACGCCGGTCAGTGGACAGAGTTTATTTAGTTCAGTCTTAGCACAGTCTCTGTGTGCAACATGCGCTTGGCGGGTCATCTTACTCATGATTTTGACTGTGGGATCCGAACCAACATTCACCAGACCCCCCAACCCCCCCCCAACCCATCCTGTCGGGGGTCAGCCTGAACCATGTTGATGCCTGAAAAGGGAATACCTAGGGGCCCAAACCACTGAGTACCCAAAACGTTGTTCTTACCCGCCTTGACCACAACAAGCGGTAGTTTTGCAGTGATGCTTTTGAAATGCACATCAAAGGAGCCCATGCCTAGCACAGGGATGTGGCATCCCTGCACATCTCTCAACTGGACCTGCAGAGCCCGCAACTTGGGCCAGTCCACTGGCGGAATCTGGAAAAACTCACGCTGGGCGAGGATTGAATACAATGATCCCAAGTTGATCTCCATGCCACAGCGATGACCCTGGAGACTGACGTCCATGAAGAACTGGCCCATGACTGCATGAACACTGGAACTGGAAGCTTGACCTTGACCGGTGTTGATTTTGGAGATTTTGGACTTCTCCTTCCAGTGATCTTTGTCCTTGGGTGACCCACCGGAACGCTGGCAGCACACTCTCACTATGTGCCCTTTTCGCCCACACCTGTGGCACTCCGCCTCCTTGAATGGACCCCCACACCCTTTGAACAGGGACCCTGGTGCGGTCAGCGGTTCCAGAGAACTTGCAGTGAACTTTCCGCATGTCGTCCCCTGACTCTCGGTCATCCGAAAATGATGAGGGTGGCAAATCCAAAGAAGATGAACCGTAGCACTCCGGTTTCTGGTCAGCTGCAGCTTTTTTGACCAAGGAGTGTTTTTCATGGAACACCTTCACACCTGCGCTGGCAACTTCAGACGCCAGAGCTTCCTCGAAAACCTCACTGAAGATCAGCGTGTTCCTTTTCATTAGCTGCCTCTGCACTGCCTCATCCTGGATGCCCATCAGCAACCTGTCCCTGAGGGCATTGTCCAAATTCGGCCACTCACATGTCCCAGCCGCTTGGCGCAGGGTGGCGACATAATCGGTGATGGACTCCCCGGGCTTCTGATCCCTCCGGTAGAAGTTTACTTGGGCTGTGAAGATAGAGACCTTGGGCTTGAAGTGGTCTCCCAAAACTGACAGAATGTCCCGTAGAGAAGTGTCCTTTACTTCTCTTGGCCGATGCAGGTTCACAATAACATCAATTGTAGCGATGCCGCAGTTTGTGAGAAATGCCACCTTCTGTTCCTCCGGCTTGACTTTATTGACCAGAACCCAATTCTTAAATTCGATTTCATAGCTTGGCCAGGTGTCTGTCTTAAACACGTTGAAACCTCCAAAAGGCATTATGGCAGCAGGAGATCCCATCCTTGTTGCCAATGTTGAGTCTGATGGTAATTAGCAATGCAACAACAAGTTTGGGTTTAAAAAACAGTGATTTATTATCAGCTCAGACACTCCTGCTGGATCATTTGGACTATTCGGACTGGGGAATAAGGGGATGAGGTAGCAATTTATATACACAGCTAACGGCAGTTAAAGTGATACATTTGCCCGGGCTAACATGGGCAACCTGTGTAGAACCAATCTGAGTACATTAATAACATATGAATGTGGTGCCTAACAGAAAAGGCATGCAATTACAGCAAAGACTTAATGGCAATTGCAGAATTAAAGCAATATAACATTTGGACACAACAGAGTTGAAGTCCAAAAATGTAGTATTTCCAATCCTGATCCGAGGGAGTCCCCCCACCCCACCCCACCCCACCAACACACACCAACAAGTGATTTCCTTATGGCAGCTGAAACATACAGGTATATGAGTTTTCACAACATCCCCCGTGTTGGATTCTAGGAACTGCAGTCCAAAACAACAAACTTTTTCATGCTCTAATTCCCTTTATTGGGATCACTTCCTGGTACTGCTACAAGTTCATGGCTGTTGTGTCTTGGGGTGATTCAACAGACCTGAATCCTTCTACATTATCAGATGCTTTTGTCTTTCCCAAAACTGTATGTTCCAAATGTCCTTGCACTACAATGCTCATCATCCACAGTTGGGTGATGGGATTATAGTCCAATATTTGTGCAAGGCATCAGGTTGGTGAGGATTGCTCTACGTATTCCAAATGGACACAGAGAATCTTTCAGGCAGTTGCAGTGTGGCAATATGGTTCTGTGGGCCGCCAGACGTCTCCGACAGTGTGCAAATGCTCTCCAATTGACTTAAATGTACAATCTGGGCACATATTTTTGCATTTTCATCCCGCCTTAAAAGAACCTTTTACTTGGCTTGATGAATGGCAAAGAAAATTTGGCAGAGCACTTGGGAGATTGTTTAAAGCTGTGTTCTTTGTAACAGTGTCTCAGAATCACAGAACCATCTGTGCTAATTTGCAAATCTACGATGAATATTGAACATTTGACTGCTCAGCCAAGATCTGCTTTTTTGGCTGCTGCTGAAGCAGCAGATCTGAGGTGCTAGATCAAAAGGAGAAAAATCGACTATGGCAAGACCCACAGATGTTTCAACAATAGGCCTTTCCTGTCCAACTCACTTCCTTTCATCTCATTCTTTCAGTCAAACAGTAACATTCCTTCAGCCCTATTATGTCACTGCTGAATGCTGAACGTTGTCCTGTTAATTGGGAAGGAGTGGTCTCTATGAGGAAAGAACTGGAAAACCTTAGTAGCATGAACAGCTTCTTTGTATCTCATTGTATTTGAATGTGCAATGGGGCTGAACTGGATGTGAACATAACCTACATATATTGGTGTTTTCCAAGCTTGATTTAACCTATGATGTCCCCTTTGTTCAAACATGAAGAACTCATGTCCCTTCAAACTTGCCTCCCCTAATAATTTGTTTGAAATGTAAACTACTGGAACTGAAAAGAAAGAAATCAGTTTCAAATTTAGGAAGAATATTTATTAATATCTCCTCACCACGCACAGATTAGAGTCTAACTTGGAGATGAAGAAAAAGAAAAGAAAGATAACTGATTCCATACAATAATTATATCACCATAATCACAGTCATCATAATTATATGGCATCAACTCAGTTTTGGCTTATGGTAGAAGCAAGCTATGAGAAATTTGGGCAGCATAGTTAAAAGTAGAGACATCACCTTGCAAACAAAAGTCTGCATAGTCAAAGCAATGGTATTTCTGGTAGTGATGTATGGTTGTGAGAGCTGGACCATAAGGAAGGCTGAGCGCAGAAGAATAGACGCCTTTGAGATATGGTGTTAGAGGAGAGTTTTGAGAGTACCCTGGACAACAAGGAGAACTAATAGGTCGATCTTAGAAGAAATCAACCCTGACTGCTCCTTAGAAGGACAAATAGTAAAAATGAAGCTAAAGTACTTTGGACATCAAATGAGAGGAGAGGATTCACTTGAGAAGGCTGGGAAAGGTGGAGGGCAAAAGAAGAAGGGGGTGGCCAAAAATGAGATGGCTAAATGGTATTGTAGACGCAATGGGCACAGAGCTGGGCGGGTTGAGGAGGATGGTGGAGGACAGCGGTGCATGGAGGACAATGGTCCATGGGGTTGCGAAAGGTTGGAATCGACTGTGTGACTGAACAACAAAAAATCCTCCCAGAAGGACTTCAGTGGCTTAGTGATTAAGACACTGAATTTGATAACTGGAAGGTCAGCAGGTCAGCAGTTTGAGACCTGAGTGCTGAATGATGGAGTGAGATCTCATCTCTGTCCAAGCTCCTACCAACCTAGCAGTTCGAAAGCAAGAAATTATAAGTAGATAAATAGGTACTGCTTTGGCAGGGAAGATTACAGCATTCTGTGTGCTCCGACATCTAGTCATGCCTGCCACATGAACACAGAAATATCTGCAGACATTTTGTTTACTTCTTTTTGATCCTATATAAAGTGTTGGGTTAATTTGAATGGGGTCTTTCAGACGGAAAGTGTTCCAGTAGAAGCTGGTTTCCTTTGAAAAATCTTGTAGCTGTTTTGAAAGATTGTACCACCTTGAGACACATTAGACAACATATTTTAAAATGGCTCAAAAGGAAGGATGTTTGAGTCCATATTTGAATTTGTCTAGTAATTTTTTAGAACTGTAGCCCAGAATAGGATGTCTTCCAAGCTCTGTAGCTGATCAAAACACATAGATACTAACAAACTAACTCATTTCAATACTACCATGTGGACAAAAATTATACACTCCTTAGAGAGCAAGAAGGTACAGTATTGATACATGTGGAAAACAGCAGCAATCTTGATTTCCATTAAACCATACTAGATTATTAAGTGCAAGGAATTCACTTTAATTCTCTTTACACCAAATCCTGACATTAGACTTCCATAATGAACAGATTGTGGATTTTATTTTGCTTGAGTTAGATTGTGTTAGATGCCTTAAAGTGGCCTCACTGATTATAACCCGTCCATACTTCACTTATCACACATGCCAGCTCTCTCTCAAAGCAATGCTTCCTTGATGTTATTATTTTGTTGTTTCTTAGGTTTAACAATGGGTGCCTTCTGAAGAACTATAAGTGTAGGAAGCATTGTGGCAGCCTCCTCCCAGGAAGCACTGTGCAAGAAAACGAAGGCTTTGAATGTAGTTTTGGATGCCTAGAAGACACTGCTCCTGGTGAGGGAATCATCCAATTTTTTTTTCAATGCCTCCAGTGTTGGAGCGCTCACCACCTCTTGAGGCAGTTGGTTCCATTGTCGTACTGCTCTAATAGTTAAGATGTTTTCCCTAATATTCAGACTATATCTGGCTTCCTTTAGGATGAGCCCATTATTACACATCCTGCACTCTAGGATGACTGCCCTTCCTCTTTATGACCATCTTTCAGGTATTTGGAGAGTGCTATCATATCCCCCATCTCCTTTTCTCAAGGCTAAACATGCCCAGTTCTTTCAGCCTTTCCTCACAAGGCTTGGTTTCCATTCCTCTGATCATCCTTGTTTAGTTTGTTTACATATTTTTTTAAAATGTGGTGCCCAGAATTGGACACAGTCAGTGGTGGGATTCATTTTTTTTACTACCTACTCCGTGGGCATGGTATGGTGGTTGTGGCCAGGAGGAAAGCCCTGTGTTGCACCTGAATTAGGACTACTTTACAGTGAACCCCCAACTAACGATGCATTCGAATAGCGTCATTTTTGAATAATGATGCTATCAATGCCCCCACGTGATCTCCCACACAATGAAGAAAAAACATTGTTATTTGAATAATGATGGTTTTTACTGTCATTGTGGGAATAACGACAGTTTTTTGATGTTCTGTGGGAGATCTCCCATAGGAAACCGCAAAATGACATTTTCTGCATAACAACGCTACTTGGGGAACCAAGCAACATCATAATATGAGGGTCTACTGTATTTCAAAACTTGGATGGATTGGGCCATCCGGAATGTCTGCTACCAGTTCTGATGAACTGGTGCGAACCTGCTGAATCCCACCACTGGACATAGAGCTCTAGATGTGGTCTAAACTAGTGCTGAATAGAGAGGGACTACTACTTCACGGGTTTTGGAGACTATACTTTTGTGAACGCAGCCTAAAACAGTGTTGGCCTTTTGTGTCATCATATTGCACTGTAATAGCAGTGGCTCGCCAGTGTTTTGAACAGGTTTCTTTCCTGCCTCTACCTGGAGATTGAACCTGGGACCTTCTGTAGGCAAAACAGACATTCAATCACAAAGTTAGAGCTTGTGAAAGCAAGGTTCACCTGAACATATGAATTGGACTGATTTCCTTAAAATAATAAAACATTTATGTATGAAAACATTCCTTGTGAATTCCAGAAGACATGAATGATTGCTCAAGAATAAGAGATGATAAAAATACTCCATAAAATGTAGCAACCTGATCCTTTTCCTAGCCAATCTCTACACATTTCTTATCTAGATACCTTGGTGAAACAACCAAGCCACAGTATGACTGGCTGTCTTGTTTCAAAATTATCAATATCATCCTTAGGGAGGGAAAATACCTCAAGATTTGTTCTTGTGCACCTGCCACTCCATATCTCATTGACCTCTGAAGAGAAAAAGAAATTAGATTTCCACCTGAACAGAAGATTACATTTATTTGCTCGAGGAGTTGTTCTCCCCCTCCCTGTCCTTTTTTTGGGTGGGGAGAAGAAAAAAGGGAAAAGAAATAATAATCTCAGGTTCATAGGCTTAATGCATGGCTGAGCCATAGAGTTCCATTTCCTGCCCATTTCATTGCTCACAGTAACAGAAGTCTTCTCTTTCTGTTCTCTGGAGTGGAAAAGCTGAGTGACTGTTCCCTTTAATTATAAAGAAAACCCTCATTGTTCCTATTTCATTACTTATAGCTAACTATATTATGAATGACTTTGTCACAGGCTTACATTACTTCTCTTTTCCCTTCTGAATTGGTTGCTCGAGGAGAGGCTAACTTGGATGTCTCATACAGATTATCCATCAAATTTCTATCTTATATCTGGGGAGGGCAATTTGCGCTGTTAAACTGCAGCTCCTATCACACTGATGGCGAACCACTCCAGGTGTTCTTGGACTTCAGTTACCAGAAGCCCAAGTCAGCAATCCTGCTGATCAAGGCTTCTGGGAATTGAAGTTCAAGAACAGCTGGAGTGCCAAGGTTCGCCATCACTGTCCTATCAGCACAAGTCAATATAGTCAATGGTGTCAACAGAGCTTTAAATATTACTTTTAAATAGTCATTAATTACCCTTACAACCCCAAGGTACAGTACAACTATAGCTAGCTATTTTACTGCCGGGCCCTATCAACGTTTGGGTGGTGCCATGGTGTGGTTCATGCTGAACTGTTGGGACTTTTATTGTCACTTTTATTGTTGCTATTATTGGATCTTTAAATGAATGGTTTTCTTTTCTTTATTGTAATATAATGCTTTATTGTACAGTATTGTAATGCTCTGTTGTTTTCGTTAGCCGCCCTGAGTCGTGCAAACGAGTGGGTGGCATGCAAATTAAACATAATGATGTTGATATTTTAACCGTGATTCTTTAATTTCACATTTCTCAAAAAGTAACTAAATTAGTTACTTCCACTAACTAAATTAGTAGGTGAATTAGTTACTTTTTAGTTACTTAACTATCAGAACAGAAGAAGCAACTGGCCTGTGCTTTAAAGCACACACATACTTTTCCTGTTCCTCTTTTGTCTTGTAGTGTATGTGATTACTGTAGGTTTTTTTGCTTCACCACCATAAGCATTAAATCAATATTAGGAAGAATGAGGTTGAATGTTGTAATAATGGTGTGCTTCATCCATGCTGTTTAATTTCCCCCACACACACTTTTTATGCTTTCATCCTCATCAAGAATCAATCAACATTCAATGGTTATTAAGCATGCTCAATCCTTCGCTGGGTCTTTTCTACTGTCATGTTGGGTTACATTTTCAGGGATGGGATAGATATAGCAATGCTCAGTCCTGTTAAATTCTTCAGTTTTTCAATTGATTTCTCTTGGAGACATTATAAAACAAATTCTTAGTTAGGAACACTGACCTATCCAGACAATTTTGTATACTCTTGGTATACTGGTGACCAATACTCCTATTGCAGAAAACTGCTCACCTGAGTGCAGTCATTCAAGTGGTTTTCACTGTGGCCAGCATCTGTCATTCAATAAGTTACACATGTAGCGTATGACTGGGTGTGTGACAGATGGCTGGCCCAATGCGTCCTATCAGTTGCACAATTGTCTTGATACAACTGTGTAACCGGACAAGATCCTGGACTTTGTATCTCTTTTTCTTTTCTTTGTTCTCAATTTCATTCTATCTACTCTCCTCCTTGGTTGTCTGCTTCTTCCTACTCAGACAACATTTTGTGCCCCATCATGCAGTGATTGTTTGGAGGGAACCTTTGCTGTCTTATGTCCCGCCCCCTCAGTGGTAGGATTCAAAAACTTTTACTACCTATACTTTATTTTAAAACTTGGATGGCCAGGGCAAGCCAGAATTTCTGCTACTGGTTCTGGCTAAATGGGGCAAACCTGCTGAATTCCACCACTGCTCCCACTTAATAATTGTGTGTATCTGCAAACTTCATGCTTACTACAAGTCTACTGTGGGACTACTGTTGTTTTGATGACAATTGTATGAAAGTTTGGGAAAACCTGAATACGTGTAATGAGGAATTACATTAAAAAAAGAATAGATCTGTTTTATTCCACACTGCCTGGATCTCACACAGCTTCACAGGAGGGCAACAAGGAGTGTGAAGAATTGAGTATTTTATTTCATTTTTATTTTGTTTATGGGATTTATATGCCACCCAGCTTAGTGGAAACTCACTATTCTGGGTGGTTTACACAAAAGGTTGACATAAAAGGCAAAACATAAGAAAGAATGAAATTCTATAACCTACCACCCACAACCAAAATCAATATCCAAGATATAATTTTTTTTTAAAAAAAACTAAATAAACTCCAACAATCTATATATCATATGACAACATGCAACATGAGACATAAATGAATGGATAGATTAGCACATAGATTGTGGGTCATATATTACCTCAAAGGAGTGTATCTTTGAAGGCTTCTTTGCAGAACTCAGATAATTAAAACATCCTCCTCCTCCTCCACAACAATACAGCTTAGAGGAGAGTAAACTGGAGCACTGTATTAGCAAAGCAAACATTAGAGAGGTCAAGGATTTGTTCACTGCTGCTTGAGAGCATGGGGCAAAAATTCACAGGATTAAGTTACTAGGAGGAAGAATTTAGGAGAACATTAGGAGAAATGTCTTACTGATTTCAACTATAGAATGAATTATTTTGGGGTAAATAACTACTCTCTCACTGGAGATATTTAGGCAGTTGCAGAATGTCTATTTGATATTGATGGTCTATCTCAGGGGTGCCCAAACTATGGCCCATGGGCTGGATCCGGCCCCCAACACCAATTCATCTGGCCCACAAAGCCCTCGTTGCTTCTGGAAGCAGAAGTAAAACATGCCCATATGTTTTACTTCCACTTCCAGGAGCAACAAGGGCTTTAAGGGCTGGATGAATTGGTGTTGTGGGCCAGATTTGGCCCACAGGCCATAGTGACTGGCCCCCTGAACTTGTGACCAAGTTCCGAAAGGTTTGGGCACTCCTGGTCTAGCTCTAAGGGAAGGCTTTCTGTCAGAGATCAGCAACATGGAAGAACCCACACAGGAGAGAAGCCCTATCAGTGCTTGGAGTGTGGAAAGTATTTCAGTTGGCAGACAAGCCTTGCCTCCCATCAAGTAACTCACACAGGGACAAAACCATTTAAATGCCTGGAGTGCAGAAAGACCTTTAGTTTCAGTCACTCCTTTTGGTCCCATCAGAAGATTCATATAAGGAAGAGCGCTCAAAACGCGGAAAGACCTTTGGTACAAACATCACCAAAAATCACCACCAAAGTGCCTGTGGTGGTCCTGATGCGACTGGCTGCAAATGCTAGCAATTAAAGCAGCAGCATGTAGAGAGAGAACTACCAGAGATGCAGGCTGGGTTCCGAAGAGGCAGGGAGACTAGAGACCACATTGCCAACATACGTTGCATCATGGAGAAAACAAAGGAATATCAGACACAAGTCTACTTCTGTTTCATTGACTACACCAAGGCCTTTGACTGTGTTGACCACAACAAAATCTGGCAAGTAATTAAAGGGATAGGAATACCAGAACACCTTAAATGCCTCATGAGAAATCTGCACAAGAGTCAAGAAGCAACAGTTAGGACAGAATACAAAATGACAGAGTGGATTGGAATAGGAAAAGGAGTAAGACAAAGCTGCATTTTATCAACCTGCTTATTCAACTTATACACAGAGCACATAATGCACAATGCAGAGATGGAGGAATCACAATATGGGATCAAAATTGCTGGGAGAAACATCAACAATTTGAGATATGCAGATGATACCACCCTAATGGCAAAAAGTGAGGAAGATCTAAAGAAGCTGCTGTTTAGGGTAAAAGAAGAGAGTGCAAAAGCTGGCCTCAACATCAAGAAAACCAAGATAAAGGCAACAGGCCCTATCAGTCCCGGGAAAATAGATGGGAAAGAAGTAAAAGCAGTGACAGATTCCACATTCTTAGGATCTAAGATCACTGCAGATAGTGATTGCATCCATGAAATAAAAAGGAGACTGATTCTTGGGAAATAAGCTATGAGAAACTTAGGGAATATAGTGAAAAGTAGAGACATCACGCTGCAAACAAAAAATCTTATAGTCAAAGCAATGGTATTCCTGGTGCTGATGTATGGTTGTGGACCATTAGGAAGGCTGAGCACAGAATAATAGATGCCTTTGAAGTATGGTGTTGGAGGAGAGTTTTTAGGGTCCCCTGGACAGCAAGGAGAACAAATAGGCCAATATTAGAAGAAACCAACCCTGACTGCTCCTTAGAAGGTCAAATAGTAAAGATGAAGCTAAAGTACTTTGGACATCAAATGAGAAGAGAGGATTCACTTGAGAAAGCTTTGATTCTGGGAAAGGTAGAGGGTAAAAGAAGAAGGAGTGGCCAAAGATGAGATGACTAGATGGTATTGTAGACACAATGGACACAGAGCTGAGTAGGTTGAGGAGGATGGTGGAGGACAGATGAGCCTGGAGGGCAATGGTCCATAGGGTCGGAAAGGGTTGGAATCGACTGTGCGACTGAACAGCAACACCTCACTCAGTCTGGAGGCTCCTGAAGACTTCCCCGGGTCAAAAGAGAACCCTAGAGAACCACAGAACTGAAATTTAACTGTCCAGAATGTGGTTTTTTTATATGTTTGTTTTTTGTTAATATTAGGGAATAAGGAAAAAAAATTTAAATTTTTTTTAATAGCAGTTCATTATAGCATCATAGGAATTGTGGGAAAGAATACTGCAAAATGGCTAACCTATCTCAGTGCCCTCATACACCAGTTTTTATTTTTTATTTTGGGGTGTATTTGTTTTGTTTGTTGTATGTTTTGTTGTTTTATCTGATATGTGTTTGTACACTGCTCAGAGTGGAAAATTTCCCATATGGGCAGTATAAAAATAAATAAAAATAGAAATTAATATCAAGCAAAAGGTTGAACTAGATAGCCTCCAAATGCATCCTTCAACTCTGTGATTATATTCCTTATGTGTCTTCTTTCTCACAAAAACAATGTATGTGAATCATCTTTGTATGCTGCAATGGACTATCTAGAATGTGAACTATGAAAACTCGGGAAAAGAAGTCCATCAGAATAATTCTTTCCTTTGGAGTGCTCTGATGCTAGATGGCTTCCTTCACTGATATAAAAGGCTAGAGAAATGATTTTAGATCTGACCACTGAAAACATAGGTCTATATTGTAGATGTTGGAATACACCTAAATCACCCTACTGGGAACCACATTTGAATATGGTGTCCATAGTTGAAAGGGCACTACATCAATCTTCTCAGCAGTAGAAATGCCTTGTAAATGACATCTGTGTGATTCTATAAGAAATTGACTGTGAAGGGCGCACTCTTTGAACCAGTAATCCTCAATCGTTTGGAAATACATAATTTTCATATGTTTTTGCAAGGGGAGCAAGAGTATAGGGACCGAGATTCTTTGCTCTACACACCTGCCCTCCAGTGTCATGACTGTGGCTAAAAAGTCATGTTATCGTAACATTCCCAGCACTGTCATTTCTCAGCTGTCTTCAGCTGACAGATCTATGAAAAATGTTGTGTGCTCCATGTGCCTTTTTTTAAAAAAATGCAGAATCTAAATAACAGACTGCTATGGCATTTCCCCTTCTATGTTAATCCATCACTATTATCTGAAACACACTACTTTGAAGATGGAGAGACGGTCCATATTTCAATTTAAATGATGCCAAACAGGTATCAGCTTGACAATTTCTGTTACCACTATCATTTAAGAGGCTGACAGAATGTGTAGTTTCTAAGCGCTCGTTTTCTTCTACTGTTGTCAGATGGCCTTCCTCTACAGTGCCAAACCTGTATGCAAAAACACATCTGGTTACAGTTACAGCTGGTGTGCGGAAACACTTTCCTTTTATAGGACTTTGCACCATGTTTCCTATGGAAGAAGTACATTTCATTCATCTCTTCTGGGTCCTTTTCTTTCAAGCCTAACATAAAAGTTTCAAAGGTAGCTAAAATGACTCAGCCTGTTAAACTAAGGCAGAGATAGGAGACTGAATAGTGATACAGTAGTAGCTTTTTTATAAACAGATCCCTTCCTCTCTCCCCCCCCCCCCAACTTTCCCCTCAAGCTGCTCATTATAATGTAGATGGTGCCTTTGAATGAAGTGTACTAGGAACAAGAAAAACCATTCATTCCTTTCCTCACACCTGGAAATTTTAAAAGCTTGTGTCTTCTTCATCCTAAATAGGAAGACATTTGCCAATTTTGGTAAAGCCTTCAAGAATGAAGTCAAAACATAAATGCTTGCCCATTTAGAAAGACCTATTTCAGTAGATAAAATTATTCCCAGCCTGGAGAGAACTCTGCAGTGAACATCTCCCATATTGTTGTTAATGATAAGGCTCCTCTCAGGGAGAATGTTGGCTTCTGTTTCAGGACTAGAACTGTTGAGTACATAGAGCTTCAGACTCAATTTTTTAACTGCTATGCTCCTAAAACCATGGCCCTGATCACATAGAACTGTTAACTTTGGGTTTTCCCATATGTTGTAATATCTCAAGTTCTTTCCTTCTCAAATACGAAGAGATGTGTGAATGTTTGTAAAAATATTTTGCCAAAAACTGACTGAATGTAATCTTCATGGGTGCTTGGTAAAGGTTGAAAGCAAGAAATTGCAAGTAGATAAATAGGTTCTGCTTCAGCAGAAAAGGAAACAGCATTCAGTGCACTCTGGCATCTACTCATGCCTGCCACATGACCACAGAGGCATCTGCAGATGCAAACAGTGCTGGCTCTTTGGCTGTAAATGGAGAAGAGCACTGCCCCCTAGAGTCAGACACGACTGGCTTACTGGTAACCATCTTTCCTTGGAAGTTTATACAGAATATAACTGTGCATAGTATGGTATGGTATAGTATAGTATGTATACTATGGCATCTGGCCCCAACACTCCCTGGCAAATAGAAGGGGAAGAAATGGAATCAGTGACAGACTTTAGTTTCCTGGGATTCAAGATCGCTGCAGATAGTGACTGCAGCCAAGAAATAAAAAGACACTTACTTCTTGGGATACAAGCTTTGAGAAACCTAGGCAGCATAATAAAAAGTAGAGACATCACCTTGCCAACAAAAGTCCACACAGTCAAAGCAATGGTATTCCCAGGAGTAATGTATGGCTTTGAGAGCTGGACCCTAAGGGAGGCTGAGTGCATGAAGAATAGAAGCCTTTGAACTGTGGTGCTGGAGGAGATTCTTAAGAGTCTCCTGGACTGCAAAGAGACCAAATCAATCAGTCCTGAAGGAAATCACCCCTGACTGCTCATTAGAAGGACAAGTGCTGAAGCTGAAGTTCAAGTACTTTGGCAACCAAATGAGAAGAGAGGACTCACTGGAGAAAGTTCAAGTACTTTGGCAACCAAATGAGAAGAGAGGACTCACTGGAGTAAGCCTTGATGCTGGCAAAGATCGAAGGCAAAAGGAAAAGGGGACAGCAGAGGATGAGTTGGCTAGATGGCATTGTTGATGCAATGGGCATAGATCTGTGTGGGCTGTGGAGAATGGCAGAGGACAGAGGAGCCTGGTGTGCGGCGGGGTCACAAAGGGTCAGACTCAACTGTGCAACTGAACAACAACAACATAGTATGGGTGCCTTCTTTGTATGAACTGTATAGTCTGTAGGTTAAGTAAAGGTTGCTGATCAGTAAAAGGCTAAACAAAATTGAGGAAACAATTATGCTATGCAAGTATACTAACCTTCTGGATTACATTTCCAAGCATTCAATGGATAGTGATCATATTGGATGGACTTTTTTTGGAGTTGCAATACAAAAAGTTATTTTTCCAAGGTCTGGTCTTACACAATCCTTGACTCTTCTAACTCTCAACACGCAAACATGTGATTGTGAGTGTATGTGTGCTTTTGCACACAACACACATGCACACATACCTATTCAGGGGCAACACCCTGCGTAATATAGTTGCTGAAGGCTGGATCTGTCAAGTTCGATCAGGCTTCAGGAACCAACAGATGGTATGCATTTATTTTTCTAAAAGTTACCTTGGTAGGATTAATGAGCTGTTTTCACAATGTTTTGAGTACATTTCATGTTGGGTGGGGGAGGGGGAAAGTATCTTTTCATATTGCTTTCATACAACAGCTTGAGCCCAGATCTTTCATAAGGGTTGGGGGCAGAGGACGCAGGACCAGCCTTTGGTTCCTGTTTCAGCAGCTGTCATTAATAATCTCATTAGAAAGTTCCCAGAGAATATTATGATGCTCTTTATAGCAAGGAGTGACACCTGAGTCTTAAACGAAACTTGGTATTGTTAGATGTACCAAGAGCTATGTGTGAAATGATGAGGCATCTCTTGAATTGTGTGTGTGTGTGTGAGAGAGAGAGAGAATATAAACAACCTCATTTTTTTAATGTAGAAGGTCAATGCCGATAGTCAGGCAGCGGTTAAGTAACCTGACAATCCTGAGGACTAATGGTCTTAGTTGGAGAGGTCCACAGGAAAGGGTGATGGTCTGCAAATGGATTAAATCCCACTTAAATCCAGCTTGATGGAAGGCAGCAGCTTCATCAATACTGGCCTGGGGCTGAGGCGGACTTTGTGTGTCAAAAGGGCTCAGGACCAGAAAGTGACTTGTAGAACTGGCTCAGTGGTACGGGTGTCACACTGTGTTGCAGAAGGCAAATGGAAGGTCACTGCATTGTATTCTCAGGACAATCTTAATGGCTGGTTGCCATGATAATAGCCAATATTTGGAATCCGATATGGCACGTGAAGAAGAAGAAATGTAGACAATACTGAAGATGACACTTCACTTTTCCCTTTTACTCTCCCCACTTCACAGTCGCACTCTCTCTCTCATCCTTTCTCGCTCGATCCCATTTCACCCAGCTTTCTCTTTCCTTCTTTTACATCCTCTTTTCCCAATCATTTCCTTCTCTCCCTTTTCCTCTCTCTCTCTCCATCCTTTTGTTTTGCTTTCTCTCCTCTCCCCCTTCTCCCACTGTTTCCCTTTAAACCCAGTTCCCTTTCTCTTGTGTTTAGTGTGGCTCTTTGGCTTGGACAAAAGAACCTATTCACATTGATGCAAGCCTTTTAAAAGCAAATTACCAAGGGAACGCACAATTTTGGTGGGAAGCATGGATGAAGAAAACACTTGTCTACCACTAGGAGGCACAGTTCATCATCCAGGTGTCAGACTCAGGACAACCTGAATCCCAACCACTGTCATTGATAGAGCAACTTCCCAACAGTTTAACTGAAATCACAATCAAGACTCTTCTTACATTTGGTCATTTGGCTGTTGCTGAAATTCACATTAGCTTTTAAATTTATTATAGAGCATGTCTATCTGTCTTCTTTTAGACATAAGCATTTTGTAATTGTTGCTGAAGGGCCTACCCCTGTGACATCACAAAGGACTCTCCTAGGATTGCCACACTGCTTTAAAAAATCCAAAGGATTTAAACCAGGTCAAGAAAGTACTAGCTTTTGAAAATAGGAAAGGGTATAAAAGTTAAAAAAGAGAAATAAGATATGTAGAATGGAAGAAAAGGTCCTAAGGGTGGAGGCTGCACTTGTCAATTGTTAAATGTTATATATGTTTTATGCAACAAGGATGAATGCAGCACTGTGGTCATTTAGTGGTTAAGATGATGAGCTTGAAGACTAGAAGGTCAGGGTTCAATACCCCAGTGCTACAGGATTGTTTCTCCAGCAAAAATCTTTTCAATCCAGAGTAATTTCTGACACAAAATTTATTTATTAACAAGGATGAAAGATTAATGCGAATTTTGTAATAAGCCAAATATTGTTGTGCTTTTCTACTGTTGTGCTTTTTTATGTGTGTATTTTTACGTGTTTAATAATTAAACAAAAAGGATTGCCACATTGCTAACTTGGCAACCCTATTTTCAACTGTCAGTGAAACAGTACAACTGCCTGTTTTATTTGCCAAAATACAGGATGGTCTGTGTGTGTGTGTGTGTGTGTGTGTGTGTGTGTGTGTGTGTGTGTGTGTGTGTGTGTGTGTGTGTGTGTGTGTGTGTGTGTGTGTGTGTGTAAAGGCAAGTCTGGGTTGGAAATTGGGTAACCCCTTTTATTGCTAGTTACAAATGAGTTGGTGTAAAATGAACAACATAACTAGAAATTTAGGGATAACCCATGAATATATAATTCATAATCTAAAGCATCTGATATGCATTCCACACATATGTTTGTTATAATCTGCATACAGGCTCAGAGGATTATCTATGCAAATTAGAAACATTCTCAACAGTAAAAAAAAGACTTGATATGTAAATATTTGTAGTTTACTAGCCAGATTAGAACGTTAATTTAAATTAATTCAGTTTGTCTGTCCAACATATTTCTTTCATACAGCCAAAATAAGGCCCATATTTTAACTAGTTTCAAGATTTTGCCGGTTTATTTTTCCTTGTTTCTTTCCTACTGTTTGGTTCCAAAAATACAGGAATCAGAATTCTGAACATCTGAATACCTTGCAAAGCAACCTCTTCCTTTCCTTCCTCTTCTTCTCTGAAAAAGGAAATTCTTACCTTTTCTAGCTGCGGTATGTGTTCTGGAATTTTCTAAAAGTATAATCATGTAGAGTTGTTTGCTTGCTTGCTTGCTAAACGTGTAACTTGCTCCATAGTGTGTCACACTTTCTGGGTGGTTTATAACCATTATTCGAGTAAATAAAACACAATACTCCACAAGCATACAAATTGTGAATTATGACAATTATTAATTATCTGCCACAAACAAATCAACTTTCAGTACAGTAGACATTTACTTAACTTAAAATCTCAGATGAGCTGCTTTTAAAAAGTAGTTATCAACTATTTCTTGCAAACTTAGATGGAAACAGCCAGTCAAACTTCTATTGGAACTTCCCCCAAAAAAAAGCCAGAGATACTGCTGAGAAGGCATGAGTTCCTGTGCTCACTTTCATGGCCTTCTTTGGCATTTTTATTCTTAGCATCATGGACCATGAAGAAGGGGTGGGGTGGGTAGCTGTTTTGTGGGTGAGATATTGTGACAAGTATTCAAGTTCTATCTAAACTGTTAAGTGCTTGATAGGTGATAGCCAGCACCTTGAATTGTGAGTGAAAATGAACAGGGAATGAATGAAGGTGTGACAGAACCAAGAAAATATGTTTGAGCTTGATAATACCAGTAATCAATCTGGCCATTGAATTTTTGGATCTGCTTCAAGGGCAGCCCTAGTAATCTATTGTGGAGATTACCAATGCATGAATCGTTTATTATCCAGATGGGGCAAAGCTGGACAATTAGCCTAAGTTGGTAAAATATACCCTTGGCCTCAGCAGATATTTGCACCACTATATAGAGGTCTGGATCCAGAAGTATCTCAAACTGTAAGCCTGATCCTTTAGGGGAGTGTAACCCTATCCAGGCCAGGTAAATATCCCTCTAGCTCAGGGTTCCTCAAAATTGGTTTTCCGGGTGTTCTTGGACTTCAATTACCAGAAGCCCAAGTCAGTACACCTGCTGATCAGAGTTTATGGGAAATGAAGTCCAAGAACATTTGGAGAGCCAAGTTTGAAGACCTCTGCTCTAGCTGATATGATTGTCCTCCCAATTTATGATGTTCAATTTATATGGATTCAGCTTCAGTTTATTAGTCCTTGTCCAATACATTATCATGGCCAGACACATTCAATATTACTTGCAAGTGTAGAAAAGAAGAGATAGAGCTAAATGCATACCTGTCAACCATCCCGATTTGGCCGGGAAAACCCTGTAATTTGACGTTGATTGACGTCATAACCCGCCCCGCGCTGCCAAAACCCGTAATTTGGCAGCGGGGGAAAACACTTTCTGCACATGCGCAGAAGTGCTATGCCGCTTGCGCAGCCCCTACGCAAGCAGTGTAGTGCTTCCGCACATGCGTGGAAGGGTTTTACCCTTCCACGCATGCATGGAAAGCGACCTGCACACAAGCGATGTGTGCAGGTCCCGTTTTTCCGGAGCTGCGGGTTGACAGGTATGGCTAAATGTCACCTGTATATTGGTGACAGTAGACTTCAACTCAAATAGATGTTGAAGAGCATGGGTGACATAGCCAACCACAATCAGGGAATGGCCACCTTGTGCCTACTCATCTTTCTCACACTAGACCAGGTGAAAAGAACTGCAGAATGAACTCATCAAAAGGTGGCTTCATTTTGGCAGTTTCACATCTAGCCTACAAATGGAAAAAGAAATTGCAAAACTCAAGCTCTAACTTCAAATTTCAGCCCTCAATGACTTTTACTAAGTATATTTTGAGTTCCACCTAGTAAACATAATTACTAGGAATTAGAACTACACTAACAAGCCAAATTGGAGTGATTTGGCTTTGCTGCGGTTTGATTTGCACCCAATCTTCTGCTTTCTTTCACTTTGAGTGATCACACAAAGCCTGTGAATGGATTCAGAGCCAATGTTGTGGCCAAAGTCAACTGAAACAAGACGAGAACCTGGCATTATTTTCTGGCTTAGATGTGAGGAAATGACTGTTTTTCATTTCTGCAGTGGTTCACAGAGACCATTTCTATATTTGTAGCTATATTTAAGAAATTAGGACCAATAACATTTTGACAAATAAATTGGTTCAAAGATTGCTCCAGAAAGCTGGCACGTAGTTACAGAACTAGCCCATATATACTAAAGTGAAAATTATTTGCAATGAGAACCCATAAAGCATCTTTAAACTGGTCACTTCAAAGAGACCCAAGTGACTCAGATGTATTTTACACTCACATTTTCTTAATAACCGATTGATATCAAGATTCCATGTGTTGACCCTTGTTGTTAGATAGAGATGGTCTTGCACATACTGGATGAAATATCTAGCCACTGGGTTTATCAGACCTAATAGGGATCACATGAAATTCATCTATGTGGTATATCTTGGAAAATCCATTTATTGGATATCCGACACACTATAGCAACACTTCAGGCCGCAGAACAGAGGAAACTCAAAGTTGAATCAAACTTGCCACTTCAAACTTGGCAAGAGATTTTCCAGTAAGACTGCCATAGTTAAGTGCCACTCAGCAAGAAAGGTTTGGCCATGGCTTCATTGTCATAATCACTGCTCCACTTCTGTTGTGTAAGAAAATTGCTTGAATAAGAAGTGTTGAGATGCTTAATAGGATTCCTAAGTATGGGTGTCTTTTGTGCTGTGAATACACTGTTCATACTTAAATATTTGATGTGCTACATTATTATTTGGAGATAAATAGATACACTTTGAGTTTATCTGGAGGCAGCTATCTAAGATATTAACAAACTAACCTTTTTATGTTTAAGGAAAAATGAAAAAATGAAGAAAAACATGACTTGACTAAATAGATTTAAAGAGGCTTCATGAGGAAACCCTAACACAGGATGGGGAACTTTTGTCTCTTCAGATATTTTGGGGTCAGCATCAACAATACTTTCTCAACAGGCATGCTAGTTGGGGCTGATAGTGGTTCATCTTCAAAGCAGTGGGTGGGTTGAAATTTCCGCATTCCTACTTAACGATGGGCACTTCTCTAGACTTCACATATGCATATACAGTGGTACCTCGCTTAAAGAGCATAATGCGTTCCACAGGATTGCTCTTTAAGCGAGCTTGCTCTTTAAGCGAAACACCATTGTAAGTGACCAATTGTGACTTCTGGGGGGGGGGGAGTGCGAACCCCAATTTAGTTATTAAGTGAGTTTTTAGTTGGTTTTAGTTGTTAAGCGAGGCGACCATTCAGAAAAAAATACTGCTCTTTAAGAGAGTTAGTCTCTAAGTGAGGCATTCTTTATGCAAGGTTTTACTGTATATCAAATGTAGAAGGAGATGGCGGTACCTTTATTGGATTACTAAACACTCACACATGCGCACGTGCGTGCAATGCACACACACACATCATTGTGAGTTTTCATGTTTCAAGATCACTTCTTCAAGCATTCTTGTGGGTAAGGCAGGGAAATTATCAATTCATCATTCATCATATTATTCAACATTTTAGGAGTACATCTCATCATTTCTCCCACATCCAAGTATGTTGAGGGAGAAATGATCATGCTTCAACTCAAATAGATGTTGAAGAGCATGGGTGACATAGCCAACCACAATCAGGCAATGGCCACCTTGTGCCTACTCATCTTTCTCACACTAGGCCAGGTTCCCACCTTGCCCCTAACATCTGCATTTTGGGCAAAAGGTTTGAAGCCAATTGTATAGATTGTTTATAGTGAAGATTTTTGCCTTCTTTATATTCATCTACGGTAATGCTTTGGCACTTTCTTCTTTCACTTTAACTAAAAGTCATTTCAAGTCATTGTTGCTTTCTGCCAATAAGATGGTGTCATCTGCACATCCTACATCATTGATGTTTCTTGCACCAATTTCCACTCCTCTTCCATCTGAATCTAGTCTGGCTTCTGTATGATAAATTGGGCATAAAGATTGAATAAGATAAAATGCACCCTTGCAGGCCACCTTTGTCTATTCTTCCTCTCTCTATTCTATCCTAACAGTAGCTTATTGTCTACAATACAGGCTATGCATCAGGACAATTAACTGTTGAGGCATCCCCATTTCTTTCAGAACAATCCTAGTTTCTCATTATCCACATAACGGCTTGTAGTCTAGACTGTTGTTGTTGTTCAGTCGCACAGTCGATTCCGACCCTTTGCGACCCTATGGACCATCGTTCTCCAGGCACCCCTGTCCTCCACCATCCCCCTCAGTCCTCCCAGTTCTGTGCCCATTGTGTCTACAATACCATCTATCCATCTCATCCTTGGCCTCCCCCTTCTTCTTTTGCCCTCCACCTTTCCCAACATCATGGCCTTCTCAAGTGAATCCTCCCTTCTCATTTGATGCCCAAAGTACTTTAGCCTCATCTTTACTATTTGACCTTCCAATGAGCAGTCAGTGTTGATTTCTTCTAAGATTGACCTATTTGTTCTCCTCGCTGTCCAAGGTACCCTCAAAACTCTCCTTCTGAAATTCTTTGGGGAACTCCAGTAGCTATTTGCAATATGATCTTGCTGTCTGGGAGGGGAATGCAGTGACCCCAGTGGTTAAGATGCTGAACTCAAAGACTGGAAGGTCAGAGTGAGCACCCATCTCTGTCCCAGCTCCTGCCAAACTAGCAGTTCGAAAGCAAGTAAATAAATAGGTACAACTTCAGTGGGAAGTCAAATAGCATTCCATGTACTGTACTCCGTGTTGAGGCATTCCTGCTACATGTCCATGGAAATGTCTGCAGACACAGACAAAACTGGCTCTTTGGCTATAAACAGAGATGAGCACTGAACCCTAGAGTCGGATATGACTGGCTTTCGAGCAAGGATGACCTTGCTGTCTAGGACTATATTCCGTGTTCAACCCCATTCCTGTGAAGGATCCAGTGGATCTCCTAAATTGGATCTGGAGAGCTGAAAACTCCCCAAAGACAATTTTGGGATGATGACAATTTTGGGTAGCAACAGAGGCGAGAGGAAGGAAAAGTGAAAAGGAAGTTCTTAAAATCAGGGTATTCATTAGCATATTGGTTTCAGAGATTATTTGGCATATATACCTATCAGAGGGGATTATGCATGTGGGTGTTTGCGCATACACTCCACACATCCTTCATAACCACTTCGTGTATCCACAAAATGGGGCTCTATTCACTGAAAGATTTTTCCATTAAAAAGGGGGCTTTCTTTGCCTTTTAGAATTGTTTTCTTTTTCCAGATGGACAGATTTGTTCTATGCCAGAAGAATGTACTAGAAGTTTTTGGATCTTTTGAAAAATATTAGTGGCTCCCACTTCATTTGGAAACAGCATAATTAATTTTTTTTAAAGAAACCAACAACAACCCTGACAACTTCAAATTTCCAGCCTGCTTTTCCATTTGTGACATTCCATATCACCTCATTCATTTGGAAAATTGGCTGAAACCCAACATTTTGAACTTTAAGAAATGATTTAAGGAATCCTTCTGGGAAAGAAGAAGACGACGACGACAAAGAAAAGGGGTTCCAACAGGAACATTACGGGATTAATGTTTGCCTGCTTGCTGCTTAAACACGTTTCTTGGACTTTTTAAAGTCCAGGCATAACTACTGTTTATACAGGCTACTGACTGTTTACCTTAGGTCAATACACAAGGTTGGGTGTTTATACCAGACTAGTAACAAACTTCTTGTTATTCTCTGTTACATATAGTGGGGCTTTCTAGGACTCAAAAGTTTTCCCGCTTGCTTCATTTCTGAATAATATTAGATGTTAGTGAACTAGGAATGAGGCAAATAAGCACCAAAAAGCATCTTTACTCCAGTGTCTTTCCCTTCCCAAGAAAAATATTACATTACAGACAGGGTGGTTAATGATATTAACATCTTGGAAGAATGGGTGAATGCTAAATAACATCAACAACCCAGCATGACAAATGATGGGATGTTTTTCAGACTGAAGCCAAGTCTTGCTTGGCTGAATTAATGCTTTTGGGGAAATAAAATGAGTTAGAACTTTTGGCAGGAATTCATAAAAATGGCTGTCCCTACAGTTAGTCTAGGCTAGAGTCAGTGCAAACAAAGTGGCTGCCCCAGGCTACTTCAATTGTCTTTTCTCTTGCTATAGTGTGAACGTGAGTGGAGCAGTTTCTCCAGATTATCCCTGGGCCTTAACCTGCGATGGCTCATTGGTTAAGAAGCTCAATTTGTTAGCTGGAAGGTCGGCAAGTTGGCAGATTGAGACCTAGGTACTGCATGATGGATTGAGCGCCCGTTTCTGTCCCAGCTCCTGCCAACCTAGCAGTTTGAAAGCAAGAAATTGCAAGTAAATAAATAGGGACCACTTCGGTGGGAAAAGATCTGGGGGGTCATGAAAGGAGCATCATTCGGGCATCCCTTGCGAGGAGTTTCTCCAGTAAAAATCCTTTCAACCCAGAATAATTTTAATTTTAATTATTATAATTTTGTCTTTATTGGCTTTTTTGGTGCACTATGACATTCCACACAGGATTGAATCAGAAAAATAAAAACTGATGTTAACTTTTGTTTTTCAGATGAAGTGTCTTATTTTTTATTGTCTTATGCTGCATTAGATTCTGTCTGTGAGTCAAGTGATTGGTAAACTAATGATACTATAGCTAACATTTCCAGGGCAACTTCCATAATAACAAACCACACAGAATAAAACAAATACCTGTAATAAAATTTCAGATCACGATCTGGAGAAGACAGGAAGCTTTCATAATATGAGTCATTCCCTTGATCCATCTAGACCAGTGATGGTGAACCTTGGCACTCCAGGTGTTCTTGAACTTCAATTCCCATAAGCCCTGATCAGCAGGAGTGCTGCCTTGGGCTTCTGGTAATTGAAGTCCGAGAACACCTGAAGTGCCAAGGTTTGCCACCACTGATCTAGACCAGCACTGTCAACTCTGATTGGTATTGGCTGTTCTGTGTATCAGATACAGTACTGTTTTAGTCCTATCAGGACATACTGGTGGGGTTTGAAGGTCATTAGCTTTCCAGTTCTCTGAGATTTCACAGCCAAAATGTCAGAGCAGGAACTAGATTGTTGTGAAGTCACAGTGGATAGTCACCATCACTCACCTGGAAATTTGTCTTCTTGTCTGGAGGCCCAGGAAAGCAGAATAGATCCCTTAGTCTTCAATTGTTGTCCTGAGACCTGATGACTCCAGATGTTGGTGGTTGACTCTGCCACTGCAAAATATATGCTCCATCACTGAGACACATGACCCCTCCCCAAATACAGACCCCCCATTCCTTGGTGGCCATCCATCCAAGTATTAACCATCCCAAACCTGCTTACTTCTCAAAACCAGGCAAGATTGGATATAATTAGTGTGATAGAATGGTATCCACACCAATCGATGCATCGGCTGGAATGCTTACTTATACATCTCAATTTTTAAACTGCTTTAAGGATTCTGGAAAGGTAGGGTGCAATGCAGAAATTAAATGAATGAATGCTGCTGTACACACCCTCAAAAATCCATTCTTCACCCAGTTTAAAGATTTATCCTGTTACCTCTTTGTGATTAAGAAAGTTAAACAATAAATGCTGTTATTATAAAGTTAGTTCTTTCACATATTTTCCTTTCCCCTTAGCTTGTAACAGCAAGGATGAATTGAAGCTGTGGTTGGAGATTTAATTAGACCGGCTATTCCTGGGTGAAACTCATTATCGTGCCTTGTAATTAAAACTGGGGTCATGCTACAGACTTTGAGCAGTTTACACTGTGAATAGAGATGTTCCTCTTTTATCTAGTTTTGCCCATTTTTCTCCAGGGGATGGAGGTTTATGGCTGGAGTAAGTTGTTTGTAACTTAGCTATTTGAAATCTTCCTCTTTAAAAGATGAAAGAATACTATTAATGAAGCAACCAGCATGGAGTACTTTCCTAACAAATTATACTAGATAGAAATACTATATATATATAAAAAGAGAGAGTTCCATCTGTTTTGGTTTTGTAAGTTTACACCACTATAGCGTCAATTTCTTAGAAACTAAGAGAGAAAAGATTCCTTTCATAAAGAACTTAAGAAAGGAAAATTCTTGATAGTTTTAGTCACTTACTTTGCCCCAGCAAACACCCAGATGTTCATAGCAGTTTTGACACACTACTTTGAAGGCATTGCTGGTGATGGAAAATAAGATTTTGAGAGCCATTAGGAACAGAAGCTCTGTTGTAATAATAATAATATCTGGGTTGAAAGGATTTTTGCTGAAGAAACTCTGCTCAGGGGGCATCCAAATGAGGCTCCTTTCATGTCCCCAAGAGCTGGGACAGAGACGGGCTCTCAATCCATCATGCAGTACCCGGGTCTCAAACTGCTGACTTGCCAAGCCTTCCAGCTAACAAGGCGAGCTTCTTAAACTCTGAACCACTGCAACCCCAGCTCTGTCATGATTCTGCACTACAACCCAGCTACAGGAGGAAAGAAAGGGAAATTGGCAACACTCCATAGCACTGCCCACCTGCATACGCTGGCCATCCCATGTTCAGTTCTACGAATAATGTCTTAACTCTGAGGGTCCTTGGGACTGAGTCATTTGAAGAATGAATTATTTTTATTTTGAAGAAAGATCCAGGGGTTTATCTGTATCACCAAACAGGGGAAAGGATGCCAAGCTTTTGATAGCGAAGGATAGCCTGAATGTTGACAACACCAATGGCAGCAGTCAAGATGATCTACAGCAGGGGTCCCCAACATTTTTTGCACCATGGACCAGTTCCATGCTAAATATATTTTTTTATCACACTGCACACGGGTGGGGGGTGGGGGTGGGGGTAGAGCCCCGCAGTAGTTAAGCAACATGGAGGAAGGCCCCGGCCACCTGCCTATCTGATGTGTCTGAAGCTCGTGCTCTCGCTCTGTTCACCGAGCAGACTTGATGGAGCATGTTGGGGGCAGAAGGCTGCCATTGAGGCTCCAGTGCCACCTACCCCCGTGGCCCAGTTCGGGACAGCCCATGGCCAAGTACCAGTCCATGGCCCAGTGGTTGGGGACCCCTGTTCTATGGGATACTCTCTTGTGCTCACTACTACTTATACTTGTCAAGTATACAGCCATGAAAGTCCCTTTGTGTTTGAGTGAAGAGTGATTAACCGATGTAAAAGGAGTCAACTTCTAGGAGTTTCCCTTGCTTGGTGTCTCTATATGAATAAAAGTGAGCTTAATACTGGGAGTTAGCAAAGATTATCTCTGGAATCCCATTTGGCATTTCTTACTCTAGCCTTCTGTCCTTTGTTTCCCTTATTTTTTCTTTTTCTTTCCCCACTTGTACTTACAATGTATAAAGGTCTGATTCAGCATTTAAAGTCTGTGGAGGGAATCCTCATCCCAGAGTAACCAGCTTTGCTTCACCTTATGGTCATCCTATAAATGCACAAATACATCTAATTTGGTTTGTATTTACACATATGTCCAAAGACAGTGCATATGTCTAATCTATACAACTAAAATCAAAGTGTTGTGGTGTTTGTTAGTGAAACACCACACCACCGAGGCCACACACACCCCAGAAACCCATACCCCGCCTACCTGGTGCACCTGGCCATTGCGCCTCGGGGTCCTTTACCCTGAAAACTGGCTGTGAAGGCTCCCCCCACCAGCAGCATGAAATGGCCAGGGAGGCGATAATATGCATGCAGACGGAACCGTGCAGGCGCAAAGGCCTGCCTGGAGTTCCAGCTGGCAGCACCCCCTCGAACTCTGGGCAGGCTTCTGCGCCTGCACATGTTCTGGTGTAGGTGTATTACTGCCTCCCCGCTTGGGAGGCACCACTGGATGGCCACCATTTCAGCCAGAGGACGGAGGGCTACCCTTCTCTGGAATGCATGGGCTGACCAGACCGGCAGCCATGGGCTGACTGGAGCACTCCCGGCGGCCCCTGCCTTCTGGAGAAAATCCGCCCTCCACCCTCCGGCTGAAAAGCTGGCCAGCCAGGGGAGCCTCCCACCTATCCGCACTGGTGGCCAAGCTGAGGCCGCCACAGGCGTGGGGAACCACAGTGGCAAGACCACCGTTCTAGGCAAGGCTGCCGCCCATAGCGCAGGTAAGGATCCACTACCCAGCGAAGCAGGTACCCTCTGCTATTATATTATACTGTTTGCAGTGTAACATTAAAGCCAGAGCTCATGACGATTGATTTTATACGTTTTTTTTAAAAAAAACTTTACCTTCTGACCTGAGGATAAGTATGAACTAAGACAGACTGTAGAACTGAAACTTCATTTTATTTTTAAATCTCTGAAGGGAGTTTGAAGTTTGGCTATGCCTTAGATACAAATTATGTATTATACAATTGGTATGTTAACTAAACATCATTATCTATGCAGGATGTCAATAGCCCAGCTGCTCATTAAAAAACTAGTACTTTCTAGACGAGCTAGACTTCTAAATATCACTTTTAAAAGCAGTTCTTGTAGGACCTTTCCACAATATAAGGTTTGTCTGGGTTGATCGGCCCTCTCCCAGATAAACCTAACCAGTAATTTCATTACCTAAACCCTATTTAATAATTAAAATGTCAGCCTCATAAGAACATAAGAACAGCTTTGCTGGAACAGACCACAGCCCATTCAGTCCAGCATTCTGTCTCACACAGTCGCTCACCATTTCCTTCAGGGTATTCCCAAGCAGACGCCTTCACCTGTTTAGGATTACCTGGAAATGGCATTGAGAGATATCCTGCCTATCCCTCCAACCCCAAGGTTGTCCTTAAGTATCCATAATTATAGCCATTGATACCCTTGTCCTCCATGAACTTGTCTAATCCTTTCTTAAAGCTGTCAAGACTGACAGCTGTCACCACTTCTTCTGGCAGGGAGTTCCATAGACCAGTAATCCTCTGGGTAAAAAAGTACTTTCTCTTATTTGTTTGAGAACTAGTACACAAAAGTTTCATGGAGTGTCCCCTAGTTCTAGTGTTATGCGATAGGGAAAACAGTTTTTCCTTATCTACTTTGTCCACACCGTGCATGATTTTATAAACTTCAATCAGGTCACCTCTTAGACGCCATCGTTCAAGAGTGAAAAGGCCCAACCGTTGCAACCTCGGATGGTAAGGAAGGTGTTCCAGTCCCCTAATCATTCTGGTTGCCCTCCTCTGCACTTTCTCCAACTCCATAATATCCTTCTGGAGGTATGGCGACCAGAACTGTACACAGTATTCCAGATGGAGCCTCACCATAGATTTATAAAGAGGCAAAATGATACTTGCTGACTTATTTTCTATACCCTTCCTAATGATCCCTAGCATTGAGTTTGCTTTTTTCACTGCTGAGGCACACTGGGTTAACACCTTCATTGAGTTGTCCACCAGGACACCAAGGTCCCTTTCCTGGTTTGTCGCAGAGAGTTCAGACCCCATCAGTTTATAAATGTAATTGTTTTTTTTGCCCCAACATGCATCACTCTGCACTTACTAATGTTGAAGCTCATTTGCCACTGTTTTGCCCACTCCCCCAGTGTCAAGAGATCCCTCTGGAGCTCCTCACAATCTCTCACAGTTTTCACTACCCTGTATAATTTAGTGTCGTCAGCAAATTTGGCTGCCTTGCTTTTTACTCCTACCTCTAGATCATTTATGAAGAGGTTGAAAAGCAGGGGTCCCAGTACTGAACCTTAGGGGACCCCACGCTTTACTTCCCTCCACTTGGAGAAGTGTCCATTTAGTGCTACCCTCTGTTTCCTGTCCCTTAGCCAGTTGCTGATCCAGGACAAGACCTGTCCCTTTATTCCATGACTGGTAAGTTTATTCAAGAGCCTTTGGTGTGGGACCTTGTCAAAAGCCTTCTGAAAGTCAGGATAAACAATGTCAACTGGATCCCCCTTATCCACATGCTTGTTGACACTCTCAAAAAATTCCAACAGATTAGTGAGACATGATTTGCCCTTGTAAAAGCCATGTTGGCTCTACTTTAGCAGCGCCTTCTCTTCTATGTGCCTATTAATTCTATCTTTTAGGATGGTTTCCATCACTTTACCTGGGACACATGTCAAACTGACAGGTCGGTAATTTCCTGGATCACCCCTGGATCCTTTTTTGAAAATTGGTGTTACATTCGCTACCTTCCAGTCATCAGGCACAAAGCCTGATTTGAGGGAAAGATTATATATTTTGGCTAGGAGATCAGCAATTTCATCTTTAAGTTCCCTGAGAACTCGTGGATGGATGCCATCTGGTCCTGGTGATTTGTTAGCCTCGCCTTCCTATAGCTCTTGGCTGTAGCTATGCAATAATAAGAAACTTTCAGGAAGGTAGATAATACAACTTGACCACCATAGCTGAAAGTTCAGTAACTATGGTTTCAGTAATCCATGAATCTAAAAATATTCAATAAGAAATAATGAAATACATGAGCTGGTCAGTAGAGGTCACTGTCTGCAATGCAAAACATAAGGTTTGTTGTTATCTGCCATTTCAGATACCCACAGTTAGGAATTGGAATGAATCCCCTGTGGATATGGGGGAGGGACTTGTATACTCATCTGTCATTCAGGATACTATCCCATTGGCAATGCTGAAGTAAAAGTCAGTTGACAGTCTGCTCAACTTCTGGAGATAAGAGTAGGAACTAAGCACTATTTGTCTTTTGCCTCAGACAGCAAAAAGACATGGGCTGCCCTCAAGTTGTCTCCTGAAAGCAGACATAAAGTGGATGAAACATCAGTTCCAACTAGCTGAAGAAACATAATTTTATCATAAAAATCATGCTGATTGGTAACCTGGGATGCAAAGCAACCAGAAATTCTCCAGGTGCCATTCCTTGTAATTAAAATTTGAGATTCTGTGAGTGGAAGGGAAAGTACGTGAGAACTTTCTTTGTAACACTATAGCATTTATTCATCAGGTTGTTTGGCTTCTATTCTATGTCACAACTGATGATCATCAGATTAACAGTTAAGGATAAATCAGATGTAAACATTCCTTTGTGGTTAAACTGTTCAGCATTCCAGCTGTCTTCTTATGAGCTCTTGCCACATGTGTTGTTGAAGGAGTGTTGAGTCAGTAATTTCACATGGCCACAGCTAAATTAGGTTTGTGGGCTCTAGAAAAAACTTCTAGCGCTACTGTGCCCATAAACACCTACCCTGTTGGGGAAAATCTATAGTCTGGCCGCTGGTTTACTGTGGATTTCACAAGAAAGCATCACTTAGGCCTGTGGCCGAATTAACTATAAGCTGTTAACTTTATTACAGTAGCATACAATGGTTCTGGTGAGTGCCAGTCCCACCTTGTAAGGAAATCAAGACAATTTACAGCCTCACCAGAGCTTGGAAATGTTACCTTTTTGGACTACAAATTGTGGAATGTTTTCCTGAGATTATCTGGGGGAGGGGAGGATTCTAGGATCTGTAGTCCAGAAACATTTCCATGTTCTGGGCCTCCTATATGCTAAAAACAAGAGATCTACTCTGTAGCATATTTATCTTTACAGTCTATTTTCTATTTTACAGCCAAGAGTTTGCTAGAGGATGGAAATACAGTAGAACTCTGCATAACGAAAAAACTCGGTTCCACGGAGGTCTTCGCTATGCGTTTTTTTGTTATGCAGTTCCCTATGGGAGATACCCTGCATAATGAAAAAAATGTTAGTTAACCGGGATTTCCATTGAGCGGGTTTACCCCAGTTACCAAAAACCTGGCATAATGAATGCTTTTTTCATAATGCGGGGTATCACCCTTGCATAACGAACGCTTTTTTAATGAGAATTTTTCACTATGTGATGCGTTTGTTATGCGAGGTACCACTGTAAAGGCAACACAAGTGGGAACTGCAACATTTTGTGGTGTGAAATGAATTCCCACAAACTTTGTTCATTTCAATAATACTCCATTTCATCCCCCTCTTTCCCCATTTCCTGGGGAAAGGGGTGGTCCATGTTCCATGCAGGAGGTGTGTGTATGTGTGTGTGTGTTACTCTGCAATGATGAGTGTGAGTTGCTTATGGTTTGGACCAAGGGACACTACTGGCTCTGATGCACAGTAATTGCCAGCCAGTACTTAATTGCTACTGGGCATATACTCAAGTATAAGTTGAGTATTTTAGCCCCAAAAAGAGGACCCAGCTTATACTCAGGTCAACGACCATGAGGGTCCCAAGACCATGCTGGATTGAGATGTGCCAACAATTTAATTAATTTTACCATATTTCTAGGTATTTTGATTATTGAAACTCACTAGCAGCTGATGCATTTTCCACCCTCGGCTTATACTTGGGTCAATCTATTTTCCTGGGTTGGGTTTTCAAGTCAAAATTAGCTACCTCGGCTTATATTTGGGTTGACTTATACTCAACTATATATGGCCCTGCCTGTTACCTTCAGAGTCCTCCTCCCTGGATTTGGAGGGGGTGGAGGGCTTATGCGGGACCGCCACCACCGCCAGCGCCACGAGCAACACCTGCGCTGGCGGCAGTCTTAAAAGGACCTGCGGCTCCTGCCTGTCACCTTCAGCATCCTCCTCCCTGGATTCGGAGGGGGTGGAGGGCTTCTGTGGGACCGCCGCCGGTGCCAGCGCCACGAGCAACACCTGCGCTGGCGGCAGGCTTAAAAGGACCTGTGGCCCCTGCCTGTTACCCTCAGCGTCCTCCTCGCTGGATTCAGAGGGGGCGGAGGGCTTCTGCGGGACTGCCGCCACTGCCAGCGCCACGAGCAACACCTGCGCTGGTGGCAAGCTTAAAAGGACCTGCTCCCCCTGCCTGTTACCCTCAGCGTCCTCCTCCCTGGATTCAGAGGGGGCGGAGGGCTTCTGTGGGACCGCCGCCACCGCCAGCGCACCACGAGCAACACCTGCGCTGGTGGCTGGCATGAGCTTTGGTGGAATTGGGTTACCCTTGACATTGGCATCTTGGTGCCCACCTTCCTCTGCCTCCCTCTGCCCCTTGCAGGGGCACCAAAGGAGGCACTATGGAGGAGCCTTTACAACTTCTTGTCCCGAGTGGCCGGCGAGAGGTTTGGTCAGTTCTCTCAACAGCGGGTTTTTAATAAGGGGATGGAAATGTCATCCTGCCAGCCACGGCAGAGGGGTGGTGCTCCGTCGGGAGGTGAGGAGGTTTCTGGGGTTCGGATTGAGGTACTGACGGGCAGGGGACGATATGGCGGGTACCAAGGGGTGGGCCGCATTTGGAGGATGCGGATCTGATGTGTGGTATCTGTTCAGTGTTCTAGCCCCTTGGTTTCACCTCTAGGCCTTGAGCAACTGATCCAGGGTGACCCCGCCCTTGGGCTGCTGCTGTTGAATGCCAGGTCGGTCTGTAATAAGGCTCCTTTGATTCAAGATGCTATCTTGGAAGCACGGGCTGACCTGGCATGCATCACCGAAACCTGGCTGAGACCAGAGGATGGTGTACCTCTATTGGAAATGTGTCCAGCCGGGTTCGGTATCTAGCACCAGCCAAGGGATGAGGGAAGGGGTGGTGGCATCGCCATTATTGCTAGGGAGTCATTGGAAGTCGCCAGGGCCACTGCTCCACAGATTCTGGGTTGTAAGGTGCTGCTTCTGCGGTTGGGTCCTAGGGGTCAGCTGGGAGTCTTACTCCTGTACCTGCCTCCTTGCAGGGTAAGGGACTCCCTGCCTGAGCTCCTTGAGGCCGTCTCCGGGTTGGTGTTGGAGTTCCCTAGGCTTCACTGGGGGTGGGGTCTGAGGTATCACAGTAGTTCATGGCTTCTATGGCAGCCATGGATCTGACTCAGGTAATTCAGGGCCCAACCAGGGGCAGTGGCCACACGCCCGACCTAGTTTTTTTGTCGGGTCGGTGGCAGAGTGATCTGAAATTACAGAAATTAGACACTATACCTGTGCCATGGTCAGATCACTATCTAGTGACTCTGGACTTCCAGGGGGCGGCGGTTCATCGCAGGGAGGCAGGGCCTATTAAAATAGCCCGCTCCCGGCGACTGATGGATCCTGATGGATTCCAGAGGGAACTGGTTTTTTTTCCTCTGGATCGGTTATACGATTCTTCCGAGGTGCTTGTTGACCTATGGCACAGGTCGACTATGGCTGCCTTGGATGAAATTGCTCCACTACGGCCTCTCCGAGCACGTGGGGTTCGATCTTCCCCGTGGTTCACAGAAAATCTGCGGGAGCTTAAACTGGCAAAGAGATGCTGAGAGCGCCGCTGGGTGAAGACCCAGAGTGATTCAGACTGGACACTGGCTAGGGCTGCTATTAAGACCTACCTGGTGGCGATGGGGGTGGTGAAGCAACAATACTTCACCGCCCTCATTGCCTCCCCGGATAATCACCCAGACGCTCTGTTCCGGGTTACCAGGTCTCTCCTTGGTTGGGAGGGGCCGGTCCCCGGTTGACAGGGTTCGGCTGAGGTTTTTGCAGACTATCTGGTTGAGAAAATCGCTCGGATTCGCTCGGGGTTTAATCCCAGCGTGGATGGGGAGGGTCGGGAGGGGACCAGAGCCCAGTTTGGCTGTGTTATCTGGGATCAGTTCGATCCAGTTGTCCCTGAGGAAGCGGACAGGCTTCTTGCAGCTGTTTGCACCACCTCCTGCCCTTTGGATCCCTGTCCCACTTGGTTGGTGAAAGCCTCCAAGGGAGTGACGGGAGGCTGGGTCGGGGCTATAATAAATGCTTCACTATGGGAGGGGGTGTTTCCTGCACCATTAAAACATGCTTTGGTGCGCCCCCTTCTGAAGAAACAATCTCTCGACCCAGCAGTTCCAGCTAATTATAGGCCGGTCTCCAACCTCCCTTTCTTAGGGAAGGTACTGGAGAAGGTGGTGATGCGGCAGTTGCAGGGGGTCCTGGATGAAGCGGATTATCTGGACCCCTTTCAATCGGGTTTCAGGCCTGGATATGGTACAAAGACGGCATTGGTCGCACTGGTTGATGATCTCTTGCAGGAGTGGGACGGGGGTCATCCATCCATCCTGGCTCTTCTGGATCTCTCAGCGGCTTTCGATACCGTTGACCACGGTATCCTTCTGGAACGGCTCAAAGGTTTGGGGATTCAGGGCAGTGTGTTGTCCTGGTTTTCCTCATTTCTGGAGGGCCGTACCCAGTCGGTGTGGTTGGAGAGTGAGAGGTCCAGCGCTAGGCCCCTACAGTGTGGGGTGCCTCAGAGCTCGGTGCTCTCTCCTCTCCTATTTAACATATACATGAAGCCGTTGGGTGAGGTTATCCGTTCCCATGGGGTGAGGTATCATCAGTATGCTGATGATAGCCAGTTATATATCTCAGCCCATGGGGACCCCAGTGATGCAGTCAATGTCCTATCCAGATGTCTGGAAGCGGTTGGGGTCTGGATGGGGTACAACGGGCTACAATTGAATCCCTCCAAGACTGAGTGGCTTTGGATGGGGGGTCCTGTGTTATCCATGGAGCTACCAACTTTGGTCTTGGATGGGGCTGCTTTGCCCCAGACAGACCCGATACGCAACTTAGGGGTCCTCCTGGAGTCGGGGCTTCTACTTGTAGATCAGGTGGCGGCCGTAGCCAGGAGGGCTTTTGCACAGCTTCGCGTCATCCGTCAGTTGCGTCCGCTCCTGGACCGGTACTCCCTGCTCAGGGTCACACATGCTCTGGTCACCTCCAGGCTAGATTATTGCAACGCGCTCTACATGGGGCTGCCCTTGTCAACCATTCGGAGGTTGCAGCTGGTCCAGAATGCAGTGGCCTGGGTGGTGATGGGGTGCGGGCATTATGCCCGTACCTCACAATTACTTCGGGAGCTGCACTGGTTACCTGTTTGCCTCCGGGTGCAGTACAAGGTGCTGGTTTTGACCTTTAAAGCCCTTCATGGTAGTGGGCCAGGTTACCTTAGAGACCGCATCGTCCCAAGAGTGTCTGCCCGTCCAACCAGAGCGGACCGGAGGGGCTCCCTAATTGTTCCATCTGCCAGAGGGGCTCGTCTCTCTGGTACATGAAGGAGGGCCTTTTCCGTGTCCGCACTGGCCTTGTGGAACCTCCTACCAGTAGAGCTGCGGGAGCAGACGGAGCTGCTACCTTTCAGAAAAGACCTAAAAACCTGGTTGGCGGGACAGGTGTGGGGCCCAAATGGAAGGATGGTCCCTGCCTGTTGGCTTATTAAATAAGTCCCCATTTCTTTTAATTCTAATGCAGGCAATTTTAACGTGGGTAGTCTTTTAATGATAAATGGGATAGGTGGGTGGGTATGTTGGGTTTTAATGGCTCAGCTGTTTTTTATGTATGTTTTAACTTGTTGTGAGCCACCCAGAGTAGGGTTTACCTGATTGGGGCTGCATAAAAATTTGAATTTAAATAAATAAATAAATAAAAATAAAAAATATGGTACTTAAAAAAGGTAAAAGTTGCCCCTGCTCAAAAACCAATTGTGTCTGACTCTTGGAGAGGTGAACATTTTCATTTACAGCCAAAGAGACAGCACTGACTGCATCTGCAGACATATCTGTGGTCATGTGGCAGGCATGACTAAATGCCAGTGTGCACAGAATGCTGTTACCTTTCCTTCCAAAGCAGTGCCTATTTATCTACTTGCAATTTCTTGCAATTGCTAGGTTGGCAGGATCTGCGACAGACAACACGAGCTCAATTCATCACACAGCACTTAGGCATTGAACTGCTGATCTGCCAACCTTCTGATCATCAAGCTCAGCATCTTAATCACTAAGCCACTACATGGCCCTTACTGGACATACTTACTTCTCATGAAATACTTGATCTTAAAAGAGCTATTCTTTGTAAAGTGTTAGTAGAATTTTTATAAAAGCATCATAATTGTCCCAATTCTCTTGGTTACAATTGTTTTCTGCTGGTGCCCAGACTGCCATCTGACACTCATATATCCCAGCATGCTATGACTCCTACAATGTAGTAGAAATGGGTGTCTGAAAACATCATATAGATGGAAATAAAACATTCTTTATAAAGGCAAACAGAATTTAGAATATTGTCAAGTTGCATTTTCACCTCCTTCCCGCAGTCTGCATGAGCTGACTGCAAAGGATATGGGGTACAAGGTTTTATCTCATGCCTTCTCAGTTTTCAACAACAGCTGTTGCCAGAGTTTTAAATTAAGTTTTAGAAAAAGTATATGTTAGACTGTGACTCCCAGAATATTGCACTCAAGGATTACGTAAGATATATTCCAGAGAAGGCAACTTCCATAAACTCTGTTCTTCAGTGCTGTCTCCTGTATTATTATAAAAGTACAAATTTATATTCAAAATATGCTCTTTCATTCCAAATTCACTTTGGGGTGATAAACCCTTTAAAGTTCTTTTTTAACTTATGCAGAGGGAAACCATTACACCCTCCTTCTTTTAAAATCCTGATCTTGGTATCTTGGACACAAAAATTAAATGATGCTATGTTTCTGGAATATGCTATTTGTTATAAACTTGTTGCTCAAGCTAATTTCCAGTGACCTTTTGAAATTCCGGTCTACAAAGTGTGTGAGGAAAACTGAATTCAGCTTAACAATATGAGCTGTCTTATATTACAGCCGATTTGAGAAGCACACAATTCAAGCATCTTTAGTTTCCCAAACTTAATAGCAGGCCTCTTTCTAAACATATTCTCTCCCAGTGTGTCCATGAGAAAGGGTAATTTATGTGGCTGTACTTAATATGTTCTTCAAAGGTGCAAACCTGTAGAAACTGGATTAGTATGTTGACTCCATCAATTAACGTTAATCTAATATCCTGCCCATTTAAATTAGTGTAAACATTGGCTGATAGGGTTAAGGAAGGGAGTTAAACTGAAAAAGATTTATTTAAGGATTAGTGTAGTAGCTAAAGTAGAATTCAATCCAGGAAGTAAACATTCTAGCAACTGTTGGTTGTGAGGTAAAAACAGAGTGCAGCAAGGTTTAGCAGCTAAAAACAATAAGGCCAAAGTATAGTTCTTAAGGGGGAAGGTTTAAATTGGAAGTAGTAAAATGTCACCCATCGTAGAGAATGCATACTATTTATGTTCTTTAGATCAAGGCATAGGTTACACCTCTACTTCCATCATCCAATTCTCATGGTGCTCCCCTAATATATGGCCTTTAACTCCCACAATACCTGAGCAACAGCCATATTGGTCAAGGCTTCTGATAGTTGAAGTCCAAAAAAATTCGGTGAGCCAAAGATTTGGAAGGACTGATTTAGCTAAAAGACATGCTCTTGTCTAGACAGGAGAGGCCTACTGACAAGCTTTCAACTGCAATGCCCTCAAAATTACATTTTTAGCACACCAGGTCAACTGAAATAATACTGGATTGCAATAAAAGCATTGCTATTTTGTGGCGAGGGGAAAGGAAATATGAAATGAAGGAGTGTGGCAGGAATGGCTGGAAAGAAATTGGCAAAAAATCAAGGTGTAGTTGGAAACCTAATTAAATCTAGCAGAGAACACATACTGCTTCTCAGGCATGTGTAAATTCAGACCTGTACCATTCTCCATCATCTTAATGAGTCATCTGAATTTCAGCTCTCATGTCTTCAGAGGCAAGCATTCTGTAACATTTCACACCCTTGAGATGGAGAACAAACATATAGCATAAATACTACAATGAAACCAACATAAACCAAACCTGTAAAGACAAATAAAGGCCAATAGGCAGCAATCAATAATATACAACAATTGAACATTATTATAATGCAAAAATTAAAAGACAGAATCACAAAACAAAACTCAAACAAAATACCTCCTACTGAGAAAGGCTATCCAAAAAGCCATCTCTATAGAGCAGGGGTTCTCAACCTATGGCCCACGGGCTGCATGGGGCCCACAACACCATTTCATGTGGCCCACCACAACCTTCACCACATCCAGAAGTGCTATGTGTGGCAGGCAGGGCAAAATGGCCATCCACCCCCAAAGCTATCTGAGGGAGCATGACCTGGCCCTCGGCTTGAAAAGGTTGAGAACCCCTGCTATAGAGAAATGTTTAAGGATATCCCTAAAGGCCTGAAGAGAGGAGGCTTGCTGGATCTCAACAAGGGAGATCATTCCAGAATGAAGGAGTTACCATCAAGAAAGCGCTCTTCTGCGTTTCACTCCTTTTCATCTCTCTTGGGGTTACTACTGGGAACATGTACCAATGAGGATTTAAGTTTGGCCAATGGCAAAGTCAAGAAGGTGGCTTCATTTTGACAGTTTAAAGTTTGACCTGGACATGGAAGAAGAACCTCTCTTGGGGTGGCCACTCTCAGTCTGAGAGAACCTCCTACAATGGGGTAGTATTTCAATAGGAGAGTTGCTCCACCAGAAAGCCAAGGTCTTTGATGTAGGCAGATTGATTGCACATGAGCCGGCAGATGGGCTAAAACACTTCTTTATTGCAGCATGGTCAATCTGTACATGAGGCAATGGCGGAGCCTTGCCCCTTTTTATATGGTACCTGATACATTTGAATCTCGCCCGAAGGTGCCCATTGGTTACAATATCAGTGACGTCTTTCTGACGTACTGCATACCTGACATAGTTCACCTATGTCGGGAAGGTTTCCCACGCTAGTTAATCATTGGATGAATTGGAGCCACGTGAGTTCCCTCAGCTGCGCTAATGCTGAATAGCTGAACTGCATGTATACACAACAAGGTCCCAAACTGTGTAGGGGGTATCCGTAAAGCTATCCTCTAGCACCACATTTCTAACTATTCATTTCTCCCCTGTCAGCTATTATTCCCTGATTGGTTGCCACTCTTTTCTTCATGTAAGCTCAGGGGGAGGCTGAGGGTTCCTCATTTTGGCTAGGACATGTAGACAAGCTCCTTTGTAATTTTGATTACAAATTTATCTTGTCAGGGGAGAAAGTCAAACTGTTTCTAATTTAAAGCACAAAGATGTTTCACCTATAGGTTTCCCACAGGTCATGCCTGCCACATGATCAGATGAAGACAGCGTTGGCATTTGGGCTGTAAAATAGGATGAGCACTGCACGCTAGAGTAGGATAAGTCTGGCTTTCGAGAATATGACCTTTACCATTAAGTTATTGGCACTTTCTTCTTTCATTTTCACTAGAAGTTTGTTTCAAGTCATTGCTGCTGTCTGCCAGTAAGATGTGCCATCTACATATCTTAAATTATGTCTCTTCTACCAGTTTTCACCCCCTCTTCATCTGGATCTAGTCCTTGGTGAACTTCAGTAGCCAGCATATATTTATAATATGATCTCAATAGCCTTTTCCTTTTGGGAATCCTGCTTGAACATCAGGCATTTCTCATTCTATATAAGGTAAAATCCTTTGCTGTGCCACCTTGAGAATCACATTTCTTGTGTGGGACATTGGAACAATGGTCCTGTATATCTTCACTTTTTTGCATCTTCTTTCATCTGGATTGGAATTTACTAATTGTTGCTGGTCTGTGGGACATTGTTTTGTTTTCTTTATTTGGTGGGCATGTGTTTGGTAGATTTGAACCAATTCCATCACTTTGTCTTAACATAGTTCTATCAGAATTTTATCTGTCCTTGGTGATTTATTTATTTTTCTTTGTACTTTCAAACCAGCTTTCACTTCACTTTCTAGAACTGCACATTCTTCATCATAGGATTCTTACTTAAAGGAGTCTGTCACCCTTTTATTTATTTTATATAGTTCTTCAGCATACAGTTTCCACCTTACCTTATTTTCTCCTGGTCAGATAGTGTCATTTGGCATTCCTAATCTAAGCTTTAATTTCTTTTTGATTTCTTGGATCTTTTGGAAGATATGTCTTGTTCTCCCACTTTTAATTGTTCTCTATTTCTCTGTGTTGGTTTTTGTATACTTCTCTTTGTCTCTACTTGATTGATTCCATTGGTTCTAAATTAGCCTGAACAACATTTGTAACAAAAGGGAATACAGTGGAACCTCATACAACAATTGCCCCATATAGCAATGAAATCGCATAACAATTAGCTTTTGGGGGGGGGGGGGCAAATGGTGTCCCGCATAATAATTTTCCCTATGGAAAAACCGTACAATAATTTTTCAATGGGAAAAACCACTTAGCAAAAAAAAATTTGTTGTATGATGCATCTCATAGGGAAAATCACTATATGATGGATGTATCGTATAGCAATTGTTTCGTCAACAACGAGCCCTGTGGAACGGATTAAAATTGTTGTATGAGGTACCACTGTATTTAGGTTTTTAGCCAATCAATTATTCAGTCAATAGAATGTGCACAGGGACTTTCTCAGTGCAGATGAACTATTGCAAATATTTCCTTTGTCTATTAACATTTTAAACCAGGGGCTACCAACCTTTTGAAGTCGGGGGCCTGATCACGTTCTGTCAGACAGTTAGCAAGCTGGATGCAGTGATGCACTGAAGCAAGTCCTGTCCTGTTCGGAAGAACCGGTAGACTAGTGGAAATTTCCCCAGGCCACGTCCACCTGGCTGGCCATGCCCACCTGGCTGGCCACGCCCACCTCCATATCCCATTGCATTGGCCATGCCCACAGATTTGGCCCAACCCACAGATTTGGCCCTGCCCACAAAAGTGGTAGTAATTTTTTTTTTGGAGTGCATCACTGGCTGAATTGGTGGTCCAGCCACCACTGCTATCACCCAAATTGGCTGCGGACTCATTTGCTGTTGTAAACATGTTTATGTCAGCCGTAAATGAGTCCACAGCTGATTCTAGCAGCGGCAGCTAAAGTGAGGGCATGGGCTGGTTGATTTGGTGCTGCGGGTTGGAACTGCAACTGTGATATTGTGTTTTCTTGTTAGCTGCCCAGAGTTGCTCTGTGAGTGGGGCGGCATACAAATTAAAAATTGGATTGAATTGAATTGAATCTGGCCCATGGACCGCAGGTTGCCTACCCCTGTTTTAAATGAACCATCAAATTGCCCAATAATCTGACAGACTCTTTCTTGTAGAAGAAGGAAAATGCTATGTGAAACCACCTCTTAAAGCTAATGAGTTATGAGTTTTAAGAGACTGTCTTAAAGAGCCAATTTAATTCAAATAGGGCTATATACTAGCAGCTTCAGTGGCTTAAGACATTTATAGAGTGAGTAGCAATTCCCCTCCATTGCTTTAGGTAATTCCATGAACTGAAAGGCCCTGGGAGTGGAAGTTTAGGAAAACTGCTCTGCATTAGACAAGAAATATGGCAGAAAAGCAGAGAGGAGGCTCTTTAAGCTAAGCAGTGATTGGGGCAGGGAGCGGGAGGGGAGGATCAGAAAAATAAAAAGTTTGAGGAAGAACTGACACATTCTTCTTGGATCCTTCCTAATGAGAAAACAGCTGTCACAAATTGACTAAAGCTTTTGGGCCCTGTTAGCTCAGCTTGCTAATTGCACTTTTGAAGCCTGAAAATATATGTTGTGATTTTGCATCAGGGAATAAAAAGAACAGGCTGCAACAAGGATCAGGGTTTGTAAAGAATTGCTTTTTTGGATTACAGCTATTAGAACCATTCAGCCAGTATGGCTGATGGCTTGGGGCCAGGGGGACAAAATTCATTTAGTTTGTGGAAAAGTAAGCTTCCCTTTAAAGAAAAAGAAATCCTAACAGTGCAACGCTTATCTAGTTACTTAGTACTGAGTCCTATTGAACTCAATGGGGCTTATATATGGATATACAGTGGTACATCATACAACGATTTTTATCCGTTCCATGGGGCTCATTGTTGTATGAAACAATTGCTATACAATACATGCATCGAATAGCGATTTTCCCTATGGGATGCATTGTACAACTAATTTTTTTGCTAAGTGGTTTTTCCCATTGAAAAATTGCTGTACGTTTTTTTCCATAGGGAAAATTGTTATGCGGGACACCATTCCCCCCCCCAAAAAAACCTAATTGTTATGTTATTTCATTGCTATATGGGGCAATTGTTGTATGAGGTTCCACTGTACTTGGGAGCAAAATTGCAATGACTTAGTGGTTAAGATACTGAACTTGACAACTGGAAGGTCGCAGGTCTACAGTTCAAGACCCGAGTACTGTATGATGGAGTGAGCTCTTGTTGTGTCTCAGCTCCTGCCAAAAATTGTAAATTGATAAATAGGTACTGCTTTGGCAGGAAAGGTAACAGCATTTTATGCACTCCAGTGTCTAAGCAGGCCTGCCCCATGACCATGGAAATATCTGCAGATGTAGACAGTGCTGGTTTCTTTGGCTGTAAATCAGTGTTTTCCAACATTTAGTTTTTGGGCTTCAATTCCCAGAAGCCTAAGTCAATTCTGCAAAACATGGATCCAATCTTTCTCACATTGGGTCAGGAGAAAGGAACTGCAGAATGAGCTCACCAAAAGGTGCCTTCATTTTGGTAGTTTCACATCTGGCCTAGACACGGAAGAAGAAGACGCCAATGTACTGACTTAGGCTTTTGGGAATCCAAGTCAACCTTTTCATAGGGCCCTGTAGATGTTATCAGACTGAAATTCCTGCCATCCACCACTATGGACTATGCCAGAAGGTCTGATTGCAACTTCCTAGTCTTCTGCCATATCCGACTCTGTATATAAGTGATCATCATGGCAATCAGCCACGAAGACTGTCCTGAGACTATAATGCAGTGGCCTTTCATCTGCCTTCTGCATCACAACGTGGCCCCGATACCACTGATCCAGTTCTGTGAGTCACTTTCTGGTCCTGAGTTCCTTTGTTACACAAAGACCTCATCGCCCCCAGGCCCGAATTGATGAAGTTGCTGTCCCGCATCAAGATGCATTCAAGTGGGATTTAATCCACTTGGGGCCCATCACCCTTCATTGTGGATCTAGGCACCCAAGACTGTTAGTCCTCAGGGTTGTCAGGTTAGTTAACAGCCGTCTGACACTTGGCGTTGAGTTGCTGGCAGTATGGTCTACTCTATTACCATAGCAGGATAACCTGGCCAGGCTCTATGGGGACTGTAGATCAGAAATATCTTGAGAGCCATATGTCCTACACCTGGAGAGTAGGTGGTGGAGAGATCCTCCAGGCTTAGCAGCTGTGTGTGTAGTGGGCCTTTAAACAATAAAAATTATTCCCACACAATGTCACTCCCCTGAGTGAACTATGAAAAGAGCTAGTGACAGCTCACACCAAAGGTGCATGGGTGGACATCCACTCATATAAGAGACTCCCAGGTTGCACAGGTTGATTTGCACAGGTTGACTTCCTTCTCACACACAGCCTCATGCACCCAGGATGTCCTGAGCAGATTTGAAGGAGAATTGGCACCTGTACCAGGGTGAGGTTGAGAGGTAAAGGATCTGCTTCACTGTTGGATGCTATTCCATTTACTGCAAAGACAGCTAGCTTTTGCTCAAAGCACAAAGATTGCAGGGTTTCACACTTCCTACAAGGAAATCACAAATATGGTTTATGTAGCAATAGTTTAAAAAATGTGACTAGTGTAATAATCCCTATAACAGGAACAGGTAAGGTGGAGCTGTCCAGATGTTGTTGGACCACAACTCCCAGCATTTTTACTATTTTCTGCTGTGTTGTACACTAGCTAAAGCAGGGATTCCCAACCTTTTCAAGCCAGGGGCTGAGTCACGCTGTTTTAGTCAGCTGTGAGGGCTGGATGGCCATTTTGCCCTGCCTGCATGATTGGGGTGGCCATTTTGTCCCAACAGCTTCAAATGAGTAGCCATTTTGCTTCTTAAATGCCCTTGGAGAGGTGGGGGGGCACATGAAATGGCACCATGGGCCACATCCAGCCCACGGGCCTTTGGTTGGGAGCCCCTGAGCTAAAGTTTCAGGACAGTTGCCAAGGACAAACCAAAAAATGTAATTGCAATACTATAATCTTAGGGCTTTACCTGAACAGAAGGCAGTGAAGGAGGAGAATGATAAATTTGTCCATCCGTCCGTCCAAAGACTTCTCTTACTTCCCTAAAGCTTGATTCAAACATGTATTGCACCTTTCCCCTCTCAGTCAATTAAAGGATAAAAATAAATAAAATCTAGCAATTTTTAAAAATATTTCAGAGGTTTGCAAGTAATTGTACCCAGAGATTCTTTTAATAAACGACAACACAGCACCACAACCTGTGCTGAAGCATTCAAGAAAGACTAGAAATCAAGACTCTCTGAGAAAACACAGCAGCAGAGGCCATCCCAGCTTTAATCAGTGGATATCTCTAAGAGTAAGCAGATGTTCTTTGCATCCTTATTTCCCTAAGGAGTAAGCAATGCAGAATGGAGAGACCCTAGTCTCAACTCCCATATCCCTTTTATTCATTGGCAAAAGTGCTGCTGAGGTCTTACAGACCTGTAACAAATGGCTGTTTCATTCTTCCTGCCAGTAATGAAGAGGCAAGATGTTGCTCCAAAATAAAATTCTCAGGGGGCTAGTCCTCTGTGGGCATAAACACAGCCTGGTGGAAGAAGCACTGCAAATATTATGCTTGGGGTCAGTCCCTTTGAAAATATCCTCTGTTTAAATTCAAGTTCAAACCTATCAGATAAATAAAAAAATATAAAAAGGGAATAAAAAGGCCTCTTTGGTTGAACTGAGATTAGAGTTTTAACTCATTTTATTCTTATTTTCCATAAAGATAAGGACCATGGTGGCTTAGTGGTTAAGACTCTGAGTTTGACAGTCAGAAGGTCAGCAGGTCAACAGTTTGAGGCCCGAGTTCTGCGCGATGGAGTGAGCTTCTGTTGTCTGTCCCAGCTCCTGCCAGTTCAAAAGCAAGAAATTGCAAATAGATAAACAGGTACTGCTTTGATAGGAAAGGTAACAGCATTCCATGCACTTTGGCCTCTAGTCCTGCCACATGACTATGGAAACATCTGCAGGTGCAGACAGTGCTGGTTCTTTGGCTGTAAACAGAGATGAGTACTGCCCTCTAGAGTTGGACATGACTTCCTTTTGAGCAAGGGAGACGTTTAGCTTTATCTATAGTTTCTTTGAAACTACTCACAACACCGCTGGTGACAACCACTGGAACTTGTTTGTACTTTTCCCAATCTGTTGTACACATTTTATTGAATCTTTCATTAGTCTGTAGCTGCACTGGAAAGCTAAATCAAAGCAATTCAGCTTGGCTGCAATATGGTTCACAGCCTGTATTACATTTGGAATCTCATACAGGGGCTGAAGATTGATTTGAGAGTCCACCATTAATACTGGATACAAAGTTATTTGCATTCAGGCCCATAACCCCCTTCTTTCCTTCCTTTCTTTAGTCCTACATCATCCAATCTTTTTATGGTCTACCTTCCTCCAGTCCTGACCTCTGTTGTTCTTTTTATTATCTGGAAAACTAATGGGAAAGTAAATATGGGAAAAAATAACAATAAAGTGAAAGGGTGGTCTAGAGCTAATCTATACCTATAAGGAAGGGATGTGGCCGTACGTGTGCAGAATGTGTACCTACATCCCTGGAGCCTATCCTGTAATGCTCTGCACATACCTACCTTTTGACCCCAAGATCAGCCCCGCGAGGGTCCAAGGGTCGAGAGTGGGGCCTACACCCCATGAACGGGGAAAAAGCATACATTATGAGTCCTCAGCCAATCTGGCATGAGGATCCGAGCGCAGAGGAGGCGGGACAGCTGGCGTGCACAAGCATGAACCAATGCCAACTGCCATGTGCATGCATGAGTAACGGCAAGGGACCACATGCCCAGTGTAGGAGCCACAATGCTCACGCACCCCTCGGCCTTCATGCGCCATGCCAACTGCCACCTCTGCCGAGCCAGCATGCCATGCCTTCCCCTGGCTGGGAGACATGTCATGACAACCTGTGGCCCCAGGCCTGAGCACTCTTGCCCCGCCCGCACAGCCCCAGGGGAAGTCTGCCCACCGCCACAGCCGGCACAGACTTTCCCCCGGTCACACCTGGTGAGCCAGATGACAGACGGAGACCGCGGCACTCCTTAGGGAAATAAGGATGCAAAGAAAGGGTGGGGGATGGGTAGCCACCCCGCAGGGAGCCTCGCACACAGGGGCCTCTTCAGAAGTGCACAACCCTTTGGCATCCACCCACCAGCATCAAGGGAGTAACACCCCTGCAGACCCGGCTACCACTTGCGCCTCCACTACACAGGCACCATGCAAACTGCTGCCGGCGATGGCTCTAAACTCCCCATGCTGTCCCCCGACCTGTGGGTATGGCCCGAAAGCCCATTCTGTGCCCACTGGGCCCACAGGAGGGCTACCTACCACCCCTCGCACAGTAAACACCAACACGCACGTGGGGCCCACCTCCCACCCCACCGCCAAGCCCACATGCCCCATGCCATCCCCACCAGCCACCTGCAAGCAGAAGCACCCCCACTAACCCACCCTCCCACCAAACTGCAACCCCCCGCCGCCCACGCCTCCCGCCAACACCAACACCCAGGGAGGTAAAAAGAGGGCCCCAGAAACCCAACCGCTAGTCTGTCTGTCTGTCTGCCTGCCTGCCTGCCTGCCTGCCTGTGGCCAGGGTGGAGAGGCCGTTATAGTATTGTATTGTGTTGTTGTATATTATTATATGCTATTTTTGTAGATTGAATTTTGTATATTGTATTACTGTGTATTTACTGTGTATATTGTTTAATTATCATATGAGCTGCCCTGAGTCGGGTTCAGGTGGCATACAAGTGCAAAAATTAAATTAAATTTCAATGGGCCTCAAATCATTAGGTACCATGGTAATATTGGTGTGTGGCTATGATCCACTAGTAAGATAAAATAAAATGAATCCCACAATCCCAACAAAATTGTGTTGCTCCACAATGGTATGTCAATGGTATGTTTAATGTTAAACTGATTCATACACTTGGAGATATCCAGAATAGGTCATCTTGGTTAGCTCTGTTACAGTTCTGGACAACTTTGCGTACTGGGCACTGATCCTTCCCCCTCTCCCCATTCCTTCCATCCTTCCTCAATTTCTTTCTTGCCAACTTTATTTTTTCCGGGAGAGGAAAAAATCTATCATTTTCTAATTTGTTCTCTATACTTCTGTGCACACACCACATGTTGATCCAAGGCAACTGTATTAACAAAGGACAATAGTAATATTGCAACAGATATATTGTTCTCACTTCATTATTTAAATGGCATAATGATGATCCCATTATGTTGTTTTCAACTTGGGAGGCCAACTTGGGAGGTCAGCATCAATGAAATTCTGTCTCATTTCTATCTCACTACATGGCTGGGAGAAACTCATTATCTCCATAGCTTATCATTAAAATAAAGAAGATTCATTTCCAAGACTGAGATAGTGTTGAAAAACACAGGGATTGCACAAATGAGAATGTCATATGACTCTTGCAGCAAGGGTGTGTAGTAGAGTTTGGTGTTTGGTGTTCATACCACAAAGTGGTATGAAAAGGCTCCTGCTATTTTACCTTCCCTTATAAACACAATTGTAGATTCTGGCAATGTGCAGTGGTCATAGAATCAGTCAAGTTCTGTTCTCTGTAGGTAAAATTCCTTTACTTGGGCTAATCTTATTTCAAAAAACAATGATCCATGGAACAATGGCTACATGGTCAAATAATTTAGTTTGATTCACATTTCTAAGAGAATTTCAGTACTTCTTTGGTAAAATTCAGATTAGAATATATTTTTCCTTTTAACTGTGCATTGTTCTGAATTTTGTAATGCCCAATGGAAAACTATGATATCATGAGGAGAATGTGGACCTAGACCAGGGGTTTCCAATTTACGGCCTGCATGCCAGCCCCGGACCGCAGCACCAATTAATCCGGCCCATGGTGAGGACCCCGCTGCCACCACAGGTAGCACCAAAAATGCACCGAAAGGCAGCAAAAACACACCGGAAGTGCCAAAAACGCAGCAAAAACATGCCAGAAGCACCAAAAATGTGGCAGAAAAAACACACCAAAAATGCAGTGAAAATTTGCCACACCACCACAGGAAGCTGCAAAAACAGCAGAAAACGTGCAATAATCACACCCGCTGCTGTCACCACTGGAAGTGGCGGAAGCAGGAGGAGGAACAAGGATGTGTGGTCTGGCCACCCCTGGCCTAGACAGAGATGGTGAACCTTGGCTCTCCAGATGTTCTTGAACTTCTATTCCAAGAAACCCTGATGAGCAGGAGTGCTGTCTTGGGCTTCTGGTAATTGAAGCCCAAGAATACCTGGAGTGTCATGGTTCACCATTGCAAGCCTAGGACATCAGAGACCTGGTTGAAATCCTCACTCAACCTCAAAATTTACTGGTGACAATGGGCCAGTTACAGCCCTTCAGTCTAGTTTACTGCACAAAATTGTTTCAATAAAATGGGGAGGACCACATGTACTGCCTAGAAATTACGATGACAGGAAAGATGGAGTGTAAATACAGATAGCTCAGTGGGTTGAGTACTTAGCTACAGTATAAAGCCAAAAGTTGGAAGTTTGATTTCCAACTGTGCCTCATGGACCAGAAGCCATCCTATGTATCCATAGGCAGTCTCAGTGCACCACTTGAAGAAGGGGGTACTCTATACCTTAGAAATCTTGGAAAGGTAAGTAGATTTGACCTGAAGGAATGTGATGATAAGTGGATGTTATTGTTGTTACATAATATTAACAATTTAAAAAGCAGCAATTATTAGCTCAAAACTGCATAGAAATACCCATAAATACCATTGAGAAAGGTGCAAACCAAAGTTCATTGAAAAGTTATGTACAGTATTGTAAATCAAGGCAAATTTTTATGCATTTTGAAAAGACCGTTTCTTGATAAATGCAGCAATTGGATGGAAATGACTTATGATAAAATACATGCAAAACTGATAAAGACCAGATAAATTAATTTATCCTTAGGCCCCAGCTCTGAATAATCTTTGAAAGCTGCCCAAATATTAAAGATCGAGGATTTTAAGCATGAAGCTTTGTGGGTGAGATGAGAAAGGAGCTACTTTCCCCCATAACTGTTTATGCCCCCAAGACTTCAAAATAAGTTTATACTATAAAAATCACACATCCACAGCTACTGTTACCTCTCTTTGTTTATTAAAAGGCTGACAGATGTGCTCAGTGTTGTTCAGATATGCTTTGAGAACAGAAAATACACATCACTTGTTTGTTGCTGTTGCTGTTGTTACTGCTGCTGCTGCTGCTGTTGTTGTTACCAAAGATGAACATGCCTCCCCCCAAAATAATAATAATAATAATAATAATAATAATAATAATAATAATAATAATAATAATAATAATCATAATCATCATCATCATCATCATCATCATCATCATCATCATCATCATAATCATCATAATCATAATCATAATAATCATAATAATAATCTGTATGGCATAGCTCTACTTGCAGAACCACAAGCTGAGAAGACACCAATAAAATACTTCTCGTCGTCATCCCCTTTTGTGATGATGTATCTTCTGATGGCATCAAGAGGGGCAGGAGAAAGTGGCAAGTTAAGAGGCAGGAGAAATTGTGGACACCTTTTGTTTATTCTCCATCATCAAAGTCAAAAACTCACAAGTAATGAGCCCTCAGCTGAGTTTTCAGACCTGATGTATATGGTTTAATCCAGAATGTCACTATTTTCATGTTCAAATGCAGATCATTTATTTAATAGTCCCAAACAGGTCTGTGGCCTGCTTCTTTTAAATATGGCCATATATTCCAATGTGTAAATGCGATTTATCAAAGGAAAATAACTACCATTGACAGTATGCAGTTTCTGAAGGAGACAAATGTTACAAGTAAACATTTACTCTCTAGATTTAATGTGGAAGACAGAGGTCAACATTTACATGGATTAACATTTTCTGAGCCAGACAAAAATACTTCCTACTGTCATTCCATTTGAATGTTGCTTCTCCCACTCTTGCATTGATTTAAAGGAAGTCTTTTCTAGACCATCTATAATTTGATTAGAAGAAGGGAAAAGCCAAGCCTCCTGAAAAGATCTTTCTCATAAACTCCTCCAAGATATGTTATTTTCCTTGCTCTGTGAAGATATAATCAATAAAGCAATAATTTTGTACCGTAGCCTTGTAAATAACTTTTGAATAGATACTAAAAAGTCAGTATCGGCAAGAACCTTCCTGGGCTTACTGAAGCTCAGGTCTTCAGACTTCTGTATGATGGGAAAGTTATGTGGAAGACTTTATGTGTTTAGTCAGAATGGAATATATGACTCAAATTCCATAAGCTGCACAAATGTTTGATTATACAGCCTCAAAAGTTAGTTCAACTCGATATATTAACAGCCAGGAGGTGGATCCATCCAACTTCTGTCATACTTAGGGGAGAGACACTGAAATAAATGGTCAAGTTAGTCATAATAAAGTCCCATTGGCTTCACTGTGTCTTCTAGATCGATCCAAACAGACAGATATGGGCAGCTTGATCAAGTAGTTCTATTCAGATCTGGAAAAATATGCCTTTTTTGGACAATAGCTCTCCAAATTTTCAGTCAGCATGGTCATTTCTGATGAATGCAGATTAGGGGAAGGTTCATACAGATGTCTTAGTCCAGGGGTGTCCAAACTATGGCCCGGGGGCTGGATCCGGCCCCCAATGCCAATCCATCAGGCCTGCAAAGCCCTCGTCACTCCTGGAAGCAGAAGTAAAATGTGTACGGGCGCGTTTTACTTCCGTTTCCGGGAACAACTGAAATAGGGGTGAAAGAATTAAGATATTAAGATAATATTAATTCTGTTTTAAAAGTAAAAAATATTTTCTCAGTACTCTGTAGAGTTGAAACCGATCAGATTGACCTGTCACGTAGATCTGATGACGAGGCTAAAGTACAAGCTCAGCACAGTTTGTACAGCTGACAGGGAAATGTAAATAAATTTGTGTGACATGACATGACGTGACATGAGACATGTTCCTTATATGACATGTTCTAAACAACAAACACTGAATGTTCTAACCTGAACTTAATGAAATGTCAGAAGGTTAATTAATAATTTTGGCTTGTCCCATAGTGATGTAATATGTAGAAATTTCCACATTTTTATGCTATAAAAAGATGGCTCTGAAAATGTATATTCATTCAGGGAATAATTTGCTTGGTACAGCTTTCCTGAATCTGTTTGACCAAATATTAACAAATATTAATATTAATAAAACTCCTAAATCTGTCTTAGTGTGTGGAATGTGAATTTGTCTAGTTCAGAATTCCATAACACAACGATGGTTTCGCAAGCCAGATGAACTGGCATCGGGGGCCAGATCTGGCCTCCTGGCCATAGTGACCAGCCGCCTGAACCACGTGACTGGCCCGTGGCTCAAAACGTTTGGGCACCCACCTTAGTCAAAAGCCAGAAGTACAATTATAAGCTATGGGAACCTTTTCCATAGAGTGGTGCCCTTGTGTCAGAGAAATTAAGAAGCTATGTTTAGTGTCTTGCACGGAAGACAAAGAAGGAGCCACAGTGGGGGCTAAAACACAGGTTTATTTCATGATGGTCAGGATGAACATGTGGTAATGGCGGAGGTACAGTTCATTTTATACTGCAGTAAATACATTTGAATATTGTTGCACGGTAGCTCATTGGCTGCTACCGGCGTGACGTCATTCTGAGTCACGCCCATCTTCTCCAGGTGATCCTCGCACGGGAAAGGTTCCCGTGGCTGCCGGTGATTTGGGGAATGTGAACCATGTGAGTTGATCGCTCGCAGCTGCCCTCTATGGGCAGCTTACTCGCGTTCCTTAAACAGCTGGGTTACATTGTAATCGTTGTCAGGTTACATTCATACATCCTTAAAGTAATACTGTTACATACACAACACTCCTCCCCCCTAGGATGGGACGAAGTCCCTCAACCATTGTGGCTTCCCGCACGTGCGCTTGGGGCGTGTGGCTGCTTGGTTTAGCACAGGGGAACTAGGGGCTCCGAGTTCCGCAGAGTCTCATCCTGCAATGGAAAGGGGGGACTCGTTAGTCGTTTGGCGGGGACTCTGCGACAACCTTGCATTGGGAGAAGGGAACGGAACATACAGCTGGGATGTGAACCCCTGCCTGTTGCTTGTGGCGCCTGGGGATCCCCCCAGTACGAACCTCGGGACTGACGAGGAGACCCTTGTCCTTTCGCCGGTAACCGGTGTGCTTGCGCCACCCCCTGCTGCCTGGCCCGGAGTTCTAGGGGATGAGGAGAGCGAATTTCCCCCTGCTGCCTGTCTCAGGGGGCTTGGAGATATGGTGTATTCTAAAGCAAAAGGGCTGGGGGGACTGGAGGTACCAGGGGCTGAACTGAAACCCCTCTTCTCGCTCGGACGGGTGGGGGACCACTCCGCGACACCCCCCTGGTACGGTAACGTAAAGTCAAACTCATTCCACTCTTTCAAAGTATCCTCCTCCTCGGCTGAGAATCCAGGGTATGCATTTGTACCCGAGGACGCCGCTGTGTCTCCCCCTTGGGTTGCGCGGGTGGGGGAGGACCCTAACACTGATTCCCCTTCACTGGTGACTCGTCTTCTGAGTTGGTCAGCGTGCCTTCTCCAGAGTAGACCTGTGCTAGTCTCGACCCTATAGGACACTGGCCCCGTTTGTTCAATGATCGTCCCTGGGACCCACGTTGGTCCCGAGGCCGCGTAGTTCCTGCAGTGAACCGGGTCCCCTACCGAAAAACTTTTGGAACTCTCTACCACTATATTTCTCCCTTCATCCTCCACCCTGGTCAGATCCAACTGGTCAAACAGGGTTACCGGCCGCCTCCTCATGAGGAGTTTGGCCGGCGAAAAGTCCTGAAGCTAGGGGGGTTGCCCTATAACAGATGAGGAACTGACACAGTTGGAGGTTCAACTCACCGGGACCCATGCGCCGCAGTGTGTCTTTCGTAGTGTGCACTTGGCGCTCTACCTGACCGTTTGTGGCGGGGTGAAACAGGCCAGCGGTAATGTGCCTGATGGCATTTCTCTCGATAAATGCCTTGAATTCCGCAGAAGTGAAGGTACTGGCGTTATCGCTAACAAGGATGTCTGGCAGGCCGAAGCAACTGAACACCCTACGCAAGTGTTTAATGGTTGCAGCAGATGAGGTGCTAGTCATGGGGATTACTTCCAACCACTTGGAATAGGAGTCGACTATCAGCAGAAACATGGACCCGCGGAAAGGGCCAGCGAAGTCGACATGTATTCGGGACCATGGCCCGCGGGCTGTGTCCCATTCCCTATGGGGTAGCTGGGACTCCTCGGGCCGAGAGCTCTGGCAGCTCTCACACGTGCCCACTAAGTGTTCTATATCCGCGTCTATTTGGGGCCACCAGAAGTAGCTCCTGGCCAGAGCCTTGGAGCGCACTATTCCCGGGTGGCTGGTATGCAGCAGTTTCAGCACCTTCGCCCTTAACTTCTCTGGGATGACTACCCGCTGGCCCCAGAGCAGGCAGCCCCTTTCAAGGGAAAGCTCTACTCTGCGCCTGAAAAATGACTTGAAATGCTCCTCGGGGGGAGTTGTGGGCCACCCCTTCCTAACCCAGGAACTAACTTGGGACAGGATTTTGTCGGCCGCCGTGGCTTTGGCGAGGTCAGCCGGGACTATGGGGGGGGGGTGAGTCGAGGGACTCGATCAGCAGGACTTGGTGGTCCTGCTCTACCTCGCATGCGGGATCTCCTAAGCTAGGGAGGGGAGACCGGGACAGCGCGTCCGCATGGGAGATCTCCTTCCCTGGGCGATAGACCAGTTCATATTGGTAGGCGTTAAGGAAAATTGCCCAACGTAGCATCCTGGGGGATAGAATTTGTGGGGTGGGTTTGCCTGTAGTGAAGATCCCCAGAAGAGGCTTGTGATCAGTCACAACCGTAAACTCGCGGCCGTATAGGAAATCATGGAACTTCTTTGTTCCCGCGATTATGGCCAGGGCCTCCCTATCAATTTGCGCGTAGTTGCGCTCCGCCTTTGAAAGGGACCTGGAGTAGTACGCAACCGGGGCTTCCCGCCCGCTCTCCAACACGTGGCACAGCACCACCCCCACCCCCACTGGGGACGCATCACAGACTAAAACTACTGGTCTCCTCGGATCAAAATGGGTCAGGACAGCATCCGAGGATAAAAGCGCTTTGAGTTCCTTGAAAGCTTTCTCTTGCCTATCCCCCCACCACCAAACCACCTCTTTCTTTAGTAGCGCATGCAGTGGCTCCGCAACGGATGCCTTCCTTGGCAAGAAGGAGTGGTAAAAATTTAGGAGCCCTAGAAATGACTGCAGCTCCGGTTTCGCGGTGGGACGAGGGGCGTTTTGCACAGCCGCAACCTTGGACTCGGAGGGCTTGATGCCCTCCGGGGTTATCTTGAACCCGAGAAACTCAACCTCCCTCGCAAAGAATACACATTTGTCCCTTCTCAGTCGAAGTCCCGCTTTCTCGAATACTGAAAGGACCCTGTCTAGCCTCCTCGCTAGTTCTGATTCGCTCCCCGCTGTTATCAAAACATCGTCAAAATATGGGAGTACGCCTGGAAGCCCCTTTAAAAGGCGTTCCACAAGGGACTGGAAGATCCCGGGGGCCGAATTTACGCCGAACTGTAGGCGCGTTACCTTAAATGCCCCCTTGTGCGTTACGATGGTTTGCGCAGCGGCAGCAGCTGGGGTTACTGTGAGCTGCTGATACGCCTGCGCCAGGTCTAGCTTGGAGAAACACCTCCCCAATGCAACGTGGCCAGTAAGTGGCTAACTACTGGCACCGGATATGCATTTGGCCGAATGGCCTTGTTAATTGTACATTTGTAGTCAGCGCAAATCCTGACCTCCCTGTTTGATTTTAAGGCTGTAACAATTGGAGTCTCCCACTCCGATGAATCAACTGGAACCAAAATCCCCTGCCCCACCAATTTGTCCAGTTCCGCCTCAATCTTGTCCTTGAGGGTGAAGGGCACTCTTCTTGGCTTGAGACGTATGGGCCGGATTTCTGGGTCCAACTCAAAGGAGACTGGGGGCCCCTTGTACGTCCCAAGCCCCTTCTTGAAAACGTCCGGGTGCGCATCGCACACGTCCCGCATTGGGTCAGTCTCAATGGCGTTAACGCCGGACAGTTCGATTCCCAGGGGAGCAAACCACTGAGTTCCCAAAAGGCAGCATCTTCCCCCCTTGAGAACCACTAAGGGCAAGTTTCTCTGTGTAGTTTTTGAACTTCACTGTGAAATTTCCCACCCCCAACACTGGGATCCCATAGCCCTGCACGTCCTGTAAGTGTGACTTCATGGCACGCAGCTTGGGCCGCACATTTGGGGGAATGCGCATGAATTCTTTTTGGGACAGGATGGAGTAGGACGACCCCGAGTCTACTTCCATCCTCACTGGAACCCCCTGTAACAGTACCTCTACAAAGAAGCGCCGGTGCTCCAGGCCCATGTGGTTCACGCCTTCCGCGCCATCGTTGGCTGAGACCTTTCCGATGCCGGCCGCCTTTCGTTGGTGTGCTTGAGGGTGTCTCGATGTGCCCTTGTCCTCGGTTCACCCGCGCCTGCAGACTCTGGCGATGTGGCCCTTTCAGCCACAGTTGTGGCACTCGGCCTTCCGGAATGGGCATCTCGTCCGGTCGTGAGATGCCCCACAGCTGTCGCAACGGCGGCCTTGTCGCTCGCTGGTCTGGTGCTTCTCCCCGCGTTTCTTTATCCTCTGGACGTCGTCGTCCTCGCTGGAGCAGGAGTCTGCCGTCGTGGACGACTCCTCGGAGGTTGCTGGCGTGCCTGCGGGCAACCGGGGCGCCCGCCAGGCCGTCTTTGCCGATGTCCGCCGGGCCGCTTGCACGGGTGACTTGGCCCTTTCGGGTGCAGCCCCTCGGGACTTGAACACTCTGACCCCGCTCCTGGCCGCCTTGGCTGCTTGGGCTTCCCGCAGTACCTCGTTGAACGTGAGGCGATGGTCGCGGGTCATCAACTTCCTCTGGACCTCCTCGTCCCTCAGGCCACACAGCATGCGGTCTCGGAGGGCCGTGTCCAGGTCCTCCCATTGGCAGTTTACCGCCGCAAGCCTGAGGGCCGCCGCGTAGGTGGACACGGACTCCCCCGGATGCTGGTCCCGCCTGTGGAATGCGATCCTGGCCAGGAAAATCGAGATGGGAGGCTGGAAGTGCTCACTCAGTAGCGCCAGGATGCGGTCGATGGGCACCACGTCTACCTTCCGGGGGGCCACCAGGTTCATCAGGATACGCAGCGTGGCCGGCCCCACCTGGGCCAGGAAGTGCGAGCGCATCTTTGCGGCGGCGGCGATGCCTGCAGTATCCATCGCGTGCCGAAACTGGCACTCGTACAGCTCCCATTGTTCTGGATCGCTGATATCAAATTGATGAGGCTTGACTTTGGAATACGCCATGTATCCCACCTTCGTCGCCAATTTAGTGTCTTGCACGGAAGACAAAGAAGGAGCCGCAGTGGGGGCTAAAACACAGGTTTATTTCATGATGGTCAGGATGAACATGTGGTAATGGCGGAGGTACAGCTCATTTTATACTGCAGTAAATACATTTGAATATTGTTGCACTGTAGCTCATTGGCTGCTATCGGCGTGACGTCATTCTGAGTCACGCCCATCTTCTCCAGGTGATCCTCACGCGGGAAAGGTTCCCGTGGCTGCCGGTGATTTGGGAATGTGAACCATGTGAGCTGATCGCTCGCAGCTGCCCTCTATGGGCAGCTTACTCGCGTTCCTTAAACAGCTGGGTTACATTGTAATCGTTGTCAGGTTACATTCATACATCCTTAAAGTAATACTGTTACATACACAACACTATGGGAATCCTTCCCATAGCTTGTCTTTGTATCTTCTATAACTGACCTCACTCAGTCTTTCTGGTGTCCTGGTAGCTTTCTACAGCTTCTACCCTCTCTGTGCAGCGCTAGAACTGTGGTGATTGTACAATGCAATGGATCTAGTACAGTGGAGAAGAGGTGGCACTCAGAGCCCTCTCTGCGGGCACCCATGCAGTTGCCCAAGCACAGAGTTTGCCCCACCCCTCTGCCTAACAGCCCAATGGGAGCACTCCCCCCCAGCACAGAGTTTGCCCCACCCCTCTGCCCAACAGCCCAATGGGAGCACTTCCTCCTTGTCCCTCCCCTGTTGCCATGTTGGCACTTTGCAGTAAATACGTGAGTTTGGAGTTGCAATTTGGGCACTTGGTCTCTAAAAGGCTCGCCATCACCACTCTAGTATATGAGTTATTTGCACAACAGTTTTGGTATAGCTTGTTCCATCAGAGAATGTACTTTAAAGCACTTGTCACTCTGTAATCTTTATGTAAATGGAAAAAGGATCCATCAAAGATAGGTTAGGCTGCCTTGCCATTACTTTTCCACATCCAGCGGGAATGTGATATGCATGGTGCATTCACATTACAGTTATCAAGTCTCATGATACCTGATGACATTGCATGTAATTGCTATGCTTCTCCACGCTTCCAGAAGCAAATTTCAGAGCAAATGTCATAGGAAGAGAAAAACACTTCTACTCTTATGTGTGGGTTTACTTTTGAATCCTGGGCCCTCAATCCATTCCCAACCATCTTAAGTCTCACTTCTTCCATGCAAAGATGTTTACATTTGTGTTACGCCTGTGATACATCAGGGCTGTGGTGGTTTAGTGGTTAAGATGCTGAGCTTGACAACCTGAAGGTCAGCAGACCAGCAGTTCAGGACTGGATAACAGAGTGAGCGCCTATCAACCCAGCAATCTGAAAGCAAAAAAAAGCAAGTAGATCAAAAGGCACCGCTTCGGCAGGAAAGATAGCAGCATTCCATGTGCTTTGGAATCTAGTCATGCCTGCCACATGACCACAGAAATGACTGCAGACACAGACAGCACTGGCTCTTGGGCTGTAACCAGAGATGAGCACACACACCCTAGAGACGGACACAAATGGTTTTCAAGCAAGGGAGACCTTTACCTTACTGCGCTACATCAGTACACCCAAGGGTGGGAGCTTTGAGCTTCTTTCTACTATTATTTGGCATAGGAAGCAGTTTGGGCCTGCCCCCCTTCAGTGTCACCTCAATAAATTTTCACCATGGCATATCAGAACATGGAATGCTGTTGACAGTTGTGTACTGCTCCAGGTTCCCACCGGATCCCGGGAACCGGTAGCAGAAATTTCCCCAGGCCACACCCACTTGGCCAGCCACACCCACCTCCCTAACCCAGGTCATGGTGTGGCTGACAAAGTGGGCATGGCCCAGAGTTAGCCATGCCCACAGAGTTAGCCATGCCCAGGGTGGGGGTAGTAAATTTTTTAGTGCATCACTGGCTGTTGACCTGGCCACCCAAATTCAGAGTTACTTAAGCAGTGGTGGGATTCAATTTTTTTTACTACCTACTCTGTGGGCATGGTATGGTGGGTGTGGCCAGGGGAAAGCCCTGCGTTGCACCCAAATTAGGAATTCTTTATTTCAAAACTTGGATGGGCAGGGCCAGCCAGAATTTCTGCTACTGGTTCTGGCGAACTTGGCGAACCTGCTGAATGCAACCATTGGTCTTAGGGGTACAATCTCATGAGGATGGTACTTCATGCCTTTTCCTGAGCATTTCAACTGTCTCTCCACTGAAACTTTGCATTTGTAGTGAGCTGTAATTTTGTGATGTGAAAGTTCATTGCAGCAATGTGCACAATGAATGAAGTATGTTATGCAGTGTATTATGGGAACTTTAATATGCTTTCAAAGCTTATATAGCTTCTTGGAGTATCTTGGCTGGCTTTACTTCTTCAAATTGCTTTTTTGGGTGAGACAGTGTTTCAATCTAAACTTTTATAATATGGGGGCAACTCCCCTTCACAATGAAGTACTGAAGTCCATGTGTTTCATGGTACAGAAAGATCTGTTATGATTCTTATCTTCACAGGCGCATGAAAAAATAGCGCCTTGTCCTCAACCTCCTTAAAAAGTTATTTAATAAAGAACTTGAAACCATTATCAATATTTACAAAAGAAATGCTCAAGAGCTGAGTTATGTGTTTTGAAATTCACAGAAGGTCTCTGCCATTAAAGCAACAATGATAGGAAGTATAGTTGACATTTTCCAAATATAAAAACCAGATGATGGAAAGTTTAATTTCTGTGAATTGGAGCAGTAGCTCAGTGGTCTATGCAGATGCCGTGTGAGAAGATTGTGTGCCCAGCAGTGTGCGCAACATAAAGAATGTCCTTAGTTTGTGCGGAGAAAGAGATTCAAATCTTAAAAACCATTTCCTTTCACCCAAATTAGCAGAGGTTGTATTCATGTGAATCCGTTTATCTTGATTTGCTATCCTCCTTCACTTTTATGGTGAATCCATATGATGCCAGAAACAAATTGTCAGAGCTTGGAAAAGAATTATGCAGTTTATAGCAGTCCAATTTCATTTTAGCTGCTATGGCTCTGTCCTCCAGAATCCTTAAATCTGAATTTAGAATTTGAGACTCTAGAGCAGGGTTTCTGTTAGATCCGGCCCTTATAAGCACCAGTCCAGGACAACAATGAACAAACAGCATCAGGCTTTATTTAACAGTCAATTAGATATGAGCTTACAAAGTGTTCCAGATCCCAAGATGGCTATACAATCCTAGCGGAGTCAGTCCCTCCGGACACTTACCCGGTAATGGGCAATAAACTATCTACCATAGAAGCATAATGGAGGGACCCAGGCTTAGCGCTACCTGTATGGAGTAGGAAGTATAGATCTGGTCCGTCCCCACCCTTGTTTACCCATGGGGCTTATATAATATCTCCCCGGTGGTGGCTCCTGGATACAAGGTAGCGACCCACCAGACAAACATAACTAACCAATGATAACAGGGAATAAATGTAGTTAACCAATGGAGAACAGGATCCAAAACTGTAACCAATCAAAGGGCTTGGTTTAGCCTAACAAGTGCACCCTTTTGCAGGGGTTTTGCGTCACTTTGGGCTTCTAGTTAGAATGGTGGGAAACTACCATTTTCCTCTGGCAAGAGCGCTCCCCACGCTACTTACAAATGTGTCTCAATACACAACAGTTTCTCAACCTTGGGTCTCCAGGTGTTCTTGGACTTCAGTTTCTAGAAGCCCAAGTCACTATACCTGCTGATATATCTGGTAATTGATGTCCAAGAACATCTGGGGACCCAAGGTTGAGAAACCCTGCTCTAGATCAGGGGCAGCAAACTTGGCTCTCCAGGTGTTCTTGGACTTCAATTACAGAAGATCAAGTCAGTATACCTGCTGATCAGGGCTTCTGGGAATCGAAGTCCAAGAACATATGGAGAACCAAGTTTGCAGACTCCTGCTCCAGATAGTTCTGGTGCTATCGTATAGGTGAGTGTGCTAGACCACTCTGGCAGAGAGGTCTAAGCATCTCACCAAACTGCAAATCCCAGGATTCTGTAGAATGAAGCCACAACAATTAAAGTTGGGTTTCCAACCTAAGGCCCGTGGTCCGGATCTGGCCCACAGCATCATTTCATGTGGACCCCACCCCCTCCAAGGACATTCAAGAAACAAAATGGCTACCCCTTTGTTGTGTCCAAAGGTTAATTCATTTTCAAAAGTCAAACCATGCCAAAATAAAGAGCTGAAAACACGCACTTCCAAAAGGCGCAAAATTCAAATACATGTCAGCGCACCAAAGTATTGTAGTTGAACTTTGTTTGCTCCCTCCGGAAGCCACCTAAATGTATCTTGTTTTGTAACGGTCAAATCACTGTATATATAGAGGCCACCCCTATACATAGTCCCCAATCCAAATATTAAGCTGAATAATGAATCACTGAGTTTAACCCGTCATTGCTGGTTAGAATACTTCTTGCTTCAGATTCAACACCCTTTGAAGCTGTTTGGAAAAAATGGCCACCCCCATCATGCAAAATGGCCATCTGGCTCTCGAAGCTGACTGAGAGAGCATGACCCGGCCCCTGGCTTGAAAAGTTTGGGAACCCCTTGTCTAGATGAGTGATTTTTCCAAGCTCTACAAACGGGTTGGATTCTAGTATTTTCTATACTTGTGGTCATTTCCAAAAATGAAGAATTAAACCAGAAAGGTGAAAGTTGTCTGGATTATGAGTTCAGTTCCTCACTGTGCATTCCAGAAGAGCCAGCCTGTTTGGTCATGGGCAAGCTGCACAGTCCCAGGTTGTTCCCCAAAGAAGGGAATGGTAAACTATTTCTGAGTACTCACTACCTAGAAAACCCGGACAAGGTTTGGCATAAGTCTGAATTGACTTCATGTCATATGATTACTAATCACTTGATTTACAGAGAGGGTTGAATAACAATGATATTGTGAGTTCATAGAGGATACTTTCAGTAGCAAGGTATGCGTTATTTGTTCACATAACAGTTTTACTACACAACTCCAATGGATTCCCGTTGAAAAATATGGTATCCAGTGTCTGGAACTCTGACATTTACCCTTTTAGAAGTTACTGTACTTCAGTGGTCATTCTAGCATATAGTAGACTGAGGGAACCGCTTTCCCACCCATACACACACACACACACATCCCGCACTAGAAAATGCATCATCAAAAATGAGGGCAAAAGATGACAGAGGTTTTTCATAAAATTTGTGTATGCTAATTTATATGTAGTTTGGCCAGGTTATCCTGCTATGGTAATAGAATAGGCCATACTGCCAGCAACTCAATGCTGATTTGTCAGGTGGCGGTTAACTAAGCTGACAACCCTGAGGACTAATGGACTTGGGTGGTGAAGTCCACAGGGAAGGGTGATGGTCGTCAAGTGGATTAAATCCCACTTATATCCATCTTGATGGAGGGCAGCAGCTTCAGGACCAGAAAGTGACTTGCAGAACTGGATCAGTGGTACGGGTGTCATGCTGCAATGCGGAAAGCAAATGGAAGACTACTGCATTATATTGTTCCCAGGACAATCTTCATGGCTGATTGCCATGATGACATTCAACTTGAAGACAAAGAATTTATATGTGAAGCTGGAAGTTCAATTCCTCACTGTACCCTTTGGAAGAAGAGCTAGTCTGTGTAGCTTTGGGCAAATTGCACAGTCCCACAGTAGCTTCAGAAGCAGGCAATGTTAAAACTCTTCTGAGTATTATATGTCTAGAAAACTCTGGAAAGGATCAACCTTAATTTGAATTGTTTTGGCAGCATGTTGCTGTTCTTGCTAATTTGTATGTAGAGAAATGCATGTAGAATTTACAGCTTGAAATCTAGGTAGCTGGCATGCTGGGCATGTTAGAACATTGAGGAAACCCAGGTTGAAATCTCTACTCAATTACTATGCTGACTGGAATCAGTCATATCAATTCAAAATTAGCACTTACAGAGGCATGCTCATTCTGTCCAAAGGGTAAAAAGGGCACATTGTCTACTCTCACAGTTACAGCTTCATTTTGAAGACCATGTTTCCCTGCTATTCCTACTAGTACTTTTATATCTTCCCAGAACATAATATTGTCTGCTGCTAGAAGATGGATTTGTTCTCTTACCATATCAATGCTTGTTGTCTCTTCCTCCCACTCATCTTACACTCACAGAGAGCAAGAAATGGCAATGAATACTCAAACTCCTGTTTTCCCACTGAGATTTATTATTATGTTTTTAACCATCGGGTCATATTTAAGGATAAACTTTGGGCAGCCTTTAAAATGTGAGAGATGCTGGGAAAACAACTATTTTCCACGTAACATGACAGTGAACAAAAATAACTTAGAGGACCATGGCTATCCTATGTTTTACAAGTGGATATATATCCTCCTACCCATTCTTTTAATTGCAACATTTAACACAAGTATTGCAAATTATATAAACTACTATTTGGTTGCATTGATATTTGAGGATTAGAAGCATCCTAAATTTGTTTGCATCTTTTAATTAAAACAACCAGTCACTCAATTTGTACTTGGGGTTCCCAGGGACTTTGCATTTCAAATGGCACTTTTGAGATACAGTACAGCTTTGTATAGATACAATTTGCACAACTACAAAGACCTTGATAAGCAAAAACAGCTTCCTTGACTCACTTTTACTTAGTCAATGTGGCCCCATGCCCCACAGGGAGACCAGCATTTCCCAAACTATGTTCTGCAGAACATTGGTGGACTTCAATTCCCAGAAGCTGATCAGTGCTTTGGGCAATTGACTTAGGCTTCTGGAAATTGAAGTCTAAAAACCAAAGGTTAGGAAACAATGACCTAAATGTTATGTTTCTTGGGGACCCTTCCCCTCTCCTGTTAAGATCCTATGGTAAATTGAGTGACAGATCTTTTCCCAAATAACAAATTCCTAAACACAACCTTACCTTTCCCACCTTGCTTGACTATTTCCTAATAACTCTACCATCTATACAATTTAGGAAGAAAAAAGAGAGATGTGTGAGATACTATTTAGGGAAACTAAGGAAAGACAAGAAGGTTTTGGTACTTTAATTGTCCTCTTCTGAACCCTAGAGTCAACTATGACTGGCTTTTGAGCAAGAGTGACCTTTACCTTTACAACTTCATATAGTTAATGGGGGAGTGGATGGACATGCCGTAGTTCATGAAATGCAGAGAATTTGGGATAGTCTAATACAAAACAGTTCTTTCATGGGGTTTTTATATAGTATTGGCAGGGTGAGGCTGTCAATAAACCAGCTGCTATCTCTAGGGGTTAATTAGTTTCACACATTGCTGCTAATGATGGGAGTGGGTTTATTAGAGCTGGGCAAGTTCAGAGAGAATCACCAGAGATCTGGAGAGAAATAAAGTAAGATTTTTAGAAGATGTACCATTCCAACAAGCAACTGTGATGGCTTAGTGGTTAAAATGCTGAGTTTGATGAACAGAAGGTTGACAGGTCAGTAGTTTGAGACCCAAGTTCTGTGCAATGGAGTGAGCTCCTGTCTTCTGCCCCAGCTCCTGTTAACCTAACAGTTTGAAAGCAAGAATTTGCAAGTAGATAAATAGATATTTATTTTATTTTTATTTTTTATTTTATATTCAAATTTATATGCCGCCCAATCAGGTAAACCCGACTCTGGCCGGCTCACAACAAGTTAAACCACACATAAAACAGTACAACCAATTAAAACACAACATACCCACCCACCTTCCCGATTCCTCTTAAAACCCACATAAACCCACATTAAAAAAAGACAATTAAAAGAAATGGTGGCTTAATTTATAAGCCAACAGGCAGGGGCCACTCTTCCATCTGGGCCCCACACCTGCCCTACCAACCAGGTTTTTAGGTCTTTTCTGAAAGGTAGCAGCTCCATCTGCTCCCGCAACTCTACAGGCAGGAGGTTCCACAAGGCGGGTGCGGACACGGAAAAGGCCCTCCTTCGTGTGCCAGAGAGACGAGCCCCTCTGGCAGATGGAACAATCAGGGAGCCACTCCGATCCGCTCTGGTTGGACGGGCGGACACTCTTGGGATGATGCGGTCTCTAAGGTATCCTGGCCCACTACCATGAAGGGCTTTAAAGGTCAAAACCAGCACCTTGAACTGCACCCGGAGGCAAACTGGTAGCCAGTGCAGCTCCCGAAGTAATGGTGAGGCACGAGCATAACACCCGTGCCCCATCACCACCCGGGCTGCCGCATTCTGGACCAACTTCAGCCTCCAAATGGTTGACAAGGGCATCCCCATGTAGAGCGCATTGCAATAATCTAGCCTGGAGGTGACCAGAGCATGTGTGACCATGAGCAGGGAGTCCCGGTCCAGGAGCGAACGCAACTGACGGATGACGCGAAGCTGTGAGAAAGCCCTCCTGGCTACAGCCACCACCTGATCTGCTAGTAGCAGCCCCGAATCCAGGAGGACCCCTAAGTTGCGTACCGGGTCTGTCTGGGGCAAAGCAGCCCCATCCAAGACCAAAGTTGGCAGCTCCCTGGATAACGCGGGACCCCCTATCCAAAGCCACTCAGTCTTGGAGGGATTCAATTGTAGCCCGTTGTCCCTCATCCAGACCCCAACCGCCTCCAGACATCTGGATAGGACATTGACTGCATCACTGGGGTCTCCATGGGCCGAGATATATAACTGGCTATCATCAGCATACTGATGATACCTTACCCCATGGGAACGGATAACCTCGCCCAACGGCTTCATGTATATGTTAAATAGGAGAGGAGAGAGCACCGAGCCCTGAGGCACCCCATACTGTAGGGGCCTAGCCCTAGACCTCTCACTCTCCAACCACACCGACTGGGTATGACCCTCCAGAAATGAGGAAAACCAGGACAGCACAGTGCCCTGGATCCCCAAACCTTTGAGCCGTTCCAGAAGGATACTGTGGTCAATGGTATCGAAGGCCACTGAGAGATCCAGAAGAGCCAGGATGGATGGATGACCCCCATCCCGCTCCCTCAAGAGGTCATCAACCAGTGCGACCAATGCAGTCTCAGTACCATATCCAGGCCTGAAACCCGATTGATAGGGGTCCAGATAATCCGCTTCATCCAGGACCCCCTGCAACTGCCGAATCGCTTTGGCAGGAAAGGTAACAGCTGTCATGAACTTGAGTATCCATAGCAACCTTATCACTTAGCTACTGAAGCACTTGTAAACACATTCCTACATTCCTTTCTGATGAACAATACTGCACCTGCAGATAGAGCTTTAAACACATTCCTTTCTGGATGAGTAATAAGCGGCTGCTGCTGCACCTGCAGACCCCACGAGGGAGGATGACAAATAGGTCAGGTGGCAGAGTGATGACAGAGACATCTGACTACCCCATGAGGGAGAAGATGCCTCCCCCCTGTCAATCAAAACCCTGTGACTCTGAACACCTGCAGATTGAGTCATCCTAGGAATGCAAAGGTGGGAGGGAAATCTGCTCCTTTTTGTGTATAAAAGCAGAGCCCTTTCCCTGAGTTCTTCAGTCCTCTCAGGTTGAAGGCAGAGATGTCTCCTTGAGCTGGACTCTAAACACTTATGATCTGAACCCCTCAGATCTAAGTGGACTATAATATGTTATGCTATGTACTTTGTCTTTTGTTCCTGTCTTTGTTCTTTTCCAGATACTAAAGGAAAATAAAACTCTTTGTGAGTAACATCAACGGAGTGGATGTCAATTTATCAGGCTATTTCTAAGTGCTTTGCTCTATGCCCCCACATGCTACCAATATATTAAACCACCGCATACTCCCTGTAAGCGACAGGTGGAGTTCTTTGAAGCCGATTGGGAAGCGGTATGGTGAGGCGACTTTAGGCTGCATTGGGAGTGTGCGGATAAAGAAAATTATCGCAGCCTAAAGGATCGGTACATGCCTCCTGTAAGCCAGCGCCCAGTCGAGCATTCAAGACAATAGCATTCTGTGCACTTTGGCATCCTGACATGCCTGTCACATGACCAAGGAAATGTATGCAGACACAGACAGTGCTGGTTCTTTTGGCTGTAAAACAAAGATGAGTAACACTCCCTAGTTGCATATGACTTGCTTTTTGAGCAAGGAAGACCTTTACCTTTACTACCATTCCAACATGTAAAGTTTCTGATCTTATAGTGATCTACGGCCAGTTTGTGCTTATTGTATAAGAAGAAAATGACCTAAAGTGCTTAAACTCTTACCTAATTCATTCTTTTAGTGGTCAGTTAGTAATGATGGAAATTCACTATGTATGCATCCAGGTGATCTTCTTTGTAGGCAGCAAGTCCTGGAAAGCTAATGGCTATATCAGGGGTTCAACCTAAGGCCCATGGGCCGGATCCACCCCATAGCACCATTTCATGTGGCCCCCCCCCACCATTCCAAGGGCATTCAAGAAACAAAATGGCCACCCCTTTGAAGCTCTGTAGTTTAGCTGGGCACGGGGGGGGGGGGCTGGACAGGGGCGAGGAGCTGTGACCAAGGGATGGGGGAGAAGGCTGCCCCCAAGAACCACTTGGTCACCACCCCTCGCTTGCTCTGCCCAGCGCACGGCACTTTAGAATAAACCATTGCTCCAAACTGAAGGAGGGAGCTTGGAGCAATTGTTTAAAATGCAACACGCTGGGCGGATAAAATAATAATAGTGTAAAATTATTATTTGCACCCCAGGGTGCCAGAGGTGGCCCAGCCCATGCCTGCTTGGATAGACAAAATCCTGTTGTGTAAGGTAGACAATCATTTGAACACAGAATTTCAAAGAAAAGCAAGGAGAGACAAGGAAAACTACCTACAAGAACAGTGCAAAGAAATGGAGGAAAACAACAAAAGAGGCAGGACTAGAGATCTTTTCAGAAAAATTGGGGAAATTAAGGGAACATTCAAAGCAAAAATGACCATGATAAGGGACAAAAACGGAAAGGAGCTAGCTGATGCAGAAAAGATTACGAAAAGATGGAAAGAGTACACAGAGGAACTCTACAAAAAGGACCTCAACACTCCTGATAATCACAATGATGAAGAAATTGAACTTGAGCCAGACATCCTGGAGAGCGAAGTCAGAAAGGCCCTAAAGAGCACTGCAAACAACAAAGCTAGTGGAGATGATGGTATCCCGGTTGAATTTTTCAAAGCTCTAAAAGATGATGGCGTCAAATTACTGCATGCAATATGCAGCAGATCTGGAAAACAAAACAGTGGCCATAGGAGTGGAAAAGATCAGTATATGTTCCAATCCCAAAAAAGGGCAATGCCAAAGAATGTTCAAATTACCGAACAATTGCACTCATCCCACATGCCAGCAAAGTGATGCTCAAGATAATACAGGATAGACTTCAGCAGCATGTGGAGAGAGAATTACCAGAGGTACAGGCTGGCTTCAGAAGAGGCAGGGGGACTAGAGACCACATTGCCAACATACATTGGATCATGGAGAAAACAAAGGAATATCAGAAACAAGTTTACTTTTGTTTTCTTGACTACACTAAGGCATTTGATTGTGTGGACTATAACAAGATGTGGCAAGTAATTAAAGAGATGGGAATACCAGAGCACCTCGTATGCCTCCTGAGAAATCTGTACAAGAGTCAAGAAGCAACAGTTAGGACAGAACATGGAATGACAGAGTGGTTTGGAATAGGAAAAGGAGTAAGACAAGGCTGCATTTTATCACCCTGATTATTCAATCTATACACAGAGCACATAATGTGCAATGGAGGGATGGAGGAATAACAATATGGGATCAAAATTGCTGGGAGAAACATCAACAATCTGAGATATGCAGACGATACCACCCTAATGGCAGAAAGTGAGGAAGACCTAAAGAACCTCTTGATTGGGCTGAAGAAAGAGAGTGCAAAAGCTGGCTTGAGATTCAATATCAAGATAATGGCAACAGGCCCAATCAGTTCCTGGAAAATAGATGGGGAAGAAGTAGAAGCAGTAACAGATTTTACATTCTTGGGATCAAAGATCACTGCAGATGGAGATTGTAGCCATGAAATAAAAAGGCAACTGATTCTTGGGAGACAAGCTATGAGAAACCTGGGGAACATAGTGAAAAGCAGAGACATCACATTGCAAACAAAAATTAGAATAGTCAAAGCAATGGTATTCCCAGTGGTAATATATGGATGTGAGAGCTGGACAATTAGGAAAGCTGAACGCAGAAGAATAGATGCCTTTGAAATGTGGTGTTGGAGGAGAGTTTTGAGAGTCCCCTGGACAGCGAGGAGAACAAATAGGTCAATCTTAGAAGAAATCAATCCAGACTGCTCATTGGAAGGTCAAATAGTAAAAATGAAGTTAAAGTACTTTGGTCATCAAATGAGAAGGGAGGATTCACTTGAGAAAGCCTTGATGCTGGGAAAGGTGGAGGGCAAAAGAAAAAGGGGGAGGCCAAAGATGAGATGGCTAGATGGTATTGTAGACACAATGGGCACAGAACTGGGAAGGCTGAGGGGGATGGTGGAGGACAGAGGCGCATGGAGGACAATGGTCCATAGGGTCGCAAAGGGTCTGAATCGACTGTGCGACTGAACAACAACAACAAGGTAGACCTTCAGGAGAAAGATGACATTATTGGTGGTAGTGGGGGATGGGGGGATTTTAGTAATTTTGATGCCATTGCTTCTACACCATGAAAAAGAGTCAGTGGGACAGATGGAGGAAGTCGTGGATAACTAAAAGTCTCCCTTCGGCGTTATTGACCTGCAAAGATGCAACGTAAACAAGATTTTGGGCAATTAGTTTTAAAACCTTTCATTTTCTGTATGTAACAGCAATGCTTTCCTATTGCTGTAGTTTTGTTTGGGTGCTTTAAAAAAAGGATGCCACTATATAGAAGTCTACTTTTTTAAAGTAACAAAAAGAAAAGAAACACAGCCCTTTCCAGCACACCACTTTTTAGACACATGTTTTCAAGCTCTGGTTTCTCTATACATTTTTCGTTCTTACACTTAAGGAATTCCATGCAGATGGTAAATTTTAGAAATCAACTATGCTGGCTTGGGGTTCTGGACATTGTAGTCCAAAGAAGGTAATGAATCCAAGGGAAAAAAGTTTTGCCACTTTACAACCCAGCTTTCCTTCTTATTTATGAACAATGATCTCTGGGGACCCGGCTATTCATCTTTTACAGTCCCCCTACCTGGCAATTCATGCCACAATAATTATAACTAAATTTGGTTCTATGACAGCTCTTTACCTCTCACTCCTTGGGAGTGACCAAATTTCCTTAATAATCTCTTGTGAAGCAAATCTATCCAAAGCCTTCTCAATTTTTAAATAAATTACATCCCTTCATTCTCATCTGGCCTCTTTTTTATTTGCTCCAAGGGCTGCAAAAGGTTACACAGGGAAGATTTATGCTTTTATAACCTACCCTGCTTTGTCTACATGATTAACCTGTGTTTAGATGCTTTATAATTCTCTCCAGACTGAGTGATCTCATAAAGAGCTGTCCATATTTTGTATCCTTAAACCTGGATGCCGTCTCAGGCATCACACATCTTCTGCAATATCCAGATCTACATGCCCCTTTCTTCAAGTGGTAATCACTTCTCTTGTTTCCCATGATGTCACTCACACCTCTGGATTAAAACAGCACTGTTCTGGTTTTATTTTTAAGGGAGAATTATTCCTAAGTAGCTAGTGTTCTTTGGGGAGAGAAAGGGGAGTTTTGGGAAACATGGCCTCTCTCCTAAAAGATGTGTGGAAGTAAAGAAGGTGGAATGTTACTTGAATTTGCAATATCTCAGGATAGTGAGAGAAGAAGGATTTGATGGAAAGAGCAAAAATTCTTTGAGACTTGGGGGAGGCATATGACCTGTGCCACAAAGATAGATAGTTTTGTATTTGAAGGTGTCTTATGTTTGGAGGGGGCTGTGGTGGCTTAGTGGTTAAGACGCTGAGCTTGACAAGCGGGAGGTCAGCAGGTCAGCAGTTCAAGACCCAAGTGCTGTGTGATGGAGTGAGCTCCCATCGTCTGTCCCAGTTCCTGCCTACCTACCATCTTGAAAGAAAAAAATTTGTAAGTACCGCTTTGGCAGGAAAGGTAGCAGTGTTCTATGCACTTCTGCACCTAGTCATGCCTGCCACATGACCACGGAAACGTCTGAAGATAGAGACAGAGCTGGCTCTTTGAACGAAAATGGAGATGAGCACTGCCCCTAGAGTCGGGCATGACTGGCTGTCAAGCAAGGGAGACCTTTAACTTTACCTATGTCTGATTGCATGTTTTAATGCTGAAAAAAGTGGAGAAGAAAGAAGATTGAGGAAGGATCCTGAAATTTTCCACCAAGAATGAGCATCTGTATAGATGCCCAGATTTTAATTTCATGTCATTATTTATATCTCACCTTTCGTTTGAAGAAGACCAAAGGCAGTTTACTATATTAAGTATCTGGTTGCAGTTTTTTACCACACTGGCAAGTTGTGATGCATTTCTCTTCAGATTCTAATACATTGTTACCTCGGATTAAGTCCAATTTGGATAAAGTCGTGGTTTTCATGCACACGTGATGCATCGTATAATGTCCAAAACCGCTAAAAATGGACGTTATCCGAGGTATTTGGTATAGGAACCTCGGATAAAGTCCATTTTTGGATGTTATCCGATGCATCGCCTATTTGATTAGGATAAAGTTCAAAATCAGATAAAGTCCAAACTTGTGGAATGGAGTTTGTACTTTATCCGAGGTTCTACTGTACTGTAATTCTTCCTAATATGTTTCTATACATATATATTAGTGTATGCAAGCTTTTTGTAAACCTGTGTCCTCTTTTACTCTTTTTTCTGTGATGCTAGTTTATGATTGTGTTTTTAAAAGTAACTTTTCCAAACTATGCTTTCAATCATGTTAGGTGATTGTGGTTTGAGAAGAAGCATCCTAAGCAGCAAATTGTATATAAACTGGATCACATTTAGATGCATTATATATATATATTTTTTTTCCACATTTACATTTTCTCGGCTTTTAAAGAAGTGATACCAATTGGGACTGTTAAGATCAAATAAAAATGAGGACTGAACAGATGAGGACTTAAGTTTGGCCAATGCCAAAGCCAAGAATGTGGCTTCATTTTGGCAGTCCAGGGTTTGATCAGGACACGAAAGAAGAAATGGAATGAAGGTGGGTAGATAGTATGTCTGCACAACTCACTCTTTCCAGTTTTTCTAACAGGGATGCTAAGATACAAGGTTACCACTGGGGTGGGATATACAAACTCAACAAACTGCCCTCCAAAAAACCTACACTTTTTTCTGTATCTTTCATATATTGCAAATTTATTTTTCAAACAGTCAGGGACTAAATCCGGTTGCTCAGAATAACAGACCATACTAAAATAGAGCTACTGATCAATGGGGATTTGGTAAGCCAATGCATCATACATTCCATTGATTCAAATGGACCTATTCTGTGACTTAGGTAAAGGTGAAGATCACCCTTGTTCGAAAGCCAGCCATATCTGACTCTAGGGTTCAGTGTTCATCTCCGTTTATAATCAAAGAGCCAGCTCTCTCTGCATCTGCAAACGTTTCTGTGAACATGTGGCAGGCATGACTAGACACCAGAGTGCACGGAACACTGTTTACCTTCCCTACTAGGTGGTACTGTACCTATTTATCTACTTGCAGTTTCTTGCTTTCAAACTGCTAGGTAGGCAGGAGATGAGACAGAGATGGGAGCTCACTCGGTCATGCAGCACTCAGGTCTTGGACTGCTGCCCTGCTGGCCTTTCAGTCATCAAGTTCAGGGCCTTAAACACTAAGCCAATGTATTCCCCTTTAGCATAAAAAGTTGCAGCTAGAGAAGGCCCATTGGAATCAACAGCATTTACAGAACAGTTGACTCACTAATTATATTTGATTTAATAGGCCTACTCTAGTGCAATTTATTAAGTGACATAACTTGCTTTTGACCAGAATCTTTTTGTTTAATTTACTTTGGGAAGGCCAAAAGAAATGAACATTTTTGGATTAAAATTTTGACACAGAGTCATTTCTGATGTTTTTCTTTACTTAAAATCTAACCCTTCCATGAAGAAACACATTCCTGATCTGTTAGGAAACATGTTTGCTACTCACTGTTTGCTCCAGCCAGTAGCTTTGTTTTTAAACCCTTCATGCTTTTTTACAGACTAATGTAATTAAAAGACAGCTGCTGTAAATACATTCCTGATTTTGAATTAAGTGTCTGTAACAGCCTTCCTTGTCCTTTGGGCTGGATGTAAAACTAAAACATTAGTCAGCCCCAGCTCCGAAACAAGGTTCATAATAGGAAACATGATCTGTGTTTTCTATGTTCTGAAAATTCATTTCTTAAACATAAAAATGTTCCAGGAGGGTCATCTTCCTAATTGAAATGAGATAGATTTTTTTAGATATGTTGGAAACTGGTCTAACGAAGAAAACTGATTTTTCAGATGGGAGTCTAATAATAATAAGAAAAAGGAAACAACAAGTGGCCCATTTGATGCATTGGGAAATATCTGTTGACATTTGTGTTTGGTCTCAATTACAATGGCCGCTGGTATGATCAGAAAAATGTAATTTATTTATGCAGTTAATATAGAACGATAGGGAATGGAGTATTGGACTTAGAAGGTAGGGTGACCACTTGAGAAAAATAACAGTAAAGCATCACAACAACATGGGGGTACAGGTTTGCGTAAGGACCGTGGCGGCTTAGTGGTTAAGACGCTGTATGACAGAGTGAGTTTCTGTCTCTGTCCCGGCTCCAGCCAACCTAACAGTTTGAAAGCAAGAAATTACCTTCCCCTTTGATGGGAAGGTAAATAGCATTCCGTACACTCTGGTGACTAGTCATTCCTGCCACATGTCCATGGAAACATCTGCAGATGCAGAGAGTGCTGGCTCTTTGGCTATAAACAGAGATGAGTACTGAACCCTAGAGTTGGATAAGACTGGCTTTCGAGCGGGGCGACCTTTACCTTACAGGTTTGTGTAACATTTTAATATGCCTTGCTCACCCATTTCATGAAAGGGGAAAATAGCACATTACGCAATCATTGTGTTCTCTGCAGGACTCAGGGCATTAAACTGGATGGTGAGACTGTACATCTTGTTGATCAGAGTATTCTAGGAACTGTAGTCCAAAAAGATGTTCACTACCTGCCCATTTGGGTTGGTTGGCTGGCTTTGCTTTTAACATCTGTTTAAGATAAGAGTAAACAACAAATTGCGCTGCAAATATTGATGGATTGCTGTTCTGACTTAAGGCATTTAATTCAAATAATCCTTTCCAGAATCAGTTATCAGCCACAATTATTTTTAAAAGTAATTATTTTGATATTTTTAATATTTAAATATTTTTCCCTCAGAAATTTGTTTTAATTGTCTGAATACCATTCAGGATTTCCCTCCCCCCCTTGAAATGTACAGCATATAACTGTGTTAAATAAATAAGTAATGATTTATGTGATTTCTGCCAGAGTTAAGTTTCTACTTGAAAAATGGTGCACTATAAGCATTAGCCAACACAAATAGTTCAGCAATATTTCATCATGTGTCATAAGGAACTTAACATAACAGAAGGGTGGTCTCCCCATCCGGTCCCATCATATTGTCTACCAGTTCCAGATAGTCTCCCCTTCCTCACTAAGATACAACTATAGGAATAACAAAGAGAATTTAAATAAAAACACAGTGAGCTTTGTGAAATTGAGGTGAAGATTGAGAATTGATGGCCATGTTTCTGCTCTGTTGGCTTTTCAGGTGCAAAACTGTTGGCCAAATTCACAGCTCCTGTTCTCCCTTCTGCCTGTCCTTGATCTTTATGGAGTGAACAGCCCTTCCAACAGAATTGGGGTGGGCAAGGTACAGCCCTCTAGTTGCAACTCCCCAATTGTTCTAGCCAGCATAACTGATGTTGAAGAATGATGGAACTCACAATACAACAACATCTAGCTTAGGGTTTTTCAACCTTGGGGCCCCAAATATTCTTGTACTCCAATTGCCAGAAGCCTTGATCAGCAGGTGTGCTGACTTGGGTTTCCAGGAACATCTGGGTGTCCAAGATTGAAAACCCTTTATCTAGAGGATCTGACTTTACCAGGTAGATAATGCCTTCAAATAGATGTCCTCCAGATATGTTGGACTATAAGTCCCATCCTTCCCAGTCAGGTGAGAACAATGAGGGGTGCAGTTTGACACTCACTTTCCTCATTCTCATGTGTGAGAACAAGAACCAGCAAAATGTTTTCCTCACTTTTGAGACAGCAAGATCCTAATGTGAGTGAGATCTTTTTCTTACAAAAAGAGTACCCATAGTTGCAAGAATTAATTTATACAAATTTGGATCTGCATAAAGCTGCAATACCTACTGCCTTGCTGCAGAGACTTTTAAAAAGTAGGAGAATCAGATGGGGAGGGGGGGAATCATTCCACATTGTTTTTCACAGGAGCAAGATCTCTTGCAAAAGCAACTAGTTTCCCCATAGACTATGTCAATGTGTTGAGACAGCTGAATTTGGTGAGAATGAGTAATTTTGTGAACATTTTTCACATCCAGCACATCTGGAGGACATAAGGTTAGGAAAGACTGGATCAAAGGAAAGATCTGTCTAATCAACAATTTGGTATCCAGCACTTGCTGACCCACCCTTCTGAAAATCCCACAATAAAATGTAAACACAATGGCCCATTCCATCTTTTTACCACTAGTATTAGCTTACAAGGTAGTGGGAAAAGGAGGAGGACAAAGATCACAAGACAGACCCAGAGGAAGGTGGAGAGATAACATCAAAGAAATATTGCTAGAACACCAAATAACATTGGTGGAGGCCACTAGAAGTTCCAGAACAAGAACCTTGCATCAATCTCAACACTTGATGCAGTATAAGAGAAAGCAAAGAAGAAGAAGAAGATTGGCTGATAGAGTAGCCTTGTTCATACCATCAAAGAAGAAATACATTAACCAAAAAAGGACAAACTTTTATCTAAAAATTTCAGATGCCAATTGATGCATATATGTAACTACTAACCATAATTTTAGTAAACGTAGATCTGTGTGTAAGAGAAGACTATATGTGACCATGTGCTTGCTCAGTCTGATTTTCAGTTTGATGGATGATTTTACAATAACTGATCTCCATTTTTACATTTACAGTATTTCTAAACTGGTCTTGGGTTAGACACACCTTGAAATACAGCACACATTCAAACAGAGTGTTTCAGGCAGAGTTTTCTCCTGACAACCTAGCATTTCGAAAGCAAGAAATTGCAAGTAGATAAAAAGGGACCACATGGGTGGGAAGGTGTTGAGGCATGCCTGCCACATGTCCACGGAAACATCTGTAGACGCAGACAACACTGGCTCTTTGGCTATAAACAGAGATGAGCACTGAACCCTAGAGTCAGATATGACTGGCTTTTGAGCAAGGGCAACCTTTACCGTTACCTTGTTGATGCGATTGACTATTCTGTTGGCTAAGCTACAGAGGCATCCATAGATATCTCCAGTATTTCTGGAAATCTACTGAGGTTGGACAGGAACCCTCATTTTTCTCGCTTGCCTGAGAAGGATTGGACTTGTCATTTAACATCTGGAGGGCATCAGGTTGGAGAAGACTACTCCAAGAAAGCAGATCTTAATTATGGCAAAGTCAATTAACAGCTCAATTTTGCTACCAGCATGTGGTCTTTAAAACACTCTCCAGCCTCCCATTCTGCCCTTTTCTGACTTTTCCTCAGGTCTATTGACATTCTTCAAATCCAGATCTACCTCAGGTAAAATTGTGATGCAAAATCTCTGGCTAAACAAGCCCCTTTCAACAAGGCAAGCTGAGCTGCATTATCTGATCAGCAATCTCAGAGGGGGAGAAGCCACCATTATGTACTTGATGGGAGGTTTTCCTTTGCTTATGTGTGAAGGCCACTAATCCACCTCTAAATAGGCTCTGTGATTAAAATGTGAAGGATTGTAAATAGCTGTTAGGTGTCTGAAAACAATGCCAGCAATCATGGGGAATTACAACTGTGAAGAAGGCTACTCTACCTCCAAGAGGCTGATAGACTGATATTTGTTCACACTAGAGACTTTGAAACATCAGAAGCTGAGAAACAGATTTAATAAGATTATAAGGGTGTTGTTGCTCATGTATGTCACAAAAAAATGTTTGCATTTGTCAACTCTGTACCATGGATGTAATCTATGCTTAAAAGTTATAAATTCTATTTTATGGACCTTGTTAATAGTGAAAGAAAAGAAACAAGGTGGGGAGGACTCCATATTGTGGCATCTTAAAGTCTAACAAATCTGTATCAGTATGAGTGTTTGCAGAACTCAGACAAAAAAAATGGTGTCATAATATTTTGCCCTTCATTCCCTCAATCCACTTTTTGCCAACATAAAAAAACAGACCTTTAAAAAGAAAAACCCATCTTCCACTTTTTCTCCTGAAACACAGGCAGTTGCCTCATACCAGGTCTGTTGATGTGTCCATAGGGATGAGTGAGAATTTCATTCAATTCATAAATATATTTTTTAAATCAGAATTTGCCAGCATTTGCGAATACTTTTGTGTGAAGGTGGAAAGAGCTTCAATCACAGCATAATGTTTTCTGGTAGATTCTGGGAGTTGCAGTCCCAAAAGGTTGCTTTCTCAACTAATCACCATTACCATTATCTTTTGATATCCATCAAGCTGTAAGAACTAACTGTATACATCACTAAGATTAAGTGCAAATGAACACAATGAGACTGACTTTGGAGTAAGTAAACACAGCAGTACCCTGTATGGTAGATAATCAATATTTTCATGAAGGAACACAAATACGTTGCCTTTAGGCACTAGAGCAACCTCATTCTTATTAAACAAAATCCCGATCAAAATGTTTAAGAAGTTAAACCTGTGGTAAAAATTGAATAATTAATGAATAACATTTTATTTTAAAAATTTTTGGTCTGATGGAGCTAGGGGATGCATTCTGTTGTTCTAATGCTGGGATTCTCAAACTGCGGCCTGGGGGCTGGATGCGGCCCATGGCACCATTTCATGTGGGGGCCCCACCGCCTCCACGATACCAGGAAGTGCCATGTGATGGAAGAAGGGCAAAATGGCCATCCAGCCCCCCCCCCCCGTAGCTGCCTGAGGGAGCGTGACTCCGCCCCCAGCTTTAAAAGGTTGAAAATTCCTGTTCTAATGGATTGTTGTACCTTTTAAACTTGAAACTAAAAGTTGATCCATCATTGCTATAAACATTAGAGAAGATCCATTATGTAGCCAAAACAATATCAGCACTTGAAAGAGGTTCTCTAAAGCCCTGATGTTTGCAGAAGTATAAAAACCTTTAGAAAAAGAAAATAATTTGGAAGAAAGTCTCAAACAACCCGAAATGAAGTCATTGGCACAGAATATTCAGAGACTGAAAGGGGAAAAAAATGAAATAATAACTGATGCAGGAGTGAGGAATCTATAAATGAAGGAGGAATGCTGAGAGACCCATCTCTTTGTATGGATGGGTCATTTTCTGGTTCACAGTAAGAGGCTACAATATTTGAAAATGACCTGTCCCAAAGGATATAAGTGAGAATTTCCCACAGAAAACAAAGAAGAATGGAAGATTTTAATCTGCAGGCAGATTGATCAGGGCCAGCTGGATACCTAACACATTTATGAAAAACATCTGAAACCCAACAAGAATGGGTAAACTTCTCCAGAACCTTTCACTTAATCAGGTGGTTAAAAAAAAACATATATGGGGGGGGGAGGGAGGGAGGCTGAACAAAATGCAGGAGTCTAGTCATTTAGTCAGGTGTTGTAATTATAAGGCCCATAATTAAAGTCAATTCCAAAATACAAAATGGAGGAATAATTGGGCAAAATCCCATCAGCAATTTGCACCTGCATACAGTTGATAGATGCTAACTGGTAAAATACTGATTGTATTACTAGGTGCATGCCTGTTGTGTAATCAATCATGTGCTCATAATGAGCAAATCATTATTTAGCTGTATTTAACTTAAGTGAATTATGCAGTTTTAACTTATATATACACAATATACATGCATATATGAAAAGAGAAGGAGGGGAAAGAGCATGAGGCAGACCCAAAGGAAGAAGATACAATATCAAAGACATATTAAAACAACACCAAATAACACTGGTGGACTCTACTAGAACTTTAAGAACAAGAACCTTTTATTTCTCTTGACACCCAAAGGGGGAGGAGGAGGAGGAGAAGAAGGCTCACCAAGAGGATTTTGGCCACTGATACTCAGAATATACCTAGCAAAGACTGCTTCACTGGAGATAATATGGTGGCAGTTCATTTTTGAAAATACAAGGATGGCTGAAAACAAGATGAGGCATTGAGAGGAAATATAAAAGTTCTTGAGGGGGCATAAAATAGAAGTACCAAATAACTGGCTCAGACTTTGTTAGATCCAGCCCTTATAAGCACAAGTCCAGGACAACGATGAACAAACAGCAACAGGCTTTATTTTAACAGTCAGTTAGAGATTAGCTTACAACGTGTTCCGGATCCCGAGATGGCTATACAATCATAACGGAGTTAGTCCCTCCCGACTCTTGCCCAGCAATGGGCAATAAACTAGCTACCGAGAATTGTAGCATAATGAAGGGACCCAGGCTTAGCGCTACCCGGCTACCTGTATGGTGTAGGAAGTATAGATCTGGTCTGGCCCCACCTTTGTTTATCGGTGGGGCTTATATAATGTCTCCCCAGTGGTGGCTCCTGGATACAAGGTAGTGACCCACTGGACAAACGTAACTAACCAATCATAACAGGGAATATATGAAGTTGACCAATGAGGAACAGGATCCAAAACTGTAACCAATGGTTTAGCATAACTATCACGCCCTTTTGCAGGGGTTTCATGCCATTTTAGGCTTCTAATTAGGATGGTGGGAAACCGCCATTTTCCACTTGCAAGTAGCGCTCCTTGCGCTACTTGCAAGTGTGCCTCAATACACAACAGACTGCAAAATGTCTTGGCCTGCCATGCCGTAATCTATACCTTGAACTGCATGGAATCCCCTTTGGCTATAGTATATGTGGAAATGTTTTACTTTTTGGGTTTGTCTGATCAGCTGGACATTCTCCATGTAATTACAGTGATACCTCATACAATGTCCAAACTGGGTTCCACAAGTTTGGACTTTATACGGATTTGGACTTTGTATGAGGCATGCAAAATCCTAGCCACAATGCCTCATACAACGTCCAAATCCTTGCCGCGATGCCTCATACAACATTGTTTCCATAGAGATACATTGTACTGTAACAGCACAGACTTCACGGCAAAGTCAAGGAAACAGACAGGAAACTGACAGAACTTTAAGAAATCATTGTCTAAAGGCTAAATACATTACAAAAACATGTCAAACAACCCTGATTTTAGGGGACAAACCATACAACAAGTTTTTAGAAAAATGGATGCCAACATGTCCCATCATGCAGCACAGTGTTAATCATCCAAAAGCAGCAAACACCAAACAATTGCCCACCCCACCAAACAGTGCTCTCCCAAAAAAGACCAACATAAGAAAAATTATGGATCATGCAATCTGTTTTTAAAAACCACAGCAGCAAACACCAAACAATTGCCCACCCCACCAAAAATTGCCCTCCCCTATCTACCTCCCCACCCCAAGCCAATTGGAAACAAAACCTCATTTACCTACCTTTCCACTGTGCTAAAGAATGGTCCAAGGAACTGAAGAATGCTGCAAAAATCCCAGGAATGCTTCCAACAATTCTGACAAAAAATAAAAAAAATCCAAAATGGTGCTCAAAACCACTCCTAAACACTCTTCGCCTCATGCAAAACCCACAAGAGCAATGCACATATGCATCCTGACTTTTATACTGCCTAGGCACAATGCAACCTGGGGAAAACCCCAATGCCTCATACAAAATCGCAGCGACTTTGTATGAGGCAACATTTTTCAAGGAATTAGGTGATGTTGTATGAATTCGATGTTGTACGAAGCGAACTTTGTATGAGGTATTACTGTCTTTCTTCTTCCAGGATCACAGTTGCTGATCTTTGCCTATAACACAGCTTTCAGTTTGCTGGTAGTAGAAGCTTTGATATTTGTCTGTTGGTGTGTAGTTATGTTGTGGAAATGAAAACGAGAGAAACCAACATTCCAGGCTAAGACAGATAAGGAGTTTTATTATTATTTGGCCAAATAGATTCAGAGGAGCTTTAACAAGCTAATAATCCCCCTGAATGACAATACATTTTCAGAGCCATCTTTTTATACCATTTAATTAGGAAATTTCTACACATTTCATCACTATGGGATAAGCCAAAATTATTAATTAATCTTTTGACATTGTCATGCAGTTCAGGTTAGAACATTCAGAATATTTGTTCATGTTATGTCACACAAATATTATTCAGCATTATGGTTTCCTGAGTCTAAGAGAAATCCCTGTCAGCTGTACAAACTGTGCTGGGCTTGTGGACACAAGGCCGCCTGTTTGCTTTAGCCTCGTCATCATGGTGTATATTGATCAGGTCAATCTGATCTGTTTTTCATTTCAGAATAGCTTGAGGAATGATTTCTGCTTTTAAGCAGAATTAATATTAGAATTAATATCTTAATTCTTTCACTCCTATTTCAGTTAGGAGACAAAAGGAAGTACTGCACAGTAGTCTTAGAAGCATGGGCCCAGATAGCTGCAAAACCAGAACATGGAAAGTTACTTTTAGAAGAACTAATGACTTTCCAGGTGACTTTCTAGTAAAGGTAAAGGTCACCCTTGCTTGAATGCCAGTCATATCTGACTCTAGGGTTCAGTCCTCATCTCTGTTTATAGCCAAAGAGCCAGCGCTGTGTGCATCTGAAGATGTTTCCATGGACATGTGGCAGAATGTTGTTTACCTTCCCACCATAGTGGTCCCTATTTATCTACTTGCAATTTCTTGCTTTTGAACTGGGACAGAGATGGGAGCTCATTCTGTGAGCCACTGCCGAGGTGACTTACTAAGGTCCAGAAATTTAGAGAATTCTGTTGGCAACAAACTCCAGTAGGTGGCATATTATTGATGCCTACTGGCCTGGCATTTCTACAGTCTCAATCCTGGTTTTGCCTTATGATAATCTTCTGTTCTCCATCACATACAACTCTCTGGCATTTGCTACTGGGAGACTCAGGCATTTGAACACTGTGAAAAATGCAGAACATAAAAGAAAGCAAACTGTCAAAAATCCTGACCCTGGCTGAAGAGGTAGATTTATGCTAAGTGTTTAAACATCCAGGGTGAACAACAATTAACTGTTGTTGTGGGTGAAAAGAACATATTATATATTAAAAAATACTGTATATTGCATACAATGTTGTAAGCCTGAACAAGAGAGAGAGGCCTACGTACTCTTTTGGGAGTTATATTTATGTATAATTGGAAACTTTTATATTTGTCCAATTAATATGTAGCATATTGATTCTATAGTATATCAGTGCTTCATAAAACTGGAACTATTGAGGGACTTAAACTTATTAAAGTTATAAAAGGCTGAGAGGAAGGAAACCCTGAGGCTCTTGGATGGGACTGCCTATTCCCCTTTCAGTTTCTCTCTGCAAATTATCTACCAGATTCCCACCCTCTTTTAATTATTGTTTCATGGTTTACATGCCGTCCAATTATTAAAACAATATTACATTTAAATCAGGAACATATTTTTTATGGGAGTTCAAATTCAGATTCACTTTGGCCATGAAGTGTGTCACCAGAATTTCAGTCTGACTTGAGAGTCTGGGGTTAAGCATAAATCCTACCAAAACAAGATATCATGAAGTTGAAGTTTTCCATTTGCCCCGAATACACATGCATAGACACACATGTAAGCCCACGTGCATGCAATTCACACAGTTGTATTTCTCAATATTAGATTAATAAAATGTGAGGTGCAGTGAATGGAATGGAATGGCCAGGTTTCAGACTGCCACTCAAGCCACAGAGCTCAAGTAATTATTTTTGTCCAGCCCCTGATCTACCTCACAGGGCTAACTGGATAAACCCCCGCCTAACGATGCATTCGAATAGCATTATTTTTGATTAACAACGCTACTGACGCACCCCATGTGATCATTCGAATAATGACAAAAAAGTTGTTATTTGAATAATACGGTATTTTTACCATCGTTATTCGAATGATGACAAAAAAGTTGTTATTCGAATAACGACGGTATTTTTACCGTCGTTATTCGAATAATTATGTTTTTGTTGTTATTCGAATAATGATGTTTTCTGAATAACGACGCTACTTGGGGAACCAAGTAACATCGTTATGCGAGGGTCTACTATATAAGAAACATGAACACCATGTGGAGATTCCTTATGGAAAATTGGGATATAAATGCATACAGGTATGTATGCCTGGAAATGTTCATATCCTATCTATTTTTGCTGATACCCGTCTGCTTTATATATTTAATTGAAATAACACATAATACTCTAAAGAAAATCATATCACATCATTGATTAAAGTCTACAAAATCCCTATGATAGTGGTGGTGAACCTATGGCTTTGCTGCTGGTACACGTGCCGTCAAGGGGAAGCCATGTCCAGCCTGGCCGCACTGCTTCCCCACCACCCCTCTCCCACTGCCAATGGGGAGGGGAGAGGGGAGGCTGAAATTCCACCCAGGAGGGGCTGGCAGGGCGAGGTGAGTCAACCAGACATGCCCACTCAGCCCTTCTAGGATATGGGTGTGCCCGTGGAAGGGGTTGGGAGCACCCGCAGGGGGTATGGAGCACCTGCGGGGTGTGTGAGCACCGGCAGAAGGCAGGGTGGGTACAGCCATGTGACTTCACCAGAAGCACGCCAGTAACATTTTTATTTATTTATTTACACACATTTGTATCCCGCTTTTCTGTCGCATGCGCCACCCAGAGCGGTTAACAACATAAATATATATATGAAATAACATACAATCATACACCACCCGGGTACTGCAGTGGCTCAAGTTGCTAAGACGCTGACTGGGAAGCGGAAGGTCAGCAGTTCGATTCCCGAGTACTGCAGGACGGAAATGAGCTCCCGTCTTCATCCTAGCTCCTGCCAACCTAGCAGTTCGAAAGCAAGAAATTGCAAGTAGATAAATAGGGACCACTTCGGTGGGAAGGTAACAGCATTCCGTGCACTCCGGTGTCTAGTCATGCCTGCCACATGACCACGGAAACGTCTGCAGAAGCAGACAGCGCTGGCTCTTCGGTTTAGAAACAGAGATGAGCACTGCACCCTAGAGTCGGATACGACTGGCTTTCGAGCAAGGGAAACCTTTACATGCGCCACCCAGAGCGGTTAACAACATATGTATATGAAATAACATACAATCATAAAAAGCATCTAAAAAACCCAGCCCAAAAACCATCCCAACCCCTAAAGACATAATAAAACAGTAAAAATGCTAAACAGCTAAAACCATACAAAAACGCATTAAAAACAGTTGGAAAAAAACATCAGACAGCTCCAGCAAAAATTATAATCTTGGGCAGCTAGACTAGCCAGTGGACCTGGCCCATAATGCAGGATGGGTCCCAGACCCGCTGGCACAGCCAGGTCTTAAGAGCTTTCCGGAAGGAGAGCAACTCCGTCTGGAGGTGTAATTCCAATGGCAAGAGGTTCCACAGGGCAGGGACAGACACAGAAAAGGCTCTTCCCCTGGTCCCAGCCAGATGTGCTACTCTTGTCGAGGGGACCACCACAGAACCTCTTTGGTCTGCCCTCATAGGATGGACAGAATACATGGGTGTGTGGGCAAGCACGGTGCCTGCCCACTCACTGCCTCCTCCTCCTTGGGCACTCAGTCTCTAAAAGGTTCACTGCCCTATGGACTGTTTGGGCAGCCCAATGGGTAGGAAAATCCTAGGAAGGGGCTGTGATTCAAGATTTAAGTTTGAGAGAAGAGGAGGTGTGAGTTGGTGATCCCCAGGAAGGAGGTTAATGCCCTTGCCATCTTGGTTTAGTAATGAATTTCAATATGTTTGTGCAGAAGGAGCACTGGAAGGGTTAATCTACGTAGGGATCTTATGCATTTGTAACTGCATTTTATTTAGGGTTTTATTGACAGTATTTGTGGAGTTGATTCCTCTGTGCTGTCTATATCAGTTAATAACTATACAGAGGGTGCTAAAAATGTATACACGTTGACCAAAATGTCACTCGTATTGCTGTGCATGCCATTTCAATTTCTTCCCAAGGTATTGCCAGTGTAGCTAGTTTCGAGTGAATGTCATACAGTACTACACATTGCTACTATAATTCAATTCAACTTCAAAAAGTAATGCACAGATAAAATCTCTTAAAATGTGTGTACATTTTTGGCACTCTCCGTATGTTGAATTTTGTTTTTCTTTGGTTTCAAAGAGACATTTGATTTTTTTTAACTCCTCAAACAACTCCTGCTCTAGCACTTGTTAACAGAATTTTTGGTGTAGCATCTAGCTTTGTCATATCAATATTGTTGTGGTTTATTAATTAAGTATACATAGCAAAATCATTTGCAGGCGCACCCCCCCAATAATGGACTCAGACACAAATGAAAGTGGATAACGGCATTGGGCCACATTTATTGATTCATGCCCTAGTCCGAATTATAAATTTCTATTGGTAAAACGACCAATCATAATTCTTAAGGCAAGCAGGCCGAAGTAACACTGGTAAGGTACCACCCAAAATTGCCAACGGCAATTGTTACAATGTATCTATTTGTATCAATTTGTTTGTTGACAACAAACAAATTGTTGACCGTAGTCAATATCTAACTAATGACCCCACCCTCTGACGTGTATCCGTAAAATCAGGGGGTGATTCCAGCTGTCTAGTGGTAACCATCACCCCCTCGCCTGGTTCGTCGTTGACCGGACAATGTTTAAACAACTTATGCCTATCTAGTGTTGTCCAGTCAATTGCGAACCTGCCGGATACCTGTGGGTCATAAATGTTTACCTTACCAGTGCTACCCGCCCATGTGACCAAAGTCAACAGCAGCACAGAACAAACCCCTATATCAAACCATAGCAACAGTGTGGGATGGGCAAAAAAGCCAGGACTCAAGGGCCAATAGCGAGTGCCAGCCAAAAATTCCCACCCGGCCCCGAAGCGACCAAGAAATCACACTGTTAACTAGGGAGGGGGTGGAGGGGAAAAACTTCTCCGCTCCGTCGCTTCGCCAAAATGGCAGCACGGCTGCCTCGTGGCCAGCCCTTTTATTAGGGTGCTGGCCACGCCCCTAACTACCCGGATGGCTTCGTCTGGTGGGGGGGGGGCCGCAAAGAGCGCAGCGGCCATTTTGGCGCCATGCTTCCATTGCAGGCGCACCCCCCCCCCAATAATGGACTCAGACACAAATGAAAGTGGATAACGGCATTGGGCCACATTTATTGATTCATGCCCTAGTCCGAATTATAAATTTCTATTGGTAAAACGACCAATCATAATTCTTAAGGCAAGCAGGCCGAAGTAACACTGGTAAGGTACCACCCAAAATTGCCAACGGCAATTGTTACAATGTATCTATTTGTATCAATTTGTTTGTTGACAACAAACAAATTGTTGACCGTAGTCAATATCTAACTAATGACCCCACCCTCTGACGTGTATCCGTAAAATCAGGGGGTGATTCCAGCTGTCTAGTGGTAACCATCACCCCCTCGCCTGGTTCGTCGTTGACCGGACAACGTTTAAACAACTTATGCCTATCTAGTGTTGTCCAGTCAATTGCGAACCTGCCGGATACCTGTGGGTCATAAATGTTTACCTTACCAGTGCTACCCGCCACACGGGGAGGCTTCCCAAAAGGCTCACCGCCCCCCCCCCCCAGACCGTCAGCTCGGTCAACAGGCCTGCTCGCCAGTCTACTAACAAGAGGTCCATACCTCCCTGCGACAGATGGGCCCCCTCCCCTGAATAAAGCTCATAATTTTGCAGACTGATGGCGGGGAGGCGAATGACGCGTCCCCAACCCTTGTCAAAAAGGAACCGGGCAATAGCCCTGGAGCGACGAGCCCGGTCAAGCGCCTGGAGGCCAAACGCTTCCCTGTAAGCGTACTGCGGTATCATGTCCGACCAAATGAGGGGTGTGGCAGGCCACACATAATGTGAGTAGGCCAGGTGACTGCAAATCGCAAGCTTCCGCGATAGGCCAGTGACCTGTTCGAAACCATTTCCCCCAAGGTGAATAACCAGGACATCAGGCGAGTCAGCATCCCTGATGTAGAAAAGGAATGGCAACAGTTCCCGCCATAACATGCCGCGCTTACCACACCACCTGAGATGTGCGGGTGCACCCAGTCCCAGTCGGGGTCCCACTCTGTCGCCGCAGCGTAACGCGCTGCCCTGTGCAGCGTAACGCGCTGCCCTGTGCACGTGGCAACGGCCCACCAGCCATACTGTCACCGGTGTAAAACGACACCCAGGGTCTGTCAGGGAAAAAAGGGGGGTGAGAAACATTGTAGTGACTAAACTGGCACTCACGGTTGAAGAGGGTGAACACAAAAACTGAAAACAATGTGATCCCCACCTTCCCATGCGGCGTATTTCAGCCCCAGAGTACCCAAAAGTAGCTGCAGTAGAAACCGCCCCCATCCTGCAGGAATGGTTGAGTGAGGGGAGACCCACCCTGGTGACAGAAAAAACGGGCATGGTGCGTGCCACACAGTGCAAGAAACTCCTGTAGGGCACCAACCGGACAGATGTCTTCCAAGGAACATCGTAGCAGTATTACTCAACTGCCTACGCCATGCTGATCTGTTTTAGAGGAGTGTATCCTCAACTGAGCCCAATCATTGCAACATAGACATCTTCGAGTTCCAGTGCCCTACGACTTGCATCCGCCTTAGACAGCATCACAAGCTCGCTGATGCGGAGCGCTCCAAAAAAAGGCCACCGTTGTAGCCACATGAAACAGGGGTGCCTCATACCTATCGAAACATAGGTCATGCCAGCCCCGTGCCAGTTGGGTAAGAACCCCAGGGGAAATTGGGTGGCGGTCGTCCAGGCTACGCCCACGTTCCAGCACCCACCCCTCCAAAAAGTGTCTCACACGGAAATCAGCGGTACTATCCGCATGACCTCCCACCTTGGCCATAAAAGCCAGCGCTGACAGCCTGGATGCTATGGTGCGGGGTGCAAGGCCCTGGGCATGCAGGTAAACCATAAACGGAGGATGTGGGCCACTGGGATCGGCCAGGTATCTGGCAGCTGAAATTGTGTACAAAATGTCTGACAAGAAACTAATGCATGGTGATACGCCTTACGCGTGCGTGGCGCTAGTGACAAGCCAATCGCCCGGTTCACCTCTCCTTGCCAAAGGTCCATATCTCCTCCGGGAGTGGCGAGGGAAATTCCTCCGCATCCGGAGCCAAGGCACGGAACCGGGAGATCTGCAGGCGGGACAAAGCGTCAGCAATATCATTATCCACCCCCGGGACATGCCTGGCCCTGAACAGTACATTGAGGCGCAGGCTGCGCAATACAAACTGGCGCACGAGGACCATGACCCTGGGAGATTTAGAGGTCTGTGAGTTGACAATGTGGACAACGGCCACATTGTCACACCAGAAATGCACCACAGAGTTGGCCCACTCCTCACCCCATAGCATCAAAGCCCCCAGTATGGGAAAAATTCCAAATGTGTGAGATCCCCCAGGCGACCCGTGCCTGACCAGGCTGGTGGCCATCCACCATAGGCCCACTTCCCATTGAAGTACATCCCATAACCAAGGGATCCCGAGGCATCATACTGAAACTGAAATTGAGGTGAAGCCAGGAGGTCGGACCTCCAAAATGAGACCCCATTGAACTCCCTCAGGAACTGGAGCCATATGTGCATATCTGCCCTGATGCCCCGTGTCAATCTCGCCCTATGATGGGGCCTGGATAAGCCTGCCCTGGCGTCGCACAAGCGCCGAGCAAATGCCCTGCCAGGTGCGACCACCCTGCAAGCGAAATTAAGGTGTCCATGTAGCACCTGCAGTTCCCGAAGGGATGCCTTGCGCTTAGCCAGCAAGTCCGATATAAGGGCCACTATCCTTGACACCTTGTCTCCCGGCAACCTAGACGCCTGCGCTACCGTGTCAATCTCCACCCCCAGGAATACTAACTTATTAGACGGGCCTTCGGTCTTTTCGGGCGCTAAAGGGACACCAAGTTCCTCCATTAGCGTCTGAAATGTGTTGAGGAGACGTGTGCACGTGTCCCAGCCCCGTTCACCCCTGAACAAAAGTCATCCAGGTAATGGGCTACAGACCGAGACCCTGACCTACGGACAAATGCCCACTGCAGGAATGTACTGAAACGCTCGAAAGCCGAGCAGGATATGGGACAGCCGAATGGCATGGCTTTGTCAAAATAATATTCACCCCGGAATTTGAAACCCAGCAACTCAAAGTCACCCGGGTGCACCGGCAGGAGACGAAAAGCCGACTTAATGTCACACTTAGCCAACAGTGCACCCGGGCCACATGAGCGCACCATGCGCAATGCCTGGTCAAAGGATGTATACCTCACCGAACAAAGGTCATCAGGGATAGCGTCATTGACCGAGTGACTGGCTGGGTAGGACAAGTGATGAATCAGGCGGAACTCGCCCGGGGACTTCTTGGGCACTAGTCCTAGAGGAGACACTTTAAGGTTGGGGAACGGGGGCGCGGGGAAAGGGCCAGCGACCCTGCCCGCATCAATCTCCTTATTAATGCTGGCGGCAGCCACCTCCTCCCTTCCTCTAAGTGACAAAAGGTTGGGTGCGTCTTGCGGTGACCTATCCCCCGTGAAAGGAATACGAAAACCCAGTTGAAAACCCTGAAGGAGGTACACAGCGTCTGCCCTCTTCGGGTACAATGCGAGCCAACGCTCCAGCATGTCGACATTAATTGGGGAGGGGGCCTTTCGGTGAACCCGCTCCCTCCGTGGCAGTCCTACCTGCCCCTTGTCCGCCCCTACCCCTGCCCCTGTATCCTCCCGGCCTGGGACAGGCGGAGGCAGCATGGGGGCCAGAACAAGAGGGGCACTCATGCTTGTACTTGCAATTTTTCCTGTTGCAAGAACCATTGGACGAGAAGGTCCAGCACAGCAGGCGGGCTGGAACCCCCTGCCCCGCCACTTGGCGGGGAACCTGTACCGCTCGTTGGACCGCATGTCCACAATGGTATCTCTCCCCAGGCGCTGGGCGCGTGGGGGTCATATACAGAAGCCACAGCTTCTGGCAGGGCTCATCCCACCTCATCTCTGGGTGCAGTGGAATCCTAATGCGGAATTCTTCGTCGTAAGCCCGCCACGATGGACCCGGGAAGTCAACCATAGCCCGGTAAATGTTGTCCAGATACTGGACCATAGGGATGGCCAAATCCGGCCTAGCCCTGAGGTAAACGGCCATGTAAATCAGGTACGCTGGCAACCAATTTGCCCACGTGCGTGGCGGCTTACGACGACGTGCCTGCTCCTTATCCTTCTCGTCCAGCCCTTCCCTCTCTTCCTTGGTTGGCTCCCTATTAAGAAGGGAGAAGATATCTACGTACTCGCCCTCCAGATCTGTTCCTTGGTGGACTGGGCCAGATGGTCCCCCAGGGGCAAGGAATACCTTGCTGTTGGCAATGCCGACACCGGCACAGAGGGAACTGCGGGCAAAGCAAAGGGGGCCTGTACCAGCCCGGGGGATCCCCAACACATTCCCTACCACATAGGGGGTGCCACCCCGACCCGGGCCCTGGGTCAGGTGTGAAGTCGCCGGGTGGGCCGGGGGCAATTGGACCGCCGGGCCACCCGTGCGAGGCCATGGCCATTGGAAAGCTCCCCCAGGGAAGTCAGTTGTGTGGGTGCACTAGCTTGAACTGCATACTCACCCGATGCACCCCCACGGGCTGCCCCCACCGGGGGTTCCGGCCCGCTGGGGGCGTCGGAGCTCACGACCGAAGCTGAGCTCATCGACGGGGCCAGACCAGCACCAGACTGCTGCTCTTGTTGAGCGGGGAGCTGCGAGACAGTGGCCGCCACCGGCCCGCGCGCCTCAGGCAGCTCAACCCGACCCGTCGCCAGCCGCTGTTCGGCAGCCAAAGGGTCCACCTGGAATCCTAGAGACGCCCCTGTTTGATTGGCCCTCGCTAAGGATGCTTCAAGGGCCGCTACACGGGCCAGGGGGACCTCCACGTTGACATAGGCCCCAGCCCCAACAGGGGGCAAATGGGCAGCCGGCCCATAAGTCACGGGTACCTGTCCAGATCCCTGGGCCCCAGGGGCCAGATAAGGCCAAGAGCCCATGCTCGGCCCCCGGGGAGCCGTGGGCACGCCCTGCCAAGGCAGGGAACCTAACCACCCCCCGTGGCTCGCTCCCCCCATGGGGAACTGTGCGCCCGGGCAAGAGGGCCCAGCCGCACGGACCATGCCGGGGGCAGTGGTCGCCGTTTGCGGGCCAAGGGCCGAGGCCCCGCCCGGGGCAGCCTGCGCGCACCGCGCAGCGGGCCAAGGGGCCACCGATCCCATCCCACCGGTCCCGGTGGGCTCCGCTAAAGGTGGCTGCTGGGCGGGCGCAGTCGCGGTCCTCCGACCCGGCTGGCGCCGATCGAGCCACGTTCGCAGCTGCCTTCTTCTTAGAGGGCATAGCTGGATTAGCTAGGAAGCCGAAGAAAAAGAAAAGCTGCCCGAAAAGGCTTCCCCTGGAAGGAAACGAGCGACGGAGGTAAGAGGGAAAAACTTCTCCGCTCCGTCGCTTCGCCAAAATGGCAGCACGGCTGCCTCGTGGCCAGCCCTTTTATTAGGGTGCTGGCCACGCCCCTAACTACCCGGATGGCTTCGTCCGGTGGGGGGGGCGCAAAGAGCGCGGCGGCCATTTTGGCGCCACGCTTCCATTTGTGAAGTTTGTGTTTGCAGCCCTCATTAGAGAGAGATGGAGAGAGGGTGTTATACTCCTTTGTACACCTGTTGTTGTTGTTGTTCAGTCGCACAGTCGATTCCGACCCTTTGCGACCCTATGGACCATCGTTCTCCAGGCGCCTCTGTCCTCCACCATCCCCCTCAGTCCTCCCAGTTCTGTGCCCATTGTGTCTACAATACCATCTATCCATCTCATCCTTGGCCTCCCCCTTCTTCTTTTGCCCTCCACCTTTCCCAACATCACGGCCTTCTCAAGTGAATCCTCCCTTCTCATTTGATGCCCAAAGTACTTTAGCCTCATCTTTACTATTTGACCTTCCAATGAGCAGTCAGTGTTGATTTCTTCTAAGATTGACCTATTTGTTCTCCTCGCTGTCCAAGGTACCCTCAAAACTCTCCTCCAACACCACATTTCAAAGGCATCTATTCTTCTGCGTTCAGCTTTCCTAATTGTCCAGCTCTCACATCCGTACATTACCACTGGGAATACCATTGCTTTGACTATTCTAATTTTTGTTTTCAAGGTGATGTCTCTGCTTTTCACTATGTTCCCCAGGTTTCTCATGGCTTGTCTCCCTAGAATCAGCCGCCTCTTTATTTCATGGCTGCAATCTCCATCTGCAGTGATCTTAGATCCTAAGAAAGTAAAATCTGTCACTGCTTCTACTTCTTCCCCGTCTATTTTCCAGGAACTGATCGGGCCTGTTGCCATTATCTTGGTTTTCTTGATATTGAGTCTCAAGCCAGCTTTTGCACTCTCTTCCTTCACACCGATCAAGAGATTCTTTAGGTCTTCCTCACTTTCTGCCATTAGGGTGGTGTCGTCTGCATATCTCAGATTGTTGATGTTTCTCCCAGCAATTTTGATCCCATATTGTGATTCCTCCATCCCTGCATTGCGCATTATGTACTCTGTGTATAAGTTGAATAAGCAGGGTGACAGAATGCAGCCTTGTCTTACTCCTTTTCCTATTCCAAACCACTCTGTCATTCCGTGTTCTGTCCTAACTGTTGCTTCTTGGTTCATGTACAGATTTCTCAGGAGGCATATGAGGTGCTCTGGTATTCCCATCTCTTTAATCACTTGCCACATCTTGTTGTGATCCACACAATCAAATGCCTTAGTGTAGTCAATAAAGCAAAAATAAACTTGTTTCTGGTATTCCTTTGTTTTCTCCATGATCCAGCGTATGTTGGCAATGTGGTCTCTAGTCCCCCTGCCTCTTCTGAAACCAGCCTGCACCTCTGGTAATTCTCTTTCCACATGCTGCTGAAGTCTATCCTGTATTATCTTGAGCATCACCTTGCTGGCGTGTGGGATGAGCGCAATTGTTCGATAATTTGAACATTCTTTGGCATTGCCCTTTTTTGGGATTGGAACATATACTGATCTTTTCCAGTCCTGTGGCCACTGTTTTGTTTTCCAAATCTGCTGGCATATTGAATGCAGTAATTTGATGCCATCATCTTTTAGAGCTTTGAAAAATTCAACTGGGATACCATCATCTCCACTAGCTTTGTTGTTTGCAGTGCTCTTTAGGGCCTTTCTGACTTCACTCTCCAGGATGTCTGGCTCAGGTTCAAATTCTTCATCATTGTGACTATCAGGAGTGTTGAGTTCCTTTTTGTAGAGTTCCTCTGTGTACTCTTTCCATCTTTTCTTAATCTCTTCTGCATCAGCTAGCTCCTTTCCGTCTTTGTCCCTTATCATGTTCATTTTTGCTTTAAATGTTCCCTTGATTTCCCGGATTTTTTTGAAAAGATCTCTGGTTCTGCCTCTTTTGTTGTTTTCTTCCATTTCTTTGCACTGTTCTTTTAGATAGTTTTCCTTAACTCTCCTTGCTTTTCTTTGAAATTCTGTGTTCAAATGATTGTATTTTTTCCTTTCTCCTTTGACTTTTGCGTTCCTTCTTTCCTCTGCTATGTTAAGAGCCTCATCAGACAACCACTTTGCTTTCTTACTCTTCTTTTCTTTTGGTATGGTTTTCTTTGCTGCTTCCTGCATGATGTCCCTCATCTCTGTCCATAATTCTTCTGGCACTCTATCTATTGAGTCTAAGCCATTGAATCTGTTCATCACCTCCACCGTGTATTCTTTAGGGATGCTGTCTAAGTGATATCTGTCTGGTCTCTTTGTTTTCCCTATTTTCTTTAGTCTAAGCCTGAATTTTGCAATCAGTAGGTTGTGATCTGAGCCACAATCTGCTCCAGGTCTTGTTTTTGCTGACTGTATGGAGGTTCTCCATCTTTGGCTGCAGAGTATGTAGTCAATCTGGTTTCGGTGTTGGCCATCTGGTGATGTCCATGTGTAAAGTCGCCTCTTGTGTTGCTGGAAGAGGGTGTTTGCTATGACCAGTGCGTTCTCTTGGCAGAACTCTATCAATCTTTGTCCTGCTTCATTCTGTGTTCCAAGACCGAACCTGCCTGTTATTCCCTCCACTTTTTGATTGCCTACTTTGGCATTCCAGTCTCCTAGAATAATTTGAACATCATTTCTTGGTGTTTGTTCTATGAGGTGTTGTAAGTCCTCATAGAACTGGTCCACTGTGGCTTCATCTGCACCCGTGGTTGGTGCGTATATTTGGATCACAGTAACATTGAAGGGTTTGCCCTGAATTCTTACTGACATCATTCTGTCATTTTTGAGGTTGTATCCCATTACTGCTCTTCTCACTCTTTTATTGACAATTATGGCTACTCCATGTCTTCTAAGGTTTTCTTGTCCACAGTAGTAGATGTGATGGTTTCCAGAGCTGAATTCGCCCATCCCTGTCCATTTGAGCTCACTGATTCCCAAAATGTCAATGCTTATTCTTTCCATCTCATTTTTTACCACTTCCAGTTTACCTTGGTTCATTGATCTCACATTCCATGTCCCTATACAGTATTGCTCCTTACAACATTGCATTTCCCCTACCCCTTTCCTGTCCATCCCCTTTCTCCCCTCTGAGGTGTTAAGCATCCTGTATCACCTAGCCTGCCCTTTTGTTTTGCCTTTTGTTTTGGTCCATAGGGTTCTCTTGGCAAGCTTTGTGGCGTGGTTTGCCGGTTTCTACGCCATTTTTTTTCTCGCATCATACATCATATCACAGTTTTAAAAGTTTAAAACAGTTTACACAACATATTATCATGCATAATTATCACACTCTAAAACACCTGAGGCAGCAAATAAAATGGAACAGACAAAAGAATAAATTCAAATTCCAAAGTAAACAAAAAGGGTTTTGAGGTTGCATGTCTGTTTTGTTGCATACCTCCTTCTTTGCAGCAATCAATATATGTCCATGTGTGTATATTTATATTTAAAAGCAACAATACAGTACTAAAAAAAAACTTTCGCCTGGATCTTAGAATATTGTTAAACTCAATTATAACATAAATAAGTATGTGAAAGTCCAATAAGAATTTTAATATTATTTTATTAAATGCTTTCAGTGTCTACTTTTCTTAGTAGTACAGCTGGAATACATGGTGGAATTGGCCTTTAGGGCAGAGATTATTCTCCCTTGTCTAGGCCAGACGTGAAACTACGAAAATGAAGCCACCTTTTGGTGAGTCCATACTGCAGTTCCTTTGGCCTGACCTAGTATGAGAAAGATTAGCCAGCAACACAAGGTTACCGTTACCAGACTATGCCCGATTGTGATTCAAAAATAACATGGTACCTGTACCATGAAGACTGTTCTGAGAATATAATGCAGTGGCCCTTCATCTGCCTTCCACATCACATCATAGCCCCCATATCACTGATCCAGTTCTACGAGTCACATTCTGGTCCTGTGCCCATTTGGCACACAAGGTCCTCCTCAGCTCCAGGCCAGTATTGATGAATCTGCTGCCCTCCATCAAGATGGATTCAAGTGGGGTTTAATCCAATTGGGGACCATCACCCTTCACTGTGGACTTTGGCACCCAAGGCCATTAGTCCTCAGGGTAGTCAGGTTAGTTAACTGCCACCTGACACTCAGCGTTGAGTCGCTGGCAGTATGGTCTACTCTATTACCATAGCAGGATAACCTGGCCAGACACCTCAGAACCAGAAAAGGGCAGATATAAGAGAATTACATTGTTTTGGCCATGCTAGTTATTAGATTCTGGAAGATATAATAAAAAATCATTTTCTGGTTATGATGTAATGAATCATACATTATGTTTATGAGTAAAATTGCTGTGTGATTTCAGCTATCTAAGTCATATAAAAGTTTGAGGAGCACCTAATGTGGAAATAATGTGGCTAAATGAGTACATTATCCCCATTTTAAGACAAAGATCTATTAATGTCCCATGTCCATAGTTTTTTTTTATTTTTTTATTTTGTAATTGCAGGGCTGAGGGAACTAGAAAGAGCAAGAGAGATAGTGGGAGATGGATGGAAAAGAGTAAAAAATAACAATTATGGCAGTGTTCCCAATAGCAGTCTATATCAGGGATTCTCAATCTGTGGCCTGCGGGCTGGATGCAGCCCACGGCACCATTTCATGTGCCCCCACCGCCTCCACCACACCAGGAAATGCAATGTGGTGGAGAAAGGGCAAGATGGCCATGTGGCCCCCAAAGCTGTCTGACCTTGCCCCTAGCTTAAAAAGGTTGAGAACTCCTGGTCTAGATAGACCAGTGATTTGATTCAATGTAAGTCAATTTATTGTGTTCCATTCCCAGTGTACCTGTCAGTCTATTTGGCTTCTACAGGTAGAATGTGCCATTTCCTTGGCATAGAGTGTTGTCTCAGATACCCAGGGCAGATCTCCATTTCTTATCTGTCCTAACTTTTCATCATAAGACTACCATTACGCCATCTTAAGACTGTATGACTCCTTGCACTTCTAAAGCAAGAAAATCTACAGTATATGGTGTATAAAGAATGCAGCTTGAGTTTTGATGAGGAGTTCAAGACTTCATCAAATCTGGACATCCCAGTTTGAGTGTACACATCTCCATCTCTCAGCCAGCCCTCCTTTGCAGAGCAGTTGTAATAACAAGTAAGTCTCATAACTGTGGACAATTCAGGAAGGCTGAGGGTAGAAGTGCCTCTTGGGAGGCAAGCTATGAGAAACCTGGGGAACATAGTGAAAAGTAGAGACATTACATTGCAAACAAAAATTCGCATAGTCAAAGCAATGGTATTCCCAGTGGTAATGTATGGCTGTGAGAGCTGGGCTATTAGGAAAGCTGAGTGCAGAAGAATAGACGCCTTTGAAATGTTGTGTTGGAAGAGAGTTTTGAGAGTCCCCTGGACAGCGAGGAGAACAAATAGGTCAATCTTAGAAGAAATCAACCCTGACTGCTCCTTAGAAGATCAAATAGTAATGATGAAGCTGAAGTACTTTGGATAGCAAATGAGAAGAGAGGATTCACTTGAGAAAGCCTTGATGCTAGGAAAGGTGGAGGGCAAAAGAAGAAGGGGACAGCCAAAGATGAGATGGCTGGATGGTATTGTAGACACAGTGGGAACAGACCTGGGCGGGTTGAGGAGAATGGTGGAGGACAGGGGTGCCTGGCGGTCAATGGGTCAGAATCGACTGTGCGACTGAACAACAACACAAAGAAGTGAAATAAGAACAAAGACCTTAATCAAGCTGCTTCTCACCTTCTATATAACATAAACCATTTCCAGAAACAGTATGCTTTCCTTGGATATCTTGTCCTATAATTTTGCATATGTTGTTATGTACTGTCAAGTTGACTCTGACTTATGGCATCCCTATGACCTATCCTCTACAGCCTTGCTAAGCTCTTGTAAATTATAGCTTGTGGGTTCCCTTAGTCCAGGGAAACAATCCATTTCATGTTTGGTCTTTTCCCCCTACTGCCTTGAACTTTCCCCAGCATTATTGTCTTTTCCAGTCTTGCCTTCTCATGATGTGACCAAACTAGGACAGCCTTGGTTTCATCTTTTGTTGCTACTAGAGACAGTTCAGGCTTGCTCTAGGTCTCACATTTGTCTTTCTGGCTTTCCAGGGTATACACAAAGCTCTCCTCCAGCACTAGATTTCAAATATTTTTTCCCTGTCAGCTTTTTTTTTGTACACAAGCTTCCACACCCATAGTCTTGATTGGGAATACAATAGTAATGATGATCTTGGTCCTGGTCTCCTGTGATACACCCTTACACTTAATGGTATTTTCTAATTTCTTCACTGTTGCCCTTCTGAGTCTGTCTTCTTCCAATTTCTTGGCTGCAGTCCCCATTTGGATTGATGATTGCACCAAGTTATATAAAATCTCTCACTACTGTACAGTATTTTGATTTTTTCATTGTCAGTATTAAAATTGTGTAGTTATTTTGTAGTGAAGATTTTTGGTTTCTTTATGTTCCCTGCAGCTCCTCCACTGAGCTTGGAGATTGTAAGGTCAGGTTTCGATACCCGTGGGCTGCACTTGGGGACATGAAAGGAGCCTCATTTGGGCATCCCCTGAGCAGAGTTTCTCCAGCAAAAATCCTTTCAACCTAGAGTAATCTCTGAAATGAAATTATTAGCAGTTTATTTAGCAGTTTCTTCTTTCACTTTAATTAAAAGTCATTTTGAGCCATTGCTGTTTTCTGCTAGTAAGATGGTGTCATCCACATATCTTAAATTACTGATGCTTATTCTACCAATTTTCTCTGCTCCTTCATTTTAATCTAGACCATCTTTCTGTATATGTTCCATGTACATATTGTACAGATGAGGGGATAAAATGTACCCTTGTCTGACACCTTTGCCTATGGGAAACCATTCTGTCTTTCCACATTCTATCCTAATGTTGTTGACAATATTGTTTACATATCAGGACAATTAAGTGTTGAGGCACCCTCATTTCTCTCAGAACTAACCATTGATTCCCATGATCCACATAATCAAAGGCTTTGCTGTAGTCTATAAAGTACAGGCTGATCTTCTTCTGAAATTATTTGGTACACTCCTGTCCTTTACATTTTAAGTGTTTCTTCTATCATCCATCTTGGCTTTTCTTTTCTTTCGAGTTCAGGAATTGCTTTTTTTGCACTATTCTCTAATAATTTCTCTGGATTCAATCCACAATTCTTCTGGGTCACAGCCAACTAACTTTAGCAATGCAAACCTCTTCCTCATGTGGACTTCAAATTCCCCAGGAATGCTATTTAAATTATATTTTGGCTCTTCAATTCTTTTGGGGTTCCTTTTCAGCTTTACTCCATTGGATTTTTTCCCCATATATTCCCCTTGAAATCTGTGAACGCTTATAAAACTGATGGTGCACATTAAGAGCTTTAAAAAACTTTGTTTTTACTACAACTCCCAGAATACTCCAGCCTATACACATCCTTTCCTTCTATTTATGTGAGTCATTTTATGTGAGGCTATGGAAGAGTAGTCCAAAAATATTAATGTTCTGTGCACTTCCGTTTCAGACACAGAAATGCTAATTTATGAAGAATGGTAAAACTCTACTTCATGAAATGATTCTATCTTACTTGAGAACTAACTTAATTAACTCTGACTTGATCAGTTGGCACTGATTCTGTTGCTCTCCATCCCAATCACCTTTGTTCCCAGCCTTCAAACTTTCATGGATGGTAGCCCAAACACTGCAACTCTTTCAAAGTCGCTTCCCTTTATTGTGAGGGATTTGTAGGGCTTCCCTATCCCAGCCAAGGGATGGTCCAGCTTGTGGCATTTTCTCTCCATTCCCTCTGCCTGTCCTGATGATGTGCCTCGCCCTTTGTGTCGTCTCTGAGTCTAATTGCATTTGTTAATTAGTTGCTAACAGCATAGTCACACGGGTGCCTGGATGGTTAAAGAGGCCATTAGTGCTCAAGCTCTGAAATCCACCTCGCCTGCCAAGGCGAGTGGGGGGGGCAGGGCTGGGCGACCTCATGCCGAGCTGGGTGTTGTAGGCCACAGCCAGAGGGGCTCGGACAGCTAACACACCCCTGCCATTCTCGCCGGGCAGCTCTCATTCTTCATTTCCTAGTCACAAGGCAGAGCTCGCGTTTCTTTCTGGAGGGGTGGGGAAGAAAGTCAGCCCGCTGCTTTATGACAGCTTTGACTAGGCTTGTCAGGGAAATAAAATTCTTATTTTCCTCTAGTGATATATTTTATAATTTCATTGTATAGAGACTGGGAAATTAAAATTTGCACTGGATAGAGACGCCTATGATTTCTTCTTCTACTACTACTTCTACTACTACTACACCACTCTTGGAACAATACCTAAAGGACTCCCTAGATATTTGGAACTTTTGGATTTATTTGACTTGAATATCCTATCTTCATTAAAACAACTACTTTATTAGGTAAAGGTTTCCCTTACTCAAAAGCCAATCGTATCCAACTCTAGGGTTCAGTGCTCATCTCTGTTTCAAAGCCAAAGAGCCAGCGCTGTCTGCTTCTGCAGACGTTTCCGTGGTCATGTGGCAGCATGACTAGACACCAGAGTGCACGGAACACTGTTACCTTCCCACTGAAGTGGCCCCTATTTATTTACTTGCAATTTCTTGCTTTCGAACTGCAAGGTTGGCAGGAGTTGGGACAAAGAAGGGAACTCATTCTGTCCTGCAGTAATCGGGAATCGAACTGTTGACATTCCGCCTCCTCCCAGTCAGTGTCTTAGCCAGTTGAGCCACTGCAGTCCTTTATTAGGAACTGCCTAAAAACTTAGACATTACCTTAAAAGGTCACAGATCCTTGGTTAGGTCTTGAACTGTAAATTTTATACCAGTCTTTGACTGTGAATCTAATGGTATAATAATAATAATAATAATAATAATAATAATAATAATAATAATAATAATAATAATAATAATAATAATAATAATAATAATAATAATAATAATGTTCTTTCACAACAATTCTTAAGGTGACCCTTTCTTGGGTTTCTAATATGGAATTCACAGAACTGGTTTGCATTCCTTTCTGGGGTACCATGAGATGGTGCAGCTTGTCCAAGGCCATGCAGGATGGCTGGAGGCACAGTGCAGAATCGAAATCCTACCTCTGGCTCTGTAGTGAGACATCCAAACCACTGAGCTATCAGCCAGCTGTCTTCTATTAGAGGAGTCAAACAATTTCCTCCCTTTTCCCCTGCTCCAACTTTCAGAATCAGTGTTGGCTAAGATATTTCTATTATTATTGTTGTTGTTGTTGTTGTCATATGTTGTCAAATCATTTCTGACTGATGTTCACTCTGGCAGGGTTTTCAAGTTATATGAGATGTTCAAGGATTGGTATATCACTGCCACTTCCCATGTGTTTCCATGAGAGGATTGACTTGAACCCAGATTCATGATGATCAGCATTGTCCTGGGAGCAATATAATGCAGTGGTCTTCCACTTGCCTTCTACATCACAGTATGACACCCATATCAGAGATCCAGTTCCATTAGTTACTTTTTGTCCCTCAACCTTTTTGGCACACAAAGTCCTCATCGGCCCCAGACCAGTATTGATGAAGCTGCTGCTGTCCATCAAGATGGATTCAAGTCGGGTTTAATCCACTTGGGGACCACCATCCTTCTCTGTAGACTTTGCCACCCAAGGTCGCTAGTCCTCAGGGTTGTCGCCTGAAGATAAATGTCACCTGAAGATTGATGTTGAGTCACTGGCAGTATGGCCTACTTTATTACCATACCATGGCGAACCTATGGCATGTGTGCCAGAGGTAGCACTCAGAGCCCTTTCTGTGGGCACCCATGCAGTCACTCCAGCACAGTTTGCTCCACCCCTCTGCCCAGCAGCCCAATGGGAGCACTTCTTCCCTCCCCCCACAAAGAGTTTGTCCCTTCCCTCTGCCCAGCAGCCCAATGGGAGCATTTCCTTCTTCCCCTGTTGCTGTGTTGGCACTTTGCGATAAATGAGTGAGTTTTGGGTTGCAGTTTGGGCACTCGGTCTCTAAAAGGTTCGCCATCACTGCCATAGCAGGATAGCCTGGCCAGTACTACTATTTAACTGCCTAATTAATTGTAATACAATCATAATTCATTTTGTTATTCTGATTTTCACCTGCCTTTCCGCTTAACCAAGGAAAAAGGGAGTTGTACCCTGTGGTGGATCCTTAAACTTGTGATCAGTTAAGGAAACAATATTTTCCAAAGGCTCCATGATTTGCTGTTATTATTGGGGGCTGGGAAATCAGGCGGAAGGGAGGAATCACCTTCATATGGGCTTAATATATCAACCTGTGACCCTTAACAAGTTGGTGGTGCTGTCAAAGTGGAATTTGGAGGCATAATACAAGGGCTCGTCTCAGTCCACAAACAGGAGGATCCTCAATATGGTTTGGTTGTTCCCTTTTGAAATAAGCACAGTGCTGTACACAATAAAGATGGAGAAAAGTGCCATATGACCATTTGGGCCAGAATTGTCACATTGTACCATTAATATATTCATGGGTAACAAACTATCCATCCAGTCTAGTCCTATAAACGACTCAGAAAAAAGTCCTATTGAGTTCAGCAAAGGTGAGTATAGGACAACAACCGTATAGATATTTCTCTGTAGCCCGATCCTCTATTTGTTCAACGGGAGATAATCTCCAGGGAGTTAGCTGGAGGTTGCTCCCAGGGGATAGCAGCCTTGGTGGATATGATCACACTTTGAAATTAGCAGTTAATGGAATTTCTTAATTCTAAGTAATTAAAAGTCTACACATGCAAAAAATGCTCAACACAGGGGCTCAAGCCAAATCATATTCATGATTCTTTATCCACATGCATAAACTGTGGGGTGTGTACACATGTTTGTGCCTTTGATTTTTAATGGGGATTCCTCTTTTATTGACTTAAAATAGTTTGATAAAGAATTTGCAAAAATATAGCCCAAATGCTCTTGTACAACAAAACAGCAGTTATGTGGCAGCTAGAACTCTGATTTATTATGGGATTAATTTTGACTGGCCACAATCCACTTCATTGGAAGCATTCTTCATTGTCATCAACAGCATCACATGAAGAAAAGGAAACTAAACAAAAAGAAAGAAAAAACTCTCATGATGATTATTCTTTTTCCCTGTTGGGGTTGAAGGGTTGATCGTGAGAAAAACGCAACCTCTGCCCACGGAATGCCTTTCAGAGTTTACACGGGGGCGTTTGATGGGTCTGTCAGAGAGAGGCCTGTGAGTAACGAGGACAGGACTAGCAAAAGACCCTCTGAATCAGACAAGAGACATTTAGGTATCTATAATGTCCCATTGGTGGTGGGTGCACATATTTATGTAATGATGTAATTTTTTACTTTCATTGTTTGTTCCCCCCCAATATACAAATCTATTTTTTTATTATACAATAGTTCATATTATGGTTAATCTTATTATTGTTGGTCTTTATGATTGGTAGGCATTTTTATATTTTCTGTTTCTAAGGTTTCCCTTGCTCGAAAGCCAGTCGTATCTGACTCTAGGGTTCAGTGCTCATCTCTGTTTCAAAGCCGAAGAGCCAGCGTTGTCTGCTTCTGCAGATGTTTCTGTTGTCACGTGGCAGGCATAGATACTGGAGCGCACGAACGCTGTTACCTTTCCACAGAAGTGGTCCCTATTTATCTACTTGCAATTTCTTGCATACAGTACGGTACATATAAAAGAAGAGAGATCCAGGTACCTATTGAGATTTTTGGAAATCAAGCGATCATTGCCCCTCCTTCTCAACAATCGCTTTTTGCAGCATGGAAACCACAAGGTTGGAAGGAAATAGGGAGTAAACTGAATCGAGACATCTTCTGTTCTACGCCACGGATCTTCGGAATGGCACGAAACCAGACCAGAGCCAAGGTCTCGATGTGGCGACTGGGCAGCGCAAGGCGAAAGAAGCAAGTCCCGCTTTCCCGACACCTGACCTGACGCCTTCCTAACTCCCCACCTTTTCTTCTTAGCCACCGGGTCGCCCTCCCTCTCCACGCAAACGCGGCTCCCACCAAGCAAAGCCGGAGAGAAAAAAGCCTCTTGGCTACCGTCCGTCCCCTTCTCGACTGCTATCTATGCCTATACTACTCCAGTCCAGACGCGGTCCGCACCCGCTATCAAGAAGCCGCGGCGGCTGCCTCCGCTGCGGAGCACGGGCCAGTCAGAGCAGAGGCTCCTGGGAGTCGTAGTCCTCCTTCCCCTCGCCTTCCAGGCCTGCCGTCGGGAAAGAAGACTACGTTTCCCAGCTGCCCTGGGGACATTCTTCCCCCTACCGCCCCTACACTCCCCCCCCCCCGGCAGGCGAGGCCGAGCGAGCCGTCAATCAGGTGGCGTCACCATGTGCATCGAACGCTTGGAGGTTCGATCCTGTTTCTTTCCGTCTCCTCCCCCCCCTTTTTTTTTGCACGTAAACGAGTCAATGGTTTGGGGGGGAGGGAAGGGTTGGATTGAGGCAAGTGTCCTCATGCGGGGGGTGGGGCGGCCGAGAGCAGCGTGGCGGCAGGGCAGCGTGAGGAGGCGGGTGGTTCGATCCCCCCCCCCATCCCCAACTCGGGAGGGGAGGAGTGTGGGATCGTGGGGGGCTTTTTTGGCCATCGCTGCTGCAGATGATGATGATCTGGGAATGTTGCAAGCGAGCTCGCAGCCCTACGGGTCGCTTTGCAGGAGCAGCGTGAGCAGCGGCGGCGGCGGCGGCGAGAGCTGGGAGACCGCACCGGGGAGTAGGCGCTGGGGAGGCTGGCTGGGGCTCCTGTCGCCGGGGCTCACGTCGGGCGATGAAGCGCCGCAAGCTGGCCGTGGCCGCCGGCTTCTGCCTCTCCTTCTTGCTGGGCACTTTGCTTAACGTCTTATTCATCCCGGCCTTTGATCCGCAGCAGCAGCAAGACGCGGGCGCCACGCACTCGCCGGCAGGGTCGCCTGCTCGGCAGCCCGACGATCGGAGCCTCGACGGCCGCCGCCGCCGCTGGGACTTGACCCGTCAGATCCGAGAGCGCTACGAAGAGGTGCTGCGGTACCAAGAATTAGAGCTCCGGCCTCGGAGAGCCTCGGCGGGTGCCGGGCGTCCGATGAGACCCCTGGAGAGGCGGCTGATGGACCTCGCTCAGCCGCGGGTCTCCTCTCCGTCCGCCGCCTCTTTCTCATCCCCCGAGCACGATCCCAGGTTCTCCCAAACCCGGGCCCAGCCAGGAGGAGGTGATGGGGTCCTCTCGGGTCCGCCTTGGCACCCCGGGACCCAACTGGACCTCTCGCTCAGCCCGCTTGGGCTCGGGTGCCAGGACATCCGCAACGTCACCGACGTGCACTACCTGGGCTCCGGTTACACCAAGGCCGTCTACAAAGCCGTGCTCAACCGGAGCCTGGCGGTGGCCCTGAAGTCGGTCGACTTCGCGGGTCACGACATTGACAATTGCGTGAAGCTTTACGGGTCTCTCGATGACTGCTACCGGCTGGCTTCCTATAAGATCGTCAAGGAGATGGTCCTTCTGCAGAGGCTGCGGCACCCCAACATTCTCCAGGTAAAGGGGTCACCCCTGAAATGACTGATTTTTCAGTCGCAGCGCCAACGGGGTGAGGGGGTGAGGTGGGATCCTGATCGGCCGTCCTAAATTTTTGGTGGGAGATTTGAGATCAAGTGAACTCACTCAGGTTAGACTCTTCTTCTTTCGTGTCCAGATCAAACTTTGGACTGCCAAAATGAAGCCACTTTCTTGTCTTTGCCATTGGCCAAAATTAAATCTTCATCGGTACATGTTTCTGGTAGTAATCGGCAGTCCAGCAAATGAGCTGGGTTCTGTATCACTCCACACTCACACTGTGTGTTGTTGTCCGCCAGCAGCCCCCACTTGAGCATGTTGGTCTTGCATTTAGGGACTCGAACCCTCAGCCTATTCAGGGTCCTCCAAGTGACACAGGGGAGGTTGAGTTCCTCAGCCATAACCTTTAATATTATTCCTTATTCCGTGTCTGCTACTTCTCTCCTTATCTTAGGTGGAGTGATCCCAACAAGAGGATATATTTTTTCAACTGGTGTAGGTTTGAGGTATCCTGTCACTATGCATTGCTTTATTAACAGCAATGTCAACCTGTTTCACATGTGTGGATGCGCTCCTTACTGGAGCAGCATTCTCTGCCGGTGGAGAAGCTTAGGGCCAAAGCTGATGTTCGCAGTGTGGATGACTGAGTTCCCCATTTGGGTTAGATGTAAGCACAACAACCCCTAGTTTCTTCCTGGGCAAAACGATGGTGGTTTTACTGGTCTGATGAAGTGTGAAAGGCATAGGACTGAGGGATTGTACTGTCAGTAGCTGGCAAGATTATTTTCTTCAACACCACAGGAATAGTATTTTAATTGGGGTGTCACAGCTTTTTTGATGGGCTAGTGAGAATGGGGAAGATAGCCTAGTTGACCAGAATGTGTCAAAAAGTTGGAGGCTGGCAATGGGTGCGATTTCTGGTGGGCATTGCTGACCCCTTCCAAATGGTGTCAGGGGTGGGCAAATAGGTATTAGCATCCACTGAGGAGGGTGATTTATTTTCACACCCATTGCAGTGGTTTAGAAAAAGCCATAAGCCTCCATTCAGATCGACATGTAGACTTTGTTCTAAATCTATTTTTGTGCTGCAGATGCTTACATACTTCATTGGGAAGTGAGTAAAATGCAGCAGAATGATGCCATAAGGAGGCCATAAATAATAGGATTGGGTGGTAGGATCCTGGGGGAGAGTGAGTCCTTAACATATGGTTCTTGGAGCCAGTAGTTGGATTTAACTTTCAGTTCCTTATTTGCTGTGACACTGCAACATTTGTTGCAGAGTGTAATGTATAATAAGTGTACTTGAGGCTTTAAAGCATAATTACCTGGGAATAAATCCAGTGGAATCCACTGAGATGTACAGTACTGTACTTCTGAGTGGACAGGTTAGGGATTATGTTTAGTCCAAGTATGGGAGATGTTTGCAGCAACCTATTCTGGTAGATTTCATCTGAACTGCAAAAATAAAATAAAATTTAAAAAATTTAGTACAGTACAATGGAGAGAAAGTTGAAAAAACAGAATATTAAGGTATTTTTTATTGTGCCAAACAAGGGCAATGATTGGCAACAAGCTTAAATTGGCAATCTTCTACTCCTCTGAAGGAGACCTTGCCTCCAAGTAAAAGGAGCTTTAAGAGCAGGATTTAGGAAAAGCTGAGAACAAAGATACCAGTGAATATGACTGGTGGAGTAATCACTTAATTTTGTCCATGTCAGAGGTGTGAGTTTTGGAACTAGACGGAGTTCCTCTATACCTGCCCTCACGTTTGGTGCTTGGAGATCAAGTTGGCTAATTCGAAAAACTAGGGGCTAAAATATAAAAGTGGGTCGAGGAAAGGTGGATAGGGGGGTGGGGTGGGTCACGACGGCGATGGAGAATTTGCACCCAGCTGTCTGTGTCATCATTTCTTGTTGTTTACTTTCAGTCTATGAGAGAGGGCGTTTATTATTTAAATTAGACGGGAGATAGTGGGTTTGACATCCTTGGCTTTTCTACCGGTGGGCTGGAGTGGGAATTCTGCAGAATGTGGACTCGGCGAGGTATGAAGGGAGCCGTTCCGTGTAGAAGCACAGAAAGGACTACTGTCGTGGGGATGATGGCACGTAAACACGTGTCCGTGTTGGCTTCACCAGCAGAGGGAAGCGCAGAATAATCTACACCCCAGGATTCTAGATGTGGGTGGGCGAATATTTTTTCAGGGTGGGCAACAAAGCCTCTTTTCAATGCATGCCTATGGGAAACCAGGGGTGGGCAAACTGCTAACTCAGGGTGGGCGAAGCCCCCTGCCCCCCCCTCTGGCTACGGCCCTGGGCCTCATCCTGGTTTTATGGCTAGAGGAGAGAATCGGAAGATCTGGGGAGGGGCCGAAAGAGCTCCCGTTTAGCATTTACAAGTCCAGTCGAATCGACGTGACTCCTTATTAAGATAAGAAAGGGAGGATTCCCGGTTTGATTTCTCCCAGAGTGTAGAAAAGTTTCATGTTTCGATCGGCCACTCCACACTCCCACCAACTTGAGAGCTGGAGAAAGGGGTTCAGAAGGTTGTAATCCACTAAATAACTTTGGGGATTCTGGGAGCTGTAGTGATTTTGTCATGGTCCGGATTCTCTTCAATAGGATCCTTCGCTTTCTTAGGGGAAAAGAAATTAAGGAGGAACGCTGGGAATGGGTTGCTGCTTTAAGCACCACCAAAACAGTGAACAGTGCAGAATCGGACCTGACAAGCGCGGATCTTTTGGGTCTGTTCTTTCTTTTCCTTGACCCCACCTGTCGGGTTTGGATCATCAATCATAGGGTGGCTGTGTAGTTGCATATGGGACCTCGATCACGAATATGTTTTGAGCCCTCTCATGGGGAGAAAGGCAGCCTATAAATATGACTAAATAAACCAATAAATATGCACCAAGCCTCTGTCCCTAAGCTGTCTGCGCATCGCGACTGTTTTCAGTAGACTGAGGGTTTTCAAAATGATAATCCCCTTCTTTACTGGGGATCGGTGCTACCATGAAGTCTCCTTTTTTTTCGGGGGCGCAAAACGGATGCACAACTAGATTCACGAGGAGAGGGGAGACTAGAGGGATTTGGGGCGATCTGGACAAGACAAAAGTCATTAGGTTTTGGCGATCCGTGGCTAAAACGCTGACTGGGAGGCGGAAGGTCAGCAGTTCGATTCCCGAGTACTGCAAGACGGAATGAGCTCCCATCTTTGTCCCAGCTCCTGCCAAACTTGCAGTTCGAAAGCAAGAAATTGCAAGTAGATAAATAGGGACCACTTCGGTGGGAAGGTAACAGCGTTCCGTGCGCTCCGGTGTCTAGTCATGCCTGCCACATGGCCACGGAAACGTCTGCAGAAGGAGACAGCGCTGGCTCTTCAGCTTTGAAACAGAGATGAGCACTGAACCCTAGAGTCGGATACGACTGGCTTTCGAGCAAGGGAAACCTTTACCTTTACCTAAGAAATCCACAATCTTTCGTGCTTTCCTATCCCACCCTGCTCACTCATTCGCAGCTGCATGAACCCATCAAACCCATCTGCAACGGTGTCTCAGGGAAACTGATTTGGGGATTTCAAGGTGTTTTAGGGCTGTAAGCCCTATATCTACTTAAACTGAGAGTCAGTCCCTTTGAAGTTGATGTGATTTGTATAGGATGGCATTGCCCGGCAGGATTCCTGTCGAGCGTCACCTTGTATGGAGGTTTACTCGGGTTGTTTATTATACGTATGCCAAGCGTAGAATTAGGTGCGTTTATATAAGCACCATAAGGCTTTTTCTGCAGTGCAGACTGTGATGGGTGTAACAAGTGGGTGTAACAAGGTGGTTTAGAGGTGATGTCCTGAAAATATGGGGGGAAAGACCCGTGGATCTAGCAATGCTTATAGGATCTGTACGGCGAAATGGGTTTCGATCGCCTAAAGTGCCTCCCCTCCATCAGACCCCCTTCGATCCAGTTTGGGAACCAGCTTCCATTTCACTGCAACTGAGCATTATTTAACTATGCCTTGAGGATCGGGGCTCAACCGGTTTGAGGATCCCTCAGTCCCTGAACCGAAAACTCATCACACCCCTAGGCTTCGATCAGGAAGAAGAAGGGAAGAGGGGGTGGGTGGACAAGGCGCCTTTCTGGGGAGGGGGAAAGATTGAGAGAGATATTTGACTGGCCTTTGTCGCCGTGGGGGGGGGGGGGAGGGGGAGAATCCAATTGGTCTCGCCCTGAGTGCCAGACAGGGCCTCCGAGTTTGAAAAGCAAAACTTTGTTTTCCACCCACTCCAAAACCTCCTTTTCTGTGTATTTTTTTTTCTTTAAACGACTCTCTTTTCCCATTTGCTTATTCCTTAAGAAAGGAGCTTGAAAGGTTTCCACCCCTGGCAGCGTCCATAAGTGTCTTGGGTATTTATTTACTACTTATGTTTATATCTTTTGTACATTTTTTTCCTGGCATGTTGTACTTTTTCCTGAGAACAACTCTTTGAGGTTGATCAGGCCGCCCAAGGTGAGTCTCAAGACTGGTTCTCATCTTCCAGTAAATCCAACCCTCTGAGATGCCCCTCTCAAACCCTATTGGTGCCCTGTTGGTGCAGTGGTTAAACTGTTGTCCTGTAGCCAAAATGTTGGCTACAGAACAACATTCAGTTCTGACGGGGATCAAGGTTGACTCTGCCTTTCATTCAAATTAAGTCCGTAAAATGAGTACCCAACATATTGAGGGGAAAATGCTAATTAACTTGTGAACCACCTAGAGACTGTACTAAGGGGCTGTACACTGTACAGTATGTGTAATTGCTATTGCTGTTTTGATCCTGCTCAGTTTTGCAGTGGTTTAGCTGTATTCCTATACCAGGGAATAATCCACATTTAGTCCAGAGAACTTTGCTTCCAAACAAATATAGAGAGATGGTTGGATCTTAACACACACACTAACACACACACACACTCACACAGTTTTGACAACATCTGCTTGCTTCTACCCAAGTATGAATTTCTCCCCAAATCATCAACATGTTGCCTTTCTCTCAACCTGAGTTTAGAAAAATTACTTGTTAGGCTTATAGGCTCTCTAGCTAGGACCTCCCTACCAACTTAGACATAGCCAGTAACCTTTTGGGCTGAGCCATTCTGGAAGTTGTAAGCCAGAGAAGTAACTTTTTCAAGCTTTAGTTTTAACTGGCTTCAGTTTATAGAAGCTGAGTTCCTGCCGGAGAAGAAGAATGGATCTGGCTTGTGTTAATTGGATGATGGCTCTCATTGCTGTCTGGTGCGCTGTCATTGAATTAACAATGTTTAGGATTGGCACCCCTGGAAAAATTAGGGAAGAGTAACTGAAGAAAATCCAGTAAAGATAACTCTGCTGGCCTCTGTTTTGAAAAACTGGGATACTACCTTTTTAAGGGCTAAACCCAATACTACAGCAATGTGTGAGCTTTTGAGTTCTTCAGAATTCTTCATCAGGCAGTGATGCAAAAATTATGTAATAGGACAGTCCCTGGGTGGAGGTTGCCACGTTTCATCTCTTCAACCCTTTCCCTTTCTCCAAGATCCTACATGATCAGGCTGTATCAAGTATCTCTTTAAAGATTGCTTCTTGAAGAATTTAACTTTATTTGTTTATTTTTATTATTTTGCAATTTGGGGGAAAATAATTTCTTGGGAGTTTTCCAGACAGTGGAAGCCCAAGATCTGTTAAAAGCCATACAGTATATTTCTTAGCTTTCTATAGACAATCCAGTTCCTCAGCCAAGAAGAGATTTTTGTGTATGTGAGAAAGAGAATGAGAGAAACAGACTCTAATCTTTGTACCATGAAAATAAGAGAAACTGCAGTGAAACTGTTTCACTTGCTGAGGTTTTCTGGAGCCAGTCTTGGCAATGTCGTTTATCCCTTTGAGGTGTTGAATCAACAGCTGTCTCTCTGTTTCCTTTAAGAGCAGTGGTTCCCAATGTGGGGCAAATGCCCCACAGTGGCACCTTAATTGCCAGAAGTCTAAGTCAGTACATTGGCTGATCAGTGCTTTGGGGAATAGACTTAGGCTTCTGAGAATTGACATCCAAAAACCAAAAGTTGGGAAACACTGTTTTAGAGCTTTCCTGTCCTACCTTGTTGAACTGCAACTTCATGAAGTTTGTGTCACCCCAATTACAAGAAATTTTTATTTAAATAGTCAGAACCAACCCCACCCCCATGGTCTGCAGCCTGTTTATCTTATACTGAATAAATCTTTAAATCTTAATGTTCCACCAGCCTCTTTGTTGGTTTTGTTGCAGTGGGTTACAGAATACTGTAATGTGTTTGTGACTCTGGATTTTAAAAAAGGTCACATACTGTAATTTGATTCAATTTTGCATGGGTTACTCAAGCAGTTTGATTTGAATTGACAACCTGTCTACCAAGTTTCATTTGTAAATTTCAATTGCCTAATAACTGAATGTGGCCAATCTGAGGCTTCTCCCGAAATTGCCAATTTATTTACCATATTAAATTACCTTATTACAGAAGAGAAAACTGATTGCAAAACAGAGAGGTGGTGGTGGTGGTGGGGGAGGGGAAGAGTGCAATCTTTCATTCTTCAGATTTTGCTGAGAGACGTGTTTAAAGTGCCAAAGAATCTGAATAAAAATGAAGTTGACATATCGAGCTAGATATACTTGTAGCACTGTGCATTGGTGTATTGTTTCTGAACCCCTTTGAAATATTTTTAGAGGATTTTCAGTCCAGTAAGAGCAAAGTGTAGCTTTCAGTTTGATGTTTGCAAATTCAGTCTATTTTAGAACATGGGAATTCCTAAATTTCAATCTGCTTTGAGGTAATATTGATCTAGAGTTTCATTTTGTCTTGACGTTTAATTCTGATTCTGTTCAGAAGTCTGAGTCAGCACAGAGCTCACTGGATCGAACCCAACTCAGACCATGAACAAAGTTTGATTGCAGTACTGCAGCTTAACCAATGCATCATACGGCCTAGTACAGAATGGTCTTCGAATGCAAATCAGTTACACAATTAGGAACCCAAGGTAGACCATGAAAGCTTTAAGAACCCTCTGCAGATACTTTCTGCCCTTTCTCAGTATGACATTAATGAGGTTATATGTTGTCATTTCTAGCTAATGGCAACCCTATGCATTAATGACCTCCAAAATACTCTTTAAAAGTCCTGCTACATTTTGCAAACTAAATGTGATCATCTCCTTTACTGAGTCAACCCATCTCGTTATTTCTTTTCCTACTGTCTTCCACTTTCTATGGAGAGTTCAAGCTTGGTTTAATCTAGAACCCTTCCTATTTTCTTTCTGTTGGTCCATGATGTTTCTTCACATTTTGACTTAGTTGATCTTGGCATATTTCTTCACCCTCCAGGTTTACATATAGTACAGGGAATGTCATAGTATAATAGATGATTATGGCCTTGGTCTTTTGTTGTAAATCTTTATACTTCAGGGTGTTTTCTAGCTCCTTGTTAGTTGCCTTTTCAATTCTGAGTCTTGTTTTGATTTCTTGGCTGTCATCATTGTTTTGATTACTGACTAAGTCAGGTGTAGAAACTATTTAACATTTTTTATGTCACTGTCGAGATTATAGTTATGTAATTCTTCTGCAGTTGCAATTTTTGTCTTCCTAATGTTCAACTGAAAACCTTTGCTTGCATTTTAAAAAAAACTTTTCTCAGTAGTTCCAGTATGAGAAGGGCCTCCAAATCAGGAAGTTTTATTTAGAATTCTCTACAAGCACATCAATCTGTCTGCACTGAGATATGATTCCATTCCTGGCAAATATTACTTTAGTCTAGGACAAGTGATCTCAGTAGAATTGCATGGCAGTGTAAGAGAGGATTCTTTTTATGGTAGTGTCTTGGCTATTAAAAGCTTAGTTTTTCACCTGGTGCCTCAAATGTTACAAATCCAGCACAAGTCAAAATATTATTCTCATTTCCCAAGTCCTTTTGATAGCAAAATATCCTTAATATTTCTGGCCTAAATCCAATTTCTGGTCCATACTAGGCTAAAGCTGATTGAACCAATACAACTTATGTAAGTGTTGACTGATGTCCCACTGATTCAGTGAGTCCATTGGTAGTTGGAACTAACTAGATTTAGACCCTTATTCTTATTTTTCAAAGTATTTTGGTATCTTTTGTTATTGTTTTCTGGGGCCTTTTGATACCTAATCAAAGGTGGCTCTATGCAGTTTTTATTTTTAGCTTTAAAATGTTGATTATCACAGCTTCTTTCAAATTGTTTGATTCATTTACTTTTAAAAAAGTAACCTTGGAAATTTTTCCATTTGCAAACTTTAAAATATGGGATTAAAATATTAGAATAAAACCACACCATCAAATCATTTTAGTGATCCTAATTAACGTCCACGAACCAAACTGCCTTCCATGAATTTTTGTAATACACTTCCTGGTATTAAATGCTTTGAATGTGGTCACATCTTGTGATCAAAAATTCCCTGTGGCAATTTTGTGAATGCTGTGTGACTTCTGTTCTAGACTCTTACTTCTGATTTCCTCTTTTGCTGCTTGATACTGAGGGTAGAAAAAAAAGAAGCTTATTTCTCTCTGTGACCAGCATTATGTGTCAGTTTCACTGATCTCTTTATATAAATTTCTGGGAACTGGTTGAAACTCCATCTCCTGACACTCCCCCCTCCCACCACTTCACTGGACTCCTCAGGCCTCTGATTTAATTTTGACAGGAGGGACAGACTTTCTAAATAAACCCGACCTGTTTAGGCGAATTTCCTCAAGCAAAGCTCTTAGTGTCCAGAAAAAGTAGAGAGGGCTTTCAAGAACAGAAGCTCTTTTTCCTGTTGCTGCTTCCTTGAGAGTGGAGAATCCACTGGAGACCACCCATTCTCCAGCTTTTCACTCCAGTTCAGCAGCTCATCCATCTACAGTGAGTGATGGGTTGCCATGGGCCTCTGAAGTGTTAGTGAGTTAGCCTATTTAGCCACAAATAGCCCCTTATGCAGGAGCAACCCATAATCCTCTATCAGAAATAAGAATTCATGCTTGGAATCTGGGAGTATACACAGGATCAGTCACTGCACATTATTTGCTATTTAATTCAGTATTTGGCAGTGCCAATCCTAAGAATGCTATGTGTTGGGTCCAAAGGTTGAAGCGGCATCACTGGCTTGTAAAGAAGGGCAGGGGAAAATAACAAATTAAATAAGCAAACGTTGCAAAAAGTGGATAGCCTGAACAGCAAGAGTAACGGAATCTTGTGCAACTTGATTTGTCTGGCATAAAAGTTCTGGAGTCTGTGAAATTTCTGCCAGAAAACTAGCAAGAACCTTGCATCTCCCCTCGACACTCGATGGGGTAAAAGAGGAAGCAAAGAAGATGAAGAAGTCTTTAAGGTACAAAAAGACCCTTTCTATGCTTTTAAAAGTTGCAATTTTATATCCTATGTTCAACTCATTAGGTAGCTGTTCTTTTATGGTGGGCTGGCTAGTTCTCTCCACATTGATTTATCATGCTACTGTAGAACTTCCACATTTGATTACTTACTTACTTACTTACATACTTACTTACTTCTTCTTGTTGTGCGGAATCAGATTCTGAATATTGACGATCATCATGGTGGTCAGCCATGAAGACTGTTCTGCAAATATAATGCCGTGGCCTTTCATCTGCCTTCCACATCGCAGTGTGACACCTGTACCACTGATCCAGCTCTGTGAATCACTTTTTGGTCCTGGGCCCTTTTTACATGCAAAGTCCTCTTCAGTCCCAGGCCAGTCTTGATGAAGCTGCTGCCCTCCGTCAAGATGGATTCAAGTGAGATTTAATCCATTTGGAGACCATCACCCTTCCCTGTGGACTTTGCCACCCAAGGCCATTAGTCCTCAGGGTTATCAGGTTAAATTGCCACCTGACGCTCGGTGTTGAGTCGCTGGCAGTATGGTCTACTCTATTACCATAGCAGGTTAACCTGGCCAGACTTGCACTTACTCTTAGTCTGGTGGAAATAGCAGAAAATTCCCTGTCAAAAACCAGTTCTTTTGGGACAAAAGGAACTAAGTTTTTTAAAAAAAGAATGTGGCAAAATTTGGAACTAATAGATTTCCTCACCTTTCTGAAGGGCCCTCATCTGAAACCCATTAGCCAGTAGCTGCCCTTAAGCAAGAACAGTAACATTTTAGAGTAGTGATTTTCCATTGGCCACCCCAAAGCTGCAAGAACCTTGTAGAAGTTGAGTTCAGCCAGGGATGTTTTTTTCTTTCTCTTCAGAGTAATGGATAGATTTCATTGGTGTATTGGTATGAAATGATGGGCTGCCTAATGAATCATTTTGAATGAGCAGCCAGAAAAAGGGTATATCCATATTTTAATATCTTTAGAGATACAGTAATAAGATACAGCATTCTCACTTCTAATATGGCTGGCTCACTTTTCAGAACTTGTACTTCAGACATCCCATGACGCTTACTCTCAGGATAGATTAAAAAAGGGATAAATATGTTGAGAGATAGATAGTGTGTCCAACTGAAAGGATAATTAGAAAGTGTGTAGTTTTGGATAAGGGACTGCTGTGGCTCAAGTGGTTGAGATGTGATGACTGGAAGGCATTATATTTGCAGGACAGTCTTCAGTCATCACCAGCTCCTGCCAATTTAGCAGTTCGAAAGCAAGACATTGCAAGTAGATAAATAGGTTCCACTTCCGTGGGAAGGTACACAGCTTTCCGTGCACTCTGGTGTCTAGTCATGCCTGTCACATGCCCACTGAAACATCTGCAGATGTAGACAATAATGGCTCTTTGGCTATAAACAGAGATGAGCACTGAACCCTAGAGTTGGATATGACTGGCTTTCAAGCAAGGACAACCTTTACCTAATTTCAGATATTTAAATAGCGCTTATTGGAGAGACATTACTGGGATCAGTCCCCTGCAATGGAAATACTCCCCGCCCCGCTCCTCAAGGTAATATGACTGTTTTCTAACTGAGCATGTCTCAAATCTTTCTTTACACAGAAAAGCATCCTCCCTTAGGATCTCAGGAGGCAGTCCATGTAGTCATGTGGCAGTCCATGGTCATGTGGCAGGCATGATTAGACGCTGAAGTCCATGGAATGCTGTTTACCTTCCTGCCAAAGTGGTACCTATTTATCTACTTGCAATTTCTTGCTTTCGAACTGCAAGTTTGGCAGGAACTGGGACAGAGATGGGAGCTCACTTTGCCATGCAGCGCTTGGGTCTCGAACTGCTAACCTGCCAACCTTCCAGTCGTCAAGTTCAGCGTCTTAACATTGAATAGTTCAGTCTAAAAAAAAGGTAATGGTTGCTAATGCTACATAACTCTTAAAAATGCATTGTAGGTATATTAGATGCCAGCTGGAAACAGGAATGGCATCCAAGCTGGCCAGACTAAAATAAGAACATTGAGTTCCTCAAATATGTGTAAAGTATCAGCAATACGTTTTAACTCAGTGTTGCAGACTGTGAGCTAAATGCCAGTGCAGTCTATTCCTGTTGTTTTAAGGTAATGGCAGCTAGTTAATTGGTCATGTTCTAAAAATAAAATATGCTTTTAAAAACATTTGGCCAGAGGTAAACCTACAGAATGAATTCATATGTATCCAGCACAACTGTTGTAAGCAAACATGATAGATGGATTACATATGCTACTTTTAGTTCATGGATCTGCTTTTAAAATTAAGGTCTGAGGAAGTGGACTTGATCTATGGAAGCTCACATTAAAATATAGCAGTTAGTCTTTAAGGTGTCCCTGTGGTTTTGTCTTTTGTTGTTGTTTTGTTGTATTTCTTGTCGGACATGATTACACAGCCTGACACAGCTTCCATTTTGAAACCTACAGCTCTAAAAGTGGGTAATATTGTCTTCTTCGTGGTCCTTGTGAATCCACACTAATGGGTTAACTCTGTGTGCGTGCAGTGTAGTTGGCAAGAGGACTACATTTCTTTGTTTTTGCCACACTTTGAAACATCCAATTTTTAGAGCCTTAGACTAGTGTTTCCCAAACCTTTGGTTTTTGGACTTCAATTCCCAGAAGCCTAAGTCAGTTCCCCAAAGCACTGATGAGCTAATGTACTGACTTAGGCTTCTGGAAAATGAAGCCCCCCTGTGGAACGTGGGCCCCATGTTGGGAAACACTGGTCTAGACATATTAACTCAACCAAGCATGAAGAATATCAGAAGCAATGCCCTGGAATACATGAAGGACCTTGAGGGAGAGTTCACTTTCTGGATGCTATTCTTGCTGATTAGGAAGTTTTTATTTTAAGAAAAGTTTTTGTTTTAAGGAACTTCATAAATAAAAATCCCCACTCCACCCGGGCAAAATTCCAATGGTGTGTGTGTGTGTGTGTGTGTGTGTGTGTGTGTGTGTGTGTGTGTTGTGTGTGAGTGTGAGACATTGTTGTCCGTCCTGAAAAAATATCTGCCCCTCCCCATCCAGAATCCTGGCTACAGCCCTGTTGTGGTGTCCTTTTTTTATGGGCAGGTGTGAATCCGAATGGAAATGTGGTTTGGCCTGAAGGAACCAGTGAAGCAGTGGATGAGAAATGAGGAAGAATTGCTCATTAAAGTTGATTTAATATTGAGAGTCATTTGAGAAAGGGAGGGATCTGGGTCACTGATTTATTGTATCTGGAGATTTAGTAGTCTCTTGAATTGCTTTGCAGTCATTCTCGGTTTCTTTTCCCCACCCTGTAATGCTTGCTTTCCTTGGAGTGGTGAGACCGGCAACCTCTTGAGTTTTTCGTAGAGCTACAGTGATAGAGAGAAACAGGTATGCCTGGAGATTGATTCCTTCCCCCCATGGTGGTCTGAGGAAGAAGACAGAGAAATCCTTTCCTTAGAAACTTCAGTAGCTTAGCTGTTAATTTCAAACAATGGCTATGATTGTCAAGACACAATGGTGATGTTTGATTCACTGTAATCAGACATAATTATAAGCCTTGTGTGTCGGCACAGAGGCTCAGACGGTCATAAAGAGCTTGTCAAGCGATTTTTCTCCTCTTTTTTGGAGCCAAGTAGAAGGAAAGAAATGATTGTAACCGACTAGGGACTTGGAACTACTGTATACTATTCTTTTGGTACTACTCACCTGATGGAATTCTGTCCATCTGGGAATCTACCCAGCCTTTTGACTTTTCATCGGTGGTGCACTTCCCTGCATGCTGATAAAAATGGGATTCTACTCATGTGTCCTTTGGGATGGAATTTGGCAGCCCTGTCCTGTCTAGATGTACGTAATGCATCTGGAATTTTGCTGCCGTTTTTATTGCAACAGTGATTTTAGGCTGCAATCATTTTTATTGTTAAGGGTTTTCCCCCCTTGATGAGGTGTTTCATGTTGCAAGCCCCTTTGGGGCATATTTAATAGAAAGGCTTTCAATAAATAAGACAAATGACAGTCATTCTAATCTGTCAAAACACATACATGCACGCGCGTGTGCGTGCGTGTGTGCGCATGCATGCACACACGCATGCATGCACACACGCACACACACACACACGCACACACACACAGAGCTGTAACATCACTGTACTATACAGTAATACCTCATTCAAAGTCCGCTTCAGACAGCATCGGATTCCTACAACATCACCTAATTCCTTGAAAAAAGTTGCCTCATACAAAGTTGTGCGACTTTGTATGAGGCATTGGGGTTTTCCCAGGTTGCATTGTGCCTGGGCAGTATAAAAGGCAGGACACATGCGTGCATTGCTCTTGTGGGTTTTGCATGAGGCAAAGAGTGTTTAAGAGTGGTTTTGAGCACAATTTTGGATTTTTTTGAATTTTTCCGTCAGAATTTTTAGAAGCATTCCTGGGATTTTTGCAGCATTCTTCAGATTCTTGGACAATCAGGGTTGTTTGTCATGTTTTTCGTCATGTTTTTAGCCTTTAGACAATGATTTCTTAAAGTTCTGTCAGTTTCCTGTCTGTTTCCTTGACTTTGCACTGAAGTCTGTGCTGTTACAGTACAATGTATCTCTATAGAAATGACATTGTATGAGGCATTGCGGCTAGGATTTTGCATGCCTCATACAAAGTCCAAATCCATATAAAGTCCAAACTTGTGGAACCAAGTTTGGACGTTGTATGAGGTATCACTGTACTTTTAAAAGGCCGTATTCCTAATCTAGGTGTGAGTCCCTCTGAACAAAGTGGACTGCATTCTGCGTATGTCTGCAGAAAACCACGTTATTTAAATACAAGCTTATGTCTGACATTTTCCCCAAAAAATCTTAAATGGCTTAATAGTGCTTGGATCCTGCTCAGTATGATTTACATGTGGAAGCATGTCCATAGTAAACCCAGTTCTCTAGTGATATCTCAATTAGGAGTACAAATGTAAATCTTACAAGTTCTTACTCAGTAAGAAACTGAGAAACAATTTCTTTTTCTCTCCTTGCAAAGAGATTTCTGTGTGAGGTTTTATCCTTTCCAAATCTTGCAGGACTTCTTGAATGTTTTGATAGTAATCATTTTGTGTATGTGTAAAAGAAATACCAATCTGCAGAATGGTTACAATTTCTGTGCAAAGTGACATCTTTCATGTTGAACTCAATCTGCTTTGAGCTGTATCCTATGTGCGCTTATTTGGAAATAACCCACTTGTTTATAATGGAGAGTGCTGTTGAGTGGTCTCCTGTGCTCAAATTGCAGCTCACATTGGCAGGATAAGACCGTGATGGTGAACCTTGGCACTCCAGGTGTTTTTGGACATCAGTTGCCAGAAGCCCAAGTCCTTGTGAATCCACTGCAAGTAATATGGTACTTCTAAAAGTGTACTTTCATGGATATTCAGCCCATTTGTGTGCAAATACACTACACAACTCTTTGCTAATTGCTACGATTTGGGTTGAGACAGCGTATGGGCATGGCAGGTCTGTCTAGGAGTCTCAACCTCCATAGTAAATCCTTTATTCAGCACAGAACTGAGATGCAAAGGGGTTATTTCCATCATATTTCCCACATGATTTATCTGCACATAATGGATTTCGTACATAGGATCATCTTATTGAGTACAAAGTCACAAACAACCCATCCATTGCCACTGCTATTACTAGTCCATGCAAGTAGGCAACAGTGGAAATGCTCCAAAACAAAAAGGCTGAATGGGCAAAATGTTGTGGAGACTGATAAAAATAAAGTCTTGCTTTTTCTCAGCAAAGAGAGGTTTCTACATTATTCCTCAGATTGCCTACAGTGGCCCACCTCCAGCGTCTCACATAGTATGATACAGTGTGGGGCCTTAAGTAAAAGGGTCTTGTCAGTAGTAGCTCCTGCCGCCTGGAAACTTTTTTCTAGAGAGGCCATTCAAAAGTAAAGGCTATTCCCATGTCTGTTGAGCTGAGTTATTTTACTAGTGAAATGATAAATAGCCTCTGCAGCTACTTTCTTTGCATATTTAGTAGTCCTATTCAACTTATAAAATTGAATATATTTGTAACTTAATAGCCACAGCTATACAATTATACCAGGAAAAGAATCCCAGTGGGTTTATGGCTTATAAAAGTATTTAAGATTAATCACTTGATTAATCATCAGATTTAAGATTAATCACTTGATTAATCATCAGATTTCAAGAAATGATATCAATGATCCTGCAAAGGATCAAAATATGGGTTTCAAGTCATGCCTAGAAAAGTCCCTTATTGATTAATACAATTTTTTTTCAAAGACTAAGCCCAAGGGAAGGTGTGTGATCTTTAAAACCATTGTATAGTGCCAAACTTTTTATAAAAAGTCATATAAACCAGTGTTTAAAAAGTCCTATAATGATAAAAGGATGTATTTTATAGCACAATGTTTAGATTGTGTATATATTCAAAATATTATGGCAAGATATCTCACCTAATTTACATAATGTGATAAATATGCCAGACTACAGTTGTGCAATCTAGGATAAAAAGCTTAGAATAAAACTGCCTGTTGAGATAAATGGAGACATTTCCCCCCTAAGGCCATAATATGCAGCACATGAATTAGTGCTGCAGAAAAAAAAATGTTAAACTTTCCATGTATGAGGGCTGCAATAAAAATTAGACTTTTTTGCCCACTAACTGCGAAAGAAAGAAAAGCTCACTAGCTTTTAGTTTTTTTAAATATAAGGTAATTTGTCTGTCAGTCCTCGACACAGGAGGAAGGTTTACACCAGTAGGACAAACCTCTGATTACAAACTCACAGACGTAGGTATTTTATTTAACTAACAGTCGGGAGTTAGTACTAGACAAATAAACATACTATGTATATGAATTAAGGCTGAAGGCTTTAAATCTTAATACATAGATGGAAAAGCTTAGCTTGATTAGTATAGCAATCAACAGGCCTGTGAAGTAAGGACACATTTGTTTATCTTGAGCCTCTTTAGGTCTGGCTCTGATACAGCAGGAGGGAAGAAGACTTTTTCTTCTAAGACCGAGTGGTAGTGTTTTATAAATGTGAAATTTTAAACACTATTTTCAAAGCTTAACAAGCAAAGTTACTTTGTATGCAGCTCTGCATCTCAAAAAATACTCTTGGGCAAGGTTTTGGTAAATGGTAAGCTTGTTTACATTTAATTGATTAAAAGATATATCAACTAAAATTACTGAATTGGCCCGTAGTAAATAGGTGTAAGGATTTTCCAAAATTCATATAATTTAGTTCTACCTTATTATTTGCCATTTTATTGCATTTTTATGTGATGTTGTTCTAAACATTTTCAGACATAGGCCCTGTAAGCCTCTTTGTATCCCAACTCTGGGAGAAAGTATGGCATAGAATTGAAATCAATAAATTGAAGAGCATCTCACCAATGAGTGTTAGCTTTGTTCAGTTATTGTGTCTTTTGAGAATTCCTTCTTTTGCTTCCTGGCTCCATAACTTGGCACAATATTTTTAAAGTGAAGCCTGATGGCATTTGTTATTAGTAACATACAATTATTTACTCATTATCTTAAGAGTAACATATTAGGAGCACTTTACATTTTAGTCACTTTTTAAGATGTAGAAAATTATCCCCTACCCCAGTGGCATTTTAGCAGTAATAATTCAAGTACACAAAAATAATGGTGTTACTTTCAGAAATTAGAATTCGCTCTCAGGGTATACACTTACTGAGCCCAGATACAGTTTCATGACAGTGTGTGAGCTATTTTCTCTAGAATGTTTTATCAGTTTAGGAGGTATAACAAAGGGGTAGTGGTGGTGTTGGAGAAGCATGAAAGTCTAATTTTTGCCTCGGCACAGAACCAGAAATCCAAGTGGGAGCTCTTTAATTTATTGGCAATTTGCTGCTGCAATTTATTTCATTTCCATTCAGCCAGTGTAACAACAGAACAAGCTTTTTTGGCCAATTAAATACAGAATGTTATTGCACTTCTTCAATAACAGTGAATTTAAGCTATTACATTATATGTTTTTTTCTTTGCTGTCCTATATTGCTTTACTATGGTTTCATTGCTGTTTCTGACTAAGGGTCTGATTATCTTGCTGTATGCATGCCACATGTCACATGATGCACCTCAAAGCGGGTTCTTGATGGTAAGGTCAAAGCAGTACCATTTTCTGGCAGTGTAGGGAAGGTGACCATCTGCTGTTTTCTCCCCCACAGCCAAGGGAAAAAGTGGGGTGGAAAAGAAGAGGTGGGCCAAAGGAGCGGACAGATGCGGCTTGGCGAGGACAGATGAATTACACAAAGTGCTTCTTTATTGCGAGAATGCTTCCCCCAAAGGCCCAGATGTTATCCTGAGCATTTAAGGGTGAAGAAAGGATCTGTTAGCAAGACCTTTGCTGCTGCTGGAAGCCTGGAGCTGATACAATTGTAAACTAGCCATAACTATTCATGTCATTATTAGATGAAGTGTACATCTCTGCTGTGAAGTGGCTGAACTTCACTTATGGATGGGGCAAAGAGCATTGGGGTTACTGGAGCTTGAGGGGTGCGAGGTCTGGAATGAGTTGTGTCTCTCTTATCAGGAGGAAATCTACAAGACAAAATATACAGGACAGGCTTACCTAAAAAGCCCCTCCCCCCTCTTTTTGAAAGTGGCACTTCTGAAAAAAATAAAATAAACTCAGACTAATTTGTCAAACCAATTATGCGTGTCATGTAAATCATTCCCAACAGCTCTGCTCTGATTGTTGCTTCTTTATCAGGAGCTAATGATTTGCCACCTCTTCTAGTCCTTTGAGAAATCCTGTCCACGAAACCTGGTCTGGGGCCAGTTGCTACTAATTTCCAATATTGTTTCAAAACTATTGGAGAAAACTGTTGTATCGGGGTAAAACTCTTCAGATTTAAAGTCCCTGTTTTCCTAAAGAACCAACCTAAATTATAGTCATTCCATCTGTTGCCTATATGGGAACACAGAAATTACAGATTTGTTAAGAAAACTGGGCATCACTTATTTAGAGTCCCTTCTGAATTGCATTTCCCAGAATTCTTTGGAAGAACCAGAGTAGTTTATAAAATTTATTTGGTTTACATCCAGCTTTGTCCCCATACTAAGACCAAGCTCTCTGATAGCTTAGATGAGGCCTGGGCAACTTCACATTGTGAGCCCCACAGCCTTGTATGAGAAGAAGAATAAAGAGATTTTAGTTTGTAGAATACATGACAGTATAATTTTCTTTATCTTTAGGCTGAGCTAAAGTCCAGACGAAAGGGCTTTGGTACTCTCTTCACCCATTTTGTAGGGCCTGACTGTGACTCAAGGTGTCTCACAATTCTTTTATTTTAAAGAGACACATAAATGAATGATTAATTATAACATTAAAACACAAATGAATTAAAAGCAATTGAAAGAGAGAGTAGCATTTATCCATTGAAAGCCCCTTCCCCAAATGTCAGTCAGTTGCCAGTGGAAGAACAAAGAAGATGGAGGTCACTTTGGCTCCCATTTTGGCTACATTTGGCTAATGTAGGATTGTCCTGTAGCAGGGATTCTCAACCTGTGGGCTGGATGCAGCCCACAGCACCATTTCATGTGCCTCCTCCCAACCAGCTCCACCATACCAGGAAGTGCCATGTGGTGGAGGAAAGGCAAAATGGCCGTCCGGCCCCCGAAGCTGTCTGAGGGAACGTGACCCGGCTACGGTTTTAAAAGGTTGAGAACCCCTGTCCTATAGCTATAGCTAGAGTATATGTTCCTTAGGATGGTACTACGGATACAATAACACTTTCAGAAGCATCATATGACATTTTGGAGGCGGAGCTTCCCAATTTGTCTTTTCTGGCAGAGTGTAGAATATGGGTGTGACTTGTGGCCAAATTTAGGGGCTGTTCAACCCCCATTGTTCACAATTATGTAGCCAGAAGTCAAGAACATTTGCTATGGTTGTTGTTGTTGTTGCTGTTGTTGCTGTTGTTGCTGTTGTTGCTGTTGTTATTATTATTATTATTATTATTATTATTATTATTATTATTATTATTATTATTATTATTATTAAACACTTCAGAATTACACAAAGAGTAAGAATTAAACACACATGTTTTATTTGATATGGTCTTCGTCTGCTGCTGTTTACAGATTTAATGAAGTTAGTTAGTGGTCCCGGTTATACTGCTTTTTGTTTTACTGTTCAATTTGGGTTTGTTTTCATAATTTTATTCATATTTGTCTCCTCCGGAACCCAACAGCCGCTTCATGGTTCCGATCCAGCTTGTGCAACCCACTTCGCGGCCCAGATCCAACAATATTATTGTAAGTCACAGTTAGACTTGGTTTGGTTATGGAGAGGTAGGATATCTGGATGTGTTATTGTGGCAGTTATTCCCCATTTTCGGATCAGCAGTCAAAGATAGAGAAATGCTCTCCCTATCAAAAATCCTTTAACTGTCTTTGATCCTTCATGAAATGGAAAACCAGCTGCCTGTGGCCATGACCAAATACTCTGCCTCTATGGCTTGATATGTAGGCCTCTGGAGAAGGGAGAGAGGAACCCCCTTGAAATTTGGGGGCTCCCTGCTTTGTACACAAGCCTGCTCCTACAGCTAAAGCAGCCCTGTCTTCATTAAATGGTATCCAGATGCTCTTTAAATGGCAGCATTACATACTGTATAACTTAGCTGCCTCAGATTCAGCCAGCTTGACTCTGTCCTGGAAAATGTGATGTAACATAATAAAGAATTTTTTTATTGGCATCTCCAAGACTCTATATTCCCAGGCATGGTTCCTTGTATTTATACAGGCTGTATTTTTATATATGTGTGTGCTGGTATTGCTCAGTGGGTTGGAGTGCCAAGGTGGCTGAGAATTCAGTGTCTTCCATGCAGCAGAAGAGCCAGTGAATTCTTGTTGGGTTTATGTGCCTTGCCAAATGTATGACTTTGGGCAGGTATTGGGGAATTTTAGTTATTCCTCTTAACAGAGTTTGGGGTAGAGAACCAACAACAGTAACACAGAGAAAATTTGGAGAGGTTAGCTGAGTTTCATCACTGCCTCCCTTGGTTTCCTCCACACAAACTGGCAGTTTGTATGGTAAAATCATTTTAGAAGCATTTAAAGTAGAAAAAGGTATCTTCACTTACAGTTACCATTTGTGTAACAGTCAGAACTAAAAAAGGGGGGAAATGGAGTTACCAGCACATAAAAAGAACCACCATGCTTCTCATTTGTTAGGCGTCAGAAGGGATCTGGATATTATAATCCAAAAGATAAACACTTCCCATCTCTGGGTTTAAAGTGTTTGGTGACAGGCAAACAGTTTCTCAAGACCTTCAAAGGGTTGGTTTGAAATACAATTCGTTCTTTCTTTTGGCTACAACAATCGCTTAGCCAGCATGGCCACTCTTCTAAATTTTTGAAGTGAACATGTGTAAGAGAGAACTGAAAATGGCAAACTTTTTATTTATTTAAAAAAGGATGAATGAAAGTAAATATGGTTATATTCATTCTTAGTTCCTTGTTTTTACTGTGGAAGAAAATTGTGGAAGATGAGTGAAGGATCAGTCCCAGTGATGCACTGCAGCAGGTTCTGTCAGGTTCTGCGGAACCGGTAGCGGAAATTCCCCCAGGCCACGCCCACTTGGTTGGCCACACCCACTTCAATAGCCCATAATGCAGGATGTTTGGCCAAATCCACAGATTTGGCCAGCCCACAGAGTAGGTAGCAATTTTTTTTGCAGTGCATCACTGATCAGTCCAAAAGTTTAAAGGATGTATTAAGGTGAAGTCGGGAAGAAGAGATGAATGTAGTATATGGTAAAAAGAAATCCCTGTCATACGGAGAAGCGAGGGAGAATGGACAGAGTCCATTAATACTGTAATAGAGAATGTCCTCTGTGCACATCCACTTTGAATTAAAGGTGGAAAAATTACCTGCATGAGAATCACTCAGGATATTAAGTAAGGTAACAGTAAAGGTCGTCCTTGCTCGAAAGCCAGTCATATCTGACTCTAGGGTTCAGTGGTCATCTCTGTTTATAGCCAAAGAGTTGGCGCTGTCTGCATCTGCAGACATTTCTGTAGACATGTGGCAGGCATGACACCTGAGTGCACGGAACACTGTTGACCTTCCCACCGAAGTGGTCCCTATTTATCTACTAGCAATTTCTTGCTTTTGAAGTGCTAGGTTGGCAGGAGCTGGGGCAGAGATGGGAGCTCACTCTGTTGTGAAGCACTCGGGTCTCGAACTGCTTGACCTGCAGACCTTCCAGTTATCAAGTTTAGCATCTTAACCACTAAGCCACTGCAGTCCCTGCTGGACATTAAGTAGAAACTAATTTATTCACCTTCAAAATGGTTCTTTTGTCCCTCCCCCCCTCCCTTTCTCTTTTCTGAGCAATGAAAAGTAGCACTTTAGCTAAACCCTTATCTTGGCATGTAATTTTCTACAAATCCAGTCTTGGAAGGCACAGTAAGCCAGGAAAGGTTTGTTGTTTGTACATCCTTACCCATTGATGACAGCTTAATAAGGCCTTTTTATCCTTTGTTTGAAAATGTCAGCTTTTGTGTTCAGTCTAACCTTTGCTTTTAAGGGATGGCTGAAAGATTCACTTCTGTCACTATAATTTGTAGTTTTGTCTTCACTCTGCACCGCCCCATTTCCACCCCACCTCACCCACAAAAGATGTCTAAAACGACAGGAACATCTTTCTGCCCAGTGGTGACGATATTGCAAGATTTTGCGGATGAGCACAACTGAAAACGTTCCATTCTTCAATGCTAAATTCTGCCTGACGTTTGATGCAAAACAAATGTGGAGCAGGGCTGTTTTAATGTTTTATTTGAAGAGTTCTATAGTTAATAATACACGCTATTTCAAACCGGAATCCTTCAACCTTTCAGATTTATTCCATAGGATGGGTGAGGGTCTACAGTATTTTTGGTTTCAGATTGTAGCAATGTGCCTGTTCCAGTTCTCTTTCTCCCAGGAAAAAAAGTGGAAAAACTGCCACAAGTATATATTGGATGCCAAATTGTTTAATGCTGCTGCTGCTTTTTAAGATTTCACTGACTCTTAACATTGTCACTTGTCTGATGTTTAGCAGGGTAAAGGCAGCTGTTTCTTTAAAAAATAAAAACCAAACACACAGTTATTTCATATAATTATACCATTTTTTTTAAAAAATGATTTTTTAAAATAAACCTTCAGTTTTAAAAGTCACATTGTGGCAAGAGAAGATAAGGCATCTATGGCTGCTTTTTCCTGTTTTCTCCCCATTTCCTATCATCCATCCCCTTCCAAACCTACATAATTATTCAGGTTTCTAGAACTTTCACATGGTGTGTTTGTTAGAATCCAGTACTAACAAAGCTAATAAGTGATCTGAACCAGTGGTGAAGGAATAGTCCAGGGGTGCCCAAACATTTTGGGCCCAAGGCCGGTCACATGGTCCAGGGAGCCGAATCCGGCCCCAATGCCAATTCATCTGGCCCACAAAGCCCTCATTGCTCCTGGAAGCAGAAGTAAAACATGCTCATATGGGTGCATTTTACTTCCGCCTCCATGAGCGACAAGGGCTTCGTGGGCTGGATGAATTGGCATCGGGGGCTGGATCCAACCCCTGGGGCGTAGTTTGGGCACCCCTGGAATAGACAGATAATCATATTTTAATCATGTTTTTAATCATTTAATGTATTTGAATTATTAGGTAAAAGGATAGAGGTAAAGGTCTCCTTTGCTCAAATTAAGTATCTGACTTTAGGGAATGGTGCTCATTTCCATTTACAGCCAAAGAGCCTGCACTGTCTGTGTTTGCAGACATTTCTGTGGTCATGACTAGACATTGGAGTGCACAGAACACTGTTACCTTTCCCACCAAAGCGGTACTTATTTATCGACTTGCAAACTGCTAGGAGCTGGGACAGACAATGGGAGCTCACTCTGTCACGCAGCCCTCGGGTCTCGAACTGCTCACCTGTCGACCTTCTGGTTGTCAAGCTCATTATTTTAAACACTAAGCCACCACACCTCAATGTTAATTATTACTATGGCTTAATTATTTTTAATGTATACCATAATTTATTGCATTCCAATTTGACCTTTTTAACATTGTAAGGCACTTTGAGTCTCTCGTTGTGTTCAAAGTGGCACATAAATACAACAAACAATCAGCCTGGATGAGTTTTTCTGGTTTGTATTTTCTAAATCTGTATGCAAATTGCTACCTTCAGGCTCTTTTCTCCTTCTGCTTTTGCCTCTGTTTAGTTGGAATAATGGTAGACTGATCCCACTTGTATGTATGGAAGCCATTTCTGGGAGCTTTTGTAATATATATCTATATCTATCTATCTATCTATCTATATATATATATGAGAGAGAGAGAGAGAGAAAAGGCCAGTACGGTTTCTGTTTCCTTCAAGTAATGTAAAGTACATTGCTGGTCTGAAATTCGACATTACTGAGAGCCAAGCTAAGTGTGAAGCTGTTCACAGAATTAGTAATAGCGTGAATAGCTTAAAAATAGTAGATTGGAAGAGGAACTAATCATACCACTAGTGTAGAAATAGGGCTGATAACCCGTTGCCCTCTTGCGATAGTTTAGATTTGGATTAGGACCTACAATTTGCATTCGGGAAAAGGTCCCATTTGCTAATTCTGCCTTAAGCACAGACAATAAACTGGTGATGTGCGTATTCTCCATCCTTTTTAATGACTCTCCCTGGCATGGAAACAGTTTAGGTTTTAAATCTTTTTTTATCTTGCTCTTTCTGATATGTTAGTTTTCTAGATGCAAGGAGAATTTAGCATGTTGGCATATATATATATCCTCCCCTTTTCAGCCTAAGCTGATAGAGGATTGATAGAATTGTACTATCGTATGTTTTCCTCTGAGTCTAATATATGCATGTGTATTTTTAAAAATGTTCTTTTAATTCACATGTTTTAATATGATTATCTTTTTCACTGGTCAGTATCCTGTTCCATAGTTCCACTGGCATGACAGGATTGCCATTAATTAAAGAGTCATTTCTTTGACTTCATTTGCACAGGACTTGCACACAATGAGATTAAGTAGCATCCAACCTGAAATCAAAGAAGGAACCTTCTAATTAACAGTGATCTGTTGCTGTCAACGTCACTTCTGTTACACCTGTGTGGAGCTATGGAGCCATTGTGTTTGGATGGAATTATGGTACTTACAGTGTTTTTAGTTGTATATGTTCTGTGTTTACATCTTGAGTCACCTTGGGAGAAAGTCACAATCAATATTAAACATCCAAATAAGGAAGAAAGCTGAGTTCAGGATCTTGAAAGGTGGTGGTGTTAACTGATGGAACATGCTTACAATAATGTGCTGATATGTCTCCTTTCCATTGGTTGGCTTTGCAGCTTTATGGATATTGTTACCAAGACAGCAATGACATCTCAGATACACTGACTGCCATCACAGAACTGGGGTCACCACTGGAGATGATCCAACTTTTGCAGACTTCTTGGGAGGACAGATTTCGTGTAAGCATTGATTTATCTTGTTTTAGGATTTTTAATGCTGCTTTGCATTTAAAAACAATACTAACACTTTACAGCATAGTAGGAGGGGTACACAGAAAGAGCTTCCTCAAAGATTGTGGTATTTTTGAACCACAATTGGGCATACCCTGGTAACAGCAACTTTGTATTGCTCGCTAATCTTTTTCACACCAGGTTAGGCAAAAGGAACTGCAGAATGAACTCACAAAAAGGTGCCTTCACTTTAGCAGTTTTACATCTGGCCTAGATATGGAAGAAGAAGAAGAAGCATGGTAGGTCACCAGCAAAAATACAACAAGAACAGTTAATGAAATAGCAAAACAATGATGAAATTATACAATATCCTATCAAATCTCTCCCTCCCCTAGACAGGTAAATGATGAGAATGACACCTTGGAGATAATTCAGTATGTTAGGTGTTGCATCATTTATCGATGGCCCAAATCCTCTTTCTCAGTTAATATGTGTAATCCCTAGACTTGAATGTCCCAAATTAAGAAACCCCTGTAGTTTTTATCAGCTACATACTGAGCTATGATTCAGTGAGCAGCTGATAATGTCTACAATAATTTTTTAATCTAGTAAAACAATTTGCTGACAAAAGTTATGCCATTTGTATAGCTTACACAAGAGGATTTGGGTCAGTGTATGTGAAATTAAATAGAAGGATTAACAGATTTGAACAGAATTTTTTTGACCCAGAAGGAAGACGTAGCTTAAGGCAACAGCAATCAAGGAGTGAATCATCATCAGCAGCAGCAGCAGGAAAGAGGCAGAGCAGGAACAAATGATAGAATTACAAAATGAAAGCAAAATTACTTATACAAAGTCTTTGTTTCACATAGTCATGTCTTAATTCTTAATGAGTAACAAAAATTGCTTCAAACAAAATGGATGACAGCTAAAGGATTCTCACTAGACAGTTGAGCATAAGAGACAAAGTCAGTTTATATGGAAGAAGGCAGTCTCTTAAGTCAGGGGTCACCAACCATCAGGCTGCCGACTGGTACCGGACCACAGGCTGTCCTGAATTGGGCCGCAGGGATGGGTGGTGCTGGAAGCCCTGATGGCAGCCTTCTACTCTCAACATGCTCCACTGGGTCTGCCCAGTGAATGGAGCAAGAGCACAGGCTTCAGACACAGCAAATTGGCAGGTGTCCAGGCCCCTTGTCCACATTGCTTAACTATGGCAGGGCTCTGCCCCTCCACCTGTGTGCAGTGTGATACCTCACTGCCTGAGTCGAACGGTGTGGCTGGCAGGTGGCTGGCCCTTTCTCCTTGTTTTTGAGCTACAGCGGGGCTCCCCCCACTTGTGTGCAGTGAGGTATCACACTGCCCATATACAAACTATGGCTGGAAGATTGGAGAGATTAAAAATCCCACCACCGCCACTTACTGGTCCATGTAAAAACTGTTTAGCATGAAAATGGCCCATGTTACAAAAAAGGTTGGGGACCTCTGTCTTAAGTAATCTAGTCCTCAGGAGTTTAAGGCCAAAGTAGAACAAGGATTCTAAGGTCTTAGCACTGAATAGGTATTCCCAACAAGTACAGAGTAAAAGCATAGAGAATGGAAACACTATTATGAATTTAATTGACTTACATTAGTCATTTCCCATGCAGGGCTCTTGACAAAAATCAGTGCAGATTTTGGGTTGCTATTAGGGTGTAGAAGTCCTATCCCTGTTCTGTGTGCTAATGTCTATCTTGTAAAGCCAGTTGTATCCAACTCTAGGGTTCAGTGCTCATCTCTGTTTCAAAGCTGAAGAGCTAGCTCTGTCTGCTTCTACAGACATTTCCATGGTCATGTGGCAGGCATGACTTGACACCAGAGCACATGGAATGCTGTTTACCTTCCCACTGAAGTGGGATCTATTTATCTACATGCAATTTCTTGCTTTCAAACTGCTAGGTTGGCAGGAGCTGGGACAAAGACGGGAGCTCATTCCATCCTACAGTACTCGGGAATTGAACTGCTGACTTCCCGCCTTCCAGTTAGCGTCGAGCATGTCTAATTGAGCTCTCAGTGTGCTGGGTACCCTAACTTCCCCCTTAGTGACCATTTTAGAACACACACACACCCATCATGTTTGCTGAGGGAAATGGTATTCCAAGCATCTCCGAACACTTTGTATACCATTTAATAGAGGAAACAGCCTTCAAAAGCTGTTTCCTCTGTAAACATTTGGTTTGCTGACAGGGTTCTGTCAGCATACAGGATGTTTTCAATTTACAGTTTCCCTGCTCCTTTACAGAAGGAGAGAAGGTGTAATTTCCCCCCTCCCCAGCTGACTCATTGTAGTGTAGGGGATATTTCCCCCTTTCCCCCTTTGTTTGCCAATCAAAGCTGTGTCTCTCTGCTGTTAGTCACAACTTCAATTGGCAACCATAGTGAAAAGAGAAATACTGTATTTTCTGGCGTATAAGACTACTTTTTAACCCCGAAAAATCTGTGCCAAAGTCGGGGGTCGTCTTATAGGACAGGTACTTAACTGCAGCTTGTTTCTCCTTGCTTCATATGTCCGGCGCATATGGTAGGGGGTGCCGCGGCCGAGTCCCTGCTCTGTGCGTGGAGTATGAAGCAAGGGGAAGCAAGCTGCACACATCTTCCTGTACCTCGAGGAGGAGAACATGAGCATGGATTGGCTCTCCACCAGAACCTGCCCATTTGACTCGGAGGGCTGCGCGTCTTCGGATTGAGTGTGGGTTAATTTTTATTTGGTGTGCATTGGAAGAGAGGTAGTCTTATACGGCAAGTATATTCCAAACTCTATATTTTAACTGGAAAAGTTGGGGGTCGTCTTATACACTCAGTCGTCTTATACGCCAGAAAATACGGTAAATATTTTTTCCTCACTCCTTGCCAATTCAGGGCTTCTGTGGTTCAACAAGGGGGAATAACATTTACACTTTCCCTTCCTTTGTAAACGAGCAGGGAAAGTGTATTATTTGCCAGCATGGTGCCTAATGAGCTACTTCACTGTACAGTATGGGCAAATAGGTTGCTTCAGGTGCTCTAATGGGGGAAGTAGGCTAAGTGTTATTTAGAACCTAACTCATCTTCAGTTCTAACAACATGAAAATGAGTGATCCCAGTCTGTCTCATAAGGTCTGGATAGGCATGCTAGAACTTTCTACACTTGTGCAATATTTTTGTAAACCATTGACTAAGCCAAAGTTGTGCATTGAATGTATCTCACAGAATTGTAGTGGCACATGACACAGCTTATAAGAGATTTACATGTACAGCTTTGGCTTTCTTTTCCTCCCTGGACCTCAGAGGGCCAAATTTATATGTCAAAAATCTTAGAAAGTCCTGGAGAGAGCTTCTTGTACACAAATTTGGCAGTCCTTACCAGTGAATCTGTTTCTAATAATGAAGCAGGCTAAAAGTCTGTTGTTGTTTTTCCACTATCTATAAAAATAAACAGATGCTATCAGAATTGCTCTATTAAGCAAGGCACGTGTTACAGTCCTGACTTTTGTTATTTTAGATATGTTACAGCTTAGTTCGGCTTCTGCATTACCTGGCCCATTCTCCTCTTGGCTCTGTGACACTTTTGGACTTCCGACCTCGGCAGTTTGTGATTGTGGATGGAGAGCTGAAAGTGACAGATCTAGATGATGCTAGCATACAGGAGACTTCTTGCAATAGCAACAGAGATTGCTTCATGGAGTTCCCAGCAAGAAGCTTCACTCTTCCTTGTTCTGTTAAGGGCAAATGCCAGAGTATGAATGAGAAGAGGAATCTTTACAATGCATACAGGTACTGAACTGGCTGGAAATTCATTGCCATGGTCATACTTGACAATGGATTTATATAAACTTTGGGGCAAATAGTTCAAGCTATCCAATAAGTGGGCAGAAGGGTTTGGGAAATGGCAGGTTTCCTCCAGTAGATATATTTAAACTTAAATTGGAGAGCCATATGTCAAAAAGTCTGGGATTGCTTTTTGCACTTAAGATCATGCAGTTTGCAGGGGGTTGAGTTTGATGATGTTTGAGATCCCCTCTAAGAATCTGTCGAAAACAGCATCTCCAGAAATGTTGGGAGAGGTTTAACTTGTGGTGTGAAACCAGCTTTCGTACAAACACACATACCAGCAAGTTGAGTGCAGAAACAATATCGCAATAATTTACTTGTTTCCTACTTTGTACAGCAGATATTCTGTCATAGTTTTTAAAAAACATTTTAAAGAGGCACATATGCATACACATATATTATTTATCCTTCACTAACAGCAGCAATAACAAGAACAAAGCACTATTAAAATCAGTGTCATTAAGAAGATTTAAGAAGAAAATAAAGAAAATGATTAGAAAATATAATAGCCACTTTGAGTTTTCCCTTTTCAACTGTTGGATGCCAACAGTTTACAAAACTGTTGTTTTTTCCCTCTAGCACATTGGTTCCCTAAGAGCACACGCCCCACAGGAGTACCTTGATTCCAGAAGCCAGTGTCAGTGCATTGGGCTCATCAGTGCTTTGGGGAATTACCGGTAACTTAGGCTTCTAAGAATTGAAGTCCAAAAACCAAAGGTTGGGAAACACTGCTCTAGCAGAAAAAAATTGTAATCTTGAAAGAGAATATCAATACAGGCAGGCTACTGGCATCAATGTTAAAAATGTTATCTCTGTCTTTCTCCTTAAATGGACAATGTTATTTTAGCATATGATTGGTATGATGGGTGGGTGGGTGGGTGGAGTGACTGGCTTTACATATAATTATTTGTATTCTACTCTACTGGTCTGAAGATTTTCCGAGTGCCTTACAATGAAAACATTTTAAGAACCCCAAACAGTTTCAGCAGACTCTTGAAGTGATAAAAAGACAGTTCCAGTTCAAACATAATTGGAAAGATGACTGGAAAAGATATGGGTAAAAAAAAATCATAGGCAAAAACATGGCACATTGGGTGCCAGATAAGACTTCCTTAGAAAAGCATTTCACAAGTACTGTACCTTAACAAACATGACTGTGTTTTCAGTTATTTCCCTCCACATTTTATCTCATAAGAGTGGTGGGAGACATTCAAGGAGATCGTTTAAACCCTCATCCTTTACTCCCTCACATTGTTCTGGAATTTACATAGACCAAGAGCCATAAAATAAGCATTGTGTGACCCTGTCAACTGAAGAGTTGGAGGATCTCCTCAGTGTATGCATTTTTTAAAAGTATTAATTCATGCAAAGATGCTCTAGCTCTGAATTTCCTAGGTTGAACAAGTCAGTCAAGATCAGTGGTTCTTCAGATTTCTGACTCAGTAAATGATGTTCTTCAGATCTCTGACTACTGATGAGTTGACTGGGACTTCTGGGAAATGAAGGTGTTTGGAGTACTGGTCTAGCAAGCCCATAAGGCCCCCAACTTATTTCTGTTCTACTCAGAAAATCCACTTGAATGTTGACAAAGAACCTCATATTAATCATTTCAGATGACTTCATTTATACAATTAGTGCATATGCAGCAAGAGTTTTTATATACTCCCTCAGGTGTGATTAACTACTTTTTATATGACTGCTTTTTATATGACAGTATGATCTATGTACATAAGGAAAATATTTTTCATTACTTTTCAAGACAGACATAGAACAGACATCATCCCTTGAAGTGTCCTATTTATGTTACTGATCTGCTCATGACCTAATATTTACGTCTTGTGCTTCTGTTTATACTAAGACTGACTGTCCACCTTGTTAAGGAAACTCTGGAAAAAATGTTGAATTGACTTTGTGATTAGCACTCAGAAATTCAAAAAGGCGGTGGAATGACATATCTCTTAATGAAACATGCCTTGATTCATTATTTTAAGTTTTCCAACATTAATTTTTCTTCATAAACAAAGGGGCTGACTTTTTTCAATATGAAAGAGTCTGCGTCCACCTTTTCTTATTTATGCTCAAAGATTTTAAATTTGTGAGCTCTGACAGAGGACTTTAAAAACTCTCAAGGATCCTGTCATTTGGCATGTCACAGGATACTTTTTGTAAAGGAATTACAGTGTGGATGGCTCAGTTTGCACAATTTATTCAACACTGCAAAATTCAGTTTCTTTCTGCAGAGTTTCAGCTCCATACCATCAAAATTCTGTTCATTTTCTCCCCTTTCCTCTTCTTTTTTTTCTCCAACCAATATATCCCACTTTCATTTCTTCTTGGGAAGTTTGAAAAAAGTTAGTGACCTCTCATGAAAAAAAATATCTGATTGGTTGTTTTGCAGATTCGAAATAGGAAAGAAAGAAGTTTTGAATTTACAGTCCTTAAAAAAAACACCCTAAAAATCTTATCTCAGCAGAGACAGACAGTTTTGCAAATGGGCCAAATCCATGAGGTTTTTTTTATAGGAAATCTCTACATTAATAAAATATTTACAGGTATTTATAAGGTGGCCTTGTGCAAAGCACCTCTATATAAGCTGCCTCAAGCAGCTGTGTGAATATAGCTGCAGCTATTATATTTAATTATAGAATATGATTCTATTTCCTGCATAGCTCAGAGACTTGTAAATTACAGGAATTTTAGTATTCATTTATGTTGTTCGGCGGTTAGCAAACCCCAATAAATCTAACACGTTTAATGTCTTTGTAGGTTTTTCTTCACGTATCTTCTGCCACACAGCGCACCTTCACCCCTGAGACCACTGCTGGATGCTATAGTTAACGCTACAGGTATGCACCAACATAGATAGACCCATGACTGAATTCGGCTAAAGATCTGTTTCCTTCATCGTTGAGTAACTTCCATTAGCCAGGGCCCAAATTCCTCTGTGAACTTGTTGTGAATGTCATTCCTTGCTCCACCTCTCCCTTCCTATATTTACTGCAGTGGCAAAAATCGACACTTCAAATGCAGGATATATGTGGTTTCTTTTCAAGGCCAAGACTGCTCCTGGAAATTGCCTAGAAATAGTCTTAGCTTTGCAACCAAGTTGCAAACATACAAGTCCTTTCTGTGGTGAAAACTGGGCTTCTAGCAGTGTATTTAGCCTGGAAAAGAAGAAGGCTTTGTCGAAGAAGGCTTTGTAGATTGTGCTTTAAGGGGAATTTTTTTGTTTTGCAACCACAGGAAATTTGACAACTAGGAGATGTGATGATCCTAAATGGGTACCAGAATGGCTCTCTCTCTCTATGCTTCTTGGCCAAGGGCGACATGTTGCCCACTCCAGTTTATTCTAACTCCTTGCATCCACTGTGACTAATTCCCTGCTTCAAAAAATACAGTAAACCCCCTACTTACGAAAAAAATCCGTTCCATAGGCTTTTGCTTAAATCAGTTTTTTATGTAATTTGAAACAAACCCATAGGAAAAATTATTTTTATGTATCTTGAAGCAAACCTATAGGACAAATGACATTTTTATGTAAACCGAAGCAAACCCATTGGGAAATGAATTTTTACGTAACTCAAAGCAAACCCATAGGAAATTTTTTTTATGTAATTTGAAGTAAACCCATAGGAAATCATGTAAATTGGGACATGGTTTTAGCACAAAATCATTATGTAAGTCGAATTTTATGTAACTCGAGGCATACCTGGTTGTCTTATAGATGGGCTGAACGGATCTATACGATGCAGTTTCCTCTGTTCCTGTCTTCTGACGTTTCATACAGTAGCTATGACAATCAGATGTTGATAGACCGCTCCGCCATGATTTTTTAAATCAGTGGCTCTTACTGTGATTTGTAGCTGTTGCTTCCATGCTTTTAATTACATCTCGAATGAAAGAAACTTATCCACTTTTGAATCATTTTCTTGCTGGTTGACCTACAATTTTTTCATACCAAGTGATGGGATGTTAACTTTTTTCCCAACAACTGTTTTCCAATAATATGCCATTTTATAAAACTTCTATTATACCTACCAGATCTCCTCACCCAAATAAAAAGCCTCAAAGCTTTAGTCGTTCTTCAAAGAGAAGCTGTTCCAAGTTCTTTTATTGTTTGTGTTTCACCAGAACTTTGAAATCCATGAACCGGTCTTATGTAAAAGACACTTAAAATGGAAGACAGCACCGCAAATGGCCATAGTGGTTAGGAGTCCAGAAACATCTGTAGGGCCACAGGTTGTCCACTCTAACTGCAAACCCCATTTATTTACAGCAGTATAATTTAGGGTGGGAGGAGAATGACTTTTTTGTAGGCTCAGCTCTTTTCACTAAAGCTCCTATAGATGCCACTTATGCTAAAAATGGGAATTCCATTTTTGGTCTCTAAGCCATACTTATCCTTGCCTCCTTGCAGGAGAACTTCATTGGGGAATAGATGAAACAGCTGTTCACCTCGAAAGAGTTTTACAGTTATACAAGACTGGCATGTACCTCCAGAACTCTACTCACATACCCAAATCAGGTATAACTCCCTTTTGTTAAAATGTTGCAAATTCATGTAATAATGTGAAATAGGGGAACAAAGTGTGTGTATTCAAATCTATTAAAATAGATAAATAATGATTAGGAGCAGGGGTGACTCCAGGGCTGAAGGAGCCTTTGGAAAATTATTGTCTGGTTTTAACAATGAAACGTAATAGGCTGTAAGGGCAGCATCACAAGAAGAAATTGGTGTCTCTGTCTAGCCACATCGATGAAACTACACTGTTTTCCAAATTTACAGACTACATTGTTTTAGAAAAAAGTAACACAGAGTGACTTGCAACTTTCAAAATGTGGTTGGGAGATTTCCCCCGCACCATTCCTGAAAAATACATTTTGTAACATGAACATTAATGACAACAAAGAGAACTATAATATTCTGCCTCTTTCATACTCTTAGTATGGCTAAAAATAACAACTAAAATTAATGTGTTAATATATATATATATGAATATATTAAGAAAATAGACCTAGCTGGAGTTTACAAGGGCAACAGGTGAGTCAAAAGTGCTAGATCTCTGTGGCAGAACATAGACTGGCTATGTTCTTTTTCTCCAGCTTTGAGATCTGTTTGTTCCCATGGACAAACCCTGGCCCATCCAACTCTTATTGGTTAACTAAGTCTTTTCTTGGTTAAATATGATGCAATTGTATGAGTAACTGACTTACAGGACTATCAGGTAGGAACAGGGTTGCATTCCCATCAGGTTACAAAAGCATACATAGCTAGACTTCATTGATTTCCTACAAAGACAAATAAATGCCAACCAGTAATGCTCAACAGATGTAGTTTGGCCCCACCTCAGCTGCAGCAGTGGCTGGGATCCATTTTTAAAAGAAATTGCTACTTTAGCGGTTGCCAAACAGCCAAATGACGTAGTGCTCTAAATAGAAATGTTTAACTGGGGAATGCCCTCAATTGGCACCAGCATTGGCGCCATTTTGTCACCAAGTCAAGACATGCATATTTATTAGAGCATTTGAGGATTGAGGAGTGTGGCCTATGTAAATGTTAGTGCAATGGTTTACAAGTTTTTAACGTTTACAGTTTTCACTGGTTTGAATGAATAAATGAATGAATAAATAACCTTGCCATGTCAGTCCAGCTTATATTTTTTAAAAAGTCCATATGAAAATGTGTAGCATCTGTCAGACCTATTTTCTAAAGTGCATTTTAATGTATACATCAAAGTGTGCTGTTTTAGTTATGAATGTATGGATTTTTCCTGATGTACTCCCCACCCCCGAACAAACTGTTTCCTCTTACACTACACATTTGGGTGTGTAATTTTCTTGTTAGGTTTCTGAAAGCTCAGTTCAGTCCTGTCCAGGAAGTCTGTCTTTTCTTGCCCACACAAGCTGCCCCTGTCTTTTCAGTGGAAGTAAGGAGTCTGTAAGTGTAAAGCAATATGTATGTTGGATCTTCCTTCTGTTGGAACGAATGGGCAGGCCACGAGAGTCCAAATTTGGGTGGAAGAGGATTAAAAATAAACAGAGCTAGTGAGCCGCTGTTCATGCACAAATGAAAGTAATGCCAACAGTCAGTAGAAAATCAATTCCTTGGAAGTTCATGTCAATCTGAGCCTTCCCATAAATAAATGTTAACAAGATAAACCTTCGTCATGTTACAGAATGACTTGAGTCTTAAGCTTTCACTATGCTTTGGTTGTAAAACCTTTTATAGTGCCATAAATTATAGTTGCCTTAGTGACACAGAAACAAGGATGGGAGTGGGCGGGGGGGGGGGTTAGTGCATGCAGACACGTGTGTGTCTTTGTGAGCAGCTTTAATAGTTAAGTGTTTTCCCCCTGTAATTTTAAATCATTCCATTATTGAAGTTTGTTATCGAGATCCTGTGTTATCTGAATTGACAAAAACATTTCTATAGGTTATTAGCCCTGCAACCAGTCGTCACATTTTAAACATGGATTTCAGATGTATTATTCTGAAGCTAATCTATTTCCTAGCTAGTGCCAGTTGTTCTTATGATTAATAAGTGCTTGTTAGATAGAAATGGAAAAAGTACATATATTTTCATTAGGCATGTCAGTACAGTACTGGGGGATGAGTACACAGGAAGCTGATTTATACCAGAAAGGCAAGCTTATTGGTCCATCAAACTTTATATTGTTGTTGACTGGTAGATGTTCTCCTTCGTATAGTTTGTGAATCCACACTCATGGGTTATGCGCCTGCGCAGAACAGCCGATCGGAGGCTTGAAAAGCTATTGGTCAAAAGTTTTGGCGGTAAGACCGCCCACCGTACCGCCCACCCCGAGGCGCCCGCGCGCCATTTTACCTCAGTTCTCTTCTTTCCGCCGTAGCAGCAGGACGATCGTTGAGAGCTTCCTCAATTTTTTCGCCCTTCTGAGGGAAAGTCTTTTTGGCAAATTTCAACAATTTTTCTCGGTGATTCTGTCCTCCGGGCAGGATCGCCACCCCGGCTCTGTCTCTTCTTTCGAGTGGATTCAGTAGCCAATTTTTTCTTCGCATCGATCACCGTCTCCCCCCTCAAGGGGGTGGCGGCTGGTCCGCCCTTCGGGGTACTCGCCTCCAGAAGCTTCCACTGGAAGAATTTTTCCGCGGTTCATGGCTGCAGCGTTTAAACAGTGCAGGGCGTGCCTCAAGAAGTTCCCAGCTTCCGACGGACACAGCCTGTGCCTCTTCTGCTTGGGAGAGTCGCATCAGAGCCAGTCTTGCCCGCACTGCAAAAAGTTTACGCGCCTCGCGGTGCAGAACCGAAGCAATCGCCTCAAGGCGCATATGATGGAGCTCGCTCTGGCTCCCGCCGCTTCCGCGTCCACATCCGCCGCTGCCGTCCAGCCGCCACCGGCTTCTTCCTCCGTGCTTCCGATTAGGAAGAAGAAAAAGAAGGACAGGAACGGCGAGAAGAAGCGCAAGCATGGGTCGGAGAAGAGACGGTCGCTTCCTCCCACCCCGCGCACACCCGCCTCTCCCGGGCCTTCGCCGCCGTTCTCGACTGCCCGATGTCCTTCTCCGGGATCCTCCATCTGGGGAGGACGGTCGTCTTCCGGGTCACCTGATAAAGGACGCAGGGCTGGGGCTCCAGCTCGCCCACTTCAGGTGCTCCCCTCTCCTCCCCGAGGAAGAAACCGCTCGCCGAGGCAGGCCTCCGTCTCTCCAAGGCCCAGAACGCCGACGGACGACGCGGTCGTCACCGTTCCGACGACCGTTTCGCCGACACCGACGCCGGCCACCGTTTCGACACCCACCGTTTCGTGGAACACCAACCCGCCAGCTACCGGGGCTCTGCCTCCAGCGGACTCGGACGGATCTCAGATGGCCCTCGTCCGAGAGATGTTCCAGGTGATGGCGTCGTTTGCGGCCAAGCTCCAAGCCCCCATGCCTGCGGCCTCTGCGGCTCCGGCTCCGACCACCGCAAGCCCCGGGCATCCCGGCCCTGCCGTGGCCCCACTGACCTCTCGTGGGTCGAGTGCCCGCTCCGCCGGCCCACCCAACCCGTCATGGTGTGGTCTGGACGTCGATGCGGAGGAATCCCATCCCGCCGGCCCGCCCAGGCCGTACTGGCGCGGTCCCGACGTGGATGAAAGACTGCCTCCCTCGTCTTCCGATGAGTCCAGCTCGTCGTCGGAGGAGGACGAGGGAGACGTCGACGCCGAGCGCACGCCGGAGCAGGCTATCGGCTCAGTGGACCCACCGCGTGGTGAGGACCAACGCTCACTGACTGCCATGCTCACGAGGCTGGGCACCGCACTCAACCTCAAGGTCGATCAACTGCCGTTGGAGGGTGAGGATCAGATGACCGCGAAGCTCGACAGACGTGCTGTGCGGCCAGTCCACATAACCATGCTCCCCTCCATGATGACTTCGGCGAGGGCGACGTGGAAGAAACCTTTGGCGGCCCACTCCGTTTCGTCCAGGCTCGACAGCATGTACCGGGTCCTGGACGAGAACGTTGAGTTCTTGCAGGCTCACCCCCTGCCGAATTCCCTGGTGGTCAAGGCCTTCCAGCATAGGACGGCCACCAGCGGGTTTCCGGTCCCATCGACGCCGGAGGGGAAGAAACTGGACGCGGTGGGGCGTAAGTTCTACGCCACCGGTTCCCTGTTCTTCCGTGCCGCCAACTACTCGGCCGCCATGGGCCTGTATCAATCTCACCTCTGGGAGCAGGTGAAGGTTGAGACAGCGAGACTGCCCGCGGATGCCCAAAAGCGGATTGACGCACTGGCCACCGAGGGGGACTTCGTCGCCGAGCAACTGATGCGCACTGCCCGGCATATCAACGATTATGCGGCAAAAGACATGGCCTCCGCAATCTACCTCCGTCGCCATGCTTGGCTCAGGGACACCTCCCTCGATGACGCTATGAAAAAGCTCATCGAGGAGTTTCCCTTCGACGGGCAGGGCCTCTTCGGTCAGGACACCGACAAAGTCCTGAACGAGATGCGCCAGACCAATTCCACGGCGAAGTTCCTGGGGCTCACCACGCCGACTACTTCCGCCAGGCCGAGGTTCCAGCCCTTCACGCGGCGATTCCAGGGCAACCCGCAGCAGCAGGGACCGACGGAGCAGCCTAGATCCAGCTCCTACAAACAACGGCGGCAGCACAAACCCCGTTACCGACCCTACGGACAGGACAAACGTTCGGGCGCGAGGCCCAAGCCCCGCGTTTGAAGCTGCGACGGCCGAGTCTCTCTCGCTCCACATCCCGTACCTCCCCCTCCGGAACTTCCTCCAGGTATGGTCGGGCATCACGGACGACCAGTGGGTCTTAAAGATCTTGTCCTCTGGCTACGCCATCGAGTTCGTGCGGGTACCTCGGGTAGGAAGACATCGTCTCACCACCTCGTCCCCCCATTTGGAGGAAGAAATATCAACCCTTCTCTCCAAGGGAGCCATCGAGCGGGTAACACCGTCCGACTGGGACAACGGCTTCTACTCGAGGTACTTCGTGGTCCAGAAGAAGGACGGAGGCCTTCGCCCTATCCTGGATCTGCGCCGCCTGAACAAATGCATCCACACCAGGAAGTTCCGGATGGTGACCTTGCAGACCGTCCTCCCCCTCATCAACAAAGGGGACTGGTTCACAGTCATAGACCTCAAGGATGCCTACTTCCACGTCTCCATCCTCGAGGAACACAGACGATTTCTCCGCTTCCGTATCGACAATTCCGTGTACCAGTACCGGTGCTTACCGTTCGGTCTGGCCACGGCACCGCGGGTCTTCACCAAATGCATGGCTCCGGTGGCTGCATTCCTCCGTCAACGGAGCATCAGGGTCTTCCCGTACATCGACGATTGGTTGATCGTCTCCCCCACCGAATCGTCAGCCATTCGGGACACACAATACACGGTCCACCTCATGGAGAGTCTCGGCCTCAGGATCAACTTCACCAAATCGAAGTTGACTCCCACTCAACGCGTCGAGTACATCGGAGCGGTACTCGACTCGCTTGCTACGAGAGCCTACGCCCCACGGAAACGCTTACAGGACATTGCGCAGGGGGTGAGCGAACTACGCACCAAACCGTGCATCCGGGCGAAGAAGGCTCAAAGACTTCTAGGCCTGATGGCCTCAACGACGGCAGTGATTCCCCACGCCAAGTTGAAATTCAGGTCCCTGCAATCGTGGCTCCTTCACGAGTTCGACGCACTTCGGGAGAGCCAGTCCAAACGATTGACCCCATCGCCAGAACTGAGGGACCAACTGCTGTGGTGGTCTACACCACTCAACGTGGCCACGGGAAAGAGTTTCTACCCCCCGCAACCCTCGTTGCAGATACTGACCGACGCGAGCAACCTCGGCTGGGGCGCTGCTTGCGGGACTCTCACGGTCAACGACACCTGGACACCACACGAAACGGTGCACCACATAAATTACTTGGAACTGCTGGCCATCTGGAAGGCCCTGCGTTCCTTCGAGAAGCTGCTCACCGGCAAGGCGGTTCAAGTGGCCTCGGACAATACCACGGCGGTGGCGTACCTCAACAAACAGGGAGGAACACGGTCCACCACCCTCCTGTACCTCGCAGTGCAGTTGTGGGAATGGTGCCTGGAGAGGCACATTTTCCCAGTTGGAGTGCACATTCAGGGCACACTGAATGTTTTGGCAGACCACCTGAGCCGTCTCACCTCGACGACCCACGAATGGGAGCTGGACGACGGGGTGTTCCGGTCGCTTTGCGAGGCCTGGGGGACGCCGAGCATCGACCTCTTTGCATCGGAGTCCAACAGGAAACTCAGCAGGTACTGCTCCAGAGCAGGCATCGGACTGAACTCCGAAGGCGATGCCTTCATGAAACGGTGGGACCAGGACTATCTCTATGCCTTTCCTCCATTTCCTCTGGTCCAGAAAGTACTCACCAGGATGTACCAACACAGAACCAATGCAATTCTGGTGGCGCCGGCATGGCCGCGCCAACCCTGGTTTCCGCTACTGTTGCGCATGTCGTCACAGTATCGCACACTGCCGGAGTCACCGACGCTCCTCCAAATGGAGCACGGCCAGCTGCACCATTCGGACCTGCCCAGCCTCCACCTCACCGCGTGGAGGATAACCCCAGACTGTCCAGGATCCTCGAGCTAGCGCGGCGCCCTTCCACAAGGAGGTCCTACGCCTCCAAATACAGGCGTTTTTGCGCTTTCCTGGCTTCCCAGCACATGCCCCCCCCGCAGGCGGGACTGCAGGACGTTTTAACCTACCTCCTCCATTTGGCGGAGTCTGGCCTTAGCATCACCTCCATCCGAGTGCACCTCGCAGCAGTGGTGGCACACTCCCCGGCTGGTTCGCCCGCTGCTGGGGCTTTCCGTGACCAAACGGTGAAGCGCTTCCTCAAGGGACTACGGAACGCTTTCCCTCCGGTCAGGACTCCTACGGCTCAATGGTCACTGTCTACCGTGCTCAACGCGCTCACCAGGACCCCATTCGAGCCCATGGCTACCGCCGATGTTCGCCTCCTCACATGGAAGGCGGCATTCCTAGTGGCTATCACGTCTGCACGACGGGCTGGTGAGCTGGTTGCCCTGCGAGCAGACGCACCTTTTCTCCAGTTCTTCAACGACCGCGTCGTCCTCCAAGCGGACATCACCTTCCTGCCTAAGGTGGTCTCCAAGTTTCACATGGCACAAACTATATCCTTGCCAACCTTCTTCCAGAACCCCACTAACTCCCAAGAAAAGACTTGGCACACGCTGGATGTGAAACGAGCTTTATTGTTTTACACCAGCAGGACTAGAGAGTTCAGGAAGTCGCAACGCCTCTTTGTGGCTTATGGGGGAAAGTCCAAGGGTGAACCCATCTCTGCTCAAAGGTTCTCCAAATGGATCACCTCTACCATCTACCTGGCCTACGAGTCAGCCTCTCTGCCACCTCCACCGCATGTCAGGGCGCATTCCACCAGGGCGGTTGCCACATCCACTGCCTTTCTGGAGGGCACACCGCTTGAGGACATATGTAAGGCTGCCACTTGGTCCAGACCTTCCACATTTGTCCAGCATTACAGGGTGGACACCAGAGCCACTGCGGACGCCAGGCTTGGCCGTGTCGTCCTCACAAGAGGGCTCCGGACTCAACACCCCTGACGGGTCCACCTAGGGGATCTTCAGCTCATCGTGGGATCATCTCATCCGACTGCCCACCGACCAAGTAAGTGTGAGCTTGCTAATCTCCCATGAGTGTGGATTCACAAACTATACGAAGGAGAAAGTTCGGTTTCACTTACCAGTGATAACTTTCGTTCTTCGAGTATATAGTTTGTGAATACACACTACCCACCCTGCCTCCCCTCTTGAGCTGCACGGATGAGATCAGTTGGTTTATCCTGTGCTTGGCTTAAGTATGGAACTGAGGTAAAATGGCGCGCGGGCGCCTCGGGGTGGGCGGTACGGTGGGCGGTCTTACCGCCAAAACTTTTGACCAATAGCTTTTCAAGCCTCCGATCGGCTGTTCTGCGCAGGCGCATAACCCATGAGTGTGTATTCACAAACTATATACTCGAAGAACGAAAGTTATCACTGGTAAGTGAAACCGAACTTTCTTCACATTTGCCAACAGGAGTATTTCTCTGTTGTACCTGAGATGCCATGACTGGAACCTAACCTTTTAAGTATGCATAGCATGTGTGCTGTCACTGATTGTGGTACTTCTCCAAAGGGAACTCTCCATCACACTGTTGTGGATTACTCATAAGGGCTTACCCTTTATTCCTTTCTCTTCTCTTTCTCTGGGCACTTCTCCATTGGGAAGCAAAAGATAATGGACACTCAAATTAGCTTTCTAGTGTGCTCCTGTAATCTCTCTTGCTACTCCCTGGAATGTAAAGGACATGATGGGTGCCTGCCAGCTACATGAATCTATGTAGAGATCCAAACATGTTCTTGTAATGCTCTTTGTTGCAATAGAGCAGATTCTAGCATTACTGCAAGGCAGATCATTTTCCTATTTCCATCAGACTGGGAAAAGAAACTGTGAGGCAGAGGAGTATGGAAGTCTGTACAACCATGTTTATTACTCCCATCTCTTGGATAACACTGTGTTTTGACATTAATAATGATATAGTAGGCCTAGGTGCTCTGATTATCATTTGGAAAATGATTTTAATGGCTAATACGCAATATTGCATTGTGCCCACAAATAGGAGAAGTGCCATCTTCCCTCCCTCTTGCTGCCCCCTCACTTGTCCTAAGGCGCTTGCAAACATGCTCCAGAGGATTTGGAAATTTATATTCCAGAGCTGGCAAGGTGAGATTACTGCGTCTTCTTTGTGGTCTCTGTGAATCATATACAGTACAGGTGAAACTCAGAAAATTAGAATATCGTGCAAATGTTCATTCATTTCACTTAAAAGGTGACACAAATATATGAGATAGACTCACTACATGCAAAGCAATATAATTGTGATGATCATGGGGTTTTAATAAACTGTAAGCCTTAAGCATCAATATTATAACAAAGTAAGGCTTGAACTATCTCACTTTGCATGTAATGAGTCTATCTCATATATTTGTTTCACCTTTTAAGCTGCATTACTGAACTGAATGAACATTTGCACAATATTTTAATTTTCCGAGTTTTACCTGTATGTGGCGATTTTGATTTAGCATGAAATTCATTGAAATATAGTAGAGCTTAATGAAAATACTATTTGGGAAGCCCCCCTCCAGTGTTCATGTCACCGCATCTAGCGGTTATCCTTCAGTTCTGTTTAGCTGTAGCCGAGGAAACTTCTCTAAGTGTTCTCTAGCGCCTATTGCATCCAGCTTATACTTAAAACCTTGGCTTCCTACCTGTAACAAACTCTGGGATTGTTGTCTGTCATCATCATCATTGTATTCAACCCTTCTGTGAGTTTCTCTAAAAAAAAAGAAAAAGAAATAGTTTTCATCATTTGAGGCCTTCCTGTGTTTCATGGTCCTAGCAGGCCCATTTAAGAAGTGTGTCATATGTGCCACTAAAATTCCTTTCACAGATGGACATTCTAAATGGTTTGTACTGCCTTGGTGAGGAGAAGAAGCCAAAATTGCTAGTGTTGTCATAAATCTACAAAAGTCCTTATAAGAAACTAACAATCTACCTCGGATTCTACCTTTGGGAAAAGTCGCTCCAAGATGTGGTTCTTTATCCCAGTAAACCTTCTCATTTACAGAGGTGTCTGTCTATAAGACTCCCTCCAGACAAGCTGTCATGGGTTGATCCAATCAGAATCAAGCACCACTAAAATTCATGGATTTCAGAGGTCAAGAAAAGCAAGTCAGTGGAATTACTATCACTTGATACCGATGACATACTATTGATATTGAGTACACCATTGGAACTGAAGTTGACCTCTTCTTTAGTTTAAAAATAAAATGGACAAAATCTCCAGGTTCTAATAAAACTTTGGTAAAGAAACAGAATCCAAAGCAGAAATCCAAGTCATCTAAAGATTAATCTGTGGCTCCTAAAAACTCTATAAAGAATAGCGAGCACCAACTGACAGAGAAAGAGCAGGAGAACTTGGAGGGCTTTGGGTCATCTTCTGAAGAGGAAATCTTTATATTCAAGCTTTATCTCCAGCCTTCTGTTAGACCAGGGATTCTTAACTTGCGGCTCATGGACCAGATGCGGCCCAAAGCAACATTTCATATGGCCCCCCTCTGCTTCCACCACACCAGGAAGTGCCATGTGGTGGAGGAAGGACAAAATGGCCATCTGGCCCCGAAAGCTGTCTGAGGGAGTATGACCTGGCCCCTGGCTTTAAAAGGTTGAGAACTCCTGAGCTAGACCCTTGAGTAGAGTCATCTTATGAAGCTCACAGTAAAAATATATGAAAAACTCACAGGAAAAATATAGCAGTTAGTCTTTAACGTGCTGCAGTGTTTTTGTTTTTGTTTTTTATTTTGTTTTTGTTTTCTGATATGCCTGAACCACAGACTAACACAGCTAATATGTCAAAAAATCTATGAAGCATACACTGAGCAAGCACTCTCTAATACAGGTAAGCTTACAACACAAACACTCCCCTGGGACTGAGACAGTCTCATCATTCATCTTCCAAATTGGTTTCCACTACATGGGAGAAAACCACTCCTCACTGGAAAAGTCTCCCTAGACACTTGTTTCTATTTAGACCTAATGTTCAGGACAGCCATGTTGCTAGAGCTAGAGGTCCAGAAGCCTCTTCCACCCAGATCTGATCTATTTAATGGCCAGATAAATAATGATGTTTCCACTCCAGTCAATGTTGGTAAGTTAACATCTCTTTTGACCTGGCTAAAGAGTCATGGAACAAAATATTATTTTTGCAACCCTTCTCTAGGAGAGTGAAAAACCTTTAAAATATACAACATGACGGCAATATTCCTCCTCAAGCACCCGCAGCCTTAGTCTATAATTGTGGAGGACTCTCAGACCAGGACTAGGGGGCATCACAACACCACCCCAAACAAAAAAGTACCCACAAAATGAACATGATGGGAAGGAGGATATACTCCACTGCAGTCCTAGATATATGAATAGCGAGTTACCAAAATGCTATTGGGGCATATTTGAGATTCTTCTGGAACAAAATCCAACCACTAATCAACAGTTTGCCCAAGATGAAGAGTCCTAGTGCTAGTGCTGACCTTTTAACAAGAGTCCATGCCTCTCACCACAAAGTAAATATTCTCTGAGAGGCAAACAGTTTACTGTGCTGCCAAAACATGTCCGCAGCCGTGGCAATCAGATTCTATTCCTCACTATGCCTTTCTCAAGATCCTATGGCCTCTTTAAGGACAACACAGACAATATCATGGACTTTCACCTTAATCAGTCCCTTGTGCATACCACCTTCTTCCCATTGGCTACTTAACAGATTAAATGTCTAACAAGCCCTGGCCTTCTATACCTCAAGAACTAGGCACTTCTGAAAGTCCAACAAGCTATCTTTTAGTTCTCAGTGATTGAAAATGGGTGGACAAATCATGTCCCAGTGCTTATCAAAATGGACTGTGAATATGATCATGCTGTCTTACCAGCTAACAAAGAGACCACTCTGAGTTTTGAAAGGACACTCCACCAGGGATGTTGCAACCTCTATAGGTTTTTCTTAATGGGATCCAGTTAACAAACATTTGCAAAGCAGAAACATGGTCCCAACCCTTGATGATCAGCAGACATTATAGGTTGGACAACAGGGCTAAACCTGATACTGCATTTGGAAGAGGGGTCATTTTATCTGTGTGGTGTGACATCCCACCAGCTGGTCAGTGTCAGTCACCCATTGATATGAAGCATAGAGTCCAAGAAGAAGGAAGAACTTGCTACTCTATTTTTCCACATAGTCATGTGTGAGTTCACATGGCTCACTCATTCTCCCCTCAATTTGCCATGCTACTGTTTCATTCCTGGACAGTGGTGGGTTTGGGGACCTGTGGAATAATATTTAGGTGGAGGAGCATGTGCACTAGAGGATGGCTTCCCTTACAGCCATTTTCTTTAAGTTCTATAATGTTCTGATAAGGTCTTGTTCAAGCACTGAAGCACCCACATGTGTGAATTCACATATGACCATTCAAAGAACCGTAGTTACAGCCTGTTCTTTGAATAACAAAGGAATTCAGTACCACCTTGTAAGGCAAGATATCAGCAAAATATCATTTATTCAAAATGATAATGATACAATAATTAACACTGATGAAATGAGGTTGCAATCAAGGGCTTGATATGAGTTATCAGCATGTCAGACAACTGTCCCCATAGTTGGATCAAACTATCTATATGAGATTGACTCCTGAATGCACCCAAGTAGCCATATAGATAGTCACTCACCAATAAAGAAAATAAATTTCATGTTGTATTGAGCTGATGGCGTACCGATAGGTAGACTGAGGCAGTCATGCAGCAGATGATGAAAAGTGGCAGCAAGGTATTGAAGGAGAAGAGGTTTTGTATCTTTTTGCTAGTTATTTCAGATCCTTACATTGGCCAGTTCTTCCTTCCTTCCTTCTCTTTTCATGTGATCAGAACCCCCAAGATGAAATAGAATGAAAAAGTGTGTTTACTTTGTCAAGGGTACAAATTGAATGTGTGTCTTTGAACCAGAGTGTACAGACAGGTGATAACCAGAAAAAGAATCTGGGCACTTTCCCAACTGACAACTTCAATTAGTAGATTTTTAAAATAAAAAAATAGACAAAGTGAACGGCAGCTGTGGCTGCAACAAATGATCATTAGGACTGATTAAAGTCAGATTGAGAGTGACCCAAGCAAATTTCAAGGAGGAAACCACAACCTGTTTTACTTAATTTATTTTGTTGTCTGGAAGTTTATTAATGTGATGACTGAGATAAGTGGAGTTGGATAGGCAAGCCCTCCTGGTTGAGCTAGCTGAGGTCACTCTCTGAAAGAAGGTTTTTCAATAAGAAGGAGAGAGAGAAAGACATCACAATTTAGTCACAAAACAGAAAATTACTAGCAAATCCATTTAAAAGAATCAGTTCTCAGGACATGGTGAATGGCTTTGCTCATCCTGAGATTCCCTGCAGGTCACACCACCACCCCATGGGGTGTGGCCCAAGGTTGTGTGTCTCCCACTGCATAGATGATGAGCTTGGCAGTGGCAGAAAACTGTTCTTCTAACATTGCTAATTAGAGATGTAACGAGTCATCAGCACTTTTTATCTTGCTGTTTTTGTGGCATTTTGCCCTGGTGAGGAATCTCTTTGGGACTCTCTTTGAGAATGAGTCCTAAGCACTGCTCCCACTACCACTCTTTTGCTAATTTCTTATGTAAGATTATACTTAACAGATCTGTACTGCTTGTGCCTAAAATACTCTTTTCTGCAAGGTTTTGTATCTTTTTGCTAGTTATTTCAGATCCTTACATTGGCCAGTTCTTCCTTCCTTCCTTCCTTCTCTTTTCTTTATTTGTTACACTTTTATGCCACTGCCTGGCAAACTACTCTGGGCAGTGAACCAAAAAGTTAAAACATGCATAGCCCTAAAAAGCACTGCAAACAACAAAGCCAGTGGAGATGATGGTATCCCAGCTGAATTTTGCAAAGCCCTAAAAGGTGATGGAATCAAATCATTGAATTCAATATGCCAGCAGATTTGGAAAACTCAACAATGGCCACAGGATTGGAAAGGATCAGTATATGTTCCAATCCAAAAAAAAGGGTAATGCCAAAGAATGTTCCAATTACCGAACAATTGCGCTCATCCCGCATGCTAGCAAGGCGATGCTCAAGATAATACAGGATAAAAGATAAAAGCTGGCTTGAGACTCAACATCAAGAAAACCAAGATAATGGCAACAGGCCCTATCACTCCCTGGAAAATAGATGGGGAATAAGTAGAAGCAGTGACAGATTTTACCTTCTTAGGAGCTAAGATCACTGCAGATGGTGACTGCAGCCATGAAATAAAAAAGAGACTGATTCTTGGGAGACAGTTTATGAGAAACCTGGGGAACATAGTGAAAAGTAGAGACATCACCTTGCAAACTAAAATTTGCATACTCAAAACAATGGTATTCCCGGTGGTGATGTATGGTTGTGAGAACTGGACAATGAGGAAAGCTGAGCGAAGAAGAATAGATGCCTTTGAGATGTGGTGTTGGAGGAGAGTTTTGAGAGTCCCCTGGACAGTGAGGAGAACAAATAGGTCGATCTTAGAAGAAATCAACACTGACTGCTCCCTAGAAGATCAAATAGTAAAGATGAAGCTAAAGTACTTTGAACATCAAATGAGAAGAGAGGATTCACTTGAGAAAGCCTTGATGCTGTTAAAGGTGGAGGGCAAAAGAAGAAGGGGCGGCCAAAAATGAGATGGCTAGATGGTATTGTAGATGTCTTGTCTTGTATTGTAGATGGTATTGTAGACTGTGCGACTGAACAACAACAACAAAATTGTAGATACAATGGGCACAAAGCTGGGTGGGTTAAGGAAGATGGTGGAGGACAGAGGTGCCTGGCGGTCAATGGTCCATGGGGTCGCAAAGGGTCAGAATTGACTGTGCGACTTAACAACAAAAGGCATATAGACCCTTACGACCAAAAGGAAAACCATCAAGTAAAGTAACATGTCAATATTCAAGATGGGAACAGAGAACAGCAGACTTAGGATAATTATAAGCAAATGCTTGTACTAGTCAATGTTAGAATTTGAAGAACAAAGTACATTTAGAGGAAATTGTCCTTAATCACACCTATTATATTTTTGTAAGAGAAATAACCTATTTCATCTGAATGCTTGCTTCCCTAACTCTTCTTTTCACCAAGTTGAAATTGATAGCATTAATGCTGAACAGAAAAGAAAGGGGGGAGCCATATGGTTCTTTTACACAATCTGAAGGAAAGGTAGCATGGTAACTTTTATTAGATTGCTCAAAAATCACAAACATAAGCTAGTTTTCAAGTCCCCATCAGTCTTCTGTCAGGCTGGGTATTACATCTGCACTACGCCCAGCTTTGTAATGCCCAACTTAATGAAGACTCATGTGGAGCCAAAAGCTAGCTTATGTTTATGATTTTATTTAGTGATCTAATAATTCTATCACCCACCCTTGTCTTTTGGCTAATATACAAATAAACCTGCTATGGATTGCATTGTTATTCCAAATTGCAATACAGTATGTGATTTCAGTTACAATTTGTACTGGAAAAGTGTTTTTTCTTCAAGTAGCTACATAGGTCCAGCGGTGTTGGGAGGGGGATTGGTGAGAAATCTGTTGAGATGACCTTTGCACCCTCTAGACTAGAGGTACTTGTGTATAATACTTCTGAATATGTAGTTGTTGCTTAGCATACTAAATTGCATTCGAGTAGGCCAGGCCAGTCAATGGGGATTTGGTGAGCCAACTCCTCTGCAAGTTCCATTGACTCTAACAGCATAGGAAGTTGCACTTAGACCCATTGGAATCCTTGGAACTTGTGGAAGAGATAAACAATCCCTATTGTTTCAACTGGCGTACTCTAGTGTCATTTAGTATGCTAAGCAACAGGATTTGTGCCATAGTTGTTTGACAATAATCATAGAATAACTGGGTTGGAAGGAGCCATCATGTTCAACCCCCTGCTCAATGCAGGAATCCAAATCAAGGCAGCTCTGACCAATTGTTGTCCAATTTTCTCTTATCAAGCTGCACTTGGGGACATGAAAGGAGCCTCATTCGGGCACCCCCTAAAAATCCTTTCAATCCAGAGTAATCTTTGAAATGAAATTATTATTATTAAGCTATTATTAGATACAGTATTGGAAGATCTGTCCAGGGTTGTCAAATAATATTGAGAGCAGAGGCATTGTTTTATTAACAGTCTATTGATCTTTAAAAGCATGGTTTGAATTAAGATGTTGCTACATTTTGAAGATTATACTGTAGTCTCTATTACAAAATTGCAGGGGTTGATCTTGTGTGCCCACAGATGCCAGGTATTTTAGTTTAATTTTCTGATATTTTATTGTATTGTTTGTTTTATTATGTTATTTTTTCACTTGTATGTGCACTGCTCAGAGTGGGAAATATCCCAGATGGGTGGTAGGAAAATGTAATAAGCAAGCAAACAAACAAACAAATAAATAACATTTAACACATGCTAGGACAGAGATTCTCAACCTGTGGCCCATGGGCCGAATGCGGCCCACAGCACCATTTCATGTGGCCCCCCACCGCCTCCACCACACCAGGAAGTGCCATCTGGTCCCTGAAGCTGTCTGAGGGAACATGATCCAGCCCCTGGCTTAAAAAGGTTGAGAACTCCTGATCTAGACCAAGCTTTCTGTTTAGTGCACGTGTCTCTATGTGAATGTGTAAATTTATTGCTGCCATTATCTTATTAGGCAAACTATATATAAGCTTTAAACCTCATTAGTCTGAAAATGGAACAGAACCTTGACCTTTTTATGATGTGCATTACTGCAAGGAGTCTTTCAGTTCCATGGTTTAAGCAGATTTAAGGGGGGGAAGGGGGGGAACTAAATCAAAGTCTGTGTGTAAATGAAGGAATCGTCAAAGATTTCCTTCAAGAACAAAGAAAAGAAATAAAAACCTGAGTCATCAGTGGATTCCTATTGTTGAAAAGAAGTTAGTGAGTAGTAGTAGTAGTAGTAGTAGTAGTAGTAGTAGTAGTAAAGCTGAGTTATACTCAGTCCTTGATGGCATACATATTTAAGGCTTCTCTTCATGGGATAACATTCCACCATCATCTTAACTGCTACTGTTTGAGGTTCATTACAATGGTAATTGATGGCCAACCTTGGCACTCCAGATGTTCTTAGACTTGAATTTCCAGAAGCCCTGATCAGCAGGAGTGCTGACTTCAGCTTCTGGTTGAAGTCCAGGAACACTTAGAGTGCCAAGGTTGGCTAGTATAGGCTGTTCATAACAACTAAGCTGAAGAGACTTCTCAGATGTAACCAGGGTGAAGAGACATTAAAACACACATGGTAGTTGTGATTCTAGCTCCTATAGCCAAGATTTGTGCATACGTGAAAATGTTGTCTTGAAGATGTTGTCTTGAGCACAAATATGAAACAAACAAAGTAGGCACATCACATCTTAATGTTTAATGTGGAAAGAAACATCTTCAGGGATTTATTATCTTTCCCATGCTAACTAAGATGAGAACAGTAAATGCTTACTATGAGGAGGGATCGTCTTTATTAGTTTGTGGGCCATTCAGGTTCCTAGTTAGTTGGTTCTGAATTTCTCATTTTCTTGATTTCTCTCTGTCTCCCTCTCTCTTTTTAACTCTCCCCCTTGTATTTGCTTATATAATTTCCAATTCTTCCATATATATGTTACCAGTGGGAATGGACTAGAGGTCAATGAGGTATTGTTGCCCTGCCTAGGCTTTTAGTGATATTTATGTGTTTGCACTAAAACTCTTGTTTCAGTTGGGCCTAACAGTTGCATTTATTTGGTCTAACAGTTGCATTTGTCTGTGTTCTCTCTGTATGTATGTGCATATGTCAAGGCTTCCAGCATGTGCTGACAGCTTTATAGGTCCCGTGGGCCTTGTCTTCCTTCCGGAGTGTTCCAGAGTGTGTATGTGTGTTTCTATCAGTGGCTGGCCTATTCTCCACTCATTTGTCCAATTTTGGACAAATTATGCAGAGTGTAGTGCAAATAGTCCACCGGGTTTCCTGCTGGTTGTCAGCCAGTGTGGTCGAGTTCAGCTCGATCATAAAACTCAGTGGGTAGCCTTGGGTAATAATAAACAACAATAATAAAGGTGGTGTAGAAGGGATTGACTGGGTGTACAAGCACCATTTTACTGGATGGACCTAGTGTACCAAATTATTACTATCTTTGGTCCCAGCATTTAATATTTCACTTTTTAAAAGTTTAGCAGGAAGGACTATTTAAATGGCTTGGCTTCATTCCATTTAAATTTTAATAAATGTAATACACAGGAACACAGACAAGGTTCACCTTGCCATTCTGAATACAATTGATCTCTTTTGATTTTGGAAGCTAAGCAGGGACATAGCTGATTAGTACTTGGATGGGAAAGAACCAGCAATATCAGCTATCTCCAGGATCAGCAAGGAGAAAATCCTCCCTGGAATCCAGGAGTGGCATTGCTACTGATGAAATTTAACAACATTGTGATTGACAAACTAATGGTCTGTCTAAGGCAGAAACACAAAAATAATGTTGAACAGATTCTAGAATGTTTCATATTTCTTTTTGCTATACTTTGGCATAATCTCTTAGTTTAGATGCTTAATTCTGAGTGTCCTAATGTGATGCAGTGCATTGACTCAAATTCCTTAAATGATTGTGCTTGTTCAGTGTGATGAATAGAAAGCAAACAAGTCCTTGAAGGGGAATATCATTGTGAAATTCCCTACCTTCTTCTTAAGTTAGAATTCTAGCTTTGTTTGGCTAGAATTCGATTGGTAGTCGCAACTAGAGTTGATCCATTGGCTGAAATCCTATTGTGAAGCTCTGTATGCACAATTGTGATGATATCATCAGCAGTGATAAAGGATCATTGATTAATGGTTTCCTTTGGAGGTATTGTGGGTGCATGAAGCCTTGATATATTTTGTACAAATACACCCCAAAAATGTTTTTAATCGGTGACAATTTGCTACTGAAGATATCATCCTCATTGCACATGTGAAGCTATGCAGCAAGATTTCAGCCAGCTGATCAGCTGTTCACTGGAAATCAAAACCTATGTAATTCCATTGATTCAGTGGGTCTGCTCTAATTGTGTTACTAATAAGAATCTGAGCTTTGTTTCTAGAGGCTCATAGTGTTAGTCTCTAGAGTGATAGCAAGCTTAGAAACCAGTGGGTTTTATTTTTCAGTTTCTTTCTTGTCTACACCTATAGGCAGGCCACTCTTGCTTTTGCAGTCCAACATTTATCCTAGGGCAAACGGTGGTTAGAATGTTGGCCTGGGTCAAGAAATGGATTTGCCATTAATTTGGAAGCCTTCAGCAAAAAACTACCTGAGAAAGTTCCTCTGTGAATGTGACTAAGACAAGAAATAACAATGCATTGGTAGTATTTTATACACCTTACTTAAACAAATAGTTGAGTATTCTGTGGGCAGTCCTCTCCACTCTGAGTACCTTTGGAAGAGGGAATATTGTACTGGAGATTTGTATCATGTTATTTAAAATAATTCTAAATACTTTGAAGCCATGATACTTGAAAGATTGTCATTTACCTTATGTTTTCCTGAACGCTACTACCATTTCCTGAGTTGTATTTCATCAACTGAAGTGGTTTGTTTGGTAGGAACATAAGAGAGTGCCATCTTCTCTATGGCAACACTCCAGTTGGGGGATTCACTCTCAAAATGTAGATTAACCCTCAATGCTTTAAGCAGCCATTTCACTTTCTTTTTGTCTGGTGTTTAAAATGGTATTAAAGTTTAATCTGTTCCCAGAGCTAATGGTTTATGTGCCTGGATATTTGTGTGATCTTTTGCACTTTGCATAGTCCCAGAGTGCCACAAGAAGGAGGGATGGTAAGCCACTTTTCAGTACTTTATACTAAGAACAAATGTAGAAGAAGAAGGCAATGCCTTTTTTTGGATCACTAAACAACAAAAAAATGTTGCAGGTTTTGGTGATTGATTTCCCTGTCTTTGCATGCTTGAAGAAGTGATGTTGAATCACGAAAGCTCGCAATATTTTTTTTTTGTTTAGTGATTAAAAAAATGTATCACCTTCTAAAATTGTTTTGTGAATGGATCACATGGCTGACTTTGTTTATACTAAGAAGTGTACTTTATATTTTGGAAGGTCATCCTAAATTGGAATAAATTTGATGGCACATAATTATTATCAGTAAAACAGGTTTAGGCATTTTAAGAACTGGACAAGAGTTAAAAAACACAGAAGAATAAAACAGAGAGGGAGGAGATAACAAAACTCCAACATTACACTCAATGGCCAGAACTCCATTTGCAATTTGTACTTGAGTAAGAGAAACAGCATTAAAACACAGTAACAAATTGCCACCCATCATTGCTGGTTACATTTCTGGACTTTCCCCCAGGAGTGCAACCAGCACTTCATTAATGAGTGATAATTCACTGTTGTGACTTAGATGTTCCTGTATGCAGACATAAATCACCAGTGAGATTCTGGTCATTAAGTTCAATTTTGAAATTTTAGCATTTTCTCCTTTTCTGATTGTTTTTTAAAAAGCAGATATTTTCTGCTTTATTTACAAGATCAAAACTTGTTTTATTAATGTTGTTTCATATTTACTGCAGACTGCTTTGGGCTTCCTTTTTAGCATAAAAAAGCAGATGAGAATTGACTTGATAAATAAAAGAAATACATTTTGGCAGTATTTGTTGTAATGATTTAGCAAAGCATAATAGGAGGCAAATTATTATGTCTACAGAGGAGAAGAACCCTATTGGGATCACTTCCACCTGTCGGTAGGCTCCGCTCTCCCTCCGTTAGAGGTTTGGCAGGCTGTGGCACAGGCAGAGGACCTGATTAGGCTAGCGTGGCTGAAAGGGTGGCTTCCTCAAGTCTTGGCAGAGGAAGGCTTGGGTCCAGATAATTTTGGCTCATAGGTTCATAGAGAAATGGCGATCCGGGACAAACTATGCAGGGGAAATTGAGCTGCAAAGACCCTTGGGATGGAACGCCACTTTCCTGTACGAAAAACACCCTTATCTTGCTTCTGAGGAACTTTTAGCCTTGGCGGTATGAAAGGTGTATGGGAGTAACTTTGTTACCTCTCGCAGCAATTTGCTGTCTCCGTTATGCTGGGTGAAGTTTCTTCTCCTGGGCAACAGACTCCACAAAGTTGATGCAAAATTGATACAGTTCGCCTTCCACAAATAAGGTCTTATTGTTAAAGTCCCCCCTCCCCAATTTGCTCCGTTGGCAGTAGGAGCAAAAGGGAGTAAGCTTGACAAACCAAGTCCTTTATGGTTTTATTGTAAAAATATCAAAGTCCTGTAAATGCAGAATATGAAGAAAAACTAATTCTATGTTTTCTATGTTTTAATCCTGTTGTGAGCTGCCCTGAGTCGGGTTCGCCTGATTGGGCGGCATAGAAATTTGAGCTATTAATAAATAAATAAATAAAACTAAACTAAAAACATTACTAGCCCTAAGAAACAAAAGAAAGCAATACACTACCACTTGCCTAGAATAAGGAGCGGCGGTCTTAGCCACCCCATGCGAAACAATACGGATTGGGACCCATCGAGATGGCAAACGATATGGGTCCTGGTAGCATCGGATAACAGACCACCCGATGAAGAAATTAGCTAGGTTTTTATACCTTTCTCCTTGAGAAAGTTGTCCCGGAGAAGTGCTAATTGACTTGTCAAAGTGACAGTTTTGTGTGTAGATCAAAGATACCACATGGCTGGCTATCAGTGTTCTCATCTCACTATCTGAGATTGGACCATCTTCTGGTACTGTTCCCAGAGCTTGGCCTTGGGAAAAGTACAAGAGGTGCTTTCCCAGTTATTGGACAAAATGGTGGAGTGTGCCTTCTAAAATGGCTTCAGTTAGGCTAAGTGGAATAAACGATAGAGAGAAAATAAAAGCAGTGCTAGTATTTCTAGGTAAAATCCTATTAAACTAACAAGTGATTAACATAAAATGACATCATTCCACAGGGAATCTCGACAAACCCCATACGGCAGTGATGGCCAACTTTGCACTCCAGGTGTTCTTGGACTTCAATTCCTAGAAGCCTTGATCAGCAGGAGTGCTGACTTGAGCTTCTGGCAATTGAAGTCCAAGAACATCTGGAGTGCCAAGGTTGGCTATCACTGCCATAGGGTAATGCCTTACCCCCCGTCCTCATCACAAGTCTATACCTGAAGCTTCTAAGTTCAGATGGAATCTCTCAGCATTCTTGGCCTCTATCTCAAGTTGCCAGTTGCTTTTCCTCTCAAACGCTTCACATTCGCCACCTCTTTCAGCTGAAGAAATGTTGCCTTTCACAAGCCTTGAGAGATAAAGTCACTGAGAAGCATGTAAAGCCTCCCTCAACTATCAGAAGATAGACAGTAATACACAACAATATCACAGCAGATTGGATCACTGGAACTTCACAGATTGTATTGTCTGTTGAGAGCCCTGTTCCTTAGCTCTGAATCAAATCATGAGTCTTTTCCTTAGTGAATCGTCATTTAAAAATTGTTGATTATTCATATACAAGCATAAGCTTCATTTCAGTTATATTCCAAGAGATGGGAACTGTTTGTTTCCATGCTGCCAGTGGAATTCTGGCCTTTGCAATCCAGAAAATGAAAATGTTGTTCTTGTGGATTCCTGAAAATATGATCATTATCATGAACTGTTAATGTGTTTCTTCTATCCTGCATTACAAATGACTAAAACAGGGATTCTCAACCTGCGGCCCATGGGCCGGATGTGGCCCACGGCATCATTTGTTGTGCCCCCCCTGCCTCCACCACACCAGGAAGTGCCGTGTGGTGGAGGAAGGGGAAAATAGCCGTCCGGGCCCCGAAGCTGTCTGAGGGAGCGTGACCCGGCCTCCGGCTTATAAAAGTTGAGAACCCTTGGATTAAAAGATGTATACAGCTAGAATCACAGTAAAACTTCAGTATTAAACAGTTACTAAATTCAAAAGCCATAGATTAAAAACAATTGAAAATCAGTTAAAACCACATCATTAAAAAAACAACTAAGTGTACTTCATGCCCTCCCAATTCATTTTTCACTCTGGTATTCAGTTTCCACTGTTTGAGAAGGAAGATTTTTGCTTATTAAGTAAAAGAGTAAATAGGGAAGAGCCAACCTAGCCTCTCTGGGGAGAAAGTTCCACATACTGTTTTCTCTTACATCTTCATCAAGATGGACCCAGAAGCTATATGGGACTATAGAGGTCATAGCCAGCACTTTGCATTGCAGTTGCTAATCATTGCAGTTGTGACAGGGGAGTTAAATAATCCTTGTAACTCACTGCAGAGTTTTGAACTAGAAGAAGTTTTCAAATTGTGTTCAAAGGCAGCCCCATGTAGAGTGTGTTATAGTAGTCCAAGTGAGATATACCTAAGGCATGTAACAACATAGCTAAGTCAGACATTTTATAACCCCATCACTCCTGCTATCCCCCAGATGCCAAAAAGTTAATGTTTTGGAATTTTTAAAAAAACCCTTGTGCCTTCTAGGAAGTGTGAGGGCAATTTTACCATATTATCAGCTCTTACACCAGTGCTGTCAAGTCCTCCAGACCTCACCCCACAATACCAACAAGAAGGCACAAGTGAGCTTTTTGAGTTTAATTTCCCCCTCCATCCCCTTTAAACATTTTTTAGTTAACAAAAATTCGTAGCAGCAAGCTTTAAAGGCTAGCAGCTTCCCTCCTGTCCTTCAGGAGACAAGTAAAGCTCTTTCTTTTTAGACAAACTTTTAATAACTTAATTATTTAAACTAATTATTTAAATTATTGTTTAGCAGTTCCATGTGGTTTAAGGTGATTTTGATTGTTCTAAAGTAACTGTTTTATACTGTTAAATGTGTAAATTTTAATGTAAAGTTTTTTAATATAGTAACACTGTATTTTTTGTTTGCTTGCTTTCTTAAATACTTTTTGAGCTGATATGGGTCCCTTTACCAGGAGAAGCCTGATATTATTATTATTATTATTATTATTATTATTATTATTATTATTATTATTATTATTATTATTATTATTATTATTATTATTATTATTATTATTATTATTATTATTATTATATTGGAACTTATATACTGCTTTCCTTTGTCAATGACAAACTTAAAGCGGTTCACAACATGTTCAAAAATCAACAAAACAAAAATACAGTACAGCATCAAAATTACAATATAAAAATAACAAAGCAAAACCAATAAATAAATACATTTAAATAAACACAATTTTAAAAGAAAATGAAATATGAAAATTAGCCTCTTTGGATATGGCTTGGCCATTTAGCCTTACTCTTTTGGGAGTTCAGGAAAATCCCGGGGGTGGGGGTGGAGAATTACTCTTATGCCTGCTGAAATCACTTCCAAGAAACAACTTTATAGTAAAAACAAAACAAAAAAGACAAAACATTGTGGCACTGTTGTGTCCAAGCGTTATTTGTTATAACTGCTTGAGTGCTGTAAAGTCTACGGCGCTATTGCACATCTTTTGCAAAGGCGCCATTTTCAAATGTCTGTCAAAAGGAGCTGATTCATTAGTGTAAACTTTCCCGCTTTCCCAGAAGACTGCCGAAATGTATCAACCTGTGTAGCTGCTGTTCCCACTGTATATAAGCTGGCCACCTTGTACATGTTCCCCAGTTTGGTATTATGAGCTGAATAATAAATCACTGTGTTTGACCCAATCCTGCTGGTCAGAATACTTCTTAAGCGCTGGACTCAACAGGCACCTTAAAGACAAACTGCTAAACTTTAATGAGAGCTTTCGTGAATTAACTCCTTTGTGGAGAGAAAAACAGCTATTGAAATTTGTGGCTATTCCAAATTTGCAGAAGAAAGAATTGGCCAAAAGCCAGTAGAAACAGAAGCCCTATATTTTGTCAAGCAGGAAGTCTTTCCAGTTGTCTTTATGCAATTCTGATTTGCCTTATCTTGGGAGATAGAGTTAAGGATATTTCATCCTGCAATTCTGAAGTCTTTTGACAATTTTTAGACCTTCCCAGCTATTTGGTAACATCTGTCCTTGGGATCCAGGTGGTAACTATTCCAAGCTGTGTGCCCAATTAGTTGTTGTCCTTCTTTTCCTTTCCACACAGTTGTGTGTGGCTTGCTTTGCCATTCACTAAATATGTTATGACACAGTATTTACACCAGTCCAGAGCCCAGAGACCTTTGGAAACCTCTGTGGCTTCTGGCCTGTAGCAATTTGACAGATGGTCCTGCGCTGCATACCTACACAATTGCCAAGGGTGGAAAGATTATCTTTATTTGCCTGAACCTTTTCACAAGAATAGAACATGTTTGGTAATGTTGCAAGAGCTTTATTTAGACCGGTGAACTCACAGGGGCAGTGTGGAGAGTCATGGTTAGTCTAGCCTTGACATTTCTGAACAGGAGGGAGAGAGCTCTTGTCTCCTGCAAATAGAAAGACAGAAGTGATAAAATCCCAATGTTGTAAGGTAGCACTAAAGAGGATCATATATAAAAATGACACTTATTTAATTATAATTAATGAGACCATAATTTGTAAAGTTCAGCACAGTTCAATATCACATTATGGGAGACTGCATAATATGTGCAAGAAAATACTTTTTCATACACTGAAAATTTGCACATCAATATGGCAAAAGTTAGGGACTCTGCCGGGGAGAGTGGTAGCTCCTGTGACTTTCTCCAGCGGACATGGGGTTTTTCCACGCTGGATTTGTTGTTGCATTATACTGTTTTTTTAATGTAGTTTATAATGTAATTATGTAGTTTTTGTATTTTGATACCATGCTTACTTGTATTGCTCGCTATTGTAAATTTATTGTATCTCTGTATTATTATTTTGTTGCTATTTGTATATGCTGTTAGTCGCCTTGAGTTGGCCTTTGGCCGAGAAAGGTGGGATATAAATTAAACTGATTGATTGATTGATTGACATCAAAATTGATAGATTTAGAAGGAGGCTACATAAATTACGGAAGGTATATGGTTACGGAATAAAAGGTGCAGAGGCCCTCCTCCCTGACTTCCACATATATTCAAATTATGTATCTTAGTTACAAAGGGAAGGGAAATTGTATCATTTCTCTCTTCCTCATAACTACACCACTGGTCTCTAGTAGTATGTTACAGAGGTTCTCCTTCGTATAGTTTGTGAATCCCCACTCATGGGTTATGCGCTTGCGCAGAACGGAGATCGGAGGCTTGAAAAGCTATTGGTCTAAAGTTTTGGCGGTAAGACCGCCCACCGTACCGCCCACCCTGAGGCGCCCGCGCGCCATTTTACCTCAGTTCTCTTCTTTCCGCTGTAGCAGCAGGACGATCGTCGAGAGCTTCTCAATTTTTTCTCGCCCTTCTGAGGGAAAGCTTTAGCGAATTCTAGAATTTTTGCCGGCAATCTTGTCCTTTGGGCAGGATTGCCACCCCGGTGCTGTTTCTTCCTTCGAGTGGACTCAGTAGCCCGTTTTTCGCTCCGCTCACCGTCTCCCCCCTCAAGGGGGTGGCGGCTGGTCCGCCCTTCGGGGTACCCGCTTGGACTTCCACTGGAAGAATTTTTCCTCGGTTGATGGCTGCAGCCTTTAAACAGTGCACGGCTTGCCATAAGAAGTTCCCGGCTTCCGACGGTCACAGCCTGTGCCTCTTTTGTTTGGGAGAGTCGCATCAGAGCCAGTCTTGCCCGCACTGCAAGAAGTTTACGCGCCTTGCGGTGCAGAACCGAAGCAACCGGCTCAAGGCTCACCTGATGGAGCTCGCTTTGGCTCCCACCGCGGCCGCCTCTACCTCCGCCGGGACCTCCCAGCCGCCTCCCGCTTCTTCTTCCACGCTTCCGGTTAGGAAGAAGAAGAAGAAAGACAAGAACGGGGAGAAGAAGCGCAAGCATGGGTCGGAGAAGAGACGGTCGCTTCCTCCCACCCCGCGCACGCACGCCTCTCCCGGGCCTTCACCGCCGTTCTCGACTGCTCGATGCCCTTCTCCAGGGTCTTCCATCTGGGGAGGACGGTCGTCTTCCGGGTCGCCTGAAAAAGGACGCGGGGCTGGGGCTCCAGCTCGCCCACTTCAGGTGCTCCCCTCTCCCCCTCGGGGAAGAAACCGTTCGCCCACGAGGCAGGCCTCCGTCTCCCCAAGGCCCAGGACGCCGACAGACGACGCGATCGCCACCGTTCCGGCGACCATTTCGCCGCCACCTCAGCCTGCCACCGTTTCGTCGGCCACCGTTCTGTCGGCTACCACAGCGACCCCAGACGCACCTCAGATGGCGCTCTTCCGTGAGATGTTTGAGTTCATGGCGTCGTTTGCGAACAAGCTCCAGACCTCCATACCTGCGGCCTCTGCGGCTCCGGTCCCGACCACCGCAAGCCCCGGGCATGACGGCCCTGCTGTGGCCCCACCGACCTCCCGCGGGTCGAGTGTCCGCTCCGCCGGCCCACCCAAACCGTCATAGCGTGGTCCGGACGTTGATGCGGTGGACTCCCATCCCGCCGGCCCGCCCAGGCTGTACTGGCGCGGTCCCGACGTGGATGAAAGAGTTCCTCCCTCGTCCTCCAATGAATCCAGCTCGTCGTCGGAGGAGGACGAGGGAGACGTCGACGCCGAGCGCACGCCGGAGCAGAACATCGGTGCGGTGGGCCCACCGCGTGGTGAGGACCAACGTTCGCTGACCGCCATGCTCACAAGGCTGGGCACCGCACTCAACCTCAAAGTGGATCAACCGCCGCTGGAGGGTGAGGATCAGATGACCGCGAAGCTGGACAGGCGAGCTGTACGGCCGGTCCATATAACCATGCTCCCCTCCATGATGACTTCGGCGAGGGCAACATGGAGAAAACCTTTGGCGGCGCACTCCGTTTCATCCAGGCTCGACAGCATGTACCGAGTCCTGGACGAGGACGCCGAGTTCCTGCAGGTGCACCCCCTGCCGAATTCCCTGGTGGTCAAGGCCTTCCAGCATAGGACGGCCACCAGCGGGTTCCCGGTTCCCTCGATGCCGGAAGGAAAGAAACTGGACGCGGTGGGCCGTAAATTCTACGCCACCGGCTCCCTATTCTTCCGTGCCGCCAACTACTTGGCCGCCATGGGCCTGTATCAATCTCACCTCTGGGAGCAGGTGAAGATTGAGACGGCGAAACTGCCCGCCGACGCCCAGAAGCGGATCGACGCGCTGGCCACCGAAGGGGATTTCGCACTGCCAGGCACATCAATGATTATGCGGCGAAAGACATGGCCTCCGCAATCTTTCTCCGTCGCCATGCTTGGCTCAGGGACACCTCCCTCGATGACGCTATGAAAAAGCTCATCGAGGAGTTTCCCTTCGACGGGCAGGGCCTCTTCGGGCAGGATACCGATAAGGTCCTGAATGAGATGCGCCAGACAAACTCCACGGCCAAGTTCCTGGGGCTCACCACGCCGGCTCCGCCCGTCAGGCCGAGGTTCCAGCCTTTCACGCGGCGATTCCAGGGCAACCCGCAGCAGCAGGGGCCGCCGGAGCAGCCTAGATCCAGCTCCTACAAACAGCGGCGTCAACACAAACCCCGCTACTGACCCTACGGACAGGACAAGCGTTCGAGCGCGAAGTCCAAGTCTCGCATTTGAAGCTGCGACGGCCGAGTCTCTCTCGCTCCACATCCCGTACCTCCCCCTTCGGAACTTCCTTCAGGTATGGTCGGGCATCACGGACGACCAGTGGGTCTTAAAGATCTTGTCCTCTGGCTACGCCATCGAGTTCGTGCGGGTACCTCGGGTAGGAAGACATCGTCTCACCACCTCGTCCCACCATTTGGAGGAAGAAATATCAACCCTTCTCTCCAAGGGAGCCATCGAGCGGGTAACACCGTCCGACTGGGACAACGGCTTCTACTCGAGGTACTTCGTGGTCCAGAAGAAGGACGGAGGCCTCCGCCCGATCCTGGACCTGCGCCGCCTGAACAAATGCATCCACACCAGGAAGTTCCGGATGGTGACCCTGCAAACCGTCCTTCCCCTCATCAACAAAGGGTACTGGTTCACAGTCATAGACCTCAAGGATGCCTACTTCCATGTCTCCATCCTCGAGGAGCACAGACGGTTCCTCCGTTTCCGCATCGGAAACTCTTTGTACCAGTACCGGTGTCTACCGTTCGGTCTGGCCACGGCACCACGAGTCTTCACCAAATGCATGGCTCCAGTGGCCGCGTTCCTCCGCCAGTGGGGCATCAGGGTTTTCCCTTACATCGACGACTGGTTGATTGTCTCCCCCACCAAATCGTCAGCCGTTCAGGACACACAATACACGGTCCACCTCATGGAGAGTCTCGGCCTCAGGATCAACTTCACCAAATCGAAGTTGGCTCCTTCTCAACGCGTCGAGTACATTGGAGCGGTACTCGACTCGCTTGCCACCAGAGCCTTCGCACCCCAGAAGCGCTTGCAGGACATTGCACAAGGGGTGAGCGACCTTCGCACCAAACCGTACGTCCGGGCGAAGAAGGCTCAGAGACTTCTAGGCCTGATGGCCTCAACAATGGCAGTGATTCCCCACGCCAAGTTGAAATTCCGGTCCCTGCAGTCGTGGCTTCTTCACGAATTCGACGCACTCCGGGAGAGCCAGTCCAAACGGTTGACTCCGTCTCCGGAACTGAAGGACCAACTGCTGTGGTGGACGACTACACTCAACGTGGCCGCGGGGAAGAACTTTTACCCCCCGCAACCAACCATACAAATACTGACCGACGCAAGCAACCTCGGTTGGGGGGCTGCCTGCGGGACTCTCACGGTCAACGACACTTGGTCACCCCACGAGATGGTGCACCACATCAACTACTTGGAACTGTTGGCCGTCTGGAAGGCTCTACGGTCCTTCGAAACCCTTCTCACCGGCAAGGCGGTCCAAGTGGCCTCGGACAATACCACAGCGGTGGCTTACCTGAACAAACAAGGAGGGACCCGGTCCACCACCCTCCTTTACCTTGCTGTACAGCTCTGGGAATGGTGCCTGGAGAGACACATCTTCCCGATCGGAGTACACATTCAGGGCACACTGAACGTCTTGGCAGATCACCTGAGCCGGCTCACCTCGACGACCCACGAATGGGAGCTGGACAACGGGGTGTTCCAGTCGCTGTGCGAGGCCTGGGGAACACCGAGCATCGACCTCTTTGCATCGGAATCCAACAGGAAACTCGACAGGTACTGCTCCAGAGCAGGCATCGGACCGGACTCCGAGGGCGATGCCTTCATGAGACGGTGGGATCAGGACTATCTCTATGCCTTTCCTCCGTTTCCTCTGGTCCAGAAGGTACTCACCAGGATGTACCAACACAAAACCAATGCAATTCTGGTGGCACCGGCATGGCCGCGCCAACCCTGGTTTCCGCTGCTGTTGCGCATGTCGTCACAGTATTGCACTCTGCCGGAGTCACCGACGCTTCTCCAAATGGAGCACGGCCAGCTGCACCATTCGGACCTGCCCAGCCTCCACCTCACCGCGTGGAGGATAACCCCAGACTATCCAGGATCCTGGAACTAGCACGGCGCCCCTCCACAAGGAAGTCTTATGCTTCAAAGTACAGGCGTTTTTGTACTTTCCTGGCCTCCCAGCAAATGTCCCCCCCCCCCAGGTGGGACTGCAGGGTGTCTTAACTTACCTACTCCATCTGGCGGAGTCTGGCCTCAGCATCACCTCCATCCGAGTCCACTTCGCAGCGGTGGTGGCTCACTCTCCGGCTGGTTCGCCCGCTTCTGGTGCCTTTCGCGACCAAACGGTGAAGCGTTTCCTCAAGGGACTACTTCCCTCCGGTCAGGACTCCTACGGCTCAATGGTCACTGCCTACCGTGCTCAATGCGCTCACCAGGACCCCTTTCGAGCCCATGGCCACCAGCGACATTCGCCTCCTCACATGGAAGACGGCATTTCTGGTGGCTATCACGTCTGCACGACGAGCTGGAGAACTGGTTGCCCTGCGAGCAGATGCACCATTCCTCCAATTCTTCAATGACCTCGTCGTCCTACAAGCGGACATCACCTTCCTGCCCAAGGTAGTCTCCGCTTTTCACATGGCACAGACTATCTCCTTGCCAACCTTTTTCCAGAACCCCTCTAACCCACAAGAAAGGACTTGGCACACGCTGGATGTGAAACGAGCTTTATTGTTTTACACCAGCAGGACAAGGGAGTTCAGGAAGTCGCAACGCCTCTTTGTGGCTTATGGGGGGAAGTCCAAGGGTGAACCCATCTCTGCTCAAAGGTTCTCCAAATGGATCACCTCCACCATCTACCTGGCCTATGAGTCAGCCTCACTGCCACCTCCACCGCATGTCAGGGCGCATTCCACCAGAGCGGTTGCCACATCCACCGCTTTTCTGGAGGGCACATCGCTTGAGGACATATGTAAGGCTGCCACATGGTCCAGACCTTCCACATTTGTCCAGCACTACAGGGTGGACACCAGAGCCACTGCGGACGCCAGGCTTGGCCGTGTCGTCCTCACCAGAGGGCTCCGGACTCAACGCCCCTGACGGGTCAACCTACTGCATCTTCATCTCATCGTGGGATCATCTCATCCGACTGCCCACCGACCAAGTAAGTGTGAGCTTGCTAATCTCCCATGAGTGGGGATTCACAAACTATACGAAGGAGAAAGTTCGGTTTCACTTACCAGTGATAACTTTCGTTCTTCGAGTATATAGTTTGTGAATACACACTACCCACCCTGCCTCCCCTCTTGAGCAGCACGGATGAGATCGATTGGTTTATCCTGTGCTTAGCTTAAGTATGGAACTGAGGTAAAATGGCGCGCGGGCGCCTCAGGGTGGGCGGTACGGTGGGCGGTCTTACCGCCAAAACTTTAGACCAATAGCTTTTCAAGCCTCCGATCTCCGTTCTGCGCAAGCGCATAACCCATGAGTGTGTATTCACAAACTATATACTCGAAGAACGAAAGTTATCACTGGTAAGTGAAACCGAACTTAACAATTGTATGAGAAGCAGACAGGATACAGGCTGTTTAGCTTATATATACAGGGTGGCCCATAAGTCCCTACCCATCCTCTCCGTGAGCACGCACACCATCTCCCCAGAATTCGCCCCGTCCCTCTCCTGGCAGTCCAATGGGAGCACTTTGTCCCTCCCCCAGCAGAGCCCTACTCTCTTTGTGTCTGAACAACTAAAAGAAGCTGTTAGCGAGGCATTTGGAACAATAACCCCTGCTAGGTTGAGGGAAATGTTTCACATAACATGGCATCGCAAAATATTATGCAGTGAGAATAAGGGACAGGACACAGATACACTGGGTTCATAAGATATATGGATGGGTAGGGACTTATGGGCCACTCTGCATATATATATTATGTCAGAAGCACACAAGGGTGCTTTCTGGGTTGAAAGATTTTTGCTGGAGGAACTCCGCTCAGGGGATGCCCGAATGAGGCTCATTTCATGTCCCCAAGATCTTTCCCCCACCAAAGTGGTCCCTATTTATCTACTTGCAATTTCTTGCTTTCGAACTGCTAGGTTGGCAGGAGCTGGGACAGAGACAGGCGCTCATTAAAAGCTATTATACAGTAGAACCCCATGTAACAAATGCCTCATACAGCAATTAAATTGTACAAAAATGAGGATTTGAAAAAACATAGTGCCCCATATAACAACTAAAATTGTTATGCGATGCAATGCATCTCTATGGGAAAAATTGTACAACAAATTTTTGTTGTTGTGCAATTTTTTCCATAGATATATTCATTGTACAATGCATCCCATAGGAAAAATCTCTATATGATGCATGCATCGTATAGCAATTTTTTCATAGAACAACAAGCCCTGTGGAATGGATTAAAATCATTGTACAAGGTACCACTGGACTAGTATAATTGCAGTGTTTTGACACGGTTGAGAAATATTGATTTTCTGGACTACCAGAATCTCACAGCCAGTGTGTCCAGTAGACACAATGGCCATGGAATGTAAGATGTTTTTGTATTTTGGCCAAGCAAATTCATATTTGGTCTTTATTTATTACACATGATAATATAAGACCCAAATGATGTTGATGGATTGCCCTTCACATCCTCTCAACAACCCTGTGAGACATTAGGCTGTGAAACAGTGACTAGCTGAGATTTGGCTACCGGGAATATGGTTCCTCATACCTGTTTTGTGTAATATTAGGACAAATTTTTCCTCCCCCATCCTAAATTGGCAAGTGAAATGCCCCTCCCTGATCCAGATCCCTTTTTCTTGTATTCTACACCCTTGTTTCATGATCTGCCTAGGATTGTAAAGGATAAGGATCATGGCTTGATCTAGAAACTCAAGAAAATTAGAGCCCATTGTATATATTTGAAATGGGGTGTCTATGTGCATCTACTCCTGAGTAAGGAAATTAATTAAAGTAATAGGCATGATATAAAGCCCTTCCAGCTTTTAGCTTTATTTTGGAGCATTTAGTGGTTGGAGAGTGCTTGGGGATGAGGCTGTATGTTACAGGATTCATTTTACATTCTTCAGGCTTTGAGACAGAGTTGGCTGTAAAGGGCAAGGGACTGGGAAGATGACACCTGTCTTGAAGGTGGAAAAGTGAGATGTCATTGCACTGGCATAACCCTGGACTCAGGTTAAAATCATTCTTGGCTCCTTGTTCCGGTTAATTCCCTTTAAGGGTCTCTTCTCATCTTTCTGGCATCTGGTGTACGGGACCTAACTATGTGGACAATGCTTTGTGAAGCTTTGGAGAAGGCTATGTGTGTTCATTGCTTGCATAGGACTGAAAATTATTTGCATCAAGTTTCAGTGCTTTCCATGGCATCTTGCCCTTGCCCTCCCCCCATAAAGGAGAAGAAGAAAATAAATGTGCAAAGTAAGCAACTGCTCTTTTAAAAAATATTGCACCACAGTCCTAAGGATGTCTACTCAGCGGTTAGTCCCACTAATTTCAGTGAGGCATGCTGCCTGGAGTATAGGATTGTACACTAACATTGGGTGTGATCACAATGGCCCTTATTGGTATAGGCTGGTGTGGGCTGAACAGTCACTTGAGGGCTGTGGGAGGAATGAAATGCCATTTGGTGTGATCCTTGTGTCAAAATGGCATCCTGACCTCAAATGACCCTATTTCCAGTACTGTACTGTATTATGAAGTAGCTTAATAAATGAGCCACTTGTTTATTATTCTATTTTATTTGCTTGATGTATTTATAGGCCACCTTTCTCCTGATTGGGGACTCAAGGTGTCTCACAATGTTAAAAAGAGCAAATTAAAACACAATAAATAATACAGTTACACAATTTTTAAACTACGGTAATAATTAAACTACATTAAATGATTAAAACGCAATTGAAACATTAAAAATGTCAGGATATCAGCCAGTTGAACACTCCTCCTGCTCCTCTGTGGAAGAGCAGGGGAAATGAAATTATTTTTCTTTCCTCTGCTAGACCTTTGCTGATGTGCTAAATCACTTGAATTAATTTTGTTCTTTGCCTTGTGTGCGGTGCCAAATGAGAAATTGCCCTCAGCCATGGTTGTGATTGGCACTTCACATAAAGTCAAGTAAAAATATTGTTTTTAAAATTTAAACTAAGTGATTCACTGCATCAGCAATGATCTAGCACAGTAAAAAAAAAAAAAAACTTCTGCCCCTCTGCAGAGGAGCAGGGGAAGTATTCAAATTGCTGATATCATGAAGTAGCTCATTTATTAAGCCACTTCATGATACTAGAAATTGTTATGAAAAGCAGCCTCAGAAGCTTTGACAGTTTGAAGGCTAGATTTTAGTTGTTCCCAGCAACCACACATCCTGGAAACGGACTAAGCTAGGGTCGGCTTACCTGCATGGAAAAGTAGAAGGCCTTTGACAGGGGCTCAAAAAGATGTGGGTAGCAGTGCTCTGCATGGATTTTTAAGCTCTAGTGATCAGCTTGATTGCTGGGGACAATGTGAACCAACCTACTCTTGTATCTCACTAAATAGCAGAACAAATGTCTGAACAAGTCAAATAGTTACTCTCCACCTTTAACCCTTCAGCTGTTCAGCTCCCAGAATCCCTTACAATAGATCTTAGGCACCTACAATTTGAAGATGAAAACATCTGGAAAGCCAAAGGCTGAGAACCACAACCCTAGTACAGGTTGTGTAATCCAATTGCTTTGGTGCAGATTTGATTTATTCTCACTATAAAACTATGACTCTGTGGACTTCTCAGAACATAGAGGTTTACGATATGTATTTGCATTTTATTTTCTTGTTGTCAGAAGGCAAGAAATTAAGGGCTCTGAGAAAAGGATGTATGTTTACAAAATATTTCACATACTTTCCAAGAAGATGGTGTGTGGAATGCATACTGGATGTTATAAGGAACAATTTTCGTATAAACCAATCTGTTGTCTGTTAGATTAGATGCAGCTCCTTTATGCTTTCTTGATGGTAGTGCCACAGTCTTCATTGGGGCCTACTCACAGGTAAGGCTGTATGTAACTGTGGCCAAAAGTAATCTCTATGACTGTGGAGCTGAAAGCACCCTGAACGAAAGTGTTTCCAAAATATCAACAGGCTGAAATTTCATAGCTGTAGGCAAAAGCTCTAGAACTATAGTGACTCCAGCCAAGTACAGGCTGTGAAACTGGAAGTTCAACTCTTATTTTCCTTAAATAAGTACTATTAGAAGCATGTGGGCTTTTTAGTTTCGGATGGAGGGGTTCTGCCAATTGATGAGTACAGCAGCTAAGTAGAAATATTTATAAATGATTAGTTTAATTTGTCTGATGCATTCATTAGACTAGGAAACCTTAGGCAGCTGCAGATCAGTGCAGAGCAGCAAAAGAGAGAGCGAGCACATCATAAAAGGATTGGAAGACTCAAAGGCAGCTAGTGGGGGCAACTAATCCATAAGTAGAGCAAAAGCACTGGTTAAGAACCAAGCAACACGTCACAGTCTTCCTCATGAAGCAACGGTCCTTTTGTATTAATCCAAGAAAGAAGTTTGCAAAGGTTTGATTCATTAAAGCCCCGTCTTTTTCTTCACCAAGTGGGAGACAAAGAGCCATGTTCTCTGGATTCAAAGAAAGGCTGAGAATGCCAGTTCAGGTCCTGCCATGACAATTTGGTTCACTGTCTAGGGCAGTGACAGTCGAGGTCTCTATTCAGTCATATAGATGCAGTTCACTCAGCTGAACATTTTGTCTAGAAAGGCCCTAACAAACATCAATGGTTTTGCAAAGTACGGGAAGGGGTACTCAGAAAGAGCCTCCTCAAAGATTGTGTTATTTTTGAACCACAATCAGGATCCTGGTAATGGCCACCTTGTGTTGCCAGCTAATCTTTCTCACACTAGGTCAAGCAAAAGGAACTGCAGAATGAACTCGCCAAAAGGTGTCTTTGTTTTGGCAGTTTTGCGTCTGGCCTAGACACAGAAGAAGTATGGGAAGCAGAAGTGGGATGAAGTCTGAGGGATTTGCATCCTTTTGAAATATGGCTTAGATGTGTAAAGATCTCCCTTGCTCAAAAGCCAGTCTGTTGCAGACGTTTCCGTGAACACGTGGCAGACATGCCTCAACACCTTAGTACACGGAACACTGTTTACCTTCCCACCAAAGTGGTCCCTATTTATCTACTTGCAATTTCTTGCTGTCAAACTGCTAGGTGGGCAGGAGCTGGAACAGAGACGGGAGCTCACTCCGTCATGCAGTACTCAGGAATCGAACTCCGACCTTCCAGTCATGAGTTCAGCGTCTTAACTACTTGAGCTACCGCAGTCCCATTTCTTATTTTCCTTAGGATGGGAGGGAAATAGTTGACTGCCTCCTTTTTACTCTTTTGCTTTGTCATTGTGAATCTGTTTTTTGTAATGTTTTAACTTTTTGACATCTTTTTATTGCTTTTAATAAAATTTTAAATGTTTTACCACAGTGTGATTTTTCAGCCTCAAGGGTTGGAGTGCCCTTGTCTAGCCTTATACGCTACACTGAAACATTGTACTACCTGTACTTTGTACTACCTGTACTTTGTACTACCTATGTATATGTGTGGGGGAGTATGTTGATAATTGTGTATAGTTGTATTTTGTTAGGTTTTGTTAAGTCGATAAGTGGATTTTCAATCTTGTTGTTCTGTACAGGACAATGACAATAAAGATTTACCGTAGCGTATCGTGTTGTTGAGTCAAGAAAAAATCCTAGTGAAACATTCCCAAGCCCCATGGTTTTCACATACTGCACCTTGAAGCAGCCCGGACGTTAGGCTGGCTTCAGGAAAAAGGTGCTGAGTGAAGGTGGGGGAGAGAAGGGACCTTTCCTAGTCAAATTCAGAGGATTGACTCTATAGGTTCATTACAGGGAGTTTCTTTGCAAACCTTTTCTCTCATGAAGTACTTCACCAGAAGAATATATTCTTTGTGGCAGATATTTTTTGCATGATTAAAAAGACGTGTGTGTTTGTGTGCATGCATAGAAACGCCACAAAGATGAAACAGAGCACCATGTTGGAAATTCTTCCTAAGAATGTGCTGAACACGTGCACACAGCATGTTTGAAATGATGGTTTCCCTTTGCTTTCTTCTAGTTTACAGAAAAGTTCCCGAAGCTGCTGTCCTCAGTGAGAACTATAGATGTTGGCCCTCCTACGATCACAAAGGTTGTCTCCTTTCTGTTTTTGACCTGAGTGAGGCTATTGATGTTTGTGATAGCCATTCACAGTGCAGAGCTTTTGTTCTCAACAATCAAACAACATGGACAGGTAAATAAAGGTTTGTTGTTAGCTGTAAGATACTTTTCTAAATTTGTGTGTGTAGTAATAATTTTGTTAAGTCACCTTAATGTGTGCAAGTTTTCAAGACCTCTTGGTCTCTTTGTCAGGCAAAGATATCAACATAAACCTTCTTCTGCTGTATCCAAATCGAAATACAGTATTGGTGATAAACATGGCAATCAGCCATGAAGATTGTCCTGAGAATATAATACAGTGGCCTTCCATTTGCCTTCCCCAGCACAGCGTGACACCCATACCACTGATCCAGTTCCACAAATCACTTTCTGGTCCTGAGCGCTTTTGGCATGCAAAGTCCTCCTCAGCCCCAGGCCAGTATTGATGAAGCTGCTGCCCTCTGTCAAGATGGATTCAAGTGGGCTTTAATCCACTTGGGGACCATCACCCTTCCCTGTGGACTTCGGCACCCAAGGCCGTTAGTCCACAGGGTTGTCAGGTTAGTTAACGGTTGGGTCAATGACAGTAGTGTCTACTCTATTATCATAGCAGGATAACCTGGCCAGACTCTATGACATAAATCAAAGAAACGAAACAAAATAGTGGAATGAGAAGGATGACTTTTTAGAAAATAAAGTATGCTTTATTCTGTACTAGCAAGGGTACCTGGACTTCATCCCGGGCAGTCGGGAGGGGGGTGTTTGGGTGAGCTACAGGGTTGTTTATGGCCTCCCCCTGCTCCACTTCTGGTGTCCTGTATGCCTTTTGCCGCCACTCTGGCCGGGTGTGAGTGGTTTCCCCGTGGGCCTGAACATGGTTGCGGCCAGTGTAGTTTGGGCTGGAGCTGGTAGAGCGCATGCATCTCTTCCTCTCTGTGTCTCTGTCTCTCTCTTTTTGTCTCACTCTATCTGTGTTTCTGTGTGTCAGTCACACACACACACACACACACACACACACACACACACACACACACACACACACACACACAGAATGGCAGGGGACTTACAGGATCGGCTCCAGGGGTGTTTGAAAGCCTGCCGGACATGTACGTTACATCTCTTCCTTATAGGTTATGAAGAAGATTATCTCAGGAATTCCAGGACCTTTCCCTATCAGTTGTTCACTCTCAACCAATCACAGTCCAACATGCAAATCAACTCTTTCCAACATTCTATTTCCAGACCTTGTTGTTAAACTGCCGTTTTATCTCCCAAGGCACCTTGGAAGTTGTAGTTTCCATTCCTTTCCCCATTTTGTGGGGCACAGACCCCACTCTTGGCCTCCGGACCCTCGCGCGGCTGATCTCAGTGGCGTTAGGTAGGTGTGTACGAAGCATTACAGGATAGGCTCCAGGGGCGTGGGAGCCTTTCCCAGACATGTACCTTACACCTCTTCTTTATAGGTTAAGATTAATGATAAAATAAAGCCTGTGTTTGCAACTCAGTGACTAATCATAAAGTAAAGCAAGCTGATTTGCAAGATAGGGTGGTCAGAAAACTTACAACAAATATATATTTCTGTTCTTAAGGAATTGCCACTGCTTGTCACATGCTGTTTGAATTGTGTAGCTTGATCCTCAGAAAATAAAACATTAAAATGGATCACTCCAAAATTACAGACATAATAAAACACAGCCAGAAAACATTATTTTAAAATGTTAAAGTGAAGATCAAAACAGCGTTTTTTTGTTTTCTTGTTCAACATAGTCGAGTCCAACCTTTTGCAGCCTCATGGACCACAGCATGGCAACAAAACTCAGTAGTAATAGTCACATAGGCAAAAAAGCTCAAAATATTTTAGAGTGAAAGATGTAAAATGCAACTGGGCAATGACAGTTATTCATAAAGATAAGATGGCAGAGAAAATAAAAGAAGGGCTTGTCTGGCACCATACAATCCATGTGAGCCTCTCTGTGGACGGCACCCCACCGTTTGGGAGTCACCAGTGGAAAGGCTTGTTCATGAGTTTGTTATTCAGTCGCACAGTCGATTCCGACCCTTTGTGACCCCCTGGACCACCACATGCCAGGCACTCCTATCCTCCACCATCCTCCTCATCCCACACAGCTACGTGCCTATTGTGTCAACAATGCCATCTAGCCAACTCATTCTCTGCCGCCCCTTCTTCTTTTGCCCTCGACCTTTCCCAGCATAAAGGCTTTCTCTTCTCATTTGATGTCCAAAGTACTTTAGCTTCATCTTCAATATTTGACTTTCCAAAGAATAGTCGGGGTTGATTTCTTTTAAGATCAATCTATTTGTTCTCTTTGCTGCTGAGGGTACTCTCAAAATTCTCCTCCAGCACCACATCTCAAAGGCATCTATTCTTCTGCATTCAGCCTTCCTTATGGTCCAGCTCTCACAACCATACAATCATATGTTCATGAGTAGTCACCTGCTAAATCTTAAAATGTGACGATTCTCTGAGTAGGACCTCTGATAATAACCTCCTTATAAATAATCTGTTTTGGTGATACACAAAGCACAAAATGAAAATTGCTAATGGGAGTGCTTGTGAATGATAGAATTTAGAAAAATTACTGTCCCTTGTTTGTATCTTGTTTGGATTTTTGTAGCAATATGCTATCCATTGCTGGCTTGCTGGGCCTGACACAACTTCACCAGAGCCCCTTTGGCCAGGTCATTTCAGGGTGACCCAGGATGGCCTTCATGGCTGATGTAGTGTTCCTGTGGCACAAGAGCACATCATACTTTGCCCAATCCTAGCAGTCCTTTACTTTGGCCTGTACTTTGGCCAGAAAGTGACTGGATCAGTGCTGCACGATGGAGTGAGCTCCCATCCCTGCCCCAGCTCTTTGCAAGTAGATAAATAGGTACCACTTCAGTGGGAATGTAAACAGCGTTCTCTGCACTCCGATGTCTAGTCACGCCTGCCACATGCCCACAGAAACATCTGCAAACACAGACAGCATTGGCTTTTTGGCTATAAACAGAGATGAACACCGAACCTTTTGAGCAAGGGCAACTTTTACCTTTACTTTCCTCCACCCTCAGCCCTCAATTTTTTTTTAAAAAAAACCTACAGAAAATTCCAGAAATCAGCATTAATTAAAAAAAAGTCTCCATAGGCTGGTACAGTCTATAATATTGCCCCCTCTATCCTCCCAATGTGCCCACCTATGATATAACAAATTCCTAGCAGTGTTATGAGTGTTATGAGTGTTATGCCATTGATGGGTTGGTGTGGATTACAATGGCTTTCAGTAATTTTTTAAGGCCAGTGTGTTGCACACCATTCTTCTGTCCCTGTCATTTTCACAAGGGGTTAGACACAACTCACTTTCGCAAAAGGAAGCCCTGCAGCTTTGAAGAGAGCAATTTCCAACTCATGCAATGTTATTTTCTATGTTTCTCAATAGGATTTGTCCCTAAACATATAATTAATTATAGCATTATAAAATAAATTGGACATAATAACGGGTAGGTACATAGCAAAATCCAGGTGATGTGTAGTTTTACCCTTAGCCTCCACCTGCAGTATTTTGAAACTCAATGGGAATTGTTAATCAATTTATTTAATGGCATTGTTAATCAATTTATTTCCTTCTCTATTCAAAAGAGATTGGGTTGATGTCTATGTCTATGTTATTTCTTTCTAATACCCTAATAATCTGGACCCTTTTCTTCTCTAACTGTAGCAACCCAAATTGAACTCAAATAGATGTCTTATCTCACCTCTGACAGATATCCCATTTTTGTATGATAGCTAGTCTTCAGCAGAATCAGATCTCACTGCTGAGTACCAGTTCTGAGAATAATTTTCTGTTTACCTCCATGGTCTTGATTTGGTGCATAGATTATAACAGGGATTCCCAACCTTTTCAAGCCGGGAGCTGGGTCACTTTCTCTCAGTCAGCTTCAAGGGCTGGATGGCTATTTTGCCCTGCCTGCACGATGGGGGTGGCCATTTAATCCCAACAGCTTCAAAGGAGTAGTCATTTTGTTTCTTGAACACCCTTGGAGGGGGTGGGGGGCCACATGAAATGGAACTGGAGGTTGGATCCGGCCTGCTGGCCTTAGGTTGGGAACCCCTGGATTATAAAGTAAGGGCAATTTAGCTGAATAACCATGGGGCCTATTTTCAAGTGGGAAACTGTGCTTCTCCTCTCTGCTTGTTTTTAAAAATATATATTTCTTCTTGGTTTCTTTCCAAGGTCGCCAGCTCGTCTACTTCAAAACAGGATCCACCTCTCTTGCATCTGATCTTGACAAGACAACATTTGTGAAAGTGACTGAAAGTCAAAGTGAACGCTAACGTGTCCGATTAATTCTGTGCAGGTTTACTCAGAAGTAACTCCTATTGTGTTCTATAGGATTTACTCCCTAGTAAATGTGCCTGCAGGTATGGAGCCCACTTAGCAAAAGATGATAGCAGTTTGCGTCTGAATGTGGACCGCTGTTGCATGCAAGGAAGCAGAGGATGGGAAAGGAATTGCACTAATACTCCTTCTAATCTAAAGAGAGTGAAACCAAATGTTAGAGAAGAGTCGTGCATGACCAGGACAAATGTGCAATAGGGTAACATTTTTAAAATGTGAGTTTGTTTTAAGAAGCAAAATGAAATCCAAAATGTGATATACTGTGAGGCTAGCCATAGGTTGCTAGAAAGCAATAGGCACCCTAGGTGTGCATTCCTCCATTGGGGTTATGCATACTGTGTAAACAGATTGCATAGGCTCATGATGGTGAACCTTGGCACTCCAGATGTTCTTGGACTTCAATTTCCAGAAGCCCCTGTGAATCCACACGAAAGGGTTTACTGCGATTCATCCGGCCCACGCCGCCTTCATCGCGTTTTACTTCCGCTTCCAGGAGCGACGAGGGCGGCATGGGCCGGATGAATCGCAGTAAACCCATTCATGTGGATTCATGGGGGCTTCTGGGAATTGAAGTCCAAGAACATCTGGAGTGCCAAAGTTCGCCATCATGGGCAGAGGCTTGGGTGGGAAATTCAGGGAGGCTGGGATCATCTGTTCAAATATTTATGTGGGCAAGTACAATCATTTGCAGCACTGTTAAACCGAAGCTTGGAAAAGTTACCTTTGGGGGACTACTGCTCCTAGAATCTTCCAGCTACATTAGCTGGGACAAGTCTGGGAATCATAATTTTTTAAAAAAGAGGGGGGAAAGGTGGGGGGCCTTGTTCCAAGCTATGTTTTAACTGAATGAGTCCAAAACGCAAGATCAAACCTCCTGAAAGACAACCAGTACTTCTAATTGTACCAACAATTAGTCCTTGCATAATGGGTTACTGTTATATGTAGCAGAGTTATCACTCTGTTAAAAAATAACCCAGTTAATCATATCAATTTGAAGAAAGTTGTACAGGTTTGTCCGTGAGATTTTTTTTAAAAAAACTAAGATTTTAGAAGACCCACAGCAAATAATTCAGCCACCATTTTCTTCATTATCACCATCCTATTTATTTGTTTATCATCTTAGAAAGTAGTATTTCTCCTTCTGCTTTAGACTGTTGTCATATGGTGGGATGTGTTTTTAGGTGGTCATGTGTGTTCCTTTCCTTATTTCAAAATAGAGCAAGCTGGCACTGCTGCATTTGGGGGACCTTCTCTGCTAAGTGGGTCCTGGATCTTTGTCTTAAAGTCCAGTCTTGTTATCTCTGTATGGCCATCTGCTGGTTTCTTTTATCCCATATAACATAATGGGAGCCATGGACAGCTGAACCTACCTCCATCTACCCAGATTTTCTTGGGAGGGGGGGGGGGTTGTCATAATTATGACATGGGTTGAGAGAGTTTAAGAGACAAAACTAAAGACTGGTTTTTAGATACACATCATAATCTATCAACTGTTATTGGGCAAAATGCAGCTTACTTGTTTACTTTCGGTGCAATTTCAATCAGTAAATAGTGACTAAATTTAGTAGCGAGTCACAACTAGATAGACCCATTGAATCAATTGGATTCACCTAAGTGCTGACTCATCAAATCCACACTGATTCAGAGAGTCGACTCTTCTTCTTCCTCAAATATTGGTGATCATCATTGCAATGAGCCATGAAAATTGTCCTGGGAACAATATCATGCAGTGGTCTTCCATTTGCCTTCCACAATACAACATGACATCCATACCACTGATTCAGTTCCACAATTCACTTTCTGGTCCTGAGCCCTTTTGGCACACAAAGTCCTAATTGACCCCAGGAAGCTGCTGCCCTCCATCAAGATGGATTCAAGTGGGATTTCATCCACTTGGGGACCATCACCTCTGTGGACTCTGCCACCCAAGACCATTAGTCTTCAGGATTGTCAGGTTAGTTAACTACCGCCAGATGATTGGCATTGAGTCACTGGCAGTATGGTCTACTCTATTACCATAGGAGGGTCACCTGGCTAGACTTAAGGTCTACTCTAGTTGTAGCTTAAAATTAGATTTCAGCCACTGTCATAAACGGAGAATTTTTACCTCAAAATATTTTGGCTTATAACCCTCATTAAGTCTCTTATCCATTGCCCAAGCAGGGCAGGACTGCTGAGAGTTATAGCCTATACTGTCTGAAGGACCAAATATTCCCCATCCTATCTGCCAATATATTTTAAACATATTAATATATGAGGTTATATTGTATTCTCAGTGTTCTGCATGGACTCAGGTGCTTGGGACAACTAGGACTGCTATCATGAAAGTTATTCTGGATTGCTAATTAGATCCTTCTTGAGACTTGACTAATAGAGACAGGGTGGACAATTCATACCACCACAATATTTTCATACTTTGGAGTTAAAAAAAACTTGAAAAAGACCTTTTGTTGTGATTGTCACCAGGGGACTGGCCCTTTTTTTTCTTTGACAAAATTCATACAGAGGTGTATCCCCAACCCACCAGTGAAGCAGCTAAAGACAAGAAACAGCACAATTTGTCAGAAGTATCTTATGACAAAAAAAATGCATTTCTGCTACTGATACTTTGGAGTTCTGAAGGTGCTGCTTACTAGCTTTGAAGACAAATAGTCCTAGTGACAACAAATGAACCTGAGCCTTAATAATGCAATAGAAATGACAAAACTTTTTTTATAGGCAAAGTGTGTCTAGATAACATGCTTTCAGTGAAAGCAGACAAAATGTTAAAAATGACTAATGTCATGCTGTTTTCCAGTTTGTACATTCAAGAATCTTTTGTACTTTTGTTCTTAAATGGTTTATTTTTGTAAGAAAATAAAATGAAATAGACAACATCTTGTTTTTGTCCTGGTTGTAATGCTTTTTTCTTTTCCTGCATCAGTTTTGGTTTGAAGAAAAGTTTCATTCCTGAGTATCCTTACACTAATCAAATACGTACTTCTTCTTTTTGAGACATATCCGATTCTTAATATTGGTGATCATCATGGCGATCAGCCATGAAGACTGTCCTGTGAATATAATGCCGTGGCCTTTCATCTGCCTTCCGCATTGCAGCGTGATACCCATACCACTGATCCAGCTCTGCAAGTCACTTTCTGGTCCTGAGCCCTTTTGGCACATAAAGTCCTCCTCAGCCCCAGGACAGTATTGATGAAGCTGTGGCCCTCTATCAAGATGGATTCAAGTGGGCTTTAATCCACTTGGGGAACATCACCCTTCCCTGTGGACTTAGGTTAGTTAACCACCACCTGATGCTTGGTGTTAAGTCACTGGCAGTATGGTCTACTCTATTACCATAGGAAGATAACCTGGCCAGACTTGCAAATATGTACTATCAAGCTGAATCTGAACCCTTCTGGGGTTTTGTAGATACAAATTTATCAGAGGTGGTTTGCCGTTCCCCCCTTCTGCTGGTGCTCTGAGACTATATGGCAGGAGTTCTCAACCTATTTAAGCTGGGGGCCAGGTCATGCTCCCTCAGACAGCTTTGGGGCTGGGTGGCCATTTTGCCCTTTCTCCACCACATGGCACTTCCTGGCTGTAGTGGAGGTAGTTGTCGCATCTGCCCACAGGCCGCAGATTGAGAATACCTGCTATACAGCTTGACCAAGGCCACACAAGTTGACAAGGCACATAATGCTATGATCCATACATTCTCTGAATGACCATTATGTTGCAAACTCTGTCCTCCCTGCCTCGCGCATGTGGTCCTGCCCGACTTCCCCTCTAGTGTTTTTTTTTTTTTTTGCAAATAGCAGCAAACAATCGTTTCTTCTCTGAGCTCCCTTTGTCCTATTCGTAATTACAGATTTCATTTTATACTAGCTATTTTTAAAGAGATGAGCTGAGTATGGTAGGAACATCCTTAATGGATTGAAGCCTTTTTGCAATTCACATTTACATAAGTTCCTACTAACTTCAAAACATCAATGATGACCACAGGAAGTGAAGTTGCAAAAAGTTGTGTGGAAGAACTGGTCAAACTTGATGTCCCTTGGCCTGTAAATCCCTTGTTGTTGTTGTTGTTCAGTTGCATAGTCGACTCCGACCCTTTGCGACCCCATGGACCATTTTCCTCCAGGCGCCTCTGTCCTCCACCATCCCCCTCAGCCCTCCCAGCTCTGTGCCCATTGTGTCTACAATGCCATCTAGCCATCTCATCCTTGGCCTCCCCCTTCTTCTTTTGCCCTCCACCTTTCCCAGCATCAATGCCTTCTCAAGTGAATCCTCCCTTCTCATTTGATGTCCAAAGTACTTTAGCTTCATCTTTACTATTTGACCTTCCAATGAGCAGTCAGGGTTAATTTCTTCTAAGATTGACCTATTTGTTCTCCTCGCTGTCCAGGGGACTCTCAAAACCCTCCTCCAACACCACATTTCAAAGGCATCTATTCTTCTACGTTCAGCCTTCCTAATTGTCCAGCTCTCACATCCATACATTACTACTGGGAAAACCATTGCTTTGACTATTCTAATTTTTGTTTGCAATGTAATGTCTCTGCTTTTCACTATGTTCCCCAGGTTTCTCATTGCTTGTCTCCCAAGAATCAGTCGCCTTTTTATTTCATGGCTGCAATCCCCATCTGCAGTGATCTTTGATCCTAAGAAAGAATCCCTACTGAATCTCTAAATTTGCCACTTATTGTATCCAGTGTATGACAAGTATTCTTGCACTCATGTACCCACGTTCTTGTCACAATATGCTCTTCAAGTGTAAATTGGCTTAAATTGGCCATATTTCTCTGGAAAAAAAGAGAAAAAAATATAATACATGTAGACAGGTAGGAACTTATGGGTCACCCTGTATAATTATGTATAGGAGTTTTCTTGTAGCAGTTGTATTTTTTAATTATTATTCAGAGTTTAGACTATTTTATACACTTTCTTGCTTTTTTAAAAACAGCTTCCCACAGGTAAGATAACGAAGTAAGACACAAATTCTGCTTTAAACGATTGAGCATTAGGATAAAGGGAAAGAAAATTCCTGATCAGAACTGAGAGATATTATTTACATAAGCAAAATGAGCTGTCAACTTCTGAAACAAATTGTTTTACGGACAATTTAGCAAAAGGGACCAAGGTAACTGAGGTAAAGGTACAAAGTATCTGTAACAGACAGCATTCTGCTGAAATCTTGATCCCATGTCCCCATTGGGAAGTTTCAGTTCAATAGGTGAGATGGACATTTAGAGAGAGAACTGTGGAAATAAAGAGGACAACTGTTGGATCTGGGCCGCAAAGCGGGTTGCGCAAGCTGGATCGGAACCGCGAAGCGGCTGTTGGGTCCCGGAGGAGACTGGTCAAGCAATGAGACATGAGGCAAGATGGAGTGAAGACCAGTGATTTAATGAAGACCAATCATCAGTATTTATCATGTTTTAGGCTGCATGTAAAAGCAATGCGATACTGCAGGTTTCACACATAATGTTTACACAAGTTAATTGGGGAAGTCTACAGGAGAAGTTAATTAACCAACTTAATTAACGGTAGAGGAAATACATTGTTCCATGTTATCCGGGGTAAACAAGTGGCTAGTATTGGTTCTAGGGCTTAAGGTAATCCGCAGGCACGAGATTGCCTATTACGCACCTAGCGCATTAGTCATTAGCTCTCTATTGTCCGAGCAGTTTGTCAGATCAGCTATTGATGAATTAAACTCTATCTAATATTCCGCTCCCCCAATTTCTGTCCCCTCAGGAACCCCTGGTAATGATGTGATCACCCTTTACCGGGGTTCTGTCAGGGCCAGTTATGCCAATTGTGTGCGCGGATCCCACATGCTCCCTTTAATTGTTTAATTGGACCTGACAGACGGCTCGACGTAGGAGTGGCATCAGCTAACGTGGAGTGAGGACGTTCCGGGGTTCTCTCCATGGGGAACACCTTGACATCAATGAGGGAATACATTGCATGAAACAACATACAGCTGTTCCCAGTATTGCCACCCCCACAACCACCTTGAGTGTCGTTTGTGGCCAACCCCATGGGAACCAGGACCATAACGAATCCCACCACGCCCATGTGGCATCTTCCTTGATATTTTTAACCAAGGTATGGAGGTCTGTGAGTTGACTCTGTACCTTGCGCGAGTTGTCTATGAGGTTAAAACAACACATGCCATGGACAGAGTCGCAACCCAAATGATGTAACAGTAAGAGGTAATCGATGGCTGTTCGATTATCCAGTATGGCATGGCGAAGCTCCGTCTGCTCCTGATTAAGCAGCGCTATCGCCGAGGAGGTGTGGTTAATGGCTTTTGCCAAAGCGCAAGCCAATTGACCAATTCTCCGAGCGTTGCCTATGGCTAAGCCTGGCACGCCAAACAAGCTGACTGCTAATGAGACATACTCAGCTTTACTCAGAATCCTGATGTTGCTATCACATGAGCTGTCTAACTGGGTGGCACGAGCGTGCCGCATGTGGGAAGGTACATTTATGCTTGGAGCAATCATGTCTCTAGTGGGAAGGAACAATGTCAAACGACTGATACAACAAAGGGAATCAGATACATTTGCAGGAATGTAGTTCCAAGTATACTGGTTACATGTAAAAAACCATCCTGAAGGCAAAGTAATGTGAGCATACATTGAATTAATAGTCTCTGGGTTGTTACAAGTCCAATTGCTGTTGCCGGGGTCGAGGCAACGGTGCTGTGGCCCTTCGACCGCAGAACAGCTGGTCATGCGAGCACAAGTTGAGTTCGGGCTGACCGCCACTCAGGGAGTGTAGAGAGTGGCCGCATCAGCCGGTAGGACTTTCGTGACTTGGGTTCCCCAATGCGCACACGTTGAAAAGGCAGTCTTGTAAAACGGACCAAATATCTGCTTCACCAACCAGTCACCATTCCTGATGCGCGCATCTGGGGAGTGACACACTGGGATGAGACAAGTGCTCAGAATAGAGGCAGAAGTGGTGGTCTGCCTCAGGCAAAAATCGGACTGATTGATGAGGTTCGCCAATCTTTCCCAAATGTTGTAATGCATCCGGGCATAGAGATCTCCGTCTGGCATCAGGTTGTTGGCTTCCAGTGAAGCTGCTTGAACCCCTCCCCCCGCAAGCAAGGAAAGGATCAAGATGATGGTGGTAATCATGGAATTAGCAGTAATCAGGGAAAAGGCTGCAATCAAGATGTTCTTCGGCGTTGGCTCCTTGTCCTCCCGTTGAACGGCGTCCGCCGCCTCCTGGCACAGGGACTTGGCCATCCCCCAGGTGATCTTCGGCGCTGTCATCTGCTGTCACCGCCTCCTCTGCTTGGCTTTCCCCATCAGGGTTAACTCCTCCATCTCCGGGATTGGGTCCGGGACTGCCTGGGTCCACGCAATTGGACTCGAAGTGAGGCTTGACACACCGGGCTGGAATCCAGATAACGCCTGTAGGAGACATAGTTGCAGCATACCCTCTTCCCCATGTTATGAGTGGCACCGGGCCCTTCCAAGAAGGATCCGGTGGCACTCGGTAACGCACCATCGGCCGCAGAAGAGCCTCCGTGCGACGGAAGTGCTTCTCCTACGGAGTGTAATCCGAAAAAACATTAAGGTGATTGTACGTAAACAATACCTTGTTCAGACAATGCTGTGCTTGACCCTGATTTGATGGGAAGGGCTAGTTCCCCCCTTTCTGTTTGTTTGTCAATGTAGGACTTAAGCGTCCGGTTGACCCGTTCCACAATCGCTTGCCCTTGCGGATTGTATGGAATGCCAAAGGTATGCTTAATGTCCCAGGTGGCCAGCTGCCTGGAGCTATAAGCCGCACCGTTACCGGTCTTCACGTGCCGTGGTTTGCCCATGGCCATGAAGCAGGAAAGGAGATGCTGCTCCACATGGGAAGCCGTTTCTCCCTTCTGTGCTGTAGCCCAAACGAACTGTAAAAAAGTGTCAATGCAAACATGCATGTACTGCCATCTGCCAAAACGCGGAACGTGTGTGACGTCCATCTGCCACACCTGGTTGGCCTCTGACCCTCGTGGGTTGATCCCCCACAAGGGGCCCCCTACCGCCCCTGCACAATGTGGACAGGAACGGACTATGCCCTGGGCTTGGGAAAGTGGCAGGCTGAACTGCCGTGCAAGTGCCTTGGCATTTTGATGGAAGAATGCATGACTTTGAATTGGAGTCATGAAGACTCCCAAGACTGACCGTTGCTGAATTTCCTTTGCGGCCGCATCCGCTCTATTATTGCCCGTGGAAATCAGTCCAGGCAAATCCTGGTGGCTTCTGATGTGGGCGATATAAGAGCGCTTCGGTGTGGTTCCACAAATGAAATTGAGTTGTGAGGAAAAGACTCAACAAGTTTTTGTCTATCGCGGGAGTGATGTACGCTCCCGGCAGACTGTGAAGCAAATTCCTAACATACTGGCTGTCAGTAATTATGTTTAAGCGTTCTTTGGCAAAGGTGCGCAAAGTGAGGTTCACTGCCGCCAACTCTGCCCGCTGCGTGGACTTCTGTGGAAGAGTTAGAAGCATGCGCCAAGCTTGGCCCTCTTGCCAAGTAAGAACACCATATGTACGATCCCCATCAGTGAAAAATGTCCTAGCCCCCTGAAGTGGAACCAGGGACATTAACTCACACAAACTGACTGTCTGCGTTTGAAGCGAGACGAGTCTGGGGTCTTTCGGCAAATGGTATGCCAAACATCCAGTGAATCCTTCCAATGCAATCAGAAGTGAGTCACCAAGCTGCATCAGTTGCTGAATTTGCTCTTTTGTGAATGGGACCACGATTTTTGCTAAATCGTGCCCTGAGATATCCCTTGCTCTCAGCCTTCCTCGGTAAATCACCGTGGAGACCAGTTCCTGTAGAGGAACGATGTTTCGGGTAGAGGTGTGTGGTAAATACATCCATTCCATGATACTCGCCCCCCGCTCGGAGTCTACCCCGAGAGCTCTGGTGAACATGGATCCGGTTCGGACGATGTACAGGTTTAGAACAGGAGCATATGGCCCCTGACTAATCCTGTCCACCTATCTCTGGCTGAGAACTTGTTTGACTTTTTTGAGAGTCAAGCGCGCCTCTCGAGGAATGTGTATCCGGTCTGCCGGCTGCTTACCTAGCGTTAGCAGCGAGAAGAGCGGCTTTAGAAGGTCCGTATCTAGCCTAAATATGGTCTGGCCCAATTGATATTTCCCAGAATCTGTTGCAATTCTACAAGGGTGACGGAATCCTTTAAGTTAATCTGTGGCAAAACTGGTGCTGCGAAAGAACGGAGAAGCCGATGGCCCAAGTATGCGAATGGATCGGTTCTCTGAACTTTCTCCGGGACAATGAGTAACCCTTTTCCCCCAGAGTGGCCTGGAGGATTTTAAACATGCTGCCGAGTTGCGGCGCTGCGACCAGGATGTCATCCATGAAATGACACACTAAGACTGTGGGGTGAAGGTTTTGGAACTTTTCCAGTGCGTCGTGAACGTAAATTTGGCACAGGGTGGGCAAGTTGAGCATCCCCTGTGGCAAATATTTCCATGCGTACTGTTGCGTGGGCTCTCTGTGGTTCACGACTGGCACTGGAAAAGCAAACCTTTCCCGATCCTAGCATCTAAGGGAATGGTATAAAAACAGTCTTTTAAGTCTACGACCAAGATCTCCCAACCCTCGGGGATCATGTTCGGATTCAGGATGCCTCATTGAAGCGGACCCATTGGCTGGATACATTTATTGATCTCTCTGAGATCGTGAAGGAGTCGCCACTTCCCCGACTTTTTCTTGATAACGAATATGGGCGAATTCCAAGGACTGGTGGACCGTTCTATATGTCCAGCGTCTAGCTGTTCTTTGACCAGCTGTTTCAGGGCCACTAAATTCTCCCCTAATACCGGCCATTGTTCTACCCAGACTGGTGTGTTGGTAAGCCATTTAAGCAGTAGACCCATTACCCGAAGGTAAGAGTGGCACGGTACTGCTGCAGAATGTCTCGCTCCCAAAGGTTGACATGCACGTCCAGAATGTGCGGCCGGATGACCGCTGTGCCGTCAGCTTCAGGGATCGTGATTCTACCCAGTTCTGGCTTCTAAACGCTTCTTGAACACCGCCTACTCCCCACACATCGGAGACCGGCTCGAGAGCCCACTCACATGGCCACTGGCTCTGGCTGACCACGCTGACGTCAGCTCCGGTATCTAATAGCCCACCAAAAGGTTTTTTTATTTAAAAATACCTTTATGACTGGCCACCACTTCCACTCTATGTTGGTTTCCACTGCCGCTAAGACCTGGTATCCTTGCACTGCCCCTTCTGCGCTCAAGCGGTCTTCCTACCTGGACTCTGAGCTGTCCCTGAGCCTTTCCTGGCTGCCTGCTGGCGAGTGACAAGGAACCATGATCAGTTGCGCTAATGTGTCTCCCTTGTGAATGGTTTGGGGTAGGTGTATCCAGAGTTGAACCTGGAGTACACCCGAAAAATTGGAGCCAATGACTCCCAGAATTACAAGAATTCCGCGCATTCCTGCAGTACTATGGGGCAAAACTAAACCTATGTAGCCTTTAGGCAGGGGTCCCATGTACTGGGAATCAACCAGATAGACTGTGCCTGGTAAGTCACATGTGACTTCTGACTGGCAAGTCAAATCTAGTCCTGCACTGCCTCTAGGGCTGGCCTGCGCCTCCGGAATGCAGGGAATGTGACCGGATTTTAATCCAGCTCTGGCTCTCCCAGAGCGATTGAGGTCTCTGTTTGGACCGGGGCCAGAGACAAGCCCGCGTTCCGGTTTCCTGAATTCGGGCAGTTCCTGGCCCAGTGGAAGCCTTTATTGCATCGCGATATCCGAAAGAAACGCTCCCAAAAAGAATTATGATGAAGATAAAAATTTAATGTGCTAAAATAGTGCTGATAAACACTCTACTAATCGTTGACTAAATACTACTTGAGAATCTACCAGTATCAATGCATGTACAGCAGGCGCACTTGAGTATACAATATGATTACACTCAAAAATACTAAATATAAGTACATGAAGAAATTCTCTCCCTCTCCCATGCAGTCCCGTGTGGAAAAACCAAGGCAATATCTATGTTCGTGAGGCCAGCATAATGTTCAGTAAATGAGATGTAATTCATACATAGTCCAAAAGATAAGTTCTGCTTTGAATTGGACAGACATGAGTTTTTTCAATTAGAGACGGTGCCACGCAAATCCAACGCAGGAAAAGGAGAGGAGCGGTGTTCAAGGATTTCCGATATCCCTCCGGTAAGCGGACATTTCGACAGACTTTCTCAAGAGTCTATTGATGCTGAATAACGCGCGCAGAAACCTCCATAGTAAATTCTTATTATGTTCTCGCGAGAACATAATAAGAATTTACTATGGAGGTTTCTGCGTTGGATTTGCGTGGCACCGTCTCTAATTGAAAAAACTCACGTTTGGCCAATTCAAAGCAGAACTTATCTTTTGGACTACGTATGAATTACATCTCATTTACTGAACATTATGCTGGCCTCACGAACATAGATATTGCCTTGGTTTTTCCACACGGGACTGCATGGGAGAGGGAGAGCATTTCTTCATGTACTTATATTTAGTATTTTTGAGTGTAATCATATTGTATACTCAAGTGCGCCTGCTGTACATGCATTGATACTGGTAGATTCTCAAGTAGTATTTAGTCAACGATTAGTAGAGTGTTTATCAGCACTATTTTAGCACATTAAATTTTTGTCTTCATCATAATTCTTTTTGGGAGCGTTTATTTTGGATATCCCTATCACTTCCAAGCTGCCTTCTTCGTTGTTTATTGCATCGCGGACAAGGGGAGGTCAGAGCCTTGGGACGGCCGGTATTTTGGCCGTTGCCCTTGTTGGCTCGGCATTCTCTAGCTAAATGACCGATCTTGCCACAATTGTGACATGCTCCTTTGGTCCTGTTCTTGGGTTTCCTACCGCCTTGCACCACCGCTGCTAACAGACCCATTTTGTAAGAATCTGTACCACCGTCAGCACAAGCCCTAATCATGTCCGTGAGAGTCAGATCGGGATGATTGCCCAGTGACTGCAAGATCTTATGGCAGTCAAGGTTGGTGTTGTCTTTCGCCAGTTTCATCATGAGCTCCTGTTGGGCTTGCTCATTATCAATCTGTCTACTGACTGCTTCCTCCAGTCTATTGATAAAGTCCATGTAGGACTCCTGGGCACCCTGTTTGACTGCTGTGTAATTTTTGGCTGCTTTGCCAGCTGCCGGGACCTTGAGATAAGCCCTGAAGGCTGTTTCAGCCTCCAAATGAAGGGTGGCAATTTGCAAGGCGGTCTGCACATCAACGGATTCAAATGGACCTGAACCATATAGCTGGTCACGGATTACTGCTGCTGACCCATGAGGGCATCTACCTCTATGCGAACTGGGCATATCTACCTAAGCTCAGCTAGTTCTTCTGCTGGCAACTCCCCCTTACTGGTTTCTTCCTCAACCATGCGCTGGATGGAACTCTTGGTAGTCTGGGAACTTTTAACTGTCAGAGAAGCGCCAGCGCTTCTAATTCCATGCATTCCTTCAGTGACGTCTACAGCTGTCACTGAGGGAAAGCTCCCTATACTACCCTGCTTGAGCTGAAATGACGGATAGAGAGCCATTGGGGCTGATGGCTCTGACTGTGCTGGGGGTTCCTGGGCCTCTATCCGGACTGGGTCTACCTCTGCTAAGAGCTTCCTACATCTGCTCCACGTGCTGATTATGCTGTCTGGAGCTCTAGGTGCTTGCTGAAGGCAGGCTCCTATCCTGTCCCAAAGTTGGAGGTTAAGCATGCCTGTTTCTGGATAAAACAGACAATTTTCCCCCAAGTACACCATAAGATCCGCTTACTGGGCGCTGTGAATGCATGTATGGTATACCCTGCCCAGAGCCTTGAACTCCATTAAGTGAGTTCTCTAGTTAGTGGTCAGACGTTGTCGCTGAGGACAAGTCCCCATTTTATCTGCTGGTCTGTTGAAGTTTTCCTCCTCGGGCGAAGCGACGTGTCTGAGGTTAGGTAACAGGTCTGGCGTGACGAACCTCTGGAAAGGAACTCAGAACGTGGGCTGCTGCCACAGGCCCTCGGCGGCCTCTGCGACGAAGTCAGGGTTTCACAGCCGGCCCTGAGCGGAACGCGTTTCCACTGAGCAAGCTGCCTCAGAGCTTTGGAGCATGCTCTGCCTCTCTGGAATGCCTCGCAGCGTAGCTGTCACTCAGATCGGATAGCTTTCCGACCAGAGCTGCCATGCTGTCCTCTGGGGCGATTTGGACACGGTTCTGGCATAGAACCGGACCGTGAAGATCGTTTACTCACGAGTAGATCACGTCTCGGGGTCACCATATGTTGGATCTGGGCCGCGAAGCGGGTTGCGCAAGCTGGATCGGAACCGCGAAGTGGCTGTTGGGTCCCGGAGGAGACTGGTCAAGCAATGAGACAAGGCAAAATGGAGCAAAGACCAGTGATTTAATGAAGACCAATCATCAGTGTTTATTATATTTTAGGCTGCATGTAAAAGCATTGCGATTCTGCAGGTTTCACACATAATGTTTACACAAGTTAATTGGGGAAGTCTACAGGGGAATTTAATTAACCAACTTAATTAACGGCAGAGGAAATACATTGTTCCATGTTATCCGGGGTAAACAAGTGGCTAGTATTGGTTCTAGGGCTTAAGGTAATCCGCAGGCGCGGGATTGCCTATTACGCACCTAGCACGTTAGTCATTAGCTCTCTATTGTCCGAGCAGTTTGTCAGATCAGCTATTGATGAATTAAACTCTATCTAATATTCCGCTCCCCCAATTTCTGTCCCCTCAGGAACCCCTGGTAACAATGTGATCACCCTTTACCAGGGTTCTGTCAGGGCCAGTTATGCCAATTGTGTGCGCAGATCCCACAGACAACGAAATAATTTTAAAAATTCTATCCTCTCTCTGAGCAGTTAGAGCAATATTTTATGTGCATAGAGCTGTATATAAAAGTGTACATGTAATTTCTTAGGTGTGGCTGCAATTAATCCTAGCTTTTGTTTGCTTGGCAACAATATTCCACAGTCAGATTAGATAAAAAGAGAACAAAAGAGGCTTATGGCACCTAAAAGATTAACAGTTGTGTTCTGTGATAACCATCTGTGGTCCAAACTTCACTTCAGGAGATCCATGTAGAATTACCCAAATCTGGCATGCAGCACTTGTGGTCTGTGATTCAGCTACAGAGTATGCAACATCCTGGCATCTAGCCACAGCTAAGGCCAGGATTCCCAACCTGTGGCCCATGGGCCAGATGCGGCCTGCAACACCATTTCATGTGGCCCCCACCGCCTCCACCACACCAGAAAGTGTCATGTGGTGGAGGAAGGGCAAAATGGCCACCCGCCCCCTGAAGCTGTCTGAGGGAGCATGACCTGGTCCCCTGCTTAAAAAGGTTGAGAACTTCTGGGCTAAGGGGTGCGACATGGCTTTATAAATGAGAAGGCAGCAGCAGGATGAAAATGGTCAAGAAATGCAAAAAGCCTGAGATTTTGCCATGTAAATTACTATAGTGACTACCAATAGTAATTTGTGATCATGCCAGCATCCTGACATGACTATGTTAATTAACAGTTCTAGTGGAACCAAGACAACAATCAAGCAAACATAGGCAAACGGAATTATAATGCTCTGTGCATTCCAGTTGAGCACCATGTGATAGTATCATTTTTATGTCGGCAGCAGCATGTGATAGTTAGTCACTGAAATAGTATCTCACTGGGTTCTCAGTGTTGCCATTTCTGATGACAGAGCTCTGTACATGTATTGTTTTGCATGGGGATCAAAGCAACTCACTGTAACTAACTGGCTATGAGGAACTTGTCACTTATGCTTAGTATCTTTCCCCAATAATTAAATCATGGTATGTTTGCATTTGACAAGGATTAATTTCATTCCTTTTGCAGTATACTATAATATTTTTTAAATTATTTATTTCTTTGATTTCAATCCCACCTATCTTTCATAAATGAGACCTAAGATAGTTTACAATTAAACAGATTAGTAAAATTAAAGCATAACTTCCTTCGCTCACTGATGATTCTGTACATCCATTTGTAGCTCACAAACCCATTTCCACAGATAGTAAAGTATAATTGGCAATGTTAAAACTACTGGGACCTGCAATTTTTGGGGAGAGGTGGATTCTGAGATAGAGGCAGGAAATAAGGGTTTTCAAGGAAGTGGTGGTCTGCACAGCTAGGAGTTCTATATCCCCCTCTGCCCTGGAGAAAGCCTGCTCTTGGATATGCATCCATTCAGTCTGTTCCCACAAACTGGAGCAGATGGCAGCCAATCAAAGTGAACAGTAATAGTACAGCATGTGTGTGGCCCTTGGGCATATGCCAATCTGTGCACTTGTAAATTAATTAATATTATTAATGCCCAAGGAAAGAAAGAGTTGTCTGATGGATAATAGGGAAAGGAGGGTGAGGCACAGAGTTACAGCAGGAAAAAATTGAGAGAATATTGAAAGAGGAGAAAATATTGTAGCCCTGGTTATTCTTGAACTATAACTCCCAGAATCTCTATCCATTAGCTGTTCTTGCTAGGGCTGCTAGCAGTTGTAGTTCAAGAACTGGTGTGGCCAAAAGTTTAGGAGTCCTTGCTTTTTAGGCCAAGGGCAACAAATCTTTAGATGGCCATGGTGGCTTTGTGGTTAAGATGCTGACCTTGACGACCGGGAAGGTTGGGAGGTCAGCAGTTTGATGTGAGGGCAATCTGGCTGTGGCATCTGACACCCCATTGATCACCAGGATTGATTCGGCTGATCTGGCTGGTTAGGCAGGTATTCCCCTCACTCCTCCCCGCTCCATCTGCATCCCTCTTGAAGCTGCACACTCGGTAGAAGAGGACAACTGTTCCAAATAGAAGGAATGTACCGTTCTTCTTCAGCAGTTTGTACACCTGTCAAGTATCCCGTTTTGGCCGGGATTTCCTGTAATTTACCGATCTTTCCCCCTCTTTCCCGCCACCACCCCATAATTGGAATGGCCAGGAAAGGGGTTACTGCGCATGCACAAAGGGTTTGTGCACATGTGCAAAGGGAGTACTGCGCATGTGCAAACTGGTTACTGCACATGTGTGCGCCGGTGCCCGGAAACCTTCCCTTATTTTCTTTTTTAAAAAAAGTGTATTAAAAGTTAAAAAAACAGAGTAAAACAAACGCATCAATAGAAAGAAAAAAAGACATTCATAAAACCTAACCTATGCAAATCTGTACCTAAACTAGAATCAGTACTTCATACACTTAATCTGTAGCATACTTAATTATATATACAATAAAGAAAAAAAAGATATAGATATGTATGTTGGGATTTGATTCATGTAAAGATCTCTTCAATCAGTCAGCCTCATTAGCAGCAGTTTATATCCTCAGATCTTTTGAGGTAGAGACAGAAAAACACGACTCCAGTCCTTGGCTGACAAACGATACTGATGCCTTTTCTTTATTCAGGCAGAGAGCTTCAGAAACGAAACTTAGGCAAGCATTGTATACCAGAAACGAAACTTAGCAGAGACAAAACTCAGGGCATACAGCCAATCAGAAGTGTCAGAACCCAAAGAAGGGAGAGATAAGGAGCGTTGTCTCTCAGTGAGCAAAGAGGCTTTTGTTTACAATATGTGTCAGAAGACAGGCAAGACAGAATCCAGATGCATTCCTACATATGTATAAGTGTGTACATACGCAAACACAACTGAAAACATATAGCTATACACTTTGATATACACACAAATACACACTTGCAAAATCCTTTTAAAAATAAAACAAAATATATCACCCGTGTTTCACTGAGGTTATTAGTCTGGATTTCACTACCGTTTACACTATATTATCTTTTCCAAAAGGAAAGCGTATCAAGGCCTGGTTTATTCCCTTTTTGATCAGTCAATGAAGGGTTTCCATATATCCCAAAATGGAATTTTCACTTTTATCCCTCTACCTTGATGTAATTGCATGGTTAATTTTTTGTTCAGGGCCAATTGCCATTCCTCTACATACCACCTAGTCTTATTTATACTATCGCCCCTCTTCTACTCTTTAGCAATTAACTGTCGCATAATCAATAATAAAGTTTGCAATAATTCCTTCCTTGCGTCTTCCAAATGTAAATTGTCAGTTTCCCCCAAGATTGCATGTTTGGGATCTAGTATAATTGATGTGCCCAAAATTTTGTTGTTTTCCTCTTCTATTACTTTCCAAAAAATCTGTATATGATCACATGCCCACCACGTGTGGATATATGTTCCCTTTGATTTATTACATCTCCAACATAAATGTGAGGTACTACTATACATCAAATGGAGTTTAACCGGGGTGTAGTACCATCTCCATAATAGTTTACAGCTGTGTTCTTTTTCTTTTATTGACATTGAATTCATACTTCTATTATTCCATTTTCTTTTCCAATTCATGTCATTAATTGTGATTCCCAAATCCTCCTCCCAAATTTTTTTAAGCGCTTGTAAGGACTCCTCACCGTGTATTAACAAATGATATATTTTACCGACTATACCTTTTAATTTCCTATTTCCTTGTCTAACTTCCAGTACCAACTCTTCAAAAGGGGTTAATATCCTATTTTCTATTCTTATATGTCGTATATGCCTATCCCAAGCTTCCATCTGCATAATTTGCAACCATGTTAAATTCAACGCTTCATAGGTACGCTACCTAATATCAAAGGTGTTACATTTCTCAATCCAACCTATAAGTTGCAAGGACTTATTCCGCTTTAAAATATCTCTTAATTTCAATGTTAAATCTAACGGGCAATTTTGGATGGATGGCCGCCGCCGGGCAACCACCCCCAGCCGGGGGTGAGGAAGAGGAGGAGGAGGAGAGCCAGGCAGCCCGGCGAGCGGCGGAAAGGCCAGCCGCGGCCGCCGCCGGGCAACCACCCCCAGCCGGGGGTGAGGAAGAGGAGGAGGAGGAGAGCCAGCCAGCCGGGCAAGCGGCGGAAAGGCCAGCCGCGGCCGCCGCCGGGCAACCACCCCCAGCCGGGGGGTGAGGAAGCGGAGGAGGAGGAGAGCCAGCCAGCCGGGCGAGCGGCAGAAGGGCCAGCCGCGGCCGCCACCGGGCAACCACCCCCAGCCGGGGTTGAGGAAGAGGAGGAGGAGGAGAGCCAGCCAGCCGGGCGAGCGGTGAAAAGGCCAGCCGCAGCCACCACCGGGCAATCACCCCCAGCCAGGGGGTGAGGAGGAGGAGGAGAGCCAGCCAGTCGGGCAAGCGGCGGAAGGGCCAGCCGCCGCCGCCACCGCCGCCGGGCAATCACCCCCAGCTGGGAGTGAGGAAGAGGAGGAGGAGGAGAGCCAGCCGGTTGAGCGGCGGAAAGGCCAGGAGAAGACCAACTGAAAGAAGGGAAGAGGGCAGAGGAGGAAAAGCAGGGGGAGAGACTCAGAGTCCCAGGCAAAGGATAAGTACCTGATATGCAAATGTAGAAGACTTAATATAGAAACTGACATAGAGACTTTATACTGACTAAATACAGAAACTGACATAGAGACTGTGTATAAAGTGTGATAATATGCATGATAACATGTTGTCTAAAATGTTTTAAACTTTTAAAAACTGATAAAATGTATGAGGAGGGAAAAATGGCGTAGACACCGGCAAACCACGCCACAAAGCTTGCCAAGAGAACCCTATTGACCAAAACAAAAGGCAAAACAAAGGAGCAGGCTAGGTGATACAGGATGCTTAACACCAAATAGGGGAGGAAGGGGAGGGACAGGAAAGGGGGAGGGGAAATGCAATGTTGCAAGGAGCAATACTGCATAGGGACATGGAATGTGAGATCAATGAACCAAGGTAAACTGGAAGTGGTAAAAAATGAGATGGAAAGAATAAGCATTGACATCGTAGGCATCAGTGAGCTCAAATGGACAGGGATGGGGGAATTCAGCTCTGGAAACCATCATATCTACTACTGTGGACAAGAAAACCTTAGAAGAAATGGAGTAGCCATAATTGTCAATAAAAGAGTGAGAAAAGCAGTAATGGGATACAACCTTAAAAATGACAGAATGAAGTCAGTCAGAATTCAAGGCAAACCTTTCAATGTCACTGTGATCCAAATATACGCACCAACCACTGGTGCAGATGAAGCCACAATGGACCAGTTCTATGAGGACTTACAATACCTCATAGAACAGACACCAAGAAATGATGTCCAAATTATATTAGGAGACTGGAATACCAAAGTAGGAAATCAAAAAGTGGAGGGAATAACAGGCAAATTTGGTCTTGGAGTACAGAATGAAGCAGGGCAAAGATTGATAGAGTTCTGCCAAGAGAACGCACTGGTCATAGCAAACACTCTCTTCCAGCAACACAAGAGGCGACTTTACACATGGACATCACCAGATGGAAAACACCGAAACCAAATTGACTACATACTCTGCAGCCAAAGATGGAGAACCTCCATACAGTCAGCAAAAACAAGACCTGGAGCAGACTGTGGCTCAGATCACAACCTACTGATCGCAAAATTCAGGCTTAGACTAAAGAAAATAGGGAAAACACGGAGACCAGAAAGATATCACCTAGACAGCATCCCTAAAGAATACGCGGTGGAGGTGATGAACAGATTTAATGGCTTAGACTCGGTAGACAGAGTACCAGAAGAATTATGGACGGAGATGAGGGACATCATGCAGGAAGCAGCAAAGAAAACCATACCAAAAGAAAAGAAGAGTAAGAAAGCAAAGTGGTTGTCTGATGAGGCTCTTAAAATAGCAGAGGAAAGAAGGAATGCCAAAGTCAAAGGAGAAAGGAAAAAATACAATCATTTGAACACAGAATTTCAAAGAAAAGCAAGGAGAGATAAGGAAAACTACCTAAAAGAACAGTGCAGAGAAATGGAGGAAAACAACAAAAGAGGCAGAACCAGAGATCTTTTCAAAAAAATCGGCGAAATCAAGGGAACATTTAAAGCAAAAATGACCATGATAAGGGACAAAGACGGAAAGGAGCTAGCTGATGCAGAAGAAATTAAGAAAAGATGGAAAGAGTACACAGAGGAACTTTACAAAAAGGACCTCAACACTCCTGATAATCACAATGATGAAGAAATTGAATTTGAGCCAGACATCCTGGAGAGCGAAGTCATAAAGGCCCTAAAGAGCACTACAAACAACAAAGCTAGTGGAGATGATGGTATCCCAGTTGAATTTTTCAAAGCGCTAAAAGATGATGGCGTCAAATTACTGCATTCTATATGCCAGCAGATTTGGAAAACAAAACAGTGGCCACAGGATTGAAAAAGATCAGTATACGTCCCAATCCCCAAAAAGGGCAATGCCAAAGAATGTTCAAATTATCGAACAATCGCGCTCATCCCACATTCCAGCAAGGTGATGCTCAAGATAATACAGGATAGACTTCAGCAACATGTGGAGAGAGAGTTACCAGAGGTGCAGGCTGGTTTCAGAAGAGGCAGGGGGAGTAGAGACCACATTGCCAACATACGCTGGATCATGGAGAAAACAAAGGAATACCAGAAACAAGTTTACTTTTGTTTTATTGACTACACCAAGGCATTTGACTGTGTGGACCACAACAAGATGTGGCAAGTAATTAAAGAGATGGGAATACCAGAGCACCTCATATGCCTCCTGAGAAATCTGTACATGAACCAAGAAGCAACAGTTAGGACAGAACATGGAATGACAGAGTGGTTTGGAATAGGAAAAGGAGTAAGACAAGGCTGCATTTTGTCACCATGCTTATTCAACCTATACACAGAGCACATAATGCGCAGTGCAGGGATGGAGGAATCACAATATGGGATTAAAATCGCTGGGAGAAACATCAATAATCTGAGATATGCAGACGATACCACCCTAATGGCAGAAAGTGAGAAAGACCTAAAGAATCTCTTGATTGGGCTGAAGGAGGAGAGTGCAAAAGCTGGCTAGAGACTCAATATCAAGAAAACCAAGATAATGGCAACAGGCCCAATCAGTTCCTGGAAAATAGATGGGGAAGAAGTAGAAGCAGTGACAGATTTTACTTTTTTAGGATCAAAGATCACTGCAGATGGGGATTGTAGCCATGAAATAAAAAGGCGACTGATTCTTGGGAGACAAGCAATGAGAAACCTGGGGAACATAGTGAAAAGCAGAGACATCACATTGCAAACAAAAATTAGAATAGTCAAAGCAATGGTTTTCCCAGTAGTAATGTATGGATGTGAGAGCTGGACAATTAGGAAGGCTGAACGCAGAAGAATAGATGCCTTTGAAATGTGGTGTTGGAGGAGGGTTTTGAGAGTACCCTGGACAGCGAGGAGAACAAATAGGTCAATCTTAGAAGAAATTAACCCTGACTGCTCATTGGAAGGTCAAATAGTAAAGATGAAGCTAAAGTACTTTGGACATCAAATGAGAAGGGAGGATTCACTTGAGAAGGCATTGATGTTGGGAAAGGTGGAGGGCAAAAGAAGAAGGGGAAGGCCAAGGATGAGATGGCTAGATGGCATTGTAGACACAATGGGCACAGAGCTGAGAGGGCTGAGGGGGATGGTGGAGGACAGAGGCGCCTGGAGGAAAATGGTCCATGGGGTCGCAAAGGGTCGGAGTCGACTGTGCGACTGAACAACAACAAAATTTCTAATATTGTTGAGTCATTTTTAAACCCTTCCAGAACTTAAATAGATTTTTTGAAGTGAAATTGTAAATTTGTACATTCTTTTTTTGAACCCCCCAAAATATTTCACACACCCCTTTTTTAAAACTCCGTTTGATCCATTTCCGTATTGATTTCACATTGATAACTTAATAACTTTACTATCTTTTTCAAATTAAAGGCTTGATAATAATTTTTGACATTTGGAATATTCAGTCCTCCCATTTTGTTGTTTGTATATCATAGTCCTTTACCAACTCTTGGTTTTTTCCTGTTGTTACAAAATTCATTTATCATTTTCTGCCATATTTTTAATTCTGTCTCTTTTATTCCGATGGTAAGGTTCTCTAATAAAAAATTTAGCTTAGACATAATCTCCATTTTGCACAATCTAATTCTCCCAAACCATGATAATTTTAATGACTTTATCTGTGCTATGGTAACTTTTAATTCGTTTCTTAATTTATTAAAATTGATCTTATATAAGTCTTTAACTTCTGCTGTCACATTTATCCCTAAGTACCTCATTTGATCTTTTATTTTAAATCCATACTTCTCCATAATCTTACGTTTTTCATCTTCCAGTATATGACAGGTAATGGCCTCCGTTTTATTCCAATTAATCTTCAAGCCCGTGACCTCCTCAAAATTACTTAAATGCTGTTGGATTTTACTAATATTATGAAGAGGATCTTTTATCACCAACAAGGTGTCGTCCGCAAATAAACTTATTTTTTTATTATCTATTCCCACTATATCTGCATCCTGTCTTATCTCTGTTGCTAATAGTTCCATGGCTAATATAAACAAAGATGGAGAGAGCGGGCATCCTTGTCTTGTTCCAGTATTTATATTAATTTGATTACTCAATCTATTGTTTATCTTAATTTTAGTCGCTGCTTTTTTATACAGTTGTCCAATTGCATGTCTAAATTTAGGACCAAATTGTAATTTACGACAAATTTCTCTGATAGTAGTCCATTGAATAGAGTCAAAGGCTTTATATATATCTAATGCCAGTATACAAACCTCTTGCTGTGTCTTTTTTAAATGGTCTATAATGTTAATTAATCGACTTATCAATCCCTCCATTATTTTCATTGCTGCAACTTGACAGGTATGAGTTTGAGACCCAAGTGTTACAGAGTGAGCTCCCATTTTCTTTTCCAGCTATTGCCAACCTAGCAGTTTGAAATCAAGAAATTGCAAGTAGACAAATAGGTACCACTTTGGTGGGAAAGGTAACAGCATTTCATGCACTCTGGTGTCTAGCCATGCCACATGACCATGGAAACATCTGCAGGCACAGACAGCACTGGTTCTTTGTCAGTAAATGGAGATGAGCACTGAACCCTAGAGTCGGATATGACTGGGGCCTTTACCTTTACTAAGAAACCTTTGGCCATCCAGGCAGTTTGACCTACAGCTCTCAACCATTGCAGCCTATGTTAAGGGAGTTTAGGAGTTGTAGGTTAAACGTTGAGGTCGGAGAAGCTTTCCAACTCCTGTACAGGTTTAGAAGGAAGAGAAAGGAGGAGAGGAAGGGACAAGAGCCTTTCGCAGTGGGGTTGGGAAGGATCAGAAGCAGAAATGGATTGTAGTGAATGGATTTGAAGAGAAACAATTTTGAATATAATAACAAAAGTATGAAATGGCTGGTGAAAGCAGCCAAGGGGGGGGGGGAGACAGAGAAGAGAAACAGAGATACTAATTGATAAAAGTGGAAGATGATGCTACAAAACACAAGATAAAATGAAGATAGTGGAAGAATTCTATAAGGAGTTATACAAACCACGACAGAGATCACATATAGAGAGATAGAGGAGGTGATAAAGAAGTTAAAGATTGGTAAAGCCCCAGGGCCAGATGGTTATCCAATGGAGTTTTACAAATCATTGAAAGAACAAGTCATTCCGAGACTGAGACATCTATATAAGTATATACTAAGAGGAGGTTTAATACCCAAATAATAGAATTATTCAATTATGGTGTTGCTCCCCAAAGCAAATAAGGACAAAGAAAAGGTGGATTCCTACAGACCTATATCACTTCTAAACCGAGACGCCAAGATTTTTACTGCTATAATGGCTAACAGATTGAACAAATATATGAACCAATACATCCAAGAAGACCAAGTAGGTTTTATAAAAGGAAGGCAATTGGAAGTATTAATCTCTAGGTTAATAAATGCCATTGATTTAGTAAAAAAGAAAAAAATGTTTCTTGGCATTAGATATCTATAAAGCCTTCGACTCCATACAATGTGCAACAATAAAACAAATAATAAATAAAATTGGTTTTGGCCCAAATTTCCAACATGTAATTGGTCAGCTTTACAATCAGAGTTACACCAAAATAAGAATGAACGGGGACTACATGCAAAATGTAACTTTAAAGGCAGGAACAAGACAGGGTTGTCCCCTTTCTCCTATCCTTTTCATAATGGCCATGGAGGTATTGGCAACAGTGATTAGAAAATATGATCAAATCAAAGGAGTGGGGGAAAAGAAAATCAGTTTGTTCACTGATGACACTCTATTGACAATAAAGGATCCCTTGGTAAACTTAACAAAGGTTAAAATGCATCTAAGTGAATTTAAAAAGTTTACGGGGCTAAGGGTCAATTGGGGAAAAAACAAAGCAATATTGTGTAACTGCAATGAAGCAGAGAAAGAAAAGGTTAAAGGACAATATCAAATTAAAATTAAGGAGAACATGTGGTATCTTGGTATAAACATATCAGAGAATGTAAAAGACTTATACAAGTTAAATTTTGAAACAGTGAAAACAGAAATCAAAAATATGATAACCAGGTTAGAAAAGTTAAAGTCTTGATTTGGGCAAGTAAACTTATGCAAAATGAAAATCATTCCTAATATATATATTTTTGTTGGGGAATTTACCAATAAGAATCAATCAGAAGGAACTAAGCAGATGGCAAGGGATCGTGGATAGATAGTCCAATGGAAAGAAAAATCCTAGAATAGCTAAAACACTTTGGTACTTAAATCAAAAAAATGGGGGCATAGGAATCCCCTATCTAAAACTCTATTACATGACATTTCAATTAAGAAGAATATTGTAATATCAAAAATAAAACACAAAATGACCAAAAAAAGTGAAGAACCAGACTGGGTGGAATTTACTAGACTTAAAGGAGAACTATTCTTAGGGAGTCCAATGCCCAAAACAAAAATTAACAATAAAACTTTGGATGGGTTACATAAAGCTTGGAAGAAGCTGAAAAAGAAAGTAGTGCCAAATATCTCCCCAGTAATAGAACTTACAAATGTGAGAGATTGCCTGTTAGCCAATTTAAAAGAGACAAGAGACACCTTACAACAGAATAAAGTATTGTTAGCAAAAGATTGGATAAATAACTATAGAGAAACACGACCAAGGGAAACCGTATTTGGGAAATTAAAATTAAATTGGCTCCAAAAATTATGGATGGAGCAATGGGACAAAAGGATCAGCTCATGAGAGCCAGAAGAAAGACAGACTACAGGTTTCAAAAAAAACAATATACAGTGCTAGAAGAGGTATGACCACATTAAAAAATATAGCAAGTAAACTGTATAAGGAATTAAATAGAGAGAAGACAGGGGATGAAATATTAAGGCAAATTTGGGGAAATGATCTGATAATCAAGATAGATTAAAATAGTTGGAAAAGTAAGCCGCTTAGAGTCGTTCCATTGGTTCGAGAGAAGCGGGATATAAAAATAAATGTAATCAAAGAGTAGTAAAGTGTCTCTCCATTAAAGAAAAAGAACTTAATTATAATCGTATATGGAGGTGGTATATGACCCCAACAAAACTACATCAGATGAATAAAAACAAATCAAAGACCTGTTGGAGATGTGAGGAGGAGGAAGGATCATACTCACATATGTCATGGCACTGTAGTTATGCAGAGACAGTATGGAAAGCTGTAGAAAGGGGAATAGAAAAAATCCTAGGAGTCTCAGTGAAATTAACTGCTAAACTAGCGCTATTGGGTGAATTTGAGGAAAATAATTTCAATAGAAACAAACAGAACTAGTGCTTACATTATTGACAGCGACAAGATCCATGATAGCCAGAGAATGGAAAAATAAGTTTAAGTTCAATAGAGAAATTTGGTAAAGGGAGATCTGGCAATTGGTGTTAAATGATAAATTGACAGTTGAACATAAAATAAAAAAGACATAATTAACAGTCACATGTTTTGGGACATTTGGAATCCATTTGTGATCTATGCTACAACTAATGAAGACGGCATTAAACCTAGCCAAGATTCAAGAAAGTTCTGGGAAAATTAAACTAAAGGAAGTAAATTGCAAGTTCAGGATTTGTATAGCACTAGGGGAATGAGAAGCCACTTTGGGGGGAATGGATGGGAGGAATGAATCCAGCATCTTGTTTTCTACAGTAGACAATTGAATCCCTCTGGGATAAACAAGTCATAAATATATGAGTGTGCAAGAACTGTGCATCAGTTCCATTTTGATAAGAATGTAGTAGACCTTTTTCTTTATATGTGTAGTGAAAGGAAGCAGAGTTATTTTTCAAATCCTGAATGTGGGCGACATCATAACTGACTGATCCATTCATCCAGGCCCAGAGGGATTTGAGTGCTGTTCATGAAAAATCTGAGTTTAAATTCCAATATGGTGAACCATGTTAGTGCTGAACAAAGTTGTCATCTCTCCCCCCACCCCACCGAAAAGCTTCTCATCCTGTTCAGCCTGGGAGTAGCTCTACCTATTGAACTTGATTTGTGCCAATGGCGGGGTTGAATTTCGTTTGAGTTTATTTTTTAAAAGATTTGCAAAATAATCCAAATGTTTTTGCATTCAGGACAGAAGAAGTGAAGGGCTGAGAAATCTGAGTATTAAAAAGAGAGAAATGAATAATTTTGGCTACCTTTGTAGGTTTCTCCCCAGCAACTGCTCTGTAGAGAGACACCATGCAGCGCCAATAACTCACTGTTTCTGAATCCAGGTCAACAGGCACCCTTTCCTTCCCACTCTGCTTATGAAGCAAGAGGGTAGGCTTCCTGTGAAAGAGAAGGGGCAGAATTTGGTGTCCTCCTGTAAGAAAAAAGTACTGTATATGCTTTCAGCAACAACAAGAAAAGGACAGTGATTCTGGCTGAAGTCTTATTGCTTAACATAGTAGCTCACACTAGAGTAGTATCGTTGAATCAAAAGGGGTTTGGTGAGTCAACTTCTCTATATGTTCCATTGATTCAAATAAAAGTATGCTAATTGCCACTTTAGCTATGCAATTCACAAGCAGAATAGATCCATTTGAATTAAATGAACTTCTGGAGGACTTGATTTACTAAATCCTCACTGGTTTAATGGGTCTGCTCTGACGTGACTTACTACGCTAAGCAACAGGATTTCAGCCATTGTCATCTATTTTTCCAACACTCACAGACAGATTCACCTGTAGATTCTGGTGCTCAGTAAACACTGGTGCCTTAGAGTAAAACACCAATTTCTCTACCCTAGTTAGCACCCTGGCATGGTGAATTCTGCAAACCAAGTGAATCTATAAAGGCAACAGTTGACCAGAAATAGGTCTTGCATATTCTTAAGAAAAATCATTGCTGCTTGACTAATCTTTTTTCTTTCCCCACACACTCAAGAAGTTGTGAAACTCTACTTCTCTAAACTGGAAGAATACATGGTGTTCCCACCATGAAGCTGCTGTTAAAGAACATTATCCCAACCATTACAATGCCCTGCCAACTTGGATTTCTTCCAGCAAAGGCAGAAAACTACCTATGCCTTGCCCGCAATGGCAGAAGACTAGAATCTTTGCATTTCTGCATGTGCATTACCTATGTGAAGGATATGAGTGGTTAAAAACTTACTTCTGGCACAAGCTGGCAAAGAGCTCTCATGCTGCAGGTGATGTGTAAAGGGAATATGGGAATAGAAAGTGTCAAAAGAAGAAATATATCACTCAAGCCTGAACAAAGACACAGTAGATACTTGCTCCATGTGCTAAACTGGTTGCGGCTGTACAACAGAAACAGTACCAGAAATTTCACTTGGAAACTCGAGAAAGGATTAATTTTTAATTCCCCAAAGCCAAATCAGGATGCAGCACAGCTCGCACTGTTTCAGTTCCCAGCTTCTTAAGAATTTCCCCCATTCCTATTTTGCAGCCTAGGTCTGTCTGTGTTTATACGCTTTTGGTTCCGGAATACTGCTGCTCTTTTTAGCTCGTCTCTGGATACCCTGTGCTCTCTGCATGCAAATAAAATCTTGCTTTGCCATAATTTTTGAGTGCCTAGAAGTTTTCCCCACCAGTTCAGATTTTGTTTCACCGGTCCTAAATCCACACTGGCTTCCTCACCCACCCACCCACCCTGCCCACTTGCTTACGTCTTTCAAATTTTCAACATCAGTAGACAAAACTAAACGTAAAAATAATGCTGATGATTGCAATAGCACATGCTGTAACTAATGTGCAGATACCCCAGCTCCATCCTCTTTCAGTAGAGTAGAGATTGAATTGTTTTCTTGTTTTGCCAAGGAGAAAATATTTGTGGCCCTTTTTCTTTTGTGTCCAGATCAAACTTTGAACTGCCAAAATGAAGCCACTTTTTTGGCTTTGTCATTGGCCAAAATTAAGTCCTCATCGGTACATGTTTCTGGTAGAAATCAGTAGACTAGCAAATGAGCCAGATTCTGTATCTCTCCACATTCACACAGCGTGTTGCTGTCTGCCAGCACTCTCCACTTAAGCATGTTGGTCTTGCATTTAGGGACTCTGACCCTTAATCTATTCAGGTGGTGTAGGAAAGGTTGAGTTCCTCAGCCATATTCTCGTTTAAGGTCATTTCTTGTCCAGTGAGCTACTTTCTCCATCTTCTAATTTGGTTTTGCTCTTGTGTACCCTGAAGAATGTTTATTTTTGCCATAAAGTTCTTCCTAAATCTGAATTGGTGGAGTTGAGGCTCATATCCATTCCGAGAATGTTGAGAGTCATTTTCTTGCTTAGTTCTCTCAGCATCTGCCTTGTGGTGAATTCCTACCATGGTAGAGTAGTTAAACTGCTGGACCAGGACTTTGTATAGTCCAATTTGAGTTGCTACTGAGGCATGAAACTCTCTGGGGGACATTGGGGCAATTACTTTCTGTCACCATCCCCTACCTCATTGGCTGGATGCCAGAAGAAGGGGCAGGAGGAGACACAGCATGCTGCTTTGGGCTAGTTGAAGGGAAGCCAGGATATAAATGTAGGACAGCAAAGAAATAAATAGTTCAGAGAGTATCACTGTGATTAATGTTATATGATGAGTACTCACAAATTTCCTCACTCTTTACAATGTCCCAGGTGTTGCCATGCTAAGGCTCTTACACCTAGACCAGGGGTGGCCAAACTTTTCAGGCTGTGGTCTGGTCATGTGGTTCAGCGGGCCAGTCATGTGGTTCCCCCAATGGAAGTGGAAGTAAGAGACACCTTGCAATCTGTTTTGCAACAGGATAAGATAGATTTTAAGCTGCCATTTTCTCTGCTTAAACCAGGGGAGCCCCAAACTATGGCCCGTGGGCCAGATCCAGTCCCCAAGGCCAATTCATCCAGCTCGTACCACCCTTGTCGCTCCTGGAAGTGGAAGTAAAATGTGCCCACTTCCAGGAGCGACAAGGGCAGTGCAGGCCAGATGAATTGGTATTGGGGGCCAGATCTGGCCCATGGGCCATAGTTTGGACACCCCTGACCTAGACTTTCCCTTTATTGGCAAATCTCCCAGCTTTCTGTGAAGATGAGATCTCAGTCTTGATTTTCTTGTACTGTATGTTTCTTTCCTTCATGCTGGTGGGAAACTGCCAAATTCTGTGCAGTTCCACATCCTTTCCAATGAATCCTGGGTGGGAAAATGTCACTCCATTCAGGAATCATAACATTTCTATGCAATTTGCATTTCTACCTAAAAAGAAATGATTACAGAACATCCCATGAAATTTCCCATGAGATTTCTCGTGAAAGAAAAAAAAATCTTGCACAGAAATATCTCAATGCAAAAGGACTATTAGTGTCTTGTCTAAACATTTCTTTGATGGTGTGCTGTTTCCTCTTAAGTCAGCTGAGGTGCAAGAGAAGATAACAAGAGTGGTGACCCCCCCCCATATATATTTTCCCTTTAGGAGACACCTACCCACTATCATTGTTCAATAAACAATTAAAGTAGGTTTAAAAAGAAGGAAAGGAAACAAAAGTAAAGGTTTCCCTTGCTCGAAAGCCAGTCGTATCCGACTCTAGGATGCAGTGCTCATCTCTGTTTCAAAGCCAAAGAGCCAGCGCTGTCTGCTTCTGCAGACGTTTCCGTGGTCATGTGGCAGGCATGACTAGACACTGGAGCACACGGAACGCTGTTACCTTCCCACCAAAGTGGTCCCTATTTATCTACTTGCAATTTCTTGCTTTCGAACTGCTAGGTTGGCATGAAAACATTTGGTCAAAATGGCTGTTTACAGCCTTCCAGAGACAATTCTGAAGGATCAAAATTCCCCTAGGGAGATGGTGTTGAGCCCTGTAAGAATTCTTGTCCTCCATGCAGAAATAAGACAAGTCTTCATTTCCCATTGAGATTTCCAGAATTTGTACCAAATGTTTCAGCACAATTCTACAGTTTCTTCCCATTGTGAAGCTAAGCACACACAAAGAAAACAAAAGTGTGGGTTTGAGTCAAAAGATGAAAACACTCCATCTGTTGCTTTTGATTTTTAAAAAGCATGCACGAAGGCAACTAATAGAGTAGTTTTAAAGTCATGTGCACAAAATAACTTGTAAATGCAAGTACTTTCGTTGATACTACCACAAAATATCCCACCATCTTGTGGGCAAGGAGAAAAGGAAAAATGAAAATTTCTTGTTCTCCCATTTGGGAATGATTTGAGAAACAATTAACAAGTGGTTCAAGTGGCTAAGACGCTGACTGGGAGGCGGAAGGTCAGCAGTTGGATTCCCAAGTACTGCAGGATGGAATGAGCTCCCGTCTTTGTCCCAGCTCCTGCCAACCTAGCAGTTTGAAAGCAAGAAATTGCAAGTAGATAAATAGGGACCACTTCGGTGGGAAGGTAATAGTTTAGTCATGCCTGCCACATGACCACGGAAACGTCTGCAGAAGCAGTCAATGTTGGTTCTTCGGCTTTGAAACAGAGCTGAACACTAGAGTCAGATACGACTGGCTTTCGAGCAAGGGAAACCTCTACAATACCTTTACCTTTACTACTAAGCCTGTCCCCTGATTTTTTTTTGTTTTTTTGCAGGAGCTTACTCTTATAGATGGCATCTCCTAGAATGCTGCAACCAGGATGGCTGGTTGGTAGAGGTATCTTGGATGTTGTAGTCCAAACTAATAACCTTTCCCATCTTTCTAGTCAACTCATGTAGGTCAAGGGGGTGGAGAGAAAAAATGCCTGTTATCTAAATCAATCTGAAAACATGCTAGATAAAGTTGTCGTATGCTCCTTTTCTACCTAAACAGTACATGATTTAATTTTACTGTAGATGAAATGTTAATGACATTGCAAACTTTGTACTGTCATTACATCTCTGGTCTGTTCAGACTCAAGGTGATAAGATTTCATATTGCTGTTCAGCACACCATCTTGTGCTAGAAACGGGAGAAGCAGCATGGTGTGTGTGTGTGTGTGTGTGTGTGTGTGTGTGTGTGTGTGTGTGTGTGTCTGTCTGTCTGTCTGTCTGTCTGTGTGTGTCTGGTGGAAGCATAGCAATCGGTGGAAAAGAAAAATGGCAAATTTGCTATGTTTAACACATTGGAGGCCATCTGTATTTTATTCAAATGAGGCTATACATTTTGAGAGAATAAAAAACAGCTTCATGAGTCAGTGTGTATGCATGGCAGTTGCTTGCCTACCCATAATGGGAAACACGTTTTAGCTTGGAAGTTGCAAAGGGAAATCAAATGTTTGAAGTGTCAAAGCTGGAGAAATATAAAATCTGCCTGACACCATAGCTATTGAAGCCAAAAGGAATAAATCATCATCTCAGGAAAGAAAACCCACCAAGCTCTTGGCTGTAACACTCATTTTCCTACACTCAAATAAAATTACATACAACCTGGTTATGTAACCAGATTTGTCAATGGAGGGCAATGATTGATTCCACAGACACCATCTCTCTATGTGCTTGCAGACAGAAGCACCCATCATGTTACCTGAGAAATGAACATAAATGCCCATAATCGCTTTTTCCAGTCAATACACACAAATACAGAGATGTGGCCTTAAAACACTAGGTTGATCCCTGAAAAGAAAATGATGAGACAAGATGCCATTGTTGCTTAAGGTAAAGGTTGGCTAGTTGTTAAAAATGATGCCTTTTGGTAGTATTCCTAAGGCTAAAAAAGGGACACATATGCTGTAAAACTGGGGTTCCCAACCTACGGCCCATGGGCCGGACCCAGCCCACAGCACCATCTCATGTGGCCCGCCGCCACTGCCACTGCACCCAGAAGTGGAAGCTCATGCATTTACAACAGCCGTAAAACACACCCATTCATGCGTAAATGCAGTTAGTCAGCTGTAAATGCACCCATGGCTGTCGTAAATGTGGAAGCAGGCACATTTACTTCCACTTCCAGGAGCGTGGTCCGGCCTGCTCAGCTGTCCAGGGGTATCAGCTGTATATACTGCCCCATAGCACTTAGTGCACTCTCTGGATGGTTCACAAGGTAATTAGCATTTCCCACCTACATGCTGAGTACTCAATTTACCAACCTCGGAAGGATGGAAGGTTACGTCAGTTTTGAGCCCCATCAGGATCACAACTCATAACACCAGCAGTTTTAGCTGCAGTACAGCAGTTTAATCATATTTTTAAAAAAATCCCCATTTTTCTACCAAACATTTTCACTAAAAAAAAAAAAAATCCACAACTTTCCATCCTAATTCATATTTGACTCTGTGAGGAACAAAAGGAATTTCAAGGAATCCGGTTTCATTATTTTTTCCCCTCTACCACTGTCCCTGGTCTCTTTTACATATTTATCCTGGGCTTTCATGGTTTGGAATCTAAACAATTAATATTTAGAGATATAATGAAATTCAACTTTGGTTACCAGGGTTATCACTAGCACTGAGTACAGTTAGGAGAGATGAGCATGACACACCCATCCACACATTGATTTACCCTATGACACACCTGGATTAGAACTGACCTGCCTTGTGGTGATGCTTTAGCCCAGTTTTTTGTCCAGGTTTCATGACAATATTTGTACATTCTATGTTAAGAGGCTATATAAATGTAACCATTAATTAATTAATTAAAAGCCTGTGACCGTGTATGCAGAAACACAAATGGGAGATCAGGTTATAGACTGAATGGTGTAGGCAGAACAAAAGGGCACTAGCTACTTTCTGCACAATTTCGTGCGTTTATTCCCCCCCTTTTTCCAGCTGTCTGGAAAAAGCCCTAACTGGCTTCCTAAGGCAACTACTAGGAAGTGTGGATTTCCCTAACTTTCCTTTGCTCCTTCTTAAAAGGGCAATGAAGAGACCCTGCTCTTCTACAGGGGCACCATCAGAAATTTCTGGGCCCCATACTGAGAAATCCTATTGGGCCCCCCTCCCTACACACACACACATAGTTATGGCCAGCGGCGGCAGGGCCCCTGTCAGGTCCGGTCCCTATACGGCAGTATTGGTAGTACTGCCCTGATGGCGGCCTTGCTTTTCTATACACTACTTCCGTTCTTACCACCGCCATTTTTCATCTTTCCTGAATCTAAAAGTAATGGTGTTTGTTGGGCGCAAATTCAGCAGAGTGAAGCAGTTGGCTTATGGCAACAGCAGAAGTGCCCGAACAGTGTTTTCACTTACACCCTTATTTTTAATCAGGACGTGGGGAAAACTAGATTTAACACAAGGGATCCAGGGGTTTACTGCTCCACCCCATAATGCTTCTGGGCTCCACCCTCAGGTTACCCAGGAAACACACAAATCCCCCTGATTTGGTTTAACTGACACTCTGGTCTGAAGTCAATACTCATAGCTAAATTTCAGGCTTATAGCCAGGCTAGACTCACCATTTTTGACACTTAGCCTTTTATTCTCCTCCTCCTTCAAGTGTGGTCTTCTCTTCAGTGATAATCCTGGAAGTGTGGGCACTTATCATGGCAGCCTCCCAGGATAATGGTATCACCATCCATGTAAGTCAAAAAATCCTGCCATTTTGACCTAGATCTACTATTCCACTGCTTATCAGTCCCAATACATTACATTAGCTGGATCAGAACAGTATCCATTGACAATGCATAATTGATTTATTGGGACAGTCTTAATTCAATTCATTTTTAAAAAACCAAAATTGTACATGGCTAGAGGTCAAAGATCAGCTGATAGTGCTGTAGATTGCTTAGCAGGGAAGGCTAGTTATGTGTGATTTCTGCAACACAACATGATTAAAGCACTCAAAATGCACCATACTAGCGACTAATGTTCAAAGTATGAACATTTGAATTTTCCTTAATGCAACATATAATATATGCATTTTTGAATGTATCTTTCCCTAATGATGGTCGTCTCAGTGGAGGAAATGCCACTGGAAACCATCGCATTGGGCCCATCAACAAAATGAGTGGAGGAGGATCTCTGATTCCCAATGGTCATGGAGGTAAAAGAGGCCATGCCAGATGGACTGGCTGTGAAGGTGCACCTTGTCCATATCCTCAAGGCTGCGGCAGTCCATTGTAGTTAAATCCTGCATATCTCATTTCATGTGTGCCGCAAGAGATGGCTCTGTGATCATGGTGAGTGGGTCACTTCATGGCAAGCTGGGATCCATCTTAAACAAATTCTTGCCAATGACATTTTTCCTGCTTCAGGAAAAAAAATACATTCTCGGATACAAGTTGCAGTTGACAACTTTCCCTAATAGATAAATGTTGGTATATGGATATCTCTACAAGCAAGATTGGATGTGGAAAGTACTTTTTTATTTTTTATTTCCTCCTTTAAATTTTTTTGTTCAATAACGAGTGGATTATAACCTTTAAAGTTTTTGTTTTGTTTTTTGGGTCTTTGCTGGAAGTGGATTATAACAATTTTTATTGAATTTCTAATCAAGAATAAGGGATTAAAATTAATATTGGTTATTTTGGTATTATCAAGCATCATCAAACATAAGGTGTGGTTCTTAACAAGTGGATTATATATTTTTGAAACCCTTTATTATTGGATATCATTTGTTTTTGGATTTTTGATGTTTGTGGAATAGAACAATCAAATTTTTGCTAAATTTATAACCAAGCCAGAGGATTAATTATTATCACTGATTACAATATTTGCAACACTGGAACAGGCTCAAGGGGAGGTTTCACTGAGAGTCAAGAGTATTGCAGCATTGAAACTTTTATTCGACGTTACCATGGATAAGGTCACAAGAGGACAGGTAAAGGATGCAAAGGAGGAGGAGCCTGTGGTTAAATCTAAGAGAAAGGATAAAGTACCAGTGGAGGAGGTGCCCTCATCGGCATCACCATCACCTGAACCCTATGATCAGACCCAAATCATGGTTGAATTTGGCAAATTGTTTCAGAAATTTGAGAAGATGGAGGAGGCAAGAGTAAAGGATAAGAATAAAATGTTGAAAAAACAGGATAAGGTGGTCTCGACCGTTGTGGACTTCTCCAAAAAAGTGGAATTAAGCTTGCAAAAAAAAAAATAGAGGGAAATGTTAAGCTGATGAAAAATGAAGTGAAAAGCATGAAAGGTGAAATAAAAGAGACTCAAGAAGGTGTGAGGGAGAATAAGATGAAAATGGATGAGAATGAAAAAAGGATAGATGCTATGGAAGAATTGATGAGAAAGCAGAACATTGTGATACGTCATTTGATTGAAAGGACGCCAGACCAGCTAAGAGATAGAGTTGTTCAATGGCTAAATAATTTGAAAATGGGAAAGGATTTTGTCCAGGACGATATTGTAAGTGCATATAGAGTGGGCCCAAGAAGGGGAAAAGTTGTTCAAAGAAATGTTTTGGTTAAATTTGCAAATTGGGGCAATAAGCTCAGAGGAATGGCATTTTTAAAACAAGCTGGGTCTGGCACTCTGAAAATCAATGGCTCTGATTTTGAAGTTTATAATGACATTTCTATTAAGGAGCGAGCTTGGAGATATAAGATGAAACCGGTAACCAAATTGTTGACGAAAAAAGGCATAAGATATAATTGGAGATTTCCACAGCAGCTGAGATTTTTCTATGAAACAAAAATGCAGGTCATTGATGCAGGGACTGATCCATTGGAGTACCTGAGTTTGCTTGATTTGGTTAAGATGGGCTCAGAGGATTGGGTAACTCTTAGAAAAGATCTGTTGGAATCAGGTGGCATAAGAAGAGACTATGAGGGTGCAGAAGCAGGTGGTGCCACAGGCGGAGGGCAACAGGGATGAGAAGAGGAGGAGCTATCATTGATTGTGATGGAGGAAGAGATAGGTAAGGGTTAGAAGGTAAAAGGGTTGTGAATTCTTATATGATACAAGTTTTTTTATAAAAAAATGGTGTTATAATGGGAAGGGTGCACTAGAGCATTAACCCCCAAATTCATCTTGCATGTTCCCCCCCTCCCCTCTTTGGAGAATGAAGGTGGCTTTTTTTTAAAAGAAAGTGGGGAGGTTGATTTTGTATGTTTTATGTTATATATATTTTTAAAATTGTTTTGGGTTAAAGGTAGCACCCCCAATGGAGAGCTTGGAAGAGAGAGGAGAGGATATTGAACTAAAATATGAGAAGCATTAAAGTATTAACATGGAATGTAAAAGGTACAGGATCTGCTCTCAAAAGGAGGAGGCTAGAAGCGGCCATGAGGAAGGATAGACCGACCATAGTCTTTCTTCAGGAAACTCATCAGAAATCACAGGATGCAAATAGAATCTTTTTAGGGTGGATGCAACATTACGAAAAGGCATTTGGCACATCAAAAGCAAGAGGAGTTGCAGTTTTGATCTCTACTAGATTAGGATTTGAGATAACAAAAAGTATCTCGGATACAGAAGGCAGATATTTGATAGTAAAAGGGAAAATAGATGATGAGGAAATAACTTTGGTGAATGTTTACGCACCAAATGAATGTCAAGCTAATTTTTTAGAAAAAAATTGTAAGATTGTGGAAATAGAAAAATCAGCAAAGATGATAGTGGTGGGTGATTTTAATTTAGTGAGATCAAATTTGGATTGTACAAATGTAACAAGGTATGGGGTAGGCATTAAAGGCAAAACTTTGGATAATTGGATGGCTGCATTAGGATTGAAAGATACTTGGAGAGAGATCAGGGGGTCCGAAAGGGGGTACTCGTAATTTTCACACATTCATAACTCCTATTCCAGAATAGATTATATATTTGTATCTGAAAATATGGTCAAAAATATCGAGGAGATTGAAATTGGAATTTTTAAGGAATCAGATCATGCCAAAGTGGTTTTGGATTTGAGGTGGCAGAATGATGGTAGAAGGAGGAGGACTTGGAAGTACGAACCCAGTTTATTTAAAGATCAAAAGAGTAAAGAACAAATTACAAAAAGCTGGATGGAAAGCTGGCAATGGAATGATAATGATGAGGTAAATTTTAACATGGTTTGGGATGCCATGAAGTCGGTTTTTAGAGGGGAATGTATAAAGTTGGCAAGTAACAGATATAAAAAATACAGGTTGGCACAAGATAAAAGTGAAAAAGAAATAAAACAGTTACAGGAAGAACATTCAAAAAACAAAGATAAGAACATTTTTACAAAACTGCAAAGACTGAAAGTAGAATTGGCTGGTAAAGAAATAGAAAAGGTCAAAAGAGATTTGCTTTATTTTAATAGGGAGTATTTTGAATTCAATAATAAAAATTCAAGATTATTGGCAAAAGCGGCAAAAGCTAAAAGACAAAAAAGAGAAATGGGAGTTTTGGTTAATGATCAAGGGGTAAGATGTAACAAGATTACGGACAAGTGTGAAATTGTGAAGAAATTTTATCAAATTTTGTATGCAAAAAAAAGAGATAGATGAGGAGAAGCTTAAAAAGTTGTTAGAGAGGCAAACAACAAGTGGAATAAAACAGGAGTATCGGGATAGTATGGAAGAGCAAGTTTCGGAAAAGGAGGTAAAAGAAGTAATAGCGGGGCTGAAGTTAGGCAAAGCTCCAGGCGAGAATGGTTTACCGGTACATTTCTACAAGGAATTTAAAGATGTGGTGGCACCAAAATTAGCGAAATTGTATAATTATATATTAGACGGTGGGCAAATTCTGACTTCATGGTATAGAACCACAATCGTTCTGTTGCCAAAACCGGGAAAGAATTTGGAGAAGGTGCAATCGTACAGACCAATCTCTCTTATAAATCAAGATGCTAACATCTTCACAGCAATATTGGCAAATCGTTTAAACAAGTTCATGGGGGAATATATAAATGAAGACCAAGTGGGCTTCTTAAAAGGGAGGCATATGGCAGATTTGACTAGAAGAGTATTAGATCTAATAGATAATGTGAATCAAACAAGAGAAAAAGTGGGTTTAATATCTTTAGATATCTTTAAAGCATTTGATTCCCTACAATGGACCTCGATCAAGGAAATAATTAAAAGCTACGGATTTGGTGATAAATTTGGAAGAGTAATTGATTTATTATATCAGAAAGGGACAGCCAGTATTAGAGTAAATGATGAGGTCACAGATGGGGTAAAGTTAGAGGCAGGCACCAGACAGGGCTGTCCGTTGTCTCCTATATTGTTTATCATGGCAATGGAAATATTGGCAAAAATGATAAGAGAGGATGTAAAAATAGAAGGGACAACGGGTAATAAAATAAGCATGTATGCCGATGACACATTGATAAATGTTAAACATCCAGAGAAGGTTATGGATAGGATCAGAATGCAATTTAAGGAGTTCGAGGATATCACGGGTTTGAAGATAAATTGGGATAAATCGGAAATGATGTTGTGTAATATGGGTGAAAGAGAAATTAAGAAAATAAAGGGACTATGTAATATTCAAATTAAAGATAAGTTGAAATATTTGGGGATACTTATATCAAACAGTATGGAAGAGCTTAAAAGATTGAATTATGATAGTTTAAAAACGGAGATTAAGATTAGAATACAAAGTTTCCAAAAGCTGAAATTGTCATGGTTTGGGAGAATTGCACTTACTAAAATGATGTTGTTACCTAAAATTAATTTTTTATTTGATGCATTGGCAAGTCAATTGAAAGACAAAGAAATCAATGTTTCAAAAGTTGTTGAATAACTTTTGTAATGGAGGTAAAAAGTCTAGACTACCAAAAAAATTATGGTACCTACCTCAGAAAGAAGGGGGTTTAGGAATGCCGAATCTACTGGCATATTACCGTGCTTTTCAAATTAAGAATGTAGTGAAGATCTTGGCAAGAGAAAAAACGATATGGGAGGAATTGGAGATGAAAGATTTTAAGAAGATAGGCAAAAGGATTTTTTTGGGAGCAGAAGCAGGAAAGATAACCATTAATAATATAATGATGAAGGGAGTTATGGGTGTGTGGAAAAGGTTGAAGAATGATCTGGCACCAAATTTCTCCCCAATTTTGGAACTAGCAGATATGTCCTGTTTTCCATTAAAAATAAACAAAGAAATAAGGGAAATATTGGAAGAAAATGATGTTTTCCTGATGAAAGACTGGTTATGGATTTGCAGTGTTGAAAGTAGGAAGAAAAAGTTGTTCGAACAGTTGAAATTAAATTGGTTTCAGATAATGAAGGTTAATAACTGGAATGTCAAATATGCAAGAGAAATAGATATAGATAGAGAAAAGACGGAGTTTGAAGAATTAGTATTAAAAATTAGGAAAGGCGATAGAAGCATTAAGGGCTTAGTAAGTAAACACTATATTTTAATAAATAGGGAGGGTGATCCACAGGAGGATTTGAAATTGAAGTGGGAGCAGGATTTGAATATAAAGATAGAAAAAGATGTATGGAGAAATAAATGGAAAAAGAGGATAATGAGAACTATGTCAGTTAGAATTAAAGAACACAACTATAAAATGCTGTGGAGATGGTATCTGACACCAGTGAGGTTACACCAGATTGATAACAAAAAGGACAATTTATATCGGAGATGTAAAGATACTATAGGAACTTATGAACATATGTGGTGGGGTTGTACAATGATAAAGGATTTTTTGGGGTAGAATAGAAAAAGAGATTAATGAAATATTGGGCAAAAAGATCAAACTGGTGTCAGGTACCATTATGGTTACAGATGTGCATGGCATGAATATAAACAAGGAAGAAAAAGAGTTATTAGAAATAATGTTAACAACGGGTAGACAATGTATTGCCAGACATTGGAAAAATGAGGTAACTCTACAAACGGAGGAATGGTATAAAGAAATGTGGAATTTAGCTTTGAATGATAAACTGACATGGGAGATAAAAGAAAAAAGAGATAAGCTGAAAGAGAACAGATTTTGGAATATTTGGAAACCTTTCGTGGATCACTCCATTGCGGGCCCAGAAAGAAACAGACCTGTACCGGAACAAAGTAGCTTTTGGAGGTGAATAATGAGATACTCTGAGCTTTCCAGGGCAATATAAATAAATCACAGGGTATATTTTATGTGTACTTTGGATTTTGATGGTTGTTCTTATACTAAACTATTATTGAATGGTATATTACGAATAGATTTAGTGGTAGCAATAAATAAAGATTTTTGGGAACAATTCTGGAAGTAGGATAGATGTTAAGTACTAAACCAGTTTTCAATATGGGATGTTTTATTATAAAGATGAGTATAAAAATGTATGGGATCAACTATCAAATATGTTAGTTATTTTTTTGTTAAAAATATGTATTTTTATGATGTATTGTTATTGTATGTTTATATATTTTTGAAAAATTCAATAAAATAATTTTATAAAATATATGCTTAAACCTACCATTCTACACAACAAGTGTAACATAGAAAGAACGAACTGTGGATGTCTGGCTTGAATATAGATGAGTGGAAGAACAAAGCTCAACCCCTATTATCACTGAACCAAAACAGAGTTGGGTGCGGGTTGGTAGCATAATAGATAAACTGTGGTTGATTGATTGTTTAGAAATACTTAACAATAGAACCAACTCCATCCGTTGTCTCTGTTTAAGCTCTTTCAAGAGAAAATGTTCTGTCACCCACATGCTGTGACATCTTGCACATTTGAGTACTCTTTGAACCTGCTTGTGTTCATTATGTAAATGTCTTGTATAAAATGATAAATGAGGTAAAATGGAGGGTGGTATTTGATGAGACACTGGGTGTTAGCTATTTAACCCTTATGTACTATTAGAATGGGCATTTTCCTCTTGGAAAATAATATTTCTTATAGAGAAATAGACTAACTCTCTAGCAATCTGAGGCCTATATTGAGATTTTTCAAGTTTTGTCAAAGGAGGTCTCTTGGGATAGAATCAAATGCTGCTTTAAGATCAACAAAAGCTACATATAGTTGCTCCAATGTTCCTTTGGTATATTTACTAATTAATGATGTAACAAAAACATAAAATCCAGAGTAGTGTGTCCTGCCCTTAAGCCAATTTGTCCACGTACTAATAAATGGTTTTCAGCAACCCATTATCAAATAGAGTTTGCCTACAGCATCAAGCAAAACGTACAGGTTTATAACTCGCTGCATTATTTTGTTCTCCCTTCTTATAAATAGGCACTAGAACTGAAGATGACCACTCCTTAGAGATTCTGCCAACAGAATACCAGGGGAAGTGAAAATTTCCCCTGTAGCTTTATTATTCTTAATTGCTGAAATTAGCAGTTTTAATTGTAACTGGTGGCCCTTCATATCAGTTGCATTGTTAAACAATTTAAAGCAATGGTTTTCACAGCATCTAATTGATATAGCAATAGCAATAGCAATTACACTTATATACCGCCCCAGAGTGCTTAGTGCACTCTCTGGGCAGTTCACAAGTTAATTAGCATTTTGCCCCCAACCTGCTGAGTCATCATTTTATAAGAATCAAGGTCAATAATTTCCAGAACCTCCCCATTTCTTTCTGGAGCAAAGCCAGTCATAGTTCTTGCTATGATTATTTTATTGAATCTAATTTTACTTTAAAAATTTATAATTTTTTTGGTTAATATTAACCTATATATAACTGGCTTTCGAGCAAGGGAAACCTTTACCTTTACATATAATTTGTTATTGTAGTAGGTATTAATGGGGTATTGTAATGTTGTTTTTATGTTTTTGTTTGTTTGTTGTTTTGTTTTAATAAAATAAAATTTTAAAAATAATTTAATTTTACTTTCCTAGTCAAGTGGGATTTAAAGATTAATTAATTTACTGTACAATGCCAAGGCAGTAATAATATGTCCAAATTTCATTCCTTAATTTAGAGTCATTTTAAAATAATTTTTATTAAGTTTTGCAAGAATGAACATATATAACAATACATACAATATAGAAATAAAATATAAAGAGAAAGAAAAAAGAACATATAAAAGATGTATAACTCGTTCTAACAATTATTAAGAACGTTATGATATTGCTATATTTGTACTCATCAGAGAAGGAACAAAAGAAGAAATCTAATATTATTCCAATCAACCCCGCTATATTAACTTCCCCAAATTTTAAATGATATTTTCTAGACCTTATACAATATATCTAAAATACTTTAAGTATACAATCTTTATAACAAAAGAAAAAAAATCTTTACAATTAACTCCATCCTGTGATATATACAAAGCCCCGGGGGGATGCGGCATATCCCAGGCATAATTTATTGCATCCAAAACTTTTCTTGATCTGGTACTGGATGACTATCTCCACCTTTTCCAAGAGCATACTCCACAAATGGTTTCCAAATTTTCAAAAATCTGTTCTCTTTAATTAACCCTTTCTTTTCCTTCAGTTCCCATGTTAATTTATCATTCAACGCCAATTGCCACATTTCCTTATACCATTCCTCCAGCTTAATGCTCTCATCATTCTTCCGCTTCCTTGCAATACAAAGCCTCCCTATCGTCATCATATTCGATAACAAATCCTTTTTATCTTTATCCAAATTAATTTTCTCCAGATTTATTAACATGATGGTACTCGATCCCAATTTTATTTCCTCTCCAATTAATCCCACCATATCCTTTTCAATGTCATCCCAAAACCACTTTATTACCTCACAATCCCACCACATGTGTAAGTAGGTCCCCACACCTTTCTTACATCTCCAACATCAATTATTCTTAGATTTATCAATTTGACTCAATCTCACCGGGGTCAAGTACCACCTCCACAACACCTTATAATTATGTTCCTTAATTCTGACGGACATTGTTTTCATAATCCTTCTCTTCCATTTTGATTTCCAATTTATATCTAAAATATTTGTTTTTAAATCTTGCTCTCATTTTATCCATTTTATTTTTTAATTGTAACTGGTGGCCCTTCATATCAGTTGCATTGTTAAACAATTTAAAGCAATGGTCTTCACAGCATCTAATTGATATAGCAATAGCAATTACACTTATATACCACCCCAGAGTGCTTAGTGCACTCTCTGGTCAGTTCACAAGTTAATTAGCATTTTGCCCCAACCTGCTGAGTCATCATTTTATAAGAATCAAGGTCAATAATTTCCAGAACCTCCCCATTAATGGGGTATTGTAATGTTGTTTTTATGTTTTTGTTTGTTTGTTGTTTTGTTTTAATAAAATAAAATTTTAAAAAGAATTTAATTTTACTTTCCTAGTCAAGTGGGGATTTAAAGATTAATTAATTTACTGTACAATGCCAAGGCAGTAACAATATGTCCAAATTTCATCCCTTAATTTAGAGTCATTTTGATGGATATATTTTTTTATACTCAAATGTACTGATTGTATCTATACCTATAAATCCAAGCGTTAACCGTTGGAATGTGACAAAGGCTCCCGCACCTGTCCTCACTATCCCATACCAAGCCTCCTGCACTCGTCCAAACCCGGTCCGGAGGTCACTAAATGTTTGAGAAACGCGCCAGTGGGGCAAGAGCCCCATGAATGCAAGCAAAGAAAAAGAACTTCACTACCCAATGTTCTCTGCACCGCGCCACACCACAGCCAATCAGGCTGAGAGGCGCGAGCAAAAAGAACATTGGGAAACTTACAAAATGCAACGGGAGTGCAAGTCCCCAGCAGGCAGACTCAGCGCCTCACAGCCACGCAAAACAAAAAGCCACAAAACTCCACCACAAGACACCCGCCGGCCTTCTTTCCCAGAGCAATGGGGAGAAGAGGGACTCGCTCTCCTCCATGCTACCCCGCTGAAGACATGGCGAGACCACCACCAACCTCAAGGAAAGTTGAGCCGGAGTGAAAACAAAAACAAAAACAGGCAGCAGTTCGTCAGGGGAAGCACCCTCCCTGGCGGATGACTGGCTGATGCCTTTGTACTTCCGAATACAAAAGCAGCAGCCAGCAATCTGCAAGGAAGAGTCACACCCCTTACGGATCTCGGCCTCCCCATCTCCAGTTAGGTAAGCCAGGAGAAAAAGGAGACAGAGAGGAGAGAACCATCGTTAGGCAGAGAAAGCTCTTCTCTGCCTCCTCCTTCTCCCCCAACCTACCTAACAAACCTTCCCGGGAGAAGAACGGGCTGACTGCCTCCTCCCTCCTTTCCCCTATTGCTGCATCTAAACCAAAATTCAAAGCAGTAATGGTGAAAAGAAAAACCCACAGGCAGCCCGTTCTTCAAGCTAAAGTAACCACCAAAAACAAACACCAAAATTAATAAAAAAATAATAAAACAAAAATAAATCAATAATTAAAAAAACCATTAATAAACAAAAAATAAACCACAAAATACACAAACAAAAACATCCACAATAACACAAAACCACATACAAAACACCTAACTACAACACACAAAACCCACAAATTACACAAACAAACAACAACTAATTACACAAATAAACAACAACGAAATAAGAAAAATTAAACAAAACCAGACATAATCAAACCAATTAAACAAACCTAAAACTCAACCAAAACAAAAAAGAACAAACAGAAATACCTCCCAGCCCACCATCACAAAAGCAAAACAAAGAAAAACCCCAGAAGAAAGAAAACCAGACAACTCACCAGCACGTCCTCCCTCCATGACGACTGGAACAGAAATGAAGAAACAAAGAGACTACTTACTGGAAGGAGCTCCACCCAGAGGCCAGGAGAGAAAAAACAGTGAAACTAAAACAGAACCACTAGCAGCCCCACCTGCAGGGCAGAATATTAAAAACAACTCAAAAAGACACAACAGCCCCACCTAGAGGCCACAAGAGTAAAAACAAGTCAAAAACATAACAATAAATCACAAGTTTAAACAAATCACAAACATGTAAAAATAAAAAAATAAAAAGCTTTATAACATCCTGTGTTGAGTTTTTACTCAAATAAAAACCCAAAACATCTAAACACAGTTTTAAAGCATTGAATTTAAAAAACATGTACTTTCACATTTTTTAAAATATTACCTACGGTACAACTATTAACAAAAAAACCCCCCACAAATTAAAACATTATTTGGTTAAATAAAACAATTTGAAACAATTATATCATCCTTTGTTCTTTTTTTAATCCACCCCCCCCCAAAAAAAAAAAGAAAAGAAAAAAAACTGATCACAGTTTATAACAGCCAGGCAACACCGGGCACACTATGCTAGTTAATGTATATAGGCAGACAGGTATGATTTTTTTTTAGATGTTAGAGCTTTTAATCAAAGGTTTAATTTAAATTTTATTTCTATTTTATAATATATTGTGTTTACCAAGCATGAATGCTTCTTCTTTTTCTCTTATGTACCGGTAATTTGCAAAGCCAGTGAGGCAAAGCAATACATTTGTGTTAGCTAATTGGACTAACTAACAATGTAGGCTTTGTACTGTATTCTCAGCTGAAGAATCACATGAAGTTTCCACTGATTCTATTCATACACTGTGTACAAGGTTTTTTAAAGGGACCCAAATAAACAATACAATTAACATGACATGAAAAGTAGAGTTCCCTTCAGAGGAAAATACTCTTTTTCTAACCAGAGCCTGCATCCGCCTGCATTTGACAAACCACTCTATCTCAGTTGTGAGATAGCATGATTTTGTTTGCAAATTACGATGTCTCAAGCATGTGGCACTGAAACGTTTACATGCCTGAAGGAAAAAAGCAGTAAACTCCAGAATAACTATTATAGTGCTCTCTATGTGGGCCTTCCCTTGAGATTGGTATGGAAACTGTAGTGGGTGCAGAATGTGGGGGCCAGACTGGTTATTAACCCCACAGATAATCTTCAGAAAATTTTTTCACAGGGTCAGAAAATGTGCTCCAACTAATGCAGTACAAAGATGTTTCATTTTAAACTTAGCAGATGATCATCAAAACTTCTTTTTGAGGTTGCTAATCATATTCACTTGTGGAGTGTGTCCATTTTTTAAAGGCATGGATTGTTGTTGTTGTTTTTAAAAATTAAACAGCAATACAATAGCCATTATTTATGTGAGCCAAAAAACCTCATGAGAAGACCAATTATTGTTCTCAAAAACCAACACAAAGTTTGGCAGGTCTCAACAGGGCTGGCATAGACACATGTCAGCTGACACGAGGAGATATAAACAACATCAGGCTGGGTGCGATGTGGTGGTGTTGGCTCATATCCACTAACTCATCATGTAAGTGACCAAGATAGAGATAATGAAGTAAAATTATGTTGCTGCTGACCACACCACCAATGCAGCTGTCATTGCTACATTCAGCACTGAATAGAAAAGCTTTGCCATTAGTGAAGAAATTATATCTCACTCACAATGTGTGATGTGCTAAAAATGGCAAGTTCAGGCTTTGACATTTCTAGCTAAAAGGTTCAGAAAGATCACTACCTAAAACCAGCAATGGTGAAATTCTACTTGATCAACTGTATTTCCCAGTACACCCTGGCCACTGTTCTGTTAGCCATGGTTCTTTTCTCCATGACTTGGGGTTTTTTTTTGGAAATTTTACATGTCTAGCTGGGAACATTTATCCCTCCAGATGCTGTTGGAATGCTGTTCTCTTGGTCTTAGTGAGCTTAGCCAATGATGAGAGCTAGGACCCTTGCAAGTTTCTTTATGGCAAAATCCTGAGGTCACATATTCCTGATTCCTGAAGGAGTTAGTTGGCAGTCTTGTCACCAACTATTGACCTTGGCCAAGAGTTCCCAACATCATGATCTCCAGTAAACTTGGGAAGGAGGGGCAGATTACTCTGAGTAGGTTGAAGAATTTGTAGTCATAAAAGAGTAGTGGGAAGAGAAGGAGTAACCAGAAATTGACCTGAAGGAACAGGAAGGGGAGGATTTAAAAGGGATAGAGGAAAAATGAGGCAGCTGGGATTGGACGGGAAAAATAATGGGAAGATAACAGAGGATAAAAGGGAGAAGGAGGAAGGAGAGGGTACCCAGAAGAGAATCAGGAGCACTTTTGTGGTTGTGTTCTATTTTTGGACTATCCAAAGGCAGCTAGTTGGCCAATGTAGAAAACAGGATGCTGAAAAAGAGAAGGCTTTGATCTATTCCACTCCAGCTCCTCTGTGTTCTCATGAGTAATGCAGCCAGGAGTAGCTTTGTGAGTCATTCCAATTCCAAACACAGAATGAGCAAGCAGGATCTATAACATAATGTTGCTGCTCTGAGTCCTCAATCCAGGCAGCCAGGCAGCTAGCCATGGTCCTCTCTGTAATACTTCATTTAATTCTATCTTCCAGCTAGTTCATGACTCAGAAATATTACTTATTTTGGATTGCTGGCTGCAGTGGTGGTATTCAAATTTTTTTACTACCTACTTTGTGGGCATGGTATGGTGGGCATGGCGAAGAGGAAAGCCCTGTGTTGCATCTGAATTAGGACTACTTTATTTCAAAACTTGGATGGGCAGAGCCAGCCAGAATTTCTGCTACCGGTTCTGGCGAACTGGGGTGAACCTGCTGAATCCCACCACTGGCTGGCTGGGAAAGTGGAAGTCATAGTCCAAAAATGTAACTAGTCCAGGTATACAATTGCCCTTTTTCTCTCTATCTCCACTTCCATTCCTTCTATCCTGACTAGGATACTTCAGGTTGTATTTCGCTTATACATCCACTTCCCACCTTGCTCCAAGTCTTTTTTTTCTACTTCTGCAAGCCTCCAGATTCCCAAATGTGTTACTAATTTCCTCTTTTCTGTGTGGGTGGTGTAGTTTTGGCTAAACAAGCAATACCACTCACAGTGAGAACACCAGAAATAGGGAGAACGTTGATGAAAGTGAGACCTTTATTTCAAGTCCATAGTTTACGTAATTTATTCTAAGCACATACAGTAATTTGCTTTTCCTTGGCACCAATTTTTTTTAAAAAAACTGAAAGTATAAACAGCCCAACCTTTCTAAATGAAGACTGGAGGGAAATTATTATGTAGATACAAATGGAATTACCCAAGCTGGAATTTGTTAGGATACTTTGAAGGTAGCACTCCCACTTTTGCCTAGAATTTCCCAGATAAAATGTGGTGCTGGAATGGAAAATGCTATTATAATTATTTCTCTGACAGATCCTAGGGAATGTTTTTCCTTGAAACACTACATTTTCTTCAACAATGCAGACAACGAAGATGCTGAGATATGAAAAATTGAATCCTAAATCATCTACTTGTTCAGCACCAAAACACCTCAGCATGATGCTTGACAGGACACTCTCTTTTAAGCAGCACTGCCTGAATACCAAAGTCAAAGTTAGTACAAGGAACAACATCATCAGGAAACTCACAAGCTATAAAAGGGGAACACCAACCATCCACGCTGCGTACATCAGCTTTGTCCATGAGTGTCTCCGTAACAGAGTATGCTGCTCCAGTATGGAGTACATCCACACCTGCAAAACAAGTTGACATCACTGTTATTGAAGCCATGCATATAGTGAAACCTACATCAGTTGAGAAAATATCCCCTCATGTTGATATCACTCCACCTAAGATAAGGAGAGAAGTAGTAGTAGATGCTGAGAGAACTAAGTGAAAGAATGCCCCTCAACATCCTCTGAACAGATATGAGCCTCAAGTCCTCTGACTCAGGTACAGGAAGAGCTTTATGGCAAGAAAAAGCATTCTTGAGGGTATGCAAGAGCAAAACCAAATTAGAAGATGGAGGAAGGAGCTCACTGGACAGGGAGCAACATTAAAGGAGGATATAGCTGAGGAACTTAACCTCCCCTACGTCACTTGGAGGACCCTGAATAGGTTGAGGGTTGGAGTCTGTAAGTCAGTGATTCCCAACATGGGGCACACACTCTACAAGGGGACTTAAATTCCCAGAAGCCTAAGTCAGTACATTGGCTGATCAGTGCTTTGGGGAATTGTTGAGTCTGAGAGTAATTAGCAATGCAACAGCAAGTTTGGGGTTAAACATCAGTGATTTATTATCAGCTCAGTTAAGGCTTGCTCAGACTGGGGAATAAGGGGATGAGATGGCTACTTATATACAGACAGAATGGCAGTTACAGAGATACATTTGCACGGGCTTCTGATAACGTGGAAAACCTGTGTTAGAACCAATCAGATTATATTGACAACAATATGAATATGGTGCCTTACAGAAAGGGCGCGCTTTTACAGCAAAGACTTAATGGCGATTGCAGAATTAAAGCAATAAAGCATTTGGACACAACAAGAATTGAAGTCCAAAAATCTAAGGTACATAATTTATCTATTTATGCATGCATTTCAACTAATCCTAATGGTTACCTTTAATGATAACAGCTGCAGTGATTTGAGTCATTCCTAAACATTTGGGTGGTCAGTCCATAACCAACAGAGCTATTCTTATTCACAAAATAAAGCCAAACTCTCCTTTAACAAATCCCTGCACTGATCAAAATGACAAAAGATGCACCCCAAAGTTTCAAATGATTCTTAAGGAGAGGATAGCTTATTTTCCATTCTTGCATGAAGCAAGAGAACCGGAAGTTTTAAACTTTCCCAGGAAGTTTCAAATGTAAAGATCAGGAATGCTCCAGTCAAGACTTCAACTCTGACAGACAGAATGGCTATCCCAGACCAACCAAAGAAATTATTTCAACTTACAAAGGTGCATTGTAGAATGAATTCTGATTAGAGTTTGTCACCAGAAAGACTGTATTAATTATAATAGTAATTAATTGATGTTGGGACCTTGCTATTGTAACTATAACTAATTGTTTTGTTTTGTTATATGCTTTCAACTAATAGCAATTACATGAGCTAATGACCTCCAAAAGATCCTATCATTAACAACCCTGTTCTGGTTTTGAAAATGAAAGGCCATGGCTTCCTTTCCTGAGTCAACACAGATGGTATTGGTCTATATTTCATATCTTACATTTGACCTTTTATTCCACTGTTACTCTCCCAATTTGACCACTGCTGATTTATGGAAGGAAAACATCTGTGAATAACAAGGCTAAAGAACCTTTGCTTTTCAAATCATTTGTCCAACAACTGCTACAATCCTTTCCCATTGCCAATGCTAGTGATGGATCCTGGGAGGTCCAGAGGTTTCCCGTCCCTGCAGAAGAGCAAACTTTGGAAGATATACAAAACACAGGGTCAGTGTTCAGATTTTCTTGAATCAGAGAGTCAGTATCTGCAAATGTCGAACTTGGTGATGGGCCTAAATTTCATTATGGGAATCCATACAAATATCAGCAACATGAATGCAACACTAGAAAAGAAATATATCACATTTTTCTGCTTCAGTAATATGGCAATGGAAAGAGCTCATCAGAAACTTTGTGGGCAAAAATCTTTATCCACTCAGTTCTCCAAAGTCTAACTATTGAATGTCAGTTCAAAGGTATAGTAAAATGTTCTTCCTTCCCAACTGCCTCTTTGAAATATAGGCATTTATTCCAGCTTGCTGAAATGAAAAACATGTTTTTTAGTCTACAATTTCAAACCCTCAAATTGCCAGGTTTGGTTTTATATCTAAAGAGCTGACAGTTAACAGTTCATGTTTGCTCTCCTTGTTAAATTGAGTCTGTATTCTACAGGATTTTTAAAATTAGAAAATGAGAGTGGCCACAGTATACATTTTGTCCGTTAGCTTATTTTGACAGTCTAGAATGGCTGTTAATAGATAATTGTTTGCCTGCATTGTGCAAGGCCTGTATTAAACAAACACTATTGAAGCAGCTGTTAAACCACAGCTGAGCAGAGATGTGGTCTATTTCATTTGCAGTTATGGTTTCATAAATCTATCACTTGAATCATAGAAGTGACTTCCACACAAATCATATTTAAAACAGCATACTGGTTCCAGATTGCTTATAAAGACCTTTTTAATGAAGAAATTCCTTTTTTCTGGCCTATATACTGTGTTCTATCCAAAAATAAAGGCTTTTTTTTTAGATGGAGGAAAGTTCGGTTTCACTTACCAGTGATAACTTTCGTTCTTCGAGTATATAATTTGTGAATACACACTCATGGGTTATGCGCCTGCGCAGAACGGAGATCGGAGGCTTGAAAAGCTATTGGTCTAAAGTTTTGGCGGTAAGACCGCCCACCGTACCGCCCACCCTGAGGCGCCCGCGCGCCATTTTACCTCAGTTCCATACTTAAGCCAAGCACAGGATAAACCAATTGATCTCATCCGTGCAGCTCAAGAGGGGAGGCAGGGTGGGTAGTGTGTATTCACAAACTATATACTCGAAGAACGAAAGTTATCACTGGTAAGTGAAACCGAACTTTCTCCTTCGTATAGTTTGTGAATCCCCACTCATGGGAGATTAGCAAGCTCACACTCACTTGGTCGGTGGGCAGTCGGATGAGATGATCCCACGATGCGATGAAGATGCGGTAGGTTGACCCGTCAGGGGCGATGAGTCCGGAGCCCTCTGGTGAGGACGACACGGCCAAGCCTGGCGTCCGCAGTGGCTCTGGTGTCCACCCTGTAGTGCTGGACAAATGTAGAAGGTCTGGACCATGTGGCAGCCTTACAAATGTCCTCAAGCGGTGTGCCCTCCAGGAAGGCAGTGGATGTGGCCACCGCCCTGGTGGAATGCGCCCTGACATGCGGTGGAGGTGGCAGTGACGCTGACTCGTAGGCCAGGTAGATGGTAGAAGTGATCCATTTGGAGAACCTTTGAGCAGAAATGGGTTCACCCTTGGACTTTCCCCCATCAGCCACAAAGAGGCGTTGTGACTTCCTGAACTCTCTTGTCCTGCTGGTGTAAAACAATAAGGCTCGTTTCACATCCAGCGTGTGCCAAGTCCTTTCTTGGGCGTTAGAGGGGTTCTGGAAGAAAGCTGGCAAGGAGATAGTCTGTGCCATGTGAAACTTGGAGACCACCTTGGGCAGGAAGGTGATGTCCGCTTGGAGGACGACGCGGTCGTTGAAGAATTGGAGAAATGGTGCGTCTGCTCTCAGGGCAACCAGTTCTCCAACTCGTCGTGCTGACGTGATAGCCACAAGAAAAGCCGTCTTCCATGTGAGGAGGCGAACATCGCTGGTGGCCATGGGCTCGAAAGGGGTCCTGGTGAGCGCGTTGAGCACGGTAGACAGTGACCATTGAGCCGTAGGAGTCCTGACCGGAGGGAAAGCGTTCCGTAGTCCCTTGAGAAAATGCTTCACCGTTTGGTCACGGAAAGCCCCAGCAGCGGGCGAACCAGCCGGGGAGTGCGCCACCACTGCTGCGAGGTGCACTCGGATGGAGGTGATGCTAAGGCCAGACTCCGCCAAATGGAGGAGGTAGGTTAAAACGTCCTGCAGTCCCGCCTGCAGGGGGGCCATGTGTTGGGAAGCCAGGAAAGCACAAAAACGCCTGTATTTGGAAGCGTAGGACCTCCTTGTGGAAGGGCGCCGCGCTAGCTCAAGGATCCTGGACAGTCTGGGGTTATCCTCCACGCGGTGAGGTGGAGGCTGGGCAGGTCCGAATGGTGCAGCTGGCCGTGCTCCATTTGGAGAAGCGTCGGTGACTCCGGCAGTGTGCGATACTGTGACGACATGCGCAACAGTAGCGGAAACCAGGGTTGGCGCGGCCATGCCGGCGCCACCAGAATTGCATTGGTTCTGTGTTGGTACATCCTGGTGAGTACTTTCTGGACCAGAGGAAACGGAGGAAAGGCATAGAGATAGTCCTGATCCCACCGTTTCATGAAGGCATCGCCTTCGGAGTTCAGTCCGATGCCTGCTCTGGAGCAGTACCTGCTGAGCTTCCTGTTGGACTCCGATGCAAAGAGGTCGATGCTCGGCGTTCCCCAGGCCTCGCAAAGCGACTGGAACACCCCGTCGTCCAGCTCCCATTCGTGGGTCGTCGAGGTGAGGCGGCTCAGGTGGTCTGCCAAAACATTCAGTGTGCCCTGAATGTGCACTCCAATTGGGAAAATGTGCCTCTCCAGGCACCATTCCCATAACTGCACTGCAAGGTACAGGAGGGTGGTGGACCGTGTTCCTCCCTGCTTGTTGAGGTACGCCACCGCCGTGGTATTGTCCGAGGCCACTTGAACCGCCTTGCCGGTGAGCAGAGTCTTGAAGGAACGCAGGGCCTTCCAAATGGCCAGCAGCTCCAAGTAATTTATGTGGTGCACCGTTTCGTGCGGTGTCCAGGTGTCGTTGACCGTGAGCGTCCCGCAAGCAGCGCCCCAGCCGAGGTTGCTTGCGTCGGTCAGTATCTGCAACGAGGGTTGCGGGGGGTAGAAGCTCTTCCCCGTGGCCACGTTGAGTGGTGTAGACCACCACAGCAGTTGGTCCCTCAGTTCCGGAGACGGGGTCAACCGTTTGGACTGGCTCTCCCGAAGTCCGTCGAACTCGTGAAGGAGCCACGACTGCAGGGACCTGAATTTCAACTTGGCGTGGGGAATCACTGCCGTCATTGAGGCCATCAGGCCTAGAAGTCTCTGAGCCTTCTTCGCCCGGATGCACGGTTTGGTGCGCAGTTCGCTCACCCCCTGCGCAATGTCCTGTAAGCGTTTCTGGGGGGCGTAGGCTCTCGTAGCAAGCGAGTCGAGTACCGCTCCGATGTACTCGACGCGTTGAGAGGGAGTCAACTTCGATTTGGTGAAGTTGATCCTGAGGCCGAGACTCTCCATGAGGTGGACCGTGTATTGTGTGTCCCGAACGGCTGACGATTTGGTGGGGGAGACGATCAACCAGTCGTCGATGTACGGGAAAACTCTGATGCTCCGTTGGCGGAGGAATGCAGCCACCGGAGCCATGCATTTGGTGAAGACCCGCGGTGCCATGGCCAGACCGAACGGTAGGCATCGGTACTGGTACACGGAATTGTCGATGCGGAAGCGGAGAAACCGTCTGTGTTCCTCGAGGATGGAAACGTGGAAGTAAGCATCCTTGAGGTCTATGACTGTGAACCAGTCCCCTTTGTTGATGAGGGGGAGGACGGTCTGCAGGGTCACCATCCGGAACTTCCTGGTGTGGATGTGTTTGTTCAGGCGGCGCAGGTCCAGGATCGGGCGAAGGCCTCCGTCCTTCTTCTGGACCACGAAGTACCTCGAGTAGAAGCCGTTGTCCCAGTCGGACGGTGTTACCCGCTTGATGGCTCCCTTGGAGAGAAGGGTTGATATTTCTTCCTCCAAATGGGGGGACGAGGTGGTGAGACGATGTCTTCCTACCCGAGGCACCCGCACGAACTCGATGGCGTAGCCAGAGGACAAGATCTTTAAGACCCACTGGTCGTCCGTGATGCCCGACCATGCCTGGAGGAAGTTCCGGAGGGGGAGGTATGGGATGTGGAGCGAGAGAGACTCGGCCGTCGCAGCTTCAAACGCGGGGCTTGGACCTCGCGCCCGAACGCTTGTCCTGTCCGTAGGGTCGGTAACGGGGTTTGTGCTGACGCCGCTGCTTGTAGGAGCTGGATCTAGGCTGCTCCGTCGGTCCTTGCTGTTGCGGGTTGCCCTGGAATCGCCGTGTGAAGGGCTGGAACCTCGGCCTGGCGGACGGAGCCGGCGTGGTGAGCCCCAGGAACTTGGCCGTGGAATTGGTCTGGCGCATCTCATTCAGGACCTTATCGGTATCCTGACCGAAGAGGCCCTGACCGTCGAAGGGAAACTCCTCGATGAGCTTTTTCATAGCATCATCGAGGGAGGTGTCCCTGAGCCAAGCATGGCGACGGAGGTAGATTGCGGAGGCCATGTCCTTTGCCGCATAGTCGTTGATATGCCGGGCAGTGCGCATCAGCTGCTCGGCGACGAAGTCCCCCTCGGTGGCCAGCGCGTCGATCCGCTTTTGGGCGTCGGCGGGCAGTTTCGCCGTCTCAACCTTCACCTGCTCCCAGAGGTGCGATTGATACAGGCCCATGGCGGCCGAGTAGTTGGCGGCACGGAAGAATAGGGAGCCGGTGGCGTAGAACTTACGTCCCACCGCGTCCAGTTTCTTTCCCTCCGGCGTCGATGGGACCGGGAACCCGCTGGTGGCCGTCCTATGCTGGAAGGCCTTGACCACCAGGAAATTCGGCAGGGGGTGAGCCTGCAGGAACTCGACGTTCTCGTCCAGGACCCGGTACATGCTGTCGAGCCTGGACGAAACGGAATGAGCCGCCAATGGTTTTCTCCATGTCGCCCTCGCCGAAGTCATCATGGAGGGGAGCATAGTTATGTGGACCGGCCGTACAGCACGTCTGTCGAGCTTCGCGGTCATCTGATCCTCACCCTCCAGTGGCGGTTGATCGACTTTAAGGTTGAGTGCGGTGCCCAGCCTCGTGAGCATGGCGGTCAGCGAGCGTTGGTCCTCACCACGCGGTGGGTCCACCGATCCGATAGCCTGCTCCGGCGTGCGCTCGGCGTCGACGTCTCCCTCGTCCTCCTCCGACGACGAGCTGGACTCATCGGAGGACGAGGGAGGAACTCTTTCATCCACGTCGGGACCACGCCAGTACGGCCTGGGCGGGCCAGCGGGATGGGAGTCCACCGCATCAACGTCCGGACCACACCATGACGGGTTGGGTGGGCCGGCGGAGCGGACACTCGACCCACGGGAGGTCGGTGGGGCCACAGCAGGGCCGGGGTGCCCGGGGCTTGCGGTGGTCGAAACCGGAGCCGCAGAGGCCGCAGGCATGGAGGTCTGGAACTTGGTCGCAAAGGACGCCATGACCTGGAACATTTCTCGAACGAGAGCCATCTGGGATGCGTCCAAGTCCGCTGATGGTAGAGCCCCGGTGGCCGGCGGGATGGTGGCCCACGAAACGGTGGGCGTCGAAACGGTGGCCGGCGTCGGCGTCGGCGAAACGGTCGTCGGAACGGTGATGACCGCGTCGTCTGTCGGCGTCCTGGGCCTTGGAGAGACGGAGGCCTGCCTCGGCGAGCGGTTTCTTCCTCGAGGAGGCGAGGGGAGCACCTGAAGTGGGCGAGCTGGAGCCCCAGCCCTGCGTCCTTTATCAGGTGACCCGGAAGACGACCGTCCTCCCCAGATGGAGGATCCCGGAGAAGGACATCGGGCAGTCGAGAACGGCGGCGAAGGCCCGGGAGAGGCGGGTGTGCGCGGGGTTGGAGGAAGCGACCGTCTCTTCTCCGACCCGCGCTTGCGCTTCTTCTCACCGTTCCTGTCCTTCTTTTTCTTCTTCCTAATCGGAAGCACGGAGGAAGAAGCCGGCGGAGGCTGGGAGGCAGCGGCGGATGTGGAAGCGGACGCGGTGGGAGCCAGAGCGAGCTCCATCAGGTGAGCCTTGAGGCGATTGCTTCGGTTCTGCACCGCGAGGCGCGTAAACTTTTTGCAATGCGGGCAGGACTGGCTCTGGTGCGACTCTCCCAAACAAAAGAGGCACAGGCTGTGGCCGTCGGAAGCCGGGAACTTCTTAAGGCAAGCCGTGCACTGTTTAAACGCTGCAGCCATCAACCGCGGAAAAATTCTTCCGGTGGAAGTTTCTGGAAGCAAGTACCCCGAAGGGCGGACCAGCCGCCACCCCCTTGAGGGGGGAGACGGTGATCGATGCGAAAAAATTGGCTACTGGATCCACTCGAAAGAAGAAACAGCGCCGGGGTGGCAATCCTGCCCGTGGGACAAGATTGCCGGCAAAAATTGTTGAAATTAGCCAAAGCTTTCCCTCAGAAGGGCGATAAAAATTGAGAAGCTCTCGACGATCGTCCTGCTGCTACGGCGGAAAGAAGAGAACTGAGGTAAAATGGCGCACGGGCGCCTCAGGGTGGGCGGTACGGTGGGCGGTCTTACCGCCAAAACTTTAGACCAATAGCTTTTCAAGCCTCCGATCTCCGTTCTGCGCAGGCGCATAACCCATGAGTGGGGATTCACAAACTATACGAAGGAGAAAAATCCTTTCCCATTTCTCCTGCTTGGCTATGAGGGATCAAGGTGTTTGAAAGAATTCACATCCAAAAGCAAGGAGTGAGTGGTAATTCCTTTAAAAATCTGGGAATCTTTTCAGAAATTTGTAAAGATAATCCACTTTTCTGCTAGTGCTTCTCTTCCAGAGCATTTTCTGAATCTGATCATGGAAATATATTTTAGAGAGAAGTGCCATAGTGCTACACTGTAGTCCAAACAAAGTAAGATAAGAAATAAAACATGGCTAAAAAGGTACAAAAAAGCTTGGAAAGTCATGACTTTTTTCACTGTACTAACCAAGATGGCAAGAAAATCACTGATCACATTCGTGCTGGATCGGATATATACTCCATCTGGATAACCCTCTAATCAGTATGAGTCTTAAATAGCTACAAGGCATGTGCAACCTCAAGAGAAATGTGTAAACACAGGATTGTCAACACCATTGAGCAAAGATTTACAGCCCTGGTTTGAATGCAATGGGTCAACCTGGTAACCATCTGTAAACAATGCATGTGTTTTATCCCAAGCTGTGGTCCTTATCATAGCAATACATAACATATTCTTGGGAGACAAGCTATGAGAAACCTGGGGAATATAGTTAAAAGTTGAGACATCACCTTCCAAACTAAAATTCACATGGTCAAAGCAATGGTATTCCCAGTGGTAATGTATGGTTGTGAGAGCTGGACCATTAGGAAAGCTGAGTGCAGAAGAATAGATGCCTTTGAGATGTGGTGTTGGAGGAGAGTTTTGAGAGTACCCTGGACAGCAAGGAGAACAAATAGGTCGATCTTAGAAGAAATCAACCCTGACTGCTCATTAGAATGTCAAATAGTACAGTGCTATGGACATCAAATGAAAAGACAGGATTCACTTGAGAAAGCCTTGATGCTGGGAATGGTGGAGAGCAAAAGAAGAAGGGGACGGCAGAGAATGAGATGACTAGATGGTGTTGTAGACACAATGGGCACAGAGCTGGGTGGGTTGAGAAAGATGGTGGAGAGGTGCCTGGCGGGCAATGGTCCATGGGGTCGCAAAGGGTTGGAATTGACTGTGCAACTGAACAACAACAACAAATGTTCAATTGTAGTATTTCCTTTCAGATGGGCTGTCTGATTCCAGGATGCTATATTATTATTATTTTTGCTTTCTAAGCTTACTTTTAAAGTTCTAAATGTTTTAATTACTTAATGAATTGTTAATTATTATTGTAGAAAGTGACTCATGGAACTGGATCAGTGGTATGGATGTCATGCTGTGATGTGGAAGGCAAATTGAAGACTACTGCATTATATTGTTCCTTGGACAATTTTCATGGCTAATCGCCAAGATGATAGCCAATGTTCAAGATCGGATATGGCACAAGAAGAAGAAGCCACTTTGGGTCTCTTCACTGAGAAAAAGGCAGTGTGTATATATATATATATATATATATATATATATATATATATATATATATATATATATATATATATATATATATATATAGATATAGATATAGATATAGATATAGATATAGATATATATAGATATATATAGATATAGATAGATAGATAGATAGATAGATGTATATGTAGTTGTAGATGTAGATGTAGATGGATAGATGGATAGATAGATACCCCCTGTTTTTAGCTCAATCTTTCCTGTTTATTTCTTGGTACATTTCTCCACTGAAGTAGGTGTGTTACACAGGCACACCCTTGCTACCCATATAATTATACAGAGAGAACTAAGTAAGCTAGAGGAGGCAAGCCTTCCCCAGACATGGCACACTGATCAAGAAAAAGGATTGATTACTCAGTTAGCTAATAACTTTTCAGCCCATCCTCTTGATTCACCACTTCAGCAAGACATTGTTGTTACCTTCATAGTGAGGAAAGAGGCCCATGGATGTGAATGCTGCTCCTTTGCCAAAATGTGCTCTGTAAATAAATCTCTTCTTACTTTGAGACATGATATGGTTCTGATTTTCCTTTGGGCTAATAATAATAATAATTTCATTTTGTGTAATTATGTCTGATTCTCCTTCAGGTTACATCTCTCCCAGTCAGTTAATCATGCTGGCTATGGAGTTCAGGGAGCTGAAGTCCAGGAAAGTAATTCAACCAAGATAAGGTTATTCAATTCATGATGGATCCATGGTCCTGGTTCAATATGTTAAAGAGGGCACATGATGGACCTAGTGTTCTTATCAGGACAGGGAGATAATCTCCTGAAAGTGTTGGACCTTCTGTCCATTGCTGTGCCATGGTTGGACCATCGAATGATGGAATTTGGACTGTTCATAATGATCCATTCCACAGGGAGTCTGGACCTATTGTAATGGTTGTTGATGTGAGTGGTTAGCAGAGTGGCAAGCAGCTGCCAGCAAGGGGTGCACACCTGGCAAGGTGGTCCTCTCTCTTGTGAGAAAACAGGCAGACAAGTCTTGGTACAGGTGATAAACTCAAAACAGGTTTACTCAGGAAGCAAATTGGTGCAAGTATATACAGTGCAAATAACTATACAGTTTCTTCAGATACAGTCTCTTCAGTTTCTCAGTTGCCCTCACTGAGTCAGTTCAGTTGTGTTATATATACATACAAGTCTATACAGATCAATAGTGGCAGTCCATTCCAGCATGGTAAGTACAAGCTGTGATCCCAAACAAATCCAAGCAGCTTTACAGCTTCTGTCCTCCTTGATGGAGAGCTTATTCTGAGTAGTCCTTTCTTGTTCAGCAAGTACAGATGGCATAAAAGGCTTATACCATCTTCAGGAACAGTGTAGAGGTTCAGTCCTCGAAGTAGGTCCTGGAACTCACAGGGTTCTTTGCCCAGATTGACGGCAGAGAAAGTCAAGCATTGGAGCTTGGTTAGAGCAAGTTGAGCATTGAAGCTAAAGGTTTGTAGCTCTGCTTTGGCCTATATACACTGGCCCATGGAACACACCAGGGAAACATCCCGACACCTGTGTGTCTCTGCAGTAGAGTCTTAAAGGCATCACACACAATATGCTTTGCAACCAGTTAGAGTGTGAGGTGAAGACTTACCGTAACAATGGTCCATCCCCAAAGACTGCAGGATTCATATGGCTTCCAGGATGATCTCAGAGAACATCTGACTAATTTGGTTGGCAAACCTGTCAATGCCAAGGTCACTTACTGGTATGCAATAGTGACCCAGGAAATTGACTTGATTGTTCCCAAATGCCCAATCCACCACTGAGTTTGTTCCTCTCCATGGTTTACTGTGGTATGGGTGATGAAGCAAGCAAGGAGAGCAGGTTGAGGCAAACTCCCACTGAATTCAATTCAGCTGCAGCCAAAAGTCTGTTATGCATTTATTGGGATGCCAAAAGAGCTTATAACATGAAGCTACTTAATGAGGCTGCAAATCAACAGGTGTAATTTTTTTTGGCATTGTTTGCAATCTTACCAAATCCTGACCGAATCAATAGCCCTGCCCTAGTGGAACTTACAATGCTAAAACAATATTTCAAGCATATGGTGTCCTGTACTAGGAGGTAAAACATTGTAGCCTTGTTGATAAGTGGTATGATGTGGAGACAAGTTGATCTTTTTCCTTGATTAATGCTTAAAACAACAGAACTGGAAATACTTTGATACAGGCATATCTCTTCCCATTGCCAGATCACGCCTGAACATAATGTGCAATCAATTTAGCTTCAAATGCAAACAATCGCTCATGCCTTCCCATTTCTTTTCGTGTGTCAGAGAAGATAGATGAATGAACAACCAAGGAGCAGCTTGAAAAGCAGCATTTGCAAGGGGGCTGGGAACCGTGAATCATGGTGCCAGGCATGAAGAAACCCCAAGTTACTTGACTGAATACAGAAGCCCAAAGAGGAAGTAGAGGGGAGACCACCCTGACCTTTGCCAAATTTCAGGGAGGAACAACATCAAAGTGAAAAGGCCTGCCTGAACCAAGAATAGTGATTACATTTGATTGAGAGAATATGAAACCAGAAAAACTATGCAGTGGAAGACATGAGAATGGTAAGGCTGCTGCTCCTGAACATTGTTACTTCTCATGCTTTCATCCCACACGCAACTCTTCTGAAACTTATTGTCATTCTCTTCTACCCTTTATAGCAGGGATTCTCAATCTGTGGCCTGTGGCCTGGATGCAGCCATTTCATGAGGGCCCCCCAACTTCCCCCACCACACTCAGAAGTGCCATGTGGTCAGTGGTGGTTTAGTGTAAGGGACCAAAGACAATGAAACAGCCAAAAGGTTGGCTTAACACAGGTTTATTGCATGATGATCCGGAGGAACATGTGGTAATGGCGGATGGGTAGCTCAATATATACAGCTGGCTATACATTTGAATGTGGCTCGTTGACATTCTATTGGTTGCTGCCTGCGTGACATCATAGGTGGTCACGCCCTTCTTGTCCAGGTGAAGAGGTGGCGGGAATCTTCCCGCGCTGCTGATCCAGGGTGAATCTGAGCCATGAGAGCTGGACGCTCGCTATTGCCATCTAGTGGTCACTAGCTCACGTCCTCTTATAAGGGTTACAGTGATACAGCTGAAGGTTATAATGTTGCACACAGAAAGGTTACATTGTTACCACATGGCTAGGTACATTGTTAAAGGCACAGCTTTACAGAACACAACATCCCTCCCCCCTAGGATGAGACAAAGTCTCTCAGCCAAGATGGCTTATTGCACGTGCGTTTGGGCCGTGATGTGGGCTGACCTGCCCCGGGGGCGCTACTGCTTCTTTGTTCCCTGGTCCCTTGTCCTGTAACGGGAGAGGGAGACTTGTTAGCGGCTTGCCGTGGTTTGGCGGCCTTAGAGGAAGGGAAAAACTCAATTGTGGGCAGACCAGGGGCGCTCGGGGCTAACGAAAAACCCCTCTTCTCGCTTGGACGGGTGGGGGACCACTCCGAAAAACTCCCCCGGTTCTGAAAATCAAATTCTAACTCAGTTGGGGTATCCGTATTTGTGGGGGAATTCCGCGAGATATGTATGGGGTCGGGTTCCTCCTCCTCCGAAAGATCCCCCAAGATATCTATGAGGACATCCTCCCTTTCTTCCTCCCCCCTTGGTGGGGACCCGCGGCCCCCTTCTCCTCCCCCTTGGGCTAAACGGGTGGGGGAGAACCCTAACACTGATTTTCGTTCCTTTCGGTCTGCGCCCTGCTCATCGGGGACCCTGCGCTGGAGCTGGTCCGCGTGCCGCCTCCACAGTAAACCGGTGCTGGTTTCCACGCGGTACGACACGGGGCCGGTTTGCTCCACGACTACGCCCGGTACCCAGGCTGGGCCCGCGCTGGCGTAGTTCCTGCAATGCAAGGGGCGCCTACGCTGAAACTCTTTGTGGCCTCTAGCCCAATGTTCCTTCCCTTGTCTTCTACTCTCGTGGGGTCTAGCCTAGTGAGGATGGTGGTCAGCTTCCTGCGCATTAAGAGCTCTGCGGGGGAGTATCCTGACGCCAACGGGGTCACCCTGTATCCTAGCAGAAACTGACACACTTGTAGGTTGAGGTCCCCGGGGCCCATGCGCCGCAGCGCGTCCTTCGTGGTGCGGACGAGGCGCTCTACTTGGCCATTGGTGGCCGGATGGAAAGGGGCGGAGGTGATGTGCCGGATGGCGTTAATCTCCGTGAATGCCCTGAACTCAGCGGACGTGAAACAACTAGCGTTATCGCTAATTAGGGTGTCGGGTATGCCGAACGTGGAAAAAATTCTCCGCAAATGCTTAATTGTCGCGGCCGAGGAGGTGCTCGTGACTGGGATGACCTCCAACCACTTGGAGAAAGCATCCACAACAAGGAGAAACAGAGTTCCTCGGAACGGGCCCGCAAAATCTATGTGTATCCGGGACCACGGCCCCTTAGCCGCGTCCCACTCCCTGTGGGGAAGACGGGCCTCCTCCGGCCTGGAGCATTGGCAACTCTCACAAGTGCCTACCATGTGCTCGATGTCGGCGTCTAGCTGGGGCCACCAAAAATAGCTCCGGGCCAGGGCCTTGGAGCGTACAATCCCGGGGTGGCTGACGTGCAGCAGTTTGAGCACCCGAGGTCATAGGGACGTAGGGATCACTACCCGCTGGCCCCACAGAATGCACCCCCTCTCTATGGACAACTCTAGTTTTTTTCGAAAAAACGGGTCGAATTCCGCTGCCGGGGAAGACGCAGGCCACCCTTTCTGCACCCATGAGCTAACCTTCGCCAAGGTATTGTCCTTGCCGGTCGCTTTGGCGATGTCGGCGGGCAGTATTGGGGGTGAGTCTAGGACCTTTATCATCAGTACCTGGTGGTCTGGCTCCTCCCCGCCCACATGGCTGCTATCCTGGGGAAGGGGGGATCTCGACAGGGCGTCCGCATGGCTGATTTCCCTCCCGGGCCTGTACACCAACGCGTGCTGATACGCGTTGAGGAAAATGGCCCACCTAAGCATCCTCGGGGACAGGATCTGTGGCATGGGCTTATCTGCGGTAAAAATGCCTAGCAGGGGTTTGTGGTCTGTCACAATAGTGAAAGGGCGGCCATACAGAAAATCGTGAAATTTTTTCGTCCCCGCAATTATCGCTAGCGCTTCCCTGTCTGTCTGTGCGTAATTTCTCTCCGCTTGGGACAGGGACCTGGAGTAGAATGCTATCGGGGCCTCCCTTCCGTTTTCCAGCACGTGGCACAGCGCCGCCCCCACCCCCACCGGGGATGCATCACAGATCAGGACTACCGGGCGTTTGGGGTTGAAATGGGTCAGGATGGCGTCAGACGCCAGGAGATTTTTCAGTTCACTAAATGCCCTCTCTTGTTCGTCGCCCCACTTCCATGCCTCGTCTTTTTTAAGCAGTTTGTGTAGCGGTTCAGCCACTGCTGCCTTCCGGGGGAGGAAGGAGTGGTAGAAGTTAAGCAGCCCTAGGAACGACTTCAGTTCGGACTTGGAGGTGGGGCGAGGGGCCTTCTTAATGGCGGCCACCTTAGATTTGGATGGTTTTATCCCCTCAGGAGTCACACGAAACTCTAGGAACTCAACCTCGGTCGCGAAGAAGACGCATTTGTCTTTTCGCAGTCTCAACCCCGCCTTTTCGAATATTGCTAGAACCTTTCCCAATCTCTTGGCCAATTCAACCCGACTCCCCCCCGTTATCAACACGTCATCAAAATAAGGCAACACCCCCTCTAGCCCCTTCAGGAGGCGTTCCACGAGTGACTGGAAAATTCCAGGCGCCGAATTTACGCCGAATTGAAGGCGCGTCACCTGGAACGCCCCCTTATGGGTGACTATGGTCTGTGCAGCAGCTGCGGCAGGGGACACCGAAAGCTGCTGGTAGGCCTGTGCCAAGTCGAGCTTAGCGAAACACTTCCCCCCGTGCAACCTGGCCAGCAGATGGCTGACTACCGGCACCGGATACGCATTAGGGCGGATCGCCTTGTTGATGGTGCACTTGTAGTCGGCGCATATGCGGACCTCCCCATTGGCCTTTAGTGCTGTTACAATTGGAGTTTCCCACTCCGCAGAATCAACAGGAACAAGGATCCCCTGGCCCACCAATTTGTCCAGTTCCGCCTCTATTTTGTCCTTGAGTGCAAACGGCACCCGGCGCGGTTTGAGTCGTATTGGACGGACCTCCGGGTCTAGGTCGAATGTCACTGGGGGCCCCTTGAATTTTCCCAATCCTTTTTTGAAAACTTCGGGGTGCGCGTCGCACACCTCCTGTACCGGGTCATTCCCAATGGTCCCAATGGCATGCACCCCCCCAATAAACAAACCCAGGGGCTGAAACCATTGAGTCCCGAGGAGGCTGCAATTCCCCCCTTTAAGCACGACTAGGGAGAGGGCCGCGGCGTGCTTCTTAAATTTGACCTGAAATTCTCCAACCCCCAACACTGGAATACTGTTCCCTTGCACGTCCCGTAGTGTGGACCTCAACGCTTTGAGCTTGGGTCGCATGTGGGAGGCAATTCGCAAAAACTCCCTCTGGGAAATAATTGAATATGAGGAGCCCGAGTCAATTTCCATCCTAATGGGGACCCCTTGCACTAGTACCTCAACAAAGTAACGGGGGTGTCCTGCGGACACACTGAATACTGGGGCGTCGTCCTCGCTGCCGTCGGAGATGCGGCCCACGCCGTCCCGCTTCCGCGTGGCCTGAGCACCATCTTTGGGTCTCGTTGAGCGGTCTGCCGAGCTCCTCCGGGCCTCGCGCCTCTTCCTGCATACCTTGGCGATGTGCCCGCGGCGGCCGCAGTTGTGACACTCGGCCTTTCTGAATGGGCATTTGGCGAGGTCGTGGGCCGCTCCACAGCCGTCGCACCGCCGGCCCTCCTTCCGGACCCTCCGGACGTCCTCGTCGTCACTGCTCTCTGCGGACGATTTCGAAGTTCGCCGGGCTGCATGCACCGCAGTCTCTGCCTTGCTCGTCTTCGGCCGCCAGTCCTGGAGCTCTTGCACCCCAGCCTTTGTGGCTTCCGCGGCCTGAGCCGCTTTCAGGACCTCCTGCAACGTGGGGGGCGGCTCTTGGTTCATCAACGTGCGCTGAGTCTCGGCGTCGTTCAGGCCGCATAGCACGCAGTCCCTGAGGGTGACTTCAGCATTCTCCCATTTGCACAGGCCGGCAGCCAGTCGCAGGGCCGCCACGAAGGCGGCGACCGTCTCCCCGGGCGCTTGGACTCGCCTCCAGAACGCGCTCCGAGCGGGAAACATCGCCGTCGAGGGCCGGAAATACTCGCGCAGCATCTGTAGGAGTTCTTTGACCTTGAATTCACTCACCCTCTTCGGTGCGATCAGGTCCACCAAGGTTCTTTTGGTTTCTTGTCTGAGCATCCTGGTGAAGATGGCCATTTTCTTTGCCTCATCCGTGACTTCGGATTCGACCAGTGCTCCCTGGAAGTCCATTTCGAAGATCTCCCAGTCTCCCGGTTTCCTGATTTCGAAACCGGCACATGTCTTGGACCCGTGGGCAGCCATGATCCCACCTTCGTCGCCAATTTAGTGTAAGGGACCAAAGACAACGAAACAGCCGAAAGGTTGGCTTAACACAGGTTTATTGCATGATGATCCGGAGGAACATGTGGTAATGGCGGATGGGTAGCTCAATATATACAGCTGGCTATACATTTGAATGTGGCTCGTTGACAGTCTATTGGTTGCTGCCTGCGTGACGTCATAGGTGGTCACGCCCTTCTTGTCCAGGTGAAGAGGTGGCGGGAATCTTCCCGCGCTGCTGATCCAGAGTGAATCTGAGCCATGAGAGCTGGACGCTCGCTATTGCCATCTAGTGGTCACTAGCTCGCGTCCTCTTATAAGGGTTACAGTGATACAGCTGAAGGTTATAATGTTGCACACAGAAAGGTTAAGAACATAAGAACATAAGAACAGCCTTGCTGGAACAGGCCACAGCCCATCCAGTCCAGCATTCTGTCTCACACAGTGGCTCACCATTTCCTTCAGGGTATTCCCAAGGAGATGCTTTCACCTGCTTAGGATTCCCTGGAAATGGCATTGAGAGATATCCTGCCTATCTCTCCAACCCGGAGGTTGTCCTTAGGTAGCCATAATTATAGCCATTGATACACTTGTCCTCCATGAACTTGTCTAATCCTTTCTTAAAGCTGTCAAGACTGACAGCTGTCACCACTTCTTCTGGCAGGGAGTTCCATAGACCAGTAATCCTCTGAGTGAAAAAGTACTTTCTCTTATTTGTTTGAGAACTAGTACCCAAAAGTTTCATGGAGTGTCCCCTAGTTCTAGTGTTGTGCGATAGGGAAAACAGTTTTTCCTTATCTACTTTGTCCACACCGTGCATGATTTTATAAACTTCAATCAGGTCACCTCTTAGACGCCGTCGTTCAAGAGTGAAAAGGCCCAACCGTTGCAGCCTCAGATGGTAAGGAAGGTGTTCCAGTCCCCTAATCATTCTGGTTGCCCTCCTCTGTACTTTCTCCAACTCCATAATATCCTTCTTGAGGTATGGCGACCAGAACTGTACACAGTATTCCAGATGGGGCCTCACCCTAGATTTATAAAGAGGCAAAATGACACTTGCTGACTTATTTTCTAAACCCTTCCTAATGATCCCTAGCATTGAGTTTGCTTTTTTCACTGCTGAGGCACACTGGGTTGACACCTTCATTGAGTTGTCCACCAGGACACCAAGGTCCCTTTCCTGGTTTGTCGCAGAGAGTTCAGACCCCATCAGTTTATAAATGTAATTGGGGTTCTTTGCCCCAACATGCATCACTCTGCACTTACTAATGTTGAAACTCATTTGCCACTGTTTTGCCCACTCCCCCAGTGTCGAGAGATCCCTCTGGAGCTCCTCACAATCTCTGACAGTTTTCACTACCCTGTATAATTTAGTGTCGTCAGCAAATTTGGCTACCTTGCTTTTTACTCCTACCTCTAGATCATTTATGAAGAGGTTGAAAAGCAGGGGTCCCAGTACTGAACCTTGGGGGACCCCACTCTTTACTTCCCTCCACTTGGAGAAGTGTCCATTTAGTGCTACCCTCTGTTTCCTGTCCCTTAGCCAGTTGCTGATCCAGGACAAGATCTGTCCCTTTATTCCATGACTGGTAAGTTTATTCAAGAGCCTTTGGTGTGGGACCTTGTCAAAAGCCTTCTGAAAGTCCAGATAAACAATGTCAACTGGATCCCCCTTATCCACATGCTTGTTGACACTCTCAAAAAATTCCAACAGATTAGTGAGGCATGATTTGCCCTTGCAAAAGCCATGTTGGCTCTCCTTTAGCAGAGCCTTCTCTTCTATGTGCCTATTAATTCTATCTTTTAGGATGGTTTCCATCACTTTACCTGGGACACATGTCAAACTGACAGGCCGGTAATTTCCTGGATCACCCCTGGATCCTTTTTTGAAAATTGGTGTTACATTTGCTACCTTCCAGTCATCAGGCACAAAGCCTGATTTGAGGGAAATATTATATATTTTGGCTAGGATATCAGCAATTTCATCTTTAAGTTCCCTGAGAACTCATGGATGGATGCCATCTGGTCCTGGGGATTTGTTAGTGTTTAGCTTAACAAGACATGCAAGGACCTCCTCCCTGGTTATTTCTATCTTGCTTAATTCTTCGGTTTCCCTCCCTACGAAGATAGGCTCTGTTTTGGGCATGTGGTCTCTGTCTTCTTCAGTGAATACTGAAGCAAAGAATTCATTGAGTCTCTCTGCAATCTCTGTTTCCTCTTTAATAACCCCTTGCCTTCCATTGTCATCTAATGGTCCAATGGCCTTCCTAGTTGGGTTCTTACTTCTAATGTACTTAAAGAAGTCTTTGTTATTCCTCTGAGTATTTTTAGCTATACGCTCCTCAAAGTCTTGCTTTGCTTTCCTGATTGTTGCCTTGCATTTGTTCTGCCAGAATTTATGTTTCTGCCTGCTGTCCTCATTTGGACAAGCCTTCCATCTTCTAAATGAGCTTTTCTTGCTCTTGATCACTTCCCGAACAGCTCCTGTAAGCCACATCGGAGTCCTCTTGGACCTGGCAGTGCCCTTTTTCCTTTTGGGTATGCATTCCAATTGGGCCTCTGTTATTGTTTTTGTAAACAACCTCCATGCCTCTTGGAGTGTTTGGACTCTCTCAATTTTCCCTTTCAGTTTCTTTTTTACTAGTTTCCTCATCTTTGGGAAATTTCCTTTTTGAAAATTTAAGGTCTCTGTGTTAGATTTTATCAGTGACTTGCGGTCTATGATCAAGTTAAACATAATTGAGTTGTGGTCACTGTTCCCTATTGGATCAGTCACATTAACATCTTGCACCAGATCCTGAGTATTACTCAGGATCAAGTCAAGGATTCTTGTACCTCTAGTTGGGTCTTCAACCATCTGTCCCAGGGAACAATCATTGAGCATATCTAGGAACTTTATCTCTTTATCATGTGCTGAACAACAGTTCACCCAGTCTATGTGAGGGTAATTGAAGTCCCCCATTATAACCAGGCTTCCCTTCCTGGATGCCTCATTTACAACATTCTCCAACTGCCAGTCTCCCTCAAGAGTTTGGGTCGGAGGCCGATAGTATATGCCTACTGTTAGACCATCCTTATGGCCTGGTACTCTTACCCACAGAGCTTCTAATGGTGACTCTAAATCACCTAGATATTCCAATTCATACGATTTTATCACTTCTTTGACATACAAGGCTACACCACCTCCTGTTTGCCCCTTCCTATCCTTCCTGTACAGTTTGTAGCCTGGGATAACTGTATCCCATTGGTTATCATCCGTCCACCAGGTTTCAGTGATACCAATAATATCAACATTTTTATCTATTGCTAAGTATTCCAGCTCCCCTATTTTGTTACGGAGGCTTCTGGCATTTGTATACAAGCATTTATATATGCTTTCCTGATACAGTCTTTTGAGTCCAGTTGCATTGTTAGACTGCCTCTTGCATCCTTCTGCTAGAGTGCTGGTGACTAGCTCCTTGCTCTGCTCAGTAATTTTTGCATCCTCCTTACTACTCAAGTACACACTTTCCCGAACCGGATGCTGCCCAGCTCCTGTCGGCTTTCCCCCAGTTATCAGTTTAAAAGCTGCTCTGCAGCCTTTTTGATGTTGAGTGCCACCAATCTGGTCCCATCATGGTTTAAATGCAACCCATCCCTCCTGAACAGATTTGGCTTGTCCCAAAATGTTCTCCAGTTCCTGACAAATCTGAAGCCCTCCTCTCGACACCACCGCCTCATCCACGCATTGAGGCTTCTGAGCTCTGCCTGCCTGGTAGGTCCTGCGCGAGGGACAGGCAGCACTTCTGAAAATGCTACCTTGGAAGTCCGGGACTTCAATCTTCTTCCTAACAACCTAAATTTGGCTTCCAGGACAGACCGCTTGGCCTTCCCAACATCATTAGTACCAACGTGTACCATGACAACTGGCTCGTTCCCAGTTCTCTCTAACAATCTATGTAGATTTCTTGTGATGTCTGCAACTTTTGCACCTGGCAGGCAAGTCACCATACGGTTATCATGTGCATCACAAATCCATTTCTCTGTATTTCAAATTATTGAATCGCCTAGTACAAGGAGCCTCTCTCCTGCAATCTGTTCATCTACATGCACCTCATCAACCATATTAAGGAAGGGAACCTCAGTTTGTTCCTGTTGTTCATCTTCCTGGATCTCATCAAGTGTGATGAAGGAGAGATAATCAGGTGGAACCAGTTGTTCCTCTGTGTGTTCCTCATCATGTGTGATAAGGGAAAGAGCCTCAAATTTATTCTGTAATTTCAGACTCTCAGAGTGATCCCCTACTCTTCTCCTCCTTTGAGTCACATTCCTCCAACCATCTCCCTCCTGAGTTAGTGAAGGGCCTTCTCCCTCAGAACTGTGCCCTGTCTCTTCTTTGTCCAGCATAGTCTGCTCCGCTCTGTCCAAGAACAGCTCAAGCTCCTTAATTTGTTGGTGGTTAGATATGCGGGCCTCTAGCTGCTGGACCTTCTCTTCTAGTAGTGCAACCAGCTTGCACTTGCTGAAAGTGTAGTTCTCCATATGCTTTGGCAAGAACACAAACATGGCACAAGAATTGCAGGTAACTACAGCTGTTCCCTCAGAATCCATTTTAACAAGTGCAGTATTCTGGGCCTCAAAAATGTACACGTTTACTACCTTTCTACCTAGTAAGACTATATTCTTCTTTTTGTTAGTAGTTTGTAATCTTGCGCGCCGTTAGGCGCGCGGGCCTCTAAAGCAGCTCTACTCCAACTGCAAAACTTACCAGTGCTCACTTCCTTTGTTTGGCTCTCCTCAGCAGCAGCTCTGCTTAAGAGCACATGCAGAGTCAAAATGGCTGACCCTGAAAGAGCTCAGAGTTTTTAAAGGCTAGTGTGGCTCCGCCCCTATGAGTCACAGTTCAGGGAAGGGCCTGGTGTGGCTCTGCCCCTCTGCTTCTGGAAGCTTCAAACTGCTTCCTCTGTTTGAACAGAGGTGGCTCTCAGCAGTTTCAATTATCAATTTAAATTAGTAGAGGCCTCTAAAGCAGCTCTACTCCAACTGCAAAACTTACCAGTGCTCACTTCCTTTGTTTGGCTCTCCTCAGCAGCAGCTCTGCTTAAGAGCACATGCAGAGTCAAAATGGCTGACCCTGAAAGAGCTCAGAGTTTTTAAAGGCTAGTGTGGCTCCGCCCCTATGAGTCACAGTTCAGGGAAGGGCCTGGTGTGGCTCTGCGCCTCTGCTTCTGGAAGCTTCAAACTGCTTCCTCTGTTTGAACAGAGGTGGCTCTCAGCAGTTTCAATTATCAATTTAAATTAGTAGAGGCCTCTAAAGCAGCTCTACTCCAACTGCAAAACTTACCAGTGCTCACTTCCTTTGTTTGGATCTCCTCAGCAGCAGCTCTGCTTAAGAGCACATGCAGAGTCAAAATGGTTACATTGTTACCACATGGTTAGGTACATTGTTAAAGGCACAGCTTTACAGAACACAACAGGTGGGCATATATTTTTTCCTACCACACTGTGGGCATGGCCATGTGACTGGGTTGGTGTGGCCTGTTGGCCATGTGACTGCTCTGCTCTTCACTATAAAGCTATGAAAATAGAAGCCTCTTCTATTTCCCCTCCAGAGTGGCTGGGGATTTGCTTTGGGGTGAAACGGAGCCCAGGAAAAGCCTTGGAGAAGGGGGAAATGGTTTCAGAGGTTCACTATAGAGTGATGAAAATAGAAGAGGCTTCTATTTTCATAGCTCTATAGAAAAAGCCTCCTCTGAAGTCATTTCCCCCTTTGTCCAAGGGCTGTGTTTCACCTTGAAGTGCCTCCCCAACCACTCCAGAGTGGCTGAGGATGCACTTTGGGGTGAAACGGAGCTCAGGAAAAGGCTTTGATGAAGGGGGAAATGGAGCCACCCCCCTCCAAAACCTCTTCTAGGAGGAGGGAGGTGGATGGGGGCAGCCATTTTTACTACCAGTACGCGCGTACTGGTGCAAACCTGCTGATGCCCACCACTACATGTGGTAGATTACAGGCAAAATTGCCATCTGGCCCACAGCTTTAAAAGGTTGAGAACTTCTGCTTTATATGATGCTAGACTCTTTTTAACTTATGAAAGTAATCTGAGGTATAGATGGTTTGATGTGCTGACAATCGACTGAATGTCCTTCATATATTACTCACTTCAAAACTCAGAAACCCTCAGTACAACAACATTCAGCAGGAGAAGACTGTACAGGATTCCTTGTGTGTTTCACCTCTGGAGCTCGGCTCCTGTGCAAGAAGAGGTGAAGGCAGTAAATATGCCCCATTAATCCCTGTACACAGTGGTGGTTTTTTATGCTTTTGGCCCTATCTAAGTATCCACTGAAATGTCTACAACAAAAACACTATAAAGAGATTGTACTGACCACCCCTTTGCTGTACTCATCTGGAATGACAGTCTTGAATAGGTGGGCCTTTTCTGTGTGAAACATCTCAACATAATTAGCAGCACTGTTTTTCTAAGGTTCCAAATCACATGGAAAACCCCAGATGTAGTTGAAACTCTCCTCTTTAGTCTCATTGATGTCCACATAAAGAAGTAGATGGAACAAGGCCCATACATTTCTTTCTTTAAATGTTTATTTCAACCCTTTTTTCTTAACTGCTTGAACAGGACTTTTCTGTTTTTCTTTGCTGTTTATCAGGATAACCATTTTACCAGGTGTTCCCATCTTTTTCAAGCCATGGGCCAGGTCACACTCTCAGTCAGCTTTGAGGGCCGAATGGCCATTTTGCCCTACCTGCACAATGGGGGCAGCCATTTTGTCCCAACAACTTCAAAGGGGTGACCATTTTGTTTCTCAAATGCCCGGGGGTGGGGTGGGGGGGGACACATAAAATGGTGCCATGGGCCAGATCCGGCTCATGGGCCTTGGGCAGAAACCCTGCCATCTCATACCACTATAAATGTCATGCCTCCATCCTTCAAATGTCGGGGATATATAGCCTGTGAAGGAACTTTTGTATTCCCAGTTACTACATGTAGGTGTGAAAACTGGCAGTGAAGAAAGCTGATGAGAAAAAATGATTTGTTTGACATTATGGCACTGAAGAAAGGTTTTGCAGATATTCTGGACAGCCAGAAAGAGGAACAAATGAGCCTGAGCTATCTCTAGAGGCAAAAATCACAAAATTGAGGCTTTCCTACTTTGGGCACATTATGAAGATAAAATTCACTGTGGCATACAACAATGCTGGGGAAGACAGCAGGAAAAGAGAAAAATCAATCAATATAATTGTCCAAGACCAACATAGTAGAGAGGAAAATCAAATATAATATGGAATGACTCCATAAAGGAAGCCATAGCTTTAAGTGGGCAAATGCTGAAAAAGGCTGTTGTGGACAGGACATTTTAGAGGTTACTCAAGGCAGCAGGTCAGCAGTTCGATACCTGGGTGCTGCACAACAGAATGAGCTCTCGTCTCTGTCCCAGCTCCTGCCAACCTAGCAGTTCGAAAGCAAGAAATTGCAAGTAGATAAATAGGGACCACTTTGGTGGGAAGGTAAATAGTGTTCTGCGCACATCGGTGTCTAGGCATGCCTGTCACATGCCCACTGAAACGTCTACATACGCAGACAGCGCTGGCTCTTCGACTATGAAACAGAGATGAGCACTGAACCCTAGAGTCGGATACGACTGGCTTTCGAGCAAGGGTGACCTTTACCTTTACATCCATAGGGTCTCTATTAGTTAAAGGTGACTTGATGGTATGCAACAGCAATGAAGTGCAGTACAGTAATACCTCATACAAAGTCCGCTTCATACAACATCGAATTCATACAACATCATCTAATTTCTTGAAAAAAGTTACCTCATACAAAGTCGCTCAACTTTGTATGAGGCATTCAGTTTTTCCCAAGTTGCATTGTGCCTGGGCAGTATAAAAGACAGGACACATGCGTGCATTGCTCTTGTGGGTTTTACACAAGGCAAAGAGTGTTTAGGAATGGTTTTGAGCATTATTTTGGATTTCTTTGATTTTTTTCGTCAGACTTTTTAGAAGCATTCCTGGGATTTTTGCAGCATTCTTCAGGTTCTTGGACAATCAGGTTGTTTGACATGTTTTTGTAATGTATTTAGCCTTTAGACAATGTTTTCTTAAAGTTCTGTCAGTTTCCTGTCTGTTTCCTTGACTTTGCCCTGAAGTCTGTGCTGTTACAGTACAATGTATCTCTATGGAAATGACGGTGTATGAGGCATCACAGCAAGGATTTGGACGTTGTATGAGGCATCGTAGCTAGGATTTTGCATGCCTCATACAAAGTCCAAATCCGTATAAAGTCCAAACTTGTGGAACCAAGTTTGGACGTTGTATGAGGTATCACTGTACTTAAAAGTCTCTGCTATACAGTTCAGGAGAATTTACTGCAGCTCTTTAGCACAGAATATTATGTACGTCACTCACCAAATCACAAGTGCCAACATTGAAAGGCAGAGCCATGGCAGTTAAAATGGAAAGAAGCTGTCATAACTTTGTAATGTTGAGATGCTCTGAACAGACTTTCATTATGCAAAGCTCTATCACCTCATACTAAGGTGGTAGAGTAGATCATACTGCCAGTGACTCAAGGCTAATTGTCAGGCAGTGGTTAATTAACCTGACAACCCTGTGGACTATGGGCCTTGGATGGCAAAGTCCACAGGGAAGGGTGATGGTCCCCAAGTGGATTAAATTCCACTTGGATCCACCTTGATGGAGGGTAGCAGCTTCATCAATACTGGCCTGGAGCTGATGAGGACTTTGTATGCCAAACGGGTTCAGGGTCAGAAAGTGACTCATGGAACTGGATCAGTGGTATGGGTTTCTGTCGTGTCCGGCCCTTATAATCAATAGTCCAGACAATGATGAACAGAACAACAAGAGTTTATTGAACAGTCTTTCTGATTAGTTTTACAAGATGTTCTGGACAACAGATGGCTACACAAGTCCCATGTAGTTGGTCCCTTGTGTTTCTACCATTGAGGCAGTGACTAAGCTACACCTTGGCATGATAGCGTAGAGAGGAGACCCAGGCTTAGCCTGGTTGACCTGCAGCGGTAATGGGAAGTATAGATCTGGCCCGGCCCCACCCTTGTTTACCTGTGGGGCTTATATAGTGTCTCCCCGGCAGTGACTCCTTGTTACAATGTAGTAACTTGCTGGACAATCATAACCAACCAATCATAACAGGATATATAAGTATTAACCAAACATAGAACTCTAATTAGCATAATGAGCATGCCCAAAAGAGGGAGATTGCATGCCAACTTTAGCTCCTAATTTGGATGGTGGGAAATCGCCATTTTATCTTTGCAAGGCATTGCCTGAGCAACATGCAATTCTGCCTTAATACACAACATTTTCAAGGTGCAATATGGAAGGCAAGTGGAAGACTACAGCATTATATTGTTCCCAGGACAATTATCATGGCTGATCAGCCTGATGATAGACAATATTTGGAATCAGATATGGCACTTAAAGAAAAAGAAGAAGTCTCCAGATTGACCATTCCACGAACCTGGGACTTTTCTGTTTCTAGTCTCCCATCCCCCAGTCTGAGAAAAAGTCCTGCAGGATTCAAATGTTACATTGGTTGTTCTGTTTCTCTGTCTTAAATTATAGGCTGCTGCTTCAGATCAGCCAGTTTAGAGCCACAACTGCACATCTTGTGCTCATGTTTTTTAATCCTTCATAAGGACCCTTGTCAAAGGACTTTTGAAATCTCCAGTAAATGATAGTCACAAGGTTCACTTTAACCATTACTTTCTCTCTGTTTTACAAAGACAGGAAAAAGATGCTACAATTCAGCCACACAGAAGCTGGGCTAGTAGGAACTCACCACATGGTGCTTATCTGAACGTGTCATCAACTCCTGAAGCAGTTTCCTTTGAATGTTTGATCTTCTCCAGCTAAAAACTTATTAATGAACAAAGCCGTTCCTCACAGCCGCACCATGACTCATGCTTGCCCTTAAATCCTTGGAATTCAGAAGCTTGAGAGCGAACGAGGCAAGATCTCAGCTGCAAAGCTTCTTCCTCCATGTCTAGGCCAGGCATGAAACTGCTAAAAGGAAGGCATTTTTGGTGAGTTCATTCTGCAATTCCTTTCACCTGACCCAACGTTAGAAAGATTCGCCAGCAACACAAGGATGCCGTTATCAGCGTATGCCCAATGGTGGTTCAAAAATAGCACGATCTTCATGGAGGCTTTTACTGCATACTCCAGCTGCAAAGCTGTTGAGTAGGGAGGTTGGCAGACTTTATATATTGCATTGTCATTGAGCAAGATTTTGGGGGCATGTATCCAGCATACCAGTAAAACTAGGAGGACAGGACATTTTAGAGGTCACTGTTTGAAAGCCAGTCATGTCCGACTCTAGAGGGCAGTGCTGATCTCCATCTACAGCCAAAGAGCCAGTGGTGTCTGAGTCTGGAGATGTTTCCGTGGTCATGTGGCAACCATTACTCGACACCAGAGTGCACAGAACGCTGTTACCTTTCCCACCAAAGTGGTACCTATTTATCTACTTGCAATTTCTTTCCTTTTGAACTGCTAGGTTGGCAAGAGCTGAGACAGATGATGAGCACTCGTTCTGTCATGCAGCACTCAGGTCTCAAACTGCTGGCCTGCTGACCTTCCAGTTGTCATGCTTGGTGTCTTAACCACTGAGCCACCACACCTACAATACTTTAAGGTAAAGGTTTCCCTTGCTCGAATGCCAGCCGTATCTGACTCTAGGGTTCAGTGCTCATCTCTGTTTCAAAGCCAAAGAGCCAGTGCTGTCCATTTCCGTGGTCATGTGGCAGGCATGACTAGACACTGGAACGCTGTTTACCTTCCCACCAAAGTAGTCCCTATTTATTTACTTGCAATTTCTTGCTTTCGAACTGCTAGCTTGGCAGGAGCTGGGACAAAGACGGGAGCTCATTCCGTCCTGCAGTACTTGGGAATCGAACTGCTGGCCTCCCGCCTTCCAGTCAGCATCTTAGCCACTTAAGCCACTGCAGTCCCTTTAGGTGATTTAGGAGATACTTTAGGAGATTGCAAAAACAAAACAAAAAAATGATTAAGCTTACATTGATCATGCCTTCTACTTAACAAGCAGATGGCATATTAGAAGGCATGTCTTTATTTAAAAGTATCCTCTGTTTGAAGGGATGTCGTTACAAGGCCATTTGAAAGATAAATTGCCTATCATCAGCTGGAGACTGCCATTCGGACATACTCTTCCTACCTATGGTGAGATGTTTTACATAGGAATTGAGAAAGCTGCCATATATCAAGCCAAGCCATTATTTATTTATTTTGTAGGACCACTGATCCATTTAAAACAGGGGTGGCCAACCTTTTTGCACCACAGGCCTGACCATGCCCCCGGAACAGCTGAATGGGTCTGACCACGCCCCCCCCCCCGAAGTGAAGTGGGCATATTTAGGGCTGACATAAAAGCACCCACTTCTGTATTTAAATCATCCGTTGGCGCATTTGTACATGCATGGGCACCTTTTATGGCTGACGTAAATGCACCCACTCCTACTTCTGAGTGCGGGTGAGATGGTGACAGGCCGGTTGGAATTACATCACGGGCCAGGGCCAACCTGTGGGCCATAGGTTAGGAACCCCTGATTTAAAAGAATACTGTAACTTCTCACTAGCACCAGTTCTTGAAGTTTTCAGGCAGTATTTTTCTTCCTAGCCATTTTTTTTTTTGGAGATTCCTGTTATTTACTGGTGATCTCCCCTACATGTTCTAATCAGGTACTGACACTGTTTAAGTTCTGGAATTATCCAGGCCAGTTGTGTTAAGATGACAGTGTTTTGTATGTCTGCTTAATTCTACTCCAAATTATGCCTCTATAAGAAATAGTATATATAAATTTTGCACAGTCTTGTATACTACTTTGAGGGATGGGTGGGTGCTGAAATCTAATGACCCATTCCTTTGAAATATCGTTCTGGAGGAGAGTTTTACAGATACCAGGTACCACTACAATAATAAATAAGTGGGATTGAGATCAAATCAAGCCTGAACACTCTCTAGAAGTGAAAGTAATCAATTTGAGTCTATTGTACTATGGGCACTCACTGGAAAAAATAAACAATTGTTAATCAGGTCCCATACAGTATGACTCTGGTGGCCTAGTGGTTAAGATGCTGAACTTGATGACTAGAAGGTCAGCAGGTTAGCAGTTTGAGACCCAAGTGCTGCATGACAGAGTGAGCTCCCATCTCTGTCCCAGCTCTTGCCAACCTAGCAGTTAAAAAGCAAGAAATTGCAGGTAGATATTTATCTAGGTGGAAAGGTAAACAGTGTTCTGTGCATCCTAGTGTCTAGGCATGCCTGCGACATGTCCATGGAAATGTCTGCCAACGCAGACAGCACTGGCTCTTTGGCTATAAACATAGATGAGCTCTGAAACCTAGAGTCGGATACGACCAGTGGTGGGCATCAGCAGGTTCACACCACTACGCGCATACCAGTAGTTAAAATGGCTGGCCTTGCCCACCTCCCCACCCCACCCACCTCCTCCTCCTGCTAGAAGAGGCTTCGGAGGGGGCTGGCTCCATTTTCCCCTTCATCAAAGGCTTTTCCTAGGCTCTGTTTCACCCCAAAGCACATCCCCAGCCACTCCGGAGTGGTTGGTTTTGTGTATGGGAACCAAGACACCGGGACAGCCGAAGAGCTGGCTTAACACATCTTTATTACATGCTGGTCAGAGGGAACATGTGGTAATGGCGGATGAACAGCTCAATATATACAGTGGCTATACATTTGAATGTGGCTCCTTGACAGTCTATTGGTTGCTGCCCGCGTGACGTCATAAGAACATAAGAACATAAGAACATAAGAACAGCCTTGCTGGAACAGGCCACAGCCCATCCAGTCCAGCATTCTGTCTCACACAGTGGCTCACCATTTCCTTCAGGGTATTCCCAAGCAGATGCCTTCACCTGCTTAGGATTCCCTGGAAATGGCATTGAGAGATATCCTGCCTATCTCTCCAACCCGGAGGTTGTCCTTAGGTAGCCATAATTATAGCCATTGATAGCCTTGTCCTCCATGAACTTGTCTAATCCTTTCTTAAAGCTGTCAAGACTGACAGCTGTCACCACTTCTTCTGGCAGGGAGTTCCATAGACCAGTAATCCTCTGGGTGAAAAAGTACTTTCTCTTATTTGTTTGAGAACTAGTACCCAAAAGTTTCATGGAGTGTCCCCTAGTTCTAGTGTTGTGCGATAGGGAAAACAGTTTTTCCTTATCTACTTTGTCCACACCGTGCATGATTTTATAAACTTCAATCAGGTCACCTCTTAGACGCCGTCGTTCAAGAGTGAAAAGGCCCAACCGTTGCAGCCTCAGATGGTAAGGAAGGTGTTCCAGTCCCCTAATCATTCTGGTTGCCCTCCTCTGTACTTTCTCCAACTCCATAATATCCTTCTGGAGGTATGGCGACCAGAACTGTACACAATATTCCAGATGGGGCCTCACCATAGATTTATAAAGAGGCAAAATGACACTTGCTGACTTATTTTCTATACCCTTCCTAATGATCCCTAACATTGAGTTTGCTTTTTTCACTGCTGAGGCACACTGGGTTGACACCTTCATTGAGCTGTCCACCAGGACACCAAGGTCCCTTTCCTGGTTTGTCGCAGAGAGTTCAGACCCCATCAGTTTATAAATGTAATTGGGGTTTTTTGCCCCAACATGCATCACTCTGCACTTACTGATGTTGAAGCTCATTTGCCACTGTTTTGCCCACTCCCCCAGTGTCAAGAGATCCCTCTGGAGCTCTTCACAATCTCTCACAGTTTTCACTACCCTGTATAATTTAGTGTCATCAGCAAATTTGGCTACCTTGCTTTTTACTCCTACCTCTAGATCATTTATGAAGAGGTTGAAAAGCAGGGGTCCCAGTACTGAACCTTGGGGGACCCCACTCTTTACTTCCCTCCACTTGGAGAAGTGTCCATTTAGTGCTACCCTCTGTTTCCTGTCCCTTATCCAGTTGCTGATCCAGGACAAGACCTGTCCCTTTATTCCATGACTGGTAAGTTTATTCAAGAGCCTTTGGTGTGGGACCTTGTCAAAAGCCTTCTGAAAGTCCAGATAAACAATGTCAACTGGATCCCCCTTATCCACATGCTTGTTGACACTCTCAAAAAATTCCAACAGATTAGTGAGGCATGATTTGCCCTTGCAAAAGCCATGTTGGCTCTCCTTTAGCAGCGCCTTCTCTTCTATGTGCCTATTAATTCTATCTTTTAGGATGGTTTCCATCACTTTACCTGGGATACATGTCAAACTGACAGGCCGGTAATTTCCTGGATCACCCCTGGATCCTTTTTTGAAAATTGGTGTTACATTCGCTACCTTCCAGTCATCAGGCACAAAGCCTGATTTGAGGGAAAGATTATATATTTTGGCTAGGATATCAGCAATTTCATCTTTAAGTTCCCTGAGAACTCGTGGATGGATGCCATCTGGTCCTGGGGATTTGTTAGTGTTTAGCTTAACAAGACATGCAAGGACCTCCTCCCTGGTTATTTCTATCTTGCTTAATTCTTCGGTTTCTCTCCCTACGAAGATAGGCTCTGTTTTGGGCATGTGGTCTCTGTCTTCTTCAGTGAATACTGAAGCAAAGAATTCATTGAGTCTCTCTGCAATCTCTGTTTCCTCTTTAATAACCCCTTGCCTTCCATTGTCATCTAATGGTCCAATGGCCTTCCTAGTTGGGTTCTTACTTCTAATGTACTTAAAGAAGTCTTTGTTATTTCTCTGAGTATTTTTAGCTATACGCTCCTCAAAGTCTTGCTTTGCTTTCCTGATTGTTGCCTTGCACTTGTTCTGCCAGAATTTATGTTTCTGCCTGCTGTCCTCATTTGGACAAGCCTTCCATCTTCTAAATGAGCTTTTCTTGCTCTTGATCACTTCCCGAACAGCTCCTGTAAGCCACATCGGAGTCCTCTTGGACCTGGCAGTGCCCTTTTTCCTTTTGGGTATGCATTCCAATTGAGCCTCTGTTATTGTTTTTGTAAACAGCCTCCATGCCTCTTGGAGTGTTTGGACTCTCTCAATTTTCCCTTTCAGTTTCTTTTTTACTAGTTTCCTCATCTTTGGGAAATTTCCTTTTTGAAAATTTAAGGTCTCTGTGTTAGATTTTATCAGTGACTTGCGGTCTATGATCAAGTTAAACATAATTGAGTTGTGGTCACTGTTCCCTACTGGATCAGTCACATTAACATCTTGCACCAGATCCTGAGTATTACTCAGGATCAAGTCAAGGATTCTTGTACCTCTAGTTGGGTCTTCAACCATCTGTCCCAGGGAACAATCATTGAGCATATCTAGGAACTTTATCTCTTTATCATGTGCTGAACAACAGTTCACCCAGTCTATGTGAGGGTAATTGAAGTCCCCCATTATAACCAGGCTTCCCTTCCTGGATGCCTCCTTTACAACATTCTCCAACTGCCAGTCTCCCTCAAGAGTTTGGGTCGGAGGCCGATAGTATATGCCTACTGTTAGACCATCCTTGTGGCCTGGTACTCTTACCCACAGAGCTTCTAATGGTGACTCCAAATCACCTAGATATTCCAATTCATACGATTTTATCACTTCTTTGACATACAAGGCTACACCACCTCCTGTTTGCCCCTTCCTATCCTTCCTGTACAGTTTGTAGCCTGGGATAACTGTATCCCATTGGTTATCATCCGTCCACCAGGTTTCAGTGATACCAATAATATCAATATTTTTATCTATTGCTAAGTATTCCAGCTCCCCTATTTTGTTACGGAGGCTTCTGGCATTTGTATACAAGCATTTATATATGCTTTCCTGATACAGTCTTTTGAGTCCAGTTGCATTGTTAGACTGCCTCTTGCATCCTTCTGCTAGAGTGCTGGTGACTAGCTCCTTGCTCTGCTCAGTAATTTTTGCATCCTCCTCACTACTCAAGTACACACTTTCCCGAACCGGATGCTGCCCAGCTCCTGTCGGCTTTCCCCCAGTTATCAGTTTAAAAGCTGCTCTGCAGCCTTTTTGATGTTGAGTGCCACCAATCTGGTCCCATCATGGTTTAAATGCAACCCATCCCTCCTGAACAGATTTGGCTTGTCCCAAAATGTTCTCCAGTTCCTGACAAATCTGAAGCCCTCCTCTCGACACCACCGCCTCATCCACGCATTGAGGCTTCTGAGCTCTGCCTGCCTGGTAGGTCCTGCGCGAGGGACAGGCAGCACTTCTGAAAATGCTACCTTGGAAGTCCGGGACTTCAATCTTCTTCCTAACAACCTAAATTTGGCTTCCAGGACACACCACTTGGCCTTCCCAACATCATTAGTACCAACGTGTACCATGACAACTGGCTCGTTCCCAGTTCTCTCTAACAATCTATCTAGATTTCTTGTGATGTCTGCAACTTTTGCACCTGGCAGGCTAGTCACCATACGGTTATCATGTGCATCACAAATCCATTTCTCTGTATTTCTAATTTCATTGTGGGTCACGCCCTTCTTGTCCAGGTGAAGGTGGTGGCGGGAATCTTCCCGCGCTGTTGTTCTTAGGTGAGTCTGGGCTAATGAGCTGGACGCTCACTACTGCCATCTAGTGGTCACTAGCTCGCGTCCTATTAGGGTTACAGTGATGCAGCTGAGGGTTATCATGTTACAAGTAGAAAGGATACATTGGTTACACATGAATAGGTACATTGTACAGTGTTTGAGAACACAACATCCCTCCCCCCTAGGATGAGATGAAGTCTCTCAGCCAAGATGGCTTATTGCAATTGCGTTTGGGCTGCGATGTGTGCTGGCCCGCCCTGTGGGCGCTACCGCTTCCTTGTTCCCTGGTCCCTTGTCCTGTAATGGGAGAGGAGGCTCGTTAGTGGCTTGCTGCGGTTTTGCAGCTTTAGGGGAAGGGACAAACTCCATTGTGGGCAGACCGGGGGCACTAGGGGCTAACGTAAAACCCCTCTTCTCGCTTGGATGGGTGGGGGACCACTCCGAAAACCCCCCCCCGGTTCTGAAACTCAAAATCAAACTCTGCTGGGTGATCCCGCGGGGTATCTATGAGGACAAATTCCTTCTCCTCCCCCCTCGGTGGGGACCCATGACCCCCCTCCCCTCCCCCTTGGGCTAAACGGGTGGGGGAGAACCCTAACGCTGAATCCTTGTTTATGCTTTCTGCGCCCTGCCTTCCTGGGACCCGGCTCTGGAGCTGGTCCGCATGCCACCGCCAAAGTAGATCCGTGCTGGTCTCCACGCTGTATGATACGGGACCGGTCTGCTCCACGACAACCCCCGGCACCCAGGCTGGCCCTGCGCTGGCTTAGTTCCTGCAATGCACGGGGCGCCTACGTTGAAACTTTTTGTGGCCTCTAGCCCGATGTTCCTCCCCTTGTCTTCTACTCTCGTGGGGTCTAGCCTCGTGAGAATGGTGGTCATTTTCCTGCGCATTAAAAGCTCCGCGGGGGAGTATCCTGACACCAACGGGGTCACCCTGTACCCTAGCAGAAACTGACACACTTGCAGGTTGAGATCCCCGGGGCCCATGCGCCCCAGTGCGTCCTTCGTGGTGCGTACGAGGCGCTCCACTTGGCCATTGGTGGCTGGATGGAAAGGGGCGGAGGTGATGTGCCGGATGGCGTTAATCTCTGTGAATGCCCTGAACTCAGCGGACGTGAAGCAACTAGCGTTATCGCTAATTAAAGTGTCGGGTATACCGAACGTAGAAAAAACCCTCCGCAAATGCTTTATTGTCGCGGCCGAGGAGGTGCTTGTGACTGGAATGACCTCCAACCACTTGGAGAAAGCGTCCACAACGAGGAGAAACAGAGTTCCTCGGAACGGGCCCGCGAAATCAATGTGTATCCGGGACCACGGCCCCTTAGCCGCGTCCCACTCCCTGTGGGGAAGATGGGCCTCCTCTGGTCTGGAGCATTGGCAACTCTCGCAAGTGCCGACCATGTGCTCGATGTCGGCGTCTAACTGGGGCCACCAGAAGTACCTCCGGGCCAGCACTTTGGAGCGCACAATTCCGGGGTGGCTGACATGCAGCAACTTAAGCACCCGCGGCCGAAGGGATGTGGGAATCACCACCCGCTGCCCCCACAAGAGACACCCCCTCTCTAGGGACAGCTCCAACTTTTTCCTAAAAAATGGGGCGAATTCTTCCACTGGGGAAGACGCCGGCCACCCTTTCTGTACCCAGGAGCTAACCGCCGCCAATGTTCTATCTCTGCTTGTCGCTTTAGCGATGTCGGCGGGTACTATGGGGGGTGAATCTAAGACTTCTATCATGAGCACCTGGCGGTCCGGCTCCTCCTCGCCCACGTGGCTGTGCGTCTGGGGAAGGGGGGACCTTGACAGGGCGTCCGCATGGCTGATCTCTTTCCCGGGCCGGTACACCAACGCGTGCTGGTAGGCGTTGAGAAAAATGGCCCACCTGAGCATCCTCGGGGACAGGATCTGCGGCGTGGGCTTATCTGCGGTAAAAATGCCTAGTAGGGGCTTGTGGTCGGTCACAATGGTGAAGGGGCGGCCATATAGAAAATCGTGAAATTTTTTGGTCCCTGCAATTATCGCCAGCGCTTCCCTGTCTGTCTGGGCGTAATTTCTCTCCGCTTGGACAGGGACCTGGAGTAAAACGCTATTGGGGCCTCCCTCCCGTTTTCCAACACGTGGCATAACACTGCCCCCACCCCCACCGGGGATGCATCACAGATCAGTACCACCAGCCGTTTGGGGTCGAAATGGGTTAGAATGGCGTCAGACGCCAGGAGTTGTTTCAGTTCCGTGAATGCCCTCTCCTGGTCATCTCCCCATTTCCATGCAGCATCTTTCTTGAGCAACTTATGAAGCGGTTCAGCCACCGCAGCCTTCCGTGGAAGGGAGGAGTGGTAGAAATTTAAGAGCCCTAGGAACGACTGCAACTCGGGCTTGGAGGTGGGGCGAGGGGCTTTCTTGATGGCGGCCACCTTGGATTTGGACGGTTTGATCCCCTCGGGTGTTACTCGGAACCCTAAGAACTCAACCTCCTTCGCGAAGAAGACGCATTTGTCTTTTTGCAACCTCAACCCCGCCTGTTCGAATGCCGCTAGGACCTTGTCTAGCCTTTCAGCCAACTCCACCTCACTCCCCCCCGTTATCAATACATCATCAAAATATGGCAAAACGCCGTCCAGCCCTTTGAGGAGGCATTCCACGAGCGACTGGAAAATTCCAGGCGCCGAGTTCACGCCGAATTGGAGGTGCGTCACCTGGAACGCCCCCTTATGCGTGACTATGGTCTGTGCAGCAGCTGCAGCAGGGGTTACCAGGAGTTGCTGATAGGCTTGTGCCAGGTCGAGCTTAGCGAAACACTTGTAACCTGGCTAGCAAATGGCTGACCACCGGCACCGGATATGCATTAGGGCGGATTGCCTTATTAATGGTGCACTTATAATCGGCGCAAATGCGAACCTCCCCATTGGCCTTCAGTGCCGTGACAATTGGAGTTTCCCACTCCGCAGAATCAACAGGAACAAGAATCCCCTGGCCCACTAATTTGTCCAGTTCCGCCTCTATTTTGTCCTTTAGTGCAAAAGGCACCCTGTGCGGTTTGAGTCTTATTGGGTGGACCTCCGGGTCCAGGTCGAAAGTTACTGGGGGTCCATTGAATTTCCCAAGTCCCTTTTTGAAGACTTCAGGGTGCGCGTCGCACACCCTCTGTATCGGGTCAGTCCCCACGGCATGCACCCCCCCAATGAATAAACCCAGGGGCTGAAACCATTGAGTCCCGAGGAGGCTGCAATTTCCCCCCTTAAGAACGACTAGGGGGAGTTCCGCGGCGTGCCGCTTATACTGGACCTGGAATTTCCCAACCCCCAACACCGGGATACTGTTCCCTTGCACGTCCCGAAGCGTGGACCTCAACGCTTTGAGCTTGGGCCGTACGCGGGGGGCAATTCTCAAAAATTCCCTCTGGGAAATGATGGAATATGAGGAGCCCGAGTCAATCTCCATCCTAACAGGGGCCCCTTGCACCAGTACCTCAACAAAGTAACGGGGGTGTCCCAGGGACACGCTGAAAACTGGAGCGTCGTTGTCGCTATCGTCGGAGATGCGGCCCACGTCGTCCTGCTTCCTCGTGGGCCGGGCGCCATCCTTTGGTCTCGTCGAGCGGTCCGGTTTCGTCGAACGGTCTGGCGAGCTCCTCTGGTCCTCGTGCCGTCGTCTGCAGACTTTGGCGATGTGCCCGCGGCGCCCACAGTTGTGGCACTCGGCCTTCCTAAATGGGCACTTAGCGCGGTCGTGGGCCGCTCCGCAGCCGTCGCAGCGTCGGCCGGCCTTCCGGACCCTCCGGACGTCTTCCGCGTCGCTGCTCTCCGCAGAGGATTTTGACGCTCGCCGGGCCGCATGCACCGAGCCTGCTGCTTGGTCGGCCTGTGGGAGCCTGCCCTGGAGCTCTTTCACTCCGGCCCTCGTGGCTTCCGCGGCCTGTGCTGCCTTCACGACCTCCTGCAGTGTCGGGGGTGGCTCCTGGTTCATCAGCTTCCGCTGAACTTCCTCGTCCCTCAGGCCACACAGCATGCGGTCCCTGAGTGTGATTTCCAGGTTCTCCCATTTGCATGGCCCGGCGGCCAGCCGCAGGGCCGCTGTGAATGCGGCGACCGACTCGCCCGGCGCTTGGACTCGCCTCCAGAACGTGTCCCGGGCTGGAAACATCGACACCGAGGGCTGGAAATGGTCACACATCGCCTTCAGGAGCTCCTTTGCCTTCAGTTCGCCCACCTTCTTCGGTGCGATGAGGTCGACCAGCACTCTCTTGCTGGCGTGCCCGAGCATTCTGATGAGGATGGCTCTCTTCTTTCCCTCGTCCGTGACCTCGAACTCCACCAGCGCACTTTGGAAATCCATTTCGAAGAGTTCCCAATCTTCCGGTTTGTTGATGTCGAAACCGGCGTATGTCTTGGTCCCGTGGGAAGCCATTATCCCACCTTCATCGCCAATTTTGTGTATGGGAACCAAGACACCGGGACAGCCGAAGAGCTGGCTTAACACATCTTTATTACATGCTGGTCAGAGGGAACATGTGGTAATGGCGGACGAACAGCTCAATATATACAGTGGCTATACATTTGAATGTGGCTCCTTGACAGTCTATTGGTTGCTGCCCGCGTGACGTCATTGTGGGTCACGCCCTTCTTGTCCAGGTGAAGGTGGTGGCGGGAATCTTCCCGCGCTGTTGTTCTTAGGTGAGTCTGGGCTAATGAGCTGGACGCTCGCTACTGCCATCTAGTGGTCACTAGCTCGCGTCCTATTAGGGTTACAGTGATGCAGCTGAGGGTTATCATGTTACAAATAGAAAGGATACATTGGTTACACATGAATAGGTACATTGTATAAAGGTACAGTGTTTGAGAACACAACAGTTGGGGAGGCACTTTGGGGTGAAATGGAGCCCAGGAAAAGCCTTGGAGGAAGGGGGAAATTGCTTCGGAGGGGGCTCTTCGCTATAGAGCTATGAAAATAGAAGCCTCTTCTATTTTCATCACTCTATAGCAAACATCTGAAGTCATTTTCCCCTTGTCCAAGGCTTTTCCTGGGCTCCGTTTCACCCCGAAGCTGGGGAGGCACTTTGGGGTGAAACAGCACTGGAAAAGCCTTTGATGAAGGGGGAAATGGCTTCAGAGGCGCTATAGAGTGATGAAAATAGAAAAGACTTCTATTTTCATAGCTCTATAGCGAAGAGCAGTCACATGGCCAACAGGCCATGTCCACCCAGTCATGTGACCACACCCACAGTGTGGTAGATTTTTTTTTTATGCCAACCACTGGATACGACTGGCTTTTGAGCAAGGGTGACCTTTACCCATATAGTATATAATGTGCAAGTAATTTATCCCAGTTAATTGGGTGTTACACTGGACAAAAGGCCTGTGCATACATAGACTGGATTGGACTATGGGTAAATGGCATATGGATTGGGTTACTGACCACTGGAATGGCCTGTGTATAGAATGTAATTGAGAAAATCTTTGGTTAGTTTTGTAAACAGCATGATTGACTGTTTCCTGTTGGCAAGAAGGGCTGAGGATTTTCCCCAGTTGGACATTTGCATGATGGAATGAGCAAAGACAGAGAAAGATGATTGCCAGAAGGCTCTGGCTGAACTGGAAGACAATGGTATGGTATGGACAGGCTACACCAAGTTGGATAATTACACCACCTCCAGGCCCAGAATGTACCCTTATAAGATCCAATGACCACAATCATGTGCTGCCACCTTTAACTAATGGTGACCCTATGAATGAATGACCTCTAAAAGGTCCTGTCCACAACAGCCTTATTCAGCATTTGCCCACTCAAACTGTGGCTTCCTTTATGGAGTCAAACCATATAATATTTGATTTTCCTCTTTACTATGCTGGTCTTGGAGCATAATAATGTGAGTCTAAGCAATAGTATTGTGACTAAAGGCAGAAAATGTTTTTGGAGGTGACGTTATGAATATAAACATATTGTAAATATTTACTGCTTGACATGTAACAATGAATGGACTGCATGTGGAAATGCATTTGGGAGACCATGAATCTTATGGTTTTGGTCCTTGCCAACATTTTAAAATCAGTCAGAAATTAATGGAAGTCCACAGACCAACCTTTTAAGATTTGCAGCTGCAATTTTGTAAATGTTTGGGCACTTGTAATGTGTGGAATCTTATTTAATCAACGTATAAACAGACAAAATTCTTTTTGAAACCATTGTTCCATTGACTGCATAGCCACAGGCAAGATCAGAAGGGCTATTTCAAATAGCAAATTGCCATAATAAACTGCATGTTCGGGCTTTGTTCACATCTAGCTTTCCTTACAGGCTCTGTCAAAACAAACAGACACATTTGTAATGATGATGAATGCCCACCAAAGGCTAAAATAATGTGTAAGTTTCTAATTTGCTTTTCAGTACTACAATTTGATGCGGAAGGAAAGGTGTGTGTGCATGTCTGTGGAGATGCATGTATGCGTATGTGTGTGGCTCTCAACCATTGTAAAACTCATACTTAAACATTTACAATGTGTTTATACTCACGACTTCACCTCCAAAAGAATTGTTTGACCTTATTTGCCAATGTGTCACAGGAGCATACAATGACAGATGATCTTCCAGAGGCAATCACAGCTTAGAAGTGAAATTGATGCAAGGCTGCTGTGACCGATCAGTCCCATCAAAGAGTGCCGGCAGGGATGGGAAGCAAACCTGAGTGTAGCCACTAGAGTGAAGATGGAGGACTCTATATTTTTTAACCTTCGGAAAGCAACATGTGCTTTGTGGGTCATTTTGGGTGGACCATGATGTTGACAGGTTGACATGGAATACCAAGCAGTTGATATTACCCAGTCACTGAAACCACATAATTAATGTACATTCGTGTTGAAATAACAAGCAGTCCTCATATGCATGGGCTGCAGGCAAACATCCTTCATTTATTGTCCTAAATAATTGAATCCCATCCCAAACAATTTGCTTTCAAAGAATCAGTCAAGGTTTCTGTTCAGTTTGTAAGTTTACATCTGAGGAACGTAGCTCAACATGCTCAGTTTTGCAAAGGCTTATGAATCCCTCTGCTCCCTGCCCTAAGAAAATATTAAAACATTAACATGTTCTGCAAATGTCCTTTTTAAAACAGAAGGTATTTACTAATATAACAACTGAGCAAGCACAGAATAAGCAGGTGGCTAGATACACAGTCCTGGTTTTGTATTAATCCCATCATTATCACTTTATTTGTATTTTGGGAAAGGATGGTGTGAACTTCCTCCACTGTCCTGAGACATTACTCTAAGACAGGGGTTCCCAACATAAGGCCTATGGGCTGGATATGGCCTGTGCATACCTGTCAAGTTTTGGGAAATTTCTGTCAACCCCCCGTATTTTACACTCTTTCCCGTCATATTAGTTAGACTGCAATTAGACTGGAGTTAGGCTGGAGGTCAGCACAGGATAAGCATAGCTGTTCAGTTTCCTGTTTTGGCCAGGAAATTTCCCTTCTTTGACAGAATTTCCCGAAACTTGACAGGTATGGGCCTATGGCATCATTTCATGTGCCCCCCCTCCCAAGGGCATTCGAGAAACAAAATGGCCACCCCTTTTAAGCTATTAGGACAAAATGGCCATCCCCATCATGCAGGCAGGGCAAAATGGGGGTCCAGCTCTCGAATCTTACCCAGCCCTCAGCTTGAAAAGGTTGGGAACCCCTGCTCTAAGACAAGGGATATCTTTTTCCTCCCCTGAGATTTCTGCTATCTGAACTGGCCCCATCTTTTGTGCTTCTGAAAGAAGATCAAGACCTTTCTCTTCAGGCAGGCTTTCTTTCAAAGACTGGCTGTCTAAAAGGAGGTTCTTAAAGTGGGATTCCTTGTTGCTTTAAAAGGTGTTTTTAGTATTGTTTTTATGCACTACTGTATTTTAATATGATATTTGTCTAATTCTTTTTTAATATTGTAATACTGGGTTTAGCTTTGTTGTACTAGCAGGGGTGCCCGCCTTTGGCTGGGCCGAGCTTGGGGGGTTGGTGGAGTACCTTTGTTGTGTTCCAAGTCCCAGACCTGTGGTGGGTGCAGCTCCTCCAGCTGCCAGCTGTTTGTTTTGAGTGGGCGCATGGAGGTGATGCTTATGTGCTTGCATGTGCAAGCGCACCTCCCCGTTGTAGCTGTTGCCGGTCGCCGCATGTGCAGCAGCCATTTGTGGCCTCTGGTGAAGTGGGTGTGCTGCCATTGATGCGATCGTGGCACCGGTGAAGGGGGCATGCCTGCGTCAGGCGGTCGTGTGTGATGGCCCCGCACTGGTTTGCGCAGGTGCACTAGCGCCATTGAGGTGCACATCAGTGTTGGGCTCCTGGTTGTGATGCCCACGCGCTTGCTGTGATCATCTCTGGTGGGGCTGGCACCCTACCTGCTGCTTCTGGACCCCAGTCTTTGACAGAAGGGACGGGCAAGGTAGGCCCTGTCGACCTGTCAGGGGGGTGGGTCACCGGGGGGGGGAACCTTTGCAGGACATAAAAATGTACTTCTTTGCTTTAGAGATATAGATTTTTAAGTTATGTAATTTGTCCTGTGTGTTGGGGGAGTATCATTTGCTACCTTGCTTCAAGGAGCACTACATCTAGGGCTGGTTCTGATTCTTATTCAGACCTTTTAGACCAAAAAAAAAATATCAACCCTATCATTGCCTACCTCACACTTCTCACAACACATCTCCCCCTCCTCCCAGGACGCCCTCAGAAAAGGGGTACATTTAAACATGGACTTTTAAAAAAAGATACAAATGGCTTTGATAAAAGCTCATGCCGTTAGGCAGGCAATTGGCAGGGTGAACAACAAAATGTGCATCTTATCTCTTGTGGAATTTTTCCATGGCTTAAGACTATGTGACAGCTGAGCCAAAATGAATATGTACTTTGCATGATAAGGGATACATATGTGGCATGTACTTTGCACACTGTCTGAATCTGAGAATGTGTTGTTTCCTGTCTAACAATGCAAGGAAATTTTTTTGAGAGTCGTATCTAGCTCAGTTACAACAGACTAAAAGTTTGAAAATGTAATTTTTAAAAAAATTAGGACTTAATTATAAAACTACCTCCCCCCTCCCCACTTACTAAATTTCCCTAATGTGCACATTTATTTTGGCATTGCATATAGTGCACACACTTATTTGTGCATACAGTGAATAATTCCTCCATTGACCAAAGTGTATTTCTGAACTGAACTGCTTATGGGTGTATTTCAGTTTATGATAATAGCATTATAGCCCTATAGCAAAGAAGAAGCTCATCGCTTCACATTCCACTGCACAGCTTGCGGCTCACCAGCCAATCACAAACTGGCTTTCAAGCAAGGGAGATCTTACTATGGCTACATCACCAGGGACAAAACGGCACTGTCGGGTTTGTCATTGCTCCATTGCCTCCCACATTTTCTTTCAGGCAGAAGGTGTTTCTGGAGAGGTGGGGGGATCCAAACTACAATTCCCAGCCTGCTCCTTGCCCAGTCAGCAGCCCTCGCCCTATAGCAAAGAAGAAGAAGCTCAGTGCTTCACGTTCCACAGCCCAGCCTGTGGCTCACCAGCCAATCACAAGCTCCGTTTTTGTACACACACCGTTTTCAGAAGAACAGAGCTGTTGATCTGTGGTGGTGATATTGTGGGGATATTTGAAACGAGCAACAGGACTGGATGGGCAGGGCCAGCTGGATTTTCTGCTACCGTTACGTGCATACTGGTGTGATCCGGTGGAAGCCCACCACTGGGTGGCAGTACATGCCAGACAACAGCTTGCATTACCGTCAATTCAATACTTGGATATTATTTACTGAGCTTATGTAGACTTCCCAGGACAGGCATGGGTTCTTTATGACGAGAATTTACGCATGCGTGTGGCCATTCAGCCGGCCATGCATTGGGACGAGCCACATGCCCCATTGTGGCTCCAATTTATGACCCCTTCTTGCCCAGTGTCCAGTGACCATTATGACTAAGGACACCTGGTGAAATGCCCCTCGCTGGCGCTTCCCGCCCACTAGTTGGTGGTCCAGGTGGTTCAACTGTGTTTGGTTGTTGGGAGTTCGCAGGCCAGGAGCATTGTTCCAGGAAAGTGTGCAATTACCAACATGAGTTCACTATGTGCAGAGGCAACCATCTGACCTCCTCCTGCACAAAAAGCGGCCCCCAGAGGCATAACGGACGTGATTCCGGGGTTGCAAAAAGAGTTAACCACGAGCTGCCGCAGCGTGCAAAAGGCATCCAGCCAATCAAGCTTGATACATTAGTTTCTTGGCTTGCAGGTTACTCTGTGTAGGTTCCACAGTATTTGAAGGAAGGTTTCACTTTTGGTTTTCGGATCTCTGCTTTGGGGGCTCGTTTTCCACAAATGGCCCCAGACCTCCGTTTGGTAATCAGATTGGAGCATGTGGTCAGGCAGAGTATTGGGAAGGAGCTGGCTGCCGTATGGGTGGCTGGCCCGTTCGACCGTCCACCTTTTCCTTAATTTGAAAGTGTCCCCCCTGGGTTTGGTTCCCATGGGTTCTGGGGAATTTTGTTTGATTAACCATTTATCTTACCCGATGGATAGGTCAGTAAATGATTCAATACTGCATGAGTTATGTACCATCAAGTATTCATCCTTTGATCAGGTGGTCCAAATGGTTTGATCATGTAGCAAGGATGCCCTTATGGCGAAGTGTGATATTAAATCTGCTTTCCGCCTATTGCCTGTTCACCCTCAAGACTTCAAATTGCTCGGCTTTGCCTTTGAGGACCAATATTTTGTAGACAAGGCTATGCCTTTCGGCTGTTCTGTCTCTTGTGCTGCCTTTGAGCATTTTAGTACTTTTTTTGGATTGGGCTTTTTGCCAACGCACTGGATCTAGCCACATGGTCCATTATTTGGACGATTTCCTCGTTTGTGGCCCCGCCCAATGTTTTAGATGTTCCGATCTCCTATATGAGTTTCAGGTGCTGGCACTTGAATTAGGAGTACCCTTGGCAGATGACAAATCTGAGGGACCGGCCACTTCCTTCATTTTCTTAGGGGTCCATCTAGATACCTCGAGACACCAGTCTTGCCTTCCCCGTGACAAGTTATCAGAGTTACACGACAAACTGAGTAACATGTTGTTGAGACATAAAGTGATGCTGAAGAAGCTGCAGGTTTTGCATGGTCACTTAAACTTTGCTTGCAAGGTGGTCACACCGGGCAGGGCCTTTGCCCACCATCTGTGTGATGCCATGAAAGGGCTAACCTGGCCATTTCACCAAGCCAGGGTCACCCAAGCTTTGAGGGAGAACATCCAACTATGGCTTTACAGGCAGGATGGAGTACATTTATCGGGGGAAGGTTTACAAATATTCTTCAATGACCTGTGATGGGGCATTGAGACTGAATTAGCAGCTTGAGGTGGGGGCGGCTGTCCATAAACAAACATCCTTGGTGGCAGTAGTGGGGTAAATGGTAATCAAAACTATGTTAATTGACCATACGTAGTCGGGGTTCCTGACCATAACAGAATGACAGAGGTGCTGGAGGCATCTGCTGTCATGGGAAGGAACCTTCAATTACAAGGGAGCAGGCTTGTTGGCCTGAAGGAAATTGTGATCTAAGAATTATGGAGTGAGATATCATCACTCCATAAAAGGTCATAATCAATTATCTGGGTATGAGTTGATATATCCACAAGTCAATACCATTTACCCACTAGGATGCCCCATTGCAGGTCATGTTAATATTGTATTGTTATGTTATTAATAAAGTGGCTCGTGTTTTGACCAACAGATGGTTGTCGTCTGCTTCATGGGGTGGATTGGGTGGCAATACATTAATCACTATTTTAAAATATAATACACCAGCATCTGAGAATTCACGGGAAAATCAAGTTGGGAAGTTGTTAGAAAATGACCAAGTTAACTTTTTATGGGACTTTTGAATCCAAACTTACAGGCTGTGATGGGAGGAATTGTGTCCTCATCACCATGTCTAACATCCACATATAAAATAGTCCATGTGGTTCACATATGTGCAAAGTGGCCATTTTTAAAAACGAATCATTTGTATATTCTTTGGCTAGACTCCTTTGTTTAAATAATTGTGGAAGCAACACAATGCAGCTGTATTTAGAGATTATTTTTGGTGGGATGTATAGAATCTGCTCCTTCCAATAAAAGCTGCCCTTTTTTTACAATAAAGAAATTGTCCATATTGCTGGAATGTACCCTATGCCTTGATAAAATCATTTGGGCCTTCAGTGGTGTAGAAATAAAAGTCCTAAAACCATAAGAATGATGCCAACTCAACATTATTAGAGTCTCTAGCAGTCAAGGTTAAAGGTGCTATTCATTACTAAGATATAATAACAAGCCAGTTTGCTTGGCAGGAAGATTGATTTCGGCATTGTTCCTACAGTTAATAACCTCTTATTAAATTGAATAACCCATAGTCTGTGATAGCATTACTTTAAGACACACAACCTTTGCTGGTAGCATCTGCTCCCTCTGAAATGGTTCAAGAAAAAGATCTTAAAAAGAATAGATAAGGACTGGACTGCATGATATGTGTGTAAACAACAAGTGTGAGCAAGTTGTGGACAGTTTTAAATTATACAAAAAAGAAGAAGAGAGAACAGAAGTAAGCATTTTGTTGTTCAGTCACACAGTTGAGTCCGACCCTTTGTGCCCCTATGTACCACTGTATGCCAGGCACCCCGATCCTCCACCATCCTCTGCAGCCTGCTCAGCTCTACACCCATTGCATCAACAATCCCATCTAGCCACCTCATCCTCTGCCATCCCCTTCTCTTTTTGCCTTCAATCTTTCCCAGCATCAAGGCCTTTTCTAGTGAGTCATCTTACTCAAAAGTGAGCATAGATGTGTTTAATCTTTGTTTATGCTAATTTGTAAGCATAAATGGATACTTAGAAATACTGTTTGCAGTTTAATAAGAAAAAAAGGGAAACGTTTATAATTTTTCATAGAAACATTATATGAATTTCCCCCTTTCCTTCTAGCAATAAAGACCACTTTACAGAACACCCAGCAAGATCTTGCCCTCCTTCTATCCCTTTTTTCTTGGTGGATGCTTTCCTGCTACTGCCACCACAATGTTTGAAACTGATACGTGACACAGTTGTACACTTTCCTTCCTTTGGTAAAGGAGCAGAGAAAGTGTAAAATGCATCCAGTTTGTTGACAGGCTTGTTAGCTCTGTCAGCAAACTTTAAGCACTCATTTAGACAAGCTCATAGTAACCTTTTTTGATAGTTTTTTTGCTACTCGGTGTGGCAGTGCAAAACCCAAACATCCTCAGAAGAACAAAGACATTTTGCCTGGTTAAATTATTAACAAAATAAAATAACAGGAGTACTATCCAGGGTGAGAAGCGGTTTTTTTAAAATACTCTTAGGAGAGAGGTTTTGCAGAGCAGAGTGTGTGCTGACACTTCTCCATGTGTGCAGGTGGGTGCTTGTAGTGGAGTAGAAAGCAAGCCGAGAGGGGGAAGATGCTTTGAGTGTGGGCACATGTGTAACCTCTATGAATTATTTTGTTCAGCCCAATGGACAGAGAAATTCTAGGCAGGGGCTGTGATTCAGGATTTGAATGAGAAAAACTGGGAGAGTTGGAAATGCAGGAGCTGCTATTGCTACGGAGGAGGAGGAGGCCCTTGACACCTTGGTTTAGCTAGCAGAATTTCAATATGTTTGTGCAAGAGGGACACTGGAATGGTGAACCACATAGTGATCTTAGGTATTTGCATTCATATTTGCATTTTATTTGAGGGTTTTAGAGCAGGAGTTCTCAACTTTTTTAAGCTGGGGGCTGGGTCACACTCCCTCAGACAACTTTGGGGGCCAGGTGACCATTTTGCCCTTCCTCCACCACATGGCACTTCAGGGGGGGGGGCATGAAATGGCAGGCCACAGGTTGAGAATCTCTGCTTTAGAGACTGTATACATGGAGCCAGTTTTTCTATGTTGTGGTTGTTCTGTTTTGTAGTGATGTTCACACACACACAAAGATGTGGGTGCAAAAAGGCAGACTGGCCCAACAAAGGACCTACTGCTCATATTTATTCCTAAAATCCTAAAACCACATGTACATAAGGCAATCACATGGTTTGTACAAAACTACAGAGCCTGCTATAGCAAAAAACATAAAAAGCAATTTTTCCGGAGTAAAGGCAAAGGCATAGGAAGGCATACACTACATACACTTTATCTGGTGACAGATTGTCTGGGCCCACTTGACCTAACCTTTCACATAGAACATTTCACCAAGTCTTGGCATCTGGTTTACACAAGCAGGCACTTTCAGGAGGCCAGAGATTAGAGAGCTTCGAAGAGACAAAGGACTACATGTACCATCTTCCACCAGGCAACCATTGAACAGCCTAAACCATTCAATGTTATAATGGACCCTGTTGGTCCAAAAGCTCCCTTTTGGAAGAGTATAGAAAACTTAAAAGCAGTTACCACTAAAATAATATAAAGTTATTCCCAACACTGTTTCAGTTGATAAATGCACCTTGGATCTTGTTATCATATGGATTTAAAGAGACATTTGAATCCTCCTTAGATTCTTCAAGCAACTCCTGTTCTGATGCTGGTGAGAAGAACCTGGAATACACAGATTTTAGCATCCAGGATTGTTATATCATTGTTTGTTACATAAGCGTGTATATACTTATATGACAAATGTCTGTCTGTCTGTCTACATTTTTGTAAGGTTTGTTTTTCAATACTCAAATATAGATAGCCCGATAGAACCAGAAAATGAATACCTGATACTTCATTTATGCATTGATTCATGTGATTATATACTTGAATGAATCAAAGGATGAAAAATGCAAGAGGGGGTTGATACCTTTATTTTTGGACCACTAAAAACACAAAACGTTGCAAGCTTTCGAAATCAAAAGATCTCTTCATCAGGCAGGCATACAAATATTAATGCAAGTTCATGGCATGGTCTTATTGTGCCAGGTGCTCTTCGTAGGGATTCATGCTGGACAAACAGCAAAAATGTCACGATGTTTTAATGCCCTCCCCCACAGAAAGCTGGGTGCTTGGTTCCATGGTGGATGGGAAAAGTTATGGATTGGAGATGTGGTCTCTAAGCTAATTTGCATTTCCCACTGTATCATCTGAGAAGTGGGGTAGGGGGGAATGAACCAGCTGGGCAAAATCTATAATATTTTCCTCAATGTTTGGTAACGTGGTCATCCTCCCAACATAGCATCTGAAGCTGCTCTCAAAAACATTTTTAAAAGAGAAATTAAAACTGAAATTCTACATAAATTTCTTTGGAAGACAAACCTATTCTTCTTCTTCTTTACCTAGGACAGATGTGAAACTGCCAAAACGAAGCAACCTTTTGGAGAATTCATTCCATAGTTCCTTTTGCCTGACCTACTGTGAGAAAGATTAGCTGGCACAAAGTTGCCTTTCCCTGGAGTACGCTCAATTGTGGTTAAAAAATACCACAATTTTCAAGGAGGCTATTTGTACTCCAACAGACCTATTGAATGAACCCACTTTCCCCACCTTAAAATACACTGGAAAAATGGAGTGCATCTTTACTGTATATAGTGGCCTATAGTGGCCTGTTTTGGTAACAATGGGGTGCATCTTATACTCCGGTGCATCTTGAGTTGCCATAATTCTCTCCCACAAAACTGGGACAGAAGTATACTTGACAAAAATGGGTGGGTTATTGTTGTGTATTAAGGCAGAATTGCAAGTTTCTCAAGCAATGCCTTGCAAAGAGAAAATGGCGGTTTCCCACCATCCAAATTAGGAGCTAAAGTTGGCGTGAAATCTCCCTCTCTGAGCACGCTCATTATGCTAATTAGAGTTCTGTGATTGGGTACACTTTTGGATCCGGTTCCTGATTGGTTAATACTTGTATATCTTGTTATGATTGGTTGGTTATGCTTGTCTGGCAGGTCGCTACTTTGTATCAAGGAGCCACGGCCGGGGAGACACTATATAAGCCCCACGGGTAAACAACGTGGGGCTGGACCGGATCTATACTTTCCTACATGCACAAGTTTGCCAATAACGTGCTAAGCCTGGGTTTCCTCTTAATGCTAGCTTAGGCATTGCCTCTTCTATGGCAGAATCCAGAGGGACTGATTACAGGGGATTCATATAGCCATCTCATGTCCAGAACGCCTTGTAAGTGTAACCTGAAGGACTGTTAAATAAACTCCTGTTGTTCTGTTCCACGTTGCCTCGACTATTGCTTATAAGGGCCAGACGTGACAGTTATCTACAAAATAGCCTTTTTAAAACAAACATAATATAATGACAGCTAAAAAAAAACTTTCACATTAAATATATCAATACATAAATGAATTTATTTACAATAGTTAATTCTTATTGTAAGATGATCTGTTGTACTTCTGAGAAGTCACCTCACGGTCAACTCTTAACATCCTCAGTTCCAGGAAACACACTGATCACTCTTATTGGGCAGTGGTGTGAGGCGAGGACATCTGTCTCCAGATATACTCCAACTCTAATGTGGCAGGAAATAGCTCATTTGATGGCGAGAGTTTGAATTTATTTTAATGGTGTGTTATAATACACAATCTGTAAGTTTTAAAAATTTGGGACTTTAACATGATTTTTATTGAACTGGCCGGGACAATTTTTCTGATCTTGAATCTGGAACAATCCCGGTTTTCCGGGACATATGGCAACCCTAGGTGCGTCTTATACACAGGCAAATACGGTAAATTGGACTTAAAACTAAGTAGACTTGCACAGGGCTGATCTCTAAGGGCTAGGTATGAATGAGTTAATAAGTTAGTTACAACATTCCTACCATACACTTTTGGGAATGCCATGGATTTTATCTTCACATCTAGGCCCAAACCCTTAACTTTTGTTACGAATAGGATATGAGTAATTTGTCAAGGCATGTGCATCTCTCCAGCCAACGGCTAACCAAACTGTTGGAAGACTGATGGTTAAAATTTGGAAGTCAGCTAAGAAAAATAAATGCAGGGGAGCAGTGCAGTATGTAAGCCAAGGATTTTAGTCAAGTGTCACAAATGGCTACTTAATCAAACAATGGTTGGATATGGAAGGTGGTTATTCTATCTATCCCCCCCCCCCCCTTTTAGAGTTTTGGGCTTGGCTCTGATATATGATCTCCAAGAAAGCCAAAGTTAGAATTTTCTTTTCTCCCATATGTCAAGACTGAAAACTGATTTCTGCCATTATATGTTTTATGAATTTTTAAAATGAGAGGAAAAAGTTAAATGTAGGTGGTTAACCTAATTTCTATTCAACTGATTGTTCTTTCAACTTGTCACCTAAATCACAAGAAAATCTGTGTCATTTTATTGGTCTCTTTCTCTTGATCAATCTCTTTTCTCTCTTTATAAGCCACTGCTGGTGATATTTAGTTCTTCTTCCGTGTCTAGGCCAGATGTGTGATTTGTTTTGGGGCAACGCTACTGTTTCTCTTGTCCTTTTGGTTGTGTTCTATTGCTGTACTCAAGGTGTATTTTTATGATGAAGTTTCATATATTTGATTTGCATTTATTTATTTCTGTTTGATATTGTTCTATGACTTAGTGTGATGTCCTTGGACTCTGTTAAACTGAGGGGAAGATTACCAATGTTTTAAATGAAAGGATGAAATGCCATGAACCAAGAAAATGCTCAACATGAAAGGCTCCTTCAAATATTTCCTTATACTGAGTCAGACTATTGGTCCAGCTAGACCAGGACTGGCAGCTCTGACTGGCAGCAGCTCTCCATGCTTTCAAATTAGATTCTTGTCTAGTAACAACAGAACTGTGGTGGCTTAGTGGTTAAGACACTGAGCTTGAAGACTGGAAGGGTTCAATACTCAAGTGCTGCACAACAGATCTTTGGGAAATGAACGGAGCCTCATTCAGGTGTCCCCTGATCGGAGTTTCTCCAGCAAAAATCCTTTCAACCCAGAGTAATTTCTGAAATGAAATCTATTATTTATTTCCAATCTTTGTATTTACTGGTAATCTCCAGTCTAAATGTTAACCAGTCACAATCCTTTTAGCTCCCACAATGGTTGTGGTAGCAAATACACATATACCTCTCCCATTATGATTAAGATAGTGAGGGTTTGTTCATATGCCTGCTATCTGTGGCATGCATTTGAGTCAGTCTGCAGTGAAGGCAGATATAATAAGTATTCCTCACCATATACTTTGTAAGGAAATTATTCTTCCTACATCAGGCATGGAAATATATTGATATGTAGCTTAAAGATCAAGTGAATGACTAGTTTTTCCTCAGGTACATATTTTGTAATGTAACACATAATCCTTAGGTGCATCTTTTTCAGTAAGGTAAACAGTCTCTGATTATTTCAGTAAGATGAACGGTAGCCTTCCTGAGAGACAAGACTTCACACTTATTTCATTACTAGCATGGGTGCCCAGCTCTGCCCGGGTGATGGCATCCTGGCATAGTCCATTGCCGACGGCCACCTTACCCAGCCTGGGTGTCTTCCCTGTCCTCTGCCTCCTCCAAGCGCCCATGCTATTACAATATTAAGCTCCATTGAGTAATGGTGTCCTGGCAAGGCCTCCTGGGCCCAGTCCACGATCTTGTATGCTGCTTCCAGCGGCCTTTCATTGGCCGCACCTCCCACAAGCCACTGACCATGCTGCCCTGGTTTCATGCCCGCCACTGGCTCGTCCATCCCCTTTACTCCGCCTGTGAGGCCCTTCCGTTTTTCCATGGGTTTTTCATGGGGAGGGGAGCCAGGCGTGCACATGTCTGGCAACCGCTTCCTCCTGCCTTCTGTGTGTGGCCATTGTCCACACACGCCCGCACCTGTGCCGGCCTTGCTGATTGGTTGAGGTGTGCCGCAGTGGTTGCTGGGGAATGTAGTTTTCTCTGTTTTTGTGGATTTGTGGGGCGCAGTAGCCCCCTGCTGCCCCCAGACTCTGGCTATGCAATCTGTGATGCCAAAGGTAGGCATTCGCCAACTTTCAGGGGTTCAGTCGAGGGGCGTGGAAATGCATTCGGGACACATGGACGCACACTTCCATTTTATTTATATAGATTATATACTGTACTTTACATTTATTATTTGGTGAATAGGAAACATCAACAACTCTCTGTCAGAGAGACTTGTTTTATCAGTCTTAACAAGAGATGTCTAATTGATGAGACCTGCAAAAATAATAGAATTATGCAAAATTTCAATAGCTGCTGCCTTTGCATGGACTTTTGGAAAGCAGAAACGCTGAATGGGTTGTTTGTGGTTTCCTTCATCAGTTGCTTTCTCCTTCTGCCCATGTCATTTATCAAGGTGCTAATTTAGCACAGAATGTCTCTAATTTTGCTCAGAAACATTTTACTAAAAATGCAGAAAAAATGGAGGAAAATTTTGCCTTCTTCTGCTAAAAACAATAATTTTCATGGGCACAGGAGATAGCTTAAGAGGATGCCTCAATAAGAAATGTTTCTTTGCATTCTTCCTTCTTGAGAATGTGTTAATGTCATAGTCTCCCCCTGCTAGCAATTACCTGGTTACCAAAAGTTCCTAGCAAATGTGGCTCAAAACAACAGCTTTTATCTCATTCTTCCTGATCTTTCCTGTGGCCTTCACTGCCCATATTTGTTGCTTCAACTGCCAATAGAACCATGTTGGGAAAAATAATCACATGTACAAAACTCTTGTATTTTTAGTCTTCCATTCTCTTTGTTCTTTCCTCTAAATATTTTGATGTTTCTGGCCCTGTGCTGCATAGAGAGCCTCTACTTCTGCCTCTATTTTAGTGGGACCAGTGGCAGCAAAAAAACAAAAAAACAAAACAAAGAAACACAAAAAAAAACCCAAAAAAAACCCCTTAAGAGTTGCCAAAATGTTGAAGCATCAGTAGAAACTACCTTTACATCATGGCTCTGGTGATTTTAGTGCATGTCTGCTTGCTGTGGTTCCCTGTCTATGGGAAGTCATCCAACCATGCTGTAATGGTCGCAGAAACAATGCAAGTGAAATGTTTTTGACATTCTAAAGTTATACAAACACTCTGTATGACACATGGAATGCCACATTCGTGTATGAACCGCTTTAGCAATGGGGTGTGAAGTGAGTCTGGAATGAACATCTGCAGTTCTATCATGGATTGCCTAGCTATTTTAAGAGGAAATGGGAATTGTAAATCTATATCTAGCCTTCCAAAAACAACAATACCACTATATCAGCCTCTTGCTTATCTTCATTTCTGATACCTTGCAAGGTTTGAGCTGCCTGTCTCAACTGCCCTAATTTGTCTTTTGTGCCAGAACACTTTGTAAGCAGTCAGTCTCATGGTCTCTTTATCTTTTGAAAGGTGAAGGGGAGAAACTACCTCAGAGAGCTAGTAGGTCATGTCACAGGTCATTTCTTTAATTCTTAACAAAACCATGTACAGTGCCAGTTGAAAGCAATCAAACAAATTCCTGCTGTGTGATGCCATTAATGTTTTCAGAAGCAAAAATGAATGCTTGTGTTTTGTGTCATAGGATTTTGCAATCAATGTAATCCTGAACATGAAAGACCCTATTTCATTAGTAATTTTTAGAACAATACATAATATCTGGCATTATTACAATTCTAAACACTTTTTTGTAAGACTTTAAGCCATACCTGTCAAGGTACTACACATGCGGAGTACCTACTTTCCCTGCCAGTCAAATTATGGGATGGTGGCAGGAAAGCAGAGGAAGCGGCGTAGAAATACGGGAAATCCCGGTCAATCCAGGATATTTGACAGGTATGCTTTAAACATCAAGAAAACCAAGATAATGGCAACAGGCCCTATCACTCCCTGTAAAATAGATGGGGAAGAAGTAGAAGCAGTGACAGACTTTACATTCTTAGAATCCAACATCACTGCAGATGGAGATTGCAGCCATGAAATAAAAAGTTGACTGATTCTTGGGAGGCAAGCTATGAGAAACCTGGGGAACATACAGTAGTTGAAAGTAGAGACATCACCTTGCAAACTAAAGTCTGCGTAGTCAAAGCAATGGTATTCCTGGTAGTAATGTATGTTTGTGAGAGCTGGACCATAAATATTCTTCTGAGCGCAGAAGAATAAATGCCTTTGAAATGTGGTCTTGAAGGAGAATTTTGAGAGTATCCTGGACAGCAAGGAGAACAAATAGGTCAATCTTAAAAGAAATCAGCCCCGACTGTTCTTTGGAAGGTCAAATATTGAAGATGAAGCTAAAGTACTTTGGTCATCAAATAAGAAGAGAGGATTCACTTGAGAAAGCCTTGATGCTGGGAAAGGTGGAGGGCAAAAGAAGAAGGGGTGGCAGAGAATGAGATGGCTAGATGGTATTGTTGATGCAATGGGCACAGAACTGGGCAGGTTGAGGAAGATGGTGGAGGATAGGGGTGCCTGGTGTGCAATGGTCCATTGGTCACAAAGGGTCAGACTTGATGATGCGACTGAACAACAAAAAAGTTATATTTCAGTCAATGTTATCAGAAATTATAAAAGTCAAGTTTGTTTGCCTTTATCCTTGTAATTTACATCCCAATCTACTGAGATCAACTCTGGGATGACCTCTGGCTGCATCTAAAATTACCAAAAGGTACCAAGTGAATAAAGCATGACAACTCATTTATCCATCTTAGAGAAGCTCCAGAGTAAAAACTACCTAAACAGTGATGGAAACTTCCATACATTTCTAGGTTGCATAGAAAGCACTGCCAACTGCAGGCTTACCACACACACACTTTCCATGCAGATATAAAAGATGGAGTCTCTCCATGACATGACTCTTCTTCTAAGAGCAGCTATATTAAATCTATTTTTAAAATATTTTCAATAACATGAAGTAGAGCAATAAAATAGCTGGTTGCATGGTTATACTGTTTTTTAAAATTGTGTTTTTTCACACCCAATTTCAAATCATGTGGTTTTCAAACCCGTCTGCATGTCCTTCATGTAAATCAGATATCCTCTGTTGTGTATCAATACATAGGTTTACACTGGTCTATATATTGATATAATTTTCTGAAATAAATTAAGAAAAGATCTGCAGTGACGGGAGACTGAGCTCCAGCTGATTGACACAATCCCAGCTGATCGGCAACATTTATGCTGCTGCAAATAACTGCTGCTGATCAGCTGAGCCTATTCAAGATTTGGTGCAAAATAAACTCATATTTTGCCCAAATAATATGGATAAGTTGTGCATCAAAGGATCTTTGATTTTTCAATTAATTTCACCCCTGTCAACTTCGATACTAATGTATAACTTTTTAAGTGTGTAGCCACAGGCTGAGAAGATGATCAAGAATTGTTTTCAAAATTAGGCGATAATGTCAGTGAGAGAGTTGTTGGTATCTCCAGAATGGAAAAGACTCATGTGTGAAACCTTGGAAGAACAGTCACTATAGACTTTGATTAGGCCACTCTGTGAGTAATGATGGAAAATAATTATATTGGGGTCAGCAGTCATGATTTTTCTTCTTCTTCTTCCATGTCTTGGCCATACATGAAACTGCCAAAATGAAGGCATGAAATACTGTATTCTGCATCTCCTCAAATGCTGACTGACAAAGCAATCTTGGCCTCAAAAATCTTAACATTTGGCGGGCTTATAGGTCATTTGGAAGAGATAAAGGATACACAAAACAATTCATACATCTAAAAAATGCTAATGATAAAAAATGTGTTCTGTTGAAACATCTACTTAGATTTTTGCCAATGTGAAAACTACATCTGAAAATGCTTATAGAAAAAATGTATGTGGGAAAAATATACATTAAAAATCAGACAGAAAATATATACAGTTTTCACATGGGGAAAACTGAAACCGATACAAACAAAGGATGAGATGATAATGTAGGGATGAGCCATCTGTGGCCTGGGGCCTGCATACAGCCTCTATGGCCTAAAGCACACTTCCCTACCCCAATCCTCACATATTTATATTTAAATTATATTTAACTTTTATAATGTTGCAATGGTTCTTTGGCATAAAAGCAAACAAACTGCTGAACTATTGTAGCATAATTGTAAGGATTGGAGGAGAGAAAAAAATGGGCTATGGGGAATCTTGCAAACTTTACAGGACAGACCAAGGCACAACAGTCGGGATACATGGATGCACAGAGAATACCATGGTTCAGGAATTGGTGCGAAATAAATGGCTCCTAATGTGTTGTTTAAAAGAACTCACAGTTTGGTAGGTTAATGCATGCCTCAGCTGTGTATCATGCATTCCTTGGTCTTTGAATTGATTTTGAACCTGGCAAACCCCATGCAAAAGCAATCAAGATGTGCCCTTTATTGTGGACAGAGGTCATTTGTGTAGACCTAAAAGGTCCAGTAAATCTCTCAATGCAGTCACTAGGTCTTCTGATAATACACGTGGGATTCATTGAAACACAATGGATTCAAGATGTTGAGTGATTCATACCTTACCTGTGTCCCTATAGATAATGTCCTAATTAGGATATCCAATAGTAATCAATGTTGGGAGCTACAGCGCAACAGCATCTATTGGGTACATGTCAAATTTGTTGTAAACTGCCTCAAAGCAAGCAGACCAGTTATGTGCCCTGCTAAAAGGCAGCTTCCTGTGTTTTAAATATGGTGTAGTGCTAAGAGAAGGGAAATCTCCCTAGCACAATTATGCTGAATCACACTATTGCACAAACAGTTGTGCAAGCACTGATATAAAAAATGTATGAGCTATTACCCTTGCACTGTCACAACCACTAGTATAACAAGCACAGTGTGTCAATGTCATTGGATCAACAGCTATATTCCTATCTCTCAAAACCATTTAAAACAGATATTTTACCTCAAGGATATCGGACCTGGTGACAGAATTTTTTTTAGCATAATTGATATTTTTTTCAATCCAAAAGGCTGCCTCTGTGGCAGCTGTCTAGCTCTTTACAGAAAACAATTGACTAACTTCAGAAGTCCAAGGCTGTATATATCTGTGAGACCTCATGCCTCTGAAACTAGTTATTGTTGTTTACTGTTTTCTTTGACTTAGAAGGATCCCATAGCCTTAAGTGGAAAGGAGAAAGAAAGTGAAATTGTGCACCACATCCCCTTGAAGTGGTGAGGCTTTTAATATATAGAATCAGAAATGATAGTCATCATAACCATCAGATCATCATCTTCTTCTTCTTCTTCCCCCCTGTCCAGAGCAGATGTATTAAAATAAATATATACATTTCTTGCCAGAAATTATTGATCTGCATTAACAGATGAGAAACAGCTTTTTTTGTTAAGTTAATGGCTCTGAATTGCTCATTCAAATCTAAACCACTTTCAAGAACTTTGCACTGCAGTAACTTGCAATAATATCCTTTTATTTAACTTGCCCCACCACAAGGATTACAGATAAGGTCAGGTCAAACAGGACTTGAGGGGAGATAGCAGTGTCATAATCCTTGCTACTCAGTATGTCTCAAAGCTTTGAGGCTGTGAAAATGCATCTTGTAAAATGCATCTGTGATTGACGTAAGTGCATTTACAACAGCCACGGGTGCATTTACGGCAGCGTTTGTGCTTGTGTGGGTATGTTTTACTTCTGCATCCAGTAGTGGCATGGGCAGGATGATTTGGCACCATGGGCCAGGTCTGGCCTGTGGGCCATAGTTTGGCCACCCTTGATCTAGTTGGATCAGGTCCATGTTATATATTTTTACATATGCACAATCAGGGTGAAAAAATGTCCGGAGGGGGGAAATATGTGTGTAGAGGGGAACCCAGAATTAATACTTTCTCCTTGGAATATTCTCAACCTTTTCTTGGCCTGATTGTTCCCTAGACAGAGATCTGTGGATATTCCATTCCCTCTTGTTAAATATTATCCAAGCCCTTTCTCCCCATTTTACAATGTTTTATAAAGCAGAGCTAGTATACAGAGTCAAAATATTTCCCACTGCCCTTCATTATTCCTTATTAATGGACTCAGCATCAATTTAGAACATTTGGAGCCCTTTAAATATCTTCTTAACTGGCATCCTTAAGCCTTCACCCACAATGCATTTATTAATGGAAAAATGGCAGACATAAAATATGTAGTAAATCCTCATATGTTAGCCAGCTGCTGTAAGTATGAATAGGGTGTGTATTGCATATAAAATCTTCAAAAAGAATGCCATGGAATGTAGAGACCCAGAGTTTATTTTCTAGTATTATGCAAACCCTATGCTGGGGAATTAGCTAAGCTCTAGATTTCAGCAAATTATTTTTAGCTGATAATTTATTTAATTAAACTGTCAAAGCTCCTGCCTCTGCACTGATCACTGACACGCCAATGGATGAATCATGATGTTCTTATTCTTGTTTTTTTGTCTACTGTTTCTTTCCGAGGATGTTGTTATTGTGGTAGGATAATTTTCTGTGCTAATGAGGCCAGTCTGTTATGCTTCTGTAAATGTTTTCCACTTCTGCCTTGCAAGCTCATTAGAAGCTTTGCACAGAAGAACAACAAGAGTAAATTTCCATCTGTAGGACTAGGCACTGTTTTTCATTTTCTATTTTTCTGTTATAATTATAAAGAGCTAGTGTGGTATAGTGGGTACCGTATAGGTAAGCTGCGCATGACTTATCAGCAGAGCTCAGATATAACTAGTTACAAACAACATTGCTACCAGCAGCTAGTTCCTTTTGGTTAAAATGGATGTAACTACCATATTTGCTGGCATATAAGACCCACTCCTCCCCTTAAAATACACTGGGGAAATGGAGTGTATCTTGTATTGTATATAGAGGGCTATTTTGGTAATAATGGAGTGCATCTTATACTCTGATGCATCTTATACAGTGGTGAGATTCATATAATTTTAGTACCTACTCTGTGGATGTGGCCAGGGGGAAAGCCGTGCGTTGCACCCGAATAAGGGCTACAGTACGCTATTTCAAAACTTGGATGGGCAAGGCCAGCCAGAATTTCTGCTACCAGTTCTGGTGAACTGGGGTGAACCTGCTGAATCCCACCACTGGTGGGCAAATATTGTATGGTAAGTTGCATTTCAAAGGCACTGTAACAGGGAGTGACACATTTGCTTTGGGTATAGTGAGTAAAACTGTCTAGTTACTTATATTTCTTAAAAAGGGCATTTTAAGGCATTTTAGATGCATTATGAGAGAAATATTTCAAGCATTTTTCTTAACAATACTAAGTAGTAGGGAAAATACTGTTTTGTTTAGGTTTTTGTTATCTTTATAAGCCCTCACAAGGTGCAACATCTAGACTTGCCACTAAAGGGAATGGGTGAGTATTTCCCCTGGAATCATGTACAATGCAATAAATTATTTTTAGGAAGAATCTGGCCAGGTTATCTTGCTGTGGTAATTGTTGTGTTCTAATGGTTTTCCTTCCACATGGATTACAATGTATCGGAGCCAATGTAACCTTGCCTATAGCAACAATGTAACCTTCAGCTGTATCATATAAACCCTGTAATAGGACGCGAGCTAATGACCACCAGCTGGCAGCAGCGAGCGTCCAAGCTCTCTTGGTCCGAACTCATCAAAGGCAACAGCGCGGGACGCTTTCCCGCCACTACCTACACCTGGACAAGAAGGGCGTGACTCGCAATGACGTCACGCAGGCAGTAGCCAATGGGCTACCATGGCACCACGTTCAAATGTATTACTGCTGTATAAAAAGAGCTATCGATCCGCCATCACCTCATGTTCCCTCTGTCCACGATGCAATAAACCTGAGTTAACCCAGCCCGAGGCTGTGTCCTGTGTCTTGGTCTTCATACACCAAATTGGCGACGAAGGTGGGATCATGGATCCCCAAGGAGCAGCCAGGGCACAGAGCGGGTTCAACATCACCAAACCGCAAGACTGGGAGCTGTTGGAGATGGACTTCCAGGCGGCGCTGGTGGAACTCAAAGTCAAGGAAGACGATGAGGAGCGGAAGAGGGCCATCCTCACCAGAATGCTCGGGGTGGAAACCAAGCGGACGCTGGTGGGCATCATCGCTCCGAAGAAGGTGAGCCAATTTAAGGCGGACGACATCATGAAGCTGCTACGGGAGCGCTTCCAACCCTCGAGGGCGATGTTTCCCGCTCGGAGCGCGTTTTGGAGGCGAGTCCAAGCGCCGGACGAGTCGGTTGAGGCATTCGTGGCCGCCATGAGGGTAGCCGCCGTCCCCTGCAAATGGGGCGACATCCTAGACATGGCCCTCAGGGACGGCGTGCTGTGTGGCCTGAAAGACAAGGAGGTGCAGCGCAGCTTGATGAACAAGGAGCCGCCACCCACGCTGGCAGAGGTCGTCGAGGCCGCCGAAGCCGCGGAGTCCACGAATGCTGGAGTAGACGAGATGCACCAGTGGCGTGAGTGGCGTCCCAGGGCCGGCAAAGCAGAAAATTCGGTGCACGGGAAGTCCGGACAATTGGTGCACGCAACTCGGCGGGCCTCAAAATCGTCCTCGGAAGGCAGCGACGGCGAGGAGGTCCAGAAGGTCCGAAAAGGGGGGCGCCGCTGCGATGGTTGCGGGGCGGCCCACGAACGCGCGAGATGCCCATTTAGAAAGGCTGAATGTTACACCTGCGGCCGTCGGGGGCACATTGCCAAGGCATGCAGAAAAAGAAAGGAGGGCCGGAGGCAGTCACCAGACCGTTCGACCAGACCGGACCGTCCCGCGAGGCCCAAAGATGGCGCCCAGACCACGAGGAAGAAGGACGGCGTGGGCCGCGTCTCGGACGGCAGCGAAGATGACGCCCCGGTGTTCAGCGTGTCCACGGGACAGTCCCATTACTTCGTTGAGGTACTAATACAAGGGGCCCCTATCAGGATGGAAATTGACTCAGGGTCCTCCTATTCCATAATCCCCCAGAAAGAGTTCTTGAAAATCGACCCCCACGTGCGGCCCAAACTTAAAACATTGAGGTCCACGCTACGAGATGTACAGGGAAACAGCATTCCGGTATTGGGGGTCGGGAAATTTCGGGTTAATTTCAAGAGACATTCTGCGGAACTGCCCCTAGTTGTCCTCAAGGGGGGAAGTTGTAGCCTCCTGGGGACACAGTGGTTTCAGCCTTTAGGCCTGTTCATAGGGGGAGTACATTCGGTGGGGGGGGATCCAATACAAGCGGTGTGCGACGCGCATCCCGACGTTTTTAAAAAAGGACTGGGAAAATTCAAGGGACCCCCTGTAGCCTTCGACCTAGACCCGGAGGTCCGCCCGATAAGACTCAAACCGCGCAGGGTGCCCTTCGCACTAAAGGACAAAATAGAGGCGGAACTGGACAAATTGGTGGGCCAGGGGATTCTTATTCCTGTTGATTCTGCGGAGTGGGAAACTCCAATTGTAACAGCTCTGAAGGCTAACGGGGAGGTGCGCATTTGCGCTGATTATAAGTGTACAATTAACAAGGCGATCCGCCCTAATGCATACCCGGTGCCGGTGGTCAGCCACCTTTTGGCCAGGCTAAATGGGGGAAAGTGTTTCGCTAAGCTCGATCTAGCACAAGCCTATCAGCAACTCCCCGTAACTCCCGCCACGGCCGCGGCCCAAACGATAGTCACACATAAAGGTGCGTTCCAGGTGTCGCGTTTACAGTTCGGCGTGAACTCGGCACCCGGCCTTTTTCAGTCGCTTGTGGAACGCCTCCTGAAGGGGCTGGAGGGGGTGTTGCCTTATTTTGATGACGTGTTGATAACAGGGGGGAGTGAGGCCGAACTGGCAAAAAGATTGGACAAAGTACTAACTGTGTTCGAGAAAGCGGGGCTGAGACTGAGGAAGGACAAATGTGTCTTTTTCGAAACCGAGGTCGAGTTTTTAGGGTTCCGAATCACACCCGAGGGTATTAGGCCATCCAAATCCAAAGTGGCAGCCATCAAGAAGGCCCCTCGCCCCACATCCAAAACCGAGCTACAGTCATTCCTGGGGCTCCTCAATTTTTACCATACATTCCTTCCGCGGAAAGCGTCCGTAGCCGAACCGCTTCATCGGTTGCTTAAAAAGGAGGAGACATGGATGTGGGGTGACGAGCACGAGAGGGCATTCAAAGAGCTAAAGCAACTCTTGACTTCTGACGCAATTCTAACGCATTTCGACCCCAAACGGCCGGTGGTATTAGTCTGCGATGCATCACCGGTGGGGGTGGGGGCGGTGCTTTGCCACGTGTTGGATGACGGAAGGGAGGCCCCGGTTGCGTTTTATTCAAGGTCCCTGTCCCAAGCAGAGCGAAATTACGCACAAACCGACAGGGAGGCATTAGCCATAGTAGCGGGGACCAAAAAGTTCCACGATTTTCTGTATGGCCGCCCGTTTAAAATTGTAACGGATCACAAGCCCCTGTTAGGGATTTTCACGGCAAGCAAGCCCACGCCGCAGATCCTATCCCCGAGAATGCTGCGTTGGGCTATCTTTCTCAACGCATACCAACACGAGTTGGAGTACCGGCCCGGAAAGGAGATCAGCCATGCTGATGCACTTTCGAGATCCCCTTTGCCCCTGTCGGATGACCAAAAGGCTAGAGCAGAAAGAGACCGCCAGGTGTTGCTAATCGAGGTCTTAGACGCACCCCCACTAGTACCAGCCGATATTGCTAGGGCGACAGGCAAGGACAAAACGCTGGAAAAAGTTAGCTCATGGGTACAGAAGGGGTGGCCGGCATCGTCCCCGAGCACGGAATTCGACACATTCTTTCGGAAAAAGCTAGAGCTGTCCCTAGAAAGGGGGTGCCTGTTGTGGGGCCAACGGGTGGTGGTCCCTACATCCATGCGGCCGAGGGTGCTCAAACTGCTGCACGTCAGCCACCCGGGGATCGTTCGTTCGAAAGCGCTGGCCCGCAGTTATTTTTGGTGGCCACAACTGGACGCGGACATTGAGCACATGGTCGGCACTTGTGAGGCATGTCAGGGATCCCGTCCAGAGGAGGCTCGCCTCCCGCATAGGGAATGGGACGCAGCAAGGGGGCCGTGGTCCAGAGTACACATAGATTTCGCTGGCCCATTCCGAGGAACCATGTTTCTCCTGGTGGTGGATGCGTTCTCCAAGTGGCTGGAGGTTATCCCAGTAAAGAGCACGTCCTCCGCCACGACAATTAGCCAGCTACGGAGGGTCTTTTCCACGTTCGGTTTACCCGACACGTTAGTCAGCGATAACGCGAGTTGCTTCACCTCCTCGGAGTTCGGAGCATTCATGGCGGCAAACGCAATTCGGCATGTCACATCCGCACCGTTTCACCCGGCCACGAATGGCCAAGTGGAACGGTTGGTGCGTACAACAAAGGATGCGCTTCGGCGCATGGGCCCGGGGGACCTAAATCACCAAGTATGTCAGTTCTTATTAGCGTATAGGGTGACCCCCTTAGCGTCAGGTTACTCGCCGGCAGAGCTCTTGATGCGGCGAAAACTGACCACGATTCTGTCCAGGCTAGACCCGACGAGAGTCGAGGAGAAGGGAAAAAACATAGGGCTGGCAGTCTCGAAAGGATTCGCCGCCGGCGACCCTGTTCACTGTAGAAACTATGCCAGCACAGGGCCAGCCTGGGTGCCGGGGACGGTAGTAGAACAGACGGGGCCAGTGTCGTACCGGGTCGAGACCAGCACAGGTCTCCTCTGGAGGAGGCACGCGGACCAGCTGAGGCACCGAGTGAGCGTACCAGACAGTGGGGCTCATCAACAGGATTCAGCGTTAGGGTTCTCCCCCACCCGCTTAGCCCAAGGGGGAGACATCAGCGGACAACAGTCCCAAGCAAGGGGGGAAGGAAGAAGCAGCGGCCCCGACTCATATCCTTTTGATAAACCAGTTCCATCAGAGGCCGGGGAAGGGGGAGAGGAATTCGCGACCGCTGCCCCCGAATGTAATTTTGGTTTTGGTTTTGCGAGCCGGGGGGGTTTTCAGGAGTGTTCCCCCACCCATCCAAGCGAGAAGAGGGGTTTTTCGTTAGTCCCCAGTGCCCCCGGTTCTTCCCTAAGAGAGAGCACACCTCTCAACAACGCCGCGGAGCCGCGGCAAGTCACTAACGAGTCTCGCTCTCTAATTACAGGACAGGAAACCAGGGGACAAAGAGAAGGTAGCAAACCCGGGCAAAGGCAGCCCGCATCGAGACCCCAGCGTGTTCGAAATAAGCCATCTTGGCTGAGAGACTTTGTCTCCTAGGGGGGGGAGTGTGTTTGAGTGGAGGCTCGAGACTTTGTCTCATCCTAGGGGGGAGGGGTGTTGTGTTCTAATGGTTTTCCTTCCACATGGATTACAATGTATCGGAGCCAATGTAACCTTGCCTATAGCAACAATGTAACCTTCAGCTGTATCATATAAACCCTGTAATAGGACGCGAGCTAATGACCACCAGCTGGCAGCAGCGAGCGTCCAAGCTCTCTTGGTCCGAACTCATCAAAGGCAACAGCGCGGGACGCTTTCCCGCCACTACCTACACCTGGACAAGAAGGGCGTGACTCGCAATGACGTCACGCAGGCAGTAGCCAATGGGCTACCATGGCACCACGTTCAAATGTATTACTGCTGTATAAAAAGAGCTATCGATCCGCCATCACCTCATGTTCCCTCTGTCCACGATGCAATAAACCTGAGTTAACCCAGCCCGAGGCTGTGTCCTGTGTCTTGGTCTTCATACACCAAAGTAATAGAGTAGACCATACTGTCAGAGACTCAACGCCGGTTGTCAGGTGGCGGTTAACTAACCTGGCAACCCTAGATTTAATGAAGTCCACAGGGAAGGGTGATTGTCCCCAAGTGGATTAAATCCTACTTGAATCCATTTTGATGGAGGGCAGCAGCTTCATCAATACTACCCTGGGGCTGATGAGGACTTTGTGTGCCAAAAGGGCTCAGGTCCAGAAAGTGGCTTGTGGAGCTGGATCCATGGTATGGGTATCACATTGCGATGCGGAAGGCAGATGAAAAGCCAAAGCATTGTATTTGCAGAACAGTCTTCACGGCTGATCACCATGATGATTTCCAATATTTGGAATCAGATAAAGCACAAGAAAAAGAAGAAAGAATGCAATGAATTGGAAATAAAAGTCCAATGCTATTTTAGGCTGCAACAGATGTATAGTTTTTTTAAAAAATGTGAGGTACTAGTGTCACCTCCTAATTTTTTTTGGAACTTATTATGCAACATATGGAGTATTGTGACCAGTTCTGGACACTGAGCTTTAAAAGGAATATGAACAAACTGGAACAAGTTTAGAGAACGGCAACAAGGGTGATCAAGGGAAAGGAAATCAAACCCAATGAGGAAAGACTGGAAAACTGGGCATGAGAAAAGGAATGAGGGAAGCTATAATGGCACTTTTCAAATATTTGAAAAATAGTCATAAAAAGGAGGGCAGGATTTGTGCTTAATGGTCCCAGAGTTCAGGTCACATAATAATGGGCTTAAGTTACAAGAAGCCAGATATAGACTAAATATCAGGAAAAACTTCTTAACTGTTAGAGCAATACAACAATGGAACCAATAACCTGAGGAGATGGTGAGCACAGGAGACATTCAAGGGAAAATTGGGCACCTGTCTATCAGATCTGCTTTGATTTGGATTCCTGCATTGAAGAGGTGGCCTCATAGGCCCCTTCTCACTCAATTATTCTATGAAACATGTATTCGTTATAGAATATCAGTCAATGGTTTTATAATATTGCTTGTTTTCTATTGCCTTTTGTATTTCAGCAGCAGCAGCATCTTAGAAAGCAGCACTGTGGTGGCTTAGTGGTTAAGATGCTGAGCTTGGAGACTGGAAGGTCAGGGTTCAATACCCAAGTGCTGCATGACAGATCTTGGGGACATGAAAGAAGTCTCATTCGGGCATCCCTTGAGTGGAGTTTCTCCAGCAAAAATCCTTTCAACCCAGAGTACAGTAATACCTCATACATAGTCTGCTTTGTACAACATTGAATTCATACAACATCGCCTAATTCCTTGAAAAAAGTTGCCTCATACAAAGTCGCTGCGACTTTGTATGAGGCATTGGGGTTTTTCCCAGATTGCATTGTGCCTGGGCAGTATAAAAGGCAGGATGCATACATGCATTGCTCTTTTGGGTTTTGCATGAGGCGAAGAGTGTTTTAGGAGTGGTTTTGAGCGTGATTTTGGAATTTTTTTAATTTTTCATCAGAATTTTTAGAAGCATTCCTGGGGTTTTAGCAGAATTATTCAGGCTCTTGGACAATCAGGGTTGTCTGCCATGTTTTTGTAATGTATTTAGCCTTTAGACAATGATTTCTTAAAGTTCTGTCAGTTTCCTGTCTGTTTCCTTGACTTTGCCCTGAAGTCTGTGCTGTTACAGTACAATGTATCTCTATGGAAATGACGGTGTACGAGGCATCGCAGCAAGGATTTGGACGTTGTATGAAGCATCATAGCTAGGATTTTGCATGCCTCATACAAAGTCCAAATCCGTATAAAGTCCAAATGTGTGGAATCAAGTTTCGACATTGTATGAGGTATCACTGTAATTTCTGACACGAATTTTTAAAATTTATTTTGCATCTTAGAAATGCAGAGCTGGAAGGGACCCTATGGATAATTGAGGCCAACCTCTGTCAAGGAGGCACAGTTGGGTATCAAACTCCCAACTTCTGACTCTGTAGTCAGATATCTAAACCACTGAATTATGTAACCTCAAAAGACTGTATGGTTTTAATTTTACCATTGTCAGCTGCTAATCACCAGGAATTGGTAGGCTTCTGTGAATCTGTATCTAGAATAGATGGTGGTGACAGTCATTTACTAGTTCTGCTGATATAATATCTTTCATTAAACAGCAGCCTATATTCTCATACCAAGACCATTGTTTTAACTTTCAGCACTAGTGAGAAGTTATTGGTGGGTCAGGAGGTATTTATCAAGGGTATGCCTGTTGATTTACTATTCAAGTCTGCTGAATTCCTGAAGTAATTCCCCTTTGACCTCCTGACCATAAATTCTATATTATAAAATTGGCAAAGTTTAACAGCTCTTTGTTACTAAGTAACGTCAAAGAACTTCTGACCTAAAAAGACCTTTCTTTCTTTTTAAGAAACAGAAATCAGTTTTGGATGTGGTGTGAGATCAAAATGTATAGGACATCAAATACTAAATTCTTGAGGAATGCTGGCAAGATATAAACAAATGTTCATCTAAAAACAATTAATAATTTACAGAAAAACGTTTGTAGATGCACTGATATTCCATCCCCAATGAATTACGATGATGTGAGGAGAGTTGGGAAAAGTTACTTTTTAGGATTACAACTTCCAGAGTCTGGGTAATATATTCCAGAAAAGTAACTTTTGAAATGAACATATAATGCTTTTCATGTTTTGTAGCAGTGGTTGGTAAAGTGAAAATGGCCATCCTAGAAACAGATTAACTTTCAAGGGTGTTGCTACAATAACAGTGGCTACAGATATGAGTGGCTACAGATGTTTTCTTTCTTTCTATATTCCTTTGATGAAACTAAAGAGATGGGAGGAGAGGAAGATACCTGCCCCTACTTGACCTATTGGGTTGGCACTTTTGAGCATCTTAGCATGGTTCTTGGGTCATAAAGCCTCCAAGAATGATAGATTAATTTTTAGAAATCTTTACATCAGGGGTTCCCAACCTTTTCAGTCTGGGGGCCAGGTCACGCTCCCTCAGTCAGCTTTGAGGGCTGAACGGCCATTTTGCCCTGCCTGCATGATGGGGGCAGCCATTTTATAACAACAGCTTCAAAGGGGTGGCTATTTTGTTTCTCGAATGCCCTTGGAGGGGTGGGGGCCACATGAAATGGCATCACGGGCCATATACAGCCTACAGGCCTTAGGTTGGGAACCCCTGCTTTACATTGTGAACTATTAGACTTACGTGCAAATAAATTGATTTGTCTTTAGTGTCTATTCTTCTTCTTCTTATTTTCTGCTGTGTCTAGGCCAGACATGAAACTGCCAAAATGACACCTTCCTTTTATCCTTCTCCTGACAGTTGACTTTTAAAAACCATAAGTTTTTTTTAGCTTTTTAAAGTTTACTTTTAAAGGTTTCAATTACATAATGGTTTTTAATTATTGTCATAGTTTGTTTTTTAATCTGTAATTTATTGTGTTTACAGTTTTACTTGTTTAAACATTGTGAGCCGCCTTGGCGCCCCACACTGGGGAAAAGGTGGCCCACTAATAAGCAAACAAATAAATATATCACAGAAAAGTGACAAAAGGTGTATCTTAATAAAACCATTCTGGCAACAGAAAGTACATATTGGCAAAATGTATATGTAGATTAGGAGAAATGTACACACAAATGCATTTTACATTTTTGTTCTAAATATAGCCCCCATTAAAGTGGAAACAGATAGAAAAAAGTCAAATTGGAAAAAAGAGAATCCAACAGAAAATAAGATTGAAAACTGAATCAATCTACATCTAATGCTTGCATTATCTGGTGCCAAGGGAGTCTATATCAGAAATGCCACCTACTCTGGTATGGTCTCTTTTTTTAATCCCATATAATCCTTTCATATAAAAATCATATTGGAGAAAAGAAAGAAATTGCTTCCATACTCAGATCCTTCAGCTAAGAAATAGCTTCTCATCCATTTTATCTGGAAGGATTTATTTTTTAAAATTCCATGTAGGCAATTTATATAACATCTATTCAGAGGTGGGTTTTTACTCATAAACAAGACATGATCAGCAGTTTCCCAGGAACACCATTTTTTGAAAATTATTTTCCTATGCTCAGCTTGTTTTATCACTTCTTTAGGAGCATGAGTGGGAGGTTACTGATGAATACGCTGTTAATTATTCTGATGCCTCTTTCTGGGGGAAAATTTAATTACTGCTTTTCTTTCCTCTGTCTTTCTATCTTTTAAATGTATTATTTATGCATTTTAAAATGCAAATAAGCAATAATAACACTGACAAGCACTATTTAACACCACAAAAACTGACCCTAGGAAAGTCAATAAAAGCTATCAAAGAGATAGTGCTTCACCATTGATTCCCGATTTGCTACTGTGAAGCCTAAAGCAGATGAGACCTGTATGTCCAAACTGTTTAACTAAGGGTGAAGGAGGCATTTGTAGTCACAAGGCACTTTGTTGATATTGGGAACAAAGGGATTGAATTGTAATGCTTTCTTCTCCTGACCAAATCAATTTATTTGGAGGGGGACTGGCAACAAATTGGGTTGAATGAACCACAAAAAGTAAATTAACTAATGGTGACAACCTCAGTTGAAAAGGTCTACTGTAAAACTAGTCAGAAGCTTATAGCCGTATACAGTATAAGGATTTAAGGGTGTATAAATGAACACTAAAGATTTGTGAGAAAACCAAGGAAGTCTGTGAAAATGGAATTGACACATCCATTTATTCCTAGTGAATACACTTAAGGGGATGTTTATGATAGTGTTTGTGGCTATGTTAAGATGTAACACTGAACATGTGATGGGTCAGGAATTGAAAGCTTCTTCTGCATGTGTTTTACAATGCCATGATTACTGCATAGTTCAAACACTATAAACTAAATCAAATTGGACCAGAGCCAGTTAACTCCAGTCATCTATAATAATAATAATAATAATAATAATAATAATAATAATAATAATAATAATAATAATAATAATAATAATAATAATAATAATAATAATAATAATAATAACAACAACAACAACAACAACAACAACAATAACAATAACAACAACAACAATAAGAATAAGAATAAGAATAAGAATAATAAGAATAACAACAACAACAACAACAATAACAACAACAACAACAACAACAACAACAACAACAACAACAACAATTATTATTATTATTATTATTATTATTATTATTATTATTATTATTATTATTATTATTATTTTTTAGTGCCTTCCAGCTAACAAGACGAGCTTCTTAACACTGAGCCACCACAGCCCCTTCTTGTTCTAATGAATATAATAGATTTTCTTAAAATAAATTTAAGAACAAGTATTGGGCAGTACCCAAATTTAATTTAATTTAATTTTAAAATTTATTCTCCGCCCACTCAGGCAAGCCCGACTCAGGCAAGCCCGACTCAGGATGGCTTACATAGTAATAAAAGTATAAAAACAGTTAAAAATCCACCCTAATTTAAAAAAAACACCCATCCTCTAATGAGGATAATGGATTGTGAGGATTTTGGGTACTGTCCAATTTTGTTGTGTTGTTGTTCATTCGCACAGTCGATTCCGACCCTTTGCTACTCCATGGACCATTGCCCTCCAGGTACCTCTGTCCTCCACCATCCTCCTCAACCCACCCAGCTCTGTGCCCATTGTGTCTACAATACCATCTAGCCATCTCATCTTTAGCCACCCCTTCTTCTTTTGCCCTCCACCTTTCCCAGCATCAAAGCTTTCTCAAGTGAATCCTCTCTTCTCATTTGATTACCAAAGTACTTTAGCTTCAGCTTTACTATTTGACCTTCAAAGGAGCAGTCAGGGTTGATTTCTTCTAAGATCAACCTATTTGTTCTCCTTGTTGTCCAGGGGACTCTCAAAACTTTCCTCCAACACCACATTTCAAAGGCGTCTATTCTTCTGCACTCAGTTTTCCTAATGGTCCAGCTCTCACAACCATACATTACCCCTGGGAATACCATTGCTTTGACTATGCAAATATTTGTTTGCAAGGTGTCTCTATTTTTTGCTATGATTCCCAGGTTTCTCATAGCTTGTCTCCCAAGAATCAGTCTCCTTTTTATTTCATGGCTGCAATCACCATCTGAAATGATCTTTGATCCTAAGAAAGTAAAATCTGTCACTGCTTCTACTTCTCCCCCATCTATTTTACAGGGACTGATAGGACATGTTGCCATTATCTTGGTTTTCTTGCTGTTGAGTCTTAAGCCAGCTTTTGCACTCTTTTCTTTCAACCTAATCAGGAGCTTCTGTAGGTCTTCCTCACTTTCTGCCATTAGGGTGGTATCATCTGCGCATCTCAAATTGTTGATGTTTCTCCCAGCAATTTTGATCTTATATTGTGATTCCTCCATTTTTGCATTGTGCATTATGTGCTCTGTGTATAAACTGAATAAGCAGGATGATAAAATGCAGCCTTGCCTTACTCCTTTTCCTATTCCAAACCACTCCGTCATTCTGTATTCTGTCCTAACTGCCCAATACCTTTTCTTAAATTTATAAACTACTCAATGCATAGCTCTGAGAGCATGAATTAAATGCTAAGACAATCTTTTGGAAATTGAACCAGGCCCACACAGGATGGTGTTTCTTATGTAACACACAAATCTCTACTGAACCATTAAGAATTTGGCAGCATTTAGACAGCAACTGGAAATCTGTTCTTTGCATAATTATTATGTGTAGTAATATTCAGGGTAATTATCTTGAAGTAGTTGTGTAAATCATGTGACAGGCTTTTCATGTATTATTACATTCACTTTTATGAATTAGCAAGTGGCATAGTTTTGTAGAAGCCAGTGTTTTCATTGGCTATAGATCTTGGCCCAGTTGGAAAAAGAATTTTAATGCAGTGATCTTAGGGAAGGTTGGGGTGTTTAGATCAGAAGTCTATTGGCTTGGAAAGAGGTTGCAATATCTCAAATACAGGTTTTTTGTTGTTGTTGTGTAAGTGAGGGGTCTCACTGGAGTTCTTAGAGGTGAAGAGCACATTGCGTGGCCACTGGAGACTGGCTGTCTGCCCCAATTTTGCCCATGTAGGTGGAAATTCCTGTTTCACAGGCAGAGCTGCACAGCAGAAATCTTATCAGCAGCAGCAAATTGCAACCCTTGCTCGAAAGCCAGTCATATCATACTGAAGGGGGCAGTACTCATCTCTGTTTACAGCCAAAGAGCCAGAGCTGTCTGCATCTGCAGAAGTTTCCATGGTCATGTGGCAGGTGTGACTAGATGCCAGAGTGCAATTTGTGGGTTTTTATAGTGTTTTATGTGTTTTTAGAATTGTTGTAATGCCGCCCTGAGTCGGGTTCTGCCTGAGTGGGCGGCATATACAAATGCGACTATAAATAAATAAATAAATAAATAAATATACAGAGTGTGCACATTTTTTGATCCACTTATTTGCATAAGAATAGATACATGAGAAAAGATACATTCCGCTCCCGTAAGTAACCACAGTTAACATACATAACAGTACCCCAGGGGAGACTCTGACAATTTACTGCCACTGCACGTGTACCATAGGTTCGCCATCACTGAATTAAGTGTTCTTTCAATGGCCTTCTTTCAGTGGGTAAAGTGCATGCATGTGGCAAAATGTGTAAATAAATGTGTACTGTGGAAAATGTATACAAATGGGAAGAAAAGAAGAATTGCAGCCTGACATGAATTATAGATAGAAGAAAATGAAGAGAGAACTGTCATAAAACTGAGACTCAGACAGTTTCATCCAGCCTTGAGCCAAGAATTCTCACAATTGAGCCAAAGAATTTACATAGTTTAACCATAGCTTGAACAAGCAACATTTTTGACTATGATTTCTGGAATCCCAAAGGTAGCATGGTTACATATCATCATAATCCATGAAAAGTAGCTTCCCCAATTTGTGTGTTTCAGAAAAAGCTTTGTACGTGACATGACCAATGGCTAGGCTGGCTGGAGAAGTTCAAAAAATAAATACTTTTCGACGCTCTGCAGTACTTTCAATATCAAACTATCAAACTGGCTATCATTTCCTAACCTCTATATTCTCTTGCCAGTGTTCCTGATTTTGAACACAACCATTCTAAATTAAAGATTGGGCAGGGGGGGGGGGATAGCAGATTTAGATGCTTTAGGGAATTCTGTTTCCTTATGACATTCTTTTGGCCTAAAGTTTTTGTTGTTCTTGTTGTTGTTAGGAGGAAATGTGTTTTGTTTTATAGCAATGTTTATAGCTGTTCATCAAGGATATAGAAAAAGGATTGCAAAAGGGAAACACTGAAAGTGCCGCAAAGGGCATGTTAGTATTTCATATTCTGCTACCACATCCGTAGTGCAGCCCCTATTCCTTTGGGTTGCAATTCATAATGTTCTGGTCTGAGCATGTTGAAAATGCTAAAATGCCTGAGATGATTTAATAATGATGGCATCCTATCCAGATGTCTTAAAACTATATTATTTCAGGTCTGGTTGGAGAAGTGGATTCTATAACAATATGAGTCCATCTCTTCTTCAAATGAAGATGGTGGTTCAATGGTTCTACACCACACTAGTAAAGATAAAGGTCACCCTTGCTCGAAAGCCAGTCACATCCGACTCTAGGGCTCAGTGTTCATCTCTGTTTATAGCCAAAGAGCCAGCGCCATATGCATCTGCAGATGTTTCCATGGACATGTGGGAGGCATGCCTCAACACCGGAGTGCGCAGAATGCTGTTTACCTTCCTACTGAAGTGGTCCCTATTTATCTACTTGCAATTTCTTGCTTTTGAATAGCTTGGTTGGCTGGAACAGAGACAAGAGCTCACTCATCACGCAGTATCCGGGAATCGAACTCTGACCTTCTAGCCAGCGAGTTCAGCATCTTAACCACTTGAGCCACAACGCGCTAGCAGTCCTTTATTTGGATACTCACTATAGAAAGAGCTATTGCCAGATTATCCTGGTACAGAGAGCAAGCAAGCAAGCAAGCCATACACCCAGAACTGGATTACCTTCTCTGCATTCTTTAGCTGTGTCTCTTTATTAGAGAGATAGACATCATGCAAGTCATGGGCCACCTGCAGATCTTACCCATTATGTGCCACATTTATGACAATAACGACAACAATAATGACAAAACCCACCATGGCAACTATTTTTGTTGTTGGAGAAAGAAACGCAGCTCCTGAAGGCTCCAAGAGTGGCAGTTTTCCTTTAAAACAAAATCCAATACCTTGCTTTGCCCCCAAAAGGATGTTTTAAATTCAAAGTAGATTTACAACACTGTGACTGTGATGTATGTGTAATTTCACTAAGAGTCTTTTTATGCAGTATTTTCCTGAACACCTATGTGGCTGGAAGATGGACTTTTCATAGTCTTCATGCAACCAAGCATTTTGAAAAATCAAGAACGTTTTGCGAGGCATAGTCAACAAACACACCCATGCTGTTAATGTGGAAGAGTAGAGGAAAGTATGAATGGAATGAAAGCATTAACATCTCTGCATGTGCCTCATTTTGCATATAAAAGCAGTAGAAAGGAGAGGCAGCATAGAATCATACAGTTGGAAGGGACCTCTAAATTCATCTAGCCTAGAGTTGAACATTATCTGCAGTTTGTGAAGCAACTGAAAATTAACTGTGTGCTACATCTTGCTTGGGAGACAAACAATGAGAAACCTGGTGAACATAGTTAAAAGTAGAGACATCACCACACAAACTAAAATTCACATAGGTAAAGCAATGATATTCCAGGTGGTAATGTATAGTTGTGAGAGCTGGACCATTAGGAAAGCTCAGTGCAGAAGAATAGAGGCCTTTGAAATGTGGTGTTGGAGGAGAGTTTTGAGAGTCCCCTGGACAGTGAGGAGAACAAATAGGTCAATATTAGAAGAAATCAACCCTGACTGCTCCTTGGAAGGGCAAATATTGAAGATGAAGCAAAAATACTTTGGTCATCAAATGAGAAGAGAGAATTCACTTGAGAAAGCTTTGATGCTATTATGTATGCATGTCAATGTTACTGTAAAGACAAGAATGTATCCACTCCAATTACAATGTATCACAGCTGTAAAGGAACGCGAGCAAGCAACCCATAGAGGGCAGCTGCGAGCGTTCAGTCTCACATGGTTCACATTGCTCAATCACGGACAGCCGCGGGAAACGTCCCCGCATTAAGCAGGAAGAGAAAACAACTGCAAGAGTGAGGCGTGCCGGGGCGAGGCCACGCCGGTAGCAGCCAATGAGCTACCGTGCTGCAAGATTCAAATGTATAGTCCTACTGTATATAATGAGATGTACCTCCGCCATTACCCCATGTTCCTCCGGATCATCATGCAATAAACCTGTGTTAAGCCAACCCTTCGGCTGTTCGTTGTCTTTGGTTCCATACACTAAAGATGCTGGGAAAGGTGGAGGGCAAAAGAAGAAGGGGGCGGCCAAAATGAGATGGCTAGATGGTATTGTAGACGCACTGGGCACAGAGCTGGGCGGGTTAAGGAAGATGGTGGAGGGCAGAGGTGCCTAATAGGCAAGGGTCCATGGGGTCTCAAAGGGTCAGAATCGACTGTGCAACTGAACAACAACTCATCTTGCTTATGGAATATCCCATAACTGCAGCATTTCTGCTATAATGGTGGCAGAAAAGACAAACCAATCCCCTGCTTTTTTCCCTTTAAAACAAGGCATAGCCTACTTAGCATCTTGTTTACACACTTCTGGAAGCCTTCTGGAATGCAGTTCTGATTGCATACAAGACACATAGGAAGCACACACCAAGCAGCCAAAAAAAATGACCATGGGCCCGCACTTAGCTCACAGACAAGATAATGCTCATTTATGATTTGGGTCAACTCCCCGGTGATGTAGAACATCTGCTGTGCCAGCATCTCTGATCTAATTAAAAATCTTCAAGAGATGACTGTTCTCCATCTTTTGAAACTGTCTGGATCACTGCCAAAAAGTAAGTGATTCCGAACATATAGTCTGGTGGCAAGAGCCCTGGTGGCACAGTGGTACTACAGCCAAAACGTTGTGATTTTGATTCTGATCAGTATCAAGGTTGAATCAACCTTCCAGCCTTTTGAGGCTAGTAAAATGAGTACCCAGCATGTTGGGGGCAAAATGCTAATTAATTTGTGAACCACCCAGAGAGTGCTATGGGGGGAGGGGAAGGTATATAAGTGTAATTGCTATTGCTATAGTCTGAGTCCTTTTACTTGCAATTTGAATCCCTTGGGCTGTACTGTGTAGAACAGGGATGCCCAAACTACAGCCCATGGGCCGGATATGGCCCATGGCACCTAATAATCCGGCCCATGCTGGCCACTCTGCTCCTGGAAGCAGAAGTAAAACATGCCAATGCATGTGGAAAATGCTGCCATAAATGCTGCCATAAATGTCATAAACTGTATTTATGTGGCTGTCGTAAACCGTGGCTGTCGTAAACAGCCACGGTTTACGACAGCCACATAAATACAGTTTATGACAGCCATGGATGCATTTACGGTAACGTTTTGCACATGCACTTGCACATTTTACTTCTGCTTCCAGTGGGAGGAACCAGGTGATTGACCCGGTCAACCGCATGACCGGACCACAGTCCAGAAAGTTTGGGCACCCCTAGTGTAGAAGAATAGAAACCCAATTTGTTCCATCAACTATGTGATTATGCTTCAGATATTTGGAGAAGACAAATCATATTGGCTCTCAATCATCTTCTTTCCAGGCTAACTACTATGTGCAGCTCCACAATTTTTACTCATAGTATTTGGTTCTCCAGGCCCCTCAGCATTTTCTTTGCCCTTGTTGCCTAAAGGCCAATGGCTAGTTAGGAAAAAGGAGTAGATTCTTTTCAGTTCCAAAATTCAGTATGAAATTCAGCTAGGAAAGAGTATGAAAATGCCACATAATTAGGCTTAGGTCACTGTTGCGAATATTGCACATTGAAGTGCATATATCATAGAGATGAATACCTCCTGTAGTTTGGGTTGGCCATGGCTCCCTTGCATGAGCTTGAACTGTAGCAAGAACCACATTTATGGCTAGGCACTGTTTAAAAGGGCCCTAAGAAGCTAAACTGTTCAAAACACGACATCTGGCAATTCAACTGCAGTTCTCCAGGAAAATGCTGGCAAGCAAAGTGGTCCCCTCTACGTAACCCATATACAATGGTGCGTGTTTATTCAAACAAATATGAAATGGGAAAGCTTCCTCCCATAACAGTGGTTCTAAAATAAATATTTTACTTTTCAGAGTTCTGAATCCATCTTTCCAAAGGACACATGTTGTGATATATTTGGGCCTTCCTGAATTATTCAAAGATTGCAGCCAAGAAAAAGAAGATGAAGTTGCTTTGTTAAAACAAAAGAACACACAACAAGGTCTAATGGGTTTGCCACTTGAAGATCTCTCAACAAACACACCATTAGGGCTGCAATGGTTATACAGAACTGCTTTTGCTCACTTGGACATTCCACTTCTGTACCAATTTTTTTTGTCAAAACATATCCCATCTAAGTCCTTCATTCATCCTTCTGAACTAAGAATGTATTCCCCCACCTCCATTTATGTTGCTAGAATAAACATCTATTAATTCTTCCAGATCACACAATCTCCAGCTCCTGAAGGTTAAATAACTCTGCATAGCGTGCAGTTCTGCCTTGAATCAACTCAACAGAAATTGTCCAAATATTTGGGTGCTAATGGGGAAAATGGATGCAATTGATCCATGGCTCTTATGTGCAACATCAAAGTATTTGGAGACAAGCAGCTATTATCAAGTCATTGACTAATAACAGCATGTGAAGTCAGAGGTTCCATTAAAAGATGGAGAAGGCTGATGAGTCTGTCTTGAGACTGTCTTGTGGAAAGCTAAAAATACAACAAAACTTTGGCCAGAGATTTCTTGTTAAGAAAATAGTACAAATGTGGTATTCTACGTGCATGACCTTAGAATACCACCAATTAAGGTCTGTTGAGATCATATGTTGCTGAACATTAGTCTCCCCTTAGGATAATTCTTTCTCTCTCTCTCTCCAAAAGTTGAGAATGTTTTCAGATTATTTTGAGATACTTTGCAGTGTAGGCATAAAGCAGAATAGACTGCAGATCATTAGAAATAGATGTTTTAATCTACGCCTTTCCCCATTCCTGCTTTAATGTGCCGTCAGTTTTTAAAAAAGGTGGCCTCATTATTTTAAAGAACATCTTTTCTCATATGAAATGTTGTACTGCACAAAGAGATTTAACCCCCCCCCCTTTTTTTGTGTGTGTCCAGAGGCCTAATTCCAATTTGGGAAAGGTCTCCCGGGCCACATTCCAGCAGTGGGAAGAGCCAAAGGCATCAGATAGAGTGAAAGGAAAGTCTGGAGCCAGACAAAATTCCTAACAAGGTGGCCATTTTCTCATCAAGGATAATTCAATTCTGTGCTTGTCCATTCAAGAAAAGAAAAGGAGCAGGTTCCATGTCTTTTGAAGTCAGCAGTCATCACAGAAGTGATTGTTTTATTGAGGCACTTTTATCTATATTTTTAAAATTCATATGAGGAATATCTTTGAAGGCAAATTGCCTCAAATTAGGAAGCCAGCCTAGACATCATCTGTTGCGCTCTGAGTCGCATGACTTGATACACAACCAATGATTTCTTCACAAAAGGACATTTCTTCACAGAAGGACATTATTGATGGGATTTGGGTCTCAAATGCTGCAATCTTAAAAAAATAATTAAAATTCAACTGAAATAAAAGTGACTAAAAGTCACATCAATTAAAAATACAGTAAAGGTCTCCTTTGCTTGAAACCTAGTCATATCTGACTCTAGGGGAGGTGCTCATCTCTGTTTACAGACAAGGAGCCAACACTGTCTGACTCTGCAGATGTTTCTGTGGTCGCATGAGTCAACACTGAAGTGTGTGGAATGCTGTTACCTTTCCAACTGCTAAGTATGCAGGAGCTGGTACAGAGACGGTAGTTCATGCCATCATGCAGCACTCGGGTTTCAAACTGCTGATTGCTGACCTTCTAGTCATCAAACTTAACCACTAAAGCACCACAGGCCCAAAAGCTTGTACTAGAGCAGACAAATGCACAGTTTCTTCTGTAGAGTTACTGTAGAGAACTTCCAGAAGGTGAAAGATTATATTTACTGCCTTTGGGACCTGTAAGAATCAGCACTGCCCATTAAAAAATAATATGAGGCTTTTTAAAAAACAAAACAACAACAACAAGGGTGCTGGAGGCCAATTTCAGGTCCCTGGGTTATCCTATGAAGTCCACAGTCCACCTGTTGCTGATCTCCTGTAAAATAATACATCTAAATTTAATTTAATTTAATTTAATTTAATAGTCATATTTATATATGCCGCCCACTCAGGCAGAACCCGACTCAAGGCGGCATTACAACAAGTTCTAAAAACACATTAAAACACTTTAAAAGACCCACATCCCACCCACTTTAAAAGACCCATATCCCACCCACCCATCTTACCCACTATAAAAAGAAGAAGAAGAGAGAGTTCTTAATTCTTTACATAAGCCAGCAGGCGGGGACCGTGTTCCCATTCGGGCCCCACACCTGCCCTGCCAGCCAGGTCTTCAATCCTTTCCTGAAGGGCAGCAATTCTCTTTGAAGTCTTAGATCTGTTGGCAGGAGGTTCCAGAGAGTTGGTGCGGACACGGAGAAGGCCCTCCTTCGAGTGCTGGATAGATGTGCACCCCTAGCTGATGGCACTATTAGAGAGCCCCTCCAGTCTGCTCTGGTTGGACGGGCAGACACTCTTGGGACAATGCGGTCTCTAAGGTATCCTGGCGCACTGCTATATAGGGCTTTAAAGGTCAAAACCAGCACCTTGAATTGCATCCGCAGACAAACTGGTAACCAGTGCAGCTCCCGAAGTAGCGGTGAGGCATGGGCATATCGCCCACATCCCATCACCACCCGGGCTGCCGCATTCTGGACCAGCTGCAGCCTCCGAATGGTCGTCAAGGGCAGCCCCATGTAGAGCGCATTACAATAATCTAGTCGGGAAGTGACCAGAGCATGGGTGACCATAAGCAAGGAGCCCCGGTCCAGGAGCGTGCGCAACTGGCGAATCACCCGAAGTTGGGCAAAAGCCTTCCTGGCCACAGCCGCTACCTGTTCTTCTAGCAGCAGCCGCGAGTCCAGAAGGACCCCCAAGTTGTGGGGCAAAACAGCCTCATCCAGTACCAAAGATGGTAACTCCCTGGATAACACGGGGCCCCTTATCCACAGCCACTCTGTCTTGCTGGGATTCAGCCAAAGCCCATTGGCCCCCATCCAGACCCCAATGGCCTCCAGGCATCCGGGTAGGATTCCAACAGCATCACTGGGGTCCCCACAAGCCGAGATGTACAACTGAGTGTCATCCGCGTACTGATGGTACCGCACCCCGTGGGAACGAATGATCTCACCCAGTGGCTTCATGTAGATGCTAAATAGGAGAGGAGAGAGCACCAAACCCTGAGGCACCCCATACTTGAGAAGCCTAGGGCTGGACCTCTCACTCTCTAACCACACCGACTGGGTACGGCCCTCCAGAAAAGAGGAAAACCAGCACAACACGGTGCCCTGGATCCCCAGTCCTTTGAGCTGTTCCAGAAGGATACCGTGGTCGACGGTATCGAAGGCCGCTGAGAGGTCAAGAAGAGCAAGGACGGATGGATAACCCCCGTCCCGCTCCCGCCAGAGATCATCCATCAGTGCGACCAATGCCATCTCTGTACCATACCCGGGCCTGAATCCTGATTGAAAGGGGTCTAGATAATCCACTTCCTCCAGGACACTCTGCAGCTGGCGCGCCACCGCCTTCTCCAAAACCTTACCCAGAAAGGGCAGGTTGGAAACCGGCCTGTAGTTGTTAAGGACAGCTTGGTCAAGGGATGCTCCTCAAGCAGTTAAGATGCTAAACTTGACGACTAGAAGGTTGGAGTTTGATTCCCGGGTACTGGATGACAGAGTGGGCTCCCATCATTTGAAAGCAAGAAATTGCAAGGAGATAAATAGGTACCACTTTGGTGGGAAGTTAAATAGTATTCCATGCACTCCAGTGTTGGGTCATGCCTGGCACATGTCCACGAAAATGTCTGCAACCACAGATGGTGCTGGCTCTTTAGCTGTAAACAGAGATGAGCACTGAACCCTAGAGTTGGATACGACTGGCTTTCGAGCAAGGGCAACCTTTACCTATATGCTCAATGAATCACAGCCTTGCTATGTGAAGTAGGATTATTAGTTGAGAGAATTTACAGCAGTTTTAACTAGTATTCCAATGCAGACAACATTGTTGACATGGTGGAGGTGGATCTGGGCATACTCTGGAGGATGGCAGAGGACAGAGGAGCCTGGTGTGCTGTGGTCAGTGGGGTCACGAAGGGCCGGACCCAACCCTGTGACCGAACAACAACAACATTCCAATGCAGAATGCTTATCCAATGCACATAATGGCAACCACAAGGGCACATAATGGCAATGTGCCGTTCAGGAGCAGCACAGATTTGCCTAGATGGCAAGAAAATAGAAGGAGCCAAGGAGAGAAAAATATTGCTATTAATTATGAAAAAGAAGGAAGAAAAACAAAAGGGAAGAAAAGGACAGCAAATGGGAAGAGGAAAAGCCAAGTCCAAATTCCTTGTAGCAGACGTTTTCACATAGACCATAAGAGATCAGCTGCTGGTTTTAATTAAAAAGTCATTAAATAGAATGTGAAGCAGCACTGTAGACCTCTTCCCCTTATAATCACATGATAACCATGATGATAAGCTTGAATGGCCCAGTGAATAAAGATTACTGTGGCAGACTTTAAAATTGTGATTTTTCCATGTACATCCTGACCTCTCTGCCTTGTTCTTTGGAGGGAAAGAAAATGCTTCCTTTATCTCTGGAGAGAGGGAAATGCATCTTATGGTCCTATCCTGCTGAGCAGTTGAAATACAGCCAAGTTTCACAGATTTGCTGGTTCTCCCTGCAGACTCACTTGCAAAGACAGAAGCCTTCTAGGTGACTCATCATCGGCTGCTACTTGTATCCGAATATACATTTTAAAACTGTGATATGATGTATGATGTGAGAAAAATGGTGTAGAAACCGGCAAACCACGTGTTGTGTTTGGAGTAATGTGCCTTTAAGTAATGTAACACTCGAATGAGTGGATGTAATAATCACCAACTGTAACACTGTAACCTTCTGTATGAGGACGCGAGCTAGTGATCACTAGGGGCAATAGTGAGCGCCTAGCTCACATGGTTCCAATTCCCCAAATACCTACAGCCGCGGGAAGATTCCCGCCACTACCTCACCTGGACAAGAAGGGTGTGACGGAGAGTGACGTCACGCAGACAGTAGCCAATGGGCTACCGAGGAGCCACATTCAAATGTAGAGCCACAGTATATATTGAGCTGTTCATCCGCCATTACCACATGTTCCCCCTGACCATCATGCAATAAAGATGTGTTAAGCCAGGCTTTCGGCTGTTTCTATTGTCTTGGTTCTCAAACACTAAATTGGCGATGAGGATGGGATAATGGATCCCCACGGAATCAAGACAACACAGGCCGGTTTCAACATCAACAAACCGGAGGAATGGGAACTGTTCGAGATGGACTTCCAAAGCGCACTGATGGTGTCCGACATCTCAGATGAGGGGAAGAAAAGGGCCATCCTCATCAGGATGCTCGGGTTCCCGGCCATGAAGGTTTTGGTGGACCTGGTGTCTCCAAGGAAGGTGGGCGAGGTTCCGGTCAAGCAGCTCCTGAAAGCAATGCGGAACCATTTCCAGCCCTCGGTCTCAATGTTTTCGGCTCGGGACGCATTCTGGAAGAGAGTCCAGTCGCCTGGTGAGTCCGTGGCTGCCTTTGCAGCGGCCCTCCGTTTGGCCGCCGGCACATGCAAATGGGAGAACCTGGAAATCGCCCTCAGGGACCGCATGCTGTGTGGCCTGTGGGACGAGGAGGTCCAGCGAAAGCTGATGAACAAAGAGCCGCCCCCAACATTACAAGAGGTCATAAAGGAGGCGAAGGCGGCAGAAGCCACGAGGGCCGGGGTTAAGGGGTTCAGGACAAGGCCCCCACAACCCGACAAGGCAGCAGGCTCAGTGCAAGCGGCCAGGCGGGCACCACACTCCTCCACAGAGAGCAGCGAGGACGAGGACGTCCGGAAGGTGCGGAAGGACGGCCGGCGTTGCGATGGCTGCGGGGCGTCCCATGACCGCAGTAAGTGTCCATTCAGGAAGGCGGAGTGCCATAACTGTGGGCGCTGAGGCCACATAGCCAAGGGTTGCAGGAGACGGCGCAAAGACTGGAAAGGCTCGACAGACCACTCACCAAAGAAGCAGGAGGGCGTCCGGCCCTCGAGAAAGCAGCACGGCGTGGGGCGCATCTCCGATGACAGCGACAACGACTCGGTGGTCCACAGCGTGTCCTTAGGACACCCACGTTATTTTGTAGAGGTACTGGTGCAAGGGGTCCCCGTTAAGATGGAGATAGACTCGGGTTCCTCCTATTCCATCATTTCCCAGAGAGAATTTTTGAGGATTTCCCCCAACGTGTGGCCCAAGCTCAAAGCACTGAGGTCTACGCTGCGGGACATACAGGGAAACAGCATTCCGGTGTTGGGGGTGGGAAAATTCAAGGTCCAATACAAGCAACACGCCTCGGAGCTCCCTCTGGTTATTCTCAAGGGGGGGCTGTTGCCTCCTCGGGACGCAATGGTTTAAGCCCCTGGGTTTGTTCATTGGGGGGGGGGGTGCATACTATTGGAACTGACCCAATACAGGAGGTGTGTAATGCGCATCCCGAGGTGTTCAAGAAGGGACTCGGAACATTCAAGGAGGCCCCAGTTGCGTTCGACCTGGACCCAGAGATCCGCCCAATAAGACTCAAACCGCGAAGGGTGCCCTTTGCACTTAAGGACAAAATAGAGGTGGAACTGGACAAATTGGTGGGCCAGGGGATTCTAGTTCCTGTAGATTCTGCGGAGTGGGAAACTCCAATTGTAACAGCGCTAAAGGCCAATGGGGAGGTTCGAATTTGCACTGATTACAAATGTACCATTAATAAGGCAATACGCCCAAATGCGTATCCGGTGCTGGTAGTCAGCCACCTGTTGGCCAGGTTACATGGGGGAAAGTGCTTTGCGAAGCTGGGCCTGGCACAGGCTTATCAGCAGCTCTCGGTAACCCCAGCTGCAGCAGCTGCGCAGACGATTGTCACCCACAAAGGGACGTTTCAGGTGACGCGCCTGCAGTTTGGTGTGAACTCGGCGCCAGGCATTTTCCAATCATTAGTGGAGCATCTGCTGAAGGGTCTGGAGGGGGTCTTGCCATATTTTGATGACGTATTGATAACAGGGGGGAGTGTGTCAGAATTGGCTGAAAGGGTAGACAAAGTACTGACGGTATTTGAAAAAGCGGGGTTGAGGCTGCGGAAAGACAAATGTGTCTTCTTCACAAAAGAGGTAGAGTTCCTGGGTTTCCGGGTAACCCCTGTTGGCATAAAACCCTCCGAATCAAAGGTGGCCGCCGTTCAGAATGCTCCTCGCCCCACCTCTAAGCCAGAGTTGCAATCGTTCCTGGGACTCCTAAACTTCTACCATTCCTTCCTGCCTAGGAAGGCGTTGGTGGCGGAGCCGCTTCATAAATTGTTAAAAAAAAGACGAGGCGTGGCGATGAGGCGAGAGTCAGGAGAGAGCATTCAATGAGCTGAAACAACTCTTATCCTCAGACGCCATACTAACCCATTTCGACCCCAAGAAACCAGTGGTTCTGGTATGTGATGCGTCTCCAGTGGGGGTGGGGGCAGTCCTGTGCCACATGTTGGAAAACGGGCGGGAAGCCCCGGTGGTGTTCTACTCCAGGTCCCTGTCTAAGGCAGAGCGTAACTATGCACAGACAGACAGGGATGCACTAGCGATAATCGCTGGGACGAAGAAGTTTCACGATTTCCTCTATGGCCGCCCCTTCACCATCGTGACTGACCACAAGCCCCTGCTAGGCATTTTCACCGCAGACAAGCCCACAACGCAGATCCTGTCCCCTAGAATGCTGAGGTGGGCCATTTTTTTAAATGTGTACCAGAACGCACTGGTTTACCGCCCCGGAAGGGACATAAGCCATGCGGACGCCCTATTGAAGTCACCCCTGCCCCACATGGGCAGCCCCGTGTGTGAGGTGGAACAAGACCACCAAGTGCTCATGATAGAGGTCCTGGATTCACCCCCCATAGTGCCCGTGGAAATTGCCAAGGTGACGGGCAGAGATAAGACGTTGGCCCTAGTCAGTTCATGGGTGCAAAAAGGGTGGCCAACGTCTTCCCCAGCGGCAGAATTTGCTCCGTTTTTTAGGAAAAGGTTGGAACTGTCCATCGAGAGGGGTTGCCTCCTGTGGGGCCAGTGGGTGGTTGTCCCTGAATCCCTGAGAGCAAGAGTGCTCAAGCTGCTGCACGTCAGCCATCCAGGGATTGTCCGCTCCAAGGCATTGGCCAGGAGCTATTTCTGGTGGCCCCAGTTCGACGCTGACATTGAGCACATGGTGGGCACTTGCGAGAGTTGCCAAGGCTCTCGGCCCGAGGAGGCCCGACTTCCGCACAGGGAATGGGACGCGGCAAAAGGGCCGTGGTCCCATGTGCACATTGACTTTGCGGGCCCTTTCAGAGGTTCACTCTTTCTCCTTACAGTGGATGCTTATTCCAAGTGGTTAGAGGTTATCCCGGTGGCAAACACCTCCTCAGCCGCAACCATTAAACAGTTGCGCAAGGTGTTCAGTTCGTTCGGTATACCTGATACACTTGTGAGCGATAACGCAAGTTGTTTCACGTCTGCCGAATTCCGGGCGTTCATAGACATAAACGCCATCCGGCACATCACCGCCACACCATTTCACCCGGTGACAAATGGCCAGGTAGAACGCCTCGTGCGTACCACCAAAGACGCGCTGAGGTGCATGGGCCCCGGGGACCTGAACCTACAGTTATGCCAATTCTTGCTTGGGTATAGGGTGACCCCCCTGGCATCAGGTTATTCGCCTGCAGAGCTCCTAATGCGCAGGAAGCTGACTACGATACTGACCAGGCTAGACCCCACGAGAGGGGAAGACACTGGGAGGAACATCAAGATAGCGGGCACAAAGAGTTTCGAAATAGGCGCCCCGGTCCATTGCAGAAACTACGAGCACAGGGCCAGCCTGGGTTCCGGGAGTAGTCATTGGGCAAACGGGACCTGTGTCGTACTGCGTAGAGACCAGCACAGGTCTACTCTGGAGGCGGCACGCGGACCAACTCCGGCGCCGCGTTCCCAGTAACCAAGGCAGGGAAACCGCGAAACAGGACTCAGCGTTAGGGTTCTCCCCCACCTGTTCAGCCCAAGGGGGAGGAGAGAGGGGCCAGTGGTCCCCACCGAGGGGGAAAGGGAATAAGTTTGTCCCTGCAGATATCCTGGAGGATGCCCCCATAGATATCCCAGAAGACGATCTTGACTTTGAGTTACAAAACCGGGGGGGGGGGGGGGTTGGAGTGGTCCCCCACCCATCCAAGCGAGAAGCGGGGTTTTTCGTTAGCCCCCAATGGCCCCGGTTTTCCCACAATGGAGTTTACCCCTACCCCGAAAACCGCAGAACCACGGCGAGTCGCTAACGAGTCTCCCTCTCCCATTGCAGGACAAGAGCACAGGGAACACAGAAGTGATAGCGCACAGGGAACACAGAAGTGATAGCGCCCCTGGAACAAGCCAGCCAGCCTTGCACCCAAAACGCTCTTGCAATAAACCATATTGGATGAGAGACTTCGTCTCATCCTAGGGGGGAGGGATGTTGTGTTTGGACTAATGTGCCTTTAAGTAATGTAACACTTGAATGAGTGGATGTAACAATCACCAACTGTAACACTGTAACCTTCTGTATGAGGACGCGAGCTAGTGACCACTAGGGGCAATAGCGAGCGCCTAGCTCACATGGTTCCAATTCCCCAAATACCTACAGCCGCGGGAAGATTCCCGCTACTACCTCACCTGGACAAGAAGGGCGCGACGGAGAGTGACATCACGCAGACAGTAGCCAATGGGCTACTGAGGAGCCACATTCAAATGTAGAGCCACAGTATATATTGAGCTGTTCGTCCGCCATTACCACATGTTCCCCCTGACCATCATGCAATAAAGATGCGTTAAGCCAGGCTTTCGGCTGTTTCTATTGTCTTGGTTCTCAAACACTAAACCACGCCACAAAGCTTGCCAAGAGAACCCTATTGACCAAAACAAAAGGCAAAACAAAGGAGCAGGCTAGATGATACAGGATGCTTAACACCACAGAGTGGAGGAAGGGGAGGGACAGGAAAGGGGGAGGAGAAATGCAATGTTGTAAGGAGCAATACTGCATAGGGACATGGAATGTGAGATCAATGAACCAAGGTAAACTGGAAGTGGTAAAAAATGAGATGGAAAGAATAAGCATTGACATCTTGGGAATCAGTGAGCTAAAATGGACAGGGATGGGCGAATTCAGCTCTGGAAACCATCATATCTACTACTGTGGACAAGAAAACCTTAGAAGAAATGGAGTAGCCATAATTGTCAATAAAAGAGTGAGAAAAGCAGTAATGGGATACAACCTCAAAAATGACAGAATGATGTCAGTAAGAATTCAAGGCAAACCTTTCAATGTCACTGTGATCCAAATACACGCACCAACCATGGATGCAGATGAAGCCACAGTGGACCAGTTCTATGAGGACTTACAACACCTCATAGAATAGACACCAAGAAATGATGTCCAAATTATTTTAGGAGATTGGAATGCCAAAGTAGGAAATCAAAAAGTGGAGGGAATAACAGGCAAGTTTGGGTTTGGAACACAGAATGAAGCAGGGCAAAGACTGATAGAATTCTGCCAAGAGAACACACTGGTCATAGCAAACACTCTCTTCCAGCAACACAAGAGGCGACTTTACACATGGACATCACCAGATGGCCAACACCAAAACCAGATTGACTACATACTCTGCAGCCAAAGATGGAGAACCTCCATACAGTCAGCAAAAACAAGACCTTGAGCAGACTGTGACTCAGATCACAACCTACTGATTGCAAAATTCAGGCTTAGACTAAAGAAAATAGGGAAAACAAGGAGACCAGACAGATATCACCTAGACAGCATCCCTAAAGAATACACGGTGGAGGTGATGAACAGATTCAATGGCTTAGACTCAATAGATAGAGTGCCAGAAGAATTATGGACAGAGATGAGGGACATCATGAAGGAAGCAGCAAAGAAAACCATACCAAAAGAAAAGAAGAGTAAGAAAGCAAAGTGGTTGTCTGATGAGGCTCTTAAAATAGCAGAGGAAGGAAGGAACACAAAAGTCAAAGGAGAAAGAAAAAATACAATCATTTGAACACAGAATTTCAAAGAAAAGCAAGGAGAGATAAGGAAAACTACTTAAAAGAACAGTGCAAAGAATGGAGGAAAACAACAAAAGAGGCAGAACCAGAGACCTTTTTAAAAAAATCTGGGAAATCAAGGGAACATTTAAAGCAAAAATGACCATGATAAGGGACAAAGACGGAAAGGAGCTAGCTGATGCAGAAGAGATTATGAAAAGATGGAAAGAGTACACAGACGAACTCTACAAAAAGGACCTCAACACTCCTGATAGTCACAATGATGAAGAAATTGAACTTGAGCCAGACATCCTGGAGAGTGAAGTCAGAAAGGCCCTAAAGAGCACTGCAAACAACAAAGCTAGTGGAGATGATGGAATCCCAGTTGAATTTTTCAAAGCTCTAAAAGATGATGGCATCAAATTACTGCATTCAATATGCCAGCAGATTTGGAAAACAAAACAGTGGCCACAGGATTGGAAAAGATCAGTATATGTTCCAATCCCAAAAAAGGGCAATGCCAAAGAATGTTCAAATTATCTAACAATTGCACTCATCCCACACGCCAGCAAGGTAATGCTCAAGATAATACAGGATAGACTTCAGCAGCATGTGGAGAGAGAATTACCAGAGGTGCAGGCTGGTTTCAGAAGAGGCAGGGGGACTAGAGACCACATTGCCAACATACGTTGGATCATGGAGAAAACAAAGGAATACCAGAAACAAGTTTACTTTTGCTTTATTGACTACACTAAGGCATTTGATTGTGTGGATCACAACAAGATGTGGCAAGTGATTAAAGAGATGGGAATACCAGAGCACCTCATATGCCTCCTGAGAAATCTGTACATGAATCAAGAAGCAACAGTTAGGACAGAACACAGAATGATGGAGTGGTTTGGAATAGGAAAAGGAGTAAGACAAGGCTTCATTTTATGACCCTGCTTATTCAACCTATACACAGAGCACATAATGTGCAATGCAGGGATGGAGGAATCACAATATGGGATTATAATCGCTGGGAGAAACATCAATAATCTGAGATATGCAGACGATACCACCCTAATGGCAGAAAGTGAGGAAGACCTAAAGAATCTCTTGATTGGGCTGAAGGAGGAGAGTGCAAAAGCTGGGTTGAGACTCAATATCAAGAAAACCAAGATAATGGCAACAGGCCCAATCAGTTCCTGAAAAATAGATGGGGAAGAAGTAGAACCAGTGACAGATTTTACATTCTTAGGATCAAAGATCACTGCAGATGGGGATTGCAGCCATGAAATAAAAAGGCGACTGATTCTTGGGAGACAAGCTATGAGAAACCTGGGGAACATAGTGAAAAGCAGAGACATCACCTTGAAAACAAAAATTAGAATAGTCAAAGCAATGGTTTTCTCAGTGGTAATGTACGGATGTGAGAGCTGGACAATTAGGAAAGCTGAATGCAGAAGAATAGATGCCTTTGAAATGTGGTGTTGGAGGAGAGTTTTGAGGATACCCTGGACAGCGAGGAGAACAAATAGGTCAATCTTAGAAGAAATCAACACTGACTGCTCATTGGAAGGTCAAATAGTAAAGATGAGGCTAAAGTACTTTGGGCATCAAATGAGAAGGGAGGACTCACTTGAGAAGGCCGTGATGTTGGGAAAGGTGGAGGGCAAAAGAAGAAGGGGAAGGCCAAAGATGAGATGGATAGATGGTATTATAGACACAATGGGCACAGAACTGGGAGGACTGAGGGGGATGGTGGAGGACAGAGGCGCCTGGAGAACAATGGTCCATAGGGTCGCAAAGGGTCAGAATCGACTGTGCGACTGAACAACAACATACATTTCCCCCTGAAAATCCAGGGGAAATGCCATTGGCATGAATTTGTTTAAGGTAGATCCCGGCTTGCCATGAAGTGAACCACACACCGTGGTCACGGAGCCATCTCCTGTGGCACACATGAAATGAGACACGCAGGATTTAACACCAGGACTGCAAAGGACTGACACAGCCTGGAGGATATTAACAAGGTGTGCCTTCACAGCCAGTCCATCTGGCATGACCTCTTCAGCCTCCATGACCATTGGGAATCAGAATAGTGAAGATGTTCCTCCTCTGCTCATTTTGCCATTGGGTCCAAGCTGATGGTTTCCAGTAGCATTTTTTCTACTGAGGGGGGCATCACCCAACCTAAAGGGGCCAGGGGCATATCCCGGATTCTAGATAGGGGGTGGGGGATTTTCAGGGGGGGAAAATTATTTTTTGGGGGGGCAACAATGTCACACTTACATATATAACATTAGTATCCTGGGGTGGGGTGGGGTGGGGTGGGGTGGGTGAGCTGTTAGCTCAGGGGGGGGTGTGTTCCCCCCCTGGCTACGGCCCTGAAAGGGGTTCATCCGCCCATAGTTGTTGGCCCCTTTAGGGAGTCAGGTTATTTACACTTGGCGTTGAGTCACTGGCGGGATGTCCGACCAGACACTTGGTGACTGTCAACTATACAGATGCCTCTGGCTCACCAGGATCCAGGCCTGCCACAAGTGTACAACCATGATGAGCAAGCAAAAGTCTTCCAGATGATAGCAGTATTTTCCACTTGCATATATTCTTAGCTAGGAATACCCATCAGATTGTGGATAAATCCCAAATTCAGAAGCAAGTCATCCTGCATTTGAAAGGTGGCTAAGATGGAGCAAGATTGTATGTAAATCACCCAGAGCAGTGCATTCTCACTAAATTGGCTGTGTGTGTGTGTGTGTGTGTGTGTGTGTGTGTGTGTGTGTGTGTGTGTGTGTGTGTGTGTGTGTGTGTGTGTGTGTGTGTGTGTGTGTGTGTGTGTGTGTGAGAGAGAGAGAGAGAGAGAGAAAACCCAAAAGAAGTGGAAATGAATTTTTCTATGTGGCTGGTACATCCTTACAGCTCCAATCTCATGTGAGATGTTAACATTGCTTTTGCTTGAATCTTGTAAGCCATTGTCTTTCTCTTGCACAGATATCTGTCAGGCTCCTCATAGTCCAACACCTTCAGTGGCACAACTGACTTCATTTCTTCTCCCCAAGGCTTCCATAAGAGTACTTTCATCTGAATTACTAAATTCCTTCTGTTCATTGCCCCCTCCATGTGTAAGATTATTCTCTTCCATTTCTGAAGTTCAACATGAGGTATGATAGATGAGGACTCTGTGTTTGGCATAGACCAGGGGTGCCCAAACGTTTTGAGCCGTGGGCTAGTCAAATGGTTCAGTGGGACAGTCATGTGGTTTTGCAACAGGATGAGATAGATTTTAGGCTGCCATTTTCTCTTCTTAAGCCAGGGGTGCCCAAACTATGGCCCATGGCCGAATCTGGCCCCCAACGCCAATTCATCCAGCCCACTCCACCCTCGTCACTCTCAGAAGCGGAAATAAAATGTGCCCATATGGGTGCATTTTACTTCCACTTCTGGGAGAGACGAGGGAGGTATGGGCTGGATGAATTGGCGTTGGGGGCTGGATTTGGCCCATGGGCCATAGTTTGGGCACCCCTGGCATAGACCCATTCTGTGTGGTGAGTATTTTGGTTCCCAGATGAATGATCAACAGTGGCAGCCAAGAGAAAAAGCTAAGGAAACCTCTTCAGGGCTCAGTAAGGTGGTGGTGATGGGGAAAAGAGTAGGCAATTGAAATATGTTATTCACCTTTCTAGAGTTCTGTACTTCCCCACTAACCCTGCAGAAATAGCTGTATGTTTGATTTGGAAGTTTAAGAGGAATGTTGTTCCTGCTCTTTTTATTACATGTACTTACAGTATCAAAATTGTGATCATAATCTGGGTGGTCTTTATTTTTTTAGTTTCTGTCTCTTATTGGCTCCTTAAATATGGATGGAAGTTGAAATGGCAGAAATTAGATGAATGCAGAATTGATCATTTTCCTTGACCTTCTCACTTTGCCTAAAATGGTTTTTGTAGTATCCATTTATAAAAAGATTTATAAAAGAGTGGTAAATGCCCTCAGATGGGACACTTACCCATTGGAAAGAGGGGGGGGGGGGAATGTGGTTTGCATATTTGTACCAGAAAATGTTCCATGCACCATATGCAAATAATCTTGTAAATCAGACATAACTGTGCATATAACAGTAGTTGTTTTGTCACTAACCTCATTTGTTTCTTTCACTATGTTTGCCAGTGCAGCAGCCAGAGCAATTTCAGGAGGGGAGATTAAATGTATGTGTTTTCATAAAACAACTACATCTTGTTTTCAAAGCCCTGCATGGATATTAAAAAGCAGTGCAGTATAAACTATGGTTTCTTAAGACAATTGTTTAGCTTAAGTGGCATTTAATGTTCTCCTAAATGGCTCTTCTGTTTGGTGTACAATATATCTTCTAGATTAGACATTTAATCCTGGACATTTTAGCTTCAGCGAGGGAGTCAAGGCTGCCTCCCTTTATTGAAGGTTTCTTTCTCTCTCTCTGTGCCCCCCCCCCCCCCCATTTCTTTCTCTTTCAATAGGCATATGAAAGACATCAAAGTGTTTGACTAGAAGCAGGACTCCAGCTTCTTCATGGGAAAGCCCTTGAAATGTTTCAGTGTTTCCTTTCGTTTATCTTGTTGAATTTTATAAATCTCATAAAGGCTGTATAGAATATATAGAGGAAGCAGGAAAGAAGAGGAATGTTAAAAAATTTAAAGAGGAAGAGTGAGGGTTAGAAGGAAGGATGATACAGCCATAACTAGAATGCACTTCAATTTAATTTTTTGAATGGATTTTTTGTTATTTGTTTGTCGTTATTGCTGCGATTTTATACAAGGATGAAAGAATACAGAAAATATAAAGACACTGAATAACACCTTAAATACTATTGAACACTTCAGCCAGTATCCTATTGGCGGCATAATAGCAATCAAACACACAATCACCTAGTCTGGCAGGACCCCCATTGTGCGACTAATTATGCAACTGGTCACACAATAAATCTTGCAAGCAGTTTGAGATCAGGCGTGCAAAATGAAGTCTGCCAGAATGAGGAGAGGAGGGACTTACACAATCATGTTTCTGTGAATGTGTAACATGAAAGTACACTGGTCTTTATGACATGATCTATCAAGACTCAGGACGTTTCCAGTTAGACTAAAGTTTTACCTCAACTGGTTGCCATTTAGCATGACATAAGGCTTAGCAGGATTTCTTCCAAACCACATTGCAAAAATCACTTCTTTTTAGGAAATCTTTGGAAATTATAGGGAAAATCATTAGAAATATACTTCCAAGAAAGAACTTTTCTTTCTTTGTTTCAACAGCTGTAAGCAATTTCCCTAACTTTCAGCCACTTGCTCTGTACAGCTAGTCCTGATCAAGGTGCCTATTGAAGAGTCAGAGAAATGGGCTCGGGCCATGATGGCGAACCTTGGCACTCCAGACGTACTTGTACATCAATTCCCAGAAGCCCAAGCACCCTGTGAATCCACACTAATGGGTTTACTGCGATTCATCTGGCCTGCACTCCCCTTGTTGCTCCCGGAAGCGGAAGTACTTCCACGAGCAATGAGGGCTGCGCAGGCCGGATGAACCGCAGTAAACCCATTTGTGTGGATTCACAGAGAGCTTGGGCTTCTGGGAATTGAAGTCCAAGAACATCTGGACTGCCAAGGTTCACCATCACGGGGCTAGGGAAAAGATCCCTAGGAAGCCATTGTCCTGGGATGAAAATAGTGAAAGGAAAGGAAATGTGCATAGTGGTAGGAAGAAAGCCAAGCCGGTTGAATGAGAGTCAGATGGAGTCAAGTGAACAAGATATATGCCCTGTAACACGTTCCCTATGCCAACATCATCTCCACAGTGGTGGACCTTTAGTTCAATGGAAGACTAAAGAGACTATGATGATGGTTTACACTTCTACAGTAAAGCGACTGATCACTTCTATTTGTAAGTAGTTGGACTGCGTCAAGAGCACTTTGTTATATACAGTATAATAAAACTTGTTGTTGAATTACACCCCAAGAAGGCTGTATTTGAACTGTTTGAGATGGAGGAAAACTTGGCATAAGCTTCCACATACTGCAGCTTTATTTGCAGCTTTATTTATCAGATAATGTGCTGTGTCTGATGAACCTGACTGCCATTCACAAAAGCTAAAGCCAAACTATTCTTGTCTCTGTTTAAGATGCCTTGACAGATTGTTGTTGTTACTTTTGTGGCAACAGATTAACAAGGGTAAGGCACTGAAACACCATTTCTCATACATTCTTGCTTGTCACCTTCTAGAGCAGAGGTTAGCAACTTTTTTTAAGTCGGCGGCCGGATCACGCTCCCTTAAACAGTTGAGTGGGCCGGACTGGTGGTCCCCCCCCGCCATAAATGCTGCTGTAAAACATGTCCATGGCTGTTGCAAATGCATTTATGACAGCTGCGGGCACATTTACAGCTGTCGCAAACGCGTCTGCGTCTGCTGGCAGCACAGGCCAGATGAATTGGTGCCATGAGTCGGGTCTGGCCTGGCCCAGCCTGTGGGCCGTATGTTGCTCACCCCTGTTCTAGAGTTTGTGTCAAGAGATTATCACACAGATGTACTTTTTATTTTCTGTAATATTGTACATTTTCAGTTAAAATGAAATATTACCTGTTTTAACTTGCTGATATCTAATTTTAGCCTAGAGTCAAGGTAGGCAGCTTTAACAGGTCTGTGAGACAGTTTTTTGCCTTTGGGATACAGTGATTGGAAACAACACGGATCTCCCCCCCCCCTTGTTAAACTCCTATCCCCAGTTTTATGTGGCTTTGATTACCCTTTCCAGGTTTTGACTGCATGGAGTTTGTTGCTATTCTTAAAGATGGCAGGTGATCCTTGCAACCTACCTGAGAAATAAATCACTGCTGTTGGAGGGATCCAGGGGCGGTCATTTGCTTCCTTTTTGGGTGGTGGCCTTTTTAATTTTTATTTTATTTTATTGCAGAAGAAGGGGGGTTAGTGGTGTTAGGCCTATTAAAAACAGCAAAGGAGTACTCTCCATCATAGAAATACCTGTTTGTGGTAGCCATATTCTCCCATTCTGGTCATCTTGCAGCCATTGACATTAGTTCTGAGAATTGGACTAGACTGGCCTTTTATTTGGTTTAGTCATGTGACATCCATGACAAAACCAGCAGCTCAAGAATCTAGCTTTGTATTTGTGGAAAAAGTAGAAATGGTTGGAATATTTAGTATGTCTTTGAAAGGTTTACTCACTCACTCACTCACTCATATCTTAACCTATAAATCCAAGGGTTAACCGTTGGAACTGGCTATAGGTTGCTATGCCTCGCCCTACTTGCCTGCACTCACCCTTCGTGCACACTGCCGATCTGGGTACGCAGGTCAACGAAGGATTGAGAAAACCGGCAGTGGGGCAACAGCCCCACAAACGCGAAGAAAGGGAAACAACTTCACTTCCCAACATTCCTTGCGCCGCACCGCGCCAGAGCCAATCAGGCTGAGAGGCTCTCGCACGGCGCAGTGTTCGGAAACGCGCCGCAGCCAATCAAAAGAAAAGCATTTTTAAAAAACGCAGCACAAACACAAAGCACCAACCCATTACTACAAGCCCCAGCGTCCTGCGTGCCATGAGTGCGCAGAACGCTGAGGAAACCGGTGTCCGAAAAATTAAAAAGAAAAACAACTCACCGCCTAACAGCCAAACACACACCAGCCGGCTTTCTTTCCCTCACCCACGGCTCCTGAAGGTCCCAACTGGAGTTTCCCCTTTAATATCAGTGGGTGGGGGTTGCGATCCCCCTCTCTGCTGGCTACCCTAGGGTTGGGAGGTTTGTGGGAACAAAAGGGGTATGTTTCCCAAACCCTTCTGGACTCAGGACACCAGGGAGAGGGGATCGATTCCCACCCCCCTCCTTAAAACAACTCCGTCTTTTCTTCTCTTTAAAAGCGGAATTGTTTTAAGGAGGGGGGGAGGGAATCGATCCACTCTGCCTGGTCTACTGGGTCCAGAAGAGTTGGGGGGACATACCTCTTTTGTCCCCACAAACCTCCCAACCCCAGGGGAGCCAGCGGAGAGGGGGGTCGCAACCTCCCACCCACTGATATTAAAGGGGAAACCCCAATCTACTTTCACGACTCCACACAAACAAAGCACCATAAAACAATAAAGCCCCCCTCCCTACCACCTAGCCCACCCTTCCTAACCGCCAACGACCATGCCCCCCTCCCCACCACCTAGCCCACCCTTCCTAACCCCCAATGACCATGCCCCCCTCCCCACCACCTAGCCCACCCTTCCTAACCCCCAATGACCACGTACCTTCCCCACCACCAAATAAATAATTTTTTATAAATTACTAAAAACACTCAAACACATCCAAAAATACACAAAAACAAAAACACCAAAAACAACACGAAGTAAACAAAGACACAATCAAAAACAAAACAAACAGACAAAAAATACAAATTCCAACCCCCCTCCCCCCGCCCACACACACACACAAAAGAAAGAAAACAAGCAAACTTACCAAAAGAGGTGCTACCTCCACCAGGACTGGAAAAGAAATGAATAAAGAAAGACCCTACTTACCAGAAGAAGCTCCACCCAGAGGCCAGGAGAGAAAAAAAAGTCAAAATACAATAACCCCTACCAGCACCACCTGCTGGCCACAATAGTAAAAACAATTCAAAAACACACAACAGCCCCAAACAAAACAAAAATTCACAATTTTACACAAAAGGTCACACCAATAAAAACAAGTAAAAAAAATTACACTAAACACACTTTCACACAAATCACAAATATATGTCAATAAAATACAAAAGAAACTTTAAAAAAATCCAGTGCTGAGTTATAACTCAAATTTAAACTCAAAACATCTAAACACATTTAAAAACATTGAATGTAAAAAACATTTACTTTTACATTATTAAAATTATTACCTACGGTACAACTAATTAAAAAAATTCAAAAAACTAAAACATTATTCGGTTACATAAAACAATTTGAAAAAATTATATCATACTTTCTTCTTTTATTAATCCTAAAAAAAACCAAAAAAGCAGATCACAGTTAATAACAGCCAAGCCAAACAAATTTTACATAAATAAACATTTAAAAAATTAAAATTACAGACTAAGCAATTTTTTAAAAAAATTAACACAATTTAACCTTCCAACACAATGTAAAACTATTGCAAAAATAAAATTGGCTCATTTTTTATTAAAACACACGGGGGGGGAAGCCCGGCAATGCTGGGCAACCCTTGCTAGTTAGTTATATACCAGCTTTCTTTTCAAAAGGGGGCTCACAACGATTACAACTATATAATTATTAATATAGCCAAAGTGATTTCTAACAGCTTCATGTACAAAGTCACAGTCTAGATTGTGAAATACAAGAAAGATTAAGCACATTTGGCAGTCAACTCTTTTGCAATTTGTCTGCACTTCAGATGAGTATAAAAGAACAACTCCTTTTTGCCAACATGTTAACTGCAAAGAACTGAGTTGCCATAAAAGAGGGATTTAAGTAGGTTAGACTTTGTATAGTATTGCCCAATTAACAATAACTGGAGTCTTTATACTCAAATCACCCAGTTAACAGGAATTCCCTTCCAAATACTGAATGAAAATGGCTTTCCTCTCCATGCTTGTGAATGTGGTAATGCAAATCTCAGCTGATTTTGTCTGCAAAGATATAGGTAGCTATACCTATATTACCAGTAGTAATGTATGGTTGTTAGAGCTGGACCATAAGGAAGGCTGAGCACAGAAGAATAGACATCTTTGAATTGTGGTGCTGGAGGAGAATTTTGAGAGTACCCTAGACAGCAAGGAGATCAAATAAGTTGATCCTGGAGGGAATTAACCCTGACTGGTCCTTGGAAGGACAAATATTGAAGATGAAGCTAAAGTACTTTGGACACCAAGTGAGAAGAGAGGACTCACTCGAGAAGGCCTTGCTGCTGGGAAAGATCGAAGGCAAAAGGAGAAGGGGGCGGCCAAGGATGAGGTGGCTAGATGGCATTGTTGACACAATAGGTGTAGAGCTGAGCGGGCTGCAGAGGATGGTGGAGGATAGGGGTGCCTGACATGCAGTGGTCCATGGGGTCGCAAAGGGTCAGACTTTACTATGCGACTGAACAACAACAAAAATTACTGGAAACAATTAGGTAGATTGTATTGTTACTTACAACCTGCTTTTGAATCCAAATCTCAAACTCCATTGAAGCTATTATGGCCAGCTTATAAAAACATGTCTGTATGAACTGTGAAGAGGCATATTTTTTCAGACTGAATTTAATATCATTTCACTATGATCCCTCTTGATTGAGTAAGCCCTGCTGATTTCAATGGGACTTATTTCAACATGAATGGAATACTTTTTATTTCAACCTGACAAAACTGTAAAATAAGAGCATCAGTTGCTGCCCAATGCCACAGTCGAATGCTGATTTATTTCATATAGAGAATGTTTTGAAAAAATGTCTAGATGAGTCTGTTATCACCCCACCCACCCCCCGAGGAAAATGATAGAATCACTGAGTTGGAAGGGGTCTTTTAGGCCTTTTTGTCCAACCCGCTGCTCAATGTAAGAATCCAAAACAAAGGAGATATGAAAGTTGGTTGTCCAATTCTCTTTTAAGTTCTTCCAGAGTGCTCACCACCTCCCGAGGTAGTTAGTTCCACTGTCCTACTGCTTTTAACAATTGAGATGTTTTTCTTAATATTCAGCCTTTCTCTGGCTTCCTGTAGTTTCAGCTCATTATTACGCATCCTGTACTCTGGGAATATGGAGAACAGATCCTTCCCTTCCTCTTTATGACTATATTTCAGGTATGTGAAGAGTGCTATTATATCCCTTCTCAGTCTTCTTTTCTCAAGGCTAAACATGCCCAGTTCCTTCACTCTTTACTCATACGGCTTGGTTTCCATTCCTCTGATCATCCTTGTTGCCCTTCTCTGTACCTGCTCCAATTTATTTGCCTTTTTCTTAAAGTGTGGTGCCTAGAATTGGACCCAGTACTGTACTCTAGATGTGGTCTAACTAGTGCTGAATAGAGGGGGACTAGTACGTCATGGGTCTTCGAGACTATACATCTGATAATGCAGCCTAAAACAGCACTGGCCTTTTTTACAGCCACATTATACTGTTGACTCAGTGGTGTTTTGGAGCCAGTCTGCCCCAGTCTGCCCATACCGCTAGCAGAACTGGCTGGCCATGCACACCTCCCTGCCACACCATGCCCACCTCCTCCTCCTCCTCTCCTTGCATGCCAGACATGACCAGGAGCCAGGAAAAAGAAGAGGAGGAAGAGCCGCCACTGCTGCTGGATGGTGGGTGGGGCAGAGTGGTAGGTTGGCAGTGCCGGCAACGTTTCCCATGCGCCTCGCCCAGCCAGGGCTGAAGGCGGGCTTTCACCTCTGCACTTCCCATACACCTTCAGCCCTGGGCAAGGCTCATGGGAAGTGTTGCTAGCACTGCTGGGAGGGGGAGGCTGCCAGCCTACCACCCCGCCCTGCCACTTCCCAGCAGCGCCAGCAACGCTTCCCATGCACATGGCCCAGGGCCAAAGGCGCATGGGAAGAGTGGAGGTGAAAGTGCCTGGTTTCTTTTCTTTTTTTCTTTTGGGGCGGGGGGGGGAGACGAGGCCATGCCCACAACATTAGCCACACCCACAGAGTTAGCTATGCCCACAGACTTAGCCACACTCACAGTGTGGTAGTAAATTTTTTTGGAGTGCATCACTGTGTTGACTCGTATTTAGCCTGTGATCTACAACAATTCCAAAATCCATCTCACTTGTATTACTGAACCAAGTATCCCCCACATTGTAACTGTGCATCTGATTCTTTTTCCCTACGTAGGTGTAAAATTTTGTACTTCTTCCTGTTAAATTTCATTTTGTTGGTTTCTGCCCAATGTTCAAGCCTATCAATATCTTTTTGAATTCTGCTCCTGTCTTTCAAGGTATTAGCTATCCCAACCAGTTTTGTGTCATATGGAAATTTGATGAGAATTCCCTCCACTCCCTCATCTAATTCATTTATGAAAATGTTGAGGAGCACAAGGCCTAGGACTGAGCTTTGTGATACTCCACTTGTTACCCACTCCCAGTTTTCTCTCTGTAAAGTATGCCTCAGCAAAAAACAAATCAGTAGATGCCTGGTGTAGTCTTTCCCCCCTGAAAAATTTTAGCCTATTAAAAGTCAGCTTTCAAAATGTTTTGGTTATCTGTGTGGGTCCAATCATTTTATAGTCATTCATTGTTATTCTTTGGTGGATTAACTTGGCCATTACTCTCCTGTGTACTTTGAAGACCCTGGGCTGGAGAGAGCTGTTGATTTATAGTACAGTGAAAGGCCATGGATGAGCAAAATATGTTCTGAGGTGCCAGGAAGTTCACAGACACAAACATCAAGAAACATTTTCCACATAAATAGAAGGGTATAGAGTCAATCTATCAGCCCAAAGGAACTAGGACAAACAGAAGGACCACCATCATGGCTCCAGCTTAGAGTAGCCAGATAGACAAGTAACATAATGCACTATGCAGGGTTGGACAAATCACAAGTTAGGATCAAAATTGCTGGGAAGAACATTAACACCTTGAGATACACAGATGATACTACCCTAATGGCAGAAAGTGAGGAAGACCTAAAGAAGCTCCTGATTAGGTTGATTAGGTTGAAAGAAGAGAGTGCAAAAGCTGGGATTAGACTCAACAACAAGAAAACCAAGATAATGGCAACATGTCCTATCAGTCCCTGGAAAATAGATGGGGAAGAAGTAGAAGCAGTGACAGATTTTACTATCTTAGGATCAAAGGTCACTGCAGATGGTGATTGGAGCCATGAAATAAAAAGGTGACTGATGATTGGGAGACAAGCTATGAGAAACCTGGGGAACATATTTAAAAGTAGAGACATCACCTTGCAAACAAAAATTCACATAGTCAAAGCAATGGTATTCCCCGTGGTAATGTATGGTTGTGAGAGCTGGACCATTAGGAAAGCTGAGCGCAGAAGAATAGATGCCTTTGAAATGTGGTGTTGGAGGAGAGTTTTGAGAGTCCCCTGGACAGTGAGGAGAACAAATAGGTCGATCCTAGAAGAAATCAACCTTGACTGCTCATTAGAAGGTCAAATAGTGAAGATGAAGCTAAAGTACTTTGGACATCAAATGAGAAGAGAGGATTCACTTGTGAAAGCCTTGATGCTGGGAAAAGTGGAGGGCAAAAGAAGAAGGGGCAGCCAAAAATGAGATGGCTAGATGGTATTGTAGATGCAATGGGCACAAAGCTGGGCGGGCCGAGGAGGATGGTGGAAGACAGAGGTGCCTGGCGGGGATGGTCCATAGGGTCGCAAAGGGTTGGAATCAACTGTGCGGCTGAACAACAACAAGCATGTTTGGGGCAAAATGTTAATTACCTTGTGAACCACCCAGAGAGGGCACTAAGTGCCATGGGGTGGTATATAAGTGTAACTGCTATGTTACGATCATCATGACATTCAGAAGATGAATTTCAATTTTCCTGTTTTCTCTATTCTCTTTCCACTATTTTGCTTGTTTCACCATTTTGGTTTGCTTGTTTCATGTTTTTGCACTGCAAACCAAAGGCAGGGATTCAGACCCCTTCACTGGCCTAGGTTTTTGGACTGGGTGAAAGTGAACCTGGTCTTTCATAAGCAAAAACCAACACATTGTTTAATGCATTTGGGTCAAGAAATGACACAAATCTTACCAAATCAAACTGGGATAAATTCCAAATCCCCGAATCAGCCTCCAATCTGAATTGGAAGATTTCTGCATGCCCTAATATAAGGCTTGGATAACTGCATGCTAATCTAACAGATTGAGTTTAGAGGGGTGGCCCACACATTTGCAGAGAATGAGAACCCCCTTCTTCATTTAGTGTGTGCATGATTGTCCTCCAAAATAGGCTAAGATCTTCTTAAATCATCTGAGTTCCCTGCCCTATTCTTTCCTTTGCCCTTTGTCTTCTGAGGAGGAACCACCCTTTCCTGTCAGACAGCTGTTTGTTTTTTCAACAAATTGCACAAATGCCTCAGAGAAAACAAATGAATGCTGGATGAATCGACTTACATTGAGAATATGTGCAAGAGAGCATCCTCCTATCCCAAGCAGATGTCTGTCCAACTCTATAAACAGAAGCTCTTACTTGTAAAACTATATGGGAGGTAAACTTGGGGAAATGGTTTGCACAGCTGCTCACTGGCAGGGATGCAATTTCTTCTCTTGGCTGCATTTTGAAATGATGATTTCATTCAAGATATTGTAAGATATCCCTTTGTCACACCAAGCTTACTGACATGCTGTGCTGCTCTTACAACGTAAGCCTTTCCATGTTTATATACATGCAAAACCCAATGAGCCCAGTAGCTTCATCTCCTTCCGAGATCATGGAAGTCTATTGAACTTCAGGATAATGTTGAAGATAGAGTGGAAACCTCAACTGTGAGTCTTCTACCAGAGATCAAGTATTTTGATTTAATGATGTTGGTCCTACATATACCATCAAGGGTCAGCATGGCTGGGCAGCTAATGAGGGCCTATAGCAGTGATGGCCAAACCTGGCACTCCAAATGATAGCATTGACTTTACCTGGTCCCTTTTCACTTGGATTGGTTTCCAGTTTGTTTGCAGTTTTAACTCAAGATGCTGAGTTTGAAGCTGCATATGGTGTATTTTTGAATTAGGTGGAATTCTTCCTCTTTACAGTATGGAAAAGTTGCTTTTTTTGGACCGCAATTTCCAGAATCCTCCCATAGGTGCCTCAAAGTCATTCATGGAAACTCTTCAAGTACCGTATGTCCTCATTAGGAGACTTGACAAGGAATGGACCTCTCAGAAAAACTTTCTAGGAATGCTGCTGCTATTTTTTTCTGTCCCTGAGTAAGACTTCTCTGTTCTCTCAGGGATTGTCAGTATTTTGTGCAAGGTCAATTTCTGGCTAGAAACCATCCAGTCTTTGCATGTGGATACAAAGATTTTCCCAAATGACATACTGCACCTCTAAGCAACTCTGTGTAACTCAACCCAGGAAAATTAGGTTGTCTAGTTGTATCCTGAGTGAGGAAATATTTCTGGGAGGTGCCACACTAATAATAATTTCATGTCAGAGATTACTCTGGGTTGAAAGGATTTTTGCAGGAGAAACTCCACTCCGGGGACGCCTGGATGAGGTTCCTTTCATGTCCCCATACAGACCTTGGGTAGTGAACATGAATTATTGATGCAACTCCAACTGATGTGAAGGCAACTTGCTTTTTTTTAAAAAATGTATCTCCTGAAGATTCATCTCCATTATGCTGCTCGGTATCACCAACGCCTATTCTTATGAAGTATTCTTCAAAACATTTGCACACAAATCTGAAAAGCTCCATAAATTACTCCAAACACCTGTAAAGGCAGATTTATTTAAAAGAGGAGAATGTAAATCATCTAGTTGTAAATGGCCATCACTGAACAGAATCTGGTGGCCTCAAAGTTAGGTGGTTAGTGTAAAAGAAGCAGCATGTGCTGGGGATCTTTTGAACTCAGACTCTTCATTTTCCCTTCCAGGCTAATGAGTCTAACAGAAGAGAAAATCTTGTGATTACTGTCTTTCTTTCCACAGGCGAGATGTCATTTCAGTACACTTTTTGGCGCCACTGTCAAATAAGTATTTGTTTATTTTCTAGTTTCTATTTTTTAAAAAATATTTCTAACTGTTAAAAAATAACACTTTAAGGAGTCTTGTGACAGGCTGTACAAAGGCTTCTACTGCCTTCTTAGTTTTGTAAATTAGAGTCACATAACTGCCTTGTGTGTGGTGAAAAAAACAGAGTCATGAAGCTCTTTCACTTTCAGCAGTCTTGTTGAATGCTAAATCCAGATTTAAACAAAATTTCAGAACTGGCCTGAGAACAAATGGAGCCTCATGAGAAAAGCATCATTCAGGCACGTTTTAACTTTTTAAATACTTTGTTACTTTGTGCTTTTAAACTAATTCATTCTTGGTCCATTTCACAACTTTGATACTTATTGTTACATGGAAGCAACTTTGAGAATTTTTTTACACTTTAAAAGCAGCCTGGGGGTATTTTAAATAAAAGACAGCTACCTGACTAGGCAGACAGATGACAGACATGCTTACTATAATTTAAGATGTGGTGAGGAATAGTTTTGATTGTGTGGACTAGGATTTATTCTGCAGATTATATGACACTGGGGTGGAGTGGTGGGCACTATCCAAAACACTACCTCATTGTCACATTAACTCTTCCATTCTGTAATAAACCACTTCCTTTTTCTCCATGTACATAACTGCATGCAATGTTGTGCCTTGTTTTAAAAAAAGTTGTTTTGTGTGCTTCTTGCCAACCATTTTACCAGTTGGAAAAGTGAGCATAGAAACTGTAATCCTGCTATTATTTCTGACCAATGATTGGAGATACCAGCAAGATTCACTAATGTGCAGTACATGCCCAGTACATGGTGGGATTAAGCAGGTTTGCCCCAGTTCGCCAGTACCGGTAGCAGAAATTCTGGCTGACCTCGCCCATCTAAATTTTGAAATAAAGTAATCCTAATTTGGGTGCAACACAGGTCTTTTCCCTTGGCCACACCCACCATACCACACCCACAGAGTAGGCAGTAATTTTTTAACAAATCCCACCAGTGATGCTTTCCCATTTAGGGCCCAACTACACAGAGAAAACAGGTTTGGATTCACAATCTCCCCGATTGACCATATAACACAATGGGAAAAGTTGATCAGCCTGGAGTGCCAGAGCCCCATAAGAACATAAGAACAGCCTTGCTGGAACAGGCCACAGCCCATCCAGTCCAGCATTCTGTCTCACACAGTGGCTCACCATTTCCTTCAGGGTATTCCCAAGCAGATGCCTTCACCTGCTCAGGATTCCCTGGAAATGGCGTTGAGAAATATTCTGCCTATCTTCTGCCTTTTGACTCTGCATGTGCTCTTAAGCAGAGCTGCTGCTGAGGAGAGCCAAACAAAGGAAGTGAGCACTGGTAAGTTTTGCAGTTGGAGTAGAGCTGCTTTAGAGGCCTTCACTAATTTAAATTGATAATTTAAACTGCTGAGAGCCACCTCTGTTCAAACAGAGGAAGCAGTTTGAAGCTTCCAGAAGCAGGGGGGCAGAGCCACACCAGGCCCTTCCCTGAACTGTGACTCATAGGGGCGGAGCCAAACTAGCCTTTAAAAGCTCTAAGCTCTTTCAGGGTCAGCCCTTTTGACTCTGCATGTGCTCTTAAGCAGAGCTGCTGCTGAGGAGAGCCAAACAAAGGAAGTGAGCACTGGTAAGTTTTGCAGTTGGAGTAGAGCTGCTTTAGAGGCCTTCACTAATTTAAATTGATAATTTAAACTGCTGAGAGCCACCTCTGTTCAAACAGAGGAAGCAGTTTGAAGCTTCCAGAAGCAGGGGGGCAGAGCCACACCAGGCCCTTCCCTGAACTGTGACTCATAGGGGCGGAGCCAAACTAGCCTTTAAAAGCTCTAAGCTCTTTCAGGGTCAGCCCTTTTGACTCTGCATGTGCTCTTAAGCAGAGCTGCTGCTGAGGAGAGCCAAACAAAGGAAGTGAGCACTGGTAAGTTTTGCAGTTGGAGTAGAGCTGCTTTAGAGGCCTTCACTAATTTAAATTGATAATTTAAACTGCTGAGAGCCACCTCTGTTCAAACAGAGGAAGCAGTTTGAAGCTTCCAGAAGCAGGGGGGCAGAGCCACACCAGGCCCTTCCCTGAACTGTGACTCATAGGGGCGGAGCCAAACTAGCCTTTAAAAGCTCTAAGCTCTTTCAGGGTCAGCCCTTTTGACTCTGCATGTGCTCTTAAGCAGAGCTGCTGCTGAGGAGAGCCAAACAAAGGAAGTGAGCACTGGTAAGTTTTGCAGTTGGAGTAGAGCTGCTTTAGAGGCCTTCACTAATTTAAATTGATAATTTAAACTGCTGAGAGCCACCTCTGTTCAAACAGAGGAAGCAGTTTGAAGCTTCCAGAAGCAGGGGGGCAGAGCCACACCAGGCCCTTCCCTGAACTGTGACTCATAGGGGCGGAGCCAAACTAGCCTTTAAAAGCTCTAAGCTCTTTCAGGGTCAGCCCTTTTGACTCTGCATGTGCTCTTAAGCAGAGCTGCTGCTGAGGAGAGCCAAACAAAGGAAGTGAGCACTGGTAAGTTTTGCAGTTGGAGTAGAGCTGCTTTAGAGGCCTTCACTAATTTAAATTGATAATTTAAACTGCTGAGAGCCACCTCTGTTCAAACAGAGGAAGCAGTTTGAAGCTTCCAGAAGCAGGGGGGCAGAGCCACACCAGGCCCTTCCCTGAACTGTGACTCATAGGGGCGGAGCCAAACTAGCCTTTAAAAGCTCTAAGCTCTTTCAGGGTCAGCCCTTTTGACTCTGCATGTGCTCTTAAGCAGAGCTGCTGCTGAGGAGAGCCAAACAAAGGAAGTGAGCACTGGTAAGTTTTGCAGTTGGAGTAGAGCTGCTTTAGAGGCCTTCACTAATTTAAATTGATAATTTAAACTGCTGAGAGCCACCTCTGTTCAAACAGAGGAAGCAGTTTGAAGCTTCCAGAAGCAGGGGGGCAGAGCCACACCAGGCCCTTCCCTGAACTGTGACTCATAGGGGCGGAGCCAAACTAGCCTTTAAAAGCTCTAAGCTCTTTCAGGGTCAGCCCTTTTGACTCTGCATGTGCTCTTAAGCAGAGCTGCTGCTGAGGAGAGCCAAACAAAGGAAGTGAGCACTGGTAAGTTTTGCAGTTGGAGTAGAGCTGCTTTAGAGGCCTTCACTAATTTAAATTGATAATTTAAACTGCTGAGAGCCACCTCTGTTCAAACAGAGGAAGCAGTTTGAAGCTTCCAGAAGCAGGGGGGCAGAGCCACACCAGGCCCTTCCCTGAACTGTGACTCATAGGGGCGGAGCCAAACTAGCCTTTAAAAGCTCTAAGCTCTTTCAGGGTCAGCCCTTTTGACTCTGCATGTGCTCTTAAGCAGAGCTGCTGCTGAGGAGAGCCAAACAAAGGAAGTGAGCACTGGTAAGTTTTGCAGTTGGAGTAGAGCTGCTTTAGAGGCCTTCACTAATTTAAATTGATAATTTAAACTGCTGAGAGCCACCTCTGTTCAAACAGAGGAAGCAGTTTGAAGCTTCCAGAAGCAGGGGGGCAGAGCCACACCAGGCCCTTCCCTGAACTGTGACTCATAGGGGCGGAGCCAAACTAGCCTTTAAAAGCTCTAAGCTCTTTCAGGGTCAGCCCTTTTGACTCTGCATGTGCTCTTAAGCAGAGCTGCTGCTGAGGAGAGCCAAACAAAGGAAGTGAGCACTGGTAAGTTTTGCAGTTGGAGTAGAGCTGCTTTAGAGGCCTTCACTAATTTAAATTGATAATTTAAACTGCTGAGAGCCACCTCTGTTCAAACAGAGGAAGCAGTTTGAAGCTTCCAGAAGCAGGGGGGCAGAGCCACACCAGGCCCTTCCCTGAACTGTGACTCATAGGGGCGGAGCCAAACTAGCCTTTAAAAGCTCTAAGCTCTTTCAGGGTCAGCCCTTTTGACTCTGCATGTGCTCTTAAGCAGAGCTGCTGCTGAGGAGAGCCAAACAAAGGAAGTGAGCACTGGTAAGTTTTGCAGTTGGAGTAGAGCTGCTTTAGAGGCCTTCACTAATTTAAATTGATAATTTAAACTGCTGAGAGCCACCTCTGTTCAAACAGAGGAAGCAGTTTGAAGCTTCCAGAAGCAGGGGGGCAGAGCCACACCAGGCCCTTCCCTGAACTGTGACTCATAGGGGCGGAGCCAAACTAGCCTTTAAAAGCTCTAAGCTCTTTCAGGGTCAGCCCTTTTGACTCTGCATGTGCTCTTAAGCAGAGCTGCTGCTGAGGAGAGCCAAACAAAGGAAGTGAGCACTGGTAAGTTTTGCAGTTGGAGTAGAGCTGCTTTAGAGGCCTTCACTAATTTAAATTGATAATTTAAACTGCTGAGAGCCACCTCTGTTCAAACAGAGGAAGCAGTTTGAAGCTTCCAGAAGCAGGGGGGCAGAGCCACACCAGGCCCTTCCCTGAACTGTGACTCATAGGGGCGGAGCCAAACTAGCCTTTAAAAGCTCTAAGCTCTTTCAGGGTCAGCCCTTTTGACTCTGCATGTGCTCTTAAGCAGAGCTGCTGCTGAGGAGAGCCAAACAAAGGAAGTGAGCACTGGTAAGTTTTGCAGTTGGAGTAGAGCTGCTTTAGAGGCCTTCACTAATTTAAATTGATAATTTAAACTGCTGAGAGCCACCTCTGTTCAAACAGAGGAAGCAGTTTGAAGCTTCCAGAAGCAGGGGGGCAGAGCCACACCAGGCCCTTCCCTGAACTGTGACTCATAGGGGCGGAGCCAAACTAGCCTTTAAAAGCTCTAAGCTCTTTCAGGGTCAGCCCTTTTGACTCTGCATGTGCTCTTAAGCAGAGCTGCTGCTGAGGAGAGCCAAACAAAGGAAGTGAGCACTGGTAAGTTTTGCAGTTGGAGTAGAGCTGCTTTAGAGGCCCGCGCGCCTAACGGCGCGCGAGATTGCAATCTAGTAACAAAGGAAGAATATAGTCTTACTAGGTAGAAAGGTAGTAAACGTGTACATTTTTGAGGCCCGGAATACTGCACTTGTTAAAATGGATTCTGAGGGAACAGTTGTAGTTACCTGCAATACTTGTGCCATGTTTGTGTTCTTGCCAAAGCATATGGAGAACTACACTTGCAGCAAGTGCAAGCTGGTTGCACTACTAGAAGAGAAGGTCCAGCAGCTAGAGGCCCGCATATCTAACCATCAACAGAGTAAGGAGCTTGAGCTGTTCTTGGACAGAGCGGAACAGACTATGCTGGACAAAGTAGAGACAGGGCACAGTTCTGAGGGAGAAGGCCCTTCACTAACTCAGGAGGGAGATGTTTGGAGGAATGTGACTCAAAGGAGGAAAAGAGTAGGGGATCACTCTGAGAGTCTGAAATTACAGAATAAATTTGAGGCTCTTTCCCTAATCACACCTGATGAGGAACACACAGAGGAACAACTGGTTCCACCTGATGATCTCTCCTTCATCACACTTGATGAGATCCAGGAAGATAAACAACAGGAACAAACTGAGTTTCTCTCCCTTAATATGGTTGATGAGGTGCATGTAGATGAACAGATTGCAGGAGAGAGGCTCCTTGTACTAGGCGATTCAATAATTAGAAATACAGAGAAATGGATTTGTGATGCACATGATAACCGTATGGTGACTTGCCTGCCAGGTGCAAAAGTTGCAGACATCACAAGAAATCTAGATAGATTGTTAGAGAGAACTGGGAACGAGCCAGTTGTCATGGTACATGTTGGTACCAATGATGTTGGGAAGGCCAAGCGGTCTGTCCTGGAAGCCAAATTCAGGTTGTTAGGAAGAAGATTGAAGTCCCGGACTTCCAAGGTAGCATTTTCAGAAGTGCTGCCTGTCCCTCGCGCAGGACCTACCAGGCAGGCAGAGCTCAGAAGCCTCAATGCGTGGATGAGGCGGTGGTGTCAAGAGGAGGGTTTCAGATTTGTCAGGAACTGGAGAACATTTTGGGACAAGCCAAATCTGTTCAAGAGGGATGGGTTGCATTTGAACCATGATGGGACCAGATTGCTGGCACTCAACATCAAAAAGGCTGCAGAGCAGCTTTTAAACTGATAACTGGGGGAAAGCCGACAGGAGCTGGGCAGCATCCGGTTCGGAAAAGTGTGTACTTGAGTAGTGAGGAGGATGCAAAATTTACTGAGCAGAGCGAGGAGCTAGTCACTAGCATTCTAGCAGAAGGATGCAAGAGGCAGTCTAACAATGCAACTGGACACAAAAGACTGTGTCAGAAAAGCATATATAAATGCTTGTATACAAATGCCAGAAGCCTCCGGAACAAAATAGGGGAGCTGGAATACTTAGCAATAGATAAGAATATTGATATTATTGGTATCACTGAAACCTGGTGGACGGATGATAACCAATGGGATACAGTTATCCCAGGCTACAAACTGTACAGGAAGGATAGGAAGGGGCAAATGGGAGGTGGTGTGGCCTTGTATGTCAAAGAAGTGATAAAATCGTATGAATTGGAATATCTAGGTGATTTGGAGTCACCATTAGAAGCTCTGTGGGTAAGAGTACCAGGCCACAAGGATGGTCTAACAGTAGGCATATACTATCGGCCTCCGACCCAAACTCTTGAGGGAGACTGGCAGTTGGAGAATGTTGTAAAGGAGGCATCCAAGAAGGGAAGCCTGGTTATAATGGGGGACTTCAATTACCCTCACATAGACTGGGTGAACTGTTGTTCAGCACATGATAAAGAGATAAAGTTCCTAGATATGCTAAATGATTGTTCCCTGGGACAGATGGTTGAAGACCCAACTAGAGGTACAAGAATCCTTGACTTGATCCTGAGTAATACTCAGGATCTGGTGCAAGATGTTAATGTGACTGATCCAATAGGGAACAGTGACCACAGCTCAATTATGTTTAACTTGATCATAGACCGCAAGTCACTGATAAAATCTAACACAGAGACCTTAAATTTTCAAAAAGGAAATTTCCCAAAGTTGAGGAAACTAGTAAAAAAGAAGCTGAAAGGGAAAATTGAGAGAGTCCAAACACTCCAAGAGGCATGGAGGCTGTTTACAAAAACAATAACAGAGGCTCAATTGGAATGCATACCCAAAAGGAAAAAGGGCACTGCCAGGTCCAAGAGGACTCCAATGTGGCTTACAGGAGCTGTTCGGGAAGTGATCAAGAGCAAGAGAAGCTCATTTAGAAGATGGAAGGCTTGTCCGAATGAGGACAGCAGGCAAAAACATAAATTCTGGCAGAACAAATGCAAGGCAACAATCAGGAAAGCAAAGCAAGACTTTGAGGAGCGTATAGCTAAAAATACTCAGAGAAATAACAAAGACTTCTTTAAGTACATTAGAAGTAAGAACCCAACTAGGAAGGCCATTGGACCATTAGATGACAATGGAAGGCAAGGGGTTATTAAAGAGGAAACAGAGATTGCAGAGAGACTCAATGAATTCTTTGCTTCAGTATTCACTGAAGAAGACAGAGGCCACATGCCCAAAACAGAGCCTATCTTCGTAGGGAGGGAAACCGAAGAATTAAGCCAGATAGAAATAACCAGGGAGGAGGTCCTTGCATGTCTTGTTAAACTAAACACTAACAAATCACCAGGACCAGATGGCATCCATCCACGAGTTCTCAGGGAACTTAAAGATGAAATTGCTGATCTCCTAGCCAAAATATATAATCTTTCCCTCAAATCAGGCTTTGTGCCTGATGACTGGAAGGTAGCGAATGTAACACCAATTTTCAAAAAAGGATCCAGGGGTGATCCAGGGAATTACCGACCTGTCAGTTTGACATGTGTCCCAGGTAAAGTGATGGAAACCATCCTAAAAGATAGAATTAATAGGCACATAGAAGAGAAGGCGCTGCTAAAGGAGAGCCAACATGGCTTTTGCAAGGGCAAATCATGCCTCACTAATCTGTTGGAATTTTTTGAGAGTGTCAACAAGCATGTGGATAAGGGGGATCCAGTTGACATTGTTTATCTGGACTTTCAGAAGGCTTTTGACAAGGTCCCACACCAAAGGCTCTTGAATAAACTTACCAGTCATGGAATAAAGGGACAGGTCTTGTCCTGGATCAGCAACTGGCTAAGGGACAGGAAACAGAGGGTAGCACTAAATGGACACTTCTCCAAGTGGAGGGAAGTAAAGAGTGGGGTCCCCCAAGGTTCAGTACTGGGACCCCTGCTTTTCAACCTCTTCATAAATGATCTAGAGGTAGGAGTAAAAAGCAAGGTAGCCAAATTTGCTGACGACACTAAATTATACAGGGTAGTAAAAACTGTGAGAGATTGTGAGGAGCTCCAGAGGGATCTCTCGACACTGGGGGAGTGGGCAAAACAGTGGCAAATGAGTTTCAACATTAGTAAGTGCAGAGTGATGCATGTTGGGGCAAAGAACCCCAATTACATTTATAAACTGATGGGGTCTGAACTCTCTGCGACAAACCAGGAAAGGGACCTTGGTGTCCTGGTGGACAACTCAATGAAGGTGTCAACCCAGTGTGCCTCAGCAGTGAAAAAAGCAAACTCAATGCTAGGGATCATTAGGAAGGGTATAGAAAATAAGTCAGCAAGTGTCATTTTGCCTCTTTATAAATCTATGGTGAGGCCCCACCTGGAATACTGTGTACAGTTCTGGTCGCCATACCTCCAGAAGGATATTATGGAGCTGGAAAAAGTGCAGAGGAGGGCAACCAGAATGATTAGGGGACTGGAACACCTTCCTTACCATCTGAGGCTGCAACGGTTGGGCCTCTTCACTCTTGAACGACGACGTCTAAGAGGTGACCTGATTGAAGTTTATAAAATCATGCACGGTGTGGACAAAGTAGATAAGGAAAAACTGTTTTCCCTATCGCATAACACTAGAACTAGGGGACACTCCATGAAACTTTTGGGTACTAGTTCTCAAACAAATAAGAGAAAGTACTTTTTCACCCAGAGGATTACTGGTCTATGGAACTCCCTGCCAGAAGAAGTGGTGACAGCTGTCAGTCTTGACAGCTTTAAGAACGGATTAGACAAGTTCATGGAGGACAAGAGTATCAATGGCTATAATTATGGATACTTAAGGACAACCTCCGGGTTTGAGAGATAGGCAGGATATCTCTCAATATCATTTCCAGGGAATCCTAAGCAGGCACCTGCTTGGGAATACCCTGAAGGAAATGGTGAGCCACTGTGTGAGACAGAATGCTGGACTGGATGGGCTGTGGCCTGTTCCAGCAAGGCTGTTCTTATGTTCTTATGTTCTTATCTCTCCAACCCGGAGGTTGTCCTTAGGTATCCATAATTATAGCCATTGATACCCTTGTCCTCCATGAACTTGTCTAATCCTTTCTTAAAGCTGTCAAGACTGACAGCTGTCACCACTTCTTCTGGCAGGGAGTTCCATAGACCAGTAATCCTCTGGGTGAAAAAGTACTTTCTCTTATTTGTTTGAGAACTAGTACACAAAAGTTTCATCGAGTGTCCTCTAGTTCTAGTGTTGTGCGATAGGGAAAACAGTTTTTCCTTATCTACTTTGTCCACACCGTGCATGATTTTATAAACTTCAATCAGGTCACCTCTTAGATGCCGTCGTTCAAGAGTGAAAAGGCCCAACTGTTGCAGCCTCAGATGGTAAGGAAGGTGTTCCAGTCCCCTGATCATTCTGGTTGCCCTCCTCTGCAATTTTCCAGCTCCATAATATCCTTCTGGAGGTATGGCGACCAGAACTGTACACAGTATTCCAGATGGGGCCTCACCATAGATTTATAAAGAGGCAAAATGACACTTGCTGACTTATTTTCTATACCCTTCCTAATGATCCCTAGCATTGAGTTTGCTTTTTTCACTGCTGAGGCACACTGGGTTGACACCTTCATTGAGTTGTCCACCAGGACACCAAGGTCCCTTTCCTGGTTTGTCGCAGAGAGTTCAGACCCCATCAGTTTATAAATGTAATTGGGGTTCTTTGCCCCAACATGCATCACTCTGCACTTACTAATGTTGAAGCTCATTTGAAGCTCTGCACTTACGAATGTTGAAGCCCCAATCCACAATTTTTCCTAGCCTCTAGAGAACTTTCTACTTTTTAAAAACATTTAATACTTTCACTTTTGTTCAAGGAATAACATTAAAGGAGGATATAGCTGAGGATCTCAAAATCCCCTACGTCAATTGCAGGACCCTGAACAGGCTGAGGGATGGAGTCCCTTAATGCAAGACCAACATGCTCAAGTGGGGGCTGCTGGTGGACAACAACACATGGTGTGAATGTGGAGAGATACAGAATCCAGCTCATTTACAGGTCTGCCAATTGTTGCTAGAGACATGGACTGATGAGGACTTGGGTTTGTGCAATGACAAAGCAAAGAAAGTGGCTTCATTTTGGCAGTTCAGGGTTTGATCAGGACATGGGAGAAGAATAAGACTTTTGTTCAACATTGCTTTGAATAGATGCAGAAAGGAAAATTCAAGCAAATGTGAGCACACACAAAAAGTTAGAGGACATGAAACTCATGCACACATGTATGTGTGCATGCACACTTACAGTAAAACCACACACAATGATTGTGTTATACAACAATTAAATTGTACAATGACTGGATTTTTTCAAAAAAATTTCATTGTACAACGACTATTGTTGTTGTACAATGCATCACATTTTCCTCAGGTTACATTGCACCTGGGAGGTTTTGGGTTCAAAGCAGCTGGGGGGGGAGAGAGATTTACTTAGCTGCTTTGACCAGCAGCACCAGCTAAAAGAATCTCCCCCATACCACTTTCAGGGTGGTATGGGGGAGCCTTTCCCCCGCCACCACAAAGCCCCTTCCTAGGCAAGTGGACCTCTGTAGATGCCTTTCCTGAACAGCACGGGGCTGCCTGTTGCCTGGAAACATGCTTTCCAGGGAAAAGGCAGCCCCACGCTGTTCAGGGGAGGTGTCTACGGAGGTCCGCTTACCTGGAAACACAGGCGGTGACAGTTGATGCAGTGAAATGAAGACTCGTTTAGCTGCTTTGGCAGCACTGCACTCTTTGGGTTGTGGTCAGAGCTGGGGGGGGAGTCCCACCCCTCTGACCCCAAACCCAACATTGAGCATGTTGGGGCTTCTGAGGGAACTTGATTCAGAAGCCCCCCATCATGCACATGCGCGGCCAGTGGTCCTATACAATGAGAAAATCGTACATCAAGTTGCACTGAGGAACAAATTAAAATCATTGTATGGGATACCACTGTATATGCATGCACATGCACCCCACACACAAGCAGTGCCACCTCTCTTTGCAAAACCTCCTGCCCCAAGACACTTCTCTCTTTTTTAAACAGCTGCCCCTTGGGAGGAGGGTCTTAATTGTTTATTTGGCTGTTTTTTAACAGCTTCACAAACTCATCTGCAGGCAAGATAAGATTTGGAAATGAGGAAGAAAAGACTTCTTCAGGCAGTTCTGTGAACTTCAAGAGGAACTGCAATTAAAATGGGTATTTTCCCTCCTCTACCTGTGTGACTGCTTATATACAGTAAGACTTATTACCCCATTGGCAGTTTATAGCGAGATAAAGTGAGTTAATTCATATTTCCCTCACTGTGTTGTTACACCCTTAGAGAGGTTATTGTAAAGAGGAAGTTTAAGGAAGGCATATTCCCCAATCTTTGGGGTGAAGTTTTGGGGAGAGCTGTTTTTGGGAGGAGGAGTGGCCATTTTAGACAGCAAACTTCACTTCCCCATTCCTGATATAAGGCTTACACATGTTCATATACGGATCAGAACTCAGTCATATACAGACTGCTTTCTGAATGGTGGGGAGTAGGAAGAGAACTTTAACCTTTTTCTTTCCCACAAACCCAATCCAATTCAGACTCCAATAGGATCTTAAATGCATTGGAGAGAAAACTTCCATTGGAGCTGATGGGACTTTTCCATCTAAAACAAGCAGAAGGTTTAACAAAGAACCAGACCTATACTGGAACCGTACACATGTCAAGGTTCTACTTTCACAGTCTTACCAAAGACCCAGTCTGGACTGCCTTCCCCCAACAACTGAGTATGCATAGTACTGTACTGCAGTATTACAATGTGACCCCATGCATTTTTACTTTGCTTGCAGGAATATCTCAGCTTTGTCATGATTTCATCTGAATCATGCTTGAGCTCTCTCCCGAGAATACTTCAAGGTGGTTAATTCCCCTCATCCCTAGACTTTGCTCCTTGATGGTCAAGGAATGAGAGAAACCTCATTCAGTTTTAGTCTTCATGGAAGAGACACTCTTCCAATTAAAGATCATTTTTTTAAAAAGAAGATGTAATCAAGTGATTCCCAACATGGGGCCCATTCCCCACAGGGGGACATCAATTCCCAGAAGCCTAAGTTAGTACTTTGGCTGATCAGTGCTTTGGTGAATTATTGTGTATGAGGGACTGCAGTGGCTCAAGTGGCTAAGACACTGACTGGGAAGCGGAAGGTCAGCAGTTCGATTCCCGAGTACTGCAGGATGGAAATGAGCTCCTGTCTTCATCCCAGCTCCTGCCAACCTAGCAGTTCTAAAGCAAGAAATTGCAAGTAGAAAAATAGGGACCACTTCAGTGGAAAGGTAACAGCGTTCCGTGTGCTCCGGTGTCTAGTCATGCCTGCCACATGACCACAGAAACGTCTGCAGAAGCAGAAAGCGCTGGCTCTTCGGCTTAGAAACAGAGATGAGTACTGCACCCTAGAGTCGGACACGACTGGCTTTCAAGCAAGGGAAACCTTTACCTTTACCTTTACTTGCTAACATGTTTGCATGCTTTGTTTGCTACCTACTCTCCCGATTCCGCACACAACTCAGCTGCCCCAGTAGCGCAGCTGAGGAAGCTCAGCCCATGCAACTCCAATTAACCAATCAGCAGCTTGCGCGGGAAACCACCTGGTTTCAGGTGTACCTTAGTAGCTACGCAGTACGCCCCCAATGACGTCACTGCCACCACAGCCAATGAGTATCCATGGTGGGGAATTCAAATACAGTATATAGGGAGCTGTGTCTCCTACATGTGCCCATGTACAGATTGACCATGCTGAAATAAATAAGTGTTTGGCCCGCCTGCCAGCTCCGTGTGCAATCAATCTGCCTACATCAAAGGAATTGACTTCAGCTTCTGCGAATTGAAGTACAAAACCCAAAAGTTGGGAAACACTGATGTAAACAGAATCCCACCTTCATGCATTTCTCAAAAAGGAAACTGTCCAGGTGAGGTGTGCTCTCAGAACTGCTATACACATGATTCAGTCCCCTGGCCCATGTGAGTGTTTGGTGTCTTGCACGGAAGACAAAGAAGGAGTCGCAGTAAGGACTAACACAGGTTTATTGGTTGATGGTCAGGATGAACATGTGGTAATGGCGGAGATACATCACATTATATACAGTAGCACAATGCATTTGAATCTTGCTGCACGGTAGCTCATTGGCTGCTACCGGCGTGACGTCGTCCCAAGTCACGCCCCTCTTCTGTAGTTGTTTGATTGGGCGGGAGAGTTCCCGCGGCTGCCGGTGATTTGAGGAATGAGAACCATATGAGTTGAACGCTCGCAGCTGCCCTCTATGGGCAGCTAACTCGCGTTCCTTTAACAGCTGGGTTACAATGTAATTGTGGTCAGGTTACATTCATACATTTCTTAAAGCAACATTGTACATACATAACATCCCTCCCCCCTAGGATGGGACGAAGTCCCTCAACCATTGTGGCTTGCCGCACGTGCGCCTGGGGCATGCGGCCGCCTGACTTAACACAGGGGAGCCGGAGGCTCCTGGTTCCACGGAGTCCTGTCCTGCAACGGAAAGGGGGGATTCATTAGTGACTCGGCGTGGACTCTGCGGTAACCTTGCATTGGGGGACGGGAATGGAATGAACAGTTGGGAAGTGAACCCTTGCCTACCGTTTGAGGGGCTTGGGGTCCCCCCAGTACGAATCTCGGGACCGACAAAGAGGCCCTCGTGGCCTCACCCCCCCGTTACCTGCCCGGGAGTTCTAGAGACTGTGGTGGGCGGACTCCCCCCTGTTGCCTGTCTTGGGGGTGTTTGTCTCCGGGGAGCTGGAGCTATGGTATATTCTAAAACAAAAGGGCTGGGGGGACTGGAAGTACCACGGGCTGAACTGAAACCCCTCTTCTCGCTAGGACGGGTGGGGGACCACTCTGCGACACCCCCCTGGTACTGCAACTCATAATCAAATTCATCCCTCTCCTCCAAGGTATCCTCCTCTGCGGCTGAGAACCGAGGATATGCATTTGTATCCGCGGGTGCCGCCGTGTCTCCCCCTTGGGTAACACGGGTGGGGGAGGACCCTAACGCTGATTCCTCCTCACAGGTGACTCGCCTTCTGAGCTGGTCGGCGTGCCTTCTCCAGAGTAGACCTGAGCTAGTCTCGACCCTGTAGGATACCGGCCCCATTTGCTCAATAATCGTCCCTGGTACCCACGCTGGCCCCGAGGCCGCGTAGTTCCTGCAGTGAATCGGGTCCCCTACCGAGAAACTTTTGGAGCTCTCTCCCCCTATGCTTATATTTCTCCCTTCATCCTCCATCCTGGACGGATCCATCCGGTCAAAAAGTGTTACCGGACGCCTCCTCATGAGGAGTTCGGCTGGGGAAAATCCTGAAGCTAGGGGGGTTGTCCTATAGCAGATGAGGAACTGACACAGGTGAAGGTTCAACTCACCGGGACCCATGCGCCGCAGTGCGTCTTTCGTAGTGCGCACTTGGCGCTCTACCTGACCATTTGTGGCAGGGTGAAACGGGGCAGCAGTAATGTGCCTGATGGCGTTTCTCTCAATAAACGTCTTGAACTCTGCAGACGTGAAGGTACTAGCGTTATCGCTAACGAGGACGTCTGGCAGGCCGAAACAGGCAAAAATCTTGCGCAACTGTTTAATGGTTGCCGCGGAGGAAGTGCTGTTCATGGGGATTACCTCCAACCACTTGGAGTAGGAGTCGACTACCAGCAGAAACATGGACCCGCGGAAGGGGCCAGCGAAGTCGACATGAATCCGGGACTATGGCCCGCGGGCCGTGTCCCATTCCCTATGGGGCAACCGGGACTCCTCGGGCCGAGAACTCTGGCAGCTCTCACACGTGCCCACTAAACGTTCTATATCCGCGTCTATCTGGGGCCACCAAAAGAAACTCCTGGCCAGAGCCTTGGAGCGCGCGATCCCAGGGTGACTGGTATGCAGTAGCTTCAGTACCTTGGCCCTTAGCTTGTCTGGGATAACTACCCGCTGGCCCCAGAGTAAGCAGCCCCTTTCCAGAGAAAGCTCCACTCTGCGCCTGAAAAATGGCTTGAAATGCTCCTCAGGGGGAGTAGTGGGCCACCCTTTCCTAACCCAGGAACTAACTTGGGCCAGCATCTTGTCGGCTGCCGTGGCCTTGGCGAGGTCGGCCGGGACAATGGGGGGTGAGTCGAGAGACTCGATCAGCAGGACTTGGTGGTCCTGCTCTACCTCGCACGTGGGGTCCCCTAAACTAGGGAGGGGAGATCGGGACAGTGCGTCCGCATGGGAGATCTCCTTCCCTGGGCGATAGACCAGCTCATACTGGTAGGCGTTGAGGAAGATGGCCCAACGCAGCATCCTGGGGGATAGAATTTGCGGGGTGGGTTTGCCGGTAGTGAAGATCCCCAGCAGTGGCTTGTGATCTGTCACTACCGTAAACTCGCGGCCATATAGGAAATCGTGGAACTTCTTCATTCCCGCGATTATGGCCAGGGCCTTCCTATCTGTTTGCGCGTAATTGCGCTCGGCCTTTGAGAGGGACCTTGAGTAGTACGCCACCGGGGCTTCCCGCCCGCTCTCCAACACGTGGCACAGAACCGCCCCCACCCCTCTGGGGACGCATCACAGACTAAAACCACTGGTTTTTTTGGATCGAAGTGGGTCAGGACAGCATCCGAGGATAGGAGTGACTTAAGCTCCTTGAACGCTTTCTCCTGCCTGTCCCCCCACTGCCAAGCCGCGTCCTTCTTAAGTAACGCATGCAGTGGCTCCGCGACCGATGCCTTCCAAGGCAGGAAGGAATGATAGAAATTTAGGAGCCCTAGAAATGACTGCAGCTCCGGTTTCGCGGTGGGGCGAGGGGCGTTTCTCACGGCCGCAACCTTGGACTCAGAGGGTTTGATTCCGTCCGGGGTTACCTTAAAACCTAGGAACTCAACCTCCCTCGCAAAGAATACACATTTGTCCCTCCTCAGTCGAGTCCTGCCCTCTCGAACACTGAGAGGACCCCATCTAGCCTTTTTGCTAACTCTAATTCGCTCCCCGCCGTTATCAACACATCGTCGAAGTATGGGAGGACGCCTGGAAGCCCCTTTAAAAGGCGTTCCACGAGGGACTGGAAGATTCCGGGGGCCGAATTCACGCCAAACTGAAGGCGCGTTACCTTAAACGCCCCCTTGTGCGTCACGATCGTTTGCGCGGCGGCAGCAGCCGGGGTTACAGAGAGCTGCTGATATGCCTGCGCCAGATCCAGCTTGGCAAAACACCTCCCCCCATGTAACGTGGCCAGCAAGTGACTGACCACGGGCACTGGATATGCATTTGGCCGAATGGCCTTATTGTTCGTACATTTATAGTCCGCACAAATCCTGACCTCCCCGTTTGATTTAAGGGCTGTGACAATCGGCGTTTCCCACTCCGCCGAATCAACTGGAACCAAAATCCCATGCCCCACCAATTTGTCCAGTTCCGCCTCGATCTTGTCCTTGAGGGCGAAGGGCACTCTCCTTGGTTTGAGGCAGATGGGCCGGATTTCTGGGTCCAGCTCAAAGGAAACCAGGGGCCCCTTGTATTTCCCGAGCCCCTTCTTGAAAACGTCCGGGTGTGCATTGCACACGTCCCGCATTGGGTCAGTCTCGATGGCGTTAATGCCAGACAGTTCGATTCCCAGAGGAGCAAACCACTGCGTTCCCAAAAGGAGGCACCTCCCCCCTTGAGGACCACTAGGGGCAATTTCTCAGAGTAGTTCTTGACCTTCACCTTGAAGTTCCCCACCCCCAACACTGGGATCCCATTTCCCTGCACGTCTCGTAGGTGTGACTTCATGGCCCGCAGTTTGGGCCGCTTATCTGGGGGAATACGCATAAACTCTTTTTGGGACAGGATGGAATAAGATGACCCCGAGTCTATCTCCATCCTCACTGGGAACCCCTGCAACAGTACCTCTACGAAAAACCGCCGGTGTTCCAGGCCCACGCGGTTCACGTCTTCCTCGCTGTAGCTGGTTGAGACCTTCCTGGTGCCGGCCGCCTTTCGTTGGTGCATCTGGGAATGGCTGGAACTGCCCTTGTCCTCGACTCGCCCGCGCCTGCATACTCGGGCGATGTGTCCTTTTCGGCAGCAGTTGTGACACTCGGCCTTTTGGAACGGACATCTCGTGCGGTCGTGGGATGCCCCACAACCGTCGCAGCGGCGGTCCTGCCATTCGCGGGTCTGCCGCTTCTCTCCTCGCTTCTTGATCCTCTGGACGTCGTCGTCCTCGCTGGAGCAGGGGTCCGCCGTTGTGGACGACTCCTCGGACGACGTGGGTGTGCCGGCGGGCGGCTTGGGGGCCCGCCAGGCCGTCTTCGCTGATGTCTGCCGGGCCGCCTGTACTGGTGACTTGGCCCTTTCGGACGCGGCCCCTCGGGACTTGAACACTCTGACCCCGCTCCTGGCCGCCTCGGCCGCTTGGGCCTCCCACAGTACCTCGTTGAACGTGAGGCGGTAGTCGCGGGTCATCAGCTTCCTCTGGAGCTCCTCGTCCCTCAGGCCACACAACATGCGGTCTCGGAGGGCCTGGTCCAGGTCATCCCACTGGCAGTGCACCGCTGCAAGCCTGAGGGCCGCCGCGTAGGCGGACACGGATTCGCCCAGTTTCTGGTCTCGCCTCTGGAACGCGACCCGGGCTGGGAAGATCGAGACGGGCAGCTGGAAATGCTCGCCCAACCTCTCCAGGATGCGGTCGATGGGCACCTCGTCCACCTTCCGGGGGGCCACCAGGGTCATCAGGATACGCAGCGTGGCCAGTCCCACCTGGGCCAGGAAGTGGGAGCGCATTTTCGCGTCGTCATCGACGCCTGCGGCTTCCATCGCGTGCCGAAACTGGCACTCGTAGAGCTCCCATTGTTTGGGCTCGCTGACATCGAACTGGTAAGGCTTGACCTTGGGATTCGCCATTCATCCCACCTTCGTCGCCAATTTGGTGTCTTGCACGGAAGACAAAGAAGGAGTCGCAGTAAGGACTAACACAGGTTTATTGGTTGATGGTCAGGATGAACATGTGGTAATGGCGGAGATACATCACATTATATACAGTAGCACAATGCATTTGAATCTTGCTGCACAGTAGCTCATTGGCTGCTACCGGCATGACGTCGTCCCAAGTCACGCCCCTCTTCTGTAGTTGTTTGATTGTGCGGGAGAGTTCCCGCGGCTGCCGGTGATTTGAGGAATGAGAACCATGTGAGTTGAACGCTCGCAGCTGCCCTCTATGGGCAGCTAACTCGCGTTCCTTTAACAGCTGGGTTACAATGTAATTGTGGTCAGGTTACATTCATACATTTCTTAAAGCAACATTGTACATACATAACAGAGTGTTTGATTACCCCCAGTATCTCACCTCTTCAGCTCTAAAGAATCCTACTTTGATCTCTGATCAGAAGACAGGGCTTTGCACATACACTTTGCCGCACTTAGTCCTAGCCAGAAAGTCTATGTTAATTATTTTAAAAGAGCCCTTTCTATCTTAAAAGCAATTCTTTCCCTATCTTCATGGAGTACTGATAAGGAAAGCACAAGAGGGCCTCCTTAACATTTATAGGCCCAGGCACAGTGGAAGGCATTTCAGGGAGTTCCCAGATTTTAAAATCTTCAACATCAAGTACAAGCACACTATAATTCATTGAGGCGTCAGATGTTTGTTTTTGTCCTTGGCCTTTAACTCAAGGTTTTATTGAACATGAGCCTATAAAGCACAAGTTAGAGAAGTGTTGCTGGGATAGACATTCCAGTGTCTTACATCATAGGAAAAAATAAATAAGATGAAGTTCACCAAAGTCCAAAGAGTTGTGGGAGCAGAGCTTAAAATGATAGTTTATCAATGACTTCTTTAGTGTTAAGGGTCAAAAGTTGAAAGACTAGTGGTTGTTAGTGTCTAAAATGGAAAATACTTTCTCATTGAATTATTAATTTATTGTATAAACTGTTAGATCATAGATAAACTCTAGATTAAGAGGGCTCCTTCACAATTCATCACAATAGTACACTTTTTTTCTGTTGGTCTAAAATTTCATTCCCCAATCTGGCCCTTTTGAAATTGATGGATCTCATATCTCATACTGCAGCTACTAAGTAGAGATGATGTGATTTTGTAGAAGGTTTATCTGACCTACTGTAAATGTAAAATCACACCCCTGAGGAAAAGGGTATCTATGTAACACCAACACTGAGTAAAGAGAAAGTGCTAATTGCCATTTACATCCAAAGATATTCTACCTACTAAGAAAGCTTTACCTCAGGGATTCCCAACCTATGACCAATGGGCTGGCCCCGGCCCATGATGCCATTCCATCCGGCCTGTCGCCACCTCTGCCACACCTGGAAGTGGAAGCGGCCACATGTATGTTAGTCATAAAACGTGCCCACACCCGTGCCTGTGCATGTGCGAACACACACACGGCTGTCATAAATGCAGAAGTGGGAGAATTTATGACAGCCATAAATGCGCCCGCTTCTGGTGGGCGTGGCCAGGCCCATGGTGTGAAAAGGTTGGCCACCCTGCTCTACCTGGAGGAAGAGCCATGCAAGTTATCACATTTTCTGTTCCTCTGGCTCTAGTTCATACTTGTGTCAAAGGTTGGTTTTCCTTCAAATTGAAATTTATGACATAAATAATCCATGGAATACAGGAAAGCCAGTAGTTTTCAGCTGTGTGACCATCCTTTGGAGATGGTAGGCATGATAGCAAAGTTCACATGCTTACAGTGTTCAGTGTTACCTTGGTGTCCTTACTTCACCCACGGATATTAAAGAACTCTGTGACAAAAAATATTGGTGAAATTATATTGCCAAAATTCCAAAACCCCAAGAGATACCTAGGAACACAAACTACTGGTCCAAAGTCTCCATTTCCTCTGTTATTGTGAGAATGAGGCCACGGTGTTTCAGCTATAAGGAATAAAACAAGAAGCATTATTGATAATGTGAAAAATATTTATATGCACACATAAATACAGGTTTAAATGATAGACATGCACCAGTAGAGATGGAGAACTGGGTTTTGATGATGATGGAAAGAGGGTTTTGTTTATTTATTTGCTACTTTACTATTCTTCTTTAATATTTTTCCAGGTCATCTGAGTTTTTGAAAACAGTAAGAGTTAGTTATGGAAAAATGCAATCTCCAGGGCATTGTAAATATCACAGGTGATCTTATTTTGTTTTTGCTTTTATTTTTTGTTTACTTATTATTATTGTGGTATTTAATGTAAATGTTTTCATATTATTAGAATGCTAGGAATAAAATATACATTTTTGAATACACACACACACACACACACATGAGTCGTTATGCATTATAATACTTATATAAGGAGTATATACTATTTGATGAATGATGAATGAGTTGTTAAAAATGAAATCAGTTCAAAATGATGAATACAAAAAGGTTTATGTTTTCTTGTATGTATTGTATTGAAATGTATTGTTATATATATATATATATATATATATATATATATATATATATATATATATATATATATATATATATATATATTCAGAGCAACCCTGTTCTTGTGACTAAAAGAAAGTGATCCTCCGGGCCACCTAGAAAGGCATATGGCTGAGTTGAGATTTGATGCTGGATTTCACTAGGCTTTGTTGAACATAAATCATGACAGTTGGGGAGAACAAACCCCAGAGATCCAACCAACAACCCTTGGACTTTCAACAGCTGTTCCTGTGCTCCTGCTCACACATCTTGCCTTCTTCAACAATACTTTTCTTACAAACATATTTACTTTAATTATTGAAAAATGTATCTTTTAAAAAGTAACCCCCCAACTGCTGGGATATGGCAATTCAGCATGCACAGAGTTAACACTTAATCCTTTGGAGGAGGGAGCTTCTGTTACCAGGACTAACATGTTTGCATACTTTGTTTGCTATCTACTCAGAAAAAGCCTGTGCCTTTCCATCTGGAATTTGATTGGCTAACCCTAACCCATTATCTTCTGTTTCTTGTGAAGCAGTTGCCGGTTTGTTATTGAGGCAGATGTGGCCATTTTTGAACTTTCTTTGCATTTTCCCACCTACAAAGCAGTAATGGAAGAAAACCCTTCATTTTTCCCCTTGTAACTAATCTAAATCTTCATCCTCTTCTAATGAACTTGAAAGCAACCTTTTACAATTTGTTAGCATATAGTAAATATTTTTTCCTTTTCTCCCTCTATCATTCAGTTTGGGTAACTATTTTAGGCTGGGAACAAGCTAAGAGTGAGAGGAAAATGGTGCGGGGGACTTGCAAACAATTCAAGCCTTAATAATTGCCCTACTTTTGTGAAACTACATGGCAAAATTACCTCCTCACTCTGAAGGCATCAAGGGATTTTTAAAAATGTTATTTGTTTTTTAAAAATAGGTACTGGAAGGTTTGCATGTGAGCACAGAGAGCCCATGTACAGGCCAGTGCATTGATGAATTATGGTGGCTGTTCCTCAGTTTGGGTCTCAACACCAAGAAGACTAAATATCTTGTTATAAGCTGATCACCAACTTGCAGCAAGCTATTACCAAGAGCACAAGAAATCAAAAGAGTGGATAAAATTGTCTATTTGGATAGTATTTTAAATGAAAAGTGGAATCACAAAGTAGAGATTAGAATGTGAATAGAAAAAGCAAACTCCATCTTTCTAAAAATGTGACATTTGTTATGCAGTAGAGATCTAACTCTCACTATGAAGATCCAAATAGTGAGATGTTACGTATTCCCAGTGTTGCTATATGGAATCAAAGCTTGGACACTGACTAAAGCATCTAAAAAGAAATTCAGAGCTTTAGAAGTGTGGATCTACAGACAGCTGCTAAGTATATCATGGGTTGATTATGTGACTATTGTAGAAGAGTTGTGCCAGATAGATAAAGAACAAGAACTGTTTAAGACTATTAAACAAAGAAAGCTCTGATACCTTGAGGAATGACATAAGTTTAGAATACTCCAACTCGTTATGCAAGGGAACATCTTTGGGAAGAGAGGCCCTGGATGTAAATGGACCTCATGACAGAGCTGTAGCCAGGGGCCTGGGGGAAAGAGAAAATCCTCATGAGCTAACAGCCCACCCACTCCAACCCACCCTGTGATGCCAATGTTATATATGTTAGTGTGACATTGTTGTCTCTCCTGAAAAATCTCCCACCCAAAAATATATATATATCTCTAGAATCCTGGCTACAGCCCTGCTTTCATGACTGAAGAACTTGAGAAACTGATGTGGAATGTCTGCAGAAGAACTGTTCTAAGGAGTTAAAAACATGAATACTTTCACCATGATAGCCAATATTCAGAATAGATACGACATTTGAAGAAGTCCCTCAGTTTCATGTTTCATATTACATTCTGTCCCCAACCATCTCCTCTCTCAGAGACAAAACAGCAGGTCTGCAAACACATCTTTTCACTGTAATAAAGGTGACTTAAATAAATAAATACAGTAAATCAACATGTAGAGTCTACAGCATGGCACTGGTATTAACACAGAAGTATAACAGGGGCGTGCTAGTCCCAATGAACATCATTACACAAGGTAAAAATAAAGTGAATGGTGTCAATAATTATGAAAAACCTCTAAAGTGGAAACAGGACTTAAAGTAAAATTCTCCTCTGGTGTAAATTGGTTTAGTCTCAGCATAGCACCTGCTGGAATCAGTTAACATCTGGAGTTGGTGTTCATTCCTTTCTTCTTTGCTAACCCCAAAGGGATTCAAGCTTATCCCTTTTTATGACTAGGTTTAATGGTTGATTTTTATTGATCCTTCTGTAATTCATTCTCCCTGGGGACTGTAAAACCTAATTAGGTGTTTTTAGTTTTTAAACAAACCCAGGCCATTCAAGGTGTATGTGCTGCCCACCTTTAGATATTTGCAAATCATAAACTACTGCTTTCTGATCATAAACCTGTCATTATGTGTTCCAGGCTTAATTTCTAACTAGAAACAATTGAGTGACAAATTGCTTCACAAACACAGGGACTGCCAGAATCCTTCCATTATCAGCAAGTAATTTTGCCCAGTACATGAACAAGGTAAGTACCAAGGAGGAAGTAAACTGATTTCATCAGTGGTTTTAGCCACACTACAGAGCTCCTTGTAGATTTGTGAATCAATGATTAAGTTTAATCTAGTACCTCCCTGATAAGCTGCTGGGTGTGTAGATATACTCAATAATTTGTTTGATTCCTGGTGCCTAAAAGCCTAGTACACAGAAGCCACCAAATTTCTTTTGATGTTGGAAACTGAACAACTCAGAGATTCTGTCTTGCGGTTATGAACTAAACAGCATTTTCTAAACCCTTCAAACCCCACTAACTATGGCCTGCAACCTTTCTTAACAGGTTGACAAGGCTAAACATTCATTACTATGCTAAGAATCTTAGACTTCAGATTTGAGATACTTCAAGTTCAGAATTAAAGAAGGGTAGCGTGCAACTTCTTTATTTATTCCAGAAGCAACTTTTAGTGCCTTCTTTGTAGGTATGTTTTTATTTTTAAAATCCAGCTTTGTTCATACTATCAAATCCTATTCTTACTGCATATGTTAATTTTTCTGCAGTTGTGTGAGGATAGGGAGAAATTAGATGATGGAAGAGACTTTATTGTTTAATAGGCTTTCTTGTTTTATTTGTTGTTGTTGTTCAGTCGCACAGTCGACTCCGACCCTTTGCGACCCCATGGACCATTTTCCTCCAGGCGCCTCTGTCCTCCACCATCCCCCTCAGCCCTCCCAGCTCTGTGCCCATTGTGTCTACAATGCCATCTAGCCATCTCATCCTTGGCCTTCCCCTTCTTCTTTTGCCCTCCACCTTTCCAAACATCAGTGCCTTCTCAAGTGAATCCTCCCTTCTCATTTGATGTCCAAAGTATTTTAGCTTCATCTTTACTATTTGACCTTCCAATGAGCAGTCAGGGTTAATTTCTTCTAAGATTGACCTATTTGTTCTCCTCGCTGTCCAGGGGACTCTCAAAACCCTCCTCCAACACCACACCTCAAAGGCATCTATTCTTCTGCGTTCAGCCTTCCTAATTGTCCAGCTCTCACATCCATACATTACTACTGGGAAAACCATTGCTTTGACTATTCTAATTTTTGTTTGCAATGTGATGTCTCTGCTTTTCACTTTCTTGTTTAACATATTGCAATTCTGAGTATTTTTTAATATCCAGAAACTCAGAGATTCACTGACAGATGTTAAACCATGAATTTAAGGTTGCCAGTAACAGAAACTGTTAAGAGTTATTTTTCACACAAGATGTTCAGTAAGCGAGAAGAGAAAAAAAACCATCCCAAGTAACATTGATTGGAGTTTATTTTCTATCACCTTTCTGCATTTATTGCTCTCAGTATTTTATTGCAAACAAATTCATTACAAAAATGATCAAAACTAAGAGAATCACAGAATGAACCATTTCAGTTATCAGTACAGTAACAGACAATATGTAATTAACAGCTATTAGTTGTACTATAGGTAAAGGTAAAGATCACCCTTGCTCGAAAGCCAGTTGTATCTGACTCTAGGGTTCAGTGCTCATCTCTGTTTCATAGCCGAAGAGCCAGTGCTGTCTGCTTCTGCAGATGTTTCTATGGTCATACGGCAGGCATGACTAGACAGCAGAGCACACAGAACACTGTTTACCTTCCCATCAAAGTTGTCCCTATTTATCTACTTGCAATTTCTTGCTTTTGAACTGCTAGGTTGGCAGGAGCTGGGACAAAGACGGGAGCTCATTCCATCCTACAGTATTCAGGTTTTGAACTGTTGACCTGTCACCTTCCAGTCAGCATCTTAGCCACTTGAGCCACTTCAGTCCCATATACTATACATATACATATACATTTAGTACATATACCATGTACTATAACAAATGACAAAAACAATTCATTTATATAAACTAGCAGATATCACTTTTGAGACATTTTAGTTGAAACCTCTGTTCTTCACACACACAGAATTCATGTTACATAGAACAGCAGGGCTGCCTACTTATCCTTTCCCCCAAAACCTTTATATTTTTTAAAATTTGGATGTTAATAGTCTCTTGATAACACGATTGGAATATATATCCAAAAAGTGAGTGGTTTCTCTAATAATAACAAAGAAAAGACTTGTTAGTACATTTTTGTTTAGTTTCCCCTTATTAATTATCTCAAGCATATTAATGCTATTGTGCCAGAAATATCTGGGGTCTGCATATATATCTGATATCTTACAAAAACAGAGTCCTGTTACTTTAGAAACAGAAGCAACAACAAACATTGAATTAAGGTGGCCTGGAAAAGTGACAGTGTTAAATGACTCATGTCACAGCTGGCGGTATGCTTGCTGAAATTATCCAGACCTGAAGTACCTGAGACTGAAAATGTTCTCAATCAAGTGGAAAAGCAAGAGGAAATTCCAGTAGATCATTTACTTACTGAGATCAACATGTAACCGATCCATCGCTCCAGCTTTTGAGGTGGCTGCCACCATCACACTGGACAAGAACAAAGTCAACATTGGTGTGCTGTTATCACAATTTGAAATAATGTTTTGTGTTTATGTGAGTTGCCTTGTTGGGCTCAGTATGTTGGGATCAGTGGAGATAAGTAGTCATTTAGCTTCTTTATTTATAGTGGAGAAAATTGTCAACATTTTCCTGACTGTGGCATAGCTGAGCAGTCTGGAATATTTAGAGGCTGTTATTTTCTCTGGCAAAAAGCCTCTCCACTCCCTTTGCTGGGCTGTATAACACTACTGAATTTGGGAACACTTTGCTGGTGTAAAATGTTTTTTTAAAAATGCCTATTGGATGCCAACATGTCAGGTTGAGCAAGCACAGACTAGGCCAAGACCAAAGGTTCCAGCACCTCTCAAGAACAAACTCAATGTATAATATCAGTGGAGGCCACAGTTTATATTTTCTTTGCCTTACAAAGCACAAGTGGGCCTTTAGTTGATCCAGCTATGTATTCATAGCACCAACAGCCAACTACACCCCTGCCCCAAACCAAAGCCAGCAAACTCTGAAAGCTCTCTGTACTGTTCAACTGAGTGTTTAATGCAAGGTTAAACCTACAGCCATTTCCATTTGGAGGCTGGCTGATTCTTGGACATAAAGTGAAAGGCATGAATAGGGGCAACTACTGAATTCTTGATTCAGTTCTTAGGATTTCCAGTTAAAAAGTCATTAAGTTAGCAAGCCTTCTAGTTGAGAAGCCCTGGGGAGACACTGCTAATTAGAAAGTTGATATTATTGGGCTAGTGGATTGACTCAGTAGAAGGCACCCTCAACAAAAGTGGTTTGTTAGCCACTTCAAGATACCGGACATTGACGTGAGAAACAGCCTTTGACAGCTGCAAGGCTCACTTGTACTCCATTCCCAGTATCCACACTTGCTGCACATGGACTAAAGTTGAGATTGGCCAAAATAGTAGAACCCCATGACAAGGGGGCCAAAAGACACTCATTGGGGCCGGTTGGTCATTTCCAGCCAATGATTCCTGACAATGTCATCATAAGTAAAAATGAAAAGTTTCATATGCCTTTTTCCAATCTGTACTTTTGGGGCTGCTGGTGGTGTGCCAAATGGGAGAAGATTCAAATACTTTGTACCTGAAACCCAGCAAATTAACAGAATAGTCATATTATCTGTTGTGATTCCATGGCAAAGATGACATTTTTATGTTAGTAATCATAGTTTCATGTATGTTATCATGTTGCAATGCTATGTAGTTAATTTCGTTGCATTCTGAGTTAGGACACTTAGCCTAAGCGATGCCATTTTGTGAGAATATTCCACCATTTTCTAGAAGACTTAACATGCCTGCCTATTGGCCGGGTGTTCAAGGCCATCCCTAGGGAACCAGCCTTGAACATGTTCTCTCTCATGGAGTTAGATGGAGAACACTGATAAGGAGCCATCTGGATCTTTGATCTACAGACTTGACTTGTCACTTTGACAAGCCAATTAGCCCTGCTTATCTATCTTTTTCCATCAGAAAAGGTATATAAACAGAAGCTTAATTCAATCTTGATGATTGGAGAGATCCTACTCTCTCTAACACACACTTCCACCCATTCGATAAGCTTGCCTAACCATCGAGGAAGCTATTGAACCCATCTTTCATGGGGCGCCATAGAGCGCCATAGCCTAGCTTAGGTTAGAGTACTGCTATGTTCTATTTCTTAACTTTTATTTCTGTATTATGTGCTTTTATTCTACGATTCTATAATAAACTCATTAAATTGGCTTTTGAGTCAATCTGAGTTCTTCTTGCTCTCAGAGTCAAGCGGAGAGCAAGATATAGAGAGGGGAGGCGTTTGTATTACAAAAGGCCCATTATTGCAGGGAAATTAGCAACTTTCTCCTGTGAGGTTTGCGAGTGGAACTCTTCCATCTGTCCAAGGGAGGATCCGCCGTCTCGTCTTTCCCAGACAAGAAGCGGCGAGCCATATTTGAAGAAGAAGGTAATGGGCTTCCCCTATGCACCCACAACATTTCCAAGGCCAGCAAGCTCTACCCAATTTTAGAGATAAGGGTGTCGTTCTGTGGGGATTGGCATAGTCTGTCCTAGAGGCCTTTGCAGCCAAATTAGACCTGCATCATTAATTTGCCTTTGCCATGTTCCCCGGAACCTATGAGACAGATTCGCTGGACATGTCTTTCTCTGCCAAACTAAGCCTGAGCAGAGGGCGCACACCCTTAGGCCGTGCAAACCAGTGGCGGGCCCCCAGCTCATGATGTGGCCATTGTCCTCACAAAGTTTGAGCAGACCGAGGTCTACAGGCGAGTAGGCAACCCTTGCTCAGTGGAGGCCCCTACATTATCAACTTAGAGCATTTTACACAGTTCAAGGGTAAAAAGGGTATTTTAGTGTAGCTGCTGAGAAGGGATGGAAAGGGACCAGACTGCCTTGAGAGAGATTGTTTATGTCTTGGAACAACCTATTCAATAAACCTGGCAAGAGGAATGCAAGCATACATTGTGATGAAAGATTTTATGCTCATGCACATGTTAAGTCAATAGCAAAGTTTGAGCAATCAGGAAATATTGGTGCTGAAAGTAACTGATCCTTGCTGGATATTCACCATACATGCAATAGTTGTGACTAAAGAGAAAAAAGTTTTATTCACAACTTCTAACACAATGTAATTCTACAGTAATCTGTCAACATACACTTATGATACAAAATGCCCTGTATAGCATTATGTATATTTTGGCTTTTTTCATTCTTACTCATTCTTAGCTATTTCCAAAGAATTAAAAATTCAAACCTCACATTGCGTATGATTCCTGACCATTTGGTGTTGGTGGATCAAAGAAGGGCAAAACTTTAAACATGAGATCTGACCATAAGAAGGGAGAAGGGAGATTCAAGTTAGATTCATTAGTTGCTCTAATGAATTTGGATTGGCAGTTGTTTAACATACATGACGTTGTTAAAAGTTACCTTGTTAGCCACTTCAACATACTTGAAGTTGAAGTGAGGCAATTATGTTGTGCAGCTGACATACAGAAAACTGTATAAAATGGAGCACACGCCAAATAGGTTCTGTTAAAAAGATCAGACAGTTGCCTATTCTGTCTCAGTCCACAGAGTGGCTTTAGTGTTCTTCTTCTTTTATGTCCCGATCAAACTCTAGGCTGCCAAAATGAGGCCACTTTCTTGGCTTTGTCAGTGGCCAAACTTAAGTCCTCATTGGTGCATGTTTCTGGAAGTAATTGGCAGACCAGGAAATAAGCCAGATTCTGTATTTCTCCACATTTACATTACATGTTGTTGTCTGCCAGCAGCCCCCACTTGAGGATGCTGGTCTTACATTTAGGGACTCCGACCCTCAGCCTATTCAAGGTCCTCCAAATGACTTAGAGGAGGTTGAATTCCTTAGCTATATCCTTCACTAATGTTATTCCATGTCCAGTGAGCTCCTTCCAGTTTACATGAAACCTGTTATGCCACAGTACAATTTGCATTTATAATTTTCCAGCAGAAACAAGCTATGAGAAACCTGGGGAACAAGGTTAAAAGTAGAGACATCACCTTGCAAACAAAAATTTGCATAGTCAAAGAAATGGTATTCCCGGTGGTAATGTATGGTTGTGACAGCTGGACTATTGGGAAAGATGAACGCAGAAGAATAGATGCCTTTGAAATGTGGTGTTGGAGGAGGGTTTTGAGAGTACCCTAGACAGCGAAGAGAACAAATATGTTGATCCTAGAAGAAATCAACCCTGACTGCTCATTAGAAGGTCAAATATTAAAGATGAAGATAAAGTACTTTGGACATCAAATGAGAAGAGGGGATTCACTTGAGAAAGCCTTGATGCTGGGAAAAGTGGAGGGCAAAAAAAGAAGGGAGTGGCCAAAAAGGAGATGGCTAGATGGTATTGTAGATGCAATGGACACAAAGCCGGGTGGGCTGAGGAGGATGGTGGAAGACAGAGGTGCCTGGTGGGCAATGGTCCATAGGGTCACAAAGGGTCAGAATCGACTGTGCGACTGAACAACAACAACAAAACATGCTACTTGTCATATGAAAGGCAGCTTGAGTCTGTCTTGTGACAATTGTCATTGTTATTACATGCAGTCAGGTTTTGGTGACCCTAGGAATAAGCAATCTCCACAACATCCTGTCCTCAACAGCCCTGCTCAACTGTTATTAACTCAAGCTTGTGGGTTCCCTTGGAGAGTCAATAAATCTTGTGTTTGGTCTTCCTCTTTTCCTTCTACCTTTCTCAGCATGTACATGTTATAATTGCTGGCTATTCATATTTACAGAATACAGCATCTATTACTCAGTTATGCCAGCTGAAGAAAGGTAATTATTCTGGAAACTGGTAGTAAGACAGAAAGGATGGGAAGGAAACCAGTTGGCCTTAGAGAAAGAAGCCTAAGATTTCTAATCTGCATATAGAACTAGAAAAGAGCAGAGAGAAAACCCCTTACTGGTGCAGAACACTTACTTACATGGATTAGCATTTTTTTCTCTATATCTCAGAGTTCTCAATATACAGTTGACTATTTAGTTTATTCATAGTTATAGTATTAATATTTTATTAAACATATATATCTATAAATCACCAGGGCTTCCTAGGTGATTTATAATAAAATTAAAATAATGAAGAATGGGATACAATGCTTTAAAAAAGGTTAAAACACTTAAATAAAATTTAAATACATGTGACTAGAAAAATCAAGATCGAACTTCATAAAAATGAGACATCTGTTATACAGTAGAAATCTAACTCTCACTATGACGATCCGAATCGTGAGATGTAACGTATTCCCATTGTTGCTATTTGGAGTCAAAGCTTGGACACAGACTAAAGCAGCTGAAAAGAAAATTGAATCTTTTAAAATATGGATCTCCTGATGGTTGGTAACAATATCATGGGATGACCATGTGACTAATGTAGACGGGTCAAGAACAAGAACTGTTTAAGAACATTAAACAAAGAAAGCTCCAATACCTTGGGCATACCATGAGAAATGACATAAAGTATAGAATACTCCAGATCGTTATGCAAGGGAAGATCCTTTGGAAGAGTAGCACTGGACATAGACAGATTTTGTGGCTAAAAACCCTGAGAGACTGATGTGGAATGTCCTCGGAAGAAGTGTTCCAAGAAGTTAAAAATGGGAAGAATTTCGCCATGATAATAGCCTATATTTGGAACGGATATGGTACTTGAAGAAGAGAACAAATAGTACAGTTTTAGCTGCCTGTAAGAATAGAGAAGAAGTCAGATGAAATCTCTTTGCAGAAGAATTCCACAATTGAGGTGCCTCTACTGATAAAGCAATGTCTGGCTTACCCACCTCCCTAAACTCCCAAGGAGGTGGGGCAGTCCTTCTTTTGAGGACCTCATATTCTGGACAGGTATGTCCAAGAGTCAAACTCAATGTTACTGGATTCAGGCTCAGCACAAGTCTTAATTGTTAGAGTATGATATCGTTTATTAGCAGTTATCTATATTTTTGGCAGTGCATGATACCATTGTTTCTCTTAGTCCAAGGGAAGAGTGTGGAGACTAACTAGAGTCTGGTCTATACTGCTCAGTTGAAACAGTGCAACATTTATTTATTTATTTTTGTTTTATTTTATTTATTGGATTTATACCCCGCTCTACTCAAGCACAAGGCCGACTCAGAGCAGCTACAACAATCAATACACATACAATTACAATATCACAATAATACATCTAATCATAAACGAAATAAATAATCAAAAAACCACAATAGTACAAAAGGCACAACATCAAAATATCAATAATCAATAGTTACAAAATTCAGATACAAGGTATAAAAGACAACAATCAAATATCAAAAGTAATGCAGAACAAAAGGGGCGGAGAGGCAGGGAGGCAGTGTCTGCGGAAGGTCCTTTATGCCCTGCAGGGGGCTGGAGCAGGTGTTTCTTATCCCCCCCCCCTCAGTTTGCCAGACTGGGAGGATGGCTCCAAGCCTCAGCGTCCCACCTTTGAATCCTCCGAGCAGACAGGCTCAAGGAGGCAGGGAGGCAGTGTCTACGGAAGGTCCTTAATGCCCTGCTGGGGGCTGTGATGCAACTCATCTCTTGAGCAGGATTGGAGAGTTACTTTCTGTCTCTGGTTATTTCCCTCTGAGAAGATAATCTGTGATAAGAAAGACAAACTAGAGATAGTAGCCAGAGAAATAGCTCCGTTCGTCTTACAGCGAAAAAATAAAGAGTCTTGTGGTATCTTGAAGACAAACAGATTTGTTGTTGTATAATTATTCATTAACCCCACACTGTTTTATCAGGTACATATAAGATGCTAATGGACTCAGGGTTGTCTGCTTTAGAATCCAAGTTTTCTGAGATGTGTATATGTATTGGGATGCAAGATTAGCACTGTATATATTTTCAGTCACTTAAGCCTGGCTGTTAAATCACTTTTTAGTGGAAAGTTAAATTAGAAGAACAAAATATTTCTGTGTATATGACAATTATCTGAAGTTGGACTCTTTGGGATAAGTGATTTAGTATGCAAGTTTGCATATTTATATATTGAGTCCAAAAAGTTAAAACTGAGGACCTAATTATGCCCAATCAATCAAATCCTCAGAACTAACTGCATCATCTATCAAGAAAGTAAAATTTTCATGTCAAAAAGCCATGGGCTGCTGTACTTTTGTTCCATACAACAATGGAAATATTACAAAACTACTTGTGTATGGATGTGGCTATTATTTATATAATGCCACTGTATCCCTCATTATTATACATGAAACATTTTGCACAGAGATGTGCTGCCTCAGTCTATTGAACTAATTCCTTAAGGATGGTGAAATAACTTCCTGATTACTTTTTATGTTCTTTTCGGGTTCTTGAGTATTTCATTTTCCACGAATGGAACAGATTTATGCGCATTCCCATAGCAGCTCCAATAGAGGCAGGAACTGGAAAAGTTGCCAGGAAGTCTACTCAGCCATTAGGTATATCCAGGCTAGGTATAAGTACTACATGCTTAATAGCCCTAGGTGTAAAGTGATGGTTCTTTTTTTATTGCGCATTGCTAAGCCAACCTGCTATAAAACATTGATCTCTCCGATACAGGAGACACATGACTCCTAGGCCGTTCGGTCCAGTGGGCTTAACCTGCTGAACCCGACGTGCTAAAAGGGCTTAAAAAGTAATCATTAGTAGATTTTCTGCAAGCAGCTGGTAAAACAAGCCTTCTAGGCAGCCAGGGTGCTTTAATTTATTTCTTAATCCTGCCAAATCAGCAGGAAAGTATTTTACCTTAGTTCCACTTGGTAGTGATGGGGGAGGGGCAGGGAGAAATGATTTCAGAAAGTTAAAACTGGAAGGTTAAAATTGGAAAAGGGCAATCCAAGAGAATGAAAGAGAGAAGCTAGACCAGTTCCTGACTATGCAAGCGCATTTCAAGTAGAAAAACTATCCAAAGAACCCTTTAACAAGTCCTGTACAGTGCTTACGTCAATCCGAAGGCAACATCAGAAACAGCTTTTCCTCACTTTTATGTAGGTTTGCCTGGCCTGTATTGGTCTCTTCCAAAATGCCAATCTTTTTCTTCAAGTGCTGTATCTGATTCCGAGTATTGGCTACCATCATGGAGATTAGCCATGAAGATTAGCCTGGGAACCATATAATGCAGTGGCCTCCCATTTGCCTTCCACATTACAGCTTGACACCCATACCACTGGTCCAGTTCTGCAAGTCACTTTCTGGTCCTGAGCCCTTTTGGCATGTAAAGTCCTCATCAACCCCAGGCCAGTATTGATGAAACTTCTGCCCTCTATCATGATGGATTCAAGTAGGATTTAATCCACTTGGAGGTCATCACCCTTCCCTGTGGACTTTGCCACCCAAGTTAACCACCACCTGACAATCGGCCACCTGAGTCGCTGTCAGTATGGTCTACTCTATTACCATAGCAGGATAACCGGGCCAGACTGCCAATAGCTACTCTGATTAAGGCTTCCAGATGTCATTGAAAGCCTCAGTTTTGACTGAGAGAGGAAGCAGACCAAAGAAATTACAATGAAAACCCACATTCTTGGCTTATACTTTATGTTTATCAGTGATTATTGCATTGACAGTTCACATTAGCAATTATCACCTGGGCACCAAATAATTCCTCCTTTTAAATCCTGCCTCTCATATAGGGCTTCTAGAGGCAATCCTTCATATGCTCTTCCTCTACTCAGACTGTCTTTTGCTAGATAGTAGTGCAGAGCAACACTCATAAACCTGTCATTTTGTGTACAGAGGTGGAATGAAATCATTGGCATCCAGCAACTAGCCTTTGCAATAAAGTGCTTCTTACTACACAAGGTCATTTTTGCAGCCATTAATTGGACACAATCTGGAGTTTTGATCTCATGCCATGCAATCCAGGAAATGCTGGGATGGTAGCCAAAGTTGTTGCCCCAGCCAAATATTTTAAAGAGGAAAATATTAAATAAAATCCCCTTGTGATTTTGAGATCATGATGTTTGGCACTGTCTAGCTCAGGGGTGCACAAACTTTTTGGGCTGTGGGCCGGTCAAGTGGTTCAGGGGGCTGGTCACTATGGCCCAGGGGCTGGATTTGGCCCCAAGTGTCAATTTATCTAGCCCACGAAACCCTCCTCACTCCCGGAAGCAGAAGTAAAATGCACCCATACGGATCTGGGCCCCAATGCCAATTAATCTGTCCCACACTGCCTTCATCGCTCCCGGAAGTGGGTGTGTTTTACTTCCGCTTCCAGGAGCAATGAGGGCTTGTGGGCCGGATGAATTAGCGTTGGGGCTGAATCCAGACCCTGGGCCATAGTTTGGTCACCTCCAGTCTAGCTGCAGATATACTGTCTGTGTCAATATTAAATATATTGCTTTTGGAAATCAGTATTGAAGAGTCTAGAAGCAAAATGATATACTGTAGCTTTTAAAGCCAATACCTTAAACATTACACATTTTTCTTTCTGGAAGTGTGTTTCTTTTATTTCCATGGGGTTCGCTTACATATTTCTAAGGCTGCAGTTGCATCTCAGTCCCAACCTATTCATCCTATCCAGCACCTCATACATATACTTTTATAGACTGACAAGGAAGATATGATCCTTCAGTTTTGTAGAGGAATTTGCTGCTATAAAGAAATGCACATTCAAGTTTGTAGTGTCCCTGGAAGTTTGTAGTGTTAGGAAGCTTCGGATGCATGTTCGAGTCTTCTCATCTATTTAATTTACAGTACAGTATTTATATGTGTAGTACCCCAGGTAAGCAAAGGAGAGCTGTGCTTGCATATCACATGAAAGAGTACCTACACCAATATTTCCCAACATTTTGTTTTTGGACTTCAGTTCCCAGAAGCCTAAGTCAATTCCCCAAAGCACTGATCAGCCAATGCACTGACTTAGGCTTCTGGGAATTGAAGTTCCCCTGTGGGGTGTGGTCCCCACATTGGGAACCATTGGTCTACACTGTGAAGTTCACCTATGCCCTGCTGAACTTGGCTGGTAGTACGTGGGAATTCAGATGGGATATACATCCCCACTTAGGGCCATTATGTATAACATAATACAAGACATTTAGCAGTGTCAGCTAGAACACGTGCATTGAATCTGTGGGGATATGGTGAGATAACACCTATGTAAATTTCATTAATTCAATGGGTTTACTCTACCTGCGACTTCCTACTAGATTTTAGCTAATGAATGAAGAACTAGAATTCAGTAACAGAGTATTTCCCTTGCATATAAAAGGTCCCACATTCTATCTTTACCTTCTTGAGGAAGGGTGTTTGAAAGTCTCCTGGGAGAGCTATGACCAATCAACCAGGTGGAGCAAGGAGCCCATTTAGCTTAATCCATATGCACCAGGATTTTTTTTTTCAAATTGCAATCACACAGGAAATAGATTACAATTTGGCCCGCTTTTGGTGATCTATTGTGAAATGTAATCTATTTCTAGGTGATTAAACAAAATATGGGGAATTGTACTCCAGCCTGATCCCAATTCATGCCTGATCTGGACTTTCTTGGTCCAGCTATATGGCCTATATTTGGAGGATAGACTCAAGTCATTTCACGGTAGAAGAAAGGGCCACTTTAAGGGAGATTGCTCCCATTAAAGCAACTCTGTCCAGTGCAATCAGGCGTGTACCTTTGCAAGTTCCAGTCTGATTGTACCTTGAATTTTGGAAAGCTGTCTCACATGAGAACTCCAATGCACTGAGGGTTAAGCATATGATTAGACTTTGGTCTATAGTTAAGGTTAGAGCAGGGGTGCCCAAACTTTTTGGGCCATTGACCGGTCACGTGGTTCAGCGGGCCAGTCACATGGTTCAGCGGGCTGGTCATGTGGTTCCTCCCACTGGAAGCAGGAGTAAAATGTGCCTTGCAATCTCTTTTGCAACAGGATGAGATAGATTTTTAGGCTGCCATTTTCTCTGCTTAAACCAGCAGTGCCCAAACTACGGCGCACGGGCTGGATCCAGCCCCCAACACCAATTCGTCCAGCTCGCACCATCCTTGCTGCACCTTGAAGTGGAAGTAAAACACATCTTTATGGGCACAGTTTACATACACTTTCAGGAGAGGCAAGGAGAGTGTGGGCTGGATGATTTGGTGTTTGGGGCTGAATTCGACCCACGGGCCATAGTTTTGGCACCCCTGGGTTAGAGGAAGTGGTTTTTGTATGCATATTTTATTTCCTGAGCTTATGAGGATTCTGATGTCCTATTCCTGAAAAAGACTGACCTATTGACAATTAGAGTAGGCCCACTGAAAAATAGGTGTTAAATTGAATATGGATCCAAAATACTTCAATTGCAATAATGAATAATCTGTCAGGAAATTTCATCTGAAATATATTTTTAACTTAGACAAACTGTACAGAGCAAGTGGCTGAAAGTTAAGGAAATTGTTTATGAAGGAAGGAAGGAACCCATCTAGATTAATATGGAGACTGTAACAGAATACCAAGTTTACAGTGTAGTGCTTCTGGAGTGGAACAATTGACTGACTCTGTGCCATTTTCCAGGGGTTGCCCAAGTATACTCACATTGCTTTCTGCTCTTCAAGGAGGCTCCTTCTATATCTCCTGGCATTGACTCTCTGGAAGTACATTGAGAGATGTTGACAACTAATGATCAAAATAAGGTAATGCAGTACCAAATTCAAATAAATTCATGAACACCTACACTCTAGACCAGTGGTTCCCAACTTTTTGTTGGCCATGCCCCATGTAAACTTCTCTAAAATCCTGATGCCACCCCCCGACATATAATCCTTATTATTCAAAAAGTGAACTCCTATTCATGTAGAGAAAGCCTAAAAGGCCATTAACTGTTAATAACTCATTATTATATTGCCCGCCCCTTAAAAATCAAATTGCCTCTCTGTGAGGCGTATGCCCCACATTGGGAACCATGGCTTTAGACGATGGCTAAAATCAAGGGAATGTTTTCTGCTCACCTCTTAAGCTCTAAATATTAAACCAAAACAGGTTAGGCTAAACCTTTGGAGAGCAAAACCAACATACCTTGCTGCATGGATGAATGCCAAAGAGCATCACCCACCAGGACAAGACTCTGTCTGTCTGTCTGTAGGTCACTTAATATATTTTGAAGCAAGGTTGGAAGATCAAAGAATAATCGAGTAAAATGAGCCTATTAAGATCATGGGTTGCCAACCTTTTCAAGCCGAGTCCCGGGTCACACTCTCTCAGTCAGCTTCGAGGGCTGGATGGCCATTTTGCCCTGCCTGAATGATGTGTGTGTGTGGCCATTTTGTCCCAACAGTTTCAAAGGGGTGGTCATTTTGTTTCTCAAAGGCCCTTGGAGTGGTGGGGGCCACATGAAATGGCACCAGGGGCCAGATCCGGCCCAAGGGCCTTAGGTTGGGAACCCCTGATTTAGATAAAGAATATTCAGCCAAAGCAGCAATTTATGACTTACAATGTACAAAAGAAGATCTAGTAAATGGTGGAGATAACGCTATTGAAGTAGCCCACTTCTGATCAAAAACAGTCCAATAATTTTAACATTTTAATTTAATGGTTTGAATGTTACCTATAATGTCCATAATATTTAATTGTGCAATACTTTGATATGAAGAAATAAAAAGAAGGATGGAAAAGCAAGTTGCAGCTGGGCTTTCCCAAAAGGCACCTTTGCATTCTGAACATCTTGTCTCTGGTTAACATCTACACCAAATTAACCCCATTAGCAAGCAGAATGAGTTGGCCCCAGAACCTTAGGCCCTCTCAATTCAATCATAGGCTTTGATGGTCAAACCAATTAGGTGCCTTGTGCACATTATTGAATGAACTGAAAACTAATGGGGCTGTCCACATGTCACTGTGGCTTAGTCTAAAGACAACTGGATTTCAGCAAGATAGCCAAAGGCAAAAACCTTGGTCTGCAAGATCGTTTATTTAATTGGTGATGACTGGGGCCTTCAGTTTTAGCATGGTGGACTTGCAGGCTTCAGTTTATGAAGCAAAAATTATGCAATTTCTCAGGAAGCTGAACAAATCAGTTAGAAAATCTAGCACAATGCAATTGCTATAAATATGAAAAGCCAGCTTTAATTCAGAATTTTATCCTACTCTAAATCTCCCAATTTTGATTTCCAGCACATTTCCAAAATTACCACTATAAAATGTTAATTTATTGATTTGTTAATTATTTTATCTGCTGGTTAAACCAACCAACCAACAAACCATTCCAGAGTTAAGAAGGAAAAGGAACATACCAAAAACTCTCCCAAAATGTCATGTCCAAGCAGGTACTCAAGCTATCAGAGGGATACACATATTTAATTTTGGTACATTTTGTTTTAATCCTCACTCTTGAAGGCAAGTTCTGGAGTGCCCCAGTTGAAAAGCAAAATGTAAATAAAGACCAATCTGGTTTACAGCATGACTGGCATCAAACATATTTGTTAAAGCGAGCAGCCAAGGAAACATTTTTAAAACAGAATGCACTTGAATTAGCATAACAGATTTAGCAAATGGATTGACTCCATAAGGGAAGGCACAGGCTTCAGATTATAAAAGTTGATCAGGGTTTTAGGGGTGTGACATTTTGAAAAGAATAAGTACAGTCTGAAACAAGTTCACTAATAATACCCACACATCACCAGCTCCACCAAAACAGGCAGAAGGAACAGCCTGAAACAGTTCCAGGTGTTTTTTGCTTTTGGCTCAAATTCTCAGAGGTCCTATAGATTTTTAAACAAGCACAACAACTTTTCATGGTGCAACAAATCAAAGTCATCCATTTTAGAGTTTAGCAGGAGATCTGTCTAAACCATTTGAAGCCTCTCCTCTCTGTATTACCAGCCACGCTGATCAGCTGACCAAAAAATAGATGTTTGGTGGAAATGAGAAATGTTTTCTTCTAGAACCGTGATGCCGAACCTTGGCATGTTTTACTTCTGCTTCCAGGAGCAACGATGGCAGCACTGGCCTGATGAATCTCAGTAAACCCATTCATGTGGATTCACAGGGTGCTTGGGCTTCTGGGAATTGAAGTCCAAGAACATCTGGAGTGCCAAGGTTTGCCATCAGAGTTCTAGATCCTAATGCTTCCATTCTCCAGATGGAGCTCTAAATAGCCTTGGATACCATGGAGTCATTATTCAGCAAGTAGTCTGCACACTGGTAGACATCTCTGCGATGACATTCCATGCAAGCAAACGGACTTGACAAATCAAATCCATTGCTGGTTTTAGCCATTTGGATATCACGTCACCTGTTGGTTAGGCGGACCATGACGTGTGCCCTCTGCTTTCACCTAGCCCATGGGATCTGACCATACCTGTCAACCATCCCAATCTGGCCGGGATTACCCCATAATTTGACGCCGATTGACATCATAACCCGCCCCGCGCTGCCAAAACCCCGTAATTTGGCAGCAGGGGAAATGCTTTCCACGCATGCATGGAAAGTGACCTGCGCACAAGTGACCTACACAGGTCCCGTTTTTTCCGGAGCCGCAGGTTGACAGGTATGGATACGACGGAGGATGTTTTGGTGAGTTTTAGTCCCGACCTAACATCATTGACCACCAAATGAGAAGAAAGGACTCCCCTGAGAAGGCCTCGATGCTGGGAAAGATTGAAGGCAAAAGGAGAGGGGAGTGGCAGAGGATGAGGTGGTTAGATGACAGTGTTGCTACAATGGGCACAGATCTGTGTGGGTTGCAGAGAATGACAGAGGAGCCTGGCATGCAGTACTCCATGGGGTCGCAAAGGGTTGGACTCGACTATGCGACTGAACAACAACAACAACTAGGCCGCACTGCCAAGTTAGACCGCTCAAGCCTCCACTCCTCCACTACTCCACAAGGCTCTTACTTAGTGGGGATCTAAATAGCTACCCATGTTTAAAGATACAGAGATGTGTAACCCTGGACTAGCTTTTTTGCTTTCTCACTTGATATGCCATGAATGCACAACATAAAGTCCAGGACCTACATGGTTCTACAGCATGTTCCCATCACCTCTGATTTATTCTGCTGATTCACACGTTTTGCCTCATCTCTCTTCCCTACATTAAAGTCATCTTGTAAAAAATATGTATCTGACTAATGATCCACTTCTAAACCTTCTGCCAAGAAAATTAAACAAAATGGAATGTTTGACAGAGATGGCTGTGAACACAGCAGCATTACCCAATATCTGTTTTCAAGAAGAAGTCTTAACTCCATTTGCCACCTTCAAAAGCTGTCTTATGCAAACAAAGGAAGATGAAATGTACCATCAGTGTTTATCTTTTTATTTTCACTGCCAAAATGGATAGTTGAGTGTCAAAAAGCTAAGCTATCGAGAAGAAATTCTACAAATGGTGGGCCATTCGTAATGCAGGTTGTTATTTCATTTTTAGCAGACTCCTTAGAAATTAATTACAAAATAATTAAAGATGATGAAATTGCTTTTATTTCAAAAATGACCTGGCAAATTTTCCAGAAGAAAATTAAACTCCTGAGGAATGTTTTGCCAGTATCTGCCATTTCTGAGACTTGAGTAATGAGCTATTCATCCATGGTTGCTTTTAGTTACTTTTCCATTTCATTTTTTGCCCTTTTTAGTATATGATTTAATTCACAGTACATAAACATTTATACAGAAGCCTCATAAAAATATGGTGTTATGAAAATGTGAAAGTGGTATGTTTTCTGAGACAACGAAGGGCAGTTGGGAAGTAGTCAATGACCTTATTCTCATGCACTGGTCTCTTATGTCATTTTGTTTTCTGATTTTGCTTCCCTCTTATTCACTTGGCAGAGTTATTCTCCCTCTTTTGCATGAAGATTTTCTGGGCAATGTCTGGATACTATGTCATTTATTCCTTCATTTATTACTTGAAATAGTTTCTAACGAAATCTGTATCAGTGTATTTTGCATACAATTGATGAAAACAACTCAACATATTACCACAGGAGTTCTCAACCTTTTAAAGCCGGGGGATGGGTCATGTGCCCTCAGACAGTTTTGTAGGCCAGACGGCCATTTTGCCCTTCCTCCGCCACATGGCACTACCTGGTGTGGTGTTGGTGGGGTGGAGGCACATTAAATGGTGCCGTGGGCCGCATCCAGCCCATGGCACACAGGTTGAGAATCCCTGTATTACCACAAAACAACAATATGTCACAGACCAATGTAAATAGATTGATGGTCAGTCTGATCTGCACTGAGGTCACATGAACCAGAATGCTTGAGTAAAATAGTATGTCTTAAACTTGGTACCCAAGTGAAGCCAATATCAGCCAAATGTTCAAGGGGATTCATCAGCCTATGGCAGTGATGGCGAACCTTGGCACTCCAGGTGTTCTTGGACTTCAATTACCAGAAACTCAAGTCAGCACTCCTGCTGATCATGGCCTCTGGGAATTGAAGTTCCAGAAAACCTGGAGTGCCAAGGTTCACCATCACTGGCCTACAGGTTTGTACAAGAAGCCACAGTGAGCTATGCCACACTTCCTTCCCACTTCACAGTAGAATTTTAGCCAAAATATTATTCACCTGGTGACAAAAAGACCACAGAATTAGACTTCTATGATACAAAGGTTAAACGTTCTCTCAAGAACTCCCAGAGATCCATGTTTATCTTGGATAGTCCTTGCTTGAGATGACAGTAGGATTTCTAGAAGTATCAAGAAATCCTGAACAAGATTCCAAGCTAAGATCCTGCCCCATGAAAAATATAAATGTTTGCTCTGGTACTTAAAGATTCAGTTCCTTTAGGTCACTCTTGATACACTATGTATGACTATGAGTAGCAAGATACAGTATGTATTGAGAATATGGATATGAGTAATTGTGGATTTGCCCAAGTCTGAGTTTTGTTTTGTGTCATTTCTCCAAATCCCACCTACTTTCCCACCTCATCCTTTGTTCACACCTGGTTAGAATTGTTAACACCCCCCCACCCCCCCACCCAGCAAATTGGAAATGCATACACTTTCCCCAGAAATACTTTTCTTAGTGTGTGCATCATATAAGCATCTTTCCTGTCAATTAAATTCTGTTTGTAGGTATTTTTCAATTTTATGTATTTTTAGTCAGTAACATTTTCAAATAAAAATTTGATTCTTGTCTGTTTTATTTCACCAAAACATAAAGCAAGGACTTGCAAATGTACAATTTTTTTGTGAATCTGAGTTCCACCAAAAAAAAAAAGTTCTTTCCTACACTGGAACCACTGAGACTAGACTCAGGCTTTGGGTGGCTGTTAAAATTTTTGGGAACAATGTTCTGTTCAGCTTTAAGATGAGTCATTTGCTTCCTGGGACCTGAGGTCTTGGTTTCTATTGAGTTGTAGCTTTGCTTTGGCTTCTAGTTCTGACACCTCAGCATAATTTTTTTATTTCTAATTCCTGCCCCTTCATAGCAGTTTATAGCTCTGCCCTGATACTGCATCTCTGACTCACTTATTTTTACCTGTTTCTATATATATATATATATATATATATATATATATATATATATATATATATATATATATATATATATATATATATATATATATATATATATATATATATATATATATATATATATATATATATATATATATATATTCTGAGGTCTGAAAATATAGAGGGTTAGGGCTGGGATTATACGCTGGTAAAACAAGGAACAGAGGGAAAATGCAACAGGTTGAAAGTAGTATATATATATTGCATGCTACTTTCAACCTGTTGCATTTTCCCTCTATTCCTTGTTTTACCAGCGTATAATCCCAGCCCTAACCCTCTATATTTTCAGACCTCAGAACCTTAGTTATGGGCAAAGTGTACTTAGGTTAGTAGTTATATCAAGAATAGAGTTTGTCAAGAAGAAAGGGCAAGTCGAAAAACCAACTTGCCTCTCAGCTGTTTCAGAAAATTTCCAGCTTTCCAGTGTTCTGAAACGGTTGAGAGGCAAGTTGGAATAGTAAATAGTAAAAAGTAGAGACATCGCGTTAAAAACAAAAATTGGTATAGTCAAAGCAATGGTATTCCCGGTGGTAATGTATGGGTGTGAGAGCTGGACCATTAGGAAAGCTGTACGCAGAAGAATAGATTCCTTTGAGATGTGGTGTTAGAGGAGAGTGTTGAGAGTCCCCTGGACAGCAAAGAGAACAAATAGGTCAATCTTAGAAGAAATCAAACCTGACTGCTCATTGGAGGGTCAACTAGTGAAGATGAAGCTTAAATACTTTTGACACCAAATGAGAAGAGAGGATTCACTTGAGAAGGCCTTGATGCTGGGAAAGGTGGAGGGCAAAAGAAGAAGGGGGCGTCCAAAGATGAGATGGATAGATGGTGTGGTAGACGAAGTGGGCACGGAGCTAGGTGGGCTTAGGGGGATGGTAGAGGACAGAGGTGACTGAAGGGCAATGATCCATAGGGTCGCAAAGGTCAGAATCAACTGTGCGACTGAACAACAACAAAATCCATTCCAGATATTGGCTATCATCATGACAATAGTCTTCCTGTTCTTAACTCCCTGGAACAGTTCTTCCAAGGACATGCCACAGTGCCACACCAGTCTCTCAGGTTCTTCAGCCACGAAGTCCGTCTATGTCCAGGGCCTCTCTTGCCAGGGATCTTTCCTTGTAGAGTGAGTTGGAGTGTTCTATACTTTATATTGTTCCTCATGATATGGCCAAGGAACATATCATATTTGCTTAACAGTCTTAAAGAGTTCTTGTACTTTATCCATTTGGTGCAATACTTCTATGTTAATCATATGGTCCATCCGTGATATCCTTAGCAGCCATCTGTAGATTCACATTTCAAAAGCTTTGATTCTCTTTTCAGATGCTTTAGTCAATGTCCAAGCTTTGACTCCATATAGCAACACTGTGAAGGCATAACACATTATTATTATTATTATTATTATTATTATTATTATTATTATTATTATTATTATTATTATTATTATTATTATTATTATTATTATTATTATTATTATTGTTAAGTCTGAACCACAAATCTGATGTATTTTTGTCAGTATTTTCCCTAATATATTCATGTTGATAGATATTTTTTCTACGTGCATGTCCTTTGCAATCTTTCTCTCCTAATATAATGTGTTTTACACCACATAATTTATTGAGTAAGCATGTAGAAATGATGAAGGCAATGTTTGCAGGCACATCCTCAATTTAGAGGAGGTAGATGTGTGTATGTAGACCTTCAGCAGTACTTAAGAGGGCATTATCAGAGTCATGTCAATCTTGCAAGATTGGTTACAGTAGCATCATGCATCATGTTCACCTACTTCATGGTCAACATCCTGTTACTTAGCATAAGTCAAATTGTTATTTTTGGTCTAATTCTCCCTGGTGCACATGGGAATGCTGGCTTGGTTAATGTACCCTGAGAACTGCAACAGGAACATTTTGTTTATCAAGGAGGGATGGACCAAATATTACAGATCAGCTTCTGCTAAGCAACAGAAATTCAGCTTCTTATCTCCAGTCCCCTAAACGGTTAATTTTTTAAGCAGAGATAGCTTTTTGCAACCAGCTCTGTGCTGACATTTCAGTCAATGTTTACCTCACCATTATGCCCTCCATGTGGAGTTCCCTTGTTACATATATAAAGGATGCTGTTCTCTAAATGATAAAAAAAAAAATGAACTCATTCAGTTCAGGCAACACTTGACAGCTCACTTCTTTGTAAATGGACATCTCTGGAATGTCAACTTAAATTATCCAGGAAATCAGTTAAGAGTGGCATTCTTTCCCACAGTAAGGGGGAGATAATTCCCCTACCCTTTGCTCCAGCGACTACCAAGTTACACTTGTTAACTTTTGTGAATTCACTCAACAATAATTCTCACCAATGAATTTCCTTTCAACCGATTTTTCTTTCCAGATACAGTGGCTGCATTGTTACTGTGCGGTGATACAGTATTTCCACAATTATACAATTTAAGCCAAAACAGTGTTATCTTGGAGCACACTGGCCTGTTTCTCCTATTGTTTCTGTGGGCTCCATTATCACCAAAGCTACAGTTATATTATTGGTTTTTATACACTTTCCCTAATATCAGAGATTAAAACAAACAAACAAATTCAACCCACCGTTGTGGCACTTTAAAGACTAACTGCTGTATTAGCGTTTGTGGATCAAGTCCACTTTGTCAGACATAGGAGGGAGACCTCATGGCATCAATTTATGCACATCAGGCACAGAAGTACAGAGTGATTGGTTAGCATAACAGACAAACACACAAAGAAATATGGCTTTTTACATCTCGCATTAGCAGATGATCTATGATTGCTATTCGGATTAGTTGTGAAGTTTCACCCTGTTGAATTGCAAATAGTAGGAGGATACAAGACAAACACCTGGCATTAAACATTTGCTAATGAGTTTAACCTCCAGCATCCATTGACAATTGTTTGTGTTCATCCTTTGTTCTGTGAGGCAGCCCATGCTGTGGATGAGAATTCTATCAAGATGTTTTTGTGAAGGTAGTATAATATAACAACATATAACATACAACATACGTAGCAGCATATAACAACCTGTTAGTTGTGGTGTATCAAATTTGATAATGGAGGAAGGAGTTCACTGGAAAAGAAATGACATTAAAGGAGGATATGGCTGAGGAACTCAACCTCCCTTATGTCACTAGGAGGACCATGAATAGGCTGAGGGTTGGAGTGCTTAAATGTAAGACCAACATGCTCAAGTGGGGGCTGCTGGTGGACACCAACATGCTGTGTGAATGTAGTGAGATACAGAATACAGCTCATTTCCTGGTCTGCCAAAACATGTAGCAATGAGGATTTAATTTTGGCCAAGGAGAAAGCCAAGACAGTAGCTGCATTCTGGCAATTTTAAGCAGGCTTTCTCAACCTTTTCAGGGCGGAGGCCAGATCACTCCCCTCAGAATGGCTGCACAGGCCAGTCACATGTTTCCATGCGAGTTCTTGTGCAATTCTGATGAGTTTTCACATGATTTCGGTGAGTTCTCGCATTTCAGCGAGTTCTTGCACGATTCTGGTGAGTTCTTGTGCAATTTCAGTGAGTGCTTGCATGATTACAGCGAGTTCTCATGCGATTTCACACAAGAACTCTCCAAAATAGTGTGAGAAGTCACCAAAATCATGCAAGAACTCACCAAAATCATGTGAGAACTCACCAAAATTGTGCAAGAATGCCAAAACCATGTGTTTTGTGCAAGAAGTCACCAAAACCAAGTGTTTTTGCCAGATTTTGGCGCTCCTGGGTGTTGGCAGTGGCGGAATGAAAAGGGCATGGGGGGGGATGAAAAAGTTTCAGGGGCCAAGTTTGGCCCATAGGCCGGAGGTTGAGAATGCCTGGTTTAAAGTCTGACCTAGACACAAAAGAAGAAGGCCTACATGTAGGCTCTGCACTCAAGCTGGAATCCTGGCTTGTAAACCATCCTCATGAGTAGGAACTTCTTCTCTTTCACACAAAGAATGCAATGATGTGATTGGTGGGCTAGGCATTTTAAAAAAGTAATTTTCCCCATGTACACCAAGACAGGTCAAATGTCCATCTTTCAGGCAGCTACACTGAGATCAACCTCAGACAGAATTTTCTTAGATTTTATATGTAGACTCTTTTTGAAAGGTGAATTGAGATATGGAACATAACACCATAGCTTGGAACTGTACTAATTTGTACTTCTTTCATTGCGGGGTGGTGGTGGTGGTGGTGGGGGAGAGAACCTATTTTAAATCCCACAACATTCCCCATGAGATTTTTTTGGGGGGGAGAGAGAAAAAAATCTCACTGCAAGAAGAAAAGGATTTTTTTTTAAAATCTTATTCTCATCAATGTTGAGAAGCTGTAAGATTTACATCCCTAATTTGGACCATCTTTGAATAGGCTGCATCTCTCTTCTGGAGCCCTGGTGGTGCAGTAGTTAAACTGCTGCCCTACAATCAAAAGATTGTGAGTTCAATCCGGACTAGGTTTGCTTTGCTCTGCTCTCTGTTAAAAGATGTAAATTGAGACAGTCAAAGAAGATAACAGGAACATTAGAAAAGCTTTGCTGGATGAACGCAATGGAACCTTCCCAGTTGCCTTCCTAGTATATTGCCTTCAATACTTGGAGTTTACCCCTAATTCATAGTTTGCCTAACCTTAATTGTTAATAGTTAGTTGCTATTTAATGAGGGTGGTTTTTTTTATTTTAGGGAAAGCAGGATAAAAACAGAACAGTAAGGAAATCGACCCAACTCTCTGAATTGTGCCAAGCTACAAACTGGATCCACTGGAAACTCTTATGTACTAATTTCATTTCTTCACTGCACTGAATCCCAATTATTGGTACATGGTAACAGCTACAACAGCACACCAAACCTTTTCCATTATCTACTGTGTCTCTCCTTGCCCTCGTTTAGTCCATTTGCTTGATGAGCCTCTCCAGTCTAATGATGCTGATGAGATGTGAATGAGTGAGAAGCATCCTGTTTTGAGGTTAATAAAGCTTGACTAGCTTTTCTTCCCAATTCCCTCCATTTATGACTTATTTAGCTTTCTGAGACATCACACTGTTTTTGTCCTCTGAACAATAAAGCTTTGATTCCCTCTCTCCTTGCTGCAGTCTACACTCACACATTAAGACTGGCAGAGGCTAACATCTGTATCACATTCATTCCATTGGACGGATAGTTCAAAAAATGGTGCACTATGGAAAGGACAGGTCACTTAAGAGGTTTGACTCACTGGATTAATCCCTTTCTTCTCGACATCATCCCCTTCCCAATCATGTAGTTTTTGAGTGTTCTCAGCTTCAGTGTTTTTGTATTTGTTGAGCATTTTGAACCTTGTTTGCCTAAAGAACAAATCTCTTACCTATCCTAGATTGCAAATGCTGTATAGGAAACTGGACACTATATAGACTAACCACCTGCTCAATGCAGGATCTGTAATACAAGATGTAACTACAGCGTCCTTCACATTTGACCACTCAACCTCTGCCTAAATACCACCAAAGGAAAGGTCACCAAAGTAGAATATTTCATAATCAAACAGTACTTGCCACATGTTTAGTCAAAATACTCTTATCTGCAGGTTCCACAATTTGCTTTTCAGCTTGCCGTATGTATATGCACACTTAGATTTAAACCCTGCTAATTAACTATTTCCTGCCATATTGGATTCCAAATATTGGCGAGCATCATGGCAACCAGCCATGAAGATTGTCCTGGGGACAATATAATGCAGTTTCATTCCATTTATTTGCCTTCTGCATCTCAGCGTGACACCAGTTCTGCAAGTTACTTTCTGGTCCGGAGCCCTTTTGGTAGGCAAGGTCCTCTTCATCCTCAGGCCAGTATTCATGAAGCTGCTGTCCTCCATCAAGATGGATTCAAGTGAGATTTAATCAACTTGGGGACCATCACCCTTCCCTGTGGAGTTTGGAATACAAGGGCATTAGCTCTCAGGATTGACAGGTTAGTTAACTGCCACTTGACAATTGGCATTGAGTCACTGGCAGTATGATCTACTCTATTACCACAGCAGGATAATAATTAACAGGAGTCCAAATAGAATTAAAATAAATAAATATTACCTAATTTGATGGCATAGTCCATAAGCATTGTGCCTCCAGTTGTTTCAGGGAAATTTTTTTTTCCATTATCACACAATTCTTTTATTTTTGCTTAAATCAGTTTTACAGGGTGCTGAATATTAACTGGTTGTTTGTTTATATCCTGCCCAAATTAGTGTAAAACACTACACTGGGCAGCTGAAAACAACAAAAAGCAATATAACACAAAATATAAACAAAACACCACCATATCGGTCTAACGAAATAAACAAAATACAAAGTAAAGTAAGACCCCAACTTACATAGGCCTCGAGTTACATAAAATTCGACTTAAACTGAATGCATGTATGGTCCTGTTAACAAATGTTGATGATGTTAGAATGGATAAGTATAAAAAAGAGTTATTATCTATAATGTTAACAATGGCGAGACAAAGCATTGCCCGAAACTGGAAGGAAGAAAAAATGCTTAAAATTGAAGAGTGGTATAATGAAATGTGGACAATTGCACTTAATGATAAACTTACTTCAGAACTACATTTAAAAAAAGGAATGATTAAAGAAAATAAATTTTATGAGATCTGGAAATATTTTTTGGAATACACATTAAATAAGGGCCAAGGAGGAAAACCAATGCCTGATTAACTGGCATTGGTTTGGAAATAAAGTAGGAAACAAAGAATATACTTAGTCTATAGGGCATTGCAAATATAACTGGGTGTTATGTGTTTGTTTATGTGTTCATTTATGTTGATATATTGATGTATTTGATATAATGTTTATTTTTGTTATTAGAATTATAATAAAAAATTAATTAAAAAAATCAACTTACATAATGATTTTGTGCTAAAACCATGTCCTGATTTACACGATTTCCTATGGGTTTGCTTCGAGTTACACAAAGATTATTTTCCCTATGGGTTTGCTTCGAGTTACGTAAAATTCATTTCCCTATGGGTTTGCTTCAATTTACATAAAAAAATCATTTTCCCTATGGGTTTGCTCCAAGTTACATAAAAAAAATCCTATGAGTTTGCTTCGAGTTACATAAAAAACCGATTTAAGCAAAAGCCTATGGAATTCACCTTTCCCCATAAGTAGGGGTTTTACTGTAAAAGGCCTGGGTGGGCAGAAGAGGAGCTGTTGAGGGGAAAGAGGCGGCTTTTCCATCTGCGCTGCCCCCATCCCACCCCCAGGACTCTGTCCACCCAAGGCCAGGGTGAACAGAAGAGGAGCCATTGGGGCCCTGTGTATATATTATGAAATGTAAACCGCCTTGTGTCGCCCCAGGACAAGGAAGGCAGCATATAAAATAAATAAATAAATAAATAAATAAATAAATGGAAACCCCCAATATAAACTAAATGAACAGTATACAAACCTAGCTGGTTTAATGGTACTTATGGTGCCATCTAGTTTTGTATACTGTTATATTACTAGATCAGTAAGAGGCTGCAGCGGCTCAGTGGTTAAGAAGCTCACCTTGTTAGCTGGAAGGCTAGCAAGTCGGCAGTTCAAGACTTAGGTACTGCTGATGGATTGAGCACCCGTCTCTGTCCCAGTTCTAGGGGACATGAAAGGTGCATCATTCGGACATTCCCTGTGCAGAGTTTTTCTAGCAAAAAAACCATTTCAATCTACAATAATTTCTGACATGAAACTATTATTAGTAGTAAGTTGCACACTTACTTGTGGCATGTGGTGTACATTCAATAAACTTTAATTTGCTGTCCCTTACTTGATATCCATTTTTTAATTTCACCCCACTCACCTCTATATCGCATATCTTCCTAATTTTCCTCCCAAATTCATTTTCCTATTCATTTCACCATCAGAATATTCTGGAACTGCTTTTTCTTCAATTTGCCCAAAGTCTTAGAAATCTGTTCTTTGGAACAAGTAGCAATAACAATATTTTGGTCAAGTACTGTTATACAGGTGAGAACACAGTAAGCTAGAGGGCTGGTAAAAGATTTAGGGCCAAATTTAGTTCACTGTGAATGGCTGACTATGGCTTATTTTCCAGCTTATAACACTGTATGATTTCTATCAGACAGGCTTGGCTACATCACACTCTTCATTTAACAACTGCACCCAATTTTTCCCTGAAATTGTTGGAACTTTTTCTGATTTCTTGTGCACTATGCCTTCATTTCAAAGGTCATATTCTTTGTTTATCAGCTGTCAAAGGTGCACACACAAAGCATGATGCCTTCTCTGGGTGTATCTGTCAACATCTGGATTTTGGAATGCAGACTGAGTCTGGCCAATGGACAGTGAAAGAAGGGCTATTTTTATGTCTCATCAAATCACTTCTGACCGATGGCAACCCTATGAATTAGTGATCTACCATACTCAGATGTTGGCAAATTTAAGGCTGTGGTTCCTTATTGGGTTGATTCATCTCATGTTCAGTTTTCCTGCTGCCTTCAACTCTTTCTAGGAGCCCTGGTGGTGCAGTGGTTTAACGGCTGTCATGAAACCAAAAGGTTGTGAGTTCAATCCTGACCAGGGATCAAGGTTGACTCAGCCTTCCATTGTTCTGAGGTCAGTAAAATGAGTACCCAGCATTTTGGGGGTAAAATGCTAATTAACTTGTGAACTGCACTAAGCACTGTGGGGTGGTATTTAAATGTGGTTGCTTTGCTTCTAGCATTATTGACTTTTCCAATTAGTCTTATCTAAGAAAGCCAGACTGAGGGAGAGGGGAAGGTCAGACTGAGTGCATTCTTTGGACATCTTAATTTGGGATAGTCACAGTCATCTGGAGACATAAATGTTGGCCATGCAAGATGACACATATATCCCACAGTATCTTCTGTTGATACAAAAGGGCCACAGAATGGAAGCTCCTTCTGAACTATTTGGCCCTTGAATCTGGCTTACTTTTCCTTTCCTTTGCTTCTGTCTGGCTCCAAATTCACTCATTGTCTAGTCCAGGGGTACCCAAACTATGGCCCATGGGCCGGATCCAGGCCACAATTCCAATTCATCTGGCCCGTGAAGCCCTCATTGCTCCTGGAAGTGGAAGTGAAATGCACCCGTATATGTGTTTTACTTCTGCTTCTGGAAGCGATGAGGGATTTGAGGGCCAGATGAATTGGCATCGGGGGCTGGATCTGGCCCGTGGGCCCCTGAACCATGTGACTGGCCCATGGCCCCAAAGGTTTGGGCACCCCTGTCTAGTATGCAGTCATTTCCCAAGATAACAGGAGGTGCTGAGAGTACTCAGGCTGACAGTAATAATAATAATAATTTCATGTCAGAAATTATTCTGGGTTGAAAGGATTTTTGTGGAAGAAACTCTGCTCAGGGAACACCCAAACAAGGCTCTTTTCATGTCCCTAAGAGCTGGGACAGAGACGAGCATGCAATCCGTCATGCAGTACCCGGGTATTGAACTGCTAACTTGCCAGCCTTCCAGCTAACAAGGCGAGCTTCTTAACCACTGAGCCACTGCAGACCCTTAGGGAAAGGAGAACCCTTTCACCCAGCAGGTGTTTTGCAACAGCTCCAGGGTCTTGCCACACCAATTACATGACACACCAGATCTCTTTGATAGCTAACATCAACTTTATGTCCAGCATACAATGGCTTTATCACAAAGCACTTGGGTAGCAGCTCCTGTTCACTTACTGGCTCCGTTCTCCACCTCAATGTAAATAGTTCAGTCTTCTCTGGTTGGGTAGAGAATATGCATTCCTTCTTGATTGTATTGTCCTTGGACCCAGTTAAGCCTTTTCTCCTGGCTGGAATAATAGTCTGTTTGGTCTCCTGCACAATCAGCCCTCCTCTTCCAACCTTTTTGGGGGAGAAGAAAACTGAGGATGGATGAAAAATCTATGGACCGGGTAAAGCCTGCTGGCCATAAGCTTCCTATCCTTGTTTTAAGGCAATAAATGACAACAGCTTGCATACAAGTATGTCAGATGAACATTCTTTGTGTGTTTGGCAGACATTTTTCTGGCCGATCATCCTTTTTACTTCAAACCTTTCAGGTTCTGTAAACATCCTGAGATTAATAGATCTCTTTTTTTTCTGAATATGTACTGATTTATAGGTTACTGGAGCAGCATGGTTCCTTTCCCCCAATATTGTCTCCTGATGTTTTTCTGGTAATATCAAAGCCAACTTGGTATGGCAAGATTGTGTCCTGACCAAATATAACTTGGACCATGCTCGGCTTCTCTTATAGTGCAATGATAGTGGTGTAAGAGACCTTGCAAAAGTTTCATTTTTAAAAAAAAATTACAGCTCCAGGAATTCTCCACTCAGCTAGAGTATTCAGGCAGCTGAACCTTTTTTCAAATGCCTAACTATATTTACTATATTTATTAACTTACGTAGGGCGGAACAGAAAATAACACAGCTGAAAAGAGTGGTTTCCAATCTTTTTTTGGGCCATTTCTAAAATCCTGAACACACCCCCACCCCCACACACACATAATTCTTATTATTCAAAAAGTGAACTCCTGTTTACATGGAGGAAACCTAAAAGGCTATTAATTGGTTTAAACATTGTCAAATTGCCCCCCAGTGGGGTGTGTGTCCCATGTTGGGAACCAGGGCTATAGATAATGGCAGAATTCAAGAATTGCTACACGTGTGAAGAGGAATGAAAATTGTAAGCAAACTGCTAGAAAAGCTATGCCAGTGATGGTGAACCTTTTAGAGACTGAGTGCTCAAACTCAGGCTGCTATCTGTTCCACAGTGGGGCAGGGCAAACTCTGTGCTGGGGGGGAGGGAGGAAGTACTCCCATTGGGCTGCTGGGCAGAGGGGCTGGGTGAACTCTGTGCTGGGGTGATGGTGTGTGTGCCCACAGAGAGGGCTCTGAGCATACCTGTCAAGTTTCAGGAATTTTCTGATAAACCCCCATATTTTACACTCTTTCCCGCCATCATCCTGTATTAGTTAGACTGCAATTAGACTGGAGTTAGACTGGAGGCCAGCACAGGATAAGCATAGCTGTCCAGTTTCCTGTTTTGGCCAGGAAATTTCCCTTACTTGACAGAAATTTCCCGAAACTTGACAGGTATGGCTCTGAGTGCTCCCTCTGGCACGTGTGCTTTAGGTTCACCACCACCGAGCTATACATTAAAAAGGAAAGATATGGGAAGGGATGAAAAAATCTGTGTCTCAATTTCATTGCATTTCTGCAAATATAATGCTGCATCTCATCTTAACCTTGGGTCTTATCAGATTGCAAGACTTCTTTTTTTCTCACAAGAAGATTTGTGCATATTCTCCCTACATTTGAAATCTATGTGTATTCACTTTTTAAATATTGGATAGTTCAACTGTTAAGGAATTTGGCTGTGGAACCAGAGGTTGGGATTTTGATTCCCTGCTGTGCCTCCTGGGACATCCTGCATAGTCATGGGCAAGCTGCAAAGAGGGAATTGTAAACCACTTCTGTGTATTCTCTACCTAGAAAATCCTAGAAAATGTCACCATAAGTCAGAATCAATGTGATGACATTTGCACACCACAAAAAGTAAAAAAGGCAAGGAGAGATCAGTCATCTTTCAACACACCAATACTCATCTAGCTAACTGGAGTATACAAAAAGAATCTGCAAGAGAAGCCAGAGAAGGCTCAGGGAGGGGAGACGAAAACCCTCCTGAGTGAACAGTCCCCCCCCCCAACCCCCTCCCCGGATGCCAATGTTATATATGTGTGTATGACATTGTTGCCCCTCCTGGGAACCCCCACTCCTCTAAACCTAGAATCCTGGCTATGGCCCTGCTGCTAGAAGCTTGTGGTATTTTTGAGCCACAGTTGGTTGTACCTCTGGCAACAGCCATCTTGTGCCAGCTAATCTTTCTCGTACAACATCAGGCAAAAAGAACTGCAGATTGAACTCACCAAAAGATGGCTTCATTTTTGGCAGTTTCATGTCTGGCCTAGACACAGAAGAAGATCCCAGCCAGTCAAAGTCTATACAACAGGAATGCAAATAATTCATCTCCAGTATCTCTGTCTCTCAACCCTAGTAGTAAGCTGTTTAGTAAATTAACAAAGGGAGCAATCAGATGGCTGTAAAGGTGCACACCTGATTGCACTGGAAATGATCGATTTAATGGGAGTGATCTCCCTGAAAGTGATTCTTCCATCTCCTGGGGAGTCACTTTAGTCCAGTGGTCAAAATTATGACTTATTTCTCTTTGTGATTATACCCTAAGTTAGAGAGGACCTTCTCCTTTTGTACTAGCCTGTTTCCTCAATTCAAATCATTGGTTGTTTTCAGCTGAAAATCCTTTTGACCTCTCCAAATGCCAGATGAAACATGATGTGGCCATGGCAGTGTTGATATGCAGCTTGGGTGACCAGCAGCTCTATGCTTCACTGCCTAGTCACCTGAGATTGCACACTGTCCCTTGATTTAAGGAATTTTTGCACACTTGTCCAAAGACAAATACTCCTATTGTATAAATTTTCTCCATTGAGTAAACATCTGTAGAATTTTTATTATTTTCTGTTTTAGTTGTTTGTCTTATTTTACATGTATCTTATTGTTTCTAAATGCACAGCAAACTGTATAAGTGCATGTATTTTAGTGGAATGATGTGTTTTTCATTGCACTCAGGCCTCAGGAAGTATGAAATGGATACGTCTGTTAAGAATTTCAAGCCATTTTTAAGAAAATCACTAGAAAAAGAATGCGTATGCAGCTGAGAAAGAAGCAAGAGAGTTACTCAAGCTTTGATGGAGACATCTAAAATAGATGAAGTTATCATAACGACAATGTTACTCCAAGGAGCTTCTTTTCGCCTGCGACATGATGCTGGCTGAATTTCCACTGATGGTCAAGCTAATGCTAGTGGTTTTGTCCCCACATTTAAGGACTGCCTATTGATTTTGTCAGCAGCAAAACTCTGCATAGTCAAAGCAATAGTATTCCCAGTAGTAAGGTATGGCTGTGATAGCTGGACCATAAGGAAGGCTGAGCGCAGAAGAAAAGACACCTTTGGACTGTGGTGCTGGAGGAGACTATTGAGAGTCCCCTGGACTGCACGGAGATCAAATCAGTCAATCCTGAAGAAAATCAACCCTGACTGCTCCTTGGAAGGACAAATACTGAAGCTGAAGCTCAAGTACTTTGGCAGAGCAGACCGGAAGGGCAGAACAGACCAGAGAGGCACCCTAAAGACACCATCAGCTAGAGGCAAGAAGGAGAAGGAGGGCCTTTTTGGTATCTGCTCCAGCCAGTGGTGGGCTTCAATATTTTTTACTACCACATTGTGGGTGTGGCCAACTCTGTGGGTGTGGCCAACTCTGTGGGTATGGCCCATAGCTGTCAAGTGTCCCTTATTGACCGGGAAAACCCCTTATTTTACCCTCTTTCCCGCTGTCATCCCTTATTAATTAGACTGCAATGCCCTATTGCCACCATTGGAGGGCAGCACAGGATAAGCATAGCTGTCAAGTATCCCGTATTTGCCGGGAAATTTCCCTTATTTCCAAATCCAAAACTTGACAGGTATGGTATGGCCAGGTGACTGGGTGGGCATGGTTAAACTGCTGTATTTTAATGAGAGCTTTTGTGGATCGAGTCCACTTTGTCAGACCATTAGTTAGCAATGGCTCCAGCCCTGTCCCTGTGGAACCTCCTGCTGACTGAACTGCATCTCCAGGCATAGCTATTGCACTTCAGAAAAGATCTTAAAACCTTGCTAGCAAAGCAGGTGTGTGGCATTGGTCATGAGGTATCTCCCTCTCGCTGCCTTATAGAATAAGGGCCGTCTGTGTTCTTAGTTATAATTTTAATATCTGGGGGTCAGAAGGGTATTTTTAGTGGTTTTTATGTTTTTAAAAGTTTTAAGGTTTTTGTAATTCTATGCTGTGTATGTTTTATATTTGTGAGCCACCTGGAGTCGCCTCAGCGAGTGGGTGGCAATACAAATTCAAACAAATAAAAAAAAACAAATAAGAGAGGACTCACTTGAGAAGGCCTTGATGCTGGGAAAGATAAGATCGAAGGCAAAAAGGATGAGAGGGCTAGATGACATTGTTGACGCAGTAGCCTTGGATCTGGGCAGACTTCGAAGGATGGCAGATGACAGAGGATGGCAGATGACACAGGAGCCTGACAGAGGAGCCTGGCGTGCTGTGATCCATGAGGTCGCAAAGGGTCAGACACGACTGTGTGACTGAACAACAACAGCCACTAAGACCATCTCACATAGAGAATTACATTCTTTCATTATCTCAGAGCATTGCAAAATTTTAAATTATAGACATATATTAAATATAGGTAAAATACAAATCAAATTAAAATGTTAAAATAATTAGATTTTTTCCCCTGAAAGAATGCTACTTTAATAGTGTTATCTTGGCCATTTACTGTATCTTCTTTAGTACACATGGTAGGACATAAATTGCATGGACACAAATGTTGCTCTGATTGAATTTCTCCACATACAGAGAATTTGTCCTGTATCTGCATAGTCCCATTTGACTTGATTATTCCTTGATCTTCCTACTTTGCTTCAAAGCTGAGTAAGTGATTTCCAAATGTCAAGCCAGAGTCTCGCAGCATGATCCAAATACTCTATCCTTAGCTATGGTGACAGAATTAAGGAAACACTCTTGGCATAGCTAGGCTTGGCAATTTGTGTGAATCCCCTCCTCCCGGCCGCCGCTGCTGCCCCATATCAGGCTAGGTAAAGGTAAAAGGTAAAGGTCACCCTCGCTCAAAAGCCAGTCATCTCCGACTCTAGGAGTCAGTGCTCATCTCTGTTTATAGACGGAGAGCCAACGCTATCTGCCAACAGCAAAGAGCCAATGCTGTCTGCATTTGCAGACGTTTCTGTGGATATGTGGCAGGCATGCCTAGACACCAAAGTGCACGGAATGCCATTTACCTATTTATCTACTTACAGGAGCTGGGACAGAGACAGGCACTCATTCTGTCATGCAGTACTTGGATTTTGAACTGCTGACCTGCCGCCTCCCAGTCAGTGTCTCAACCACTTGAGCCACTGCATTCCCTCCATATCAGCCTAGCTTACAACAAATGAAAAATACAGTATCTTCTTCCAAAAAATTGAAAATCCCACTCAACGAAGGGGGCTTAACCAGCTCTGATTTCACTCATGTCTCCTTGTGGAAATATCATGGTGTCTCTTATCTGTCATCACTTGCTGCTCTGGTTGACATTTGCTCCATCACATCCTTCTGATACAGCTTTCTATTTACACAGTTGTGGTGGACATTCTCCACCACCTTTAATCCTGACTGATAAATAAAGTGTGAGTCCCCCATGAGCCTCAGATAATCTTAAGGCTCAGGCTTCCTTTGGGCTGATTGGTATCTTAGCTGTGGACACATTGCCATAAAACCTCCCTCCAGCGATAAGAGGCTGAATTCTGTGCCTCTTCAGTTAGAAGTCAGTTGCATTGAATTCACTGAAACAGAGCTTTAGGGGAAAGTGCATAGTTGTTGTGCTGGGAGGAATTTGTTTCCTTCTTATAGTTTCTCTGTGGCTGAAGTCCTATGGCCAATTACACCAAACGAAGGCTGTAATTGTTGGCATTTTGACATTATTGATGACATTCATGGTGCACACTTTGAGTTGCTCAACATGATTTTCAAGCCTTTGGCAAGTGCAGGGATGCCCAAACTACAGCCCGTGAGCCAGATCCAGCCAATTCATCCAGCCTACGCTGCCCTCATCGCTCCTGAAAGCGACGAGCACATTTTACTTCTGCTTCCAGGAGTGATGAGGGTGGCATGGGCCAGGTGAATTGGTTTCAGGGGCCAGATCTGGCCCACAGGCCACAGTTTGGGCACCCCTGGTTTAGGCAGAGAAAATGGCAGCTTAAAATCTATCTCACCTCATTGCAAAACAGAATGCAAGGCACATTTTACTTCCACTTCCAGTGGGAGGAACCATGTGACTGGCCTGCTGAACCACGTGATAGGCCTGTGGCCTGAAAATTTTGGACATTGATAAGTGACTACTTATCAAAATCCTCCTGAGCTTTTTTATACCATTGTAACACAAGCAGCTGTGGTAGCTTAGTGGTTAAGACACTGAGCTCGATGATCAGAAGTTTGAGACCTGAGTGCTGCATGATGAAGTGGGCACCCATTGTCTGTCCCAGCTCCTGCCAACCTAGCAGTTCAAAAGCAAGAAACTGTAAGTAAGTAAACAGGTACCTTCTCTGTTGGTCCGTTTACATGGCAATATTTCTGTTAAAATACTTATATTAAAGAAGTAATCTTATGCGTACTAGATCTTGGTCGATTCCCTTGACCTTCTTTGTATGTAGTGCATTTGGGATCATACTGGAATTGAGTTTCTGGAAATCAGTGCTCTGAACACTCCTTTTCATGTGCAGTGGACAGCATCATGACTTATGGATATTGATTTGCTAGGAATTCCTACTTCTCTTGACTTTCTTTAGCACAGGGGTGGCCCTAAAGATGAGATTGGGGTGCAATGTCCATCAGTCCCTATTATTGTAGCCAGCGGTGAAGAACAATGGAAACACAATACATTTTACTATTTGGAAGACAGTAAAATATCAACTCTTCTCAAAGTATCCTTTTAAGGAAGTGTGATGCCTGTGCATGATTCTTAATGCTAAACGTTTTAGTTCAGTCTACAGCCATTGCTAACCCATGTTTTGTCCTTTCCCCCTGTTCATGCAGGGAATGTTTGTGATATCTTTCTTTCTAACTTCTTTTATGCCACATAATTTACTAACACAGAAAAGCTGCAGATCAAAAGGCTGATAGCTGACACCCATCAAAACTAAAAGATGAGGTTACTGGATTTAGCCCAAAAAAGCAAAACTGATGAAAAGCCCTCAAGAAGAGAGGAAAAAACTCTGATAGAAATCAAAGTTGGCTGCAATTTTTTTCGGTTTCTGAGAAAAGGGAGGGAGATGTAAAAAAGCAGAGCAGCGGAAGAGAGTTGATGAAAAGCAAGAGCTACAGACTTGCAAAGAAGGAGGATTGGATGCTGTTGGCTGGTGGGTCAGGATTTATGAAGAGCAACACTGTAATGCAATTAGAACTTCAGAGAGGAAACCACCATCTGTAACAGTCACCCTGAGATCGGCATGAAGTGCTGGAAAACTCAGTCAAAGAAAAACAGCAGGCTGGTGAAGGCAATATAGAAGACAAAACATCAGTGGAGTAGTGGCAAACTATACATTCATAACTGTCCTCCTGAGGTGGTTTAGTGGTTAAGATGCTGAAATTGATGACTGAAAGGTTGGCAGGTCAGCAGTTCGAGACCCGATTGCTGCATGACAGAGTGAACTCCGTTCCAGCTCCTGCCAACTAGCAGCAAACAGTTGAGTCTCAAGCTGGCTTGAGACTCAACATCAAGAAAACCAAGATAATGGCAACAGGCCCTATCAGTCCCTGGAAAATAGATGGGGAAGGAGTAGAAACAGTGGCCAATTTTACTTTCTTAGATTCAAAGATCACTGCAGATAGTGATTGCAGCCATGAAATAAAAAGGTGAGTGATTTTTGGGAGAGAAGCTATGAGAAACCTGGGGAACATAGTTAAAAATAGAGACATCACCTTGCAAACAATAATTCACATAGTCAAAGCAATGGTATTCCCAGTGGTGATGTGAGAGCTGGACCATTAGGAAAGCTGAGTGCAGAAGAATAGATGCCTTTGCGATGTGGTGTTCAAGGAGAGTTTTGATAGTCCCCTGGACAGCGAAGAGAACAATTAAGTCGATTTTAGAAGAAATCAACCTTGACTGCTCCATAGAAGGTCAAATAGTAAAGATGAAGCTAAAGTACTTTGGACATCAAATGAGAAGAGAGGATTCACTTGAAAAAGCCTTGATGCTGGGAAAGGTGGAGGGCAAAAGAAGAAGGGGCAGCCAAAGATGAGATGGCTAGATGGTATTTTGCCGGACCCACTCCCCCAATAAAGAGACGAACAACAATGCTGGGATTGAAACTGGGCCACTTTATTATTTGTAATTCAATAATGCAAGCAGGCCACCATAGCACTGATAAGGAGGAATGGTTATAACCAATTATATCGACCCTGAACAGAAGCGCAAATGACCAAACCTCTGCTTCTGACGAGTGTCCGGTGAACTGGAAGGATTTGCAAGCTTTTATCTAGCATAGCATCACCTTGTTCCTGAGCACACATGATTGGCCAGCCGCTCTACCTCTATCTTATCCTTCCTGTGGCCAACCGAGTGTGCTCCTGCCGGACTCGTAGGGGTCACCCAGTGCCCCCTTACCAGTGCTAACCACCAAGCGACCAAAAAGGGGACCAAAACTACCCCGTAACTAGCCCAACAGTGACAGTGTGGGATGGGCGAAAACGCCAAGAACCAAACAGCCAATCTAGGTTCAAGCAAAAATTCCCATCCGGCCCCGAAGCGACCAAAATAATCACACTGCGACCCAGGGTGGGGGTGGAGGGCAAACGCTGCCTGGCCCAGTCAGCAAGAAGGCAGAAGGGCGGTCCAAGCCCCTCCTTTAAAGGAGGCCGGCCCCGCCTCTTCCTGCCTCGCACCATCTCCCGCCGCACGTCCCATAGATGCAGTGGGCACAGAGCTTGGTGGGCTGAGGAGGATGGTGGAGGACAGTGGTGCCTGGCGGGCCATGGTCCATAGGTTCACAAAGGGTCGGTATCGACTGTGAGGCTGAACAACAACAACAATAGTCATGCCTGCCACATTGTCACAGAAATGCCTGCCAATGAAGAATTCCACAAAGTCAGGCAGTTGTGTTAATGCATGAGTTCTAGCCCTTTCCATCTCCATCAGGAGCAGATCTTTCTAAAGCTGGTGAATCTTAATGGGCCAGTCAAGAAATCCTGGCTAGAATGACATATTAGGAAAGGACCAAAGTTGCTTTACAGTGCCTTTGGTCACTCTACATGACACAAAGCTCTGTTGTGGTTTTAAAAGGGGCACTGGCAACATTTTAAAAAAGCACCCAGATTTCTATCCCATCTGGCCAGGGATGGGAGGCTTCCTAGCTCCAGATAGCAGATGGTGCTGGTCATGCAGCCTAACCAGAGTGACCAGAACTCATTGTTGGTCATCAGCTTCTGAAGACCTGAAGGCACTCAGCACTCAACAGTCATGATGGCAGCCTGTGTGAGACACTCCCTTCTTTCGTCTATGTCTGTACACATGCCTAACATGAAAAGAAGCTGTGTCTAAAATCAAAATGGCCGACTCCTCTTTGGTTTTGCAGCTGGAAAGTGTGAAAATGAGAAACTGTAACAGAAACAAGCCAGATCTGCAGAAATGGGGCTTGACTGGGGAATGTGGTGTGATAATTGGCACCCTCCACTTCTCAGGAATAAAAAAGAAGGGTATGTGTATGGGGGAAGCACATCTGCTTCATTGGGTGTACTAGAATGTGGATAGTTACCATGTTCCCTCTGCATGATCCAGGAAGTGTGTTTTCTCTCCCCCCCCTCACTGAAGGAGTTTGGTTTCAAAGACAGAGCCTAATAGTTGCAGGAAATAAGAAGTCGAACTGTGCACAACAGAGGATGCAAATTGGACAGAGGGCCGGCAGATGAAACTATATACAGTCCATGATCCCATTAAATGCACATGAATATTGATGCCTCACCCCCAACTCTTGAATGTGGGATTATTCAGGACTTGGGTTGCCTACAGCTGCAACGCTCACAGCTTGGGGCTTGCTGAGAGGATATTTCTAAGCAAGAAACAGACAGACTTTTCTCTGGCAATCTCCCACTGTTCTTCAGTCAGGAATGAAAACAAACTTTCCTTCTTTCTCTCCACCCTGCAGGGTACAGGGAGCCTGGCCAAGGATCGATCTGGTGCAACAGATGAGGCTGTGAGAGTATAACGTACCTCATCTTCCAAGTATTTCTTTTTAATCTCATCCTGGTCAAAATGGGGTTGGAGTGATGATGATGAAAGTTGTAAGCCCTTGATTACAAAGCCCACGCAGCAGCATGGTTTGTGATTTTTGTTCAGCCCTAATTAGGGATGGATGAGAATTCTGCTTCATTTTTCATTATAATTTCTCAAAATTTGCAACATTCAAAAGAGGAGGGAGGTGACATGAACAGACAAGTCCATTTCTGACCATAACTAGAAGTATGGTGGCATGTTGCTAAAAACCAGGTGCTTGTCTGCTTAGTTAATCCCCCAAGAAGAGTCCAGAAATGAAGGAAGCTCTTTTGATCCATATCAAGAAACCAATTCCAGTCATTTTTATCCCCTCCTTTCTAGAAGCAGGGCTTTCGTAAAACTAGTGAGCCTTCATTATCAATTAAAGACCAAGATGTGTCTGGCCAGACATTCCACTATGGTAATGGAGTAGACCGTATAGCCAGCAACTCAACACCGAGTGTTTGGTGGCGGTAACCTGACTCCCTAAAGGGGCTAATGGCAGATTAGCTCCTTTAGGTGGGGTGATGGCTCCCTCAGTGGAGGAAATGGCACTGAAAACCCTCATATTGGGCCCAACAGCAAAATGAGCAGAGGAAGAACCACTTCACTATTCTGATTCCCAACGGTCATGGAGATAGAAGAGGCCATGCCAGCTGTGAAGTCACACCATGTCAATATCATCAAGGCTGAGGCAATCCATTGCAGTCCCGGTGTCAAATCTTGCATGTCTCATTTCATATGTGCCACAGGACATGGCTCTGTGATAATAGTGTGTGGGTCTCTTCATAGCAAGCTGGGATCCACTTTAAACAAAATCATGCCAATGGCATTTTCCCTAGAACAGATATATACTCTGATTCGAGTATCAGCCAACAATGACAAAAGACCAAGCCACTGTCAAATACATCCCATTGCAACAGGGACAACAGTTGTGCTTACTGCATTTTGTATTTGTTGGGTGATTACTTACTTACTACTGCATTCTGTATTTGTTGCATTGTTGTATTTAATATTGTATATGTGCTGTGTTTTATTATGTTATTATATTGTATTAGCTATATGACATAACCTCAACATCAGATCAGAATGAAGACAGAGAAGTAGTAACTTGACACTACATTGGGCTATGATGCTGTAAGGTATTCCAGTTAAAAGTGACCCATGCTATCACAAAGCCAAGCGATGGTCCATGGGGTCGCAAAGTGTCAGAATTGACTGTGGGACTGAACAACAAATTGTATTATATATTGTTATGTTGATTGCTGCATTGAGTCGGCCTTTGGCTGAGAAAGGCGGGGTACAAATTAAAATTGATGATGATGATGACAACTCACAGCAGTAAACTTTTGCTGGGAAACCCCATCTCAAAGCTCCTGTGGGCATTGCAGATAAACTAAAATAGAATGGAAAACAAAATCCCATGGAGATGTGGCAGATGACATCAATATCATTTATTGTGAGCCCTAGCTCCACTACAGCACTTCCCATAATACCTTCCCATGCCTTTTGCTCTCCACTTGCAATCTCCAGCAATACCACACCCTGGTTACAACAAGGATGTGGTGACTGAATATGTCAAAACTGCCTCTGGCATCACAGGTCAATAATGATTGAACAGTGCTACACAATCCTTGAGGGTTTTAAAGCACTTACCCTCAATGGGAATTGGCTTTGTGATAGCATGGGTCACTTTTAACTGGAATACCTTACAGCATCACAGCCCAATGTAGTGTCAAGTTACTACTTCTCTGTCTTCATTCTGATCTGATGTTGAGGTTATGTCATATAGCTAACCAATGTGTTACCTCACGATGATACCAGGTGCTTTGCTTGCAGGGAGGAATATCAATATTACCGTCACTCTTTTTCGTTGCTATACAGTGCGATTGTTGTATGAGGTTCCACTGTAGATAAATAGGTACTGTTTCGGAAGTCAGTTATAGGCCCCTTCCAACTCAATTAGAGTAGTAGAAGGTCTGCATTTGAATCCCTCCTCAGCTGTGGAAGCTCACTGGAAGTGTGGTAAAAACCACTCCTTAAATATTTCACTTATTTTGAAAGCCCAATTAGGGTTACTATAAGTTGACTCTTACTTGATGGTACATAATTTAACTTTCATGACACAAGGAAAAGATATTAAAATGTCATGTCAAACACAGTACTGTATTGTATTTTTATTCCTCAGTGAGGATCATTCTAAATTGTACATGATTGCAAACAGAAGTCCATCCACCAACAGAAAGTTAATTGGGACTGTGACCATGGGCAGAATTACTGTCCAGGTAAATGGCAGAATCAGTTAATTTTAAAACAGAACAAGGATAGCTTTTCTTTCTTTTCAATTACCAAAGGGGTGTGTGTATATATTATCCTATGTCTGTTGCTGAAATATGTTTTCTGCAGCAGAAATTTTTTTAAAAATAATTTCACATGTCTGAAGTAGGCAGCTACACTTTCTAAAAATGTTGTGTATTATAGCATTTTTTAAAAACCTCTGACCTAATGGAGATGCTGAAAGATTTAGTACAGTGCCTTGGACTGGCTGTCAAATTCCTCCACATTTTATACTTTGATTACATTAAGAGAGACTCAGTAGGAAAAGTCCTGTGAGATTAGACTGCAGGCTGAGTCCGTCTAGCAAACTTCCCTACCCTAATGCCCTGGGTGTGTTACACTACAGTTGCCATTGTTCCATCGGAAAGCAGCATCATTCCGAACATGGCCAAGTATGAAGGCAAGCAGACAAACATGAAAGGTCCATAACCAAACTATGAAGGCAACAGGTTTTTCTTTCTCCGATGTTGCTCGCCCAAACCCACATTCCACCAGCATACTGATTATGGATTACAGTAATACCTCATACAAAGTCCGCTTCATACAACATCGAATTCATACAACATCATCTAATTTCTTGAAAAAAGTTACCTCATACAAAGTTGCTCGACTTTGAATGAGGCATCCAGTTTTTCCCAGGTTGCATTGTGCCTGGACAGTATAAAAGACAGGACACATGCGTGCATTGGTCTTGTGGGTTTTGCACAAGGCAAAGAGTGTTTAGGAGTGGTTTTGAGCGTGATTTTGGATTTTTAAAAAATTTTCATCAGAATTTTTAGAAGCATTCCTGGGATTTTTGCAGCATTCTTCAGGTTCTTGGACAATCAGGGTTGTTTGACATGTTTTTGTAATGTATTTAGCCTTTAGACAATGTTTTCTTAAAGTTCTGTCAATTTCCTGTCTGTTTCCTTGACTTTGCCCTGAAGTCTGTGCTGTTACAGTACAATGTATCTCTATGGAAACGACGTTGTACGAGGCATCACAGCAAGGATTTGGACGTTGTATGAGGCATCAAGGCTAGGATTTTGCATGCCTCATACAAAGTCCAAATCCGTATAAAGTCCAAACTTGTGGAACCAAGTTTGGACGTTGTATGAGGTATCACTGTATTTGCAAGATTTGTTTTAGTTATTATGGCAAATGGCCACTGATGAGTCAGCTCTACAATTAATTAGAAGCAAGCTGCCCTGATTGTTCTTCTTCTTCTTCCATGTCTAAGACAGATGTGAAACTGCCAAAATGAATGCACCTAGTGTGAGAAAGATTAGCCGGCAACACAAGATTGCCGTTACCAGGGTATGCCCGATTGTGGTTCAAAAATACCACAGTCTTCGAGGAGGCTATTTCTGTTTATCCCGCCTTGATTACACTCATCTGTTTCTCCTAACATTGTTTCTCACCTCTGCATGTTGCAAAGTAACTTCCTTATTTGTATGATTGGCTGTCAAGAGGTCAACATGGTCTTCATATGCAAGTCTGATCATTCGGACATGAAACGGTAAGGAATCAGTTGCTGGAGGAGGAACATGCTATTAGCATCTAAACTCAGTTTGACCCACAGTGATATAACAACTTCAGCCTTTTCAAGTGTGGTTAGAGTTGCCATAATTCTCTCCCATAAAACCGGGACAGAAGTATATTTGACAAAAATGGGCAGGTTATCTAAAAAATAGCCTTTTTAAAAACAAACATAATATAATGACAGCTATAAAACACTTTCACATTAAATATATCAATACATACAGGTAAATGAATTTATTTACAACAGTTAATTCTTACTGTAAAATAATCTGTTGTATTTCTGAGACAAATGACTCTCACAAAATTTCATTCATCAAATGAGAAGAGAGGATTCACTTGAGAAAGCCTTGATGCTGGGAAAGGTGGAGGGTGTGGCCAAAGATGAGATGGCTAGATAGTATTGTAGACACAGTGGGCACAGAGCTTGGTGGGTTGAGGAGGATGGTGGAAGACAGAGGTGCCTGGAGGACAATGGTCCATAGGGTCGCAAAGGGTCGGAATCGACCGTGCGGCTGAACAACAAAACTTCTGAGAAGTCATGTCATGGTCAATTCTTAATGTCCTCAGTTCTAGGAAATACACTGGTCACATTTATCAGGCAGAGGTGTGAGGCAAGGACATTAAGATTTGTCTCCAGGTATACTCCAACTCTAGTGTGGCAGGAAATCGCTCGTTTGATGGTGAGAATTTGAATTTATTTTAATGCTGCATTTTAATGCTGTATTATAATACACAATCAGTAAGTTTTAAAAATCTAGGACTTTAGCATGATTTTTATTGAACTGGTCGGGACAATTTTTCTGACCTTGAATCTGGGACAATCCCAGTTTTCCGGGACATATGGCAACCCTAAGTGTGGTTTAGTAATTAGAGTGTCATATTGAGAGCAGGCAGATTGAGATGTTAGTCTGTTATGGGACTCCAGTTAAGAGATACTTTTGTTTGAGTGGCACGATGATTCAATACTAGTTCTTAATCTTTTTCTTTCCCCAAGCATTATCTGTTTTCTTGTATGCCCTATTTTGTTTCCTAGCTTCTTTATTTTAATAATGGCAATGTAGTTTTAGTGTTTTAATTGCACTGTAAATTATTTTAATCATGGCTGCAGACTGCCAATATGAGCAATCACTTTTAAAAATATTTAACCATACTTTCAATAATCATGAAAGTTTAAAATTAATAAAATAATTTTTTTCCCAGAGATCTTGGCTTCTCCCAATTCTGTCTTGCCATTAAGAATATTTTGATAGTTTTAATTATTGTAACAGAAAGTTGGAGAGTATGCATTATGCCTCTCCGGAGAGGAATGAACTTGTCTCTGAAATCCAAGAATTTCTGGATGTGTGACAGCCTCAGCATGAGTGAAAGAGTTATTCTGGGAACAAGGTCTAGCTTGAAGAAAATTTATAGGCAGAGAAGTCTGATATATAGTGATTGGCAGTCGATAAATAAAATGTTGGCCACTCTGTTGACATCTCTCTGGAATAATTTGCCTGGATGAGCTTCCAAGGCAGGTAATTAAACTAGACAGCTGACCAAAAACAGAAAAATAAGGGGTTAGACCTGGGAGGGGGGGGTATATATCAATTGTTGTTATGGACACTAATGAGTACATTTTCTTCTCTTCTAAACAACTTGCATGCCCATCCCACTGTTTTGCATATTTATATGGCTCTGTTTGGGGTTTAAGTTGCATAACATGGTTCTGTAGGTGATGATGATTCAATCAATCAATCAATTTAATTTGTACCCCGCCCTACTCAGCACAAGGCCGACTCAGGGCGGCCTCTCAACATATCACAAAAATTACACATTTTCAAAATTACAAATTACAGAACACAATTCAGAAAATGTAACATACAATTAAGCAAAGTTCTTACCAAAAACAAAGTTAAACCCACAACCCCAAACACAGCCAGGGCTCCATGTCCAAATGATTACAATGATGATGGGTGGTGTTCAGCCAGGCCCTCCAGTTTACAGCATAGCTTCTGTCACCGTAACAGGAAGGAGCTATTCCTTCTCTTTACTGTCCTAGACATATTCTCAAAAATTGCCTCGCAACATAATTCCTGCATTGAGATGGGGTTTGGACTTTATGTCCTCAAGGGCCCTTTCCAATTCAATTACAGTAATACCTCATACAAAGTCCGCTTCGTACAACATCGAATTCATACAACATTGCCTAATTCCTTGAAAAAAGTTGCCTCATACAAAGTCGCTGCGACTTTGTATGAAGCATTGGGGTTTCCCCCAGGTTGCATTGTATAAAAGGCAGGACAAATGCATGCATTGCTCTTGTGGGTTTTGCACAAGGCAAAGAGTGTTTAGGAGTGATTTTGAGCACAATTTTGGATTTTTTTGAATTTTTTTGTCAGAATTTTTAGAAGCATTCCTGGGATTTTTGCAGCATTCTTCAGGTTCTTGGACAATCAGGGTTGTTTGACATGTTTTTGCAATGCATTTAGCCTTTAGACAATGATTTCTTAAAGTTCTGTCAGTTTCCTGTCTGTTTCCTTGGCTTTGCCCTGAAGTCTGTGCTGTTACAGTACAATGTATCTCTATGGAAATGACGTTGTACGAGGCATCGTGGCAAGGATTTGGCTGTTGTATGAGGCATCGCGGCTAGGATTTTGCATGCCTCATACAAAGTCCAAATCCGTATAAAGTCCAAACTTGTGGAACCAAGTTGGATGTTGCATGAGATATCACTGTATTCTATGAGCCAATGTCATTTTTAACAGCAGATCCTGTTGCATGTCTTTCCAATGACTTTGGCTATTGCCTATAAGCAGAGGGTGGAAACAATGGTTTTTTGGAACTACTGCTTCCAGAATTCCCCAGCTAACACAGCCTATTTATGGCAAGAATGATAATGATGAAGAAGAACAACATCTTTTTTCCTTTTCCATGTTGGTCAAAGTCCTCTTGCATGACAAGGCAAATGGCGTAACATTTGGAGGCAAATTGCCCCACTTTAGAAAATCACCATAGACATTAAAAGTTGCATGCTGAGTTATACAACAGTTAATGTCTGCACTGATTTCTTAACTTTGTACAATTTGCCTCCAACTGTGCTATACCACTGTAACTAAGTTAAAAGGACATCTGCTTCTTCGCAGAATTAATTACAAATTTGAGTTGCTGAATAATTGCCTTCTCATGATCTACACATTTTGTATATTTTCCTTATTAATTAAAGTGTGTTGGTGTGTATTTTTCAGCTGTAGACCTGTTTCCACAATTGTATACTTTTTTGTTGTTTGTATGCAATGAATTCATGCATGTGAAGCCTCCCCAAACCTTGAGTTTCTGGGACAAGGGATACTTTGACTCACAACAAATCTTAGGAGATCCAAAATTGATACTTCTGGGAAGCATTCTGAAACTACTGAACTTCTATCCCAACTGTATATTTCAGCTCCCAGATGTAATACAGTAAAACCCCTTGTTTTATGTAAAATTACGTATGCCTCGTTTTACGTAAAATTTGACTTACATATTGATTTTCTGCAAAAAAAGTGTCCCTATTTATGTATCACAATTTCCCCAGAGTTTCTATGGGTTTGGTTTGTTTTACATAAAAAATCAGTTTTCCTATGGGTTTGCTTCGCTTTACATAAAAATTCATTTTCCTTCTGTTTGCTTCAATTTGCGTAAAAAAAGTATCATGTAAAAACCTACAGAAAGGACTTTTTATGTAATTCAGGGTTTTACTGTACTTATAAATGTTTCAATTCTTTTTCATATGTTCACTGAATGTGCACTGAGGGGTTGTGTGTTAGATCACAGCAGTACGACCCTATCTCAACCTCTTCCTCTTGTTCTTTGACAGAGTCCCATGCATTGTATGCTTTCTACACAATCAGGCACCTAGGGCCCATTCTCTGATGCAAATGCTTATGCCACGCCAATGAAGCAAGACTGAGTAGCAGTGGGAATTTGCCCTTGTTGCTTCACGTTGACAATCCTTTGCTCACGGCCTTCGTCAACACCTGTGGATCACAGTTCATTACTGGTTAAGGAACAAAGCAAAATCTTTGCTTTGAAAGAGAACTCAACTTGTGTCTGAGTTGGGTGGTTTCTAAATAGGATACAGCTTTGGAAAGCTTATCCACATAAAAGAAATAATTAGCATTCCTCATGTAATAAGTGCCCGGGTGCATTTCATACTGCTAGCTCAGACATTTGCCTGCCTCCAGTGTGAACAATGGTAATGCTTCAACCTTGGAACTGCCAAAACTCAGCAGGTTACATAGCAGACATAAAAAGAGCTGACAACACAGGCACAGTTTTAGTTTGTTTAAACTATCCTTCCAGGATGCACTGCATTTAATGTATGCCAGAATGGATCTTTAATGCTGAGTGCCCAAAGGCTAGCAAAGTGTCTAGTTTTTCTACTTCAGCAATTCTAATGATTCTCACTGGACACTCAGCATAGAAAGATTCCAGAAGTGACTGCTACAAAAAGCTAAGAATCTCAAGAAAATCAAAACTTCTGGAGGGTCACAATCTGATTCCTACCTGGATGACCAAAGAGGCTTTAAACAATTTGCATCAGCTAGAAACACACTGAACCAAATTGAAGCTGCTTATTTAATTATTGCTCATGCCATTGACCCAGTCATCCCAGCATTGTCAACTCAGGCCAGCAGCAGCTCTCTAGACCAGGGTTTCTCAACCTTTTTCTGCCACAGGCCAGACCACTGCCCTTCAGAAAGCTGAGTGGGCCAAACACATGGTTTCCCCCTGTCTAGGATGCTCTAGGATCTCCTGTAAACCGTGGTGGGTCCATTTGAGCATGCACATCTGCATTTACAGTTGTAAATACATCCACTTCTGCTTCTGGGGTCACTGCTGTGGGCCAGATGATTTGCCATTGTGGGCCAGGTCTGGCCCATGGGCCATAGGTTGTGAACCCCTGCTCTAGACATCTAGGTAGGACTTTTTCTTAGTCCTTCATGGAGATTCTGGTATTTTTTAGCAGTCACCCATCCAAGTACCAAGCAGGCCTCTGTAACATCTGAACTCAGATGAAATTGGTGTGGTTAGAGCAGTGTGGCTTTTTAGATCATTCTGCGGTAACCTAACACTCTCACTTCCTCCAAAGGGGTGAAGACATAATGTCACCTCTTGCAAACTGTGAGCAGGAACCCAGGGTCCATCATTTCCTGTGGACCTGAGCCTGGAATTCCAGAATGCTAATTCCCCAGATGATTTACACAGGGTGTGTGCATTTATAATCAAGGAAGAGTCCTTGGAAGGAGGAGAGATCTTAGAGCAGGAGTTCTCAACCTTTTTAAGCCAAGTGCCAGGTGACGTTCCCTCAGACAGCTTGGGGTGGGGGTGGGGGTGGCAGACAGCCATTTTGCCCTTCCTCCACCACATGGCACTTCCTGGTTTGGTGGTGATGGTGGTGGGGCACATGAAATGATGTTGCAGCCACATCCAGCCCACAGGCCGCAGGTTGAGATTCCATGCTCTAGAGGTAGGATGGCAGAAGTCAGAAGGGGTGGGTGGGTTAAGCGAAATAAAGGAGAAGCTAGAACTAATGAGGGTGAAAGAAAAAAGTGGGATGGGAAATGGAAGGATATAAAAGATGAAAGGAGGAGGGAGGGAGGAGAGAGGAAAGAGATATGGATAAGAGAGAGGAAATACTGTCACCTGGATGGACCTGTATATTTAAACAGAACACATGAACAGGGGAATGGGAGCAGATGAGGGTATCCATGGAAGCTGCCAGGAGACAGGCAGTAAAGAAGGTAGTAGTGAAGCCTTAATATTGGGGAGAAAGGAAAAGGCAAGAAAGGAAAAGACAGAAGGCCAGAGAGGTGGCAGAGCAACATAGGATGAGTATCTCCATACTAGGCAGAAGTCAAGGGTCAGAGTACCCAATGATTTGCCCTCACTGTTTTTGGCATGTTCAGTGGTTGTGAGGATGGACTGTAGAGAACGGGACTGAAATACTGTTGTGAGGGGATGTGCAGCCTAATTTGTTAATTTTCCTGAAAGTTCTATGTTTAAATTAGAAGAGCAATCCTCTTGTTTGTTTGTTTTTGTAATAAATGTTGAAGTTGAACCATAGTAAAAGCATGGAAAACTATGTCTTAAGATGGAGGAAGGGGGTGCGCCATACTCTAATTAATTGCTTGCTGAATGACATCTTCCCCATGCTAAATTCTGCTAACCAGGTTGAATCAATTGAGCATGTAGAAAGCCAAATCTCCAAGAATCCTGGACACACCTTCAGAAAAGCCTACCAGTGATTTCTGGATGAGCGATTCCCCCTCTCTTTAAGTCTTCTAAAATGGTAGGCCAAGGAAGAGTATCTTGCAGATATTTTTTTTACCTCTCAAGAGGTTTTTTTAAAAGCTCCAAGTACATTTTGAAGACTCCAGGATCCATTCTTCCAGTATCTCTAATTAAAAGAATCAGGTCAAAGACATAAGAAGACATATAATGCTAAAGGCTGCTAAAAGACATACCTGTCAAGTATCCCATATTGACCAGGAAATACCATTTTTTTGCCCCTCTTTCCAACTCTTTCCCGCCGTCATCCCATATTGGAGTGGCTGAAAAAGGGGTTGCTACATATGTGTGCCCATCAGAGGCAGCGGTGCACATGCACAAAGGGGTTGTGTGCATGCACGAATATGTTGCTGCACATGCACGCCTGTGCCCGGAGAAATTCCCGTATTTTCACAGGCAACACTTGACAGGTTTGGCTAAAAGAAGCGGAAGGAAAGGAAAGGAAGGAGGAGGAGGAGAATTTGGTAGCTGGTGCCATTTTGTGTCTTGCACGGAAGACAAAGAAGGAGTCGCAGTAAGGACTAACACAGGTTTATTGGGTGATGATCAGGATGAACATGTGGTAATGGCGGAGGTACATCACATTATATACAGCAGTGCAATACATTTGAATCTTGTTGCACGGTAGCTCATTGGCTGGTACCGGCGTGACGTTGTTCCAAGTCACACCCCTCTTCTGTAGTTAGTGATAGTGCGGGAGGGTTCCCGCGGCTGCCGGTGATTTGAGGAATGTGAACCATGTGAGTTGAACGCTCGCAGCTGCCCTCTATTGGGCATCTTACTCGCGTTCCTTAACCGCTGAGCTACATTGTAATTATGGTCAGGTTACATTCATACATTTCTTAAAGCAACATTGTACATACATAACATGCCATCAGCTTTGTCTAAATGTCAAAGAGCTAAGACTAGATAGCATTGGGTAGATGAAAGAAATAGTCTGAGGTATCCTCCATTTATTTGATTGCTTGCTTATCTATTATATTTTTTCACACAGAGAGCCTTCATCCACAGAGGAGGTTCTCTTCTTCAGAAAGTTGCCTCATACACATAGATGATGACAAATTTTATCAAGGCAATGGGCCTGTCACATTACCCCTCCTCACATGTTTAGAAACACTTGAACAGGGCTTTAGGAAGAGGGTGACATCTGGAGGTGATGTCATTTCCTACCAGAGATTAGGAGGCAGAACTAGGACTCATTACTTTAATGAGCAATACATCCCTCATTAGTTGATTCTTTTTGAATCCACACCAAATCTAAACATTCAGCCAGGTTTGAGGCACCTAGCCATGAACCCACCCACCAACAGTTGCTTTCCTCTCATTTGTGGAGTGCTCCACAGTCAGATGATGGCATACAGCAGAGATCAGCTTCTACGACAACCTTCCCATCACAGGTGCAGTTAAGTACAACTAGGAGTCCCAAAAGACAGTTGATCCATGCACAAAGGAATGCACATGTGGGTTGATTCCCTCCCTGACAGGAGCAGTGGAAGGAATTCTCATCTCCCCTGGGAGATCAACAAGAAAGAACTCTGCACATAAAATTTTGATGCATGCAGACTGATGTAGGTGTTTACTCAGAAGTAGCTCCTTTTGTAATTAATGGGGTTTATTGGAAATGGGGAGTGGGCAGCAAAATCCATGAAACTGACTCTAATCTGGGTCACTTCAGAATATGAAGGGAAGAACACTCAAAGCTTAGAAAGACTGCTTTTTGGATCATAACTGCTATCACTAGCTGTCTTCATGGGTAGATTCTGGAATATGTAGTCTAAACAAATAATGTTTCCAAGCTGTTTGCTGCCAACTCACCTTTCTGGAAACTGGCATTCTGAAGTATCCATCTCTGAGTTGGTTAGATACCTTAGTGGTTTAGGTAATAATAATAATTTCATGCCAGAACTTATTCTGGGTTAAAAGGATTTTGGCAGAAGAAACTACGCTCAGAGAATGCCCAAATGAGGCTCCTTTCTTGCTTCCAAGAGCTGGCACAGAGACGGGCGCTCAGTCCGTCATGCAGTACCTGGGTCTCAAACTGCTGGCTTGCCGGCCTTCCAGCTAACAAGGCTAGCTTCTTAACCACTGAGCCACTGCAGCCCAGTGGTTTAGGTATCTACCTAGGAGTTCCATTCCCCATGCTGCTTTCTGGGAAAAAGATCAAGTCTGTGTAACCTTGGACTAGCTACACAGTCCAGTGCATCCCAAGAAAAAGGAAATAAAAAACTAATCACGTGTACTCTCTGCCTAGGGAGCCCTAGTCAGAATTGACTTGATGGCACATTGTTTGGTGTTATTGTTATCCATCTCTGAAATTGAAGATCTGGTTCAGCTACCCTTGCTGATATGACTTAATTCAATTGGGAGTTAAACTCACAAAGCCCGGATAGCAATTTAAACTGTAATTTCTCCCAGTTTTTTTAAAAAATCATTTTCTGACACACACACATAAAGGAAGTGCAATAAATTAGTAAGGAGCCAGGAAATCACACGGTTCAAAGGGAACCAGGAAATCACAGAGTTCAAAAAGTCTTGCTTTGGAATAACAAAGCTGGATATGAGATTTTCTTTTCTCCAGTGAGGTTTTACAGACTTTCACAGGGGTTTCTGCAATCAGGAGTGGTTAGAGAATAAATCCCAGGACTCCTTACTGAAACTCATCTTGGTGGGAAATTTGTAGGTCATTTCCATCCTCAAATATGTTGACAAACACTGTGTTTGTCAACATATTCTTTTACAGAATATAGTTTCACAGGAATAGATCTTCAGTCATTACCAAATGTAAAATGCTACACCGACTAACTTTGATGTGCAATTTGTGTCCATTCTCCTTTTGTATCCCTACCTGCCATAACATACCTGTCAAGCTGTGGTTTTCAAAATCCGGGAGCTGGGCACGCATGCGCAGTATGTTTCCAGACGCTGGACAGGAAAGGGGTTACTGTGCATGCGCGGCCATCAGAGGCAATGGCATGCATGTGCAACAACCCCTGTGCGCATGCACTGTAACCCCTTCAGCCAGGAAAGGGGTTACTGCGCATGCGCAGCCATCAGAGGCAGCGGCATGCATGCACAGTAACCCCTGTGTACATGCGCAGTAATCCCTTTCCTGGCCGGTCAAATTACTGGATGATAGCGGGAAGGAGGGGGAAGGAATGCTAGATTACGGGATTTTACAGCCAATCTGGGATACTTGACTGGTATGTGCCATAAAGCTGAGCTATCTGATGTAAATTAAAGAATGCAGCCCTACAAACTGTTTCCCTAGCACTCCTGGAAGCAGGCGCATGCTGGTATATTGGGCAATTGGGGTTTGTCCCACCCCACCCTCACCTCTGACACACTGGGTCACCAATAGCAATGTATGGAATGTCCTCCCAACCCCCCATAGGTGCCCCCATCACTCCTTGTCCAGTGCCTTCCCTTGGGGCCCTGCACACCCCTGCCTGGAAGGGCCATGGTGGCTTAATGGTTAAGATGCTGACCTTGATGACTGTAAAGTTCACAGGTCAGCAGTTTGAGTCCCGAGTGCTGCATGACGGAGTGAGTGCCCATCCTCTGTCCCAGCTTCTGCCAATCTAGCAGTTCGAAAGCAAGGAGTTGCAAGTAGATAAGTAGGTACCACCTAGCTGGGAAAGGTAACACCAGTCCATGTCTAGTCATGCCTGCCATATGACCCTACCCTAGATATGTCTGAAGACAGCACAGGCTCTTTGGCTGCTAACTGAGATGAGCACTGCACCCTACAGTCAGACACCACTGGCTTTCAAGCAAGGAAGACATTTTGCTTTACCTTTTAGCTCTCCTGGACCCGCACTGCCTCCCTATACACATTCTAATTTTTAAATACTGTATTGGTTCAGCGCGGCCCTATGTCTCCTGTAATGAGTGTGAGGTGCAATATCTCTACCCCATGTTCTTATAGCATCCAGTGATATAAAGGATGGCAGAGGACAAATTCTCTGTCTGAAATAGCCACAAGGAGAATTTAGGAACCAGCCTGCTCTGTCACCTAATATTCCTCTTCGAGTACATGGAAATTTAAAGATCAGCACATTGACTGGATCATACACAAAGACAGGATGATGCTAAAGAGAAAGGACTTTGAGGATTCAAGGAGGCACATTGAGGAGTCCATTGTATTCAAGCTTGGGGTGGAAAAGAAATCTGTCCCTATGAAAAGATGCATTTTCCAATTTCCACGACTGCCATCTTGCCTTGCAAATCTGCACACTCTTGTGGTTTTGGATACGTTTTTTCAAAGAAAGAAAGAAGCACAAAACCACATAGGCATCTGCAAAATGGTTTCAACTAGAAAAATATCCATATTATTTGAAAAATGTGCACAAGCTCGCATCAGTCAATGGGGGAAAAGTCTGTACATTTGGAAAAAATGTGTAGGAAAAACATGTACTTTAGGAAAGAGTCATACAAAAATATATAGAGATTTTCATGCATGAATGGTAGGGACTGAATGAAGATACAAGGATTCCAAAGGCAGCACAGTTTGGGGTGAACTGGAAGTTGGGGAGAGAGTCTCTGGAAAAAGTATTGCTGTCACTATTTTAAACAAACAAACAAACAAACAAACAAAAAGCTTTGCAGACCAGACTTGAAAAAAGAGATGGAAGTGGATTGGTTGGATTTTAAAAATCAGGCTGATTCGAGTGCAGAATCAATAAAATGTGTTATGCCTTTATACTTGACAAACTTGCTTCCCAGGAGGCCATTATCACCCTCAATTGTGAGCTGCATTGTTTTTAGTTCCATAATGTGGGCCAAGTTGTCTTAATTTATCGAACTTCATTTATTAAAAGCCCCTTTTTTTAAAAATGAAGGAAATGTCCTGAAGCCAAACCATTTCGAGCCAATTAATATATAAATCCACCCAGCCTGTCACTTTAGCACACCATATGTCATTTCAAAACACAGTTCCCAACTCTGCAATGGCCATAAGTCTATAGATGCCCAGGCCAATAAGTAAACTTGCAATAGATCTTACGGGTGACTTTGCTGAGCATTTCCCCCCTCCAGAGAAGGAGCGGGGGAGGAACCATTTAGTGGCTTGCACAAAAGCTCTACTGAGATCTCAGCTTCTGCTCTATCAATGGACTGGTGAATTTCAAGGAAACACACCATTCTTTATTTTGACCATCTTTTCCTGTATTATGAACGTCTGTAAAGCATATTTGATTTGGAAACATTTCTGAGTTTTTTTTTCCTTTTCTGTTTCTTTTTTAGACCTCCATCAATCATTTGAAGTGAACACTGGAGAATTTAAGGGAAACCTAAGGGGGTGACATCATTAAAAAGGACCCTGAAAAAATAGTAATATAAAATGACAGGAGAACACTGTTGGGAAATAAAAGCTAAATTGATAACATATTTTGTCTCAATAATTACATCTTTTTTAAACCCACAAATCAGTACTGACCTATTAAAACAGAGTTAGTTAGTTACTTTTCCATCTGTAGGGCATAGCAAGGCATAGTAGAGGAACATAACTGATAGACTAAAACAGGGGTTCCTAACCTAAGGCCAGTGGGCCGTATATGACCCATGGCACCATTTCATGGGATCCCCACCTTTCCAAGGGCATTTGAGAAACAAAATGACCATGCCTTTGAAACTGTTGGGACAAAATGGCCACCCCCATTGTGCAGGCAGAGCAAAATGGCCACCTGGCCCTCAAAGCTGACTGAGAGAGCATGACCTGGCCCCTGGCTTGAAAAGGTTGGGAACCCCTGGACTAAAATGTTGTGCATCCATCTTGCAACCTATTACTTTCAAAATTTGTAATCTGGGATTATCACATAAATCAAAATTCTACATAAATAACACTTGGATTCTGCAACCTGTGTACAATCTATTTTGCAAGTGAGTATATGTGCATTGTTATGTTTAATTTGCATAGTTTATTCCTGTTCCATTGACTGTTAGGTTTCCCTTTCTCGAAAGCCAGCCGTATCCGACTCTAGGGTTCAGTGCTCATCTGTTTCAAAGCCAAAGAGCCAGCGCTGTCTGCTTCTGCAGATTTTTCTGTGGTCATGTGGCAGGCATGACTAGACACCGGAGCACACTGAACGCTGTTACCTTCCCACTGAAGTGGTCCCTATTTATCTACTTGCAATTTCTTGCTTTTGAACTGCTAGGTTGGCACGAGCTGGGACAAAGACGGCAGCTCATTCCGTCCTGCAGTACTCGGGAATCGAACTGCTGACCTTCCGCCTCCCAGTAAGCATCTTAGCTACTTGAGCCACTGCAGAAAACAACCAGGCAGTGAAACCAACCTGGCAGTCCAGGATCAACCGACTCTTTTTTGTGAGATTTACCAACGTTCCCCTCTTCCATATATCTTTGGAACCTCAATTCAGTCCAATCACTAGGTTCAAAATTGTTTTTCTTTCCTGGTTTGAATAATGAACAGTGATATTCATTTTTGTGAATTTTAATCTTGGAAATGGAATTGGTTTGGATACTGTGTGTTTTTTAAAAAAGTATTTTAGGTGTTTTTAACAGCTGTAACTCACTGTTTTAATATTGGTTTCTATTTAATTATTTCTAGGTTCATAATTTGATGTGCTGTTTTAGTCTGCTTTTTTAAAAAGTAACTGTGATTTACCTTGGGGCCCTTAATTGGGAGAAAGGCAGAATACCAATAATAATAATTTCATGTCAGAAATTATTCAGGGTTGAAAGGATTTTTGTGGGGAAAACTCTGATCAGGGAATGCCCAAATGAGGTTCTTTCATGTCCCCAAGAGCTGGGACTGCCAACTCACCAGCCTTCCATCTACCAAGGTGAGCTTCTTAACCACTGAGCCACAACAGCCCCTTCTGCACACCACAGAATACCAATGAAAATAATAAATAAATAAACCCCAGTTATTCTTGTGGTTCATCCAGTATTAGTTGTGTAGTCACCCAGTACATGTGACTCATTCTCAATACAAGTTCCTAATTATTCACCTACCTTTGTCAAGGTGCACATTATGCAAAGCCAGTCATTTATTTTGGCAAATGAGACAGAAGATCCCACAAGAATCTTGCTTCATCCTTAGCCTCAGTTCCCCTGTGCCCCCTCCCCTGTAGAGCAAGAGAACCATAGAGTTGAAAGGGATTATAAGAACATCTGGTCCATATCTTTGCCAATGCAGGAAATCCACAGCTAAATTATTCCTGATGGATAGCCATCCAACCATGGCTAAAAAAAACTGTAGCCAGAAAGACTCCACCACCTTTTGAGGTTGGTCATTCTACTTGCATACAGTTCTTGCCTTCCTAAAGGTGAAGTATTCACATGGGGGGGGGGGGCATGCAGACATAGCATCTTAATTTTCTTAAATAATGTTAAAAAAAATCAACAAAACAAAACAGCAGGTGCCACAAGCAGCTCTGAGTGTTGAAGGGAATCATTTATTATCTGTGACCATAAGAACAAAGCAGAAGTATTTTGGTTTGCTTTGGATAACAATCTATCAAAGTTTCGACAGAATCTGTCTGATCAGAAAGATTATTTGTGAATGGTAACTAGCAAAGGATGGACTAGCAGACAAAGCGTGAGCAATAATACTCTTCCAACAGGCTATGCACATCCTTCATCTGAAACCTGGCCAAGATTTTATGATTTTTCCAGCAACATAATATGTCACATCACACCCTGGTTTTTCCATTTGTCAGTGGGACCAGTGCCTTCTCATGGTTGTTTTTAAGTCTCTGTGGGACTTTAAGAAATCATTACGAGAAAAATTACAACTCTATTAAGTAGGTGTGCTGCATGTGGATGTTCAGAGAGTCAAAATGTATGACGGATGGGAGTTGATATCAGCAGTATAGCAGAAGAGAGAGTGCAGGAATTCCACTCTAACAGCCTTTCTTCATGGATATCTTCTTTTGAAGTTGCAAGAGACCTATACAAGCAGTCACCCAAACACATGGACTATATATTTGTGGTGTGGACATGGATACTCCTATAAGCCCTGCTCCTGAACATTTCTACTATCAAGAAGTCAATTAGATTTTCCCAACATGATAAAACAATTAGGCTCATTCTCAGATGTCTGAAGCTGCACAGAAAACGAACCCTATTCTTTGCAGATGTCGAATTATAGACCTTAAGTATGGGACAAATAACAGTAACTCTTGTACACCAAACATTTGTGTGTTTTAATGTCCCATGAAAGAAAGCTTAGCAGCTACACATTCTAAAACAAACTTATGCATGTCATGCATTTAAACTACCAGTCGTATAGCCTCAATGATGCCCCTTTAATTCCACCCTTCAGCAAAAGCAATTACAGGTATATAGCACCCCATAGTACTTAGTGTATCTCTGTGCAGTTCACAAGTTAATATATGCTATTTCCACACCTGTGGACAATGGGAATAGCATATAAAGGACCCTTGTAGCCATCAATGGCTGCTTTCAATATAAACATCCGCTATGCTGAAGGGACTAACAAGCTGCTTGTTGGGATGAGCCAGGAAAAGTGCAGTTGTTTTCTAATGGGGAAATAATGATGGATCAAATATATTCAGGAATATAAAATAATAGACCAGGGGTCAGTAAACATGGCTCTCCAGATGTTCTTGGACTTCAAATCCCAGAAGCCCTGATCAGCAGGTGTAGTGGCTTGGGCATCTGGTTTGCTGATCTTTGTGATCGACAAATGAGCTTCTTCATTTGTTTCAGAAGCAATCTAGTTGTACTTCAGCTGGCAGGGTGCTGCCCTTGCCCAAGAGATGTCTACTATCTCTACATTATCCACACAGGCTCTTTCTGTGTCCCCTGGTAGATAAGCTGGTAGAGTGGGATAGGATATGGCAAAGAAAATGACAACCAGGTGTGACACAGGGATTGAGAAGAAGTTGTACAATTATAATCTGAATTCATGTGTTTGCTTATTTTTCAGCATTTAGATATTGTGCCTTTGCTGGCATATCAGAGAAAAAACAAAAGAAAAGCAAAAAAATAAAAATACTGTAGCACTTTAAAGACTAATTGTTATATTTCAAAGTGAGCTTTCGTGGATCAAGTTCACTTCATCAGACATGGGAGTGAGACTTCGTGGCATCAATTTATACACATCAGAGGTCAGGTACGGTGTGCCTTTGCTGTAGCCCTTCCTTCACAGAACGTTAAAGCAATCCAATCAATGTTTCAGATGTTTGAAGAGGACAACTGTTATTTCTCCCATTTTTTGGACCATCACTCAGGATTTCCAATTAATGGGATTTGTTTCTACTTATCCATCCTTTTGACAGTGGAGTTCCAGAAGTTTGAGACTGAGCCCATTTCTCTAACGATATTGGCAACAAGGAACATTCCAAGGATGTAATCTTCGTCATGTTTAGTCTTTGGCTTCCTAAAGCCTGATTACTTAATTCTTTACAGCTGTGGGTTTTTCCAAGTGGTAGGTGAACTCTGTTCATTCACAGAGCCCCTTGGAACCAATGCTTGAGTGTTCTTTCTTCAGGACTTGCCGTCTTTGGGAGTCTTCGCAATGGCTGTCATCACTTTCCGTAAGCGTTTGGAAACAGAGAGAGACTGCATCTGAGGTAATACAAACCCATGAATGTGATAACTATGACTTATAACATTCCAAGGCAAGGGGAAGAAGAGGCCGATGGACAATGTTACAGCCCAGTTGGTGGTATTTATAGACATTTTCTCTCTTTTATTTCAAAATGGAATCATTCATTCTGCATCATTCAGGACTAGTGAGCGAGCGAAGCACATTTTGACCAGGAAGTCTACGTAAAAGTGCGGTTTAAGATTTGCTTGCGAGGGAGAGAACATAACACACCTATTCTTATGTGCTGAAAAATGCACATGATCAGTCAAATATTGGAGAGTAAACAACAATTAAATAAAAAAAGCAATACAGAGCTTAGAATGCGTGCATTTGAAAAAGACATACTAAAATGTGAATGCCAGTTTGGCTAAGTTATCGTGCTTTGGTAATAGAGTAGAACCATGATGGCGAACCTTGGCACTCCAGGTGTTTTGGGATTTCAACCACAGAAGTCCAAGTCAGCACTCTTGCTGATCAGTGCGTCTGAGAATTGAAGTTCAAGAATACCTGGAAAGCCAAGGTTTGGCATCACTGGAGTAGATCATTCTGCCAGCGACTCAACACCGACAGCGGTTAACTAACCTGATAACCTTGAAGAGTGACTAATGGCCTTGGATGCCGAAGTTGAGAGGGAAGGGATGATGGTCCTCAAGTGGATTAAATACCACTTGAATCTACAGGCCCCAGCATCCCTTGTGCAATGCCCCAGCCAATCAAAAAGGCTGGAACGAGCACAGGAGGAGTGGGGCAGAGGCCACGAGTTCAGAGAGTGAGGGAAGGCAGTTGCCTGGCATGTGCATACCTGGCTGCCCCAGCGCCCCTCCAGTGTGTGTGTGTGTGTGTGTGTGTGTGTGTGTGTGTGTGTGTGTGTGTGTGTGTGTGTGTGTGTGTGTGTGTGTGTGTGTGTGTGTTCTCCTGCCTGCATCCTTCCTTCCTTCCTAACACAGAGACCTTAAATTTTCAAAAAGGAAATTTCCCAAAGATGAGGAAACTAGTAAAAAAGAAGCTGAAAGGGAAAATTGAGAGAGTCCAAACACTCCAAGAGGCATGGAGGCTGTTTACAAAAACAATAACAGAGGCCTAATTGGAATGCATACCCAAAAGGAAAAAGGGCACTGCCAGGTCCAAGAGGACTCCGATGTGGCTTACAGGAGCTGTTCGGGAAGTGATCAAGAGCAAGAAAAGCTCATTTAGAAGATGGAAGGCTTGTCCGAATGAGGACAGCAAGCAGAAACATAAATTCTGGCAGAACAAATGCAAGGCAACAATCAGGAAAGCAAAACAAGACTTTGAGGAGCGTATAGCTAAAAATACTCAGAGAAATAACAAAGACTTCTTTAAGTACATTAGAAGTAAGAACCCAGAAGGCTTTTGACAAGGTCCCACACCAAAGGCTCTTGAATAAACTTACCAGTCATGGTAAGGGACAGGTCTTGTCCTGGATCAGCAACTGGCTAAGGGACAGGAAACAGAGGGTAGCACTAAATGGACACTTTTCCAAGTGGAGGGAAGTAAAGAGTGGGGTCCCCCAAGGTTCAGTACTGGGACCCCTGCTTTTCAACCTCTTCATAAATGATCTAGAGGTAGGAGTAAAAAGCAAGGTAGCCAAATTTGCTGACGACACTAAATTATACAGGGTAGTGAAAACTGTGAGAGATTGTGAGGAGCTCCAGAGGGATCTCTTGACACTGGGGGAGTGGGCAAAACAGTGGCAAATGAGCTTCAACATTAGTAAGTGCAGAGTGATGCATGTTGGGGCAAAAAAACCCATTTACATTTATAAACTGATGGGGTCTGAACTCTCTGCGACAAACCAGGAAAAGGACCTTGGTGTCCTGGTGGACAGCTCAATGAAGATGTCAACCCAGTGTGCCTCAGCAGTGAAAAAAGCAAACTCAATGTTAGGGATCATTAGGAAGGGTATAGAAAATAAGTCAGCAAGTGTCATTTTGCCTCTTTATAAATCTATGGTGAGGCCCCATCTGGAATACTGTGTACAGTTCTGGTCGCCATACCTCCAGAAGGATATTATGGAGTTGGAGAAAGTGCAGAGGAGGGCAACCAGAATGATTTAGGGGACTGGAACACCTTCCTTACCATCTGAGGCTGCAACGGTTGGGCCTTTTCACTCTTGAACGATGGCGTCTAAGAGGTGACCTGATTGAAGTTTATAAAATCATGCACGGTGTGGACAAAGTAGATAAGGAAAAACTGTTTTCCCTATCGCACAACACTAGAACTAGGGGACACTCCATGAAACTTTTGGGTACTAGTTCTCAAACAAATAAGAGAAAGTACTTTTTCACCCAGAGGATTACTGGTCTATGGAACTCCCTGCCAGAAGAAGTGGTGACAGCTGTCAGTCTTGATAGCTTTAAGAAAGGATTAGACAAGTTCATGGAGGACAAGGGTATCAATGGCTATAATTATGGATACTTAAGGACAACCTCGGGGTTGGAGAGATAGGCAGGATATCTCTCAATGCCATTTCCAGGGAATCCTAAACAGGTGAAGGCATCTCCTTGGGAATACCCTGAAGGAAATGGTGAGCCACTGTGTGAGACAGAATGCTGGACTGGATGGGCTGTGGCCTGTTCCAGCAAGGCTGTTCTTATGTTCTTAATGTTCCTTCCTTCCCTCCCTCCCTCCCTCCTCCTCCTCCTTCGGCTGGAGCTTGCCCACCATGTTCTTTGCTAGGTGAGGAAGCAATGCCCTTTTTTGGAGGAAGGGGGCAAGCGGTGAAGAGACATGGGTGCAACACATGTGGATGGAGAGGGGGATCCAGGGACACCCACCCAGAGAGGTGTGCACTTTTCCCCAAGCCCCCGGGGCAACTCTGCTAGTTCTCTCTATATTAAAAAACCCTGCTATTTCTAGGACAGTGATAGTGAACCTTTTAGAGACCAAGTGCCCAAACAGATGAGTGGGGCAACCTCTGTGTTGGGGTGAAGGAGGAAGCACCCCCATTGGGCAGAGGGGTGGGGGCAAACTCTGTGCGGAAGCAGGGCAAACAATGTGAGGATGCACTTACATTGGGCTGCTGCACACAGGGGTGGGGTGACCTCTGTGCTGGGGGGGAGGAAGCTCTCCCATTGGGCTTCTGGCAGGGGGGGGGGCAAACTCTGTGCTCTGAGAGGGAGGAAGCAATGGCATGCATGCCAACAGAGAGGGCTGGGAGTGCCCTCTCTGGGACACGTGTCATATGTTCACCACCACTGTTCTAGGACTTAGCTCCTTAACAAGTGGTAATTCACTGCTAAAATATATGCTAATTAGTGTACATTGGTGCAACTCTTCAGTTGGGTTCTGGCCACCATTTATTTTTGTTCTGATCATTCTACTAAAAGCCAACTAATAATCGACAACCACAATTACAAAAATGTCCTGATGATAAAAGGATCATCTGCGGTAGGTCTATCGTGCAGAAATATTCCCAGAATCCACTTACTGAATCTGATGAATATACTCCTGTAGCTTTTCTGCATTTGGAACGCTACACTGGAGTTTAGAATCTACCTATTGTGCTTTTAAACCAGCATTTAAGGTATTTCCCATGTCTCAACTTAAAATATGAAATTGATATTCTCTGACAAATTACACTTGACCTTCCTTGCTTTGTATAGTCTAGGTCAGGTCTGGGCAACTTCTGAGGATGCAGGAGGTCATTTTGTTCTCCTCTACATCTTGGAGAACTAAACCTCCCTTTTGAAGTCTCTCTCCAAACCCCCAAAAGAGATTCCCAAAATAGCAAATTGCACTTTTTGAGAGTCTGATCTGCCTTTTCTATGTAATTTCATGTACTCCTGAAGTTATCCCAGGGAAGTATTTCTTTAAAACAGGAAGTGGCCAGCCTGTAACTTCTAATTTTTTTTAAAATAAAAAGCCCTGTTGAGACTAAAAGAGGACAAGAGTGAAATCTGTACCTATAAGAAAGGGATGTGGCCATGCGTGTGTGGAATGTGTGTCCACACCTGTCCAGCCTATCCTGTAATGCACCATTCACATTTACCTTACTTCCCTGACATCATTGCCACAAGGGTCCAGAGAATGAGAGTGGGTCCAGCACCCCACAAATGCCAACAAAAAAACCCCTCCAAGTCCCAGTGTCCTCCGCGGCACGCCACAGCCAATCAGGCAGGATGGCCCAAACACAGAGGAGGCAGGACAGCCAGTGTGTGAACACTCAAGCCAACGGCCGCTTCATGCACTACAGCTGAGGGCCCTCCCTGACATACCCAGGCAGACAGGAAACAATGCCAGGAGTGGATCGCATCCACCTCCCCTATTCCCTGCCTCCTCCGGGCACTGACAAGGAAGGGGAAATGGATCGTGTCCACGTCCCCCCTTCCCTGCCTCCTCCCGGGCACAGGAAGGAAAGGGGGAACGGATTGCATCCGCCTCTCCCTTCCCTCCCTACTCATCTGGGTGCCAGCAGGGAGGGGGGGTGGATTGTGTCTGCCTCCCCCCCTCCCTGCCAACTCACCCGGACACAAGCAGAGAGAGAAGCTGACAGTCAGGCCACTCTTCGTGTGGGAAAGCACATTACCAGACAAAGAGCAGCCTGCCTTTTTGACTCTGCATGTGCTCTTAAGCAGAGCTGCTGCTGAGGAGAGCCAAACAAAGGAAGTGAGCATTGGTAAGTTTTGCAGTTGGAGTAGAGCTGCGTTAGAGGCCTCTACTAATTTAAATTGATAATTTAAACTGCTGAGAGCCACCTCTGTTCAAACAGAGGAAGCAGTTTGAAGCTTCCAGAAGCAGGGGGGCAGAGCCACACCAGGCCCTTCCCTGAACTGTGACTCATAGGGGCAGAGCCACACTAGCCTTTAAAAGCTCTGAGCTCTTTCAGGGTCAGCCCTTTTGACTCTGCATGTGCTCTTAAGCAGAGCTGCTGCTGAGGAGAGCCAAACAAAGGAAGTGAGCACTGGCAACCTTTGCAGTTGGAGTAGAGCTGCTTTAAAGGCCTCTACTAATTTAAATTGATAATTTAAACTGCTGAGAGCCACCTCTGTTCAAACAGAGGAAGCAGTTTGAAGCTTCCAGAAGCAGGGGGGCAGAGCCACACCAGGCCCTTCCCTGAACTGTGACTCATAGGGGCAGAGCCACACTAGCCTTTAAAAGCTCTGAGCTCTTTCAGGGTCAGCCCTTTTGACTCTGCATGTGCTCTTAAGCAGAGCTGCTGCTGAGGAGAGCCAAACAAAGGAAGTGAGCACTGGTAAGTTTTGCAGTTGGAGTAGAGCTGCTTTAGAGGCCCGTGCGCCTAACGGCGCGCAAGATTACAAACTAGTAACAAAAAGAAGAATATAGTCTTACTAGGTAGAAAGGTAGTAAACGTGTACATTTTTGAGGCCCAGAATACTGCACTTGTTAAAATGGATTCTGAGGGAACAACTGTAGTTACCTGCAATTCTTGTGCCATGTTTGTGTTCTTGCCAAAGCATATGGAGAACTACACTTGCAGCAAGTGCAAGCTGGTTGCACTACTAGAAGAGAAGGTCCAGCAGCTAGAGGCCCGCATATCTAACCACCAACAAATTAAGGAGCTTGAGCTGTTCCTGGACAGAGCGGAGCAGACTATGCTGGACAAAGAAGAGACAGGGCACAGTTCTGAAGGAGAAGGCCCTTCACTAACTCAGATGGTTGGAGGAATGTGACTCAAAGGAGGAGGAGAGTAGGGGATCACTCTGAGAGTCTGAAATTACAGAATAAATTTGAGGCTCTTTCCCTTATCACACCTGATGAGGAACACACAGAGGAACAACTGGTTCCACCTGATGATTTCTCCTTCATCATACTTGATGAGATCCAGGAAGATGAACAACAGGAACAAACTGAGGTTCTCTCCCTTAATATGGTTGATGAGGTGCATGTAGATGAACAGATTGCAGGAGAGAGGCTCCTTGTACTAGGCGATTCAATAATTAGAAATATAGAGAAATGGATTTGTGATGCACATGATAACTGTATGGTGACTTGCCTGCCAGGTGCAAAAGTTGCAGACATCACAAGAAATCTAGATAGATTGTTAGAGAGAACTGGGAACGAGCCAGTTGTCATGGTACACGTTGGTACCAATGATGTTGGGAAGGCCAAGCGGTCTGTCCTGGAAGCCAAATTTAGGTTGTTAGGAAGAAGATTGAAGTCCCGGACTTCCAAGGTAGCATTTTCAGAAGTGCTGCCTGTCCCTCGCGCAGGACCTACCAGGCAGGCAGAGCTCAGAAGCCTCAATGCGTGGATGAGGCGGTGGTGTCGAGAGGAGGGCTTCAGATTTGTCAGGAACTGGAGAACATTTTGGGACAAGCCAAATCTGTTCAGGAGGGATGGGTTGCATTTAAACCATGATGGGACCAGATTGCTGGCACTCAACATCAAAAAGGCTGCAGAGCAGCTTTTAAACTGATAACTGGGGGAAAGCCGACAGGAGCTGGGCAGCATCCGGTTCGGGAAAGTGTGTACTTGAGTAGTGAGGAGGATGCAAAAATTACTGAGCAGAGCAAGGAGCTAGTCACCAGCACTCTAGCAGAAGGATGCAAGAGGCAGTCTAACAATGCAACTGGATTCAAAAGACTGTATCAGGAAAGCATATATAAATGCTTGTATACAAATGCCAGAAGCCTCCGGAACAAAATAGGGGAACTGGAATACTTAGCAATAGATAAGAATATTGATATTATTGGTATCACTGAAACCTGGTGGACGGATGATAACCAATGGGATACAGTTATCCCAGGCTACAAACTGTACAGGAAGGATAGGAAGGGGCAAACAGGAGGTGGTGTAGCCTTGTATGTCAAAGAAGTGATAAAATCGTATGAATTGGAATATCTAGGTGATTTAGAGTCACCATTAGAAGCTCTGTGGGTAAGAGTACCAGGCCACAAGGATGGTCTAACAGTAGGCATATACTATCGGCCTCCGACCCAAACTCTTGAGGGAGACTGGCAGTTGGAGAATGTTGTAAAAGAGGCATCCAGGAAGGGAAGCCTGGTTATAATGGGGGACTTCAATTACCCTCACATAGACTGGGTAAACTGTTGTTCAGCACATGATAAAGAGATAAATTTCCTAGATATGCTAAATGATTGTTCCCTGGGACAGATGGTTGAAGACCCAACTAGAGGTACAAGAATCCTTGACTCGATCCTGAGTAATACTCAGGATCTGGTGCAAGATGTTAATGTGACTGATCCAATAGGGAACAGTGACCACAACTCAATTATGTTTAACTTGATCATAGACTGCAAGTCACTGAAAAAATCTAAAACAGAGACCTTAAATTTTCAAAAAGGAAATTTCCCAAAGATGAGGAAACTAGTAAAAAAGAAACTGAAAGGGAAAATTGAGAGAGTCCAAACACTCCAAGAGGCAATAACAGAGGCCCAATTGGAATGCATACCCAAAAGGAAAAAGGGCACTGCCAGGTCCAAGAGGACTCCGATGTGGCTTACAGGAGCTGTTCGGGAAGTGATCAAGAGCATGAAAAGCTCATTTAGAAGATGGAAGGCTTGTCCAAATGAGGACAGCAGGCAGAAACATAAATTCTGGCAGAACAAATGCAAGGCAACAATCAGGAAAGCAAAACAAGACTTTGAGGAGCGTATAGCTAAAAATACTCAGAGAAATAACAAAGACTTCTTTAAGTACATTAGAAGTAAGAACCCAACTAGGAAGGCCATTGGACCATTAGATGACAATGGAAGGCAAGGGGTTATTAAAGAGGAAACAGAGATTGCAGAGAGACTCAATGAATTCTTTGCTTCAGTATTCACTGAAGAAGACAGAGACCACATGCCCAAAACAGAGCCTATCTTCGTAGGGAGGGAAACCGAAGAATTAAGCAAGATAGAAATAACCAGGGAGGAGGTCCTTGCATGTCTTGTTAAGCTAAACACTAACAAATCCCCAGGACCAGATGGCATCCATCCACGAGTTCTCAGGGAACTTAAAGACGAAATTGCTGATCTCCTAGCCAAAATATATAATATTTCCCTCAAATCAGGATTTGTGCCTGATGACTGGAAGGTAGCGAATGTAACACCAATTTTCAAAAAAGGATCCAGGGGTGATCCAGGAAATTACCGACCTGTCAGTTTGACCTGTGTCACAGGTAAAGTGATGGAAACCATCCTAAAAGATAGGATTAATAGGTACATAGAAGAGAAGGCGCTGCTAAAGGAGAGCCAACATGGCTTTTACAATGGCAAATCATGCCTCACTAATCTGTTGGAATTTTTTGAGAGTGTCAACAAGCATGTGGATAAGGGGGATCCAGTTGACATTGTTTATCTGGACTTTCAGAAGGCTTTTGACAAGGTCCCACACCAAAGGCTCTTGAATAAACTTACCAGTCATGGAATAAAGGGACAGGTCTTGTCCTGTCACAGCAACTGGCTAAGGGACAGGAAACAGAGGGTAGCACTAAATGGACACTTCTCCAAGTGGAGGGAAGTAAAGAGTGGGGTCCCCCAAGGTTCAGTACTGGGACCCCTGCTTTTCAACCTCTTCATAAATGATCTAGAGGTAGGAGTAAAAAGCAAGGTAGCCAAATTTGCTGACGACACTAAATTATACAGGGTAGTGAAAACTGTGAGAGATTGTAAAGAGCTCCAGAGGGATCTCTTGACACTGGGGGAGTGGGCAAAACAGTGGCAAATGAGCTTCAACATCAGTAAGTGCAGAGTGATGCATGTTGGGGCAAAAAACCCCAATTACATTTATAAACTGATGGGGTCTGAACTCTCTGCGACAAACCAGGAAAGGGAACTTGGTGTCCTGGTGGACAGCTCAATGAAGATGTCAACTCAGTGTGCCTCAGCAGTGAAAAAAGCAAACTCAATGTTAGGGATCATTAGGAAGGGTATAGAAAATAAGTCAGCAAGTGTCATTTTGCCTCTTTATAAATCTATGGTGAGGCCCCATCTGGAATATTGTGTACAGTTCTGGTCGCCATACCTCCAGAAGGATATTATGGAGTTGGAGAAAGTACAGAGGAGGGCAACCAGAATGATTAGGGGACTGGAACACCTTCCTTACCATCTGAGGCTGCAACGGTTGGGCCTTTTCACTCTTGAACGACGGCGTCTAAGAGGTGACCTGATTGAAGTTTATAAAATCATGCACGGTGTGGACAAAGTAGATAAGGAAAAACTGTTTTCCCTATCGCACAACACTAGAACTAGGGGACACTCCATGAAACTTTTGGTTACTAGTTCTCAAACAAATAAGAGAAAGTACTTTTTCACCCAGAGGATTACTGGTCTATGGAACTCCCTGCCAGAAGAAGTGGTGACAGCTGTCAGACTTGACAGCTTTAAGAAAGGATTAGACAAGTTCATGGAGGACAAGTGTATCAATGGCTATAATTATGGCTACCTAAGGACAACCTCCGGGTTGGAGAGATAGGCAGGATATCTCTCATTGCCATTTCCAGGGAATCCTAAGCAGGTGAAGGCATCTCCTTGGGAATACCCTGAAGGAAATGGTGAGCCACCGTGTGAGACAGAATGCTGGACTGGATGGGCTGTGGCCTGTTCCAGCAAGGCTGTTCTTATGTTCTTATGCCAGATCACCTCCCCCCTCGCTGTGTCGAGGGCAGCTCTCGAAACAGCGATGGGAAAAAGGAAAGCTAACAGTCATGCCGCTCTTCATCCAGGAATGTGCATTTCCCCATCGCTGTTTTGAGAGCTGCTCTTGACACAGCAATGGGGAAAAAGAAAGCTGACAGACAGGAGAGAGGGTGGGAGTGAAAGCAAGAACAAATGAGAAAGGAGGAAAGAAAGAGAGAGAAAGAGAAGGAGAGATAGAGAAAAACAGAGAGAGGGGGAGAAAAATAGAGAGAAAGACAGAAAGACAAAGAAAGAGATAAAGAAAGAGAGAGGAAAAAAGAGAGAAAGCCAGAGATAACAATACACACACACACGTACCTTCCCAGAATTAAAAAAAAATTAACACCAACCCCCCCCCCCCCCCCGGCAAGGCCAGGCAATCAGCTAGTTATTTATAAAAATGAATTACAATGGAACCTCGGTTAACAAATGGCTCAGTTGACATAAAAATTGCATAACAATAGGAAATCTAGAGAAAATAGTGGCTCAGTTTACGGAATTTTTTGAATGGATTAATTGCTTTTCAATGTATTCCTATGGGAAACTGCATTTCAGTTAATGTATTTTAGTTTTCAAAGCATTCCTATGGGAAATTGCATTCAATGCATTCCTTGGGAAATTCGGTTAAAGTAATTTTCGCCGTAAGAAACGTCCTGGAGAATGAATTAATTATGGTACACCAGCACTCTATTCTATCTCCAAGAGATTTCTGGGGGTATAATTTGCCATTTAGAGGGACCATAAAAATTGGAACTTATTGGGTCTGGGGGACTTGAAAGATCTTCTGATGGTCATGGACCATCCCCCCCTCCGGTGTAGCTACTTCTCCCTTTTCTTCTTCCTTTGGCTATTTCTTCTAATGTGTTTGGAATATTATGTGACATCATTGAATTAAGGTTGCCCGTTAACCTTTACAACAGACAAAAATGGTAATGAAACCATGACACCTCCCAGCATTTTTCTTCTAATGGGCAGGAACTGTGGATGGAAACAACTCATCTCCAATCATTAGTGTATTATGCTAATGACCATAGAACTCCCAGGTTCACGTCAGTACTAAACTTTGGGGTCACTGTCCTCTCTGCCTTCATTCTTGGTGAGAAAATGACATATATCCTTTCCAGATGAGCTCCACACATATGGGTGGGCTAGAAATTGAACAGATAAACACATGTGTTCCGCAATTCCAAAGTTCTTACTGCCTGGGAAGAAATTACTGTAGAGTTTGACCACCCATGATGCATTTCCAGTTGCTGAACCATCTCCATCTACAGATGTTGGCCGTGCTTGATATGCATACTGAGCATTCAGAAAGAACTGTGCATATATGTGAATGTGTATTTTCAGTTGTGTTAGCATGTTGCTAGCAAAAACAATACAATATAAAATTACTGTTGCTGTAAATTTTGTGGCTCCTTAAAGCAGGGGTGCCCAAACTATGGCCCGGGGCCCAGATCCAAGCCCCTATGCCAATTCATCTGGCCTGTGAACCCTTATGGGATTCAATTGTTTTTACTACCTACTCTGCTGGCATGGTATGGTGGGCATGGCCAGGGAGAAAGCCCTGTGTTATTTCAAAACTTAGATGGGCGGGGCCAGTCAAAATTTCTGCTACCAGTTCTGGTGAACTGGAGTAAAACTGCTGAATCCCACCACTGTGGAGGCACCACATTCCAAATTATGGAAAATTTTGGCTATTCTTCTCAGACTAGAACAAGTTCATCAACTTGGACAAATTTCCATTGTAACGATGAGGACTAAAGAAAGATCCAGAGTGTTGTGTAAGTGTTTATAAGGAAGAAAATTGTGCTTGGAGCAGTCATTTTGAATGGAGTGTCAGTTGTAAATTTCAAATAGAACTTTATGCTTATGAACTTATATTTGCCTGCATCATGGGTGGATTTCACTTCAAGAAGTGCACACAGGATAGGCTATATCTAATTGATTATAACCCTTGAAGTTAAAGGAGTAATCTTCCCCATATTTAGAAGGAGTGATCCCCAAACAGTGAAAAACATCTATTTGTCACAGCACATTTACACAATCTTATTCCCATATTCAGCATTCATTTTGTGATTGGACTTTTGCAGGTAAAGGTAAAGAATCACCCTTACTTGAAAGGCAGTCACGTCCCACTCTGGGGCAGTGCTCATCTCTGTGAACCAGCACTCTCTGCTTCTGCAGACGTTTCTGTGGTCATGTGGTAGTCACGACTAGATGGCAGAGCAAACTGAATGCTGTTACTTTTCTCACCAAAAATGTACCTATTTTTCTATTTGCCATTTCTTGCTTTTGAACTGCTAGGTTGGCAGGAGCTGGGACAGAGATGGGAGCTCACTCCATCATGCAGCACTCAGGTCTTGAAATGTTGCCCTAACAACCTTCCAGTCATCAAGTTCAGTGTCTTAACTACTAAGCCACTGCAGTCCTTCTTTTGCAGGTTAGCAGAGTTAATTTACATATATTGCCATTGTCCATCATGGCTGTGGCCATCAAAAGCCGCCCCGCCGCCCCAGAAACCAGCACCTTCGGCTCCCTCCCGTGGCTCTGCTGGTCATGGGAGGTGGGAGCGAAGCCCAGCTGTTGTCCATCATGGCCGGGGCCATCAAAAGCTGCCCCACTGCCCCATTGTGGCTGGATGTGTTGGACTCACTGGACCCCTGCACCTGGTGAGAGCGGTGGCTGGGAGAAGAGACTGACCCTGTGGTGAGGCGACTGACGTGGTTTTAACAGCTCCATCACCTGAGGCTTTTGTCTATTTGGATGTCATGCGGACGTGATGTTTGGAAATTTTGGATTAGTTTACTAGTTTTTTGTTATAATGTATTTTTGGTTTTGTTATTTTGTATCTTTAGATTATAGTTTTGATTATATTGTCATATTGTATTTCTGAATTTTGTATCTTATTATTGTATCTTTAAATGTCTTGTAAGCCCCTTCAAGTCATCCATTGGATTGAGGGAAGCGGGATATAAATAAAACATTATTATTATTATTATTATTATTATTATTATTATTATTATTATTATTATTATTATTATTATTATTATTATTATTATTATTATTATTATTTCTGTACAGAAATTGTGTTGTTGAAGTAAAACAGCCTAACCAGAGGCAAAAAAAGGCCTCTAAAGCCCACTTTGGCCAAAATGGATGATTTGATCAAATGGTTTTAGGGCTCAGAGAAGAGAAGGGAGCTTTGGAAAGAGACCTTTTTACCTTCTTTTTACAACATTGTTTGTGGACAAAGAACTGAAACAAAGTTTTGTTAAAGCTCCTATTTGGACTAGAACTTTCAGGATCCCTGATCTGTAGTCCTCAACAATTACCTTTACCGTGACCGGCTCTAATTATTAGAATGTTCCCATTTGGCTTGTGAATAACATAAATATGTTATTTATAGGTTTCCTATGTACTCTTCCAAAATGGGCCAACACAGAAATCTTGGCCCGCTAGACTGTGTTTCCTTTGCTGGTTTTCCTCGCAGCTGAAATTTCCAGACACGTGGGGGGGTTTTTTGCAGCATAAAGAGTTCATTTTATAAGGCAAATGGGAAAGTTGTGTGTTCTTGTTCACTAGGCCAGCCCCTTGAAAAGCATGTAAAATCAGAGCACGGGAAAAGCATTTCAGTTTGGCAGCTGTGAAAACTTTCACTAGTGGAGCAGCCAAAGCAGATGCTTCGGCTTACTGTTTCATGCCTCCAAGGTCTGAGTCATTGGGGTGGCAGAACCTCAGCTAGCTGCCACTCAGTATAAATTGTGGTTTTATTATCCCTTGCCCACAGAGACACTCAACTGTATCTCATTTGGAGTTCACAAATCAGGGTGGAGATTTGTGGGTTTCTTTTTATCACTCCTCTCGCCTCTTAGTTTTATGTCAGACTTCTGCTCGGCTTTCAATCTCGATGCTAACACTCTTTGGCTCCTTCCTTAACTCTCTCTTGGTTTACTTGATTGCAGGCTAGCTTTGTGTCCATTCCCTCAGGCTCCAAACTACATATGAGGTTCAGCCACATGAAAATATATTTTTCTTCCCATCATTGTCAGAAGAAAGTGGGCTTAGGAGTGCAATAGATAAATAAAACAACATTGGTTTCTTACCAATGGACACAGAGGCCAAAATCCTGTCACTAGCATTAACACAAATTCCATAACTTTTGACAGTGAATTGCTGCAAGTGTGCTGAAGCCTTAACATTGTCCCCTTCTTCGGTATCTATGCATTCAAAAGTGCACAAGCTGCAGTGATGGCCTAGCAAGGCACAGCCATGTACCTGAACATGTGAGCCAGTCTTGCATTCAGGCCAAACACCATACACAACCTGATCCTCATCAGATTGTATTTCAGCTTCCACTTTTGTTGTGTGCTGAGAAGTGTGACCTTGTACACGATAATGTCTACGCTGACTTTTAATTTGCCACAGTTCACCACCAAAGATTTGCGGCATTTCTGTTGCACTGGCAATAGAATTTTGGCCATTGGCTGAAGCCTTGAGACTTCAGCCAATGGCCAAAGCTGTGGCTCAGCTTTTGATAGGCACACATGAACGAGAATAAACTATAAAAATTACATAATAATAACTTAATTTGGCTACCACTAAGTTTCAACGATGTTGTGTATGTATGATTTATTACTGTTTTAAATTGTGTATTTGAAATGGCCACCCTGTCATTCTTTGAGCTTCTTCATGACAGCCGAAATATCGCGAGTACTGGTTTGTGCCCATTTTGAATGAGAAGCATGCTAATGTATAAAGTTATCGATCACCCCATTGCATTATGCCCTATCCAATTGTTTCCCACTGAAATGTATCAAGTTATGAGTGTATATAAGTCCCGTTGTTCCCCTGTTATGTATGTTCAGATTCCCAAAATAAACCTGAGTTTGGCCCTGTTATGCTGGCTGCTGCGTATTAATTTCTGGACATTAAAAAAAAAAACAACAAGCTTTTTAACTAACATTTTAAAAGCTTATAAGTCCTTTGGTGGTTTGGGATATTTGGGGAGAAATTTCTTCTCTTGCACGTTAAGAACCGCCAGAATAATTATCCATTGAGAGAAGGGCCTTCTCATATGTTGCTCCAAAGCTGCAGAGTAGCTCTCCATCAGAAAGCATTGTTGAGTTTGCTGCTTGCTTCTCTTATTTGAAGTCTAAGCCATTTTTCTTGTACTAGATTTGTCCCATGCTCTGCTGAGCTGAGCCAGGCTCTGGTAAAAATGGGTTCATCATGAGAAAACAAGTCCTACTGGGGAAAACAAAAAGACTGGGTGGGGGAGAACAAATAAGAAATGGATTGACTCCATAAAAGAAACATCATCATCATGATGACAACAACAAAAGTCATAATCATAAAGAACCAGAAATTGCTTGGTTTCTATCACCAATATTGGCTGAGGAATTCTGGAAGACATAATCCAGAAAAAAAGTTTCCCATCACTCCTTAGAGTCAAAGGAAAAAATGGAACCAAAAGAGATAAGATAGCAATAGTAAGCCAGATGCCACCACCAAAAAACAACTTTGGTTACCAGAAAGCCATCAGAGCTCAGGGACATCTTGTTGTTAATGGTATAGTTCACCCTTACTCGAAAGCCAGTTGCAGGCTGGCCCTACCATAAGGCGAATGGAGCGGTCGCTCCAGGTGCCCACTCCCAGGGGGTGCTGCAGTGGTAAAGGCGAAAAAATATTTTTTTCAATACTAATTAAAATTATTTTTTGTTTTCAATACTAATTTAAAACAGTGAAAATGCATTCTGTTATCAATAACGACTGTCCCTGTAAAGTTTCGCCAAGTAACTTAATTTAACCCCATATATTAGGGGTGACCAAGGGGGCGCCATAGTTGGATCTTGCTCCATCCTAAAACTTGCCTGTTTATAGCTGTCTGCATCTGCAGATGTTTCCGTGGACATGTGGCAGGCATGCCTAGACACTGGAGTGCACGGAATGCTGCTTACCTTCCCACTATTAATAGTACCTATTTATCTACTTGTAATTTCTTGCTTTTGAACTGCTAGTTTGTTGCTTAGGCAATGCTAAATTGAAACAGGAAATATCTCCCCTACTTGCTTCTGAAGGCAAGGAACAAGATGGTACACCTTCCATTTTAGACACACAACATGATGGGACTGAACTGAGTTTTCTTCATAATTTTCTGCTCTGCACTAGGGATATGAACCTAAATGCATGTCAGTCCTGTCACATTCTGGAAATTTGTTCTTTTCCCCCTTCTCATCCAGGGAATTCTCCATGTGCAGCATTTTCCTAGTTTTCCCCCACTAAATTCTGTGCATAAATCCAGAACAATGTTGTGCAGAAGATTATGGCATTCTAAGTTTAATGTAAATTTTGTGAAAGAATGCTGGAGGAAAAAAACAAAAATTCTACACAGCGAATAATGTATGAATGAATGCACAAGTGAGGAATGCTGCACAGAATAGCATTTTTTTCTGTACCATGTCACATACAGAATGGTGGGGAAGGGTTTTATAAAAAGTTATGCAGCATCTCATTCTCACTGGATTTCTGTGAAATCTCAGAGTAATCTGACAAGTCTTGAGATAGTCTTGGTGAGGCAAAATCATGCTGGGACAAGACAATTTTCAAAGTCAGGCAGCAGTAAGCTGCCTACTCCAAGAGAAGTGGGGAAGATCAGGATTAAAAATAAGTCCTTTTTGGTGGTGGCTCCAACACTATGGAATGCCCTTCTGCTACATGTTCGTGTTTCCCTATTTTTCACAAAATGGATAAAATTGAATTGTTTAAGCAATCTTGACAGACAGACAGACAGACATCTGGAGGGCCACAAATGTTGAGGACCACTACTGCACTAAGACCTTATCTGACTCACAATTACATTCTGTGAGGCTCCCCCACGGCTTGTCCATGGTGAAAGAGAGCGATCAATTCCTTGCACAATGGTTTTATTATTCTGATATCAGTCTTCCCACGTGGGGACTTCTAGCCAATTGAAATTAATTTACATTCCACTGTCTCCATTGGAATGTCATATACAGAGACTCCTACATATGAAAATTTCCATCTTGAAAGTACTAAACACTAGGTAAGTAGGTAGCTACAGAGATCAGGGAAAAGTACAGTTTAGAATGGGGCTTTTCCATAACACCACCAATGTGGAAAGCCATTTGTAGCATTTTGTTCCAATGAATGTTATATCTTCCAGCTTTACTGTTATATTTCTAGGAATCAGTATCTGGCATCATTTTAAAGTTATTTATCCTAAATATTTTAAAATATGGAAAACCAATAGAAGGCTATCCACTGTCTTTTTAAAAAATTAAGAAAGGATTAGGAATATATTGCCATTAGCATCATTTTGCAGAAACTTCTTCTTCTTGCACCATATCTGATTCCAAATATAGTCGTTCATCATGGCAATTAGCCATTAAGACTGTCCTGGCCTTTCATCTGCCTTTCATCTGCCTTCAACATCGCAGCATGACCCCATATCACTGATCAAGTTCCATGAGTCACTTTCTGCTCCTGAGGCCTTTTGGCACACAAAGTTCTCATCAGCTCCAGGCCAGGATTGATGAAGCTGCTGCCTTCTATCAAAATAGATTCAAGTGAGATTTAATCCACTTGGAGACCAACAACCTTCCCTGTGGACTTTGCCAAGGCTGCTAGTCCTCAGGGTTGTCAGGTTAGTTAACCACTGCCTGACACTTGGCGTTGAGTCGCCGGCACAGTATATGGTCTACTCTTTTACCATAGCAGGATAACCTGGCCAAACTACCTGCTGCTTAATCTTTATAAATGTTTGTCACTGTCATTTGCATAGTTTTGTATCCTAATTCTTTTAAGAAGGAGATAGAGCAGTCATTGCAGGCTCTGTCCACAGAGGAGGAGATAATATATGGTCCCTCAGATGTTGTTGAGCTACAAAGCCCATCAGAACTTGCCAGCATAGCCAGGTAGTGATGAATATTGGGAATAGATATCCGACAGCATCTGGAAAGCCATATATTCCACACACATGATCTATTATAATAAAAGCAGTCGCTCTGATTATCACAGATCATAACATTTGGACAACTGAAACCTGCTAAATTATGAAGAGCTAGAAGTAGGCAATCTTATTTGATTTTTTTTAAAAAAATAAATAGGATCTTTAATTTTAAATAACTTAAATGTATTATTGTGTCTTAATTCTGTGATGTCACCTGCAATCACTAGGTGGCAGATCAGCACACACAATTATACTTGATAAAGCCCCAGATCAGCATATCGACTAAAATGGGAGAACCTCATCCCAAAACCTCTGGAGATGTTCCCCAGCAAATTCTCAGGTTTGTGTATGATATAGTCTGAAATACCTTCACCCCTCAGGCATTGAGTAGCCCCTATCATGGAAAAAGCCAAGGTGGCTTAGTGGTTAAAATATTGAGCTTGACAACTGGAAGGTCTGCAGGTCAGCAGTTCAAGACCCAGGTGCTGCACAATGGAGTGAGCTTCCATCATCTGACCCAGTTCCTGCCAACCTAGCAGTTCTAAAGTAGGAAATTGCAAGTAGATAAATAGGTACTGCTTTGGCAGGAAAGATAACTCTGTTCCGTGTGCTCTGGCATCTAGTCATGCCTGCCACGTGACTACAGAAATGTGGTCCGGTGAAAGGACCTGCAGAATGAACTCACCAAAAGGTGCCTTCATTTTGGGAGTTTTACGGCTGGCCTAGACACAGAAGAAGAAGACTATAATGGAAATAAAATGCTCAGAGCAATTCCACAAGGGACTGCTCAGGAGATACGCCATGTCAGGGTACAAGCTTAGAAATACTGATGCTCTTGGATTCACTTAGACGGGGCAGCTACAATGTTCCTAGCTCATTTTGCTGAAAGGCTTAGTGTATTAATATATATTGTATTTTACACTAAACCAACAGCTATTCCAGCCATGCATAACCTTGTACTTTTGCTTGTTACAAATAAAAGCTTTTTAATGGTTAGCTTTTAATCATCATATTGTTGTACCTGTTTCTAAACCATTTTAAAAGTTCTCCAACCTTTATTAATATTTCAGAGGGGTTTCTAAGTTCTTTTAGTACCAGTTGCTTCCACGAACATAGAGGGAGAACTGCGGTGTGTGTGTTTTAATTTGGAATGTTGTCACATGACCTTCTAATAGCTATCTGTTTACTTACAGCACATTCATTCTTCAAACAATATTTACAATTCTTACTCCTTTCTTGATTTTATCTCCTGTTAATTCCTATTAAATCATTGATATGTGCTGACAAGAGCAGTGCTGTGCAATCTTTGTTATTTTATAATCCAAACTTGCCCAAGAGATAGTTAAAAGTATTTCACCAATCCTCTCCCCTCACCTCCCATGTTTTTGCATCTGCTCTTTAAGCATCGTATTCGTCTAGTACTAGACACTTCATCAGTCAGGTGGCCAAAGTGTGCAGTGAGACGTGGGAAGCAATTAGGCTTTTACCATGGTATGTTTGAAAAAGTGAGATGTTTGCCAAAAAAGGGGGGATTCGCACTGTAAGTGGGAAATTCTTTATTGAAAATAGCTTCTAAAAAACAGATTCCATGTGAAATATTGACTACTCCTTGAATAAATTGAAGGTACAAAGCAATAGTATGAAAGAAAAGTTTTGTGTTTTAGAGTTCATCAACATGCTACAAAAATATGGGGCCCAGGCTTAGATAGGACACCCAGTTGCCTATGTTAGTGATGGCGAACCTTTTGGGACTGCAACCCAAAAATCACTTATTTATCACAAAGTGCCAACACAACAACAGGGGAGGAAGGAAATGCTCCCATTTGGCTGCTGAGCAGAGGGATGAGGTGAACTCTGTGCTGGGGGGGGGGAAGCAATCCCATTGGGCTGCTGGGCAGAGGGGTGGGGCAACTTCTGTGCTGGGATGACTGTGCCTACAGAGAGGAATCCACATGTGCCATAGATTCGCCACCCCTGGCCTATGTGGTCAGTTCCCTATGGCAGGGGCCCCCAACCACCAGACCAGTACCAGGCCACCCTCAATGTGTTCCACCAGGTCTGCCCAGTGAACAAAGTGAGAGCACAGGCTTCAGACACAGCAAATAGTCAGGTGGACAGGCCCCTCCTCCATGTTGCTTAACTACGGCGGGGCTCTCCCCCCTGCCTGTGTACAATGTGATACCTCACTGCCCGAGTCGAACAGTGTGGCTGGCAGGTGGCTGGGCCCCTCCTCCTTGTTTTGAGCTACAGTGGGGCTCCTCCCCCACACTTACTGGTCCATGAAAAATTGTTCAGCATGAAACCGGCCCGTGGTGCAAAAAAGGCTATGGAGCCCTGCCCTATGGCTTGGCAGATCCTACATGTTTTTTAGAGGGCCCTGGGAAGCCTGCCTCATTGATGGCCTTTCCCTGTTCAGTATAAAAACAGGAGCACTTCCCTGCTCCACCATTATTCCCTTTGCTGGTATTCCCTCTCTAGTCCTGGGCAGTTAGATTATAAGTCTGCGATGGTGAACCTTGGCACTCCAGATGTTTTTGAACTTCAATTCCCAGAATCCCAATCCCCTGGAAGCTTACAGGAGCAATGAGGATGGTATGGGCCTCATAAATCACAGCAAACCCATTCGTGTGGATTCACGTGGGCTTGGGTATAAGTAATTGCAGGTATAAGTAATTTTGTGGTGTGGAATACATTCTGTTCTTGTGTGCTTTTATGTTTCAGCCATGGTGGGGAGGAGCCTTTTGTAGCACCATGAAATGATGTAAGGCGGTTGGGGTGCTTTGTCTTCATCCTCTTGTTTTTTCATCTTCTCTGGGAGTTGATGTTTTGGAGCACTGGGCTAGATCCAGGACAACAAGCATATGCATTCTCACCCAGATGCTAGAACAGTGATGGCGAACCTTGACTCTCCAGATGTTCTTGGACTTCAATTCCCAGAAGCCCAAGTCAACACACCTGTTGATCAGGGCTTCTGGGAAATAAAATTGAAGAACAGCTGGAGAGTCAAGGTTGGCCATCACTGTGCTTGAAGAATCCTCCTAAGGGAGCTGAGGGCAAGGTGGCAGAGAGCTACAGAGTGGCTTAAGCCCATGTGGTTTCTGGTGGACTGTCACTCTTGATTGAACCCCAGACATGCGTTGGGGAAGAGTATGGATAACATCAGGTGGGTATTTGGGCCTCATGGTACTCTGGATCCATTCTCAGTAAATGTTGTGTCCTAATGGTTTAATCCTCCACATGGATAACAATGTATCTGAACCAATGTAACCTTGCCTATGGGTAACAATGTAACCTTCAGCTGTATCACATAAACCCTGTAAGAGGACGCGAGCTAATGACCACCAGCTGGCAGCAGCGAGCGTCCAAGCTCTCTTGGTCCAAACTCATCAAAGGCAACAGCGCGGGAAGTTTTCCCGCCACCACCTACACCTGGACAAGAAGGGCGTGACCAGCAGTGACGTCACGCAGACAGTAGCCAATGGGCTATCATGGAACCACGTTCAAATGTGTTACTACTGTATATAAAGAGCTATTGATCCGCCATTACCTCATGTTCCCTCTGACCACCATGCAATAAACCTGAGTTAACCCAGCCCGAGGCTGTGTCCTGTGTCTTGGTTTTCATACACCAAATTGGCGACGAAGGTGGGATAATGGATCCCCAAGGAGCAGCCAGGGCACAGAGCGGGTTCAACATCACCACACCGCAAGACTGGGAGCTTTTTGAGATGGACTTCCAGGCGGCGCTGGTGGAACTCAAAGTCAAAGAAGACGATGAGGAGAGGAAGAGGGCCATCCTCACCAGAATGCTTGGGATAGAAACCAAGCGAACGCTGGTGGGCATCATTGCACCGAAGAAGGTGAGCGAATTCAAAGCAGATGACATCATGAAGCTGCTGCGTGAGCGTTTCCGACCCTCGAGGGCAATGTTTCCCGCTCGGAGCGCATTTTGGAGGCGAGTCCAAGCGCCGGACGAGTCGGTTGAGGCATTCGTAACAGCCATGAGAATAGTCGCCGCCCCCTGCAGATGGGACAACCTAGAGATGGCCCTCAGGGACGGAGTTCTGTGTGGCCTGAAGGACAAGGAGGTGCAGCGCAGCTTGATGAACAAGGAGCCACCACCCACGCTGGCAGAGGTTGTAGAGGCCGCGGAAGCCGCGGAGTCCACGAATGCTGGAGTGGACGAAATGCACCAGTGGCGTGAGTGGCGTCCTAGAGCCGGCAAAGCGGAAAATTCGGTGCACGGAAAGTCCGGACAGTCGGTGCACGCAACCCGACGGGCCTCAAAGTCGTCTACGGAAGGCAGCGACGGCGAGGAGGTCCAGAAGGTCCGAAAAGGAGGGCGCCGCTGCGATGGGTGCGGAGCGGCCCATGAGCGCGCGAGGTGCCCATTCAGAAAAGCCGAATGTTACTCCTGCGGCCGTCGTGGGCACATCGCCAAGGCGTGCAGAAAACGGAAGGAGGGCCGGAGGCAGTCACAAGACCGTTCGACCAGACCGGACCGTCCAGCAAGGTCCAAAGATGGCGCCCAGACCACGAGGAAGCAGGACGGCATCTCGGACGACAGCGAGGACGACGCTCCAGTGTTCAGCGTGTCCGCGGGACAGTCCCATTACTTCGTTGAGGTACTAGTACAAGGGGCCCCTATCATGATGGAAATTGACTCGGGGTCCTCCTATTCCATAATTCCCCAGAAAGAGTTCTTGAAAATCGACCCCCACGTGCGACCCAAACTTAAAACGTTGAGGTCCACGCTACGAGATGTACAGGGGAACAGCATTCCAGTGTTGGGGGTCGGGAAATTTCGGGTCAGTTTTAAGAGACATTCTGCGGAACTGCCCCTAGTTGTCCTTAAGGGGGGAAGTTGTAGCCTCCTAGGGACGCAGTGGTTTCAGCCCTTAGGTTTGTTCATAGGGGGAGTGCATACCGTGGGGGTGGACCCAATACAAGCGGTGTGCGACGCGCATCCCGCCATTTTTAAAAAAGGACTTGGAAAGTTCAAGGGACCCCCTGTAGCCTTCGACCTAGACCCGGAGGTCCGCCCGATAAGACTCAAACCGCGCAGGGTGCCGTTCGCTCTAAAGGACAAAATAGAGGCGGAACTGGACAAACTGGTGGGCCAGGGGATTCTTATTCCTGTTGATTCCGCGGAGTGGGAAACTCCAATTGTAACCGCTCTGAAGGCTAACGGGGAGGTGCGCATCTGCGCTGATTATAAGTGTACAATTAACAAGGCGATCCGCCCTAATGCATACCCGGTGCCGGTGGTCAGCCACCTTCTGGCCAGGCTGAATGGGGGAAAGTGTTTCGCTAAACTCGATTTGGCTCAAGCTTATCAGCAACTCCCTGTAACTCCCGCCACGGCCGCGGCACAAACAATAGTCACACATAAAGGGGCGTTCCAAGTGTCGCGTTTACAGTTCGGCGTGAACTCGGCACCCGGCCTTTTTCAGTCGCTTGTGGAACGCCTCCTGAAGGGGCTGGAGGGGGTGTTGCCTTATTTTGATGACGTGTTGATAACTGGGGGGAGTGAGGCCGAACTGGCAAAGAGATTGGATAAAGTTCTGACTGTCTTCGAGAAAGCGGGGCTACGACTGAGAAAAGACAAATGTGTTTTTTTCGAAACTGAGGTTGAGTTTCTAGGGTTTCGGGTCACACCAGAGGGTATTAAGCCGTCCAAATCCAAAGTAGCCGCCATCAAGAATGCCCCTCGCCCCACATCCAAGACCGAACTGCAGTCATTTCTAGGGCTCCTCAATTTTTACCATACCTTCCTTCCACGGAAGGCGTCTGTGGCCGAGCCACTCCATCGGTTGCTAAAAAAGGAGGAAACATGGATGTGGGGCGACGAGCAAGAGAGGGCATTTAAAGAGTTGAAGCAACTCCTAACATCTGAGGCAATCCTGACGCACTTCGACCCCAAACGGCCAGTGGTCCTAGTCTGTGACGCATCCCCGGTGGGGGTGGGGGCGGTGCTTTGCCACGTGTTGGACGACGGAAGGGAAGCCCCGATAGCGTTCTATTCAAGGTCCCTGTCCCAAGCAGAGCGTAATTACGCACAGACCGACAGAGAGGCATTAGCGATAGTAGCGGGAACCAAAAAAATTCACGATTTTTTGTACGGTCGGCCGTTCAAAATTGTGACTGATCACAAGCCTCTACTAGGAATTTTCACTGCAAGTAAGCCCACGCCACAGATCCTGTCCCCAAGAATGCTGCGGTGGGCTATTTTTCTCAACGCATACCAGCATGAGTTGGAATACCGGCCCGGGAAGGAGATCAGCCATGCCGACGCACTCTCGAGGTCTCCTTTGCCCTTGTCGAGCGCCCAAAAGGAAAGGGTAGAGAGAGATCACCAGGTTTTGTTAATAGAGGTTTTAGACTCACCCCCAATAGTACCAGCCGACATTGCCAGGGCCACAGGCAAGGACAGAACGCTAGAGAAAGTTAGCTCATGGGTACAGAAGGGGTGGCCGGCGTCATCCCCAGGTACGGAATTCGACCCATTTTTTCGAAAAAAAATAGAGTTGTCCCTAGAGAGGGGCTGCCTTTTGTGGGGCCAACGGGTGGTGGTTCCTACGTCCCTGTGACCGAGGGTACTCGACCTGCTGCACGTCAGCCACCCGGGCATCGTCCGGTCCAAGGCGCTGGCCCGGAGCTACTTCTGGTGGCCACAGCTGGACGCGGACATTGAGCACATGGTCGGCACTTGTGAGGCATGCCAGGGCTCCCGACCAGAGGCGGCCCGTCTCCCGCATAGGGAATGGGACACAGCAAGGGGGCCATGGTCCAGGGTGCACGTAGACTTCGCTGGCCCATTCCGAGGAACCATTTTTCTCCTGGTGGTGGATGCGTTCTCCAAGTGGTTGGAGGTTATCCCAGTAAAGAGTACGTCTTCCGCCACTACAATTAGCCAGCTGAGGAGAGTCTTTTCCACGTTCGGTTTACCCGACACTTTAGTCAGCGACAACGCTAGTTGTTTCACCTCCGCTGAATTCAGGGCATTCATGGAGGCAAACGCCATTCGGCATGTCACATCCGCGCCGTTTCACCCGGCCACGAATGGCCAAGTGGAACGGCTGGTGCGTACAACAAAGGATGCGCTGTGGCGCATGGGCCCGGGGGACCTAAATCACCAAGTATGTCAGTTTTTGTTAGCGTATAGGGTGACCCCCTTAGCGTCAGGTTACTCGCCGGCAGAGCTGTTGATGCGGCGAAAACTGACCACGATCCTGTCCAGGCTAGACCCGACGAGAGTCGAGGACAAAGGAAAAAACATAGGGTTGGCAGTCTCGAAAGGTTTCGCCGCCGGCGATCCTGTTCACTGCAGGAACTACGCCAGCGCAGGTCCAGCCTGGGTACCAGGGACGGTTGTGGAACGGACGGGGCCAGTGTCGTACCGGGTCGAGACTAGCACGGGTCTCCTCTGGAGGAGGCACGCGGACCAACTTAGGCACCGAGTGAGTGGGGGGCCGGTCAGTGGAGCTCAGCAACAGGATTCAGCGTTAGGGTTCTCCCCCACCCGTTTAGCCCAAGGGGGAGACAGCAACGGACAACGGTCCCAAGCAAGGGGGGAAAGCGGCGGCCCCGACTCATACCCTTTTGATACGCCAGCTCTATCAGAGGCTGGGGAAGGGGGTGAGGAGTTCGCGACCGCTGCCCCCGAATTTAATTCTGATTTTGATTTTGCGAGCCGGGGGGGTTTTCGGGAGTGTTCCCCCACCCGTCCAGGCGAGAAGAGGGGTTTTTCGTTAGCCCCCAGTGCCCCCGGTTCTTCCCCAATAAAGCACACACCTCCCAACAACGCCGCGGAGCCGCGGCAAGTCACTAACGAGTCTCCCTCTCCAATTACAGGACAGGAAACCAGGGGACAAAGAGAAGGTAGCAAACCCGGGGGAAGGCAGCCCGCACCGAGACCCCAGTGTGTTCGAAATAAGCCATCTTGGCTGAGAGACTTCGTCTCATCCTAGGGGGGGGAGTGTGGTTTCGAGACTTCGTCTCATCCTAGGGGGGAGGGGTGTTGTGTCCTAATGGTTTAATCCTCCACATGGATAACAATGTATCTGAACCAATGTAACCTTGCCTATGGGTAACAATGTAACCTTCAGCTGTATCACATAAACCCTGTAAGAGGACGCGAGCTAATGACCACCAGCTGGCAGCAGCGAGCGTCCAAGCTCTCTTGGTCCAAACTCATCAAAGGCAACAGCGCGGGAAGTTTTCCCGCCACCACCTACACCTGGACAAGAAGGGCGTGACCAGCAGTGACGTCACGCAGACAGTAGCCAATGGGCTATCATGGAACCACGTTCAAATGTGTTACCACTGTATATAAAGAGCTATTGATCCGCCATTACCTCATGTTCCCTCTGACCACCATGCAATAAACCTGAGTTAACCCAGCCCGAGGCTGTGTCCTGTGTCTTGGTTTTCATACACCAAAGTAAAGTAGGGGTATTCTTGCTGTAACTAGTAATGTTGTGGTTTTCTTCCTCGAAATGATTGTGTGGCATAGTCAGCTTTGAGTTCACAAATGAGGAGTAAGCCAAAGACATCACAGTTCTGTGCAGCTTCCAGAAACTTCTGGTACAAATACAGTCTTATGTCTCCTTTGTGAGTGCCTGCTAAATGTCTGGAACCAATACCTAAATTGTAAACTGCTTCATGCTATATAGATTCTATGGTTAGAGAGAGTTGTTCACAGGGGGAAGAATGTCTTGGCATGGATGAGTCTCTCCAGTAACAAGTCTTCTAAAACTATCATCGCTGCCACCACCTCCTCCTTCCTGTTTCTCTTCCTCCTTTTCCGTGTCTAGGTGAATTTTCTTTTGGTGAATTCATTTTGTCGTTCCTGCTCTTGAGTGGGGTATGCCCGAGTGTTGTTCAAAAATACCACTTTCTGGGAGGTGCCTCTTTTTGTGTACCCCTTCCAAAATCTGGTGACACAGCTTGAGCCAGTTAATGGAAGACAGCTGGACAGACCCCTTAGACAGAGGTAAAAGGATGGAGGGTTGATGAAAACCCAGAGGTGTGGGGAGATATTGATTATAGCTGAGTAGGGCCGAGGGTTTTCCCTTCATGTCCCAGTCAGCTCATTTGCACAGAAGCTGAGGATTTTGACCTCTTCCTTACCCTGAGACAGCTCTTGTTCCATTCCCAGTATGACACAAGAAAGGCAAGTGATAATAGGTCTGGCAGGGGAGAGGCTGGACTGGGGGAAGCTGTGGAACCTGCCTCCTTCAATCTATTTATACAAGCCCTCTCTACAAGAGTTCCACCACATCTGGAAGCTTGTTTCACACACTTGCTTCTGAGAACATGGACTCTAGGGAAATCCAGTGGAGTTAACTGGGTCCCCAAACAGAAAAAAGATGCCCAAAGGCCAAATGTATGCCCTGAGTGTCCAAGCTATGGGTACCTTGGAGGAAAATGGAGTAAAGTTCACTATTCAACTTCTTCTTTCATGTCCAGGTCAGACTTTAAACTGCCAAAATGAGGCCATCTTCTTGCCTTTGTTGTTGACCAAATTTAAATCCTCATTGGTACATGTTTCCGGTAGTAATTGGCAGACTAGCAAATAAGCAAGCATCTCTCCACATTCTCAGAGCATGTTGTTGTCCACCAGCAGCCTATACTTGATCATGTTGGTCTTACAGTTAGATACTCCAACCCTCAGCCTATTCAGGGTCCTCCAAGTGACATAGGGGAGGTTCAGTTTCTTAGCCATATGCTATTAAAGCATATGCCATATGCTTTAATGCTATTCCTTGTCCAGTGAGCTCCTTCCTCCATCTTCTAGTTGGTTTTTGCTCTTGTGTACCCTGAAGAAAGTTTGTCTTGCCTGTTGGAATGGTGGGCCAGAAATGGCCTGCTGGGTCATGGAGTGACTGGACACAAGGAAGGCACTCAGGCAAAGATGAGGTGAAAGTCCAGTGCCCACTGGTCTGAGGGCTGGCATTTTATTCCCTGCCTCGGGTCATTGCTTGCATAGGCTGCTCGAGACCCGTCACAGAAGACTGCCTACGTGGCACATGTTAATCCAGTTACATTTACAGAAGTTACTTGGAGGTGATGTGTAATCAGGATATTAACTGGGAGTCTGTTATCTACTAATTAACTGCTGGCTGACAAGACCATTGTCTTGTCCTATCACGGAATCTTTTCCGGGACTAACTTAATCAAGCATAAACATTGGAGCTTGCTCTTCTGCTTATAGCATCCGTGGATATGATTAATACATCATGTGTTTACCTTTAATTACCACCTTGTCCGAGCAACTGGCTGAGGTGTTGTGTGTGAATCTTTAACTATGGCTAATATTCATCCGCACCCACCCTTCCAACCAAGTTATGAGGGCTCGAGGGCATGTTCGCCCAAACCCCCAACCTTTTAGGAAAGGTTATGCCAATTATATCTGCGGATAAACCACATTCCCTTTCTTTTATTTCTAAATGAGCCTGGCCAAGTGCTCAGTATAGGTATGGCATTTACTGATGGATTTTGGGTCTCTACACAGACTGGACTGACCTCTGAAATGACTTTTCTACACTTGCTCCATGTGCTGATCACCTTAGCTGGGGCTCTTGGTTCTTGCTTAAGGCAGGTCCTTATCCTGTCCCAAAGCTGGAGGCTTATCATGCCCGTTTCTGGACAAAACAGACAGTGCTCCCCCAAATACACCAAAAGATCCGCTAACTGGGTGCTGTGAATGCGAGTACGGTTTACCCTGGCCAGGGCCTTGAGTTCCATTAAGTGAACTCTCTGGTAAGCAGTAGGACTTGACCTCTGTGAACAAGTCCCCATATTACCTTCTGGTCCGTTGAAGCTGCCTCCGCCGGACGAGTCGACGCGTATAGGTGTAGGTAACTGGTTTCGGTGCAACAAATCTCTGGGAAGGAATCGGAACGTGGACTGCTGCCACAGGCCCTCGGTGGCCTCTGCGATGGCATCAGGGTTCACAGCTGACCCTGAGTGGAACGCATTTCTGATGTGCAAGATGCCTCAGAGCTCTGGAGCATGCTCTGCCTCTGGAATGCCTCGCCTCTTAGCGTAGCTGAATTCAGATCGGATGGCTTTCCGATCTGAACCGCTTCGCAACATCTGGGAAGACTTGGACACAGTTCTGGCATAGAACTGGACCAAGGACGTCGCTTACTCATGAGTAGGGTCACGTTGGGCTGGATGGCCTGGATCACGTCGGGCCAGATGGCCTGGATCACGTCGGGATCACCAGATATTGGAATGATGGGCCAGAAATGGCCCGCTGGGTCACGGAGTGACTGGACACAAGGAAGGGACTCAGGCAAATATGAGGTGAAAGTCCAGTGCCCATTGGTTTGAGGGCTGGCATTTTATTCCCTGCCTCGGGTCATTGCTTGCATAGGCTGCTCGCGACCCATTACAGAAGACTGCCTATGTGGCACATGTTAATCCAGTTACATTTACAGAAGTTACTTGGAGGTGATGTGTAATCAGGATATTACCTGGGAGTCTGTTATCTACTAATTAACTGCTGGCTGACAAGACCATTGTCTTGTCCTATCACGGAATCTTTTCCGGGACTAACTTAATCAAGCATAAACATTGGAGCTTGCTCTTCTACTTATAGCATCCGTGGATATGATTAATACATCATGTGTTTACCTTTAATTACCACCTTGTCCGAGCGACTGGCTGAGGTGTTGTGTGTGAATCTTTAACTATGGCTAATATTCATCCGCACCCAATTTCCCTTCCAACCAAGTTATGAGGGCTCGAAGGCGTGTTCGCCCGAACCCCCAACCTTTTAGGAAAGGTGATGCCAATTATATCTGCAGATAAACCACACTTGCCATAAAGCTCTTCCTGGATCTGAGTCGGTGGACTTAAGACTCATATCTGTTCAGAGGATATCAACTATTCAACTACTATTGATTCAACAAATGGAATGCTGCAGATTGTAGCCTGGAAGAGTAACTTCAGCTGTCTCTGACTAAAACTAACAAATTGATAATGAGATGGTCAGGCAGAAGGAGGTGGTTTGTGAAATAACACTATTGACATTATGAAAACCTGCACTAGTCTGGGTATCCAAGGAGATTTAGTTTAAATAATAATTTTATCCTTCTTTATATCAATGTAGGTTTTAAATGGACCTCCCTGGGGAAAACATTATCCAGACACCATCCTACCAAGGAAAATGTCCTATCCGTTTAAACAAGCAGTTCTAACCTTAAGGTAGGAGACAAGTGCAAGAAGTTGTTCCTTGAAAATGGCAGTCCATATGAAACTTAATTGGCCGGGAAAAGTTGCTTTTATGAACTACTCCTCTTAGAATGTCCCGTGTAGCATGTTGGCTGAGATTTTTTTAATTGTCATGCAAAAAGGTAACTTTTCTGATGACTAAACTGAAATTGAGGGGAAAGAGCAACTGTTTTACTGTCATGGTGCTCCCTGAACTAAACATGAAGCACATCCAGAAAATTAATGGATGTTACTTATAGAATGTCAAACATGATTAGAAATATCAGGTTTATTCCATCTAGGTTTATTCCTCAATGCCCCCCCCCCCCCCCCAGTTTCTACACTGTGCTCTAGGAAAGGAGAGGCTCACAGGAACTTTGTGAGTCTATCTCAATGTAAATAATAATCCCCTTTAGCACTAAGAGGCAGGCAGAGTCTGTCTGGTATTGCAATTTCAGGGTTTCTTTCTGCTCCTTTGGTTTTTGAATCTCCACAGGCTGTAAAATTATTTGTGCGGGGGGGGGGGGGGGCAGAGTGTGGACAGTAGGAAAACTCCATGCAAATCTATTTGTACAAACTCCCTCTTTTAATAATATAATTTCAAGACTCACTAAGTTTTATTTTTACTTATCATGTAACTCACTTAACAGATTTTGTTTTAGCCACAAAACATTCCATAACCTTTTAGACCTGTGTTTTATATATACTGTATGTGTATATATGTGTGTGTGTGTGTGTGTGTGTCTGTGTGTGTGTGCTTTCATAAATAAGTTGGAGACCTCTGTTAGAAAGAAATAAACCTTGGAAAATGATTTAGTCTCAGGGTTTTTTGTTTGTAGTCATGAAAGTAATGATATTGCATATTTAAGAATAGGAAAGAACATCCCAAAACTTATAACTTTCACAATTAAAAATATATATATTTTCTAAGGAATACTTATATTCAGAAGTCAAAAACTAACTGAACACTGTGGTATCCGCGAGCACAATTGGCATAGCTGTCCCTAACAGAGGCTACACTGGTAGAGAAAGCTCCTGGTCACTGGGTTCTGCGGGGACAGAAATTGGGGAGCGGATTAATAGTCATAAGATTGATTCACCCATATCTGACCTGACAGGCAGTCTGGCAGGAGGAAATTGAATGTCTAACTTGCAGTTAGGAATTAGGTAATTCCGCACCTGCAGATCAGCCCAAGCCCTAGCGCAAATAGTGGCCATATTTACTCTTGTGCAAGCCATGAACAATGGATTTCCCCTGTCAGTATTTGCCTTAGTTAATTAACTTCCCCAAGAGAGATTCCCAATTAACCCGGGTAAACATGTGATGTGATTTTCTGTCAGATGACGATTCTATCACACGCAGCCTTGAATATAATATATACTGATGATTTTCCCTCAATAAATCACTGGTCTTCGCTCCATCTTGTCTCGCGTCTTCTTCTGACCAGTCTCCTCCGGGACCCAAGGGCCGCTTCATGGCCCCAATCCAACATCTGGTGACCCCGATACGTGATCCTACTCGTGAGTAAACGATCTATGTGGTCCGGTTCTACGCTAGAACCGTGTCCAATCACCCCGGAGGACAGCGCGGCAGCCCCGGTCGGAAAGCCATCCGATTGGGAAGACAGCTACGCGGCGAGGCATCTCAGAGAGGCATCCTACAGCTTGCTCCGGCTATCGCGGCGGTTGCAGCACGGAAAAACGCGTTCCGCTCAGGGTCGGCTGTGAACCCCTGACAGCGCAGAGGCCACCGAGGGCCCGTGGCAGCAGTCCACGCTCCGAGCTCTACCCAGAGATTCGTCACGCAAAACCTATTGCCTGAACTTCAGACGCGTTGACTCATCCCGAGAAGGAGACTTCAAAGGACCGGCAGGTAATATGGGGACTTGTCCTCAGCGGCAACGTCCGTCCGCTAGTCAAAGAATTCATGAGGATGAATTCAAAACCCTGGCCAGGGTATATCAGATAAGCTTTCACAGTGGAGAACTAGCGCGGCTTTTGGTGTTCTTGAGGGAACACTGCCTGCTTCACCCAGAAGTAGGCACATTAACCCTTCAGCTCTGGGATCAGATAGGAGTCTGCATTCAGCAACCCCCGAGAGCTCCAGATGGTGTAATTCACACATGGAGCAAATGTAGGATACTCTTAGCAGTGGTAGACCCAGTCCGGATAGAGACCCAGAAACCCCCAGCGCAGTCAGAGCCATCAGCCCCAGTGGTTCTCTATCCGTCATTTCAGCTTAAGCAGGGCAGTGTAGGGAGCTTTCCTTCAGTGATAGCTGCAGACGTCACTGAAGGAATTCATGGCATGAGAAGCCCTGGTGCTTCTCTGACAGTTAAAAGTTCTGCCAATTAAGAACTCCATTCAGCGCATGGGTGAGGAAGATCCATTCACGGGGAAATTGCCAGTGGCACAATTAGCGAGCACCCAACTGCTGTGTTCAGACTATCTGAAGGCGGACACACGTTCAGGCAGGGCTGCTCAGCACCCACTGTTCATGGAAATCTGCACGGCCCCTGGCCATGCATGGCTCCAGAGCAGACCCATTACCACACTCAGGCGCAGAGCAGTGCCAAAACTCCAAGGCGCCTGCTTCCAGTGTGGAAAAATGAGACACCTTAGAAGAGAATGCCAATCTAGACCAGGCAGATCTTCAAAAGGTTGTCTGAATACCAAATGGCCACGCTGGCACTGGAGGGTGAGACAGCACCGAGATCCAGGAATCCGGCCCTCCGGCATGCATCTGGCCCAGGCTAGAAGGGAGGCAGCCATCGCCCTGGCTATGACAGAGGAACCATCCCCGCAATAGTACCCCGAGCTCTCCCAAGACACAGGCAGAACCTACTTGTCTCGCCTTGGAGTAGCCCAGAGAAACTCACCCCTAAGTAGAAGCACCCAGCCAGCTGTGTATAAGTCATCTCCTCAAGTGTAGTATAGAACACTGCAGATCAGGGGAGGAATGTGCGAATGCGCAAATAAATGTGTGTATGCGTGGTGCACCACTGAATGTATGACTGCAAGAACTGTGTATGATTGCAAAAGCTTTGTCTCTATGACCACAGTATGATTGAAAAAGTGTTCCTTGTGTGTAACTGCGTGGTAATGTCACTGTGAAATATGTGTTAAATAGTTTGCACTCTGTTCATGGGCAGGAACTATTTAGGGTTTAAGAAAGCATGGTGAGCAAAGCCCCTTTGCCTTGCCTGCTCAGCAACGATAGCAGGAGGGTGCATGGGGGGGGGGGAATCCTAACCTGCAATAGGGCAAAGTGACCCCCCTTCTTCCCTTGAGACTTTTTTCTTTGTCAAAGGATTAAGCCACTCTTGGAAACTGGTTTTGCAATCCGTGCCACTCAGGAAAACAGATTTTTCTTTTCAGAAGCACGATCTGAAAACAAAAATCACTTCTATGAGTTTTCCTCACTACATCATAAACTATGGGGCCCCTCCCTACGTCTGTGTTTCTCAAACCCCCATCTCTGTGTTTTAAGGTTTTTGAATGTCCCTTAGCGTCTTTAAGTCACGTATCTCACTAGGAATGAGAGAATTGCATTGTCTTCATGTGTGTACTGTAACCTCGGTTCTCAACCTTTTAAAGTCAGGGGCCAAGTTCCGGGGCCTCAGGCAGCTCTGGGGGTCCGGACAGTCATCCTGCCCTCCCTCTGCCATGCAGCCCTTCTTGGCTTGGTGGAGGTAGTGGCAGAGCAACGTGGGCCGCATCTGGCCCACTTACCCACATCTGGCCGCAGGTTGAGAATCGTTCTAACTCTCCTTCATTCTCTTAAGAAAGATACTGTTCTGGTATTTTGACTTTAATCTGTGTAAAGTAACTCACTCATTGTACCCCTTTCACAGGAAAAAGCACGCAAACATTCTTGCGCTCTGTATATTCAGAAAATGCTTAATCGTTACCTTTTTACAGGAACAAAACTCCTCTCCAGGCCTTAAAAGTAACCAATTTGTTTCTTTCTACAGTCTTAAATTGCTTCCTTTCACAGGCTTCTGAGTTAATTACTGGTAGGGATTCCTTAACAGAAGGATCCCAGCCAGTGGTCTTAATTATCTGACCTAATCTGATTTCGTTATGATAAGAGTTGTTGCATTCTCATTGTGCTAACTTCTGACTTGTCTTTCCTCCTTTCGCCAGTGGAACTCCATGCTGGAAATGTTTAACTTGTGTGTCTTTTCATTTTTGTGTATTGTTTCCTTACAGCTGGCACGTCATAGTTGGCTTGTTTTTAATAAGTCTTAGTCGGTCATTTTAAGTATGGCACCTGGCCCACAGCACCCTCTCTATTTGAGCAGACACATTTCACAAACTCCAGAGCACAAAGGGAGAATTAGTCCCTGAGCTCCTGAGAATGTGCAGAGTGCCACTCATTAGCCAGGACTGCCTAGGACCATTTTAAGAATGCAGTCAGGTCACACTTTCAATCAGATACAGGCATTTTCAGGCCACCCCTTCCTTTTTTTTTTTGCTGCTAGTCTAAGCACAGGCAAAAGGCTAAGCCAGCATCTGGCACCCTTCTCACAGGAGCACAAGAATAGCTCCAGTAAAAGTGTGCACGCACGCCATGGGCGGATGTGCGCAGGGGGGCCTTCATGAGAAATTTACCCAAGGGAAGCCTGGCACGTCATGCGCCAAGGTTTGCCATAAGACCCCAGACTCGTCTCGCTTCAAACGCAGACAGTCACCTTGTGTGAATTAATGTCACTGGTTCCCCTTCGGGGGGCTAGGACAGTTTTCACTTATGGGGGTCGCACATATTAGGTTCTTACTTGGCAAGAGGACCAAGCTTGGCGCACGCTCCTGAGCAGAGTTGGCAGCCGTGAACCTCGCTTTGCGCACCTTTGCCAAAGAACGCTTCAACATAATTACTGACAGCCAGTTTGTTAGGAATTTGCTTCACAGTCTACCGGGAGCATACATCACTCCCGCGATAGACAAAAATTTGCTAAGTTTGTTTCTCACAACTCCAATTCAGAGTCATGCATTCTTTCATCAGAATGCCAAAGCACTTGCAAGGCAGTTCAACCTGCCACTTTCCCAAGCCCAAGGCATAGTCCGTTCCTGTCTGCATCGTGCAGGGGCACCGGGGGGGCCCTCGTGGGGGGTCAACCCACGAGGGACAGAGGCCAACCAGGTGTGGCAGATGGACTCACACATGCCCCACATTTTGGCAAATGGCAGTACATGCACGTTTGCATTAATACCTTCTCACAGTTTGTTTGGGCAACAGAACAGAAGGGAGAAACGGCTCCCCATGTGGAGCAGCATCTCCTTTCCCACGGCCATGGGCAAACCTCGGCACATGAAAGTCGGATGACACCCCAGCTTATAGCTCCAGGCAGCTGGCCACCTTCATGGTCACCTGGGATATTAAGCACACCTTTGGCGTTCCGTACAATCCGCAGGGGCAAGCGATTGTGGAACGGGTCTATCGGATGCTTGAGTCCTACATTGATAAACAAACAGAAAGGGGGAACCACATCCCATAGTTGCACAGCAATTGCTATCCTATAAGTGCAAAAACTAACTAACTCCTTCAGAATTTTTATCTCCCAAACAAGTCTCTTCCCCATGCAGGTCCCAGAGGCCAGAATCAGACCCGGATGCCAAGTTCAGCTACTGCAAAGGATGACACCAGTCACTGCCTTGGATGTCATCAGCTGTCCGTCTTCCCTTTTGACTTACATCTCCAAAGACATTTCTATGAACATTTTGCATACTCAGTGCTACTGCTAAGAACCATGCTTTTCTACAAAACAAGACTTTTCCAAACTCAATTTACACATGAAACCCCACCAAAAAGGGAAGCCTCATCTTCGAGAAGCAGGTGAATGTTTTCTATTGCTATTATTATCTGTAGTTGCTCTTTATTTATTCATGCCTTGTACAATGCTCCAGTTGGGATTTGCAAGGGACACTTGAATTTCTGTATACGTAGGGTCGTATATTGTTAATAACGGCCAGCTTCCACCAAAGGAAGCCAGACCAGCCCATGTTTGCACCGGCCCATTGCTTGGAAAGATTGAGCACCCGGTAGCCGGTAATCTCCAGCTATTGTAAGTTATATCCATGACTTTCACACCTCCCCATAGGTGCTAGAAAGACATTTGCACAACACCAGAAGTTGCAGAGATAGCTTAGAATAACCTTAGGAAAAACCAGTTCTGTCACAGTAAGAGATCAATGACACATCTCATTATCTTGCCTTGCTACAGAAAGCAGTCTGGATTCAGACCCACAGTTCTGAAAAACCAGGCAGCAGTCAGTATATTCAGTGTGCCAGGCTTAGCCATAGGCAACGCTCGGAGAATTGGTCAATTGGCTTGCGCTTTGGCAAGAGCCATTAACCACACCTCCTCGGCGATAGCGCTGCTCAACCAGGAGCAGACGGAGCTTCGCCATGCCATACAGCATAATCGAGCAGCCATCAATTACCTTCTGTTGTTACATCATTTGGGTTGCGAGTCTGTCCACGGCATGTGTTGCTTTAATCTTACAGACAACACGCACAAGGTACAGAGCCAGCTCACGGACCTCAACACCCTGGTCAAGAACATCAAGGAGGATGCTTCATGGGGGTGGTGGGATTCGTTGTGGTCGTGGTCCCCATGGGGTTGGCTCCAGACGACACTCAAGGTGATTGTGGGGGTGGTAATACTGGGCACAACTGTGTGTTGTTTCGTGCAATGTATTCCCTCACTGATATCGAGATGTCCCCCATGGAAGGAACCCCGAAACGTCATCCCCCCACACCAGCTGATGCCACTCCTACGCAGGGCCGTCTGTCAGGTCCACAACAAGAAAAGGGGGAGTGTGGTATCTGCGAGCACAATTGGCATAGCTGTCCCTGACAGAGGCTACACCAGTAAAGAAAGCTCCTGGTCACTGGGTTCTGCGGGGGCAGAAACTGGGGAGCGGATTAATAGTCATAAGATTGATTCACCCATATCTGACCTGACAGGCAGTCCGGCAGGAGGAAATTGAATGTCTAACTTGCAGTTAGGAATTAGGTAATTCCGCACCTGCAGATCAGCCCAAGCCCTAGCGCAAATAGTGGCCATATTTACTCTTGTGCAAGCCATGAACAATGGATTTCCCCTGTCAGTATTTGCCTTAGTTAATTAACTTCCCCAAGAGAGATTCCCAATTAACCCGGGTAAACATGTCATGTGATTTTCTGTCAGATGATGATTCTATCACACGCAGCCTTGAACATAATATATACTGATGATTTTCCCTCAATAAATCACTGGTCTTCGCTCCATCTTGTCTCGCGTCTTCTTCTGACCAGTCTCCTCCGGGACCCAAGGGCCGCTTCACGGCCCCAATCCAACAGAACACCTTCTAGAAATGGCAATAGAGTTGTTTACAGGAACTACATCCCTAGAGAATTCTAGCACTACGGTTCTTGTGCTATAGAAGTATAAAACAGATATCAGCAAGAACCCACTACAGTCCCGGTCTCCCTCCGCTTCTCCGGTACTCTGAGATGGTTCCTCAATGGAAGGATAAGGGGAGTGAAGAAGATAGAAGAAGGTGAAGGGCTGGGTGAGAGTGATTGGAGAAGTCTGAATATGTTATAGGTATATGTTATATGTTATTAGTGGGTTGTGGGAGGTGAAGGGTGAGGGTGAATGTACATAATATAAGTTGTAAAACATGGCAGTAGTAACTAATGCCATAATTAGGAATTACTTCAGGGATGTTCTCCTGATTGCTAGTAGCTTTTTTGTAGAAGCTCTACGTGTCCCACATGTCTTTGGATTTTGATTTAGAGTCTAAAAATCAAAGTACAATTTTTGGAGCTTAGGAGGGGAAATAAGAGGGGCCTTCCCTAGCCTAGTGCCTACTAGATGTTTTGGATTCTAGGTCTCACAAACCATACACAACATTTCATGATGAGGTAAAGATTCCGATCTTAAATGTCTAGAGAGAGAGATAGTTTGGAAGAAGCTGAAAGAGATTCTCAGCAATTCAGTATTGATCACATCACTATCAGATAATAAGGTAAGAATATTAAAAAATGATAGGTTTAAATATGAGTTTCATATCTTCACATAGTATGAACTAGGATAATGGATTGTATCCAGAAACTTCCTTATTAACCAGGATTTAATTGGCTCGTACTGACAAAATACCTCCTAAACAGGATTGGGAGGGGAATTTTGGGCATTGATATTACTGCTTCCTTTTGTGGCTTTGTCTGAAGAGTATAAACAACATTGCCAAGGTTCAGCCACTACCATTTACAATTTGAGGGGAGGGGAACAAAAGATGCCTGGGACACAAAATATCCTCTGCCTTCCAAAACAACCACAACCACATGCACACATCTCTTTTGTATTTTGTTGTACACCATGTGGGCACTTTGGTGTTCTAGCTGTTGTAAGATATTGTCACAAAAAGTGCTTCATATTATTATTATTATTTTTTAGTGAATCACAATGTTGAAAAGTAGAAGCAAAGTATTCTGGTTTCCAGAAGAACAGAAGTGCTTGATTTTCTGTGGGCTCTAAAATAAGTCACACCTCTGTAAATTCTGGGTTCCCCATAATTGTGTAGATCAGGTATTCTCAACCTTTTATAGCCGGGACCGGGTCACGCTCCCTCAGACAGCTTCAGGGGCCAGATGGCCATTTTGCCCTTCCTCCACCACATGGCACTTCCTGGTGTGGTGGAGGTGGTGGTTAGTGGCACACGAAATGGTGCTGTAGGCCGCATTCGGCCCACGAGCTGCAGGTTGAGAATCCCTGGTGTAGATGAAACCAGAATGAAGCAGACAGGCTATCCACTCTCCACTAAGTGTGTTGCGGGAGCTAGGTTCAATAATGCCTGAATAGGATTAATATCACATTAGTAAAGTGTTTGGCCTGATCCAGCCTGTCTCTGCATAAGGTCTTATGTTTGTATGGAAGTGCTTGTAAAAGCTGTTAATTAAATAAACTGCACCAACTTTAATTTCTTGGACTTTCAGCTGAGAGAGGGGAAGTGCTTTTGAGAGAAATTAACATCCTCTACCTGATTGAGACTAAACATTTCACAACCATAAGCAAGGACCCGAAATATAGTGTTGTAGTTGTTAACATTTTTTAAAGTTTCATGTTTCACCGACTCAATCACATATATATGCTGAGCTATTGTGGTTCAGTAGCTGAAAGCAGTCACATAAGCACTGATGTCTTCCGGGCTTAATCATTTCTATTACTCTTTGTGTCAAAACAATAATGTCAAGGAAATGGTTTTGCTGACACTGTAGATTAGCAGGGGGCAATTTTAAACATCTTATGACTTATGTCTGGAGAAATGTGTGTATCACAATTGAAAATTAGAGAAGCAGCATCTTTCTTGACTGAATTGACAGATAATGGGGCTATGTGCTGATTGCTAGTTCCCAAAGAAATGATTGGCCATGAAATGTTTCGGCTTGATTGAGAGGTCGGCAGATTCTTGAACATTTGATTTGTTATATTAAGAGATTAGTCTGAAATGGCTTTTCGCTAAAAGGAATCGCTCAACTGTATGAGGTGCAAAGAGGCGTTAACATTTAAAATTTCTACCAGAGATTGGACAAGTGGAAAGAGGTTCATAGAGAACAGTGAATCCAGTGTTTCATCACTCTGTTTTATTCATGTGAAATTTTGAAGGAAAGGCTAGAAGGACACACCAGTCTGTTTTCATGCCATATTAATTATATAAAGGTCTAGAATGCTCATAAACATATTTAGCTTTTCAGACTACAGCTCCCAGAATTCTCCAGCTAGTGTTGGTAAAGGAGACAGGTCTCTTGAGGATTGGGGAAGTGATAACCCTAATTTAACAATAACTGGGTTCTGTTGCTATTGAACCATTATTTTACCATAGAGACAGTAAGTACTTAGGCACTAATACTTTAACGTGGCTTTTTCTGCATTCCAATCAAAAATGATAGGTGTGGAATTTTGAAGAGCATTAAAATTTTGATATTTGAAGTGCATGATATAGAACCAAGTATGATCATCATGACTGCAGTGGCTTAAATGTTAATGCCTCTTTGCACCTCATACAGTTGAGTGATTCCTTTTAGCGAAAAGCTACTTCAGACTAATCTCTTAATATAACATGTCAAATGTTCAAGAATGTATTTCTGAGTTTAGTTTATGAAATGTTTTGGTAATTATAATTGTAATTGTGACATTGTAATTGTGATATTTTGTAACTGTGATATTGTGATTGTATTTGTTGTAACTGTGATATTTTGATTTTTGTTAGCTGCCCAGAGTCGCATTGCGAGTGGGGCGGCATACAAGTCGAATAATTGAATTCAATTAAATTACAACTGGCCTTCGAGTAAGGGAGATCTATGATCATCATATTAATTATGCAGGTAAATTTTAGACAATTATGCAGGTAAACTCCTGCACAAGTGGACATGGATGTGTGGAGAAGCTCAGAGGGTAGGATCCAATCCAACCCCTAGGACTTGCCAATGTTATCTAAACAGAAAGTGGCTAATGACACAATAGCTTTTAGCAGCAAGAAAATGGGGTATGCTACAATCTTACTCACATTTACCTACTCACCTAATTTAATTTAAGCTCCATTTCAATTATCATTAGATTGTGCTGATGGTACCAGTTTATGGCCTAAATGATATGCCTACCTGTGAGCACAGGTGTCCTTGTGAAGACAGATTAAGCAAGCACTGCTGGAGTGTGTCCTTCTACAGCTGGGTGAGACAGCCTGTGATCCATCAAGCTGAGTGGAGCCTAACAACTGTATGTCTGGCCCAGCAAAGGCAGGAACCTGTTGAGCAATCACTGATGGTTGGGAGGCATGGCTGCATTTTAACCTAGAAAGTCTTAAGCTGCCTAGACCTGTCCTAGGGTGAAGCCCTTGTGGTGTGAAAGCTACAAGCTTACAATACAACCAGGCAAATCTAATTGTACTGCTATACTACTTTAGTGTTCAAGGAATGAAGCAGATGAATGAATAGTGAAATTCAGCTCTTTATTAGTGGGGTTTGAACACAGTTTGGATGGGGCAAAGCTCGGACTTATATACACTATAAAAAGTAACAGTAACAATAATACAACAAGCCCATTGGCTAACAGGGTGTGCACATTTTTCGATCCACTTATTTGCATAAGAATAGATACATGAGAAAAAATACATTCCGCAACCAATGGCAAGGAGGTGCGAATGTTTTTGAATTTAATCAAGAAATTACCCAACCCCTGGACCAGAATCTGGCAACCTTGCACATCCTGGAGGGAAGTTTTAAAGGATTTAAGCTTGGACCGAGAAGCAGGGAGAATTCTCAAAAACTCTCGCTGTGTGATTATGGAAAAGGTAGTACCTGAATCCACCTCCATCTTGAAGGGGACATCCTGCAGGTTCAGGTCTGTGAAGAAACGCTCGCTGACTATGCCAACTTGGCATGGCTCAGGCTTGGGTGACACTTTGGCGATGGACGTGTTGTAGTGATGACTCTTCTTGGGCACAGGCACTGGAGGTCTTTGCTTTCACTGTCGGCATACCTTAGCAATGTGCCCTCTTTGCTCACAGTTGTGGCATTCTGCAGTGTGGAAGGGGCACTTCTTGCAGTCATGCCAGGCTCCGCAGCCATCACACTTTCCCCCTTTTTTCTGCCTTTAGATGAGAAATACAATTTCCCTTGTTTAGTGTTCAAAGAATGAAGAAGCAGATGAATGAAGTAGCAAAATTCAGCTCTTTATTAGTGGGGTTTGAACACAGTTTGGATGGGGCACAACAAAACAATAATACAACAAGCCCATTGGCTAACATAGTGTGCACATTTTTCGATCCACTTATTTGCATAAGAATAGATACATGAAAAAAGATACATTCTGCTCCTGTCAGAAAACACAGTTAACATTCATAACAACTACCCAGAAAGTATTGCTCTCCACTAATATTTGTAGCCTATTCAGGATCAAGCACAGTTAGAACTTGGATGGAAGACCAACAGAAAATCTACCTGGGATCTCTAGGTAAAGATAGGGAAGAATCCTATGTGAAAACCTGGAGAGCTAAGCTTGGTTGAACAATAATGAGCTAGAATCGCCAGTGGTTCCCAACCTTTTTTTTGACCATGCCCCACCTAACATCTCTAAAATACTGACCTCCCCTCTGTGACAAAAAGTGAACAACTATTCATGAGGAGGATGCCTAAAAAGGCCATTCACTTTGTCTAAAAATGCTTCCACCCCCCAAATCAAATTGATCCCCTGTGGGGCATGTGCCCCACATTGGGAACCATGGGGCTAGATGGAGCAATAGTTTGTCTGAATATAAGGCAGTTACCTGCATTCTTAGCTGAGAGCCCTTGCTCAACTATGGCACTCACTTAGACAAGCTTTTATCTGTAATCTGCAGCAGAGATGTGAAACCTCTGGTTTTCCAGATGTTTGTGGACTATTGCTACTCCCATGATTTCTCACCAGTGGCCAGGCAGGGTGAGGCTAATGAGAACTCAAGTCCAGCAACACTTGGAGGGGCAGAGGCCCTTCAACCCTTACCTGATATGAAACTACAATGGGGCAATAGTGATAGTGTGTGATTGGCCACCACGAAAGAAAGGAAAGGTTCAGTTGGGGTAAATAAATAAAAAGCATGAGACTCAGAGAGATTGATATTGTCGGCATTTCTATTATAAGGATGCAGCTGTCTCTCTCTCTTTCTCTTCTTTGTCATAAAATGTGCAGGAAGGATTAAGGTATCTCTAAGCTCAAACAAAGGACATTGAGTTTTAGAGTCCCATTGGGGCCTCCACCAGTGACTTATGGCCTGACCCTGAGTAAATCTCTTGACCTCACAGTGCTGTACTCTGCCTTGGCTGTTGTGTTTGTTAGGAGTCCGGGATCTCTCTGGGAAGCAGATGTTGTGCTTTCTACGATTAATAAATTACATTCACCACGTAGCGTATAGTGGGAAGAAAATAAATCAGTATTTCAGCATACTGCTTCAAAGCCAAATTTTGCTCAAATGTGATTTTAAAAATGAGAAGATGTCATGTCAGCTCTCCCTGAAGACAGATTCCACTGTAGGAGCATGTAACCCACGAGTTCTCAAACGTTTAAAGCCGGGGGCCAGGTCTCGCTCCCTCAGACAGCTTTGGGGGCCAAATGGCCATTTTGCCCTTCCTACACCACATGACATGGTGTGGTGGAGACAATGGGGGGGGCACATGAAATGGTGCCACGGGCTGCATCTGGCCCATGGGCCACAGGTTGAGAATCCTGGATCTAACCGTTGGCAAAGAAGGGCGAAAGAATGCCCGAAAGAATAAGAGGCATATAGAGAGATTTGGGGAAAATCTTAACACGGGATGGAAATTTCAGTTTATACCTATCCAGCATAGATTTCTCTGTGTTCACTATGTGACAAACATGTTCACAGACAAGTAGTTATGATCCATTCTTGTGGAGAAATTAGAAAGGAGATTTGGAATTGTTGGCTAGGCTTCCTGGGAAATTCTGGAAGCTATAGTCCAAAGGAAATAATCTGCATGCCTCTGTTGAGTAGTAGTAGTAGTAGTAGTAGTAGTAGTAGTAGTAGTAGTAGTAGTAGTAGTAGTAGTAGTTTCGTTTTATGCTGTGTGGTGCCCATCTCCGCAATGCTGCCATATTGGGCAATAATGCTCCTCATTGCTTCTTCAGAAATAAAGTTTTATGGAGCCAGGGTGCTAGCCCGATGCCCAACTCTCCTCCTTTCTCATCCAGGTTTGGGACCCACAATGCTGGAGTTCTCTGTTGAATAAGGAGATGTATTTTTGTTTTCTTGTAGTATGAGGACATGTGGTCATCTATTGAAGCTAAATGGTGCGAGATTCTGGGTAGAAAAAAAGAAGTTCTTCTTCACGCATAACAAAGAGAAACTGTGGAACTCACTGTCATAAGACAGAGTAATTAGCTGCCATCATGGACGGCTTTAAAAAAGGATTGGATAAATTTATGGAGCAGTGACAACCAACAGCCACAGGTTAGGATGGCTATGTATCATATTTAGTATCAGAGGACAATATGCATCTGCACTTCAGATGCTGGGGAACACAACAAGGACAGAGTAATCAAATCATGTACTCCCATATTGTCTAGAGAACAGGAGTCAGCAAACCTGGCTTTCCAGATTCTTGGATTTCAATTACCAGAAGCCCAGGCGAGTACACCTGCTGACCAGGGCTTCTGGAAATTAAAGTCCAAGAACATCTGGAGAGCCAGGTTTGCTAGTCTAGAGAGAGGTGAACAAATTGTAGCACATTAGTTATGGCTAAGACTACAGCCCCTAGCAGTTAGGAATTATTACCCCAAATCCAGAAAAAAACCTTTTATTTCCATTTATTTATTTTTATATTTTATTTTCAATAAAGTATTTTTATTTTCCATGACTCTATCCACTAAGCATACATGTCCATAAGCACTACACTGTCCATCCATCCATTCATGTCACTTGCAGGTAGATAAGGAAGGAGAGGCAGCATTCTGTCCAGGGCAAGCAGGGAGGCTCCGGAGACCAATATAGAGGTTGTGATGGGCATGGGGCGATATAGCGGGTACCGAGGGGCGGGCCGCACCCGGGGAACGTGGGGCAGATGCTTAGTATCTGTCCCTCATTCCAGCCCCACGGTTACACCTCTAGGTCCTGAGCAGCTGACCCAGGGTGACCCTGTCCTTAGGCTGCTGCTGATGAATGCCAGGTCGGTATGTAATAAGGCCCCCCTGATACAAGATTCCATTATGGGGGAGCGGGCCGACTTGGCATGTATTACTGAGACCTGGCTGAGACCAGAGGATGGGGTTCCTCTGTCAGAAATGTGTCCAGCTGGGTTCAGTATTTGGCACCAGCCTAGGGATAAGGGTAAGGGCGGTGGCGTTGCCATCATAGCCAGGGAGTCACTGGGAGTCACCAGGGCTACTGCTCCACAAATTCTGGGCTGTGAGGCCCTGCTTCTGCGTCTGGGCTCTAAGGGTCAGTTGGGAGTCTTACTCCTGTACCTGCCCCCTTGCAGGGTAAGGGACTCCCTGCCTGAGCTCCTCGAGGCCATCTCAGCGTTGGCATTGGAGTTCCCTAGACTGATGGTTCTGGGGGACTTCAATTTGCCTTCGCTGGGGACTGGCTCCGAGGTGGCTCAGGAGTTCATGGCTTCCATGGCAGATATGGACCTGATTCAGGTAATTCAGGGCCCGACCAGGGGCAGTGGCCACACACCAGATTTAATCTTTTTGTCGGAGCGGTGGCAGAGTGATCTGAGACTACGGAAATTAGACATAACACCTGTGCCATGGTCAGATCACTATTTGGTGGCTCTAGACTTCCTGGGTGCGACGCTGCACCGTAGGGTGGCAGGGCATATTAGAATGGCCCGCCCCAGGCAACTGATGGATCCTGATGGATTCCAGAGGGAACTGGGGGATTTCCCTCTGGATCGGCAACACAATTCGCCCAAGGCGCTGGTCGACCTGTGGAACAGGATGACTACAGCGGCCTTGGATGAAATCGCACCACTACGGCCTCTCAGAGCTCATCGAGCTAGGTCATCTCCATGGTTCACAGATGAACTGCGGGAGCTCAAACGGGCAAAGAGACGCCAAGAGCGCCGCTGGGTGAAGACCCAGAGAGACTCCGATTGGACACTAGCTAGGGCCGCTATTAGGGCCTATCTAGTGGCGATGGAGGTGGTGAGGCGACAATACTTCACCACCCTTATTGCCTCCGCTGATAATCGCCCAGCCACCCTGTTCCGGGTTACCAGGTCTCTCCTTGGTAGGGGGACCCCGGTGCCCGGTTGGCAGGGGTCGGCTGAGGACTTTGCTGACCATCTAGTGGAGAAAATTGATCGGATTCGTTCTGGGTTTAATCCTGGCGTGGATGGGGAGAGTCCGGAGGGAGCCGGAGCACAGTCTTGCCATGCCATCTGGGACCGGTTTGATCCAGTTGCCCCTGATGAAGTGGACAGGCTCCTTGCAGCTGTGCGCGCCACTGCCTGCCCTTTGGACCCCTGTCCCACCTGGTTGGTGAAAACCTCCAAGGCAGTGACAGGTGGCTGGGTTGGGGCTGTGATCAATGCATCATTGCGGGAGGGGGTGTTTCCTGCACCTTTAAAACATGCTTTGGTGCGCCCCCTCCTGAAGAAATCTTCCCTCGACCCAGCTGTCCTAACTAACTATAGGCCTGTCTCTAACCTCCCCTTTTTAGGGAAGGTGTTGGAGAAGGCAGTGGCATGTCGGCTGCAGGGGGTACTGGATGAAGCGGATTATCTGGACCCTTTTCAGTCAGGATTCAGGCCTGGATATGGTACCGAGACGGCATTGGTCGCACTGATGGATGATCTCTGGCGGGAGCGGGACGGTGGTCATCCATCCGTCCTTGCTCTTCTTGACCTCTCAGCGGCTTTCGATACCGTTGACCACGGTATCCTTCTGGAATGGCTCCGAGGTTTGGGAATCCAGGGTACTGTGTGGTCCTGGTTTTCCTCATTTCTGAGGGGTCGGTCCCAGTCGGTGTGGTTGGAGAGTGAGAGGTCCAGTCCTAGGCCCCTCAAATGGGGGGTTCCTCAGGGCTCGGTGCTCTCTCCTCTCCTATTTAACATCTACATGAAACCGCTGGGTGAGATCATTCGTTCCCATGGGGTGCGGTACCATCAGTACGCGGATGACACTCAGTTGTACATCTCGGCCCATGGGGACCCCAGTGATGCCGTCAAAGTCCTTTCCAGATGCCTGGAAGCTGTGGGGGTCTGGATGGGGGCTAACGGGCTACAACTGAATCCCAGCAAGACTGAGTGGCTATGGATAAGGGGTCCTGCGTTAATCCGGGAGTTACCATCGTTGGTTCTGGATGGGGCTATTTTGCCCCAGACAGACCCGGTGCGCAACTTGGGGGTCCTCCTGGATTCACGGCTACTGCTAGAAGAACAGGTGGCGGCTGTGACCAGGAGGGCTTTCGCCCAACTTCGGGTGATTCGCCAGTTGCGCCCACTCCTGGACCGGGACTCCTTGCTCATGGTCACCCATGCTCTGGTTACCTCCAGACTAGACTATTGCAATGCGCTCTACATGGGGCTGCCCTTGACGACCATTCGGAGGCTACAGCTGGTCCAAAATGCGGCTGCCCGGGTGGTGATGGGGTGTGGCCGTTATGCTCATGCTTCGCCACTGCTCCGGGAGCTGCACTGGTTGCCAGTATGTCTCCGGGTGCAATTCAAGGTGCTGGTTTTGACCTTTAAAGCCCTATATGGTAGTGGGCCAGGTTACCTAAGAGACCGCATCGCCCTGAGGACGTCTGTCCGTCCAACCAGAGCGGACCGGAGGGGCTCTCTAATTGTTCCATCAGCCAGAGGGGCTCGCCTCTCTGGCACAAGGAGGAGAGCCTTCTCCGTGTCGGCACCGGCCCTCTGGAACCTCCTGCCAACAGAATTACGTCTTCGGACGGAGTTGCTGCCTTTCAGAAGGGATCTTAAAACCTGGCTGGCAGGTCAAGTGTGGGGTGCAGGTGGAAGGGTAACCACCATGGGGTGGTTGGTGTAGAGGAACTCTTCCCCATGGTGCCTTTTCGATCCTGCAGCCCCTGCTTTTTAGGGGGTGGGTAGTCTTAACTTTTTTACTGTTTTAACTGTTTTTAGGATTATTAATATTGTCTGTAAACTCCTTGGGTTGTCCTGGGGTTACTTTTTATGTTGTTAGCCGCCCAGAGTCGGCCTTGTGTTGAGTGGGCGGGATATAAATTGAATAAATAAATAAATAAATAAATAAATAAATAAATAAATAAAATAGATAACTGCAAGGGAACAATTTTTAAATGATTTTCTTCAGCACAGGCAAAATGCAGTGGTTTGGCCCTTTTTGCCCACGGTTCTGTAAATTTCATTAGCGGCTATGCCTAGGTTGCCCTAAAATTAATTTAGAATGTTTCTATGTGCATTAAACTGTATAAATCTTTGTTCATTCAAGCAGGAATCTCTCAAATTGCTTTCATGCACCGGGAACATATTGGGGCAAGCATTATCTTAATCAAAGAAGCTCTCCCATGCATGTGAATTGCTGAAGTTCTGCACTTCATGAAGCTTATGTCTATTCATCAATGAAGCTTCCAAAGACCCTCCTGGAGTTCTATTTGCCTTGAAGCTTAATTCTATTTGTGTTTTCTTCTCGCAGCTATTGTTTCTGGGGAAGCAGATGTTAGGGAAATTAGCATATGTGTACACTGTAGTGATGGGCTGCCTTTCTTAGGAGGCAGATTAAGGTGGGGGCTGACTTGCTGACTTTACTAGAGATGTACGGAATTGCTCCACTGATTCGTTGTTCAAATCTCCCGGCTATGATGTTTCATCATCCTGATTGGACCACATCTTGGAACCTGGCCTGCTCATTGGTGGTACATCTGGAAGCTGAGCCCTAGCATTGGCCACTGTATCAGCAACTGTTTTTCCTTATCCCCCAATCTCCTCCCTCTATTTTTTCCTGTGAAATGTAATCTTTTACCATTTAAAATTATTGGCATAAATGTTTACCTTTGTAACCTATGATTGACTTATTTGATTTTGTATTGACCACCTGCTGAGGGTTCTTTTGTTTTATTGTGTAAACTAAGTTTCAGGGTAGATATCTTCTGGGATTAGACTATGTGTAGGAACTGTATAAAAGCTACTTTGTTCACTTCAGACAACAGCTCTCTTCTACATCAATTTAGTTAGAGGCTCATTTTGTGGGTGGACTTTGTTTAATTGAATGGTACCTTCAATTTAATAGACTCCTTTTTTATTTTAACCCATAATCTAATGTGGTCTTTGGTTCCTAATTCAACCCTGCCTGTGGGACGATCCCCCAAATTTAAAAGGTAACAATTTTTCAGGTACAGTAACAGAATGAAGGGAATTGCAGTCCAGCAGCAACAGAAAGGCTATAAGATGACCAAGAGCTACCTTTTGCTGGCCTTTACCCAGATTTTAAGACAAAAAGAAAGATCCATCATCCTGTTTTCTCTTCTCCCTTTTACTATGTTTATTATGCATCTAGCTTTTGAAACCTGGCTGGGGCTTAAGCTACCAAAGTGGCTTGGAGAGAAATCACTTTTAAAACATGATCCTGATTTCCTTCCACACAGTTTCCACTCTTTTTGGACATCTTGCAGTCAGTTCGGATAAATCTCATCCAATGTTCTTTTCCTCAAAAGACTTCTTTCCTAATGGTTTGAAACTTTTCTCTAAAGATCTCTAATGTGCAGGAAACATGACACTTGGCTTAGGGAGCCTCGAAGCAGGTGAATGTTTCCAGACAGACGTTCTCTTTGCCTGCACAGTTGGAGCAGAAATGCCATTTGACAAGGGAACAGCGATTTATGGGCCCTTGCTAATGCTTGGAATATCTCTCCTTGTACATAAGGGCATCTATTCTCACACCTGGGAGTGAAATATTGGGCCATGGTTCATTATCAAGGGTTGCCAGCCATTTCTCTTTGCTGTCAATAGATGAGTGGGGTGGAACAGAGGAAGGGGGGCAAGTCTTTGATTAAACTGATATGCCCAGGAGAAGGATTTGGAAAAGGCCTTCCTCAGATCAGACATTTCTAAGAGAAAATCCCAATTTTTCAATTCTTTCTCAGTCATGTTGCATTAGAAAGTAAGTAAAGATAAAGGTCTTTTATCTTTTGTATTTCCGTAAATCTTAGGAGCTTCTTCTTCTGCATACACAGTAAAGTTAAAGGTCTCCCTTGCTTGAAAGCCAGTTGTGTCTGGCTCTAGGGGGTGATGCTAATCTCCATTTACAGTCAAAGAGCCAGTCCTAGCAGATTCTCATTGAGGTAAGCGCTCACATATCTGTGGAAGTGCGGTGAGGCATCTTGTTGGAAGTAAAACTTATCATATGCAAAAAGACTTCTGTGGTGAGTGTGTAAACTTTTCCAACACCGTAGCAGAAGTATCAAGACTCGTTACTGTGTGAGGCTTCCTGAATCTTTCCTTTTGCACATCACACACAGTATCATGCATCTCAAACTTATAACAAATGTGTTCTTGGATTTCAAATACCACTCCAGAATGTTTTTGTGTTCTTCAAACAACAACCATGATTCTACCATTTTCTTTGACTATCCTGCCTGTTGCATGGTGACAATAGCGTTTATTCTTTAGAGTGAACATCAGACACCCTCTGTATACTGTTGGATGTTGGCCAACATGATTTGCATTGTGAAGAGGCCTGTGAGTACCTGCCTTGTGGGTTCTGATGAAGAGTTTTTCAGAAAGAAAATGGTAACATGTATTCATCGTTAACATAGAACAATAGCTTAGGAATTCAAAGCCAAGGCTTTAATACATAAGCACCTACAAGGTGGCCCATAAGTCCCTACCTGGGTGGCCCATAAATCCCTACCTGGCCTCTTTGTGGGCACGTGTCCTGCCCTTCTGCCCAGCAGTCCAATGGGAGCTCTTACTCTCTCCTCCCAGCACAGAGTTTGCTCCGCCCTTCTGCCCGGCAGCCCAATGGGAGTGCTTCCTCCCACCTCCAGCAGAGCCCTACTCTCTTGGTGGTTGGGTAGGGACTTACGGGCCACCCTGTAAAGCTTTGAGCCAAGATGGACAAACCTATCAAGACTGGGACAGAAAGTCAGCTTCACAATTAGAAGTAGAGTTCCTTTAAGAAATCAATGACATTTATTTATCCTACTGCAGTATTTCCACAAATTGCAAATTAGCTTTCTTTTGTTCAGTAATAATAATTTCATGTCAAAAATTATTCTGGGTTGAAAGGATTTTTGCAGAAGAAACTCCACTCAGGGAATGCCCAAATGAGGCTTTGTTCTTGTCCCCAAGAGCTGGAACAGAGATGGGTGCTCAATCCATCATGCAGTACCTTGGGTCTTGAACTGCTGACTTGCCAGCCTTCCAGCTAACAAGGTGAGTTTCTTAACTACTGAGTCACCACAGCCCCTTTGTTTAGTAATCAGGCATCAGGAGGCAAATATCAGATTTCCTTTGCAAGTGGATTGTAGGAATACTGTAATTTTGAATGAATGTCCTTCTGAAGGAATAATATTTTATGCTGTTCTATTTGCTAAACTGGTGTCTGGAATAGTTTGTCCTCTGTTTCTGTTTCAGCTACGCTCAGTTTTTTAATCATTGGAAATTCTTTTCATTTCAAATAGGAAGACATTTGAGAATTTGGATAAATTCTTATTTTTTTTAAATGAAGCAAACTGATATTTTTCACTCATTTCATATCCATGTTGCCAGGTCTTGGTACACACACATGCAGAAGACTTCGAAAAAACACCTTTTACAATGAAGAATGAGATATAGAAGGATATGAAGATTGGATATGAATATGAAGATTTTCCAAATATTTATGGTTTGGAGATCTTGCCTTCATTACTGAATCCTTCTAAAACGGTGTTGCTAACTAGATGACACACAGAAGTCTGCCAAAAACTGAGACTCATCCAACCTGAAGGAGAGCTTTCAATGTGGCACTTCAATAGCTCTATTACTGAGCTAATGAAACATTCATAAAGTGAGACATAAAGCTGCTGCTGCTGCATTATAGTTTTTTTTGTACCCTTGTGCTTGTGTTACATTTGCTGTCACTCCCCTTAAATCAGAGGTGCCCAAACTATGTTTCATGGGCCGGATCTGGTATGTAGTGCCTAATAATCCAGCCTGTGCCACCTTTGCCACTCCTGGAAGTGGGAGTAAAACATGCCCACACATGCACAAAATGCTGCCGTAAATGCACCCATGGCTGTTGTACGACAGCCGCGGATGCATTTACAACAGCGTTTTGTGCATGTGTGGGTGTTTTACATCCATTTCCAGTGGGAGGAACCGTGTGACTGGCCCGCTCAACTACGTGACCAGCCCATGGCCCGAACAGTCTGTGCACCCCTGTCCTAAATTTTAGTTTTACAACCCCTCTTGTTTAGACACCAGCAAATAGTCTTCCCATGCCCTCTTGTTTGCTGCTGGAGATATTTCCCTCAAACATAACGGTACAACAAGTTTATGAAATCTCTTGCTTAATTCCAGCTGAAGGATCTGACTGCTGAGATTCTTCAGCATTCTGCAACACTCAGGAATGGAGTCCACCTCCTTCTCTTAACTCAAAGAGACCAGGAAATGGGAAACAGTGCCAAGATACAGTGCTGAGAATTGGCGAAAGCCTGCCAGTTCCCTATTCACAAATTAGAAACAGTATCTGGGCTGGGGACTTGGAAGGTGTTTCAGAGAAGGAATGAAATTTAGCATTTCAAATGTTTGGTTTAGCTTTCAAGGAAAGGGCCTGGGATTTATCTGGTGATGGATTGCCATCTAGTGGTAGATACTGTGAGTTATACGGTACTTAAAGTTGCCATTCTAAAGAAGAGAGATCTAGGGTCACCTTGAGGTTTGCATCTCACTCGAGGTTGGCTTGAAAGGCAGCTTTAACTCTGTAACACTCTGCAACAACAAAGAAATATCTTCAACTTGTGCAGGCAAGAATTGTGCAGGCACAAGGCAGAGCCCTTTGAAGTAGGTAGAGCCAAGAATCAGTGTCTTGCTCTAGATCGGGGGTCCTCAAACTTGGCTCTCCAGGTGTTCTTCGACTTTAATTACCAGCAGCCCAAGTCAGCACACCTGCTGATCAGGGATTCTGGGTGGCCCGGCCCATGGCTTTAAAAAGTTGAGAACTCCTGGTTTAGGGCAACCATTGAGCAGAGCATAGAGCCACTGGCTTCCCCATGTGATGGAACAATAGCTCTATGGATCCACAGGTTATTTGAGATAGTAACCTGTGGTAGTAATACTTTTTTTTTACTAAAGACAACCAGTGCTTTGTTTTCAGTAAATGGACATTGAAAAGTCTGAGCTACTGACACCAAATGAGAAGATACCTGACAGAGCTGTCCCCACACTCCCCAAACTTAAGATCTCTTCTGGATACTCCTACACATAAGACTCGTGTCACCTAGTAACACCTGGTTCAAGCCACATGTCCACATAGGATGTCCACGTGTACATAGACCATCTATATCTATAAAAGAGAGGTGTCCTCTTGTGGGTCCTGGAAAATCTTCCACACACCTGTACTGTCCGTGACCAAACCTCACACACACTTACCTGGTGAGTGCGAGAAGGTCACAGTGGTGATCCCGAGGGCAGATGTGGGGCACAGGCCCCACAAATTGAACAAAAAGAACTGTGCACGCACACGGGTCCATGGGTACCATGGCCACACTCCCAGGCATTGAGCTGCCAATAGATTACCACCATCCTGTGGAATGGCCTGCTTATTGAATGTTGTCTAGGAAATATTTGGTTTGTTTCATAAACAGCATAATTAACTATTATCTGTTGGTAAGAAAGGCTGAAAATTGCTCCCAGCCTGGCTTTTTACATGATGGAATGAGCAAAACAGAAAGATACTTGTTTTCTGTGGCAACAGGGCTGTAAGACAGTGGAAGGAACCGTATGGACAAGCTATGAAATTGAGTACTTGCAATGGGGCAAAATGTACCTTGATAAGATCCAATGATCCAATGAACTACATGTAGGAGAGTAAAAATAAGAATCTAAATGTAATATCAAAGGTACATGAAATAAATGAAATAATATTTATTAATAAAGGCATGTCTGAATTATACAACAGTATTCAATTTAAACAAAATTTTGAATTTAAATAAAATTATGTCTCTTTAATATTAAAAGAAATCATTTAAGATTTAAAACTTCTTAATATTCAAAAATCAAAACTATAAAACACTAATGTTAATTTTCTGTTTGGCTGGCCATTCATTGTGTGACTGTGAACAGCTGGGACATAATTAGCTTCAACTAGCAGGTTGATGGAAGGTCATGGGCAAAGTGTTTGTTTGTTTATGACATTTGTATACCACCCAACATATTGTGGACACTACTTAGACTAGATGCCGGGGCACACAGAATGCCTCTACCTTTCCTACCAAAGTGGTACATATTCATCTATTTGCAATTTCGTGCTTTCAAACTGCTAGGTTGGCAGGTGATGGGACAGATGATGGGTGCTCACTCCATTGCACAGCATATACATAAAATCATATGGGGAAAAACAACAGATTGGCAAGTAGTAAGTAGTACAAACCTAACCAACAAGAAGCATTGACTAATCACAAATATAAACACCCAAAATAAATAATTGAGAAATAATATATCAATCAGAAAGGAAACATAGTGAAAAGTAGAGACATCACATTGCAAACAAATATTCGTATAGTCAAAGCAATGGTATTCCTGGTGGTAATGTATGGGTGTGAGAACTGGACCATTAGAAAAGCTGAATGCAGAAAAATAAATGCCTTTGAAATGTGGTGTTGGAGGAGAGTATTGAGAGTCCCCTGGACAGCGAGGAGAACAAATAAGTCAATCTTATAAGAAATCAACCCTGATTGCTCATTGGAAGGTCAAATAGTAAAGATGAAGCTGGAGTACTTTGGACATCAAATGAGAAGAGAGGATTCACTTGAGAAAGCCTTTATGCTGGGAAAGGTGGAGGGCAAAAGAAGGGGGAGGCCAAAGATGAGATGGTTAGATGGCATTGTAGATACAATGGGCACAGAGCTGGGTGGGCTGAGGAGGATGGTGGAGGACAGAGGGGCTTGGCTGGAAGACTATGGTCCATAGGGGCGCAAAGGGTCGGAATCGACTGTGCGACTGAACAACAGAAAGGGAAATAAACTTAAAGTGAGGCCTCTCTTCTAGGGAGGAACCAACTGCCTCGGTTGTTGGTGAGTGTTCCAAACACTGGAAGCATTCAAGAGAATTGGACAAACAACCGTCATATCTGCTTTGATTCAGATTCCTCTATTGAGCAAAGAGTTAGTCGTGGTGGCCTAAAAGGCCCCTTTCAATTATGTGATAGTGTACTCCGATTCTATGTCTGCAAAAGCCATGCCCATTTGTTTAAGATATGGCATGGAAAGGGCTAGCAGTAGTAGAAAGGGTGAAGGGGTAATAATAGTCATAATTGTATTGATGATGGTGATGATTATTAGTCTGCAAATTTTTAGAGTGATTATTATATGATGGTGATTGATATGTTTATTTTTGAAAGTAAAAAGAGTGAAAGAGACCTTACTATATTATCCTTAACTTGCAATCATTTCTACTTTTCTTTGGCTCTTCCTGGTCCTCTTTTCAACGGAGATAATCTTGCCATTGAAAAAAATGACAGAAAAGGAAAATAAATATGTAACAAAATATATACAAACAACTGTCACAAAGTGTGCCAAATTATACAGGCTCATAAATGCACAACGCAGTATCGTGATGGCTGGAAAACAGATTTATGAATACACACAGATGTTTCCTATCAAATACTGTTAAACACTAATATTAGCAAATTTTGCCAAAAGCCAGTGAACAAATATCAAATGCTGGAATCAGACATTAACCATTTAAATCAGATACAATCAAAACCAAATTGTAGTACAGTGACTACTGCTGTATATAGGCAATATTAACTTAAATATGAAATATTGAATTTTACTGATGATACATTTGGGTAGCAAATTATTTTCAGCTGTCTCCTGGAGTACACTCTCAGACAAAAAAAAAAAACCCCTTCAGAAAGTAAATCCTTTTATCTATATCAGGGCATACAGGATATCCTGTATTTTACCCCTCTTCCCCCCCTTTCACACCATCATCCCAAATTTGGAGTGGCCAGAGGGGAGGTTACTGCACATGCACACCCATCAGAGTGCATGTGCAAGGGGTTGCTGTGCATGCACGAATGGGTTACTGCGCATTGCAGCAGTGTGCATGCACGTAGGGGTTATCGCACATGCACAAAGGGGGTACTGCGCATGTGCACCCGTCGGAGGCAGCGGGTGCATGCACGGACACCCACACCCGGAAAATTTCCCTTATTTTTTCAGCTGGAACTTGAGAGGTATGTATCAGGGGTTCCCAACCTTTTCAAGCCAGGGGCCGGGTCACTCTCTCTCAGTCAGCTTCCAGGGCTGTATAGCCATTTTGTCCTGCCTGCACGATGAGGGTGTCCATTTTGTCTCAACAGCTTCAAAGGGGTGGCCATTTTGTTTCTCAAATGCCCTTGGATGGATGGGGGGGGCCACATGAAATGGTGCCAAAGACTGGATCCAGCCCATGGGCCTTAGGTTGGGAACCCCTGATCTATCTCTATCTCTATCGCTCGAGAGATAGAGATGGAGATAGCGATAGCAAGAGTGATGATGTTAATATGGTGATCTTAATATAATAAACCTTTTACAGGTCCTTGGTTTGAATGGGAAATACTCATGAGCAGCTTATAATATTGATGCTATTACATCTTTCTCTAAGCAAGCTTTTAAAGATTTATTTCTGACTCAAACAATGTCTTTTAGATGAATTAAACCATCTACAAAAACTTAGATGAAAGAGAGACACAAAGGTTTCAGCAAGGAAGGCTTTTCTCTTTCCTTTCATCCTTTCTCTTTCTCCTTTGCTATTTCCTCCTCTTTTACTTCACTTACTTCATTATCTTTCCTTTTCTCTTTCTCAAAATAAGCTGAGCTTGACAACCAGAAGATCGGCAGGTCAGAAGTTTGAGACCCGAGTACTGCGTGATGGAGTGAGCTCCCATGGTCTGTCCCAACTCCTGCCAACCTAGCAGTTCGAAAACAAGAAATTGCAAGTAGATAAATAGGCTCCAGTGTCTAGTCATGCCTTCCACATGACCTCAGAAACATCTGCAGATCTGCACTGGCTCTTTGGCTGTAAATGGATATGAACAGCACCTCCTAGAGTCGGACATGACCAGCTTTCAAGCTGGTACGGAGACGGCATTGGTCACGCTTGTGGATGATCTCTGGAGAGAGCGGGATGGTGGTCAACCATCCGTCCTTGCTCTCCTCGACCTCTCAGCGGTTTTCGATACTGTCGACCACAGTATTCTTCTGGGACGGCTCAAAGGGTTGGGGATCCAGGGCACTGTACTGTCCTGGTTCTCCTCATTCCTGGAGGGCCAGACCCAGTCGGTGTGGTTGGAGAGTGAGAGAAAATTGTTCTTTCAGAGCTGAGTATGATATGTAGTCATGCAAAGATGACTCAGTGTCCTGCAGTGGGCACAGAAGACCCTGGAAAATTGCATACAGGAACAGGACACAGTTGGTTGGCTGAACAACTGAAAAAGTACCCTGCACTGCAAGATTTTCATTGCAGGACCTGACTACTCTCCCTCTTCCTCCTCCCCCCCCTCCTCCTCTTATAATAATAATAATAATAATAATAATAATAATAATAATAATAATAATAATAATAATAATAATAATAATAATAATAATAATAATAATAATAATAATAATAATAATCCATTACAATTTACACAGTTCAGCCATTCTGAACTGTCAGAAAAGTGGGATGCAGTTCAATTAAAAAGCAGTTTACAGGATAGCTACATCACAAGGAGAGTCAAAAAAATATAAGCTGGTTGGTAAAGGTTGCCATTGCTCAAAAGCCATTTGTATCTGACTCTAGTCTTCAGTGCTCATCTCTGTTTATAGCCAAATGTCTGCAGACATTTCCGAGGACATGCCTCAACATCAGAGTGCACGGAATGCTGTTTATCTTCCCACTGAAGTGGTCCCTATTTATCTACTTGCAATTTCTTGCTTTCAAACTGCTTGGTTGGCAGGAGCTGGGACAGAGACGGAAGCTCACTCTGTCATGCAATACCTAGGAATTGAACTCCAACCCTCTGGGCAGCAAGTCCAGCATCTTAACCACTTCACCCACCGCAATCTGGTATGCAAGCCTATACAGTACAGTATTAGCAAAATAGTTCCAGCAATCTTTCTTTCAACTAACAGCAGGGTTTTTTTAAGGTAAAGGGAAGATGTGACATTATGAATGCACACAATAATAAAATATTTACTCTGTGTGTGTGTGTGTGTGTGTGTGTGTGTGTCTGTGTGTCTGTGTGTGTCTGTGTGTGAAACAGTCTTAAAATTGTATTGTAAAATGAAAATTGAACAGCAGTTTGTTTTTTAAAAAGCACCACTGCAAAACAGTTGTCTAGGTTCAGCCAAGTCTAAAGTAAGGTCAGAGTACCATTACAGGTCAGTGTGGAAGTAAACAAAGGAGAAAACTGAAAATGTATTGAAATATATATATAATAGAATATATATAATAGAATGTTGCAATGTGTCTATATTAACAGAGGTGGGGTTTGTAGGTCCTGTAACTTGCATTCTCTGTAGCTACTGTACACTGATTTTGTAACACCTTACTTTACACAACTGCACAACATATTGGAGATTGGTAATGGCAACAGCAGCAGATAAGGACAGATTTTTCTCTGTAGATTTTATTGTTGTTTAGTTGGATAGTTGAATCCCACCCTTTGCAATCCCATGGACCACAGCACACCAGGCTGCTCTGTCATCTGCCATCCTCTATAGCCTGTCCAGATCTACGCCCACTGTGTCAATGAAGCCATCTAGCCCTCTCATCCTCTGTCGCCTCTGTCTCCTTTTGCCTTCGATCTTTCCTAGCATCAGGGCCTTCTCCAGTGAGTCCTCTCTTCTCATTTGGTGGCCAAATCAGGATTGACTGATTTGACCTCCTAGGAGTCCAGGGGGATTCTCAAGAGTCTCCTCCAGCACCACAGTTTGAAGGCATCTATTCTTCTCCACTCAGCCTTCCTTATGGTCCAGCTCTCACAGCCATACATTACTACTGGGAAGACCATTGCTTTGACTATGTGGATGCTGCCTAGGTTTGCTATAGCTTGCCTCCCAAGAAATAAGTGTCTTTTTATTTCATGGCTGCAGTGGTCACCATCTGCAGTGATCTTAGATCCCAAGAAGGTGAAGTCTGTCACTGCTTTCATTTCCTCCCTTTCTATTTGTCAGGGAGTGATGGGGCCGGATGCCATGATGTTGGTTTTTTTATGTTTAGTTTCAGGCCACAAGTAGACTTTGGCCTCTTCCCCATCAGTGGTTGGGGCATAGACTTGGATTACTATGGTGTTGAATGATATGCCTTGGATTTGAACTGAGATCATTCTGTTGTTTTTGTGAATGTATCCCACTACTGCTTTCTTCACTCTTTTATTGACTATAAAGGACATTTCTTCTAAGAGATTCTTGCCCACAGTTTAGATATAATGGTCCCGTGAGTTACATTTGCCCATTCCTGTCCACATAAATTCATTGATTTGCAAGATGTTAATGCCCAGTCTTTCCATCCTACATTTGATGATGTCCAGCTTACCTTGATTCATAGATCTTACATTCCAGGTTCCTGTGCAAAATTGTTCTTTATAGCATCAGATTTTCCTTTCACTGTCAGACACATCCACAACGGAGTGTCCTTTCGGCTTTGGCCTCATCTCTTTACTCTTTCTGGGGCTACTTGTTCTTGCCCTCCACTCTTCCCCAGTAGCATATTGGACACCTTCCGACCTGAGGAGCTCATTTTCAAGTGTCATTTTTTTTTTAGCCTTTTGATATTGTCCAAGAGGTTTTCTTGGCAAAAATATTGGAGTGGGTCGCTAGTTCCTTCTCCAGTGGATTATATTTAGTCTGAGTTCTCTGCTTTTGCATGTCCATCTTGAGTGGCCCCACATAACACAGCCTATAGCTTCATTACACCACAGAAGCCCCTGGCACAGTTAGGTTGTTTTTTTATTTTTAAATTATATATTTTAGAGATGTCTTCTCTGCCTTTTCAATGTACCTTTTAAAGCCCCCACCACCACTGGTAGCCAGTGTTAGTCCCATGCAATATTGTTATTCTCCCAAGAATAATTGGATTGGCAACGCTGATCATTTGCAGTATAGCTACTAAAACAATGCATATGGATGTGGAATTTTTGCAAAGCTACTGAGAAAGACTTCACTCAAGATGTTTTCCTCCCTGCTGTTGGCAGCCATCCATTTTTTGAATTCACATGCTGTTGAACTGCATCCAAACAAACTTCTATGCAAGCTATTACAAATACAAGCTGTAAGCAAAAATAATTGTTTCTTATAATAAGAATCAGATTGAAGAACAGTACAAATAACCCCAAGCTCTAACCACATAGTATCCTATGTTAGGTTTGTTCAGACAAAGAAAAGCAAAACAAAAAAACAAAGAAAAAAACAGATAGCCAGTACCAAGTTTAGATTTTTCTTCTCTTTACAAGACACATAGAGGACACCATACATGGCATAATAAAATCATAGAATAACTGAGTTGGAAGTTGTCTTTTAGCAACTCAATGCAGGATTCTGCTCAATGCAGGATTCTAAATCAAAGCAGATATGACATATGGCTGTCCAATTCTCTCAATTACCAGAAGCCTAGGTCAACACTCCTGCTGATCAGAGGTTCTGAAAATTGAAGTCCAAGAACACCTTGGAGTGTCAAGGCTCACCATCACAGCTCTAGGATTTGCTAGCATGGGTGAATTTGAAGTATTTCTCAAGGATCACATAACACATACTCTATAATTTTTCCTCAAATATCTCTAAGGTTGTTCTCCTTCAAGAACCCCTTTTGACTTTAATATTATGGAGCTGAGGTAGCTCACCTTGTTAGCTGAAAAGCCAGCAAGTCAGCAGTTTGAGACCCGGGTACTGCATCATGGATTGAGCACCCATCTCTGTCCCAGCTCTTGGGGACATGAAAGGAGCCTCATTTGGGTGTTCCCTGAATGGAGTTTCTTCTGCAAAAATCATTTCAACCCAGAATAATTTCTGACACAAAATCATTATAACTTTAACATTATAAGTTAATTTTTCATTAATAGCAATGGCCAAAACCTCTTTATATCATTTATTTAATTGAAAGTCATATTGTATGTTCCATGTCCAAACAATCATTAGTCTTGCTGCTGTTAATAAATTCAAAATTAATTCTTTACTTGATCAGTTTCATTGAACCTTATCATGAATTGATTCTTCTTCTTCTTCCTTGTCTAGGTCAGAAGTTAAATTGCCAGAATGAAGCCACCCTTGATTGTGTAGTTCCTTTCGCCTGACCTAGTGTGAGAAAGTCTAGCAGGCACACCAAGGTTGCTGATGCCCGTGGTACATCTGATTGTGGTGAAAGAACTGTAACTTTGAAAATTAGCTCTTTACTTGACCAGTTACATTTAACCTTTTCATATATTGATAAAAGAGCAGTTTTAGAGACCTAACTCTAAATTTAGTCCAGTTATTTCATTGATGTCTTTGAATAATATTTTCCAAGAGTCTAATTCAACAAGGAGGCCCAACAAATGGAAACTATCCATATCCCAGCCTGTCATCTGATAGCAAAATGAGCAGGAAATAATAGCAGAAGCAAACATTGTTTTTAAAACATTGATATTGCTAAAAGAGTGTCTTAGAAAATATCCTTTGTTAACTTTTTGAAGTGAATTATTAATATGTTTCCAATTTGTCTAACTGGCCTCTACTTTGTAGTCTTTCCAGAAAAATTTAGGGAGGAAAAAAACAACAAAGGACTTGATGAAATACTTCCTCCAAAGAATTGGGTTTCAGCTGTATAATAAACTATGTGGAAAAGAGATGTAGGCAGTTAAGGATTTCTCCTCTTTTCATGCAGAGGCAGACTGAAATTAGAATTGGGAGAAGACCCCATGATCTTCTGGTAACAGGATTCAGAAGTGTCCACAAGGTCTTGAGGCTACAAAGCCACATGGGAGACCTACTCCAGTCTCTTGTTACCAGGAAGGCTGCTTGTCTTTCTTGGCTCTCCCACCCAGGAAAAATATTTTGGCTTGATGACAATCAGCCTGAGTCCATTCAACAGTCGGAGAAGAAACAACATGAAGGAGCTTGCTTCCCTCATCACAGGCAGAAAGAAACATTGAAATTCAGTGTTCAGGTTGCCTCAGGCCAGACTGCAGAATCAAAAAAGCCTCCTGAGGATATTAGCTTAAAAATGAATTCATTTTGCTAACTATTACAAGGTTCAAAAATAAATTTGTTATTGTTACCATAATATAAAACTTTAATTTTGATGTTTTAAACATTGCATTGCTTATTATTTTTTAAACTACAGGTAGAATCTGAAAATCAGAGTTCATTTCATTGTAGTATCTCCCCAAACTTTAACTAGCTTCTTGTTTCTGATAATCTGGTGTGAGATATATCAGAGAATAAACAAAACAAAAATACTCTAGCACTTTAAATACTAACTGTTATTTTTCTATGTGAGCTTTCATAGGTCAAGTACACTTCATCAGATATGGGAGTGAGGTTTTATGGCAGGGGTTCCCAACCTATGGTCTATGGGCCGAATACGGTTGGTGGAGCTCATTAATATGACCCACAGTGGCCACCCTGGCACCTCCAGAAACTACCACCACCACTGGAAGTCCCAATATGTCACTTACTATGGTGGTGGTGATGGCAGTGGCAATCACACCATTTTTGCAGCTTCTTGCACAGCCTCCACCACTCCCAAGGCGGCGGGAGGCTTTTCAGAGCATTTTTTACTCCATTATGTGATTATTATTTTTTTGCTGCTTCTCCACTGCATTTTGGCAGCTAAACCATGGAGGTAGGGGACTTCCGGTGCCGGGCAGAGCTTACGTCAATGCCTTGGTTCACACCATGGAACCAGGAAGTGCCCAACCACCATGGTTTAGCTGCCAAAACACAGCAGAGAAGCAGCAAAAAAAAATCCCAAGATGGAGCAAAAAATGCTCCAAAAAGCATCCAACTGCCCTGGAAAGCAGCAGAGACTGTGCAAGAAGCTGCAAAAATTGTGTGATTGCTACTGCCAACAAAAACATAAGCAGTGGGAACAGCCATGCCTCTCCCACCCCCCCAGCTGAGTGTCAGGGGTGGGCCTGGCCCATGGCGAGAAAATGTTGGGAATTCCTGTTTTATGGCATCGATTTATACACCAGAGGTACAGAGTGATTGGTTAGCATAACGGATAAGCATACAAATCAATGTGGCTTTACATAATTGGTAATAGCAGATGATCTCTGGTTGTTATCCAGATTAGCTGCAAATCCCCCTATTTATCAATTCCAAATAGTGGGAAGAGTGGGGAGATACTATTTCAATTGCAAATATTGGGAAGATACCAAACAAGCACTTGGCATTGAGTTTAACCTCATTAGCAAATGTTGGTGTGTGCTATCTGATTTAATAAGAACACTCTCTCCCTCTTTTAATCTGTAGGGGTCGGAGTAATTTTTGGTGGCAGCTTTAATGGGTTTTTTTATTGGTTTTTAAAATGTGATTGGTTTTATTTTCTGTGAGCCGCCTAGAGTCTTTGGAGTTTGGTGGCAATATACAGTAAATCAGAAAAATAAAATAAATAAAGACAGAAAAATTACCGGTATACAATGATGTGTCAAAATACATCAATTTTATGTGGACAGGTGGACAGAGGAGAGAGAGAGAGAGAGAGATGTGTGTAGTTCCCTGATATAATTTATTCTGTTGAAAATTTAATGGAAGTATTGAATGGAAATTATCTAATATGAATCTGATGTACGTGTGTTTATTTAGCAGGATACTCAATGACCAAGACTACCACATATTTACATAAGAACATAAGAACAGCCTTGCTGGAACAGGCCACAGGAGCCCATCCAGTCCAGCATTCTGTCTCACACAGTGGCTCACCATTTCCTTCAGGGTATTCCCAAGCAGATGCCTTCACCTGCTTAGGATTCCCTGGAAATGGCATTGAGAGAGATCCTGCCTATCTCTCCAACCCGGAGGTTGTCCTTAGGTATCCATAATTATAGCCATTGATACCCTTGTCCTCTATTTCTTGCCTTTTTATCCCAGACTCCAACACTACCCTGATTGTTTGCTGTTTCTTTTTGTGTTAAATTTTAGTAAGTTCTTTGGGCAGGGACTTGACCTATTGTTTTCCGTATGAAGCACCAGGCACTGTTGCCACTGCATTGTTGTTGTTGTTCAGTCGCACAGTCGATTCCGACCCTTTGCGACCCTATGGACCATTGCTCTCCAGGCGCCTCTGTCCTCCACCATCCCCCTCAGCCCTCCCAGCTCTGTGCCCATTGTGTCTACAATGCCATCTAGCCATCTCATCCTTGGCCTCCCCCTTCTTCTTTTGCCTTCCACCTTTCCCAACATCAATGCCTTCTCAAGTGAATCCTCCCTTCTCATTTGATGTCCAAAGTATTTTAGCTTCATCTTTACTATTTGACCTTCCAGTGAGCAATCCGGGTTAATTGCCACTGCATTATTCTACTCTTAAGAACAGATACAAGCTTGTTAAGCACAGCAATAACCACAAGGGGGCACCATTGCAATAACAATGGTTCTCATAGTGTCACACAGCTACCAGCATGCTCATGTGGAAAATGCTGAAATGAGTTACTTTCTGAGACAGAACAAAAGAAGGCAATATTACTTGAAAGCAAATAGCAAAAATAAAGTAATGTAGTTAGATTGTACCTGACTATGTAGATATTTGAATCTGTGACAGTTTCCTATCCTATATGAAAAGACCCACTGACACCAATGGGAGTTAGTGAAGATTGTCCCAAATTATTTTGCTACTGGGAATAAAGATAAGATGCCTTGCTTGTTCCATTTCATGGACAGAAGGTGACTGGAATGCTTGCTAGGTTTCGGCATCCATTTCTGAGGGTTTTTTTAATCATGTCAGAAGGACACAATGGTTTTCTGAGTTGAAAGGATTTTTGCTAGAGGAACTATACTCAGAGGACATCCAACAAAAGTGTTCCCTATTTATCTGCTTGCAATTTCTTGCTTTCAAACTGCTAGGTTGTCAGGATCTGGGACAGAGAAGGCACTCATTCCATCATGCAGTACTCAGGTCTTCAACTGCCAACTTGCTGACCTTCCAACTAACAAGGTGAGCTTCTTAACCACTGAGCCACTGCAGTCCTGATTTCTGAGTTTAGCTGGTCAGTTTAGGTGGCTGAGGCAAGACACATACAGGCCTGTTCTTCTACCATGTGGGATGGCCCAGGGGCTCAGGAAGAAAAGCCAAATGACTCCAAAATTTGCCATCTGTCTCTCTGTTTAATCACAGAGCTGGGCCTGGACTTGTAAAAAAAGCTTCTGTATCAAAGGAAAAGGGAGACTTTGCTAAAGAAGCAGTACTTAAACAATTTCCAAAATGTACCATCCTACACAGTCAATTAATTGTGTAAAAAAACAAAATTACATAATATGAAGAGGAACAAAGACCAAGATATGTCAACAGGTCCAAGTAACACCCATTCATATCCATCATGGATGCAGCATTCATTATACTGTATGTGGATTAGAAGTGAGAAAAATAATAACTATCAAGACAAAGGGAAAGAGATGCTTCTACATTAGCCTTCCTTGCATTTCTTTGCTTCAAAGCCATTAATTAAAACATCAAAATCTTGTAACTTCAACACCCCTCATTCAGTGATATACTCCAAAAAAAAATTACTACCACCTCTGTTGTTGTTGTTGTTCAGTCGCACAGTCGATTCCGACTCTTTGCGACCCTATGGACCATCGCTCTCCAGGCACCTCTGTCCTCCACCATCCTCCTTAGTCCACACAGCCCCGTGCCCATTGTGTCTACAATACCATCTAGCCATCTCATCTTTGGCCGTCCCCTTCTTCTTTTGCCCTCCACCTTCCCCAGCATCAAGGCCTTCTCAAGTGAATCCTCTCTTCTCATTTGATGTCCAAAATACTTCAACTTCATCTTTGTTATTTGTCCTTCTAAGGAGCACTCAGGGCTAATCTCTTCTAATATTGACCTATTTGTTCTCCTCGCTGTCCAGGGGACTCTCAAAACTCTCCTCCAGCACCACATCTCAAAGGCATCTATTTTTCTTCGCTCAGCCTTTCTAATGGTCCAGCTCTCACAGCCATACATTACCACCGGAAATACCATTGCTTTGACTATGCGGACCTTTGTTTGTAGTGAGATATCTCTACTTTTCACTATGTTCCCCAGGTTTTTCATAGCTTGTCTCCCAAGAATCAGTCGCCTTTTTATTTCATGGCTGCAATCCCCATCTGCAGAGATCTTGGATCCTAAGAAAGTAAAATCTGTTACTGCTTCTACTTCTTCCCCATCTATTTTCCAGGGACTTATAGCGCCTGTTGCCATTATCTTGGTTTTCTTGATATTGAGTCTCAGGCCAGCTTTTGCACTCTCTTCTTTCAACCTAATCAGGAGCTTCTTTAGGTCTTCTTCACTTTCTGCCATTAGGGTGGTATCATCTCTGTGGGTGGGGGCCAAATCTGTGGGCATGGTCAATGCAATGGGATATTGATGTGGGCGTGGCCAACCAGGTGGGTGTGGCCTGGGGGGAATTTCCACTACCGGTTCACCCGAACAGAACAGAACCTGATTCAGTGCATCACTGCCCTTATTGTAGATGAAGGGAAAAGAAAGGGCAGGGGGAGAGAGAAAGATGGAAAACATAGAAGAGCATTATTCTTTTAGGAAGGAATCAAAGGTGACTATGCTATTAGATATAAAAGGGTTTTATGGTCATAATCATATTACTCATTACTTACCGTTCTGCCCTCTGCATAATGATCCAAGAGAACGATTCCTGACTCTGCTTGTCCAGTCATATTTTAAGTGCACTCCACAGAAATAGTGGTTAATCTGCTGGCTGATCAGGTTTTTATTATGTATGCTATAGCTCAGGGATTCTCAACTTGCGGCCTGTGGGCCAGATGTGGCCCATGACACCATGAAGTTGTCTGAGGGAGTGTGACCAAGCCCCCGTCTTTAAAAGGTTGAGAACTTCTGCTATAGCTCAATATGCTTTGGCAGCTAGAAAACTGCAATCCTGTTTTACTAAAAGTCATCATATTACTGAATATTTTTAGCAAGGATCTGGGTTGTTTCAGCAAATATATGTGGTTTTATTACAAAATTTAATGATAAATTATAAGTCACGTTCTGTTTTGTAAAGGCCTATGGTCATGTACAATAAAGATTGATGATGATGAATTAGGACTATGCCATGACCATTTTAATGTCCATCACTGACTGGAGTTTTCTCCTGGTGGATGGAAGGATTAGAAAGCATGAAAATTTAATTAAAAAAAGTTTAGTGTATGAGAACCAAGACAAAGGAACAGCCGAAGGATTGGCTTAACACATCTTTATTGCATGGTGGTCAGGGGGAACATGAGGTAATGGCGGACGAGCAGCTCAATATATACGGTGGTTATACATTTGAATGTGGCTCCACGATAGCCCATTGGCTACCGTTGGCGTGACGTCATTTCTGGTCACGCCCTTCTTGTCCAGGTGAGGTAGTGGCGGGAATATTCCCGCGCTGTCGTTCTTTGGGGAATTGGGACCTGTGAGCTGGGTGCTCGCTATTGCCACCAGGTGGTCATTAGCTCGCGTCCTAATTGCAACGGGTTACATTGCTACATAGGTTAAAGGCATGGCATTGAGAATACAAAGCATAGTATTTAAACACAACGTTGAGAACACAACATCCCTCCCCCCTAGGATGAGACGAAGTCTCTCATCCAAGATGGCTTATTGCAAACGCGCTTTGGGCGTGCTGCTGGCTGGCTTGTCCCGGCTCCTTGTCCTGCAATGGGAGACGGAGACTCGTTAGTGACTTGCCGCGGCTCTGCGGCTTGTGGGGAAGGGACGGAAAAACCGGGGGCACTAGGGACTAACGAAAAACCCCGCTTCTCGCTTGGATGGGTGGGGGACCACTCCGGAACCCCCCCCCCGGTTTTGTAAATGAAAATCAGAAGCATCCCCTAGGGGGTCATTAGAAGGATTCTGCAGGATATCTATGAGGACAGATTCGGCCTCCTTTCCCTCCCCCCTACGTGGGGACCACCGGCCCCCCTCTCCTCCCCCTTGGGCTGAACGGGTGGGGGAGAACCCTAACGTTGAATCCTTTTCCGCGCCGTCCGCGCGTTGTTCATCCGGGACCCGGCGCCGGAGCTGGTCCGCGTGCCGCCTCCAGAGTAGACCGGCACTGGTCTCCACACAATACGACACAGGACCCGTCTGCCCAACGATGACGCCCGGGACCCAGGCTGGCCCCGTGCTCGCGTAGTTCCTGCAATGCACCGGGGCACCCACTTCGAAACTCTTCGTGGCCTCTAACCCGATGTTTCTCCCTGTGTCCTCCACCCTCGTTGGGTCTAGTCTGGTCAGGATCATGGTCAGCTTCCTACGCATTAAGAGCTCCGCGGGCGAGTACCCTGAAGCTAGGGGGGTCACCCTGTATCCTAGCAGGAACTGACACACTTGTAGGTTGAGATCCCCGGGGCCCATGCGCCTCAGCGCGTCCTTGGTGGTGTGCACGAGGCGCTCAACCTGGCCGTTCGTTGCCGGGTGGAAAGGGGCGGAGGTGATGTGCCGAATGGCGTTGATCTCTGTGAATGCCCTGAACTCAGCGGACGTGAAACAACTAGCGTTATCGCTAATTAGGGTGTCGGGTATACCGAACGTGCTAAAGACCCTCCGCAAATGCTTCACCGTCATTGCTGAAGAGGTGCTCGTAACTGGGATTACCTCCAACCACTTGGAGTAAGCATCCACCACGAGGAGAAAAAGTGTCCCTCTAAATGGCCCCGCAAAGTCGATGTGCACCCGCGACCATGGCCCCTTTGCCGCGTCCCATTCCCTGTGCGGCAGACGCGCCTCTTCGGGTCGGGAGCATTGGCATCTCTCGCAAACGCCCACCATGTGCTCGATGTCGGCATCTAATTGGGGCCACCAGAAATAGCTCCTGGCCAGGGCCTTGGAGCGCACAATCCCAGGGTGGCTGACGTGCAGCAGTTTGAGCACCCGAGGCCTCAGGGATTCGGGGACTACCACCCGCTGGCCCCACAGAAGGCACCCCCTCTCTATGGACAACTCTAGCCTCTTCCTGAAAAAAAGGGCGAACTCTGCCGCCGGGGAGGACGCCGGCCACCCTTTCTGCACCCAGGAGCTGACTAGAGCAAGCGTTTTGTCCTTGCCGGTCGCCTTAGCGATGTCTGCGGGTACAATGGGGGGCGAATTTAAGACCTCTATCAGGAGCACCGGGTGGTCTCGTTCTTCCTCGCCCGCGATGCTGCTAGCGTTGGGAAGGGGAGACCTCGACAGGGCGTCCGCGTGGCTTATCTCTTTTCCCGGTCGGTACACTAACGTCCTGATACGCGTTCAAGAAGATGGCCCACCGTAACATCCTAGGGGACAGGATTTGAGGGGTGGGTTTGTCTGCAGTGAAAATGCCTAGCAGGGGCTTGTGGTCGGTCACTATGGTGAAAGGGCGGCCATAGAGGAAATCATGGAACTTTTTGGTCCCCGCGATTATTGCTAGCGCTTCCCTGTCTGTTTGGGCGTAGTTTCGTTCCGCTTGGGACAGGGATCTGGAGTAGAATGCTACCGGGGCCTCTCTCCCGTTCTCCAACACGTGGCACAGCACCGCCCCCACCCCCACTGGGGATGCATCACATATCAGAACCACTGGCCTCTTGGGGTCAAAATGGGTGAGAATGGCGTCAGACGTTAGGAGTTGTTTCAGGTCACTGAATGCCTTCTCCTGGCTCTCGCCCCACGTCCACGCCTCGTCCTTCTTAAGTAGCTTGTGGAGCGGCTCTGCTACCGATGCCTTCCGTGGCAGGAAGGAATGGTAAAATTTTAAGAGCCCTAGGAACGACTGCAATTCGGGGCGAGGGGCATTTCGAATGGCGGCTACCTTTGATTTGGAGGGTTTGATTCCCTCGGGGTCACCCGGAAACCTAAGAACTCAACCTCTTTGGCGAAGAAAACGCATTTGTGTCTCCGCAACCTCAACCCCGCCTTTTCGAACACCGCCAGCACTTTGTCCAACCTTTCAGCCAACTCCTCCTCGCTCCCCCCATTATCAACACGTCATCAAAGTATGGCAAGACCCCCTCAAGTCCCTTTAAGAGGCGTTCCACGAGCGACTGGAAAATACCCGGCGCCGAGTTCACGCCGAACTGTAGGCGCGTCACCTGGAACGCCCCCTTATGAGTGACTATCGTTTGCGCAGCAGCTGCAGCTGGGGTTACTGAGAGTTGCTGATAGGCTTGCGCTAGGTCAAGTTTGGCGAAACACTTTCCCCCATGTAACCTGGCCAACAGGTGGCTGACTACCGGCACCGGATACGCGTTTGGGCGGATCGCCTTATTAATGGTGCACTTATAATCAGCGCAAATGCGAACCTCCCCGTTGGCCTTTAGCGCAGTTACAATCGGAGTTTCCCACTCCGCGGAATCAACAGGAACAAGAATCCCCTGGCCCACCAATTTGTCCAGTTCCACCTCTATCTTGTCCTTTAGTGCGAAAGGCACTCTGCGCGACTTGAGTCTGATAGGGCGGACCTCCGGGTCCAGGTCGAACGCTACTGGGGGTCCCTTGAATTTTCCGAGTCCTTTCCTGAAAACTTCGGGGTGCGCTTCACACACCTCCTGTATTGGGTCAGTCCCGACGGCATGCACCCCCCCAATGAACAAACCCAGGGGCTTAAACCATTGAGTCCCGAGGAGGCTGCAACTTCCCCCCTTTAGAACAACCAGGGGAAGTTCCGCGGTGTGTTGCTTGTATTGGACCTTGAATTTTCCAACCCCCAACATTGGAATGCTATTTCCCTGCACGTCCCACAGCATGGACCTCAGCGTTTTGAGCTTAGGGCGCACGTGGGGGGAAATCCCCAAGAACTCCCGCTGGGACATAATTGAGTAGGAAGAACCCGAGTCTATCTCCATCCTAACAGGGGCCCCTTGCACCAGTACCTCGACAAAATAACGTGGGTGTCCCAAGGACACGCTGTACACCGGGGCCTCGTCGCTGCTGTCGTCGGAGATGCGGCCTACGCCGTCCTGCTTCCTCGCGGGCCGGGCGCCCTCCTTGGTCTTCGGCGGCCGGTCTGACGGGCCCTTCTGGTCTCTGCGCCGCCGTCTGCAGACCTTGGCGATGTGTCCCCGGCGTCCGCAGTTGTGGCACTCGGCCTTCCAGAACGGGCACTTGATGTGGTCATGGGCTGCTCCACAGCCGTCGCAGCGTCGGCCGTCCTTCCACACCTTCCAGACGTCCTCATCGTCGCTACTCTCCGTGGACGATTTTGGCGTGCGCCTGGCCACCTGCACCGAGCCCGCTGCCTTGTCGGGCTGTGGGGGCCTTTCTCTGAACCCCTTGACTCCGGCCCTGGTGGCCTCCGCGGCCTGGGCCGCCTTCACGACCTCGCGTAGCGTCTGGGGCGGCTCCTGGTTCATCAGTTTCCGCTGCACCTCTTCGTCCCACAGGCCGCACAGCAAGCGGTCCCTGAGGGTGATTTCCAGATTTTCCCACTTGCATGGGCCGGCGGCCAACCGCAAGGCCGCTGCAAAAGCGGCGATGGACTCACCAGGCGCTTGAACTCTCTTCCAGAACGCGTCTCGAGCCGAAAACATCGAGACCGTGGGCTGGAAATGGTCGCGCATTACCTTCAGAAGTTGTTTGGCCGTTAGCTCGCTCACTTTCTTCGGTGCTACTAGGTCCACCAATACTCGTTTGGCGGCGTTTCCCAGCATCCGAGTGAGGATGGCCCTCTTCTTTCCCTCGTCCGTAATGTCGGACACCACCAGCGTATCTTGGAAGTCCATTTCGAAGAGCTCCCAGTCTTCCGGCTTGTTGATGTCGAAACCGGCATGTGTCTTGGTCTCGTGGGAAGCCATATCCCACCTTCGTCGCCAATTTAGTGTATGAGAACCAAGACAAAGGAACAGCCGAAGGATTGGCTTAACACATCTTTATTGCATGGTGGTCAGGGGGAACATGAGGTAATGGCGGATGAGCAGCTCAATATATACGGTGGTTATACATTTGAATGTGGCTCCACGATAGCCCATTGGCTACCGTTGGCGTGATGTCATTTCTGGTCATGCCCTTCTTGTCCAGGTGAGGTAGTGGCGGGAATCTTCCCGCGCTGTCGTTCTTTGGGGAATTGGGACCTGTGAGCTGGGCGCTTGCTATTGCCACCAGGTGGTCATTAGCTCGCGTCCTAATTGCAACGGGTTACATTGCTACATAGGTTAAAGGCATGGCATTGAGAATACAAAGCATAGTATTTAAACACAACGTTGAGAACACAACAAGAAGGCACCTAGCTCTGCAGACTGCTTCTGGCTCCCTTCTGTCCCAGTTGCACCCTTCATGTTATAACCTGGCTTTGTTATTTGCAACTCTCCATTTACAGGAATATAATCTTTATACCGAACAGGGAGTGCACAGATTCTATCATGAACTTAGACAAAAATGAAGTCAGTGCATCACCAAAATGGTACAAGGTGAATCGTTGCTAATACTGGTATGTGTGCCCTTTATCTGGACACAAAGTGAGTCAGTTCTGTTATAATTAAAAGTTCAACCAGAGTGTAGAAATAATTGCAAAAGCAATTACACTTATATACCACTGCTTAGTGTTCTCTCTGGTCAGTTCACAATGTAATTAGCATTTTGCCTCAATATGCTGGGCACTCATTTATTATACTTACACTGCTCATCTAGCATATTGCTATTCTGGGCAGTGTACAACAGTTTTAAAACATGCATATAATAATCAGGTTATTATGGGTGTTTAGATGACAATGAGACAGACTGAATGAGATTGTGTTTTGTTCTAAGGTCAATGGCTTCCTAACATTTCAATCTATTGAAAAAGTAACAAGGCAGAGCTTTTGCTAGAATCAGCATCAGTTTCAATAGCAAACAATCTAAGGAGCTGAGCCTGGCCCAGCAGCTTTCAGACTGTCATCATCACTGCTGCTCTGTGACAAGCTGCTAGGGAAGAGGAACACTAATTCCACCTTCTGGGTTACTCTGTTTCTCAAGCAAAATGCTGCTGCCGGCCATGCACAGGCTTGCTCCCTGGCACCACTGCCCCAGCAGTGGTGGGGATGGGTGGAGCAAGAGATGGCCACTTTCAGAGAAATTAAATTAATGACAGCTAAACTGATATGGTGGAATAACGAAGGAGTGTTATCCCATCTCATATTTTTCCAGGCAGCACAAATTGAAATTTTGAAATACCAATTTTCTCCTTCTGGATGTTCAGAAGAAAATTTCCCAGATGATTTGACATACAAGGGATGAAAGAGAAGTTTAACAAAAGAAGAGAACAGGAAAAACCAAAATATTTTGATTAATTTTAACAAAGACTTTGTGTTTAAAAGGTTCTCTTTTGGGAATCCATGAAAGAACATGAAAATGAAAGCAAGAAAATTTTTCATATTTCTTTCATTTTGTTTTTAAACAAAAGTCGTATGTCTAGTGTGTCACATTGGCTTGCTCCATCCTAAAATATCAGGATACTTCCTTATATGCTTTTAAAAATTATTTTTATTACATTTAGTTTTCCAATACTTTCCTGAGCAATAGTATCTCTGGCATTTTTGTGCAATTTTTTTTTATGGCAGCTTGTAAGTGGCATATGGGCTGTGCCAATGAGGAAGCTGTGGCAAAAAAAAAATGTTTGTGTGCATGTGAGAGTTTTGTGAAAATCTGTACTGGAATCTTTGCAACCCAAAAGGTGAAATGGTGGGGAATTTCTGCCCAACAAAAGGAATATTTCCTTCTCTTCTTCAGACCCGCAGCAGCCTGCAGTCAGAGAAAGCATGAACTTGCATTTAACTCAGGAGTTCTCAACCTTTTTAAGCTGGGGGCTGGGTCACACACCCTCAGGCAGCTTCAGGAGCTGGATGGCCATTTTGCCCTTCCCGCACCACATGACACTTCTTGATGTGGTGGAGGCGGTGGGAGCCCACATGAAATGGCACCATGTGTCGTATCCGGCCCATGGGCCGCAGGTTGAGAATTCCTGATTTAACTGTTGCAATGCCTTGGATGCAATATAGGACTGAGCTGTGCCCCCCACTCCAAGCAGTACAAAAAATAAACGGGTTTGGAAGGAGACAAAGAAGTGTGAAATCAGAAGGGAAAAACATAGAAAAGCAAGAGAAGAGAAAACATCATTTGGATGTTGGAGAAAATTTCAATAATCAGATCCTTAAGACAGAAAAAATGCTGAATCTGGATGACCTGTAAAAAGTAGTTTTTTGTAAAGACCTTTTGTAAAAAGTAGCTGTTTTATTACTTTAGAGAAGGATAAAGTAAAGTTAAAGGTTTCCCTTGCTCGAAAGCCAGTTGTATCTGACTCTAGGGTTCAATGTTCATCTCTGTTTCAAAGCCGAAGAGCCAGCGCTGTCTGCTTCTGCAGATGTTTCTGTGTTCATGTGGCAGGCATGACTAGACACCAGAGCACATGGAACGTGAAGTGTTAATTGTGAATTAGTTTTAAAATTAAAATTTCAAGCTGTATCTTCAACAGCTTCCAAAGGCTGGGCAAACCTGCTGTTCTTCAGCCTTGAAAATAAATCCTAGTACCTGGTTCTGCAACAATTTTGTTTTGAAGAAATAAACCAAAAATGCAGTTCACTTTCCTCCAGAGAGAAAAAAAACCAGGCAAACTATGCTATGTTTAGCTAGGACATGTTTTACAAGATCTCAGTGAGTTACATGCACTTTTGGTCATAAATTCTGAAGTGCAGCAGGTTCAAACACAGCCATCAAATCAACAAAATTCTTTTCAAAATAGTTCCTGTGTTATAGGGAAAAGCAATAAATAACTGCTTTGTTCTTCATGAAAGTGCAGATAAAAAGCAGTGTCCTTCAGCAGTTTAAACTAGATAACTGGCAGAGCTTGTGGAAGTGTTTTGGAAGGAGGATTGTGAAAATCCTTCAGCCAACGTGGCCATAGTTCACGCTAGCGGAGATTCTGGGAATTACTATCCAAAAAATAATTGGCAAAACACACACCTCGGTCAAATCTCGTTCCAAAACTATTTGTGCTAGTTGTAGCAGGGATTCTCAACTTGTGGCCCACAGGCCGGATGTGGCCTGTGGCACCATTTCATGTGGCCTACCACTACCTCCACCACACCTGGAAGTGCCATGTGGTGGAGGAAGGGCAAAATGGCTGCCCGGTCCCCAAAGCTATCTGAGGGAGCGTGGTATGGCCCCTGGCTTAAAAAGGTTGAGAACTCCTGAGTTATAGTCTGTTGTGCTATTATAATCTGTTGTGGCAAAATCAATCAAGAATTTTAGAACAGGTTTTGTTAGTCTTTAAGGTACTACTTTTTGTTGGTCTGTTCAAAAGGTATTCTTAGTTAACTACAGCTACTGTCTGTTTTTGTTTATAAATACAGTATTTAACAAATGCTGGAAGACAAAGGATTGGTAGGGATATTGTTTTGCTCTGTGGGTCAACAGGCACTTTTTGCTGTGGTATCCGCGTACACAATTGGCATACTGTCCCTGACAGAACCACAGTTCGGGAGAACGCTCCCTTGAGCCTTGGTTCCGAAGGTTTGCATTGATACTTTCTCACAGTTCGTTTGGGCACAGTTCGCTGTAGCGCAGGAGGGAGAAACGGCTTCCCAGGTGGAGCAGCATCTCCTTTCCTGCTTCGCGGCCATGGGCAAACCACGGCACGTAAAGACTGACAATGCTCCAGCTTATAGCTCCAGGCAGCTGGTCACCTTCATGGCCACCTGGGACATTAAGCACACCTTTGGTGTTCTGTACAATCCGCAAGGGCAAGCGATTGTGGAACTGGTCAATCGGACGCTTAAGTCCTACATTGACAAACAAACAGAAAGGGGGGAACCACCAGCCCTCCCCAAAAATCAGGGTCAGGCACAACATTGTCTGAACAAGGTATTGTTTACGTACAATCAGCTTAATGTTTTTTTTGGATTGCACTCCGCAGGAGAAGCACTTCCGTCACTCGGAGGCTCTCCCGCGGCCAATGGTGCGTTACTGAGTGCCACCGGATCCTTTCTGGAAGGGCCTGGCACCACTCATAACATGGGGAAGAGGGTATGCTGCAATTATGTCTCCTACAGGCGTTGTCTGGATTCCAGCCCGGTGTGTCAAGCCTCACTTCGAGTCCAATGGCGTGGACCCAAGCAGTTCCGGACCCGAACCCGGAGATGGAGGATCTAACCCTGACGGGGAGAGCCAAGCGGAGGAGGCGGCGACAGCAGATGACAGCGCCAAAGAGCACCTGGGGGATGGCCAAGTCCCTGTGCCAGGAGGCGGCGGATGCCATTCGGCTGGAGGACAAGGAGCCGACACTGGGTAACATCTTGATTAAGTCCAGACCCAGCTCTGTGATTAATTCCGTGATGACCACCAACATCTTGATCCTTTCCTTGCTTGCGGGGGGAGGCGTTCAAGCAGCTTCGTTGGAAGCCAACAACCTGATGCCAGGCAGAGATCTCTCTGCCTGGCTGCAGTACAACGTTTGAGAAAGATTGGCGAACCTCATCAATCAGTCCGATTTTTGCCTGAGGCAGACCACTGCTTCTGCCTCTATTCTGAGCACTTGTCTCATCCCGGTGTGTCACTCCCCAGATGCGCGCATCAGGAACAGTGACTGGTTGGTGAAGTGGATATTTTGTCCGTTTTACAAGACTGCCTTTTCAACGTATGCGCATTGGGGAACCCAAGTCACCAAAGTCCTACCGGCTGATGCAGCCACTCTCTACACTCCCCGAGTGGTGGTCAGCCCGAACTCTACTTGTGCTCGTATGACCTGCTGTTCCGCGGTTGAAGGGCCACAGCGCCATTGCCTCGACCCCGCAACAGCAACTGGACTTGCAATAACACAGAGACTATTAGCTCAATGTATGCTCATGTTACTTTGCCTTCAGGATGGTTTTTTACATGTAACCAGTATACTTGGAACTACATTCCTGCAAATGTATCTGATTCCCTTTGCTGTATCAGTCGTTTGACATTGTTGCTTCCCACTAGAGACATGGTTGCACCAAGCATAAATGTACCCTCACACATATGGCATGCTCATGCCACCCAGTTAGACAGCTCATGTAATAGCCACATCAGAATTCTGAGTAAAGCTGAGCATGTTCCATTAGCAGTCAGCTTGTTTGGCATGCCAGGCTTAGCCGTAGGCAATGCTCAGAGAATTGGTCAATTGGCTTGTGCTTTGGCAAAAGCCATTAACCACACCTCCTCGGCGATAGCGCTGCTTAATCAAGAGCAGACAGAGCTTCGCCATGCCATACTGGATAATCGAGCAGCCATCGATTACCTCTTATTGTTACATCATTTGGGTTGCGAGTCTGTCCATGGCATGTGTTGTTTTAACCTCACTGACAACTCGCGCAAAGTACAGAGTCAGCCACAGACCTCCATACCTTGGTTAAAAACATCAAGGAAGATGCTACGTGGGCGTGGTGGAATTTGTTATGGTCCTGGTTCCCATGGGGTTGTCTACAAACGACACTCAAGGTGATTGTGGGGGTGATAATACTGGGAACGACTGTGTGTTGTTTCATGCAATGTATTCCCTCGCTGATGTCAAGATGTCCCCCATGGAGCGAACCCCGGAATGTCCTCACTCCACGTCAGCTGATGCCGCTCCTACGTCGAGCCGTCTGTCAGGTCCAATTAAACAAATAAAGGGGGAGTGTGGTATCCGCGCACACAATTGGCATACTGTCCCTGACAGAACCACGGTTCGGGAGAATGCTCCCTTGAGCCTTGGTTCCGAAGGGACAGAAATTGGGGGAGCGGAATATTAGATAGGGTTTAATTCACCCACAGCTGACCTGACAAGCAGCTCGGACAATAGGAAGCTGAATGACTAACTCGCTAGTCATGTAATAGGTAATATCGCACCCGCGGATTACCCTAAGTCCTGAACCAATAACAGCCACATGTTTACCCCAAGATAGTTTGGAACAATGGATTTCCCCTGTCCTTGATTAAGTTGGTTAATTAACTTCCCCTGAAGAGTTTCCCAATTAACTCGTGTAAACATGGCATGTGGGTCTTATCAGATCGCAGTTCTTTCTGACGCAGCCTGAACATGATATATACTGATGATTTTCCCTCATTAAATCACTGGTCTTCGCTCCATCTTGCCTCCTGTCTCATTGCTTGACCAGTCTCCTCCGGGACCCAACGGCCGCTCCGCGGCCCCGATCCAACAATTTGCTCCAGCCAACAGCAGGTCCAGAATTGGACAAATGCCCCAATTCAGCCTCATTTTTGCTTACTTGTCCAAAGGCAAAGCACCATCCTTATAATCACTTTGTTTAGTTGGGGTATTTCTTTTTTAAAAGTACCTTTGTTTCATGCTGCTCAGTATCTATGCCAAACTTTTATAGGTTCTTTGCACTAATTCTTAGTAGATGAATTTGTGTGTTACCATTTCTTGTTTTGTGCCCAAATGCTGCCAGTTATTTTTATTTTGCAGATATTTTAATTTTATAAGTTTGTCCCATTCATTCAATTCTATACCACTATTTATTTATTTATATCCTGACCATCTGGGATATTTTCCCACTCTGAGTGGCATTTTCCCACTCTGGGTAATTATATAGCTCAGATATAATAATAAGAACATAAGAACAGCCTTGCTGGAGCAGCCCACAGCCCATCCAGTCCAGCATTCTGTCTCACACAGTGGCTCACCATTTACTTCAGGGTATTCCCAAGCAGATGCCTTCCCCTGCTTAGGATGCCCTGGAAAATGGCATTGAGTGATCTCCTGCCTCTCTCTCCAACCAGGAGGTTGTCCTTAGGTATCCATAATTATAGCCATTGATACCCTTGTCCTCCATGAACTTGTCTAATCCTTTCTTAAAGCTGTCAGGACTGACAGCTGTCACGACTTCTTCTGGCAGGGATTCTATATTTTTCTAATAATGTTTTCTTATCACTGTCCTCTGAGAAGTTATTTCCTAATACAGTACAGTAAAACCCCTACTTACAAAAAAAATTCCATTCCAAAGGCTTTTGCTTAAATTGGTTTTTTTATGTAACTCAAAGTAAACCAATAGGGAAAATGGATTTTTTATGTAAATTGAAGCAAACCCATAGGGAAATGAATTTTTATGTAACTCAAAACAAACCCATAAGAAAAAGAATATTTATGTAACTCGAAGCAAACCCATAGAAAATCATGTAAATCGGGACATGTTTTTAGCACGAAATCATTATGTAAGTCAAATTTTATGTAACTCGGGGCATTTGTAATTCGGGGTTTTACTGTAAAACCCTGAGTTACAGAAGCCTTGAGTAAAAGAAAACTCAACTTACAGAAGGAAACCATGAGGAAATTACGTCCTGAGTTACAGAAAAAATTGAGTTACGGAACAGAAGATTTGAGTGGGGCTTTTGGTGAGGATAGCGCTGACACGCTGAATGCTCCTCCTTCTTCTGGGTGAACTTTGCCAGCGGGCTGGGTGGAAGTCTGGTAGCAATGCTGCTGTCTGTCCATGCCAAAGGCTGCCTGAGGACTCACACCTCCTTCCGCAGAGTCATCATCATTGGGTCAACATGGACAGGGTCAACAGCCCTGCAGCGTAGTCCTCGGGCAGCCTTCGGCACAGATGGATGGACAGCAGTATTGCAGTTGGACTTCCGTCCAGCCCTGTGCCCCGATGTTGAGCCAGCAAAAGGTGGAGCAGCTCCCCTCGCTCGCCGGTGGCTTCTTCAGGAAGAGAGCCCAGGATGTGGGCAACCCCACCTGGTGGACATCGGCAAGGAAGGCGCGCCCGAAACTGACCCTCAGAAAGAAGCACTGGAGCCCAGGAACGTGGTGCTGGTAGAGCATTTCTCAAGCAATGGAAAAGGTAGGGAGCTTAGCTGCATCTTTTCCATTCCTTTTTACTGTGTGTTCTGCATTTATTTTGATTTATTTTGATATATATATAACTTATATATATTGGAAGGTCGGGAACATTGTTTTTTTATTTTCAATGCATTCCTATGGGAAAAACCGACTTAAGGAAAAAAGTCCCAGAAAGGATTAATTCCGTATATCAGGGTTGTACTGTATTGCTATTGAGCTCAAGATGGCACAAATAGTTCTCCTCATTCCCACTTTAAATTCCTCAAACCTACCCAACATTCCTTCACTGAAACAAACTGACTCTCAGGGGGACTAGCCAATACCTTGGAAGGCAGAAGCAGAATTCAAAAAGATTTTGATAGGCTTGAACCATACCTGTCAACCCGCGGCTCTGGAAAAACGGGACCTGCGGACATCGCTTGTACGCAGGTCGCTTTCCACCCATGCGTGGAAGGGTTTTACCCCTTCCATGCATGCATGGAAGCGCTATGCCGCTTGCGCAGCCCCTGCGCAAGCGGCGTAGCGCTTCCGCGCATGTACTGAAAGCGTTTTCCCCTGCTGCCAAATTATGGGGTTTTGGCAGCGTGGGGTGGGTTATGACATCAATCGACGTCAAATTACGGGGTTTTCCAGGCCAAATCGGGATGGTTGACAGGTATGGCTTGAACACTGGGCAGAAACCGACAGAATGAAATCTAAAACGGAGAAGTGCAAAGTTTTACAGCTGTGAGGGGGGGGGGGCAGATACAGAGTTACAAGATGAAGATACTTGGTTCAGTAATACTATGAGTGAGAAGGATCTTGGAATTGTTGTAGATCATAGGCTACATATGAGTCAACAGTGCAATGTGGCTGCAAAAAAGGCCAACACACTTTCTGTATTAACAGAAGTATAGTCTCCAAAACCTATGAGCTATCAGTCTCCCTAGTAGCACTAGTTAAACCAATTCTAGGCATCGCACTTTAAGAAATATACAAACAAAATGGAGCAGGTACAAAAATGGGCAAAAAGGACGGTCAGGGGACTGGAAACCAAGCCATATGAGGAAAAAGACTGAAGGAACCGGGCATGTTTAGCCTTGAGAAAAGAAAAAATGAGAGGGGATATGATAGCACTCTTCAAATACCTGAAAGATGGTAATAAAGAGGAAGGAAAGGATCTGTTTCTCAATCATCCCAGAGTACAGGATGCGTAATATGAGGCTGAAACTACAGGAAGCTAGAAGTAGTCTGAATATCAAGGGAAATGGTTAGAGCAGTACAACAGTGGAACCAACTGGCTCAAGAGGTGAGCTCTCCAACACTGGAAGCATTCAAGAGAGAACTGGACAACCATTTGTCAGATCTGTCTTTCTCTGGATTCCTGCATTGAGCAAGGTTTTGGACTCAGTGCCCTAAAAGGCCCCCTGCCACTCAGTTGTTCTATGATTATTTTTGGATAACTACGGTCTTCAACAAGCAGCATACTTCAATTTCTCCAAACCTTATGATTATTAGTAAGAACACTCTCTTCCACTTTTAATCTCTTTTAATCTCTAGGGGTTTGAGTACTTTTTGGTGGCAGTTTTAATGGTTTTTTTAATTGGTTTTTAAGATATAATTGGTTTTATTTTCTGTGAGCTGCCCAGAGTCTTTGAAGTTGGGCGGCAATATAAATCAGAAAAATAAATAAATAAAAATAAAATTATGGCAGTTAGCTATAGCGGTAGTACTACAACTGCGGGTTTAATATTGTATCTTTCTTTCAACAAATTTGAGAAAACATATATGGTTCTTGTTCTTTGTGAGGTACGTAAGACTAAGAGTGTCTGACAGGCCGAAGATCAGCTAGCGGGTAGCTTGGAACAATGAAGTCTTGAACTTGGATCTCCCACTTCTCTATCTAATAGTCTGACCTGTTTGCTGAGCAAGAGTGCAACATGACAGAGGGTAGCCATCCAAAAAGTGGTGGTGGTTCAGAAAAAAGCTAATTTTCTGAGATGTCCTTCCTCTTCACTTGTAACTCAGTCCACAGTAATCAAACTGAGATTTAATGTGCAAATATTCTGCTTCAAAGGAAAAAGAACAGCCCAAACAAAGTCACAATATAACAGTCACAGTTCATGGAACCTCTGGAAAAAAATGTTCCTGAATTGATTCAAACCATAAATTACCTTACAAAGCAGGAAATCTTTAAAAACAACCTGATTAGGAAGTAGTAGCTTTGTAACTGTCCTGCAGCAAGTCAGCTAATGAGGACTGGTGAAATACTGGTGGCTTTATTATTGTTTCGAACAGCTGGGTGGGCTAGGGTTGGGTTTAGCTGAAGGACTCAGGGTTTCTGGGAAACCTCATAAGCACTGACATAATCAAGTATTGGCTTTCATACAAATTCATACATTTTTATAGGTGCTGAACTGCCAGTCAGTTAATATACAGCCAAATGCTGGGGACAGTATTTGGTGAAAAGGTCAAAAAAATATGAAACCATTCTGAATTCAGAATGAAGGGTTTTTTAAAAAATAAAAAATGTTACTTTTTGTTGTGCTTTTAGAGCAGACTCTCTGCATTAGAAATGAGAAAATCTACCATTCTTGCTGGGTTTCTCAAATTTCAACCAGCATTCTAATTTCTTCCCATTCCCATTACAGAGTTTCAAATGTGTTTATCCCCCCCCCCCCATTTAAACAGAAACTCGAACGTTATGTGCATTTGTTTTGCAAAATGTATGTGGATTTTGTACATAATTTTGCACTATGTGCATTATGACACAGTGTCTTGAGAGACATTTTTACATACACATCTAGTACTAATCACACACAGTTTAATGGCATATGGTTGGTGTACACCCTCATTATTTAAACTGCATTAAAAATATAGAGATTTCTAAAACACAATGGACTCTGTTCTGTTGTTAGTCTTGGGAGATGCAATATGGAAATTCCCACAGGAAACAGGAAACCAACAGATTCTTTCTCTGTTATCACTCTGACTCATAAGCTGTAGAACATCTGTAGGTGCAGGATTGAAAGAGGACTATAACACTCTGTAATTTATCTCTATTAATAAAGCAATGATGAAGATTTATTGCAAAATTAAGACACAATCATATTCTCTAAACATGAGTACTGTATAGGATTACTTATAGATACTTCCAATCCCATATTTATACTTCAGCTGCATAAGATTGTCAAAAAATTGTAAAATGCAATGCAGATCTAAGAAAAACAGTCTAATTCTTTTTGCAAAGTATCTGATTCCTGAGCAATTTTTGTCCCAATTATACAGGTAATACGAAGTTTTACATCTACCCGGATTATATTTTATATATTTGTGTGATTGTTATATTTCCTCAAACTGTATTATTGATCAAATTGTTGATTGTTTTCATAATAAACATCTGTAGTTTGTTCTTACTCAGAAACAATGAGTTTTTGACCCTTTGGATTTAATTTTAAAGATGTTCAGGTGTTATTGGTTTCCAGAGGGTGGTGAGATGTTCAATCTATGTGCACCTTTTCCTCTCCATTCTCTAACATATAGATCTACATCTACCTTGAAATAATTGAATGATCCAAAATGGGATACACAGTGGTATCTCACTTAAAGATCATAAAGCATTCCATGGGATTGCTCTTTAAGTGAGCTCCTCTTTAAGCGAAACACATTTTCCCATAGGAATGCATTGAAAACCAAATATTTCATTCCGGACCTTAGAAAAAAGCCCCAAACCCATTTTTTTTAATGTTTGAAATTCTTTGTAAAGTACTGCATAACTGCATAAATTTAACTGCATAAATTCTGTGCACGGACATGGTAAATAAAGCAATAACATTTCAATCAAATTCCAACATTTAAAACATTCCTGAAGGGCCATACCCAGTCGGTGTGGTTGGAGAGTGAGACGTCCGGCCCTAGGTTACTCCAATATGGGGTACCTCAGGGCTTGGTGCTGTCTCCTCTCCTTTTTAACATCTACATGAAGCCACTGGGTGAGATCATCTGTTCCCTTGGGGCGCGGTATGATTCAGTATGCGGATGATACCTAGGTGTACATCTCGGCCCGTGGTGATCCCAATAATGCTGCCAAAGTCCTGTCCGGGTGTCTGGAGGCTGTTGGGGTCTGGATGAGGGACAACGGATTACAACTGAACCCTGGCAAAACTGAGTGGCTATGGACTAGGGGCCCGGTGTTATCTCAGGAGTTACCATCTTTGGTTTTGGATGTGGCTAGCCTGCCCCAGACAGATCCGGTGCTCAACATGGGGGTCCTCCTGGACTCACGACTGCTGCTTGAAGATCAGGTGGTGGCTGTGGCCAGGAGGACTTTCGCCCAACTTCGGGTGATTCGCCAGTTTTTATTTATTTATTTATTCTTAGATTTTTATGCCGCCCACTCAGGGAAACCCAACTCAGGGCGGCGCACAATGGTAAAAACAGATAGAATACAGTAAAATATAACAAAACAGATTAAAACCCTCACTCGACCACCCACCAACCCACTCTCCCACTCCCACCCCACATAAAAGACTAAAAAGGGAATAGGGAATGGAGAAATACCACAGTACACAACACAAAAAGGAGGGACAGTTGAGCTCTAGTTGGAAATAAGCCAACAGGCTGGGGCCATATTCCCATTAGGGCCCCACACCTGCCCTGCCAGCCAGGTTTTCACTCCTTTCCTGAAAGGCAGCAATTCTGTCTGTAGCCTCAATTCTGTTGGAAGGAGGTTCCAGAGGGTTGGTGCGGACATGGAGAAGGCCCTCCTCCGCATGCCAGAGAGGTGAGCCTCTCTAGCTGAAGGTACCACCAAGGATCCCCTCCGGTCCGCTCTGGTTTGATGGGCAGACATTCTTGGGACGATGCGGTCTCTCATGTATCCTGGCCCACTGCCATATAGGGCTTTAAAGGTCAAAACCAGCACCTTGAATTGCACCTGGAGGCAAACTGGTAACCAGTGCAACTCCCGGACTAGTGGGGAGGCATGGGCATAATGTCCACACCCCATCACCACCCGGGCAGCTGCATCTGAACCAGCTGTAGCCTCCAAATGGTCATCAAGGGCAGCCCCATGTAAAGCGCATTACAGTAATCTAGCCTGGAGGTGATCAGAGCGTGAGTGACCATGGGCAAGGAGTCCTGATCCAGGAGCGAGCACAACTGGTGAATCACGCGAAGTTGAGCAAAAGCCCTCCTGGCCACGGCCGCCACCTGTTCTTCCAGCAGCAGCTGCGAGTCCAGGAGGACCCCCAAGTTGCGCCCGCTCCTAGACCAGGGCTCCTTGCTCATGGTCACTCATGCTCTGGTCACCTCAACATATCTGTCATGGCAGGACAGACCAAAACTAAAGGCCTACCCATTCTTTGTTGAGTTGGCCAGTCAGGTAATCCAAGGCAAACATTCTTACCCAATCCTGAAGTAACCAGACAAACAGTGGCCAACATCTGAGTAGGGAAGGTCAACCTACGTAAGAACACTACATGCATAACTGCTTTGTCTTCTCTTGCAACAAAACCTGTCCTGCAACCATCAAAATGTGGTGGAACACTGAAGGCAACCTTGGCTTTGGCCTGCACACTGAATGCTGAAAATTCTTCTTTCCCTTTCTCCTCCTACTCCTGCTTCCTTCTCTGCTTCTGCATATCGGACATTATCACAGCAACATTGAATTTTAAGAACAAATTTCTTCAATTTATGAACAAATAATAGAACATCCAAATTAACCATTAGAAACATGTGTTACCCACCTCTGTGACAACCTCAACATCTTTGTCCTATGATTTCTACATCCCAGCTCTCCATTCAAAATTATATTGGACCAAAGACATGGGAAAGACCAGCAGAGAACCATTGAGTCAGACCACCATTTTGCATCAACAAAAACTTTTAATGGTCTTTTTAAAATGTGATTGTTGTATAGTTTTAACTAGCATATTTTGCCCAGCGGTGCTGGGCTTTTAAAAATTGTGTTGGATAGTAAAGGGTTCCTTTTTTTTCTTGAACCAATGGTGCTGTGCTTTTTTAAATGGTGGTGTAAGTTTTTTAGTTTTTTTGGCTTTGAGGCACGGCGTCCGCCTGTGGCGGACTTGCGCTCCCAGTGGGGGCTTTTTTTGGCTTTGAGGCGCTGTGTCCGCCTGCGGTGGACTTGCGCTCCCAGTGGAGGTTTTTTTTGGCTTTTTTTGTGTGCTGGCTTCCTCAGTGCCGGGCTGTTTGAAGTGGTTTTTTAAGGTTTTTGTTTTTTGTTTTTGGAAATGAGGTTAGTGTGTTATTTGTGTTTGTGAAAATGTTTATTATTTAAACTGTTTTAAACTGTGTTGTTATGTTGTTGTTTTTTGGATTTTAAAAAGAGGTTAGGTTGTTGGGTTTTTTTAATTTTTGTATTTTAAAAAAGAATGTGTTACTTTGTTAATTTTTGTAAAATGTTTTATTTTGGATAATAATTTTTTTTGTTGTTGTTGTTCAGTCGCACAGTCGGTTCCGACCCTTTGCGACCCTATGGACCATTGTTCTCCAGGCGCCTCTGTCCTCCACCATCCCCCTCAGCCCTCCCAGCTCTGTGCCCATTGTGTCTACAATGCCATCTAGCCATCTCATCCTTGGCCTCCCCCTTCTTCTTTTGCCCTCCACCTTTCCCAGCATCAATGCCTTCTCAAGTGAATCCTCCCTTCTCATTTGATGTCCAAAGTATTTTAGCTTCATCTTTACTATTTAACCTTCCAATGAGCAGTCAGGGTAATTTCTTCTAAGATTGACCTATTTGTTCTCCTCGCTGTCCAAGGGACTCTCAAAACCCTCCTCCAACACCACATTTCAAAGGCATCTATTCTTCTGCGTTCAGCTTTCCTAATTGTCCAGCTCTCACATCCGGACATTACTACTGGGAAAACCATTGCTTTGACTATTCTAATTTTTGTTTTCAATGTGATGTCTCTGCTTTTCACTATGTTCCCCAGGTTTCTCATTGCTTGTCTCCCAAGAATCAGTCGCCTTTTTATTTCATGGCTACACTCCCCATCTGCAGTGATCTTTGATCCTAAGAAAGTAAAATCTGTCACTGCTTCTACTTCTTCCCCATCTATTTTCCAGGAACTGATTGGGCCTGTTGCCATTATCTTGGTTTTCTTGATATTGAGTCTCAAGCCACCTTTTGCACTCTCCTCCTTCAGCCCAATCAAGAGATTCTTTAGGTCTTCCTCACTTTCTGCCATTAGGGTGGTATCGTCTGCATATCTCAGATTGTTGATGTTTCTCCCAGCGATTTTAATCCCATATTGTGATTCCTCCATCCCTGCACTGCGCATTATGTGTTCTGTGTATAGGTTGAATAGGCATGGTGACAAAATGCAGCCTTGTCTTACTCCTTTTCCTATTCCAAACCACTCTGTCATTCCCTGTTCTGTCCTAACTGTTGCTTCTTGGTTCATGTACAGATTTCTCAGGAGGCATATGAGGTGCTCTGGTATTCCCATCTCTTTAATTACTTGCCACATCTTGTTGTGGTCCACACAGTCAAATGCCTTAGTGTAGTCAATAAAACAAAAGTAAACTTGTTTCTGGTATTCCTTTGTTTTCTCCATGATCCCGCGTATGTTGGCAATGTGGTCTCTAGTCCCCCTGCCTCTTCTGAAACCTGCCTGCACCTCTGGTAATTCTCTTTCCACATGCTGCTGAAGTCTATCCTGTATTATCTTGAGCATCACCTTACTAGCGTGTGGGATGAGCGCGATTGTTCGATAATTTGAACATTCTTTGGCATTGCCCTTTTTTGGGATTGGGACGTATACTGATCTTTTCCAATCCTGTGGCCATTGTTTTGTTTTCCAAATCTGCTGGCATATTGAATGCAGTAATTTGACACCGTCATCTTTTAGCGCTTTGAAAAATTCGACTGGGATACCATCATCTCCACTAGCTTTGTTGTTTGCAGTGCTCTTTAGGGCCTTTATGACTTCGCTCTCCAGGATGTCTGGCTCAAGTTTTACTGCTTCATCATTGTGATTGTCAGGAGTGTTGAGGTCCTTTTTGTAGAGTTCCTCTGTGTACTCTTTCCATCTTTTCTTAATCTCTTCTGCATCAGCTAGCTCCTTTCCTTCTTTGTCCCTTATCATGGTCATTTTTGCTTTAAATGTTCCCTTAATTTCCCCGATTTTTTTGAAAAGATCTCTGGTTCTGCCTCTTTTGTTGTTTTCCTCTATTTCTCTGCACTGTTCTTTTAGGTAGTTTTCCTTATCTCTCCTTGCTTTTCTTTGAAATTCTGTGTTCAAATGATTGTAGTTTTTCCTTTCTCCTTTGGCTTTTGCGTTCCTTCTTTCCTCTGCTATTTTAAGAGCCTCATCAGACAACCACTTTGCTTTCTTACTCTTCTTTTCTTTTGGTATGGTTTTCTTTGCTGCTTCCTGCATGATGTCCCTCATCTCTGTCCATAATTCTTCTGGTACTCTGTCTACCGAATCTAAGCCATTAAATTTGTTCATCACCTCCACCGTGTATTCTTTAGGGATGCTGTCTAGGTGATATCTTTCTGGTCTCCGTGTTTTCCCTATTTTCTTTAGTCTAAGCCTGAATTTTGCGATCAATAGGTTGTGATCTGAGCCACAGTCTGCTCCAGGTCTTGTTTTTGCTGACTGTATGGAGGTTCTCCATCTTTGGCTGAAGAGTATGTAGTCAATCTGGTTTCGGTGTTGGCCATCTGGTGATGTCCATGTGTAAAGTCGGCTCTTGTGTTGCTGGAAGAGAGTGTTTGCTATGACCAGTGCATTCTCTTGGCAGAACTCTATCAATCTTTGCCCTGCTTCATTCTGTGTTCCAAGACCAAATTTCCCTCCACTTTTTGATTTCCTACTTTGGCATTCCAGTCTCCTAATATAATTTGGACATCATTTCTTGGTGTCTGTTCTATGAGGTGTTGTAAGTCCTCATAGAACTGGTCCATTGTGGCTTCATCTGCACCAGTGGTTGGTGCGTATATTTGGATCACAGTGACATTGAAAGGTTTGCCTTGAATTCTGACTGACATCATTCTGTCATTTTTGAGATTGTATCCCATTACTGCTTTTCTCACTCTTTTATTGACAATTATGGCTACTCCATTTCTTCTAAGGTTTTCTTGTTCACAGTAGTAGATATGATGGTTTCCAGAGCTGAATTCACCCATCCCTGTCCATTTTAGCTCACTGATGCCCAAGATGTCAATGCTTATTATTTCCATCTCACTTTTTACCACTTCCAGTTTTCCTTGGTTCATTGATCTCACATTCCATGTCCCTATACAGTATTGCTCCTTACAACATTGCATTTCCCCTCCCCCTTTCCTGTCCCTCCCCTTTCTCCCCTCTGTGGTGTTAAGCATCCTGTATCACCTAGCCTGCCCTTTTGTTTTGCCTTTTGTTTTGGTCAATAGGGTTCTCTTGGCAAGATTTGTGGCGTGGTTTGCTGGTGTCTACGCCATTTTTCTCTCCTCATACATTTTATCACAGTTTTTAAAAGTTTAAAACATTTAAGACAACATATTATCATGCATATTATCACACTTTAAAACACAGTCTCTATGTCAGTTTCTATGTTTAGTCAGTATAAAAAGTCTCTATGTCAGTTGCTATATTAGGTCTTCTACATTTGCATGTCAGCTACTTATCCTTTTCCTGGGACTCTGGCTCTCCTCCTCCTCCTCACCCCCCACCCCCCGGCTGGGGTGGCTGCCCGGCGGCGGCGGCGGCGGCGGCAGGCCCCTTTGCCGCTCGCCCGGCTCTCCTCCTCCTTCTCACCCCCGGCTGGGGAGGCTGCCCGGCGGTGGCGGCAGGCCCCTTTGCCGCTCGCCCGGCTCTCCTCCTCCTTCTCACCCCCGGCTGGGGTGGCTGCCCAGCGGTGGCGGCGGCGACAGACCCCTTTGCCGCTCGCCCGGCTCTCCTCCTCCTTCTCACCCCAGGCTGGGGTGAATGTTTTTGGGTTTTGGTTGGGGGTTTCTTTGAGTGTTTTTGGATTGTTTTTGTTGCATTCTTTTTTTGGGAGGCGGTGCCTTTTGTTCTCATGGGCCATGCTTGGTGGCCCATGGGAAGGAAGGGCACTTGCGGCGGGGGTGCCTTTTCTTCCCATGGGCCATGCTGGGTGGCCCGTGGGTAGGAAGGGCACTGGCGGCGGGGGTGCCTTTTCTTCTCATGGGCCATGCTGGATGGCCCTTGGGAAGGGAGCGTTGTTGCGGGGAGGGTGCCTTTCGTTCCCATGGGCCATGCTTGGTGGCCCATTGGGAAGAAGGGCAGTTGCGGGGGGGTTTGCCTTTATTTTTGGCGTGCCGGCTGGCCCTTCGAATGGAAGGGCAGCGGCGGCCGGGGTTGTTTTTTTTTCTCCACGGGCCATACTTGCTGGCCCGTGGTGAAGAAGGGCATTTGCAGGGTGTTTTTTTTAACTTGTTTTTTTCACACGCCGGCTGGCCCTTCGAACGGAAGGGCAGCGGTGGTGGTGGGGGGTTATTTCCCCCCCCCCACGGGCCATGCTGGCTCGCCCGTGGGGATGAATTGCAGTGGCGGTGGGCTTTTTTTTCGCGCACCGGCTGCCTCAGCGTCCTGCGCACTAATGGCGCGCAGGATGCTGGGGCTTGTAGTTTTGGCTGTGCGTGTTTGGTTTCTGCGGCGGTTTTTCTTTTGCGGCTTTTTTTATTGGCCGCGGCGCGTTTCCGAATGTTCCTTTTGCCGCACCACTCAGCCTGATTGGTTCTGGCGCGGCGTGGCGAAAGGAACTTTGGGAATTGAAGTTCCCTTTTTTTGTTTGCGACTGGGGGGCTCCTGCCCCCGGGTCGAAAATTTCAACCCGACAGTTACCTGCGAACACCGTTCGAGCGAGTGAACGGAGGCTCGGACGAGGCTAGTGGGGCCTGGTGCAACATCCTTTGTCACATTCCAATGGTTAACACACCATTTTATAGGTATAGATTATTGTGAGCCATCTTGTGTCCCCTAGGTAGAAAAAGGTAGCATATAATAAATAAAATTAGCATCTTTATAGAGAGAAACTATGGATTTATTTATGCTTTCTAGTGTTTCTGGGGCAGGATATAGTCAGAAATTTTCCCCCAGCAAGATCTCTCATATGAAAAGAAAACTATGCTACTCCACATTGATTTTAAAAACTGCAATGCACTTTTAGATACTGATCTAAAATTGCATTACTCTTTCTGTAATCTATCACCTACCATTCTAGTGGCCTCAGTATAAAATTGCTTTTCTTCTGGATCTGGGACAAGTTCAGGAACCTATGGTTAATGTGAAATCAAATAATTCACTCCATGTTTTGTGCACTTTCATAAACCAGCTGAGGAGACAAATTTGTCTACCTTCACAGCACTTAAAACAAAACCCAGAAGACTTCTTCTCTCATGCAACTTCCTATTTCCATGCTCAAAACACCTTTAAACTTTAATCCAGTTCTAAATTATACAGTGGCATATAGCCATTTGTCTTCCTGAATTCTTCATGGAAAATTGTGCTATAAATGACAGATTTTTCATCTTCTTGAGGAATCCTGGAAGTCTATTATTGTTAAAACAAATGAATGTCTGCAGGAGTTATGATAGGGAACAACACTGTCACACCTTTGCCTGCCACTAATAATTAGGGTGGCCACTTATGTATTATCTAAAGAAAAAGTTATCCACAAAAAAGAAGAAAATATGTAGGGTACAGATATTATATTCACTGGATAATTCAGTGGTTTCGATATCTGGCTGCAGAGCCAGAGTTTGAAAATTTGATTCCCGACTGTGACTCCTGGGAAAAGGACAAACTGCATAGTCCCAGGATTGCCCCAGAAGAAGAAAATGGTAAACCACTTCTGTTTATTCACTGCTGTGATCTTATCAATAGCAATGGACAGCACTGCGGTGGCTTAGTGGTTAAAATACTCATTGAGCTTGGAAGGTCGGGGTTCGATACCCGAGTGCTGCATGGCCGATCTTGAGGACATGAAAGGAACCTCATGATGATAAGAGCATTTTAAAATGTGCACATCTTATTTCTCCTACATACCTTGTAGACATTTCACATGCACAGGTTCTTGAGGCAAGGTGCATTTCCCATCTCAGTGAGTTCCAGGTGGTATGAAAACACTCCATTTCTTGAGACTGAAATCCAACCAAATTTCTTTCAAACGAAAGCAAGAGAACTGAACAAACAAACAAAAACTAAGGATGCAATCAAAAGGCAGCCATCTGATTGCAGCAGAAATGGGAATGATCTCCCTTATAGGGATCCCTGCATATGCTGGGGAACCACGCTAGCCCAGCCCCCCCAAAATATAAGCTCTACAACTGGACCAAAAAAGGTTGGGCTGGAACAGGCTTCCCAATGCATCACATGATCACTGAGAAATCAATTGCACCAGGCCATTCTACAAGCGGTCCCAACTGCAATGTATTTCCCTGTGTGCATAGTCTGTAGCTTCATCTAATTGAGGCTAGGGGCTGCAGTGGTTCAGTGGTTAAGAAACTCGCCTTGTTAGCTGGAGGGCTGGTAAATCAGTATTTCAAGATCCTGGTACTGCATGACAGATGGAGCACCCATCTCTGTCCCAGTTCTTGGGGACATGAAAGGAGCCTCATTTGGGTGTTCCTTGAGCGGAGTTTCTTCCGCAAAAATCCTTTCTACCCAGAAAAATTTCTGCCGCAAAATTATTATTATTGAGGCTGGGTTTGCCACACAACATGTTCAGACCAGCCTTCCTTAAAACTAGGAGTAATCACTCTAAATTATTTTAAAAGGTGCACAGCCAGATTCAGCTCAAGGGAACCACGTGTCATTGCAAGGCTCTAAGTTATTTCCGTGTTGCTTTTTCCTGCCTTGGTTTATTAGGAGCAATACATTCTCAATTGTGTCAGCAAAACATTTTAATATATATATTTATGTAGTTCTCAAGAGATTGGCAATGGCAAAATGTGATTCTCTGCAATGGTAGCCTTAAAGAAAAGCTTACCTTTTCTTGATTGGGAAGTCATTGGGCTACGGCTCTCATTAATGAAAATCTTTTCCAAAGCAATGTGTTCAAAATAGGGGGCTTGCAGCTTTATAGGAACACCTTGTATCTGTTCAGGAATAAACTGTTCCCAAAGTATTTTAAAAGATGCAATTAAGCTAATAAACAACATTACAATATTCAGCAAAATAAAGCTAAACCTTAGCATTTCTTACGACATATATTCCTTTTGGCAGTAAAAGCTTCCTCTTAGGAAACAGTATGTTAAGTAAGAAATTCATATTTTAATATTGCAAGCAGTGGGGTTGGGAATGGAGAGGTTTCTAAATCCGATTATACTACATCACAAAAAAAAAATTATTGTCTGCTACTTGGTCTAATCCATATGTCCTATACTAAATCAAATGCACTGAATCCAAATCTGAAGTCCGATTCTGCCTAGGACATCAAAGTATTAAGTTAATTACATGGATAGACATGATTAGCTACATTCTCACACAGCTACACCTATTCATCTTTAGCTCAAAACAGATTCACTATGGCCTGGCTGTACTATCCAATAAGATGGTTTCACACTAGAGACAAGCCCTTGGTCCATCTCGCCTTATATACCTATTTCTGACATCAGCTCACTGACTTGCCCAGACATGCCGGGCCACTGCTGGAACATGCATTCCACTAGGGGATGTTATTCAGTTGAGGTGGCAGCATGCATAGTGGTAGCTGCAACTGTTATAATGTTCCCATGTAAAAATACATCACCCAATTACCAATCATTTGAACAGCTATAGCATGCCTATAACTTAACATCTGTACGTGATAGGCAAATTCTGAGTTCAGATTTGGAATCAGCACACTCAATATCAAGTAAATCACATGTGTTATTCCAGCAGCAAAATCATTGTTGTGCAGTGTTATAGGAATGGCTTCTTTGTCTGCTCAGCTATAGGTGTGATTGCAAGTCAAGAAAGAACAATGTCTGGTCACACTGGAAAGGATTGTTTTGCTGGGAGTGGTGTTTCTGTGATATACGAATTGCTTAAAAAAAAAAAAAGATCCAGTGTGGGCACGGAGCAGGGCTGGGCTGGTTCGTAATCTCCTGTACATCATGTGATTGTGGGGAAATAATGTACAGTGGGAAATGCCACAAGCAGTCCAAACTGTGAGCTATTTCTCTGTCTGAAATTGGAACCAGATTCAGAGAAAGAAGAAAGGAATCCTAAGAGTACAAATCTGCATGTAGATCAGGGAAGGGGGGGGGGGGCTACACTAAGGCTGTATATACCCTATATCTGTTATTCTGCCTGCTCTATTCCAGCAGAAGAGATGTTGTTTTAGAGCAGTAAGAGATGCAAGATCTTGTAGATGCCATCTCCTACCACCTCAATGTAGGGCTCAGGCCAATATGCCCTGCGCTGCTCTCTCCCACTGAGGCTATCATTGAACTTACAGTTCTTTCTGCTGCCAGCTCTTTGATGTGGCTCCTATTTCAATGTCTTGCAAACAAAGAAAAGAAAACATATTCTGATAATACGGAGACTGGTACTATTTCATTAGAACATTGCCTGGATAAGATTATTAGTCCCCAGGGCAAGACTCATATTCTGCATATGAAGCTATATTTGCAGTAAAAGCTCAATCTCTGCATTTCTATTTTTGTTTTAAAATGCTGTGCAATATTGATTTCATTCTCCCAGATAGCAGCATTGCCTAGTGTCATAAGAAGCAATCATATACAGTGACCAAATCTGTGACAGCTGATGAAAGCAACTTCACACGTCCCAATTGTTAACATGATCAATGTACTGTGTGAGTTCACCCATCTGCAATTTCCACCCCAATCCACCCTGCTTATCTCTGAAATATTTTCTCACAGTTTCTCCATCATGGTTTTCAGCCATTAAAACAGACACAGAACAGCTGGTTCTTATTTGTTCAATACTGGAAACATTTCCTTACTCAAGTGTCATGTGTTCTGGAGCACAGGAAGCAATTTCAGGGGAAATAAAAAGAGACAAAAATGTGTGTGTGTGTGTGTGTGTGTGTGTGTGTTCTTGAACTTCTCTTCCCTCCCCCAGATTTCCCAGATGTTAACCAGGTGTCTAAATCAACATGTCTGTAAGTAGATTTTTAAAAAATGATCATGCTTCCGGAGCACTTTCTATGCCTACTGGTTGAAATTTTCACTTTTGTGGTTTTTCTTTTCTTGCCTAGGGTTTCTGAAGAAGGACAGATTAAAAATCCTACAAGCTCATAAATCTACAATCTTATATGGAAAAGATTTCCAAACTACAGAAGAAACAGCTCTCCAAGAAGCTTTACAAAACTTTCTCTTGACACCAGCTTTCCTCCATTCCTTCCAGCTCCACTGTTCTTATAGGCATCTGTCTGTGATACCCTTGTAACCTCCAAAATACAGGTCTTGGAGAAATTACTCTTGTGGATTATACGCAGAATTACTAATGAAGCATAGCCCATCCATCCATTTATTTATTTTGTTTTCTATACTGCCCATCTGGGTGTTATCCCACTCTGGGCGGTGAACAAACAGAAAATAAATAACAACAATACCCACAACAAATCAAAACTCACCATACCAACGTTCTGGGAGATATTTTCTCAGTTCTGCCCAAAGATGATTTAGAACAACAGTGGCAAACCAATGGCATGCATACCAGAGGTGGCACTTTCAGCCCTCCCTGTGGGCATGCATGTTGTCACCCCAGCACAGAGTTCACCTCGCCCCTCTGCCCAACAGCCCAATGGAAGTGCTTCCTTCCTCCCTCCCAGGACAGAGTTCACCCCACCCCTCTGCCCAACAGCCCAATGGAAGTGCTTCCTCCTTCCCTACCAGCACAGAGTTCAACATCTTCGGGGCGGATGGCAGCCTGTTGAGTTTGGGCACTCAGTCTCTAAATGGTTCACCATTGCCGATTTAGAACTACACAACAACAATTATTTTATAACAGAAAGGACAGAGTAGGATTTATAAGTCACTTACAATTCTCAGCTCCCAACCCCATGATTTTATCTCTCCAAATATTAATTAAACCTTTTTGTGACTTCTAGGGGAGATTGATCAATTTCACCAGCAGGACCTTGTTCAGTGTTATACACATTGATCTCTTACTACAGAAGTTGTCACAGCAATCTGGCAGGGTATCACTCACAAACAACTGACCATATGACCAGACATCATGTCATCGTCGGTGGCTGTTACTCGTATCCGAGTATACATTTCCCCCTGAAATCATGGAAAATGCCACTGGGATGATTCTTTTAAGGTGGATCGCAGTTTGCCATGAAGTGACGCACACACTATGATCACGGATCCATTTCCTGTGGCACATATGAAATGAGACATGCACGATTTGACTCCAGGACTGCAATGGACTGCTGCAACAGCCTTGAGGATATTGATAAGGTGAGCCTCCACAGCCAGCCCATCCGCCATGGTGAAGTGGTTCCTTCTCCACTCATGGTCATATGATATACTAGTTGCTGGGTTTTTTTTGCCCGGCCCTGCCGGGCAGTTTTTTTGTGTGTGTTTTAGTAGTAGGTTTTTTTGGGGGGTACACACCACACACACAACACAATACACATGCACAACACAACCACACACACAACCACACACACAATCACACAACCACACACACACACAACACACAACACACACAACACAATCACACACACAAACAGTACACACACACTCTCTACACACAACACAACCACACACACTCAACACATACACAATACAACCACACACACAACACACACACTTATTACAAACACAAATAACACACAAACACACAACACAACCACACACACACATACACACACACTGAAGCTGCATGGGGAGAGGAGGGGCTACCCCTCCCCCCCCGAAGCTTTGCTGAGGATACACACACACACACACACACATGCCGAAACTGTGTGTGGGGGGGAGGGGCTATTCCTCCTCCCCCAAAGCATAGGTGAGGACACACCCCTCCAGCTGGCCGGTGATGGCCTCAGTGCCGGCAGGGACTGAGGAGAGGCCAGTAAACTGCACAACTTTGAAGGCCATGCCGGGGAGGCCAGGCAACAAAAGGCCCAGCCAGCAACAGGTAAGTGGGTGGCAAGGGTGGGTGGGTGGCATGCTTCCCGGGCCCATTCCCCCCCCTCAGTTCCTCTCCCCCGCCCCACTTACTTGTTGCTGTCTGGACCTTTTGTTGCCTGGCCTCCCCGGCGTGGGCTCTTTGTTGCGCTGCTTACCGGTCTGTCCTCAGTCCTTGACGGCATCGAGGCTCCGGTACTGCGTGGAGACTATGTACTCTCCCCGCTTCCTCGCCAAAGCCGCCTGGGGGGAGAGGGTGGGGATGGCCTCCCTTCGGGAGACGAATTGTCTCCTGGAGAGAAGTTGTCAGCGCGTTGGCATTTGATCATTACCGCGTGCACTGGCTGCCCCGCCTCCTTCTCGCTCACGTCCTTCAGCCTCATTGGTTGAGGGGTGACACGGCACGGAGGACACTGGACCTTTTAGTTTTTTTCTGGCCACATTCGTGCGGTGGTTGCCCCACTCGTGGCTGGTGGACCCTTGGACAATGCTCCAAGGGTGGTCAGGTAAGTATAGGCTGCTCGGTTCGGGATGGTTGGGCTGGGTGCAGGTGTGCATGCCGGATACTAATGGTTAACGGCCCTTCTTATAGGTAAAGATTGTCATATGGCCAGACATGCAATCATGTACAACAGGCATCTTGTCTGTTTACTGTGGTTGCTTCTACAGCTAGAGGAGTTGATAATAATATTGAATAGGATCCTGGCCACACTGTCTTCCTTGCTTCAGGTTGGCTTAAAGTTTTCTGTTCTTAGTTCCAGAGTGTGGAACAGCCTTCTTCAGGAGGTATGGTTGGCCTCTGCCTTCCTTTCTCTCTGCCAGCTATTGAAAAAGTTCCAGGGTGTGTGTTTGTTCAACAGGCAAGCCAGATAGGGAAGTATAGAGTGCTTTTAGAATTTGCTTTGGAGTTTTAATATACTGTTTCTTAAGCATTCATATTTTATAGTTTTTAAATTGTTTAATGTTTTAATTATTTGTGGACTTGAACAAGCTTTTTGTAACCAGTTTCTCCTGCAAAGGGAGAAAGGTGGCACAAGAAACAGATATATAGAGAAATAACTAAGGTCACAGTGACTCAAAACAAGGTAAAATGTTCTATATGCCCTCTAGTCAGCATAATGGACATATTTGTTTATTTTCTTGGTGGGTTCAAGGCCTGGATAGCTGGTACATATCTTCAAGGTCAAGAGAATAGCATGCGTACTTCTAGACCTTAAGAAGTTGCCCATCTGTGTCTTCTGATATTGTTCCTGTCCATGTGATTTGGGGTTTTTGCAGGACTTTCCTGGAATCTCTGACTCAAAACAGAAACAAAGACCACAGCTGCTCTCTATTAAATGCCTAAGTAAGGCCAACATCTACATGAGACTCAGCTCAAACACTGTGTGGATAATACAGATTCCCTGGACTAAGACGCATCAGAAAACAATTGTGACACATCTGCAGGAACTGTACCAAATCTACTTTATGTGTCAAAATCACACTTCATTGATCTGTGAGGACAAGGACATGCACATTTTGCCATTTCCCCTTTTTCTCTTGCAGAAAACATTGGTGTTTATTTGTTTTCCTCTTCTTTTAATGAATGCAAATCAACAGCTCATTTAATTCACATGAGATCCAAGATCACTTCAAGTTGCTCTGGCATTTTCCTGTTTTATGTGGATATTTTTTATGTATCATTTTTCTTCACAGATGATTATGGAAAGTTCTGGGTATGGCATTTTAATGTCAGTCTGCCTATTGGTAAGGCTGAAGGATGTCTAGCAAAGGGAGAAAAACCTGTGGGAAACTCTTAGGTTGCTTATAAAACGTGTGAAAACCCAACACATAAATTTTGTAATGGGGGATTTTGATGCAAAAATGGGGAAAACAAACCTATAGCAATCTTTCTGCAAAATAGGGAATAGGGACATGAAATTAACATGGAGAATAAATGATATAACTTTATAAAGAAAAACAAGCAATTACCATCATTATGGTTTGTTTTTTTAAAAAATTGTGCTGGAAGCACACAAAGGTGCTTTCTGGGTTGAAAGGATTTTTGCTGAAGCAACTCCGCTCAGGGTATACCTGGATGAGGCTCCTTTCATGTCTCCGAGATCTTTTCCCATCAAAGTGGTCCCTAATTATCTACTGTACTTGCATTTTCTTGTTTTCAAACTGCTAGGTTGACAGGAGCTGGGACAGAGACGGGCGATCATTCCATCATGCAGTACTCGGGTCTTGACCTTCCAACCTTCCAGCTAACAAAGCGAGCTTCTTAACCACTGAGCCGCTGCAATCCCTAAAATTATGGCTAATTATCAAGAAAACACATAAAATTCTTCACAAGATGGGACTAATAACAATATAATATAGCTTATTGGGAATATAAGAACACTGTTAAGTTATTGAAAACAGATCCCAGAGCTGACAAATTTAGATAATAATGCTGTTGCATCCAGCATTTGTGTGTATAATGCCTAGAACTGTTGGATTATTTGTTTGTATGCCAGGGGAATTGCAGAATTGGCTATGTCTGAGATGGCTTTACAGCTTAGGTCCCCTCTTTGATACGTTACTAGTCATCACCTAGACATGTAAGATCAGTGAGAAGATATCTGTATGTGTGCTTTGTTTGCATCGCTCCAAACCCTTGCCTGCCTGAATTATGTAACATCACAAGGACCTTCTCCTATAAGACCACAGGTACCCTCCTTGTGACTTAATGAAGACCATCCAATTGCTTCCCAATTTTGGACCTGAAATCCATACCTGTCAAGTTTTGGATTTGGAAATAAGGGAAATTTCCTGGCAAATACAGGATACTTGACAGCTATGCTTATCCTGTGCTGCCCTCCAATGGTAGCAATAGGGCATTGCAGTCTAATTAATAAGGGATGATGGCGGGAAAGAGAGTAAAATAAGGGGTTTTCCTGGCCAATAAGGGGTATTTGACAGCTATGCTGAAATCTCAGGGAATGGGCTGGTGCTAACCTGGCAACCCTTATGCTTGATTCCACACATGCTTATGTTGAACAGTCACTTGGTCTCATTGCTTTTGATGGGATGACTCATCAGTAAGTGGGCATATGGCTTCATCCCATACTTTACATAGGATCAAGCTATCTTAACACAAAATTCCACTTGAACTTGTATTATGATCCATATCAAGGAATTTGTTGTCTCTCCTCAAGTGAACTCACCATGGATGAAGCACCTGAAAGCAATGCAGCAACTTCTACCTCCTTCACCATATCCCCAAACAAAATCCACACAACCCTTTGACAGCAACCAAGTCTGGAAAGTTTCAGAACTAGGGTGAGAATATTTCTGGGTGACTAAGTCATGGTTACCGTTGCTACACAATTTTGTGGGCTGTCACAGAACTCTAGTTGTGAAGGATACCAGAACATTTTATCAACTGAGGACCCACTCCAGTGTTGGCTTTACAGACAAATCAAATCACAGAATGGCAAAAAAGAGAGAGAGATGAAACTACAATTTAGAAATAAATTTACCAAGATGCAGATGCGGCACATGCTACTGTAATGAAAGATACTCATATTAAAAGTACAGGAGCAAATGACAGCCTGTAAAAACTAATGACTACCTATCTCATCAATTTGCAGTGTGGAGTACTATGTTCAGATTTCAAGATGCTTACATTCCACTCCATTCTCACATCTTCTCCTCCTCCCCCAGGCAGGTGAGGAAAGCGACTGGCATTGTTGACAACACCTTCACATACACTAGATTCAGCTGTCTAATGGTAGAGTACCTATCTCCTTGTCCAGTCATGCTGAATATTTTTCTACTTGCACAGCCTGGATAAGTGGGTAGAATACAGCTTCCCCTGGTGGCTTAGTGGTAAGATGCTGAGCTGGAGACTGGAAGGTTGGGTTTCGATACCTGAGAGCTGCACTTGGGGACATAAAAGGAGCTTCATTCGCGCATCCCCTAAAAATAAACCTTTCAACCCAGAGTAATCACTGACACGAACAAACAAGCAGTGGGTAAAATACTTGTGGAGGTGAGGCCAACTACCTAGGAACTTGACAACTGCCCACTGTGGCTAGTAAGAGCTGGCAGAGGGAGACTGGGCACAGCATCACACACACACACACACACACACACACACACACACACACACACACACACACACACACACACACACACACACACACACACACACACACACACAGAGAGAGAGAGCTGCAGTATAGATTCAGATAATAAAGGGTCCCAAAATAGATTTTTTTTTGTCCAAACAAATAATTAAGCTCAAATGAATAATTTCTTAAACAAGGAAAATGGACTCTAAAACATAAATCTTGACATTTCAATGCCCTTTTTGTGTGTGATGTCAGACCTCTTACAACAGATATAGTTTGAACTTGAACGCTGAACTTGAAGACTGGAAGGTCAGAGTTCAATACCCAAGTATTTGCACAATGGAGTGAGCTCCCGTCTCTGTCCCAGCTCCTGTCATAAGAACATAAGAACAGCCTTGCTGGAACAGGCCACAGCCCATCCAGTCCAGCATTCTGTCTCACACAGTGGCTCACCATTTCCTTCAGGGTATTCCCAAGCAGATGCCTGCTTAGGATTCCCTGGAAATGATATTGAGAGATATCCTGCCTATCTCTCCAACCCGGAGGTTGTCCTTAAGTATCCATAATTATAGCCATTGATACTCTTGTCCTCCATGAACTTGTCTAATCTAGCAGTTTCAAAGCAAGAAATTGCAAGTAGATAAATAGGCACCAATTTGGTGGGAAGGTAAACAGCCTTCCGTGCACTCCGGTGTTGAGGCATGCCTGCCATATGTTCACGGAAATGTCTGCAGATGCAGACAGCGCTAGCTCTTTGGTTGTAAACAGAGATGAGCACTGAACCCTAGAGTTGGATACAACTGGCTTTTGAGCAAGGGCGACCTTTACCTAATTTTACTAGGACCAGAAATGGACATTAAAGGTGGCCCATGATTAGAAGAAATTCCTAACATAATCATGTGAGTGTTTCAGTATGAGCTTCTTTCACTGTGAGACATTGCAGGCGCACCCCCCAAAAAAGGACTCAGACACTGGTGAAAGTGGATAACGGCATTGGGCCACATTTATTGATTCATGACCTAGTCCGAATTATAAATTTCGATTGGTACTCAACCAATTATAATTCTTAAGGCAAGCAGGCCGCAGTAACACTGGTAAGGTACCTCCCAAAATTGCCAACGGCAATTGGTTACAATGTATCCATTTGTATCAATTTGTTTGTTGGCAACAAACAAATTGTTGACCGTAGTCAATAAACTAACTACTGACCCCACCCTCTGACGCGTATCCGTAAAATAACGGGGTGATGCATACTGCCTAGCTCGTGCCATCACCCCATTGCCTAGTTCGTCGTTGACCGGACAACGTTAACCAACTTGTGCCTATCTAGTGTTGGCCAGTCAATTGCGAACCTGCCGGATACCTGTGGGTCATAAATATTTACCTTACCAGTGCTACCCGCCACACGGGGAGGCTTCAATAAAGACTCACCGCCCCCCCCCCCCAGACCGTCAGCTCGGTCGCCAGGCCTGCTTGCATTGCACCCAGAACGAGGTACATACCTCTGACCGACAGGTGGACCCCTTCTCCTGCCTACCAGCAAAAAATTTTGTAAGCCTATCATCCGGACTACAATGGCCGTCTCACAGCCATGCTCAGAACGGAACATAGCCACAGCCCGGTCCAGTGACTGCCAGAACAGTCCGAACTAGGGAGATCCGCATCTCCCTAAATTGGTGTCTCAGCACGATGTCAGACCATAGCGACCGTATGTAAGCCATACGTGATACAAGATGCCAGGTCACAGCCCCTCGACAGTTTAATAACAGCAGTGATCCGTATAAGACCGCTGCCGCCGAGGCGCCTGTAAAACAGTGGGCGGTCCAGCATCCCTGTCAGACAGCAGGAATGGCCACAGTTCCCGCCCCCATGTGCCGCGCATACCATACCATAGCATACATGCGGATGCACACAGCCCAGCCGGGGTCCACTCTCTGTCGCTGCAGCATATACTGCTGCCCAGTGTACATAGCTGCGGCCCACCAGCCCCCTGCCACCGGTGTGCTGAGACCCCTAGGATCTGTAAAAGAGGAGAAAAAGGTGAAGGACATAACTAGGTACTCGTACAGTGAGGGGACATACCTATCTGAAATTGCGCGTAGACGCATGTCCACCTCCGAGTACCCCAAACGTAGCCGCGATCAACGCGACGCCTATCTTAAGGAAATGGTGCCAAAACGGGCACCAAACCGCGAAGCGCGGCACCGGTCACCCTCAGGGACTGTACTAAGGTAAGAGTAGACCCATCCCGGTGGCAGAAAACAGGCTGGGGCGCGCAGCAGGCACTGTCGAAAATTGAGGTAGGGCACCAACCGGACAGATGTCTCAAAAACTTCGTAGCAGTATACACCACTGCCTACACTGTGCTGAATAACCCGTGAGGACCGCATCCCCACTCGAGCCCACTCATGTGTGAAAGAGACATCTTCGAGTTCCAGTGCCCTACGAGACACATCCGCCTTACACCGGTGCACCAACTCTGGCACCCACTCACTGATGCGGAGTGCTCCAATAAGGCTACCGTGGTAGCTGCGTGGCCAAGAGCCACCTCACACCTATCTGAACATAAGCAATGCCAGCCTCGTGCAAGGTGGGTAGAAACTCTGGGAACAGGGGTGACACGCGTAAGGGCGGCGGACACGTTCCCATGTCCACCCCTCCCAAACACGACGCCGGAATGCAGAGTGATACGCCTTACGCATGCGAGGTGCCAACGACATGTCCGGTTCCCCTCTCCTCGTCAAACGTCCAACCCTCAGCCAAAAGTGGCGAGTGGAATCCCTCTGCTTCCAGAGAACGGCATGGAACCAGGTGATCTGCGGTGGTGGAGAGCGGCAGAATGTTATTATAAATACCCATAACATGTCTGGCCTAGAACAGCACATTTAGGCGTAGGCTTCTCAAGAGAATAGACGGACTAATGTCATGACCTTGGGGGATTTGCATGTCTGGGTGTTGACAATGTTCACCACCGCCGCATTGTCACACCGAAATTGGACCACTGAGTAGCCCACCCCTTGCACCATAGCATCAGTGCTCTCCAAATGGGAGAAAACGCAAGGAAGGTAAGATCGCGGGGCGATCCGTGGACCCACCCTCGGAGTAAACCCCATAAGTCTGGGAGCCGGAAGTATCTGACCGTACTAGATATCTAGGGCAGACCACTAGGTCTGATCTCCCATAAGAGACCCCTCTAAACCCAGGAGTAATTTGAGCCAGAGCAAACAAATTAAGGGGGGCAATGAATTAACTACAATTCCCAAGGGCACCCTCGATGTTTGGCAATCAATGCCAAAATCGCCATGGACATCCAAGCCACCGTATCAATGGTTAACCTGGATGCCCGCGTGACAGCGTCGAGGCAGAAATGTGATGTTAGAACATGGGACCTCGGTCTATTCAGGCGCCAAGGGGACACCCAGTTCCCACCTGAGTGTCTGAATCGTGATGAGGAGACGCGTACACATGTCCAAGCCCCGTTTAACCCCAGACCAAAAGTCGTCGAGGTAATGGGCTGGAGACCGAGACCCCAACCTGTGAGCAAATGCCCGCTGAATGAAAGTCCCACATCGGTCGGGTGCTGAACCTGAATTAACGCAGTCAGAAGGGGGTTGGCCTTATTGAGTACCTGACTGAACAAGGTCATCAGGAAAGGCATCCCTGAACGGAGCACCCACAGGGTAAGCTGAATGGAGGATTATATTACATTCACCCTTTTTCTAGCTCAGTATGAGCTTCATGGGGGATACCTTCGACTAAGGAAAGGTGGTTCCAAGGAGGGCCCCCGCTACTCTCATAGCCCCCAACTTCCATAACTGTGGACAGTGGAGCCCCCTCTCCGTTACCCTGGAAGGGAACCAGATTAGTAGCATCCTGGGGCCCCAACACCCCCGAATGGATACAAAAGCCCCATTGAAAACCCTCCAGCAGGTCTCCCGCCCCATCCCTTCTTGGATGAACTGAGTGACATCCCTCCAGGCTGACTATAATTGGGGTGGGGGGGGGGGCTCATGACAAAGTTAGTTGCTTCAGACAGAGCTCTGTTCGCCCCTGTGCACCCCCACCTCTGCCCCGCAACCCACCAACCCGCGGGCACGCAGAGGCAGCGTGAGGGCCAGCGCAAAAAGGGGGCACTAAGTCGGTAACGACCGTGGTGCTTAGTACACACATTGTCAGCTGAGCAGGCCGAACACAGTAGGCGGGCCGGAAACCCCCCCCCCCCCCCGCCCGACCAGTTTGCGTGGAGCCAGTGTCTGAACAGCCCGCTGCTCAGCATGACCACCATGGTACCCATCACCAGGCACCAGTCCTGTGTGAATGATGTACATGAGCACACTTGCTGACAGGACTCATCCCACCTCCCCTCGGGATATAGAGCCACCCTCGTCCACATTCCTCACCATGAGCCAACCGTCATGGGCCCATCCGATCGACATCAGGATGGCCCAAACAGGTCAAGCCCTGCGGCATACCACAATACATACAAGGTATGCCGACAACCAGTTGGCCCCAAGGTGCGCGGTGGCTAATGACGATGGGACATCTCTTTGTCCCAGCCATCCTGTCCTTCTCTCCCCTCACAGTGGGCTCGCAGTTCAATAGGGAGAATATCCACATGTCCCCCTTCGGCCCTTACCCCTCATGGCCTGTGGCCAATAATCAACCGGGGCAAGTAATAGCCGTCCATCGGCAAAGCCCTTGATGGCACGTTCTGTATAAAGGGGGCCTACGCAGCAGGATCTAGACAGCCCCTGCGATGCCCAGCACTGTCCCGGGGGCAGACACCCCAGTGAGTGGTGGCTTACTACAGTGGGACCACACAATGTCTCTGTCCCCCTGTCCGTACCTCCTATCCTTATGGATCTCAGTTCCTAGTGAGAATATATCCACGTACTCACCCCCCCCCCCCCACCAAATCTTTTCCTTCATGCCCTGGGTCAGATGATCACTGGGGGGCCATGCATAACCTGTCGTCGGCAATGCCATTGCCGGTACCTGATGTACACAGGGCATACACAGCGGGACCTGGACAGCCCCTGTGACGCCACGTACTGCCCCGGGGGCAGAAACCCCCACCCCCAACGTCGTGCCTGAATGCAACCAAGGGGCACTGGGATAGGATAGCAAGTGATGCCCACCAGCCTCAAATTGGCGAGGCAAAGAGCACTGAACCCCACCACTGGAAATGGACTGTGAGCGTGTGCATTCAACTTGAACCTAATACTCACTAGTTGCACCCCTGTGAGCCGCCCCCACTGGGGGTTCCGGCCCCCGGTGGGCGTCGGAGCTCGCGACCGAAATCGAGCTCTGGGGCAACCTCCAACGCACTCCAGCCGCAGTTCTGGACAAACGGGGAGCTGCGAGACAGCTGCGGGCACAGGCCGGAGTGTCACGAGAAGCTCAACCCATCTGGCCGCCAGTTGCATAGTGGCAGCAGTCGAAGTAGCCGGCAGACACAAAGGGGCTCCGTAGTTAGGGAAGGGGCCCCCACCAACCGGTCAGCTAAGGATGCCCCCAGCACAGCCAAACGTGCTAACCAGGCATCCCCTGCCACGAAAACCCCTAGTAAGTGGGCCAGGTGGGCCGGATGGACCAGGTGGGCCGGACGGCCCGCTAGGTATTGGGCCAGAGGCCCTAATTTGAGAGCCTGGGCCAGAATAGGGCCATGCACAAAAATCGGGCCCCTAATGGGGTAAAACGTGCTGTAAGCCAGCACCAAGCCCTCCCCCCAATCGTTCCGGCCCATGGCCGGCAACCGTGGCCCGAGGGCCGGATCCTCTGAAGGGCCGGCCTGGGGCTGAAAACGGGAGCTCATTCTGTCCTGCAGTACGCAGGAAGTGAAACCACTGACCTTCCACTTCCCAGTCAGCGTTGCAGGCACTTAACACTCCGTGTCTTAGCCACTTGAGCCACCGCGATCCCCCAATGAGCAATAAAACACCATGGGGAATCGAACTCCCAGCCTCTGGCTTTGCAGCCAGATTCCTAAACCACTGAGCTATCCAGCAGTTCTGCTTGGTTACAAGCAAAAAGGAAACAAATAGGAGCGAAATCAAGCCTCTCGCAAAGAGGCAAGCCAAGGTAAAAAGCCTCGACAGAGGCTGACAGAGGGGGAAGCGACGGAGCAAATTTCTCCGCCCCGTTGCTTCTAAAAGAATCGAGCCTCTAGGGGCGAGAAGAAAACGAAGCCTCTAACAGAGGCTAGCAAAAATCAAGCCTCTTAAAAAGGAAAGAGGCGAAAAGGGGGAGGGAGGGACGGAGAAAACTTCTCCTCTCCGTCGCTTTCGCAAAATGGCAGCTCGGCTGCCTCGTGGCCACCCCTTTTAAAGGGTGCTGGCCACGCCCCCTAACTACCCGGATGTCCAAGTCCGGTGGGGGGGGCCGCAAAGAGCGCGGCGGCCATTTTGGCGCCGCGCTTGCAATGTAGCAGTAACAATGATAGTTTTATACTTCTCGGTAGCATTTGGAGCACTCTCTGGGTAGTTTGCGAGATAATTAACAATATCCACAATGTAAATTAGTTTGGTTGAATGGGTCCTTAGGGCTTAATAATGCATTTTTCATTATTAACAAGTGCCAGAGGTACATTCTTTTCCATCCTTGAAAGACAGCATGTCTTTCCATAGTATTTCTCCCCTTTTGTCCCACCTGCACCTACCATCTTCTCAGTTACCCTCTCAACAAGAATTTTACTGGAATGGGAAGTATCCCAGGGCTTGGCAAACCTCTTTGCTTTTAAATGCTTTAATGCCTCTGATTCTATAGTGCTGTGTTATTGCTACTCCATAAATAGCTAAGTGTGTTTAAGTTCTGCTGCCATGCCAAAGTATACCAATGTCATTCAGGAATTTCCCCTATAATTCAAATTGATTACATATTTATTGACAAATGTTCCTAAACTGTGTTCTTCTGGAAAACATTATCCGCCCACTACTTTTGGAAGCTCCCTGTACATGACAGGGTAATAAGGAGGGCTATTTCTCTCCCTTCTCCCCGATTATATGTATAAGAAGCATCATAAAAACATAAGAAGAACTTTACTGGGTCAAGCCAACAACCAAACTAATCTGTCATTTTTGTTCATGCAATGGGCCAGATAGAAAACAGAATATTGAAGAAAGAATGTAAATGCAAAAGTAAATTTTGATTCCAATGAGCACTGAAAATATTTCCTGCTCTTTTTTTGCAAAATTGCATAAGCAGCCTATCATACTTATGGATGGACTTGTCCATTGGCCAACCTTCCACACTGTTGCTCATATACTCATATATAAAGCAATTTACCATTTGGGAATACTCATTATTGATCTGGTTTTTGGTACTGAGCAGAATGGGGATGATCTGGGTGTAGAGTAATTTTCGTAGTTCAATTGTCATAGACAGATCACTACCTGGGAGGGTTTTAGTTTATTGAAAATCTGAGCCTCCTTGGAGGAGGGACAATTAAAATGATCCAGCCTCAAAGACTGATAGATCTCAGTGGTTTCCCAACAGCTGTTGGAGATATTCTTGCTGTCTTGGAAATTCTTGCTGCCTCGCCACTCTGGCTGGAGGAGGGGAACGGACCTCAGCCCAACCACCGGCACCTGGGCGTCCAGAGCACGCCTTCAAAAGCGCCCCAGCCATCGCCCCAGAGCCTGCCTCGCCACCCTGGCTGGAGGAGGGGAACGGACTGCAGCCCAACCACCGGCACCTGGGCGTCCAGAGCGCTCCTTCAAAAGCGCCCCAGCCATTGCCCCAGAGCCTGCCTCGCCACCCTGGTTGGAGGAGGGGAACGGACTGCAGCCCAACCACCGGCACCTGGGCGTCCAGAGCGCGCCTTCAAAAGTGCCCCAGCCATCGCCCCAGAGCCTGCCTCGCCACTCTGGCTGGAGGAGGGGAACGGACTGCAGCCCAACCACCGGCACCTGGGCGTCCAGAGCGCTCCTTCAAAAGCGCCCCAGCCATCTCCCCAGAGCCTGCCTCGCCACCCTGGCTGGAGGAGGGGAACGGACTGCAGCCCAACCACCGGCACCTGGGCGTCCAGAGCGCGCCTTCAAAAGCGCCCCAGCCATCGCCCCAGAGCCCCTATCTATCTATCTATCTTGAGCCTCTCCCAGGGCCTATTCCATTGGTCCCGGGATGGGAGGCTGCTGCGCCCTGCGCCCATTCCTCTGGCCCCCACCAGGCGGGGAGCTCAAAAGATGCTGGAGCTGCCACTTCCTCATCTGCAGCTGGATTTTCCAAGTCTCTTTTTCTATTACTGGTTAGATTGTTTTTGATATGTTCTGTGGCTTCACTGTTTTGTTGATATGCTTATTGATATGTTTTTGGATATGTCCTTTTGATATACTGATTGTTGATATCTTGACTTGTTGTACTGATATATTGTATTGTGGAATTTATTGTAATTGTATTGTAAGTGTATTGATTATTTATTTTTGCATTATCTCACTGTTACATTGTACTTATATTAACTTGCTGTTAGCCGCTCTGAGTTGGCCTGTGCCGAGTTGAGCGGGATACAAATCTAAATAATAAATAAAATAAATAAATAAATAAATAAATAAGGTGTTGCTGTTGAGGTCTTGGAAGATCTCTGGAATGGGGGAATAACCAGGGCTATTGACATGCTTGCTGGAGATGTCTTGGGACTTTGCAGCATGCCCAAGGCCACACAAAATGGCTCTTCTCTCAAGAGGCACAATGGGGAAATCAAACTCACAACCGCTGGTTCTACAGACTGATGTTGATCTATTCATCCAGCAGCACTGTGTTTACTTGGGAGGATAAAAATGATTGTGGTCAATGAGATTTTCTCCAAAGGATGCAGGAAAGAAATGATACCTTTTTCAGGTCACTTTAAAAATTCAAACTTTCTGACGGGTCACGTGGCTGGACTTTGTTTATATCGCCAAAGGTCAGCCTTCTGCAACCTTGGCCCTCCAGCTGTTCTTGAACTTCAATTCTCAGAACCCCTGATCAGCAGAATTGTTGACTTGGGCTTCTGGGAACTGAAGTCCAAGAACAGCTGGAGGGCCAAGGTTGAGGAAACCTGGCTTCAGTTAATCACCATATTTAGCTGTCATATTGTTACTTATAGAAACAGCAGGTGCTTGTGTTGATCAACAGAAGTGGTGCCCAAACTATGACCCATTGGCCAAATCCGGCTCCCAGTGCCAATTCATCCGGCCCATGCCACCCACGTTGCTCCCAGAAGTGAAAGTAAAACACATCCATATGGGCATCCCTGCTTCAAGCAGAGAAAATTGCAACTTAAAGTCTATCTCATCCTGTTGCAAAACAGATTGCAAGGCGTGTTTTACTTCCGCTTCTGGTGGGAGGAACCATGTAACCGGCCCGCTGAACCACATGACTGGGCCACATCCCGAAAAGTTTGGGCACTTCTGATCTACAGAAATAACATCTGCTCCACTGATTACCCCCCCCCCCCCAAAATGAATGAATGGGAATTGTGAATGGCATTGAATAAAGCCATATTTCACAAGAAGAAAGTCATCTGTTCCATGATTTTTTCAAACACAAAAGGGATTTCTTTGCATGTGGAACCTTTTCTTGCCCAGGGTCCAGAAAAGGAGATGAAGCTTGACAATTTATCAACTTACACAATTGACACCAGATTGTAACTGCATGCCAATTTATCAGCTCAAAACATTGAGCAGGTTGATTCCAACATGATTTTGTTTCATTTTAGCTGTGCTAAAATGGTTAAAATAGGACCTCATGTTCTGTAAGGTTAAGTAGCAAAATGTCTAAAACTCATGGCAAAGAAAGTATCAATAGATTGTTATAAAGTGCTGGAATCAGGAACAATACACACAGAGACACAGTTTTATTCCCTTCCTTGCAACATTTGTTCTCAATTATCTTGTCTTCCTCCAGAATCATAAAATCTTGGTGTCCATAAAAGAAACAGGTAATTAGTTCCCAACAAGAAACAAACTCCTTACTGGTAGCTGCTGAGAATCTCTGACATTCATGCAACTTCTACTCAGTTTCTGGATGATAGTCAAGCTCAGTACTAGGTGAAACGCAATCTGGTAGTCTGGACTTGAAAATAAACAAAGCATGAATGACCTACTCTTGCACTTTGTCTGGTTTCTGCTCTAAGAAAATGAACAATTACCATTCTTCCACTGCACTCGGTCAAGAAGAACAGAAAATGATGTCTTTTAAAAGAACAAGGCCCATTACTGCAGAACCAGCACAGAACTAGCTATAATCTTTCAAGCCTTTGAGATAAATTCCTCTGAAAATGGTAGGAGCCTGTGTTGGATTTCCAGCAATATGTGGTCACTTGCAAACCCTGCACCCAATTGTAGCTCTCTCCAGTAGTGATGAACTGCAGTTGCTAGCATTATAAAGCAAAGCAATCATACTTATATACCACCCAATAGCATTATAACTGTCTCCTGCTTCGTTCTTCTTTCTCTATCCTTCCATTTCAGCTTGATCTGTGGATATTATTGGCTGGTGATAATGGTTTTCTCTATGGAGAGGGATTTCACCTGCTTACTTACAAAAATGTGATTGCTATTGAGCAGGCACAAGAGCAATCTTGGCTAAGGTTTCTGACCATCTCTTATCACATACACTTATGCAGTGATTCTCAACCTGTGGCTTGTGGGCCGGATGCAGCCCATGGCACCATTTCATGTGACCCCACCACCATCTAAACCACAAAAGGAAGTGCCATGTGGTGGAGGAAGGGCAAAATGGCTGTCCGGCTCCAGAAGCTGTCTGAGGGAATGTGACCCAGCCTTTGGCTGAAAAAGGTTGAGAACTCCTGCACTAAAGCTTTAGGGATGGAGCTCCATCTTTTGTAGATTTATTCCAAAAAGAAATACAGCCACAGGAAGGGATTAACCATTTCCTGTGTGTCACTTCTCCCACTGAAAATCACAGATAGAAAGTGAGCAGATATAGCTTTCAGGTAACATTTTTCAGTACAAAAAGGAAGTTTAGATGGACAAAGTTTTCATAAACATTTCCTAGTTTTAAAAAAACAATTAGAAGAACTTAGTTCTGAATAGTTTCAAATATATCACGTGACAGTGTGATCAGGTGGGGGAAATAGATTGCATTATGGAATGGCCCAGTGCAATCTACTTCCCAGTGATCATATGACATACAGGGAATTGTACACCAAACTGACCCTGATCTGTGCCCAAGATGAACCTTTTTGGTTCAGCTGTAGAAGTACTAACTTGAGGGACTAGACTGGAGTGATCCCCTGGCAGATAGAACAGACATCTTCAGAGGGGCCCTTTCTGGTGTGATGAAATGTTTACCTTTCCTCCTATGCCCTCAGATGCCAATTACTTTATTTTCCAGTATTTTAGTTTGTGAAACATTTGTAGGTTGTTTGTTTTGATCTGCTGTGGGTTTTGTTGTTATTTGTTACCTGTTCAATACCCAGAGTGGGATATCACCCAAGTGGGTGATATAGAAATTAATTAATTAATTAATTAATTATGTGATTACATATTGATACATTTTGAGTTCCTCTAATAAGTTTCATTTCAAGCCACTAGGGATCTCAATCTAATGAAGGAACTGTTACTTCTGGATCAATAAAGGATTGATTTCACAAATGTATATACAGTGGTACCTCATACAATGATTTTAATCCGTTCCATGGGGCTTGTTGTTGTACGAAACAATTGCTATACGATGCATGTATCATATAGTGATTTTTCCCTATGGGATGCATCGTACAACGATTTTTTTCACTAAGTGGTTTTTCCCCTTGAAAAATTGTTGTATGATTTTTTTTCCATAGGGAAAGTTGTTATGCGGGATGCCATTTCCCCCCCCCCCCAAAAAAAAAACACCAACAAAACCTAATTGTTATACAATTTTGTTGCTATACAGGGTGATTGTTGTATGAGATTCCACTGTATTGTATATATTATATATATTCACAAATATATATAATACAGATGGTAATTGCAGCCATGAAATAAAAAGGCAACTGATTCTTGGGAGATAAGCTATGAAAAACCTGGGGAACATAGTGAAAAGCAGGGACGTCACCTTGAAAACAAAAGTCTCCATAGTCAAAGCAATGGTATTCCCAGTGGTAATGTATGATTGTGAGAGCTGGACCATAAGGAAAGCATAGTGCAGAAGAATAGACGCCTTTGAAATGTGGTGTTGGAGGAGAGTCTTAAGAGTACCCTGGACAGCGAGGAGAACAAATAGGTTGATATTAGAAGAAATCAACCCTGACTGCTCTTTGGAAGGTCATAAATTGAAAATGAAGCTAAAGTACTTTGGACATAAAATGAGAAGAGAGGATTCACTTGAGAAAGCTTTGATGCTGGGAAATATTGAGGGCAAAAGAAGAAGGGGGTGGCAGAAAATGAGATGGCTAGATGGTATTGTAGACGCAATGGGCACAGATTTGGACAGGTTAAGGAGGGTGGTGGAAGATGGGGTTCCTGGTGTACAATGGTCCATGGGGCCACATGGAGTCGGAATCAACTGTGCAACTGAACATCAAAGTATATTGTTATTGTCAGGCTGTATAACAATGCATGGGCTTCAAAGTACTTACTTACTTACTTACTTACTTACTTACTTACTTACTTACTCCTATATGGGATATTTCCCACTGTAAGTACTAGGGGAAGAAGACTTAGCCTGTGGTTTTAATGAGGATATTTAGAAATGTTTGTGGAACAAACTAGAATTTAAACCATGTTAGGTAATATTCATGAACATAGTCTTAATATACTTGTATCTCTCTTCTTTTCATCTCAATGTCAAGTTTGTCAACAATTGTGTAAAAGATGGTGATACGAAATTTATCTCTGGCATTCAGATATATAATATTTCTGGTGCATCTCCATCATTGGGTACCTTATTTCTGATACGTTTGCAAGTTGTTGTTTTTGTTGTTCAGTCTCGTGTAGTGCACAGTTGGTCAGCTAATGCTACATACAGATCTGCACATGTTTTTAAGTTTATATCTACATTTTGAAGAACTAGGCTTACTCTGTGAAAATTCTGTAAAATCTCATTCCAAAAATTCAACATAAAGACGAATTCTAGCTCTTGTGTCTTATCTGCAATATTATTTGCTTCTCTTTTAGCATCTCCCTTTTGTGACTTGTTTTCGGCTATATATTCTAATCATCCTTCTAAAATTTTAAGGAGAGATTTCAAAATGGCTGCTGTTGCTGTAGCATGTGCCTCCCATCTGGTATCAGAGAGGGATTTTAAGACACTCTCATTAAAAATACAACCTTTAAGAATTTTCCACTGGCTGCTTGAGGCTGAAGAAAAGGTATAGAGTAACTGCACTATAGTAGTAGTTGTTATTGTTCAATCACACAGTCAATTCCGACCCTTTGCGACTCCATGGACCATTGCCCGCCAGGCACCCCTCTCCTCCACCATCCTCATCAACCTGCCCAGCTCTGTTCCCATTGTGTCTTCAATATTATCTAGCCATCTCATTTTTGGCTGTCCCCTTCTTCTTTTACCCTCAACCTTTCCCAGCATCAAGGCTTTCTCAAGTGAATCTTCTCTTCTCATTTGATGTCCAAAGTACTTTAGCTTCATCTTTACTATTTGACCTTCCAAGGAGCAGTCAAGGTTGATTTCTTCTAAGATTGATTTATTTGTTCTCCTCGCTGTCCAGGGTATTCTCAAAACTCTCCTCCAACACCACATTTCAAAGGCATCTATTCTTCTGCACTCAGCTTTCCTTATGGTCCAGCACTCACAACCATATTTTACCACCGGGAATACCATTTCTTTGACTATGTCAATTTTTGTTTGCAAGGTGATGTCTCTAATTTTAACTATGTTCCCCAGGTTTCTCATAGCTTGTCTCCCCAGAATCAGTCGCCTTTTTATTTCATGGCTGCAGTCACCATCTGCAGTGATCCTGGATCCTAAGAAAGTAAAATTTGTCACTGCTTCTACTTCTTCACCATCTATTTTCTAGGGACTGATAGGGCCTGTTGCCATTATCTTGGTTTTCTTGCTGTTGAGTCTTAAACCAGCTTTTGCACTTTCCTCTTTCAACCTAAGCAGGATTTTCTTTAGGTGTTCCTTACTTTCTGCCATTAGGGTCGTATCATCTGCATATGTCAAATTGTTGATGTTTCTCTCAGCAATTTTGATCCCAACTTGTGATTCGTCCATCCCTGCATTCTGCATTATGTTCTCTGTCTGTAGAGAAGAAATTAACTGCCTCTTGACATCAGTCAACAGCACTTCAGTCTACCAGATTTAGTGAATGATCTGCAGTCTCTGATTGTACTTGTTATTATTGTATACTAGTGTCGCGTCCGGCCCTTGTAAAGAACAGTCCAGCAAACTATGAACAGAACAACGAACAATGGTTTATTGTAAAGTGTTGCAGACCACAATTACAAAGCTATCCGAACAACAGATGGCTACACAAATCCCAAGTAATCGGTCTGTCCAAAATCTACCCTTGTGGTACGTGCTGAGCTACACCTGCATGTGAGCGTATGGAGAGGACCCAAGGCTAGCCTGGTGAGGTCTAAACTGCAGAGATATTGGGAAGCATAGATCTGGCCCAGCCACACCCTTGTTTACCCGTGGCGCATATAGTGTCTCGACGGTGATCACCCTGTGATACATTGTGGCAACCTGTCAGATAACCTTAACTAACCAATCATAGCCCTAATACATCAGTTTTAACCAATCAGGAACAGGATCCAAAACTGTACCCAATCATAGCACTCTAATTAACATAAGGAGCGCACCAAGAAGGGAAGAATATGCACCAATTTTTGCTCTTGATTTCGGTGACGGGAAATCGTCATTTTGTCTTTGCAAAGCATTGCTGGCATAACTTGCAATTTACTTGAATACACAACAACTAACTAACTACCCAGCCTTGCTCAGGTTGTTTTTGTCCTTTAAAGCAAGGATGACGCGGCTTGACTGCATTTTTATCCACCCGGCAGTGTTCTGTTAAGATCTGTCACGCCGCGTCCTCCTTTGGTCAGCGAAAGGAGGCCGTGGCTTGACAAAACTACGTTTATGGGCAGCCACAGCTTTCTTTAGTGGTGGCGTCTCCCGGCAGAAAATTCAAGTCGCTGGCTTGGCTGCACATGCACATGCACAGTACTCCTGTTTCATTGCTGCTTCTCCAGCCAGGTGGGTGTGTCCCCTTTGCATCTCACTTTTGGGGGCATAAACCTCCAAATGGGTTTTGAGACACCCCCCCCCCCCCCACAGTGCTGATCTCGCGAGCCAAAGGTGTGTATGTGCAAACTTTCAGCAAGATTGGTCCAGGGGTGTGGGTTCCTTTGGAGCACATACAAACCCACACCTCTGTTTTATAGTTATAGATATCTGTATGGTTTTTTTTCCATTTAATGTGGGCACCATTTGCAGTATTGTAGCATATGGCCCATGGTAAATTCAGCTATGGAAAATTTCTGTGGTTCCCCCTTCCCTTTATGCTCTAAATACATGCTTATTTTGCTTAATGGTTAATCCATCCTGGACTAAACCACTGTGGCCCTTTTGTACAAAGTATCTTGCTTGTTTTCTCACTGACCGATAGCACAGCTACTCAACTTTTTGCTTTTTTCTAACCTATCTTGTTTGGTTCATCTTCTGCTTCAGATTTAGTGAAGAGACTACAAGAGTTCTCCTCAAAATGCCTGAAGGGATGAAGTCAGACTAGTTTCTCCTTTTAACATTGACTCCTCTCAAGCCACAAAGCTGAGAAATCCATCTATGGCTTTTGTTCCTATCTTTTCATGTTTCAGACTTTGAATTTATGATGTCTGCTAAACTGTAAGTAAAACATATTTCTTTCTTTTTTTATCTGAAGTGGTCCAAGAGTAATTGCCTTACATAGGGCTAGTTAAAAAAAAACAAAGATGGATTAAAGAGGGAGACTTGTCGTTGCTAATTTTAACTTCTAATTTTGTTTCCTTCCATTATGTACTAAAAGAAATTAAGCAAATTCTTAACTTGCACAACAGATAACAATGCTTTGTACTACTTCAAATTTTGGGATTCCCCCAAATCTTTCAATGTTCCTTCTTGGGGATTTGACAGTGCCATTTTGGCTATATATGAATTATATCTCAAAGAAGAATTTGTTATTGTTGCAAAGGATATGATGACCAATTGTTTTCTAACAATGGAAAACCTGCTGTGATCCCATGGTTTTCTTCACCTGAAAATATACATGTTGAGGTTGAGAACTACTTGAATCACAGGGCAATTATTAAGATCAGTAGTTCAGCTTTCCATTTTTACCACCATGCCAATAGATTTTCAGCCTAACCAACCTACTTGGGCATATCAAATGAAAATGGAGCAAATTTATATGTGGACAATGTGAAATGCACCCTCAACAGTATTACAGGCAAGAAATGATGTCCTTAAATCCACACAATAAGCTTAAATGGCTTTTTTAAAAGCTGAGAATATTGTAAATATAGAAGTAGAAAAAGGATAAATTCTGAGACATCATTAAGATAAAGGTAAAGGTTTCCCTTCCTCAAAAGCCAGTTGTATCTGACTCTAGAGTTCAGTGCTCATATCTGTTTCAATGCTGAAGAACCAGTGTTGACTGCTTCTGCAGACGTTTCCATGGTCATGTGGCAGGCATGGAACGCTGCTTACCTTCCCACAAAAGTGGTCCCTATTTATATACAGTATTTGCAATTTCTTGCTTTCGAACTGCTAGGTTGGCAGGAGCTGGGTCAAAGACAGGAGCTCATTCCATTCTACAGTACTTGGGAATGGAACTGCTGACCTCCTGCCTTCCAGTCAGCGTCTTAGCCACTTGAGCCACTGCAGTCCCTGAGAGTCACATGTGGTATGGGGGCCAAATGTTGTGCTCAAGGTATGGAGTGAAAATTAGGGACAAAATAAGAAATATTTTATGGGTTGCGATTTCCTATTAGCCTGACTAGGTTGCCCTTCTATGCCATGAGTTTCTGCTGGAGCAGAAAGTTGGTTTCATAGAAGTCAGTTTGTGTTCTCAGGTCAAGACTATCTCTCTGCCTTGTCAAGTTTCTGGCATGTTGCTTGCCGTCAGGTCATCAGATATTTTTCTGTGAAATGGGAATACTTTGTTGGCACTGGTTGAAAGGAATGGGTTTGCATTTGGGAGGTTATACCCCACATATACCTTGTATTCTGATTTGGAGCAAGTTACTTGTCTTTTCACCTCACCAGTTTTGCTTTCTATGAACTGTATCACTTGCTACACCTACCATGTTAACCATTTTGTGACTGGTCACTTCCTCATGGCAACCATTTTATCATGGCACCCGTGACTTCTTCTCCAAATCTCTGATGAGCTAACCGCTCCAAATAGAAGAGCCCAGAATGGAAACAAAAATAATTCTAGAAAAACATGTACACATATAGTTGTGTCTAGTACTACTATACTGAACTTTGAAATCAATGTAATATGATTTTTATACTTCGTAGAAGACTTTTACATGGTCCCAACTGACTCTGAGAGTGAAAAATGGGTTACTGTATATTGCTATCATGACAAATCTCAAGTAGCCCTTGTGACGTCAGTATAAAAACAGCCAGCATGACGTATTTCTGGATAAGAAAACCTGAGCTTCGTTCATGCGGCAATTCCCAGTAGTCTGTTTCAATGCTTAGCAAAATGCAGCCACCACAATTAGTAATCCAATCTAAGCTTGCACATGCAGCTTAAAGGAAATAGGTTGATTTTCCAAACATTTCAATACAGTGGAACCTCGGTTAACATAATTCATACGTTCTCCGGGACGTTTCTTACAGCGAAAATTACTTTAATGGATTTTCCCATAGGAATGCATTGAATGAAATTTCCCATAGGAATGCATGGAAAACCAAAATACATTAACTGAAATGTGCTTTCCCATAGGAATGCATTGAAAACCAATTAATCCGTTCCGAAAAAATTCCGTAAAGCGAGCCACTATTTTCTATGGATTTCCTTTTGTTATGTGATTTTTATGTCAACTGAGCCCTTTGTTAACCTAGGTTCCACTGTATATTTTATCCCAATTGTTATTTATTTGGAATATCTCTGTTACTATTATATGGCTATTATCTTATTCCCAATCATGCAGCATAATGATAGGCTTGCGCAGCAGGAGGTAAAGTTATGGACGAGAGGAGAATTGTGCAATTCAGCTGTGCAACACAAAATAAACCAGCTGACATGTCCCTTGCACAGCTCCACACATGGAACCATTAAGTCGAAATAGGCTAATGTGGTTCTTGGAAATGCTTGCAGACTAGCTCATTACAATTGTGACAAGAGTGTACTAGCCTATATTCTTTATGTGACAAGGTTAATTGACAAATCAACGTTTAGCCTTTCATAACCTTGGTAGAGAGCAAAATGCACCACCGGAGGCTAGCCTTCAGGCCTTACAGATAAAGAATTCTGCATTATCACCTTATGTCCTGCAAGTTAATTAGAATTTCTACACTATAGCCTGCCTTTTTACAAAACAACCAACAGGTGGCACACTCCTACTGCAAGACTTTCAACCATTTCCCTTTGTTCTGCCTGCCAAGCATTTTGGCGCCAAAACATGACAGACTGTTGAGAGGCAAGGTTGTTGAGTGCTGTGTTGTTCTGAGAAACTTGACCTTCAGTCTCTCCTAGGATGTATCAGCTGATGTGAAGTGGTAGATAAGCTTCACAGACTAAAGGGTGGTCCAAGGGTTGAGATGAAACACTGTTTTTTTTAATCTCCTACGGAGTGTTTGGTGACAGTTTCAAGCCAAATCCTCCCTCTTCCTTCTTTTTTTTATCTGTCAGGGTTTATGAGAATTTGCATCCCATTTTTAAAAAGACCTGTGTCAGCACATATTTTCAAACATGTGCAAAAAACCCTTCAGCATTAACCACCCGTTCTCTCATTGTCTCTCTCTTTTCATTTCTCCTGATGCTTCAAATTAGACAGTTCAACAGTGATTTTCCAGAATGCTATAGGTAGTCTAAAAGCAACAGCCTCTCTCTGCACTGCCTGAATGTGAAATGACTGCCTCAGCAGTGGCATGGGAGGAATAAAATCTCCAGGGAGGACATTTTTATCCCTCCCCTGGGAGGGTATTAACTCTTGAACTGCACAGGGGAGCTCTTGGCCTTCATTGGTGGTTCAGCTGTCAATCTTCTCCAATGGTGCTTCCTTGTGCTGCCAGAGTGAGCTTGCATGCTCTATTGGGGTGGCCAGTTGGTTGAGCAGGTTTACAACATACTTAACGAAGAGTATGCCCGACAAAAGTCCATATAGTTGAAATGATGGTCTTCCCAGTAGTAATGTATGGCTGTCAGAGCTGGATCATAAGGAAGGTTGAGCACAGAAGAATGTTGTTGTTGTGTTGTTGTTCAGTCGCACAGTCGATTCTGACCCTTTGCGACCCCATGGACCATTGCCCTCCAGGCACCTGTCCTCCACCATCCTCCTCAACCCGCACAGCTCTGTGCCCATTGCGTCTACAATACCATTTCATTTTTGGCTGCCCCATTCTTCTTTTGCCCTCCACCTTTCCCAGCATCAAGGCTTTCTCAAGTGAATCCTCTCTTCTTATTTGATGTCCAAAGTACTTTAGCTTCATCTTTACTATTTGAACTTCTAAGGAGCAGTCAGGCCTGCTTGACCTATTTGTTCTCCTCGCTGTCCTGGGGACTCTCATAAACTCTCCTCCAACACCACATTTCAAAGGCGTCTATTCTGCGCTCAGCTTTCCTAGTGGTCCAGCGCTCACAACCATACATTACCACTGGAAATACCATTGCTTTGTCTATGTGAATTTTTGTTTGCAAGGTGATGTCTCTGCTTTTCACTATGTTCCCCAGGTTTCTCATAGCATATCTCCCAAGAATCAGTCGCCTTTTTATTTCATGGCTGCAATCCTCATCTGCAGTGATCTTGGATCCTAAGAAAGTAAAATCTGTCACTGCTTCTACTTCTTCCCGCTCTATTTTCCAGGGACTGATAGGGCCTGTTGCCATTATCTTGGCTTTCTTGATGTTGAGTCTCAAGCCAGCTTCTGCACTCTCTTCTTTCAACCTAAGCAGGAGCTTCTTTAGGTCTTCCTCACTTTCTGCCATTAGGCTGGTATCATCTGTGTACCTAAAATTGTTGATGTCTTCGAATTGTGGTGTTGGAGAAGACATTTGAGAATCCTCTGGACTGCAAAGAGATCAAATCAGTCAAACCTAAAGGAAATTATCCCTGACTGCTCCATGGAAGGACAAATACTGAATCTCAAGTACTTTGCCCACCAAATGAGAAGAGAGGACTCACTGGAATAAGGAAAAATAGAAGGCAAAAGAAGAGCATGAGATGTCTAGATGGCATTGTTGACGCAATGGGCGCAAATCTGAGCAGTCTACAGAGGATGGCAGATGACAGAGGATGGCATGCTGTGGTCCATGAGGTCACAATGAGTTGTACTTGACTGTGCAACTGAACAACAACAAAAGGGACTGGAATGGTTAGTGAGTTAGGTATTTGGCTTGACAGTTCAATTCCCCACTGTGCATCTCAGAACAGCCAGCCGTGTGTGGCCCTGAGCAAGCTGTGTAGGCCCAGGTTGGCCCTGGAAGAAGGGAATGGTAAACTGCTTCTGAACACTGTCTATATAGAATACCCTGAAAATGGTTGCCAGAACTCAGAATTCACTTAGCAGTACACAATTATTATTAAAGGAGACTAGTTCTATGAAATAGTCATACTCAACCTAGAAGAAGAGGGTAAGGAATTTGCTAAGATGATGGAATAGTTAATTGTGGCTCAAGTCGCTAAGACGCTGACTGGGAAGCGGAAGGTCAGCAGTTCGATTCCCGAGTACTGCAGGATGGAAATGAGCTCCCGTCTTCATCCCAGCTCCTGCCAACCTAGCAGTTCGAAAGCAAGAAATTGCAAGTAGATAAATAGGGACCACTTCGGTGGGAAGGTAACAGCGTTCCGTGCGCTCCGGTGTCTAGTCATGCCTGCCACATGACCACGGAAATGTCTGCAGAAGCAGACAGCGCTGGCTCTTCGGCTTAGAAACAGAGATGAGCACTGCACCCTAGAGTCGGATACGACTGGCTTTCGAGCAAGGGAAACCTATTAATTGTCTGAAATAAGGGATAGGAGGCATGGAAAAACTGACTCCAGCAAGCATAGAGCATACTATCACTAAAAGTCACTACTCCTTCTTTAAAAGGAATTATCATCATTAATCACAGATACACACTGTAGTCATTATTCAGACGTGATCCTCCTGGACTTTTACTGGAAATTTGCAACTCAACAGGGCCAAGCTTCACTACAAATTTGAATACCAATCAGGGATCTTCTGTTATAACCAGTTATAAAAAGCCACACTAATTTTTAAACATTTCTGTTGTACTGGCCAGCCGTTTTCTGTCTCTGTACCTAATGTGTATAAACTGATGCCATGAAGTCTCACTCTTATGTCTGATGAAGTGGACTTGATCCACGAAAGCAAACATTAAAATACAGCAGTCTTTAAGGTGCCACAACATTTGATCTTTCTGTTTTGTTTACTCTCTGATGTGCTTGCACAGGCTAACATGGCTACCACTTCAAAAATTAGCTGGGAATGTTTCTGTATTCTTCCCATCCCGTCACTATTTCCCTGACAGTTACCACCAAAGAAATCTGGCATGGAAAGTCCCCTAGAGGCCTGGTGGCAAACCTATGGCATGCATACCAGAAGTGGCATGCAGAGGCCTTTTCTTCTGGAATGCAGGCGATTGAAGGGAAGACCTGCCCGGCATAGCCCGTGCCGCTTCCCCACCCATACCTGTCAAGTTTTGGATTTGAAAATAAGGGAAATTTTGGCTACACCCCTCTGTGGGTGTGGCCAAATCTGTGGGCATGGCCAAATATAGCCATGTGACATGCTGGGCTCTAGTCATGCCTGCCACATGGCCATGAAAATGTTTGCAAACACAGACAGCACTGGCTCTTTGGCTGTAAATGGAGATAAGCACTGCACCCTAGAGCTGGATATGACTGGCAGATTTTACTTTCTTAGGATCAAAGATCAATGCAGATGGTGATTGCAGCCATGAAATAAAAAGGCGACTGATGCTTGGGAAACAAGCTATGAGAAACCTGGGAAACATAGTTAAAAGTAGAGGCATCACCTTGCAAACAAAAAATTGCATAGTCAAAGCAATTGTATTCCAGGTGGTAATGTATGGGTGTGAGAGCTGGACCATTAGGAAAGCTGTGTGCAGAAAAATAGATGCCTTTGAAATGTGGTGTTAGAAATAGGTTGATCCTAGAAGAAATCAACCATGACTGCTCATTAAAGGTCAAATAGTAAAGATGACGCTAAAGTACTTTGGACATCAAATGAGAAGAGAGGATTCACTTGAGAAGGCCTTGATACTGGGAAAGGTGGAGGACAAAAGAAGGGGATGGCCAAAAATAAGATGGCTAGATGGCATTGTAGATGCAATGGGCACAAAGCTGTGTGGGACAAAGAACCCTTTCCCCATCTTCTTGGGGGACTTTTGTTTTGTGTTCTTTCTTGTTTACATGGTGGCTTAAGTGACTAAGATGCTGACGGGGAGGCAGAAGGTCAGCAGTTCGATTCCCGAGTACTGCAGGACGGAATGAGCTCCCGTCTTTGTCCCAGCTCCTGCCATCCTAGCAGTTCGAAAATGATCAGTTCATGTAGTGAATTTCCCCCCCCCCTCTTTCTCATATAGTGATCAGGCAACCCCCCCCCCATTAGTGTGGAGGAGCAAGGGATTAATTCCCCCCTCTCTCTCATATAGTGATCAGGCAACAACCCCCCAATTAGTGTGGAGGAGCAAAGGATTAATTCCCCCCTCTCTCTCTCATATAGTGATCAGGCAAAAAAAAAACATTAGTGTGGAGGAGCAAGGGATTAATTCCCCCCCCCCTCATATAGTGATCAGGCAACCCCCCAATTAGTGTGGAGGAGCAAGATATTAATTCCCCCCTCTCTCTCTCATATAGTAATCAGGCAACTCCCCCCCCCCCCCCGAATTAGTGTGGAGGAGCAAGGGATTAATTCCCCCCCCCCTCTCTCATATAGTGATCAGGCAACCCCCCCTCCCACTGATTTGCCCCTGCATATATGAAATATATCGCTCACCTAGAGTAGACTCCTGCTCCCAGCAGCAAAAACAAAGCAGCCTTATGGCAGGAAAGGGAAAGAGAAACTAAGGCCCCCCCCCCCTTCTCTCTCTCTCCTTCCACAAGCGAAAAGCCTGCCACACAGCGACCTCTGGTGGCCAGAAAAAAATACTGCAGTTTCGCCTGTGAGGGCTCCGGTCAGGATATTTTTTTAAAAAATAAGGGAAAATACAGGGAAATTAATAAAATGGGAGGGGGCGGGAAGATGGGTAAAAATAAGGGGTTTCCTGGGGAAAACAGGATAGTAGACAGGTATGTCCCCACCACCCCCTCCCTCCGCCAAAGGGAAGGTGAGAGAGGAGATTGAAATCCCAGGTGGGAGGCTGTGTCTGGCTGAGGTAAAGTGTGGACCACTCATGGGGGGTGGTGAGCACTCATAGGGGAGTACCCGCAGGGGGGGCAGGTTCACACATGGTGTCGCCGGTGCTCCTCAAGTGGCGCATGTGTGCATGCACCCATGTGACTTTGCCGGAGGCACACCGGCAATATCACATGGGTGTGTGGGCACTTGTGGTGTCTGCCTGTGTGCCACCTCCTCCTCCTTGACACTCAGTCTCTAAAAGGTTAATCATCACTGCCCTAGAGCTTGATAACACAGCAGATAGTTTGTAATAGGTCTCTGCAGAGCACATGGAGATGTTGCAAGAGAAAGGCTGGATGATTCTCTTTCTCACTCTATGCCCCCAACCTCAACACATCCCTGTTATTTAGTCATCAAGTTTAGCAATTTCCTCCCCATGCCACTCTTATAAATTCTGAATCTTTTTATGGCTGTCTAAACACCACAATCCTCACTATAATGTTTATTTTAAATGCTTTTGTTATTTTTAAAAATGTATTTAATTGAGAGAAGCCTGAAATAACTGGGAGAAAATGAATTATGAAGTGATGTTAAATAGGGAACTATACATAAGGGACAGAAATAAACATTGAAGTCTCAAGCAATGCTTTATACAATGAATAAATGTGGGGGAGGGGAGTAAACAAAAGGATTCAATTCAATCTCCTATTCTGTTAAATCCTTCCAGGCCTAAGAATGATTATTTGCTCCTTTTATTGTGCCAAGATTAACACAGCTTTGATGGGAAAATCCTTAAGAACTACTCCATTCTTCACGTCATAGTTGCACTTTTTATGCTACCAAGAAAAACAACAAATGTCTAGCTTATCCAGCTGGCAAAACAACACAATAAAAAAATCAGTTTTAATCGGATCTACGTGCAAAACTAGATTACTCAGGAGTTTTCAGTAGCTTCTAAAATACAGCTTCCTTCAGCCTTTCTTCAACACAACCAATTAATGATATTCCCTAGGTCCGTAATGGTGAACCTTGGCATTCCAACTGTTCTTGAACTTCAATTCCCAGAAGCCCAAGTTTCTGTGAATCTACATGAACAGGTTTACTGCAAGTTCTTGAAATCCAAGAACAGCTCGAGTACCAAGGTTCGCCATCACTGCCCTAGGATGAGAGTACTCAGAGGTGGTTTGCTACTCCCTTCAGGGGGCACTCCAGAGTTTACTCTCCTTTCCCACATTTATTCATTGTATAAATCAGGAGTTCTCAACCTTTTTCAGCCAGGGGCCATGTCATGCTTCCTCAGACAGCTTTGGGGGCCGGACAGCAATTTTGCCCTTCCTCCACCACATGGCACTTGCAGATGTGGTGGAGGTGGTGGAGGCCACATGAAATGGTACCGTGGGCTTTATTTGAGACTTCAATGTGTATTTTTGTTCCTTATGTATATTTCCCTATGTAACATCTCTTCATAATTCATTTTTTTTCTGCACAGCTTGCCCAAGGCAACACAAGCTGACTGGTCCCAGAGAAGGCATGCTTGGAAATCAAACTCCCAACTTCTTGCTCTACAGCCAAGTTCTCAACTCACTCCCTCTCTGTTTCTACATAGAAGCAAATGTTACAAAGCAGCACAAATACAAAACGCAATGCAAGATCTACCCACAAGGCAAGGATTGGGTAACTGGAGAGTAATCAAGGGTGGCAAGTCCTAGCCACACATACGAGCAGCAGTGTTCAATCAAATTTAAAACAAACAAATTACTTTTGCCTGCCTGCCTTCCTTCCTTCCTTTCTAGCTGCTCATTCTGGTCTTTGTGTTTTCACAGAGTTACTTGTTACTGCTGAAAAGTAACTATGTAATTAAGATTTACATTATTTGTTTCCTAAAGAGTCAACAAGTAATTGTACAAAGCCAAGGGCAACTGTGAGTTTTCCATGGGTTAGCTAACATCTGATGTGGACATCGATTGCATGCAATGCAAATGAAGTCATACACCCCCTAAAACTGAAGAACTAAGTCTGGTGTTGGAAAATGATGCAATTCCCATTGCACAGGCAGAACCTGCCCAAGGATTTTGTCATTTTAGGTTAATTACTTTGCACATAATGTAGAGTGATTATTTCCTTTAGTCTTGTTTCTTGGTGTAGCCCAAATTCACTGCAGCCTTTTTGGTGTGTGTGGAGGGCAGTAACATCATGCTGTTGACTTGCATCACATTTGAGATTTTAGTCATATTCAGCTATTAGCAAGTCAACAGAATACTCACATGAACAGGAGAGCATTCCAGCTGCAACCCTTTCTTTGTCATTTCTGTCATGCTCCAGCATGTGCAACATGAAATGTCCAAAAAGAAGAGCTCCATTATCCACCAGACCTCTGCATGTTAGTCTGGATTCTGAAAAATCAGGGTCCCAATTACAGGGGTCTGCATCTCAGACTTCTAGCCTTCCACATGTTTAATACAACATAATCAAGGATGGAGGGAAACTAGGACTAAAGAAGGTCAGTTTGGAACATCACCCGTAATGTGTGAGCATTCTGTACATTTTCTAATTCTAATACAAATGCTTCAAAGGAGTGGCCTGTGCAAATTACATAACATCATTATATGAAGAAGACTACAAGTCATATTTTTTGTATGGAGACAAACAGGATCACTAAGGTGGCAATAAGGTGAACCCCTCCTAAAGCCAAACAACAACAAGGACACTCTCAAAACACATGGTGAAGAACATGAATGGCAGATTTAAAGACTCTGAAAATGACATGGGAGGATGCCAAAGTACTTGCTCAAGACTGAAACCATTGAAGATCTCTTGCTGCCCAATATGCTATCTAGCATGGGAAGATCTACTTACTAAGTAAGTCACTCAATCAGTCAATTGGTCAGTCAGTCAAACAGGGCTTGTGTGTAGACAAAATGATGGAGTGCTGCAAAAGAAGCTTTGGAGAAATGGCATAATTTATATATGCATATAATAAGCCAGCAAAATTAAAGTTCTTCTTTATAGAATTCAAATTTACACACAGGTAATCAAATGAACATTCCTGCACCATTCTTTTGAGCAAGCCTCGAAAACACTTTGCTTTTCAAACTTCACTCTAACCCAGAAATCTTCTTTTGCATATTTAAAATTTACTATGCAAATGGATATTGCATTAATTACGCCGGGAGCCAGAGCTGTCACCACCACCGGACTTCATGAGCCCGTTTGGATAAGCCTTGTACACATTGTTATTGATTATTTATTTTGTATTACTGTGTTGCTTGAATTGTATTTAGTGGTTTATTATTTCATGCTGTATTCTATTAGTTTTTGTATTTTTTGTATTTTGTATTGTATTATGTATTTGGTTTGTTGTGAATCCGCTTTGAGTCACCCGCAGGGTTGAGAAAAGCAGTATACAAATAAACTATGAAATGAAATAAAATGAAATGAAATTACGAAAAGAAACCATGGTTATCTTTTCTGCTTCTCTGGCTGCATACATTTCCTACATTGTATAATGAAGCAACATATGTGGGCGGCAATATAAATTTGAACTAATAAATAATAAATAATTATAACATGTAATAGCTGGGCCTGCTTTAGAAAAATGCTGTGGAATCTATCTTTGTTGATGTTGTTGTTCAGTCGCACAGTCAATTCCGACTCTTTGCGACCCCATGGACCATCGCTCTCCAGACACCCCTGTCCTCCACCATCCTCCTTAGTCCGTACAGCCCCGTGCCCATTGTATCTACAATACCATATAGCCATCTCATCTTTGGCTGTCCCCTTCTTCTTTTGCCCTCCACCTTCCCCAGCATCAAGGCCTTCTCAAGTGAATCATCTCTTCTCATTTGATGTCCAAAATACTTCAGCTTCATCTTTACTATATGACGTTCTAATGAGCACTCAGGGCTAATCTCTTCTAATATTGACCTATTTGTTCTCCTCGCTGTCCAAGGTACTCTCAAAACTCTCCTCCAGCACCACATCTCAAAAGCATCTATTTTTCTTCGCTTAGCCTTTCTAATGGTCCAGCGCTCATAACCATACATTACCACTGGAAATACCATTGCTTTGACTATGCGGACCTTTGTTTACAGTGAGATGTCTCTACTTTTCACTATGTTCCCCAGGTTTTTCATAGCTTGTCTCCGAAGAATCAGTCGCCTTTTTATTTCATGGCTGCAATCTCCATCTGCAGTGATCTTGGATCCTAAGAAAGTAAAATCTGTTACTGCTTCTACTTCTTCCCCATCTATTTTCCAGGGACTGATAGGGCCTGTTGCCATTATCTTGGCTTTCTTGATGCTGACTCTCAAGCCAGCTTCTGCACTCTCTTCTTTTAACCAAATCAGGAGCTTCTTTAGGTCTTCCTCACTTTCTGCCATTAGGGTGGTATCATCTGCATATCTCAAATTGTTGATGTTTCTCCCAGCAATTTTGATCCCAAATTGTGATTCCTCCATCTCTGCATTGCACATTATGTTCTCTGCTCTGTGTATAAGTTGAATAAGAAGGGTGACAAAATGCAGCCTTGTCTTACTCCTTTTCCTATTCCAAACCACTCCATCATTCCATACTCTGTCTTAACTGTTGCTTCTTGACTCATGTACAGATTTCTCATGAGACATATGAGGTGTTCTGGTATTCCCATCTCTTTAATTACTTGCCACATTTTGTTGTGGTCCACACAATCAAAGGCCTTGGTGTAGTCAATGAAGCAGAAGTAAGCTTGTTTCTGGTATTTCTTTGTTTTCTCCATGATCCAACATAAGTTGGCAATGTGGTCTCTGGCCTCTTCTGAACCCACCCTGCACCTCTGGTAGTTCTCTTTCTACATGCTGCTGCAGTCTATCCTGTATTATCTTGAGCATCACTTTGCTAGCTTGTGGAATGAGTGCAATTGTTTGATAATTTGAACATTCTTTGGCATTGCCCTTTTTTGGGATTGGGACGTATACTGATCTTTTCCAATCCTGTGGCCACTGTTTCATTTTCCAAATCTGCTGGCATATAGCATGTAGTAGCTTGATACTATCATCTTTTAGGGCTTTGAAGAATTCAACTGGGATACCATCATCTCCACTGGCTTTGTTATTTGCCGTGCTTTCTGACTTCACTCTCTAGGATGTCTGGTTCAAGTTCAATTTCCCCCTCATTGTTATTATCCGGGGTGTTTAAGTCTTTTTTGTAAAGTTCCTCTGTGTACTCCTTCCATCTTTTCTTTATCTCTTCTGCATCCGCTAACTCTTTGCCATCTTTGTCTTTTATCATGGTCATTTTTGCTTTGAACGTTCCCTTGACTTCCCCAATTTTTAAAAAGAGATCTCTAGTGTTGTTTTCCTCTATTTCTTTGCACTGTTCATTTAGGTAGGTTTCCTTATCTCTCCTTGCTTTTCTTTGAAATTCTTTATTTAAGTGATTGTATTTTTTCCTTTCTCCTTTGCCTTTTCGTTCCTTCATTCCTCTGCTATTTTAAGAGCCTCCCCCGACAACCACTTTGCTTTCTTGCGCTTCTTTTCTTTTGGTGTAGTTTTCCTTGCTGCCTCCTGCATAATGTCTCTCATCTCTGTCCATAATTCATCTGGTACTCTGTCTATCTGTTCTAGACCATTGAATCTGTTCCTCACCTCCACCGTGTATTCCTTGGGTATGTTGTCTAGATCATATCTATCCGGCCTATTAGTTTTCCCTATTTTCTTCAGTCTGAGCCTGAATTTTGCGATCAGTAGATTGTGATCTGAGCCACAGTCCACTCCAGGTCTTGTTTTTGCTGACTGTATGGATGTTCTCCATTTTTGGCTGCAGATTTTGTAGTCAATTTGGTTTAATCTATCTTTAAATTTACTTCATTCCAATATTAAATATTGGGGAGAGGGTTAATGACGTCAGACCAAAGGTAGCTGCTTCTGAACAGAAAGCCAGTTTTTCCAAGTGGCCCCATGTGGACTTTGGTCATTTTACAAAGACTGAACAACTCTAATTGCAGTTGGTTCTATATTGTTGCCATGGGTGTGTGATTTTAATAATTCCATTTGTTCTACCATAAATTGGTTTAGAATATAGCCTGAAAATGTACAATTTTTCAAAAGTGTCAGAGTATTAAATAAGGGTATACAAATTACATCCCTCCAAATGGATTCCTACTGGGAATTGAGTAACATCATCTTTAAAGCAAAGAGAATGAGAAAAAATTATGTTTCCTTGCAAGTCTCTGGGGTAATCTCTAACAACTGTAATTAGCTGGGGGAGAGGAAGATTTATGGGCCCCTTTTGGTTCAAAGAGCAAATTGGAGCAGAGATATCATAGGAATTCACAGCAGAAAGGAGTGCAGTAAACCATTTTTATATAAAAAGTGTTAGAATCCAGCAGCAATGTGATTCACTGTTGTAGCAATGGCATATCCTCCACCTGCTCACACATGAAGTTCTTGCAGTTGCTTGGGTATGGCTAGAGAAGGACTGCCTGGTGGTCCCAAACCTTTGTAGTATCCACATATTGTGCCAAGATTGCTAACTGGAAATATATTGCATGAATAGCCAGCTACAGTTTGGATAGTTTGGACTGCGGTGGCTCAAGTGGTTAAGATGTTGAACTCGCTGACGGGAAGGTCTGAGTTTGATTCCGGAGTGCTGGATGATGGAGTGAGCTCCCATCTCTGTCCCAGCTCCTGCCAACCTATCAGTTCGAAAGCAAGAAATTGCAAGTAGATAAATAGGGACCACTTCGGTGGGAAGGTAAACAGTGCTTCATTCACTCTGGCGTTGAGGCATGCCTGCCATATGTCCATGTAAATGTCTGCAGAAGCAGACAGCACTAGCTCTTTAGCTACAAACAGAGATGAGCACTGAACCCTAGATTTGGATACGACCAGCTTTCTAGCAAGGGTGACATTTACCTTTACCTTGGAGAGTTTGCTTGAGATGACCCAATATACCAAGGGCTCATAGACCTAACTCACATCAGGGCTTTATGAATGGGGATATTCAAGTTATGAAGCTTCTTTTAATTAAAGATTTAATTTTGGCACACCTTTCAGGAAATGGTTAAAAGCAATTTTATTCTTACACATTTTAGAGGATAAGCAAATATTTGATCTGTTTTATAACACAGTTTTTTTTAATTAGAGTAAGTCAGTTAATGGGACTCTTTAAGTATTGACTTACCAAACTCCCATTGATTTAATGGCTCCAGAGAATTTAATTCTCTCTTAACTCTTTCCTTGTGCAAGAATAAGAAACATCAATTTCTTTTTATCAGCAAAACAGTGATATATTTTTCCTCCTGAAGAACTTGACGAACATTTTTTTTAATTTGCAAAACGTCCAGGCCCAATTAAAAGCAATGTGCCAGAGTGTGCTATTATCTATGTATACAGCAGCATTTCCCAAACTATGTTCCACGTAACACTGGTAGACTTAAATTCCCAGAACCCTAAGTCAGTACATTGGCTAATCAGTGCTTTGGGAAATTAATTTAGGCTTCTAGAATATTATATATTTTATACACTTAAGACAACTTATGGCAAGCCAGTAAATTAGATCAAATTGGTTAACAATAATAGTCCCTATCATAAATGCTTTGTTCTTAGCTTTTAAATATATTGAGAAAAGCCTAAATGTTCACTCAGCCATGCCAGTTTGAATCTATGGGGTGAAACCCATGTCTCCCTCCTTTGCTGCCATTGTTGCTTCTACATGGTGCATGATAGTACTTTTCTTATTGGTGTTTGGAAAATCTGGCTGCCTCACTGCTACATGCTATCTGATAACAACAGCGTACACAGCATGTTTTTGTGATGTTGATATGCTGGAATCAATACCCAGCTATCTTTCTGTCTGGCCACTATACCTTTAATTGTCCTTCTCTAAACATAAAGGTTTCTACACACCATGGGTCTAGAGTTCTATAGAACTGTTCTACAATAGAAATCTTCATTTGATTTTCAAGCCCTTGCCCTCCAATGGCCTGGGGTAGCAAGATTTGGCAAACCTTCATTTAAACAACTATGTGGCATTTTCTGGTGGACAAGACAATACCTGCTCTTGGACATTGCCCTGTGGTTAATAGACAGCCCGCAACTAATTAAGGTCTGGGCTGGCAAAACCCATTGTTCCTGCCCCATCTCAGAGCCTTATGTGTATTGACTCCAGGTGCCTAGCTTGTCCTGCTGTCTGGCGCGGCTTATTTGCTCAACTTAATCTGTAGCCAGAAGTGGAGGATTGTGTATTTCCATTAGAGTCATCATCTTTGGTTTTTGCCCCGTTTCTACTGTAACTGTCAGCCAAGGCTTTCTGATTCACCCCCCAAACTAACTAACTAGCCCGCACCCCAATTGCCTTTCCTGCCAAGCCTGGTTGATCCCTGGATCTGTTGAAGGCCGAGCGAACCCCTGGGGAGAGGTTTAGCCAATTATTCCCGTGGGCAACCCACATTCCCCCTTCCTTTATTAGTTAAATCAGCCTGGCTGTGGGCACGGTAGATGTAAGGCATGATCTGCTTGGGTGTAACTATTTCCCGGGGTCTCCACCATGAGGTACACATTGACAAGAGTGAAGGAATGCACTGCACAAAGCAGCAAAGCATAATTCCCACTACCACAACACCAGCGATAGCTTTAAACGCTGTCTGCAACCAACCCCATGACACCCAGGATCAAGGTTTGTCCCACCAAAACCCAGTTGACGTTTTCCTTGATGTGTTTAACTATGGTGTCAAGTTCGGTGATTTGACTCTGGACTTTGTGAGAGTTGTCCATGAGGTTAAAACAACACATGTCTCAGACAGATTCGCAGCCCAAATGGTGTAAGAGCAGCAAATAGTCAATTGCTGCGCGATTGTCCAAAACCGTATGTCTCAGTTCAGTCTGCTCTCGGTTTAACATGGCAATGGCTGATGAAGTGTGATTGATGGCTTTTGCTAGCGCACACGTCGGCTGGCCGATCCTGATTGCATTACCTACTGCTAGTCTGGGCACCCCTATAATACTGACTGCTAGGGACACATACTATGCCTTGCTGAGCACGGCGATATCACTGTCGCATGTCTCATCTAGCTGGACCACTCATGACCGGGTTTGGGGTGACCACTTCACTCTTGGGGATGACCAGGGTTAAGCGACTCATACAGCAGTATGAGTCAGACACATTAGCTGGTATGTAGTTCTAAGTCCATTGGTTACAAGTGAAAAACCATCATGTGGGAAAATAATATAAGCATACACATAACTGATTGTCTCTGGTTGGGCACATTTCCAAGTCTCTTCCCTGGGACTCAGGGAATGGTGGTGCGGGCCCTTGGCTGTGGAGCAGCTGGTCATCTTGGCACAGGGCGAGCTTGGGCTGATGGCCACCCTAGGTGTGTAAAGGGTGACTGCATCAGTGGGCAAAGTCTTTGTTACCTGAATCCCCCAGTTCGCGTAAGTCGCATATGTTATCTGGTGGCGGTACCCAAACGCACGCATCCATTCAGTGCGTGGCAGACCGGGATCAGGCATGTACTTAGTAAAGAAGCATTGTCTGTGGTTTGTTGCAAGCAAAAGTCCGATTGGTTAACAAGTCCGGCTAATTTCTCCCAAATATTGTACTGGAGTCTGGCGCTGCAAAAGATTGGAGCAGCCAGTGCCCTAGGTAAAAATAGGGCTCGGTTCTCTGTACTTTCTCAGGGGCTATGACTAATCCTTTTTCCCCCAGTGTGCTCTGGAGTTCTTGAAATACGTCACTGCCTAATTTGGGCGCTGCGATTAGTATGTCATCCATGAAATGGCAGACTAAGACTTTGGGGTGTAGGTTCCGGAACCCCTCCAAGGCCTTGTGGACATAGATTTGGCACAGGGTTGGTGAATTGAGCATTCCCTGTGGCAAAAAATTCCACACGAACCTTTGGGTAGTCTCCTTATGGTTAGTGACTGGCACTGTATTTGCAAACCTTTCCCTGTCCCTATGGTCTAAAGGGATGGTGTAAAAACAGTCCTTTAAGTCTACAATTAGGATCTCCCACCCTTCGGGGATCATGTTGGGATTGGGGGTACCACATTGAAGCAGTCCCATGGGCTGAATGCACTTATTGATTTCCCTTAAATCGTGAAGAAGTCACCGCTTTCCGGACTTCTTTTTAATGACAAAAATCAGTGAATTCCAGGGACTGGTGGATGGTTCTATATGTCCCGCATCTAGCTGCTCTTTAACGAGCTGCTTTAAAGCCTCTAACTTTTCCCCAACTATTGGGGAACTGTTCCACCCATACCAGCTCGTCGGTTAACCATTTGAGCGGCAGGGCCATTACCCGAAAGTTAGGGTGGCACAATACTGTTGTAGAATGTCTCTCCCCCAGAGGTTGGCGGGCATGTTTAGGACATGCGGGCATATTACCACTGTGCCATCTGCCCCCGGGATAGTGACCACCCAGTCTCGGCTCCTGTAAGCTTCTTGAACTCCTCCTACCCCCCACACATCTGAAACTTCCTCGATTGCCCACTCATCGGGCCATAATTTCCCGCTAATTACTGTGACATCTCCTCCCATGTCCAACAGAATGTCAAAAGGCCTTTTATTCAAAAATACCTTAATGACAGGTTGCTGTTTCCACTCTATGTTCTGTTCCACTGTCGCTATGATATGGTATCCCTCTACTGCCCCTTCCTCTCTCTGGTGGTTTGTCGATCCAAATCCTGAATCTCCTCTGATCACTTCCTTGTCCCCATCTGGCAGACGATATAGAACCATGATCAATTGCGCTACTGAATCACCTTTGCTGATTGTCTGGGGTAGGTGTGTCCATAGCTGGACTTTGATGATGCCTGTGTAATCGGAGTCTATGACTCCCAGGATCATGAACATCTCTTTTTTCCCTGCACTGCTTCGAGGCAAGACTAACCCTACTGTGCCTTGGGGTAGGGGACCTTTGTACTTGGTGTTAACTAAGTTGACTGTGCCTGGCAGGTCACAAATAACATCCTCCTCGCATTCTAGGACTAACCCTGCACTGCCCTTGGTTTCTGCCTGTGCCTCGGAAATGCTGGGGGTGACTATTGGGGTGTCCACTCTGAAGCCTCCAGGGTGGCAGTTGTCTCTATTTGGACCAGGGCTAGAGACACGCCCGTGGCCCGGTTTCCCGAATTCGGGCAGTTGCTGGCCCAATGGAAGCCATTATGGCACTTTGGGCACTGGGTGGATGGTTTGGCCAGGCAGCCCACGGGAAGGCTGCCTCCCCCTTTGTGAGGCTATTTTCACCTGCATTCTTTGTCGAAGTGTCCCATCTTGCTACACTGGTAGCAAGCTCCCTTGGGTTGGTTCCCCCCTTGCACAGCCGCCACTAACAGCCCCATTTTATAGGAGTCTGTTCCAATGTCCGCGCAAGCCCTGATCATATCGGTGAGTGTCAAATCGGTTCTGTGACCCATTGCCTGCAAAATTTTGTGGCAGTCGAGGTTGGCATTGTCCTTTGCCAGCTACATCATATGCTCCTCTTGGGCCTCCTGGTAGTCTATCTGTCTGCTAATCGCTTCCTCTAGCCGGTTAATGAAATCCATGTAGGGTTCCTGCACTCCCTGTTTGATGGTGGTGTAATTTTTGGCACCCTTGCCAGTGGCGGGTACCTTGAGGTATGCCTTGAATGCGACCTAAGAAGCCAGCTGGAGCATGGCTGCTGGCAGGATGGACTGTGTCTGGATGGTATTGAACTGCCCTGAGCCATATAGCTGCTCAGGAATTACTGCTCCTCCCATCCTGGCAGCCCTAGCCTGCGCTTCTAGCCAGTACTCACTGTCCCACAATAGGTACTGGCTGGGGTTCAGCATCATCCTCATCGTGACTTTCCAGTCATGAGGGATGAGCATGGTGGATTCCCACAGCTGCTGGAGTGTGCCCCTTGTGAATCTGCTTTGGAGCCCTGTAACTGTGATGGCTTTGCAGATCTCTGCAAGCAGTTTGTATGGAATAGGCGTGTATACTGCCAGCTGATTGCCCATGATGGCATCCATCTCTAAGTGGACTGGGCACAGCATCTGAAGCTCAGCCAGTTCTGCGGCCTGCAATTCCTCCTTGCGTAACTCTTCCTCTACCATTAACTGGAAGGGACTCTTAGTGACCCGGGAAGCACCTGCGCTTCCTAGGTTTCTGCCCACTCCTGCGGCTTCTGCAGCTGCTGCAGCTGCTGTGGAAGGGGAATCCCCTAAGCCCCCATGTCTGAACTGGATGGTCGGGTAGAGAGACGCGCTGGGGCTGATGGTTCTATGTACACTGGGGGTTTCTCGGACTCTACCCAGGCTGGACTGATGGCTGCAATTATCTTTCTACACTTGCTCCAAGTCTCTATGATTTTGGCGGGCACTCAGGGTTCTTCTTTGAGGCATTTCCCTACTCTGTCCCAAATCTCTGGATCCATCATGCCTGCTTCTGGGTAGAACAGACAGTGTTCCCCCAAATGCATCACCAGGTCCATCAGGTGATTCCTCCGCACCCTTATCCAAAATTGCCTGGTCAGGCCCTTGAGCTCCTCCACCTGAGCTCGCTGCCTGACAGATGAGTTTTGCCCCCCCCCCAAGCCCCCATTACTACCTGATTGGGGGATCCCCGGATTTGCTTCCGCAGGATGAGTTGGCACACCTTTAGGTAGTATGGCGGGGTGAGCGATGCACAGGATGATGTCCTTCGGGTCTGATCAGTGGATCGGGATCGTGGCTATGGTTCTCTGCCACAGGCTTCTACTGCTCTGCCTCTGCTGTTCAGGATCGCAGCTCTCCCCTGGCTTTGGAACACATCCGTTCCGATATGTGGGGTCTGCCGGGCTTGTGGTTGCGTTGGCTTCCTTGCTTCAGGATCGTCGCGACCTCTGCTAGCCTTGGGATCGCGTCAGGTTCCCATCGGGGTAACGTTCCGATCAGAATCACGTCAGGGTCACCAGATGTTGCGATGGCTCCCAGGTGTGGGAGTGGCTGGCCGCAAGGAAGACATGCAAGATAATCGTGCGGTGAATTCCAGCCCCAATCAGGGTCGGGTGGTACATATTTATTACCCTGCCTTGGGGTGATATGTGCGTAAGATGTGTGTGACCTCCTAATACAGAAGGCTTGCATATGTGGCATTTTTCGGTGGACAAGACAATACCTGCTCTTGGACATTGCCCTGTGGTTAATAGACAGCCCGCAACTAATTAAGGTCTGGGCTGGCAAAACCCATTGTTCTTGTCCTATCTTGGAGTCTTATGTGTATTGACTCCAGGTGCCTAGCTTGTCCTGCTGTCTGGCGCAGCTTATTTGCCCAACTTAATCTGTAGCCAGAAGCGGAGGATTGTGTATTTCCATTAGAGTCATCATCTTTGGTTTTCGCCCAGTTTCTACTGTAACCATCAGCTAAGGCTTTCTGATTCACCCCCCAAACTAACTAACTAGCCCGCACCCCAATTCCCTTTCCTGCCAAGCCCGGTTGATCCCCAGATCTGTTGAAGGCTGAGCGAACCCCTGGGAAAAGGTTTAGCCAATTATTCCTGTGGCCAACCCACAATCATCATCATCATCATCATCAACATCATCATCATCATCATCATCATCTTCTTCTTCTTCTTCTTCTTCTTCTTCTTCTTCTTCTTCTTCTTCTTCTGTGTCTAAGCCAGACATGAAACTGTCAAAATGAAGGTACATTTTGGTGAGTTCATTCTCCAACAAGACTAAGCATTTAAAAACCCAAACACACTAAATCAATAACAAAGGAATGAATAAAACAACAGAGAGAGAGAAAAATAAAACCAGCAAAATGAACCAGTAAGACTTTTTATAAACATCCATGGATCAGAAAACACTGGAGTTTTTCCTCCAGTGTGTGACCAAGAACAGCCTCTAACCTATCCAACATGACATATTTGTCAGGAGGAGAAAAAATCTAGGAAGAAATGCATTTGCACTTCAAAAGAAGATTTATATCTCCAGGAGAGAGAAAAAGTCCTGTTGTTTAACAGCCATCAATTTGTAATTCTTGGGATTAGCTATTAGTATATTGGGGAAAAGGAGCGTCCTTGTAAACTCAGCAGATTTAGGGCATTCATAAAACAAATGTTTGGTGAGTCAAATCCAAAGTCTATTCCTTGACAAAATTTATGCATTGCTTTTGATTTTCAAAGCAATAAATGCCAGCTTCAGAGCACTCACAGAAGTTAGTAGTCCTTCAATATTTTTTCACTGTAATCACTAAGCAGTCATAAAATGAAAGAGAAGACGGTTAATTTAATACCCTATCTTCTGGCAGCAGCTCTTTCTAATGAAATCAGATGCAAATGTGCAAGTTTACAAACAAAGTAAGTGCCAGCTTCCAAAGACTATATCTAGACTCTGCCATTTCAGAACACAGCAGCAATTAACTGTACAGTACAGATATTGCATAATATGGGTCAAATGACATTGGGAATGGTTTTCTGGCTAGAAGAAACTAGAATCACAGACCAGACCTCCTGCTGTTTTCAACTAATTACTTAATAATAACACTACTTCTATGACTAATAATATGAAGCTATAGAGTTCTTAGGAATAAAAGGCTGATAAGCAGAGCAATGTTTGGTACTAATTGCAGTAGTTACAAATTAATAACTCTTTTTCACAGAAAACAAAGAGGTAACTGAGTTATTTAAAGACTATGTGTCACATCAGAGAACCTATTTATCATGGTTTTAAAGCGGAAGTTGTTCCTTAAGTGCTAGAGGATGTTTCTTATATCATAGAGATTTCCATACTTTTCAAAATCATGTCCTGTTTTTTATTTTTGAGAAAATGTCAAACTTCCACAGCTGTCCTTTATTGAAATCTATACCCCTTTTAACAAAAAAAAATCAATTCACAATTTAAAATTAAACACAAAAAATTCACTAAATTTAGTCTAAATAAAAACTAAACATATATTTTTAAACATAAATTTATAACTCTATTACCGGAGTTCTCAACCTTTTTAAGCCAGGGGCTGGGTCACACTCCCTCAGACAGCTTTGGGGGCTGTATGGCCATTTTGCCTTTCCTTCACCACATGGCACTTACTGGTGTGGTGGAGGCAGTGGGAGGGGGGCACATGAAATGGCACCATGGGCTGCATTCGGTCCACAGGCCATAGGTTGAGAATCCCTGCTCTAGTAACTCTAGGAGTATTCATGGCACAATGGTTAAACTGCTGTACTACAGCCAAAACTGATGATGTTGTGAGTTCAGTCCATCATCATAAGGTGCTGCAGTGGCTCAGTGGTTAAGAAGCTCACCTTGTTAGCTGGAAGGCTGGCAACTCAGCAGTTTGAGACCTGGGTACTGCATGACAGATTGAGTGCCAATCTCTGTCCCAGCTCTTGGGGACATGAAAGGAGCCTCATTTGGGTGTTCCCTGAGTGGAGTTTCTTCCACAAAAATCCTTTCAACCCAGAATTATTTCTGACACAAAATTATTATTAGTCCATCATGCCATTTGGAGCAAGGAAGCTTCAGCTCAGCACCATTACAACTTGTAAACTCTATGATTGTACCTACCTTGCCTGCAACAATAGCCAATACCCAAGGTAAAAGGAACTCTTTGTGGAGGCTGTGTGGGTTTGGTGTGATAATTCCCCATGCTCCAGAAGCTACACAGAGCCTAGGAAACACAGTATTAAGTTGCATCTAGAGTAGGCCTTTTGAATCAGTAGGGATTTGATTAACACTTTTATAAGCTCTGTAGATTCAGTGGGCCTACCATAGTTCTGACTGACTTCTGGATTTCTGCCAGTAAGTGTCATGCATGATAGCCAGGGCTGTACAGAAGGCAAGTCCTGGTGAGAATGAGCACAGATATGTGTCTGTCTACCTGCTGAAAAATTATTCTTTTGCCCCTCACGTCTCCTGCTTGCCATACTAACTGATTAGTTTGTTTCTCCAGAGTTTCTGGGTCCAGTTATCTGGATTCATCTCCTACCTACTTCCACAAGATGCTCTCCAGGACTAAAGGGATTGCAGAACATACTGCTGACTGGGCAGCCCTACATTACAGAAAGCATTATTGCAATGCTTTAAGATTCTCTCTGTCTCTCTTTCCCTAAGAGTGCATATTAAAAGCAAGAAGGTACTGAAAAAGATCTTGAAGTTAAAACATCTGCTTTCAGTTACCTATCTTTTAAAGCACCCTGCTAAACCTATAATCATAAAATAGTCAGTGTGGTATTGCGGTTAAGACTGATGGAATGAGTGTTGGGAAGTCTGGGTAGATGTCAGGAGACTGAGCCATGAACCTCACTAGGTGACTTTGAACCAATCATTCTCACAACCTGACCTTCCCTCCTCAGGGCTGAGCTGAGAATAAAGTAGGAAGGATGGCCTGCACATAAGCTGCTTTGAGCCATACCTGTCAACCATCCCAACTTGGCCAGGAAAACCCCATAATTTGATGTCGATTGACGTCATAACCCACCCCGCGCTGCCAAAATCCCGTAATTTGGCAGCGGGGGAAAACACTTTCCGTGCATGCGTGGAAGCGCTACAATGCTTGCGCAGCCCCTACCCAAGCGACGTAGCACTTCCGCTCATGCATGGAAGGGTTTTACCCCTTCCATGCATGCGGGGAAGCGCTACGCCGTTTGCGTAGGGGCTGTGCAAGCAATGTAGCGCTTCTGCGCATGCGTGAAAGGGGTAAAACCCTTCCACGCATGTGTGGAAAGCAACCTGCGCACAAGCGATGTGCGCAGGTCCCGTTTTTCCGGAGCTGCGGGTTGACAGGTATGCTTTGAGCTACTTGGAGGAAAGGTGTGTCACTCATTACAAAAGGAATAATCTTATTTCCTCCTTCCTTAAATATAGCAAAGTGTGGAAACATACATGTATAAGTAGAAGTTCCACTTCCAACTCACTCACAAGTCTTTCCAACCCAAATGTTAGCAACTAGAAATGTGACAATCAACACCCACCAAGGGATTTTGCCTTGTCTCATATGAAGATCAAGAAAACTCCAAAATATAAAATAAAACAGGGATGAGGGAAAGATGCTTTTCTATCACAGGAATTTGTCATTGATAAACCGAGGTAACTAAAGCATAGGCAAACACGTTCAATGAAACGGTATGAAGTCTTTGAATGAAAGCCCAGACAAACAGAGTGAACTAGTGATTTATTTGAGCTGCTCTCTATACCTGGAACTTGCACAATGTGTATAAAATCCCAGACATGTGCATAGCACATTGTGAAATTCTTCTTTGATTTCTTGAGTCAGGATCAGATGTCCCCAAAGATCTCAGTTGGACACTATTTTGAACATACACACTGTAATTTTATTGTAGCTGCTCCTGCCAGCCTCCTGATTTTCTTCTCTATAGCTTCCAGACAAGCAAGTATTTTTTTAAAATTAAAATTCCCCATCCTCATCAGCGTAGTATTAAGAAGTCCCAGCTGCCTTTCCCTCCTCTCTGGAAAGAGAGAATATAACTAGGAGCACTTTCGGATAGTTACTGTGTTGGTGAGTATTCTCAATATGCTCAGTGATACAGTGGATATGAATAAGTAACTCTTTCAAGATTTGTATTTGGCAAAAAAAATACTTATAAGCCAAGGAAGGGAGGAAGGATCTTGATCTTGATCTTGATTTTGGTCTTTGTCTTGATCCAAGGTTTGAAGACTTGACATAGTTCAAGGAGAACTCCTGGTATGAAAATTATATTCCAAGATTTATTTTGGTTCAGGTTAAACTCTTCACATTGGATCAGGGTCATGGTGTCACAAGAAGAGCTGTTACTCCTTTTCCTGCATCATTTCCATGCTAGCTCTCTCTCTCTCTCTCTCAATCAGCTATTTGGGGTGGGGCTTAAATTTCAGTAAAAAGTAGGCTAAAATGGTAAACCCATTCTGTTCTACTTTCCAGTCCACATTGGGGGTCTACTCTGTTGTTGCCCTTCTGTAGCTTCTGACTAATATTAACCACATGAATTAATGACCTCCAGAAAGTCCTATCATTAACAGCCCTGCTCAAGTCTTCCAAAACTAAAGGCTATGGCATCTTTACTTCTTCACTGTCATTGTTGGTTTTCTTCTTTTCCCATTGCCTTAAAATTCTTCTAGTAATTATTGTCCTTTCCATCTAGTCTTGCCTACTAAATTAAACATTTCAGTAGCATTCTTTTGCTACTGTAAAAGGAAAGTCCCAGTTACCAAATTCAAAGATGCTGTTGGAAATCACATCTAGCATGAGACACAGCAAAATACTTTCTGTAAATGGTGGTTGAGTCTAGTTTGGAATTGAAAATAATATTGTACACTACTATATAGGAATCCTTGAAGAGTTCAATATCTTTGAATTCTGCTATGAACATACCAGCTGCACACCTCTCAGGGAAATGTGCAGGTAATAATAGGTCTTGCCTTTGGGCTGAGTCTACAAAGGCAACATGTCTGGCCAGACATCCCGCTACCGTAATGAGTAGACCATACAGCCAGCGACTCAATGCCGAGTGTTTGGCGGCGGTACATAACCTCACTCCCTAAAGGGGCCAATGGCTACAGGCGGATGAGCCCTTTTAGGTGGGGTGGTGGTCCCCCTCAGTGGAGGAAATGCCACTGGAAACCATCATATTGGGTTCAATGGCAAAATGAGTGGAGGAGGAACCCCTTGACTATTCTGATTCCTAACCTTCATGGAGGCAGAAGAGGCCATGCCAGAGGGACTGGCTGTGAAGGCACACCTTGTCAATATCCTCAAGGCTGCAGCAGTCCATTGAAGTACCGATGTCAAATCCTACACATCTCATTTCATACGTGCTTCAGGAAATGGCTCCTTGATCATAGTGTGTGCGTCACTTCGTGGCAAGCTGGGATCCACCTTAAACAGATTCATGCCAATGGCATTTTTCCTGAAAATGATTTTCAGGAAAAAAATGTGCAGTATACTAGGACACGAGTAGCAGCCAACAACAGCAACGATTTAGTCAAAATGAAACTTTTCAACTTTCCATATTCTGTTGGTATACAGTAAAACCCCGAATTACTTATGCCTCGAGTTACATAAAACTTGGCTTACATAATGATTTTTGCACTAAAACCATGTCCTGATTTACATAAATGTCCCAATTTACATAACACAATTTCCTATGGGTTTGCTTCGAGTTACGTAAAAAAATCATTTTCCCTATGGGGTTGCTTCGATTTACATAAATATCATTTTCCTATCAGTTTGTTTTGAGTTAAGTAAAAAATTCATTTTTCTTATGGGTTTGCTTTGAGTTATGTAAAAAAACCGATTTACATAAAAGCCTATCTAACATGACCACGGAAACGTCTGCAGAAGCAGACAGCGCTGGCTCTTCGGCTTAGAAACAGAGATGAGCACTGCACCCTAGAGTCGGATACGACTGGCTTTCGAGCAAGGGAAACCTTTACCTAACAGACATTTTACGTAAGTAGGGGTTTTACTGTATTAGCTAAGCTTTTGTAATCCTATATACGAGCTGGGTTCTTATGTCCCAGAGCTTGGGAAATTTGCTTTTTTGATCTCCTCCTCTAAAACATGTGCCCATGCTGGTTGGAGGAATTCAGATGTAGTTTGAAAAAGTAACTTTGTCAAGCTCTATATATGACTACTTGTTTGATGTACAGAAGAAAAGTGTGGGGACATTCTAAGATCTTAATATTTCTTGATTTTGGTACAGGACTTGAAATCTTGAACCTGTTCACATCACTGAGAATTTAATATCTCAGTTCTGTTTAAAACCAAACGCACATGGTTTCTGTTTCAGAACCTAAAGGCATGGAATCAGGTTCTATTACACAGAAAGAACCTCCTCAAAGATTGTGATATTTTTGAACCACAGTCAGCCATACCCTGGTAACGGCAACAGGCTCACACTAGGTCAGGTGAAAGGAACTGCAGGATGAACTCACCAAAAGGTGCTTTCATTTTGGCAGTTTCAGACATGGAAGAAAAAAACCACATTAATACACCAAATATCAAATCTGGGGAGTAATACATTCTAGCAAAGGAAAAAACAATCATTAAAAACAGATCCTTCAGGGTTTGGATACAAATATTATTGGTATATTTTGATTTTCCATATCAGACAAGAAACATTTTTTTTACTGCTATATTTCAATGTGTGCTTTTTTTTTTTTTTTTGCAGAATAGAGATTGATTTTGCCAGGGGGAGTGAAACCCCAGAATGAAGATAAAGAAAGTGTAAAAAAATATGAAGGGAAAGAAATGCCACAAAACTTGCTAGAGATCTATCAGCATTTGTTTTGCCTGTGGCAGAGAACAGATCAAATGTCCCAAGCATTCCTTACCAGCTCTGTATACCTTGAGTAATTCCAATACAGAAAAATAAAGAGACAATTGAAAATGCCACCATTTGCTTACTACAACCTCAAGCAGTTATACAGCTGATGATTCTTACACATTTTGCAGTTGTCTGCCTTCTAACAAATAATAGGTCTGGAAGGTGTTCGCTTGTCAGAGGATACAGAGGAAAAGCAAGCAGGTAAATGTCACAGTAGCTGAAACTACCGGAAGCAAGATTGTTGTGTCCAAACATTATTAACGTATATTGCTTTAAGTTGCATTCGCCATTATGTCTTTACTGAAATCGCGCCCTTTCTGTACGGTGCCTTATTCATATGTTTTCAATGTACCCTGATTGGTTTACACAGGTTTCCCGTGTTAAGTCCGGGCAAATGTATCACTGTAACTGCCGTTCTCTCTGTATATAAGTTGTTACCTCATCCTATTTTCCCAAGTCCGAAACACTCCAAACTGAGCTATAATAAATGACTTGTTGGTTAACCCCCGATTTGCTGTCACGTTGCAATTAATACTCGGACTCAACACAGATATAGGCTGGAAAATGTTAGAGTAGTACGACAGTGGAACCAACTGCCTCAGAAGGCAGTGAGAGCTCCAACACTGGAAGCATTCAAGAGAGAATTGGACAACCATCTCTCATATCTGCTTTGATTTGTATTTCTGCATTGTGCATGGGTTTGGGCTCGACGGCCTAAAAGGCCACTTCAAACTCAGTTACCATATATACTTGAGTATAAAGCCGAGGTAGTCTATGATTCTACGATTCTATGAGTTAATGTATCTTGTCAGTGAAAATATTCAGCCATGCTCTTTTTCTCTCAGCATTTCTTCTCAGTGAAGGCTAAAATATTCTGAGAAGTTTTCAAGAAGAGAAGGAACAGACATAAACCTCAGATTAAGCTCAAATTCTCTTCACATTTTTCCTGAGGGTAGGGAAGGTCCTGGCCTGTGCTAGTCTATGCTTGGACTTGTGAGAAAAAAGCTTTAATGAAAGAATCTTCCCTGAAAGGTTTGTTTAATGTTGTTCCTCTTCATTCTTCAAGTGCATCCATTTTTAAATGACATTTTGAATATAATATTTCTCCTGATGGAAAGAAAGCTGTTTATACTCATTGACTTCTTGATTTATCATTTATTTAATGGGAGTACAGCAGGCCATTGCTCTGTACCATGAGTAAAAGAGACCTAAAATTAATGATGATTCTGGCTAGGATTTTCAAATGTGCTGCAAGCTGAAACAACAACAATATCTATGCTTATTTGATTGGAAGTAAATATGTCTAAGAACCAATGGGATTTCTAAAAAAATATTCTTAGATTCACCAGTACAACTATTACTTCATATAATCTAAATCTAAGTGTTAGTTGTAAACAGAGCAGATCCACTGACTCAATGGGAATTTGAAAGTCAACAGATATGTAAGTTCCAGTGTTTCAGTCTATTTTCTCTACTTGAAAATATCAATTGGATTATTAAATTAATTTTAAAGAACCTTTTGAGATATTGTTCTTCTGTATCCATAAGATAAAATGCTAGGAAATGTCTGCTACTCTATGCAATGATAATTCACTTGTGCATACTTGCCATTGGTTTTAATGGACTGTAACAGACTACTAGTATGTATACAGATCTATAGACTTGTTGCAACTACTGTATTGCTTCAAGTACACTATGTACAGGTATTTGACAAGTATGATGAATCTAATTGTGAAAGACAATGACACACTTACATCTTTCTGTTGAGTCCAAACCCAAGAACAGATGTGCCAGCAATAGTTGGGGGAAACAACTCAGTGATTTATTAACAGCTCTGTTCAGACTGGGAAACAAGGGGAAGAGGTAGCGACTTATATACAGAACTTATAGACAGAACAGCAGCTACAGTGATACATTTGCCCAGGTTTTGAGAACATGGGAAACCTGTGTTAAACCAATCAGATTTCATTGACTGCAATACAACTTTAGCACCTTACAGAAAAAAAGGTGTGCTTCTGCAGCAAGACTCAATGGCGTCTTTAACAAAAACATTGATTAAACCTTTGGACACAACATTCCTTCCCCCAGTAAAAAACACTCTCCCACAATCATTGGTGGCAGATCACAGGCGCCCATCAAATCTGGATCTTAGGAATCAGGGTTCAGGACATCCAGGGTCTATGGGTACACCGGTGGACTCACTGGATGACCTAGGCTGGCTAGGGTTTTTTGTGGGGCTCGTATGGAGCAGAAATCGTGACTGGCAGTTGAGGTGCACCACCCAGACTCAAATCTGCTGTAGAGTCTGTCCTGAACGAATTTGGCACTTGTGTCATGGGAGGCAACCCGAAATCTAAATCCTTAGCCCCGTTTGCTGACGGTAGAGACTCAATTTCAACTGAGTCAACTGCAGCATTTACCTTGGAAATGTGGGGGTGCGCTCGATCCACACATTTCCCTTCCATAGAATCAACCCCCCCATACACTTTGTGATACACTGGCCCTGTGTTCTCTATAACCTTCCCCTTTCCCCCGGGGGGCTGTGGTGTGTCGTTACAGTCAAAAGCCGTAAACAACCTCCTGTTCATTAAGAGGTTTGCTGGCGAAAACCCTGAGGCCAGTGGGGTAACACTGTGAGTATACAGAAATTGACACAACTTCAAGTCAAAATCCCCCGAACCAATACATTTAAGTGTGTTCTTCTACTTCCCCAACTGTGGTGGGGTGTATGGAGGCAGTAGTTGTGTGCCTAACACCATTACATTTGAGGAATCTTTGAAAATCCCCCAACCTAAAAATTGGATTGTTGTGAGAAACAACAATATCGGGTAACCCAAAAGTACCGAACACATATCTTAGCTTCCTAACTATAACACTTGTGGAAGGCATCGATACTGGGATCACCTCTAACCATTATGAATAAGAATCAATGATCAGCAGAAACGTGGCACCCCAGAAAGGGATCCCGAACAATATCGAACTCTCTGAAGGGGTGGCAGTTTACCTTTGGCCTGGAGGACTGGCATACACTGTGTTGCCCAATCCATGCCTTGATGTCTGAATCAAGCCCGGGCCACCAGACATAATTCCTGGCAAGCACTGTTGAGTGGGCAATACCAGGGTAACTTTTGTGTAAAATACATAGAACCTTGTTCCATAGCACAGACGGAATTACTAACCTCTTTACGCACACCAAACGGTCATTTACCAAAGACAGTTCATTATGAATCGAGTAATAACCCAAAAATTCTTCAGAGACTGGTGGTGACGGCCACCCAGCCTGAACCCATGACACAATCTTTATTAAGAGGGAATTGGAATTTGTCTTGGTAGTGGCAGCAATGTCCAAGTTTGCAAGTTCAGTCACTAGGCGGTCTTCAAGTGGAAAGGGCACTAGGCTGGACAGATGGGTCCCGGTTGGCGTGAACAGGGCCCCCTGAAGTCCTCCTGGCCATGGGCAAGGTTTATCTGAGGAATGACCACACTCCGAGCAAGGGGAACCCGTCTTAGGCTTCCCAACCCCCTCAAGAACAATACTCAGGGGCCCAAACCACTGTGTACCCAACAGATTGTGCTTACCTGCTTTGACCACAACCAGCGGGAGTTTGACAGACCTGCCTTTGAACTTCACAGCAAAAGTACTGATGCCAAGCACAGGGATGTGGCGGCTCTGTACATCCCGCAAGGTGACCTGCAGAGCCCGTAACTTTGGCCGGTCAGCCGGAGGCAAGAGATAGAACTCCCTCTGAGTGATAATTGAGTGCGGCGCTCCCAAGTTGACCTGCATGCGGAACAGCTGGCCCTGAAGGGAGACGTTGACGATGAACTTTCCTGTGACCTCCGGCAAACTGGAACTGACATCAGCCATGGAAATGGCATGTTCCTTCTTGTGACGATCCTGGTCCCTGAAAAACCCCTTGGAACGCTGGTGGCACATTCTTGAAATGTGCCCCTTTTCCCCACATCTGTGGCAGTCGGCAGCTCTAAATGGGCACTTCTCTTGACAGTGGTTGCCCCCGCAACCCTTACACGGAGCTTGGACCTCTTCTGACCTTTTTGTGAGATACTTGCAGCAGACCATTCGGATGTCATCCCCCAACTCGGTGTCGTCTGAAGATGACGAAGATGACAGTGAAGAAGAAGAGCTGGCACAGTCATGCTTCTGAACAGCAGAAGCCTTGCTGCCTGCGTCTGTGTTTTGAAAAGTCTTGACACCAGAGGTGGTAGAAAAGGAAAAACACTCCCAAGTGAAGATCGTTGTGATGTTAATTCCGTTTAATCCGGAAGTAGCATGTAGAAAACAATGTAATCATAAGAAGATACTTGTGTCTCTTATTCAATTCATAAGCAGTACACTGAGTAATACAACTGTAATTAGATATCAAATTGTATGGTTCGAGAAAGTATCTTGCGGCTTTAAATGAATTATAAGCTGTGTCTTTAAGGAAATGTAGACTGTGAAATGGCGATGTCCTTCCGGTAACTGGACATTTCGTTGCACTTTATCAAGCGTCTACAACACAAAATATATACAATGTAATACAATATGTCCAAAGGTTTTTAGAAAGTCTATGTTCAATTTAACATTGTTGAAACATTAATAAAGATTGAGGCTAAAGTTCTTAATTTCATAAAGACTGTATACAAGTTCGGGACCAAGCAAAAACCTCATAGGTAAATTCTGTATATCTATGTATGTACCAAATCTCTTATTGTATGAAATACAAGGGCTTCTTTAAGGACCACATTGAACGTCAGCATGTCCCTCTGCAGTAGGTGTTGTTGGGCCTCCCTGTCCCTCATTCCCTGGAGCAGGCAATCATGGAGAGCCACCTCAAGGTGCTCCCACTGGCAAGGCATCGCAGCCAAGTGGACGGTGGCAGCATAGTCTGCTATGGACTCTTCCGGCTTCTGGTTCCTCCTGTTGAACACCATTCTGGCCAAAAAGATGGACACTTTGGGGAGAAATTGTGCACAGAGTGCGGCCAGAATGTCTCTCAGAGGCACTGCTTCAATGTCCCTCAGCAATAGCAGGTGCACCACCAACTCCAAAGTCGGCATCCCACATCGAGCGATGAAGCAGGACTTTTTCTGATCTTCATCCTCGATTCTCTCTGCAGCCATGGAATGCTTGAACTGCAGTTCATAGAGAGCTCATTTATCTGGCTCATTGATCAAGAAGGGACCCACAGAAGAGGTAGGAGATGCCATCACACCTTCATCGCCAATGTTGAGTCTGAACCCAAGAACAGACATGCCAGCAATAGTTGGGCGAAACAACTCAGTGATTTATTAACAGCTCTGTTCAGACTGGGAAACAAGGGGATGAGGTAGCAACTTATATACAGACAGAATGGTAGTTACAGTGATACATTTGCCGGGGTTTTGAGAATGCAGGAAAAGTGACTGCAAAGTGACTGCAATACAACTTTGGCACCTTACAGAAAAAAGGGCACACTTCTGCAGCAAGACTCAATGGCATCTTTAACAAAGACATTGATTAAACCTTTGAACGCAACACTTTCGCAATTAGATTCATCATACTTGTCAAAAGTCTTGGGCACAGCCTATCATAACCCAGAGAGGTTGTGAATTGTGTGTATGTGTGTTAGAGAATTAATTAATTAATTAATTGACAACTGTTGAGTGCTGTGATATAAAGGAAAATTAAACAGTTGGGTGAGTTCAGGGAAAGATTAAGAGAAATAATTGTGTGGTAACTGAATGTTTGATAGTCAGCCAGCCTCACATTGTTTATGTTTTGTTCATGCTTTGAAAATATAGTTTGTCTCTATTGTGTTTTAATAATTTCTTGACTCCATTTGGTCAGGAAGCTTCCCAAGCATACACCACAAGCCAAATAAAATCCACCCTTCTTTGCTTTAGGAGTCCTGGGTCAGGTTTTATAGAGGAAAAATGGAGTTGTTAAAGCACTTAAGCCAGGGATGGCCAAACTACAGCCCGTGGATTCTCCAGCATGCAGGAGAGGGGCTTTATCCACAGGCCATAATTTGGGCACTTTTGGTTTAAGCAGAGAAAATGGCAGCTTAAAAATCTATCTCATGCTGTTGCAAAACAAATTGCAAGGTGCATTTTACTTCCGCTTGGGAGGAACCACGTGACTGGCCCACTGAACCACATGACCAGCCCATGGCCTGAAAAGTTTGGGCACCTCTGAATTAAGATGTTGATGCATTTGTTCAATTCAAATATGCTGCTAAAGTTTCAGCAGATAACAATGCAGTGGATTATAATCCATTTTTAGAAATAACATTCAGATTTGCTTTTGCATGCAGTTCTTGCCCTGTACATGCTCAGAGAACAACCATGGCTAGAAGTAAACACTTCACAAATATTCGTTGTATAATTTCTATCTCACTTTTCCTATCCAAATGTTGGTAATGACACACAGACATCCTGCCCAGGGTACAGTGACCTTTCTGTCCATTTTTTTGTTCAAACCATTAGGATGTGTTTTATGTGCCATCAAGTTTGATCCAATTTGTAATGATCCTGATGGGGGCATTTAAAGAGAGAGATTTAAGTGCTGTGAATGCCAGCCCCCCCCCCCCCCATGGATGAATTTATGTGGCCAAGAAGGTGTTCAAACTCAGGTCTCCTGTGTCACAGGCTGTCACTTTACCTACTAGCCACACTAGATATCAGGTTACTATTCTACTAAAGGAAATGTGGTTACTAATAAGTTATGTTCAGAAACTCCTTGGCAATTTTTTGCAGCACTGATAAATATCTGCAAGGTCTTTTTTCTCTCCTCAACCCAAATGCTTGCACCTCACCACTGCTTCGGGAGCTGCACTGGCTTCCAATTTGCCTCCGGGTGCAATTCAAGGTGCTGGTCATTACCTTTAAAACCCTATATGGTAGTGGGCCAGGATACCTAAGAGACTGCATCGCCCCAAGAACGTCTGTCCATCCAACCAGAGGGACTCTCTGCTTGTACCATCTGCTAGAGGGGCCCGTCTCTCTAGCACAAGAAGGAGGGCCTTCTCTGTGTCTGCTCCAGCCCTATGGAACCTCCTGCCAGTGGAAATAAGGTTGCAGATGGAATTGCTGCCCTTCATGAAAGATCTGAAAACATGGCTGGCGGAGCAGGTGTGGGGTCATGAAGATGTCGTGACCCCCACCTGCTGGTTGGTTTAATATCAAAGTAACTTTCCTCTTTTTAATATGTGTGGGGATTTTAATGGGGTTGTTCTTGTTTTAAGGGTTTTTAAGATTGTATGCCGCCCAGAGTCTTCGTGAGTTGGGCGGCTATATAAATATGAATATAAATAAATTAAAAAATTAAAAAATAGAATACTCCAACTCTTTCTGCAAGGAAAGATCCCTGGGAAGAAAGGCCCTGGACTTAGATGGACTTCATGGCTGAAGAACCTGAGAGACTGTTGGAAGAACTGTTCTGAGGAGTTATGAACAGGAAGACGATTGTCATGATGATAGCCAGTATCCAGAATGAATACGACACCTGAAGAAGTCCACAAAAATCATTTATAGCAACAAATTAATGTCTCAATTTCCAACTATCAAGTCTAATGAATTAATTTTTAAACCAACTAAGATAAGGTTAATATGCTTACACCCATATGGGTCCTCAAACTGGCAGGAAATGCCAAAGAGGCTCATGACTGTCACTAGCCATCTGAGACTGGTAGACAAAGAATCATAGGAGAAAGTGATGTGGCTTTAGTAAAAGCTGTTCCAAATAAAATGACCTGGAGCCCATAGAGTTATTTTCCAGGCAGGGAGGTCACTAGTTTTAACCTCAACCTTCCATCCTCTGTGTTGTATGGTCAATATTTTCCATATATCTTTGCATCAGAATGCCATTGCACAAGTACATGTGAGCAGTTGTTTTAGAGCATATTTGTAAAGCAAAAGCCAACCAGTCATGTGTGGAATTTTGTCATTAACATTCCTGTTAACTATAAATTCTATTTCCCCCATTCTTTATGGATGGAAATGATTATGCTCCTATCTCCTTCTTAGTTTCTGAGGTCCATTGCCAAAATCACCAAGGCATCCTTAATAAGCTTACCAGGGTGCTAAACTGCAACTGAAAAATGTTTTTCAATATTGATTTTGTTCTTCATTGAGGGAGCTCCTTGTTTATTGCAGTCCATCCTCCTTTCTACTGAATTCCACTGATTTGTGTAGCAAGGCAAGTACCTTCACCCATAACATCATGCACCGTTGTGCTGCCATTAATGGTTAAAATATTTTCTCCTCTCTCATCTGAAAGTTGGTACAGTTTCAAATAGTCGCAAAGTAATTCCTGTTTAATCTACTGTAAAGAAAACATCCTAAGGCTACAGCCATACTGTGAGAAATTTATTCATCTCAGTAGATTTGGGAAGGAACATGACTAAAACCACACATATATCCATTTTGAAGTGCCAGATGTGCAACCATGAAAAGGAGCATCTTTGGGTATTAAATCTTCCCATGGGCTAATGCTGCTTCTTTTAGGGGAGGTTTGTTCAGTCTTTAAATCCCTTAACTGTCTGTGATTAGGATATCTGAGAATAAACATTGTGCAAACAATGAGATTGGCTTCAGAATTATATGTTCCTCTGTCATTTGAGATGCTATGGCTGGGCACTTGAAGATGGCCATGCTGGTTGTGGCATTGTGGGATTTGTAGTCCAACAAAGTAATGTATCCAGGCTCTGCTAACAAGGATGGGCAAATCTCTTCATTTTACTTTGAATAGCTGTTCACAACTTGGAGAGGGGGATGTGGTTCTTTCCTGCCATTTAACAGTTAAACATAAGGTGCCTCTAAAAAAAACTAGTGGCAACCGTCATGTATCATCATAAACCTGGTTGAATGGACCCATGCTTGAATCCAGGCTTTGAGCTAATCACTCAAAGCCCTCTGCCTGGATGGGTATCAGTTTTGCTTTGTCTCCTAATATTTTACATCTTGAGCTCTTTCCATCCAGTTGATGAGGGAATGTGTGGCCATTGGGAAGTGGTTATTTTAAAAGCAAACTTCACAGGAAAAAACTGAAAGAAAATTTACAGGTACTGTATATCAGTTCTTAAACTCAAGAGACAGGGTCTTCTTAGGTTGGATTCAAGGCTTTAAGGAAATCCTTCCAAGCCCTTTTGTTCAAATTGTGGGATTATTATTATTATTATTATTATTATTATTATTATTATTATTATTATTATTATTATTATTATTATTATTATTATTATTATTATTATTATTAACAACAGATGTGTGCATTGTGCAAAATTGATCTCAGTTGTCATCATCTACATTTTCAAATGTTGGCCACACACCCTAATATGCCTCATTATTAAGTTTTACTACTTTCTACTACATTTCTGCTTACTTTCACTTGGAAACTAGTGCTCTTGTAGAGGTGGAACACTATGAGAAAGGGTAAAAGACTGGATTGAAATACTTAAGGGTTATCTGACTTAAATGGTTAATTAAATATCTGGAATACCACCATTTGTGATGAAATGACAGTGTGATGCTGTATATGTGTTTGTCTGTGATGCTGAGCATATTTCTTTTGAAGTTCTATGAGAAATATGCATTCAGTTGTGCACTCTTTTTCTCAATCAGCTCTTTGAGGAACAAGAGGGTTGATTGAGGCTTTCATACTGTCGTGATGATGGAGTGCTTGCAGCCTTTTATAACCACTCACCCTGTTTACCAGCTGCTCAGCACATAATTATGACTAATTCACACTATTTTTCTCTGAAAGGAGAACGCATCTGAAGAAAAGCCCATAATAAATTTCTTAGGCACAGGATTCTTGGTGGGTTTTCTTGCAGGATAACTAGCATGGCTCGAGACTGTTACATATTAGAGTGAGATCAAGCCCATTTCCTTTCATATATGGACAGCAAAACTTGAGAAAGGATCTTTTCCAAGGCAGAATTTAGAAATGATACTAGTTGGGACAATAGGTAAAGGTAATGGTTGCTCTTGCTCGAAAGCCAGTCATATCCGACTCTAGAGTTCAGTGCTCATCTCTGTTAACAACCAAAGTGAGCCAGCTTTGTCTGTGTCTGCAGACATTTCCGTGGCCATGTAGCAGGCATGCCTTGACACTGGAGTGCACCAAATGCTATTTACCTTCCCACCAAAGTGATTCATATCTACTTGCAGTTTCTTGCTTTCAAACTGCTAGGTTTGCAGGAACTGGGGCAGAGACGGGAGTTCATTCAGTCATGCAGTACTCAAATCTTGAACGGCTGACCTGCCGACCATCCAGTCATGAAGTTCAGCATCTTAACCACCTCAGTCCCTTAATTGGGACAATAGCCAGAGCCTGAAAATATTCAGTTCCAATTCAGATGGTTGTGGTGGTTGGGCAGGGTACCAGAAACAACAACATTCAGAGGGCAGACTAGCTTATTATTACTGGTTCCATTCTGATTGGGGGATTCTGAGAACTGTAGCCTAAACAAGTAGTGTTTCTGGGAATGGAGCCTAAATAGGTCTATTTAATTGCATAAAATGTATAACCATTATGAGTCAGTCCCCATCATACCTTAGTAAGGTTACTTTTTTAAAAAAGGATTTTGAATTCAACAATTAATAATTTTATAAGATCTGGTCCTATTCTTTTTGACATTTTTTATTTACACCCATGAAATGTTTATACAGAACTTAACTAATTACGGTTTCATGTGGCTTGGCATGTCAGTGTTTTGTAATGTGGTGCTGTGCATATGTACAAAAATTAGTGAGAGGGAAGTTCTCCTACACTAGGTCAAAAACATAAAAAGTACATTTCTGCATTACATATTTGAGATATGTATCAGAGCATGTGATAAGATTTGCTATAATCCTACAGATATTATTAAAATTCTATAGCACTTGTAATGTATAAAGAGCTTCGCACTTGTAATCTCATTCATCCGCATAATGAGCCTATGAAATACAAGATGGAGGATTATATACAGTGAATAATTGCTAGATACCATTCTGAAACCCAGAGGAACTGACTACTCAGCACATAGGCTTTCTGGTATGTTTACAGAGTGATCCAAGGCATGTAAATATCCAGCATTCCTTAGCTTTGATGGGCTTTGGCCTCTGTAGAAACATTCTAAGTTATGCAAAGCCATACTGTGGTATGTTTTGCAATTCCCTTTATGAACTAAGATATGGAAAATATGTTTCATGCTGACAAGTTAAGGAAGAATATTGGTGGTGACCAAGAGCGTGTGACTGGTTTTGTGTACTTTTCTATCACTCACTGGAGAAAGGGCATTAAAAGAAATTTTCCTCTCTATAGTCACTTTTCAGAAGCATCAGGTCTTTCATCTTGCCTTACCACTTGCATGAGCAAAAGAGCAAATCAGGCTGTGGAATTACCCGAACACAATTGCCATGCGAACATTTTCTTACTCAGACAAATGCATTCTCAAATAATTTGGTTTCACGGTTACAGCATGTAACAATTACAACCTGTATGAGACCTTGTGGTTGTGGCACAGATTAAATATAAGCACTTCTCATGATGTAGCCACATCCCTCAGTCAGTTAAAAATGCACGCAACAGTATTTATACCTGTCCAAAAAAAAAAAACTTTCCTGGATGTTCTCATCTACATTAGATACAGGTCATAGGTTCTTGTTTCATTTCTTGATTGGATTTTAACTACCAAAATGAAGCCACCTCTTTGGTTTTGTCATTGGCCAGACTTAAATCCTCATTGGTACATGTTTGCGGATTCTGTATCTCTCCACATTCACACAACATGTTGTTGTTTGACAGCAGGCCCATGTGAGCATGTTGGTCTTAAATTTAGGGACTCTGACCCTCAGCTGATCCAGGGTCCTCCAAGTGACATAAGAGAGTTTGAGTTCATAAACCATATGCTCCTTTAGTGTTGTTCCTCGTCCAATGAGCTCCTTCCTCCATAGGAACATAGGAACATAAGAACATATGACTAGCCTTGCTGGAACAGGCCACAGCCCATCCAGTCTAGCATTCTGTCTCACACAGTGGCTCACCATTTGCTTCAGGGTATTCCCATGCAGGGTATTCCCATGCAGATGCCTTCACCTGCTTAGGATTCCCTGGAAATGGCATTGAGAGATATCCTGCCTATCTCTCCAACCCAGAGGTTGTCCTTAGGTATCCATAATTATAGCCATTGATACCCTTGTCCTCCATGAAGGTCAGTCATTCAAGGCCCAAGTACTACACAATGGAGTGAGTGCCTGTTGTATTTCCCAGCTCCTGCCAACCTAGCAGTTCAAAAGCAAGAAATTACAAGTAGATAAATAGGTATCACTTTGGTGAGAAAGGAAAGGGCATTCCATGTGCTTTGGTGTCAGAAATGTCTGCAGCGCTTGCTCTTTGGCTATAAATGGAGATGAGCACCACCACCCTATAGTTGGAGATGACTGGCTTTCAAGCAAGGGAGACCTTTAGCTTCACCAATGTGTGTGATCCCACAGCAGCTGCCTTTCTGGTTCCCATTGTTCCAGAGCAGGCAGCTCAACAGTTCCACAAGAATCTATCTGATAAAAGATGACCCAAAGGTTTCAATATCTCCTGTTACAGCTCCTTCCTTTCTCTTTCTATGTTCTTGAAGCCTAAGCATCCAGCTTTCTCTTGTAGGCCTGTGATGGCAAACCTTGGCACTCCAGATGTTCTTGGACTTCAATTCCCAGAAGCCCAAGCATGGGCGCATTGTACTTCCACTTCCGGGAGCGATGAGGGCAGTGTGGGCCGGATGAATCGCAGTAAACCCATTCGTGTGGATTCACGGAGGCTTCTGGGAATTGATGTCCAAGAACATCTGGAGTGCCAAGGTTCACCATCATGGTTGTAGGCTATGACATTGACCTGAATTTGTGGTTTTAATGAATTTAATTTAATAGATTTATATACCGCCCTATCCAAAGGACTCTGGGCGGTGTACACTAAGACCAATATACAGGTAAAATTATTTAAAAAACCATAAAAAAACATAACAATAATTCCCCCCCCCTCCGCCGTGACATCTATTATCTAAAAACAAATATAAACTCTATAAAAACCTTTAAAAAATAATTTCAGGATGGAGGAAGCCTCAGACGAGCCAAAAAGGGGAGCTTGTTGACAATCCCGGCCCCCAGGCCCAATTTGCCAACCATGTCTTCAATTCTTTCCTAAATGGTAGCAACTGGGCCTGGAGGCGTAGTTCTACTGGGAGGAGGTTCCATAGTGTGGGGGTTATGACCGAGAAGGTTCCCTCAGCCTGGCTTGTCTGAGTGGGAGGAAAAGAACCCTTTGCAGAACACTGCTCAATATATATTTTTGAAGGGCTTTTCAGATTATTTGACTGAATTAGGCAACACTCAACCAGGTTGGGGGGAAAATGGTATGAATGGAAGTAGCCATAGCCCACCCATAACTATTCATTATTGAAATATAGCCAAGATATATACCATTATAAAAATAACAGAATAATAAATTATAATAATTAGTGAAAACTGCAGATGTTGGGCGAAATATATTTATTAGTGAATAATAAAGGCTTTTCTTTTTAGAGTGCTGTAAAACACAGAGCAGACCACATATTGGCTTGACCTAATCCAGCTGTATTTGTATGGCCCTTCCCTTTTGGAATCCAATACTGTATTTCAGAAGCCCAGTTTCTTGGACCTTTCTGGACAAGTGTGTTTGCAGGGCTGCTTAATAGTATCTTCAAATGGCACCGCATTTCTTTATGACTGGCTTTCGAGCAAGGGAAACCTTTACCTTTACTTTTATTATATGTTAGATACATGATGGTTTAAACTGTTACTGAACTGCTACAAAACTACGAAGGTAAACATAACACTAATGAGGTAGTACAGAAATGGAAATAATAAGTAAATAAATAATATATTTTATCTAGCATGACATTGAAAGAAATATGTGAAATATGAGTGGTGCTTGCACCAATCGGGCAGGAATAAGTCAAACAAACAAACTTCTTAAAGTGCCGTTTCCATTCCTGATATTGGTTATCATCATGGCAATTGTTTTCCTGTTCTTAACTCATCGGAACAGTTCTTCCGAGGACATGCCACACCAGTCTCTCAGGTTCTTTAGCCATGAAGTATATCTATGTCCAGTACCTCTCTTCCCAAGGATCTTCTCTTGCAATAATGAGTTGGAGTATTCTATACTTTAGGTCATTCTGTATGATATGCCCAAGGTATTGGAGCTTTCTTTGTTTAATGGTCTTAAACAGTTCTTGTTTACAAACCAATACATTAATTCTGATTTATGGTAACCATTTCCAGGATTTTCTAGATACCAAGTACTCAGAAAAAGTTTACTATTCCCATCTTCGGGGATCCATCTGGGACTTTGTAGCATGTCCAAGGCTGCACAGGTTGGTTCGTCTGCTGGGATGCACAATGGGGAACCAAAAAATCTATCTCCAGGTCCACATCTTGATGCCCAACTCACTGAGTTAGCATCTGATCTGGAAATGTCTCTTGCTTGCAAGTAGCCACAATGCGTCTTAAAGGTTTTCTAAGCTCTCTAAATGACCAAGACAGAAATTGTCATGCCCTTATTTGGCACAGTTTAAGATCTACCACCGATCCAATTTCATAACTGCCAAAAGCCAGCATCTCTGAAAGACTACTTGGGTGTCTAGTGAAAGAAAGCTACAAAGGGGTTTGAATTGTCATATAAATCAAGCATTGGTGTTAATTTAAAATCTGTCTGGAAATTGAGACTCACCTATCCAATGAAGAGATCAAAAGTCTGTATCTGAAAACATGATTTATTTATTTCATTCTTCTTCTTTAAGTGCCATATCTGATTCCGAATATTGGTTATCGTCATGGCAATCAGACATGAAGATTGTCCTGGGAGCAATATAATGCAGTGGCCTTCATCAAGATGAATTCAAATGGGATTTAATCCACTTGGGGGCCATTACTCTTCCCTGTGGATTTTGCCACCCAAGGCCATTAGTCTTCAGGGTTGTCAGGTTAGATAACTGCCGCCTGATGACTGGTGTTGAGTTACTGACAGTGTGGTCTACTCTGTTACCATAGCAGGATAACCTGGCCAGACTGTTATTTATTTCATACTTGTAAACAAATAGTGACTTCGACTTCACTTTGTTTCTACATTTAAAACCAGAAGAATAACAGAAAGACATGATGGTTGGGGAAAGGAGACCAGTATATAGTTCACTATTCATTAATCACTGCCACTTGAGCATGCTAAATGAATTGGAATATTGTACTGCTGCAAAAGCCTGGCCAAATCGCCAACAATTTGTTATGTTTGAATTTCTCAACAATCTGTAAATGGGCTCATTTCTGTAGTTGTTTATTTTCCTAAGGATGGATGTGTTTTTTTATTTTTTTAAAAAGGCATTCATAGCTGGTATTGTACAGTACAACTAACTGATCTGTTAAATTTTACAGCACAGCAAGCAATTCCCAAAACTGCTAGGCAAACCCAAGTTGGACAATGCTTGGCTTTATCTTAATCCCTTCTATGAAATGTTATTACAGTTGGAACATGTCACAATGTCAAAACATTACAGCAGAATAAATTTTCAGTTTTTTAAATGCACCCTCATCCTAATGCTAGAAGTAATCATTCAGGGGTGAGGGTGTCAAATAGTATGCTATGTAACACTTTATTTGGCACACACTAGTTATAAATCACAATTACTAAACTGATTTACCCCTTTCTTTAGTATCCAAGTGATTTAAGATTGCAACTTCAGTTGGCCACTTCTCTAGAGAAAGGTACTGCCACTTTATAATGATTGTTTGTTTTACAAGTAGGTGGAAATGATTTCTTTGAATTACCTACTCTGTTTGAAAGTGGTAAAAATGCAGGTCATTGTGACATATTGCCTAGAATGGGGTTTTGTTGTTGTTCAGTCGCACAGTCGATTCCGACCCTTTGCGACCCCATGGACCATTTTCCTCCAGGCACCTCTGTCCTCCCACTTACCCGCCTACAATACCATCTAGCCATCTCATCTTTGGCCGTCCCCTTCTTCACTTGCCCTCCACCTTTCCCAGCATCAAGGCCTTCTCAAGTGAGTCCTCCCTTCTCATTTGATGTCCAAAGTACTTTAGCTTCAGCTTCACTATTTGTCCCTCCAATAAACAGTCAGGGTTGATTTCTTCTAATATTGACCTATTTGTTCTCTTAGCTGTCCAAGGGACTCTCAGGACTCTCCTCCAACACCACATCTCAAAGACACCTATTCTTCTGTGCTCAGCCTTCCTAATGGTCCAAATCTCACACCCATACATTACCACTGGGAATACCATTGCTTTGACTATGCAAATTTTTTGTTTTCAAGGTGATGTCTCTGCTTTTCACTATATTCCCCAGGTTTCTCATAGCTTGTCAGTCGTCTTTTTATTTCATGGCTGCAAACTCCATCTGCAGTGATCTTAGATCCTAGAAAAGTAAAATCTGTTACTGCTTCTACTTCTTCCCCATCTATTTTCCAGGAACTGATGGGGCCCGTTGCCATTATCTTTGTTTTCTTGATGTTAAGTCTCAAGCCAGCTTTTGCACTCTCCTCCTTCAATCCAATCAAGAGGTTCTTCAGGTATTCCTCACTTTCTGCCATTAGGGTAATATCGTCTGCATATCTCAAATTGTTGATGTTTCTCCCAGCAATTTTAATCACATATTGTGATTCCTCTATCCCTGCATTGTGTATTATGTGCTCTGTGTATAGATTGAATAAGCAGGGTGATAAAATGCAGCCTTGTCTTACTCCTTTTCCTATTCCAAACCACTCTGTCATTCCGTGTTCTGTCCTAACTGTTTCTTCGTGGTTCGTGTACAGATTTCTCATGAGGCATATGAAGTGTTCTGGTATTCCCATCTCTTTAATTACTTGCCACATTTTGTTGTGGTCCACACAGTCAAAAACCTTGGTGTAGTCAATAAAACAAAAGTAGACTTGTTTCTGGTATTCCTTTGTTTTCTCCATGATCCAACGTATGTTGGCAATGTGGTCTCTAGTCCCCCTGCCTCTTCTGAAACCGGCCTGCACCTCTGGTAGTTCTCTCTCCACATGTTGCTGAAGTCTATCCTGTATTATATTGGGCATCACCTTGCTGGTATGTGGGATGAGCGCAATTGTTCGGTAATTTGAGCATTCTAAATGATGGTATCCCAGTTGAATGTTTCAAAGCCCTAAAAGATGATTGAATGAAACTACTGCATTCAATATGCCAGCAAATTTGGAAAACAAAACAGTGGCCACAGGATTGGAAAAGATCAGTGTACGTTCCAATCCCTTCTTTTCTGGAGCTATTTGTACTTACGGGTGTGTTTTATATCTAACTAGCTGGGGGGGGGGGGTTATTTATGGCACTTGGAAGGCCACCTGACAAATACCAACCCAGAGAGGTGGACTGTCCTGAAGGAAGGGGGGATGAAGAGTTGGAAGTTCCAACTGCCACTCAGGCCCCGCCCCCTTTCCTCTCATGCCTTTAGGCATGCAAGGCACTATGGGGTTGTAGTTTCTGCAGTTTTTGCCATTTTGTGCACCCCTCGCCCCTCCCTGGACTCGACACCCTGATGTTGACCATCTCCAATGTGCAAGGTAAGTGTGTGCAAAGTGTGGTCGCAGATAGTAAAAGGGTGTAGATTCGTATTCAGCACACACAAGGGGACATCTTTTTTATATGTATATAGATTGCAAGCTTCCAACTCAGAAACTCTAACCTTGGAATTGAACTATATGGAAAAATCTGCAGCTCTAAATTGTTCTGGGAGTAAAGCAAGATAGATATATTTTTTTGTTTTGAGAGAAATAAAAAACATGGGAAATTCCAAATCTTGTCTTGCACTAAGACAAATTGAATATCTTGTGGATGAAGCTAGAAATACTGATAACATCAGTGTTGAATTAGGCACATCGCTTGGAGCAAATGCTCTGTCTGAATGAGCTTTAAGAAAGGAAAACAAGAAGTTCTCAGAAAATAACTCAACTGTTCTCTTCGGAGACATTTTAACTGCATTGGTACTGAATGAAACTATATTTGCAGGCGCACCCCCCCAATAACGGACACAGACAACATTGAAAGTGGATAACAGCAAAGGGCCACATTTATTGATTCAATGCCCTAGTCCGAATTATAAATTTGTATTGGTAAAACGACCAATCATAATTCCTAAGGCAAGCAGGCCGAAGTAACACTGGTAAGGTACCACCCCAAAATTGCCAACGGCAATTGGTTACAATGTATCAATTTGTATCAATTTGTTTGTCAACAACAAACAAATTGTTGACCGTAGTCAATAACTAACTCATGACCCCACCCTCTGACGCGTATCCGTGAAATCACAGGGGTGATGCATGCTGGTTAGCAATCACCATCACCCCATCGCCTGGTTCGTCGTTGACCGGACAACGTTTAACTAATTTATTCCTGTCTAGTGTTGTCCAGTCAATTGCGAACCTGCCGGATACTTGTGGGTCATACTGTTTACCTTACCAGTGCTACCCGCCCATGTGACCAAAGTCAACAGTAGTAATGGAGAAAGACCCCTATATCAAACCATAGCCACAGTGTGGGGTGGGCAAAAAAGCCAGGACCCGAAGCCAATATGGGTCCCAACCAAAAATTCCCACCCGGCCCCGAAGCGACCATAATCACACTGTTAACTAGGGAGGGGGTGGAGGGGAAAAACTTCTCCGCTCCGTCGCTGAGGCAAAATGGCAGCACGGCTGCCTCGTGGCCACCCCTTTTATCAAGGCGGTGGCCACGCCCCTAACTACCCGGATTCTCTGTCCTGTGGGGGGGGGCCCGCAAAGGGCGCGGCGGCCATTTTGGCGCCGCGCTTGCATTGCAGGCGCACCCCCCCAATAACGGACACAGACAACATTGAAAGTGGATAACAGCAAAGGGCCACATTTATTGATTCAATGCCCTAGTCCGAATTATAAATTTGTATTGGTAAAACGACCAATCATAATTCCTAAGGCAAGCAGGCCGAAGTAACACTGGTAAGGTACCACCCCAAAATTGCCAACGGCAATTGGTTACAATGTATCAATTTGTATCAATTTGTTTGTCAACAACAAACAAATTGTTGACCGTAGTCAATAACTAACTCATGACCCCACCCTCTGACGCGTATCCGTGAAATCACAGGGGTGATGCATGCTGGTTAGCAATCACCATCACCCCATCGCCTGGTTCGTCGTTGACCGGACAACGTTTAACTAATTTATTCCTGTCTAGTGTTGTCCAGTCAATTGCGAACCTGCCGGATACTTGTGGGTCATACTGTTTACCTTACCAGTGCTACCCGCCACACGGAGGGGCTTCACAGAAGACCTGACGCCCCCCCCCAGACCGTCAGCTCGGTCAACAGGCCTGCTCGCCAGTCACCCAACAGGAGGTCCATACCTCCTCGCGACAGATGGACCCCATCCCCTGCATAGAGGTCATAATTTTGCAGACTAATATCGGGGTGATGACTAACCCGCCCCCAAGCCCTGGTGGTAAGAAACCGCGCCACCGCCTTGTTGACCGCGCGCCTCGCGCGGTCAAGCGCAAGGAGGTTAACGCCCCCTCAGTAAGAGTGGCGCGGAACAATGTCCGACCAAACCAGGGTTGTGGCAGGCCAGACATAGTGCAAGTAGGCGAGTTCCTCGCAAATCGCATGCTTGAGCGATAAGCCGGTGACCTGGCCCAAATCATTGCCCCCCAGGTGGATAATTAGAATGTCAGGCGGGTCAGCCCCCAGGCCAGAAAAAAGGAAAGGCCTCAGCTCCTGCCATAACATCCCAGGCTTACCATGCCATGCGAGACTGGCGTGGTCACCCAGTCCCAGTCGGGGTCCCCACTCTGTCGCCGCAGCGTAACGCGCTGCCCTGTGCACATAGCTGTGGCCCACCAGCCATACTGTCACCGGTGTAATACGACACCCAGGGTCTGCAATAAAATTGAGAAAAAAGGAAGGTAAGGTGACTGAATTGGTACTCATGGCGGGAGTGGGCGCACATAAAACTGAAAACACTGTGAGCCCCACCTCCCCATGCTGCGTATGTCAGCCCCCGAGTACCCAAAAGCAGCTGCTGTAGAGGCTGCACCAATACGGAACGAATGTGTGCCATAACGGGCACCTGAAAAACCCACCCTGGTGAGGGCTATGGCTGTCACCTTCCAAAACTGAAATTTAGTAAGGGGAGACCCATCTTGGTGACAGAAAAACGGGCCGTGGTGCCAGCCACGCAGTGCCAGGTACTCCTGTAGGGCACCAACCGGACAGATGTCTGCCAAAGAACACCGTAGCAGTCTTACTCCACTGCCTACGCCGTGCTGATCTGTTTTTGAGGAGCGAATCCTCAACTGGGCCCAGTCTTTGGCAACGTAGACATCTCCGAGTTCCAGTGCCCTACCACTTGCATCCGCCTTAGACAGCATCACGAGTTCGCTGACGCGGAGCGCTCCAAAAAATGCCACCGTTGTGGCTGCATGAAAAAGGGCTGCCTCATAATGATCAAAACAGAGGCCTGGCCAGCCCCGGGCCAACTGGGTAAGAACCCCTGGGGAAATAGGGTGCCGGTCGTCCGGGCAACGCCCGCGCTCGCGCACCCACCCCTCCAAAACGTGTCTCACGCGGAAGTCAGAGGTGGTATCCACATGACCCCCTACTTTGGCCATAAAAGCCAACGCCGAGAGCTTGGATGCTATGGTGCGAGGTGCAAGGCCCTGTGCATGGAGGTGGACCATGAACCGCAGTACATGGTCCACCGGAATAGGCCAGGTCTCTGGCAAGTGAAATTGAGTGGCAAAAACCCTATATGAACTGAGTGCTTGTTGATACGCCTTACGCGTGCGTGGCGCTAGTGAAAGGCCAATCGCCCGGTTCACCTCTCCTTGCCAATAGTCCACATCTCGTCCGGGAGTGGCGAGGGAAATTCCTCCGCATCCGGGGCCAAGGCGCGGAACCGGGAGATCTGCAGGCGGGACAAAGCATCAGCAATATCATTATTAACCCCTGGGACATGCCTGGCCCTGAACAAGACATTGAGGCGCAGGCAGCGCAGCACAAAATGGCGCACTAGATCCATAACCCTGGGCGATTTAGAAGTCTGTGCATTGACAATGTGTACCACAGCAGCATTGTCGCACCAAAAATGCACTACCGAATTAGCCCACTGTTCGCCCCATAGCATCAAAGCCCCCAGAATGGGAAAAAATTCCAGGTATGTGAGATCCCGCAGGCGACCTGTGCCTGCCCATGCCGGTGGCCACCCACCATAGGCCCACTTCCCATTGAAGTACATCCCATAACCCAGGGATCCTGAGGCATCAGACTGGATCTGGAAATTGGGGGAAGCCAGGAGGTCCGACCTCCAAAATGAGACCCCGTTAAACTCCCTCAGGAATTGCAACCAGACGAACATGTCTGCCCTGATACCCCGGGTGAGCCTAACTCTGTGGTGGGGCCTGGATAACCCTGCCATGGCGTCGCATAAGCGCCGGGCAAAAGCCCTGCCCGGTGCGACCACCCTGCAGGCAAAATTAAGGTGCCCATGTAGCACCTGGAGTTCCCTCAGGGATGCCTTACGCTTGGCCAGCAATTCCGAGATAAGGGTCACTATCCTGGACACCTTATCGCCCGGCAACCTAGAAGCCTGCTCTACTGTGTCAATCTCAACCCCCAGGAACACTAACTTGGTCGATGGGCCCTCGGTCTTTTCGGGCGCTAAAGGGACACCAAGTTCCTGCATTAGCGTCTGAAATGTATTGAGGAGACGTGCACACGTGTCCCAGCCCCGTTCACCCCCGAATAAAAAGTCATCCAGGTAATGGGCTACAGACCGGGACCCTGACCTGCGGACAAAAGCCCACTCTAGGAAAGTACTAAAACGCTCGAAGGCCGAGCATGATATGGAGCAGCCAAAAGGCATGGCCTTATCAAAATAATATTCCCCTTTAAATTTAAAACCCAGCAATTCAAAGTCACCCGGGTGCACTGGCAAGAGGCGAAAAGCTGACTTAATGTCGCACTTGGCCAGCAAGGCACCCGGGCCACACGAGCGCACCATGCGCAGCGCATGGTCGAACGATGTATACCTGACCGAACAAAGGTCATCAGGTATAGCATCGTTGACCGATCTGCCGGCTGGGTAGGACAAATGATGAATAAGGCGAAACTCACCTAGGGACTTTTTGGGAACCAAACCCAATGGTGAAACCTTAAGGTTGGGAAAAGGGGGTGCAGGAAAAGGTCCAGCGACCCTGCCCGCGTCTAATTCCTTTTTAATGCTGGCCGCAGCCACCTCCACCCTACCTCTGAGGGATAACAGGTTGGGAGCGTCCTGAGGTGATCTAACACCCATAAAAGGGATACGAAATCCCTGCTTAAAACCGTGACTGAGATACTCTCTGTCCTCCCCCTTTGGGTACGATGCGAGCCAGCGCTCCAGCATGTCCACCTTAATTGGAGAGGGTGCCTTTTGGAGAACTAGTTCCCTCCGTGGCAGCCTTGCCAGCCCACTGTCCACCCCTCCCTCTGCCTCGCGCCCCCCCAGGCTTGGGACAAGCCGAGGCTGCGTGGGGACCAGAACACGTGGGACACTCATGCTTATACCTGCAGTTCTTTCGATTGCAGGAACCATTTGACGAGAAAGTCCAGCACAGCAGGCGGGCTGGAACCCCCTGCCCCGCCGGTTGGCGGGTAACCTGCGCTGGAGCTGCTCGCTGGACCGCATGTCCACAATGGTATCTATCACCCGGGGCAGGGCGTGTGGGTGTCATATACAAGAGCCACAGTCTCTGGCAGGGCTCATCCCATCTCATCTCGGGATGGAGGGGAATCCTCATACGGAATTCCTCATCATATGCTAGCCATGAGGGGCCCGGGAAATCTACCATCGCCCTATATATGTTGTCCAAATATTGGACCATGGGAATAGCTAGATCCGGCCGCGCCCTCAAATATACCGCCATATATATCAAATAAGCGGGGAGCCAGTTAGCCCAGGTACGCGGCGGCTTGCGGCGGCGTGCCTGCTCCTTGTCCTTCTCATCCTGACCCTCCCTTTCTTCCTTGGTGGGCTCTCTGTTCAGGAGTGAGAAGATATCTACATACTCTCCCCTCCAAATCTTTTCTCTGGTAGCCTGTGCCAAGTGATCGCCCAGTGGCAAGGAATACCCTGCCGTCGGCAAAGCCGAAAAGGGGACAACAGGCCTGGTAAAGGGAGCCGGAGCTAACCCTGCCACCCCCAAGACATTGCCAGCAGTGTAAGAGCCTAGGCCCACCCCCGTGGGCATGGTGGCAGTCGTTGTCGCCGGGTGGGGCACCAGAGGGGTAGTCCCCGCACCGCCCGAGCGAGGCCAAGGCCACTGAAAGGCCCCCCCTATATTGGGAATATGTGTAGATGTACTCGTTTGCACCGTATACTCACATGCTGCACCCCCGTGGGCCGCCCCCACCGGGGGTTCTGGCCCACTGGGGGCGTCGGAGCTCACGACCGATGTAGAGCTCATCACCGGGGCTTGACCCGCACCAGGTTGCTGGCTGGGGAGCTGCGAGGCAGTAGCCGTAGCCGCGCCACCAGCCTGCAGCAGCTCAACCCTCCCCGCCGGCTGTTGTCCTGCTGCCGTTAGCGCCTCCAAAGGTACCCCAAAAGGGGCACCTGCCTGACTGGCCCGGGCCAAAGACGCCTCGAGGGCCGCAATACGTGCCAGTAAGGAGTCAACATTAACCATGGGTAAAGAGCCGGCCGGCCCACCTGATCCTTGCATGGGGACAGGTCCCTGCACCCCAGGGGCCGTATATTGCCATTGACTACCGCCGAAGCCCGGGAGGGCTGGTGGATTAACCTGCCAAGGCAGGGAGCCGGGCCACCCCCCAAGGCTAGAGGGCCCCGGGAGAGGCTGCGGCCCAACAGGAATAGGCCCAACCGATTGAGCAGGAGGATGAGCGGTGCCCACCGCTCGCGGGCCGCGGGCCGGAACTCCCTCCGCGCCCGCACTTTGATCGGGCCAAGGGGCGATAGCCCCCATGCCACCAGCCCCGGCCGGGGATGGCAAAGGTGGCTGCTGGGGAGGCGGCACCGCGGTCCTCCGACCCGGATTACGCCTCCGAACCACCCGAGCTGCATTCGCAGCAGCCTTCTTTTTGGAAGGCATCTCACCGCAGCAGAAAGGGAAGCTAGCTAGTAAACGGAACTAAAAGGCTTCCCGGTAGCACCAACGAGCGACGGAGACGCAGGGGGAAAAACTTCTCCGCTCCGTCGCTGAGGCAAAATGGCAGCACGGCTGCCTCGTGGCCACCCCTTTTATCAAGGCGGTGGCCACGCCCCTAACTACCCGGATTCTCTGTCCTGTGGGGGGGGGCCCGCAAAGGGCGCGGCGGCCATTTTGGCGCCGCGCTTGCATTATTTTTAGTTATGTTAACAGTATGAAAGTGAATGAATAAAGCAAGGACAAGAGGGGAGGCCTGGAAAGAGTAGAAATTAAATCCAGCACTTCCTTGATGGACTTAATAGACTGTGATAATATAACAACTGATAGACATAAAAAGAATCTAATAGTTATGATGGTTACAGTTGCAATATTACTAATGGCTAAAAATTGGAAGGTAAATATGAGATTTAGGATAGAGGACTGGTATAGAGAATTATGGGACATGGCTTTGAATGATAAATTAACATGTGGTTTAAAATTTAAAAAGGGACTAACAAATGAAGATGAATATACAGTCATTTGGGGAAAATTTATTGATTATGTGCTGGTTAAAGGAAAAGGGGTAAAACCTGGTCAAGAATCAGCTGGTTTTTGGAAATAGGGACGATGGAGAATGAGAAAAATATTAACATTAGATTTAAAAAACTCAGTCTCTGGCTGAAGGGTGCACGCTTACGTTATTTTATTTTTATATGATTTATGTTATTGTGTTGTTATAGTGTTATGTTGTTATGTTATTTTCATTTTGTATTTTGTATTTTATGGATAAATTTTTAAGAAAAAAAGAAGTTAAATTCAGCACTTTAAATTCAGCAATGTAAAATGTTCTCTGTTTTGGCAGGGTTTTAGGTTATCTTCCCCAACCAGCCACTTTTTAAGGCACATTAGAGTATAAATCCTATGCTCTCATTGATGTCAAGTAATGGTGGGATGCATCTGGAAACTAACAAGTTGGAAATGATGAAGTTAAGAGTGAGCAGTAACAAATTAGACAATTATGACTTAGTCACTGATCAAATTGTTTCTCTTTTCTTTCCTCCCTACTCACCACTACAGACATATACACATATACACTTCCATACAAAGTGTTCTTTCTGGCATATAGAACTGCTGACAGTTCATTGTGTAAGATGGCCAAAGGACTGACTTTTCTCATAGTTTTTGCACTAAAAATCATGATGCATATACCTCAATGGAACAATATGCAGATAATGTTTCTGTCTTTATAATATCTAGAGATTAGCCCAAATTCTATCATCGGCTGCAGCTAGGCCAGAACACCTTCTGCCAAATCATGGTGGGAAGCAAGTCTGAGCTCTGTTCATTACAAAAGATCTTGGTGCTATTTCAGAAATAAATAGACTCCAGTGTAAGGCAGTGATATTTACACATTTTCACCCATACTTTGGAGGATTTGGAGCATATGAGAGAGTGATCCATGGCAAACCAGGGACAGCCTGTGTCAGATGCTCTACCAAGCATGTTGAATGTCCTCCATCTAAGAGACTAATTGGTGAGCTCACCCATCCTTTCCATGCTAGAAGTCACAGGCAAAGGATACATTACCCTGTACTGTACTGCACACAAATTGCTCTCAGACCTAGATCTTCTCTATTAAGATTGCATGTTGACAGCTGATAAAAATACAGACCTCTTGATATGCCAGAAGCTGTTTGGCAGTAGGTACAACACTCTATAAAGTCTTAGGTAAGTACCAGATATCTCTGTGAGACTGTCATATATACACAAAGAGCTTCACTCAAGCCAGAGAGATCCTCAACTTGGTATCACGTCTCCACATCTTATGCAGCAGAATGTTAACATCATATAAATTGTTTGCAAAAAATTATGGACAGCTATCAGGAAATGGCCACCCCCCATCCCCCCAGGTACACCATTCTTGAGAATTGGTGTGTTATTCAGAAGTCTTTGTTGTATTTCTTGGGTTTCCTAGGGAATTCTGAATATTGCTCAACTGGGAGGCTGTTATTCTGTTATTGTTTACATGCCTCTCATTGAAGGAGAGAGGAATCTTTTGAGCTTAGTCTCATGATGTTGCATAGGGATGTTTTTCTTTTCCAATTCACTTCATCCTTTAATTTACCCTTCTGACAGCTAAACATTAGTAGCTGAAGTGAGTTCAGAGATTATTACTCCAATGACAAGGACAGGCCATAAATCAGAGATGGAAAACACTCTGCCACCCATGTGCTATTGATTATACTGCCTAGGGTTGGTATGATTTCCAGCCCATTTGGAGGAATAGACATTCTCTCCATCATTCCTGGCATTAAAAACTCAGGGAGCAGGGAACCAAGAGCCAAACAAGAGGTGAGAAATACACAGACACACAGAGCTTACAAAAAGCTTGACTCTCTTCATGGGTTACTTGAACTGAGAGCACAAAATGGCTAGATTGTCACTGGCTCTGCCCCAATGTCATGCACATGAGCTAATCTGGCTATGTAGTGAAGCAGAATCACAGACATCAGAAGTGAAGCTTCTACATGGCCTAGACTTCTCAGACTATACCCTAAGACTGCATACCAATGCTACTCACACATTCGCTTTCTTGAAACCCCAAAGCCTTGTTTGGGTATTCAAATCAAAGAATTAACCTGAATTTGTGATCCTATTTGGAAATTCAGTCAAAAGGTTAATCTGATTTTGGACCACTGGAAGGGTCGTTTCAGGTTCTGATGTGGAGGATCTACACTGGTGAAGACAACTCTTTTGTTCAGATTTAGCTAACTACTCATGAAGAACTGGCATGGAAGATTTGCTCCTTCTTGTCACGTATTCAAATTAATCCTATCCTAAGTGCCTGAATCATTTGGATGTAGTGGAGCAGGGTCAACCAAAGAATAGATGTTGAGGGCAGCTATCATATAATCAGTGATAATTCACTGATGGAACCGTATGCTAGATTTCCTAGTTCTAGCCCTGAGCTAAATACTGTATTAGGAAAGCCAATTTAACTATTTAGAATGGTACAACAATGGAACCAATTACCTAAGGAAGTGGTAAGGTATTAAATTATTGCCTTCACCATTGGATATACTCAGGAGAAAATTGGACACCCATCGCTCACATCTGCTTTGACTTGGATTCCTACACTCGGTGGGAGGTTGGACTGGATGGCCTTATAGGCCGCTTCCAACTATGATTATATGATTCTCTATCAGAAATTGAACACTTCCCTTTATCATTTACAAATGATTACAGGGATAAGCCTAAAATGATTAATGGAAACTATTATTATTTTTACTTTTTAGAGACCATTGCTAAAGCAATTCATTGGTTTGCTAAATTTATTTAAATTTCTTTGCATGGGTGTGTACAGTTGATTGAAGTCACAGTCAGTTTCACTGCAGCCACTTTCCCTCCATGACAGTTTCTATCTGCAATAGACATGCACAAAAGAATAAAACGTGTTTTATTTAAATGCTTTAGCATTTTAAAATGTAAAAAAAAAATCCACTTCATCTCATCATCCACAAATGATCAGAAGTATTGAACTACAGTACTTAAAATGTTGGTTCCCATTCAGATAAGAGGAGTGCACTCACTGACACATCACTGCTCCCCCTGAATAGGTACTGATATTTGTCTGAATGCTCCAGCTGATCAGTTTGGACATGAGCCCGGTTAACATATAACGTAAAAGAGCACAGAATGGAATCAGGTAACAATAATTATGCACCACCTCAGTCTATATACAAGCTGCTGTTTTCAAAGGAAAACAACCACCTTGTATTATTGTGTCAGAAGCACACAAAGGTGCTTTCTGGGTTGAAAGGATTTTTGTTGGAGGAACTCCACTCAGGGGACGCCCGAAAGAGGCTCCTTTCATGTCCCCAAGATCTTTTCCCCACCAAAGTGATCCCTATTTATCTACTTGCAATTCCTTGCTTTCAAACTGCTAGGATGGCAGGAGCTGGGACAGAGATGGCCGCTCATTTCATTGTGCAGTACTCGTATCTTGAACTGCTAACCTTCCAGCTAACAAAGTGAGTTTCTTAACCACTCAGCTACCACAGTCCCAACAATCACCTGATTCTCACGGACAGGGAAAAACCAATGCAGTAGGCATTTTATTAATCTTACCTGTTTTGTGACCATTCTGGTGGTTACCTTTCCCCTTTTTTGCTGCCTTTAGATGAGAAATACAATTTTCCTTGTTTAGTGTTCAAGGAATGAAGAAGCAGATGAATGAAGTAGTGAAATTCAGCTCTTTATTAGTGGGGTTTGAACACAGTTTGGATGGGGCAAAACAAAACAATAATACAACAAGCCCATTGGCTAACAGAGTGTGCACATTTTTTGATCCACTTATTTGCATAAGAATAGATACATGAGAAAAGATACATTCCGCTCCTGTAAGAAAACACAGTTAACATACATAACACCTTGACAACAAGACATAAAGAGTACAGTATGTGTGTCTTGTTCTCAGATAGACGTTTGGTTATGGGAGCTTTCTGGGATGTGATTATAAATCTGTTTAAAATCAGAATGTATTCTCCTGTATGTTTATTTGGAATAAAAGTTACAAATAATTTGCTCCAACTGCAAACCACCACCACCACCACCACCCCACACACACACACAATTTGTCAGCACTGGCAGTGAAAATGGCCCCTCTTCCTTGTTTAACTAACTTCCTGATATACATAATTGTTTTATTCCATTCTTTAGCTTACATTGTCAGGGTTCAGTGGATTTTTGTATTTAAAACCATGTGTTGTCACTTGGCAATTTTGCTGATTGGGATTTTTATTTTATTTTTATTTTTGCAAATTCTGTAGTTATGTCTTCTTTGACATCTGAGAGAAATATGACACTCATGGGTTAAGAGCTCACATGTATGAATCTAAAGCAGGAATTTTTGCCATGAGCAAAACACATACCTCCCTCTTCTCTTTGCATCCCCTGTGGAGGCCAGCGTGCAAGACTTTTCAAAGTTGGAGGATTGTATGTGGCGTCAGTCTGCCTGTTACTATAATCCATTCTCTTACATTCAAAGAAGGGCTTTTATGTATATTTTGTTGTGCAAGGGTACACACTCTCCATCTGGAGGGAAAGGAGAAAGTGGGGAGGATTCTAGCTGATCAGAATCCTTTCTCAGTGGAGGAACTTAAACATCTTTGCATAGAGGCCTATTATATGTAGGATTGCATCATACAAGCTTCTGTTTATAAGTTTACAAACTCCAGTTTTCATAGTTTTGCAACCATGCCTGATTAAAAGATTTAAAAGCAAAACAGAGCTTATGTAAAATTTATATATCCCTGGGACTTAGCTATTTTCCTGTTGGATTTGGCAGTTGCACAATGAAAGCAAGGCAGAAATTAGGCAAATTCCCAAAAATTTCTCACGGATGAAATGGTTGAGCTAATAACCACTCAGAGAGAGGCATAAGGTAAAAAGAAAAAAAATTATTCAATACATTTGCTTAGAAGCCTTAACAGGGTAGCATCGAGTTGATAGTACAAGAGAGAAATTCAGGTGGGCTAATTTAAAAAAGGTAAAAATGGTTCTCTATCTCTTGGCCATGTGATTAAAAGGATGCAGACATCCCTACAAGATGTCTGTCATTGTAGAAGGCAAACAAACAACTGCCCAGAACAAAGGAAAGTCATAAGGCGTGCTAACTGTGGCCAAGAAACACAATGATGGCAAAGGCAAAAAGGCTGTTGATAGGTCAACTAGAGACAAACAAACAAAATGATCTTACCTAGAATGAAGACTTTCCTGTCACATGACTAAATGTGTTAGAATTCACTGCATGCTTGGTTCATGTTACATGTCTGTTGTGTTCTAATAGTGTAACCTTATTCATGTGATAACAATGTATCTTAACAATATAGTCGTCAGCTGTATCACTATAAACCCTGTATTAGGACGCGAGCTAATAACCACCAGTGGGCAGCAGCGAGCGTCCAAGCTCTCTTGGTCCATACTCATCAATAGCCACAGCGCGGAGTTTCCCGCCACTAACCACACCTGGACAAGAAGGGCGTGACCAGCAATGATGTCACGCAGACAATAGCCAACCGGCTATCGTGGAGCCACATTCGAATGTTTACCACTGTATATATAGAGCTTTGCATCCGCCATTACCTCATGTTCCCTCTGTCCACCATGCAATAAACCTGAGTTAAACTAGCCCATGGCTGTTTCCTGTGTCTTGGTTCTCATACACTAAATTGGCGACGAAGGTGGGATGATGGACCCCCAAGGAGCCAGGACACAGAGCGGTTTCAACATTACCAAACCGCAAGACTGGGAACTCTTTGAGATGGACTTCCAGGCGGCACTGGTGGAACTCAAAGTCAAAGACGACGAGGAAAGGAAGAGGGCCATCCTCACCAGAATGCTTGGGATAGAAACCAAGCGAACGCTGGTGAGCATTATTGCACCGAAGAAGATGAGTGACTTCAAAGCCGAGGACATTATGAAACTGCTGCGTGACCGGTTCCGACCCTCGAGGGCAATGTTTCCCGCTCGGAGCGCGTTCTGGAGGCGAGTCCAAGCGCCGGATGAGTCGGTTGAGACCTTCGTAACAGCCATGAGAATAGCCGCCGCCCCCTGCAGATGGGACAACCTAGAGATGGCCCTAAGGGACGGCGTTCTTTGTGGCCTGAAGGACAAGGAAGTGCAGCGCAGCCTGATGAACAAGGAGCCGCCACCCACGCTGGCAGAGGTTGTGGAGGCCGCGGAATCCGCGGAATCCACGAATGCTGGGGTAGACGAGATGCACCAGTGGCGTGAGTGGCGTCCTAGGGCCGGCAAAGCGGAAAATTCGGTGCACGGCAAGTCCGGACAGTCGGTGCACGCAACCCGACGAACCTCGAAGTCGTCTACGGAAGGCAGCGACGGCGAGGAGGTCCAGAAGGTCCGAAAAGGAGGGCGCCGCTGCGATGGTTGCGGAGCGGCCCATGAGCGTGCGAAGTGCCCATTCAGAAAAGCTGAGTGTTACAACTGCGGCCGTCGGGGGCACATCGCCAAGGCGTGCAGAAATCGGAAAGAGGGCCGGAGGCACTCACAAGACCGTTCGGCCAGACCGGACCGTCCAGCGAGGTCCAAAGATGGTGCCCGGACCACGAGGAAGCAGGACGGCGTGGGCCGCATCTCGGACGACAGCGAGGACGACGCCCCCGTGTTCAGTGTGTCCGCGGGACAACCCCATTACTTCGTCGAGGTACTAGTACAAGGGGCCCCTATTAGGATGGAAATTGACTCGGGGTCCTCCTATTCTATAATTCCCCAGAGAGAGTTCTTGAAAATCGACCCCCACGTGCGGCCCAAACTTAAAACGTTGAGGTCCACGCTACGAGACGTGCAGGGGAACAGCATTCCAGTGTTGGGGGTCGGGAAATTTCGGGTCCGTTTTAAGAAACATTCTGCGGAACTCCCTCTAGTTGTTCTCAAAGGGGGAAATTGTAGCCTCCTCGGGACTCAGTGGTTTCAGCCGTTGGGTTTGTTCATAGGGGGGGGGTGCATGCTGTGGGTGCGGATCCAATAAAAGCGGTGTGCGACGCGCACTCCGCCGTTTTTAAAAAAGGACTGGGAAAGTTCAAGGGACCCCCTGTAGCCTTCGACCTAGACCCGGAGGTCCGCCCGATAAGACTCAAACCACGCAGGGTGCCGTTCGCACTAAAGGACAAAATAGAGGCGGAACTGGACAAACTGGTGGGCCAGGGGATTCTTGTTCCTGTTGATTCCGCGGAGTGGGAAACTCCAATTGTTACAGCACTAAAAGCTAATGGGGAGGTGCGCATTTGCGCTGATTATAAGTGTACAATTAACAAGGCAATCCGCCCTAATGCATACCCGGTGCCGGTGGTCAGCCACCTTCTGGCCAGGCTGAATGGGGGAAAATGTTTCGCTAAGCTCGATTTAGCACAAGCCTACCAGCAACTCCCTGTAACTCCCGCCACGGCAGCGGCACAAACTATAGTTACACATAAAGGGGCGTTCCAGGTGTCGCGTTTACAGTTCGGCATGAACTCGGCACCCGGCCTTTTTCAGTCGATCGTGGAACGCCTCCTGAAGGGGCTGGAGGGAGTGTTGTGTTATTTTGATGACGTATTGATAACAGGGGGGAGTGAGGCCGAACTGGCAAAGAGATTGGATAAAGTACTGACTGTGTTCGAGAAAGCGGGGCTGCGACTGAGAAAAGACAAATGCGTATTTTTCGAAACAGAGGTTGAGTTTTTAGGGTTCCGTGTCACACCCGAGGGAATTAAGCCGTCCAAATCCAAAGTAGCCGCCATCAAGCAGGCTCCTCGCCCCACATCCAAAACCGAACTACAGTCATTCCTGGGGCTCCTAAATTTTTACCATACCTTCCTTCCACGGAAGGCGTCTGTGGCCGAACCGCTCCATCGGTTGCTTAAAAAGGAGGAAACATGGCTGTGGGGTGACGAGCAAGAGAGGGCTTTTAAAGAGTTAAAGCAACTCCTAACATCCGAGGCAATCCTAACTCATTTCGACCCCAAACGGCCAGTGGTCTTAGTTTGTGATGCGTCCCCGGTGGGGGTGGGGGCGGTGCTTTGCCACGCGTTGGACGACGGAAGGGAAGCCCCGATAGCGTTTTATTCAAGGTCCCTGTCGAAAGCAGAACGGAATTACGCACAGACCGACAGGGAGGCGTTAGCGATAGTAGCGGGAACCAAAAAATTTCACGATTTTCTGTATGGTCGCCCGTTTACGATCGTGACCGATCACAAGCCTCTGTTAGGAATTTTTACTGCAAATAAGCCCACGCCACAGATCCTGTCCCCGAGAATGCTGAGGTGGGCTATCTTCCTCAATGCATACCAACATGAGTTGGAACACCGGCCCGGAAAGGAGATCAGCCATGCAGACGCACTCTCACGGTCTCCTCTGCCCTTGTCGGGTGACCAAAAGGCAGGGGTAGAGAGAGACCACCAGGTATTGTTAATAGAGGTCCTAGATTCACCCCCAATAGTACCAGCCGACATTGCCAGGGCGACAGGCAGGGACAGAACGCTAGAGAAAGTAAGCTCATGGGTACAGAAGGGGTGGCCGGCGTCCTCCCCAAGTACGGAATTCGACCCATTTTTTCGGAAGAAAATAGAGTTGTCCATAGAGAGGGGGTGCCTTTTGTGGGGCCAACGGGTGGTAGTCCCTACATCCCTGCGACCGAGGGTACTCAAACTGTTGCACGTCAGCCACCCGGGGATCGTCCGTTCCAAAGCGCTGGCCCGGAGTTACTTCTGGTGGCCCCAGCTGGACACAGACATAGAGCACATGATCGGCACTTGTGAGGCATGCCAGGGCTCCCGACCAGAGGCGGCTCGACTCCCGCATAGGGAATGGGACGCGGCAAGGGGGCCGTGGTCCAGAGTGCACATAGATTTTGCTGGCCCGTTCCGAGGAACCCTTTTTCTTCTGGTAGTGGATGCGTACTCCAAGTGGCTGGAGGTGATGCCGGTAAAGAGCACGTCCTCCACCACTACGATTACTCATCTAAGGAGAGTCTTTTCCACGTTCGGTTTACCCGACACTCTGGTCAGCGATAACGCTAGTTGTTTCACGTCCGCTGAGTTCAGGGCATTCATGGAGGCAAACGCCATTCGGCACGTCACATCCGCGCCGTTTCACCCGGCCACGAATGGCCAAGTGGAGCGGTTGGTGCGGACAACAAAGGATGCGCTGAGGCGCATGGGCTCGGGGGACCTGAATCACCAAGTATGTCAGTTTTTATTAGCGTATAGGGTGACCCCCTTAGCATCCGGATATTCGCCGGCAGAGCTGCTGATGCGGAGAAAACTGACCACGATTCTGACCAGGTTAGACCCAACGAGGGTCGAGGACAAAGGGAAGAACGTAGGGGTAGCGGTGTCGAAAGGTTTCGCCACCGGTGATCCTGTGCATTGCAGGAACTACGCCAGCACAGGGCCAGCCTGGGTACCAGGGAGAGTTGTAGAACAGACGGGACCAGTGTCGTATCGGGTGGAGACGAGCACCGGTCTACTCTGGAGGCAGCATGCAGATCAGCTCAGGAGCCGGGTTCCCAGGAAGCAATCCACGGACGGCATGGAAAATGCCTCAGCGTTAGGGTTCTCCTCCACCCGCTTAGCCCAAGGAGGAGACAACGAAGGGCAACAGTCCCAAACAAGGGGGGGAAGCAGCGGGTCCGACTCAGATCCTTTTGACACGCCAGCTCTATCCGATTCCGGGGAAGAGGGTGAGGAGTTTGCGACTGCTGCCCTCGAATTTGATTTTGCGTTGCCGAGCCGGGGGGGTTTGTGGGAGTGTTCCCCCACCCATCCAAGCGAGAAGAGGGGTTTTTCGTTAGCCCCCAGTGCCCCCGGTTCTTCCCAAATAAAGCACACACCTCCCAAAAAAGCCGCAGAACCGCGGCAAGTCACTAACAAGTCTCCCTCTCCAATTACAGGACAGGAAGCCAGGGGACAAGGAGAAGGTAGCAAAACCGGGGCAGGGCAGCCCGCACCGAGACCCCAGCGTGTTCGAAATAAGCCATCTTGGCTGAGAGACTTCGTCTCATCCTAGGGGGGAGGAGTGTTGTGTTCTAATAGTGTAACCTTATTCATGTGATAACAATGTATCTTAACAATATAGTCGTCAGCTGTATCACTATGAACCCTGTATTAGGACGCGAGCTAATAACCACCAGTGGGCAGCAGCGAGCGTCCAAGCTCTCTTGGTCCATACTCATCAATAGCCACAGCGCGGAGTTTCCCGCCACTAACCACACCTGGACAAGAAGGGCGTGACCAGCAATGATGTCACGCAGACAATAGCCAACCGGCTATCGTGGAGCCACATTCGAATGTTTACCACTGTATATATAGAGCTTTGCATCCGCCATTACCTCATGTTCCCTCTGTCCACCATGCAATAAACCTGAGTTAAACTAGCCCATGGCTGTTTCCTGTGTCTTGGTTCTCATACACTAAAATGTCTAACATTTCCCTCCTGCAGCAAAATTTCCTCAGACACAGAGGCTTTGGCCTGTAGATTTGTAAATTAAGCCCATGTTTAGCTTTCAATAGCCAGTCACTAAACCAGGGGTTCCAAATCTAAGATCTGTGGGCCGGATCCAGCCCATGGTGCCATTTCATGTGGTCCCCCACCCCTCAAGGGCATTTGAGAAACAAAATGGCTGTCCCTTTGTCGCTGTTGGGATAAAATGGCCACCACCATTGGGCAGACAGGGGAAAATGGCCGTCTGCCCCTTGAAGTTGACTGACACAGCATGACTCGGTGCTTGGCTTGAAAAGATTGGGAACCCCTGCACTAAACAAATCCCAAAAGTACACCTGTGACAAGATCATCTGTGGTAAATGCTACATCTGACTGCATGCCTGGACTAAGCAAAGCAATCAGACTTATATACCACCCCATAGTGCTTAATGCATTCTCTGGGCAGTTCACAAGTTAATTAGCATTTTGCCCCCAACATGCTGGGTATTCATTTTACTGACTTCAGAAGGATGGAAGGATGAGTCAACCTTGAGCCCTGGTCAGGAATGTTATAAGAAATATGGCCACAGCAACAGCTGTATCCAAAGAATAAGGCTAAGGAAAGGTCAAGGAGGTGGTAAAATCCCAGTCTGATAATCAATGTTTCAACTAACTTATCTTTCAGCTTCATGTGCTGAAAGCGGTTTTGACATGCTTAATTTCACCTGACAACTTCTGCAAACCAAGCTGCTCTGCTGTTAAAACAGGGATGGTGCTGAACTCCAAGTCCCATTAACCCTAGGCAGCATAGCCAATGGCTAGAGGTGATCATTGTTGTAATCCATGGGGAGCAAGTGGAGACATGGTCTAGGTGCTGAATATCTCCCCCCACCCCGTAACTCTCTCTATAAATTAGTCCTTAGATGATTTACTGTGCATATCTGTGGAACATTTTTACCCCACCAGAGTGATGGGCCACCAGCAATCACTGATGTAAATAAAAACTTGTGGTTTCTAAGATACAAGTCTAATTTATTAGGATCTACTGCCATTGCACTCTGAAAGCAAAGAATTTCAAGCTTCAGCTTGTGAATGTTCTTTGCTTTTTGTTAGTTTTTGACAGAATGCCAAATTATTTTGAACTTCATTTTAATTCTTTCTCTTAACTATTTGCGGTTAAAATAAAGTTACAGTTGCTGAAGCATTCTAAAATCATCTTTAATCATCAGCATTACATTCTTGTATTTCTGACTAATTCTAGAAAGAACTGCTTAACAGGATACTTTCCATAAAATTTATATTACTGCTGGTTTGGTGTATCTCTGGATAGCAGTCACTCAGCCCAGATCATTAATTCAAAGCAAATGACTGGAAATTGTTTGCCTCCGTGAATTCGATGAGTCTGAATTGTTTTAAATTCTTGCACCTCATCTTAATTGTATCGTGAATTTTGTTATCTCTTCCTTCCTTAAACCAGCTTAGCTGCTAACTAGATGACAGATCTGTAGTACAGTGATATCTTTGGAAGGTCAGGTGTTCTTCATAAACATTCCCATGACCAACATTCCCTCAATGAGAAGTCTGAAATAGAGGCCATTTTAATAAACAACAAAGAGGTCTTTTATAAAGTTAATGTCTTTTAATAGTCCATGCATTGCCAATTACATAGAAAGATGGAAAGCATAGTGAATACACTCAGGCATCCCCCGGGCAATGGTACACAGCTGGCCAATCCTTCTAGTCCATAAATATTGCACTTTAATTGTTCAATGTTCTGCTACGAATAAAGATCAGTCTATTTATCTCCCTATTTCTGTGAGGATTACAGATAGGTTCAAAGGGAACAGGAGAGCCTGATGAAGATAATGCTTTATCATTGCATAGTTCTTGCTATTCTAAAACTCCTAGGGGCTTACAACCTGTGAGTCAGAGTCCCATCATATCTTATCATATCTCTGGATAAGACAACAGACAGCTATGTTCAGGTATCAACAGAAGAACCGTAGTTTGGATTGGAACTGTCCTGCTCTCCCCTTTCAGAGTACAGTTTTCAATGAGAATACATCCCCTGCTATTTGTATAGTTTGGGTCAAAGCTTGGGAAAGTGTTTTTTCCATACCTGTCAACCTTCCCGGATTGGCCGGGATTTCCCGATTTTTGGTGCCAATTTGCGCCATTTCCCACCCACAGCTGCCAAAACCCCGGAATTGGCAGCGGGGGAAAAAGAGGTACTGCGCATCCCTTCCTTGCAAGTCGCGTTCTACGCATGCGTAGGAGGCTTTTACACTTGCGTAGAACCTTTTTACACTTGCATAAAACCCTTCTACGCTTGCGTAGAAGGCTACACAAGCGTAAAAGGGTTCTATGCAAGCGTAAAAGCCTTCTATGCATGCATAGAACGCGACTTGCGCAGAACCATTGTGTGCAGGTCCCAGATTGTCCGGAGCCATGGTTGACAGGTATGGATTTTTTCCTTGGTTTTTGTTTTCTTGAGAAGGAATCCCATAATTTGCTATCCAGCATGGTCCAAACTCTGGTTTTAGTGTTAGCCTTACTATTGGGTGTTTGGAAATTGCACTGAAATGAAAAAGCAGGTGCTAAAACCAAGATAAAGTAGTCTTGGTTTGGTGCCTGAAAGACCACAAAGATGTCACCTGTTGAGCCTCTCTGGATGCCACCATAGAACAAGTCTCTTTCTTCCGGGCACGATCCTCAACTCACTTAGAGAAGACATCTGCAAATTTCAGAATTTTCAGATTCTGGAAATTTGGGGAAATACTTGTGAAAGAAGATAGTCTTCGGTGTACCCTAGTCTCAAGCCAACTGAGAATTTAGAAGTCAAAAACAACACTTTAATAGCAATAGTGATTAAACTTACACTTTCATACTGCCCCTTATCAAAGGCAAACAGAGAAGGGAATGAGAAGGGAATGAGATGGCTAGATGGCATCATTGACGCAATGGGCATAAATCTGGGCAGGCTATGGAGGATAGCAGATGATAGAGGAGACTGACGTGTGGTGGTCCATGGGGTTGCAAAGGGTCAGATACTATTGTGCGACTGAACAACAACATAGTATTTAGAGCACTCTCTGGGCAGGTCACAACGCACTGGGTACTCATTTTATTGACCTCTGAAGGATGGAAATTGAAACTGGATATACACTGAGAACAAGTAGCCCCTGACAAGATAGAGGAATAATCTTGTCAAAACCTCCCAGCCCAATTAATCATCATGTGATCTTATTCCAAACTAAGTGCAGCTTCTGAAGCATTTTTGAATATGACTTCCACATATAGCACATTGCAGTAGTCTAAATATGATATTTATGAGAACATAGGTAACTGGCTAAGAAATCTCCAGCAACCCAAGGGTGCAACTGGCATAGCATCCAAAACTGATGAGAAGTGTTTTGAATCAGAAAGGTATATACAGTAGACCCTCGATTAACGACAAAGCTTGGTTCCATGAGTAGCATCGTTAATTGCGAATTGTCGTTAATTGTGAGTTCCCACACAACGATGCTAAAAAAGCGGCTTCCTATGAGAAAACCTCGATTAAAGACGTTTTCGCATAATGACGCTAAAAACACCATTGTGCGAATGGTGACTTTGCTGCTAACAACACGTTGCTAATCGAAAATGTCATTAGTTGAATGCATCGTTAGGCGAGGGTCCACTGTAGAGCCTTTAATGATGATGCTAGACCAACAAGTACATCAATATTTCATACTTATTAAATTTATTAAATTTTCAAAAAAAAAGAATAACAACAACATTCAAAATATTAAAAAGGAAAACAAAGTACCTTTTGAGTACAACATACAAAGTACAAATACTATCTGAAAAGAAAAATCAAATACAGCCAAAACAAATACAAAACAAAGTTGATATTCAATGCTCATTCTCATACCAAATTGTTAACAAAAGTCCACCTCTATGGTCCTTTGTACATATATACTTGCTTTTATAGTTAACTATTTGATATAACCAGCTTTCTTAAAATCTAACACAAAACTACATCAATATACTCTATCACTAGTACATTGTGCGACAATACGAACAACAAAAATCAACTCAATGTAACTTATTAACATATCCTATCACAAATGTGAAAAATTGCAAGGTCTCTGGAAATATATACACACAATCACTAATTTTTGTTCCAAAAAGATGAATGTTCTGGCGTTGGTTTGTTCCCTTTTCCCTTGTTTATAGTGTGTTCTATAAAGGGCTTCCAAATCTCGTAAAAATTGTTTTTAGTTATGTTGCCTTTTTTTCAAGATTATGTTGCCTTTTTTTTCATGATAAGGTGAGCTTATCATTGAGTGCGATCATCCACATTTGTCTGTCCCAATCTTCAATTTTTGGAAGTGCTTCACCTTTCCATTTGGTGGCTATGCATAATCTTGCATTTGTTATTATAATGGATAACAAGTCTGTTGTGCAGGACTTAAATTCATATTTTTAAATTCAAAAATTAGTACACTACTTAATATTAACTTAATATTAACACCTAGCATTTCCATTACTTCTTTTTCTAACTTTATCCAAAACTGCTTCATTGCTTTGCACTCCCTCCACATGTGGAGATATGTTCCGATCTCTTTTTTGCATCTCCAACATTTATTAGATTTAGTTTGATTCATCTGATTCAGTCGAACCGGCGTTAAGTACCCCTTCCACATTACTTTATAGTTATGTTCCTTCAATCAAATTGATAACGTTCTCATAACCCTTTTTCCCCATTTTTGTTTCCAACTTGCTTCATCAATGCTTATGTTTAGACCATTTCCCCATTTTTTCATAGTATCTCCAGGGTATTCCATATGATTCAATATTTTGTACAATTTGCCAAATAGACCTTTTATTTCTACTGTTCCTGATCTTATACTAGCTACCAATTTCTTGAATTCTGTCAGTTTTCTGTTCAGATTTACCTATTCTTTAATTGAGCTAATAGTTAATGGATTAGCCTGACTAAGTTATTGCAGAAGAGCATCAGGTCAATGATTTTTGGATACAAATGTTTTTAAAGTAACTAAAACAGATTATTTTAGTGATTTTGAGAAACTAGAAAATTCTATCATGATAGTCAATTACTTTGAGAAACCTTTGAGCTACAATTCTGCTTCTTTACTTTTGAAAGTAACTTTTAAAAGTAACTCGGCCGGCCCGGTCTGGAGGGAGGAGTGACGAGGAGCAGCAGCTGCATGGCAGGCATGGCCATAAAACTGGCAGCAGCGGCATACATTTCTTGTGACTGTGGTTAGGATGTATACATTTTTCGTTCTTTTTGAAATGTTTTTGAAGTGTTTTTTCTGATTTGATGCTTTGTAATTGTGATTGCAATTATTTTGCTCTTTGTTAGCCGCCCAGAGTCACTTTGTGAGTGGGTGGCATACAAATAAAATAACAAATAAATAAATAAATAAACTTTATGAGGGAAAATGTCTTGGTCTTGGTAAAAAATCATTAAAACAGAGATTTTAACAGGATGTTAAAGTGTGTTCACTCAAGAAGTTCTTTTCTTAGGACAATTTGTTGCTTAAGGAAATGGTTCAGTAGCATAGGATCAGAAAATACTTTCTTTACAATGGCAACTTTGTCATAGCCACAAACTGAGCCAAAATTATAGGATTATGACTCACTTGCTAGGCTTTTAAGCTTCAGTAAAAAACATTTTCCCCAGTGTTTGAAGTTTGAGTCATACAGAACTTGGTCACCATTCTTTTCAGTCAGAACCTTTTATTTTATTTTTATTTAGGTGGTTGTTGTTAGTCGAAAATGATGAGAAACAACCTCCAACAAGAGAGTGCTAAGTAACTTTTTAAAGAAATTAAGTATATGTGTGCTTAGCATTTCAAAATCTTAGAAGAGCAAGATATGTTTTTGTGAGGTACAGTGGTACCTCAGTTAACAACCACATTGCATAATGACCGAATTGGATAACGACCTGATTTTTGCACAAAAATGTGCATCGGATAACGACCGTTAGTCGTTATGCAATGCGGTCATTTTTGGCCAACCAGAAAGGGAAGCGGCCAAGCGCCTGGCCACTTTCCTTTCCGGAGGGCTGCTCTGGCCCCAAACAAAGCGGCGCTTGCACTGCCAGTTTGTTTGGGGCCATAGCATGCCTGTCCACCCACCAAAGGCAGCAGGGGTGGCAGGGAGCCCAAAATTGGTGGAAAAAACTCTGTCACAATTGAGTTTTTTTCGCCCATTTCAAAAAGGATGTTTTCTCCTACCTTTCTGCAGGCTCTGGGAGGTTTGGAGGACATTTTCCGTGCTATTCTCGCCTTCCTAGGAGGTCCCTGGGCCACACAACAGCTGGAAAAAGTTGTGGCTGCCATTTTGTTTTTTGGATTTCAATTCCCAGAAGCCCAAGCACCCTTTAAATATACATGTGGTGGCCATTTTGTTTTGACAAGTGTTATATATTCAAAAACATCTGAAGTCAGACTCAGAAATAAAGAAATGAGTCATTTCTTCTTTATTTCCTATTTTGCCCCTTTGGGTTTCAGGTGAGCTGCATGGTTCTTGTTCTGGTAGTTATTACTGTGTCTTGCTGTAGCAAATACTATGATGCTTTTCTTGCTGAGGGTATCTGAAAACTGTGGTCCAAAAATAACATTTCTAACAGCCTCCACCAGTATTATTTGGTGTCTTGTAATATTTCTTTGATGTTATCTTTCCACCTTCCTCTGGGTCTGCCTTCATGCTCTTTGTCCTTCTCCTCTTCTATACCTATAAGAAGAGAGTTGGGCCATGCGTGTCCAGCTTGTGTGGCCACACCCATCCCTACTATCCCGTAATGAGCTGTCAACACTTACCTTTTGACCCTGTGGACATCGCCGCAAAGGTCTGGAAGCCGAGAGTGGGGCCAATGCCCCACGAACCCAAACAAAAAAACTACACTTCCTAGTGTCTTCCATGCCATGCCACTCCTCAGCCAATAAGGCTGAAGGCATACCTGTCAAGTTTCAGGAAATTTCTGTCAAACCCCCGTATTTTACACTCTTTCCCGCCATCATCCTGTATTAGTTAGACTGCAATTAGACTGGAGTTAGACTGGAGGCCAGCACAGGATAAGCATAGCTGTCCAGTTTCCTGTTTTGGTCAGGAAATTTCCCTTATTTGACAGAAATTTCCTGAAACTTGACAGGTATGTCTGAAGGATGCGAGTGCGGAGGCAGGACAGGCAGTGCGCATGTAAAAAAAACCGGCCGACGTGCGATTGCCTTGGAAATGAACCACTCCATTCTCGGCCTTCATCTCCTGGAGGGAAGCCATCCCCGCCGCCGTGGCTTCAGCAAGGTTGTGGGTCGAGGAGGGGGAGTTCGTCTTCTCCCCACGACCCAGGGGACAAAGGCCGGTGGCAGCCTCGCCGTGGCTTTAGCAGGGTTGTGGGGAGGAGGGTGAGCCCCCCTTCTTCCCATGGCCCCAGGGATGAAGGCTGGCACCAGCCTCACCACGGCTTTGGTGGGGTAGCGGGGAGGAGGGGGAGCTCCTCTTCTCCTCGCACGACTTTGGCGAGGTAGCGGGAAAACGAACCACTTCCCTCTGGGAGACTAAGGCCGAGAACGGCACACCGTTCTCAGCCTTCATCTCCTGGAGGGAAGCCATCACCTTCCATGGAGGATGGTGGCCAAAAGCTTCACCCCCGCCAACTGAGGAAAACGAACCACTTTCCTCCAGGAGACGAAGGCTGAGAACAGCACTCTGTTCCGCCTTTGCCTCCTGGAGGGAAGCAATTGTCTTCCATAGGGGGTTCACTTCTCTCTTAATTGGCGGGGCCCGAAGCTTTTGGCCCCTGCCAACAAAGAGAGAAGTGAACCACTTCCCTCCAGGAGAAGGCACCAGGCAGTGATCTGCCAGGCTAGGCTCCTCCCTTTATGGATTCCTGCCTCTCGCCCTTCCAATTCTCCTTCTGCTATTTCAAAAACAGCCCTCGAAACAATGGAGGGAGAATGTCAAGGGTGAGAGACAGGAATCCATCAGGGGAGGAGCTAACCCTGACGAATCCCTGCCTCTTGCTCTGCAATTTCCCCTCCGTTGTTTTGAGGGCTGTTTTCAAAACAGTGGAAGGATAATTGCAAGGGCAAGAGGCAGGAATCCATCAGGGTTGGCTCCTCCCCTGACAGATTCCTGTCTCTCGCCCTTGACATTCTCCCTCCATTGTTTTGAGGGCTGTTTTCGAAACAACGGAAGGAGAATTACAAGGGCGAGAGGCAGAAATCCATCAGGGGAGAAGCCTACCCTGGCGGATCCCTGCCTATCACCTTTGCCGTGTCACATTAAAAAAAAAACTGCCTGTCAAGGCCGGGCAAAAAATGCTAGTTTCACATAAGCCTTGTATTGTATGGTATGGGATTCCAAGATAGGTCATTGATCATGGGGAACTAGACAAAAGTTAGGAAAAATCACTGTTTTTTTTATTTATGTACTTTTATCTTCTAGGACCTTTAAACAACAGTTTTTCTGAGCCATGGACCAGATTTCATGCTTTGCTCTGCTTCCTCATGCAGCACTTGGAAATGTTGCTTTTGGAAGACAGTTTTCAGATTCCCCCATCTAGAAAAGCATCGTGGTATTTGCTACTGCAAGACATAGTGATAGCCACTAACGGGGGTGATTTCAATAGCTGAGTGGACAAATTTGTATGTATCAATGGATACTTGTGATGGAGATGCATTTTCTCTCCTGCCAAATATCAAATATGAGAGAAGAGTAGTGAATTGAGCTGTTCCAGTTAGGTATTGTGTGTGACTTGACATAAACTTCTGGTTTGGTCACTGTGTAGACCAGGGATTCTCAACCTGTGGCCCATGGGCTGGACGTGGCCTGTGGCACCATTTCATATGGTCTCCCACCACCTCCACCACACCAGGAAGTGCCATGTGGTGGAGGAAAGGCAAAATGGCCGTATGTCCTCGAAGCTGTCTGAGTGAGCATGACCCGGCCCCAGGCTTTAAAAGGTTGAGAACTCCAGGTGTAGACAGAAGGGTGGGCTAGTTCTGCTGTCCTCCATGAAATTTTGGATCCACGTGGAAAGTATCCATGCAAAGCTGAGCCTTTTCCTATTCAGATTTGTGGTTTTCCACTTTGCAGTGGGCAAAGAAATGATAATGCAGAAGATGGATCCAGTGTGAATCCATTTTTATTTGAGCTTCCCTTTTCTTACACAGATATTAGCACCTGAATAGGGTTTATAATACCTTGCTTGAGTGTAAACAAATGACTTGTGCATGCAGCAGAATGTTTCTAGGTCAGCATAGCATCTAGTTCGTGCCAATTTGGCATTGCCTGATGTTGCAACAGCCAGCCTATGCAAGCTTCCAAGTATGGGAGAACCTCTGTCTCCAAACAAGCAAGTGGCTTGAGTGTGGTCTTTCCCACAAATTTCAAATCCAGATTTCTGATGACCTTTCCTTCTGACAAATAACTTGCTGAGCAAAACCTTCTGGTGTTCCTCATTAAGACAGTTAACCAGCAAGCATGCCTTATTGCAACTTGGCTAAATGCAAGCCTTTAACCTAATCCCCACATCATGAGACATCAGAATTGGTGATATAAGGGCTTTTGCTCAGTGGTGGGCTTCATTTTTTTTACTACCACACTGTGGGCATGGCCAACTCTGTGGGCATGGCCAACTCTGTGGACATGGCCATGTGACTGGGTGAGCATGGTTAAACTGCGGTATTTTAATATGAGCTTTTGTGGATTGAGTCCACTTTGTCAGACTTAGCAATTACACTTCAATGCTCTGATTTTCCTTTAAAGAGTAACTGCTGGCTCAGTCTCACCCCACTCTGGGTGCCTGGATCCAGCAGCAAGGATGTTGGAGTCACATCCGGAGTGGGGTGAGAGGAGGAAGAGGAGTTGGGTGGGGTGGGGTAGGGCAGTGGGCGGGGCCAGCCAGTTTTACTACCGGTTCTCCCAAACCTGTCCGAACGTGCTGGAACCCACCACTGCTTTTGCTGCTCTGTTGGGTCATTCTGAAGTACTATGTTTGTGGTTTTTATTTCAATGCTGGGAGAGCATAGACTTCTAGCTCCCTGACAAAGGCCTAACTCCACTGGATTGCAGTACTGCTCTGTGAATCAAGTCCCTAGTTCCAATTATGCCTGCCATATAACTGCAGTAGGTAGCCTTGCAGAAGCTGGTGAGCCTAGTGCTGGATAAACTCAGGGTGGAGATAATTCTGATCTACTTTGAGGGATTGATGGTAGGATTATGCAAACAATCACATAGAAAACAGAACAGTTTGGATTCATTCTTTGGATATGCAGGTTGGGGCTGTACAGAATTGTTGAGAGGGAGGTAGTGGGAAGTGAAGTAGATTTCAAGCTTTGATTCAAATTAACAGACACATCTTTGGCTTCAGGTCTCCTGTAGTCACTATATTTGTCTTGCAAAGAGGAGCAACCTTTATATATAGAGAGAGAACAGCATTTCCCTAAGGACAGGAAAACAGCAGCATTATTGTCCCTTCACAGAGAGCAGTGTGACCAGCACACATGTTAAGCCATAATGGCACATTCCTTCTAAAGACATCATCCTACATATAAATAGCATACATAACAAAGAGACGTCCTGGCAAGAGTGGTTCTCTATTTTACTGCAAACAAAGATGAATGTCATAACATTACCAGAATGATCCACCTTCTCTTTCCCGAAACAGCTGTGATAGCTTAATAACAGGTCTTTATGGCATAAATAACACAGAAATTTAAAACATATAATAATTAAATCATGACAATGCTGCAATTGGGTGCAGGGGAAGTGCCCATAGCAGTTGGTTTAACTTTCAATCCTCTGCAAGTTGCTGATCTTTACAATGCCTCCCGCCCACTCAGAGCCTCTCTATCACCCGGGATGGAGTGTATGTGTGCCTGCTCACCACTGCTTCTGCCCCCTGAGCCTCTCTCACTCGGGAGGGCTGAAAAGCAGCCGCTGATGCCATCATATCAGACGGTGCCTCCCGCCGACCCAGAGCCTCTCCATCGCCTGGGATGGAGTGCACGTGTGCTTGCTCACACACCACGCCCGCCCCCTGAGCCTCTTTCGCTCAGGAGGGCTTAAAAGCTGCCGCTGATGCCTCCATGCCAGAGGGTTGCCTCCTGCCCACCCCGAGCCTCTGCATCACCCAGGATGGAGTGCATGTGTGACTGCTCACCGCTGCTCCCGCCACCCGAGCCTCTCTAGCTTGGGAGGGCTGAAAAGCCACCGCTGATGCCGCCACATCAGAGGGTCACCTCCCGCCCACCCAGAGCCTCTCCATCACCTAGGATGGAGTGCACGTGTGCCTGCTCGCTGCCACCCCAACCCCCGAGCCTCTATCGCTTGAGAGGGTTGAAAAGCCGCTGCTGAGGCTGCCACACCAGAGGGTTGCCTCACACCTGCCCAGAGCCTCTCCATTGCCCAGGGAGGCATACCTTGTGCATTGCTTGGTCTTGGTCTTTCGAGGTTAGCCCTTGGACTGTAATACTATTGTATTTTACGATAGTCTGTTTATAACTGTACTTCTTTATTTATTGTGGTATTATTATTACTGTTATTTTGTCTTTGTCTTTGTTTGTTTTGTGAACCACTTTGAGTTTGTCTGCAGACATAGAAAAGTGGTATAAGTGCATTAAATAAAAATAAAAAATAAAAATAAAATAAACAATCCTTTCTGGTCGTTAATACACAACTGGAGCCTAGTGGGAAAGTTACTTTGTTGACTCTGGGATTCTCGGGCTGTGATCCAGAAAATTGCATTGTTCCAAACAGTGAAGGTATAAATATGACTATTAAATTAAATTAAAAATTAAAAATTAAGGTGAAGCATGATGCAACCAATCATATTTACTCTCTTGGTCAAGGGTTCCCAACCTAAAGCTGTATTCCACCTGTGGTGCCATTTCATGTGTCCCCCACCCTTCCAAGGGCATTCAGGAAACAAAATGGCCACCCCTTTGAAGCTGTTGGGGCAAAATGGCTGCCCCCATTGTGCAGGCAGTGCAGAATGGCCATCTGGGCCTCGAAGCTGACTGAGAGAGCGTGACCCAGCCCCCGGCTTGAAAAGGTTGAGAACCCCTGCTGTTGATGGTTCTGAAAATAATAATATAATATTTTTTTTAAAAAAAATTATAATAATGCCAATATGATGGATGTCCTCTCCAGAGTTTGCCTTGGATTAAATTGGAACTTATCTGAGTAATTTTCTGAGCCAAACTGAAGGCTGACATAAAGCATCCCCCTCCCCATCCACTGAGCTGTTCATCCTGCAATGGGAACATCTTTTTAAAAAGAAGCTGCTCTCTGTGACTGGAGGTAGAAAAAAGTTGCTGAAAGATGAGCCTATCAGGACAGAAAGTGTCCAATATGCTACTGGGGAGGAGCAGACAGCAAGTACAAGTAGCCCCACAAAGAGTGAAGCAGCTGGGCCAAAACTGAAAGGACACTCAGCCGCAGATGTGTCTGATGGTGAAAGGAAAGTCCAAAATCCAATGCTGTAAAGAACAATACTGCATAGAACCTGGAATGTAAGATTTATGAATCAAGGCAAGCTGGACATGGTTAAACATGAGATGGAAAGACATGGATTTTGTGTGGTACACTTTACAACATTAGGGTCCATTTTGCTCCTCCAGTCCAAACCAACCTGTGTTTCTGTTTTCTTGTTGGTGTGGTGCTGTCACTGCCAAAATATATTATTGCTGTCTCCTTGTTCTAGGAATGTTTGGTGTTCAGAAACTGGAGATGACAACCAGCGAAGTGAAATACAGCTCTTTTATTTCTGGGGTCTGAACACAACTTGGAGGGGAACAACAGGGACTTATATACACAATAAACTGGATACAATTGAGCAGGATCAAACATAATTGGGTGATTTGAACACATGTTACAAAGTATATACATTTGACAGTTGTGGAGCGCGCTTCTCGTCATTTGAAATTTGCGCACTTGAAGTCTCGTGATACTATGCAAGCTGCCAAGATCTCGCAGCTGACAAACAGCATGGCTGTTTGACAGTAGTTTGTGCAGTTAATTCAGTGGTTTGAATGTTCAACATATCACCAACATAAGTTATCATACATAACAGAATGGGAGTTTTGTATTCTAGTAACAAGATGTCTTCTGGGATTGACCTAGCAAGAATTCTATGGGGTTTAGGCACCCCACCCCAGAAACCCCCACTCAGGTGTTTGATATAACTTATAACTGGTGAATAAATGAGAAAAGATTCCTCTATTTTGCATTCTGAGGCATAGGAACTGGCAGGTCAGGGCTATGCTCTCTGGTACTGCAAAGCATTATTGATTCCTTTATCAATCCATCCATTCCTTCATTTATTCCCCACCCATCTAGCACGAGCGACACTGCAGTTTACTGGCATAATACAAGCACAACTACAAAATAATCATACCCAACCCATCTATGAAATACAAATTAAGTCCTAACATAAAAAGCTAACACATCAATAAAACAAAAAATCAACACACAATCTTGTGACATCTTAGAGGTACTGAGCAGCATAATGGAAAGGGAGACAACAATGTTGTTATGTATGTTAACTGTGCATTCTGACAGCAGCAGAATGTATCTTTTCTCATGTATCTATTCTTATGCAAATAAGTGGATCGAAAATGTGCACACTCTGTTAATCAATGAGCTTGTTGTATTATTGTTACTGTTACTGTTTGTAGTGTATATAAGTCAGAGTTTTGTCCCCATCCAAACTGTGTTCAAACCCCACTAATAAACAGCTGTATTTCACTACTTCACTCATCTGGTTCTTTATTCTCTGAACATGAAACTGGCGACGAAGGTGGGATGGTGTCCCCACACAGCAGCAACATCGGCCCATTTGACCCAGCATGTCCAGAGAAATGGGCAACATACGAACACCGATTCCGCCACGCAATGTCCGCGCAGAAGGACACCAACGAAGATCAGAAGTGTTCCTGTTTCCTCACTCGTGCGGTTCTGAAATGCTTGAGCTGGCAATCCACCTCGATCTCCCAAGGGACATGGATGTGGTGCGGCTCTCATAAATCATGTCTGCACTGAGGAAGCACCTGCAGCCAAAGGTCTCAATGTTCCCGGCCAGAGTGGCCTTCCACAGAAGGGAGCAGTGACCCGGGGAGTCCATTGCAGACAACGCCACCACTCTGTGCATTGCTGCCGCCCCGTGCAAGTGGGACAACATCGAAGAAGCATTCCAGCTGGCCGGCATGAGGGACGAAGATGCTCAATGTCACCACATGATCAGGAAGACGCTAACTTTCAAGGGTGTCCTAGAAGAGCCGGTAGCATCTGAGGCTGCATGGTCCGGCATCAAGCTTTTCTGGCATCACCACTCCACCACCAGTGCCACCAACTCAGCTGTGCAAGCTCAGCAAAATTCATCTTCATCCCTCTCAGCATCGCCTGGTTCCACCTCTTCATCGGAGTCCAGCGACTCAGAGGGAGAAGTCTGAGTGGTCCGACGAAAGCACCAAGAGCACGGTGATGGCTGTGGAGCCCGGCATGACCTCAGGAAGCGCCCCTTCCACATTGCAGAATGCCACAACTGTGTGCGACGAGGGCACATTGCTAAAGTATGCTGACAGCGAAAGCAAAGAACTCCAGCACCTGAGTCCAAGAAGAGTCATCACCACAAAACATCCATCGCCAAAGTGTCACCAGAGCCTGAGCTGTGCCAAGTGGGCATCATCAGCGAGCGTTTCTTCGCAGACCTGAGCCTGCAGGACATCCCCTTCAAGATGGAGGTGGATTCAGGTACTACCTTTTCCATAATCCCACACCGGGAGTTTTTGAGAATTCCTGCTGCCTCTCGGCGCAAGCTTAAATCTTTTAAAACTTCCCTCCGGGATGTGCAAGGTTGCCAGATTCCGGTCCTGGGGGTGGGAAATTTCTTGGTCAAATTCAAAAACATTCACACCTCCTTTCCATTTGTTGTAGTTAAGCAGGGCACTAACTGTCTTATTGGGACCCAATGGTTTAGGCCCCTGAGAATCCGGCTTTCTGGCATCCACGCAATAGACTCTGACCCAATCCGGGACGTTTGTGCTGCACATCCTGAGGTGTTCAAAAAGGGTTTAGGGTTATACAAAGGACCCCCTGTGGGCTTTGAGCTTGACCAAACTGTCCGGCCCATCCGGATGAAGTCACGCCAGTGCCAGTGGACTCTGCAGAGTGGGAGACACCGATAGTGACTGCTTTGAAAAGTAATGGGGAGGTCAGGATATGTGCTGACTACAAGTGTACCATCAATAAAGCTATTCACCTGAACACATATCCTGTGCCCATGGTAAGCCACCTTCTTGCCTCCTTGCATGGAGGAAATTGCTTCGCAAAACTTGACCTTGCCCATGCTTACCAACAATTGACTGTGTCTCCTGCTGCTGCCATAGCCCAGACCATAGTAACACGTAGGGGGGCATTTAAGGTTACTAGACTACAATTCGGGGTGAATGTGGCCCCTGGAATATTTCAATCTCTTGTAGAACGTATTTTGAATGGGTTGCCTGGTGTCCTGCCATATTTTGATGATGTTCTGATCACCGCTAAGGACACCATCGAACTAGCGGCCAGGCTCGATCGAGTCCTGTCACGTTTCGAGAGGGCCAGTCTACGTCTCAGAAGAGACAAATGTGTGTTTTTGGCACAGGAAGTGGAGTTCCTGGGGTACCGAATTACACCCCAAGGTATCATGCCCTCTGACTCCAAGGTGGCGGCTGTGCGGAATGCACTGAGGCCAAAATGTAAAGCTGAATTGCAATCATTTCTATGATTGTTAAACTTCTATCACGCTTTTCTCCATCGCAAAGCCTCAGTTGCTGAACCATTACATCTGCTTCTTAAGAAAGATACTGTTTAGCACTGGGGCCATTGCCAGGAGAAAGCGTTCCTAGAACTTAAAAGGTTGCTATCTTCGGATGCTGTATTAACTCATTTTGATCCTAACAAGGAAGTTGTACTTGTATGTGATGCATCCTCTGTGGGGGTGGGAGCTGTGTTATGCCATGTACTAAATGACGGGAGGGAAGCCCCCGTAGCATTCTATTCCCGTTCACTCTCAAAGCCTGAGAAAAAATACTCTCAGACAGACAGGGAGGCGTTGGCAATCGTGGCTGGCACTAAGAAATTCCACGATTACCTTTATGGAAGTCCTTTTACCATCGTAACTGACAACAAGCCCCTCCTTGGAATCTTTGTGAACAGGAAGCCCATGCCTCAAATTCTGTCCCCAAGGATGTTGTGTTGGGCAATTTTCCTAAATGCATACGATTTTACTTTGGTGCACAGGCCCGGCAAGAACATCAGCCACGCTGATGCCCTGTCACGTTCTCCACTGCCAGGGGTCAGGGAAGCCAATTCAAAGATCGAAACCGACCACTAGGTCCTTATGATTGAGGTATTCGACTCGCCCCCAGTCATCCCCTCAGATATAGCCAAGGTTACAGCCAGGGATGTAACATTGACTAAAGTAATGTCTTGGGTACAAAAAGGCTGGCCTGTCTCTCCTCTTGCCGAGGAATTCAGAACATTCCACCCCAAGCGTTTGGAACTGTCAGTGGAATGAGGTTGCCTTCTATGGGGCCAGTGGGTGGTCATTCCTGTCACTCTCAGGAAAACGGTTTTACATCTACTTCACACAAGTAACCCAGGAATTGTCCGTTCCAAAGCCCTTGCTCATAGTTATTTTTGGTGGCCTCAACTGGACCAAGACATAGAACAGATGGTCGGCACTTGTGCCAGTTGTCAATACTCTCGCCCAGAGCAATCCCACCTTCCCTCTCGGGAATGGGATTCTGCTCGGGGCCCGTTGTCCAGGTTGGACATAAATTTTGCAGGTCCATTTAGGGGTGCCCTATTTTTGTTAGTTGTGGATTCATTCTCTAAGTGTCTGGAAGTGATTAGGGTGCCTAATATCACTTCAACTACCATGATAATGCATGTAGGAAGGCTGTTTGGAGCATTTGGACTTCCAGATGTGCTGGTGTCTGACAACGCATCCACATTCACATCTGCACAATTCCAATCCTTCATGGAAAGGAATGCAATTAGGAACATCACTGCCGCCCCATTCTACTCAGCCACCAATGGCCAGGTAGAGCGGCAGGTGCGCACAGCTAAAGACGCGCTTCGGCATATGGGTGAAGGGGATTTGGAGCTCCAGTTATGTCAGTTTCTTTTCACATATAGGCTCAACCCCCTTACCTCAGGGCTATCCCCTGCTGAATTGTTCCAGCGAAGGAAACTGTCATCCTTGCTGGACAGATTGGATCCCTCTAGGGTGGAGAACAAAGGCACAAATATAGCGATCCAACACCAGAAGGTTTTCTTGTCCAGAGACCCTGTACATTGCCACAATTATGCAGCTGGTGGCCCTACGTGGGTGCCTGGGTTTGTGATCGATCAGACTGGTCCTATTTCTTACAGAATTGAAACAGCCACTGGTCTGATCTGGAGGAGGCACGCGGATCAAGTTAGACCCAGAGTACTGGACCCACAAGATGAAGACAGACACTCAATGCTAGGGTTGGCCCCCACCCTTTTAAACCCAGGGGGCAGAGTTAATAGTCAGCAGCCAGCCAACATTGACCCAGAGGTGCGTTTTAGGGACCGACTTCAAGGGGAATTTGTGGAATGCTCCCCTACTCTGGCCTGGTGTTGTTGTTGTTGTTGTTCAGTCGCACAGTCGATTCTGACTGTTTGCGACCCCATGGACCATCACTTTCCAGGCACCCCTGTCCTCCACCAACCTCCTTAGTCCACACCGCCCCGTGCCCATTGGGTCTACAATACTATCTAGCCATCTCATCTTTGGCCTCCCCCTACTTCTTTTGCCCTCCCCAGCATCAAGGCCTTCTCAAGTGAATCCTCTCTACTCATTTGATGTCCAAAATACTTCAGCTTCATCTTTGTTATTTGTCCTTCTAAGGAGCACTCAGGGCTAATCTCTTCTAATATTGAACTATTTGTTCTCCTCACTGTCCAGAGGACTCTCAAAACTCTCCTCCAGCACCACATTTCAAAGGCATCTATTTTTCTTCACTCAGCCTTTCTAATGGTCCAGCTCTCACAGGCCTGGTGTACCCCTAAACTATTCCAGCCTAGCACTCTGGATTCCTTTATTGATGATGACCAATCTTGTTTGGAGTCACCCTCCACTGTTAGTACACACAGGAGGGACCCTGAGTTGTCTTATTCATCCACAGAATTAGATTTTGGTTTTGAGCAATCCCCTGCTTCTCCATCATCTGACAAACGGGGCTTTAATTTGGGTTTACAATGCTCCCCCCTCTAGTCAATCCCTCACGAGCCCCTGAGCTGGCTCAGCCAAGCGTCCGACCCAGAAGGGAAACTAGACCGCCATCATGGTTAAAGGATTTTGTTTTTACCTGGGGGGGGAAGAATGTTATTATGTTAACTGTGCTTTCTGACAGGAGCGGAATGTATCTTTTCTCATGTATACATTCTTATGAAAATAAGTGGATCGAAAATGTGCACACTCTGTTAGCCAATAGGCTTGTTGTATTATTGTTACTGTTTATAGTGCATATAAGTCAGAGTTTTGCCCCATCAAAACTGTGTTCAAACCCCACTAATAAAGAGCTGAATTTCACTACTTCACTCGTCTGCTTCTTCATTTCCTGAACACGAAAAATGTCCATTATGCTTTGCAGAGTGCCACAGACCTTAGTCTCTTACACATCACTAAATAGGACATGCATCATCAAAAAGAAGGGCAAAAGAGAACAGTGGCTTGTATAAAACTCTACAAGCTAATTCATGTGTACATATGTTGTTGGATCGGGGCCCGATGCAGGCTGGAAGGTCCCGGAGGAGACTGGTCAAGTAAAGATACATGAGGCAAGATGGAGCGAAGACCAGCCGTTTATTGATCAGAAGGCTCTTATCTTTATACCCTGCCTAGCTCGACCGCGTGCATAGGTTGCGGGTGGCCGTTACAGGAAAACTGCAGGTCTGCACTTTGAGATTACACAAGTTACTCATCAGGGATGACTTCACCAGGGGAAGTTCCTTATCTATCTAATTTACTACTAGGGGGACATGCATTGTCTACTGCTATCCGGAGTAAACATCTGCCTAGGTTGACTCTTGGACTCAGAGTCTCTGCGGAGGCAAGATTACCCATTACATGCTTATCGAGTTCATCACCCGGTGATCTTTTGCTCTCTACTGTCCGAACTGCATGCCAGCTCAGCGGTCGGTGAATTAAACTATGACTATTAATCCGCTCCCCAATGTCTGTCCCTTCGGAACCAGGCTCCAAGGAGTGTTCCCCCAAGCCGTGGTTCTGTCAGGGACAGTATGCCAATTGTGTGTGTGGAACCCACAATATGTAGAATTAGAAGTGATTGTTATGTTTTAAACAATCCTTCAGTGCATCTCACTCAAGTGGGAAGGACAGACATCAAATGATGAATTTGGTGTTCAGGTGCATCTGATGGTGGATGAGAAATGTCAAGGGCTCTCATCATCCTGCTTCTATTCCTTTTCTTTAAATATAATTTGAACTTGGCAAATTTTTAAATGGAAGACACCTATGAAACAAGATTGTCCTTTAGGGGAACCTCAAATAGGACATGTGGTGACTCTACATCAGAGCTTGTGTGAGCCCAATACCTACAGACTGCAAGAAAGAATACCTTCCCCCTTACCATCAATCTTAGTATGGGTGTGTTTTACTTCCGGTTCCAGGAGCAACAAGGGTGGCGTGGGCCAGATGAATTGCAGTAAACCCATTCGTGTGGATTCATGGGGCTTCTGGGAATTGAAGCCCAAGAACATCTGGAGTGCCAAGGTTCGCCATCACAGCCCTAGGGGCAGTTTTCATCTCCATTACTGCCAAAGAGACAGAGCTGTCTGCATCTGCAGACATTCCCATTGTCATGTGGGAGGCATAACTAGATGCTGGAGAACACGGAACACTGTTACCTTCCCTGCTGAAGCAGTACCTATTTATCTACTTGCAATTTCTTGCTTTAGAACTGGTAGGTTGGCAGGAGCTGAGACAAACAACAGGAGCTCACTCTGTCATGCAGCACTCCGGTCTTGAACTGCCAACCTCCCAGTCATCAAGATCAGCATCTTAACCACTAAGCCACCATGGCCTTCTCTTGGAATGGAGGCTTCCTGCCTAATAGCTGTTTGGCAACGGCAGTGGGGGGAAACAGAGAAAACCCTATGAGGACTAGAGGAAAATTGAGAGAGTGCTTGGTAGCAGGAACTTTGTTGTTGTTGTTCAGTCGCACAGTCGGTTCCGACCCTTTGCGACCCTATGGACCATTGTTCTCCAGGCGCCTCTGTCCTCCACCATCCCCCTCAGCCCTCCCAGCTCTGTGCCCATTGCGTCTACAATGCCATCTAGCCATCTCATCCTTGGCCTCCCCCTTTTTCTTTTGCCCTCCACCTTTCCCAACATCAATGCCTTCTCAAGTGAATCCTCCCTTCTCATTTGATGTCCAAAGTACTTTAGCTTCATCTTTACTATTTGACCATCCAATGAGCAGTCAGGGTTAATTTCTTCTAAGATTGACCTATTTGTTCTCCTCGCTGTCCAGGGGACTCTCAAAACCCTCCTCCAACACCACATTTCAAAGGCCTCTATTCTTCTGCGTTCAGCCTTCCTAATTGTCCAGCTCTCACATCCGTACATTATTACTACTGGGAAAACCATTGCTTTGACTATTCTAATTTTTGTTTTCAATGTGATGTCTCTGCTTTTCACTATGTTCCCCAGGTTTCTCATTGCTTGTCTCCCAAGAATCAGTCGCCTTTTTATTTCATGGCTACAATCCCCATCTGCAGTGATCTTTGATCCTAAGAAAGTAAAATCTGTCACTGCTTCTACTTCTTCCCCATCTATTTTCCAGGAACTGATTGGGCCTGTTGCCATTATCTTGGTTTTCTTGATATTGAGTCTCAAGCCAGCTTTTGCACTCTCCTCCTTCAGCCCAATCAAGAGATTCTTTAGGTCTTCCTCACTTTCTGCCATTAGGGTGGTATCGTCTGCATATCTCAGATTGTTGATGTTTCTCCCAGCGATTTTAATCCCATATTGTGATTCCTCCATCCCTGCACTGCGCATTATGTGCTCTGTGTATAGGTTGAATAGGCATGGTGACAAAATGCAGCCTTGTCTTACTCCTTTTCCTATTCCAAACCACTCTGTCATTCCATGTTCTGTCCTAACTGTTGCTTCTTGGTTCATGTACAGATTTCTCAGGAGGCATATGAGGTGCTCTGGTATTCCCATCTCTTTAATTACTTGCCACATCTTGTTGTGGTCCACACAGTCAAATGCCTTAGTGTAGTCAATAAAACAAAAGTAAACTTGTTTCTGGTATTCCTTTGTTTTCTCCATGATCCAGCGTATGTTGGCAATGTGGTCTCTAGTCCCCCTGCCTCTTCTGAATCCAGCCTGCACCTCTGGTAATTCTCTTTCCACATGCTGCTGAAGTCTATCCTGTATTATCTTGAGCATCACCTTACTGGCGTGTGGGATGAGCACGATTGTTCGATAATTTGAACATTCTTTGGCATTGCCCTTTTTTGGGATTGGGATGTATACTGATCTTTTCCAATCCTGTGGCCATTGTTTTGTTTTCCAAATCTGTTGGCATATTGAATGCAGTAATTTGACGCCGTCATCTTTTAGCGCTTTGAAAAATTCAACTGGGATACCATCATCTCCACTAGCTTTGTTGTTTGCAGTGCTCTTTAGGGCCTTTATGACTTCGCTCTCCAGGATGTCTGGCTCAAGTTCTACTTCTTCATCATTGTGGTTGTCAGGAGTGTTGAGGTCCTTTTTGTAGAGTTCCTCTGTGTACTCTTTCCATCTTTTCTTAATCTCTTCTGCATCAGCTAGCTCCTTTCCTTCTTTGTCCCTTATCATGGTCATTTTTGCTTTAAATGTTCCCTTAATTTCCCCGATTTTTTTTGAAAAGATCTCTGGTTCTGCCTCTTTTGTTGTTTTCCTCCATTTCTCTGCACTGTTCTTTTAGGTAGTTTTCCTTATCTCTCCTTGCTTTTCTTTGAAATTCTGTGTTCAAATGATTGTAGTTTTTCCTTTCTCCTTTGGCTTTTGCGTTCCTTCTTTCCTCTGCTATTTTAAGAGCCTCATCAGACAACCACTTTGCTTTCTTACTCTTCTTTTCTTTTGGTATGGTTTTCTTTGCTGCTTCCTGCATGATGTCCCTCATCTCCATCCATAATTCTTCTGGTACTCTGTCTACCGAATCTAAGCCATTAAATCTGTTCATCACCTCCACCGTGTATTCTTTAGGGAATGCTGTCTAGGTGATATCTTTCTGGTCTCCGTGTTTTCCCTATTTTCTTTAGTCTAAGCCTGAATTTTGCAATCAATAGGTTGTGATCTGAGCCACAGTCTGCTCCAGGTCTTGTTTTTGCTGACTGTATGGAGGTTCTCCATCTTTGGCTGCAGAGTATGTAGTCAATCTGGTTTCGGTGTTGGCCATCTGGTGATGTCCATGTGTAAAGTCGCCTCTTGTGTTGCTGGAAGAGAGTGTTTGCTATGACCAGTGCATTCTCTTGGCAGAACTCTATCAATCTTTGCCCTGCTTCATTCTGTGTTCCAAGACCAAATTTGCCTGTTATTCCCTCCACTTTTTGATTTCCTACTTTGGCATTCCAGTCTCCTAATATAATTTGGACATCATTTCTTGGTGTCTGTTCTATGAGGTGTTGTAAGTCCTCATAGAACTGGTCCACTGTGGCTTCATCTGCACCAGTGGTTGGTGCGTATATTTGGATCACAGTGACATTGAAAGGTTTGCCTTGAATTCTGACTGACATCATTCTGTCATTTTTGAGGTTGTATCCCATTACTGCTCTTCTCACTCTTTTATTGACAATTATGGCTACTCCATTTCTTGTAAGGTTTTCTTGCCCACAGTAGTAGATATGATGGTTTCCAGAGCTGAATTCACCCATCCCTGTCCATTTTAGCTCACTGATGCCTAAGATGTCAATGCTTATTCTTTCCATCTCATTTTTTACCACTTCCAGTTTACCTTGGTTCATTGATCTCACATTCCATGTCCCTATGCAGTATTGCTCCTTACAACATTGCATTTCCCCTCCCCCCTTCCTGTCCCTCCCCTTCCTCCCCTCTGTGGTGTTAAGCATCCTGTATCACCTAGCCTGCCCTTTTGTTTTGCCTTTTGTTTTGGTCCATAGGGTTCTCTTGGCAAGCTTTGTGGCGTGGTTTGCCGGTGTCTACGCCATTTTTCTCTCCTCATACATTTTATCACAGTTTTTAAAAGTTTAAAACATTTAAGACAATATATTATCATGCATATTATCACACTTTAAAACACAGTCTCTATGTCAGTTTCTATGTTTAGTCGGTATAAAGTCTCTATGTCAGTTGCTATATTAGGTCTTCTACATTTGCATATCAGCTACTTATCCTTTGCCTGGGACTCTGGCTCTCCTCCTCCTCCTCACCCCCCCACCCCCCCTGGGGGTGGCTGCCCGGCGGCGGCGGCGGCAGGCCCTTTTGCCGCTCGCCCAGCTCTCCTCCTCCTCCTCACCCTCCGGCTGGGGGTGGCTGCCAAAAAACTTCTTTCCAGAAGGTTTCACAAAGGACACACAAACTGATCCAGGTTCCATGTGACCATAAGCAGATTTTTTAAAAGTGAAACCCTATTCTTTTGACAGTCAGAACACACCCTAAGAGAAGAAACTACATATTCCCCTTAATGTACGTAATCTGACCCTCAAGGTGTTGCTGATGATCACAGGAAACTGCATTCTAGCAGGGGGTGTGGCTACAGGTGGTAGGGGCAAGGAAGGGTCAGAGCAAAATAGCTGAAGCCAGATGAGGTTCTCAGGAAGCTAAACATTACCCCCACACACTTTATAAAGCACAACTCAATTTTAGACATGTCCAGAGTCCAAGGGACTGTGCTGGCTTAGTGGTTAAGACGTTGAACTTGACAACTGGAAGGTTGGCAGTTCAGCACTCTGAAACCCGAGTGCTGCATGATGGAGTGGGCTTCTCTCTTTGTTCCAGTTCCTGTCAACCTAGCAGTTCAAAAGCAAGAAATTGCAAGTAGATAAATAGGGACCATTTCGGTGGGAAGGTAAATAGCGTTCCGTGCACTCCAGTGTTGTTGTGTATTGAAGCACTTTAGTGTATGAGGACATCGAAATAACACAACAAGCACATTTGCAAGGAGCGCAAGGAGTGCTCTTGCAAGAGGAAAATGGCTTCTAATTAGAAGCCTAAAGTGGCGCAAAACCCCTGCAAAATGGCGCACTTGTTATGCTAATCCAAGCCCTAGGATTGGTTACAGTTTTGGATCCTGTTCTCCCTTTGTTAATTACACATATTCCCTGTTACGATTGGTTCGTTACGTTTGTCCGGGTGAGTCGCTACCTTGTATCCAGGAGCCACTGCCGAGGAGACACTATATAAGCCCCACAGGTAGCACTAGGCATGGGTCCCTCCGTCACACTACGCTTCTATGGTAGCTAGTTATTGCCCATTGCCGGGTAAGAGTCCAGAGGGACTGACTCCACTAGGATTGCATAGGCATCTCAGAATCCGGAACACCTTGTAAGCTCATTTCTATTAGACTGTTAAATAAAGACTGTTGCTGTTTGTTCATCGTTGTCTCGGACTGGTGCTTATAAGGGCCGGACATAACAAGTGTATAGTCATGCCTGCCACATGTCCATGAAATCGTCTGTAGACACAGCGCTAGCTCTTCGGCTATGAACAGAGAGAAGCACTGAACTCTAGAGTCTGATACAACTGGCTTTCAAGCAAGGGCAACCTTTATCTAGAGTCCAACTGTTGTGTATGGAAATACTATGCCTGTAAGATGAATGAAATTGCGTCAATGTAAGGAATGTAACCTCATATAACCTGTAATGATTACAATGTATCTCAGCTGCATTAGAACGCGAGCTAGCTACCTCAAGGGGCAGCAGCAAGCGTTCAGCTCACATGGTACAAATTCCCCAACTATCTCAAGCCGCGGGAAACATTCCCGCCATGGTCATACCTGGTGAAGAAGGGCGTGACTCCTGATGACGTCACGCCAGCAGTGTCCAATGGGTTACCGTGTACCACATTCAAATGTATTGTTACAGTATAAAAGGAGCTATACCTCCGCCATTACCACATGTTCAGATTGCATACTACCCAATAAAGATGTGTTTAGCTTTGTAACTGCTGACTGCTGCGTATCTGTTATGTACTGAATGGTTTGTGACAAGTACCCCTTTAACGGATTGTATCCGACAATTGTATCTATTGTAAGCAATCATTGACTCATTGTAACAAGCTGTTAAGAACAATGCTGCTCCTGCAGTAGCAGCCTTAGCCACAGGACACTCATTCACCTTAATACCTGAAGGGCAGGAAACTACTGCCGCACTGCATCTGGAGAAGATGGGCGTGACGTCCCATGACGTCACGCGGACAGTAACCAATGAACTATCACCCGGGCTATTCAAAATGTACTATAAATAAGGCTGTTTGGTCCACCTGTATCTCATGTTCACCTTGACTACAATGCAATAAAGTCGGTTTTAGCCCTTACTGCGGCTCCTGCTTGTCTTCTGTGCAAGACACCGCAACACAACACTTTCCTGGGCTGCAGTGTTGATTTGTGTTCTAATACATTGAATAGTACTTCTTAGTGGTGTATGATACAGATATCACACCAGTGGTACCTCCTTTTGTCCAGATATCCTGAAGCATATTAATTTTGCCTTAGAAAAAAATATATTTATAGACACATAAATAGCTTTAAAATATATTTATATGAATATTAGGTGTGAAACAGTGGGTTAAGGTATAGAAAGGACAAATTGACTGGGTCCCTGAACATGTGCCCCATCCATGAATTTTAGCACCAGAATTGAATTTATAGACCCTTTACATATATACTCCTGATTTCCCCCATCCATGCCATTCTAGGAGCCTAATTAACCCTTTGTTATACTCCTGCTGCAACCAATATAAAGTATATTTCTCCTCTCTGTTTTAAATCACAATATTGCTTCATTGGCATAGGAAAGGAATTATTTTGTTCACCTGCTTTAAATTTATGGATTATGTTTAACTATTGGTTTTAATAGGTTATTTATGTATTCATTTAACTTTTACGATATTGATTATACAAAAGCAACATGCATTCTTAATTTTTATATATATATATATATATATATATATATATATATATATATATATATATATATATATATATATATATATATATATATATATATATATATATATATATATGCACACCTGCACATATTATTGGAATGATAAATCTATTGTGAGCCTTTAATAACCACACATGCGTCATATGTGGTGTATAATGTTACCACTTGAGGGAATTGGCTGAAGTCTCACACATTTGCTGTGTTTCTCTGGTCTGTGAGTAGGAAGTCAAATATCAGGGTGAGCAGCACTAAAGAAGAACAGATTTCATTTTTTCACGTGGAGGATGAGATGAGATTTGCTTTAAAGCTTGACTTTCCATTTCAATTCATTCTCGGCTGGAAACAAAGATGGCAAACTCGGTGAAAAGATATTCATATGTGTGCTGTGCTTGAGGAAAAATGGCCCACCAAAAAGCCATGAGATAACATGATAGTGGAAGGCAGGGGCACACCAGTTTGGACTCATTGTTGCATGTGGAGCATAGCAGAAAAGAAGCACATGAAGTATATGCACTGAAGTTAAAGATGGATTGGTTGTGAATCCTAGGGGGAAAGGAGACAACTTCTGCAGCTCATTTTGACACATGCCTGGATATCCAAAAACTGTTTCTTTTATTCCCCCCCCCCCCCCGCTTCTTTGTTGCCATGCTGCTTTTTTAGACTCTGCATCCATTTTCCCAGATTCCCTTTGTCTCTAATTCTGCAAATAAAATAAAGGTTAAAGGTCTCCCTTGCTTGAAAGCCAGTCATATCCAACTTTAGGGGACAGTCCTCATCTCCGTTTACAGCCAAAAAGCTAGCGCTGTCTGCAGACGTTCCCATGGCATGCATGAGCAGATGCCAGAACACATGCAATGCTATTTCCTTTCCTGCTAAAGTAGTACCTATTAATCTACTTGCAATTTCTTGTTTTTGAACTGTTTGGTTGGGACAGATTATGGGCGCTCACTCTGTCATGCAGCACTCAGGTCTCATAGTGCTGCCCTGCTGACCTTCTGGTTGTCAACACCAGTGTCTTAACCAATAAGCCACCATAGTCACAGTAATTCTGCAAGAAAGGCCGCCCAGGCTTGAAAGCCAGTTGTATCTGACCCTACGGCAGTGTTGTTGAACCTATGGCACACATGACAGAGGTGGCACTTGGGGTCCTCTCTGTGGGCACCTGTGCAGTCACCCCAGCACAGAGTTTGCCCTGCCCCTCTGCCCAGCAGCCCAATGGGAGCACTTCTTCCCTCCCCCCAGTACAGAGTTCACCTGCCTCTCTGCCCAGCAACAGCCCAATGGGAGCGTTTCATTCCTCCCCTGTTGCTGTGTTGGCACTTTGTGATAAATAAGTGGGCTTTGGGTTGCTGAGATGGAAGCTCACTCCATCTTGCAGTACTCTGGTCTTGAACTGCTGACCTGCCAACCTTCCAATCATCAAGTTCAGCATCTTAGACCCAATTCTGCAAGTAGCCAGTGCCAAAAACCATTCCTGGCTCGCTTCCAATGCTTGCTTGTCACATCTCTGTGACATGAATACTGCCTGCCCTTATGACATGACCAAGACCCATTCATCATCTCAGGATTTGGCCCTGTAACCTCAGAGATTGGCTTTGTCAGCATATCATCCACAGTGTCTTGACCATTTTTCTTTTATCCAGAGACTGTGAATATTGCTTTCTATTTTTTTTTTTAATTTTGCCATTGTATAATTTTGAATATCCTGTAATAGTGGAAGGAAAGGTTGGGAACACACAAAGACAAGTGTATCTTCAAATGTAAGATTTTTCATTTGCAATGAAACGGAGGCAGCATTATTTCCTTAACTTGCCTCTCCTACTCAATTTTCTCTTTATGTCTGGGGTTTTCCTTGATTTATTATTGTTTCTAAAAGACTCCCGTTTTCTTGCCATAAAAATCAGATTGCAGATGAGGGTTAGATGTCAAAGGCTTTCAGATGATGCTGGCCATAAGAATTAAAGTGGCTCCAGTGGATTTATTTCAATAAACCTGGTTATGATCAAGCATTATGTTTCTAATTTTAGTTTATTAAATCTAAATCAGAAGATGTATTCTTCCAGCTCTCTAGAGATGAGAAGAATCCAAAAGTCTGTCTGCTCAGTGCTGGGAAAATGCCATATCAATGAATGGAGATTAAGTGAGGATTTGGTTTCAAAGGAGATAAGGCAGGCCATCTTCAGTCATATCCCAAAACCAAGAAAAATAAGTCACAGCACATAACCTCACCACCAGTCCTCCAGAATTTAATGAAAAGCTTTGAACTCCAGGCGATCTTGAAACTATTCAGTCAACTCTTACACATTTTCTTGAAACCACAACCAGTTGCTTCCCAAAGACCTAATTTTATATTATCAAGAGTATACTCGGTCCACCAGATGTTTGGAGCAGAATTTTTGAACCCCAATGCTTGGGTCTTAGCCCTGGACCTAAGAATCAGTGAGGTATCACCTAGTAATGTTAAAGTATAGTTAAAGCAATGTAAAAGCAATGTTAAATAGTTGAAGCAATAGTTAAAGCAATGGTCTTCCTAGTCGTAATGCATGGCTCTGAGAGCTAGACCGTAAGGAAGGCTGAGTGCAGAAGAATAGACATCTTTGAACCATGATGCTGGAGAAGACTCTTGAGAGTCCCCTGGATTGCAAGGAGATCAAATCAGTCCATCCTGAAGGAAATCAACCCTGACTGCTCATTGGAAGAACAAATACTGAAGCTGAAGCTCAAGTACTTTGATCACCAAATGAGAAGAGAGGACTCACTGGAGAAGGCCTTGATGCTAGGAAAGATCATAAGAACATAAGAACATAAGAACAGCCTTGCTGGAACAGGCCACAGCCCATCCAGTCCAGCATTCTGTCTCACACAGTGGCTCACCATTTCCTTCAGGGTATTCCCAAGGAGATGCCTTCACCTGCTTAGGATTCCCTGGAAATGGCATTGAGAGATATCCTGCCTATCTCTCCAACCCGGAGGTTGTCCTTAGGTAGCCATAATTATAGCCATTGATACTCTTGTCCTCCATGAACTTGTCTAATCCTTTCTTAAAGCTGTCAAGACTGACAGCTGTCACCACTTCTTCTGGCAGGGAGTTCCATAGACCAGTAATCCTCTGGGTGAAAAAGTACTTTCTCTTATTTGTTTGAGAACTAGTACCCAAAAGTTTCATGGAGTGTCCCCTAGTTCTAGTGTTGTGCGATAGGGAAAACAGTTTTTCCTTATCTACTTTGTCCACACCGTGCATGATTTTATAAACTTCAATCAGGTCACCTCTTAGACGCCGTCGTTCAAGAGTGAAAAGGCCCAACCTTTGCAGCCTCAGATGGTAAGGAAGGAGAAGCGGGCAGCAGTGGATGAGGTGGCTGGATGGCATCATTGTTGCAGTGGGCGTAGTTCTAGCCAGAATGTGGAGGATGGCAGATGATAGAGGAGCCTGGCATGTGGTGCTCCATGGGGTCACAAAGGGTCAGACTCGACTGTGCGACTGAACAACAACCAAGTAGTGCTATTCTCTGCAACCGCTCTTTTGTGATCTTATCAATGCCAATCACACCTAGATGCCTTTTCAATCCTTTTGAGATTGTTCCCAGCACTCCTATCACTACTAGTATCATGATTGCTCTTTTCTCTCAGAGATGCTGGACTTCACTTCTCAAATCCTGATATCTTATAATCTATTCCATCTCTTTTTCATCCACCTAAATGTCACCTAGGATCACCGCATCAATCAGCTTAACCAATTTTTTTTCTCAACCACAGTAATTTCTGACGTGTTATGGTTGAGTTTGTTATCTGTTTGGATCTTAAAATCCCACAAGCAGCTCCCCCGGTGGCTTAGTGGTAAAGATGCTGAGCTACAGACTGGAAGGTCGGGTTTTGATACCTGAGAGTTGCACTTGGGGACATAAAAGGAGCCTCATTTAGGCATCCCCTGAGCTCTTCCGCAAAAATCCTTTCAACCCAAAGTAATCTCTGACACGAAATTATTATCCCACAGGATCTTAACTCTCTTATCCTCATTCTCAACCATCTTTTCAGGTTTGTGTTCCCACCAGTGCTTTGTAGAGGGTATGCCATGATTTTTGCAATGATGATGATGATACTCTCACTTTTGACATTTTTTTTAATGAATTGTTAAAAACTAAGTACAAATATCAGATATAAGTACAGTATGTAAATCCTTGCTTACATGGCTCTTGTGTACTTAAGGGTGCCTTGCAAAGAGGGTGAGGTAGTATGTGACACTCTGTATAAGAGGAATAGTGAGGATGCTTTTTCTGCAAAAATTATGCATGATTTATCAAATACATAACACCTTAATGCAAATAGCTGAAAATTCTGCAGAAATAGCTGTTGTTCTCCTTTAAAGACATTTAAGTATTAGAAGGACTAGAAAGGATGCATCTATCATTTTAAACATTTGGCCAGTTCTTCTGCAGTTGAGTTCTCTCTGTGAGTAATGTATCCTGTGATGTTGATGCACACTCTGCTTCTCAGGGGACAAGAGTACTAATTTTGTGCACATATTTTCTGCCATTTGCAGACTTTCCAGGGGGAGGGGGGGATGGTGCTCATTGATTTGCTCCAAACGGGCTTGAAAATATCTTGTTGATGTGTCCTACTGAGTTCTGATAACATCCATCAACAGAAACAGTGATTTCAGAGAGTATTATTTATATCCCACATCAGAATATATGCTAAATACTCTTCCAATAAAGTACAAGCAGACCTTAAATATATATTTTTACATACTTATTTAGACTTTGATAGGATTATGTTGAGCTGCATGTATGTATTGTATAAGATGCATGTAACTTTAAGAGCTCCCTGAGCACAGCACCCAGCTGCGAGCACTGAGTGGATGACTAAGCAAATATGAATTATAAATGTGAGCATCTCAGGAGCCACATAGGATGTTTCTGCTCCTGGAGTCTGCTACTGCCTTTGCTGCTTCTACTGTTGGAGAAGGAGAGTCTGTTACTCTCTGAAAGACTGGAATCAACTGCATGGATTTCCACAAGCCAGGCCAACAAGTCTTTGAACTGAAGGACTGCCTAATGCCAGCCCATACCTGTCAACCGCGGCTCCGGAAAATACGGGACCTGCACAGAACGGTTCTGTGCAGATTGCCTTCTACGCTTGCGTAGAACCCTTCTACGCTTGCGTAGAACCCTTCTACGCTTGCGTAGAACCCTTCTACGCTTGCATAGAAGGCTTCTACGATCCCCTTCTGTGCAGATCGCCTTCTACGAAAGCGTAGAAGGGTTCTAAGGAAGCGTAGGAGGGTTCTACGCAGGTGTAGAAGCCTTCTATGCATGCATAGAAGGCGATCTGCGCAGAAGGGATGTGCAGTACCTCTTTTCCCCGCGCTGCCAATTCCGGGGTTTTGGCAGCTGCGAGCGGGAAATGGCGCAAATTGGCACCAAAAATTGGGAAATCCCGGCCAATCTGGGAACGTTGACAGGTATGTGTCAGCCGGGGAGGAGGCTGGAGTCTTCATCTGTATCTAAAGACTGCAGTGAGTACTTTGACTCTGAGATAACCAGGAGCCCAGCTCTGGTTCTGCCTGGGACACTGACCTTGGAATCACTGCTTACAAAGACTTACTACTGTTTATGTTGGTTTGCTGTAAGAGAGAAGAATCTACTGTTTTGTGTTTACCTTATGAACTAACATGCTGAAGTAAAAGCTGTCACTTTCAAACTGTGTGAAACTGTCTGGGTGGAAATGAAAATACTACTTGGGCACCTCTGCTGTTGCAAAGGGCTGACAGCCTCACTCTGCTGCATTCATACCCAGACCTCAATACCTAACAGACTTCATTTCCCTAATCCCTTTCTCCAAATGTAGAGAACTAACACAGCCCTAAAATAATTTAAATGTGACAGAATCTAGACAACATTTTATCAATCTGAATGAGCCATGTATCACATCTTTTTAATATGGGGAATAACTTAGAACAACTTGCTCCATCTTTGCAGGCACACCCCCCAAAGAAAGACTCAGACACCGGTATATGGATAAAGGCATCGGGCCACTTTTATTGAATAATGCCCTAGTCCGAATTATAACTTTCAATTGGTGTAATCATCCAATTATAATTCTTTAAGGCAAGCAGGCCGCAGTAACACTGGTAAGGTTCCACCAAAAATGCCAATGGCAATTGGCTACATGTAACTATTTGTATCAATTTGTTTGTTGACACAAACAAATTGTTGACCGGAGTCAATAAACTATCTACTGACCCCACCCTATGACGTGTATCCGTTAAATCTCAAGGTGATGCAGGCTGTTAAGCTCCTGCCATCACCCCTTGCCTGGTTCGTCGTTGACCGGCCAAAGCTATTACCCCTGTACCTGTCTAAGTGTTGGCCAGTCAATTGCGAACCTGCCGGATACCTCTGGGTCATAGCACCTTACCAGTGCTACCCACCACACGGGGAGGCGTCCATGATGACTCACGCCCCCCCCCCCAGACCGTCAGCTCGGTCACCAGGCCTGCTTGCACCACACCCAGAAAGAGGTACATACCTCCAGCCGACAGGTGGACCCCATCTCTTGCCTACCAGCAAAAAAATTTGTAAGCCTATCCGCAGGTGTCCAATGGCTGTCTCTCAGCCATGCTCAGCAAGGGACCGAGCAACAGCCCTGTCCACTGACTGCCGGAACAGTCCGAACCACGGAGATCCACGTCTCCCCAAAAGTGGTGTCTCGGCACGATGTTAGACCATAGCGACCGTACATGATATAAAACGCCAGGTTACTGCCCCTCGACAGTTTAGGAATAGCAGTGATCCGTAGAAGATCATTGCCGCCGAGGTGCCTAATAAGAACATTGGGCGGTCCAGCATCCCTGACGGACATCAGAAATGGCCACAGTTCCCGCCCCCTTGTGCCGCGCATACCATACCATCGCATACGTGCGGATGCACACAGCCCAAGTCGGGGTCCACTCTCTGTCACCGCAGCAGATACTGCTGCCCAGTGTACATAGCTGCGGCCCACCAGCCCCACTGCCACCGGTGTGCAGAGACACACAGGATTTGTAAAAGAGGAGAAGAGGTGAAGGACATAACTAGGTACTCATACAGTGAGGGGACGTACATATAAGAAATTACGCGTACACATATATCCGCCTCCGAGTACCCCAAACGTAGCCGCGATCAACGGAACGCCTATCCCAAATAAATGGGTGCCAAAACGGGCCCCACACCGCGAAGCGCGGCACCGGTCACCCTCAGTAACTTTACTTTGGTAAGGGTAGACCCATCCTGGTGGCAGAAAAACAGGCTGGGGCGCGCAGCAGGCACTGCCAAAAATTCATGTAGGGCACCAACCGGACAGATGTCTCCAATGAAACTTCGTAGCAGTCTAACTCCACTGCCTACGCCGTGCTGAACAACCTTTGAGGACCAATTTTTGGTGCCAAAGGAGGCTGTGCAATGCCCAAGGATGCTTCCAGCACTGCCATCTGTGCTAACAGAGCATCCACTGCCCTAGCCCCCAGTATAAAGCGGGCCGGGAGGGCCAGACAGCCCACTAGTCAGTTGAAGAAAAGGCAACCCAAAAAAGGGGAGCCAGGGCCAGAGTAGGGCCATGCCCAGAACTCAGGCCCATGAGGGGCCGGAGGAGCTGTGGGGCGGACACCCGCACCAGGCCCCCCTGGGCCAGCCTGTCCCAGGCCCTGCAAAGGCGCGCTCAGGGCCGAAGCCCCGTAGGGGCCAGCCTGCACCAGACCAGCTACGAAGCTGGCACCCGGCTGCCAAGTGGTAGCCTGTCCGGCCCCACTGGTACCAGTGGGCAAGGGTCTATCACTGCCCTGCCATGGGGGCCTGGTCCTCCAACCCAAAGGCTAGCCCCCATCCGATGCAGGGCCAGGAAAAGCTCTTCTCCTCAGCCGAGGCTTCAGTGCCGGGGCCTTTCGCTTGGGAGGCATGTCTCCCAAAAAGAATAAGAATCGCTGAAGGATCCCTATCCAGGGATCGAGCTCCTGCATGTAAGTACCGCGGTAGCCAAGAGGCAATCCTAAAAAAGGCACCGGGTACTCAAAGTTCTCTTTTCCCAGCCGGGAATCGAACGCGCAGAGGTCTACAAGTCTCTATAAGCCGACTAAAGAGAGAATGCGACGGAGAAAACTTCTCCTCTCCGTTGCAATTCTAAAATGGCAGCTCGGCTGCCTCGTGGCCACCCCTTTTTTAGAGGGGTGGCCACGCCCCCTAACTCATCCGGATGTCTGAGTCCGGGTGGGGGGCCCGCAAAGAGCGCGGTGGCCATTTTGGCGCCGCACTTTCATTCTTCCACTTCATTCGCTTCATTCAATTAGATGGTGAAGATTTTAGAGCAGTTGATTTTCTGGCCTATAACTCCCCAAATCTTAATATATAACTTCCAGAATGCATTTTTAAATAATAGAATCTTAAAATGACAGAAAATCTTTCATATTATCTGTTTCCCCACACTGTTATATGCCTTACCAAACAGCTGATTGGCAGTTGGACTGGGTTCAGGGAATTAATACAAAGCAGGTGAATATGCTCCACTGGTTCGATCTCATTGTCATAACATATATGAGTGGTGTTTACACCAGGAGGGCAGGGTACAAATAAATAAATAAATAAATATCCTGCGAATGGAATAGTGCCAGAAAGTTTGCCATTTAACAGTTGCAAAACAAGGTAATGTAAAGGACCAGCTGTAATTAACTACATACAGGCTACTAAAGTAGACTGTTGCATTAAAAAGGGTTCCCAAAGATGAAGGTGAAGGTCACTGTGAAAGCAATACATTCTTAGAAAGAAATATTCTGCTGTTCACAGAATCAACTTCTAATGTATGTAGGTAGGTGAGATATAGTTTACCCAAAGGTTTTTTATAGTTGTCATCCAAGTGGTGTAGTCCAAACTAAAGCCTGCCTGGAAGACATTAATCCTGAACAACAATTTTAGGGATGCTGTTCTAAGCCCTCATTTCTAGAGGGGAGTTAATTAATTAGAACCTGATGCCTTTCATACAGATATTACTCAGAAAAGTCACTGATCAATAAAAATCTATATTAACTAAATCATTATCACTGAAGTTAACAAGTAGTAGATTAGGAACTGCTGAGGGTCAAGTAAAAAGCAACAAATGGGAAATCCAATTCTCCTATAGTGTTCCAGTAACCATGTCCCTGAAATATATGTGCTCTTACTATTAGACTGACCACAAATAACCTCCAAGTTTAAACATTCAGAGAAATGGATTACAATCTCCATCTCGGAAATGCTTTGTCCAGGAGTAACGGATTTGCAGTAGCAGCAATGAGTCAACTGCAATTAGACATTCTTGCTCTGTGGAGAGAAAATGATTTCACCACTTTCTGTTTGCTGGAAGCATTTGTGAAACAAAATCTTCTGGCACCCTTCATGCTCCACTTTCCCTCTCCCTTTTCTTTCTTTTTTAATCAACGGAGGGAGGACAATGTCTTAATTGAGGGAATAGGTGTGTGTTAAAACTCCAAACAAACCAGCTATATTGTCTCCGCTTCTCGGTGGGAATAAAAAGTAACATGTCTAGATGAGGAAGTGAGATTTTGCTGAAAGTGCTTCCCTATACTGTAGCGCAGGGGTTCCCAAACCTTTTGTGCCATGGGCTGGTCATGTGGTTGAATGGGCTGGTCATGTGGTTCCCCCTGCTGTAAAACGCATCTACAGCTGTTGTAAACGTGTTTATGGCAGCCGCCGGTGCATTTACGGCAGCGTTTACACATGTGCTGGTGCACTTTACTTTTGCTTCCGGTAGCGGTGGGGGTGCTGTGGGCTGGATCCAGTCCATGGGCCATAGTTTGGCCACCCTGCTGTAGCATATAGAGTGTGGTACTAGGACTTAAGAGACCAAGGTTCAAATCCCCACTCTGTCATTGGAACTCATTGTGATGAGTGTTGCCTGCAAGGGCCACCATAACGCAGCAGCATCTCAAAGGCACGTAACATACACTTCTCTGAAAATAACTGAAAAGGAATAAGCAACAATTTGAAGCCATCTCCAGATGAGATGTGCAACAGAAAAAAATAGAATAGTGAAATTTATTTTTATTGTTATTATTAACATATTTTCCGAGTGCTATGCCAAATGCTAACTGAGGAGGGTTATTTGAAAGAGATAACAAAGACATGAGAGAACAGCTGTTTGTTCTTATATTCTGGTGAGGCTTTAAGCCTTTCCCATATTTCTTTTCTGTTCTTTAAGTCTATGTTAAGTTAAGGACTACAGTGGCTCAAGTGGCTAAGATGTTGACTGGGAGGCAAAAGGTCAGCAGTTCGATTCCCGAGTACTGCAGGACGGAATGAGCTCCCGTCTTTGTCCCAGCTCCTGCCAACCTAGCAGTTCGAAAGCAAGACATTGCAAGTAGATAAATAGGGACCACTTCAGTGGGAAGGTAACAGAGTTCCGTGCGCTCCGGTGTCTAGTCATGCCTGCCACATGACCACGGAAACGTCTGCAGAAGCAGACAGTGCTGGCTCTTTGGCTTTGAAACAGAGATGAGCACTGAACCCTAGAGTTGGATACGGCTGGCTTTCGAGCAAGGAAAACCTTTACCTAAGTTAACCTAACACTTTCTAGAGGGAGTTTGGCTGTTGTGGCTAAAAAAAATATGGTTGAAAACTAACAGGTTGATTAGAAAGACCAACAGATTGATTTGCAGTCTTGACTTCTCCTTTGTTAAGTTCAATTCGAATTTACTGAGCTTCATCAATACTGGCCTGGAGCTGATGAGGACTTTGCATGTCAAAAGGGCTCAGGACCAGAAAGTGACTTGCGGAACTGGATCAGCGTACAGTACGGATATCATGCTGCGATGCGGAAGGCAGATGAAAGGTCACTGCATTATATTCTCAGAACAGTTTTCATGGCTGATCGCCATGATGGCCACCTATATTTGGATTCAGATATGGCAGAAGGAGAAGAAGAGCTGCTTTATTAGTTCAGCCATGCAATAGGGCCAGTGAGGTAATCCTGCTGGTGAAAATACTACTTTTAGATGAACTACATAGAAATGATTTACCTCCCCGTACATGTGCCCCCCTATGTAATCCTCAAACCTTACTCTAGAAGGCTGGAAAATCTCAGGCAACAAGAAGAGCTGCTGCAGGGAGACAATATCACAGCCTTTTCGCAGCTCCAGTTAGATCAGTGAATTTCAGTTCCAAATGTGGGACTCTGCATTCTGCCACTTCTCCTTTATAGTATTTTTTCTTATTTTTTGCTAGAGTTCCAGTAAGATGAGTCATATCTGACTCCAGGGCAGGGGTGCTGTTGAGTCTGGACAAGGAAGTATTCTAACCAGCAGGATTGGGTTAAACTCAGTGATCTTTATTCAGCTCAGGTTCCAGACTAGGGCGTATGCACAGGGATGTCCAATATATATACAGTGTTCTGACTGTTACAAAACAAGATACATTTAGGCGGACTTCCAGAGGACATACAGAGTTCAGTCTTTTCCCGCTTTGACACAGCTTTGAGATTGGCACCTTTGGAAATGGCGTGCTTCCGGGTTCCCGGTTTGCCATGGTTTTACATTTAAACATAATAAATCCTTATACACGACAGGTGCCCAAACCTTTCCCACAAGGGGCCTGGCCATGTCCCCTCATACAGCAGAGTGGGCTGGTCACGTGGTTCCTCCAGGCAGCGCAGTGCGTAAATTCACTACATGATTTCAGGCATTCCCCCTGCCTCCACCGCTTTCCTTGGAGGAGGGACCAAGGGTGGCATATTTTAGCACCTTTTTTATTGTTTTTGTGGAATTTTCACCACATTTCGGCATGTTTTTGTGCAATTTCGGCACTTCCAGTGGTGGTGGCAACCCGGCCCATGGGCCATAGTTTGGGCACCCCTGCTCTAGGGGTGGTGCTAATCTCTGTTTACAGCCAAAGAGCCACAGCTGTCTGTGTTTGCAGATGTTTCTGTGGTCATGTGGCAGGCATGACTAGACATCAGAGTGCATGGAACACTATTACCTTTCCCACCGAAGCAGTACCTATTTATCTACTTTAGTGTTGTAGCCACGATTCTAGATGTGGGTGGGAGAATATTTTTTCAGGATGGGCAACAATGTCATATACTGTGTGTGTGTGTGTGTGTGTGTGTGTGTGTGTGTGTGTGTGTGTGTGATATATATAAGCAGCCGGCAGTTTGAGGTTGGGCAAATTGCTAACTCAGGGTGGGTGACACCCACCCTGGCCACCCTTTGTCTACTGCCCTGATCTACCGGTACTTGCAATTTCTTGCTTTCAAACTGCTAGGTTAGTAGGACAAGCTATCATATGCCAAATCAGGAGGGCTGTTCTGTTATTGTCTGCACCCTTAAAATAGCATGTGGTTCTAGAGGAGGACTCTGACACCTCACTAGAGTCACAGTCAAATTCAAATGTTAGCAAATAGTTGCTATGGGTGGAAGGGGGTTCTGCAGCATCCTGTCTTTTACTTCAAGCAGGCAAACCACTTCAGGCTGCACCTGAAGATTAGATCATTGGTCCATGTAACCCAATCCTTTCTACTCTACATAGACTGGCAGAGGCTTTCCAGGAAACGTTAAGTGCAAGAAAGGGCCGTGTGCCAGATTAAGACAAATGGGTTTGATTCAAACTAATTTGTAGGGTATCCAGGGTTGAAGCAAAATGAATAGGTTTATTTCTGGGACAATGCAAACCAAATTAACAGATCATTTTGGATCCCGAGCACAAATCAATTTTGATGGGGGTACACAATTGTCCAGCCCAACAGCTGTTGTTACTCTTGTTTTAGAGATAACTTCAAAATTGCCTTGTATACAAACCACTGAAACTGAATGTCTGAAAATTTCCAGAAGAATTCCTACTGGAATATCAAGAGAAATTGTAAATTTGGGTGCCTGAAACATTTCCTAAAAATCCTTATTTCCCCCTTTATGCTCTGTCATCTCTCACAATTTAATGCACATTAGTGCAAAAATCAGAAGAGTTACAGCCAGTTTGGTTCTTTGGTGCATTGACTCTACAAATCTAAAGATCAACTCGAGCCCATGTCTAAACTGAATCATGCAGGGCACAATTCATTTCAGACTGAGTTACAATACATGCGGATGTCCCAAGTCTGAAATCTACAAACTGGATTGGGGGACCCATGAACAGCCCTCTTTGGTAGAGAACATAGGATCTTTTTCATGTAAAGCATGCGATCTTCCACCAAACTAGTCCTTCCCCATAGAAACATATTTCATATGTGTGGGGATGCTACACCTCTCTAGATTTGGGGGCAATTTTTAGTGCCAGTCACATGCTCCAAGTCATACTGTGACATCTGAACCAGTACACAGAGCATTTTACTAATACAGTATAGTACATACTAACCTTTAGTAACAGATGGGATTTCTGCTATACTACCATGATGATTATACAGTAAGCATTCCTTGTCTGCAGCTCATAGCACACTCCATTCCAAGGAGCCAAAAAACCACATGTCTGAATCACTAAGAATGAAAATAAAGTAGCAGATTGAGCTGGCCAAGAACTGTGGTTTGGAAAGTAGTAAAACCTACACATCAACACACTATTTCAGTGGTAGCTAGTGCAAAAATCTGAGGTTAGGAATGACTTATAATTATAAAGCTTGGTTGAATTCCACGAGACCTTGCTGTACTTTAGTTTCTGTAATCAGGAAGAATAAAAAAAGACTTTAATAGTCGAATTATATATATATGACGAACATGAAGATTTTGTGTACTAGAATCACCATCTTTTTCTTTGTGTATATTTGTTATGTGTTTCTTTTCACTGTTAGAACTCCACAAAGACATAAACTACTTGCTAATAATAATAATAATAATAATAATAATAATAATAATAATAATAATAATAATAATAATAATAATAATAATAATAATAATAATTTCGTATCAGAGATTACTCTGGGTTGAAAGGATTTTTGCTGGAGAAACTCCACTCAGGGGATGTCCCAATGAGGCTCCTTTCATGTCCCCAAGTGCAGCTCTCAGTTATTGAAATCCAACCTACCAGTCTCCAGCTCAGTGACCTAACCACTAAGACACCGGAGGAGCTGCTCTCTACTTGCTGATTCCTGCAAATTGCTATCTGGACAACTACAGTGATTTTACCTGGGGGAGCTGGTTTCAACAGGCATGAATCATAGCAGATCAAACTATATCCCCCCGCCCCAACCCTTGCACTTTAATAACTAAAATCTAGTCCTAAAATGACCTTGTTGTTCTTCCTTCTCAATACCTTTTTCTTTTGTGTTGCATCTTCTATGCTGCAATCCTGCAGGCAGAACACAATTTATAATTGATCTTCACCTGATGTCCTTTGGATAATAAATGAGACAGCAGGGTCTGACTTATTGCAGATTTTTTTCCCATTTGGAAAAAAGATAGGGAAGAACACTTTGAATAAAATAATAACATTGTTGTTCATTTTATTGCTCAAAGGTTAATACAAGTTTAACATGAGGTATTGGAGAAAGCATGAACACTATTTGAAGCTGGCTGGATGATGTGCAGAATTAGAAATAATAATTGTCTACTTGAGTTTCAACAGAAATAATTGTATGTTTGCATTTCAGCTGAAGTATATTTATTTTTAATTAATTAATTATTGCCCAACAACAATGTGTTCCTCCTTATGTCAACCCTTTCCGTGGTTTTCAGGGTACAGAGAAGTAGTTTACTGTTGTCTTCTTATAGGAGCAATCTGGATTTTGCAGTTTATCCAAAGCTATATAAGCTGTCCCCTCACCCCAAGGCACAATGGAGAACTGAACTCCCAATTTCTGGCTATGTACCTGATGCCCAACACATTAAGGCTTTTCTAACTATAACTGTATCACTATGGCTATACCAATCTTGTCAAATTTCAGAAGCTACAAAGGATCTGCGGTTTCCCCATGCCCCAATGGCATGGAACGGCCCGCGCAGAGGCCACTTCGGGAGAACGCTCCTTGAGCCGTGGGCTCTGCGGGCAGAGAAATTAAGGGGGGTGGATTAATGATAGGGTTTGATTCACCCAATTCCTTGACCTGACCAGCGGTTCTGCTGAGAGAGCGAATATCTAACCCCGTTACCCATTAAGGTAATCACTCATCTCCGAGCTCAGCCTTATCTCAGGCGCAAATAGAGGCCATGTTTACCCCAGCCTAATCCCTAAACAATGGTGTTTCCCTCTGTCAGTGTTTGTCCAAGTTAATTAACTTCCCTTAGAGAGACTCCTCATTAACCTGGGTAAATAGGTGATGTGATTTTCTGTCAGATAACCATCCTACCATGCGCAGCCTTCTGCATAATATATACTGATGATTTTCCCTCAATAAATCACTGGTCTTCGCTCCATCTTGCCTCGTGTCGTTCCTTTGACCAGTCTCCTCCGGGACCTCAAGGGCCGCTTTACGGCCCTGATTCCTACATCTGGTGACCCCGATGTGATCTACTCGAGAGTAAGCGACCCCCGAGCGGTCTACTCGTGAGTAAGCGATCAGCACAGCCAGGTTCTGTGCCAGAACCTTGTCCCATCATCCCGGAGGACAGCGCGGCAGCCCGGTCGGTAAGCCAGCCGATCGGGAAGACGGCCCAAGCGGCGAGGCATTACAGAAGAGGCATCCTACAGCTTGCTCCCGACTTTCGCGGCGGCTTGCAACAAAGGGAAAAACGCGTTCCGCTCAGGGCAGCTGTGAGCCCCTGACAGCGCAGTGGCCACCGAGGGCCCGTGGTAGGGGACCACGCTCCGAGCTCTATCCAAAGAATCGTCGCCAGAACCTATTACTTGCCCAAGACGCGTCGACTCGTCCCGAGGAGGAAACTTCGGAGGACCCATCGCAGGTAATATGGGGACCTGTCCTCAGCGACAGCGTCCATCCGCTAGCCAAAAAACTCATGAGGAAGGGTTCAGAATCCTGGCCAGGGTAAATCAGTTACGTTTTCACAGCGGAGAGCTAGCGAGACTTTTGGTGTACCTAAGGGAACACTGCCTGCTTTACCCAGAAGTAGGTACATTAGCCCTTAAGCTTTGGGATCAGATAGGAGACTGCATTCAGCAACCCCTGAAAGCTCCAGAGGGCATAATTCGCACATGGAGCAAATGTAGGAAGCTCTCAGCAGAGGTAGACCCAGTCCGGATAGAGACCCAGAAAACCGCAGCGTAGTCAGAACCATCAGCCCCAAGGAGTCTCTATCCGTCATTTCAGCTTAAGCAGGGCAGGGTAGGGAGCATTCCCTCAGTGACAGCTGCAGGCGTCACTGAAGGAATTCATGGCATGAGAGGCCTTGGCGCTTCTCCGACAGTTAAAAGTCCCCTGCCCATTAAGAACTCCATTCAGCGCAGGGGTGAGGAAGATCCATTCACGGGGAAATTGCCAGTGGCACAATTAGCTAGCGCCCAACTGCTGTGCTCAGCCTATCTGAAGGCAGACACACGCTCAGGCAGGGCTGCTCAGCGCCCACTGCTCACGGAAATCTGCACGGCCCCTGGCCACGCAGGGCTCCAGAGCAGACCCACTGCCACACTCAGGCGCAGAGCAGTGCCAAAACCCCAAGGCGCCTGCTTCCAGTGTGGAAAAATGAGACACCTTAGAAGAGAATGCCAATCTAGACCAGGCAGATCTTCAAAAGGTTGTATTAATGCCAAATGGCCACGCTGGCATGCATCTGGCCCAGGCTAGAAAGGAGGCAGCCATCGCCCTGGCTATGCCAGAAGAACCATCCCAGCAATAGTACCCTGAGTTCCCCCAAGGCACAGGCAGAACCTACTTGTCTCACCTTGGGAGTAGCCCAGAGAAACTCGCCCCTAAGTAGAAGCACCCAGATGGTTGTAAAATAGCCAGCTGTGTATAAAGTCATCTCCTCATGTGTAGGATAGAACGCTGCAGATCAGGGGAGGAATGTGCAAATGCGTAAATAAATGTGTGTATGCGTGGTGCACCACTGAATGTATGACTGCAAGAACTGTGTATGATTGCAAAAGCCTTGTCTCTATGACCACAGTATGACTGAAAAAGTGTTCCTTGTGTGTAACTGCATGGTAATGTCACTGTGAAATATGTGTTAAACAGTTTGCACTCTGCTCATGGGCAGGAACTATTTAAGGTTTGAGAAAGCAGGATGTACAAAACCCTTACAAAACCCCTTGCCTTGCCTGCTTAGCAGCTTAAGCAGGAGAGGGGGGGGAATCCTAACCTGCAATAGGGCGGGGTGGTTCCCCCTTCTTCCCTTGAGACTTTTTTCTTTGTCAAAGGATTAAGCCACTCTTGGAAACCGGTTTTGCAATCCTTGCCACTCAGGAAAACAGAATTTCTTTTCAGAAGCGCGATCTGAAAACAAAAATCACTTCTATGAGTTTTCCTCACCAGATCATAAGCTATGGGGCCCCTCCCTACGTCTGTGTTCCTCAAACCCCCATCTCTGTGTTTTAAGGTTTTTGAATGTCCCTTAAGCGTATCTCACTAGAGAGAATCGCATTGTCTTCATGTGTGTACTGTGTTATCATCTTGTAACCTCGGTTCTTAACCTTTTAAAGTCAGGGGCCAAGTTCCGGGGCCTCAGGCAGCTCTGGGGGTCCGGACAGTCATCCTGCCCTTCCTTCGCCACACAGCCCTCCTTGGCTTGGTGGGGGTAGTGGCAGAGCAACGTGGGCTCTGGCCCACTCGCCCACATCTGGCCGCAGGTTGAGAATCGTTCTAACTCTCCTCCATTCTCTTAGGAAAGATACTGTTCTGGTATTTTGACTTGAATCTGTGTAAAGTAACTCACTCATTGTACCCCTTTCACAGGAAAAAGCACACAAACATTCTTGCGCTCTGTATATTCAGACAGGAACAAAATTCCTCTCCAGGCCTTAATTGTAACCAATTTATTTATTTCTACAGCCTTCCTTTCACAGGCTCCAGAGTTATTTCTTAACAGGAGGACCCGGTTGTCTTAGTTACCTGACCTAATCTGATTTCGTTATGATAAGAGTTGTTGCATTCTCATTGTGCTAACTTCTGACTTGTCTTTCCTCCTTTCCTCCTTTCGCCAGTGGAACTCCCTGCTGGAAATGTTTAACTTGTGTGTCTTTTCATTTTTTGTGTATTATTTCCTTACAGCTGGCACGTCATAGTTGGCTTGTTTTTAATAAGTCTTAGTCGGTCATTTTAAGATTGGCTCCTGGCCCACAGCACCCTCTCTAGTGAGCAGACACATTTTGCAAACTCCAGAGCACAGAGGAAGGATTAGTCCCTAAGCTCCCGAGCATGTGCAGAGTGCCACCCATTAGCCAGGACTGCCTAGGACCATTTTAAGAGTGCAGTCAGGTCACACCTTCAATCAGATACAGGCATTTTTAGGCCACCCCTTCCCTTTTGCTGCTAGTCTAAGCACAGGCAAAAGGCTAAGCCACCATCTGGCACCCTTCTAAAAGTGTGCACGCACACCATGAATGGATGTGCGCAGGGGGGCCTTCATGAGAAATTTACCCAAGGGAAGCCTGGCGCTTCATGCGCCAAGGTTTGCCATAAGACCCCAGACTCATCTCAAACGCAGACAGTCACCTTGTGTGAATTAATGTCACTGGTTCCCCTTCGGGGGGGCTAGGACAGTTTTCACTTATGGGGGTCGCACATATTAGGTTCTTACTTGGTAAGAGGACCAAGCTTGGCACACGCTCCTGACTCTTCCGCAAGCGGGCAGAGTTGGCAGCCGTGAACCTCGCTTTGCGCACCTTTGCCAAAGAACGCTCCAACATAATAGCTGACAGCCAGTTCCCTAGGAATTTGCTTCACAGTCTACCGGGAGCATACATCACTCCCGCGTTAGACAAAAATTTGCTAAGTTTGTTTTTCACTACTCCAATCCAAAATGCCAAAGCACTCGCCAGACAGTTCAATCTGCCACTTTCTCAAGCCCAAGGCATACTTTGCTCTTGCCAGCATTGCGCAGGGGCACCGGGGGGGGGGCCTCGTGGGGGGTCAACCCACGAGGGACAGAGGCCATCCAGGTGTGGCAAAGGGACGTCACACATCCCCACATTTTGGCAAATGGCAGTACATGCACGTTTGCATTAATACCTTCCCACAGTTTGTTTGGGTAACAGCACAGAAGGGAGAAACGGCTCCCCATGTGGAGCAGCATCTCCTTTCCCACGGCCAAGGGCGAACCTCAGCACATGAAGTCCGATGACGCCCCAGCTTATAGCTCCAGGCAGCTGGCCACCTTCAGGGCCACCTGGGATATTAAGCTCACTTTTGGCGTTCCTTACAATCCGCAGGGGCGAGCGATTGTGGAAAGGGTCTATCGGACGCTTAAGTCCTATATTGCCAAACAAACAGAAAAGGGGGGGAACAACATCCCATAGTTGCAGCAATTGCTATCCTATAAGTGCCAAAACTAACTAACTCTTTCAGAATTTTTATCTCCCAAACAAGTCTCTTCCCCATGCAGGTCCCAGAGGCCAGAATCAGACCCGGATGATTGCAAAGAGCGGCACCAGTCACTGTCCTGGATGTCATCAGCTGTCCGTCTTCCTTTATGACTTACATCTCCAAAGACATTTCTATGAACACTTTTGCATACTCAGTGCTACTTCTGAGGATCATGCTTTCTCCCAAAACAAGACTTCTCCAAACTCAAGTTACACAGGAAACCCCACCAAGAAGGGAAGCCTCATCCCCGGAAAAGCTGCCGAAAGTCTTTTATTGCTATTATTATCTGTAGTTGCTCTTTATTTATTCATGCCTTGTACAATGCTCCAGTTGGGATTTGCAAGGGACACTTGAATTTCTGTATATTGTTAATAACGGCCAGCTTCCACCAAAGGAAGCCAGACTGGCCCATGTTTGCACCGGCCCATTGCTTGGAAAGATTGAGCACCCGGTAGCCGGTAATCCCCAGTTTATCTTCACACCTCCCCATAGGTGTTAGAAGAGACATTTGCACAACGCCAGAAGCTGCAGATATAGCTTAGAATCACCCCAGGTCACAGTATCAATGACACATCTCGTTATCTTGCCTTGCTACAGAAAGCAGTCTGGATTCAGACCCACAGCTCTGAAAAACCAGGCTGCAGTCAGTATATTTCAGCGTGCCCGGCTTAGCCATAGGCAACGCTCGGAGAATTGGCCAATTGGCTTGCGGATTAGCAAAAGCCATTGACCATACCTCCTCAGCAATAGCGCTGCTCAGCCAGGAGCAGGCAGAGCTTCGCCATGCCACACTGGATAATCAAGCAGCCATCGATTACCCCCTGTGGTTACATCATTTGGGTTGCGAGTCTGTCCACAGCATGTGTTGCTTAAATCTCACAGACAGTACCCACAAGATACAGAGCCAGCTCATGGACCTCCACACCCTAGTTAGGAACATCAAGGAGGATTCTTCATGGGGGTGGTAGTACTCCCTGTGGTTGTGGTTCCCATGGGGTTGGCTTCTGACGACACTCAAAGTGATTGTGGGGGTGGTAATACTGGGCACAACAGTGTGTTGTTTCGTGCAATGTATTCCCTCACTGCTATCGAGATGTCCTCCATGGAGGGAACCCCGAAGCACCATTCCCGCTCATCAGCTGATGCCTCTCTTGCGCAAAGTCGCCGGTCAGGTCCTTAAGTAAAACGAAAAGGGGAGATGCGGTTTCCCCATGCCCCAATGGCATGGAACGGCCCCCGCAGAGGCCACTTCGGGAGAATGCTCCTTGAGCCGTGGGCTCTGCGGGCAGAGAAATTAAGGGGGGTGGATTAATGATAGGGTTTGATTCACCCAATTCCTTGACCTGACCAGCGGTTCTGCTGAGAGAGCGAATATCTAACCCCGTTACCCATTAAGGTAATCACTCATCTCCGAGCTCAGCCTTATCTCAGGCGCAAATAGAGGCCATGTTTACCCCAGCCTAATCCCTAAACAATGGTGTTTCCCTCTGTCAGTGTTTGTCCAAGTTAATTAACTTCCCTTAGAGAGACTCCTCATTAACCTGGGTAAATAGGTGATGTGATTTTCTGTCAGATAACCATCCTACCATGCGCAGCTTCTGCATAATATATACTGATGATTTTCCCTCAATAAATCACTGGTCTTCGCTCCATCTTGCCTCGTGTCGTTCCTTTGACCAGTCTCCTCCGGGACCTCAAGGGCAGCTTTACGGCCCCGATTCCTACAAGGATCAAGTGAGGTTAATGGTTGCAGACCACAAGGCAATGCAGTAAAGCATCCTTTATGAGCCCTGGTGGTGCAAGGGTTAAACTGCTGTACTGCAACCAAAACTGCTGACACTGTGAGTTTGATCCTGATGGAGATCAACATTGACTCAGCTTTCCATCTTTTCAAAGTCGGTAAAGTGAGTACCCAGCATGTTGGGGACAAAATGCTAATTACCTTGGGAAGCACCCAGAGAATGCACTGAGCACTATGAGGTGATATAGAAGTATAATTGTTATTACTATTTATGGACATACTGTGGTGGCTCAAGTGGTTAAGATGCTGAACTTGAAGACTGGAAGGTCACAGTTCAATTCCCGAGTACTGCACAATGGAGTGAGCTCCCATTTCTGACACAGCTCCTGGCAACCTAGCAGTTTGAAAGCAAGAAATTGCAAGTACTGTACATAAATAGGGATCACTTCAGTGGGAAGGTAAACAGCATTCCGTGCACTCCGGTGTTGAGGGATGCCTGCCACATGTCCATGGAAACATCTGCAGACGTAGACCATGCTGGCTCTTTGGCTATAAACAGAGATGAGCACTGAACCTTAGAGTTGGATACAAATGGCTTTCAAGCAAGGGTGACCTTTACCTGAGAGCTGCTTCCAGTCAGAGTTGACAATTATGGGCTAGCACAGGGGTCAGCAAATGTTGCTCTCCAGGTTTTCTTGGACTTCAATCACTAGAAGCCCAAGTCAGCACTCATTGACTCATGTCTTCCGGAAACATCTAGAGAGCCAAGTTTGTTGACCCCAAGGGCTAGACAGAGCAAGGGTCTGACTCCAAATGAAATGTCTGTCTGTGTTTCCATGTTGGTGTTCTGTCCAAATTAAGATCTCATTTCAAGGACAAACTGAAGAGATGTCTGTCACAACTTGCTGTTACAATAATATTGTTGTACAAAATGCTGATCTTTGCCTGTCTCCCTCCCCATTTCTTGCAGAATCAACATTAGTCTGTTTGGCAAAACATCCATGAAGGAAATGCATCTGTAAGCAGGGACATTACTGCTTTATTGGGTTGATGATTTATATATTAGGCTTTTGCTACAATGCTGATCAATAGCCAGATCTACTGACTATTTATTGTACTGTGCTAGCTTCAATAAAAGCATTATATGGTCAATTAATGGTTTCTTCAGCTTCCTGGAAGATGAAAAAGACCAGGCCTATATTGTACGGGGTTGATAAATTTTCACGATTTTTTTTTTTTGCACTTCAGCAAAAAAAAATGTAGGCAGCCTGACTGTTTAGTTAAGTTAGCAGAGTTTTGCAAAGTCGGAATATTCATCTGGATTATTGGCAAAGTCCACATCCAGTTCGACATGATATTAACAGCAGACCGTAACATGTTGTATCTGGAAAAGAGGACTGCAGTCCATGTAAAATAATCCAAATATGATAGTTTAATCTTTTAAGATACCAAGTCACTGTGGAAACAATACCTAATATTTAAACAAGAACATAATGCAGCTAGTAAACACATGAGACTGCTGATGTTTTGAGGTGGGCAGGCTACTTTTATAGGGTGATAAAAGTGTACACAGAAGACATGTCTTTAGAAATGCAGCTGGAGCGAATAGGGGCTTTCAGAGTCTATGATGATCCTGGCATTCATTCCAGATTTTCTTTCTTTCATGTCCCGATCAAACACTGAGCTGCCAAAATTAAGCCACTTTCTTCACTTTGCCACTGCCCAAACCCAAGTCCACATTGGTGCATGTCTTTGGCAGCAATCAGCAGACCAGTAAATGAGCCGGATTCTGCACCTCTCCACATTCACACCATGCATTGTTGTCCACCAGCAGCCCCCACTTGAGCATGTCGGTCTTGCATTTAGGGACTCCAACCCTCAGCCTATTCAGGGTCCTCCAAGTGATGAAGGGGAGTTTGAGATCTTCAGCTATATCCACCTTTAATGATGTTCCTTGCCCAGTTTCGTGTTCAGGGAATGAAGAAGCAGACGAGTGAAGTAGTGAAATTCAGCTCTTTAATAGTTGGGTTTGAACACACTTTGGTTGGGGCAAAACTCGGACTTATATACACTATAAACAGTAACAGTAACAATGATACAACAAGCCCATTGGCTAACAGAGTGTGCACTGGCCATAAAACTCTTCCTAGATCTGAGCCAGCAGACTTGAGGCCCATATCTGTTCAGAGGGTGTTGAGGGTCATTCTTTGCAGGCGCACCCCCCCAATAACGGACACAGACAACATTGAAAGTGGATAACAGCAAAGGGCCACATTTATTGATTCAATGCCCTAGTCCGAATTATAAATTTGTATTGGTAAAACGACCAATCATAATTCCTAAGGCAAGCAGGCCGAAGTAACACTGGTAAGGTACCACCCCAAAATTGCCAACGGCAATTGGTTACAATGTATCAATTTGTATCAATTTGTTTGTCAACAACAAACAAATTGTTGACCGTAGTCAATAACTAACTCATGACCCCACCCTCTGACGCGTATCCGTGAAATCACAGGGGTGATGCATGCTGGTTAGCAATCACCATCACCCCATCGCCTGGTTCGTCGTTGACCGGACAACGTTTAACTAATTTATTCCTGTCTAGTGTTGTCCAGTCAATTGCGAACCTGCCGGATACTTGTGGGTCATACTGTTTACCTTACCAGTGCTACCCGCCCATGTGACCAAAGTCAACAGTAGTAATGGAGAAAGACCCCTATATCAAACCATAGCCACAGTGTGGGGTGGGCAAAAAAGCCAGGACCCGAAGCCAATATGGGTCCCAACCAAAAATTCCCACCCGGCCCCGAAGCGACCATAATCACACTGTTAACTAGGGAGGGGGTGGAGGGGAAAAACTTCTCCGCTCCGTCGCTGAGGCCAAATGGCAGCACGGCTGCCTCGTGGCCACCCCTTTTATCAAGGCGGTGGCCACGCCCCTAACTACCCGGATTCTCTGTCCTGTGGGGGGGGGCCCGCAAAGGGCGCGGCGGCCATTTTGGCGCCGCGCTTGCATTGCAGGCGCACCCCCCCAATAACGGACACAGACAACATTGAAAGTGGATAACAGCAAAGGGCCACATTTATTGATTCAATGCCCTAGTCCGAATTATAAATTTGTATTGGTAAAACGACCAATCATAATTCCTAAGGCAAGCAGGCCGAAGTAACACTGGTAAGGTACCACCCCAAAATTGCCAACGGCAATTGGTTACAATGTATCAATTTGTATCAATTTGTTTGTCAACAACAAACAAATTGTTGACCGTAGTCAATAACTAACTCATGACCCCACCCTCTGACGCGTATCCGTGAAATCACAGGGGTGATGCATGCTGGTTAGCAATCACCATCACCCCATCGCCTGGTTCGTCGTTGACCGGACAACGTTTAACTAATTTATTCCTGTCTAGTGTTGTCCAGTCAATTGCGAACCTGCCGGATACTTGTGGGTCATACTGTTTACCTTACCAGTGCTACCCGCCACACGGAGGGGCTTCACAGAAGACCTGACGCCCCCCCCAGACCGTCAGCTCGGTCAACAGGCCTGCTCGCCAGTCACCCAACAGGAGGTCCATACCTCCTCGCGACAGATGGACCCCATCCCCTGCATACAGGTCATAATTTTGCAGACTAATATCGGGGTGATGACTAACCCGTCCCCAAGCCCTGGTGGTAAGAAACCGCGCCACCGCCTTGTTGACCGCGCGCCTCGCGCGGTCAAGCGCAAGGAGGTTAACGCCCCCTCTGTAAGAGTGGCGCGGAACAATGTCCGACCAAACCAGGGTTGTGGCAGGCCAGACATAGTGCAAGTAGGCGAGTTCCTCGCAAATCGCATGCTTGAGCGATAAGCCGGTGACCTGGCCCAAATCATTGCCCCCCAGGTGGATAATTAGAATGTCAGGCGGGTCAGCCCCCAGGCCAGAAAAAAGGAAAGGCCTCAGCTCCTGCCATAACATCCCAGGCTTACCATGCCATGCGAGACTGGCGTGGTCACCCAGTCCCAGTCGGGGTCCCCACTCTGTCGCCGCAGCGTAACGCGCTGCCCTGTGCACATAGCTGTGGCCCACCAGCCATACTGTCACCGGTGTAATACGACACCCAGGGTCTGTAATAAAATTGAGAAAAAGGAAGGTAAGGTGACTGAATTGGTACTCATGGCGGGAGTGGGCGCACATAAAACTGAAAACACTGTGAGCCCCACCTCCCCATGCTGCGTATGTCAGCCCCCGAGTACCCAAAAGCAGCTGCTGTAGAGGCTGCACCAATACGGAACGAATGTGTGCCATAACGGGCACCTGAAAAACCCACCCTGGTGAGGGCTATGGCTGTCACCTTCCAAAACTGAAATTTAGTAAGGGGAGACCCATCTTGGTGACAGAAAAACGGGCCGTGGTGCATGCCACGCAGTGCCAGGTACTCCTGTAGGGCACCAACCGGACAGATGTCTGCCAAAGAACACCGTAGCAGTCTTACTCCACTGCCTACGCCGTGCTGATCTGTTTTTGAGGAGCGAATCCTCAACTGGGCCCAGTCTTTGGCAACATAGACATCTCCGAGTTCCAGTGCCCTACCACTTGCATCCGCCTTAGACAGCATCACGAGTTCGCTGACGCGGAGCGCTCCAAAAAATGCCACCGTTGTGGCTGCATGAAAAAGGGCTGCCTCATAATGATCAAAACAGAGGCCTGGCCAGCCCCGGGCCAACTGGGTAAGAACCCCTGGGGAAATAGGGTGCCGGTCGTCCGGGCAACGCCCGCGCTCGCGCACCCACCCCTCCAAAACGTGTCTCACACGGAAGTCAGAGGTGGTATCCACATGACCCCCTACTTTGGCCATAAAAGCCAACGCCGAGAGCTTGGATGCTATGGTGCGAGGTGCTAGGCCCTGTGCGTGGAGGTGGACCATGAACCGCAGAACATGGTCCAACGGGATAGGCCAGGTCTCTGGCAAGTGAAATTGAGTGGCAAAAGCCCTATATGAATTGAATGCTTGTTGATACGCCTTACGCGTGCGTGGCGCTAGTGACAGGCCAATCGCCCGGTTCACCTCTCCTTGCCAATAGTCCACATCTCGTCCGGGAGTAGCGAGGGAAATTCCTCCGCATCCGGGGCCAAGGCGCGGAACCGGGAGATCTGCAGGCGGGACAAAGCGTCAGCAATATCATTATTAACCCCTGGAACATGCCTGGCCCTGAACAAGACATTAAGGCGCAGGCAGCGCAGCACAAATTGGCGCACTAGATCCATGACCCTGGGCGATTTAGAAGTCTGTGCATTGACAATGTGTACCACGGCAGCATTGTCGCACCAAAAATGCACCACCGAATTAGCCCACTGTTCGCCCCATAGCATCAAAGCCCCCAGAATGGGAAAAAATTCAAGGTATGTGAGATCCCGCAGGCGGCCTGTGCCTGCCCATGCCGGTGGCCACCCACCATAGGCCCACTTGCCATTGAAGTACATCCCATAACCCAGGGATCCTGAGGCATCAGACTGGATCTGGAAATTGGGGGATGCTAGGAGGTCCGACCTCCAAAATGAGACCCCATTAAACTCCCTCAGGAATTGCAACCAGACGAACATGTCTGCCCTGATACCCCGGGTAAGCCTGACTCTGTGGTGGGGCCTGGATAACCCTGCCATGGCGTCGCATAAGCGCCGTGCAAAAGCCCTGCCCGGTGCGACCACCCTGCAGGCGAAATTAAGGTGCCCATGTAGCACCTGCAGTTCCCTCAGGGATGCCTTACGCTTGGCCAGCAATTCCGAGATCAGGGTCACTATCCTGGACACCTTATCACCCGGCAACCTAGAAGCCTGCGCTACTGTGTCAATCTCAACCCCCAGGAATACTAACTTGGTCGATGGGCCCTCGGTCTTTTCGGGCGCTAAAGGGACACCCAGTTCCTGCATTAGCGTCTGAAATGTATTGAGGAGACGTGCACACGTGTCCCAGCCCCGTTCACCCCCGAATAAAAAGTCATCCAGGTAATGGGCTACAGACCGGGACCCTGACCTGCGGACAAAAGCCCACTCTATGAAGGTACTAAAACGCTCAAAAGCCGAGCATGAGATAGAGCAACCGAAGGGCATGGCCTTATCAAAATAATATTCCCCTTTAAATTTAAAACCCAGCAATTCAAAGTCACCCGGGTGCACCGGCAAGAGGCGAAAAGCTGACTTAATGTCGCACTTGGCCAGCAAGGCACCCGGGCCACACAAGCGCACCATGCGCAGCGCCTGGTCAAACGATGTATACCTGACCGAACAAAGGTCATCAGGTATAGCATCGTTGACCGATCAGCCGGCTGGGTAGGACAAATGATGAATAAGGCGAAACTCACCTAGGGACTTTTTGGGGACCAAACCCAATGGTGAAACCTTAAGGTTGGGAAACGGGGGTGCGGGAAAAGGTCCAGCGACCCTGCCCGCGTCTAACTCCTTTTTAATGCTGGCCGCGGCCACCTCCTCCCTTCCTCTGAGGGATAACAGGTTGGGAGCATCCTGAGGGGATCTATCACCCATAAAAGGGATACGAAATCCCTGCTTAAAACCTTGAATGAGATACTCTCTGTCCTCTCCCCTTGGGTACGATGCGAGCCAGCGCTCCAGCATGTCCACCTTAATTGGGGAGGGTGCCTTTTGGAGAACTAGCTCCATCCGTGGCAGCCTTGCCAGCCCACTGTCCGCCCCTCCCTCTGCCTCGCGCCCCCCCAGGCTTGGGACAAGCCGAGGCTGCGTGGGGACCAGAACATGTGGGACACTCATGCTTGTATCTGCAGTTCTTTCGACTGCAGGAACCATTTGACGAGAAAGTCCAGCACAGCAGGCGGGCTGGAACCCCCTGCCCCGCCGATTGGCGGGTAACCTGCGCTGGAGCTGCTCGCTGGACCGCATGTCCACAATGGTATCTATCCCCCGGGGCAGGGCGTGTGGGTGTCATATACAAGAGCCACAGCCTCTGGCAGGGCTCATCCCATCTCATCTCAGGGTGGAGGGGAATCCTCATACGGAATTCCTCATCATATGCTAGCCATGAGGGGCCCGGGAAATCTACCATCGCCCTATATATGTTGTCCAAATATTGGACCATGGGGATAGCTAGATCCGGCCGCGCCCTCAAATATACCGCCATGTATATCAAATAAGCGGGGAGCCAATTGGCCCAGGTACGCGGCGGCTTACGGCGGCGTGCCTGCTCCTTGTCCTTCTCATCCTGACCCTCCCTTTCTTCCTTGGTGGGCTCTCTGTTCAGGAGTGAGAAGATATCTACATACTCCCCCCTCCATATCTTTTCTCTGGTAGCCTGTGCCAAGTGATCACCCAGTGGCAAGGAATACCCTGCCGTCGGCAAAGCCGAAAAGGGAACAACAGGCCTGGTAAAGGGAGCCTGAGCTAACCCTGCCACCCCCAAGGCATTACCAGCAGTGTAAGAGCCTAGGCCCACCCCCGTGGGCATGGTGGCAGTCGTTGTCGCCGGGTGGGGCACCAGAGGGGTAGTCCCTGCACCACCCGAGCGAGGCCAAGGCCACTGAAAGGCCCCCCCTATATTGGGAATATGTGTAGATGTACTCGTTTGCACCGTATACTCACATGCTGCACCCCCGCGGGCCGCCCCCACCGGGGGTTCTGGCCCACTGGGGGCGTCGGAGCTCACGACCGATGTAGAGCTCATCACCGGGGCTTGACCCGCACCAGGTTGCTGGCTGGGGAGCTGCGAGGCAGTGGCCGTAGCCGCGCCACCCGCCTGCAGCAGCTCAACCCTCCCCGCCGGCTGTTGTCCTGCTGCCGTTAGTGCCTCAAAAGGTACCCCAAAAGGGGCACCTGCCTGACTGGCCCGGGCCAAAGACGCCTCGAGGGCCGCAATACGGGCCAGTAAAGTGTCCACATTAACCATGGGTAAAGAGCCGGCCGGCCCACCTGATCCTTGCATGGGGACAGGTCCCTGCACCCCAGGGGCCGTATATTGCCATTGACTAACGCCAAAGCCCGGGAGGGCTGGTGGATTAACCTGCCAAGGCAGGGAGCCGGGCAACCCCCCAAGGCTAGAGGGCCCCGGGAGAGGCTGCGGCCCGACAGGAATAGGCCCAACCGATTGAGCAGGAGGATGAGCGGTGCCCACCGCTCGCGGGCCGCGGGCCGGAGCTCGCTCCGCGCCCGCACTTTGATCGGGCCAAGGGGCGATAGCCCCCATGCCACTAGCCCCGGCCGGGGATGGCAAAGGTGGCTGCTGGGGAGGCGGCACCGCGGTCCTCCGACCCGGATTACGCCTCCGAACCACCCGAGCTGCATTCGCAGCAGCCTTCTTTTTGGAAGGCATCTCACCGCAGCAGAAAGGGAAGCTAGCTAGTAAAAGGAACTAAAAGGCTTCCCGGTAGCACCAACGAGCGACGGAGACGCAGGGGAAAAACTTCTCCGCTCCGTCGCTGAGGCCAAATGGCAGCACGGCTGCCTCGTGGCCACCCCTTTTATCAAGGCGGTGGCCACGCCCCTAACTACCCGGATTCTCTGTCCTGTGGGGGGGGGGCCCGCAAAGGGCGCGGCGGCCATTTTGGCGCCGCGCTTGCATTTGCTTAGTTCTCTCAGCGTCCACTGCTACTTCTCTCCTGATCTAATCATTCCAGATTAGTGGCTGTAAGCAGACAGAATACCGCTCTTCTTCCCCTTGTTTGATTTCTTGTGAGAAAAGGTACACTCACAAAATTGCTTCACACAGACTCTTGCTTGTATAACAGGAACTTATACTGGCTTTGGAAATAAGCATCCGATACTCTCATGCATCACTTACAGAGCACAATGCCTCAGACCAAGAGCAAAATATACAAAGCATTGGCCACATATTTTAAAAATGTACTATGTTCAAGTCTGCTTTTGTTATTATTTCACAAGCAGGCTCCACTGACTGTTCCTGAGATGATTTTAATGAATACTGTCTTCTTTTTATATATCAGATTCCACATTTTGTTTCTTTTATAAAACATCGGATAAATTAAACACAGACAGATGTGGTTTCAACAGGCAAGTTTCATGCCCATTTCAGATAGAGGCTAATCACCCTGGAAAGAAATAAGATATCCAAATAGAGCCGGGCAGGCTCAAAAAAGTGGTTTCTGTCTCCCTCAAAATAAATGCTAAGAGTTTATTTGGAGACAGAGTTTAAATAATATGCAACAGCAAATTTTGCCAAGCCTGTCTCTGTGTAAAACAATTATCTAAATGTTTCCACCCATCATCTTTGTGATTTGGATCATGTCCATAGCTTTGGATGTTTAAGCCACTAGAGAGATTGCAGGGGGGGCATAAAAGGTAGCAAATCTCAGAATTGCAGGTCTTGACATCTCTTGTGGCTTCTGGAGACATTTTCTTACTGTTGTGTATGTAACTGGATGTATTGTTTTAATAGTTTGTATTTTATTGTTGGGATCGGGTGATCCTCCATTTTGTGTTCTTCTTGAAACTAAGCTCTCGTGGGACTTGAGTTCCCGCCCTTTCTAACGAGAAGCACGAAAGGCTTCACAGTCTCTGTCACCCCACGATCACCCCACTGTTCTCCCAACCAATCTAGTTGCTTCCTGCCTTAATGTATCTTTCCTGTACAGTATATATAGGTGCTGCTGTGCCATTGCTCTCCATGTTCAGTTCCCGAAGTAAAGTTGTGTTTGGCCCTGTTATGCTGGCTGCTGTGTATCCTTTGCTGAACATCAAACTTACCTTTCACTGACACTCACCATAACCCAAGCACACAATTTAGGCAGATATAAAAACTGCAAATCCTTAGCCTACCGTATTTATTCGAGTATAACACGCAAAATTTTATACCCAAAAAAAGGCTCAAAGTTTGGGTGCGCGTTATACACGAGGACTGGGCCGCGCGACTCAAGAAGCCGGCGCCGGGTAGGCGCGGAGCACGCCGCGGCCCTCCCCCGGAGGGTTCCCTTCTCGACCCGGCGGGTGCGTGCAGGTGAGCGGCGGCGGCAGCGGGACTTGGGCAGGCAGGTCCCGCTGCCGCCGCCGCTCACCTGCATGCACCCGCCGGGTCGAGAAGGGAACCCTCCGGGGGAGGGCCGCGGCGTGCTCCGCGCCTACCCGGGCCGCGCGACTCAAGAAGCCGGCGCCGGGTAGGCACGGAGCATGCCGCGGCCCTCCTCCCAGGCGCCCAGGTCCCGCTGCCACTGCCGCTCACCTGCACGCACCCGCCGGGTCGAGAAGGGAACCCTCCGGGGGAGGGCCGCGGCGTGCTCCGCGCTACCCGGGCCGCGCAACTCAAGAAGCCGGCGCCGGGTACGGTAGGCACTGCTGAGATGCGCCGTCTGCCCCACCCACGGGCCCAGGGGCGCGCGGCTGGCGGGATCTGATTGGGTGGCGCGGGAGACGAGGCGTGTGAAAAAAAATTTTATACCAAGGTTTCATGGAAAATTAGGGGTGCGCGTTATACACGAGTGCGCGTTATACTCGAATAAATACGGTAATTATCACAATAGAAAGAGTCCCAAAGGTTCTACTGTTAAGATTCTGAATTGCTTCCAGTGAGGTACTCAGTATACATGCCACATGTCCATGGAGTTCAATACCTGGGTACTGCATGATGGAGTGAGCTCCCATCTCTGTCCTAGCTAATGCCAACCTAGCAGTTCAGAAGCAAGAAATTGCAAGTAAATAAATAATGACCACTTTGGTGGGAAGGTAAACAGTGTTCTGTGCACTCCGGTGTTGAGGCATGCCTGCCACATGTCCACGAAATGTCTGCAGACCCATAAATTGATGCCATGAAGTCTCATTCTTATGTCTGACAAATTGGACTTGATCCTCAAAAGCTAACATTAAAATATATTTATTTATTTTATTATTATTTATTTTATTATTTATTTATTTATTACATTTATACCCCATCCATCTGGGAAATTTTCCCACTCTGGGCGGCAGTTAGTCTTTAAAGTGCCACAACGTTTTTGTTTTGTTTACTCCCTGATATTCTTTTTTGATGTGGTTTATAAATCCCAACACAGTTAAAAGCAAGCAAACCAGCAGGAATTCTTATACAGTAGTAGAATGGAATATAATATGCAGGTCATATGGAGCAGGAGCAAGGTGAGTTAAGACTTACAGGTGAGCTAAAAGGAAGCTGAGACAAAAACCTGGCAGTAGGGCAAAGGAAGAATAGACTAGGAATTAGGCAAAGCAAGGTGGACAATGTGTAGGAAAAGCACATAATCGTGAACAGATTAACCTAATCTTGAAAAGCTTTTGTGTGGCTCTCTCTCAATCTGAAGGTGATAAGAAAAGGCTGAAACAAGTTAAACTATCCTAGGAAGTGCCATCAAATTGAAATTAGTGATACATGACTATATTAGCAGTACAGTAAAACCCCAAGTTATGACAGAGGTGTGTTCCAAGAGCCTCCGTTGTAACAAAAAAAAAATGTAAACCAAAACATCCATAGGGTTGCATTGAAAAATTAAAAACCATTCCTGAGTTGATAGTTGTAAACTGAAAAAAATACATTAAAATTTTGTAAACTGGGATGGTATTTCCATAGAATTTGCCATTGTAAACCACAGCAAACTTAAACCGAGCATACCTGTCAAGTATCCCATATTGATACTTTCTGTATTTTAGTGCTCATTCCTCCCCTTTCCCGCCGCTGTTCTGTATTTTGAACGGCGGCGAAAGGGGTTACTGTGCATGCACACCCATCGCAAAGGGGTTCTGCGCATGTGCAAATGGGTTCTGCGCATGCACAAATGGGTTCTGCACATGCGCAAACAGGTTACTGAACATACACACCCACGCATGCTTAGTAATTTCCTGTATTTTCCGGAGCCGTGCTTGACGGGTATGACTGAGGTGGTTGTAACCCATGGTTTTGCTGTATCTGTATTCTTATTACACAGGAGTGTAAAAACATCTGTCCGTCCAACCAGAGCAGACTGGAGGGGCTCCCTAATTGTTCCATCAGCCGGGGGGGCACCTCTCTGGCACAAGAAAAAGGGCCTTTTCCGTGTTCGCTTCAGCCCTTTGGAACCTCCTGCCAGTAGAGCTACAGTTACAAGACGGAGCTACTGCCTTTCAGGAAAGGACTCAAGACCTGGCAGGTGGGTCAGGTGTGGAGCCCAGAGGGCAATGTGGCTCCTGCTCTCTGGCTTTTACCATGAGATGTACCCTCTCTCTGCTTCTCAGGGTGGGTGAGATTCTTTTTAATGTGTGTGGGTTTTTTAAACTGCTTTTATTGTATGGGGTTTTAGATTGTGTAAGCTGCCCTGAGTCGGGCTTGCCTGAGTGGGTGGCGAACAAATTGAAATATTAAATTAAAATTAAATGATATTTTGCTGGCAGATTCTAAAAAAGGGTTGAGGACCCGATCCGTGCCATTCCTGACTTCCTCTGACTTTCCCGGGTGGTGCTGCAGCCCAAAAAGTGTAGCCAATAATGGAGTTTTTCCCCTGCGTTTTGGGCTGCAGCACTGCCCAGGAAGGTTGGAGGAGGCCAGGAATGGCACAGATTGGGTCCCCCGACCCTCCCAGAGGTGGCAGGGTCAGTGGAGAGCACAAACTGGAGGGGGAAAATTGTCATTGCTGCACTTTTGGGGCTGCAGCACCTCCCAGGAAAGTCGGAGGAGGTCAGGAATGGTGCGGATCGGGTCCCCCAACCCTCCCAGAGTGGCAAAGGTGGTGGAGAGCCAAAATTGGAGAAAAAAATTGTTGGAGCCAAGTGGATAAAGTGTTGAAAAGATAGGGAGATTGTTCCTTTGCTTTTGTGGGGTTGGAGAGGGTTACACCTGGCATTTTGGGGATTTTTTGGGGGGAGGGTTGAATTTTTTAATGATTTTTTTCATCTGGTTGGGTTGGTTTTTTATTCCCCAAATGTTTTCAATGGGAAAACGTGTTCTGGTTTACGACCGTTTCAGGTTACGACAGAGGCAGTTGCAACAAACCTCTGTCGTAACCTGGGGCTTTACTGTATTTTCATTATATGTACCCATTGGGTAGGATAGCCCCAATTTACTCATTATTTGCTCCAATGAGAATTCAGGCTTGACTGAATTCAATTGTCTGCCCAATCATCTTCTGTATATGCAATGCAAGGAAAGACTTTGCCTCCTTCATCTCAAGATAGAGGCAGATGTTGATAGGAACTGGAGGAATACAACGTACTGGAGGAGATAACTGTACACCATTTAGCTTGTTCTGAAGTCCACCTAGTCTCGTCTCGCTTTCTGCCAAAGGTCCCAATGGAGGATGTTGTCCCATTCATAGTGTTGAAGAAAAGTTGATACTCCAGCCTGATCAGATTTTATACATTCTTTAATTTAGGCAGCAATATATTTCAGGCCAGGCTTTGTGGTGGACAAGTTGTATAGAAGGAAATGTGTGTATTGTTACTATTCAATGAAATATTTGTTGAGATGATAGTAATTTGGCAACATTGGATATCAGTAGGAAGAGGCTTTACAACCTAATGTGATTGTCCTTTGCCACTAACACGATTGGTAAAGTTCTCTTCCCACCTCTGGCATTTGAGGCAAGCCCCACCCTCTCTTTCTGTTTGTCTTCTTTCTTCCATAGTTTTGTTGACAATTCTTTCTCTGACTAAGAAATAAGCATGGAGATTTGTTTCACGTGATGGAGACTCTGGTTTCCTCTTTTCATCTTCTTCTGACTGTAACTACAAGTGGTAACTATAAGATACTTTTTTCTACTTTAAAAGATTCTGGAGAAGTTTTGTCATGGAAAGTGCTGGTCCAGGGGTGGCCAATCCCCAGCCTGTGGGCCTAATCTGGCCCATGAATATCATTAATCTAGCCCATGGTGGCCACCCGGGAACCTCTAGACTCACCCCCACCTGCCCCCCACCGCCTGAAGTCATGATATCACTTACCATGGTAGCGGGAGGAATCATGACTTTTTCCATTGTTTTTGTTACAGGCTCTGCTGCTTCCCAGGGTGATGGGAGGCTTTTCGGAGCAATTTTGCTTCAGTTTGGGATTTTCCTGCCACTTCCCCACTTTGCTTCACCAGCTGGAGTGCGACCATTGATTCCTTCTGGTGCCAGGCGAAGCTTACATCAGTACCTGGGATGACCGTACAGAACCAGGATGTAACTCTTGGTGCTGCTGTAGCTGCCAAAGCACAATGGAGAAGGCTCAGAAAAATCCCAAATTGGAGCGATCATGCTCCAAAAAGGCTCCCACCACCCTGGGAAGTGGCAGAGCCTGTCCAAAAAAAACCCCAAACTGCACAATTCCTATCCACCCCACCCCACTGATGATGACAAAAATGTAAGTGGTGGGCACAACAATGCCTCCAGCCCCTGGCAGGAAGTGTAAGGGTGGGTCCAGCCCCAGGCAGGAAATTTTTGGGAACCACTGTGCAAGTCTGTGTGGAAAAAGACACCAAAGGGGTGGTGGTGGTGATGAGACTGGACTAGCCTTTCCATTTTTCTCTATGTTGCTTTTGTTCTTTTTCTACCTCATACCTTAAATAAGGGGTTGCCAACCTTTTTGAGCCGGGGGCCGGGTCATCCTCCCTCAGACAATTGACTGGACTGGTGGACAATTGACTGGAAACCCCCCCCCCCTGCCATTTACGACAGCCTGAAATGATTCCTTGGCTGATTTTGGTGGTGGTGGCAGCAGCAGTGGCAGCTGGAGTGAGGGCAGGGGGGGGCAAATCATTTGGTGCCACGGGCTGTAGGTTGCCTACCCCTGCCTTAAATAAAGGGAATAACCAAAATTCTCCATTAACATTAACATGATGCAACAACTAAAATAAAATGTCACCCTCAGTCTCTTAAGTTTCTTGTTGTGTGATCAGCACATGACAATCTCAAAATCAGTATAAGAACAGTCATTTGATGAAGACTCTGATGGAATGGTAGAAGTGATGCTTACTAGCCACAGTATGCTCTAAGGTCAAGATAATGTCTGGGTTTAGCAAATGAGGTTAGGCAACAACAGCATAGAAGCCATTATGATTGTAAACCAGAGGTAAAAAAATGCAATAAGAGTTTTCAGTCGAAATTGGGAGAAAACGGAGAAATGGGAGACACATAACTTTGGCAATCCTGTGCATCCTGTAATCACATAACATTGAACATGATACACAAGCATCTTCAGGCCTTCATAGGTGTTTGGGATGAGGTTTAAGTTCATATACAAAAAACTTTTGTTCAGCTGCATGTGCAGGGGGAGATAGAAAGAGCCTCCTCAAAGATTGTGGTATTTATGGAACCACAATTGGATGTACTCTGAGCAATGACAACTTGTTGTGCTTGCTAATCTTTCTTACACTAGTTCAGGCAAAAGGAACTACATAATGGCAGTCTAAAGTCTGAGTTAGACAGGGAAGAAGAAGAAGATGATTATGATTATGATGTGTAAAAACTTTCTTGAGTGTGGTCAGGACATGTAGAGAGCAGTAACCATCATGTTCATCATTTAGACTCTGCCTAGCTCTAGAGAGTGAGGCTGTCCATTAATAAGACCTTAGCTTGTTGACAGGGACCTGTAGTTCATTATTACTGATGCTTCACCTCTTCGGTATTCAGTAGGTGGGGTAGTTCTGGGTTTTGCAGCATGTAATACCTGCCTACCATGCTGTGAGAAAAACAGAGTAGTATTGGAACTGAGAAAGATATTAGCAAGAATATGGAAGGAAGGAAAGAGGAATCTCACAGTTCATCCCATGCAGACTTAGGCATGCCGAAGTACCGAGAATTTGATGTTACATATGCCAAATATTGCATAGTAGTTGGAGCTGTAAGAAACTGCTTTGTAGTTATGATGAGCAAAGAATCCAAAGTATTTGAAGCTTGTGAGTTATGGAATAATGAAGTATCATAGACATCTTGAAAATGTCTGTTATGTACTAAGGCTCTGGCATTTGACCTCCTTGTTCCAGAAGAGTGTTTGACTTTCATGAAACTTTACCCATATGGGAGCTGTTATTTCTAAAAATATTGTGCAAGACAGCAGATGAATTTGAGGGTCTAGTGCAGGAGTTCTCAATCTTTTTAAGCCAGGGGCCTGGTCAGGCTCCCTCAGACAGCTTCAGGGGCCAGATGGCCATTTTGCCCTTCCTCCACCACATGGCACTTCCTGGTGTAGTGAAAGCAGTGGGAGGGGCCACATGAAATGGTGCTGAGGACTGCATCCACCCCGTGGGCCACAGGTTGAGAATCCCTGGACTAGTGAATCACTTTCTCCTTTTCTAAAACTTGTCAGTATAAACCAGTAAAGGCATTGTCTAAACCTCATATGTGTGCAATAAATTGCTTATTTCCAGAGAATTTAAATGATTTATTTTGCACTATGCACACATGACCTTTAAGAGAAGTTATTGGGGGTGGGGTGGGGAAATACAACAATCGCATGCTCTACAAGGCTTGTGTCATTGTGAAGTGTTATACCAAATCTGAAGAATGATTGCTCTTGATCTGTAGCCAAATCTGGCCCCTCAAATGCATGAAATATTCATATACCAAATGGTGGCAAGCTTTGAACTCAAGGAAATCATTGTCAATATGTCCATAGGCAAAAGATAAGACCATCTGTCTTCAACTTTCATCTTGTTTCCTTGCCAAGCAGATACATCTAAGGGAGAGGCAAGTTCTCTGAACAAATTATATCAGATCTGCTAGAAATTCTGACCCTCAGTTGTTTAACAAAAATAAAATAAAGATATTATTTCTTACCCTAACTAACACTGTATACATGAAGAACATCTAACAAACCACTGAATGTGTGCATTTGTGTATAATACATTAATGTGAACTTAATGCCCTTGTTTTAATATATTGAAAACAAATTTATGGGCAGAATGTACCCAGACATCTGATTTTAGAAGCTAAGCAGGGTCAGATCTGGTTAGCATTTGAATTGAGACCACTGGGGAATATCAGAGATCTCTAAGTGAGACTGAGAGGGAAACTTGTCTGAAAAGCTGTTATTGTCAGTAAAAGGTAACAACACTAGGATGGATGAATAATGGTCTTGGCTGACTAGGCACATTTCTATTATTTGTGTGATATCACCTAGCAACTTACCTGCAAGAGAATGAAACAGAAAAACAAGGAAGAAATTCTCAGCTATCCCGCAAATAAATCCAAAGCTATCATTAAAATTAGTTATGCGTTTTCAAATTTCAGCTCCAGGCATACTCTAGTTAAAGAAAATGAAACAAGTTATGAGGTATCAATGGTAAACTCTGAGCACTTCATTCAAAATATTTTGCAAAAATAGATTTCAAGTCAGTTTGGCTGTTGGAAAGAAAGATAGTTATTATTACTGCTTAGAAACTTTGTTATTAAATAATTGCCACCTCTGAATGTTTCTAATATTTTGATAGCTGATGGTGGTTTTTGAGGAGTCATGTAATTTTCTGTTAAATGCAAGAAGCTGATAGCAAAATAATCTGCAGTAATTTTGCATCACTTTACTTTCAAAACTGCAATGTTTGTGAAGTGGTCAGAATTGTCAGGTTACTTCATGGAAGAGAAGATATTCAGTAACACATTTGCCTCTAGTTCAGGGGTTCCCAACCTTTTAAAGCTGGGGCCCAGGTCACGCTCTCTCAGTCAGCTTCGAGGGCTGGATGGCCATTTTGCACTGCCTGCACGATGGGTGTGTGGACATTTTGTCCCAACAGCTTCAAAGGGAGTGGCCATTTTGTTTCTCAAATGCCCTTGGATTGGTTGGAGGCCACATGAAATGGCACCATGGGCCGGATCCAGCCCACAGGCCTTAGGTTGGATACCCCTGCTCTAGTTGATAGCAAAGCAGAGCTATACAATCTTTTTTGGACCAAGGACTATACGTGATGCTATATCTCTTAAGGATCGTTCCTATGCATGTGCCTATAGTTAAGGACTGCAGTGGCTCAAGTGGCTAAGATGCTGACTGGAAGGCGGCAGGTCAGCAATTCAATACTGCAGGATGGAATGAGCTCTTGTCTTTGTCCCATCTCCCACCAACCTAGCAGTTTGAAAGCAAGAAATTGCAAGTAGATAAATAGGGACCACTTTTGTGGGAAGGTAACAGCATTCCGTGCACTTCCGTGGCCACATGACCATGGAAACGTCTGCAGAAGCAGACAGCACTGGCTCTTCAGCTATGAAAGAGAGATGAGCACTGAACCCTAGAGACAGATATGACTGGCTTTCGAGCAAGGGTGACCTTTATAGTTAAGGCATAGCTTAGGGATTCTCTTTTTGTGATGGGCAGTAAGAAGCCTATATTCTTCTGATGTAGTGGTGACTTCATCTCATTTTATTCCCCCAGTAATCGGGCATACTCTTCCCACTCTAGATCAAATCTATGTCATCAGGTGTTATAAGAAAGCTGTAGTGATTGTGCAAGATAGTACGCACCCCAGAAATGGTCTCTTTCAGCTGCTGCCTTCTAGAAGAAGGTATAGGGTCATAAAGACCAGGACCAGCCACTTGAGAAATAGTTTCTACCCAAAAGCGGTTCTGGCTTTGAATGCAGTGCAATGCAGTCTATGAGGGAGCTTCTGTATATAGTTTTTAGAGTTTTAGAGCTTTTTAGGGGTTAAATGTGTATATTTGGGGTGGGAGTATGTTGATAATTTTGTATAGTTATATTTTGTTTAGGTTTTGTTGGGTTGATAAGTGTTTTTCCCCCCCATCTCTTTGTTCTGTGCAGGACAATGACAATAAAGACTTATCTCTATCTATCTATCTATCTATCTATTGTTCTTTTTTAGCAATGAAAGATCAATTAATATTAGGTGAAGAATTCTGGCAAAATTATAAATTGTTGTAAAGGTTTGTCAAGACACCCTGTAGTGAAATTGCTGACCCTGTGAGATTTATTTCTTGTAGCGCAAATATGAGAAAATGAGCATTTTCTTCTTCGAGATTGCTGCTATTTGCACAAAATATCTCTGCCCAAAATGACTATCTTTTCTTCTTGTGAAGCAAAGCATACACACAGAAGGAATAGATGATAGATCAAAAACACACACCCAACCCACCGTATGTTTCTAATTTTAAAAGATAATGTAAAAATGCAGCAGCTAATATAGTTTGGTTACCTTGTAGTGCAATTGCACAAAGATTGTTCCCATATGATTAGGAAGTGTCTTGCAAGGTGAAGGGAGGGGGGGATAGTTTCTTATTATTGCACATGGAAATAAGACAAACAATGATATACTGTATGCTCATAGATTATATGATGATCTGTAAAAAAAGATTCAGAGAGCTTTCCCTCCTTCAGCAATTCTGAAACAGCTACTCTTTATATAGTTAACCACATGAACCTCTGTGATGCACTGGTTAAACTGCAATGCTGCAGTCAAACCTCTGCTGATGATCAGCATTCAGTCCTGAAGGGCTCAAGGTTGACTCAGCCTTCCATCCGAGGTCGGTGAAATGAGTCCCTAGCATGTTGGAGGCAAAATACTAAATTATCTTTTGAACCTCCCAGAGACTGTTCTAAACACTATGGGGCAGTATACAGAGGTTGTGGAAAACATGTATACACATTTAAAGAAATTTTAAAAACTTTAATACTCAATATATACTGCTCCTTAAGCAACAGCCATGCTTCTGCCATTTTCTTTGGTAATCTGGCCCGTCGCATGGTGATGCTAGCATTAATTCCTTTGAGCGAATGACATACTAAAGATTGCTACCATAATTCAAATTGATTTTGAAAAGTAAGACATAGATAAAAAAATCTCTTAAAATGTGTATACATTTTGGCACCCTCTGTCTATGTGTAATTGCTATTTGCCTTCCTCATTCTGCAGGTATGTAGAAGGATGCCCACTGTACACGATGGGTAGTTAGATATGTGCCCTAAGACCAGAAATAACCAGTTAACAGGACACCTGCAAAACCTTATTTGATGTATAACAAAATAGTTGTTGAATTAAAAACATAATAGTGAAAATTTGCTATAGAAACAGCCTAACGTGTTAGAATTGGTTCTAACTAGATCTACTAAAAAATTACGCCTATGTGCCAAGATCCTGATGTTACTATTAATTTCTCTCTTTTTGGAGCTTGGAAAAATAATTTATTATTTTTAAAATTTGCTCTACAACTGCCAGGTCTGACCATGCTGGTTGGATCTGTAGAAATCTGTGGATAAATCAATAAATTAACATTGCTACCAGCAGATGATTGGGCAGCAGTTATTAGCATGCAGTTTATGGGAATCAGAAAGTTGAACAGAGCAACATTCTCACACATCCTCTATTAATCAGATTCAGCTATCAGGATGGAGAATGCATTCCTGTCTCAGTTGTGCTGAAACATTCCTGATAATGATGCTCTAAAAAAAGCAACTAGTAGAAGAAAGGGAGGGGAGGGAGGTCAAGAGGAGGGTACTGGAAATATTTTGCCTTGAGATACTGCCTTATGATGAGAGAGAATAAAGGAACCGTAAATGTGATGACTCACTTGAGACAGAATATTTGGCAATACTTGATCTTACTGTAAAAAAGCCATCATAGCCTAGAACCATTACAAATAACTAGTTACTTGTAATTCTTCTGGTTTTTTCCCCCAATCTGAAAGTTGCATTATAAATTCTGCTGCCTAGAAAATGTCTGGCAGTGAACTGAGAGGTGGAAGCCAGACGACTATAAACCAGAGTGGAGCTAATAGCCAATGTTGCTTTAGTGCTGGTTGGTGTCAGCAGAAATATTGAGCTAAGCTTGAATTTGGGAAGAAGAAATTGAGCCCAAAGATGAGTCTCCCAACTATAGAGCAATGCATTTTCAGTGCTTTGAGCCACTACGTGACTGAGCCACTTTCTCTTCTGGTCTTCAGCTATTCCTGACCCAGTCAGAAGGGCGGGATAAAAATAGAAATCATTTTTTTAAAAACCCACTGTCTCAGTTCAACAACCTAGCACTTTAGTGCACATTAATTGGCCAGAGTTCTAGTACCTGTATGTGCACAAGGTTAAAACCAGAAAGCCAACTTTTACAAAAAAAGTTTAGACTTTTAAGTGCACACACAATAATTTGATAATATCTGCCATTTGTTGGTGGTGTTATGTGCTGTCAAGTTGTACTCAACTTATAGTAAACTTAATAAGATGTACCCAGCTGTACATCTCCACCCGTGGTGATCCAAGTGTTGCAGTCAATGTCCTGTCCAGGTGCCTGGAGGCTGTGAGAGTCTGGATGGGGGACAATGGGCTACAGCTGAATCCCCGACAAGACTGAGTGACTGTGGATAAGGGCCTCTGGGTTGTCCAAGGAATTACTACCTTTGGTACTGGATGGGGCTCTTTTGCCCCAGACAGACATGGTGTGTAATCTGGGGTTCCTCCTGGATTCATGACTCCTGCTCTAGGAGCAGGTGGCGGTTGTGGCCAGGAGGGCTTCTGCTCAAGTTCGAGTGATTCGCCAGTTACGACTGTTCCTGGACTGTGACTCCTTGCTCATGGTCACCTCCGGGTTGGATTATTGTAATGCGCTCTACATGTGGCTGCCCTTGATAACCATTCAGAGGCTGCAACTGGTGCAACCAGTGATGGGGCATGGTCGTTATGCCCATGCCTCACCCTTGTTGTGGGAGCTGCATTAGCTACTGGTTTGCCTCCGGGTGCAATTCAAGGTGCTCGTTATTGCCTTTAAAGCCCTACATGGTAGTGGACCAGAGTACCTAAGAGACCGCATTACCCTGAAGATATCTGCCCATCCCACGAGAGTGGACTGGAGGGTGTCTCTAAAAGTACCCATGGTTGGAGAGGTTCACCTCTCTAGCACGAGAAGGAGGGCCTTTTTGGTATTTGCTCTGGCCCTGTGGAACCTCCTGTCAACTGACCTCTGTCTTCAGCCAGATTTGTTGGTTTTTAGGAAAGGACTAAAGACATGGCTGGCTCATGAGGTGTTGGGGGGGGGCTGTGGGAGGAGCATCCCCCCATTTGCTTATATGACCATGAGAACAACCGCCATTTTAGATTTTGGATTTTAGATTTTCAGATTTAGTGTTACGGATGTTTTGATAATGAGTTTTTTAATTGGGTCCTTATTTCTTTAGTGTAATGGCTTTTAATGATAATGGACTATTTTATTGTGATTGTGGGCTATGAATTGTGAGCTGCCCAGAGTTGCTACGGCAGTATCAATCTAAATGAATGAATGAATATGAAATATTTAAGGAGTGGTTTTGCCATTCACTCACACAAATACACATACAAGTTTCTATCGCTGAGGAATGACTTGAACCTAGGTTACTGAGTCCTACTTCAGGACTCTTCTTGACACTACACCTCCTCTAGAGCAGTGTTTCCCAACCTTTGGTTTTTGGACTTCAATTCCCAGAAGCCTAAGTCAATTCCCCAATTCACGGATCAGCCAATGTACTGACCTAGGCTTCTGGGAACTGAAGTCCCCCTGTGAGGCATGTGCCCCACATTGGGAACCACTGCTCTAGAATATTAGCCATATGTAAAGGTAAAGGTGGGGGAGTGCGGAGGCTCAAGTGGTTATGACACTGAACTTGATGACTGGAAGTTTTACAGATCAGCAGTTCAAGACCTGAGTACTGCATGGCGGAATGAGCTCCCATCTCTGTCTTAGCTCCTGCCAACCTAGCAGTTTGAAAACAAGAAATTGCAAGTAGATAAATAGGGACCTCTTCAGTGGGAAGGTAAACATCCTTCCATGCATTCCAGTGCCTAGTCATGCTTGCCACTGCCACATGTCCATAGAAACGTCTGCAAATGCAGACAGCACTGTCTCTTTGGTTGTAAACAGAGATGAGCACTGAATCCTAGACTTGGATACAACTGGCTTTTAAGCAAGAGCAACCTTTACCTTTACCTAAAGGTAAAAGTTTCCCTTGCTCGAAAGCCACTCATGTCTGACTCTAGAGGGCAGTGTTCGTCTCTGTTTACAGCCAAAGAGCCAGTGCTGTCTGTGTCTGTGACTGCCTCTAGAAGTCCTCATGGTAGTCATTTTCAAGCAAAAACCTGCGTTTCCCTATGAGAAGTTTAGACAAATGGCACTGTGTTTGTGTCTGATTGGAATGTACTACAGAAAGGAAACCAGGGTGTGAGGGGGTTTGAAGATAAAAGAAGGAATAGAAAGAATAACAGAGTAGGCTAAAAGATTAGTATAAACTCATAAAATATGAAAATCAACAGTACTCCACATCCCAAAAACATGTTAGGGTCTCAAGTGACTTATTTTTTAAAAGGACAATTATATTGTCACAAAAATCCCAGTTTGGTTGACTGTAGCCTGAGAACATGATGGTGTTCTCAGCAAAGCTTTGAAATAGGTCAATTTTGTATATGTTATAGCTAAATCAAGGTGCTAGGGCTGGAACTAATCCATTTGTTCCAGTGGGATGTTATGTGACTGGGGTCACTGAAAAGATGAATACAGTCATAGAAAATGACATTTTAAAACGGCACTAGGTAATTAACACAGGTAATGAACTCTGACACTGTTTGATGACATGAACATCCTGGTTATTGTTAGAGGTATTGTCTGTCCATCAAGTAAGCATAAGGGTGGTATTTGAAGTGCAAAAATGTCAAACCAGGAAGCAGTGTGTTTATAGGGAAGTCTATAATGGACAAGCGATCACTCCAGCACTGAGCAGGATGTCTGTGTCATCAGCATTTGCAGAGTTCATTTCATGTGTTGATGATGTGACTCTCACCCTGGAATTTCATTTTCTGTGATTGTATACATCTTGCTGAGCCCCTAGCCCCATAATATGTTGGTGAATATTAACCTATAGCTTCATATTTAACTTCATGTTCTGAGCAATGGAATTATAGTTCATGAAAGGTCACAATGAAATAAATCTGTTATTAATGCACTTCTACCTCTTCTTCCAGTTTTTATATACATGCTGAAATGGGCTAACACAACTGTCTCTTTAAAAACTGTGAAAAGATCTAGCAGGTATTTGATGTCACCAAATTCCTTTATGTATGCCTCATGCATTGTGTAGAACTTTCTGACAGTGGCTGAAATCCAGTAGCTGAACTTCTACTGTGTAAGGCTGATGACATCATCAGCCACGACAGTTTTTCATAAATTAAAAATTTCCAATCCACACCCTTTCTCCCGAACGTCGTGATGTTCTGAAGGGATTATTTCTGTGCCAATAGTGATTTTCTGAAATTAAATACCGCCCCTTATGTAGCTCCCAACCGCTTCCTCATGAAGAAGGGGATCCCAAAGTTGCTTCAGGCCTGGGGGATTGCATCTCATAAAATTTTAATTTATGAAAAACTATTGTGGCTGCATATGTTCTGCTACTGATTTTAGCCAGTCACTTCATTGCCTTCTTGTAGTTAGTTAGTTAGTTAGTTAGTTAGTTAGTTAGTCATTTTAAAAGCTCACACTGTTGCTCATGTACACACAACCTTTGATAACTCATGTCACTAATTATTCTTTCATTTTCAGTTCTAGTTTTCACAGAACTTAAGTTTCCTGTGATGCACAGTTAGGAGGGTAAGCAAGGTTAAAGGCAGTTTAAATGTGTAGTTGTGAAGACACTGTTGTTTCTTATAAGCTACAGTATGTTCTGAAGGCAATAAAATGAGAAGAACAACACTGCATTTCATTTGTGAGAAAGAATGCATTGCCTTCTGAAGAGAAGGGTCACCAAGCTCTAGCCTCAAGTTGATAATATCAGTTTACAATGAATTCTGCCTTGTATGGTTTGATGATTATAGACACACAAATGATGAATAACAGCTGTCTACTGGAAAGGAATGTACATAACAAAAGTTATATGGCACTGGATCACTGAAATTCTTCATGCAGCTGTCTAAAATAACTATGTATAAGTTCACTTTTTCCAAGTTATGGATATATCCACCTGTTTTGTTTAAGGAGTTCTAGATTTGTTCCTCCCACTCCAACCTAAAATATTACAGTCCAGAACTAAGAGAAATCACATGGATGTTATTACGCCACATATTTGTAGCATCTAGAAGTCTGGAGTAATAAATGTCTAGTGATGTTGTTATCTAAAATTCTTTGCTGGCTGGATAGCTCAGAGATGTAGGTTGGGAATTCAATATCCCACTGTGCCTCCTGGGAGAAGAGCCAGCCTATGTAATCGTTGGCAAGTGTCATGGTCCTAGAGGGTCCCCAGAAGCAGAGACTTCTGAGTATTTGATGCCTGGAAAACCCTGGAAAGAGTCACTATAAATCATAATTTCAGTGGCACATAGGTACTGTTTATTTTTGTTTGATAATGTAATATGCTGATCAGAAACCTATTGCTGCTAATCAATAAGGTGCTGGAGCATGTCTTCATTGAGTGGCTTGTCACATGCTTGTTTGCACAAGTAAAATACACTTCAGCACCTTGTTAGTTAGCCAGTTACTGCAGCAAGTGGAGCAAATTCGAGAAAAACACTACAGTAATACCTCATACAAAGTCCGCTTCGTACAACATCGAATTCATACAACATCGCCTAATTCCTTGGAAAAAGTTGCCTCATACAAAGTCGCTGTGACTATGTATGAGGCATTGGGGTTTTTCCCAGGTTGCATTGTGCCTGGGCAGTATAAAAGGCCAGACACACGCATGCATTGCTCTTGTGGGTTTTGTACGAGATGAAGAGTGTTTAGGAGTGGTTTTGAGAGTGAATTTGGATTTTTTTGAATTTTTTCGTCATAATTTTTAGAAGCATTCCTGGGATTTTTGCAGCATTCTTCAGGTTCTTGGACAATCAGGGTTGTTTGAAATGTTTTTGTAATGTATTTAGCCTTTAGACAATGATTTCTTAAAGTTCTGTCAGTTTCCTGTCTGTTTCCTTGACTTTGCCCTGAAGTCTGTGCTGTTACAGTACAATGTATCTCTATGGAAATGACGTTGTATGAGGCATCGCAGCAAGGATTTGGACGTTGTATGAGGCATGGCAGCTAGGATTTTGCATGCCTCATACAAAGTCCAAATCCGTATAAAGTCCAAGCTTGTGGAACCAAATTTGGATGTTGTATGAGGTATCACTGTACTAGAATTCTGGCTGTTGAATTCATGGGAGTAGAAAAAGTAGTATTTCCTAAAATGTCCTTCTTTTTTCAATGTTAAGGATTAAAGAAATTAAAAGAAAGGCAAAGGAGTGAGTGATGTAACATGTGCTTCTAGCATAATGTTAACCAACTATTGGAGGGGGCTTGTAATGCGTTACACAAATAATTTCTTATAATGTGCTCATTTTGGGCCATCTTTCACACTAGGATTTTTTTTAATTGTCAAATTCTTTCTCTGTGGAATAGGAAGAAATTTTTGGATGTGTTGTCATCAAAACCTGATGTGACATTCTCCTCCATGTAGAATTCTGAGAGAAAACACCTCAGTATAGCAGACTTAAAGCTCCTTCATTATCTAAATAAGCCTAGAAAATAACATTAACCAGTAGAAAAGGAAAAAATGTAAATGCAAAACCAGCCAGGAAAAGGTAGGGAGACTGTTGAATGGCTGGACTTGCTCAAATATGACAAGTTAAAAGTGGCAACCCTTACAGTCTTCTCAAAAACCATGGGCATTGTTAAAAATATCATCCTTTTTAAAAGATCCTAGAACAGGAGTTCTCGACCTTTTTAAGCCGGGAACCTGGTCACGCTCCCTCAGACAGCTTTGGGGGCTAGGTGGCCATTTTGCCCTTCCTCCACCACATGGCAATTTTTTTTCTTTTTCATTTCACTTTATTCTTGTATACCGCTTCATTCTACCAAAGGAGACTCTAAGCGGTTAACATTGGTGCATGCTGACTACAGCGCGGCCAGCAGCAGGAAGGTGAAAAGATACAATTTAAAAAATAGATACATAACACCTAGCACAATACACCGACACAGTCAAACGAAACAACACTCAAAAATACATCCTCTGGCGATGATAGGGCCCAGAGGGTGGAGGCATAATGTCCCGGCGTCTTCGGGGCCATAGCCAGTCTTTTATCCCTTTTCGGGTGCAACAGGACCTGGAGAAGGAAGGGCGGGAGCCAAACTCCACCGCCCAACCGCCGCAGCTGGTGCCAATTTCGTCCTCAGCCGATGTCGGGGCCAGAGGGTGAGGCAGAGCATCCCGGCGTCTTCAGGGTCACAGCCAGTCTTTTATCCCTCTCCTGGTGCCAATTTCGTCCTCTGGCAATGTCGGGGACAGAGGGTGAGGCAGAGCGTCCCGGCGTCTTCAGGGCCGTGGCTGGTCTTTTATCTCTTTCCGGGTGTTACATCACTTAAAGGCACAATATTCCAAACACAACAGGGTGAAACAGGACCTGGAGAAGGGAGGGTGGGAGCCAAACTCCACCGCCCAACCGCTGCAGCTGGTGCCAATTTCGTCCTCTGGACCAGAGGGTGAGGCAGAATGTCCTGGCATCTTCAGGGCCACGGCCAGTCTTTTATCCCTCTCCAGGCGAAACAGGACCCGGAGAAGAGAGGGCAGGAGCCAAACTCCACCGCCCAACCGCTGCAGCTGGTGCCAATTTCGTCCTCCGGTGTTTCCTGGTGTGGTGGAGGCAGTGGGCGCCCCCATGAAATGGTGCTGCAGGACATATCTGGCCCATGGGCTGCAGGTTGAGAATCCGTGTCATAGAAGCACTTCTTGATAAATCAAAGAGCTGACAAACCACACAGGCACTTAGAAAGCAAATGCAAAAATGAGATCAAAGGTATGTTCAGATCAAAAGAAACATGATCAAACCCAAGAGAATTCAGGACAAAGGGGAAGAGACAGTTGAGATGATATGATGTAACTGCCTGGGGGAAAGAAAATAATTGTAAATGGCAATATTAACGCAATATTTTTCAAGATGTAAGGGTTATCCAAATGAGGAGTGGGAGACACCAACTGGAACATATATTTTGGCACGTTTCAACAATATGCATGCCAAGCTTCTAAGGAGTGACCAGCAAAGGAATATTAAAACATACATTAAAAACAAAAAATCTGCCAGAGAATTGACAGAAATCGTAGACCACCATTGTGTAAGCAGAAGAGGAACAATAGCAGAGGAGAGGGAGTTGGGATTGCCCGAGTTCTTTTGAATTGTTTATTTATGTGAACTGTGTGTTGACTAAATGGACACAGGATCTCTGTATTCTAATTCAGAAAGGGGACTCCATTATTTATTTATTTATTTATTTATTTATTTATTTATTTATTTAAGTGGCTTATATTATTCACTCTTGAGTATTCAGAGATGAGCACTGAACCATAGAGTCTGATACAACTGGCTTTCGGACAAAGGTGACGTTTACCTTTAGAGCATTCCTTCCTTCATAACACAATTTGCAATACATCAATACATAAATTATCACAGCTCTGAGAAATTGAGAAGAAATTTTGTTTTAACTGTAGTTCCTAGAATCCTTGTTCCAGTGTGGGCAGGCAGCCTGGGAATTTGGGAAAGTGTAGTTTAAAAACCTCTTGCCATTCTCATTATACTGTCTTTTGCTTTAATCAGAGATGTCTTGCATGGCCAAAAAGTCATTTTCTATGGGCAAAATAGTCCTATCAAATATGTCTCATTATACTGCTGTTCCAGTAACCCCAAACCATCCAATTCTTGTGCCATATAAAGGTAAAGGTTTCCCTTGCTCGAAAGCCAGTCGTATCCGACTCTAGGGTGCAGTGCTCATCTCTGTTTCTAAGCCGACGAGCCAGCGCTGTCTGCTTCTGCAGACGTTTCCGTGGTCATGTGGCAGGCATGACTAGACACCGGAGTGCACGGAACGCTGTTAACAAACCCATTAATTTCCTTGGCCCTCAAAAGAGGCTTCAGAGTATTGTGGTGGTGATGTGGTGGTATTCTGCGTCTCTGCTTCCAGATCTAGCTTTACTTATGTATTTATTTATGAGTACCCAGCATGTTGGGGCAAAATGCTAATTACCTGTAAACCACCCAGAGAGTGCACTAAGTGCTTTGGGGTGGTATATAAGTGTAATTGCTATTGCTATTTGCTAAAATTCTATATTATCTAGCTCAGCAGGACCTTGAAGCTATTAAAATTTAATAATAATTAAAGATATATAAGCTTTGTGAGGTGTCACTTGTTAATTGGACAGTGTCGTCCCCCCCCCCCCCCCACTATGAACCAGGTTAAACATGTATATCTAGAATATCTGAGAAACTTTTTAAAAACTTCTTTTTCTCTCCAGGTGTATTCTCTCCACCAACCCTATCTCTTGAAACACAAAAAAACCTGCCCTTTGCAAATGAAATGTGATAGCCAAAATGCTGTTGCTTCTGTACACCATAAGTAAGCAGTTGTGCAAATGAATCTACCTGTATTAGGGAAGCAGTCACAGGCCTACTCACAGATGCATCAGGTGACAACCAACAAGTGAAACCTCCAGCTGTTGTCCGTATGCTTTTGGTTTCCCCAAATGGTTTTTGGCCAGGAAGAATAGCACCGGCAGTATGAGCAGTCAAACAATTGTGGAAAGGGAGTTTCCCATTTCTTTGCCTGCCTCTCAAAATGCTGGTATCTACAGCAGTATCATGACAGTGGCCTACAGAAGACACTTTGAAGGCTGTTGCAATACATTGCTAGGAAATTTGGTTTTGCCTTTACACCAGAACATTTGGTTTTCCAGACTCAGGTCCTAGAATCCCTAGCCAATACAGCCCATAGTGAGGAATTATGATAGCAATCATCCTACACATGCAAAGGGCCAAAAAGTTTTCATTCCAGAAATAGATTTTCTATGCATAGAAGAGGTTCTGCTCTTTAAAAATATTGACATTTGGAAGCAACACCACCACATTCTCCTCCTTCTGTATTCAGATCCAAATATAGGTGATCCTCATGGTGATCAGTCATGAAAACTGTCCTGAGAACATAATGCAGTGGCCTTTCATCTGCCTTCTGCATCGCAGCATGACACCATTACCACGGATCCAGTTCTGTGAGTCACTTTCTGGTCCTGAGCTTTTTTGGCACACAGAGTCTTCCTCAACCCCATGCTGATGAAGCTGCTGACCTCCATCAAGATTGATTCAAGTGGGATTTAATCCACTTGGGAACCGTCACCCTTTCCTTAGGCACCCAAGTCCATTGGTCCTCTGGGTTGTCAGGTTAGTTAGCTGCTGCCTGACACTCGGTGTTGAGTCGTTGGCAGTATGGTCTACTCTATTAGCAGGATAATCTGGCCAGACATAAGGAAGCAATACCAGAGAGAGAAAACTCAGTAACCTGCTCCTTATTTTGTCTGCTTAACCCTTAATGCCTGAGAAGGGCTGAAGTTCCTTACCTAAGCATTTCATTAGTTTTTCATTGGTTAGATGCAGAACAGCCCTTCCACAAACAGAAGACATTAGTAAATATAGTACAGTAAAACCTCTACATACAATTTTTCCCGTTTCACGAGATTATTTGTAAGTCGAAAATTTTGTACAGTATGTCGAAACACATTGCATTACCAGAAGAGGCCACTAGATGTAAACATATATTTTTTGTAAGTTGAATTTTTCCTATTAAAAATTTGTATGTTGCATTTTTTTTTGGCTAGGATTTCTATGTCAATTTTTTTTGTATGATGAACCGTTTGTATGTTGGGGTTGCCATTTTGGGGTAGAGGGAAATATTCTGGCCCTCACCCCTATTTCTAGTTTGTTGCTTTCCTGCACGTGGAGAGACAAGAGTCTGAAGAGAAGGGTATCTACCACTGATGGAAATTCTCAACATGAACCAAAACACTGATTTCCCAGGGTCCCAACTCACATAGAGATGCCAATAAAAGCTGTCTTCTTAAGACCTCCCGTTCTTGACGTGTAAAAGAAATGATGAAATGAAGCTGGAGCACTCTTTTCTATCCAAAATAAGGTAAAGGTAAAGATTGTATCCAACTCTAAGGTGATCTCTCTTTATAGCCAAAGAGCCAGTGCTGTCTGCATCTACAGATATTTCCATGGACATGTGGCAAGCACGACTAAGCACCGAAGTGCAGGGAACACTGTTCACCTTCCCACCGAAGTGGTACCTATTTATCTACTTGCAATTTCTTGCTTTCAAACGGCTAGGCTGGCAGGAGCTGGGACAGAGACAGGAGCTCACTCTGTTGTGCAACACTCAGGCCTAGAACTGCTGACCTCCCAGGTGTCAAGTTCAGCTTCTTAACCACAGTAAATATGCACAATTTAGTATTTATTTATTCATTCATTCATTCATTTACAATATTTATATACCTCCTTCCTCACCCTAGGATGACCCAAAGCTGTTTACAAGTCAGATAAAAACATCAAGTAAAAACATAAGATAAATCCCTATCTAAAACCAATTACTACACGTAAAAACTGTCTAATAAAAACACCCTAACCCGCCCCATCCCTCTTAAAAAGATAGCCAGGCCAAGTTAACCCCCAAGCAGGCTAAACAAGCCAGTGGAGTTGAGAGGTGGAGCCAGTCGTGCCCCACACCAGCTGGAATAGCCATGTTTTAATGCTTTTCCTGTAGGGGAGCAACTCTGTCTGGAGACATAGTTCAGATGGTAGGAGGTTCCAAAGGGCCGGAGCAGACACGGTGAAGGCTCTCCTCCTTGTCCCAGTTAGATGTAATTCCTTGGCTAATGGGACCACCATGGAGCCTCTCTGGTCTGCCCTCGTAGGATAGCTTGAAAACCTTGGGGTGATGCGGTCTCTTAAGTGTCCTGGTCCACTGCCATGTAGGGCTTTAAACCAGCACCTTGAATGGCACCTGGAGGCATACTGGCAAACAGTGCAGCTCCCAGAGCAGCGATGAGGCATGGGCATAATGCCCACACCCCGTCACCACCCGGGCAGCCACATTCTGTACCAGCTGTAGCCTCTGAATGGTCATTAAGGGCAGCCCCATGTAGAGCGTATTACAATAATCCAGTCTGGAGGTGACCAGAGTGTGAGTGACCATGAGCAGGTGTCTGTCTATGGGTGTGTGTGTGTGTGTGTGATTCCACACATGGAAGTGGAGGAGGACTTATATTAATTCTTCTCCACAAGAGGCGGGTCCTTTTTCCAAGCTACAGTTATTCATTAGAATTTTTTTTGTAACAGAATTAAAAATATGAATGATTAATTAATTTCAGTTACTGCTTTGATCTAGTTCTGTTATTATATATTAGCTCTGTTGTATATTGTGCATGTTTTTCACCAACAGACACTGTGGGAAAGTTTGCCTTGAAGGCGTGCATGTGTGTGTGCATGCGCATGCATGCACCCATGTACACACAAACTGAAATACATGCACAATATACAACAAGAGCTCATACATCATTACAGAACTAGAACAATGCAGCAATTGAAATTAATTTACTGAATTAATCAAAAAATTAAAATCCTATACTGTATATGAAATACACAAATACAGCTCCTTCCCCCCCCCCCCCTGATAACAGGATATATTCCACAACATTGTAATTAAGATGCAAAACTTGACAACTGGAAGGATAGCAGATCACCAGTTCGAGAACTGAGTGCTGCATGAAGAATGAGCTCCTGTCTCTGTCCTAGCTCCTGTCAACCTAGCAGTTCTAAACAATAAATTGCAAGTAGATAAATAGGTACCACATTTATGGCAAGATAAACAGCATTCCATGTCTAGTAATGCCTGCCACATGTCCACAGAAATGTCTGCATATACAGACAATGCTGGCTCTGACTTTTGAGCAAGGATAGACTGTAATACTGTATATAAATATATTATTATATTGGTCTGTTAGAAATTAGAAGGGAGAGATTGTGTTCATGTGGAAAAAATTGACTTGACAAATTTGAGCATACTCAACTGTTATTACTTAAATGTTGATAAAACACCATGTATATTGGGAGGTTAGTGTGCAAAAAGAGTTGGATTCAACTCCCAGAAGTATTTTTATTTTTGTTTTAGAATCTGGAGTTATTCCAGATCAAGTCAATTCAACTAATCTAATGTTTCAGAAACACAAGTACACATAGCATTTTTCCACATTATTTTTATAACACTTTGAGATACAAGTCTCATGTGCAATTCAATCAACTGTAGAATTTGCTATGAATGCATTTTCTTCAGTTCAAAACAAATGTCATGATGGAGAGAATTCAGACCACAGGGCAGTCTAACCCACCCATTCTCACTGAAACCATGGCTACATTGATGTAACCCTTTTCTATCTTTTGGTTTGAAATACACGGGGAAGGCGGGGGGGGGATCATACCGTTCATTTTGTTTGTTGATTAAAAAAAGAGAGCCTCTTAAACCCAAACTGCCTGGTTTTAATAAAAAAGAGAGATGAAGGCTTTGTGTTCTTTTGTGTTTATCCATTTGGTTTACCCTTTCCTTCTTTCTTGTCTGTCAGTGTGCCCCAGGAAGATTTAATAATGTAACATTGCAAGCGCTGTTGTCAGAATCCAATCAGAAGGAAGAAAAGGATTTTTGACCTGTAGATGGGTGTGGTGTGTGCCTCCTTGAAATTACTGCTTAGACTTTTTTGTGTCTTGATTTCTCAGGAAGTTCCTGCTATTCGTTGTTGCGTACTGGTGGTCGACAACAGAGGACATTAATCCCTCAATATTTCAGCAGTTTTTGTTGTAGGAAGATTTGATTGTACTTTTTGCCTTTATTTGCTCCTTTGCGTTTCTTGCCTTTTTGGGAGAGATAATGGTGGTGTTGGTTTTAATTTGCTGTTTCCCCCCTGTATGGTTGGCTATATATGTGGGTGTTTTCCCTGCAAAACAATGCCCCCCCCCCAAAAAAAAGTGTCATTTGGTTAAATTACTGCGAATTGCCTGCCTTCCCTCTGTTTTTAAAGTAGTTTGTAAGGGTTATTTATGGCTTCTGATTTGATTCTGTTGCCCTTCTTGCCCCTGCCTTTTAGTCCTTCTTCTTTTGTTGTAGCAGTAGTAGTTAAGAGTTCTTTAGAGCTTTTGGACAAGTATTAGACAAAGAACAAATGGAAAAACGAAAACAAAAGATTTCCCCATGCACATCCCTAGTGAGTTTCACTATTTGATCTAGGACAGTAATTTATTTATTTATTTATTTATTGTTTAGATTTCTATACCGCTTTACTCCCCAAAAAGGGAACTCGAAGCTGAAGAGCAATCCTTGGCTCTCCAGCCGTTCTTGAACTTCAATTCCCAGAAGCCCTGATGAGTAAGAGTGCTGACTTGGGCATCTAGTAATTAAAGTCCAAGAACACCTGGAGTGCCAAGATTTGCCATCTCTGATCTAGAATAATTATATATAGTGACTAGTACCTTACTACTAGTCCCAACCAGAGTAGACCTATTGAATATAGATGATTTACATACTTATACAAAACATGGAGATCATTGTGCCCACATTTCCCATGGGAGTGGGGAGATGATCTGTGGTTTGAATGTCTTTTTTCCAACTTATATTCTTTGGTTTGATGCTAGTGCATATGTCCATTTATTGATGCAAGTACACATGCATGCCTATGCTCACATATGCATACCTATAGCAACATACATACATACATAGACTTTCATCTCCCCATTAAACAATACTTTCCTAATATTTTCTTCTGCAGCCTGGTTAAAGATACAGTAATACCTCATACAAAGTCTGCTGCATACAACATCAAATTCATACAACATCGCCTAATTCCTTGAAAAAGTTGCCTCATACAAAGTCGCAGCATTGTATGAGGCATTGGGGTTTTTCCCAGGTTGCATTGTGTCTGGGCAGTATAAAAGGCAGGACACATGCATGCATTGCTCTTGTGAGTTTTGCATGAGGCGAAGAGTGTTTAGGAGTGGTTTTGAGCACAATTTTGGATTTTTCTGAATTTTTTTGTCAGAATTTTTAGAAACATTCCTGGGATTTTTGCAGCTTTCTTCAGGTTTTTGGACAATCAGGGTTGTTTGACATGTTTTTGTAATGTATTTAGCCTTTAGACAATGATTTCTTAAAGTTCTGTCAGTTTCCTGTCTGTTTCCTTGACTTTGCCCTGAAGTCTGTGCTGTTACAGTACAATGTATCTCTATGGAAACGACGTTGTACGAGGCTAGGATTTTGCATGCCTCATACAAAGTCCAAATCCGTATAAAGTTCAAACTTGTGGAACCAAGTTTGGACGTTGCATGAGGTATAACTGTAGTATGTAATGTACTATCCTTTCCTTTTTCTTAATAACAGCTTCTTTCTGAGTGGGGTAAAGTGCCCACAGTCAGAAACGTGCTTGGAGGAAACCTCCACTGGAGGAATCCTGTATAGCTGATGATGTTGAGTCTTCATAACCAGATGGTACTAGGCAACCTGGGTACTTTCTTTTCACTTATTAATATTTGTGAGTCTGATTGTTTAAAGCTATTGGGTGCCGTTGTAGTTTGCATATTGTTACATTGTGGTTTGTTTTTGCTTTTTATTTTATGTTACTTGATTGTATTTGCTCTTATTTTATTTAATATGTTTTCTTATTTATTTATTTATTGATGTCTTTTGTTTTTATTATGTGATGTCCAGAAGAGTGCTTAGCACTAATTGTTGGAGGGATATATATACACTAAGTAAAGAAAGAAAGAAAGAAAGAAAGAACTCGCTTTTCCAAAGGGAGGAAGCTTGGGACTGAAGTACGGTAAAACCTCGCATAAAGAGCACCTCACTTAGAAACTAATTAACTTAAAGAGCAAAATTTTCTCTGAATGGTCGCCCCCACTTAACAACTAAAAACAACAAAAAATCACTTAGCAACTAAATCAGGGTTCACAATCCCCCTGCCAGAAGTCATAATGGTGGCGACAGCACTTTTTTCAAGAGTTTCACTTAAAGAGAACTTAAAAAATAATCCCACAGAACACATTATGCTCTTTAAGCAAGGTACCATTATATAATGACAAGATGTGGTGGGATACACAGAAAGAGCCTCCTCAAAGATTGTGGTATTTTTGAATCACAATTGGCCGTACCCTGGTAATAGTAACCTTGTGTTGCTGGCTAATCTTTCTCACACTAGGTCAGGCAAAAAGAACTGCAGAATGAATTCACAAAAAGGTGCCTTCATTTTGGCGGTTTCACATCTGGCCTAGACATGGGAAAAGAAGACGCTAAGAGACTGATTTTAAAAAGGAAGGAAGGAAGATAAGAATTAGAGGTTTACATATGAGTAAGTGGTCTCTCTGAACTTGTGCTAGGGGAGTCTAACTACTTAAAACAGGGATTTTCAACCTGCTGCCCATGGCACCATTTCATGTGCCCCTCCCCCACCGGCTCCACCACACCAGGAAGTGCCATGTGGTGGAGGAAGGACAAAATGGCCATCCAGGCCCGAAAACTGTCTGAGGGAGTATGACCCGGCCCCCAGCTTTAAAAGGTTGAGAACCCCTGGCTTAAAAGCTTGTAAGAAGCCTGCAGCTGAGTCCTGCAACTCAGTTATGAGAGGCTCAGCTAAAGGTTGAGGCTATTATTGGGAACATTATCTGTAGTGCCCTTTGTCTTGAACCTTCTGCCTGCTTTGCCTGTCTGTGAACAAGGTGGTCTATCTTTTTGTTTTTGCCAGATAAAATATCAAACTGCACATGTACCTTGATGCATTGCATCATCGACCCCTCACTGGACACGACCAGAGTTTTGTCTTCTACTCTTGCTTTGTAGGTTTTCTGCAACTGACCTTGACACTATTTGAGTACTCTTTTGGCTATTTCTGTTTAGATCTTTTTCTTTTAAACATGAAATTGAACACAAAATGTATGTTGGGAAAAATGGATAGATAGATCCTGATGCCTCTTAATTAGGGCCATCCCATTTCTTTTTAATTGATCTCTATCAGTTCCTAATTGCACTATTGTTTTCCTAAGTGAACATTTTGTGACCAACCACATATTTAAAGGAATCCCTGTTCCTTATTTGAACTTTCTAATTTTGTCATTATTATATATCAACCCAAAACAGTTGTTTGGACTTCCTGTTTTTTTCACCTTTGAGATACTCCCCAGTTGCCTGGGCACTGGCAGCTTCTTCTTCTGACATATCCAAATCTGAACATTGGCGGTCATCAGCCATGATGACTTTCCTGAGAATATAATGCAGTGGCCTTTCATCTGCTTTCCACATCGCAGCATTCAGTTCCAGTTCCGCGAGTTACTTTCTGGTCCTGAGCCTGTTTGGCACATACACAAAGGCCTAATCGACCCCAGGCCAGTATTGATGAAGCTGCTGCCCTCCATCAGGAAGGATTCAAGTGGGATTTCATCCACTTGGGGGTCATCACCCTTCCCTGTGGACTTCGACGCCCAAGGCCGTTAGTCCTCAGGGTTGTCAGGTTAGTTAACTGCACCCTGACACTCAGCGTAGAATCACTGGCCAGACTAATACTGGCAGCTACAGAACAGAAAAATTGGGAGACTATTAGTAAGGCCATTCTTGGTCTCACAGGAGATGGGACCTACTCTGTGAAACTCCATTTGCACCAGTAGATATATAACAGCCGTGCCCTCCCCGCCCCCACCATCAGCGGGGAGATAAAGGGAGCCTTCCATGGCCCGAGAGGCTCTGAAGACGCCACCGCAGCCGCGCCCTCCCCAACCCCACCATCGGCGGGGAGATAAAGGGAGCCTTCCGTGGCCCAGGAGGCTCCGAAGACGCCGCCGCAGCCACGCCCTCCCCGCCCCCACCATCGGCGGGGAAATAAAGGGAGCCTTCCGTGGCCCGGAAGGCTCTGAAGGATGCCGCTGCTGCAAAGCATCGTGCCCTCCCGGCCCTTTGTTCATCTTGGAGGTTGACTAGGGCGGGTAGTTTTGACTTTGATTATTTTTGTGGTGGCCTTGTTGTACCTGGACATGTGGGGCTCCTGAAAAGAGGTGGTTTTTTTTTCCTTCCCTTTTGTCTTGATGCTTGCTATTGGAGGGTTGGAGGGCTGATATTGTATTATTGTGATTATTGTTTTTCTGTAATTGTACTGATTAATTATTGTGTTTTTGCATCATTTTATTGTAACAGTATGTATCTTAATATGTTGTTAGCCGCTCTGAGTCGGCCATGGGTTGAGTGGAGTGGGATATAAATTTAAATAATAAATAAATAAATAAAATAATAAATAAATAAATAAAATAACGGTTTTACTACAGCTGCCTACTCAGCAGGTAGAAGGAAAGACATCAGGCTCATTAGTTTCTACCTACCCTTGTTAAGTTAATGACTCTGGCTTTCTTGTCCCCATTGTCTGATCAGCCAATTGCTTGGGTACACACTGTGTTGCTTCTCATGGTCTGTCCATCCTTGTTTGTCCATGTACTTGACTCCAATATAGATGATCAACACTCATAAAACCATATCCAAATGTAGCATGTTACATTCACCCATAATGTGAATTCATCACTGATTGCAAACACGATATACACCTACCCTGAATCTTGAATTCTGACTCTGAATTGATTACACAATCACATTGCACAAATATTCTGTATTCACTTTGTAAGCCTACAGCAGAAGCATGCATTTGACTACCCATATATGTCTCTGATGACTCTGTAGGGGACAGCATTCTAAAAGCAATCTCCAAGCTGTTTTGAAACTACAGTAAAACCTTGTATAACAAAAATAATTTGTTCTATGAGGCTGTTTGTTATGTGATTTTTTCATTAAACAATTTTTTTTCATATAACAAAAATCCCTATGGGAAAACCATATAACAAAATCCCTATGGAAAAATTGTATAGCAAATCTTTCCGCTAAGCGGATTTTCCCATAGAAATCTTCACTATACGAGTTTTCCCTATAGGGTGCACTATTTTCACATAGTGAAAATTTCATTATGTGAGGCACCATTTCCCAAAAAAAACAACTTTTCGTTATGCGAGTTTTTTGCTATAGGGGACATTTGTTATACTAGGTTCCACTGTATCGCTCGCTGCTTATAATTCTTGGATCAGCCTATCCATGCATTTTTCATTTTAACATAGAGCAAATCATCTGTAACTACACTGAAAGATACAGATCTAGTTCTGATCAGAGCACAACTAATCCAGTCTAACTTTCTTCTCCCATTTTGACCCTGGTATGTTCTGGGAATGAAGTAAAAAAACAAATCAGGATCACCACAGAAATGAATCCAAGTCCTGAAAAATTGTTCTCCTCTTGCTGATTAGGCGCGAGAATGCCGATTGTGTTTCCTTTCCCACCATGGGCATTCCTGTGGCATTTCACATTCTTCCCAAGAAATCAGCTTTGAAGAGGATAAACTGTCCCTATAATTATTTAATGGCCCACAAGACTACGAAATAAAGGGATGTGACTCCCCGCACCCTTGACTCATATGGATACATATTCATTCAAACTCTATTTCAGCCAAAGAAAACCCAAGCTGAATTTGTTAAATAATGAAGTAAGTTGATATGGAAAATTGCAGGCAATATGATTTTGTATGGGCGGGGGTGGGGGTGGGAAATGTAGTGAAGCCAGTTTGAAAGAACACCAAAGGCATTTTATTCACATTTCTTGTTCCCATTTCTTTCAATTATACTTGTTTTTCTGCCTGGAATCATTTTCATATGATCAAACATGCCTTTTTAAAGTTTTTTTAAAGATTTTTTATTCAAATTAAATATTCTACAAGATAGATAAAAACATAAACAGAGAACAAGGAAAAAAAGAACAAAAAAGGAAACAATCAAACATTAAAAAAATATACATAACAAACTCCAACTTCATAAAAATACAGAAATAATGGTAGAGATACATACACCCCCTTTAAATTATTCATACAATTAGATAATCTGAAATCATCTATAATCAATTTAACATTTTAAAGTGTGTGAATATTTTTGACACTTCTACTTTATTACTACTATCTTATCCAACTACAACTAACTGTCCCAAGCTCTACCAGTATTATTTTGCTTATTACCATTTTATATAGACACATAATACCTTTGTGCTATTTACATTTGTCCATGAGGCTGAAAACACCAATATTTATACATTTGATTTCCCAAAAACTAATTGATCAGTTCCTGGCGCACATCCATTCCTTTTCTCCATTGTATATGTTATAAAGTCCAGTCATGCCTTACATATTCAGAATGAAGATCAGAAGTACGGCCTTTTTATGCTAAGAAAAGAAAATGGATTCTATAGACAATTCTTTGACTTTAATAAAACTCCTAATTAAAGACATTTGTGACTAGGGCTTCTTCTTTTGTGTCCCGATCAAACCTTTTCATCTTGGCTTACTACTTGCACCAGCAAAATAGTAAATCAGGCTGCGGAACTACCTGAACACAAATACCATGGGAACATTTTCTAACTCAGACAAACACATTCTCAGATGTGTTTGTGGATGTGTGGGTGCATGTGCATTTACAGCTGTTATAAATGTATCTGCTCCCACTTCCAGGGTCATTGCTATTAACCGTATGCAATGGCATCAGGGGCTGGGTCTGGCCTATGGGCCGTAGGTTCCAAACCCCTGATATAGACACTAGCTAGAGCCGCTATTATGGCCTACCTAGTGGCAATGGGGGTGGTGAGGAGGCAGTACTTCACCTCCCTTATTGCCTCCGCTGATAACCGCCCAACTACCCTGTTTCGGGTGACCAGGTCCCACCTGGGTAGGGCGGGGCCTGTGCCTGGTTGGCAGGGATCGGCTGAGGACTTTGCTGACCATCTGGTGGAGAAAATCGATCGGATTCGCTCGGGGTTCAAACTTGGCGTGGACGGGGAGGGTCCGGGGGGAGCCAGTGCGCAGTCTTGCGGTGTTACCTGGGATCGGTTTGATCCAGTTGCCCCGGATGAAGTGGACAGGCTCCTTGTGGTGGTCCGTGCCACTAATTGTCCATTGGATCCCTGTCCCGCCCGGCTGGTAAAAGCCTCTAAGACGGTGACAGGTGGCTGGGTCTATAATTAACGCGTCTTTTCGAGAGGGGATGTTTCCTGCACTGCTGAAACATGCTCTTGTGCGCCCCCTCCTGAAGAAGCCTTCCCTCAATCCAGCAATCCTAACCTACTACAGACCTGTCTCCAACCTTCCTTCTTTGGGGAAGGTTCTGGAGAAGGCAGTGGCACGTCAGCTGCAGGGGGTACTGGATGAAGCGGAATATCTGGACCCATTCCAGTCAGGATTCAGACCTGGATATGGTACTGAGACTGCATTGGTCGCGCTGATGGATGATCTCTGGCGAGAGCGGGATGACAGTCATCCATCCGTCCTTGCTCTTCTTGACCTCTCAGCGGCCTTTGATACCGTTGACCACGGTATCCTTCTGGAACGGCTCCGAGGATTGGGGATCCAGGGAACGGTGTGGTCCTGGTTTTCCTCATTTCTGAGGGGCCGGACCCAGTCGGTGTGGTTGGACAGTGAGAGGTCGAGTCCTAGGCCCCTAAAATATGGGGTGCCTCGGGGCTCGGTACTCTCTCCTCTCCTATTTAACATCTACATGAAGCCGCTGGGTGAGATCATCCGTTCCCATGGGGTGCGGTACCATCAGTACGCGGATGACACACAGTTGTACATCTCGGCCCGTGGGGACCCCAGTGATGCAGTCAAAGACCTTTCCAGCTGTCTGGAGGCTGTTGGGGTCTGGATGGGGGCAAATGGGCTACAGCTGAATCCTAGCAAGATTGAGTGGCTATGGATAGGGGGTCCTGCGTTATCCCGGGAGCTACCATCTTTGGTTTTGGATGGGGCTGTTCTGCCCCAGACCAACCCGGTGCGCAACTTGGGGGTCCTCCTGGATTTGCGGCTGCTGCTAGAAGAACAGGTGGCGGCTGTGGCCAGGAGGGCCTTTTCCCAACTTCGGGTGATTCGCCAGTTGCGCCCGCTCCTGGACCGGGACTCTTTGCTCATGGTCACTCACGCTCTGGTGACCTCCAGACTAGACTACTGTAATGCGCTCTACATGGGACTGCCCTTGATGACCATTCGAAGGCTGCAGCTGGTCCAGAATGCCGCAGTCTGTGTGGTGATGGGGTGTGGAAGTTATGCCCATGCCTCACCACTGCTTCGGGGACTGCACTGGTTAGCAGTTTGTCTCCGGGTGCAATTCAAGGTGCTGGTTTTGACCTTTAAAGCCCTACATGGTAGTGGGCCAGGGTATCTTAGAGACCGCATCGCCCTAAGGACGTCTGTCCGTCCAACCAGAGCGGACCGGAGGGGCTCTCTAATTGTGCCATCAGCCAGGGGGGCTCGCCTCTCTGGCACAAGGAGGAGGGCCTTCTCCGTGTCCGCACCGGCCCTTTGGAACCTCCTGCCTGTGGAACTGCGTCTCCAGACGGAGTTGTTGCCCTTTAGGAAGGAACTAAAGACCTGGCTGGCGGGCCAAGTTTGGGATGCGGGTGGGGATGGGGGTACCGTTGGGTGGTTGGTATAGAGAAGTGTGCCTTCCCCCAAGGTCCCTTCGGTTCTTGCACACCTTTTAGGGGTGGGTTTTTTAACTTTTAACTTTGTTTTATCATATGTCTTTTATGTATTTACTGTTCGCTATGTAAACCGCTCTGAGTTGGGTTGTACCTGAGTGGGCGGTATATAAGCGTGAAAAATAAATAAATAAATAAATAAAAATATAGAGAATAGTTAAATGAAGGTATATAATGTCCCACTGGTGATGAGTGCACACAGTTGTCTGTACACACACACACACATACACACAACTGAAGAACAACCTACATATAATATATATAACATAGAAGAGCAACATACATATACAATATGTATTGTATATGTAGGTTGTTCTTCTATGTTTATTTTGAATGAAAAAGTTTTTAAAATTTAAAGATCATCTTCATTGGTGGCAGCAGGGATGATCAATATTACATGATTCAACAATTCCAGGAGAAAATCTAGCAAAGAATCTTCTCAGATACCTCCCTGAAGAAAGTATGAAAGCAGCCACTGCTGAGAAGATTTGATTCCTAGTCAGTGTCTTCTGAGCCTCCCTGTGAGTGTGAATCTGCAATCCTGACACATGTGAGAAGCAAGTAAGATGGACAGAAAAAATGACAAGAAATCTGATCTTCTCAGCAGTGGCTACTTTCTACACTCTGAAAAATAACAAGATCCTGAACTGTTTGGGACAGGTCTTTGTATGTAAATACCAGCACTTTGAACCTATCAAGGAAGTAGATGGGTAACCAGTGCAAGCTAACTAGAATTGGGGAGAAATGGGGATTGAAAATGCTTTTTGTATAAATTGAGAAAAATTGTCTTAACGCTTCAACACAAATAATGCTTAAATGCAAAGTATGTAAGTTCTACAAGGTAGCAGACACCTGTGACTATGTTGTCTAGAAATTTAAGGATTAGAAATATCAGAAGGTTTATATCCATACCTGTCAACCAGCGGCACCAGAAAAACGGGACCTGCGCACATCGCTTGTGCGCAGTTCGCGTTCCACGCATGCGTGGAAAGGTTTTACCCCTTCCACGCATGCGCGGAAGCGCTACGCCGCTTGCGCAGCCCTTGCGCAAGTGATGTAGCGCTTTCACGCATGCATGGAAGGGGTAAAACCCTTCCGCGCATGCGCAGAAATCGTTTCCCCCACTGCCAAATTACGGGGTTTTGGCAGTGGGGGCCGGGTTATGACATCAATCGATGTCAATTTACGGGGTAATCCCGGCCAAATCGGGAAGGTTGACAGGTATGCTTACATATTTTCCACATTCAATATTCTGAGGTAAGTTATGTGGGTATGCTTTGTACCTCGAAGGGGGAATGGCATTCATTTCAAGAAGAGCCATTTAACACAATATACAAGTCTGATGAAGAAAAATTCCTTTGCAAGAGTCCAATTGATGTTGATACAAAATTTGTGTAACTTGGAGTGTCCAATTGATAGAGTCATAGGGGACACCTTGGTTGTGCAATACAGGTTGATGATCACCATCATCCTGACACAATCACACAATCAAGTAGAATTCTGGACATTATATTTAAGCATTTCCAAGATACTATGCTTAAGACATTTGAGGAACAGTGGCAGGTTGTTATTCTGGTATCAATGGAGTAGTGAATCCATTCTGAGTTTTAGTCTGAACTTTACAAAAGTTATTCCTAACTGAACCTTCTCCCCAAAATAAATTCAGGACCTTGGGCAGCCTCTTTTGGAACTTAGCCAGAAGTGGATTCTTTATTGTGCTGACATTGGAGTTACCAGTCTCTTCTGGTTTTAATAACTTGCTCTCTAAGCAGGTTCCTTGATGTATTAGCCTGAATTCCATTCAGAGGATAAAAATAAAAGGCCAGTTATTGGAATCTTGCAGAAAGGGAAGCAGAAATAAACCAGTGGTTTATTTATAGAGGGAAATGATGCATTCATTCAGTTGAATAATAATAGTAATAATGAGCTTCTCTGCATAAATGAATACTAAATGTTTATGAATCCAGCTTGCCCTTGGTACTTTAGGAGGTTTGATCAGTTTGTCCTGTTAATACAAACCTTCATTTTTTGCACGTACAATATGAGATAGAAATAGAAACATTCTTTCTGCAGTAACTAATCCTTCATTTTCAGTTGACCTGACTTCTAGAGATTACATAAGAACATAAGAACAGCCTTGCTGGAATAGGCCACAGCCCATCCAGTCCAGCATTCTGTCTCACACAGTGGCTCACCATTTGCTTCTGGGTATTATTCCGAAGCAGATGCCTTCACCTGCTTAGGATTCCCTGGAAATGGCATTGAGAAATATCCTGCCTATCTCTCCAACCCGGAGGTTGTTCTTAGGTATCCATAATTATAGCCATTGATACCCTTGTCCTCCATTAACTTGTCTAATCCTCCATGAACTTGTCAAGACTGACAAATGTCACCACTTCTTCTGGCAGAGAGTTCCATAGACCAGTGATCCTCTGGGTGAAAAAGTACTTTCTCTTATTTGTTTGAGAACTAGTACCCAAAAGTTTCATGGAGTGCCCCCTAGTTCTAGTGTTATGCGATAGGGAAAACAGTTTTTCCTAATCTACTTTGTCAACACCATGCATGATTTTATAAACTTCAATCATGTCACCTCTTAGACACCATTGTTCAAGAGTGAAGAGGCCCAACCGTTGCAGCCTCAGATGGTAAGGAAGGAGTTCCAGTCCCCTAATCATTCTGGTTGCCCTCCTCTGCACTTTTTCCAGCTCCATAATATTCTTCTGGAAGTATGGCGACCAGAATTGTACACAGTATTCCAGATGGGGCCTCACCATAGATTTATAAAGAGGCAAAATGACACTTGCTGACTTATTTTCTATACCCTTCCTAATGATCCCTAGCATTGAATTTGCTTTTTTCACTGCTGAGGCACACTGGGTTGACACCTTCATTGAGTTGTCCACCAGGACACCAAGGTCCCTTTCCTGGTTTGTCACAGAGAGTTCAGACCCCATCAGTTTATAAATGTAATTGGGTTTTTTTGCCCCGACGTGCATCACTCTGTACTTACTAATGTTGAAGCTCATTTGCCACTGTTTTGCCCACTCCCCCAGTGTCAAGAGATCCCTCTGGAGCTCCTCACAATCTCTCACAGTTTTCACTACCCTGTATAATTTAGTGTCATCAGCAAATTTGGCTACCTTGCTATTTACTCCTACTTCTAGATCATTTATGAAGAGGTTGAAAAGCAGTGGTCCCAGTACTGAATCTTGGGGGACCCCACTCCTTACTTCCCTCCACTTGGAGAAGTGTCCATTTAGTGCTACCCTCTGTTTCCTGTCCCTTAACCAGTTGCTGATCCAGGACAAGACCTGTCCCTTTATTTCATGACTGGTAAGTTTATTCAAGAGCATTTGGTGTGGGACTTTGTCAAAAGCCTTCTGAAAGTCCAGATAAATAATGTCAACTGGATCCCCCTTATCCACATGCTAGTTGACACTCTCAAAAAATTCCAACAGATTAGTGAGGCATGATTTGCCCTTGCAAAAGCCATGTTGGCTCTCCTTTAGCAGCACCTTCTCTTCTATGTGCCTATTAACTCTATCTTTTAGGATGGTTTCCATCACTTTACCTGGGACACATGTCAAACTGACAGGTCGGTAATTTCCTGGATCACCCCTGGATCCTTTTTTGAAAATTGGTGTTACATTCGCTACCTTCCAGTCATCAGGCACAAAGCCTGATTTGAGGGAAAGATTATATATTTTGGCTAGGAGATCAGCAATTTCATCTTTAAGTTCCCTGAGAACTCGTGGATGGATGCCATCTGGTCCTGGTGATTTGTTAGCATTTAGTTTAACAAAACATCCAAGGACCTCCTCCCTGGTTATTTCTATCTGCCTTAATTCTTCACACACACACACACACACACACACACGAAGATAGGCTCTGTTTTGGGCATGTGGTCTCTGTCTTCTTCATTGAATACTGAAGCAAAGAATTCATTCTCTCTGCAATCTCTGTTTCTTCTTTAATAACCCCTTGCCTTCCATTGTCATCTAATGGTCCAATGGCCTTCCTAGTTGGGTTCTTACTTCTAATGTACTTAAAGAAGTCTTTGTTATTTCTCTGAGTATTTTTAGCTATACGCTCCTCAAAGTCTTGCTTTGCTTTCCTGATTGTTGCCTTGAATTTGTTCTGCCAGAATTTATGTTTCTGCCTCCTGTCCTCATTCGGACAAACCTTCCATCTTCTAAATGAGCTTTTCTTGCTTTTGATCACTTCCCAAACAGCTCCTGTAAGCCACATCAGAGTCCTCTTGGACCTGGCAGTGCCCTTTTTTCTTTTGGGTATGCATTCCAATTGGGCCTCTGTTATTGTTTTTGTAAACAGCCTCCATGCCTCTTGGAGCGTTTGGACTCTCTCAGTTTTCCCTTTCAGCTTCTTTTTTACTAGTTTCCTCATCTTTGGGAAATTTCCTTTTTGAAAATTTAAGGTCTCTGTGTTAGATTTTATCAGTGACTTGCGGTCTATGATCAAGTTAAACATAATTAAGTTGTGATCACTGTTCCCTATTGGATCAGTCACATTAACATCTTGCACCAGATCCTGAGTATTACTCAGGATCAAGTCAAGGATTCTTGTACCTCTAGTTGGGTCTTCAACCATCTGTCCCAGGGAACAATCATTTAGCATATCTAGGAACTTTATCTCTTTATCATGTGCTGAACAACAGTTCACCCAGTCTATGTGAGGGTAATTGAAGTCCCCCATTATAACCAGGCTTCCCTTCTTGGATGCCTCCTTTACAACATTCTCCAACTGCCAGTCTCCCGCAGGAGTTTGGGTCGGAGGCCGATAGTATATGCCTACTGTTAGACCATCCTTGTGGCCTGGTACTCTTACCCACAGAGTTTCTAATGGTGACTCCAAATCACCTAGATATTCCAATTCATATGATTTTATCACTTCTTTGACATACAAGACTACACCACCTCCCGTTTGCCCCTTCCTATCCTTCCTGTACAGTTTGTAGCCTGGGATAACTGTATCCCATTGGTTATCATCCGTCCACCAGGTTTCAGCGATGCCAATAATATCAATATTCTTATCTATTGCTAAGTATTCCAGCTCCCCTATTTTGTTCCGGAGGCTTCTGGCATTTGCATACAAGCATTTATATATGCTTTTCTGATACAGTCTTTTGAGTCCAGTTGCATTGTTAGACTGCCTCTTGCATCCTTCTGCTAGAGTGCTGGTGACTAGCTCCTTGCTCTGCTCAGTAATTTTTGCATCCTCCACAGTACTCAAGTACACACTTTCCCGAACCGGATGCTGCCCAGCTCCTGTCGGCTTTCCCCCAGTTATCAGTTTAAAAGCTGCACTGCAGCCTGTTTGATGTTGAGTGCCAGCAATCTGGTCCCATCATGGTTCAAGTGCAACCCATCCCTCCTGAACAGATTTGGCTTGTCCCAAAATGTTCTCCAGTTCCTGACAAATCTGAAGCCCTCCTCTCGACACCACCTCCTCATCCACGCATTGAGGCTTCTGAGCTCTGCCTGCCTGGTAGGTCCTGCATGAGGAACAGGCAGCACTTCTGAAAATGCTACCTTGGAAGTCCGGGACTTCAATTTTCTTCCTAACAACCTGAAGTTGGCTTCCAGGACAGACCACTTGGCCTTCCCAACATCATTGGTACCAACGTGTACCATGACCACTGGCTCCTTCCCAATTCACTCTAACAAGCTGTCTAGATTTCTCATGATGCCTGCAACTTTTGTACCTGGCAGGCAAGTCACAATACGGTTATCATGTGCATCACAAATCCATCTCTCTGTATTTCTAATTATTGAATCACCTAGTACAAGGAACCTCTCCCCTGCAATCTGTTCATCTTACATGCACCTCATCAACCATATTAAGGGAGAGGACTTCAGTTTGTTCTTGTTGTTTATCTTCCTGGATCTCATCAAGTGTGATGAAGGAGAGATCCTCAGGTGGAACCAGTTGTTCCTCTGTGTGTTCCTCATCAGGTGTGATGAGTGAAAGAGCCTTAAATTGATTCTGTAATTTCAGGCTCTCAGGGTGATCCCCTACTCTCCTCCTCCTTTGAGTCACATTCCTCCAGGCATCTCCCCCCTGTTAGTGAAGTGCCTTGTATTTTATTGTATTTTTTAACTAAAATAGTATATCTTTAATAGTAAAATCTGCACATTCATTATGATAGCGTGCCCATGGGTAAATATATTGTCCTTCAATTTGCATGGGGTATGGAGTGGAGACATTTAAACATAATGTACCAGGTTACCGTTCAAGATTTGCACATAGATGGGGAAATGAGCAGTTTCACAATGAAAAGGGCAGAAGAACCTTTGTCTCTGGGACTCTGTCTGGTCCATTTAAACAGTAATTATAAGGCCAAAAACATTCTTCCCAGTCATTACAAGCCACTGCTTCCCAGGACTCTATCTTCCAGGAAGCACAGCTGTGGTCCCAAAATCCAAATCCATTATGTCAGCACCACCTACTTAGCTAGTCATTCACCCGGAGTATTTCCTTTCAGCTCAGCCTCTAAGTACTGGTAAAATGAACAAGAAAACCTTCTGCATCCCAAATTCCATTAGTTTCTTTAGTGTCTCGCACGGAAGACAAAGAAGGAGTCGCAATGAGGACTAACACAGGTTTATTCTTTGGTGGTCAGGTTGAACATGTGGTAATGGCGGAGGTACATCACATTATATACAGTAACGAAACACATTTGAATCTGGTTGCACGGTGGCTCATTGGCTGCCACCGTTGGGGGCGTCGACTTGAGGCACGCCCCCCTCTTCTGTAGTTCTTCATGCGGAGAAGTTCCCGCGGCTGTCCGTGATTTGGGGATTGAACCATGTGAGTATGAACGCTTGCACCCGCCCTTGATGGGCGGTTCGCTCGCGTTCCTTTAGCAGCTGTGATACATTGTGATATGGGGCTGGTTACATTCATTTACTTAAAGCAACAGTGTCCTTGCATACACAACATCCCTCCCCCCTAGGATGGGACGAAGTCCCTTAACCATTGTGGCTTCCCGCACGCGCGCCTGGGGCGTGTGTCAGCTTGCCCTAACACAGGGGAGCCCGTGGCTCCTGGTCCCGCGCGGTCTTGTCCTGCAATGTAAGGTGGGGACCCGTTAGTGGTTCTCTGATGAGACTGCGGTGACCTTGCCTGTGGGGACGGGAATGGAATGAACAGTTGGGAAGTGAACCCTTGCCTACCGCCTGCAGGCCCCGGGGACCCCCCTAGTACGAACTTCGGGACTGACGATGAGACCCTCGTGGACCCGCTGTCTCCCGCTGCCTGTTCGGGGGTCTGGGGATTTGTGGCTGGCGAGATTCCGCTGGCTGCCTGTCTTTGTGTCTCTTGGGGGCCGGGACTATGGTGTACTCTAGCATGCCCGCGTTGCGGGGACTGGAGGTACCAGGGGCTGAACTGAAACCCCTCTTCTCGCTAGGACGGGTGGGGGACCACTCCGCTAACTCCCCCTGGTACGGGAAATCATAGTCAAACTCATGCTCCTGGTCATAGTCGGGGACAAACTGATTCCTCTCTTTAATTTCGCCCTCGTGCGCCTCCGTGTCTCCCCCTTGGGTAATGCGGGTGGGGGAGGACCCTAACGCTGATTTCCCCTCACTGGTGACCCTTTTTCGGAGCTGGTCGGCGTGCCGTCTCCACAGTAGCCCTGAGCTAGTCTCTACCCTGTAGGACACTGGTCCTGTCTGCTCAATGACCGACCCCGGTACCCACGCCGGCCCCGAGGCCGCGTAGTTCCTACAGTAAACCGGGTCCCCTGTGGCAAAGTTCTTGGAGTTCCCCCCCCCCTAAATTTATATTTCTCCCCTCATCCTCCACCCTGGACGGATCCATCCGGTCAAACAGCGTTGCCGGGCGTCTCTTCATAAGCAGCTCGGCTGGGGAGAATCCTGAAGCTAAGGGGGTGGTCCTGTAGCTGATTAGGAACTGGCACAGGTGTAGGTTCAGGTCTCCGGGGCCCATGCGCCGCAGTGCGTCTTTCGTAGTGCGCACTTGGCGCTCTACCTGACCGTTTGTGGCGGGGTGGAATGGGGCAGCCGTGATGTGCCTGATTGCGTTCCTCTCCATGAAGGTTTGGAACTCGGTCGACGTGAAGCAACTCGCGTTGTCACTCACGAGGACGTCTGGCAGGCCGAAACACGCAAAGAGTTTACGCAACTGCTTTATTGTTGTCGCGGAGGAAGTGCTGCTCACGGGGATTACCTCCAACCACTTGGAGTAGGAGTCGACAACCAGTAGGAACGTTGCCCCACGGAAGGGCCCCGCGAAGTCGACATGGATACGGGACCACGGTCCGCGGGCCGTGTCCCACTCCCTATGGGGTAGCCGGGGCTCCTCGGGCCGGGAGCTCTGGCAGCTCTCGCACGTGCCCACTAGGCGCTCTATGTCCGCGTCTATCTGTGGCCACCAAAAGAAGCTTCTAGCTAGGGCCTTGGACCGCACGATCCCTGGGTGGCTGGTGTGCAGTAGCTTCAGCACCCTTGCCCTTAACTTTTCTGGGATAACCACCCGCTGGCCCCAGAGTAGACAGCCCCTTTCCAGGGAAAGTTCCACCCTGCGCCTACAGAACGGCTTGAACGGTTCCTCTGGGGGAGTAGTGGGCCACCCTTTCCTCACCCATGAGCTAACTTGGGCTAGGATCCTGTCGGCCGCCGTGGCTTTGGCGAGGTCGGCCGGGACAATGGGGGGTGAGTCGAGGGACTCGATCAACATGACCTGGTGGTCCTGCTCTACCTCGCATGCCAGGTCTCCCATGCTGGGGAGGGGAGACCGGGACAGTGCGTCCGCGTGGGAGATCTCCTTACCTGGGCGGTAGACTAGCTCGTACTGATAAGCGTTGAGGAATATGGCCCAACGCAGCATCCTGGGGGACAGTATTTGGGGAGTGGGTTTGCCGGTAGTGAAGATTCCCAGAAGCGGCTTATGATCCGTCACTACCGTAAACTCGCGGCCGTATAGAAAATCATGGAACTTTTTGGTCCCTGCAATTATGGCCAGGGCCTCCCTATCCGTTTGCGCGTAGTTGCGCTCAGCCTTTGAAAGGGACCTGGAGTAATATGCCACCGGGGCCTCCCGCCCGCTCTCTAACACGTGGCACAGGACCGCCCCCACCCCCACCGGGGACGCATCACACACTAGAACTACTGGCTTCCTTGGGTCAAAATGTGTTAGGACCGCATCTGAGGAGAGCAGTGATTTTAGTTCTCGGAAAGCTTTCTCTTGTTTATCCCCCCACCGCCAAACCGCGTCCTTTTTTAGTAAGGCGTGCAGTGGCTCCGCAACCGACGCTTTCCTCGGCAGGAATGAATGATAAAAGTTAAGGAGCCCCAGAAACGACTGCAGCTCCGGCTTTGCGGTGGGGCGAGGGGCGTTCTGTACGGCTGCAACCTTGGACTCTGAGGGTCTGATCCCTTCTGGGGTTACTTTGAAACCTAGGAACTCAACCTCCCTCGCAAAAAACACACACTTGTCTTTCCTTAGGCGAAGCCCCGCTCTCTCGAAAACCGAGAGAACCCCATCTAGTCTTTTGGCTAGTTCTACCTCGCTCCCCGCTGTTATCAGCACATCGTCGAAGTATGGTAGAACTCCTGGAAGCCCCTTTAACAGGCGTTCCACGAGGGACTGAAAAATCCCGGGGGCCGAGTTCACGCCGAACTGAAGGCGCGTTACCTTAAATGCCCCCTTGTGCGTCACGATGGTCTGCGCAGCGGCAGCGGCTGGGGTCACTGAGAGCTGCTGGTAGGCTTGGGCCAGGTCTAACTTGGCAAAACACCTCCCCCCATGAAGTGTGGCCAGCAGGTGGCTTACTACGGGGACCGGGTATGCATTTGGCCGAATGGCCTTATTAATCGTACATTTATAGTCTGCACAAATCCTGACCTCCCCGTTTGACTTAAGGGCCGTTACAATCGGCGTCTCCCACTCGGCCGAATCAACTGGAACCAAAATCCCTTGCCCCACCAATTTGTCCAGTTCCGCCTCGATTTTGTCCTTGAGTGCGAAAGGCACCCTCCTTGGTTTAAGGCGGATGGGCCGGATTTCTGGGTCCAACTCGAATGAAACTGGGGGCCCCCTGTAAGTACCGAGCCCTTTTTTGAAAACGTCCGGGTGTGCATTGCAAACGTCCTGCATTGGGTCAGTCTCAGTGGCGTGGATGCCGGACAGTTCTATCCCCAGGGGAGCAAACCATTGCCTTCCTAGGAGGCAACACTTCCCCCCTTTGAGGACCACTAGGGGCAGTCTATCGGAGAAATTCTTGAACTTCACCTTGAACTTCCCCACCCCCAACACTGGGATCCCGTTTCCCTGAACGTCCCGCAAATGGGACCGCATGGCCCGCAGCTTGGGCCGGGCCTCTGGGGGAATGCGCATGTACTCCCGCTGGGACAGTATAGAGTAGGACGACCCTGAGTCTATCTCCATTTTTACGGGGCGCCCCTGCAACTGTACCTCCACATAGAATCGCCGGTGCTCCAGGGCCACGCGGCGTACGTCGTCCTCGCCGTGCACGGTGGAAACCTTCCTGGAACCGGCCGCCTTCCGTTGGTGGTGTTGGGGGTGGCTTGAGCCGCCCTTGTCCTCGGTTCGCCCGCGCCTGCATACTCGGGCGATGTGTCCCTTTCGACCGCAGTTGTGGCACTCGGCTTTGCGGAAGGGACACCTCGTGCGGTCGTGGGCCGTGCCACAGCCGTCGCAGCGGCGGTCTTGCCGCTCTCGGTGTTGCCGCCGCTCCCCACGCTTCCGCACTCTCTGGACGCCGTCGTCATCGCTGGTGTAGGAGTCCGCCATTACGGAGGAGTCGTCGGAGGTCTCTGGAGTGCTGGCGGGCGACTTCGGTGCCCGCCAGGCTGCCTTCGCCGGAGTCCGCCGGGCCGCTTGGACAGGGGACTTGGCCCGCTCGGACGTTGTGCCACGGGCCTTGAACACCTTGACCCCGCTCCTGGCCGCCTCAGCCGCTTGCGCCTCTCGCAACACCTCATTGAACTAGAGGTGCTCGTCGCGGGTCATGAGCTTCCGTTGCAGCTCCTCGTCCTGCAGGCCGCACAGCAGGCGGTCTCGCAGGGCCTGGTTCAGATCGTCCCACTTGCAGTGCACGGCCGCCAGCCTGAGGGCCGCTGCGTAGTCGGACACGGACTCGCCTTGGCGCTGGTCCCGCCGGTGGAACGCGACCCGGGCCGGAAAAATCGATACTGGGGGCTGGAAGTGTGCCCTCAGCAGCTCCAGGAGTTGGTCGATCGGCACTGCTTCAACCTTCTTAGGCGCCACCAAGTTCATTAGGATGCGCAGCGTGGCCGGTCCCACCTGGGCCAGGAAGTGGGAGCGTATCAACGCGTCGTCATCGACGCCGGCTGCTTCCATCGCGTGCCGAAACTGGCACTCGTAGAGCTCCCACTGCTCAGGCTCGCTGACGTCGAACTGGTACGACTTGATTCTGGGATTCGCCATTGATCCCACCTTCGTCGCCAATTTAGTGTCTCGCACGGAAGACAAAGAAGGAGTCGCAATGAGGACTAACACAGGTTTATTCTTTGGTGGTCAGGTTGAACATGTGGTAATGGCGGAGGTACATCACATTATATACAGTAACGAAACACATTTGAATCTGGTTGCACGGTGGCTCATTGGCTGCCACCGTTGGGGGCGTCGACTTGAGGCACGCCCCCCTCTTCTGTAGTTCTTCATGCGGAGAAGTTCCCGCGGCTGTCCGTGATTTGGGGATTGAACCATGTGAGTATGAACGCTCGCACCCGCCCTTGATGGGCGGTTCGCTCGCGTTCCTTTAGCAGCTGTGATACATTGTGATATGGGGCTGGTTACATTCATTTACTTAAAGCAACAGTGTCCTTGCATACACAACAGTTTCCTTCCCAGAGTTTCAAAGTCTGATATGCTTTCTTTACAGACCAGTTTGTCTGTGTCATTTATTTCCACACAGAAAAGAAGAAAGGGATATGTATCAGAGGGTTTTATGAATGATAGCAATTGTTTCATCACATCCTCCAGGGAAACCACATTATCTGGCAGATACAAGGATTTTGCTGCCATATTTTGTTTTTAATCCCATGCAGCAGGGGGTCTGGCCAGGTTATCCTGCTATGGTAATAGAGTAGACCATACTGCCAGCAACTCAACGCCAAGTGTCAGGTGGTGGTTAAGTAACCAGACATCCCTGAGGACAATTGGCCTTGGGTGGTGAAGTCCACAGGGAAGCGTGATGGTCCCAAATGGATTAAATCCACCTTCAGGCAAGGGGCTGAGGAGAACTCTGCATGCCAAAAGGGCTCAGGACCAGAAAGTGACTTGCAGAACTGGATCGATGGTGCAGGTGTTACACTGCGATGTGGAAGGCAGATGAAACGCCACTGCATTATATTCTCAGAACAGTCTTCATGGCTGATTGCCATAATGATCGCCAATATTAGGATTCAGATACGGAAGAAGAAGAACTACTTCTTAATTAATTAGGGTTGTGGTAGCTCAGTGGTTAAGAAGCTTGCCTTGTTAGCTGGAAGTCTGGCAAGTTGTCAGTTCAAGACCTGGATACTTCATGACGAATTGAGTGCCCGTCTCTGTCCCAGCTCTTAGGGACATGAAAGGAGCCCTTATTTATTTATTTCATTTATTTATTTCAATTTTTATCAAAGGAGCCTTTATTTATTTATTTATTTCATTTATTTATTTCAATTTTTAGTCAAAGGATAGCCTCATTTGGGCATTCTCTGAATGGAATTTCTCTAGCAAAAATCCTTCCAACCCAGAATAATTTTTGACACAAAAATTATCATAACTAAAAATGCCCACCTTGCCTATAGCTTGTTTATAGCACAGATGTCAAAGGGTACTTGCAAAATGTCTCATTCTCTTCAATTTTCCAAGTTTTGCCACACCAAGACAACCCAAAAGATTTCTCTCTAAATACAGCCAGGGTGGCTAGAAACAGAACATGATATTGAGGGATAATTGACCAGCATAGTCATCCTTTCATACCAGAGCTTCAACTCATTCCTTAAGAAGGGTTTATCCATTCTTTTTCAGATGGCAGTGTTGTATTTCAATAACAGAGATGAATTAAATTTGGCATACACCTTATCATGCTCCATACTTGTCCTAAAGATGGAGCAATCATTCTTTACAAATGGGACCAATTGCCTCAGCTGATAAGTGGCATAATATAAATCCAAGTCAGGGATCATCATTCCAATACGGGGTCATATTGTACCTTTTCTGTGAATTTATCCCTTTATATCACTTTTGAGAATTGATTTGCTAAGCAGTGTATCATGAGGATCAGTATAGTTACAAAATAAAGCGATTTACAAGAAATCATCATGGATGAGAATATCAATTCATATTCCATGTGCCCCAAAATTGATTTGAAAAAATGTACAGACTTTTTAGGGGGGAAGATCAGTCATCTAACCACAGCCAGGGAATGTGAAATGTCAGGTAATATATCATCAGCAGGACTGCAGTGGCTCAAGTGGCTAAGTCACTGACTAGAAGGTGGGAGGTCAGCAGTTCGATTCCTGAGTACAGCAGGATGGAATGAGCTCCCATCTTTGTCCCAGCTCCTGCCAACCTAGCAGTTTGAAAGCAAGAAATTGCAAGTAGATAAATAGGGACCACTTCAATGGGAAAGTAACAGAGCTCCGTGCGCTCTGGTGTCTAGTCATCCCTGCCACATGACCATGGAAATGTCTGCAGAAGCAGACAGTGTTGGCTCTTTGGCTTTGAAACAGAGATGAGCACTGAGCCCTAGAGTCAGATACGACTGGCTTTCGAGCAAGGGAAACCTTTATTTTTAACCTTTTATATCATTAGCATAGAACTGAGAGGCGTCCCCCCTAAACGTAATGGTAGAGTTTGTTTGTCTCAGTCTTCACACAGATGGATCAAAACTGATGTACATTGCCAATAGCAGCTTGCTGTATATAATTAACCAGGATATGGGACATGAAAGTATGACTGATCAGATATGAGTTGCTGGGCAGAGGGGTGGGGCAAACTCTGTGCTGGGGGAGAGTGGAAGCACTCCCATTGGGCTGCTGGGCAGAGGGGAGGGGCAAACTCTGTGCTGTGTGCATGCCCACAGAGAGGGCTCTGAGCCCTCTGGCATACATGCTATAGGTTCGCCAACACTGCCCTAGGATGTGTATAGCAAAGGATAGACAAACAATGGTATCTGCCCATGGAATATGAACTGTACAGAAATGGAGAGGGGAAAAGACAGCTGAAATTATAAACCAAGCTCATCAATTTGCTTGGCTTTTGGTCATTTTTTATTTGCTTTCAAAACATGGAGGCAGTGTTTTGTACAAAAACAAAGAGTGTGGAAAGACACTAGAGTGCAATTCCCTGGAGGGCAGTTGCACTCATGTAGAGTGAGCTATTTTTAGAGAACCCAAAGGGATTCCTTTGCTCATCCTCCTTCCTGCCCCCCAAATATGCTGATGTAATATAATGCAAATAAGACTTCCACTTACATTTTGAATGTGTGGTTTCATTTGGTGTTTTTACAAGCAAAAATGGAAACAAATATATATTTCTGAAAGCTGATAGTCCGAACTAGTTGGAAAAACCATAGTTTCAAAGATCTAAATCCTATCCTTTTGTTGATGCATATTTCATAACAGATTAGTTTAAAGAAGCAAGGACTGTTGATCATAACAATATATAGCACTCATTGTCGCTGTGGTCATTGCAACTGCTGTGTTTATTATGCCTGTTTTGCAGAGATAAAGTGGGCACTTAAACAAAATGTACTCTCTAAAACTACTAAGTGAGTTTGTAGCCAGTTTAGAATTTGAACCACTGACTTCCCAACACATATATTAAACCTATAAGTGTTGATTCAGGAGTCCCAATGAGCTCAGTGGAATTTACTTCTTATTAAATATGTCTATGATTGTTGTCTTTGTGACCATATTACAGTTCTATTCACACAAAGCAGAGTATGGATAAATGTTGGGCTATACCTCCAAGAATTACCACAACCACTGAAAGATTCATGGATGTATAGTTCAAGAAAACATTTCCACACTATAGTACATAGTAAATACAGTAATAAATAGACTGGTTGTTATCAAGTCATCTCTGAATTATGGCTATCCTATGGATTAATGACTTCCCAAAGGTCTTATCATTAGAAGCTCTGCCACTTCTTATAAATTAAACACTGTGGCTTTCTTATAGAATCAAAACATTAAGTTCAGGACTCCTGAGTGTTATTGGCATGTATAAATAACATACTGTACATATAAGTCAAGAGGGCATATCTGAATCTATGAGAATAGAAGACAGACAAATCCATTCTGCTTCTTTCATGGAAGTGGGATGGTAAAAGTATTTAACATCCAATGCAGCAATCCAAAATATGTATAAGCTAAATATGCATTAATTAAATTTGATTTTAAATTTAATTTTCAAACTTATATGCTGCCCACTCAGGAAACCCGACTCACGGTGGCTCACATAACAGTAAAGGAAGCGTTTCCATGAATGAGAATGGTTTGAGTCCATTAATTTTGGGTGTAAACTCCCAAAATAACCTACCAAATAGTTGGGTGGAAGCAAAAAAAGTAGTTATGAAAAATAAAAGCAAAATTTGGTGATTTCATAATTGCAAAAATACATCTCACAATTAAAATGAATGTATTATTGTAAAATTAAATGACATAAAACTGGTTTGTGGAAACCTCTACAACCTTCATTTTAGATCTTTCCCAAAGTGATGATTTCAGAATCTTCCTCTCTATGAAGTCCATAGGAATTTTTAAAATGAATGAATAATGCAGATGGGTGTGTGTGCATGTTGTCAACCCTTTCATGACTTGCTACAGGATCTGGATAATGAGCAAATAATTTGTGTGTTGTGTACATATGGCTACCTGTTGTGGCCTGGCCCAGCAGTGCTCTGCAGCTGGCAAGTGTTGCAGTAGAGGTAAGGGAGAGTTTCCTTACTTGAGTTCAAAAGGGGCAAAGCAGAACCATCGTCGAATGTTCAGGGGGACAGAAGCCAGTCAAGTTGTACCAAGGATGCAAGGGTCTTCCGGAAGTTTAATCAAAGTCACGAGCAGGAGGTCCAAAATTCAGTATTCAGTGTCAAGAAGCTAGGTGTGCAGTGTTGGGTCCAGTGATGCACTGCAGCAGGTTCTGTCAGGTTCTGCAGAACCAGTAGCGGAAATTCCCCCAAGCCATGCCCACTTGGTTGGCCACGGCCACCTCCATAGCCCACAATGCAGAATGTTTGGCCACGCCCACAAATTTGGCCCCATCCACAGATTTGGCCAGCCCACAGAGTAGGTAGTAAATTTTTTTGCAGTGCATCACTGGTTGGGTCCATAATAAAGAAGAATTTATCTGACAAAAGCCTGCCAGCACCACCCTCCTTTAAGGAGAGTCAGACTCCACAGCTGAGGGCTGGCTCAGGAGGCATGTTCTAGCCCTCCTTCTCCTCAGCTGTAACTGTTGTCTCAAGGAGTCTCTGCAATAGGCCTGCTCCTGATCATCCTCATTGCTGGCACCTGGCAGAGCTGTCAAGCTCCAATCCTCTGGCCTGGCTTGGCCCTGATGGACCAGCTCCAAAGTGACAGCTGACTGCAGGGCTGGTGCCATGTCTAGGTCCTCCTGCTTGGCATCCTGATCTGGGCTGGCCATGGCCTGAGGAACTGTCAAGAGGTCCTCCTCAGGCTCCAAATCGGAGCTAGCAGTAGGCAACTGGGCTGGCTGACTGTCCACGAGAAGGATTTAAAAGACTGACCACAATATCTTTGAATATGTTGTGCAATTGTTAAGATCTATTGAAAATGTTGGTGCACCTGCTGGTATCAAATGTAACTAGATCATGTTGGTCTAAGTAAGAGTCATGTGGGAAAAGGGTGAGAGTGAGATAAAACATATAGGAAGGGATAGTCTCAAAGTCAAGCCACATGATGGAATTGCATAGAATTGCCAAGTGAGAACATTCTTCAGAAATGGAGTAAGGTTTAAGCCAGCAGGTCAAATGGCAAGCCTCATATAGTTCACTATCACATACACAAACAAAACGAACAAGCCAGGAATCATAAAGAAATTGCAAAAATCGATTCATATACCAGGAACAATTGATGCAAATAGCTCTTTATCTAATGGAATAGAAATCTCAAATGTCTTTGTATCCCTTACATGGTTTCCTGCTCTCCTGGTGCTCCTGGAGCTCCTAGATCTCTTGGCGGCTTACAGTACTGTTGACCATGGTATCCTTCTGGGGTTGCTGTTGGGTGTGGGAATTAGCAGCACCGTTTTGTGGTGGTTCCTGTCCTTCCTTGGTGGCCGGACCCAGAGAATTCAACTTGGGGAGTTTGTTTCAGCTCTGTGAGTCCTCCAAGGGGTGTGTGTCTTTCCACAGGGGTTGATCATTTCCCCAATGGTGTTTAACATCTACATGAAGCCATTGGGAGGGTGTGACAGTCCATTTACTGCAAGTAGGACTCGGGTGTCCTCCAGCCTCCTGGTAGTGGGATTGCGCCTGATCTTGCTTCCTTGGTCCAGATCAGACCCTATCAGTGTGCCCAGTCACCCCTGACCTAAATGCAGGTGGTGAGCAAAGGGTGCACATGAAACTAATGTAGATTCAGGTAAAGTGAGCCAAGTAATCACTCCAAGTCTCTCCAGGTATTCTAGAAGTATAGTACTGTATATTGAAATCAAAGCATAGTACAGAATAAAACTCATCAGAATCTTAGAAAGCTTAGAAAGCATTTCAAAACAAAGAAATATAGGAAGCTGCTTATTTAAGGGATAGCCCACGGCCCCCCTTCTGGTTAAATAGGCTACATGATTGCAGTTAAAATCCAAGAGAGTGTCTGTCTCTGGCCCCCACCTTCTAGGTTATATGTCCTCCCACAGGGACCATCTTCTAGCCATTCCCCTAAGGGACTCCAACCAATGATCTTACAGGATGACATGTCAATCACACATTTAGATTTAATTTCTTCCAAACCATGAGGCCCACATTGTTTACATTCCATTCTCTCCCCCTGATCCGAAATCGCCATATTGGATGAGGCTAAAGCAAAGGGTATAATTCATTTTGTTACAGAGGGGTCATTCAGAGATTCGGTGTTCAGTGTCACCAATATGTGGATGACACTCATCTCTGTCTCTCTTTCTCAACCTCTCCTGTGAGTGTGGACCAATGCCTTGATGATTGTTTTGCCTTGTTAATGGAATGGACAAAAACTAACAAGCTGAAATGGAACCCTGACAAGATGGCGGTCCTGGTTTTCGAGGGACCATATGCCCTACTAGGTGGCCTGGTCCCCACTTTGGCTGGAGTGGCTCATACACCTAGGGATCAGGTTCGCAGTCTGGAGCTCATTTTTGATCTGCCCTTGAACATAAACTCACAAACTTCAGCAGTCTGTAAGGCTGCCTATTTTCAACTTCATCAAATTGCCCAGCTACGTCCCTAATTGGACAGACATTCCCTTACAACTGTAGTCCATTCATTGATAATTCACATATTGACTACTGTAATGCTCTCTACATGGGGCTGTCCTTGTCCCTGATACAGAGACTTCATTAGGTCCAGAACACAACAGCCACTCTGGTTATGGGAACAAAGAAATTTGAACAAATCTCACCAGCCTTGGAAGGTCTGCACTGGTTTCTCGTTCCTTTCTGTTTCAGGCACAAGATGTTGTCTTTAACATACAAATCCCTATATTTTTTTAAGGACCTTGTGGTCGGAGCATCTCTCCCATAGCATAAACTGCCCACATCACTTGTTCCTCACAGTCAGCGCATCTACAGGTGCCGATATTAACAGTGAATAAGGTTGCGATGAGAAGGGCCTTCTCGGTGGTGGCACCCACACTGTGTAATTCTCTTACAGTGGAGCTGCTCCAAGCCCCATCCTTGGCCACATTTAAAAAACAATTGAAGACCCTACTCTTTAAAGAGGCATTTCAGGATAACCTTCCCAATACCACGTAGTAGTTCCATTTTGATATTAATTTATTATCTACCTCTACAGTTGCCAGTGGAGATTAGATTGTTTTGATGTTTTGGATATTGTTGTAATTTGTCATACTATACTTTAAAAAAATATTATACACTGCCCAAATGGGTAGTATATATAAACAAACAAACAAATAACATTTTGACCATAATTTGCAGAATGCTGGCATGGCCACATCCAGCTGTTGTGGGATTATGGGTACTGTAGTATAAAACACCAAAGACTGTCCATTTCTGCTACTTCCCAGGTCACAAATCACACACCACTAAAACTAGTGTGTTCATTCTTATTTCTGTAGATATGTGGATGTGAAGAATTTGGTCCAGCCAGAGTGTGCAGGCACTGTAGGGCCAGATGAAAAGTTCCCATGGGCCAAAATTGCTCAGTTTATGTCAAAGAAAGCTCTCTTGGAACATATCCTTTCAATGTTGGACATAATGTTTGAGAACTATTTGCATTTCTCAAAATGTATAATTTGGAAACCTTTAGTTGGGGAACCATATGTGAACTCCTTTAGGGATTATGATAATAAATTATTTTCCAGTGCATATTTAGCTCTGGGAAAGCATGAAAATCCAAAGAGAATTTATGCTGAATAGCCCTGGTCATCAGATATGGTGCTGAAGTTGTGATAAATGAGGAATGAAATATGACTTTGACTCCAACGGGTTCTTACAACATCTGAAAAGATTTGTTAAAACTTGGGTGGGAAATACAGAAATAACAGCTCATTGAAAGCTGTGTGCTGTGTTGCAGTAGTCAATTTTTTTATGTGTTCCTGGCAGATTGGTTGTCTGGCACACAAAAAAATGTGATTTGGCATCTAAGCTTACCCTTTGTACTGGTAAGACTCCAGAATTCTTCACCATTGTATATGTACTGAATGTGTCATAAATATGTGAATGCATGCATGTATACGCATACAAATTTCAATCTACAAGTAACCAATATTATAATAGTTGTTTTAGAATTAGTAATCCTCCCTCGCTGCTTCTGATGATATCCTCTATCTTAGCAGAGGGTCAGTGGTCTAGCTTAGGAAAGCCTGTCAGATATAGGTAAAAATAAAGGTCGCCCTTGCTCAAAAGCCAGTTTTATCTGACTTTAGGGCTCAATGATCATCTTTGATTATAGCCAATGAGCCAGTGCTGTCTGTGTCTGAAGACGTTTCCATGGGCATGTGGGAGCCATGACAAAACACCGGAGTGCACGGAACACTGTTTACCGAAGTGGTGCCTATCAAATATATTCCCTAAATAAATCTTCATTGTTTTGTTACTTAAGCTCAGCCTCTGTTTGTTTAATTGCTCAAGGAATAGGCAAACTAAGGAGGGTTTAAATGCCTGCAGGAAACAATGCTACATCCTAACTTTGCTGAACAAAGAGTTCCCCTAACACAGCAATCCAATATATAATTTTGAACCAGAAAATCATGACCTGCTTGTATACTACCTCTGTACAACTCTAGACTTTTTCCTCTGAGAAGCAAGGCAAAACACATTTTCCCAGCACAGAATGATTGGGTGATTACTTTTTAAAAAAACGATAATAAAAAAAGATAAAAACAACCCATCTGACATTTCTAATCCCTAAAAGATCAATGAAGCCAAACAACAGCCATAATAATTTCATCAGTTCAGCATTATTCGCAGTGGTACCATCATGTTTGGTCAAGAAGCTGAACTTGATGACTGGAAGGTCAGCAGGTCAGCAGTTCGAGACCTGAGTACTGCACGACGGAGTGAGCTCCCATTTCTGTCCCAGCTCTTGCCAACCTAGCAGTTTGAAAGCAAGAAATTGTAAGTAGATAAATAGGGACCACCTCAGTGAGAAAGTAAATAGTTTTCCGTGCACTCGTTAAGGCATGCCTGCCACATGTCCACGGAAACGTCTGCAGATACAGACAGCACTGGCTCTTAGGCTATAAACAGAGATGAGCAATGATCCCTAGAGTTGAATATGACTGGCTTACGAGCAAGGGCAACTGACCATTACATCAATTTCTGATTTATGGTGACCCTTTCTGGGACTTCGTAGATAGAAAATACACAGCTTACAATTCTTTTCTTCTGGGTACACCCTAGATCTGTACAGCTTGCCCCTTTGACTGCACATAGATTGGATTTTCCTCCAGGAGGCATGATGGGGACTCAAATGTTTAACCAATGGCTCCATGCCCAAATACCTAAACCACAGAGTCATCCAGTAAGCTAATAACTATGTGCTGTCATGTCAATTCTGACTTATGGTGATCCGTTCTAGGGTTTTCTAGACAGAAGATACTGTATACAAAAGTGGTTATTATCCCTTTCTTCTGGGTGAGTCCTGGGACTGTGCAGATCACCTATAAATACATAGGCTGGTTCTTCTCCCAGGAGGCATTGAATTCCCAACCTCTGGTTCCATATCCATATACCCAAACCACTAAGCTATCCAGGCAGCTCTTACACATCCCTACAGAATTAGAAACACCACAAAATCCTTTGCTCTCTGCTGGAGTGGGAAGAACAATTGTCTTGTTCTCCTTTCTTGAGTGTAAGGAGAATATACTTTACTGCCTAATTGTAGAGGTGACTCTCAGGAGCTGTCATTCAACCACTACCACTTTCTCCAGCTGTCAATATTGGTTTACAAGTGTTTGTCATGCCACCATCTTTATTATATCATGTCTGCTCTTGACTCTGCTACAGTATTTGCTACATGCAGAGATACTCAGTTGTAGAAATTCCAACTTCAGTAAATTGCTGTTATAAGATTAAATTTTTTTTACAAGGTGTCTTTTCTAGTCACTGCTACTACTGGCTGAATTATGTTCTTTAATAGGATAAATGTCACAGTGATTGACTCTGACCAATGCAAAGAGAGTGCAAGACAGCTCTGCATTATTCATATTCACTCCAGAACACAGTATAATTCCCTACAGAAGCATGTGGACAGCTGCTGTACTCTGTACAGACAAACTAGACAATCTCCATGCAATACAGCAGTGAAATACTGTCAATCATATCCTTTGTCTTGTCAGGAGAAAAGTTAACTACCAATGAAACAGCCACACTGCCATTCTATTTAATATTATTCTTGTGCCTGTTTGAGTTCAGCACCTTTTAAGTTTACTACATTTCTTCTAACACTCTGTATACTTTGTTGATATGCATACACAGAGACTCCTTCAGAATAACACATAGAGATCATCTATATGGCCATAATAGCTCAATCTTTGGGGGCTGGGTTGATCTGTGATAAAAAAAAATTGTATGTACAAATCTTGTGGGCTGGAGTGGTTCAATCAAACCCAACCTACCACATTTTAAGCATCCATCGTTGAGTTTTTTCAAAACTGCAGCTTTGTACTGTGGTGGCTTAGTGGTTAAGATGCTGAACTTGACGGCTGGAGGGTTGGCAAGTCAACAGTTTGAAACCCGAGTGATGCATAATGGAGTGAGCACCTGTCATCTGTCTCAGCTCCTGCCAACCTACCAGCTCAAAAAGCAAGAAATTGCAAGTAGATAAATAGGTACCATTTTAGCAGGGAAGGTAACAGTGTTCTGTGTACTCCAATGACTAATCATGCCTGCCACATAACCATGGAAATTTCTGCAGAGCTGACTCTGACTGTAAATGGAGATGAGCACTGTACCCTAGAGTCAGATACAACTGGCATTTGAGCAAAGGTGGCCTTTACCTTTACCTATTTTGTCTCATTCCTAGTGTATGTGCATACTGGGGAATGGGATAAAAAAGAGTGAATTGGCTGTTAAACCTACTTCCTGTCTAAACCTCTGGAGCTAAGAAGTTGCTGCAAATCTGGAAAATTAAACACTTCCATTGATTTTCTGAGGACAGTCAGGGAAAGTGTAATCCCCCCCCCCCCAGAAAGGTAATCACTGTTAGGGTGCATTGAAACAGAATGTACATTAAAAAAACAGCACATATGCATCAACTCAATTAACAGTGCATAGCTTCTTGGATTGCCAGCTGTTTTGGCAGGTACAGTTGCATTGCTGGGAAGTCATGAGCTGCCAGCGCTGTGCTTATCTTTTTTTACATTCATTGTACGATCACTGTTTTGATGCACCAATTACTTCCCTTGTCATCTAAATGATGCATCAGCCCATTCAGTGTTTCCCAATCTTTGGTTTTTGGACTTCAGTTCCCAAAACCCTAAGTCAATTCCCCAAAGCAGTGATCAGCTAATGTTCTTAGGCTTCTGGGAATTGAAGTCCGCCAGTGTTCCATGGATAGTTTGGGAAACCTAATGTTTAAATTAAATTCACTTGCCCAGGTGAAGCATACTGTGAAGCAGTTTCTCAGACATGTCATAGTACTGTTAAGATGGGGAAAGGGACTAAATGTCATTTAGATTCTTCCTCCCCTGTCCTGTAGCAATCTCAGAAACCCGGATACAGCCTGCACAAAGAGAAACAGTGTAGATAGGCCATAGATAAGGTCATCTAAGCCTTCATTAGCGTGGCCTATCTACATTTTTCAAAATGCCGATTCAATCATTTGTATACTTCTTTATGAGTTCCATTTGAATAGCAGGAGTGACTTCCAAGTATCCATATATAGGACTGGGCTGCCCAAACATAACCCTATGCTTCCTAATGCAGGAGTAAGCCCCCAGACCAGCTATGAAAATGAGTTTTTAATGTACAGGTATTTATAATAAAACTGCAGTGCACAAAAGAGAACTATGATTTTGCAATCTAATTTAAATAATTGAATTTTATTTGGAATAGTAGCTGTGTTAGTCTGTGTTTCAGGCATATCAGAAAGCAAAAACAAAACAAAAATTAAAATGCTGCAGCACTTTAAAGACTAACTGCTATATTTTTAATGTGAGCTTTCGTGGTTCAAATCCACTTCATCAGAAATAGGAGTGTTTTTGCTTTCTGATATGCCTAATTTAAGTAAGTTTTAAAATTCTAAATAAGTTTTGAAATTTACAATTTAAATACAGAGGAACAATGATGGATGATGGGAATCATACATATCAACATATAAGGAGAGAACAGGTGACTATTTCAGTTACATATGATTACATTAAAACAGGGGTGGGTAAAAACGAGCCTCTTTAGACATTGTTGTATTGCAACTCCCATCAGCCCAAACTGATATAGTCAATGGTAAGGCAGGTTGAAAGTTGCTAGCCTACAACATCTGGAGAACCACAACCAGGCGCTGGTATATCGGGCAATCGGGCTTTGTCCCACCCTCACCTCTGGTGCCCTGGGGTGACAACAGCAATGTATGGGATTCCCCCCAACCTTCCCATGGTGCCCTGCACACCCCTGACCACAACCTGACTATTCCTTGCACAAGGGAATAACCCTCAGCATTCCAGGAAAGGTGAGACTTAAAACACAGAGATATTATCCCATGCAATTCCATACCTGTGAGGAAGAGATGGTTAAGCTGGATGTCTGAGGCTCCCAGGGAGTAATGCAGCCAGATTATTTATTTTTTGCAAAGATAGTCAAGGAGCATATCTGATTGTTTTCTATAGCAAAGTAAGTCACTTGCAAAAAAAGGCTACCCCCCATGCATTGCCTACAGCTGACAGAGCACATTTTGCCATTGCGAAGAAACTGGAAGAGTAGCATTCAAAAGCATTCAGAACAAATTTTGACTGTACAGAAAACTCTTTGGTTAACAGCTATTAACATTCTTATTGTTCATAAATGTGACTGCTCCTTGGAACATAGTTATAAGTTTGGCCATCACTAAATCCCAGCTGTATAATTATAATACATTACAAACTTTGAAACCATTTTCATGAATCCATGAAAATGTCATAGAATATTTCCTACGACATACTGACATGCAGGTAATTTGTCGGCTAATGTGATTTCAATGACCAGATTGTATTTTTAACAACTAAGATCAAGGCAACAAAGAGAATCAGAGCAGTCAACTTACAATATACGTTTTCTTTCACAAAGTATTCTTGTCATTTACATTTAGTTACAACTAAAATAGCTGCACATTCGTCTACTTCTTTTCTGTTTACATTTTTCTTTTTTCTGTTGTTTCTCTTCTGTGCATGCTCTTTTCCACACATTTAGTAGATACTGCCATATAAATGTTTTACAAAAACATAATGAAAAATGTCTGAAATGCCAGAGATGGAAACAGAAGGCAAAGGATAGGACATTTTGGATTTTGGTTGATTTGCACCTAAATAGATGAGCAACAAGAAATTGATATTGGATTGGACAGTGAAAAAACAAACCAAATCCAAATGAAAATACATGTGATACAAACATTTTTGTCAGATTGACAGTTTTTTTTGGATTTGGCTAAATTTAAGCAGTACAAACCTAAATTCTAAATATGGGTGATAACATCACTTTTCTTTTTGTTTCAAAGTGTTCTAAAACACAGACATTTGTCATTAATGAAGTACAGCATGCTGGAATAGCTGTAAATAGTAAATTGGACAACTTTGTTTCAGCTGAAACCTGACAGCTGTCACCACTTCTTCTCGCAGGGAGTTCCATAGACCAATAATCCTCTGGGTGAAAAAGTACTTTCTCTTATTTGTTTGAGAACTAGTACCCAAAAGTTTCACGGAGTGTCCCCTAGTTCTAGTGTTATGCGATAGGGAAAACAGTTTTTCCATATCTACTTTGTCCACACCGTGCATGATTTTATAAACTTCAATCAGGTCACCTCTTAGACGCCGTCGTTCAAGAGTGAAAAGGCCCAACTGTTGCAGCCTCAGATGGTAAGGAAGGTGTTCCAGTCCCCTAATCATTCTGGTTGCCCTCCTCTGCACTTTCTCCAACTCCATAATATCCTTCTGGAGGTATGGCGACCAGAACTGTACACAGTATTCCAGATGGGGCCTCACCATAGATTTATAAAGATTTATAACCAATATGTGGAATCAGATACAGCACTTAAAGAAAAAGGAGAAACAGGGGAGAAAGGGAAACTGCATTTCTACTTATTTTTTTAGTCAAGGGGGTTTCTTGTACAGGAATGGTATTCATCTTTCATTATGAGTGTAGCTTTTTGTCATTATATGTCAGTCTTGCTGCTGTTATCCAGGTTTTAATAATGCATCTGATAACATTCAACAATAGAATTACTTTTGACTCTCCATTTCCGGTCTATAACACAAGAAAGGGGAGGGAAAGAGGCTGATGTACAGAAGAGACTTTCAGATTAATACTTCCACTCCCCAAATACATTTCAGGGAGATTTATTGTTACAGCCATCCACCAATTTTAGAATCTCTCCCATTCGTGGTTAGAAAAATTGGGGATAGTATTTTTTGTTGCAAACAAAGTTCACCAACAATTTTCCTCGCTATTAGTGCCATTAAACACAATTTCCTTTTTCTCCCAGAAAATATTTTTTTGCTTTGTTTTTGTATTATCATTGCAGGAGCAACACTATTGGCAAAGGTTCTAAAACAGGGGTGGCCAACCTATGGCCCATGGGCCAGACCTGGCTTGTGGCACCATTTCACCTAGGCTGCCACCGCCCTCGCCGCTACTGGAAGCAGAAGTGTTTATGACAGCTATAAAATGCGCCCACATATGCATAAATGCTGCCGTAAATGCACCTGCGGATGTTGTCTTATGGCGGCATTTACAGCAGGAGGAACGACATGACCAGCCCTCAGCTGTCCAGGGACATGGTCCGGCCTGCGGTGCGAAAAGGTTGGGAACCCCTGCTCTAAAAGATCTAGACAAATTTTGGAATTGAGTCTGCCAAGTGAGTTTCTGTTTCTATTTCTATGGGATTAAGAAAAATTTCAGAATATTTCTCCAAAAAATATATTTTGAGAGATTTTAGCTTAACACTTGCCAGGATTCAGCAGTTTTTCAAGGGGTTCCTTGTTAATTATTGAGGGATAACAGCATATACAGGTACATATAAACCTAGGTATGGAAGTGGGAAATATAGTGTTTAACAGAAAGAATGTTAGCATTAATGCCTTGCAATGATTTGTCCTTCAGATTCCTAGAATTTTTATTTTCTTATGAAAAGATCTCTATTTTTCTGCCTCATTTTTAGGGCCCTTTAGAATTCTGGATATATTTTTAACCTCTAGCTGCCATTACATCCTGATTGCAGTAATGTACATGGCTGAGAAAGATGCCAGAAATCTCAAGAAACATATCCGGTCTCCACTCTTAAAATATTTGTTTATAACAAATATTAAGATGTCAAGTCAGAACTGACAGTGGCTCTAATAGGGCTTTCAAGGTAAATTAGATATTTAAGGAGTGGTTTTACCAGTTCTAATCTGCAATGAGTTTCCTTGAAAGGCTCAAATTTGAATCCAGGTTTCTTGAATCCTAATCTAGCACTTGGTCCACTACACCATACTGGGCGGATATACCCTTTCCTTTAAGTAGTTCAAAGTGAGGTAAAGATCTCCCTTGCTTGATAGCCCGTTGTGTTCAACTCTAGGGGGCAGCACTGCGCATACCTGTCAACCCGCGGCTCTGGAAAAAACGGTACCTGCGCAGATCTCTTGTGTGCAGGTCGCTTTCCACGCATGCGTGGAAGAGTTTTACACTTGTGTAGAACCCTTCCACACATGCGTGGAAAGCGTTCCCCCCCCCCCCCCCCCGCTGCCAAATTACGGGGTTTTGGCAGTGCGGGGCGGGTTATGACGTAAATCGGCGTCAAATTCCGTGGTAATCCCGGCCAAATCAGTATGGTTGACAGGTATGGCGCTGCGTCTACAGACATTTTCATTGGCGTGTGGCAGACATGGCTAGACACCACAGCACACAAAATGCTTCTCCACTTTGAACTGCTAGTTTGGCAGGAGATGGGACAGATGCGGTCTGATGTGCAGCACTCGGGTCTCTCTCGAACTGATTAACCACTAAGACACCATGGCACTCACAAAGTCAGCAAAATGTCTTTTTCTCTTACTCTTTTATCACAGTGGGGTGAGCTGTATAACTGGCCCAACAGGTGAGAATGATCTTCTCAACATTTGGGGACAAGGCTTCCCCCAAACCACCTGAACAAGGATATTTTCCTAGGATACGGTGGCCCTCCAGGTGTTGGTCTGCAACTCCCACCAGCCCCAAATGGTCAGGTTTGATTTATAGCTGCAGTTGAAGAGCACAAACATTTTTGAGGGTAAGCAAAATCAAATTAGAAGATGAAGGAAGGGGCTCACTGGACAAGTAATAGCATTAAAGGAGGATATGGTTAAGGAACTCAGCCTCCGCTCTGTCACTTGGAGGACCCTGATAGGCTGAGGGCTGGAGTCCTTAAATGTAACCAACATGCTCAATTGGGGGCTGCTGGCGGACAACACCACCACACTGTGTGAATGTGGAGAGATACAGAATCTGGCTCATTTACCGTTCTGTCAATGACTACTAGAGACATGTACAGTGCCACTGAAGATTTAATTTTGGCCAACGACAAAGCCAAGAAGACGGCTTTATTTTGGAAATTTAAAGTTTTATCTGTACATGAAAGATGGAAGAGCACAATCCGGAGGGCGTCCAGTGCCCCCCCCATCCTCCGCCACTCCTCCACAAGCCGCTCCTACAGGTGAAACTCGGAAAATTAGAATATTGTGCAAATGTTCATTCAGTTCAGTAATGCAACTTAAAAGGTGAAACAAATCTATGAGATAGACTCATTACATGCAAAGCGAGATAGTTCAAGCCTTACTTTGTTAGAATACTGATGCTTATGGCTTAGTTTATGAAAACGCCAACCCCCCAATCTCATGTACCCCATAATCATCACATAATCTCATATACGCTGTACGCCATGATCATCACAATTATAACGAATTAAAGCATGACATTTCTCCCTTTGCATGTAGTGAGTCTATCTCATATATTTGTTCCACCTTTTCAGTGAAATGAATGGACATTTGCACGATATTCTAATTTCCCGAGTTTCACCTGTAGGAGTTAGATCATGGTTTCTCAACCTTGGGCCCCCAGATATTCTTGGACTTCATTTCCCAGAAGCCCTGATCAGCAGGTGTGCTGACTTGGGCTTCTGGTAATTGAAGTCCAAGAAAACCTGGAGGCCCAAGGTTGAGAAACCCTGAGTTAGATGAAGGTCTCCCTTGCTTCCAGTCATGCCCTACTCTAGAAGAAAAAGAACCAAAGAAACAGCGCTGTCTGCGTCTGCAGTTGTTCCCGTGGCCATGTGGCAGGCATGACGAGATGCCGGAGCCCACGGAACGCTGTTACCTTTCCCGCCCAAAGCCGCCCCTAGTTATCTACTTGCAATCTCTTGTTTTGGAGCGGCAGCCCTGAAGTCAGCCTTAAACGCGACACCCCACCTCCCCGGGGGGCACGAAACCGGTGAGGCTCCCTGAGTCCGGAGCCACCAGTCTCGCCTGGGGCGCTTTCCCCGGCGCCGGCTGCTCACTTCCCCCCCCCCCTTTCCAAGACCGCCGGAGGGGGGGAAGCCCCGGCTGCCAAAGAAGGCGGAGTCGGAAGCGCGAAAGCAAAGAGGGCGCCGCGGGGCGGGCCTGGGAGAGCAGCGGCGGCGGCGGCGGCAGAGCAGCGAGAGCGAGCGAAGCGGGGCGGGAAGCAGCGGCAGCAGCAGCACAGCAGCAGCAAGAGGAGGAGGAGGCAGCCGAGGGCGAGCAGACAGGCGGGTACCGGCTGCGCGCCGCCCCTGCGGTGGTGGGGAAGCCGGGACGGGGCAAGCGCCGCCACCACCGCAGCAGCAGCAGCCGCAGCACCAAGAGCAGCCACCAGCCCCAGCGCGACCTTCGGAGGAGGCTAGCCGGGAGGGTGGGCAACACGGGTGGCTCATGCCCGGGCCACGGAAGGGGCCGCCGCCGTCGTGGCGTGGGTGAACGAGCCTCCCTCCGCCCGCCGCCTTCCCTCCCTTCTTGCCTCCTCCTCCTCCTCCGGCGCCGCCGCTGTACTAGGCACGGACGGGAGCGCCTCTGCCCCCAAGATGGACGGTTTCGCCGGCAGTTTGGGTAAGTTGCGGCGCTGGGCGTCGCAGGGGCGGCGTGTTTTGAGTCGAGGCCGGGGGCAGGGCGAACCTTGGCACTCCAGAAGCCCCCGTGAATCCAAATGAAGGGGTTTACTGTGATTCATCCGGCCAGCACTGTCCTCGTTGCTCCCGGAAGCGTTGCTAGTACGCTTCCGGGAGCAACGAGGGCGGCACGGGCGGATGAGTCACAGTAAACCCCTTCGTGTGGATTTATGGGGGCTTGGGCTTCTGGGAATTGAAGTCCAAGAACATCTGGAGTGTAAAGGTCTGCCATCACGGACTTATATACTTAGTGCCCTCTCTGGGCGGTTCACAATTTAATTCACATTTGTGTGCGTGCGTGCGTGCGCGCGCGCGTGCACGCTCCCAACATGATGGGTACTCATTTTAATGACTTTGGAAGGATGGGAGACTGAGTCTATCGAACTCACAATCTTGAAGCCCCATCAGGATCGAACTCACAATGTTTGGGCTGCAGTGCAGATGTTTTAAGCACTGCACCCCTAGGGCTGATCACTAGTGTGAAACAGAAAGCATTTGAGAGTCAAACCCCCCCCCCTTTTGTTCCCTCTTCCCAGCACTATCCCTTAACAAACCAGTCAATCGGATTCTTCCTCTTGTTTTTGAAGTGGCAGCCCTGTTAGTTTCTTATTATCATTTGAGTTCCATATCTGAATATTGGTCATCTTTATGGCCATCAGCCATCAAGATGGTCCTGTGGACAATATCATGCAGTGGCCTTCCATTTGCCTTGTGCATCACAGTGAGACACCTGTACCACTGGTCCCGTTCCTCGAGTCACTTTCTGGTCACTAGCCCTTTTGGCACGCAAAGTCCTGCTCAGCCCCAGGTCAGTATTGATGAAGCTGCTGCCCTCCATCAAGATGGATTCAAGTGGGATTTAATCCACTTGGGGACCATTACCCTTCCCTGTGGACTTTGCCAACCAAAGCAGTTAGTCTCAGGGTTGCCAGGTTAGTTAACTGCTGCCTGACGATCAGCTTTGAGTCACTGGCGGTATGGTCTACTCTTTTACCATAGCAGGATAGCCTTGACCAGTTTGTGCAAGCATATCAGAAAGTTAAAAAAAAGAAGACAAAACCAGTTGTAAAAAACCACACTTCTAAATTCCTCCAGCTAATCATTGTATACCTCTGTACCTGATGTGTATAAATTGATGCCATGAAGTCTCACTCTTATGTCTGACGAAGTTGACTTGATCCACAAAAGCTAACATTGCAATTCAGCGGTTAGACTTTAAGGTACCACAACCTGTTTGCCTTCCTCTTTGTAGCTTTTGAGAGGTGTGTCGGAGGGAGAGTCTGGGATGGGCCTTCACCTTCTTTTGGTTATAAGTGTTTTCATATAGTTGACCATATAAACCTTGTACGCTCAAAACACCCTCCTTGCTGTTGTTCTCTCCCCCTTCTCCCCATAGCCAACATGTCAGGAGCTACTGGAAGTAAGGCAGACATGGCTTGATCGTTTGCTTAGAAATGTTCTCTTCCAGAGGAAAGTGTGGGTTTGACTGTTGCCCCTGTCTAGCAGGCCTTCATCTTGTTTACAAAAGCCACAGGAGGGATTAAAATTCAGTTCAATCTTTTGCCATTTTTAGTTTCTAGGTTTTGCAATTGGTTGCTGCACCTGCTTGTTTATGCAGCCGCTGTAAGGTTTGATGTGTGCTTTCTGTCTGGCGATTGCGTGAGAATTACTGTGGGTGAACCTGTTGTTTGCCCTTCGGCAATGAAGCTAAATAACATCTCTATTTGATTCTAAGGTCCCTGCACTTCCTTACTGTTTTCTTGACTTGCCAGAGATACCTGAAGCTTTGCTGCTGAGTGGGTTAGGATGCATTGAAATATATGTTTGTAAGACCAGATTGTGCCAGTTCCCTGTTAAGCATGAGAATGGTAGGGGAAATTTAAATATAGTTTGAGTGGGGCAGCTGAACTAGTTTACTGCCTATTTATTTTTTTGTTCCTTTCTCAAAATTTCTTCTCTCCCATTTTAAGACATCTAGCTGGATAGTCTTCAGTTTGTTGATGCAGAAACAACAAAGACTGATTAAATATTCTGGCACATTTAAAAACTATAGTAGTAAGTATTATTTGGAACATGGTTTCATTGATAATAGCCCACCTTTCCAGATATATGTGGTACACTTTCTGATACATCAGGAGAAATGGGTTGCATTCCATAAAAGCTTATGCCACTTAATAGTCTTTAAGGTACCATGAGACATAAAGACAAGATGGCAAATCATTTAAGATAGTGTCAGGGCAATGGTGGCTCAGTGGTTAAGAAGCTTGCCTTGTTAGCTGGAATGCTGGCAAGTTGGCAGTTTGAGACCCAGGTACTGCATGACTGATTGAGCACCTGTCTCTGTCCCAGCTCCTGCCAACCTAGCAGGTCAAAAGCTAGAAATTGCAAGTAGATAAACAGGGACGATTTTGGTAGGGGAAAACCTGATTTGGGCATCCCCTGAGCAGAGTTTCTCTAGCAAAAATCCTTTCAACCCAGAATAATTTCCGACATAAAATTACTATTTAGAATAGCAAAATTTGGGCTGGGTAGGGAAGGGACTTCTCTTTACTGTGCAGCACTTTAAATCTTCCTGTGCAGTATAAGTAAATTGGAGGCAGCATGCTGTGCATACTGACTAGTTTAGCCCTGGTGACCTAAGAATGAACTATGCTAAAGCTGTATACAGAAATTACTTGTTAGCAATTTAATTACATAGTGTACAATTGTTGCCATGATAGACAGGTATATTGTTTCTGTACTGCTTTGGTCTGTGGTCATGTGGTTTTCTAGGGATCTGTTGTGCGTTTGCTGATATGTGGGGAAAACCAAAGCTGTCAGGGAAATATCTGCTACGCAGTTCAACAGTGTAGACATCTTGATTTGACTGGTGAAGTTAATCAAGCAAAGAGATGAATGGACATCTGTGTATTGATGCATATGGACATTTAAATACCAGTGATCTGTGGCCCATGGGAAGTTGGCAGCGGCTGTTGTTACTTGGCCACTGTAAGATAAGCAGTGCACACATCCTAGTTGAATCTCAGAAATCAGTACTGCTATTTTGGAACACTTATATCTCCCCCCCTCCCTTTATGAGTAGTACAAATAGGACTAACCGTCTGGGTGGGCTGGGGAGGATGGTGGAAGACAGAGGTGTCTGGAGGGCAATGGTCCATAGGGTCACAAAGGGTCAGAATCAACTGTGCCACTGAACAGCAACAACAAAAAATATGACAACAGTCAACACAATAATTTAAGTCTAAAGGCAATTCATTCCTTAGCTCCACACACCCCCATCCCAAGTTGAAGGGCTTTGTACCTTGTTGCTCATGTTATCTGTGCTTCCCCTGTTTTCTTTTCTGATAAAATACAGTACATCAGACAGGTTTTATCTCTGCAGAGGTTATATACAACCCAGTGATGACCAACCTTGGCACTCCAGGTGTTCGTGGACTTTAATTACCAGAAGCCCAAGTCAGCACTCCTGCCAATCAAGGCTTCTGGAAGTGCATGAACACATTGAGTGCCAAGGTTGGCCATCACTGCTATAACCTATACTCACACTACAAGCCATAATTGCTTCTCCCACCGGACTGTGAGAGCAGTATCATTTCTCCTCTGTTCTTCTCTTTCCATTTCCATCCACGTGACCAATGTTAATCTTTTGTGGAGAATGATTTCATAAATCAGCTTATATTTTTGTATAACAATTGATTGTGTATATAGTGTGGTCTAGTTTCATTTGTAATGCACTTTTTGAGTTTGAGAATACAGAGGAATGCTGATCAGCTATTCCCTTTTAATGTTGGGGTACAGTTGTCCTGCAACTGTGTATGTACTCTAGATCTGTTGAAACTGGAGACTTGCATAGCTAAATAATTCCAGCTTTAGTTAACTCCATAAGGTTAATGTGACCCAACTACTGTACTGTATGTGGCCTTTAGTTAGCAAGCTCTAAGCAGAAATGTTAATGATAGGATGTTTTCTTCTTCTCCTCCTCCTCCTCCTCCTTCATCTGAATCCGAATATAGGCTATCATTATCATCATGGTGATCAGCCATGAAGACTATCCTGAGAATATAATGCAGTGGTCTTTCATCTGCCTTCCATATCACACCACTGATCCAGTTCCACGAGTCACTTTCTGGTTCTGAGCCCTTTTGCAACGCAAAGTCCTCATCAGCCCCAGGCTAGTATTGATGAAGCTGCTGCACTCCATCAAGATGGATTCAAGTGGGATTCAATCCACTTGGGGACCATCACCTTTTCCAGTGGACTTCGGTACCCAAGGCCATTATGAGCTCAGGGTTGTCAGGTTAGTTAAACCCTGCCTGACACCTGGCGTTGAGTCACTGGAAATATGGTCTACTCTGTTACCATGCCAGGATAAGCTGGCCAGACTGTTTTCACACCATTAATTTGTAGGGTCAGTGTAAGTAAGAAGTGATTTGATAAGACAGAACAATAACTGAATGTACCCTGCATTCCACTGGAAAATATATTTTCCCTCATACATATGACATTAATTGCAGATGCAAAAGAAAACAAAAATTCAGGGAATATCTAGGCAAGTGATATGTCACTTTTCTTTGCATAACTCTGAAAAGACAACCTGTGAGGCACTGGGGAAATTACACAGTTCCAGTGTGCCCTCAGACTAAGGTAAATGCTTCTCTGTATTCTGTAACCAACAAGCTTTGGAAAGAGTTGTCATAACTCTGAATTGATTTGACAGTGTGCGATACGTACATAACAGCAGTCTAAAATGGTTCAGCCAGCACAATACACATTTACCTTACCTTACCTTACCCTGATGAAGTGGACTTGTTCCATGCAAACTCATTAAAATATAACAGTCTTTAAAGTGCTATGGCCTTTTTGTTTTTGTTTTGTTTATTCTCTGATTTACCTTTGCCTGATGTGCACAGCAATTATTAACCTGCTTCCTCAGAAGTTGGTGGCACTGAGTTCAGTGAGATTTGCTTTCCTTTAAAGCAGGAGTTCCCAACCTAATGGCCCATGGGCCAGAAGAGCCATTTCATGTGGCCCTCTACCCCGCCAAGGGCATTTGAGAAGCAAAATGGCCACCCCTTTGAAGCTGTTGGGACAAAATGGCCACCCCCATCATGCAGGCAGGGCAAAATGGCCATCCGGCCCTTGAAAATGACAGAAAGTGTGACCCAGTCCCTGGCTTGAAAAGGTTGGGAACCCCTGTTATAAAGCTTGCTTTTCAGATTAATATATTAGGGGAGCAACGTCAAAACAAGCTCAGCTACTCCTTTTCTTTTTGTTTTCTTTTCCTCATCTGGTACATTTGAGGATGAGGAGGTGGCTGAAGGCTCAGTAGTTGAAAGACATTTGAGGAAACTAAAGCAGGAGTTCACAACCTTTATAAGCCTGAGGCCGGGTCATGCTCCCTCGAACAGCTTTGGGGGCCGGATGGCCATTTGATCTTCCTCCATCACATGGCACTTCCTGGTGTGGTAGGTAGTGGTGGTGGGGCACATGAAATGGCACCACAGGCTGCAGGTTGAGAATCCCTGAACTAAAGGTTGCATAGGTGGGCTTCTGACATGATTGCTAAGCTATTGCCTACTTCTGGAAAAAATCTCCTTCAAACCTCCTCCTTAATTTTCATCATTCCCCACCTCCAGCTGCTCCTTAATTGCAACTGAAACAGTAGAAAATGCAAAAGCGGATTACATTTATTGACTTGTTGTGAAAATGTGTGGTTGTACCCTCCTGCATTCACTATTGTTTGCAGGTATATATACCATATATACTCGAGTATAAGCCGAGTTTTTTAGCCCCCCAAAAGAGCCCCCAAAAGGGGACATGGCTTATACTTGGGTCGCTGACCACGAGGGTCCCAAGGCTGTGCCGGATTGAGACACCAACAATTTAATTAATTTTACCTTATTTTCTTGTATTTTGATTATTGAAACTCACTAGCAGCTGCTGCATTTCCTACCCTCAGTTTATACTCAGGTCAATCTATTTTCCTGGGTTTTCAGGTCAAAATTATGTACCTCGGCTTATATTCGGGTCGCCTTATACTCTAATATATACGGTAGATTTATTCAACATCCCAGCCAGGAAGAAAACCCTGAATTATGAATACAGAAATAATGTGCAGTATGATAATTCTCAAATGTTCTACAGTTTCAGTTTCAAGAATTATTTAAGAAGTAACCATTGCAACTTGGCAACAAGAGATTTGAAGGACTGCTTTCTGCATGAGGTTGCCTGCATCACCATTGTAAATAAAAACTTAGTTGCATACCTCAATAGCCATCTTATTGGGTCCAAGGATGTAACTTTTTCAATAACTGTGTCTAGGCTTCAGAATGCCCTGCCCATAAAAGTCCCTTTGATTTTCTTTGGATATGTTTGAACAATATAATAAACCAGAATTCCTGAAAATCCAGATTTATCATGGGTGAGAAGCGTACCTATTTGCTTTTTTTAGTCACTATGATTGTGGAAACAATTTCATTAGAGATCTACCATAGCTGTCTGGATTTTTTGACCTGCAATTTCTGTAATCTCACACAATCTTTTACTGTGCTGGCTGGGGATCATAGGACTTGTAGTCAAAAAGTATTAGGAGGTTATAGTTATTCTACAATGCAGAAATTTCTATCAAGAAATTCCCTAATGTTGTTTCTTAATGGGTTTCCAAGATTGTTTAATTCTTAGCAAATTAGGAATTAGAAGACATTTTCAGATCCCAAAATTTTCTTCATTTTTCGTGGGGAGGGGAAATATTTTGTTGTTGTTTTTTCTGCTTAGGAGGTCTGTCTGTGCTTTGTAGAAAAATTGGGATGCAATTTTGCCATCTTTGACTATACCTCTTCCCTTTGTTCTGGCCTCCCTGGAATATATCTATGGGCTCCTGGCAGATATTAAAAATTATCCCTGGCTCTGATGCAGTCATCTGCATCTACTTTAGACATTGTCTTTTTTTAAAAATAGCAGAGCCAGTGTGGTACAGTTGGCAGAGTGTCAGACAAGAACTCAGGTGAGTTCAAATTCCCTCTGGGCTGTAGAAACCTACTAGGGGGTGGAAGTGGTAAAGCATTTGTTGAATATGTCTTGTATCTTGAAAACCTTATACGGATGGCTGTAAAGTCGGGAATAGTATGATGGTGTAGAACAATTAACAACTGCACAGAAGTCCTTGTTTGAATGTAATGTCTACTTTCTTCTTGGTGAGCTTTTGATTAGGTCAGTCCTGGTGGTATGCAAGTGAACAGAGAGTGCACACCAGCCTACTGCTTGTGAATGAGAAGGCAGGATTCATCATTATTATTTTGTGTGAAATGGCAGCTAGGCATGAGATTTTGGGTATTCATGGACTACCTTGGATACCTTGGAGTTATTATTCAGTGAGGAGTCCTTGTATGAGTAGACGTCTCCGTGACGACATTCCACACAACTCCTGTCCATAGCGATCTGTCCCTGGCAGTTTTCTCCATGTTGGTCCAACATTTTTCTTGAGAAAATCTTCCCTTTTAGATACCAATTCATGGACTACAGTCTCCAGAAATCTGGAGAAATTATCCCAGTTAGACTTTAATCAATCAGTCAAAGTCCTGAAAGATGTTTTCAGGTTCTTAATCTAATTATGTCAGACTCCAGCAGCTGTTGCTTTCTTGTGGGGAAGATATGGGAAAGGAGTGGCCAGGCGTAAAGTCTATTGGGGGCTGCAAGGGGTTATAGGTATGGGAGTCTCTGTCTATTAGGCTCTTCATAGGAAGTCTCTGAAAGGCATTCCAAACCCACACTTGCTTTCACCTCTCTTTTCTCCTTCTTCTTGTGCTGTATCTAATTCCAAATAATGGTGATCATCATGGCAATCAGCCATGAAGACTGTCCTGCGAATATAACGCTGTGGCCTTTCACCTGCCTTCAGCATTGCAGAGTGACCCTCATACCACTGATCCAGATCCTCAAGTCACTTTCTGGTCCTGAGCCCTTTTGGCACACAAAGTCCTCCTCAGCCCCAGACCAGTATTGATGAAACTGCTGCTCTGCGTCAAGATGGATTCAAGTGGGATTTAATCCACTTGGGGACCATCACCCTTCCTTGTGTACTTCACCTAGGCTTCTAGTCCTCAGGGTTGTCAGGTCAGTTAA